>JAWQEG010000432.1:1420000-6220000 GCA_033782935.1 Petrolisthes cinctipes | reverse complement strand
GCTTCTGGGACCCCAAAATATTGAATTTTCGGGTGTTTTGAGCCTGAATTTGAGATATAAACGGGTACAGAAGATACATGTACATATTGGCTTTGGGCACCAAAAATATCGATTTTCAGCATGTTTTGGGCCTGAATTTTGAAAATACTCTAACACGGAGTAGGCATGTACAGATCGCTTCTGGGACCCCAAAATATCGAATTTTCGGGTGTTTTGAACCTGAATTTGAGATATAAACGGGTACTGAAGATGCATGCACATATCGACTTTTGTGCACCTAAAAGATCGATTTTCAGTATGTTTTGAGCATGTATTTTGAAAATACTCTAACACGTAGTAGGCATGTACAGATCGCTTCTGGGACCCCTAAATATCGAATTTTCGGGTGTTTTGGGACTGAATTTGAGATATCGACTTTTTGGCACCTAAAAGATCGATTTTTAGCATGTTTTTAGCCTATATTTTGAAAATATTCTAGCACTTTACAGATTGCTTCTGGGACCCCAAAATATTGAATTTTCGGGTATTTTGAGCCTGAATTTAAGATATAAACGGGTACAGAAGATACATGCACATATTGAATACTTTGGGCACCAAAAATATCGATTTTCAGCATGTTTTGGGCCTGAATTTTGAAAATACTTTAACACGGAGTAGGCATGTACAGATCGCTTCTGGGACCCCAAAATATCGAATTTTCGGGTGTTTAGGGCCAGAATTTGAGATATAAACGGGTACAAAAGATGCATGCACATATCGACTTTTGGGCACCTAAAAGATCGATATTCAGTATGTTTTTGGCCTGTGTTTTGAAAATACTCTAACACGGAGTAGGCATGTACAGATACCTTCTGGGAACTCTAAATATCGAATTTTCGGGTGTTTTGGGACTGAATTTGATATATCGATTTTTTGGCACCTAAAATGTCGATTTTTAGCATGTTTTTAGCCTATATTTTGAAAATATTCTAGCACTGTGTAGGCATGTACAGATTGCTTCTGGGACCCCAAAATATTGAATTTTCGGGTGTTTTGAGCCTGAATTTGAGATATAAACGGGTACAGAAGATACATGCACATATTGACTTTGGGCATCTAAAATATCGATTTTCAGCATGTTTTGGGCCTGTATTTTGAAAATACTTTAACACGGAGTAGGCATGTACAGATCGCTTCTGGGACCCCAAAATATCGAATTTTCGGGTGTTTAGGGCCAGAATTTGAGATATAAACGGGTACTGAAGATGCATGCACATATCGACTTTTGTGCACCTAAAAGATCGATTTTCAGTATGTTTTGAGCATGTATTTTGAAAATACTCTAACACGGAAAAGGCATGTACAGATACCTTCTGGGACCCCTAAATATCGGATTTTCGGGTGTTTTGGGACTGAATTTGAGATATCGACTTTTTGGCACCTAAAAGATCGATTTTTAGCATGTTTTTAGCCTATATTTTGAAAATATTCTAGCACTGAGTAGGCATGTACAGATTGCTTCTGGGACCCCAAAATATTGAATTTTCAGGTGTTTTGAGCCTGAATTTGAGATATAAACGGGTACAGAAGATACATGCACATATTGACTTTGGGCATTTAAAATATCGATTTTCAGCATGTTTTGGGCCTGTATTTTGAAAATACTCTAACACTGAGTAGGCATGTACAGATTGCTTCTGGGACCCCAAAATATTGAATTTTCGGGTGTTTTGAGCCTGAATTTGAGATATAAACGGGTACTGAAGATGCATGCACATATCGACTTTTTTGCACCTAAAAGATCGATTTTCAGTATGTTTTGAGCATGTATTTTGAAAATACTCTAACACGGAGTAGGCATGTACAGATCGCTTCTGAGACCTCTAAATATCGAATTTTCGGGTGTTTTGGGACTGAATTTGAGATATCGACTTTTTGGCACCTAAAAGATCGATTTTTAGCATGTTTTTAGCCTATATTTTGAAAATACTCTAGCACTGTACAGATTGCTTCTGGGACCCCAAAATATTGAATTTTCGGGTGTTTTGAGCCTGAATTTGAGATATAAACGGGTACAGAAGATACATGCACATATTGACTTTGGGCACCAAAAATATCGATTTTTAGCATGTTTTGGGCCTGAATTTTGAAAATACTCTAACACGGAGTAGGCATGTACAGATCGCTTCTGGGACCCAAAAATATCGAATTTTCGGGTGTTTAGGGCCAGAATTTGAGATATAAACGGGTACAGAAGATGCATGCACATATCGACTTTTGGGCACCTAAAAGATCGATTTTCAGTATGTTTTTGGCCTGTATTTTGAAAATACTCTAACACGGAGTAGGCATGTACAGATACCTTCTGGGACCTCTAAATATCGAATTTTCGGGTGTTTTGGGACTGAATTTGAGATATCGATTTTTTGGCACCTAAAATGTCGATTTTCAGCATGTTTTTAGCCTATATTTTGAAAATATTCTAGCACTGTGTAGGCATGTACAGATTGCTTCTGGGACCCCAAAATATTGAATTTTCGGGTGTTTTGAGCCTGAATTTGAGATATAAACGGGTACTGAAGATGCATGCACATATCGACTTTTGTGCACCTAAAAGATCGATTTTCAGTATGTTTTGAGCATGTATTTTGAAAATACTCTAACACGGAGTAGGCATGTACAGATCGCTTCTGGGACCCCTAAATATCGAATTTTCGGGTGTTTTGGGACTGAATTTGAGATATCGACTTTTTGGCACCTAAAAGATCGATTTTTAGCATGATTTTAGCCTATATTTTGAAAATATTCTAGCACTGTACAGATTGCTTCTGGGACCCCAAAATATCGAATTTTCGGGTGTTTAGGGCCAGAATTTGAGATATAAACGGGTACAGAAGATGCATGCACATATCGATTTTTGGGCACCTAAAAGATCGATTTTCAGTATGTTTTTGGCCTGTATTTTGAAAATACTCTAACACGGAGTAGGCATGTACAGATACCTTCTGGGACCTCTAAATATCGAATTTTCGGGTGTTTTGGGACTGAATTTGAGATATCGATTTTTTGGCACCTAAAATGTCGATTTTTAGCATGTTTTTAGCCTATATTTTGAAAATATTCTAGCACTGTGTAGGCATGTACAGATTGCTTCTGGGACCCCAAAATATTGAATTTTCGGGTGTTTTGAGCCTGAATTTGAGATATAAACGGGTACAGAAGATACATGCACATATTGACTTTGGGCATCTAAAATATCGATTTTCAGCATGTTTTGGGCCTGTATTTTGAAAATACTCTAACACTGAGTAGGCATGTACAGATTGCTTCTGGGACCCCAAAATATTGAATTTTCGGGTGTTTTGAGCCTGAATTTGAGATATAAAAGGGTACAGAAGATGCATGCACATATAGACTTTGGGCATCTAAAATATCGATTTTCAGCATGTTTTGGGCCTGTATTTTGAAAATACTCTAACACTGAGTAGGCATGTACAGATTGCTTCTGGGACCCCAAAATATTGAATTTTCGGGTGTTTTGAGCCTGAATTTGAGATATAAACGGGTACTGAAGATGCATGCACATATCGACTTTTGTGCACCTAAAAGATCGATTTTCAGTATGTTTTGAGCATGTATTTTGAAAATACTCTAACACGGAGTAGGCATGTACAGATCGCTTCTGGGACCCCTAAATATCGAATTTTCGGGTGTTTTGGGACTGAATTTGAGATATCGACTTTTTGGCACCTAAAAGATCGATTTTTAGCATGTTTTTAGCCTATATTTTGAAAATATTCTAGCACTGTACAGATTGCTTCTGGGACCCCAAAATATTGAATTTTCGGGTGTTTTGAACCTGAAAATGAGATATAAACGGGTACAGAAGATACGTGCACATATTGACTTTCGGCTCCAAAAATATCGATTTTCAGAATGTTTTGGGCCTGTATTTTGAAAATACTCTAACACGGAGTAGGCATGTACAGATCGCTTCTGGGACCCCAAAATATCGAATTTTTGGGTGTTTTGAACCTGAATTTGAGATATAAACGGGTACTGAAGATGCATGCACATATTGACTTTTGGGCATCTAAAATATCGATTTTCAGCATGTTTTGGGCCTGTATTTTGAAAATACTCTAACACTGAGTAGGCATGTACAGATTGCTTCTGGGACCCCAAAATATTGAATTTTCGGGTGTTTTGAGCCTGAATTTGAGATATAAACGGGTACAGAAGATACATGTACATATTGACTTTGGGCACCAAAAATATCGATTTTCAGCATGTTTTGGGCCTGAATTTTGAAAATACTCTAACACGGAGTAGGCATGTACAGATCGCTTCTGGGACCCCAAAATATCGAATTTTCGGGTGTTTTGAACCTGAATTTGAGATATAAACGGGTACTGAAGATGCATGCACATATCGACTTTTGTGCACCTAAAAGATCGATTTTCAGTATGTTTTGAGCATGTATTTTGAAAATACTCTAACACGTAGTAGGCATGTACAGATCGCTTCTGGGACCACTAAATATCGAATTTTCGGGTGTTTTGGGACTGAATTTGAGATATCGACTTTTTGGCACCTAAAAGATCGATTTTTAGCATGTTTTTAGCCTATATTTTGAAAATATTCTAGCACTGTACAGATTGCTTCTGGGACCCCAAAATATTGAATTTTCGGGTATTTTGAGACTGAATTTGAGATATAAACGGGTACAGAAGATACATGCACATATTGAATACTTTTGGCACCAAAAATATCGATTTTCAGCATGTTTTGGGCCTGAATTTTGAAAATACTTTAACACGGATTAGGCATGTACAGATCGCTTCTGGGACCCCAAAATATCGAATTTTCGGGTGTTTAGGGCCAGAATTTGAGATATAAACGGGTACAAAAGATGCATGCACATATCGACTTTTGGGCACCTAAAAGATCGATTTTCAGTATGTTTTTGGCCTGTGTTTTGAAAATACTCTAACACGGAGTAGGCATGTACAGATACCTTCTGGGAACTCTAAATATCGAATTTTCGGGTGTTTTGGGACTGAATTTGATATATCGATTTTTTGGCACCTAAAATGTCGATTTTTAGCATGTTTTTAGCCTATATTTTGAAAATATTCTAGCACTGTGTAGGCATGTACAGATTGCTTCTGGGACCCCAAAATATTGAATTTTCGGGTGTTTTGAGCCTGAATTTGAGATATAAACGGGTACAGAAGATACATGCACATATTGACTTTGTGCATCTAAAATATCGATTTTCAGCATGTTTTGGGCCTGTATTTTGAAAATACTCTAACACTGAGTAGGCATGTACAGATTGCTTCTGGGACCCCAAAATATTGAATTTTCCGGTGTTTTGAGCCTGAATTTGAGATATAAACGGGTACTGAAGATGCATGCACATATCGACTTTTGTGCACCTAAAAGATCGATTTTCAGTATGTTTTTAGCATGTATTTTGAAAATACTCTAACACGGAAAAGGCATGTACAGATACCTTCTGGGACCCCTAAATATCGGATTTTCGGGTGTTTTGGGACTGAATTTGAGATATCGACTTTTTGGCACCTAAAAGATCGATTTTTAGCATGTTTTTAGCCTATATTTTGAAAATATTCTAGCACTGAGTAGGCATGTACAGATTGCTTCTGGGACCCCAAAATATTGAATTTTCAGGTGTTTTGAGCCTGAATTTGAGATATAAACGGGTACTGAAGATGCATGCACATATCGACTTTTGTGCACCTAAAAGATCGATTTTCAGTATGTTTTGAGCATGTATTTTGAAAATACTCTAACACGGAGTAGGCATGTACAGATCGTTTCTGGGACCCCTAAATATCGAATTTTCGGGTGTTTTGGGACTGAATTTGAGATATCGACTTTTTGGCACCTAAAATGTCGATTTTTAGCATGTTTTTAGCCTATATTTTGAAAATATTCTAGCACTGTGTAGGCATGTACAGATTGCTTCTGGGACCCCAAAATATTGAATTTTCGGGTATTTTGAGCCTGAATTTGAGATATAAACGGGTACAGAAGATACATGCACATATTGACTTTGGGCATTTAAAATATCGATTTTCAGCATGTTTTGGGCCTGTATTTTGAAAATACTCTAACACTGAGTAGGCATGTACAGATTGCTTCTGGGACCCCAAAATATTGAATTTTCGGGTGTTTTGAGCCTGAATTTGAGATATAAACGGGTACTGAAGATGCATGCACATATCGACTTTTGTGCACCTAAAAGATCGATTTTCAGTATGTTTTGAGCATGTATTTTGAAAATACTCTAACACGGAGTAGGCATGTACAGATCGCTTCTGGGACCCCTAAATATCGAATTTTCGGGTGTTTTGGGACTGAATTTGAGATATCGACTTTTTGGCACCTAAGAGATCGATTTTTAGCATGTTTTTAGCCTATATTTTGAAAATATTCTAGCACTGTACAGATTCTTCTGGGACCCAAAAATATTGAATTTTCATGTGTTTTGAGCCTGAATTTGAGATATAAACGGGTACAGAAGATACATGCACATATTGACTTTGGGCACCAAAAATATCGATTTTTAGCATGTTTTGGGCCTGAATTTTGAAAATACTCTAACACGGAGTAGGCATGTACAGATCGCTTCTGGGACCCCAAAATATCGAATTTTCGGGTGTTTAGGGCCAGAATTTGAGATATAAACGGGTACAGAAGATGAATGCACATATCGACTTTTGGGCACCTAAAAGATCGATTTTCAGTATGTTTTTGGCCTGTATTTTGAAAATACTCTAACACGGAGTAGGCATGTACAGATACCTTCTGGGACCTCTAAATATCGAATTTTCGGGTGTTTTGGGACTGAATTTGAGATATCGATTTTTTGGCACCTAAAATGTCGATTTTCAGCATGTTTTTAGCCTATATTTTGAAAATATTCTAGCACTGTGTAGGCATGTACAGATTGCTTCTGGGACCCCAAAATATTGAATTTTCGGGTGTTTTGAGCCTGAATTTGAGATATAAACGGGTACTGAAGATGCATGCACATATCGACTTTTGTGCACCTAAAAGATCGATTTTCAGTATGTTTTGAGCATGTATTTTGAAAATACTCTAACACGGAGTAGGCATGTACAGATCGCTTCTGGGACACCTAAATATCGAATTTTCGGGTGTTTTGGGACTGAATTTGAGATATCGACTTTTTGGCACCTAAAAGATCGATTTTTAGCATGTTTTTAGCCTATATTTTGAAAATATTCTAGCACTGTACAGATTGCTTCTGGGACCCCAAAATATTGAATTTTCGGGTGTTTTGAGCCTGAATTTGAGATATAAACGGGTACAGAAGATACATGCACATATTGACTTTGGGCACCAAAAATATCGATTTTCAGCATGTTTTGGGCCTGAATTTTGAAAATACTCTAACACGGAGTAGGCATGTACAGATCGCTTCTGGGACCCCAAAATATCGAATTTTCAGGTGTTTAGGGCCAGAATTTGAGATATAAACGGGTACAGAAGATGCATGCACATATCGATTTTTGGGCACCTAAAAGATCGATTTTCAGTATGTTTTTGGCCTGTATTTTGAAAATACTCTAACACGGAGTAGGCATGTACAGATACCTTCTGGGACCTCTAAATATCGAATTTTCGGGTGTTTTGGGACTGAATTTGAGATATCGATTTTTTGGCACCTAAAATGTCGATTTTCAGCATGTTTTTAGCCAATATTTTGAAAATATTCTAGCACTGTGTAGGAATGTACAGATTGCTTCTGGGACCCCAAAATATTGATTTTTCGGGTTTTTTGAGCCTGAATTTGAGATATAAACGGGTACTGAAGATGCATGCACATATCGACTTTTGTGCACCTAAAAGATCGATTTTCAGTATGTTTTGAGCACGTATTTTGAAAATAGTTTAACACTGAGTAGGCATGTACAGATTGCTTCTGGGACCCCAAAATATTGAATTTTCTTGTGTTTTGAGCCCGAATTTGAGATATAAACGGGTACAGAAGATGCATGCACATATCGACTTTTGGGCACCTAAAAGATCGATTTTCAGTATGTTTTTGGCCTGTATTTTGAAAATACTCTAACACGGAGTAGGCATGTACAGATACCTTTTGGGACCTCTAAATATCGAATTTTCGGGTGTTTTGGGACTGAATTTGAGATATCGATTTTTTGGCACCTAAAATGTCTATTTTTAGCATGTTTTTAGCCTATATTTTGAAAATATTCTAGCACTGTGTAGGCATGTACAGATTGCTTCTGGGACCCCAAAATATTGAATTTTCGGGTGTTTTGAGCCTGAATTTGAGATATAAACGGGTACTGAAGATGCATGCACATATCGATTTTTGTGCACCTAAAAGATCGATTTTCAGTATGTTTTGAGCATGTATTTTGAAAATACTCTAACCGGAGTAGGCATGTACAGATCGCTTCTGGGACCCCTAAATATCGAATTTTCGGGTGTTTTGGGACTGAATTTGAGATATCGACTTTTTGGCACCTAAAAGATCGATTTTTAGCATGTTTTTAGCCTATATTTTTAAAATATTCTAGCACTGTACAGATTGCTTCTGGGACCCCAAAATATTGAATTTTCGGGTGTTTTGAGCCTGAATTTGAGATATAAACGGGTACAGAAGATACATGCACATATTGACTTTGGGCACCAAAAATATCGATTTTTAGCATGTTTTGGGCCTGAATTTTGAAAATACTCTAACACGGAGTAGGCATGTACAGATCGCTTCTGGGACCCAAAAATATCGAATTTTCGGGTGTTTAGGGCCAGAATTTGAGATATAAACGGGTACAGAAGATGCATGCACATATCGACTTTTGGGCACCTAAAAGATCGATTTTCAGTATGTTTTTGGCCTGTATTTTGAAAATACTCTAACACGGAGTAGGCATGTACAGATACCTTCTGGGACCTCTAAATATCGAATTTTCGGGTGTTTTGGGACTGAATTTGAGATATCGATTTTTTGGCACCTAAAATGTCGATTTTCAGCATGTTTTTAGCCTATATTTTGAAAATATTCTAGCACTGTGTAGGCATGTACAGATTGCTTCTGGGACCCCAAAATATTGAATTTTCGGGTGTTTTGAGCCTGAATTTGAGATATAAACGGGTACTGAAGATGCATGCACATATCGACTTTTGTGCACCTAAAAGATCGATTTTCAGTATGTTTTGAGCATGTATTTTGAAAATACTCTAACACGGAGTAGGCATGTACAGATCGCTTCTGGGACCCCTAAATATCGAATTTTCGGGTGTTTTGGGACTGAATTTGAGATATCGACTTTTTGGCACCTAAAAGATCGATTTTTAGCATGATTTTAGCCTATATTTTGAAAATATTCTAGCACTGTACAGATTGCTTCTGGGACCCCAAAATATCGAATTTTCGGGTGTTTAGGGCCAGAATTTGAGATATAAACGGGTACAGAAGATGCATGCACATATCGATTTTTGGGCACCTAAAAGATCGATTTTCAGTATGTTTTTGGCCTGTATTTTGAAAATACTCTAACACGGAGTAGGCATGTACAGATACCTTCTGGGACCTCTAAATATCGAATTTTCGGGTGTTTTGGGACTGAATTTGAGATATCGATTTTTTGGCACCTAAAATGTCGATTTTTAGCATGTTTTTAGCCTATATTTTGAAAATATTCTAGCACTGTGTAGGCATGTACAGATTGCTTCTGGGACCCCAAAATATTGAATTTTCGGGTGTTTTGAGCCTGAATTTGAGATATAAACGGGTACAGAAGATACATGCACATATTGACTTTGGGCATCTAAAATATCGATTTTCAGCATGTTTTGGGCCTGTATTTTGAAAATACTCTAACACTGAGTAGGCATGTACAGATTGCTTCTGGGACCCCAAAATATTGAATTTTCGGGTGTTTTGAGCCTGAATTTGAGATATAAAAGGGTACAGAAGATGCATGCACATATAGACTTTGGGCATCTAAAATATCGATTTTCAGCATGTTTTGGGCCTGTATTTTGAAAATACTCTAACACTGAGTAGGCATGTACAGATTGCTTCTGGGACCCCAAAATATTGAATTTTCGGGTGTTTTGAGCCTGAATTTGAGATATAAACGGGTACTGAAGATGCATGCACATATCGACTTTTGTGCACCTAAAAGATCGATTTTCAGTATGTTTTGAGCATGTATTTTGAAAATACTCTAACACGGAGTAGGCATGTACAGATCGCTTCTGGGACCCCTAAATATCGAATTTTCGGGTGTTTTGGGACTGAATTTGAGATATCGACTTTTTGGCACCTAAAAGATCGATTTTTAGCATGTTTTTAGCCTATATTTTGAAAATATTCTAGCACTGTACAGATTGCTTCTGGGACCCCAAAATATTGAATTTTCGGGTGTTTTGAACCTGAAAATGAGATATAAACGGGTACAGAAGATACGTGCACATATTGACTTTCGGCTCCAAAAATATCGATTTTCAGAATGTTTTGGGCCTGTATTTTGAAAATACTCTAACACGGAGTAGGCATGTACAGATCGCTTCTGGGACCCCAAAATATCGAATTTTCGGGTGTTTTGAACCTGAATTTGAGATATAAACGGGTACTGAAGATGCATGCACATATTGACTTTTGGGCATCTAAAATAACGATTTTCAGCATGTTTTGGGCCTGTATTTTGAAAATACTCTAACACTGAGTAGGCATGTACAGATTGCTTCTGGGACCCCAAAATATTGAATTTTCGGGTGTTTTGAGCCTGAATTTGAGATATAAACGGGTACAGAAGATACATGTACATATTGACTTTGGGCACCAAAAATATCGATTTTCAGCATGTTTTGGGCCTGAATTTTGAAAATACTCTAACACGGAGTAGGCATGTACAGATCGCTTCTGGGACCCCAAAATATCGAATTTTCGGGTGTTTTGAACCTGAATTTGAGATATAAACGGGTACTGAAGATGCATGCACATATCGACTTTTGTGCACCTAAAAGATCGATTTTCAGTATGTTTTGAGCATGTATTTTGAAAATACTCTAACACGTAGTAGGCATGTACAGATCGCTTCTGGGACCACTAAATATCGAATTTTCGGGTGTTTTGGGACTGAATTTGAGATATCGACTTTTTGGCACCTAAAAGATCGATTTTTAGCATGTTTTTAGCCTATATTTTGAAAATATTCTAGCACTGTACAGATTGCTTCTGGGACCCCAAAATATTGAATTTTCGGGTATTTTGAGACTGAATTTGAGATATAAACGGGTACAGAAGATACATGCACATATTGAATACTTTTGGCACCAAAAATATCGATTTTCAGCATGTTTTGGGCCTGAATTTTGAAAATACTTTAACACGGATTAGGCATGTACAGATCGCTTCTGGGACCCCAAAATATCGAATTTTCGGGTGTTTAGGGCCAGAATTTGAGATATAAACGGGTACAAAAGATGCATGCACATATCGACTTTTGGGCACCTAAAAGATCGATTTTCAGTATGTTTTTGGCCTGTGTTTTGAAAATACTCTAACACGGAGTAGGCATGTACAGATACCTTCTGGGAACTCTAAATATCGAATTTTCGGGTGTTTTGGGACTGAATTTGATATATCGATTTTTTGGCACCTAAAATGTCGATTTTTAGCATGTTTTTAGCCTATATTTTGAAAATATTCTAGCACTGTGTAGGCATGTACAGATTGCTTCTGGGACCCCAAAATATTGAATTTTCGGGTGTTTTGAGCCTGAATTTGAGATATAAACGGGTACAGAAGATACATGCACATATTGACTTTGTGCATCTAAAATATCGATTTTCAGCATGTTTTGGGCCTGTATTTTGAAAATACTCTAACACTGAGTAGGCATGTACAGATTGCTTCTGGGACCCCAAAATATTGAATTTTCCGGTGTTTTGAGCCTGAATTTGAGATATAAACGGGTACTGAAGATGCATGCACATATCGATCGACTTTTGTGCACCTAAAAGATCGATTTTCAGTATGTTTTTAGCATGTATTTTGAAAATACTCTAACACGGAAAAGGCATGTACAGATACCTTCTGGGACCCCTAAATATCGGATTTTCGGGTGTTTTGGGACTGAATTTGAGATATCGACTTTTTGGCACCTAAAAGATCGATTTTTAGCATGTTTTTAGCCTATATTTTGAAAATATTCTAGCACTGAGTAGGCATGTACAGATTGCTTCTGGGACCCCAAAATATTGAATTTTCAGGTGTTTTGAGCCTGAATTTGAGATATAAACGGGTACTGAAGATGCATGCACATATCGACTTTTGTGCACCTAAAAGATCGATTTTCAGTATGTTTTGAGCATGTATTTTGAAAATACTCTAACACGGAGTAGGCATGTACAGATCGTTTCTGGGACCCCTAAATATCGAATTTTCGGGTGTTTTGGGACTGAATTTGAGATATCGACTTTTTGGCACCTAAAATGTCGATTTTTAGCATGTTTTTAGCCTATATTTTGAAAATATTCTAGCACTGTGTAGGCATGTACAGATTGCTTCTGGGACCCCAAAATATTGAATTTTCGGGTATTTTGAGCCTGAATTTGAGATATAAACGGGTACAGAAGATACATGCACATATTGACTTTGGGCATTTAAAATATCGATTTTCAGCATGTTTTGGGCCTGTATTTTGAAAATACTCTAACACTGAGTAGGCATGTACAGATTGCTTCTGGGACCCCAAAATATTGAATTTTCGGGTGTTTTGAGCCTGAATTTGAGATATAAACGGGTACTGAAGATGCATGCACATATCGACTTTTGTGCACCTAAAAGATCGATTTTCAGTATGTTTTGAGCATGTATTTTGAAAATACTCTAACACGGAGTAGGCATGTACAGATCGCTTCTGGGACCCCTAAATATCGAATTTTCGGGTGTTTTGGGACTGAATTTGAGATATCGACTTTTTGGCACCTAAGAGATCGATTTTTAGCATGTTTTTAGCCTATATTTTGAAAATATTCTAGCACTGTACAGATTCTTCTGGGACCCAAAAATATTGAATTTTCATGTGTTTTGAGCCTGAATTTGAGATATAAACGGGTACAGAAGATACATGCACATATTGACTTTGGGCACCAAAAATATCGATTTTTAGCATGTTTTGGGCCTGAATTTTGAAAATACTCTAACACGGAGTAGGCATGTACAGATCGCTTCTGGGACCCCAAAATATCGAATTTTCGGGTGTTTAGGGCCAGAATTTGAGATATAAACGGGTACAGAAGATGAATGCACATATCGACTTTTGGGCACCTAAAAGATCGATTTTCAGTATGTTTTTGGCCTGTATTTTGAAAATACTCTAACACGGAGTAGGCATGTACAGATACCTTCTGGGACCTCTAAATATCGAATTTTCGGGTGTTTTGGGACTGAATTTGAGATATCGATTTTTTGGCACCTAAAATGTCGATTTTCAGCATGTTTTTAGCCTATATTTTGAAAATATTCTAGCACTGTGTAGGCATGTACAGATTGCTTCTGGGACCCCAAAATATTGAATTTTCGGGTGTTTTGAGCCTGAATTTGAGATATAAACGGGTACTGAAGATGCATGCACATATCGACTTTTGTGCACCTAAAAGATCGATTTTCAGTATGTTTTGAGCATGTATTTTGAAAATACTCTAACACGGAGTAGGCATGTACAGATCGCTTCTGGGACACCTAAATATCGAATTTTCGGGTGTTTTGGGACTGAATTTGAGATATCGACTTTTTGGCACCTAAAAGATCGATTTTTAGCATGTTTTTAGCCTATATTTTGAAAATATTCTAGCACTGTACAGATTGCTTCTGGGACCCCAAAATATTGAATTTTCGGGTGTTTTGAGCCTGAATTTGAGATATAAACGGGTACAGAAGATACATGCACATATTGACTTTGGGCACCAAAAATATCGATTTTCAGCATGTTTTGGGCCTGAATTTTGAAAATACTCTAACACGGAGTAGGCATGTACAGATCGCTTCTGGGACCCCAAAATATCGAATTTTCAGGTGTTTAGGGCCAGAATTTGAGATATAAACGGGTACAGAAGATGCATGCACATATCGATTTTTGGGCACCTAAAAGATCGATTTTCAGTATGTTTTTGGCCTGTATTTTGAAAATACTCTAACACGGAGTAGGCATGTACAGATACCTTCTGGGACCTCTAAATATCGAATTTTCGGGTGTTTTGGGACTGAATTTGAGATATCGATTTTTTGGCACCTAAAATTTCGATTTTCAGCATGTTTTTAGCCAATATTTTGAAAATATTCTAGCACTGTGTAGGCATGTACAGATTGCTTCTGGGACCCCAAAATATTGATTTTTCGGGTTTTTTGAGCCTGAATTTGAGATATAAACGGGTACTGAAGATGCATGCACATATCGACTTTTGTGCACCTAAAAGATCGATTTTCAGTATGTTTTGAGCACGTATTTTGAAAATAGTTTAACACTGAGTAGGCATGTACAGATTGCTTCTGGGACCCCAAAATATTGAATTTTCTTGTGTTTTGAGCCCGAATTTGAGATATAAACGGGTACAGAAGATGCATGCACATATCGACTTTTGGGCACCTAAAAGATCGATTTTCAGTATGTTTTTGGCCTGTATTTTGAAAATACTCTAACACGGAGTAGGCATGTACAGATACCTTTTGGGACCTCTAAATATCGAATTTTCGGGTGTTTTGGGACTGAATTTGAGATATCGATTTTTTGGCACCTAAAATGTCGATTTTTAGCATGTTTTTAGCCTATATTTTGAAAATATTCTAGCACTGTGTAGGCATGTACAGATTGCTTCTGGGACCCCAAAATATTGAATTTTCGGGTGTTTTGAGCCTGAATTTGAGATATAAACGGGTACTGAAGATGCATGCACATATCGATTTTTGTGCACCTAAAAGATCGATTTTCAGTATGTTTTGAGCATGTATTTTGAAAATACTCTAACCGGAGTAGGCATGTACAGATCGCTTCTGGGACCCCTAAATATCGAATTTTCGGGTGTTTTGGGACTGAATTTGAGATATCGACTTTTTGGCACCTAAAAGATCGATTTTTAGCATGTTTTTAGCCTATATTTTTAAAATATTCTAGCACTGTACAGATTGCTTCTGGGACCCCAAAATATTGAATTTTCGGGTGTTTTGAGCCTGAATTTGAGATATAAACGGGTACAGAAGATACATGCACATATTGACTTTGGGCACCAAAAATATCGATTTTCAGCATGTTTTGGGCCTGAATTTTGAAAATACTCTAACACGGAGTAGGCTTGTACAGATCGCTTCTGGGACCCCAAAATATCGAATTTTCGGGTGTTTAGGGCCAGAATTTGAGATATAAACGGGTACAGAAGATGCATGCACATATCGACTTTTGGGCACCTAAAAGATCGATTTTCAGTATGTTTTTGGCCTGTATTTTGAAAATACTCTAACACGGAGTAGGCATGTACAGATACCTTCTGGGACCTCTAAATATCGAATTTTCGGGTGTTTTGGGACTGAATTTGAGATATCGATTTTTTGGCACCTAAAATGTCGATTTTTAGCATGTTTTTAGCCTATATTTTGAAAATATTCTAGCACTGTGTAGGCATGTACAGATTGCTTCTGGGACCCCAAAATATTGAATTTTCGGGTGTTTTGAGCCTGAATTTGAGATATAAACGGGTACAGAAGATACATGCACATATTGACTTTGGGCATCTAAAATATCGATTTTCAGCATGTTTTAGGCCTGTATTTTGAAAATACTCTAACACTGAGTAGGCATGTACAGATTGCTTCTGGGACCCCAAAATATTGAATTTTCGGGTGTTTTGAGCCTGAATTTGAGATATAAACGGGTACAGAAGATGCATGCACATATTGACTTTGGGCTTCTAAAATATCGATTTTCAGCATGTTTTGGGCCTGTATTTTGAAAATACTCTAACACTGAGTAGGCATGTACAGATTGCTTCTGGGACACCAAAATATTGAATTTTCGGGTGTTTTGAGCCTGAATTTGAGATATAAACGGGTACTGAAGATGCATGCACATATCGACTTTTGTGCACCTAAAAGATCGATTTTCAGTATGTTTTGAGCATGTATTTTGAAAATACTCTAACACGGAGTAGGCATGTACAGATCGCTTCTGGGACCCCTAAATATCGAATTTTCGGGTGTTTTGGGAATGAATTTGAGATATCGACTTTTTGGCACCTAAAAGATCGATTTTTAGCATGTTTTTAGCCTATATTTTGAAAATATTCTAGCACTGTACAGATTGCTTCTGGGACAACAAAATATTGAATTTTCGGGTGTTTTGAGCCTGAATTTGAGATATAAACGGGTACAGAAGATACGTGCACATATTGACTTTGGGCACCAAAAATATCGATTTTCAGCATGTTTTGGGCCTGAATTTTGAAAATACTCTAACACGGAGTAGGCATGTACAGATTGCTTCTGGGACCCCAAAATATTGAATTTTCGGGTGTTTTGAGCCTGAAATTTGAGATATAAACGGGTACAGAAGATACATGCACATATTGACTTTGGGCATCTAAAATATCGATTTTCAGCATGTTTTGGGCCTGTATTTTGAAAATACTCTAACACTGAGTAGGCATGTACAGATTGCTTCTGGGACCCCAAAATATTGAATTTTCGGGTGTTTTGAGCCTGAATTTGAGATATAAACGGGTACAGAAGATACATGCACATATTGACTTTGGGCACCAAAAATATCGATTTTCAGCATGTTTTGGGCCTGAATTTTGAAAATACTCTAACACTGAGTAGGCATGTACAGATCGCTTCTGGGACCCCAAAATATCGAATTTTCGGGTGTTTTGAGCCTGAATTTGAGATATAAACGGGTACAGAAGATACATGCACATATTGACTTTGGGCACCAAAAATATCGATTTTTATCATGTTTTGGGCCTGAATTTTGAAAATACTCTAACACTGAGTAGGCATGTACAGATCGCTTCTGGGACCCCAAAATATCGAATTTTCGGGTGTTTAGGGCCAGAATTTGAGATATAAACGGGTACAGAAGATGGATGCACATATCGACTTTTGGGCACCTAAAAGATCGATTTTCAGTATGTTTTTGGCCTGTATTTTGAAAATACTCTAACACGGAGTAGGCATGTACAGATACCTTCTGGGACCTCTAAATATCGAATTTTCGGGTGTTTTGGGACTGAATTTGAGATATCGATTTTTTGGTACCTAAAATGTCGATTTTTAGCATGTTTTTAGCCTATATTTTGAAAATATTCTAGCACTGTACAGATTGCTTCTGGGACCCCAAAATATTGAATTTTCGGGTGTTTTGAGCCTGAATTTGAGATATAAACGGGTACAGAAGATACATGCACATATTGACTTTGGGCACCAAAAATATCGATTTTCAGCATGTTTTGGGCCTGAATTTTGAAAATACTCTAACACGGAGTAGGCATGTACAGATCGCTTCTGGGACCCCAAAATATCGAATTTTCAGGTGTTTAGGGCCAGAATTTGAGATATAAACGGGTACAGAAGATGCATGCACATATCGATTTTTGGGCACCTAAAAGATCGATTTTCAGTATGTTTTTGGCCTGTATTTTGAAAATACTCTAACATGGAGTAGGCATGTACAGATACCTTCTGGGACCTCTAAATATCGAATTTTCGGGTGTTTTGGGACTGAATTTGAGATATCGATTTTTTGGCACCTAAAAGATCGATTTTTAGCATGTTTTTAGCCTATATTTTGAAAATATTCTAGCACTGTGTAGGCATGTACAGATTGCTTCTGGGACCCCAAAATATTGAATTTTCGGGTGTTTTGAGCCTGAATTTGAGATATAAACGGGTACTGAAGATGCATGCACATATCGACTTTTGTGCACCTAAAAGATCGATTTTCAGTATGTTTTGAGCATGTATTTTGAAAATAGTTTAACACTGAGTAGGCATGTACAGATTGCTTCTGGGACCCCAAAATATTGAATTTTCTTGTGTTTTGAGCCCGAATTTGAGATATAAACGGGTACAGAAGATACATGCACATATTGACTTTGGGCACCAAAAATATCGATTTTCAGCATGTTTTGGGCCTGAATTTTGAAAATACTCTAACACGGAGTAGGCATGTACAGATCGCTTCTGGGACCCCAAAATATCGAATTTTCGGGTGTTTAGGGCCAGAATTTGAGATATAAACGGGTACAGAAGATGCATGCACATATCGACTTTTGGGCACCTAAAAGATCGATTTTCAGTATGTTTTTGGCCTGTATTTTGAAAATACTCTAACACGGAGTAGGCATGTACAGATACCTTTTGGGACCTCTAAATATCGAATTTTCGGGTGTTTTGGGACTGAATTTGAGATATCGATTTTTTGGCACCTAAAATGTCGATTTTTAGCATGTTTTTAGCCTATATTTTGAAAATATTCTAGCACTGTGTAGGCATGTACAGATTGCTTCTGGGACCCCAAAATATTGAATTTTCGGGTGTTTTGAGCCTGAATTTGAGATATAAACGGGTACAGAAGATACATGCACATATTGACTTTGGGCATCTAAAATATCGATTTTCAGCATGTTTTGGGCCTGTATTTTGAAAATACTCTAACACTGAGTAGGCATGTACAGATTGCTTCTGGGACCCCAAAATATTGAATTTTCGGGTGTTTTGAGCCTGAATTTGAGATATAAACGGGTACAGAAGATGCATGCACATATTGACTTTGGGCTTCTAAAATATCGATTTTCAGCATGTTTTGGGCCTGTATTTTGAAAATACTCTAACACTGAGTAGGCATGTACAGATTGCTTCTGGGACACCAAAATATTGAATTTTCGGGTGTTTTGAGCCTGAATTTGAGATATAAACGGGTACTGAAGATGCATGCACATATCGACTTTTGTGCACCTAAAAGATCGATTTTCAGTATGTTTTGAGCATGTATTTTGAAAATACTCTAACACGGAGTAGGCATGTACAGATCGCTTCTGGGACCCCTAAATATCGAATTTTAGGGTGTTTTGGGAATGAATTTGAGATATCGACTTTTTGGCACCTAAAAGATCGATTTTTAGCATGTTTTTAGCCTATATTTTGAAAATATTCTAGCACTGTACAGATTGCTTCTGGGACAACAAAATATTGAATTTTCGGGTGTTTTGAGCCTGAATTTGAGATATAAACGGGTACAGAAGATACGTGCACATATTGACTTTGGGCACCAAAAATATCGATTTTCAGCATGTTTTGGGCCTGAATTTTGAAAATACTCTAACACGGAGTAGGCATGTACAGATTGCTTCTGGGACCCCAAAATATTGAATTTTCGGGTGTTTTGAGCCTGAAATTTGAGATATAAACGGGTACAGAAGATACATGCACATATTGACTTTGGGCATCTAAAATATCGATTTTCAGCATGTTTTGGGCCTGTATTTTGAAAATACTCTAACTCTGAGTAGGCATGTACAGATTGCTTCTGGGACCCCAAAATATTGAATTTTCGGGTGTTTTGAGACTGAATTTGAGATATAAACGGGTACAGAAGATACATGCACATATTGACTTTGGGCACCTAAAAGATCGATTTTCAGCATGTTTTGGGCCTGAATTTTGAAAATACTCTAACACGGAGTAGGCATGTACAGATACCTTCTGGGACCTCTAAATATCGAATTTTTGGGTGTTTAGGGCCAGAATTTGAGATATAAACGGGTACAGAAGATGCATGCACATATCGACTTTTGGGCACCTAAAAGATCGATTTTCAGTATGTTTTTGGCCTGTATTTTGAAAATACTCTAACACGGAGTAGGCATGTACAGATCTCTTCTGGGACCTCTAAATATCGAATTTTTGGGTGTTTTGGGACTGAATTTGAGATATCGATTTTTTGGCACCTAAAATGTCGATTTTTAGCATGTTTTTAGCCTATATTTTGAAAATATTCTAGCACTGTGTAGGCATGTACAGATTGCTTCTGGGACCCCAAAATATTGAATTTTCGGGTATTTTGAGCCTGAATTTGAGATATAAACGGGTACAGAAGATACATGCACATATTGACTTTGGGCATTTAAAATATCGATTTTCAGCATGTTTTGGGCCTGTATTTTGAAAATACTCTAACACTGAGTAGGCATGTACAGATTGCTTCTGGGACCCCAAAATATTGATTTTTCGGGTGTTTTGAGCCTGAATTTGAGATATAAACGGGTACTGAAGATGCATGCACATATCGACTTTTGTGCACCTAAAAGATCGATTTTCAGTATGTTTTGAGCATGTATTTTGAAAATACTCTAACACGGAGAAGGCATGTACAGATCGCTTCTGGGACCCCTAAATATCGAATTTTCGGTTGTTTTGGGACTGAATTTTAGATATCGACTTTTTGGCACCTAAAAGATCGATTTTTAGCATGATTTTAGCCTATATTTTGAAAATATTCTAGCACTGTACAGATTGCTTCTGGGACACCAAAATATTGAATTTTCGGGTGTTTTGAGCCTGAATTTGAGATATAAACGGGTACTGAAGATGCATGCACATATCGACTTTTGTGCACCTAAAAGATCGATTTTCAGTATGTTTTGAGCATGTATTTTGAAAATATTCTAACACGGAGTAGGCATGTACAGATCGCTTCTGGGACCCCTAAATATCGAATTTTCGGGTATTTTGGGACTGAATTTGAGATATCGACTTTTTGGCACCTAAAAGATCGATTTTTAGCATGTTTTTAGCCTATATTTTGAAAATATTCTAGCACTGTACAGATTGCTTCTGGGACCCCAAAATATTGAATTTTCGGGTGTTTTGAGCCTGAATTTGAGATATAAACGGGTACAGAAGATACGTGCACATATTGAATTTGGGCACCAAAAATATCGATTTTCAGCATGTTTTGGGCCTGAATTTTGAAAATACTCTAACACGGAGTAGGCATGTACAGATTGCTTCTGGGACCCCAAAATATTGAATTTTCGGGTGTTTTGAGCCTGAAATTTGAGATATAAACGGGTACAGAAGATACATGCACATATTGACTTTGGGCATCTAAAATATCGATTTTCAGCATGTTTTGAGCCTGTATTTTGAAAATACTCTAACACTGAGTAGGCATGTACAGATTGCTTCTGGGACCCCAAAATATTGAATTTTCGGGTGTTTTGAGCCTGAATTTGAGATATAAACGGGTACAGAAGATACATGCACATATTGACTTTGGGCACCAAAAATATCGATTTTCAGCATGTTTTGGGCCTGAATTTTGAAAATACTCTAACACTGAGTAGGCATGTACAGATCGCTTCTGGGACCCCAAAATATCGAATTTTCGGGTGTTTTGAGCCTGAATTTGAGATATAAACGGGTATAGAAGATACATGCACATATTGACTTTGGGCACCAAAAATATCGATTTTTAGCATGTTTTGGGCCTGAATTTTGAAAATACTCTAACACGGAGTAGGCATGTACAGATCGCTTCTGGGACCCCAAAATATCGAATTTTTGGGTGTTTAGGGCCAGAATTTGAGATATAAACGGGTACAGAAGATGGATGCACATATCGACTTTTGGGCACCTAAAAGATCGATTTTCAGTATGTTTTTGGCCTGTATTTTGAAAATACTCTAACACGGAGTAGGCATGTACAGATACCTTCTGGGACATCTAAATATCGAATTTTCGGGTGTTTTGGGACTGAATTTGAGATATCGATTTTTTGGCACCTAAAATGTCGATTTTCAGCATGTTTTTAGCCTATATTTTGAAAATATTCTAGCACTGTGTAGGCATGTACAGATTGCTTCTGGGACCCCAAAATATTGAATTTTCGGGTGTTTTGAGCCTGAATTTGAGATATAAACGGGTACTGAAGATGCATGCACATATCGACTTTTGTGCACCTAAAAGATCGATTTTCAGTATGTTTTGAGCATGTATTTTGAAAATACTCTAACACGGAGTAGGCATGTACAGATCGCTTCTGGGACCCCTAAATATCGAATTTAAGGGTGTTTTGGGACTGAATTTGAGATATCGACTTTTTGGCACCTAAAAGATCGATTTTTAGCATGTTTTTAGCCTATATTTTGAAAATATTCTAGCACTGTACAGATTGCTTCTGGGACCCCAAAATATTGAATTTTCGGGTGTTTCGAGCCTGAATTTGAGATATAAACGGGTACAGAAGATACATGCACATATTGACTTTGGCCACCAAAAATATCGATTTTCAGCATGTTTTGGGCCTGAATTTTGAAAATACTCTAACACGGAGTAGGCATGTACAGATCGCTTCTGGGACCCCAAAATATCGAATTTTCAGGTGTTTGGGGCCAGAATTTGATATATAAACGGGTACAGAAGATGCATGCACATATCGATTTTTGGGCACCTAAAAGATCGATTTTCAGTATGTTTTTGGCCTGTATTTTGAAAATACTCTAACACGGAGTAGGCATGTACAGATACCTTCTGGGACCTCTAAATATCGAATTTTCGGGTGTTTTGGGACTGAATTTGAGATATCGATTTTTTGGCACCTAAAATGTCGATTTTTAGCATGTTTTTAGCCTATATTTTGAAAATATTCTAGCACTGTGTAGGCATGTACAGATTGCTTCTGGGACCCCAAAATATTGATTTTTCGGGTGTTTTGAGCCTGAATTTGAGATATAAACGGGTACTGAAGATGCATGCACATATCGACTTTTGTGCACCTAAAAGATCGATTTTCAGTATGTTTTGAGCATGTATTTTGAAAATAGTTTAACACTGAGTAGGCATGTACAGATTGCTTCTGGGACCCCAAAATATTGAATTTTCTTATGTTTTGAGCCCGAATTTGAGATATAAACGGGTACAGAAGATACATGCACATATTGACTTTGGGCACCAAAAATATCGATTTTCAGCATGTTTTGGGCCTGAATTTTGAAAATACTCTAACACGGAGTAGGCATGTACAGATCGCTTCTGGGACCCCAAAATATCGAATTTTCGGGTGTTTAGGGCCAGAATTTGAGATATAAACGGGTACAGAAGATGCATGCACATATCGACTTTTGGGCACCTAAAAGATCGATTTTCAGTATGTTTTTGGCCTGTATTTTGAAAATACTCTAACACGGAGTAGGCATGTACAGATACCTTTTGGGACCTCTAAATATCGAATTTTCGGGTGTTTTGGGACTGAATTTGAGATATCGATTTTTTGGCACCTAAAATGTCGATTTTTAGCATGTTTTTAGCCTATATTTTGAAAATATTCTAGCACTGTGTAGGCATGTACAGATTGCTTCTGGGACCCCAAAATATTGAATTTTCGGGTGTTTTGAGCCTGAATTTGAGATATAAACGGGTACTGAAGATGCATGCACATATCGATTTTTGTGCACCTAAAAGATCGATTTTCAGTATGTTTTGAGCATGTATTTTGAAAATACTCTAACCGGAGTAGGCATGTACAGATAGCTTCTGGGACCCCTAAATATCGAATTTTCGGGTGTTTTGGGACTGAATTTGAGATATCGACTTTTTGGCACCTAAAAGATCGATTTTTAGCATGTTTTTAGCCTATATTTTTAAAATATTCTAGCACTGTACAGATTGCTTCTGGGACCCCAAAATATTGAATTTTCGGGTGTTTTGAGCCTGAATTTGAGATATAAACGGGTACAGAAGATACATGCACATATTGACTTTGGGCACCAAAAATATCGATTTTCAGCATGTTTTGGGCCTGAATTTTGAAAATACTCTAACACGGAGTAGGCATGTACAGATCGCTTCTGGGACCCCAAAATATCGAATTTTCGGGTGTTTAGGGCCAGAATTTGAGATATAAACGGGTACAGAAGATGCATGCACATATCGACTTTTGGGCACCTAAAAGATCGATTTTCAGTATGTTTTTGGCCTGTATTTTGAAAATACTCTAACACGGAGTAGGCATGTACAGATACCTTCTGGGACCTCTAAATATCGAATTTTCGGGTGTTTTGGGACTGAATTTGAGATATCGATTTTTTGGCACCTAAAATGTCGATTTTTAGCATGTTTTTAGCCTATATTTTGAAAATATTCTAGCACTGTGTAGGCATGTACAGATTGCTTCTGGGACCCCAAAATATTGAATTTTCGGGTGTTTTGAGCCTGAATTTGAGATATAAACGGGTACAGAAGATACATGCACATATTGACTTTGGGCATCTAAAATATCGATTTTCAGCATGTTTTGGGCCTGTATTTTGAAAATACTCTAACACTGAGTAGGCATGTACAGATTGCTTCTGGGACCCCAAAATATTGAATTTTCGGGTGTTTTGAGCCTGAATTTGAGATATAAACGGGTACAGAAGATGCATGCAAATATTGACTTTGGGCTTCTAAAATATCGATTTTCAGCATGTTTTGGGCCTGTATTTTGAAAATACTCTAACACTGAGTAGGCATGTACAGATTGCTTCTGGGACACCAAAATATTGAATTTTCGGGTGTTTTGAGCCTGAATTTGAGATATAAACGGGTACTGAAGATGCATGCACATATCGACTTTTGTGCACCTAAAAGATCGATTTTCAGTATGTTTTGAGCATGTATTTTGAAAATACTCTAACACGGAGTAGGCATGTACAGATCGCTTCTGGGACCCCTAAATATCGAATTTTAGGGTGTTTTGGGAATGAATTTGAGATATCGACTTTTTGGCACCTAAAAGATCGATTTTTAGCATGTTTTTAGCCTATATTTTGAAAATATTCTAGCACTGTACAGATTGCTTCTGGGACAACAAAATATTGAATTTTCGGGTGTTTTGAGCCTGAATTTGAGATATAAACGGGTACAGAAGATACGTGCACATATTGACTTTGGGCACCAAAAATATCGATTTTCAGCATGTTTTGGGCCTGAATTTTGAAAATACTCTAACACGGAGTAGGCATGTACAGATTGCTTCTGGGACCCCAAAATATTGAATTTTCGGGTGTTTTGAGCCTGAAATTTGAGATATAAACGGGTACAGAAGATACATGCACATATTGACTTTGGGCATCTAAAATATCGATTTTCAGCATGTTTTGGGCCTGTATTTTGAAAATACTCTAACTCTGAGTAGGCATGTACAGATTGCTTCTGGGACCCCAAAATATTGAATTTTCGGGTGTTTTGAGCCCGAATTTGAGATATAAACGGGTACAGAAGATACATGCACATATTGACTTTGGGCACCAAAAATATCGATTTTCAGCATGTTTTGGGCCTGAATTTTGAAAATACTCTAACACTGAGTAGGCATGTACAGATCGCTTCTGAGACCCCAAAATATCGAATTTTCGGGTGTTTTGAGCCTGAATTTGAGATATAAACGGGTACTGAAGATGCATGCACATATCGACTTTTGTGCACCTAAAAGATCGATTTTCAGCATGTTTTGGGCATGAATTTTGAAAATACTCTAACACGGAGTAGGCATGTACAGATACGTTCTGGGACCTCTAAATATCGAATTTTCGGGTGTTTAGGGCCAGAATTTGAGATATAAACGGGTACAGAAGATGCATGCACATATCGACTTTTGGCACCTAAAAGATCGATTTTCAGTATGTTTTTGGCCTGTATTTTGAAAATACTCTAACACGGAGTAGGCATGTACAGATCGCTTCTGGGACCTCTAAATATCGAATTTTTGGGTGTTTTGGGACTGAATTTGAGATATCGATTTTTTGGCACCTAAAATGTCGATTTTTAGCATGTTTTTAGCCTATATTTTAAAAATATTCTAGCACTGTGTAGGCATGTCAAGATTGCTTCTGGGACCCCAAAATATTGAATTTTCGGGTATTTTGAGCCTGAATTTGAGATATAAACGGGTACAGAAGATACATGCACATATTGACTTTGGGCATTTAAAATATCGATTTTCAGCATGTTTTGGGCCTGTATTTTGAAAATACTCTAACACTGAGTAGGCATGTACAGATTGCTTCTGGGACCCCAAAATATTGATTTTTCGGGTGTTTTGAGCCTGAATTTGAGATATAAACGGGTACTGAAGATGCATGCACATATCGACTTTTGTGCACCTAAAAGATCGATTTTCAGAATGTTTTGAGCATGTATTTTGAAAATACTCTAACACGGAGTAGGCATGTACAGATCGCTTCTGGGACCCCTAAATATCGAATTTTAGGGTGTTTTGGGAATGAATTTGAGATATCGACTTTTTGGCACCTAAAAGATCGATTTTTAGCATGTTTTTAGCCTATATTTTGAAAATATTCTAGCACTGTACAGATTGCTTCTGGGACAACAAAATATTGAATTTTCGGGTGTTTTGAGCCTGAATTTGAGATATAAACGGGTACAGAAGATACGTGCACATATTGACTTTGGGCACCAAAAATATCGATTTTCAGCATGTTTTGGGCCTGAATTTTGAAAATACTCTAACACGGAGTAGGCATGTACAGATTGCTTCTGGGACCCCAAAATATTGAATTTTCGGGTGTTTTGAGCCTGAAATTTGAGATATAAACGGGTACAGAAGATACATGCACATATTGACTTTGGGCATCTAAAATATCGATTTTCAGCATGTTTTGGGCCTGTATTTTGAAAATACTCTAACTCTGAGTAGGCATGTACAGATTGCTTCTGGGACCCCAAAATATTGAATTTTCGGGTGTTTTGAGCCCGAATTTGAGATATAAACGGGTACAGAAGATACATGCACATATTGACTTTGGGCACCAAAAATATCGATTTTCAGCATGTTTTGGGCCTGAATTTTGAAAATACTCTAACACTGAGTAGGCATGTACAGATCGCTTCTGAGACCCCAAAATATCGAATTTTCGGGTGTTTTGAGCCTGAATTTGAGATATAAACGGGTACTGAAGATGCATGCACATATCGACTTTTGTGCACCTAAAAGATCGATTTTCAGCATGTTTTGGGCATGAATTTTGAAAATACTCTAACACGGAGTAGGCATGTACAGATACGTTCTGGGACCTCTAAATATCGAATTTTCGGGTGTTTAGGGCCAGAATTTGAGATATAAACGGGTACAGAAGATGCATGCACATATCGACTTTTGGCACCTAAAAGATCGATTTTCAGTATGTTTTTGGCCTGTATTTTGAAAATACTCTAACACGGAGTAGGCATGTACAGATCGCTTCTGGGACCTCTAAATATCGAATTTTTGGGTGTTTTGGGACTGAATTTGAGATATCGATTTTTTGGCACCTAAAATGTCGATTTTTAGCATGTTTTTAGCCTATATTTTAAAAATATTCTAGCACTGTGTAGGCATGTCAAGATTGCTTCTGGGACCCCAAAATATTGAATTTTCGGGTATTTTGAGCCTGAATTTGAGATATAAACGGGTACAGAAGATACATGCACATATTGACTTTGGGCATTTAAAATATCGATTTTCAGCATGTTTTGGGCCTGTATTTTGAAAATACTCTAACACTGAGTAGGCATGTACAGATTGCTTCTGGGACCCCAAAATATTGATTTTTCGGGTGTTTTGAGCCTGAATTTGAGATATAAACGGGTACTGAAGATGCATGCACATATCGACTTTTGTGCACCTAAAAGATCGATTTTCAGAATGTTTTGAGCATGTATTTTGAAAATACTCTAACACGGAGTAGGCATGTACAGATCGCTTCTGGGACCCCTAAATATCGAATTTTAGGGTGTTTTGGGAATGAATTTGAGATATCGACTTTTTGGCACCTAAAAGATCGATTTTTAGCATGTTTTTAGCCTATATTTTGAAAATATTCTAGCACTGTACAGATTGCTTCTGGGACAACAAAATATTGAATTTTCGGGTGTTTTGAGCCTGAATTTGAGATATAAACGGGTACAGAAGATACGTGCACATATTGACTTTGGGCACCAAAAATATCGATTTTCAGCATGTTTTGGGCCTGAATTTTGAAAATACTCTAACACGGAGTAGGCATGTACAGATTGCTTCTGGGACCCCAAAATATTGAATTTTCGGGTGTTTTGAGCCTGAAATTTGAGATATAAACGGGTACAGAAGATACATGCACATATTGACTTTGGGCATCTAAAATATCGATTTTCAGCATGTTTTGGGCCTGTATTTTGAAAATACTCTAACTCTGAGTAGGCATGTACAGATTGCTTCTGGGACCCCAAAATATTGAATTTTCGGGTGTTTTGAGCCTGAATTTGAGATATAAACGGGTACAGAAGATACATGCACATATTGACTTTGGGCACCAAAAATATCGATTTTCAGCATGTTTTGGGCCTGAATTTTGAAAATACTCTAACACTGAGTAGGCATGTACAGATCGCTTCTGAGACCCCAAAATATCGAATTTTCGGGTGTTTTGAGCCTGAATTTGAGATATAAACGGGTACTGAAGATGCATGCACATATCGACTTTTGTGCACCTAAAAGATCGATTTTCAGCATGTTTTGGGCATGAATTTTGAAAATACTCTAACACGGAGTAGGCATGTACAGATACCTTCTGGGACCTCTAAATATCGAATTTTCGGGTGTTTAGGGCCAGAATTTGAGATATAAACGGGTACAGAAGATGCATGCACATATCGACTTTTGGCACCTAAAAGATCGATTTTCAGTATGTTTTTGGCCTGTATTTTGAAAATACTCTAACACGGAGTAGGCATGTACAGATCGCTTCTGGGACCTCTAAATATCGAATTTTTGGGTGTTTTGGGACTGAATTTGAGATATCGATTTTTTGGCACCTAAAATGTCGATTTTTAGCATGTTTTTAGCCTATATTTTAAAAATATTCTAGCACTGTGTAGGCATGTCAAGATTGCTTCTGGGACCCCAAAATATTGAATTTTCGGGTATTTTGAGCCTGAATTTGAGTTATAAACGGGTACAGAAGATACATGCACATATTGACTTTGGGCATTTAAAATATCGATTTTCAGCATGTTTTGGGCCTGTATTTTGAAAATACTCTAACACTGAGTAGGCATGTACAGATTGCTTCTGGGACCCCAAAATATTGATTTTTCGGGTGTTTTGAGCCTGAATTTGAGATATAAACGGGTACTGAAGATGCATGCACATATCGACTTTTGTGCACCTAAAAGATCGATTTTCAGTATGTTTTGAGCATGTATTTTGAAAATACTCTAACACGGAGTAGGCATGTACAGATCGCTTCTGGGACCCCTAAATATCGAATTTTCGGTTGTTTTGGGACTGAATTTGAGATATCGACTTTTTGGCACCTAAAAGATCGATTTTTAGCATGATTTTAGCCTATATTTTGAAAATATTCTAGCACTGTACAGATTGCTTCTGGGACCCCAAAATATTGAATTTTCGGGTGTTTTGACCCTGAATTTGAGATATAAACGGATACAGAAGATACATGCACATATTGACTTTGGGCACCAAAAATATCGATTTTCAGCATGTTTTGGGCCTGAATTTTGAAAATACTCTAACACGGAGTAGGCATGTACAGATCGCTTCTGGGACCCCAAAATATCGAATTTTCGGGTGTTTAGGGCCAGAATTTGAGATATAAACGGGTACAGAAGATGCATGCACAAATCGACTTTTGGGCACCTAAAAGATCGATTTTCAGTATGTTTTTGGCCTGTATTTTGAAAATACTCTAACACAGAGTAGGCATGTACAGATACCTTCTGGGACCTCTAAATATCGAATTTTCGGGTGTTTTGGGACTGAATTTGAGATATAAACGGGTACTGAAGATGCATGCACATATCGACTTTTGTGCACCTAAAAGATCGATTTTCAGTATGTTTTGAGCATGTATTTTGAAAATATTCTAACACGGAGTAGGCATGTACAGATCGCTTCTGGGACCCCTAAATATCGAATTTTCGGGTGTTTTGGGACTGAATTTGAGATATCGACTTTTTGGCACCTAAAAGATCGATTTTTAGCATGTTTTTAGCCTATATTTTGAAAATATTCTAGCACTGTACAGATTGCTTCTGGGACCCCAAAATATTGAATTTTCGGGTGTTTTGAGCCTGAATTTGAGATATAAACGGGTACAGATGATACATGCACATATTGACTTTGGGCACCAAAAATATCGATTTTCAGCATGTTTTGGGCCTGAATTTTGAAAATACTCTAACACGGAGTAGGCATGTACAGATCGCTTCTGGGACCCCAAAATATCGATTTTTCGGGTGTTTAGGGCCAGAATTTGAGATATAAACGGGTACAGAAGATGCATGCACATATCGACTTTTGGGCACCTAAAAGATCGATTTTCAGTATGTTTTTGGCCTGTATTTTGAAAATACTCTAACACGGAGTAGGCATGTACAGATACCTTCTGGGACCTCTAAATATCGAATTTTCGGGTGTTATGGGACTGAATTTGAGATATCGATTTTTTGGCACCTAAAATGTCGATTTTCAGCATATTTTTAGCCAATATTTTGAAAATATTCTATCACTGTGTAGGCATGTACAGATTGCTTCTGGGACCCCAAAATATTGATTTTTCGGGTGTTTTGAGCCTGAATTTGAGATATAAACGGGTACTGAAGATGCATGCACATATCGACTTTTGTGCACCTAAAAGATCGATTTTCAGTATGTTTTGAGCATGTATTTTGAAAATACTTTAACACTGAGTAGGCATGTACAGATTGCTTCTGGGACCCCAAAATATTGAATTTTCTTGTGTTTTGAGCCCGAATTTGAGATATAAACGGGTACAGAAGATACATGCACATATTGACTTTGGGCACCAAATATATCGATTTTCAGCATGTTTTGGGCCTGAATTTTGAAAATACTCTAACACGGAGTAGGCATGTACAGATCGCTTCTGGGACCCCAAAATATCGAATTTTCGGGTGTTTAGGGCCAGAATTTGAGATATAAACGGGTACAGAAGATGCATGCACATATCGACTTTTGGGCACCTAAAAGATCGATTTTCAGTATGTTTTTGGCCTGTATTTTGAAATTACTCTAACACGGAGTAGGCATGTACAGATACCTTTTGGGACCTCTAAATATCGAATTTTCGGGTGTTTTGGGACTGAATTTGAGATATCGATTTTTTAGCACCTAAAATGTCGATTTTTAGCATGTTTTTAGCCTATATTTTGAAAATATTCTGGCACTGTGTAGGCATGTACAGATTGCTTCTGGGACCCCAAAATATTGAATTTTCGGGTGTTTTGAGCCTGAATTTGAGATATAAACGGGTACTGAAGATGCATGCACATATCGATTTTTGTGCTCCTAAAAGATCGATTTTCAGTATGTTTTGAGCATGTATTTTCAAAATACTCTAACACGGAGTAGGCATGTACAGATTGCTTCTGGGACCCCTAAATATCGAATTTTCGGGTGTTTTGGGACTGAATTTGAGATATCGACTTTTTGGCACCTAAAAGATCGATTTTTAGCATGTTTTTAGCCTATATTTTGAAAATATTCTAGCACTGTACAGATTGCTTCTGGGACCCCAAAATATTGAATTTTCGGGTGTTTTGAGCCTGAATTTGAGATATAAACGGGTACAGAAGATACATGCACATATTGACTTTGGGCACCAAAAATATCGATTTTCAGCATGTTTTGGGCCTGAATTTTGAAAATACTCTAACACGGAGTAGGCATGTACAGATCGCTTCTGGGACCCCAAAATATCGAATTTTCGGGTGTTTAGGGCCAGAATTTGAGATATAAACGGGTACAGAAGATGCATGCACATATCGACTTTTGGGCACCTAGAAGATCGATTTTCAGTATGTTTTAGGCCTGTATTTTGAAAATACTCTAACACGGAGTAGGCATGTACAGATACCTTCTGGGACCTCTAAATATCGAATTTTCGGGTGTTTTGGGACTGAATTTGATATATCGATTTTTTGGCACCTAATTTGTCGTTTTTTAGCATGTTTTTAGCCTATATTTTGAAAATATTCTAGCACTGAGTAGGCATGTACAGATTGCTTCTGGGACCCCAAAATATTGAATTTTCGGGTGTTTTGAGCCTGAATTTGAGATATAAACGGGTACAGAAGATGCATGCACATATTGACTTTGGGCATCTAAAATATCGATTTTCAGCATGTTTTGGGCCTGTATTTTGAAAATACTCTAACACTGAGTAGGCATGTACAGATTGCTTCTGGGACACCAAAATATTGAATTTTCGGGTGTTTTGAGCCTGAATTTGAGATATAAACGGGTACTGAAGATGCATGCACATATCGACTTTTGTGCACCTAAAAGATCGATTTTCAGTATGTTTTGAGCATGTATTTTGAAAATACTCTAACACGGAGTAGGCATGTACAGATCGCTTCTGGGACCCCTAAATATCGAATTTTAGGGTGTTTTGGGAATGAATTTGAGATATCGACTTTTTGGCACCTAAAAGATCGATTTTTAGCATGTTTTTAGCCTATATTTTGAAAATATTCTAGCACTGTACAGATTGCTTCTGGGACCCCAAAATATTGAATTTTCGGGTGTTTTGAGCCTGAATTTGAGATATAAACGGGTACAGAAGATACGTGCACATATTGACTTTGGGCACCAAAAATATCGATTTTCAGCATGTTTTGGGCCTGAATTTTGAAAATACTCTAACACTGAGGAGGCATGTACAGATTGCTTCTGGGACCCCAAAATATTGAATTTTCGGGTGTTTTGAGCCTGAATTTGAGATATAAACGGGTACAGAAGATACATGCACATATTGACTTTGGGCACCAAAAATATCGATTTTCAGCATGTTTTGGGCCTGAATTTTGAAAATACTCTAACACTGAGTAGGCATGTACAGATCGCTTCTGGGACCCCAAAATATCGAATTTTCGGGTGTTTTGAGCCTGAATTTGAGATATAAACGGGTACTGAAGATGCATGCACATATCGACTTTTGTGCACCTAAAAGATCGATTTTCAGTATGTTTTGAGCATGTATTTTGAAAATACTCTAACACGGAGTAGGCATGTACAGATCGCTTCTGGGACCCCTAATTATCGAGTTTTCGGGTGTTTTGGGACTGAATTTGAGATATCGACTTTTTGGCACCTAAAAGATCGATTTTTAGCATGTTTTTAGCCTATATTTTGAAAATATTCTAGCACTGTACAGATTGCTTCTGGGACCCCAAAATATTGAATTTTCGGATGTTTTGAGCCTGAATTTGAGATATAAACGGGTACAGAAGATACATGCACATATCGACTTTTGGGCACCTAAAAGATCGATTTTCAGTATGTTTTTGGCCTGTATTTTGAAAATACTCTAACACGGAGTAGGCATGTACAGATACCTTCTGGGACCTCTAAATATCGAATTTTCGGGTGTTTTGGGACTGAATTTGAGATATCGATTTTTTGGCACCTAAAATGTCGATTTTCAGCATGTTTTTAGCCAATATTTTGAAAATATTCTAGCACTGTGTAGGCATGTACAGATTGCTTCTGGGACCCCAAAATATTGAATTTTCGGGTGTTTTGAGCCTGAATTTGAGATATAAACGGGTACAGAAGATACATGCACATATTGACTTTGGGCATCTAAAATATCGATTTTCAGCATGTTTTGGGCCTGTATTTTGAAAATACTCTAACACTGAGTAGGCATGTACAGATTGCTTCTGGGACCCCAAAATATTGAATTTTCGGGTGTTTTGAGCCTGAATTTGAGATATAAACGGGTACAGAAGATGCATGCAAATATTGACTTTGGGCTTCTAAAATATCGATTTTCAGCATGTTTTGGGCCTGTATTTTGAAAATACTCTAACACTGAGTAGGCATGTACAGATTGCTTCTGGGACACCAAAATATTGAATTTTCGGGTGTTTTGAGCCTGAATTTGAGATATAAACGGGTACTGAAGATGCATGCACATATCGACTTTTGTGCACCTAAAAGATCGATTTTCAGTATGTTTTGAGCATGTATTTTGAAAATACTCTAACACGGAGTAGGCATGTACAGATCGCTTCTGGGACCCCTAAATATCGAATTTTAGGGTGTTTTGGGAATGAATTTGAGATATCGACTTTTTGGCACCTAAAAGATCGATTTTTAGCATGTTTTTAGCCTATATTTTGAAAATATTCTAGCACTGTACAGATTGCTTCTGGGACAACAAAATATTGAATTTTCGGGTGTTTTGAGCCTGAATTTGAGATATAAACGGGTACAGAAGATACGTGCACATATTGACTTTGGGCACCAAAAATATCGATTTTCAGCATGTTTTGGGCCTGAATTTTGAAAATACTCTAACACGGAGTAGGCATGTACAGATTGCTTCTGGGACCCCAAAATATTGAATTTTCGGGTGTTTTGAGCCTGAAATTTGAGATATAAACGGGTACAGAAGATACATGCACATATTGACTTTGGGCATCTAAAATATCGATTTTCAGCATGTTTTGGGCCTGTATTTTGAAAATACTCTAACTCTGAGTAGGCATGTACAGATTGCTTCTGGGACCCCAAAATATTGAATTTTCGGGTGTTTTGAGCCCGAATTTGAGATATAAACGGGTACAGAAGATACATGCACATATTGACTTTGGGCACCAAAAATATCGATTTTCAGCATGTTTTGGGCCTGAATTTTGAAAATACTCTAACACTGAGTAGGCATGTACAGATCGCTTCTGAGACCCCAAAATATCGAATTTTCGGGTGTTTTGAGCCTGAATTTGAGATATAAACGGGTACTGAAGATGCATGCACATATCGACTTTTGTGCACCTAAAAGATCGATTTTCAGCATGTTTTGGGCATGAATTTTGAAAATACTCTAACACGGAGTAGGCATGTACAGATACGTTCTGGGACCTCTAAATATCGAATTTTCGGGTGTTTAGGGCCAGAATTTGAGATATAAACGGGTACAGAAGATGCATGCACATATCGACTTTTGGCACCTAAAAGATCGATTTTCAGTATGTTTTTGGCCTGTATTTTGAAAATACTCTAACACGGAGTAGGCATGTACAGATCGCTTCTGGGACCTCTAAATATCGAATTTTTGGGTGTTTTGGGACTGAATTTGAGATATCGATTTTTTGGCACCTAAAATGTCGATTTTTAGCATGTTTTTAGCCTATATTTTAAAAATATTCTAGCACTGTGTAGGCATGTCAAGATTGCTTCTGGGACCCCAAAATATTGAATTTTCGGGTATTTTGAGCCTGAATTTGAGATATAAACGGGTACAGAAGATACATGCACATATTGACTTTGGGCATTTAAAATATCGATTTTCAGCATGTTTTGGGCCTGTATTTTGAAAATACTCTAACACTGAGTAGGCATGTACAGATTGCTTCTGGGACCCCAAAATATTGATTTTTCGGGTGTTTTGAGCCTGAATTTGAGATATAAACGGGTACTGAAGATGCATGCACATATCGACTTTTGTGCACCTAAAAGATCGATTTTCAGAATGTTTTGAGCATGTATTTTGAAAATACTCTAACACGGAGTAGGCATGTACAGATCGCTTCTGGGACCCCTAAATATCGAATTTTAGGGTGTTTTGGGAATGAATTTGAGATATCGACTTTTTGGCACCTAAAAGATCGATTTTTAGCATGTTTTTAGCCTATATTTTGAAAATATTCTAGCACTGTACAGATTGCTTCTGGGACAACAAAATATTGAATTTTCGGGTGTTTTGAGCCTGAATTTGAGATATAAACGGGTACAGAAGATACGTGCACATATTGACTTTGGGCACCAAAAATATCGATTTTCAGCATGTTTTGGGCCTGAATTTTGAAAATACTCTAACACGGAGTAGGCATGTACAGATTGCTTCTGGGACCCCAAAATATTGAATTTTCGGGTGTTTTGAGCCTGAAATTTGAGATATAAACGGGTACAGAAGATACATGCACATATTGACTTTGGGCATCTAAAATATCGATTTTCAGCATGTTTTGGGCCTGTATTTTGAAAATACTCTAACTCTGAGTAGGCATGTACAGATTGCTTCTGGGACCCCAAAATATTGAATTTTCGGGTGTTTTGAGCCTGAATTTGAGATATAAACGGGTACAGAAGATACATGCACATATTGACTTTGGGCACCAAAAATATCGATTTTCAGCATGTTTTGGGCCTGAATTTTGAAAATACTCTAACACTGAGTAGGCATGTACAGATCGCTTCTGAGACCCCAAAATATCGAATTTTCGGGTGTTTTGAGCCTGAATTTGAGATATAAACGGGTACTGAAGATGCATGCACATATCGACTTTTGTGCACCTAAAAGATCGATTTTCAGCATGTTTTGGGCATGAATTTTGAAAATACTCTAACACGGAGTAGGCATGTACAGATACCTTCTGGGACCTCTAAATATCGAATTTTCGGGTGTTTAGGGCCAGAATTTGAGATATAAACGGGTACAGAAGATGCATGCACATATCGACTTTTGGCACCTAAAAGATCGATTTTCAGTATGTTTTTGGCCTGTATTTTGAAAATACTCTAACACGGAGTAGGCATGTACAGATCGCTTCTGGGACCTCTAAATATCGAATTTTTGGGTGTTTTGGGACTGAATTTGAGATATCGATTTTTTGGCACCTAAAATGTCGATTTTTAGCATGTTTTTAGCCTATATTTTAAAAATATTCTAGCACTGTGTAGGCATGTCAAGATTGCTTCTGGGACCCCAAAATATTGAATTTTCGGGTATTTTGAGCCTGAATTTGAGTTATAAACGGGTACAGAAGATACATGCACATATTGACTTTGGGCATTTAAAATATCGATTTTCAGCATGTTTTGGGCCTGTATTTTGAAAATACTCTAACACTGAGTAGGCATGTACAGATTGCTTCTGGGACCCCAAAATATTGATTTTTCGGGTGTTTTGAGCCTGAATTTGAGATATAAACGGGTACTGAAGATGCATGCACATATCGACTTTTGTGCACCTAAAAGATCGATTTTCAGTATGTTTTGAGCATGTATTTTGAAAATACTCTAACACGGAGTAGGCATGTACAGATCGCTTCTGGGACCCCTAAATATCGAATTTTCGGTTGTTTTGGGACTGAATTTGAGATATCGACTTTTTGGCACCTAAAAGATCGATTTTTAGCATGATTTTAGCCTATATTTTGAAAATATTCTAGCACTGTACAGATTGCTTCTGGGACCCCAAAATATTGAATTTTCGGGTGTTTTGACCCTGAATTTGAGATATAAACGGATACAGAAGATACATGCACATATTGACTTTGGGCACCAAAAATATCGATTTTCAGCATGTTTTGGGCCTGAATTTTGAAAATACTCTAACACGGAGTAGGCATGTACAGATCGCTTCTGGGACCCCAAAATATCGAATTTTCGGGTGTTTAGGGCCAGAATTTGAGATATAAACGGGTACAGAAGATGCATGCACAAATCGACTTTTGGGCACCTAAAAGATCGATTTTCAGTATGTTTTTGGCCTGTATTTTGAAAATACTCTAACACAGAGTAGGCATGTACAGATACCTTCTGGGACCTCTAAATATCGAATTTTCGGGTGTTTTGGGACTGAATTTGAGATATAAACGGGTACTGAAGATGCATGCACATATCGACTTTTGTGCACCTAAAAGATCGATTTTCAGTATGTTTTGAGCATGTATTTTGAAAATATTCTAACACGGAGTAGGCATGTACAGATCGCTTCTGGGACCCCTAAATATCGAATTTTCGGGTGTTTTGGGACTGAATTTGAGATATCGACTTTTTGGCACCTAAAAGATCGATTTTTAGCATGTTTTTAGCCTATATTTTGAAAATATTCTAGCACTGTACAGATTGCTTCTGGGACCCCAAAATATTGAATTTTCGGGTGTTTTGAGCCTGAATTTGAGATATAAACGGGTACAGATGATACATGCACATATTGACTTTGGGCACCAAAAATATCGATTTTCAGCATGTTTTGGGCCTGAATTTTGAAAATACTCTAACACGGAGTAGGCATGTACAGATCGCTTCTGGGACCCCAAAATATCGATTTTTCGGGTGTTTAGGGCCAGAATTTGAGATATAAACGGGTACAGAAGATGCATGCACATATCGACTTTTGGGCACCTAAAAGATCGATTTTCAGTATGTTTTTGGCCTGTATTTTGAAAATACTCTAACACGGAGTAGGCATGTACAGATACCTTCTGGGACCTCTAAATATCGAATTTTCGGGTGTTATGGGACTGAATTTGAGATATCGATTTTTTGGCACCTAAAATGTCGATTTTCAGCATATTTTTAGCCAATATTTTGAAAATATTCTATCACTGTGTAGGCATGTACAGATTGCTTCTGGGACCCCAAAATATTGATTTTTCGGGTGTTTTGAGCCTGAATTTGAGATATAAACGGGTACTGAAGATGCATGCACATATCGACTTTTGTGCACCTAAAAGATCGATTTTCAGTATGTTTTGAGCATGTATTTTGAAAATACTTTAACACTGAGTAGGCATGTACAGATTGCTTCTGGGACCCCAAAATATTGAATTTTCTTGTGTTTTGAGCCCGAATTTGAGATATAAACGGGTACAGAAGATACATGCACATATTGACTTTGGGCACCAAATATATCGATTTTCAGCATGTTTTGGGCCTGAATTTTGAAAATACTCTAACACGGAGTAGGCATGTACAGATCGCTTCTGGGACCCCAAAATATCGAATTTTCGGGTGTTTAGGGCCAGAATTTGAGATATAAACGGGTACAGAAGATGCATGCACATATCGACTTTTGGGCACCTAAAAGATCGATTTTCAGTATGTTTTTGGCCTGTATTTTGAAATTACTCTAACACGGAGTAGGCATGTACAGATACCTTTTGGGACCTCTAAATATCGAATTTTCGGGTGTTTTGGGACTGAATTTGAGATATCGATTTTTTAGCACCTAAAATGTCGATTTTTAGCATGTTTTTAGCCTATATTTTGAAAATATTCTGGCACTGTGTAGGCATGTACAGATTGCTTCTGGGACCCCAAAATATTGAATTTTCGGGTGTTTTGAGCCTGAATTTGAGATATAAACGGGTACTGAAGATGCATGCACATATCGATTTTTGTGCTCCTAAAAGATCGATTTTCAGTATGTTTTGAGCATGTATTTTCAAAATACTCTAACACGGAGTAGGCATGTACAGATTGCTTCTGGGACCCCTAAATATCGAATTTTCGGGTGTTTTGGGACTGAATTTGAGATATCGACTTTTTGGCACCTAAAAGATCGATTTTTAGCATGTTTTTAGCCTATATTTTGAAAATATTCTAGCACTGTACAGATTGCTTCTGGGACCCCAAAATATTGAATTTTCGGGTGTTTTGAGCCTGAATTTGAGATATAAACGGGTACAGAAGATACATGCACATATTGACTTTGGGCACCAAAAATATCGATTTTCAGCATGTTTTGGGCCTGAATTTTGAAAATACTCTAACACGGAGTAGGCATGTACAGATCGCTTCTGGGACCCCAAAATATCGAATTTTCGGGTGTTTAGGGCCAGAATTTGAGATATAAACGGGTACAGAAGATGCATGCACATATCGACTTTTGGGCACCTAGAAGATCGATTTTCAGTATGTTTTAGGCCTGTATTTTGAAAATACTCTAACACGGAGTAGGCATGTACAGATACCTTCTGGGACCTCTAAATATCGAATTTTCGGGTGTTTTGGGACTGAATTTGATATATCGATTTTTTGGCACCTAATTTGTCGTTTTTTAGCATGTTTTTAGCCTATATTTTGAAAATATTCTAGCACTGAGTAGGCATGTACAGATTGCTTCTGGGACCCCAAAATATTGAATTTTCGGGTGTTTTGAGCCTGAATTTGAGATATAAACGGGTACAGAAGATGCATGCACATATTGACTTTGGGCATCTAAAATATCGATTTTCAGCATGTTTTGGGCCTGTATTTTGAAAATACTCTAACACTGAGTAGGCATGTACAGATTGCTTCTGGGACACCAAAATATTGAATTTTCGGGTGTTTTGAGCCTGAATTTGAGATATAAACGGGTACTGAAGATGCATGCACATATCGACTTTTGTGCACCTAAAAGATCGATTTTCAGTATGTTTTGAGCATGTATTTTGAAAATACTCTAACACGGAGTAGGCATGTACAGATCGCTTCTGGGACCCCTAAATATCGAATTTTAGGGTGTTTTGGGAATGAATTTGAGATATCGACTTTTTGGCACCTAAAAGATCGATTTTTAGCATGTTTTTAGCCTATATTTTGAAAATATTCTAGCACTGTACAGATTGCTTCTGGGACCCCAAAATATTGAATTTTCGGGTGTTTTGAGCCTGAATTTGAGATATAAACGGGTACAGAAGATACGTGCACATATTGACTTTGGGCACCAAAAATATCGATTTTCAGCATGTTTTGGGCCTGAATTTTGAAAATACTCTAACACTGAGGAGGCATGTACAGATTGCTTCTGGGACCCCAAAATATTGAATTTTCGGGTGTTTTGAGCCTGAATTTGAGATATAAACGGGTACAGAAGATACATGCACATATTGACTTTGGGCACCAAAAATATCGATTTTCAGCATGTTTTGGGCCTGAATTTTGAAAATACTCTAACACTGAGTAGGCATGTACAGATCGCTTCTGGGACCCCAAAATATCGAATTTTCGGGTGTTTTGAGCCTGAATTTGAGATATAAACGGGTACTGAAGATGCATGCACATATCGACTTTTGTGCACCTAAAAGATCGATTTTCAGTATGTTTTGAGCATGTATTTTGAAAATACTCTAACACGGAGTAGGCATGTACAGATCGCTTCTGGGACCCCTAATTATCGAGTTTTCGGGTGTTTTGGGACTGAATTTGAGATATCGACTTTTTGGCACCTAAAAGATCGATTTTTAGCATGTTTTTAGCCTATATTTTGAAAATATTCTAGCACTGTACAGATTGCTTCTGGGACCCCAAAATATTGAATTTTCGGATGTTTTGAGCCTGAATTTGAGATATAAACGGGTACAGAAGATACATGCACATATCGACTTTTGGGCACCTAAAAGATCGATTTTCAGTATGTTTTTGGCCTGTATTTTGAAAATACTCTAACACGGAGTAGGCATGTACAGATACCTTCTGGGACCTCTAAATATCGAATTTTCGGGTGTTTTGGGACTGAATTTGAGATATCGATTTTTTGGCACCTAAAATGTCGATTTTCAGCATGTTTTTAGCCAATATTTTGAAAATATTCTAGCACTGTGTAGGCATGTACAGATTGCTTCTGGGACCCCAAAATATTGAATTTTCGGGTGTTTTGAGCCTGAATTTGAGATATAAACGGGTACTGAAGATGCATGCACATATCGACTTTTGTGCACCTAAAATATCGATTTTCAGTATGTTTTGAGCATGTATTTTGAAAATACTCTAACACGGAGTAGGCATGTACAGATCGCTTCTGGGACCCCTAAATATCGAATTTTCGGGTTTTTTGGGACTGAATTTGAGATATCGACTTTTTGGCACCTAAAATATCGATTTTTAGCATGTTTTTAGCCTATATTTTGAAAATATTCTAGCACTTTACAGATTGCTTCTGGGACCCCAAAATATTGAATTTTCGGGTGTTTTGAGCCTGAATTTGAGATATAAACGGGTACAGAAGATGCATGCACATATCGACTTTTGGGCACCTAAAAGATCGATTTTCAGTATGTTTTTGGCCTGTATTTTGAAAATACTCTAACACGGAGTAGGCATGTACAGATCGCTTCTGGGACCTCTAAATATCGAATTTTCGGGTGTTTTGGGACTGAATTTGAGATATCGATTTTTTGGCACCTAAAATGTCGATTTTTAGCATGTTTTTAGCCTATATTTTGAAAATATTCTAGCACTGTGTAGGCATATACAGATTGCTTCTGGGACCCCAAAATATTGAATTTTCGGGTATTTTGAGCCTGAATTTGAGATATAAACGGGTACAGAAGATACATGCACATATTGACTTTGGGCACCAAAAATATCGATTTTCAGCATGTTTTGGGCCTGAATTTTGAAAATACTCTAACACGGAGTAGGCATGTACAGATCGCTTCTGGGACCCCAAAATATCGAATTTTCGGGTGTTTAGGGCCATAATTTGAGATATAAACGGGTACAGAAGATGCATGCACATATCGACTTTTGGGCACCTAAAAGATCGATTTTCAGTATGTTTGTGGACTGTATTTTCAAAATACTCTAACACGGAGTAGGCATGTACAGATACCTTCTGGGACCTCTAAATATCGAATTTTCGGGTGTTTTGGGACTGAATTTGATATATCGATTTTTTGGCACCTAAAATGTCGATTTTCAGCATGTTTTTAGCCTATATTTTGAAAATATTCTAGCACTGTGTAGGCATGTACAGATTGCTTCTGGGACCCCAAAATATTGAATTTTCGGGTGTTTTGAGCCTGAATTTGAGATATAAACGGGTACTGAAAATGCATGCACATATCGACTTTTGTGCACCTAAAAGATCGATTTTCAGTATGTTTTGATCATGTATTTTGAAAATACTCTAACTCGGAGTAGGCATGTACAGATCGCTTCTGGGACCCCTAAATATCGAATTTTCGGGTGTTTTGGGACTGAATTTGAGATATCGACTTTTTGGCACCTAAAAGATCGATTTTTAGCATGTTTTTAGCCTATATTTTTAAAATATTCTAGCACTGTACAGATTGCTTCTGGGACCCCAAAATATTGAATTTTCGGGTGTTTTGAGCCTGAATTTGAGATATAAACGGGTACAGAAGATACATGCACATATTGACTTTGGGCACCAAAAATATCGATTTTCAGCATGTTTTGGGCCTGAATATTGAAAATACTCTAACACGGAGTAGGCATGTACAGATCGCTTCTGGGACCCCAAAATATCGAATTTTCGGGTGTTTAGGGCCAGAATTTCAGATATAAACGGGTACAGAAGATGCATGCACATATCGACTTTTGGGCACCTAAAAGATCGATTTTCAGTATGTTTTTAGCCTATATTTTGAAAATATTCTAGCACTGTGTAGGCATGTACAGATTGCTTCTGGGACCCCAAAATATTGAATTTTCGGGTGTTTTGAGCCTGAATTTGAGATATAAACGGGTACAGAAGATACATACACATATTGACTTTGGGCATCTAAAATATCGATTTTCAGCATGTTTTGGGCCTGTATTTTGAAAATACTCTAACACTGAGTAGGCATGTACAGATTGCTACTGGGACCCCAAAATATTGAATTTTCGGGTGTTTTGAGCCTGAATTTGAGATATAAACGGGTACTGAAGATGCATGCACATATCGACTTTTGGGCACCTAAACGATCGATTTTCAGTATGTTTTGAGCATGTATTTTGAAAATACTCTAACACGGAGTAGGCATGTACAGATACCTTCTGGGACCCCTAAATATCGAATTTTCGGGTGTTTTGGGACTGAATTTGAGATATCGACTTTTGGGCACCTAAAAGATCGATTTTCAGTATGTTTTTGGCCTGTATTTTGAAAATACTCTAACACGGAGTAGGCATGTACAGATACCTTCTGGAACCTCTAAATATCGAATTTTCGGGTGTTTTGGGACTGAATTTGATATATCGATTTTTTGGCACCTAAAATGTCGATTTTTAGCATGTTTTTATCCTATATTTTGAAAATATTCTAGCACTGTGTAGGCATGTACAGATTGCTTCTGGGACCCCAAAATATTGAATTTTCGGGTGTTTTGAGCCTGAATTTGAGATATAAACGGGTACTGAAGATGCATGCACATATCGATTTTTGTGCACCTAAAAGATCGATTTTCAGTATGTTTTGAGCATGTATTTTGAAAATACTCTAACACGGAGTAGGCATGTACAGATCGCTTCTGGGACCCCTAAATATCGAATTTTCGGGTGTTTTGGGACTGAATTTGAGATATCGACTTTTTGGCACCTAAAAGATCGATTTTTAGCATGTTTTTAGCCTATATTTTGAAAATATTCTAGCACTGTACAGATTGCTTCTGGGACCCCAAAATATTGAATTTTCGGGTGTTTTGAGCCTGAATTTGAGATATAAACGGGTACAGAAGATACATGCACATATTGACTTTGGGCACCAAAAATATCGATTTTCAGCATGTTTTGGGCCTGAATTTTGAAAATACTCTAACACGGAGTAGGCATGTACAGATCGCTTCTGGGACCCCAAAATATCGAATTTTCGGGTGTTTAGGGCCAGAATTTGAGATATAAACGGGTACAGAAGATGCATGCACATATCGACTTTTGGGCACCTAGAAGATCGATTTTCAGTATGTTTTAGGCCTGTATTTTGAAAATACTCTAACACGGAGTAGGCATGTACAGATACCTTCTGGGACCTCTAAATATCGAATTTTCGGGTGTTTTGGGACTGAATTTGATATATCGATTTTTTGGCACCTAATTTGTCGTTTTTTAGCATGTTTTTAGCCTATATTTTGAAAATATTCTAGCACTGAGTAGGCATGTACAGATTGCTTCTGGGACCCCAAAATATTGAATTTTCGGGTGTTTTGAGCCTGAATTTGAGATATAAACGGGTACAGAAGATGCATGCACATATTGACTTTGGGCATCTAAAATATCGATTTTCAGCATGTTTTGGGCCTGAATTTTGAAAATACTCTAACACGGAGTAGGCATGTACAGATCGCTTCTGGGACCCCAAAATATCGAATTTTCGGGTGTTTAGGGCCATAATTTGAGATATAAACGGGTACAGAAGATGCATGCACATATCGACTTTTGGGCACCTAAAAGATCGATTTTCAGTATGTTTGTGGCCTGTATTTTGAAAATACTCTAACACGGAGTAGGCATGTACAGATACCTTCTGGGACCTCTAAATATCGAATTTTCGGGTGTTTTGGGACTGAATTTGATATATCGATTTTTTGGCACCTAATTTGTCGTTTTTTAGCATGTTTTTAGCCTATATTTTGAAAATATTCTAGTACTGAGTAGGCATGTACAGATTGCTTCTGGGACCCCAAAATATTTAATTTTCGGGTGTTTTGAGCCTGAATTTGAGATATAAACGGGTACAGAAGATGCATGCACATATTGACTTTGGGCATCTAAAATATCGATTTTCAGCATGTTTTGGGCCTGTATTTTGAAAATACTCTAACACTGAGTAGGCATGTACAGATTGCTTCTGGGACACCAAAATATTGAATTTTCGGGTGTTTTGAGCCTGAATTTGAGATATAAACGGGTACTGAAGATTCATGCACATATCGACTTTTGTGCACCTAAAAGATCGATTTTCAGTATGTTTTGAGCATGTATTTTGAAAATACTCTAACACGGAGTAGGCATGTACAGATCGCTTCTGGGACCCCTAAATATCGAATTTTAGGGTGTTTTGGGAATGAATTTGAGATATAAACGGGTACAGAAGATACGTGCACATATTGACTTTGGGCACCAAAAATATCGATTTTCAGCATGTTTTGGGCCTGAATTTTGAAAATACTCTAACACGGAGTAGGCATGTACAGATTGCTTCTGGGACCCCAAAATATTGAATTTTCGGGTGTTTTGAGCCTGAATTTGAGATATAAACGGGTACAGAAGATACATGCACATATTGACTTTGGGCATCTAAAATATCGATTTTCAGCATGTTTTGGGCCTGTATTTTGAAAATACTCTAACACTGAGTAGGCATGTACAGATTGCTTCTGGGACCCCAAAATATTGAATTTTCGGGTGTTTTGAGCCTGAATTTGAGATATAAACGGGTACAGAAGATACATGCACATATTGACTTTGGGCACCAAAAATATCGATTTTCAGCATGTTTTGGGCCTGAATTTTGAAAATACTCTAACACTGAGTAGGCATGTACAGATCGCTTCTGGGACCCCAAAATATCGAATTTTCGGGTGTTTTGAGCCTGAATTTGAGATATAAACGGGTACTGAAGATGCATGCACATATCGACTTTTGTGCACCTAAAAGATCGATTTTCAGTATGTTTTGAGCATGTATTTTGAAAATACTCTAACACGGAGTAGGCATGTACAGATCGCTTCTGGGACCCCTAATTATCGAGTTTTCGGGTGTTTTGGGACTGAATTTGAGATATCGACTTTTTGGCACCTAAAAGATCGATTTTTAGCATGTTTTTAGCCTATATTTTGAAAATATTCTAGCACTGTACAGATTGCTTCTGGGACCCCAAAATATTGAATTTTCGGGTGTTTTGAGCCTGAATTTGAGATATAAACGGGTACAGAAGATGCATGCACATATTGACTTTGGGCATCTAAAATATCGATTTTCAGCATGTTTTGGGCCTGTATTTTGAAAATACTCTAACACTGAGTAGGCATGTACAGATTGCTTCTGGGACCCCAAAATATTGAATTTTCGGGTGTTTTGAGCCTGAATTTGAGATATAAACGGGTACTGAAGATGCATGCACATATCGACTTTTGTGCACCTAAAAGATCGATTTTCAGTATGTTTTGAGCATGTATTTTGAAAATACTCTAACACGGAGTAGGCATGTACAGATCGCTTCTGGGACCCCTAAATATCGAATTTTAGGGTGTTTTGGGAATGAATTTGAGATATCGACTTTTTGGCACCTAAAAGATCGATTTTTAGCATGTTTTTAGCCTATATTTTGAAAATATTCTAGCACTGTACAGATTGCTTCTGGGACCCCAAAATATTGAATTTTCGGGTGTTTTGAGCCTGAATTTGAGATATAAACGGGTACAGAAGATACGTGCACATATTGACTTTGGGCACCAAAAATATCGATTTTCAGCATGTTTTGGGCCTGAATTTTGAAAATACTCTAACACTGAGGAGGCATGTACAGATTGCTTCTGGGACCCCAAAATATTGAATTTTCGGGTGTTTTGAGCCTGAATTTGAGATATAAACGGGTACAGAAGATACATGCACATATTGACTTTGGGCACCAAAAATATCGATTTTCAGCATGTTTTGGGCCTGAATTTTGAAAATACTCTAACACTGAGTAGGCATGTACAGATCGCTTCTGGGACCCCAAAATATCGAATTTTCGGGTGTTTTGAGCCTGAATTTGAGATATAAACGGGTACTGAAGATGCATGCACATATCGACTTTTGTGCACCTAAAAGATCGATTTTCAGTATGTTTTGAGCATGTATTTTGAAAATACTCTAACACGGAGTAGGCATGTACAGATCGCTTCTGGGACCCCTAATTATCGAGTTTTCGGGTGTTTTGGGACTGAATTTGAGATATCGACTTTTTGGCACCTAAAAGATCGATTTTTAGCATGTTTTTAGCCTATATTTTGAAAATATTCTAGCACTGTACAGATTGCTTCTGGGACCCCAAAATATTGAATTTTCGGATGTTTTGAGCCTGAATTTGAGATATAAACGGGTACAGAAGATACATGCACATATCGACTTTTGGGCACCTAAAAGATCGATTTTCAGTATGTTTTTGGCCTGTATTTTGAAAATACTCTAACACGGAGTAGGCATGTACAGATACCTTCTGGGACCTCTAAATATCGAATTTTCGGGTGTTTTGGGACTGAATTTGAGATATCGATTTTTTGGCACCTAAAATGTCGATTTTCAGCATGTTTTTAGCCAATATTTTGAAAATATTCTAGCACTGTGTAGGCATGTACAGATTGCTTCTGGGACCCCAAAATATTGAATTTTCGGGTGTTTTGAGCCTGAATTTGAGATATAAACGGGTACTGAAGATGCATGCACATATCGACTTTTGTGCACCTAAAATATCGATTTTCAGTATGTTTTGAGCATGTATTTTGAAAATACTCTAACACGGAGTAGGCATGTACAGATCGCTTCTGGGACCCCTAAATATCGAATTTTCGGGTGTTTTGGGACTGAATTTGAGATATCGACTTTTTGGCACCTAAAATATCGATTTTTAGCATGTTTTTAGCCTATATTTTGAAAATATTCTAGCACTTTACAGATTGCTTCTGGGACCCCAAAATATTGAATTTTCGGGTGTTTTGAGCCTGAATTTGAGATATAAACGGGTACAGAAGATGCATGCACATATCGACTTTTGGGCACCTAAAAGATCGATTTTCAGTATGTTTTTGGCCTGTATTTTGAAAATACTCTAACACGGAGTAGGCATGTACAGATCGCTTCTGGGACCTCTAAATATCGAATTTTCGGGTGTTTTGGGACTGAATTTGAGATATCGATTTTTTGGCACCTAAAATGTCGATTTTTAGCATGTTTTTAGCCTATATTTTGAAAATATTCTAGCACTGTGTAGGCATATACAGATTGCTTCTGGGACCCCAAAATATTGAATTTTCGGGTATTTTGAGCCTGAATTTGAGATATAAACGGGTACAGAAGATACATGCACATATTGACTTTGGGCACCAAAAATATCGATTTTCAGCATGTTTTGGGCCTGAATTTTGAAAATACTCTAACACGGAGTAGGCATGTACAGATTGCTTCTGGGACCCCAAAATATTGAATTTTCGGGTGTTTTGAGCCTGAATTTGAGATATAAACGGGTACTGAAAATGCATGCACATATCGACTTTTGTGCACCTAAAAGATCGATTTTCAGTATGTTTTGATCATGTATTTTGAAAATACTCTAACTCGGAGTAGGCATGTACAGATCGCTTCTGGGACCCCTAAATATCGAATTTTCGGGTGTTTTGGGACTGAATTTGAGATATCGACTTTTTGGCACCTAAAAGATCGATTTTTAGCATGTTTTTAGCCTATATTTTTAAAATATTCTAGCACTGTACAGATTGCTTCTGGGACCCCAAAATATTGAATTTTCGGGTGTTTTGAGCCTGAATTTGAGATATAAACGGGTACAGAAGATACATGCACATATTGACTTTGGGCACCAAAAATATCGATTTTCAGCATGTTTTGGGCCTGAATATTGAAAATACTCTAACACGGAGTAGGCATGTACAGATCGCTTCTGGGACCCCAAAATATCGAATTTTCGGGTGTTTAGGGCCAGAATTTCAGATATAAACGGGTACAGAAGATGCATGCACATATCGACTTTTGGGCACCTAAAAGATCGATTTTCAGTATGTTTTTAGCCTATATTTTGAAAATATTCTAGCACTGTGTAGGCATGTACAGATTGCTTCTGGGACCCCAAAATATTGAATTTTCGGGTGTTTTGAGCCTGAATTTGAGATATAAACGGGTACAGAAGATACATACACATATTGACTTTGGGCATCTAAAATATCGATTTTCAGCATGTTTTGGGCCTGTATTTTGAAAATACTCTAACACTGAGTAGGCATGTACAGATCGCTTCTGGGACCCCTAAATATCGAATTTTAGGGTGTTTTGGGAATGAATTTGAGATATCGACTTTTTGGCACCTAAAAGATCGATTTTTAGCATGTTTTTAGCCTATATTTTGAAAATATTCTAGCACTGTACAGATTGCTTCTGGGACCCCAAAATATTGAATTTTCGGGTGTTTTGAGCCTGAATTTGAGATATAAACGGGTACAGAAGATACGTGCACATATTGACTTTGGGCACCAAAAATATCGATTTTCAGCATGTTTTGGGCCTGAATTTTGAAAATACTCTAACACTGAGGAGGCATGTACAGATTGCTTCTGGGACCCCAAAATATTGAATTTTCGGGTGTTTTGAGCCTGAATTTGAGATATAAACGGGTACAGAAGATACATGCACATATTGACTTTGGGCACCAAAAATATCGATTTTCAGCATGTTTTGGGCCTGAATTTTGAAAATACTCTAACACTGAGTAGGCATGTACAGATCGCTTCTGGGACCCCAAAATATCGAATTTTCGGGTGTTTTGAGCCTGAATTTGAGATATAAACGGGTACTGAAGATGCATGCACATATCGACTTTTGTGCACCTAAAAGATCGATTTTCAGTATGTTTTGAGCATGTATTTTGAAAATACTCTAACACGGAGTAGGCATGTACAGATCGCTTCTGGGACCCCTAATTATCGAGTTTTCGGGTGTTTTGGGACTGAATTTGAGATATCGACTTTTTGGCACCTAAAAGATCGATTTTTAGCATGTTTTTAGCCTATATTTTGAAAATATTCTAGCACTGTACAGATTGCTTCTGGGACCCCAAAATATTGAATTTTCGGATGTTTTGAGCCTGAATTTGAGATATAAACGGGTACAGAAGATACATGCACATATCGACTTTTGGGCACCTAAAAGATCGATTTTCAGTATGTTTTTGGCCTGTATTTTGAAAATACTCTAACACGGAGTAGGCATGTACAGATACCTTCTGGGACCTCTAAATATCGAATTTTCGGGTGTTTTGGGACTGAATTTGAGATATCGATTTTTTGGCACCTAAAATGTCGATTTTCAGCATGTTTTTAGCCAATATTTTGATAATATTCTAGCACTGTGTAGGCATGTACAGATTGCTTCTGGGACCCCAAAATATTGAATTTTCGGGTGTTTTGAGCCTGAATTTGAGATATAAACGGGTACTGAAGATGCATGCACATATCGACTTTTGTGCACCTAAAATATCGATTTTCAGTATGTTTTGAGCATGTATTTTGAAAATACTCTAACACGGAGTAGGCATGTACAGATCGCTTCTGGGACCCCTAAATATCGAATTTTCGGGTGTTTTGGGACTGAATTTGAGATATCGACTTTTTGGCACCTAAAATATCGATTTTTAGCATGTTTTTAGCCTATATTTTGAAAATATTCTAGCACTTTACAGATTGCTTCTGGGACCCCAAAATATTGAATTTTCGGGTGTTTTGAGCCTGAATTTGAGATATAAACGGGTACAGAAGATGCATGCACATATCGACTTTTGGGCACCTAAAAGATCGATTTTCAGTATGTTTTTGGCCTGTATTTTGAAAATACTCTAACACGGAGTAGGCATGTACAGATCGCTTCTGGGACCTCTAAATATCGAATTTTCGGGTGTTTTGGGACTGAATTTGAGATATCGATTTTTTGGCACCTAAAATGTCGATTTTTAGCATGTTTTTAGCCTATATTTTGAAAATATTCTAGCACTGTGTAGGCATATACAGATTGCTTCTGGGACCCCAAAATATTGAATTTTCGGGTATTTTGAGCCTGAATTTGAGATATAAACGGGTACAGAAGATTCATGCACATATTGACTTTGGGCACCAAAAATATCGATTTTCAGCATGTTTTGGGCCTGAATTTTGAAAATACTCTAACACGGAGTAGGCATGTACAGATTGCTTCTGGGACCCCAAAATATTGAATTTTCGGGTGTTTTGAGCCTGAATTTGAGATATAAACGGGTACAGAAGATACATGCACATATTGACTTTGGGCATCTAAAATATCGATTTTCAGCATGTTTTGGGCCTGTATTTTGAAAATACTCTAACACTGAGTAGGCATGTACAGATTGCTTCTGGGACCCCAAAATATTGAATTTTCGCGTGTTTTGAGCCTGAATTTGAGATATAAACGGGTACAGAAGATACATGCACATATTGACTTTGGGCACCAAAAATATCGATTTTCAGCATGTTTTGGGCCTGAATTTTGAAAATACTCTAACACTGAGTAGGCATGTACAGATCGCTTCTGGGACCCCAAAATATCGAATTTTCGGGTGTTTTGAGCCTGAATTTGAGATATAAACGGGTACTGAAGATGCATGCACATATCGACTTTTGTGCACCTAAAAGATCGATTTTCAGTATGTTTTGAGCATGTATTTTGAAAATACTCTAACACGGAGTAGGCATGTACAGATCGCTTCTGGGACCCCTAATTATCGAGTTTTCGGGTGTTTTGGGACTGAATTTGAGATATCGACTTTTTGGCACCTAAAAGATCGATTTTTAGCATGTTTTTAGCCTATATTTTGAAAATATTCTAGCACTGTACAGATTGCTTCTGGGACCCCAAAATATTGAATTTTCGGGTGTTTTGAGCCTGAATTTGAGATATAAACGGGTACAGAAGATGCATGCACATATTGACTTTGGGCACCAAAAATATCGATTTTCAGCATGTTTTGGGCCTGAATTTTGAAAATACTCTAACACTGAGGAGGCATGTACAGATTGCTTCTGGGACCCCAAAATATTGAATTTTCGGGTGTTTTGAGCCTGAATTTGAGATATAAACGGGTACAGAAGATACATGCACATATTGACTTTGGGCACCAAAAATATCGATTTTCAGCATGTTTTGGGCCTGAATTTTGAAAATACTCTAACACTGAGTAGGCATGTACAGATCGCTTCTGGGACCCCAAAATATCGAATTTTCGGGTGTTTTGAGCCTGAATTTGAGATATAAACGGGTACTGAAGATGCATGCACATATCGACTTTTGTGCACCTAAAAGATCGATTTTCAGTATGTTTTGAGCATGTATTTTGAAAATACTCTAACACGGAGTAGGCATGTACAGATCGCTTCTGGGACCCCTAATTATCGAGTTTTCGGGTGTTTTGGGACTGAATTTGAGATATCGACTTTTTGGCACCTAAAAGATCGATTTTTAGCATGTTTTTAGCCTATATTTTGAAAATATTCTAGCACTGTACAGATTGCTTCTGGGACCCCAAAATATTGAATTTTCGGATGTTTTGAGCCTGAATTTGAGATATAAACGGGTACAGAAGATACATGCACATATCGACTTTTGGGCACCTAAAAGATCGATTTTCAGTATGTTTTTGGCCTGTATTTTGAAAATACTCTAACACGGAGTAGGCATGTACAGATACCTTCTGGGACCTCTAAATATCGAATTTTCGGGTGTTTTGGGACTGAATTTGAGATATCGATTTTTTGGCACCTAAAATGTCGATTTTCAGCATGTTTTTAGCCAATATTTTGAAAATATTCTAGCACTGTGTAGGCATGTACAGATTGCTTCTGGGACCCCAAAATATTGAATTTTCGGGTGTTTTGAGCCTGAATTTGAGATATAAACGGGTACTGAAGATGCATGCACATATCGACTTTTGTGCACCTAAAATATCGATTTTCAGTATGTTTTGAGCATGTATTTTGAAAATACTCTAACACGGAGTAGGCATGTACAGATCGCTTCTGGGACCCCTAAATATCGAATTTTCGGGTGTTTTGGGACTGAATTTGAGATATCGACTTTTTGGCACCTAAAATATCGATTTTTAGCATGTTTTTAGCCTATATTTTGAAAATATTCTAGCACTTTACAGATTGCTTCTGGGACCCCAAAATATTGAATTTTCGGGTGTTTTGAGCCTGAATTTGAGATATAAACGGGTACAGAAGATGCATGCACATATCGACTTTTGGGCACCTAAAAGATCGATTTTCAGTATGTTTTTGGCCTGTATTTTGAAAATACTCTAACACGGAGTAGGCATGTACAGATCGCTTCTGGGACCTCTAAATATCGAATTTTCGGGTGTTTTGGGACTGAATTTGAGATATCGATTTTTTGGCACCTAAAATGTCGATTTTTAGCATGTTTTTAGCCTATATTTTGAAAATATTCTAGCACTGTGTAGGCATATACAGATTGCTTCTGGGACCCCAAAATATTGAATTTTCGGGTATTTTGAGCCTGAATTTGAGATATAAACGGGTACAGAAGATACATGCACATATTGACTTTGGGCACCAAAAATATCGATTTTCAGCATGTTTTGGGCCTGAATTTTGAAAATACTCTAACACGGAGTAGGCATGTACAGATTGCTTCTGGGACCCCAAAATATTGAATTTTCGGGTGTTTTGAGCCTGAATTTGAGATATAAACGGGTACTGAAAATGCATGCACATATCGACTTTTGTGCACCTAAAAGATCGATTTTCAGTATGTTTTGAGCATGTATTTTGAAAATACTCTAACTCGGAGTAGGCATGTACAGATCGCTTCTGGGACCCCTAAATATCGAATTTTCGGGTGTTTTGGGACTGAATTTGAGATATCGACTTTTTGGCACCTAAAAGATCGATTTTTAGCATGTTTTTAGCCTATATTTTTAAAATATTCTAGCACTGTACAGATTGCTTCTGGGACCCCAAAATATTGAATTTTCGGGTGTTTTGAGCCTGAATTTGAGATATAAACGGGTACAGAAGATACATGCACATATTGACTTTGGGCACCAAAAATATCGATTTTCAGCATGTTTTGGGCCTGAATATTGAAAATACTCTAACACGGAGTAGGCATGTACAGATCGCTTCTGGGACCCCAAAATATCGAATTTTCGGGTGTTTAGGGCCAGAATTTCAGATATAAACGGGTACAGAAGATGCATGCACATATCGACTTTTGGGCACCTAAAAGATCGATTTTCAGTATGTTTTTAGCCTATATTTTGAAAATATTCTAGCACTGTGTAGGCATGTACAGATTGCTTCTGGGACCCCAAAATATTGAATTTTCGGGTGTTTTGAGCCTGAATTTGAGATATAAACGGGTACAGAAGATACATACACATATTGACTTTGGGCATCTAAAATATCGATTTTCAGCATGTTTTGGGCCTGTATTTTGAAAATACTCTAACACTGAGTAGGCATGTACAGATCGCTTCTGGGACCCCTAAATATCGAATTTTAGGGTGTTTTGGGAATGAATTTGAGATATCGACTTTTTGGCACCTAAAAGATCGATTTTTAGCATGTTTTTAGCCTATATTTTGAAAATATTCTAGCACTGTACAGATTGCTTCTGGGACCCCAAAATATTTAATTTTCGGGTGTTTTGAGCCTGAATTTGAGATATAAACGGGTACAGAAGATACGTGCACATATTGACTTTGGGCACCAAAAATATTGATTTTCAGCATGTTTTGGGCCTGAATTTTGAAAATACTCTAACACTGAGGAGGCATGTACAGATTGCTTCTGGGACCCCAAAATATTGAATTTTCGGGTGTTTTGAGCCTGAATTTGAGATATAAACGGGTACAGAAGATACATGCACATATTGACTTTGGGCACCAAAAATATCGATTTTCAGCATGTTTTGGGCCTGAATTTTGAAAATACTCTAACACTGAGTAGGCATGTACAGATCGCTTCTGGGACCCCAAAATATCGAATTTTCGGGTGTTTTGAGCCTGAATTTGAGATATAAACGGGTACTGAAGATGCATGCACATATCGACTTTTGTGCACCTAAAAGATCGATTTTCAGTATGTTTTGAGCATGTATTTTGAAAATACTCTAACACGGAGTAGGCATGTACAGATCGCTTCTGGGACCCCTAATTATCGAGTTTTCGGGTGTTTTGGGACTGAATTTGAGATATCGACTTTTTGGCACCTAAAAGATCGATTTTTAGCATGTTTTTAGCCTATATTTTGAAAATATTCTAGCACTGTACAGATTGCTTCTGGGACCCCAAAATATTGAATTTTCGGATGTTTTGAGCCTGAATTTGAGATATAAACGGGTACAGAAGATACATGCACATATCGACTTTTGGGCACCTAAAAGATCGATTTTCAGTATGTTTTTGGCCTGTATTTTGAAAATACTCTAACACGGAGTAGGCATGTACAGATACCTTCTGGGACCTCTAAATATCGAATTTTCGGGTGTTTTGGGACTGAATTTGAGATATCGATTTTTTGGCACCTAAAATGTCGATTTTCAGCATGTTTTTAGCCAATATTTTGAAAATATTCTAGCACTGTGTAGGCATGTACAGATTGCTTCTGGGACCCCAAAATATTGAATTTTCGGGTGTTTTGAGCCTGAATTTGAGATATAAACGGGTACTGAAGATGCATGCACATATCGACTTTTGTGCACCTAAAATATCGATTTTCAGTATGTTTTGAGCATGTATTTTGAAAATACTCTAACACGGAGTAGGCATGTACAGATCGCTTCTGGGACCCCTAAATATCGAATTTTCGGGTGTTTTGGGACTGAATTTGAGATATCGACTTTTTGGCACCTAAAATATCGATTTTTAGCATGTTTTTAGCCTATATTTTGAAAATATTCTAGCACTTTACAGATTGCTTCTGGGACCCCAAAATATTGAATTTTCGGGTGTTTTGAGCCTGAATTTGAGATATAAACGGGTACAGAAGATGCATGCACATATCGACTTTTGGGCACCTAAAAGATCGATTTTCAGTATGTTTTTGGCCTGTATTTTGAAAATACTCTAACACGGAGTAGGCATGTACAGATCGCTTCTGGGACCTCTAAATATCGAATTTTCGGGTGTTTTGGGACTGAATTTGAGATATCGATTTTTTGGCACCTAAAATGTCGATTTTTAGCATGTTTTTAGCCTATATTTTGAAAATATTCTAGCACTGTGTAGGCATATACAGATTGCTTCTGGGACCCCAAAATATTGAATTTTCGGGTATTTTGAGCCTGAATTTGAGATATAAACGGGTACAGAAGATACATGCACATATTGACTTTGGGCACCAAAAATATCGATTTTCAGCATGTTTTGGGCCTGAATTTTGAAAATACTCTAACACGGAGTAGGCATGTACAGATTGCTTCTGGGACCCCAAAATATTGAATTTTCGGGTGTTTTGAGCCTGAATTTGAGATATAAACGGGTACTGAAAATGCATGCACATATCGACTTTTGTGCACCTAAAAGATCGATTTTCAGTATGTTTTGATCATGTATTTTGAAAATACTCTAACTCGGAGTAGGCATGTACAGATCGCTTCTGGGACCCCTAAATATCGAATTTTCGGGTGTTTTGGGACTGAATTTGAGATATCGACTTTTTGGCACCTAAAAGATCGATTTTTAGCATGTTTTTAGCCTATATTTTTAAAATATTCTAGAACTGTACAGATTGCTTCTGGGACCCCAAAATATTGAATTTTCGGGTGTTTTGAGCCTGAATTTGAGATATAAACGGGTACAGAAGATACATGCACATATTGACTTTGGGCACCAAAAATATCGATTTTCAGCATGTTTTGGGCCTGAATATTGAAAATACTCTAACACGGAGTAGGCATGTACAGATCGCTTCTGGGACCCCAAAATATCGAATTTTCGGGTGTTTAGGGCCAGAATTTCAGATATAAACGGGTACAGAAGATGCATGCACATATCGACTTTTGGGCACCTAAAAGATCGATTTTCAGTATGTTTTTAGCCTATATTTTGAAAATATTCTAGCACTGTGTAGGCATGTACAGATTGCTTCTGGGACCCCAAAATATTGAATTTTCGGGTGTTTTGAGCCTGAATTTGAGATATAAACGGGTACAGAAGATACATACACATATTGACTTTGGGCATCTAAAATATCGATTTTCAGCATGTTTTGGGCCTGTATTTTGAAAATACTCTAACACTGAGTAGGCATGTACAGATTGCTACTGGGACCCCAAAATATTGAATTTTCGGGTGTTTTGAGCCTGAATTTGAGATATAAACGGGTACTGAAGATGCATGCACATATCGACTTTTGGGCACCTAAACGATCGATTTTCAGTATGTTTTGAGCATGTATTTTGAAAATACTCTAACACGGAGTAGGCATGTACAGATACCTTCTGGGACCCCTAAATATCGAATTTTCGGGTGTTTTGGGACTGAATTTGAGATATCGACTTTTGGGCACCTAAAAGATCGATTTTCAGTATGTTTTTGGCCTGTATTTTGAAAATACTCTAACACGGAGTAGGCATGTACAGATACCTTCTGGAACCTCTAAATATCGAATTTTCGGGTGTTTTGGGACTGAATTTGATATATCGATTTTTTGGCACCTAAAATGTCGATTTTTAGCATGTTTTTATCCTATATTTTGAAAATATTCTAGCACTGTGTAGGCATGTACAGATTGCTTCTGGGACCCCAAAATATTGAATTTTCGGGTGTTTTGAGCCTGAATTTGAGATATAAACGGGTACTGAAGATGCATGCACATATCGATTTTTGTGCACCTAAAAGATCGATTTTCAGTATGTTTTGAGCATGTATTTTGAAAATACTCTAACACGGAGTAGGCATGTACAGATCGCTTCTGGGACCCCTAAATATCGAATTTTCGGGTGTTTTGGGACTGAATTTGAGATATCGACTTTTTGGCACCTAAAAGATCGATTTTTAGCATGTTTTTAGCCTATATTTTGAAAATATTCTAGCACTGTACAGATTGCTTCTGGGACCCCAAAATATTGAATTTTCGGGTGTTTTGAGCCTGAATTTGAGATATAAACGGGTACAGAAGATACATGCACATATTGACTTTGGGCACCAAAAATATCGATTTTCAGCATGTTTTGGGCCTGAATTTTGAAAATACTCTAACACGGAGTAGGCATGTACAGATCGCTTCTGGGACCCCAAAATATCGAATTTTCGGGTGTTTAGGGCCAGAATTTGAGATATAAACGGGTACAGAAGATGCATGCACATATCGACTTTTGGGCACCTAGAAGATCGATTTTCAGTATGTTTTAGGCCTGTATTTTGAAAATACTCTAACACGGAGTAGGCATGTACAGATACCTTCTGGGACCTCTAAATATCGAATTTTCGGGTGTTTTGGGACTGAATTTGATATATCGATTTTTTGGCACCTAATTTGTCGTTTTTTAGCATGTTTTTAGCCTATATTTTGAAAATATTCTAGCACTGTGTAGGCATGTACAGATTGCTTCTGGGACCCCAAAATATTGAATTTTCGGGTGTTTTGAGCCTGAATTTGAGATATAAACGGGTACTGAAGATGCATGCACATATCGATTTTTGTGCACCTAAAAGATCGATTTTCAGTATGTTTTGAGCATGTATTTTGAAAATACTCTAACACGGAGTAGGCATGTACAGATCGCTTCTGGGACCCCTAAATATCGAATTTTCGGGTGTTTTGGGACTGAATTTGAGATATCGACTTTTTGGCACCTAAAAGATCGATTTTTAGCATGTTTTTAGCCTATATTTTGAAAATATTCTAGCACTGTACAGATAGCTTCTGGGACCCCAAAATATTGAATTTTCGGGTGTTTTGAGCCTGAATTTGAGATATAAACGGGTACAGAAGATACATGCACATATTGACTTTGGGCACCAAAAATATCGATTTTCAGCATGTTTTGGGCCTGAATTTTGAAAATACTCTAACACGGAGTAGGCATGTACAGATCGCTTCTGGGACCCCAAAATATCGAATTTTCGGGTGTTTAGGGCCAGAATTTGAGATATAAACTGGTACAGAAGATACATGCACATATTGACTTTGGGCACCAAAAATATCGATTTTCAGCATGTTTTGGGCCTGAATATTGAAAATACTCTAACACGGAGTAGGCATGTACAGATCGCTTCTGGGACCCCAAAATATCGAATTTTCGGGTGTTTAGGGCCAGAATTTCAGATATAAACGGGTACAGAAGATGCATGCACATATCGACTTTTGGGCACCTAAAAGATCGATTTTCAGTATGTTTTTAGCCTATATTTTGAAAATATTCTAGCACTGTGTAGGCATGTACAGATTGCTTCTGGGACCCCAAAATATTGAATTTTCGGGTGTTTTGAGCCTGAATTTGAGATATAAACGGGTACAGAAGATACATACACATATTGACTTTGGGCATCTAAAATATCGATTTTCAGCATGTTTTGGGCCTGTATTTTGAAAATACTCTAACACTGAGTAGGCATGTACAGATTGCTACTGGGACCCCAAAATATTGAATTTTCGGGTGTTTTGAGCCTGAATTTGAGATATAAACGGGTACTGAAGATGCATGCACATATCGACTTTTGGGCACCTAAACGATCGATTTTCAGTATGTTTTGAGCATGTATTTTGAAAATACTCTAACACGGAGTAGGCATGTACAGATACCTTCTGGGACCCCTAAATATCGAATTTTCGGGTGTTTTGGGACTGAATTTGAGATATCGACTTTTGGGCACCTAAAAGATCGATTTTCAGTATGTTTTTGGCCTGTATTTTGAAAATACTCTAACACGGAGTAGGCATGTACAGATACCTTCTGGAACCTCTAAATATCGAATTTTCGGGTGTTTTGGGACTGAATTTGATATATCGATTTTTTGGCACCTAAAATGTCGATTTTTAGCATGTTTTTATCCTATATTTTGAAAATAGTCTAGCACTGTGTAGGCATGTACAGATTGCTTCTGGGACCCCAAAATATTGAATTTTCGGGTGTTTTGAGCCTGAATTTGAGATATAAACGGGTACTGAAGATGCATGCACATATCGATTTTTGTGCACCTAAAAGATCGATTTTCAGTATGTTTTGAGCATGTATTTTGAAAATACTCTAACACGGAGTAGGCATGTACAGATCGCTTCTGGGACCCCTAAATATCGAATTTTCGGGTGTTTTGGGACTGAATTTGAGATATCGACTTTTTGGCGCCTAAAAGATCGATTTTTAGCATGTTTTTAGCCTATATTTTGAAAATATTCTAGCACTGTACAGATTGCTTCTGGGACCCCAAAATATTGAATTTTCGGGTGTTTTGAGCCTGAATTTGAGATATAAACGGGTACAGAAGATACATGCACATATTGACTTTGGGCACCAAAAATATCGATTTTCAGCATGTTTTGGGCCTGAATTTTGAAAATACTCTAACACGGAGTAGGCATGTACAGATCGCTTCTGGGACCCCAAAATATCGAATTTTCGGGTGTTTAGGGCCAGAATTTGAGATATAAACGGGTACAGAAGATGCATGCACATATCGACTTTTGGGCACCTAGAAGATCGATTTTCAGTATGTTTTAGGCCTGTATTTTGAAAATACTCTAACACGGAGTAGGCATGTACAGATACCTTCTGGGACCTCTAAATATCGAATTTTCGGGTGTTTTGGGACTGAATTTGATATATCGATTTTTTGGCACCTAATTTGTCGTTTTTTAGCATGTTTTTAGCCTATATTTTGAAAATATTCTAGCACTGAGTAGGCATGTACAGATTGCTTCTGGGACCCCAAAATATTGAATTTTCGGGTGTTTTGAGCCTGAATTTGAGATATAAACGGGTACAGAAGATGCATGCACATATTGACTTTGGGCATCTAAAATATCGATTTTCAGCATGTTTTGGGCCTGAATTTTGAAAATACTCTAACACGGAGTAGGCATGTACAGATCGCTTCTGGGACCCCAAAATATCGAATTTTCGGGTGTTTAGGGCCATAATTTGAGATATAAACGGGTACAGAAGAAGCATGCACATATCGACTTTTGGGCACCTAAAAGATCGATTTTCAGTATGTTTGTGGCCTGTATTTTGAAAATACTCTAACACGGAGTAGGCATGTACAGATACCTTCTGGGACCTCTAAATATCGAATTTTCGGGTGTTTTGGGACTGAATTTGATATATCGATTTTTTGGCACCTAAAATGTCGATTTTCAGCATGTTTTTAGCCTATATTTTGAAAATATTCTAGCACTGTGTAGGCATGTACAGATTGCTTCTGGGACCCCAAAATATTGAATTTTCGGGTGTTTTGAGCCTGAATTTGAGATATAAACGGGTACTGAAAATGCATGCACATATCGACTTTTGTGCACCTAAAAGATCGATTTTCAGTATGTTTTGAGCATGTATTTTGAAAATACTCTAACTCGGAGTAGGCATGTACAGATCGCTTCTGGGACCCCTAAATATCGAATTTTCGGGTGTTTTGGGACTGAATTTGAGATATCGACTTTTTGGCACCTAAAAGATCGATTTTTAGCATGTTTTTAGCCTATATTTTGAAAATATTCTAGCACTGTACAGATTGCTTCTGGGACCCCAAAATATTGAATTTTCGGGTGTTTTGAGCCTGAATTTGAGATATAAACGGGTACAGAAGATACATGCACATATTGACTTTGGGCACCAAAAATATCGATTTTCAGCATGTTTTGGGCCTGAATATTGAAAATACTCTAACACGGAGTAGGCATGTACAGATCGCTTCTGGGACCCCAAAATATCGAATTTTCGGGTGTTTAGGGCCAGAATTTCAGATATAAACGGGTACAGAAGATGCATGCACATATCGACTTTTGGGCACCTAAAAGATCGATTTTCAGTATGTTTTTAGCCTATATTTTGAAAATATTCTAGCACTGTGTAGGCATGTACAGATTGCTTCTGGGACCCCAAAATATTGAATTTTCGGGTGTTTTGAGCCTGAATTTGAGATATAAACGGGTACAGAAGATACATGCACATATTGACTTTGGGCATCTAAAATATCGATTTTCAGCATGTTTTGGGCCTGTATTTTGAAAATACTCTAACACTGAGTAGGCATGTACAGATTGCTTCTGGGACCCCAAAATATTGAATTTTCGGGTGTTTTGAGCCTGAATTTGAGATATAAACGGGTACTGAAGATGCATGCACATATCGACTTTTGGGCACCTAAAAGATCGATTTTCAGTATGTTTTGAGCATGTATTTTGAAAATACTCTAACACGGAGTAGGCATGTACAGATACCTTCTGGGACCCCTAAATATCGAATTTTCGGGTGTTTTGGGACTGAATTTGAGATATCGACTTTTTGGCACCTAAAAGATCGATTTTTAGCATGTTTTTAGCCTATATTTTGAAAATATTCTAGCACTGAGTAGGCATGTACAGATTGCTTCTGGGACCCCAAATTATTGAATTTTCGGGTGTTTTGAGCCTGAATTTGAGATATAAACGGGTACAGAAGATGCATGCACATATCGACTTTTGGGCACCTAAAAGATCGATTTTCAGTATGTTTTTGGCCTGTATTTTGAAAATACTCTAACACGGAGTAGGCATGTACAGATACCTTCTGGAACCTCTAAATATCGAATTTTCGGGTGTTTTGGGACTGAATTTGATATATCGATTTTTTGGCACCTAAAATGTCGATTTTTAGCTTGTTTTTATCCTATATTTTGAAAATATTCTAGCACTGTGTAGGCATGTACAGATTGCTTCTGGGACCCCAAAATATTGAATTTTCGGGTGTTTTGAGCCTGAATTTGAGATATAAACGGGTACTGAAGATGCATGCACATATCGATTTTTGTGCACCTAAAAGATCGATTTTCAGTATGTTTTGAGCATGTATTTTGAAAATACTCTAACACGGAGTAGGCATGTACAGATCGCTTCTGGGACCCCTAAATATCGAATTTTCGGGTGTTTTGGGACTGAATTTGAGATATCGACTTTTTGGCACCTAAAAGATCGATTTTTAGCATGTTTTTAGCCTATATTTTGAAAATATTCTAGCACTGTACAGATAGCTTCTGGGACCCCAAAATATTGAATTTTCGGGTGTTTTGAGCCTGAATTTGAGATATAAACGGGTACAGAAGATACATGCACATATTGACTTTGGGCACCAAAAATATCGATTTTCAGCATGTTTTGGGCCTGAATTTTGAAAATACTCTAACACGGAGTAGGCATGTACAGATCGCTTCTGGGACCCCAAAATATCGAATTTTCGGGTGTTTAGGGCCAGAATTTGAGATATAAACGGGTACAGAAGATGCATGCACATATCGACTTTTGGGCACCTAGAAGATCGATTTTCAGTATGTTTTAGGCCTGTATTTTGAAAATACTCTAACACGGAGTAGGCATGTACAGATACCTTCTGGGACCTCTAAATATAGAATTTTCGGGTGTTTTGGGACTGAATTTGATATATCGATTTTTTGGCACCTAATTTGTCGTTTTTTAGCATGTTTTTAGCCTATATTTTGAAAATATTCTAGCACTGAGTAGGCATGTACAGATTGCTTCTGGGACCCCAAAATATTGAATTATCGGGTGTTTTGAGCCTGAATTTGAGATATAAACGGGTACAGAAGATGCATGCACATATTGACTTTGGGCATCTAAAATATCGATTTTCAGCATGTTTTGGGCCTGTATTTTGAAAATACTCTAACACTGAGTAGGCATGTACAGATTGCTTCTGGGACACCAAAATATTGAATTTTCGGGTGTTTTGAGCCTGAATTTGAGATATAAACGGGTACTGAAGATTCATGCACATATCGACTTTTGTGCACCTAAAAGATCGATTTTCAGTATGTTTTGAGCATGTATTTTGAAAATACTCTAACACGGAGTAGGCATGTACAGATCGCTTCTGGGACCCCTAAATATCGAATTTTAGGGTGTTTTGGGAATGAATTTGAGATATCGACTTTTTGGCACCTAAAAGATCGATTTTTATCATGTTTTTAGCCAATATTTTGAAAATATTCTAGCACTGTACAGATTGCTTCTGGGACCCCAAAATATTGAATTTTCGGGTGTTTTGAGCCTGAATTTGAGATATAAACGGGTACAGAAGATACGTGCACATATTGACTTTGGGCACCAAAAATATCGATTTTCAGCATGTTTTGGGCCTGAATTTTGAAAATACTCTAACACGGAGTAGGCATGTACAGATTGCTTCTGGGACCCCAAAATATTGAATTTTCGGGTGTTTTGAGCCTGAATTTGAGATATAAACGGGTACAGAAGATACATGCACATATTGACTTTGGGCATCTAAAATATCGATTTTCAGCATGTTTTGGGCCTGTATTTTGAAAATACTCTAACACTGAGTAGGCATGTACAGATTGCTTCTGGGACCCCAAAATATTGAATTTTCGGGTGTTTTGAGCCTGAATTTGAGATATAAACGGGTACAGAAGATACATGCACATATTGACTTTGGGCACCAAAAATATCGATTTTCAGCATGTTTTGGGCCTGAATTTTGAAAATACTCTAACACTGAGTAGGCATGTACAGATCGCTTCTGGGACCCCAAAATATCGAATTTTCGGGTGTTTTGAGCCTGAATTTGAGATATAAACGGGTACTGAAGATGCATGCACATATCGACTTTTGTGCACCTAAAAGATCGATTTTCAGTATGTTTTGAGCATGTATTTTGAAAATACTCTAACACGGAGTAGGCATGTACAGATCGCTTCTGGGACCCCTAATTATCGAGTTTTCGGGTGTTTTGGGACTGAATTTGAGATATCGACTTTTTGGCACCTAAAAGATCGATTTTTAGCATGTTTTTAGCCTATATTTTGAAAATATTCTAGCACTGTACAGATTGCTTCTGGGACCCCAAAATATTGAATTTTCGGATGTTTTGAGCCTGAATTTGAGATATAAACGGGTACAGAAGATACATGCACATATCGACTTTTGGGCACCTAAAAGATCGATTTTCAGTATGTTTTTGGCCTGTATTTTGAAAATACTCTAACACGGAGTAGGCATGTACAGATACCTTCTGGGACCTCTAAATATCGAATTTTCGGGTGTTTTGGGACTGAATTTGAGATATCGATTTTTTGGCACCTAAAATGTCGATTTTCAGCATGTTTTTAGCCAATATTTTGAAAATATTCTAGCACTGTGTAGGCATGTACAGATTGCTTCTGGGACCCCAAAATATTGAATTTTCGGGTGTTTTGAGCCTGAATTTGAGATATAAACGGGTACTGAAGATGCATGCACATATCGACTTTTGTGCACCTAAAATATCGATTTTCAGTATGTTTTGAGCATGTATTTTGAAAATACTCTAACACGGAGTAGGCATGTACAGATCGCTTCTGGGACCCCTAAATATCGAATTTTCGGGTGTTTTGGGACTGAATTTGAGATATCGACTTTTTGGCACCTAAAATATCGATTTTTAGCATGTTTTTAGCCTATATTTTGAAAATATTCTAGCACTTTACAGATTGCTTCTGGGACCCCAAAATATTGAATTTTCGGGTGTTTTGAGCCTGAATTTGAGATATAAACGGGTACAGAAGATGCATGCACATATCGACTTTTGGGCACCTAAAAGATCGATTTTCAGTATGTTTTTGGCCTGTATTTTGAAAATACTCTAACACGGAGTAGGCATGTACAGATCGCTTCTGGGACCTCTAAATATCGAATTTTCGGGTGTTTTGGGACTGAATTTGAGATATCGATTTTTTGGCACCTAAAATGTCGATTTTTAGCATGTTTTTAGCCTATATTTTGAAAATATTCTAGCACTGTGTAGGCATGTACAGATTGCTTCTGGGACCCCAAAATATTGAATTTTCGGGTATTTTGAGCCTGAATTTGAGATATAAACGGGTACAAAAGATACATGCACATATTGACTTTGGGCACCAAAAATATCGATTTTCAGCATGTTTTGGGCCTGAATTTTGAAAATACTCTAACACGGAGTAGGCATGTACAGATCGCTTCTGGGACCCCAAAATATCGAATTTTCGGGTGTTTAGGGCCATAATTTTAGATATAAACGGGTACAGAAGATGCATGCACATATCGACTTTTGGGCACCTAAAAGATCGATTTTCAGTATGTTTGTGGCCTGTATTTTGAAAATACTCTAACACGGAGTAGGCATGTACAGATACCTTCTGGGACCTCTAAATATCGAATTTTCGGGTGTTTTGGGACTGAATTTGATATATCGATTTTTTGGCACCTAAAATGTCGATTTTCAGCATGTTTTTAGCCTATATTTTGAAAATATTCTAGCACTGTGTAGGCATGTACAGATTGCTTCTGGAACCCCAAAATATTGAATTTTCGGGTGTTTTGAGCCAGAATTTGAGATATAAACGGGTACTGAAAATGCATGCACATATCGACTTTTGTGCACCTAAAAGATCGATTTTCAGTATGTTTTGAGCATGTATTTTGAAAATACTCTAACTCGGAGTAGGCATGTACAGATCGCTTCTGGGACCCCTAAATATCGAATTTTCGGGTGTTTTGGGACTGAATTTGAGATATCGACTTTTTGGCACCTAAAAGATCGATTTTTAGCATGTTTTTAGCCTATATTTTTAAAATATTCTAGCACTGTACAGATTGCTTCTGGGACCCCAAAATATTGAATTTTCGGGTGTTTTGAGCCTGAATTTGAGATATAAACGGGTACAGAAGATACATGCACATATTGACTTTGGGCACCAAAAATATCGATTTTCAGCATGTTTTGGGCCTGAATATTGAAAATACTCTAACACGGAGTAGGCATGTACAGATCGCTTCTGGGACCCCAAAATATCGAATTTTCGGGGGTTTAGGGCCAGAATTTCAGATATAAACGGGTACAGAAGATGCATGCACATATCGACTTTTGGGCACCTAAAAGATCGATTTTCAGTATGTTTTTGGCCTGTATTATGAAAATACTCTAACACGGAGTAGGCATGTACAGATACCTTCTGGGACCTCTAAATATCGAATTTTCGGGTGTTTTGGGACTGAATTTGAGATATCGATTTTTTGGCACCTAAAATGTCGATTTTTAGCATGTTTTTAGCCTATATTTTTAAAATATTCTAGCACTGTACAGATTGCTTCTGGGACCCCAAAATATTGAATTTTCGGGTGTTTTGAGCCTGAATTTGAGATATAAACGGGTACAGAAGATACATGCACATATTGACTTTGGGCATCTAAAATATCGATTTTCAGCATGTTTTGGGCCTGTATTTTGAAAATACTCTAACACTGAGTAGGCATGTACAGATTGCTTCTGGGACCCCAAAATATTGAATTTTCGGGTGTTTTGAGCCTGAATTTGAGATATAAACGGGTACTGAAGATGCATGCACATATCGACTTTTGGGCACCTAAAAGATCGATTTTCAGTATGTTTTGAGCATGTATTTTGAAAATACTCTAACACGGAGTAGGCATGTACAGATACCTTCTGGGACCCCTAAATATCGAATTTTCGGGTGTTTTGGGACTGAATTTGAGATATCGACTTTTTGGCACCTAAAAGATCGATTTTTAGCATGTTTTTAGCCTATATTTTGAAAATATTCTAGCACTGAGTAGGCATGTACAGATTGCTTCTGGGACCCCAAATTATTGAATTTTCGGGTGTTTTGAGCCTGAATTTGAGATATAAACGGGTACAGAAGATACATGCACATATTGACTTTGGGCACCAAAAATATCGATTTTCAGCATGTTTTGGGCCTGAATATTGAAAATACTCTAACACGGAGTAGGCATGTACAGATCGCTTCTGGGACCCCAAAATATCGAATTTTCGGGTGTTTAGGGCCAGAATTTGAGATATAAACGGGTACAGAAGATGCATTCACATATCGACTTTTGGGCACCTAAAAGATCGATTTTCAGTATGTTTTTGGCCTGTATTTTGAAAATACTCTAACACGGAGTAGGCATGTACAGATACCTTCTGGAACCTCTAAATATCGAATTTTCGGGTGTTTTGGGACTGAATTTGATATATCGATTTTTTGGCACCTAAAATGTCGATTTTTAGCATGTTTTTATCCTATATTTTGAAAATATTCTAGCACTGTGTAGGCATGTACAGATTGCTTCTGGGACCCCAAAATATTGAATTTTCGGGTGTTTTGAGCCTGAATTTGAGATATAAACGGGTACAGAAGATACATGCACATATTGACTTTGGGCATCTAAAATATCGATTTTCAGCATGTTTTGGGCCTGTATTATGAAAATACTCTAACACTGAGTAGGCATGTACAGATTGCTTCTGGGACCCCAAAATATTGAATTTTCGGGTGTTTTGAGCCTGAATTTGAGATATAAACGGGTACTGAAGATGCATGCACATATCGACTTTTGTGCACCTAAAATATCGATTTTCAGTATGTTTTGAGCATGTATTTTGAAAATACTCTAACACGGAGTAGGCATGTACAGATCGCTTCTGGGACCCCTAAATATCGAATTTTCAGGTGTTTTGGGACTGAATTTGAGATATCGACTTTTTGGCACCTAAAAGATCGATTTTTAGCATGTTTTTAGCCTATATTTTGAAAATATTCTAGCACTGAGTAGGTATGTACAGATTGCTTCTGGGACCCCAAAATATTGAATTTTCGGGTGTTTTGAGCCTGAATTTGAGATATAAACTGGTACAGAAGATACATGCACATATTGACTTTGGGCATCTAAAATATCGATTTTCAGCATGTTTTGGGCCTGAATTTTGAAAATACTCTAACAAGGAGTAGGCATGTACAGATCGCTTCTGGGACCCCAAAATATCGAATTTTCGGGTGTTTAGGGCCAGAATTTGAGATATAAACGGGTACAGAAGATGCATGCACATATCGACTTTTGGGCACCTAAAAGATCGATTTTCAGTATGTTTTTGGCCTGTATTTTGAAAATACTCTAACACGGAGTAGGCATGTACAGATTGCTTCTGGGACCCCAAAATATTGAATTTTCGGGTGTTTTGAGCCTGAATTTGAGATATAAACGGGTACTGAAGATGCATGCACATATCGACTTTTGTGCACCTAAAAGATCGATTTTCAGTATGTTTTGAGCATGTATTTTTAAAAATACTCTAACACGGAGTAGGCATGTACAGATCGCTTCTGGGACCCCTAAATATCGAATTTTCGGGTGTTTTGGGACTGAATTTGAGACATCGACTTTTTGGCACCTAAAAGATCGATTTTTAGCATGTTTTTAGCCTATATTTTGAAAATATTCTAGCACTGTACAGATTGCTTCTGGGACAACAAAATATTGAATTTTCGGGTGTTTTGAGCCTGAATTTGAGATATAAACGGGTACAGAAGATACGTGCACATATTGACTTTGGGCACCAAAAATATCGATTTTCAGCATGTTTTGGGCCTGAATTTTGAAAATACTCTAACACGGAGTAGGCATGTACAGATTGCTTCTGGGACCCCAAAATATTGAATTTTCGGGTGTTTTGAGCCTGAATTTGAGATATAAACGGGTACAGAAGATACATGCACATATTGACTTTGGGCATCTAAAATATCGATTTTCAGCATGATTTGGGCCTGTATTTTGAAAATACTCTAACACTGAGTAGGCATGTACAGATTGCTTCTGGGACCCCAAAATATTGAATTTTCGGGTGTTTTGAGCCTGAATTTGAGATATAAATGGGTACTGAAGATGCATGCACATATCGACTTTTGTGCACCTAAAAGATCGATTTTCAGTATGTTTTGAGCCTGTATTTTGAAAATACTCTAACACGGAGTAGGCATGTACAGATCGCTTCTGGAACCCCTAAATATCGAATTTTCGGGTGTTTTGGGACTGAATTTGAGATATCGACTTTTTGGCACCTAAAAGATCGATTTTTAGCATGTTTTTAGCCTATATTTTGAAAATATTCTAGCACTGAGTAGGCATGTACAGATTGCTTCTGGGACTCCAAAATATTGAATTTTCGGGTGTTTTGAGCCTGAATTTGAGATATAAACGGGTACAGAAGATACATGCACATATTGACTTTGGGCACCAAAAATTTCGATTTTCAGCATGTTTTGGGCCTGAATTTTGAAAATACTCTAACTAGGAGTAGGCATGTACAGATCGCTTCTTGGACCCCAAAATATCGAATTTTCGGGTGTTTTGAGCCTGAATTTGAGATATAAACGGGTACTGAAGATGCATGCACATATCGACTTTTGTGCACCTAAAAGATCGATTTTCAGTATGTTTTGAGCATGTATTTTGAAAATACTCTCACACGGAGTAGGCATGTACATATCGCTTCTGGGACCCCTAAATATCGAATTTTCGGGTGTTTTGGGACTGAATTTAAGATATAGACTTTTTGGCACCTAAAAGATCGATTTTTAGCATGTTTTTAGCCTATATTTTGAAAATATTCTATCACTGTACAGATTGCTTCTGGGACCCCAAAATATTGAATTTTCGGGTGTTTTGAGCCTGAATTTGAGATATAAACTGGTACAGAAGATACATGCACATATTGACTTTGGGCACCAAAAATATCGATTTTCAGCATGTTTTGGGCCTGAATTTTGAAAATACTCTAACACGGAGTAGTCATGTACAGATCGCTTCTGGGACCCCAAAATATCGAATTTTCGGGTGTTTAGGGCCAGAATTTGAGATATAAACGGGTACAGAAGATGCATGCACATATCGACTTTTGGGCACCTAAAAGATCGATTTTCAGTATGTTTTTGGCCTGTATTTTGAAAATACTCTAACACGGAGTAGGCATGTACAGATTGCTTCTGGGACCCCAAAATATTGAATTTTCGGGGGTTTTGAGCCTGAATTTGAGATATAAACGGGTACTGAAGATGCATGCACATATCGACTTTTGTGCACCTAAAAGATCGATTTTCAGTATGTTTTGAGCATGTATTTTGAAAATACTCTCACACGGAGTAGGCATGTACATATCGCTTCTGGGACCCCTAAATATCGAATTTTCGGGTGTTTTGGGACTGAATTTAAGATATAGACTTTTTGGCACCTAAAAGATCTATTTTTAGCATGTTTTTAGCCTATATTTTGAAAATATTCTATCACTGTACAGATTGCTTCTGGGACCCCAAAATATTGAATTTTCGGGTGTTTTGAGCCTGAATTTGAGATATAAACTGGTACAGAAGATACATGCACATATTGACTTTGGGCACCAAAAATATCGATTTTCAGCATGTTTTGGGCCTGAATTTTGAAAATACTCTAACACGGAGTAGGCATGTACAGATCGCTTCTGGGACCCCAAAATATCGAATTTTCGGGTGTTTAGGGCCAGAATTTGAGATATAAACGGGTACAGAAGATGCATGCACATATCGACTTTTGGGCACCTAAAAGATCGATTTTCAGTATGTTTTTGGCCTGTATTTTGAAAATACTCTAACACGGAGTAGGCATGTACAGATTGCTTCTGGGACCCCAAAATATTGAATTTTCGGGGGTTTTGAGCCTGAATTTGAGATATAAACGGGTACTGAAGATGCATGCACATATCGACTTTTGTGCACCTAAAAGATCGATTTTCAGTATGTTTTGAGCATGTATTTTGAAAATACTCTAACACGGAGTAGGCATGTACAGATCGCTTCTTTGACCCCTAAATATCGAATTTTCGGGTGTTTTGGGACTGAATTTGAGATATCGAATTTTTGGCACCTAAAAGATCGATTTTTAGCATGTTTTTAGCCTATATTTTGAAAATATTCTAGCACTGAGTAGGCATGTACAGATTGCTTCTGGGACCCCAAAATATTGAATTTTCGGGTGTTTTGAGCCTGAATTTGAGATATAAACGGGTACAGATGATACATGCACATATTGACTTTGGGCATCTAAAATATCGATTTTCAGCATGTTTTGGGCCTGAATTTTGAAAATACTCTAACACTGAGTAGGCATGTACAGATTGCTTCTGGGACCCCAAAATATTGAATTTTCGGGTGTTTTGAGCCTGAATTTGAGATATAAACGGGTACAGAAGATGCATGCACATATTGACTTTGGGCATCTAAAATATCGATTTTCAGCATGTTTTGGACCTGTATTTTGAAAATACTCTAACACTGAGTAGGCATGTACAGATTGCTTCTGGGACCCCAAAATATTGAATTTTCGGGTGTTTTGAGCCTGAATTTGAGATTTAAACGGGTACTGAAGATGCATGCACATATCGACTTTTGTGCACCTAAAAGATTGATTTTCAGTATGTTTTGAGCATGTATTTTGAAAACACTCTAACACGGAGTAGGCATGTACACATCGCTTCTGGGACCCCTAAATATCGAATTTTCGGGTGTTTTGGGACTGAATTTGAGATATCGACTTTTTGGCACCTAAAAGATCGATTTTTAGCATGTTTTTAGCCTATATTTTGAAAATATTCTAGCACTGTACAGATTGCTTCTGGGACCCCAAAATATTGAATTTTCGGGTGTTTTGAGCCTGAATTTGAGATATAAACGGGTACAAAAGATACGTGCACATATTGACTTTGGGCACAAAAAATATCGATTTTCAGCATGTTTTGGGCCTGTATTTTGAAAATACTCTAACACTGAGTAGGCATGTACAGATTGCTTCTGGGACCCCAAAATATTGAATTTTCGGGTGTTTTGAACCTGAATTTGAGATATAAATGGGTACTGAAGATGCATGCACATATCGACTTTTGTGCACCTAAAAGATCGATTTTCAGTATGTTTTGAGCATGTATTTTGAAAATACTCTAACACGGAGTAGGCATGTACAGATCGCTTCTGGAAACCTTAGATATCGAATTTTCGGGTGTTTTGGGACTGAATTTGAGATATCGACTTTTTGGCACCTAAAAGATCGATTTTTAGCATGTTTTTAGCCTATATTTTGAAAATATTCTAGCACTGAGTAGGCATGTACAGATCGCTTCTGGGACCCCAAAATATCGAATTTTCGGGTGTTTTGAGCCTGAATTTGAGATATAAACGGGTACTGAAGATGCATGCACATATCGACTTTTGTGCACCTAAAAGATCGATTTTCAGTATGTTTTGAGCATGTATTTTGAAAATACTCTAACACGGAGTAGGCATGTACATATCGCTTCTGGGACCCCTAAATATCGAATTTTCGGGTGTTTTGGGACTGAATTTGAGATATAGACTTTTTGGCACCTAAAAGATCGATTTTTAGCATGTTTTTAGCCTATATTTTGAAAATATTCTAGCACTGTACAGATTGCTTCTGGGACCCCAAAATATTGAATTTTCGGGTGTTTTAAGCCTGAATTTGAGATATAAACGGGTACAGAAGATACATGCACATATTGACTTTGGGCACCAAAAATATCGATTTTCAGCATGTTTTGGGCCTGAATTTTGAAAATACTCTAACACGGAGTAGGCATGTACAGATTGCTTCTGGGACCCCAAAATATCGAATTTTCGGGTGTTTAGGGCCAGAATTTGAGATATAAACGGGTACAGAAGATGCATGCACATATCGACTTTTGGGCACCTAAAAGATCGATTTTCAGTATGTTTTTGGCCTGTATTTTGAAAATACTCTAACACGGAGTAAGCATGTACAGATACCTTCTGGGACCTCTAAATATCGAATTTTTGGGTGTTTTGGGACTGAATTTGAGATATCGATTTTTTGGCACCTAAAATGTCGATTTTCAGCATGTTTTTAGCCTATATTTTGAAAATATTCTAGCACTGTGTAGGCATGTACAGATTGCTTCTGGGACCCCAAAATATTGAATTTTCGGGTGTTTTGAGCCTGAATTTGAGATATAAACGGGTACTGAAGATGCATGCACATATCGACTTTTGTGCACCTAAAAGATCGATTTTCAGTATGTTTTGAGCATGTATTTTGAAAATACTCTAACTCGGAGTAGGCATGTACATATCGCTTCTGGGACCCGAAAATATCGAATTTTCGGGTGTTTTGGGACTGAATTTGAGATATCGACTTTTTGGCACCTAAAAGATCGATTTTTAGCATGTTTTTAGCCTATATTTTGAAAATATTCTAGCACTGTACAGATTGCTTCTGGGACCCCAAAATATTGAATTTTCGGGTTTTTTGAGCCTGAATTTGAGATATAAACGGGTACAGAAGATACATGCACATATTGACTTTGGGCACCAAAAATATAGATTTTCAGCATGTTTTGGGCCTGAATTTTGAAAATACTCTAACACGGAGTAGGCATGTACAGATCGCTTCTGGGACCCCAAAATATCGAATTTTCGGGTGTTTAGGGCCAGAATATTATATATAAACGGGTACAGAAGATGCATGCACATATCGACTTTTGGGCACCTAAAAGATCGATTTTCAGTATGTTTTTGGCCTGTATTTTGAAAATACTCTAACACGGAGTAGGCATGTACAGATACCTTCTGGGACCTCTAAATATCGAATTTTCGGGTGTTTTGGGACTGAATTTGAGATATCGTTTTTTTGGCACCTAAAATGTCGATTTTTAGCATGTTTTTAGCCTATATTTTGAAAATATTCTAGCACTGTGTAGGCATGTACAGATTGCTTCTGGGACCCCAAAATATTGAATTTTCGGGTGTTTTGAGCCTGAATTTGAGATATAAACGGGTACAGAAGATACATGCACATATTGACTTTGGGCACCAAAAATATCGATTTTCAGCATGTTTTGGGCCTGAATTTTGAAAATACTCTAACACGGAGGAGGCATGTACAGATCGCTTCTGGGACCCCAAAATATCGAATTTTCGGGTGTTTAGGGCCATAATTTGAGATATAAACGGGTACAGAAGATGCATGCACATATCGACTTTTGGGCACCTAAAAGATCGATTTTCAGTATGTTTTTGGCCTGTATTTTGAAAATACTCTAACACGGAGTAGGCATGTACAGATACCTTCTGGGACCTCTAAATATCGAATTTTCGGGTGTTTTGGGACTGAATTTGAGATATCGATTTTTTGGCACCTAAAATGTCGATTTTCAGCATGTTTTTAGCCTATATTTTGAAAATATTCTAGCACTGTGTAGGCATGTACAGATTGCTTCTGGGACCCCAAAATATTGAATTTTCGGGTGTTTTGAGCCTGAATTTGAGATATAAACGGGTACTGAAAATGCAAGCACATATCGACTTTTGTGCACCTAAAAGATCGATTTTCAGTATGTTTTGAGCATGTATTTTGAAAATACTCTAACTCGGAGTAGGCATGTACAGATCGCTTCTGGGACCCCTAAATATCGAATTTTCGGGTGTTTTTGGGACTGAATTTGAGATATCGACTTTTTGGCACCTAAAAGATCGATTTTTAGCATGTTTTTAGCCTATATTTTGAAAATATTCTAGCACTGTACAGATTGCTTCTGGGACAACAAAATATTGAATTTTCGGGTGTTTTGAGCCTGAATTTGAGATATAAACGGGTACAGAAGATACGTGCACATATTGACTTTGGGCACCAAAAATATCGATTTTCAGCATGTTTTGGGCCTGAATTTTGAAAATACTCTAACACGGAGTAGGCATGTACAGATTGCTTCTGGGACCCCAAAATATTGAATTTTCGGGTGTTTTGAGCCTGAATTTGAGATATAAACGGGTACAGAAGATACATGCACATATTGACTTTGGGCATCTAAAATATCGATTTTCAGCATGATTTGGGCCTGTATTTTGAAAATACTCTAACACTGAGTAGGCATGTACAGATTGCTTCTGGGACCCCAAAATATTGAATTTTCGGGTGTTTTGAGCCTGAATTTGAGATTTAAACGGGTACTGAAGATGCATGCACATATCGACTTTTGTGCACCTAAAAGATTGATTTTCAGTATGTTTTGAGCATGTATTTTGAAAATACTCTAACACGGAGTAGGCATGTACACATCGCTTCTGGGACCCCTAAATATCGAATTTTCGGGTGTTTTGGGACTGAATTTGAGATATCGACTTTTTGGCACCTAAAAGATCGATTTTTAGCATGTTTTTAGCCTATATTTTGAAAATATTCTAGCACTGTACAGATTGCTTCTGGGACAACAAAATATTGAATTTTCGGGTGTTTTGAGCCTGAATTTGAGATATAAACGTGTACAGAAGATACGTGCACATATTGACTTTGGGCACAAAAAATATCGATTTTGAGCATGTTTTGGGCCTGAATTTTGAAAATACTCTAACACGGAGTAGGCATGTACAGATTGCTTCTGGGACCCCAAAATATTGAATTTTCGGGTGTTTTGAGCCTGAATTTGAGATATAAACGGGTACAGAAGATACATGCACATATTGACTTTGGGCATCTAAAATATCGATTTTCAGCATGTTTTGGGCCTGTATTTTGAAAATACTCTAACACTGAGTAGGCATGTACAGATTGCTTGTGGGACCCCAAAATATTGAATTTTCGGGTGTTTTGAGCCTGAATTTGAGATATAAATGGGTACTGAAGATGCATGCACATATCGACTTTTGTGAACCTAAAAGATCGATTTTCAGTATGTTTTGAGCATGTATTTTGAAAATACTCTAACACGGAGTAGGCATGTACAGATCGCTTCTGGAACCCTTAAATATCGAATTTTCGGGTGTTTTGGGACTGAATTTGAGATATCGACTTTTTGGCACCTAAAAGATCGATTTTTAGCATGTTTTTAGCCTATATTTTGAAAATATTCTAGCACTGAGTAGGCATGTACAGATCGCTTCTGGGACCCCAAAATATCGAATTTTCGGGTGTTTTGAGCCTGAATTTGAGATATAAACGGGTACTGAAGATGCATGCACATATCGACTTTTGTGCACCTAAAAGATCGATTTTCAGTATGTTTTGAGCATGTATTTTGAAAATACTCTAACACGGAGTAGGCATGTACATATCGCTTCTGGGACCCCTAAATATCGAATTTTCGGGTGTTTTGGGACTGAATTTGAGATATAGACTTTTTGGCACCTAAAAGATCGATTTTTAGCATGTTTTTAGCCTATATTTTGAAAATATTCTAGCACTGTACAGATTGCTTCTGGGACCCCAAAATATTGAATTTTCGGGTGTTTTGAGCCTGAATTTGAGATATAAACGGGTACAGAAGATACATGCACATATTGACTTTGGGCACCAAAAATATCGATTTCAGCATGTTTTGGGCCTGAATTTTGAAAATACTCTAACACGGAGTAGGCATGTACAGATCGCTTCTGGGACCCCAAAATATCGAATTTTCGGGTGTTTAGGGCCAGAATTTGAGATACAAACGGATACAGAAGATGCATGCACATATCGACTTTTGGGCACCTAAAAGATCGATTTTCAGTATGTTTTTGGCCTGTATCTTGAAAATACTCTAACACGGAGTAGGCATGTACAGATCGCTTCTGGGACCTCTAAATATCGAATTTTCGGGTGTTTTGGGACTGAATTTGAGATATCGATTTTTTGGCACCTAAAATGTCGATTTTTAGCATGTTTTTAGCCTATATTTTGAAAATATTCTAGCACTGAGTAGGCATGTACAGATTGCTTCTGGGACCCCAAAATATTGAATTTTCGGGTGTTTTGAGCCTGAATTTGAGATATAAACGGGTACTGAAGATGCATGCACATATCGACTTTTGTGCACCTAAAAGATCGATTTTCAGTATGTTTTGAGCATGTATTTTGAAAATACTCTAACACGGAGTAGGCATGTACTTCTGGGACCCCTAAATATCGAATTTTCGGGTGTTTTGGGACTGAATTTGAGATATCGACTTTTTGGCACCTAAAAGATCGATTTTTAGCATGTTTTTAGCCTATATTTTGAAAATATTCTAGCACTGTACAGATTGCTTCTGGGACCCCAAAATATTGAATTTTCGGGTGTTTTAAGCCTGAATTTGAGATATAAACGGGTACAGAAGATGCATGCACATATTGACTTTGGGCACCAAAAATATCGATTTTCAGCATGTTTTGGGCCTGAATTTTGAAAATACTCTAACACGGAGTAGGCATGTACAGATTGCTTCTGGGACCCCAAAATATCGAATTTTCGGGTGTTTAGGGCCAGAATTTGAGATATAAACGGGTACAGAAGATGCATGCACATATCGACTTTTGGGCACCTAAAAGATCGATTTTCAGTATGTTTTTGGCCTGTATTTTGAAAATACTCTAACACGGAGTAAGCATGTACAGATTGCTTCTGGGACCCCAAAATATTGAATTTTCGGGTGTTTTGAGCCTGAATTTGAGATATAAACGGGTACAGAAGATACATGCACATATTGACTTTGGGCATCTAAAATATCGATTTTCAGCATGATTTGGGCCTGTATTTTGAAAATACTCTAACACTGAGTAGGCATGTACAGATTGCTTCTGGGACCCCAAAATATTGAATTTTCGGGTGTTTTGAGCCTGAATTTGAGATTTAAACGGGTACTGAAGATGCATGCACATATCGACTTTTGTGCACCTAAAAGATTGATTTTCAGTATGTTTTGAGCATGTATTTTGAAAATACTCTAACACGGAGTAGGCATGTACACATCGCTTCTGGGACTCCTAAATATCGAATTTTCGGGTGTTTTGGGACTGAATTTGAGATATCGACTTTTTGGCACCTAAAAGATCGATTTTTAGCATGTTTTTATCCTATATTTTGAAAATATTCTAGCACTGTACAGATTGCTTCTGGGACAACAAAATATTGAATTTTCGGGTGTTTTGAGCCTGAATTTGAGATATAAACGGGTACAGAAGATACGTGCACATATTGACTTTGGGCACAAAAAATATCGATTTTCAGCATGTTTTGGGCCTGAATTTTGAAAATACTCTAACACGGAGTAGGCATGTACAGATTGCTTCTGGGACCCCAAAATATTGAATTTTTGGGTGTTTTGAGCCTGAATTTGAGATATAAACGGGTACAGAAGATACATGCACATATTGACTTTGGGCATCTAAAATATCGATTTTCAGCATGTTTTGGGCCTGTATTTTGAAAATACTCTAACACTGAGTAGGCATGTACAGATTGCTTCTGGGACCCCAAAATATTGAATCTTCGGGTGTTTTGAGCCTGAATTTGAGATATAAATGGGTACTGAAGATGCATGCACATATCGACTTTTGTGCACCTAAAAGATCGATTTTCAGTATGTTTTCAGCATGTATTTTGAAAATACTCTAACACGGAGTAGGCATGTACATATCGCTTCTGGAACCCTCAAATATCGAATTTTCGGGTGTTTTGGGACTGAATTTGAGATATCGACTTTTTGGCACCTAAAAGATCGATTTTTAGCATGTTTTTAGCCTATATTTTGAAAATATTCTAGCACTGAGTAGGCATGTACAGATCGCTTCTGGGACCCCAAAATATCGAATTTTCGGGTGTTTTGAGCCTGAATTTGAGATATAAACGGGTACTGAAGATGCATGCACATATCGACTTTTGTGCACCTAAAAGATCGATTTTCAGTATGTTTTGAGCATGTATTTTGAAAATACTCTAACACGGAGTAGGCATGTATATATCGCTTCTGGGACCCCTAAATATCGAATTTTCGGGTGTTTTGGGACTGAATTTGAGATATAGACTTTTTGGCACCTAAAAGATCGATTTTTAGCATGTTTTTAGCCTATATTTTGAAAATATTCTAGCACTGTACAGATTGCTTCTGGGACCCCAAAATATTGAATTTTCGGGTGTTTTGAGCCTGAATTTGAGATATAAACGGGTACAGAAGATACATGCACATATTGACTTTGGGCACCAAAAATATCGATTTTCAGCATGTTTTGGGCCTGAATTTTGAAAATACTCTAACACGGAGTAGGCATGTACAGATCGCTTCTGGGACCCCAAAATATCGAATTTTCGGGTGTTTAGGGCCAGAATTTGAGATACAAACGGATACAGAAGATGCATGCACATATCGACTTTTGGGCACCTAAAAGATCGATTTTCAGTATGTTTTTGGCCTGTATTTTGAAAATACTCTAACACGGAGTAGGCATGTACAGATCGCTTCTGGGACCTCTAAATATCGAATTTTCGGGTGTTTTGGGACTGAATTTGAGATATCGATTTTTTGACACCTAAAATGTCGATTTTTAGCATGTTTTTAGCCTATATTTTGAAAATATTCTAGCACTGTGTAGGCATGTACAGATTGCTTCTGGGACCCCAAAATATTGAATTTTCGGGTGTTTTGAGCCTGAATTTGAGATATAAACGGGTACAGAAGATACATGCACATATTGACTTTGGGCACCAAAAATATTGATTTTCAGCATGTTTTGGGCCTGAATTTTGAAAATACTCTAACACTTAGTAGGCATGTACAGATTGCTTCTGGGACCCCAAAATATTGAATTTTCGGGTGTTTTGAGCCTGAATTTGAGATATAAACGGGTACTGAAGATGCATGCACATATCGACTTTTGTGCACCTAAAAGATCGATTTTCAGTATGTTTTGAGCATGTATTTTGAAAATACTCTAACTCGGAGTAGGCATGTACATATCGCTTCTGGGACCCCTAAATATCGAATTTTCGGGTGTTTTGGGACTGAATTCGAGATATAGACTTTTTGGCACCTAAAAGATCGATTTTTAGCATGTTTTTAGCCTATATTTTGAAAATATTCTAGCACTGTACAGATTGCTTCTGGGACCCCAAAATATTGAATTTTCGGGTGTTTTGAGCCTGAATTTGAGATATAAACGGGTACAGAAGATACATGCACATATTGACTTTGGGCATCTAAAATATCGATTTTCAGCATGTTTTGGGCCTGTATTTTGAAAATACTCTAACACTGAGTAGGCATGTACAGATTGCTTCTGGGACCCCAAAATATTGAATTTTCGGGTGTTTTGAGCCTGAATTTGAGATATAAACGGGTACTGAAGATGCATGCACATATCGACTTTTGTGCACCTAAAAGATCGATTTTCAGTATGTTTTGAGCATGTATTTTGAAAATACTCTAACACGGAGTAGGCATGTACTTCTGGAACCCCTAAATATCGAATTTTCGGGTGTTTTGGGACTGAATTTGAGATATCGACTTTTTGGCACCTAAAAGATCGATTTTTAGCATGTTTTTAGCCTATATTTTGAAAATATTCTAGCACTGTACAGATTGCTTCTGGGACCCCAAAATATTGAATTTTCGGGTGTTTTAAGCCTGAATTTGAGATATAAACGGGTACAGAAGATACATGCACATATTGACTTTGGGCACCAAAAATATCGATTTTCAGCATGTTTTGGGCCTGAATTTTGAAAATACTCTAACACGGAGTAGGCATGTACAGATTGCTTCTGGGACCCCAAAATATCGAATTTTCGGGTGTTTAGGGCCAGAATTTGAGATATAAACGGGTACAGAAGATGCATGCACATATCGACTTTTGGGCACCTAAAAGATCGATTTTCAGTATGTTTTTGGCCTGTATTTTGAAAATACTCTAACACGGAGTAAGCATGTACAGATACCTTCTGGGACCTCTAAATATCGAATTTTTGGGTGTTTTGGGACTGAATTTGAGATATCGATTTTTTGGAACCTAAAATGTCGATTTTCAGCATGTTTTTAGCCTATATTTTGAAAATATTCTAGCACTGTGTAGGCATGTACAGATTGCTTCTGGGACCCCAAAATATTGAATTTTCGGGTGTTTTGAGCCTGAATTTGAGATATAAACGGGTACTGAAGATGCATGCACATATCGACTTTTGTGCACCTAAAAGATCGATTTTCAGTATGTTTTGAGCATGTATTTTGAAAATACTCTAACTCGGAGTAGGCATGTACATATCGCTTCTGGGACCCCTAAATATCGAATTTTCGGGTGTTTTGGGACTGAATTTGAGATATCGACTTTTTGGCACCTAAAAGATCGATTTTTAGCATGTTTTTAGCCTATATTTTGAAAATATTCTAGCACTGAGTAGGCATGTACAGATTGCTTCTGGGACCCCAAAATATTGAATTTTCGGGTGTTTTGAGCCTGAATTTGAGATATAAACGGGTACAGAAGATACATGCACATATTGACTTCGGGCATAAAAAATATCGATTTTCAGCATGTTTTGGGCCTGAATTTTGAAAATACTCTAACACGGAGTAGGCATGTACAGATTGCTTCTGGGACCCCAAAATATCGAATTTTCGGGTGTTTAGGGCCAGAATTTGAGATATAAACGGGTACAGAAGATGCATGCACATATCGACTTTTGGGCACCTAAAAGATCGATTTTTAGTATGTTTTTGGCCTGTATTTTGAAAATACTCTAACACGGAGTAAGCATGTACAGATACCTTCTGGGACCTCTAAATATCGAATTTTTGGGTGTTTTGGGACTGAATTTGAGATATCGATTTTTTGGCACCTAAAATGTCGATTTTCAGCATGTTTTTAGCCTATATTTTGAAAATATTCTAGCACTGTGTAGGCATGTACAGATTGCTTCTGGGACCCCAAAATATTGAATTTTCGGGTGTTTTGAGCCTGAATTTGAGATATAAACGGGTACTGAAGATGCATGCACATATCGACTTTTGTGCACCTAAAAGATCGATTTTCAGTATGTTTTTGGCCTGTATTTTGAAAATACTCTAACACGGAGTAAGCATGTACAGATACCTTCTGGGACCTCTAAATATCGAATTTTTGGGTGTTTTGGGACTGAATTTGAGATATCGATTTTTTGGAACCTAAAATGTCGATTTTCAGCATGTTTTTAGCCTATATTTTGAAAATATTCTAGCACTGTGTAGGCATGTACAGATTGCTTCTGGGACCCCAAAATATTGAATTTTCGGGTGTTTTGAGCCTGAATTTGAGATATAAACGGGTACTGAAGATGCATGCACATATCGACTTTTGTGCACCTAAAAGATCGATTTTCAGTATGTTTTGAGCATGTATTTTGAAAATACTCTAACTCGGAGTAGGCATGTACATATCGCTTCTGGGACCCCTAAATATCGAATTTTCGGGTGTTTTGGGACTGAATTTGAGATATCGACTTTTTGGCACCTAAAAGATCGATTTTTATCATGTTTTTAGACTATATTTTGAAAATATTCTAGCACTGTACAGATTGCTTCTGGGACCCCAAAATATTGAATTTTCGGGTGTTTTGAGCCTGAATTTGAGATATAAACGGGTACAGAAGATACATGCACATATTGACTTTGGACATCTAAAATATCGATTTTCAGCATGTTTTGGGCTTGTATTTTGATAATACTCTAACACTGAGTAGGCATGTACAGATTGCTTCTGGGACCCCAAAATATTGAATTTTCGGGTGTTTTGAGCCTGAATTTGAGATATAAACGGGTACTAAAGATGCATGCACATATCGACTTTTGTGCACCTAAAAGATCGATTTTCAGTATGTTTTGAGCATGTATTTTGAAAATACTCTAACACGGAGTAGGCATGTACAGATCGCTTCTGGTACCCCTAAATATCGAATTTTCGGGTGTTTTGGGACTGAATTTGAGATATAGACTTTTTGGCACCTAAAAGATCGATTTTTAGCATGTTTTTAGCCTATATTTTGAAAATATTCTAGCACTGTACAGATATCTTCTGGGACCCCAAAATATTGAATTTTCGGGTGTTTTGAGCCTGAATTTGAGATATAAACGGGTACAGAAGATACATGCACATATTGACTTCGGGCATAAAAAATATCGATTTTCAGCATGTTTTGGGCCTGAATTTTGAAAATACTCTAACACGGAGTAGGCATGTACAGATTGCTTCTGGGACCCCAAAATATCGAATTTTCGGGTGTTTAGGGCCAGAATTTGAGATATAAACGGGTACAGAAGATGCATGCACATATCGACTTTTGGGCACCTAAAAGATCGATTTTTAGTATGTTTTTGGCCTGTATTTTGAAAATACTCTAACACGGAGTAAGCATGTACAGATACCTTCTGGGACCTCTAAATATCGAATTTTTGGGTGTTTTGGGACTGAATTTGAGATATCGATTTTTTGGCACCTAAAATGTCGATTTTCAGCATGTTTTTAGCCTATATTTTGAAAATATTCTAGCACTGTGTAGGCATGTACAGATTGCTTCTGGGACCCCAAAATATTGAATTTTCGGGTGTTTTGAGCCTGAATTTGAGATATAAACGGGTACTGAAGATGCATGCACATATCGACTTTTGTGCACCTAAAAGAACGATTTTCAGTATGTTTTGAGCATGTATTTTGAAAATACTCTAACTCGGAGTAGGCATGTACATATCGCTTCTGGGACCCCTAAATATCGAATTTTCGGGTGTTTTGGGACTGAATTTGAGATATCGACTTTTTGGCACCTAAAAGATCGATTTTTAGCATGTTTTTAGCCTATATTTTGAAAATATTCTAGCACTGTACAGATTGCTTCTGGGACCCCAAAATATTGAATTTTCGGGTGTTTTGAGCCTGAATTTGAGATATAAACGGGTACAGAAGATACATGCACATATTGACTTTGGGCACCAAAAATATAGATTTTCAGCATGTTTTGGGCCTGAATTTTGAAAATACTCTAACACGGAGTAGGCATGTACAGATCGCTTCTGGGACCCCAAAATATCGAATTTTCGGGTGTTTAGGGCCAGAATTTTATATATAAACGGGTACAGAAGATGCATGCACATATCGACTTTTGGGCACCTAAAAGATCGATTTTCAGTATGTTTTTGGCCTGTATTTTGAAAATACTCTAACACGGAGTAGGCATGTACAGATACCTTCTGGGACCTCTAAATATCGAATTTTCAGGTGTTTTGGGACTGAATTTGAGATATCGATTTTTTGGCACCTAAAATGTCGATTTTTAGCATGTTTTTAGCCTATATTTTGAAAATATTCTAGCACTGTGTAGGCATGTACAGATTGCTTCTGGGACCCCAAAATATTGAATTTTCGGGTGTTTTGAGCCTGAATTTGAGATATAAACGGGTACAGAAGATACATGCACATATTGACTTTGGACATCTAAAATATCGATTTTCAGCATGTTTTGGGCTTGTATTTTGAAAATACTCTAACACTGAGTAGGCATGTACAGATTGCTTCTGGGACCCCAAAATATTGAATTTTCGGGTGTTTTGAGCCTGAATTTGAGATATAAACGGGTACTGAAGATGCATGCACATATCGACTTTTGTGCACCTAAAAGATCGATTTTCAGTATGTTTTGAGCATGTATTTTGAAAATACTCTAACACGGAGTAGGCATGTACAGATCGCTTCTGGTACCCCTAAATATCGAATTTTCGGGTGTTTTGGGACTGAATTTGAGATATCGACTTTTTGGCACCTAAAAGATCGATTTTTAGCATGTTTTTAGCCTATATTTTGAAAATATTCTAGCACTGTACAGATTGCTTCTGGGACCCCAAAATATTGAATTTTCGGGTGTTTTGAGCCTGAATTTGAGATATAAACGGGTACAGAAGATACATGCACATATTGACTTTGGGCATAAAAAATATCGATTTTCAGCATGTTTTGTGCCTGAATTTTGAAAATACTCTAACACGGAGTAGACATGTACAGATCGCTTCTGGGACCCCAAAATATCGAATTTTCGGGAGTTTTGAGCCTGAATTTGAGATATAAACGGGTACAGAAGATGCATGCACATATTGACTTTGGGCATCTAAAATATCGATTTTAAGGCATGTTTTGGGCCTGTATTTTGAAAATACTCTAACACTGAGTAGGCATGTACAGATTGCTTCTGGGACCCCAAAATATTGAATTTTCGGGTGTTTTGAGCCTGAATTTGAGATTTAAACGGGTACTGAAGATGCATGCACATATCGACTTTTGTGCACCTAAAAGATTGATTTTCAGTATGTTTTGAGCATGTATTTTGAAAATACTCTAACACGGAGTAGGCATGTACAGATCGCTTCTGGGACCCCTAAATATCGAATTTTCGGGTGTTTTGGGACTGAATTTGAGATATCGACTTTTTGGCACCTATAAGATCGATTTTTAGCATGTTTTTAGCCTATATTTTGAAAATATTCTAGCACTGTACAGATTGCTTCTGGGACAACAAAATATTGAATTTTCGGGTGTTTTGAGCCTGAATTTGAGATATAAACGGGTACAGAAGATACGTGCACATATTGACTTTGGGCACCAAAAATATCGATTTTCAGCATGTTTTGGGCCTGAATTTTGAAAATACTCTAACACGGAGTAGGCATGTACAGATTGCTTCTGGGACCCCAAAATATTGAATTTTCGGGTGTTTTGAGCCTGAATTTGAGATATAAACGGGTACAGAAGATACATGCACATATTGACTTTGGGCACCAAAAATATCGATTTTCAGCATGTTTTGGGCCTGAATTTTGAAAATACTCTAACACGGAGTAGGCATGTACAGATCGCTTCTGGGACCCCTAAATATCGAATTTTCGGGTGTTTTGGGACTGAATTTGAGATATCGACTTTTTGGCACCTAAAAGATCGATTTTTAGCATGTTTTTAGCCTATATTTTGAAAATATTCTAGCACTGTACAGATTGCTTCTGGGACAACAAAATATTGAATTTTCGGGTGTTTTGAGCCTGAATTTGAGATATAAACGGGTACAGAAGATACGTGCACATATTGACTTTGGGCACCAAAAATATCGATTTTCAGCATGTTTTGGGCCTGAATTTTGAAAATACTCTAACACGGAGTAGGCTTGTACAGATTGCTTCTGGGACCCCAAAATATTGAATTTTCGGGTGTTTTGAGCCTGAATTTGAGATATAAACGGGTACAGAAGATACATGCACATATTGACTTTGGGCACCAAAAATATCGATTTTCAGCATGTTTTGGGCCTGAATTTTGAAAATACTCTAACACGGAGTAGGCATGTACAGATCGCTTCTGGGACCCCAAAATATCGAATTTTCGGGTGTTTAGGGCCAGAATTTGAGATATAAACGGGTACAGAAGATGCATGCTCATATCGACTTTTGGGCACCTAAAAGATCGATTTTCAGTATGTTTTTGGCCTGTATTTTGAAAATACTCTAACACGGAGTAGGCATGTACAGATACCTTCTGGGACCTCTAAATATCGAATTTTGGGGTGTTTTGGGACTGAATTTGAGATATCGATTTTTTGGCACCTAAAATGTCGATTTTTAGCATGTTTTTAGCCTATATTTTGAAAATATTCTAGCACTGTGTAGGCATGTACAGATTGCTTCTGGGACCCCAAAATATTGAATTTTCGGGTGTTTTGAGCCTGAATTTGAGATATAAACGGGTACAGAAGATACATGCACATATTGACTTTGGGCATCTAAAATATCGATTTTCAGCATGTTTTGGGCCTGTATTTTGAAAATACTCTAACACTGAGTAGGCATGTACAGATTGCTTCTGGGACCCCAAAATATTGAATTTTCGGGTGTTTTGAGCCTGAATTTGAGATATAAACGGGTACTGAAGATGCATGCACATATCGACTTTTGTGCACCTAAAAGATCGATTTTCAGTATGTTTTGAGCATGTATTTTGAAAATACTCTAACACGGAGTAGGCATGTACAGATCGCTTCTGGGACCCCTAAATATCAAATTTTCGGGTGTTTTGGGACTGAATTTGAGATATCGACTTTTTGGCACTTAAAAGATCGATTTTTAGCATGATTTTAGCCTATATTTTGAAAATATTCTAGCACTGAGTAGGCATGTACAGATTGCTTCTGGGACCCCAAAATATTGAATTTTCGGGTGTTTTGAGCCTGAATTTGAGATATAAACGGGTACAGAAGATACAAGCACATATTGACTTGGGCACCAAAAATATCGATTTTCAGCATGTTTTGGGCCTGAATTTTGAAAATACTCTAACACTGAGTAGGCATGTACAGATCGCTTCTGGGACACCAAAATATCGAATTTTCGGGTGTTTAGGGCCAGAATTTGAGATATAAACGGGTACAGAAGATGCATGCACATATCGACTTTTGGGCACCTAAAAGATCGATTTTCAGTATGTTTTTGGCCTGTATTTTGAAATTACTCTAACACGGAGTAGGCATGTACAGATACCTTCTGGGACCTCTAAATATCGAATTTTCGGGTGTTTTGGGACTGAATTTGAGATATCGATTTTTTGGCACCTAAAATGTCGATTTTCAGCATGTTTTTAGCCTATATATTTTGAAAATATTCTAGCACTGTGTAGGCATGTACAGATTGCTTCTGGGACCCCAAAATATTGAATTTTCGGGTGTTTTGAGCCTGAATTTGAGATATAAACGGGTACTGAAGATGCATGCACATATCGACTTTTGTGCACCTAAAAGATCGATTTTCAGTATGTTTTGAGCATGTATTTTGAAAATACTCTAACTCGGAGTAGGCATGTACAGATCGCTTCCGGGACCCCTAAATATCGAATTTTCGGGTGTTTTGGGACTGAATTTGAGATATCGACTTTTTGGCACCTAAAAGATCGATGTTTAGCGTGTTTTTAGCCTATATTTTGAAAATATTCTAGCACTGTACAGATTGCTTCTGGGACCCCAAAATATTGAATTTTCGGGTGTTTTGAGCCTGAATTTGAGATATAAACGGGTACAGAAGATACATGCACATATTGACTTTGGGCACCATAAATATCGATTTTCAGCATGTTTTGGGCCTGAATTTTGAAAATACTCTAACACGGAGTAGGCATGTACAGATTGCTTCTGGGACCCCAAAATATCGAATTTTCGGGTGTTTAGGGCCAGAATTTGAGATATAAACGGGTACAGAAGATGCATGCACATATCGACTTTTGGGCACCTAAAAGATCGATTTTCAGTATGTTTTTGGCTTGTATTTTGAAAATACTCTAACACGGAGTAGGCATGTACAGATAGCTTCTGGGACCTCTAAATATCGAATTTTCGGGTGTTTTGGGACTGAATTTGAGATATCGATTTTTTGGCACCTAAAATATAGATTTTCAGCATGTTTCAAGCCTATATTTTGAAAATATTCTAGCACTGTGTAGGCATGTACAGATTGCTTCTGGGACCCCAAAATATTGAATTTTCGGGTGTTTTGAGCCTGAATTTGAGATATAAACGGGTACAGAAGATACATGCACATATTGACTTTGGGCATCTAAAATATCGTTTTTCAGCATGTTTTGGGCCTGTATTTTGAAAATACTCTAACACTGAGTAGGCATGTACAGATTGCTTCTGGGACCCCAAAATATTGAATTTTCGGGTGTTTTGAGCCTGAATTTGAGATATAAACGGGTACTGAAGATGCATGCACATATCGACTTTTGTGCACCTAAAAGATCGATTTTCAGTATGTTTTGAGCATGTATTTTGAAAATACTCTAACACGGAGTAGGCATGTACAGATCGCTTCTGGGACCCCTAAATATCGAATTTTCGGGTGTTTTGGGACTGAATTTGAGATATCGACTTTTTGGCACCTAAAAGATCGATTTTTAGCATGTTTTTAGCCTATATTTTGAAAATATTCTAGCACTGTACACATTGCTTCTGGGACCCCAAAATATTGAATTTTCGGGTGTTTTGAGCCTGAATTTGAGATATAAACGGGTACAGATGATACATGCACATATTGACTTTGGGCACCAAAAATATCGATTTTCAGCATGTTCTGGGCCTGAATTTTGAAAATACTCTAACACGGAGTAGGCATGTACAGATCGCTTCTGGGACCCCAAAATATCGAATTTTCGGGTGTTTAGGGCCAGAATTTGAGATATAAACGGGTACAGAAGATGCATGCACATATCGACTTTTGGGCACCTAAAAGATCGATTTTCAGTATGTTTTTGGCCTGTATTTTGAAAATACTCTAATACGGAGTAGGCATGTACAGATACCTTCTGGGACCTCTAAATATCGAATTTTCGGGTGTTTTGGGACTGAATTTGAGATATCGATTTTTTGGCACCTAAAATGTCGATTTTTAGCATGTTTTTAGCCTATATTTTGAAAATATTCTAGCACTGTGTAGGCATGTACAGATTGCTTCTGGGACCCTAAAATATTGAATTTTCGGGTGTCTTGAGCCTGAATTTGAGATATAAACGGGTACAGAAGATACATGCACATATTGACTTTGGGCATCTAAAATATCGATTTTCAGCATGTTTTGGGCCTGTATTTTGAAAATACTCTAACACTGAGTAGGCATGTACAGATTGCTTCTGGGACCCCAAAATATTGAATTTTCGGGTGTTTTGAGCCTGAATTTGAGATATAAACGGGTACAGAAGATACATGCACATATTGACTTTGGGCACCAAAAATATCGATTTTCAGCATGTTTTGGGCCTGAATTTTGAAAATACTCTAACACGGAGTAGACATGTACAGATCGCTTCTGGGACCCCAAAATATCGAATTTTCGGGTGTTTAGGGCCAGAAATTGAGATATAAACAGAAGATGCATGCACATATCGACTTTTGGGCACCTAAAAGATCGATTTTCAGTATGTTTTTGTCTTGTATTTTGAAAATACTCTAACACGGAGTAGGCATGTACAGATACCTTCTGGGACCTCTAAATATCGAATTTTCAGGTGTTTTGGGACTGAATTTAATATATCGATTTTTTGGCACCTAAAATGTCGATTTTTAGCATGTTTTTAGCCTATATTTTGAAAATATTCTAGCACTGTGTAGGCATGTACAGATTGCTTCTGGGACCCCAAAATATTGAATTTTCGGGTGTTTTGAGCCTGAATTTGAGATATAAACGGGTACAGAAGATACATGCACATATTAACTTTGGGCATCTAAAATATTGATTTTCACCATGTTTTGGGCCTGTATTTTGAAAATACTCTAACACTGAGTAGGCATGTACAGATTGCTTCTGGGACCCCAAAATATTGAATTTTCTGGTGTTTTGAGCCTGAATTTGAGATATAAACGGGTACTGAAGATGCATGCACATATCGACTTTTGTGCACCTAAAAGATCGATTTTCAGTATGTTTTGAGCATGTATTTTGAAAATACTCTAACACGGAGTAGGCATGTACAGATCGCTTCTGGGACCCCTAAATATCGAATTTTCGGGTGTTTTGGGACTGAATTTGAGATATCGACTTTTTGGCACCTAAAAGATCGATTTTTAGCATGTTTTTAGCCTATATTTTGAAAATATTATAGCACTGAGTAGGCATGTACAGATTGCTTCTGGGACCCCAAAATATTGAATTTTCGGGTGTTTTGAGCCTGAATTTGAGATATAAACGGGTACAGAAGATACATGCACATATTGACTTTGGGCACCAAAAATATCGATTTTCAGCATGTTTTGGGCCTGAATTTTGAAAATACTCTAACACGGAGTAGGCATGTACAGATCGCTTCTGGGACCCCAAAATATCGAATTTTCGGGTGTTTAGGGCCAGAATTTGAGATATAAACGGGTACAGAAGATGCATGCACATATCGACTTTTGGGCACATAAAAGATCGATTTTCAGTATGTTTTTGGCCTGTATTTTGAACATACTCTAACACGGAGTAGGCATGTACAGATACCTTCTGGGACCTCTAAATATCGAATTTTCGGGTGTTTTGGGACTGAATTTGATATATCGATTTTTTGGCACCTAAAATGTCGATTTTTAGCATGTTTTTAGCCTATATTTTGAAAATATTCTAGCACTGAGTAGGCATGTACAGATTGCTTCTGGGACCCCAAAATATTGAATTTTCGGGTGTTTTGAGCCTGAATTTGAGATATAAACGGGTACAGAAGATACAAGCACATATTGACTTGGGCATCTAAAATATCGATTTTCAGCATGTTTTGGGCCTGAATTTTGAAAATACTCTAACACTGAGTAGGCATGTACAGATCGCTTCTGGGACACCAAAATATCGAATTTTCGGGTGTTTAGGGCCAGAATTTGAGATATAAACGGGTACAGAAGATGCATGCACATATCGACTTTTGGGCACCTAAAAGATCGATTTTCAGTATGTTTTGAGCATGTATTTTGAAAATACTCTAACACGGAGTAGGCATGTACAGATCGCTTCTGGGACCCCTAAATATCAAATTTTCGGGTGTTTTGGGACTGAATTTGAGATATCGACTTTTTGGCACCTAAAAGATCGATTTTTAGCATGATTTTAGCCTATATTTTGAAAATATTCTAGCACTGAGTAGGCATGTACAGATTGCTTCTGGGACCCCAAAATATTGAATTTTCGGGTGTTTTGAGCCTGAATTTGAGATATAAACGGGTACAGAAGATACAAGCACATATTGACTTGGGCACCAAAAATATCGATTTTCAGCATGTTTTGGGCCTGTATTTTGAAAATACTCTAACACTGAGTAGGCATGTACAGATTGCTTCTGGGACCCCAAAATATTGAATTTTCGGGTGTTTTGAGCCTGAATTTGAGATATAAACGGGTACTGAAGATGAATGCACATATCGACTTTTGTGCACCTAAAAGATCGACTTTCAGTATGTTTTGAGCATGTATTTTGAAAATACTCTAACACGGAGTAGGCATGTACAGATCGCTTCTGGGACCCCTAAATATCGAATTTTCGGGTGTTTTGGGACTGAATTTGAGATATCGACATTTTGGCACCTAAATGATCGATTTTTAGCATGTTTTTAGCCTATATTTTGTAAATATTCTAGCACTGAGTAAGCATGTACAGATTGCTTCTGGGACCCCAAAATATTGAATTTTCGGGTGTTTTGAGCCTGAATTTGAGATATAAACGGGTACAGAAGATACATGCACATATTGACTTTGGGCATCTAAAATATCGATTTTCATCATGTTTTGGGCCTGTATTTTGAAAATACTCTAACACTGAGTAGGCATGTACAGATTGCTTCTGGGACCCCAAAATATTGAATTTTCGGGTGTTTTGAGCCTGAATTTGAGATATAAACGGGTACAGAAGATACATGCACATATTGACTTTGGGCACCAAAAATATCGATTTTCAGCATGTTTTGGGCCTGAATTTTGAAAATACTCTAACACGGAGTAGGCATGTACAGATCGCTTCTGGGACCCCAAAATATCGAATTTTCGGGTGTTTAGAGCCAGAATTTGAGATATAAACGGGTACAGAAGATGCATGCACATATCGACTTTTGGGCACCTAAAAGATCGATTTTCAGTATGTTTTTGGCTTGTATTTTGAAAATACTCTAACACGTAGTAGGCATGTACAGATACCTTCTGGGACCTCTAAATATCGAATTTTCAGGTGTTTTGGGACTGAATTTGATATATCGATTTTTTGGCACCTAAAATGTCGATTTTTAGCATGTTTTTAGCCTATATTTTGAAAATATTCTAGCACTGTGTAGGCATGTACAGATTGCTTCTGGGACCCCAAAATATTGAATTTTCGGGTGTTTTGAGCCTGAATTTGAGATATAAACGGGTACAGAAGATACATGCACATATTGACTTTGGGCATCTAAAATATCGATTTTCAGCATGTTTTGGGCCTGTATTTTGAAAATACTCTAACACTGAGTAGGCATGTACAGATTGCTTCTGGGACCCCAAAATATTGAATTTTCGGGTGTTTTGAGCCTGAATTTGAGATATAAACGGGTACTGAAGATGCATGCACATATCGACTTTTGTGCACCTAAAAGATCGATTTTCAGTATGTTTTGAGCATGTATTTTGAAAATACTCTAACACGGAGTAGGCATGTACAGATCGCTTCTGGGACCCCTAAATATCAAATTTTCGGGTGTTTTGGGACTGAATTTGAGATATCGACTTTTTGGCACTTAAAAGATCGATTTTTAGCATGATTTTAGCCTATATTTTGAAAATATTCTAGCACTGAGTAGGCATGTACAGATTGCTTCTGGGACCCCAAAATATTGAATTTTCGGGTATTTTGAGCCTGAATTTGAGATATAAACGGGTACAGAAGATACAAGCACATATTGACTTGGGCACCAAAAATATCGATTTTCAGCATGTTTTGGGCCTGAATTTTGAAAATACTCTAACACTGAGTAGGCATGTACAGATCGCTTCTGGGACACCAAAATATCGAATTTTCGGGTGTTTAGGGACAGAATTTGAGATATAAACGGGTACAGAAGATGCATGCACATATCGACTTTTGGGCACCTAAAAGATCGATTTTCAGTATGTTTTTGGCCTGTATTTTGAAATTACTCTAACACGGAGTAGGCATGTACAGATACCTTCTGGGACCTCTAAATATCGAATTTTCGGGTGTTTTGGGACTGAATTTGAGATATCGATTTTTTGGCACCTAAAATGTCGATTTTCAGCATGTTTTTAGCCTATATATTTTGAAAATATTCTAGCACTGTGTAGGCATGTACAGATTGCTTCTGGGACCCCAAAATATTGAATTTTCGGGTGTTTTGAGCCTGAATTTGAGATATAAACGGGTACTGAAGATGCATGCACATATCGACTTTTGTGCACCTAAAAGATCGATTTTCAGTATGTTTTGAGCATGTATTTTGAAAATACTCTAACTCGGAGTAGGCATGTACAGATCGCTTCCGGGACCCCTAAATATCGAATTTTCGGGTGTTTTGGGACTGAATTTGAGATATCGACTTTTTGGCACCTAAAAGATCGATGTTTAGCGTGTTTTTAGCCTATATTTTGAAAATATTCTAGCACTGTACAGATTGCTTCTGGGACCCCAAAATATTGAATTTTCGGGTGTTTTGAGCCTGAATTTGAGATATAAACGGGTACAGAAGATACATGCACATATTGACTTTGGGCACCATAAATATCGATTTTCAGCATGTTTTGGGCCTGAATTTTGAAAATACTCTAACACGGAGTAGGCATGTACAGATTGCTTCTGGGACCCCAAAATATCGAATTTTCGGGTGTTTAGGGCCAGAATTTGAGATATAAACGGGTACAGAAGATGCATGCACATATCGACTTTTGGGCACCTAAAAGATCGATTTTCAGTATGTTTTTGGCTTGTATTTTGAAAATACTCTAACACGGAGTAGGCATGTACAGATAGCTTCTGGGACCTCTAAATATCGAATTTTCGGGTGTTTTGGGACTGAATTTGAGATATCGATTTTTTGGCACCTAAAATATAGATTTTCAGCATGTTTCTAGCCTATATTTTTGAAAATATTCTAGCACTGTGTAGGCATGTACAGATTGCTTCTGGGACCCCAAAATATTGAATTTTCGGGTGTTTTGAGCCTGAATTTGAGATATAAACGGGTACAGAAGATACATATTGACTTTGGGCATCTAAAATATCGTTTTTCAGCATGTTTTGGGCCTGTATTTTGAAAATACTCTAACACTGAGTAGGCATGTACAGATTGCTTCTGGGACCCCAAAATATTGAATTTTCGGGTGTTTTGAGCCTGAATTTGAGATATAAACGGGTACTGAAGATGCATGCACATATCGACTTTTGTGCACCTAAAATATCGATTTTCAGTATGTTTTGAGCATGTATTTTGAAAATACTCTAACACGGAGTAGGCATGTACAGATCGCTTCTGGGACCCCTAAATATCGAATTTTCGGGTGTTTTGGGACTGAATTTGAGATATCGACTTTTTGGCACCTAAAAGATCGATTTTTAGCATGTTTTAAGCCTATATTTTGAAAATATTCTAGCACTGTACAGATTGCTTCTGGGACCCCAAAATATTGAATTTTCGGGTGTTTTGAGCCTGAATTTGAGATATAAACGGGTACAGATGATACATGCACATATTGACTTTGGGCACCAAAAATATCGATTTTCAGCATGTTTTGGGCCTGAATTTTGAAAATACTCTAACACGGAGTAGGCATGTACAGATCGCTTCTGGGACCCCAAAATATCGAATTTTCGGGTGTTTAGGGCCAGAATTTGAGATATAAACAGAAGATGCATGCACATATCGACTTTTGGGCACCTAAAAGATCGATTTTCAGTATGTTTTTGGCTTGTATTTTGAAAATACTCTAACACGGAGTAGGCATGTACAGATACCTTCTGGGACCTCTAAATATGGAATTTTCAGGTGTTTTGGGACTGAATTTAATATATCGATTTTTTGGCACCTAAAATGTCGATTTTTAGCATGTTTTTAGCCTATATTTTGAAAATATTCTAGCACTGTGTAGGCATGTACAGATTGCTTCTGGAACCCCAAAATATTGAATTTTCGGGTGTTTTGAGCCTGAATTTGAGATATAAACGGGTACAGAAGATACATGCACATATTAACTTTGGGCATCTAAAATATTGATTTTCACCATGTTTTGGGCCTGTATTTTGAAAATACTCTAACACTGAGTAGGCATGTACAGATTGCTTCTGGGACCCCAAAATATTGAATTTTCGGGTGTTTTGAGCCTGAATTTGAGATATAAACGGGTACTGAAGATGCATGCACATATCGACTTTTGTGCACCTAAAAGATCGATTTTCAGTATGTTTTGAGCATGTATTTTGAAAATACCCTAACACGGAGTAGGCATGTACAGATCGCTTCTGGGACCCCTAAATATCGAATTTTCGGGTGTTTTGGGACTGAATTTGAGATATCGACTTTTTGGCACCTAAAAGATCGATTTTTAGCATGTTTTTAGCCTATATTTTGAAAATATTATAGCACTGAGTAGGCATGTACAGATTGCTTCTGGGACCCCAAAATATTGAATTTTCGGGTGTTTTGAGCCTGAATTTGAGATATAAACGGGTACAGAAGATACATGCACATATTGACTTTGGGCACCAAAAATATCGATTTTCAGCATGTTTTGGGCCTGAATTTTGAAAATACTCTAACACGGAGTAGGCATGTACAGATCGCTTCTGGGACCCCAAAATATCGAATTTTCGGGTGTTTAGGGCCAGAATTTGAGATATAAACGGGTACAGAAGATGCATGCACATATCGACTTTTGGGCACATAAAAGATCGATTTTCAGTATGTTTTTGGCCTGTATTTTGAACATACTCTAATACGGAGTAGGCATGTACAGATACCTTCTGGGACCTCTAAATATCGAATTTTCGGGTGTTTTGGGACTGAATATGATATATCGATTTTTTGGCACCTAAAATGTCGATTTTTAGCGTGTTTTTAGCCTATATTTTGAAATTATTCTAGCACTGTACAGATTGCTTCTGGGACCCCAAAATATTGAATTTTCGGGTGTTTTGAGCCTGAACTTGAGATATAAACGGGTACAGAAGATACATGCACATATTGACTTTGGGCACCATAAATATCGATTTTCAGCATGTTTTGGGCCTGAATTTTGAAAATACTCTAACACGGAGTAGGCATGTACAGATTGCTTCTGGGACCCCAAAATATCGAATTTTCGGGTGTTTAGGGCCAGAATTTGAGATATAAACGGGTACAGAAGATGCATGCACATATCGACTTTTGGGCACCTAAAAGATCGATTTTCAGTATGTTTTTGGCTTGTATTTTGAAAATACTCTAACACGGAGTAGGCATGTACAGATACCTTCTGGGACCTCTAAATATCGAATTTTCGGGTGTTTTGGGACTGAATTTGAGATATCGATTTTTTGGCACCTAAAATATAGATTTTCAGCATGTTTCTAGCCTATATTTTGAAAATATTCTAGCACTGTGTAGGCATGTACAGATTGCTTCTGGGACCCCAAAATATTGAATTTTCGGGTGTTTTGAGCCTGAATTTGAGATATAAACGGGTACAGAAGATACATGCACATATTGACTTTGGGCACCAAAAATATCGATTTTCAGCATGTTTTGGGCCTGAATTTTGAAAATACTCTAACACGGAGTAGGCATGTACAGATCGCTTCTGGGACCCCAAAATATCGAATTTTCGGGTGTTTAGGGCCAGAATTTGAGATATAAACGGGTACAGAAGATGCATGCACATATCGACTTTTGGGCACCTAAAAGATCGATTTTCAGTATGTTTTTGGCTTGTATTTTGAAAATACTCTAACACGGAGTAGGCATGTACAGATTACTTCTGGGACCTCTAAATATCGAATTTTCGGGTGTTTTGGGACTGAATTTGATATATCGATTTTTTGGCACCTAAAATGTCGATTTTTAGCATGTTTTTAGCCTATATTTTGAAAATATTCTAGCACTGTGTTGGCATGTACAGATTGCTTCTGGGACCCCAAAATATTGAATTTTCGGGTGTTTTGAGCCTGAATTTGAGATATAAACGGGTACAGAAGATACATGCACATATTGACTTTGGGCATCTAAAATATCGATTTTTAGCATGTTTTTAGCCTATATTTTGAAAATACTCTAACACTGAGTAGGCATGTACAGATTGCTTCTGGGACCCCAAAATATTGAATTTTCGGGTGTTTTGAGCCTGAATTTGAGATATAAACGGGTACTGAAGATGCATGCACATATCGACTTTTGTGCACCTAAAAGATCGATTTTCAGTATGTTTTGAGCATGTATTTTGAAAATACTCTAACACGGAGTAGGCATGTACAGATCGCTTCTGGGACCCCTAAATATCGAATTTTCGGGTGTTTTGGGACTGAATTTGAGATATCGACTTTTTGGCACCTAAAAGATCGATGTTTAGCATGTTTTTAGCCTATATTTTGAAAATATTCTAGCACTGTACAGATTGCTTCTGGGACCCCAAAATATTGAATTTTCGGGTGTTTTGAGCCTGAATTTGAGATATAAACGGGTACAGAAGATACATGCACATATTGACTTTGGGCATCTAAAATATCGATTTTCAGCATGTTTTGGGCCTGTATTTTGAAAACACTCTAACACTGAGTAGGCATGTACAGATTGCTTCTGGGACCCCAAAATATTGAATTTTCGGGTGTTTTGAGCCTGAATTTGAGATATAAACGGGTACAGAAGATACATGCACATATTGACTTTGGGCACCAAAAATATCGATTTTCAGCATGTTTTGGGCCTGTATTTTGAAAATACTCTAACACTGAGTAGGCATGTACAGATTGCTTCTGGGACCCCAAAATATTGAATTTTCGGGTGTTTAGGGCCTGAATTTGAGATATAAACGGGTACTGAAGATGCATGCACATATCGACTTTTGTGCACCTAAAAGATCGATTTTCAGTATGTTTTGAGCATGTATTTTGAAAATACTCTAACACGGAGTAGGCATGTACAGATCGCTTCTGGGACCCCTAAATATCGAATTTTCGGGTGTTTTGGGACTGAATTTGAGATATCGACTTTTTGGCACCTAAAAGATCGATTTTTAGCATGTTTTTAGCCTATATTTTGAAAATATTCTAGCACTGAGTAGGCATGTACAGATTGCTTCTGGGACCCCAAAATATTGAATTTTCGGGTGTTTTGAGCCTGAATTTGAGATATAAACGGGTACAGAAGATACATGCACATATTGACTTTGGGCACCAAAAATATCGATTTTCAGCATGTTTTGGGCCTGAATTTTGAAAATATTCTAACACGGAGTAGACATGTACAGATCGCTTCTGGGACCCCAAAATATCGAATTTTCGGGTGTTTAGGGCCAGAATTTGAGATATAAACGGTTACAGAAGATGCATGCACATATCGACTTTTGGGCACCTAAAAGATCGATTTTCAGTATGTTTTTGGCCTGTATTTTGAAAATACTCTAACACGGAGTAGGCATGTACAGATACCTTCTGCGACCTCTAAATATCGAATTTTCGGGTGTTTTGGGACTGAATATGATATATCGATTTTTTGGCACCTAAAATGTCGATTTTTAGCATGTTTTTAGCCTATATTTTGAAAATATTCTAGCACTGTGTAGGCATGTACAGATTGCTTCTGGGACCCCAAAATATTGAATTTTCGGGTGTTTTGAGCCTGAATTTGAGATATAAACGGGTACAGAAGATACATGCACATATTGACTTTGCGCATCTAAAATATCGATTTTCAGCATGTTTTGGGCCTGTATTTTGAAAATACTCTAACACTGAGTAGGCATGTACAGATTGCTTCTGGGACCCCAAAATATTGAATTTTCGGGTGTTTTGAGCCTGAATTTGAGATATAAACGGGTACTGAAGATGCATGCACATATCGACTTTTGTGCACCTAAAAGATCGATTTTCAGTATGTTTTGAGCATGTATTTTGAAAATACTCTAACACGGAGTAGGCATGTACAGATCGCTTCAGGGACCCCTAAATATCAAATTTTCGGGTGTTTTGGGACTGAATTTGAGATATCGACTTTTTGGCACTTAAAAGATCGATTTTTAGCATGATTTTAGCCTATATTTTGAAAATATTCTAGCACTGAGTAGGCATGTACAGATTGCTTCTGGGACCCCAAAATATTGAATTTTCGGGTGTTTTGAGCCAGAATTTGAGATATAAACGGGTACAGAAGATACAAGCACATATTGACTTGGGCACCAAAAATATCGATTTTCAGCATGTTTTGGGCCTGAATTTTGAAAATACTCTAACACTGAGTAGGCATGTACAGATCGCTTCTGGGACACCAAAATATCGAATTTTCGGGTGTTTAGGGCCAGAATTTGAGATATAAACGGGTACAGAAGATGCATGCACATATCGACTTTTGGGCACCTAAAAGATCGATTTTCAGTATGTTTTTGGCCTGTATTTTGAAATTACTCTAACACGGAGTAGGCATGTACAGATACCTTCTGGGACCTCTAAATATCGAATTTTCGGGTGTTTTGGGACTGAAATTGAGATATCGATTTTTTGGCACCTAAAATATAGATTTTCAGCATGTTTCTAGCCTATATTTTGAAAATATTCTAGCACTGTGTAGGCATGTACAGATTGCTTCTGGGACCCCAAAATATTGAATTTTCGGGTGTTTTGAGCCTGAATTTGAGATATAAACGGGTACTGAAGATGCATGCACATATCGACTTTTGTGCACCTAAAAGATCGATTTTCAGTATGTTTTGAGCATGTATTTTGAAAATACTCTAACTCGGAGTAGGCATGTACAGATTGCTTCTGGGACCCCTAAATATCGAATTTTCGGGTGTTTTGGGACTGAATTTGAGATATCGACTTTTTGGCACCTAAAAGATCGATGTTTAGCGTGTTTTTAGCCTATATTTTGAAAATATTCTAGCACTGTACAGATTGCTTCTGGGACCCCAAAATATTGAATTTTCGGGTGTTTTGAGCCTGAATTTGAGATATAAACGGGTACAGAAGATACATGCACATATTGACTTTGGGCACCATAAATATCGATTTTCAGCATGTTTTGGGCCTGAATTTTGAAAATACTCTAACACGGAGTAGGCATGTACAGATTGCTTCTGGGACCCCAAAATATCGAATTTTCGGGTGTTTAGGGCCAGAATTTGAGATATAAACGGGTACAGAAGATGCATGCACATATCGACTTTTGGGCACCTAAAAGATCGATTTTCAGTATGTTTTTGGCTTGTATTTTGAAAATACTCTAACACGGAGTAGGCATGTACAGATACCTTCTGGGACCTCTAAATATCGAATTTTCGGGTGTTTTGGGACTGAATTTGAGATATCGATTTTTTGGCACCTAAAATATAGATTTTCAGCATGTTTCTAGCCTATATTTTGAAAATATTCTAGCACTGTGTAGGCATGTACAGATTGCTTCTGGGACCCCAAAATATTGAATTTTCGGGTGTTTTGAGCCTGAATTTGAGATATAAACGGGTACAGAAGATACATGCACATATTGACTTTGGGCATCTAAAATATCGATTTTCAGCATGTATTGGGCCTGTATTTTGAAAATACTCTAACACTGAGTAGGCATGTACAGATTGCTTCTGGGACCCCAAAATATTGAATTTTCGGGTGTTTTGAGCATGAATTTGAGATATAAACGGGTACTGAAGATGCATGCACATATCGACTTTTGTGCACCTAAAAGATCGATTTTCAGTATGTTTTGAGCATGTATTTTGAAAATACTCTAACACGGAGTAGGCATGTACAGATCGCTTCTGGGACCCCTAAATATCGAATTTTCGGGTGTTTTGGGACTGAATTTGAGATATCGACTTTTTGGCACCTAAAAGATCGATTTTTAGCATGTTTTTAGCCTATATTTTGAAAATATTCTAGCACTGTACAGATTGCTTCTGGGACCCCAAAATATTGAATTTTCGGGTGTTTTGAGCCTGAATTTGAGATATAAACGGGTACAGATGATACATGCACATATTGACTTTGGGCACCAAAAATATCGATTTTCAGCATGTTCTGGGCCTGAATTTTGAAAATACTCTAACACGGAGTAGGCATGTACAGATCGCTTCTGGGACCCCAAAATATCGAATTTTCGGGTGTTTAGGGCCAGAATTTGAGATATAAACGGGTACAGAAGATGCATGCACATATCGACTTTTGGGCACCTAAAAGATCGATTTTCAGTATGTTTTTGGCCTGTATTTTGAAAATACTCTAATACGGAGTAGGCATGTACAGATACCATCTTGGACCTCTAAATATCGAATTTTCGGGTGTTTTGGGACTGAATTTGAGATATCGATTTTTTGGCACCTAAAATGTCGATTTTTAGCATGTTTTTAGCCTATATTTTGAAAATATTCTAGCACTGTGTAGGCATGTACAGATTGCTTCTGGGACCCCAAAATATTGAATTTTCGGGTGTTTTGAGCCTGAATTTGAGATATAAACGGGTACAGAAGATACATGCACATATTAACTTTGGGCATCTAAAATATTGATTTTCACCATGTTTTGGGCCTGTATTTTGAAAATACTCTAACACTGAGTAGGCATGTACAGATTGCTTCTGGGACCCCAAAATATTGAATTTTCGGGTGTTTTGAGCCTGAATTTGAGATATAAACGGGTACTGAAGATGCATGCACATATCGACTTTTGTGCACCTAAAAGATCGATTTTCAGTATGTTTTGAGCATGTATTTTGAAAATACTCTAACACGGAGTAGGCATGTACAGATCGCTTCTGGGACCCCTAAATATCGAATTTTCGGGTGTTTTGGGACTGAATTTGAGATATCGACTTTTTGGCACCTAAAAGATCGATTTTTAGCATGTTTTTAGCCTATATTTTGAAAATATTATAGCACTGAGTAGGCATGTACAGATTGCTTCTGGGACCCCAAAATATTGAATTTTCTGGTGTTTTGAGCCTGAATTTGAGATATAAACGGGTACAGAAGATACATTCACATATTGACTTTGGGCACGAAAAATATCGATTTTCAGCATGTTTTGGGCCTGAATTTTGAAAATACTCTAACACGGAGTAGGCATGTACAGATCGCTTCTGGGACCCCAAAATATCGAATTTTCGGGTGTTTAGGGCCAGAATTTGAGATATAAACGGGTACAGAAGATGCATGCACATATCGACTTTTGGGCACCTAAAAGATCGATTTTCAGTATGTTTTTGGCCTGTATTTTGAACATACTCTAACACGGAGTAGGCATGTACAGATACCTTCTGGGACCTCTAAATATCGAATTTTCGGGTGTTTTGGGACTGAATTTGATATATCGATTTTTTGGCACCTAAAATGTCGATTTTTAGCATGTTTTTAGCCTATATTTTGAAAATATTCTAGCACTGTGTAGGCATGTACAGATTGCTTCTGGGACCCCAAAATATTGAATTTTCGGGTGTTTTGAGCCTGAATTTGAGATATAAACGGGTACAGAAGATACATGCACATATTGACTTTGGGCATCTAAAATATCGATTTTCAGCATGTTTTGGGCCTGTATTTTGAAAATACTCTAACACTGAGTAGGCATGTACAGATTGCTTCTGGGACCCCAAAATATTGAATTTTCGGGTGTTTTGAGCCTGAATTTGAGATATAAACGGGTACTGAAGATGCATGCACATATCGACTTTTGTTCACCTAAAAGATCGATTTTCAGTATGTTTTGAGCATGTATTTTGAAAATACTCTAACACGGAGTAGGCATGTACAGATCGCTTCTGGAACCCCTAAATATCAAATTTTCGGGTGTTTTGGGACTGAATTTGAGATATCGACTTTTTGGCACCTAAAAGATCGATTTTTAGCATGTTTTTAGCCTATATTTTGAAAATATTCTAGCACTGAGTAGGCATGTACAGATTGCTTCTGGGACCCCAAAATATTGAATTTTCGGGTGTTTTGAGCCTGAATTTGAGATATAAACGGGTACAGAAGATACAAGCACATATTGACTTGGGCACCAAAAATATCGATTTTCAGCATGTTTTGGGCCTGAATTTTGAAAATACTCTAACACTGAGTAGGCATGTACAGATCGCTTCTGGGACACCAAGATATCGAATTTTCGGGTGTTTAGGGCCAGAATTTGAGATATAAATGGGTACAGAAGATGCATGCACATATCGACTTTTGGGCACCTAAAAGATCGATTTTCAGTATGTTTTTGGCCTGTATTTTGAAATTACTCTAACACGGAGTAGGCATGTACAGATACCTTCTGGGACCTCTAAATATCGAATTTTCGGGTGTTTTGGGACTGAATTTGAGATATCGATTTTTTGGCACCTAAAATGTCGATTTTCAGCATGTTTTTAGCCTATATATATTGAAAATATTCTAGCACTGTGTAGGCATGTACAGATTGCTTCTGGGACCCCAAAATATTGAATTTTCGGGTGTTTTGAGTCTGAATTTGAGATATAAACGGGTACTGAAGATGCATGCACATATCGACTTTTGTGCACCTAAAAGATCGATTTTCAGTATGTTTTGAGCATGTATTTTGAAAATACTCTAACTCGGAGTAGGCATGTACAGATCGCTTCTGGGACCCCTAAATATCGAATTTTCGGGTGTTTTGGGACTGAATTTGAGATATCGACTTTTTGGCACCTAAAAGATCGATGTTTAGCGTGTTTTTAGCCTATATTTTGAAATTATTCTAGCACTGTACAGATTGCTTCTGGGACCCCAAAATATTGAATTTTCGGGTGTTTTGAGCCTGAACTTGAGATATAAACGGGTACAGAAGATACATGCACATATTGACCTTGGGCACCAAAAATATCGATTTTCAGCATGTTTTGGGCCTGAATTTTGAAAATACTCTAACACGGAGTAGGCATGTACAGATCGCTTCTGGGACCCCAAAATATCGAATTTTCGGGTGTTTAGGGCCAGAATTTGAGATATAAACGGGTACAGAAGATGCATGCACATATCGACTTTTGGGCACCTAAAAGATCGATTTTCAGTATGTTTTTGGCCTGTATTTTGAAAATACTCTAACACGGAGTAGGCATGTACAGATACCTTCTGGGACCTCTAAATATCAAATTTTCGGGTGTTTTGGGACTGAATTTGAGATATCGATTTTTTGGCACCTAAAATGTCGATTTTTAGCATGTTTTTAGCCTATATTTTGAAAATATTCTAGAACTGTGTAGGCATGTACAGATTGCTTCTGGGACCCCAAAATATTGAATTTTCGGGTGTTTTGAGCCTGAATTTGAGATATAAACGGGTACAGAAGATACATGCACATATTGACTTTGGGCATCTAAAATATCGATTTTCAGCATGTTTTGGGCCTGTATTTTGAAAATACTCTAACATTGAGTAGGCATGTACAGATTGCTTCTGGGACCCCAAAATATTGAATTTTCGGGTGTTTTGAGCATGAATTTGAGATATAAACGGGTACTGAAGATGCATGCACATATCGACTTTTGTGCACCTAAAAGATCGATTTTCAGTATGTTTTGAGCATGTATTTTGAAAATACTCTAACACGGAGTAGGCATGTACAGATCGCTTCTGGGACCCCTAAATATCGAATTTTCGGGTGTTTTGGGACTGTATTTGAGATATCGACTTTTTGGCACCTAAAAGATCGATTTTTAGCATGTTTTTAGCCTATATTTTGAAAATATTCTAGCACTGAGTAGGCATGTACAGATTGCTTCTGGGACCCCAAAATATTGAATTTTCGGGTGTTTTGAGCCTGAATTTGAGATATAAACGGGTACTGAAGATGCATGCACATATCGACTTTTGTGCACCTAAAAGATCGATTTTCAGTATATTTTGAGCATGTATTTTGAAAATACTCTAATTCGGAGTAGGCATGTACAGATCGCTTCTGGGACCCCTAAATATCGAATTTTCGGGTGTTTTGGGACTGAATTTGAGATATCGACTTTTTGGTACCTAAAAGATCGATTTTTAGCATGTTTTTAGCCTATATTTTGAAAATATTCTAGCACTGAGTAGGCATGTACAGATTGCTTCTGGGACCCCAAAATATTGAATTTTCGGGTGTTTTGAGCCTGAATTTGAGATATAAACGGGTACAGAAGATACATGCACATATTGACTTTGGGCACCAAAAATATCGATTTTCAGCATGTTTTGGGCCTGAATTTTGAAAATACTCTAACACGGAGTAGGCATGTACAGATCGCTTCTGGGACCCCAAAATATCGAATTTTCGGGTGTTTAGGGCCAGAATTTGAGATATAAACGGGTACAGAAGATGCATGCACATATCGACTTTTGGGCACCTAAAAGATCGATTTTCAGTATGTTTTTGGCTTGTATTTTGAAAATACTCTAACACTGAGTAGGCATGTACAGATACCTTCTGGGACCTCTAAATATCGAATTTTCGGGTGTTTTGGGACTGAATTTGATATATCGATTTTTTGGCACCTAAAATGTCGATTTTTAGCATGTTTTTAGCCTATATTTTGAAAATATTCTAGCACTGTGTTGGCATGTACAGATTGCTTCTGGGACCCCAAAATATTGAATTTTCGGGTGTTTTGAGCCTGAATTTGAGATATAAACGGGTACAGAAGATACATGCACATATTGACTTTGGGCATCTAAAATATCGATTTTTAGCATGTTTTTAGCCTATATTTTGAAATACTCTAACACTGAGTAGGCATGTACAGATTGCTTCTGGGACCCCAAAATATTGAATTTTCGGGTGTTTTGAGCCTGAATTTGAGATATAAACGGGTACTGAAGATGCATGCACATATCGACTTTTGTGCACCTAAAAGATCGATTTTCAGTATGTTTTGAGCATGTATTTTGAAAATACTCTAACACGGAGTAGGCATGTACAGATCGCTTCTGGGACCCCTAAATATCGAATTTTCGGGTGTTTTGGGACTCAATTTGAGATATCAACTATTTGGCACCTAAAAGATCGATTTTTAGCATGTTTTTAGCCTATATTTTGAAAATATTCTAGCACTGTACAGATTGCTTCTGGGACCCCAAAATATTGAATTTTCGGGTGTTTTGAGCCTGAATTTGAGATATAAACGGGTACAGAAGATACATGCACATATTGACTTTGGGCACCAAAAATATCGATTTTCAGCATGTTTTGGGCCTGAATTTTGAAAATACTCTAACACGGAGTAGGCATGGACAGATCGCTTCTGGGACCCCAAAATATCGAATTTTCGGGTGTTTAGGGCCAGAATTTGAGATATAAACGGGTACAGAAGATGCATGCACATATCGACTTTTGGGCACCTAAAAGATCGATTTTCAGTATGTTTTTGGCCTGTATTTTGAAAATACTCTAACACGGAGTAGGCATGTACAGATACCTTCTGGGACCTCTAAATATCAAATTTTCGGGTGTTTTGGGACTGAATTTGAGATATCGATTTTTTGGCACCTAAAATGTCGATTTTTAGCATGTTTTTAGCCTATATTTTGAAAATATTCTAGAACTGTGTAGGCATGTACAGATTGCTTCTGGGACCCCAAAATATTGAATTTTCGGGTGTTTTGAGCCTGAATTTGAGATATAAACGGGTACAGAAGATACATGCACATATTGACTTTGGGCATCTAAAATATCGATTTTCAGCATGTTTTGGGCCTGTATTTTGAAAATACTCTAACATTGAGTAGGCATGTACAGATTGCTTCTGGGACCCCAAAATATTGAATTTTCGGGTGTTTTGAGCATGAATTTGAGATATAAACGGGTACTGAAGATGCATGCACATATCGACTTTTGTGCACCTAAATGATCGATTTTCAATATGTTTTGAGCATGTATTTTGAAAATACTCTAACACGGAGTAGGCATGTACAGATCGCTTCTGGGACCCCTTAATATCGAATTTTCGGGTGTTTTGGGACTGAATTTGAGATATCGACTTTTTGGCACCTAAAAGATCGATTTTTAGCATGTTTTTAGCCTATATTTTGAAAATATTCTAGCACTGAGTAGGCATGTACAGATTGCTTCTGGGACCCCAAAATATTGAATTTTCGGGTGTTTTGAGCCTGAATTTGAGATATAAACGGGTACTGAAGATGCATGCACATATCGACTTTTGTGCACCTAAAAGATCGATTTTCAGTATGTTTTGAGCATGTATTTTGAAAATACTCTAATACGGAGTAGGCATGTACAGATCGCTTCTGGGACCCCTAAATATCGAATTTTCGGGTGTTTTGGGACTGAATTTGAGATATCGACTTTTTGGTACCTAAAAGATCGATTTTTAGCATGTTTTTAGCCTATATTTTGAAAATATTCTAGCACTGAGTAGGCATGTACAGATTGCTTCTGGGACCCCAAAATATTGAATTTTCGGGTGTTTTGAGCCTGAATTTGAGATATAAACGGGTACAGAGGATACATGCACATATTGACTTTGGGCACCAAAAATATCGATTTTCAGCATGTTTTGGGCCTGAATTTTGAAAATACTCTAACACTGAGTAGGCATGTACAGATTGCTTCTGGGACCCCAAAATATTGAATTTTCAGGTGTTTTAAGCCTGAATTTGAGATATAAACGGGTACTGAAGATGCATGCACATATCGACTTTTGTGCACCTAACAGATCGATTTTCAGTATGTTTTGAGCATGTATTTTGAAAATACTCTAATACGGAGTACGCATGTACAGATCGCTTCTGGGACCCCTAAATATCGAATTTTCGGGTGTTTTGGGACTGAATTTGAGATATCGACTTTTTGGCACCTAACAAATCGATTTTTAGCATGTTTTTAGCCTATATTTTGAAAATATTCTAGCACTGACTAGGCATGTACAGATTGCTTCTGGGACCCCAAAATATTGAATTTTCGGGTGTTTTGAGCCTGAATTTGAGATATAAACGGGTACTGAAGATGCATGCACATGTCGACTTTTGTGCACCTAAAAGATCAATTTTCAGTATGTTTTGAGCATGTATTTTGAAAATACTCTAATACGGAGTAGGCATGTACAGATCGCTTCTGGGACCCCTAAATATCGAATTTTCGGGTGTTTTGGGACTGAATTTGAGATATCGACTTTTTGGTACCTAAAAGATCGATTTTTAGCATGTTTTTAGCCTATATTTTGAAAATATTCTAGCACTGAGAAGGCATGTACAGATTGCTTCTGGGACCCCAAAATATTGAATTTTCGGGTGTTTTGAGCCTGAATTTGAGATATAAACGGGTACAGAAGATACATGCACATATTGACTTTGGGCACCAAAAATATCGATTTTCAGCATGTTTTGGGCCTGAATTTTGAAAATACTCTACCACTGAGTAGGCATGTACAGATTGCTTCTGGGACCCCAAAATATTGAATTTTCGGGTGTTTTAAGCCTGAATTTGAGATATAAACGGGTACTGAAGATGCATGCACATATCGACTTTTGTGCACCTAACAGATCGATTTTCAGTATGTTTTGAGCATGTATTTTGAAAATACTCTAATACGGAGTACGCATGTACAGATCGCTTCTGGGACCCCTAAATATCGAATTTTCGGGTGTTTTGGGACTGAATTTGAGATATCGACTTTTTGGCACCTAACAAATCGATTTTTAGCATGTTTTTAGCCTATATTTTGAAAATATTCTAGCACTGAGTAGGCATGTACAGATTGCTTCTGGGACCCCAAAATATTGAATTTTCGGGTGTTTTGAGCCTGAATTTGAGATATAAACGGGTACAGAAGATACATGCACATATTGACTTTGGGCACCAAAAATATCGATTTTCAGCATGTTTTGGGCCTGAATTTTGAAAATACTCTAACACTGAGTAGGCATGTACAGATTGCTTCTGGGACAACAAAATATTGAATTTTTGGGTGTTTTGAGCCTGAATTTGAGATATAAACGGGTACTGAAGATGCATGCACATATCGACTTTTGTGCACCTAAAAGATCGATTTTCAGTATGTTTTGAGCATGTATTTTGAAAATACTCTAATACAGAGTAGGCATGTACAGATCGCTTCTGGGACCCCTAAATATCGAATTTTCGGGTGTTTTAGGACTGAATTTGAGATATCGACTTTTTGGCACCTAAAAGATCGATTTTTAGCATGTTTTTAGCCTATATTTTGAAAATATTCTAGCACTGAGTAGGCATGTACAGATTGCTTCTGGGACCCCAAAATATTGAATTTTCGGGTGTTTTGAGCCTGAATTTGAGATATAAACGGGTACAGAAGATACATGCACATATTGACTTTGGGCACCAAAAATATCGATTTTCAGCATGTTTTGGGCCTGAATTTTGAAAATACTCTAACACTGAGTAGGCATGTACAGATTGCTTCTGGGACAACAAAATATTGAATTTTTGGGTGTTTTGAGCCTGAATTTGAGATATAAACGGGTACTGAAGATGCATGCACATATCGACTTTTGTGCACCTAAAAGATCGATTTTCAGTATGTTTTGAGCATGTATTTTGAAAATACTCTAATACAGAGTAGGCATGTACAGATCGCTTCTGGGACCCCTAAATATCGAATTTTCGGGTGTTTTAGGACTGAATTTGAGATATCGACTTTTTGGCACCTAAAAGATCGATTTTTAGCATGTTTTTAGCCTATATTTTGAAAATATTCTAGCACTGAGTAGGCATGTACAGATTGCTTCTGGGACCCCAAAATATTGAATTTTCGGGTGTTTTGAGCCTGAATTTGAGATATAAACGGGTACAGAAGATACATGCACATATTGACTTTGTTCACCAAAAATATCGATTTTCAGCATGTTTTGGGCCTGAATTTCGAAAATACTCTAACACGGAGTAGGCATGTACAGATCGCTTCTGGGACCACAAAATATCGAATTTTCGGGTGTTTAGGGCCAGAATTTGAGATTTAAACGGGTACAGAAGATACATGCACATATCGACTTTTGGGCACCTAAAAGATCGATTTTCAGTATGTTTTTGGACTGTATTTTGAAAATACTCTAACACGGAGTAGGCATGTACAGATACCTTCTGGGACCTCTAAATATCGAATTTTCGGGTGTTTTGGGACTGAATTTGTGATATCGATTTTTTGGCACCTAAAATATCGATTTTCAGCATGTTTTTAGCCTATATTTTGAAAATATTCTAGCACTGTGTAGGCATGTACAGATTGCTTCTGGGACCCCAAAATATTGAATTTTCGGGTGTTTTGAGCCTGAATTTGAGATATAAACGGGTACAGAAGATACATGCACATATTGACTTTGGGCATCTAAAATATCGATTTTCAGCATGTTTTGGGCCTGTATTTTGAAAATACTCTAACACTGAGTAGGCATGTACAGATTGCTTCTGGGACCCCAAAATATTGAATTTTCGGGTGTTTTGAGCCTGAATTTGAGATATAAACGGGTACTGAAGATGCATGCACATATCGACTTTTGTGCACCTAAAAGATCGATTTTCAGTATGTTTTGAGCATGTATTTTGAAAATACTCTAACACGGAGTAGGCATGTACAGATCGCTTCTGGGACCCCTAAATATCGAATTTTCGGGTGTTTTGGGACTGAATTTGAGATATCGACTTTTTGGCACCTAAAATATCGATTTTTAGCATGTTTTTAGCCTATATTTTGAAAATATTCTAGCACTGAGTAGGCATGTACAGATTGCTTCTGGGACCCCAAAATATTGAATTTTCGGTTGTTCTGAGCCTGAATTTGAGATATAAACGGGTACAGAAGATATATGCACATATTGACTTTGAGCACAAAGAATATCGATTTTCAGCATGTTTTGGGCCTGAATTTTGAAAATACTCTAACACGGAGTAGGCATGTACAGATCGCTTCTGGGACCCGAAAATATCGAATTTTCGGGTGTTTTGAGAATGAATTTGAGATATAAACGGGTACTGAAGATGCATGCACATATCGACTTTTGTGCACCTAAAAGATCGATTTTCAGTATGTTTTGAGCATGTATTTTGAATATACTCTAACACGGAGTAGGCATGTACATATCGCTTCTGGGACCCCTAAATATCGAATTTTCGGGTGTTTTGAGCCTGAATTTGAGATATAAACGGGTACTGAAGATGCATGCACATATCGACTTTTGTGCACCTAAAAGATCGATTTTCAGTATGTTTTGAGCATGTATTTTGAAAATACTCTAATACGGAGTAGGCATGTACAGATCGCTTCTGGGACCCCTAAATATCGAATTTTCGGGTGTTTTGGGACTGAATTTGAGATATCGACTTTTTGGTACCTAAAAGATCGATTTTTAGCATGTTTTTAGCCTATATTTTGAAAATATTCTAGCACTGAGTAGGCATGTACAGATTGCTTCTGGGACCCCAAAATATTGAATTTTCGGGTGTTTTGAGCCTGAATTTGAGATATAAACGGGTACAGAAGATACATGCACATATTGACTTTGGACACCAAAAATATCAATTTTCAGCATGTTTTGGGCCTGAATTTTGAAAATACTCTAACACTGAGTAGGCATGTACAGATTGCTTCTGGGACCCCAAAATATTGAATTTTCGGGTGTTTTGAGCCTGAATTTGAGATATAAACGGGTACTGAAGATGCATGCACATATCGACTTTTGTGCACCTAAAAGATCGATTTTCAGTATGTTTTGAGCATGTATTTTGAAAATACTCTAACACGGAGTAGGCATGTACAGATCGCTTCTGGGACCCCTAAATATCGAATTTTCGGGTGTTTTGGGACTGAATTTGAGATATCGACTTTTTGGCACCTAAAATATCGATTTTTAGCATGTTTTTAGCCTATATTTTGAAAATATTCTAGCACTGAGTAGGCATGTACAGATTGCTTCTGGGACCCCAAAATATTGAATTTTCGGTTGTTCTGAGCCTGAATTTGAGATATAAACGGGTACAGAAGATATATGCACATATTGACTTTGAGCACAAAGAATATCGATTTTCAGCATGTTTTGGGCCTGAATTTTGAAAATACTCTAACACGGAGTAGGCATGTACAGATCGCTTCTGGGACCCGAAAATATCGAATTTTCGGGTGTTTTGAGAATGAATTTGAGATATAAACGGGTACTGAAGATGCATGCACATATCGACTTTTGTGCACCTAAAAGATCGATTTTCAGTATGTTTTGAGCATGTATTTTGAATATACTCTAACACGGAGTAGGCATGTACATATCGCTTCTGGGACCCCTAAATATCGAATTTTCGGGTGTTTTGAGCCTGAATTTGAGATATAAACGGGTACTGAAGATGCATGCACATATCGACTTTTGTGCACCTAAAAGATCGATTTTCAGTATGTTTTGAGCATGTATTTTGAAAATACTCTAATACGGAGTAGGCATGTACAGATCGCTTCTGGGACCCCTAAATATCGAATTTTCGGGTGTTTTGGGACTGAATTTGAGATATCGACTTTTTGGTACCTAAAAGATCGATTTTTAGCATGTTTTTAGCCTATATTTTGAAAATATTCTAGCACTGAGTAGGCATGTACAGATTGCTTCTGGGACCCCAAAATATTGAATTTTCGGGTGTTTTGAGCCTGAATTTGAGATATAAACGGGTACAGAAGATACATGCACATATTGACTTTGGACACCAAAAATATCAATTTTCAGCATGTTTTGGGCCTGAATTTTGAAAATACTCTAACACTGAGTAGGCATGTACAGATTGCTTCTGGGACCCCAAAATATTGAATTTTCGGGTGTTTTGAGCCTGAATTTGAGATATAAACGGGTACAGAAGATACATGCACATATTGACTTTGGGCATCTAAAATATCGATTTTCAGCATGTTTTGGGCCTGTATTTTGAAAATACTCTAACACTGAGTAGGCATGTACAGATTGCTTCTGGGACCCCAAAATATTGAATTTTCGGGTGTTTTGAGCCTGAATTTGAGATATAAACGGGTACAGAAGATACATGCACATATTGACTTTGGGCATCTAAAATATCGATTTTCAGCATGTTTTGGGCCTGTATTTTGAAAATACTCTAACACTGAGTAGGCATGTACAGATTGCTTCTGGGACCCCAAAATATTGAATTTTCGGGTGTTTTGAGCCTGAATTTGAGATATAAACGGGTACTGAAGATGCATGCACATATCGACTTTTGTGCACCTAAAAGATCGATTTTCAGTATGTTTTGAGCATGTATTTTGAAAATACTCTAACACGGAGTAGGCATGTACAGATCGCTTCTGGGACCCCTAAATATCGAATTTTCGGGTGTTTTGGGACTGAATTTGAGATATCGACTTTTTGGCACCTAAAATATCGATTTTTAGCATGTTTTTAGCCTATATTTTGAAAATATTCTAGCACTGAGTAGGCATGTACAGATTGCTTCTGGGACCCCAAAATATTGAATTTTCGGTTGTTTTGAGCCTGAATTTGAGATATAAACGGGTACAGAAGATATATGCACATATTGACTTTAAGGACAAAAAATATAGATTTTCAGCATGTTTGGGCCTGAATTTTGAAAATACTCTAACACGGAGTAGGCATGTACAGATCGCTTCTGGGACCCGAAAATATCGAATTTTCGGGTGTTTTGAGAATGAATTTGAGATATAAACGGGTACTGAAGATGCATGCACATATCGACTTTTGTGCACCTAAAAGATCGATTTTCAGTATGTTTTGAGCATGTATTTTGAATATACTCTAACACGGAGTAGGCATGTACATATCGCTTCTGGGACCCCTAAATATCGAATTTTCGGGTGTTTTGAGCCTGAATTTGAGATATAAAAGGGTACTGAAGATGCATGCACATATCGACTTTTGTGCACCTAAAAGATCGATTTTCAGTATGTTTTGAGCATGTATTTTGAAAATACTCTAATACGGAGTAGGCATGTACAGATCGCTTCTGGGACCCCTAAATATCGAATTTTCGGGTGTTTTGGGACTGAATTTGAGATATCGACATTTTGGTACCTAAAAGATCGATTTTTAGCATGTTTTTAGCCTATATTTTGAAAATATTCTAGCACTGAGTAGGCATGTACAGATTGCTTCTGGGACCCCAAAATATTGAATTTTCGGGTGTTTTGAGCCTGAATTTGAGATATAAACGGGTACAGAAGATACATGCACATATTGACTTTGGGCACCAAAATTATCGATTTTCAGCATGTTTTGGGCCTGAATTTTGAAAATACTCTAACACTGAGTAGGCATGTACAGATTGCTTCTGGGACCCCAAAATATTGAATTTTCGGGTGTTTTGAGCCTGAATTTGAGATATAAACGGGTACTGAAGATGCATGCACATATCGACTTTTGTGCACCTAAAAGATCGATTTTCAGTATGTTTTGAGCATGTATTTTGAAAATACTCTAATACGGAGTACGCATGTACAGATCGCTTCTGGGACCCCTAAATATCGAATTTTCGGGTGTTTTGGGACTGAATTTGAGATATCGACTTTTTGGCACCTAAAAGATCGATTTTTAGCATGTTTTTATCCTATATTTTGAAAATATTCTAGCACTGAGTAGGCATGTACAGATTGCTTCTGGGACCCCAAAATATTGAATTTTCGGGTGTTTTGAGCCTGAATTTGAGATATAAACGGGTACAGAAGATACATGCACATATTGACTTTGGGCACCAAAAATATCGATTTTCAGCATGTTTTGGGCCTGAATTTTGAAAATACTCTAACACGGAGTAGGCATGTACAGATCGCTTCTGGGACCCCTAAATATCGAATTTTCGGGTGTTTTGGGACTGAATTTGAGATATCGACTTTTTGGCACCTAAAAGATCGATTTTTAGCATGTTTTTAGCCTATATTTTGAAAATATTCTAGCACTGAGTAGGCATGTACAGATTGCTTCTGGGACCCCAAAATATTGAATTTTCGGGTGTTTTGAGCCAGAATTTGAGATATAAACGGGTACAGAAGATACATGCACATATTGACTTTGGGCATCTAAAATATCGATTTTCAGATGTTTTGGGCCTGAATTTTGAAAATACTCTAACACGGAGTAGGCATGTACAGATCGCTTCTGGGACCCCAAAATATCGAATTTTCGGGTGTTTAGGGCCAGAATTTGAGATATAAACGGGTACAGAAGATGCATGCACATATCGACTTTTGGGTACCTAAAAGATCGATTTTCAGTATGTTTTTGGCCTGTATTTTGAAAATACTCTAACACGGAGTAGGCATGTACAGATACCTTCTGGGACCTCTAAATATCGAATTTTCGGGTGTTTTGGGACTGAATTTGAGATATCGATTTTTTGGCACCTAAAAGATCGATTTTTAGCATGTTTTTAGCCTATATTTTGAAAATATTCTAGCACTGAGTAGGCATGTACAGATTGCTTCTGGGACCCCAAAATATTGAATTTTCGGGTGTTTTGAGCCTGAATTTGAGATATAAACGGGTACAGAAGATACATGCACATATTGACTTTGGGCATCTAAAATATCGATTTTCAGCATGTTTTGGGCCTGTATTTTGAAAATACTCTAACACTGAGTAGGCATGTACAGATTGCTTCTGGGACCCCAAAATATCGAATTTTCGGGTGTTTTGAGCCTGAATTTGAGATATAAACGGGTACAGAAGATACATGCACATATTGACTTTGGGCATCTAAAATATCGATTTTCAGCATGTTTTGGGCCTGTATTTTGAAAATACTCTAACACTGAGTAGGCATGTACAGATTGCTTCTGGGACCCCAAAATATTGAATTTTCGGGTGTTTTGAGCCTGAATTTGAGATATAAACGGGTACAGAAGATACATGCACATATTGACTTTGGGCACCAAAAATATCGATTTTCAGCATGTTTTGGGCCTGAATTTTGAAAATACTCTAACACGGAGTAGGCATGTACAGATCGCTTCTGGGACCCCAAAATATCGAATTTTCGGGTGTTTTGAGCCTGAATTTGAGATATAAACGGGTACTGAAGATGCATGCACGTATCGACTTTTGTGCACCTAAAAGATCGATTTTCAGTATGTTTTGAGCATGTATTTTGAAAATACTCTAACACGGAGTAGGCATGTACAGATCGCTTCTGGGATCCCTAAATATCGAATTTTCGGGTGTTTTGGGACTGAATTTGAGATATCGACTTTTTGGCACCTAAAAGATCGATTTTTTGCATGTTTTAAGCCTATATTTTGAAAATATTCTAGCACTGTACAGTTTGCTTCTGGGACCCCAAAATATTGAATTTTCGGGTGTTTTGAGCCTGAATTTGAGATATAAACGGGTACAGAAGATACATGCACATATTGACTTTGGGCACCAAAAATATCGATTTTCAGCATGTTTTGGGCCTGAATTTTGAAAATACTCTAACACGGAGTAGGCATGTACAGATCGCTTCTGGGACCCCTAAATATCGAATTTTCGGGTGTTTTGAGCCTGAATTTGAGATATAAACGGGTACTGAAGATGCATGCACATATCGACTTTTGTGCACCTAAAAGATCGATTTTCAGTATGTTTTGAGCATGTATTTTGAAAATACTCTAATACGGAGTAGGCATGTACAGATCGCTTCTGGGACCCCTAAATATCGAATTTTCGGGTGTTTTGGGACTGAATTTGAGATATCGACATTTTGGTACCTAAAAGATCGATTTTTAGCATGTTTTTAGCCTATATTTTGAAAATATTCTAGCACTGAGTAGGCATGTACAGATTGCTTCTGGGACCCCAAAATATTGAATTTTCGGGTGTTTTGAGCCTGAATTTGAGATATAAACGGGTACAGAAGATACATGCACATATTGACTTTGGGCACCAAAATTATCGATTTTCAGCATGTTTTGGGCCTGAATTTTGAAAATACTCTAACACTGAGTAGGCATGTACAGATTGCTTCTGGGACCCCAAAATATTGAATTTTCGGGTGTTTTGAGCCTGAATTTGAGATATAAACGGGTACTGAAGATGCATGCACATATCGACTTTTGTGCACCTAAAAGATCGATTTTCAGTATGTTTTGAGCATGTATTTTGAAAATACTCTAATACGGAGTACGCATGTACAGATCGCTTCTGGGACCCCTAAATATCGAATTTTCGGGTGTTTTGGGACTGAATTTGAGATATCGACTTTTTGGCACCTAAAAGATCGATTTTTAGCATGTTTTTAGCCTATATTTTGAAAATATTCTAGCACTGAGTAGGCATGTACAGATTGCTTCTGGGACCCCAAAATATTGAATTTTCGGGTGTTTTGAGCCTGAATTTGAGATATAAACGGGTACAGGAGATACATGTACATATTGACTTTGGGCACCAAAAATATCGATTTTCAGCATGTTTTGGGCCTGAATTTTGAAAATACTCTAACACGGAGTAGGCATGTACAGATCGCTTCTGGGACCCCTAAATATAGAAATTTTCGGGTGTTTTGGGACTGAATTTGAGATATCGACTTTTTGGCACCTAAAAGATCGATTTTTAGCATGTTTTTAGCCTATATTTTGAAAATATTCTAGCACTGAGTAGGCATGTACAGATTGCTTCTGGGACCCCAAAATATTGAATTTTCGGGTGTTTTAAGCCTGAATTTGAGATATAAACGGGTACAGAAGATACATGCACATATTGACTTTGGGCACCAAAAATATCGATTTTCAGCATGTTTTGGGCCTGTATTTTGAAAATACTCTAACACTGAGTAGGCATGTACAGATTGCTTCTGGGACCCCAAAATTTTGAATTTTTGGGTGTTTTGAGCCTGAATTTGAGATATAAACGGGTACTGAAGATGCATGCACATATCGACTTTTGTGCACCTAAAAGATCGATTTTCAGTATGTTTTGAGCATGTATTTTGAAAATACTCTAATACGGAGTAGGCATGTACAGATCGCTTCTGGGACCCCTAAATAACGAATTTTCGGGTGTTTTGGGACTGAATTTGAGATATCGACTTTTTGGCACCTAAAAGATCGATTTTTAGCATGTTTTTAGCCTATATTTTGAAAATATTCTAGCACTGAGTAGGCATGTACAGATTGCTTCTGGGACCCCAAAATATTGAATTTTCGGGTGTTTTGAGCCTGAATTTGAGATATAAACGGGTACAGAAGATACATGCACATATTGACTTTGGGCACCAAAAATATCGATTTTCAGCATGTTTTGGGCCTGAATTTTGAAAATACTCTAACACTGAGTAGGCATGTACAGATTGCTTCTGGGACAACAAAATATTGAATTTTTGGGTGTTTTGAGCCTGAATTTGAGATATAAACGGGTACTGAAGATGCATGCACATATCGACTTTTGTGCACCTAAAAGATCGATTTTCAGTATGTTTTGAGCATGTATTTTGAAAATACTCTAATACGGAGTAGGCATGTACAGATCGCTTCTGGGACCCCTAAATATCGAATTTTCGGGTGTTTTAGGACTGAATTTGAGATATCGACTTTTTGGCACCTAAAAGATCGATTTTTAGCATGTTTTTAGCCTATATTTTGAAAATATTCTAGCACTGAGTAGGCATGTACAGATTGCTTCTGGGACCCCAAAATATTGAATTTTCGGGTGTTTTGAGCCTGAATTTGAGATATAAACGGGTACAGAAGATACATGCACATATTGACTTTGTTCACCAAAAATATCGATTTTCAGCATGTTTTGGGCCTGAATTTCGAAAATACTCTAACACTGAGTAGGCATGTACAGATCGCTTCTGGGACCACAAAATATCGAATTTTCGGGTGTTTAGGGCCAGAATTTGAGATTTAAACGGGTACAGAAGATACATGCACATATCGACTTTTGGGCACCTAAAAGATCGATTTTCAGTATGTTTTTGGACTGTATTTTGAAAATACTCTAACACGGAGTAGGCATGTACAGATACCTTCTGGGACCTCTAAATATCGAATTTTCGGGTGTTTTGGGACTGAATTTGTGATATCGATTTTTTGGCACCTAAAATATCGATTTTCAGCATGTTTTTAGCCTATATTTTGAAAATATTCTAGCACTGAGTAGGCATGTACAGATTGCTTCTGGGACCCCAAAATATTGAATTTTCGGTTGTTTAGAGCCTGAATTTGAGATATAAACGGGTACAGAAGATATATGCACATATTGACTTTGAGCACAAAGAATATCGATTTTCAGCATGTTTTGGGCCTGAATTTTGAAAATACTCTAACACGGAGTAGGCATGTACAGATCGCTTCTGGGACCCGAAAATATCGAATTTTCGGGTGTTTTGAGAATGAATTTGAGATATAAACGGGTACTGAAGATGCATGCACATATCGACTTTTGTGCACCTAAAAGATCGATTTTCAGTATGTTTTGAGCATGTATTTTGAATATACTCTAACACGGAGTAGGCATGTACATATCGCTTCTGGGACCCCTAAATATCGAATTTTCGGGTGTTTTGAGCCTGAATTTGAGATATAAACGGGTACTGAAGATGCATGCACATATCGACTTTTGTGCACCTAAAAGATCGATTTTCAGTATGTTTTGAGCATGTATTTTGAAAATACTCTAATACGGAGTAGGCATGTACAGATCGCTTCTGGGACCCCTAAATATCGAATTTTCGGGTGTTTTGGGACTGAATTTGAGATATCGACTTTTTGGTACCTAAAAGATCGATTTTTAGCATGTTTTTAGCCTATATTTTGAAAATATTCTAGCACTGAGTAGGCATGTACAGATTGCTTCTGGGACCCCAAAATATTGAATTTTCGGGTGTTTTGAGCCTGAATTTGAGATATAAACGGGTACAGAAGATACATGCACATATTGACTTTGGGCACCAAAAATATCAATTTTCAGCATGTTTTGGGCCTGAATTTTGAAAATACTCTAACACTGAGTAGGCATGTACAGATTGCTTCTGGGACCCCAAAATATTGAATTTTCGGGTGTTTTGAGCCTGAATTTGAGATATAAACGGGTACAGAAGATACATGCACATATTGACTTTGGGCATCTAAAATATCGATTTTCAGCATGTTTTGGGCCTGTATTTTGAAAATACTCTAACACTGAGTAGGCATGTACAGATTGCTTCTGGGACCCCAAAATATTGAATTTTCGGGTGTTTTGAGCCTGAATTTGAGATATAAACGGGTACAGAAGATACATGCACATATTGACTTTGGGCATCTAAAATATCGATTTTCAGCATGTTTTGGGCCTGTATTTTGAAAATACTCTAACACTGAGTAGGCATGTACAGATTGCTTCTGGGACCCCAAAATATTGAATTTTCGGGTGTTTTGAGCCTGAATTTGAGATATAAACGGGTACTGAAGATGCATGCACATATCGACTTTTGTGCACCTAAAAGATCGATTTTCAGTATGTTTTGAGCATGTATTTTGAAAATACTCTAACACGGAGTAGGCATGTACAGATCGCTTCTGGGACCCCTAAATATCGAATTTTCGGGTGTTTTGGGACTGAATTTGAGATATCGACTTTTTGGCACCTAAAATATCGATTTTTAGCATGTTTTTAGCCTATATTTTGAAAATATTCTAGCACTGAGCAGGCATGTACAGATTGCTTCTGGGACCCCAAAATATTGAATTTTCGGTTGTTTTGAGCCTGAATTTGAGATATAAACGGGTACAGAAGATATATGCACATATTGACTTTGAGCACAAAAAATATCGATTTTCAGCATGTTTGGGCCTGAATTTTGAAAATACTCTAACACGGAGTAGGCATGTACAGATCGCTTCTGGGACCCGAAAATATCGAATTTTCGGGTGTTTTGAGAATGAATTTGAGATATAAACGGGTACTGAAGATGCATGCACATATCGACTTTTGTGCACCTAAAAGATCGATTTTCAGTATGTTTTGAGCATGTATTTTGAATATACTCTAACACGGAGTAGGCATGTACATATCGCTTCTGGGACCCCTAAATATCGAATTTTCGGGTGTTTTGAGCCTGAATTTGAGATATAAACGGGTACTGAAGATGCATGCACATATCGACTTTTGTGCACCTAAAAGATCGATTTTCAGTATGTTTTGAGCATGTATTTTGAAAATACTCTAATACGGAGTAGGCATGTACAGATCGCTTCTGGGACCCCTAAATATCGAATTTTCGGGTGTTTTGGGACTGAATTTGAGATATCGACATTTTGGTACCTAAAAGATCGATTTTTAGCATGTTTTTAGCCTATATTTTGAAAATATTCTAGCACTGAGTAGGCATGTACAGATTGCTTCTGGGACCCCAAAATATTGAATTTTCGGGTGTTTTGAGCCTGAATTTGAGATATAAACGGGTACAGAAGATACATGCACATATTGACTTTGGGCACCAAAATTATCGATTTTCAGCATGTTTTGGGCCTGAATTTTGAAAATACTCTAACACTGAGTAGGCATGTACAGATTGCTTCTGGGACCCCAAAATATTGAATTTTCGGGTGTTTTGAGCCTGAATTTGAGATATAAACGGGTACTGAAGATGCATGCACATATCGACTTTTGTGCACCTAAAAGATCGATTTTCAGTATGTTTTGAGCATGTATTTTGAAAATACTCTAATACGGAGTACGCATGTACAGATCGCTTCTGGGACCCCTAAATATCGAATTTTCGGGTGTTTTGGGACTGAATTTGAGATATCGACTTTTTGGCACCTAAAAGATCGATTTTTAGCATGTTTTTAGCCTATATTTTGAAAACATTCTAGCACTGAGTAGGCATGTACAGATTGCTTCTGGGACCCCAAAATATTGAATTTTCGGGTGTTTTGAGCCTGAATTTGAGATATAAACGGGTACAGAAGATACATGTACATATTGACTTTGGGCACCAAAAATATCGATTTTCAGCATGTTTTGGGCCTGAATTTTGAAAATACTCTAACACGGAGTAGGCATGTACAGATCGCTTCTGGGACCCCTAAATATCGAATTTTCGGGTGTTTTGGGACTGAATTTGAGATATCGACTTTTTGGCACCTAAAAGATCGATTTTTAGCATGTTTTTAGCCTATATTTTGAAAATATTCTAGCACTGAGTAGGCATGTACAGATTGCTTCTGGGACCCCAAAATATTGAATTTTCGGGTGTTTTGAGCCAGAATTTGAGATATAAACGGGTACAGAAGATACATGCACATATTGACTTTGGGCATCTAAAATATCGATTTTCAGATGTTTTGGGCCTGAATTTTGAAAATACTCTAACACGGAGTAGGCATGTACAGATCGCTTCTGGGACCCCAAAATATCGAATTTTCGGGTGTTTAGGGCCAGAATTTGAGATATAAACGGGTACAGAAGATGCATGCACATATCGACTTTTGGGCACCTAAAAGATCGATTTTCAGTATGTTTTTGGCCTGTTTTTTGAAAATACTCTAACACGGAGTAGGCATGTACAGATACCTTCTGGGACCTCTAAATATCGAATTTTCGGGTGTTTTGGGACTGAATTTGAGATATCGATTTTTTGGCACCTAAAATATCGATTTTCAGCATGTTTTTAGCCTATATTTTGAAAATATTCTAGCACTGTGTAGGCATGTACAGATTGCTTCTGGGACCCCAAAATATTGAATTTTCGGGTGTTTTGAGCCTGAATTTGAGATATAAACGGGTACAGAAGATACATGCACATATTGACTTTGGGCATCTAAAATATCGATTTTCAGCATGTTTTGGGCCTGTATTTTGAAAATACTCTAACACTGAGTAGGCATGTACAGATTGCTTCTGGGACCCCAAAATATCGAATTTTCGGGTGTTTTGAGCCTGAATTTGAGATATAAACGGGTACAGAAGATACATGCACATATTGACTTTGGGCATCTAAAATATCGATTTTCAGCATGTTTTGGGCCTGTATTTTGAAAATACTCTAACACTGAGTAGGCATGTACAGATTGCTTCTGGGACCCCAAAATATTGAATTTTCGGGTGTTTTGAGCCTGAATTTGAGATATAAACGGGTACAGAAGATACATGCACATATTGACTTTGGGCACCAAAAATATCGATTTTCAGCATGTTTTGGGCCTGAATTTTGAAAATACTCTAACACGGAGTAGGCATGTACAGATCGCTTCTGGGACCCTAAAATATCGAATTTTCGGGTGTTTTGAGCCTGAATTTGAGATATAAACGGGTACTGAAGATGCATGCACGTATCGACTTTTGTGCACCTAAAAGATCGATTTTCAGTATGTTTTGAGCATGTATTTTGAAAGTACTCTAACACGGAGTAGGCATGTACAGATCGCTTCTGGGATCCCTAAATATCGAATTTTCGGGTGTTTTGGGACTGAATTTGAGATATCGACTTTTTGGCACCTAAAAGATCGATTTTTTGCATGTTTTAAGCCTATATTTTGAAAATATTCTAGCACTGTACAGTTTGCTTCTGGGACCCCAAAATATTGAATTTTCGGGTGTTTTGAGACTGAATTTGAGATATAAACGGGTACAGAAGATACATGCACATATTGACTTTGGGCACCAAAAATATCGATTTTCAGCATGTTTTGGGCCTGAATTTTGAAAATACTCTAACACGGAGTAGGCATGTACAGATCGCTTCTGGGACCCCAAAATATCGAATTTTCGGGTGTTTAGGGCCAGAATTTGAGATATAAACGGGTACAGAAGATTCATGCACATATCGACTTTTCGGCACCTAAGGGATCGATTTTCAGTATGTTTTTGGCCTGTATTTTGAAAATACTCTAACACGGAGTAGGCATGTACAGATACCTTCTGGGACCTCTAAATATCGAATTTTCGGGTGTTTTGGGACTGAATTTGAGATATCGATTTTTTGGCACCTAAAATGTCGATTTTTAGCATGTTTTTAGCCTATATTTTGAAAATATTCTAGCACTGTGTAGGCATGTACAGATTGCTTCTGGGACCCCAAAATATTGAATTTTCGGGTGTTTTGAGCCTGAATTTGAGATATAAACGGGTACAGAAGATATATGCACATATTGACTTTGAGCACAAAAAATATCGATTTTCAGCATGTTTTGGGCCTGAATTTTGAAAATACTCTAACACGGAGTAGGCATGTACAGATCGCTTCTGGGACCCGAAAATATCGAATTTTCGGGTGTTTTGAGAATGAATTTGAGATATAAACGGGTACAGAAGATACATGCACATATTGACTTTGGGCATCTAAAATATCGATTTTCAGATGTTTTGGGCCTGAATTTTGAAAATACTCTAACACGGAGTAGGCATGTACAGATCGCTTCTGGGACCCCAAAATATCGAATTTTCGGGTGTTTAGGGCCAGAATTTGAGATATAAACGGGTACAGAAGATGCATGCACATATCGACTTTTGGGCACCTAAAAGATCGATTTTCAGTATGTTTTTGGCCTGTATTTTGAAAATACTCTAACACGGAGTAGGCATGTACAGATACCTTCTGGGACCTCTAAATATCGAATTTTCGGGTGTTTTGGGACTGAATTTGAGATATCGATTTTTTGGCACCTAAAATATCGATTTTCAGCATGTTTTTAGCCTATATTTTGAAAATATTCTAGCACTGTGTAGGCATGTACAGATTGCTTCTGGGACCCCAAAATATTGAATTTTCGGGTGTTTTGAGCCTGAATTTGAGATATAAACGGGTACAGAAGATACATGCACATATTGACTTTGGGCATCTAAAATATCGATTTTCAGCATGTTTTGGGCCTGTATTTTGAAAATACTCTAACACTGAGTAGGCATGTACAGATTGCTTCTGGGACCCCAAAATATTGAATTTTCGGGTGTTTTGAGCCTGAATTTGAGATATAAACGGGTACAGAAGATACATGCACATATTGACTTTGGGCACCAAAAATATCGATTTTCAGCATGTTTTGGGACTGAATTTTGAAAATACTCTAACACGGAGTAGGCATGTACAGATCGCTTCTGGGACCCCAAAATATCGAATTTTCGGGTGTTTTGAGCCTGAATTTGAGATATAAACGGGTACTGAAGATGCATGCACGTATCGACTTTTGTGCACCTAAAAGATCGATTTTCAGTATGTTTTGAGCATGTATTTTGAAAATACTCTAACACGGAGTAGGCATGTACAGATCGCTTCTGGGATCCCTAAATATCGAATTTTCGGGTGTTTTGGGACTGAATTTGAGATATCGACTTTTTGGCACCTAAAAGATCGATTTTTTGCATGTTTTAAGCCTATATTTTGAAAATATTCTAGCACTGTACAGTTTGCTTCTGGGACCCCAAAATATTGAATTTTCGGGTGTTTTGAGCCTGAATTTGAGATATAAACGGGTACAGAAGATACATGCACATATTGACTTTGGGCACCAAAAATATCGATTTTCAGCATGTTTTGGGCCTGAATTTTGAAAATACTCTAACACGGAGTAGGCATGTACAGATCGCTTCTGGGACCCCAAAATATCGAATTTTCGGGTGTTTAGGGCCAGAATTTGAGATATAAACGGGTACAGAAGATGCATGCACATATCGACTTTTCGGCACCTAAAGGATCGATTTTCAGTATGTTTTTGGCCTGTATTTTGAAAATACTCTAACACGGAGTAGGCATGTACAGATACCTTCTGGGACCTCTAAATATCGAATTTTCGGGTGTTTTGGGACTGAATTTGAGATATCGATTTTTTGGCACCTAAAATGTCGATTTTTAGCATGTTTTTAGCCTATATTTTGAAAATATTCTAGCACTGTGTAGGCATGTACAGATTGCTTCTGGGACCCCAAAATATTGAATTTTCGGGTGTTTTGAGCCTGAATTTGAGATATAAACGGGTACAGAAGATACATGCACATATTGACATTGGGCATCTAAAATATCGATTTTCAGCATGTTTTGGGCCTGTATTTTGAAAATACTCTAACACTGAGTAGGCATGTACAGATTGCTTCTGGGACCCCAAAATATTGAATTTTCGGGTGTTTTGAGCCTGAATTTGAGATATAAACGGGTACTGAAGATGCATGCACATATCGACTTTTGGGCACCTAAAAGATCGATTTTCAGTATGTTTTGAGCATGTATTTTGAAAATACTCTAACACGGAGTAGGCATGTACAGATCGCTTCTGGGACCCCTAAATATCGAATTTTCGGGTGTTTTGGGACTGAATTTGAGATATCGACTTTTTGGCACCTAAAAGATCGATTTTTAGCATGTTTTTAGCCTATATTTTGAAAATATTCTAGCACTGTACAGATTGCTTCTGGGACCCCAAAATATTGAATTTTCGGGTGTTTTGAGCCTGAATTTGAGATATAAACGGGTACAGAAGATACATGCACATATTGACTTTGGGCACCAAACATATCGATTTTCAGCATGTTTTGGGCCTGAATTTTGAAAATACTCTAACACGGAGTAGGCATGTACAGATCGCTACTGGGACCCCAAAATATCGAATTTTCGGGTGTTTAGGGCCAGAATTTGAGATATAAACGGGTACAGAAGATGCATGCACATATCGACTTTTGGGCACCTAAAAGATCGATTTTCAGTATGTTTTTGGCCTGTATTTTGAAAATACTCTAACACGGAGTAGGCATGTACAGATACCTTCTGGGACCTCTAAATATCGAATTTTCGGGTGTTTTGGGACTGAATTTGAGATATCGGTTTTTTGGCACCTAAAATGTCGATTTTTAGCATGTTTTTAGCCTATATTTTGAAAATATTCTAGCACTGTTTAGGCATGTACAGATTGCTTCTGGGACCCCAAAATATTGAATTTTCGGGTGTTTTGAGCCTGAATTTGAGATATAAACGGGTACAGAAGATACATGCACATATTGACTTTGGGCATCTAAAATATCGATTTTCAGCATGTTTTGGGCCTGAATTTTGAAAATACTCTAACACGGAGTAGGCATGTACAGATCGCTTCTGGGACCCCAAAATATCGAATTTTCGGGTACTGAAGATGCATGCACATATCGACTTTTGTGCACCTAAAAGATCGATTTTCAGTATGTTTTGAGCATGTATTTTGAAAATACTCTAACACGGATTAGGCATGTACAGATCGCTTCTGGGACCCCTAAATATCGAATTTTCGGGTGTTTTGGGACTGAATTTGAGATATCGACTTTTTGGCACCTAAAAGATCGATTTTTAGCATGTTTTTAACCTATATTTTAAAAATATTCTAGCACTGTACAGATTGCTTCTGGGATCCCAAAATATTGAATTTTCGGGTGTTTTGAGCCTGAATTTGAGATATAAACGGGTACAGAAGATACATGCACATATTGACTTTGGGCACCAAAAATATGGATTTTCAGCATGTTTTGGGCCTGAATTTTGAAAATATTCTAGCACTGTGTAGGCATGTACAGATTGCTTCTGGGACCCCAAAATATTGAATTTTCGGGTGTTTTGAGCCTGAATTTGAGATATAAACGGGTACAGAAGATACATGCACATATTGACTTTGGGCATCTAAAATATCGATTTTCAGCATGTTTTGGGCCTGTATTTTGAAACTACTCTAACACTGAGTAGGCATGTACAGATTGCTTCTGGGACCCCAAAATATTGAATTTTCGGGTGTTTTGAGCCTGAATTTGAGATATAAACGGGTACTGAAGATGCATGCACATATCGACTTTTGTGCACCTAAAAGATCGATTTTCAGTATGTTTTGAGCATGTATTTTGAAAATACTCTAACACGGAGTAGGCTTGTACAGATCGCTTCTGGGACCCCAAAATATCGAATTTTCGGGTGTTTAGGGCCAGAATTTGATATATAAACGGGTACAGAAGATGCATGCACATATCGACTTTTGTGCACCTAAAAGATCGATTTTCAGAATGTTTTGAACATGTATTTTGAAAATACTCTAACACGGAGTAGGCATGTAGAGATCGCTTCTGGGACCCCTAAATATCGAATTTTCAGGTGTTTTGGGACTGAATTTGAGATATCGACTTTTTGGCACCTAAAAGATCGATTTTTAGAATGTTTTTAGCCTATATTTTGAAAATATTCTAGCACTGAGTAGGCATGTACAGATTGCTTCTGGGACCCCAAAATATTGAATTTTCGGGTGTTTTGAGCCTGAATTTGAGATATAAACGGGTACAGAAGATACATGCACATATTGTCTTTGGGCACCAAAAATATCGATTTTCAGCATTTTTTGGGCCTGAATTTTGAAAATACTCTAACACGGAGTAGGCATGTACAGATCGCTTCTGGGACCCCAAAATATCGAATTTTCGGGTGTTTAGGGCCAGAATTTGAGATATAAACGGGTACAGAAGATGCATGCACATATCGACTTTTGGGCACCTAAAAGATCGATTTTCAGTATGTTTTTGGCCTGTATTTTGAAAATACTCTAACACGGAGTAGGCATGTACAGATACCTTCTGGGACCTCTAAATATCGAATTTTCGGGTGTTTTGGGACTGAATTTGAGATATCGATTTTTTGGCACCTAAAATGTCGATTTTCAGCATGTTTTTAGCTTATATTTTGAAAATATTCTAGCACTGTGTAGGCATGTACAGATTGCTTCTGGGACCCCAAAATATTGAATTTTCGGGTGTTTTGAGCCTGAATTTGAGATATAAACGGGTACAGAAGATACATGCACATATTGACTTTGGGCACCAAAAATATCGATTTTCAGCATGTTTTGGGCCTGAATTTTGAAAATACTCTAACACGGAGTAGGCATGTACAGATCGCTTCTGGGACCACAAAATATCGAATTTTCGGGTGTTTAGGGCCAGAATTTGAGATATAAACGGGTACAGAAGATGCATGCACATATCGACTTTTGGGCACCTAAAAGATCGATTTTCAGTATGTTTTTGGCCTGTATTTTGAAAATACTCTAACACGGAGTAGGCATGTACAGATACCTTCTGGGACCTCTAAATATCGAATTTTCGGGTGTTTTGGGACTGAATTTGAGATATCGGTTTTTTGGCACCTAAAATGTCGATTTTTAGCATGTTTTTAGCCTATATTTTGAAAATATTCTAGCACTGTTTAGGCATGTACAGATTGCTTCTGGGACCCCAAAATATTGAATTTTCGGGTGTTTTGAGCCTGAATTTGAGATATAAACGGGTACAGAAGATACATGCACATATTGACTTTGGGCATCTAAAATATCGATTTTCAACATGTTTTGGGCCTGAATTTTGAAAATACTCTAACACGGAGTAGGCATGTACAGATCGCTTCTGGGACCCCAAAATATCGAATTTTCGGGTACTGAAGATGCATGCACATATCGACTTTTGTGCACCTAAAAGATCGATTTTCAGTATGTTTTGAGCATGTATTTTGAAAATACTCTAACACGGATTAGGCATGTACAGATCGCTTCTGGGACCCCTAAATATCGAATTTTCGGGTGTTTTGGGACTGAATTTGAGATATCGACTTTTTGGCACCTAAAAGATCGATTTTTAGCATGTTTTTAACCTATATTTTGAAAATATTCTAGCACTGTACAGATTGCTTCTGGGATCCCAAAATATTGAATTTTCGGGTGTTTTGAGCCTGAATTTGAGATATAAACGGGAACAGAAGATACATGCACATATTGACTTTGGGCACCAAAAATATCGATTTTCAGCATGTTTTGGGCCTGAATTTTGAAAATACTCTAACACGGAGTAGGCATGTACAGATCGCTTCTGGGACCCCAAAATATCGAATTTTCGGGTGTTTAGGGCCAGAATTTGAGATATAAACGTTTACAGAAGATGCATGCACAAATCGACTTTTGGGCACCTAAAAGATCGATTTTCAGTATGTTTTTGGCCTGTATTTTGAAAATACTCTAACACGGAGTAAGCATGTACAGATACCTTCTGGGACCTCTAAATATCGAATTTTCGGGTGTTTTGGGACTGAATTTGAGATATCGAATTTTTGGCACCTAAAATGTCGATTTTTAGCATGTTTTTAGCCTATATTTTGAAAATATTCTAGCACTGTGTAGGCATGTACAGATTGCTTCTGGGACCCCAAAATATTGAATTTTCGGGTGTTTTGAGCCTGAATTTGAGATATAAACGGGTACAGAAGATACATGCACATATTGACATTGGGCATCTAAAATATCGATTTTCAGCATGTTTTGGGCCTGTATTTTGAAAATACTCTAACACTGAGTAGGCATGTACAGATTGCTTCTGGGACCCCAAAATATTGAATTTTCGGGTGTTTTGAGCCTGAATTTGAGATATAAACGGGTACTGAAGATGCATGCACATATCGACTTTTGTGCACCTAAAAGATCGATTTTCAGTATGTTTTGAGCATGTATTTTGAAAATACTCTAATACAGAGTAGGCATGTACAGATCGCTTCTGGGACCCCTAAATATCGAATTTTCGGGTGTTTTAGGACTGAATTTGAGATATCGACTTTTTGGCACCTAAAAGATCGATTTTTAGCATGTTTTTAGCCTATATTTTGAAAATATTCTAGCACTGTACAGATTGCTTCTGGGACCCCAAAATATTGAATTTTCGGGTGTTTTGAGCCTGAATTTGAGATATAAACGGGTACAGAAGATACATGCACATATTGACTTTGGGCACCAAACATATCGATTTTCAGCATGTTTTGGGCCTGAATTTTGAAAATACTCTAACACGGAGTAGGCATGTACAGATCGCTTCTGGGACCCCAAAATATCGAATTTTCGGGTGTTTAGGGCCAGAATTTGAGATATAAACGGGTACAGAAGATGCATGCACATATCGACTTTTGGGCACCTAAAAGATCGATTTTCAGTATGTTTTTGGCCTGTATTTTGAAAATACTCTAACACGGAGTAGGCATGTACAGATACCTTCTGGGACCTCTAAATATCGAATTTTCGGGTGTTTTGGGACTGAATTTGAGATATCGGTTTTTTGGCACCTAAAATGTCGATTTTTAGCATGTTTTTAGCCTATATTTTGAAAATATTCTAGCACTGTTTAGGCATGTACAGATTGCTTCTGGGACCCCAAAATATTGAATTTTCGGGTGTTTTGAGCCTGAATTTGAGATATAAACGGGTACAGAAGATACATGCACATATTGACTTTGGGCATCTAAAATATCGATTTTCAGCATGTTTTGGGCCTGAATTTTGAAAATACTCTAACACGGAGTAGGCATGTACAGATCGCTTCTGGGACCCCAAAATATCGAATTTTCGGGTACTGAAGATGCATGCACATATCGACTTTTGTGCACCTAAAAGATCGATTTTCAGTATGTTTTGAGCATGTATTTTGAAAATACTCTAACACGGATTAGGCATGTACAGATCGCTTCTGGGACCCCTAAATATCGAATTTTCGGGTGTTTTGGGACTGAATTTGAGATATCGACTTTTTGGCACCTAAAAGATCGATTTTTAGCATGTTTTTAACCTATATTTTAAAAATATTCTAGCACTGTACAGATTGCTTCTGGGATCCCAAAATATTGAATTTTCGGGTGTTTTGAGCCTGAATTTGAGATATAAACGGGTACAGAAGATACATGCACATATTGACTTTGGGCATCTAAAATATCGATTTTCAGCATGTTTTGGGCCTGTATTTTGAAACTACTCTAACACTGAGTAGGCATGTACAGATTGCTTCTGGGACCCCAAAATATTGAATTTTCGGGTGTTTTGAGCCTGAATTTGAGATATAAACGGGTACTGAAGATGCATGCACATATCGACTTTTGTGCACCTAAAAGATCGATTTTCAGTATGTTTTGAGCATGTATTTTGAAAATACTCTAACACGGAGTAGGCTTGTACAGATCGCTTCTGGGACCCCAAAATATCGAATTTTCGGGTGTTTAGGGCCAGAATTTGATATATAAACGGGTACAGAAGATGCATGCACATATCGACTTTTGTGCACCTAAAAGATCGATTTTCAGAATGTTTTGAACATGTATTTTGAAAATACTCTAACACGGAGTAGGCATGTAGAGATCGCTTCTGGGACCCCTAAATATCGAATTTTCAGGTGTTTTGGGACTGAATTTGAGATATCGACTTTTTGGCACCTAAAAGATTGATTTTTAGAATGTTTTTAGCCTATATTTTGAAAATATTCTAGCACTGAGTAGGCATGTACAGATTGCTTCTGGGACCCCAAAATATTGAATTTTCGGGTGTTTTGAGCCTGAATTTGAGATATAAACGGGTACAGAAGATACATGCACATATTGTCTTTGGGCACCAAAAATATCGATTTTCAGCATTTTTTGGGCCTGAATTTTGAAAATACTCTAACACGGAGTAGGCATGTACAGATCGCTTCTGGGACCCCAAAATATCGAATTTTCGGGTGTTTAGGGCCAGAATTTGAGATATAAACGGGTACAGAAGATGCATGCACATATCGACTTTTGGGCACCTAAAAGATCGATTTTCAGTATGTTTTTGGCCTGTATTTTGAAAATACTCTAACACGGAGTAGGCATGTACAGATACCTTCTGGGACCTCTAAATATCGAATTTTCGGGTGTTTTGGGACTGAATTTGAGATATCGATTTTTTGGCACCTAAAATGTCGATTTTCAGCATGTTTTTAGCCTATATTTTGAAAATATTCTAGCACTGTGTAGGCATGTACAGATTGCTTCTGGGACCCCAAAATATTGAATTTTCGGGTGTTTTGAGCCTGAATTTGAGATATAAACGGGTACAGAAGATACATGCACATATTGACTTTGGGCACCAAAAATATCGATTTTCAGCATGTTTTGGGCCTGAATTTTGAAAATACTCTAACACGGAGTAGGCATGTACAGATCGCTTCTGGGACCACAAAATATCGAATTTTCGGGTGTTTAGGGCCAGAATTTGAGATATAAACGGGTACAGAAGATGCATGCACATATCGACTTTTGGGCACCTAAAAGATCGATTTTCAGTATGTTTTTGGCCTGTATTTTGAAAATACTCTAACACGGAGTAGGCATGTACAGATACCTTCTGGGACCTCTAAATATCGAATTTTCGGGTGTTTTGGGACTGAATTTGAGATATCGGTTTTTTGGCACCTAAAATGTCGATTTTTAGCATGTTTTTAGCCTATTGTTTGAAAATATTCTAGCACTGTTTAGGCATGTACAGATTGCTTCTGGGACCCCAAAATATTGAATTTTCGGGTGTTTGGAGCCTGAATTTGAGATATAAACGGGTACAGAAGATACATCCACATATTGACTTTGGGCATCTAAAATATCGATTTTCAGCATGTTTTGGGCCTGAATTTTGAAAATACTCTAACACGGAGTAGGCATGTACAGATCGCTTCTGGGACCCCAAAATATCGAATTTTCGGGTACTGAAGATGCATGCACATATCGACTTTTGTGCACCTAAAAGATCGATTTTCAGTATGTTTTGAGCATGTATTTTGAAAATACTCTAACACGGATTAGGCATGTACAGATCGCTTCTGGGACCCCTAAATATCGAATTTTCGGGTGTTTTGGGACTGAATTTGAGATATCGACTTTTTGGCACCTAAAAGATCGATTTTTAGCATGTTTTTAACCTATATTTTGAAAATATTCTAGCACTGTACAGATTGCTTCTGGGATCCCAAAATATTGAATTTTCGGGTGTTTTGAGCCTGAATTTGAGATATAAACGGGAACAGAAGATACATGCACATATTGACTTTGGGCACCAAAAATATCGATTTTCAGCATGTTTTGGGCCTGAATTTTGAAAATACTCTAACACGGAGTAGGCATGTAGAGATCGCTTCTGGGACCCCAAAATATCGAATTTTCGGGTGTTTAGGGCCAGAATTTGAGATATAAACGTTTACAGAAGATGCATGCACATATCGACTTTTGGGCACCTAAAAGATCGATTTTCAATATGTTTTTGGCCTGTATTTTGAAAATACTCTAACACGGAGTAAGCATGTACAGATACCTTCTGGGACCTCTAAATATCGAATTTTCGGGTGTTTTGGGACTGAATTTGAGATATCGAATTTTTGGCACCTAAAATGTCGATTTTTAGCATGTTTTTAGCCTATATTTTGAAAATATTCTAGCACTGTGTAGGCATGTACAGATTGCTTCTGGGACCCCAAAATATTGAATTTTCGGGTGTTTTGAGCCTGAATTTGAGATATAAACGGGTACAGAAGATACATGCACATATTGACTTTGGGCATCTAAAATATCGATTTTCAGCATGTTTTGGGCCTGTATTTTGAAACTACTCTAACACTGAGTAGGCATGTACAGATTGCTTCTGGGACCCCAAAATATTGAATTTTCGGGTGTTTTGAGCCTGAATTTGAGATATAAACGGGTACTGAAGATGCATGCACATATCGACTTTTGTGCACCTAAAAGATCGATTTTCAGTATGTTTTTGGCCTGTATTTTGAAAATACTCTAACACGGAGTAGGCATGTACAGATACCTTCTGGGACCTCTAAATATCGAATTTTCGGGTGTTTTGGGACTGAATTTGAGATATCGGTTTTTTGGCACCTAAAATGTCGATTTTTAGCATGTTTTTAGCCTATATTTTGAAAATATTCTAGCACTGTTTAGGCATGTACAGATTGCTTCTGGGACCCCAAAATATTGAATTTTAGGGTGTTTTGAGCCTGAATTTAAAATATAAACGGGTACAGAAGATACATGCACATATTGACTTTGGGCATCTAAAATATCGATTTTCAGCATGTTTTGGGCCTGTATTTTGAAACTACTCTAACACTGAGTAGGCATGTACAGATTGCTTCTGGGACCCCAAAATATTGAATTTTCGGGTGTTTTGAGCCTGAATTTGATATATAAACGGGTACTGAAGATGCATGCACATATCGACTTTTGTGCACCTAAAAGATCGATTTTCAGTATGTTTTGAGCATGTATTTTGAAAATACTCTAACACGGAGTAGGCATGTACAGATCGCTTCTGGGACCCCAAAATATCGAATTTTCGGGTGTTTTGAGCCTGAATTTGAGATTTAAACGGGTACAGAAGATACATGCACATATTGACTTTGGGCACCAAAAATATCGATTTTCAGCATGTTTTGGGCCTGAATTTTGAAAATACTCTAACACTGAGTAGGCATGTACAGATTGCTTCTGGGACCCCAAAATATTGAATTTTCAGGTGTTTTGAGCCTGAATTTGAGATATAAACGGGTACTGAAGATGCATGCATATATCGACTTTTGTGCACCTAAAAGATCGATTTTCAGTATGTTTTGAGCATGTATTTTGAAAATACTCTAATACGGAGTAGGCATGTACAGATCGCTTCTGGGACCCCTAAATATCGAATTTTCGGGTGTTTTTGGACTGAATTTGAGATATCGACTTTTTGGCACCTAAAAGATCGATTTTTAGCATGTTTTTAGCCTATATTTTGAAAATATTCTAGCACTGAGTTGGCATGTACAGATTGCTTCTGGGACCCCAAAATATTGAATTTTCGGGTGTTTTGAGCCTGAATTTGAGATATAAACGGGTACAGAAGATACATGCACATATTGACTTTGGGCACCAAAAATATCGATTTTCAGCATGTTTTGGGCCTGAATTTTGAAAATACTCTAACACGGAGTAGGCATGTACAGATCGCTTCTGGGACCCAAAAATATCGAGTTTTCGGGTGTTTAGGGACAGAATTTGAGATATAAACGGGTACAGAAGATGCATGCACATATCGACTTTTGGGCACCTAAAAGATCGATTTTCAGCATGTTTTTGGCCTGTATTTTGAAAATACTCTAACACGGAGTAGGCATGTACAGATTGCTTCTGGGACCCCAAACTATTGAATTTTCGGGTGTTTTGAGCCTGAATTTGAGATATAAACGGGTACTGAAGATGCATGCATATATCGACTTTTGTGCACCTAAAAGTTCGATTTTCAGTATGTTTTGAGCATGTATTTTGAAAATACTCTAACACGGAGTAGGCATGTACAGATCGCTTCTGGGACCCCTAAATATCGAATTTTCGGGTGTTTTGGGACTGAATTTGAGATATCGACTTTTTGGCACCTAAAAGATCGATTTTTAGCATGTTTTTAGCCTATATTTTGAAAGTATTCTAGCACTGTACAGAATGCTTCTGGGACCCCAAAATATTGAATTTTCGGGTCTTTTGAGCCTGAATTTGAGATATAAACGGGTACAGAAGATACATGCACATATTGACTTTGGGCACCAAAAATATCGATTTTCAGCATGTTTTGGGCCTGAATTTTGAAAATACTCTAACACGGAGTAGGCATGTACAGATCGCTTCTGGGACCCCAAAATATCGAATTTTCGGGTACTGAAGATGCATGCACATATCGACTTTTGTGCACCTAAAAGATCGATTTTCAGTATGTTTTGAGCATGTATTTTGAAAATACTCTAACACGGAGTAGGCATGTACAGATCGCTTCTGGGACCCCTAAATATCGAATTTTCGGGTGTTTTGGGACTGAATTTGAGATATCGACTTTTTGGCACCTAAAAGATCGATTTTTAGCATGTTTTTAGCCTATATTTTGAAAATATTCTAGCACTGAGTAGGCATGTACAGATTGCTTCTGGGACCCCAAAATATTGAATTTTCGGGTGTTTTGAGCCTGAATTTGAGATATAAACGGGTACAGAAGATACATGCACATATTGACTTTGGGCACCAAAAATATCGATTTTCAGCATGTTTTGGGCCTGAGTTTTGAAAATACTCTAACACGGAGTAGGCATGTACAGATCGCTTCTGGGACCCCAAAATATCGAATTTTCGGGTGTTTTGAGCCTGAATTTGAGATTTAAACGGGTACAGAAGATACATGCACATATTGACTTTGGGCACCAAAAATATCGATTTTCAGCATGTTTTGGGCCTGAATTTTGAAAATACTCTAACACTGAGTAGGCATGTACAGATTGCTTCTGGGACCCCAAAATATTGAATTTTCAGGTGTTTTGAGCCTGAATTTGAGATATAAACGGGTACTGAAGATGCATGCATATATCGACTTTTGTGCACCTAAAAGATCGATTTTCAGTATGTTTTGAGCATGTATTTTGAAAATACTCTAATACGGAGTAGGCATGTACAGATCGCTTCTGGGACCCCTAAATATCGAATTTTCGGGTGTTTTGGGACTGAATTTGAGATATCGACTTTTTGGCACCTAAAAGATCGATTTTTAGCATGTTTTTAGCCTATATTTTGAAAATATTCTAGCACTGAGTTGGCATGTACAGATTGCTTCTGGGACCCCAAAATATTGAATTTTCGGGTGTTTTGAGCCTGAATTTGAGATATAAACGGGTACAGAAGATACATGCACATATTGACTTTGGGCACCAAAAATATCGATTTTCAGCATGTTTTGGGCCTGAATTTTGAAAATACTCTAACACGGAGTAGGCATGTACAGATCGCTTCTGGGACCCAAAAATATCGAGTTTTCGGGTGTTTAGGGCCAGAATTTGAGATATAAACGGGTACAGAAGATGCATGCACATATCGACTTTTGGGCACCTAAAAGATCGATTTTCAGCATGTTTTTGGCCTGTATTTTGAAAATACTCTAACACGGAGTAGGCATGTACAGATTGCTTCTGGGACCCCAAACTATTGAATTTTCGGGTGTTTTGAGCCTGAATTTGAGATATAAACGGGTACTGAAGATGCATGCACATATCGACTTTTGTGCACCTAAAAGTTCGATTTTCAGTATGTTTTGAGCATGTATTTTGAAAATACTCTAACACGGAGTAGGCATTGACAGATCGCTTCTGGGACCCCTAAATATCGAATTTTCGGGTGTTTTGGGACTGAATTTGAGATATCGACTTTTTGGCACCTAAAAGATCGATTTTTAGCATGTTTTTAGCCTATATTTTGAAAGTATTCTAGCACTGTACAGAATGCTTCTGGGACCCCAAAATATTGAATTTTCGGGTGTTTTGAGCCTGAATTTGAGATATAAACGGGTACAGAAGATACATGCACATATTGACTTTGGGCACCAAAAATATCGATTTTCAGCATGTTTTGGGCCTGAATTTTGAAAATACTCTAACACGGAGTAGGCATGTACAGATCGCTTCTGGGACCCCAAAATATCGAATTTTCGGGTACTGAAGATGCATGCACATATCGACTTTTGTGCACCTAAAAGATCGATTTTCAGTATGTTTTGAGCATGTATTTTGAAAATACTCTAACACGGAGTAGGCATGTACAGATCGCTTCTGGGACCCCTAAATATCGAATTTTCGGGTGTTTTGGGACTGAATTTGAGATATCGACTTTTTGGCACCTAAAAGATCGATTTTTAGCATGTTTTTAGCCTATATTTTGAAAATATTCTAGCACTGAGTAGGCATGTACAGATTGCTTCTGGGACCCCAAAATATTGAATTTTCGGGTGTTTTGAGCCTGAATTTGAGATATAAACGGGTACAGAAGATACATGCACATATTGACTTTGGGCACCAAAAATATCGATTTTCAGCATGTTTTGGGCCTGAATTTTGAAAATACTCTAACACGGAGTAGGCATGTACAGATCGCTTCTGGGACCCAAAAATATCGAATTTTCGGGTGTTTAGGGCCAGAATTTGAGATATAAACGGGTACAGAAGATGCATGCACATATCGACTTTTGGGCACCTAAAAGATCGATTTTCAGTATGTTTTTGGCCTGTATTTTGAAAATACTTTAACACGGAGTAGGCATGTACAGATACCTTCTGGGACCTCTAAATATCGAATTTTCGGGTGTTTTGGGACTGAATTTGAGATATCGATTTTTTGGCACCTAAAATGTCGATTTTCAGCATGTTTTTAGCCTATATTTTGAAAATATTCTAGCACTGTGTAGGCATGTACAGATTGCTTCTGGGACCCCAAAATATTGAATTTTCGGGTGTTTTGGGACTGAATTTGAGATATAAACGGGTACTGAAGATGCATGCACATATCGACTTTTGTGCACCTAAAAGATCGATTTTCAGTATGTTTTGAGCATGTATTTTGAAAATACTCTAACACGGAGTAGGCATGTACAGATCGCTTCTGGGACCCCTAAATATCGAATTTTCGGGTGTTTTAGGACTGAATTTGAGATATCGACTTTTTGGCACCTAAAAGATCGATTTTTAGCATGTTTTTAGCCTATATTTTGAAAATATTCTAGCACTGTACAGATTGCTTCTGGGACCCCAAAATATTGAATTTTCGGGTGTTTTGAGCCTGAATTTGAGATATAAACGGGTACAGAAGATACATGCACATATTGACTTTGGGCACCAAAAATATCGATTTTCAGCATGTTTTGGGCCTGAATTTTGAAAATACTCTAACACGGAGTAGGCATGTACAGATCGCTTCTGGGACCCCAAAATATCGAATTTTCGGGTACTGAAGATGCATGCACATATCGACTTTTGTGCACCTAAAAGATCGATTTTCAGTATGTTTTGAGCATGTATTTTGAAAATACTCTAACACGGAGTAGGCATGTACAGATCGCTTCTGGGACCCCTAAATATCGAATTTTCGGGTGTTTTGGGACTGAATTTGAGATATCGACTTTTTGGCACCTAAAAGATCGATTTTTAGCATGTTTTTAGCCTATATTTTTTGAAAATATTCTAGCACTGAGTAGGCATGTACAGATTGCTTCTGGGACCCCAAAATATTTATTTTCGGGTGTTTTGAGCCTGAATTTGAGATATAAACGGGTACAGAAGATACATGCACATATTGACTTTGGGCACCAAAAATATCGATTTTCAGCATGTTTTGGGCCTGAATTTTGAAAATACTCTAACACGGAGTAGGCATGTACAGATCGCTTGGGGACCCCAAAATATCGAATTTTCGGGTGTTTAGGGCCAGAATTTGAGATATAAACGGGTACAGAAGATGCATGCACATATCGACTTTTGGGCACCTAAAAGATCGATTTTCAGTATGTTTTTGGCCTGTATTTTGAAAATACTTTAACACGGAGTAGGCATGTACAGATACCTTCTGGGACCTCTAAATATCGAATTTTCGGGTGTTTTGGGACTGAATTTGAGATATCGATTTTTTGGCACCTAAAATGTCGATTTTCAGCATGTTTTTAGCCTATATTTTGAAAATATTCTAGCACTGTGTAGGCATGTACAGATTGCTTCTGGGACCACAAAATATTGAATTTTCGGGTGTTTTGAGCCTGAATTTGAGATATAAACGGGTACAGAAGATACATGCACATATCGACTTTTGTGCACCTAAAAGACCGATTTTCAGTATGTTTTGAGCATGTATTTTGAAAATACTCTAACACGGACTAGGCATGTACAGATCGCTTCTGGGACCCCAAAATATCGAATTTTCGGGTGTTTAGGGCCAGAATTTGAGATATAAACGGGTACAGAAGATGCATGCACATATCGACTTTTGTGCACATAAAAGATCGATTTTCAGTATGTTTTGAGCATGTATTTTGAAAATACTCTAACACGGAGTAGGCATGTACAGATCGCTTCTGGGACCCCTAAATATCGAATTTTCGGGTGTTTTGGGACTGAATTTGAGATATAAACGGGTACTGAAGATGCATGCACATATCGACTTTTGTGCACCTAAAAGATCGATTTTCAGTATGTTTTGAGCATGTATTTTGAAAATACTCTAACACGGAGTAGGCATGTACAGATCGCTTCTGGGACCCCTAAATATCGAATTTTCGGGTGTTTTGGGACTGAATTTGAGATATCGACTTTTTGGCACCTAAATGATCGATTTTTAGCATGTTTTTAGCCTATATTTTGAAAATATTCTAGCACTGTACAGAATGCTTCTGGGACCCCAAAATATTGAATTTTCGGGTGTTTTGAGCCTGAATTTGAGATATAAACGGGTACAGAAGATACATGCACATATTGACTTTGGGCACCAAAAATATCGATTTTCAGCATGTTTTGGGTCTGAATTTTGAAAATACTCTAACACGGAGTAGGCATGTACAGATCGCTTCTGGGACCCCAAAATATCGAATTTTCGGGTACTGAAGATGCATGCACATATCGACTTTTGTGCACCTAAAAGATCAATTTTCAGTATGTTTTGAGCATGTATTTTGAAAATACTCTAACACGGAGTAGGCATGTACAGATCGCTTCTGGGACCCCTAAATATCGAATTTTCGGGTGTTTTGGGACTGAATTTGAGATATCGACTTTTTGGCACCTAAAAGATCGATTTTTAGCATGTTTTTAGCCTATATTTTGAAAATATTCTAGCACTGAGTAGGCATGTACAGATTGCTTCTGGGACCCCAAAATATTGAATTTTCGGGTGTTTTGAGCCTGAATTTGAGATATAAACGGGTACAGAAGATACATGCACATATTGACTTTGGGCACCAAAAATATCGATTTTCAGCATGTTTTGGACCTGAATTTTGAAAATACTCTAACACGGAGTAGGCATGTACAGATCGCTTCTGGGACCCCAAAATATCGAATTTTCGGGTGTTTAGGGCCAGAATTTGAGATATAAACGGGTACAGAAGATGCATGCACATATCGACTTTTGGGCACCTAAAAGATCGATTTTTAGTATGTTTTTGGCCTGTATTTTGAAAATACTCTAACACGGAGTAGGCATGTACAGATACCTTCTGGGACCTCTAAATATCGAATTTTCGGGTGTTTTGGGACTGAATTTGAGATATCGATTTTTTGGCACCTAAAATGTCGATTTTTAGCATGTTTTTAGCCTATATTTTGAAAATATTCTAGCACTGTGTAGGCATGTACAGATTGCTTCTGGGGCCCCCAAATATTTAATTTTCGGGTGTTTTGAGCCTGAATTTGAGATATAAACGGGTACAGAAGATACATGCACATATCGACTTTTGTGCACCTAAAAGATCGATTTTCAGTATGTTTTGAGCATGTATTTTGAAAATACTCTAACACGGAGTAGGCATGTACAGATCGCTTTTGGGACCCCAAAATATCGAATTTTCGGGTGTTTAGGGCCAGAATTTGAGATATAAACGGGTACAGAAGATGCATGCACATATCGACTTTTGTACACCTAAAAGATCGATTTTCAGTATGTTTTGAGCATGTATTTTGAAAATACACTAACACGGAGTAGGCATGTACAGATCGCTTCTGGGACCCCTAAATATCGAATTTTCGGGTGTTTTGGGACTGAATTTGAGATATCGACTTTTTGGCACCTAAAGGATCGATTTTTAGCATGTTTTTAGCCAATATTTTGAAAATATTCTAGCACTGTACAGATTGCTTCTGGGACCCCAAAATATTGAATTTTCGGGTGTTTTGAGCCTGAATTTGAGATATAAACGGGTACTGAAGATGCATGCACATATCAACTTTTGTGCACCTAAAAGATCGATTTTCAGTATGTTTTGAGCATGTATTTTGAAAATACTCTAACACGGAGTAGGCATGTATAGATCGCTTCTGGGACCCCTAAATATCGAATTTTCGGGTGTTTTGGGACTGAATTTGAGATATCGACTTTTTGGCACCTAAAAGATCGATTTTTAGCATGTTTTTAGCCTATATTTTGAAAATATTCTAGCACTGTACAGATTGCTTCTGGGACCCCAAAATATTGAATTTTCGGGTCTTTTGAGCCTGAATTTGAGATATAAACGGGTACAGAAGATACATGCACATATTGACTTTGGGCACCAAAAATATCGATTTTCAGCATGTTTTGGGCCTGAATTTTGAAAATACTCTAACACGGAGTAGGCATGTACAGATCGCTTCTGGGACCCCAAAATATCGAATTTTCCGTTACTGAAGATGCATGCACATATCGACTTTTGTGCACCAAAAAGATTGATTTTCAGTATGTTTTGAGCATGTATTTTGAAAATACTCTAACACGGAGTAGGCATGTACAGATCGCTTCTGGGACCCCTAAATATCGAATTTTCGGGTGTTTTGGGACTGAATTTGAGATATCGACTTTTTGGAACCTAAAAGATCGATTTTTAGCATGTTTTTAGCCTATATTTTGAAAATATTCTAGCACTGTACAGATTGCTTCTGGGACCCCAAAATATTGAATTTTCGGGTGTTTTGAGCCTGAATTTGAGATATAAACGGGTACAGAAGATACATGCACATATTGACTTTGGGCACCAAAAATATCGATTTTCAGCATGTTTTGGGCCTGAATTTTGAAAATACTCTAACATGGAGTAGGCATGTACAGATCGCTTCTGGGACCCCAAAATATCGAATTTTCGGGTATTTAGGGCCAGAATTTGAGATATAAACGGGTACAGAAGATGCATGCACATATCGACTTTTGGGCACCTAAAAGATCTATTTTCAGTATGTTTTTGGCCTGTATTTTGAAAATACTCTAACACGGAGTAGGCATGTACAGATACCTTCTGGGACCTCTAAATATCGAATTTTCGGGTGTTTTGGGACTGAATTTGAGATATCGATTTTTTGGCACCTAAAATGTCGATTTTTAGCATCTTTTTAGCCTATATTTTGAAAATATTCTAGCACTGTGTAGGCATGTACAGATTGCTTCTGGGACCCCAAAATATTGAATTTTCGGGTGTTTTGAGCCTGAATTTGAGATATAAACGGGTACAGAAGATACATGCACATATTGACTTTGGGCATCTAAAATATCGATTTTCAGCATGTTTTGGTCCTGTATTTTGAAACTACTCTAACACTGAGTAGGCATGTACAGATTGCTTCTGGGACCCCAAAATATTGAATTTTCGGGTGTTTTGAGCCTGAATTTGAGATATAAACGGGTACTGAAGATGCATGCACATATCGACTTTTGTGCACCTAAAAGATCGATTTTCAGTATGTTTTGAGCATGTATTTTGAAAATACTCTAACACGGAGTAGGCATGTACAGATCGCTTCTGGGACCCCAAAATATCGAATTTTCGGGTGTTTAGGGCCAGAATTTGAGATATAAACGGGTACAGAAGATGCATGCACATATCGACTTTTGTGCACCTAAAAGATCGATTTTCAGTATGTTTTGAGCATGTATTTTGAAAATACTCTAACTCGGAGTAGGCATGTACAGATCGCTTCTGGGACCCCTAAATATCGAATTTTCGGGTGTTTTGGGACTGAATTTGAGATATCGACATTTTGGCACCTAAAAGATCGATTTTTAGCATGTTTTTAGCCTATATTTTGAAAATATTCTAGCACTGTACAGATTGCTTCTGGGACCCCAAAATATTGAATTTTCGGGTGTTTTGAGCCTGAATTTGAGATATAAACGGGTACAGAAGATACATGCACATATTGACTTTGGGCACCAAAAATATCGATTTTCAGCATGTTTTAGGCCTGAATTTTGAAAATACTCTAACACGGAGTAGGCATGTACAGATCGCTTCTGGGACCCCAAAATATCGAATTTTCGGGTGTTTAGGGCCAGAATTTGAGATATAAACGGGTACAGAAGATGCATGCACATATCGACTTTTGGGCACCTAAAAGATCGATTTTCAGTATGTTTTTGGCCTGTTTTTTGAAAATACTCTAACACGGAGTAGGCATGTACAGATACCTTCTGGGACCTCTAAATATTGAATTTTCGGGTGTTTTGGGACTGAATTTGAGATATCGACTTTTTGGCACCTAAAATGTCGATTTTCAGCATGTTTTTAGCCTATATTTTGAAAATATTCTAGCACTGTGTAGGCATGTACAGATTGCTTCTGGGACCCCAAAATATTGAATTTTCGGGTGTTTTGAGCCTGAATTTGAGATATAAACGGGTACTGAAGATGCATGCACATATCGACTTTTGTGCACCTAAAATCTCGATTTTCAGTATGTTTTGAGCATGTATTTTGAAAATACTCTAACTCGGAGTAGGCATGTACAGATCGCTTCTGGGACCCCTAAATATCGAATTTTCGGGTGTTTTGGGACTGAATTTGAGATATCGACTTTTTGGCACCTAAAAGATCGATTTTTAGCATGTTTTTAGCCTATATATTGAAAATATTGTAGCACTGTACAGATTGCTTCTGGGACCCCAAAATATTGAATTTTCGGGTGTTTTGAGCCTGAATTTGAGATATAAACGGGTACAGAAGATACATGCACATATTGACTTTGGGCACCAAAAATATCGATTTTCAGCATGTTTTGGGCCTGAATTTTAAAAATACTCTAACCCGGAGTAGGCATGTACAGATCGCTTCTGGGACCCCAAAATATCGAATTTTCGGGTGTTTAGGGCCAGAATTTGAGATATAAACGGGTACAGAAGATGCATGCACATATCGACTTTTGGGCACCTAAAAGATCGATTTTCAGTATGTTTTTGGCCTGTATTTTGAAAATACTCTAACACGGAGTAGGCATGTACAGATCGCATCTGGGACCCCTAAATATCGAATTTTCGGGTGTTTTGGGACTGAATTTGAGATATCGACTTTTTGGCACCTAAAATGTCGATTTTTAGCATGTTTTTAGCCTATATATTGAAAATATTGTAGCACTGTACAGATTGCTTCTGGGACCCCAAAATATTGAATTTTCTGGTGTTTTGAGTCTGAATTTGAGATATAAACGGGTACAGAAGATACATGCACATATTGACTTTGGGCACCAAAAATATCGATTTTCAGCATGTTTTGGGCCTGAATTTTGAAAATACTCTAACACGGAGTAGGCATGTACAGATCGCTACTGGGACCCCAAAATATCGAATTTTCGGGTGTTTAGGTCCAGAATTTGAGATATAAACGGGTACAGAAGATGCATGCACATATCGACTTTTGTGCACCTAAAAGATCGATTTTCAGTATGTTTTTGGCCTGTATTTTGAAAATACTCTAACACGGAGTAGGCATGTACAGATACCTTCTGGGACCTCTAAATATCGAATTTTCGGGTGTTTTGGGACTGAATTTGAGATATCGATTTTTTAGCACCTAAAATGTCGATTTTTAGCATGTTTTTAGCCTATATTTTGAAAATATTCTAGCACTGTGTAGGCATGTACAGATTTCTTCTGGGGCCCCAAAATATTGAATTTTCGGGTGTTTTGAGCCTGAATTTGAGATATAAACGGGTACAGAAGATACATGCACATATTGACTTTGGGCATCTAAAATATCGATTTTCAGCATGTTTTGGGCCTGTATTTTGAAAATACTCTAACACTGAGTAGGCATGTACAGATTGCTTCTGGGACCCCAAATTATCGAATTTTCGGGTGTTTTGAGCCTGAATTTGAGATATAAACGGGTACTGAAGATGCATGCACATATCGACTTTTGTGCACCTAAAAGATCGATTTTCAGTATGTTTTGAGCATGTATTTTGAAAATACTCTAACACGGAGTAGGCATGTACAGATTGCTTCTGGGACCCCAAAATATCGAATTTTCGGGTGTTTTGGGACTGAATTTGAGATATAAACGGGTACTGAAGATGCATGCACATATCGACTTTTGTGCACCTAAAAGATCGATTTTCAGTATGTTTTTGGCCTGTATTTTGAAAATACTCTAACACGGAGTAGGCATGTACAGATACCTTCTGGGACCTCTAAATATCGAATTTTCGGGTGTTTTGGGACTGAATTTGAGATATCGACTTTTTGGCACCTAAAAGATCGATTTTTAGCATGTTTTTAGCCTATATTTTGAAAATATTCTAGCACTGAGTAGGCATGTACAGATTGCTTCTGGGACCCCAAAATATTGAATTTTCGGTTGTTTTGAGCCTGAATTTGAAATATAAACGGGTACAGAAGAAACATGCACATATTGACTTTGGGCACCAAAAATTTCGATTTTCAGCATGTTTTGGGCCTGAATTTTGAAAATACTCTAACACGGAGTAGGCATGTACAGATCGCTTCTGGGACCCCAAAATATCGAATTTTCGGGTGTTTAGGGCCAGAATTTGAGATATAAACGGGTACAGAAGATGCATGCACATATCGACTTTTGTGCACCTAAAAGATCGATTTTCAGTATGTTTTTGGCCTGTATTTTGAAAATACTCTAACACGGAGTAGGCATGTACAGATACCTTCTGGGACCTCTAAATATCGAATTTTCGGGTGTTTTGGGACTGAATTTGAGATATCGACTTTTTGGCACCTAAAAGATCGATTTTTAGCATGTTTTTAGCCTATATTTTGAAAATATTCTAGCACTGAGTAGGCATGTACAGATTGCTTCTGGGACCCCAAAATATTGAATTTTCGGTTGTTTTGAGCCTGAATTTGAGATATAAACGGGTACAGAAGAAACATGCACATATTGACTTTGGGCACCAAAAATCTCGATTTTCAGCATGTTTTGGGCCTGAATTTTGAAAATACTCTAACACGGAGTAGGCATGTACAGATCGCTTCTGGGACCCCAAAATATCGAATTTTCGGGTGTTTAGGGCCAGAATTTGAGATATAAACGGGTACAGAAGATGCATGCACATATCTACTTTTGGGCACCTAAAAGATCGATTTTCAGTATGTTTTTGGCCTGTATTTTGAAAATACTCTAACACGGAGTAGGCATGTACAGATACCTTCTGGGACCTCTAAATATCGAATTTTCGGGTGTTTTGGGACTGAATTTGAGATATCGATTTTTTGGCACCTAAAATGTCGATTTTCAGCATGTTTTTAGCCTATATTTTGAAAATATTCTAGCACTGTGTAGGCATGTACAGATTGCTTCTGGGACCCCAAAATATCGAATTTTCGGGTGTTTTGAGCCTGAATTTGAGATATAAACGGGTACAGAAGATCCATGCACATATAGACTTTTGGGCACCTAAAAGATCGATTTTCAGTATGTTTTTGGCCTGTATTTTGAAAATACTCTAACACGGAGTAGGCATGTACAGATACCTTGTGGGACCTCTAAATATCGAATTTTCGGGTGTTTTGGGACTGAATTTGATATATCGATTTTTTGGCACCTAAAATGTCGATTTTCAGCATGTTTTTAGCCTATATTTTTAAAATATTCTAGCACTGTGTAGGCATGTACAGATTGCTTCTGGGACCCCAAAATATTGAATTTTCGGGTGTTTTGAGCCTGAATTTGAGATATAAACGGGTACAGAAGATGCATGCACATATCGACTTTTGGGCACCTAAAAGATCGATTTTCAGTATGTTTTTGGCCTGTATTTTGAAAATACTCTAACACGGAGTAGGCATGTACAGATACCTTCTGGGACCTCTAAATAACGAATTTTCGGGAGTTTTGGGACTGAATTTGGGATATCGATTTTTTGGCACCTAAAATGTCGATTTTTAGCATGTTTTTAGCCTATATTTTGAAAATACTCTAACAATGAGTAGGCATGTACAGATTGCTTCTGGGACCCCAAAATATTGAATTTTCGGGTGTTTTGAGCCTGAATTTGAGATATAAACGGGTACTGAAGATGCATGCACATATCGACTTTTGTGCACCTAAAAGATCGATTTTCAGTATGTTTTGAGCATGTATTTTGAAAATATTCTAGCACTGAGTAGGCATGTACAGATTGCTTCTGGGACCCCAAAATATTGAGATTTCGGTTGTTTTGAGCCTGAATTTGAGATATAAACGGGTACAGAAGATACATGCACATATTATTGACTTTGGGCACCAAAAATATCGATTTTCAGCATGTTTTGGGCCTGAATTTTGAAAATACTCTAACACGGAGTAGGCATGTACAGATACCTTCTGGGACCCCAAAATATCGAATTTTCGGGTGTTTTGAGCCTGAATTTGAGATATAAACGGGTACTGAAGATTCATGCACATATCGACTTTTGTGCACCTAAAAGATCGATTTTCAGCATTTTTTGGGCCTGAATTTTGAAAATACTCTAACACTGAGTAGGCATGTACAGATTGCTTCTTTGACCCCAAAATATTGAATTTTCGGGTGTTTTGAGCCTGATTTTGAGATATAAACGGGTACTGAAGATGCATGCACATATCGACTTTTGGGCATCTAAAATATCGATTTTCAGCATGTTTTGAGCCCGTAATTTGAAAATACTCTAACACGGAGTAGGCATGTACAGATACCTTCTGGGACCTCTAAATATCGAATTTTCGGGTGTTTTGGGACTGAATTTGAGATATCGATTTTTTGGCACCAAAAATGTCGATTTTTAGCATGTTTTTAGCCTATATTTTGAAAATATTCTAGCACTGTGTAGGCATGTACAGATTGCTTCTGGGACCCCAAAATATTGAATTTTCGGGTGTTTTGAGCCTGAATTTGAGATATAAACGGGTACAGTAGATACATGCACATATTGACTTTGGGCATCTAAAATATCGATTTTCAGCATGTTTTGGGCCTGTATTTTGAAAATACTCTAACACTGAGTAGGCATGTACAGATTTTTTCTGGGACCCCAAAATATTGAATTTTCGGGTGTTTTGAGCCTGAATTTGAGATATAAACGGGTACTGAAGATGCATGCACATATTGACTTTTGTGCACCTAAAAGATCGATTTTCAGTATGTTTTTGGCCTGTTTTTTGAAAATACTCTAACACGGAGTAGGCATGTACAGATACCTTCTGGGACCTCTAGATATTGAATTTTCGGGTGTTTTGGGACTGAATTTGAGATATCGACTTTTTGGCACCTAAAATGTCGATTTTCAGCATGTTTTTAGCCTATATTTTGAAAATATTCTAGCACTGTGTAGGCATGTACAGATTGCTTCTGGGACCCCAAAATATTGAATTTTCGGGTGTTTTGAGCCTGAATTTGAGATATAAACGGGTACTGAAGATGCATGCACATATTGACTTTTGTGCACCTAAAAGATCGATTTTCAGTATGTTTTGAGCATGTATTTTGAAAATACTCTAACTCGGAGTAGGCATGTACAGATCGCTTCTGGGAACCCTAAATATCGAATTTTCGGGTGTTTTGGGACTGAATTTGAGATATCGACTTTTTGGCACCTAAAAGATCGATTTTTAGCATGTTTTTAGCCTATATATTGAAAATATTGTAGCACTGTACAGATTGCTTCTGGGACCCCAAAATATTGAATTTTCGGGTGTTTTGAGCCTGAATTTGAGATATAAACGGGTACAGAAGATACATGCACATATTGACTTTGGGCACCAAAAATATCGATTTTCAGCATGTTTTGGGCCTGAATTTTAAAAATACTCTAACACGGAGTAGGCATGTACAGATCGCTTTTGGGACCCCAAAATATCGAATTTTCGGGTGTTTAGGGCCAGAATTTGAGATATAAACGGGTACAGAAGATGCATGCACATATCGACTTTTGTACACCTAAAAGATCGATTTTCAGTATGTTTTGAGCATGTATTTTGAAAATACACTAACACGGAGTAGGCATGTACAGATCGCTTCTGGGACCCCTAAATATCGAATTTTCGGGTGTTTTGGGACTGAATTTGAGATATCGACTTTTTGGCACCTAAAGGATCGATTTTTAGCATGTTTTTAGCCAATATTTTGAAAATATTCTAGCACTGTACAGATTGCTTCTGGGACCCCAAAATATTGAATTTTCGGGTGTTTTGAGCCTGAATTTGAGATATAAACGGGTACTGAAGATGCATGCACATATCAACTTTTGTGCACCTAAAAGATCGATTTTCAGTATGTTTTGAGCATGTATTTTGAAAATACTCTAACACGGAGTAGGCATGTATAGATCGCTTCTGGGACCCCTAAATATCGAATTTTCGGGTGTTTTGGGACTGAATTTGAGATATCGACTTTTTGGCACCTAAAAGATCGATTTTTAGCATGTTTTTAGCCTATATTTTGAAAATATTCTAGCACTGTACAGATTGCTTCTGGGACCCCAAAATATTGAATTTTCGGGTCTTTTGAGCCTGAATTTGAGATATAAACGGGTACAGAAGATACATGCACATATTGACTTTGGGCACCAAAAATATCGATTTTCAGCATGTTTTGGGCCTGTATTTTGAAAATACTCTAACACTGAGTAGGCATGTACAGATTGTTTCTGGGACCCCAAAATATTGAATTTTCGGGTGTTTTGAGCCTGAATTTGAGATATAAACGGGTACTGAAGATGCATGCACATATCAACTTTTGTGCACCTAAAAGATCGATTTTCAGTATGTTTTGAGCATGTATTTTGAAAATACTCTAACACGGAGTAGGCATGTATAGATCGCTTCTGGGACCCCTAAATATCGAATTTTCGGGTGTTTTGGGACTGAATTTGAGATATCGATTTTTTGGCACCTAAAATGTCGATTTTTAGCATGTTTTTAGCCTATATTTTGAAAATATTCTAGCACTGTGTAGGCATGTACAGATTGCTTCTGGGACCCCAAAATATTGAATTTTCGGGTGTTTTGAGCCTGAATTTGAGATATAAACGGGTACAGAAGATACATGCACATATTGACTATGGGCATCTAAAATATCGATTTTCAGCATGTTTTGGGCCCGTATTTTGAAAATACTCTAACACTGAGTAGGCATGTAAAGATTGCTTCTGGGACCCCAAAATATTGAATTTTCGGGTGTTTTGAGCCTGAATTTGAGATATAAACGGGTACTGAAGATGCATGCACATATCGACTTTTGTGCACCTAAAAGATCGATTTTCAGTATGTTTTGAGCATGTATTTTGAAAATACTCTAATACGGAGTAGGCATGTACAGATCGCTTCTGGGACCCCTAAATATCAAATTTTCGGGTGTTTTGGGACTGAATTTGAGATATCGACTTTTTGGCACCTAAAAGATCGGTTTTTAGCATGTTTTTAGCCTATATTTTGAAAATATTCTAGCACTGTACAGATTGCTTCTGGGACCCCAAAATATTGAATTTTCGGGTGTTTTGAGCCTGAATTTGAGATATAAACGGGTACAGAAGATACATGCACATATTGACTTTGGGCACCAAAAATATCGATTTTCAGCATGTTTTGGGCCTGAATTTTGAAAATACTCTAACACGGAGTAGGCATGTACAGATTGCTTCTGGGACCCCAAAATATTGAATTTTCGGGTGTTTTGAGCCTGAATTTGAGATATAAACGGGTACTGAAGATGCATGCACATATCGACTTTTGTGCACCTAAAAGATCGATTTTCAGTATGTTTTGAGCATGTATTTTGAAAATACTATAACACGGAGTAGGAATGTACAGATCGCTTCTGGGACCCCTAAATATCGAATTTTCGGGTGTTTTGGGACTGAATTTGAGATATCGACTTTTTGGCACCTAAAAGATCGATTTTTAGCATGTTTTTAGCCTATATTTTGAAAATATTCTAGCACTGAGTAGGCATGTACAGATTGCTTCTGGGACCCCAAAATATTGAATTTTCGGTTGTTTTGAGCCTTAATTTGAGATATAAACGGGTACAGAAGATACATGCACATATTGACTTTGGGCACCAAAAATATCGATTTTCAGCATGTTTTGGGCCTGAATTTTGAAAATACTCTAACACGGAGTAGGCATGTACAGATCGCTTCTGGGACCCCAAAATATCGAATTTTCGGGTGTTTAGGGCCAGAATTTGAGATATAAACGGGTACAGAAGATGCATGCACATATCGACTTTTGGGCACCTAAAAGATCGATTTTCAGTATGTTTTTGGCCTGTATTTTGAAAATACTCTAACACCGAGTAGGCATGTACAGATACCTTCTGGGACCTCTAAATATCGAATTTTAGGGTGTTTTGGGACTGAATTTGAGATATCGATTTTTTGGCGCCTAAAATGTCGATTTTTAGCATGTTTTTAGCCTATATTTTGAAAATATTCTAGCACTGTGTAGGCATGTACAGATTGCTTCTGGGACCCCAAAATATTGAATTTTCGGGTGTTTTGAGCCTGAATTTGAGATATAAACGGGTACAGAAGATACATGCACATATTGACTTTGGGCACCAAAAATATCGATTTTCAGCATGTTTTGGGCCTGAATTTTGAAAATACTCTAACACGGAGTAGGCATGTACAGATCGCTTCTGGGACCCCAAAATATTGAATTTTCGGGTGTTTTGAGCCTGAATTTGAGATATAAACACGGAGTAGGCATGTACAGATCGCTTCTGGGACCCCAAAATATCGAATTTTCGGGTGTTTAGGGCCAGAATTTGAGATATAAACTGGTACAGAAGATGCATGCACATATCGACTTTTGGGCACCTAAAAGATCGATTTTCAGTATGTTTTTGGCTTGTATTTTGAAAATACTCTAACACGGAGTAGGCATGTACAGATACCTTCTGGGACCTCAAAATATCGAATTTTCGGGTGTTTTGGGACTGAATTTGAGATATCGATTTTTTGGCACCTAAAATGTCGATTTTTAGCATGTTTTTAGCCTATATTTTGAAAATATTCTAGCACTGTGTAGGCATGTACAGATTGCTTCTGGGACCCCAAAATATTGAATTTTCGGGTGTTTTGAGCCTTAATTTGAGATATAAACGGGTACAGAAGATACATGCACATATTGACTTTGGGCACCAAAAATATCGATTTTCAGCATGTTTTGGGCCTGAATTTTGAAAATACTCTAACACGGAGTAGGCATGTACAGATCGCTTCTGGGACCCCAAAATATCGAGTTTTCGGGTGTTTAGGGCCAGAATTTGAGATATAAACGGGTACAGAAGATGCATGCACATATCGACTTTTGGGCACCTAAAAGATCGATTTTCAGTATGTTTTTGGCCTGTATTTTGAAAATACTCTAACACGGAGTAGGCATGTACAGATACCTTCTGGGACCTCTAAATATCGAATTTTCGGGTGTTTTGGGACTGAATTTGAGATATCGATTTTTTGGCACCTAAAATGTCGATTTTCAGCATGTTTTTAGCCTATATTTTGAAAATATTCTAGCACTGTGTAGGCATGTACAGATTGCTTCTGGGACCCCAAAATATTGAATTTTCGGGTGTTTTGAGCCTGAATTTGAGATATAAACGGGTACAGAAGATACATGCACATATTGACTTTGGGCACCAAAAATATCGATTTTCAGCATGTTTTGGGCCTGAATTTTGAAAATACTCTAACACGGAGTAGGCATGTACAGATCGCTTCTGGGACCCCAAAATATCGAATTTTCGGGTGTTTAGGGCCAGAATTTGAGATATAAACGGGTACAGAAGATGCATGCACATATCGACTTTTGTGCACCTAAAAGATCGATTTTTAGTATGTTTTTGGCCTGTATTTTGAAAATACTCTAACACGGAGTAGGCATGTACAGATACCTTCTGGGACCTCTAAATATCGAATTTTCGGGTGTTTTGGGACTGAATTTGAGATATCGATTTTTTGGCACCTAAAATGTCGATTTTTAGCATGTTTTTGGCCTATATTTTGAAAATATTCTAGCACTGTGTAGGCATGTACAGATTGCTTCTGGGTTCCCAAAATATTGAATTTTCGGGTGTTTTGAGCCTGAATTTGAGATATAAACGGGTACAGAAGATACATGCACATATTGACTTTGGGCATCAAAAATATCGATTTTCAGCATGTTTTGGGCCTGTATTTAGAAAATACTCTAACACTGAGTAGGCATGTACAGATTGCTTCTGGGACCCCAAAATATCGAATTTTCGGGTGTTTTGAGCCTGAATTTGAGATATAAACGGGTACTGAAGATGCATGCACATATCGACTTTTGTGCACCTAAAAGATCGATTTTCAGTATGTTTTGAGCATGTATTTTGAAAATACTCTAACACGGAGTAGGCATGTACATATCGCTTCTGGGACCCCTAAATATCGAATTTTCGGGTGTTTTGGGACTGAATTTGAGATATCGACTTTTTAGCACCTAAAAGATCGATTTTTAGCATGTTTTTTGCCTATATTTTGAAAATATTCTAGCACTGAGTAGGCATGTACAGATTGCTTCTGGGACCCCAAAATATTGAATTTTCGGGTGTTTTGAGCCTGAATTTGAGATATAAACGGGTACAGAAGATACATGCACATATTGACTTTGGGCATCAAAAATATCGATTTTCAGCATGTTTTGGGCCTGAATTTTGAAAATACTCTAACACGGAGTAGGCATGTACAGATTGCTTCTGGGACCCCAAAATATCGAATTTTCGGGTGTTTAGGGCCAGAATTTGAGATATAAACGGGTACAGAAGAAGCATGCACATATCGACTTTTGGGCACCTAAAAGATCGATTTTCAGTATGTTTTTGGCCTGTATTTTGAAAATACTCTAACACGGAGTAGGCATGTACAGATACCTTCTGGGACCTCTAAATATCGAATTTTCAGGTTTGTTTTGGGATTGAATTTGAGATATCGATTTTTTAGCACCTAAAATGTCGATTTTTAGCATGTTTTTAGCCTATATTTTGAAAATATTCTAGCACTGTGTAGGCATGTACAGATTGCTTCTGGGACCCCAAAATATTGAATTTTCGGGTGTTTTGAGCCTGAATTTGAGATATAAACGGGTACAGAAGATACATGCACATATTGACTTTGGGCATCTAAAATATCGATTTTCAGCATGTTTTGGGCCTGTATTTTGAAAATACTCTAACACTGAGTAGGCATGTACAGATTGCTTCTGGGACCCCAAAATATTGAATTTTCGGGTGTTTTGAGCCTGAATTTGAGATATAAACGGGTATTGAAGATGCATGCACATATCGACTTTTGTGCACCTAAAATCTCGATTTTCAGTATGTTTTGAGCATGAATTTTGAAAATACTCTAACTCGGAGTAGGCATGTACAGATCGCTTCTGGGACCCCTAAATATCGAATTTTCGGGTGTTTTGGGACTGAATTTGAGATATCGACTTTTTGGCACCTAAAAGATCGATTTTTAGCATGTTTTTAGCCTATATTTTGAAAATATTCTAGCACTGAGTAGGCATGTACAGATTGCTTCTGGGACCCCAAAATATTGAATTTTCGGTTGTTTTGAGCCTGAATTTGAGATATAAACGGGTACAGAAGATACATGCACATATTGACTTTGGGCACCAAAAATATCGATTTTCAGCATGTTTTGGGCCTGAATTTTGAAAATACTCTAACACGGAGTAGGCATGTACAGATCGCTTCTGGGACCCCAAAATATCGAATTTTGGGTTTTTAGGGCCAGAATTTGAGATATAAACGGGTACAGAAGATGCATGCACATATCGACTTTTGGGCACCTAAAAGATCGATTTTCAGTATGTTTTTGGCCTGTATTTTGAAAATACTCTAACACGGAGTAGGCATGTACATATACCTTCTGGGACCTCTAAATATCGAATTTTCGGGTGTTTTGGGACTGAATTTGAGATATCGATTTTTTGGCACCTAAAATGTCGATTTTTAGCATGTTTTTGGCCTATATTTTGAAAATATTCTAGCACAGAGTAGGCATGTACAGATTGCTTCTGGGGCCCCAAAATATTGAATTTTCGGGTGTTTTGAGCCTGAATTTGAGATATAAACGGGTACAGAAGATACATGCACATATTGACTTTGGGCACCAAAAATATCGATTTTCAGCATGTTTTGGGCCTGAATTTTGAAAATACTCTAACACGGAGTAGGCATGTACAGATCGCTTCTGGGACCCCAAAATATCGAATTTTCGGGTGTTTTGAGCCTGAATTTGAGATATAAACGGGTACTGAAGATGCATGCACATATCGACTTTTGTGCACCTAAAAGATCGATTTTCAGTATGTTTTGAGCATGTATTTTGAAAATACTCTAACACGGAGAAGGCATGTACAGATCGCTTCTGAGACCCCTAAATATCGAATTTTCGGGTGTTTTGGGACTGAATTTGAGATATCGACTTTTTGGCACCTAAAAGATCGATTTTTAGCATGTTTTTAGCCTATATTTTGAAAATATTCTAGCACTGTACAGATTGCTTCTGGGACCCCAAAATATTGAATTTTCGGGTGTTTTGAGCCTGAATTTGAGATATAAACGGGTACTGAAGATGCATGCACATATCGACTTTTGTGCACCTAAAAGATCGATTTTCAGTATGTTTTGAGCATGTATTTTGAAAATACTCTAACACGGAGTAGGCATGTACAGATCGCTTCAGGGACCCCAAAATATCGAATTTTCGGGTGTTTAGGGCCAGAATTTGATATATAAACGGGTACATAAGATGCATGCACATATCGACTTTTGGGCACCTAAAAGATCGATTTTCAGTATGTTTTTGGCCTGTATTTTGAAAATAATCTAACACGGAGTAGGCATGTACAGATACCTTCTGGGACCTCTAAATATCGAATTTTCGGGTGTTTTGGGACTGAATTTGAGATATCGATTTTTTGGCACCTAAAATGTCGATTTTTAGCATGTTTTTAGCCTATATTTTGAAAATATTCTAGCACTGTGTAGGCATGTACAGATTGCTTCTGGGACCCCAAAATATTGAATTTTCGGGTGTTTTGAGCCTGAATTTGAGATATAAACGGGTACTGAAGATGCATGCACATATCGACTTTTGTGCACCTAAAAGATCGATTTTCAGTATGTTTTGAGCATGTATTTTGAAAATACTCTAACACGGAGTAGGCATGTACAGATCGTTTCTGGGACCCCTAAATATCGAATTTTCGGGTGTTTTGGGACTGAATTTGAGATATCGACTTTTTGGCACCTAAAAGATCGATTTTTAGCATGTTTTTAGCCTATATTTTGAAAATATTCTAGCACTGTACAGATTGCTTCTGGGACCCCAAAATATTGAATTTTCGGGTGTTTTGAGACTGAATTTGAGATATAAACGGGTACAGAAGATACATGCACATATTGACTTTGGGCACCAAAAATATCGATTTTCAGCATGTTTTGGGCCTGAATTTAGAAAATACTCTAACACGGAGTAGGCATGTACAGATCGCTTCTGGGACCCCAAAATATAGAATTTTCGGGTGTTTAGGGCCAGAATTTGAGATATAAACGGGTACAGAAGATGCATGCACATATCGACTTTTGGGCACCTAAAAGATCGATTTTCAGTATGTTTTTGGCCTGTATTTTGAAAATACTCTAACACGGAGTAGGCATGTACAGATACCTTCTGGGACCTCTAAATATCGAATTTTCGGGTGTTTTGGGACTGAATTTGATATATCGATTTTTTGGCACCTAAAATGTCGATTTTTAGCATGTTTTTAGCCTATATTTTGAAAATATTCTAGCACTGTGTAGGCATGTACAGATTGCTTCTGGGACCCCAAAATATTGAATTTTCGGGTGTTTTGAGCCTGAATTTGAGATATAAACGGGTACAGAAGATACATGCACATATTGACTTTGGGCATCTAAAATATCGATTTTCAGCATGTTTTGGGCCTGTATTTTGAAAATACTCTAACACTGAGTAGGCATGTACAGATTGTTTCTGGGACCCCAAAATATTGAATTTTCGGGTGTTTTGAGCCTGAATTTGAGATATAAACGGGTACTGAAGATGCATGCACATATCGACTTTTGTGCACCTAAAAGATCGATTTTCAGTATGTTTTGAGCATGAATTTTGAAAATACTCTAACACGGAGTAGGCATGTACAGATCGCTTCTGGGACCCCTAATTATCGAATTTTCGGGTGTTTTGGTACTGAATTTGAGATATCGACTTTTTGGCACCTAAAAGATCGATTTTCAGCATGTTTTTAGCCTATATTTTGAAAATATTCTAGCACTGAGTAGGCATGTACAGATTGCTTCTGGGACCCCAAAATATTGAATTTTCAGTTGTTTTGAGCCTTAATTTGAGATATAAACGGTTACAGAAGATACATGCACATATTGACTTTGGGCACCAAAAATATCGATTTTCAGCATGTTTTGGGCCTGAATTTTGAAAATACTCTAACACGGAGTAGGCATGTACAGATCGCTTCTGGGACCCCAAAATATCGAGTTTTCGGGTGTTCAGGGCCAGAATTTGAGATATAAACGGGTACAGAAGATGCATGCACATATCGACTTTTGGGCACCTAAAAGATCGATTTTCAGTATGTTTTTGGCCTGTATTTTGAAAATACTCTAACACGGAGTAGGCATGTACAGATACCTTCTGGGACCTCTAAATATCGAATTTTCGGGTGTTTTGGGACTGAATTTGAGATATCGATTTTTTGGCACCTAAAATGTCGATTTTCAGCATGTTTTTAGCCTATATTTTGAAAATATTCTAGCACTGTGTAGGCATGTACAGATTGCTTCTGGGACCCCAAAATATTGAATTTTCGGGTGTTTTGAGCCTGAATTTGAGATATAAACGGGTACAGAAGATACATGCACATATTGACTTTGGGCATCTAAAATATCGATTTTCAGCATGTTTTGGGCCTGTATTTTGAAAATACTCTAACACTGAGTAGGCATGTACAGATTGCTTCTGGGACCCCAAAATATTGAATTTTCGGGTGTTTTGAGCCTGAATTTGAGATATAAACGGGTACTGAAGATGCATGCACATATCGACTTTTGTGCACCTAAAAGATCGATTTTCAGTATGTTTTGAGCATGTATTTTAAAAATACTCTAACACAGAGTAGGCATGTACAGATCGCTTCTGGGACCCCTAAATATCGAATTTTCGGGTGTTTTGGGACTGAATTTGAGATATCGGCTTTTTGGCACCTAAAAGATCGATTTTTAGCATGTTTTTAGCCTATATTTTGAAAATATTCTAGAACTGTACAGATTGCTTCTGGGACCCCAAAATATTGAATTTTCGGGTGTTTTGAGCCTGAATTTGAGATATAAACGGGTACAGAAGATACATGCACATATTGACTTTCGGCACCAAAAATATCGATTTTCAGCATGTTTTGGGCCTGAATTTTGAAAATACTCTAACACGGAGTAGGCATGTACAGATCGCTTCTGGGACCCCTAAATATCGAATTTCCGGGTGTTTTGGGACTGAATTTGAGATATCGATTTTTTAGCACCTAAAATGTCGATTTTAGAATGTTTTTAGCCTATATTTTGAAAATACTCTAACACTGAGTAGGCATGTACAGATTGCTTCTGGGACCCCAAAATATTGAATTTTCGGGTGTTTTGAGCCTGAATTTGAGATATAAACGGGTACTGAAGATGCATGCACATATCGACTTTTGTGCACCTAAAAGAACGATTTTCAGTATGTTTTGGGCATGTATTTTGAAAATACTCTAAAACGGAGTAGGAATGTACAGATCGCTTCTGGGACCCCTAAATATCGAATTTTCGGGTGTTTTGGGACTGAATTTGAGATATCGACTTTTTGGCACCTAAAAGATCGATTTTTAGCATGTTTTTAGCCTATATTTTGAAAATAATCTAGCACTGAGTAGGCATGTACAGATTGCTTCTGGGACCCCAAAATATTGAATTTTCGGTTGTTTTGAGCCTGAATTTGAGATATAAACGGGTACAGAAGATACATGCACATATTGACTTTCGCCACCAAAAATATCGATTTTCAGCATGTTTTGGGCCTGAATTTTGAAAATACTCTAACACGGAGTAGGCATGTACAGATACCTTCTGGGACCCCAAAATATCGAATTTTCGGGTGTTTAGGGCCAGAATTTGAAATATAAACGGGAACAGAAGATGCATGCACATATCGACTTTTGGGCACGTAAAAGATCGATTTTCAGTATGTTTTTGGCCTGTATCTTGAAAATACTCTAACACGGAGTAGGCATGTACAAATACCTTCTGGGACCTCTAAATATCGAATTTTCGGGTGTTTTGGGACTGAATTTGAGATATCGATTTTTTGGCACCTAATATGTCGATTTTTAGCATGTTTTTAGCCTATATTTTGAAAATATTCTAGCACTGTGTAGGCATGTACAGATTGCTTCCGGGACCCCAAAATATTGAATTTTCGGGTGTTTTGAGCCTGAATTGGAGATATAAACGGGTACAGAAGATACATGCACATATTGACTTTGGGCATGTAAAATATCGATTTTCAGCATGTTTTGGGCCTGTATTTTGAAAATACTCTATCACTGAGTAGGCATGTACAGATTGCTTCTGGGACCCCAAAATATTGAATTTTCGGGTGTTTTGAGCCTGAATTTGAGATATAAACGGGTACTGATGATGCATGCACATATCGACTTTTGTGTACCTAAAAGATCGATTTTCAGCATGTTTTGGGCCTGAATTTTGAAAATACTCTAACACGGAGTAGGCATGTACAGATCGCTTCTGGGACCCCTAAATATCGAATTTTCGGATGTTTTGGGACTGAATTTGAGATATCGACTTTTTGGCACCTAAAAGATCGATTTTTAGCATGTTTTTAGCCTATATTTTGAAAATAGTCTAGCACTGAGTAGGCATGTACAGATCGCTTCTGGGACCCCAAAATATCGAATTTTCGGGTGTTTAGGGCCAGAATTTGAGATATAAACGGGTACTGAAGATGCATGCACATATCGACTTTTGTGCACCTAAAAGATCGATTTTCAGTATGTTTTGAGCATGTATTTTGAAAATACTCTAACACGGAGTAGGCATGTACAGATCGCTTCTGGGACCCCTAAATATCGAATTTTCGGGTGTTTTGGGACTGAATTTGAGATATCGACTTTTTGGCACCTAAAAGATCGATTTTTAGCATGTTTTTAGCCTATATTTTGAAAATATTCTACAGATTGCTTCTGGGACCCCAAAATATTGAATTTTCGGGTGTTTTGAGCCTGAATTTAAGATATAAACGGGTGCAGAAGATACATGCATATATTGACTTTGGGCACCAAAAATATCGATTTTCAGCATGTTTTGGGCCTGAATTTTGAAAATACTCTAACACGGAGTAGGCATGTACAGATCGCTTCTGGGACCCCAAAATATCGAATTTTCGGGTGTTTAGGGCCAGAATTTGAGATATAAACGGGTACAGAAGATGCATGCACATATCGACTTTTGGGCACCTAAAAGATCGATTTTCAGTATGTTTTTGGCCTGTATTTTGAAAATACTCTAACACGGAGTAGGCATGTACAGATACCTTCTGGGACCTCTAAATATCGAATTTTCGGGTGTTTTGGGACTGAATTTGAGATATCGATTTTTTGGCACCTAAAATGTCGATTTTTAGCATGTTTTTAGCCTATATTTTGAAAATATTCTAGCACTGTACAGATTGCTTCTGGGACCCCAAAATATTGAATTTTCGGGTGTTTTGAGCCTGAATTTGAGATATAAACGGGTACAGAAGATACATGCACATATTGACTTTGGGCATCTAAAATATCGATTTTCAGCATGTTTTGGGCCTGTATTTTGAAAATACTCTAACACTGAGTAGGCATGTACAGATTGATTCTGGGACCCCAAAATATTGAATTTTCGGGGGTTTTGAGCCTGAATTTGAGATATAAACGGGTACTGAAGATGCATGCACATATCGACTTTTGTGCACCTAAAAGATCGATTTTCAGTATGTTTTGAACATGTATTTTTAAAATACTCTAACACGGATTAGGCATGTACAGATCGCTTCTGGGACCCCTAAATATCGAATTTTCGGGTGTTTTGGGACTGAATTTGAGATATCGACTTTTTGGCACCTAAAAGATCGATTTTTAGCATGTTTTTAGCCTATATTTTGAAAATATTCTAGCACTGAGTAGGCATGTACAGATTGCTTCTGGGACCCCAAAATATTGAATTTTTGGGTGTTTTGAGCCTGAATTTGAGATATAAACGGGTACAGAAGATACATGCACATATTGACTTTGGGCACCAAAAATATCGATTTTCAGCATGTTTTGGGCCTGAATTTTGAAAATACTCTAACACGGAGTAGGCATGTACAGATCGCTTCTGGGACCCCAAAATATCGAATTTTCGGGTGTTTAGGGCCAGAATTTGAGATATAAACGGGTACAGAAGATGCATGCACATATCGACTTTTGTGCACCTAAAAGATCGATTTTCAGTATGTTTTTGGCCTGTATTTTGAAAATACTCTAACACGGAGTAGGCATGTACAGATACCTTCTGGGACCTCTAAATATCGAATTTTCGGGTGTTTTGGGACTGAATTTGAGATATCGATTTTTTGGCACCTAAAATGTCGATTTTTAGCATGTTTTTAGCCTATATTTTGAAAATATTCTAGCACTGTGTAGGCATGTACAGATTGCTTCTGGGACCCCAAAATATTTAATTTTCGGGTGTTTTGAGCCTGAATTTGAGATATAAACGGGTACAGAAGATACATGCACATATTGACTTTGGGCACCTAAAATATCGATTCTCAGCATGTTTTGGGCCTGAATTTTGAAAATACTCTAACACAGAGTAGGCATGTACAGATCGCTTCTGGGACCCCAAAATATCGAATTTTCGGGTGTTTAGGGCCAAAATTTGAGATATAAACGGGTACAGAAGATGCATGCACATATCTACTTTTGGGCACCTAAAAGATCGATTTTCAGTATGTTTTTGGCCTGTATTTTGAAAATACTCTAACACGGAGTAGGCATGTACAGATACCTTCTGGGACCTCTTAATATCGAATTTTCGGGTGTTTTGGGACTGAATTTGAGATATCGATTTTTTGGCACCTTAAATGTCGATTTTTAGCATGTTTTTAGCCTATATTTTGAAAATATTCTAGCACTGTACAGATTGCTTCTGGGACCCCAAAATATTGAATTTTCGGGTGTTTTGAGCCTGAATTTGAGATATAAACGGGTACAGAAGATACTTGTACATATTGACTTTGGGCACCAAAAATATCGATTTTCAGCATGTTTTGGGCCTGAATTTTGAAAATACTCTAACACGGAGTAGGCATGTACAGATCGCTTCTGGGACCCCAAAATATCGAATTTTCGGGTGTTTAGGGCCAGAATTTGAGATATAAACGGGTACAGAAGATGCATGCACATATCGACTTTTGGGCACCTAAAAGATCGATTTTTAGTATGTTTTTCGCCTGTATTTTGAAAATACTCTAACACGGAGTAGTCATGTACAGATACCTTCTGGGACCTCTAAATATCGAATTTTCGTGTGTTTTGGGACTGAATTTGAGATATCGACTTTTTGGCACCTAAAATGTCGATTTTTAGCATGTTTTTAGCCTATATTTTGAAAATATTCTAGCACTGTGTAGGCATGTACAGATTGCTTCCGGGACCCCAAAATATTGAATTTTCGGGTGTTTTGAGCCTGAATTGGAGATATAAACGGGTACAGAAGATACATGCACATATTGACTTTGGGCATCTAAAATATCGATTTTCAGCATGTTTTGGGCCTGTATTTTGAAAATACTCTAACACTGAGTAGGCATGTACAGATTGCTTCTGGGACCCCAAAATATCGAATTTTCGGGTGTTTTGAGCCTGAATTTGAGATATAAACGGGTACTGAAGATGCATGCACATATCGACTTTTGTGCACCTAAAAGATCGATTTTCAGTATGTTTTGAGCATGTATTTTGAAAATACTCTAACACGGAGTAGGCATGTACAGATACCTTCTGGGACCTCTAAATATCGAATTTTCGGGTGTTTTGGGACTGAATTTGATATATCGATTTTTTGGCACCTAAAATGTCGATTTTTAGCATGTTTTTAGCCTATATTTTGAAAATATTCTAGCACTGAGTAGGCATGTACAGATTGCTTCTGGGACCCCAAAATATTGAATTTTTGGGTGTTTTGAGCCTGAATTTGAGATATAAACGGGTACAGAAGATACATGCACATATTGACTTTGGGCACCAAAAATATCGATTTTCAGCATGTTTTGGGCCTGAATTTTGAAAATACTCTAACACGGAGTAGGCATGTACAGATAGCTTTTGGGACCCCTAAATATCGAATTTTCGGGTGTTTAGGGCCAGAATTTGAGATATAAACGGGTACAGAAGATGCATGCACATATCGACTTTTGTGCACCTAAAAGATCGATTTTCAGTATGTTTTTGGCCTGTATTTTGAAAATACTCTAACACGGAGTAGGCATGTACAGATACCTTCTGGGACCTCTAAATATCGAATTTTCGGGTGTTTTGGGACTGAATTTGAGATATCGATTTTTTGGCACCTAAAATGTCGATTTTTAGCATGTTTTTAGCCTATATTTTGAAAATATTCTAGCACTGTACAGATTGCTTCTGGGACCCCAAAATATTGAATTTTCGGGTGTTTTGAGCCTGAATTTGAGATATAAACGGGTACAGAAGATACATGTACATATTGACTTTGGGCACCAAAAATATCGATTTTCAGCATGTTTTGGGCCTGAGTTTTGAAAATACTCTAACACGGAGTAGGCATGTACAGATCGCTTCTGGGACCCCAAAATATCGAATTTTCGGGTGTTTAGGGCCAGAATTTGAGATATAAACGGGTACAGAAGATGCATGCACATATCGACTTTTGGGCACCTAAAAGATCGATTTTTAGTATGTTTTTCGCCTGTATTTTGAAAATACTCTAACACGGAGTAGTCATGTACAGATACCTTCTGGGACCTCTAAATATCGAATTTTCGGGTGTTTTGGGACTGAATTTGAGATATCGACTTTTTGGCACCTAATATGTCGATTTTTAGCATGTTTTTAGCCTATATTTTGAAAATATTCTAGCACTGTGTAGGCATGTACAGATTGCTTCCGGAACCCCAAAATATTGAATTTTCGGGTGTTTTGAGCCTGAATTGGAGATATAAACGGGTACAGAAGATACATGCACATATTGACTTTGTGCATGTAAAATATCGATTTTCAGCATGTTTTGGGCCTGTATTTTGAAAATACTCTAACACTGAGTAGGCATGTACAGATTGCTTCTGGGACCCCAAAATATCGAATTTTCGGGTGTTTTGAGCCTGAATTTGAGATATAATCGGGTACTGAAGATGCTTGCACATATCGACTTTTGTGCACCTAAAAGATCGATTTTCAGTATGTTTTGAGCATGTATTTTGAAAATACTCTAACACGGAGTAGGCATGTACAGATCGCTACTGGGACCCCTAAATATTGAATTTTCGGGTGTTTTGGGACTGAATTTGAGATATCGACTTTTTGGCACCTAAAAGATCGATTTTTAGCATGTTTTTAGCCTATATTTTGAAAATATTCTACAGATTGCTTCTGGGACCCCAAAATATTGAATTTTCGGGTGTTTTGAGCCTGAATTTGAGATATAAACGGGTACAGAAGATACATGCACATATTGACTTTGGGCACCAAAAATATCGATTTTCAGCATGTTTTGGGCCTGAATTTTGAAAATATTCTAACACAGAGTAGGCATGTACAGATCGCTTCTGGGACCCCAAAATATCGAATTTTCGGGTGTTTAGGGCCAGAATTTGAGATATAAACGGGTACAGAAGATGCATGCACATATCGACTTTTGGGCACCTAAAAGATCGATTTTCAGTATGTTTTGAGCATGTATTTTAAAAAAATACTCTAACACGGAGTAGGCATGTACAGATCGCTTCTGGGACCCCTAAATATCGAATTTTCGGGTGTTTTGGGACTGAATTTGAGATATCGACTTTTTGGCACATAAAAGATCGATTTTTAGCATGTTTTTAGCCTATATTTTGAAAATATTCTAGCTCTGTACAGATTGCTTCTGGGACCCCAAAATATTGAATTTTCGGGTGTTTTGAGCCTGAATTTGAGATATAAACGGGTACAGAAGATACATGCACATATTGACTTTGGGCACCAAAAATATCGATTTTCAGCATGTTTTGGGCCTGAATTTTGAAAATACTCTAACACGGAGTAGGCATGTACATATCGCTTCTGGGACCCCAAAATATCGAATTTTCGGGTGTTTAGGGCCAGAATTTGAGAAATAAACGGGTACAGAAGATGCATGCACATATCGACTTTTGGGCACCTAAAAGATCGATTTTCAGTATGTTTTTGGCCTGTAATTTGAAAATACTCTAACACGGAGTAGGCATGTACAGATACCTTCTGGGACCTCTAAATATCGAAATTTCGGGTGTTTGGGGACTGAATTTGAGATATCGATTTTTTGGCACCTAAAATGTCGATTTTTAGCATGTTTTTAGCCTATATTTTGAAAATATTCTAGCACTGTGTAGGCATGTACAGATTGCTTCTGGGACCCCAAAATACTGAATTTTCGGGTGTTTTGAGCCTGAATTTGAGATATAAACGGGTACAGAAGATACATGCACATATTGACTTTGGGCATCTAAAATATCGTTTTTCAGCATGTTTTGGGCCTGTATTTTGAAAATACTCTAACACTGAGTAGGCATGTACAGATTGCTTCTGGGACCCCAAAATATTGAATTTTCGGGTGTTTTGAGCCTGAATTTGAGATATAAACGGGTACATATCGACTTTTGTGCACCTAAAAAATCGATTTTCAGTATGTTTTGAGCATGTATTTTGAAAATACTCTAACACGGAGTAGGCATGTACAGATCGCTATTGGGACCCCTAAATATCGAATTTTCGGGTGTTTTGGGACTGAATTTGAGATATCGACTTTTTGGCACCTAAAAGATCGATTTTTAGCATGTTTTTAGCCTATATTTTGAAAATATTCTAGCACTGAGTAGGCATGTACAGATCGCTTCTGGGACCCCAAAATATCGAATTTTCGGGTGTTTTGAGCCTGAATTTGAGATATAAACGGGTACTGAAGATGCATGCACATATCGACTTTTGTGCACCTAAAAGATCGATTTTCAGTATGTTTTGAGCATGTATTTTGAAAATACTCTAACACGGAGTAGGCATGTACAGATACCTTCTGGGACCTCTTAATATCGAATTTTCGGGTGTTTTGGGACTGAATTTGAGATATCGATTTTTTGGCACCTAAAATGTCGATTTTTAGCATGTTTTTAGCCTATATTTTGAAAATATTCTAGCACTGTGTAGGCATGTACAGATTGCTTCTGGGACCCCAAAATATTTAATTTTCGGGTGTTTTGAGCCTGAATTTGAGATATAAACGGGTACAGAAGATACATGCACATATATTGACTTTGGGCACCTAAAATATCGATTCTCAGCATGTTTTGGGCCTGAATTTTGAAAATACTCTAACACAGAGTAGGCATGTACAGATCGCTTCTGGGACCCCAAAATATCGAATTTTCGGGTGTTTAGGGCCAAAATTTGAGATATAAACGGGTACAGAAGATGCATGCACATATCTACTTTTGGGCACCTAAAAGATCGATTTTCAGTATGTTTTTGGCCTGTATTTTGAAAATACTCTAACACGGAGTAGGCATGTACAGATACCTTCTGGGACCTCTTAATATCGAATTTTCGGGTGTTTTGGGACTGAATTTGAGATATCGATTTTTTGGCACCTTAAATGTCGATTTTTAGCATGTTTTTAGCCTATATTTTGAAAATATTCTAGCACTGTACAGATTGCTTCTGGGACCCCAAAATATTGAATTTTCGGGTGTTTTGAGCCTGAATTTGAGATATAAACGGGTACAGAAGATACTTGTACATATTGACTTTGGGCACCAAAAATATCGATTTTCAGCATGTTTTGGGCCTGAATTTTGAAAATACTCTAACACGGAGTAGGCATGTACAGATCGCTTCTGGGACCCCAAAATATCGAATTTTCGGGTGTTTAGGGCCAGAATTTGAGATATAAACGGGTACAGAAGATGCATGCACATATCGACTTTTGGGCACCTAAAAGATCGATTTTTAGTATGTTTTTCGCCTGTATTTTGAAAATACTCTAACACGGAGTAGTCATGTACAGATACCTTCTGGGACCTCTAAATATCGAATTTTCGTGTGTTTTGGGACTGAATTTGAGATATCGACTTTTTGGCACCTAAAATGTCGATTTTTAGCATGTTTTTAGCCTATATTTTGAAAATATTCTAGCACTGTGTAGGCATGTACAGATTGCTTCCGGGACCCCAAAATATTGAATTTTCGGGTGTTTTGAGCCTGAATTGGAGATATAAACGGGTACAGAAGATACATGCACATATTGACTTTGGGCATCTAAAATATCGATTTTCAGCATGTTTTGGGCCTGTATTTTGAAAATACTCTAACACTGAGTAGGCATGTACAGATTGCTTCTGGGACCCCAAAATATCGAATTTTCGGGTGTTTTGAGCCTGAATTTGAGATATAAACGGGTACTGAAGATGCATGCACATATCGACTTTTGTGCACCTAAAAGATCGATTTTCAGTATGTTTTGAGCATGTATTTTGAAAATACTCTAACACGGAGTAGGCATGTACAGATACCTTCTGGGACCTCTAAATATCGAATTTTCGGGTGTTTTGGGACTGAATTTGATATATCGATTTTTTGGCACCTAAAATGTCGATTTTTAGCATGTTTTTAGCCTATATTTTGAAAATATTCTAGCACTGAGTAGGCATGTACAGATTGCTTCTGGGACCCCAAAATATTGAATTTTTGGGTGTTTTGAGCCTGAATTTGAGATATAAACGGGTACAGAAGATACATGCACATATTGACTTTGGGCACCAAAAATATCGATTTTCAGCATGTTTTGGGCCTGAATTTTGAAAATACTCTAACACGGAGTAGGCATGTACAGATAGCTTTTGGGACCCCTAAATATCGAATTTTCGGGTGTTTAGGGCCAGAATTTGAGATATAAACGGGTACAGAAGATGCATGCACATATCGACTTTTGTGCACCTAAAAGATCGATTTTCAGTATGTTTTTGGCCTGTATTTTGAAAATACTCTAACACGGAGTAGGCATGTACAGATACCTTCTGGGACCTCTAAATATCGAATTTTCGGGTGTTTTGGGACTGAATTTGAGATATCGATTTTTTGGCACCTAAAATGTCGATTTTTAGCATGTTTTTAGCCTATATTTTGAAAATATTCTAGCACTGTACAGATTGCTTCTGGGACCCCAAAATATTGAATTTTCGGGTGTTTTGAGCCTGAATTTGAGATATAAACGGGTACAGAAGATACATGTACATATTGACTTTGGGCACCAAAAATATCGATTTTCAGCATGTTTTGGGCCTGAGTTTTGAAAATACTCTAACACGGAGTAGGCATGTACAGATCGCTTCTGGGACCCCAAAATATCGAATTTTCGGGTGTTTAGGGCCAGAATTTGAGATATAAACGGGTACAGAAGATGCATGCACATATCGACTTTTGGGCACCTAAAAGATCGATTTTTAGTATGTTTTTCGCCTGTATTTTGAAAATACTCTAACACGGAGTAGTCATGTACAGATACCTTCTGGGACCTCTAAATATCGAATTTTCGGGTGTTTTGGGACTGAATTTGAGATATCGACTTTTTGGCACCTAATATGTCGATTTTTAGCATGTTTTTAGCCTATATTTTGAAAATATTCTAGCACTGTGTAGGCATGTACAGATTGCTTCCGGAACCCCAAAATATTGAATTTTCGGGTGTTTTGAGCCTGAATTGGAGATATAAACGGGTACAGAAGATACATGCACATATTGACTTTGTGCATGTAAAATATCGATTTTCAGCATGTTTTGGGCCTGTATTTTGAAAATACTCTAACACTGAGTAGGCATGTACAGATTGCTTCTGGGACCCCAAAATATCGAATTTTCGGGTGTTTTGAGCCTGAATTTGAGATATAATCGGGTACTGAAGATGCTTGCACATATCGACTTTTGTGCACCTAAAAGATCGATTTTCAGTATGTTTTGAGCATGTATTTTGAAAATACTCTAACACGGAGTAGGCATGTACAGATCGCTACTGGGACCCCTAAATATTGAATTTTCGGGTGTTTTGGGACTGAATTTGAGATATCGACTTTTTGGCACCTAAAAGATCGATTTTTAGCATGTTTTTAGCCTATATTTTGAAAATATTCTACAGATTGCTTCTGGGACCCCAAAATATTGAATTTTCGGGTGTTTTGAGCCTGAATTTGAGATATAAACGGGTACAGAAGATACATGCACATATTGACTTTGGGCACCAAAAATATCGATTTTCAGCATGTTTTGGGCCTGAATTTTGAAAATATTCTAACACAGAGTAGGCATGTACAGATCGCTTCTGGGACCCCAAAATATCGAATTTTCGGGTGTTTAGGGCCAGAATTTGAGATATAAACGGGTACAGAAGATGCATGCACATATCGACTTTTGGGCACCTAAAAGATCGATTTTCAGTATGTTTTGAGCATGTATTTTAAAAAAATACTCTAACACGGAGTAGGCATGTACAGATCGCTTCTGGGACCCCTAAATATCGAATTTTCGGGTGTTTTGGGACTGAATTTGAGATATCGACTTTTTGGCACATAAAAGATCGATTTTTAGCATGTTTTTAGCCTATATTTTGAAAATATTCTAGCTCTGTACAGATTGCTTCTGGGACCCCAAAATATTGAATTTTCGGGTGTTTTGAGCCTGAATTTGAGATATAAACGGGTACAGAAGATACATGCACATATTGACTTTGGGCACCAAAAATATCGATTTTCAGCATGTTTTGGGCCTGAATTTTGAAAATACTCTAACACGGAGTAGGCATGTACATATCGCTTCTGGGACCCCAAAATATCGAATTTTCGGGTGTTTAGGGCCAGAATTTGAGAAATAAACGGGTACAGAAGATGCATGCACATATCGACTTTTGGGCACCTAAAAGATCGATTTTCAGTATGTTTTTGGCCTGTAATTTGAAAATACTCTAACACGGAGTAGGCATGTACAGATACCTTCTGGGACCTCTAAATATCGAAATTTCGGGTGTTTGGGGACTGAATTTGAGATATCGATTTTTTGGCACCTAAAATGTCGATTTTTAGCATGTTTTTAGCCTATATTTTGAAAATATTCTAGCACTGTGTAGGCATGTACAGATTGCTTCTGGGACCCCAAAATACTGAATTTTCGGGTGTTTTGAGCCTGAATTTGAGATATAAACGGGTACAGAAGATACATGCACATATTGACTTTGGGCATCTAAAATATCGTTTTTCAGCATGTTTTGGGCCTGTATTTTGAAAATACTCTAACACTGAGTAGGCATGTACAGATTGCTTCTGGGACCCCAAAATATTGAATTTTCGGGTGTTTTGAGCCTGAATTTGAGATATAAACGGGTACATATCGACTTTTGTGCACCTAAAAAATCGATTTTCAGTATGTTTTGAGCATGTATTTTGAAAATACTCTAACACGGAGTAGGCATGTACAGATCGCTATTGGGACCCCTAAATATCGAATTTTCGGGTGTTTTGGGACTGAATTTGAGATATCGACTTTTTGGCACCTAAAAGATCGATTTTTAGCATGTTTTTAGCCTATATTTTGAAAATATTCTAGCACTGAGTAGGCATGTACAGATCGCTTCTGGGACCCCAAAATATCGAATTTTCGGGTGTTTTGAGCCTGAATTTGAGATATAAACGGGTACTGAAGATGCATGCACATATCGACTTTTGTGCACCTAAAAGATCGATTTTCAGTATGTTTTGAGCATGTATTTTGAAAATACTCTAACACGGAGTAGGCATGTACAGATCGCTTCTGGGACCCCTTAATATCGAATTTTTGGGTGTTTTGGGACTGAATTTGAGATATCGACTTTTTGGCACCTAAAAGATCGATTTTTAGCATGTTTTTAGCCTATATTTTGAAAATATTATAGCACTGTACAGATTGCTTCTGGGACCCCAAAATATTGAATTTTCGGTTGTTTTGAGCCTTAATTTGAGATATAAACGGGTACTGAAGATGCATGCACATATCGACTTTTGTGCACCTAAAATATCGATTTTCAGTATGTTTTGAGCATGTATTTTGAAAATACTCAAACACGAAGTAGGCATGTACAGATCGCTTCTGGGACCCCAAAATATCGAATTTTCGGGTGTTTAGGGCCAGAATTTGAGATATAAACGGGTACAGAAGATGCATGCACATATCGACTTTTGTGCACCTAAAAGATCGATTTTCAGTATGTTTTTGGCCTGTATTTTGAAAATACTCTAACACGGAGTAGGCATGTACAGATACCTTCTGGGACCTCTAAATATCGAATTTTAGGGTGTTTTGGGACTGAATTTGAGATATCGATTTTTTGGCACCTAAAATGTCGATTTTTAGCATGTTTTTAGCCTATATTTTGAAAATATTCCAGCACTGTGTAGGCATGTACAGATTGCTTCTGGGACCCCAAAATATTGAATTTTCGGGTGTTTTGAGCCTGAATTTGAGATATAAACGGGTACAGAAGATACATGCACATATTGACTTTGGGCATCTAAAATATCGATTTTCAGCATGTTTTGGGCCTGTATTTTGAAAATACTCTAACACTGAGTAGGCATGTACAGATTGCTTCTGGGACCCCAAAATATTGAATTTTCGGGTGTTTTGAGCCTGAATTTGAGATATAAACGGGTTCTGAAGATGCATGCACATATCGACTTTTGTGCACCTAAAAGATCGATTTTCAGTATGTTTTGAGCATGTATTTTGAAAATACTCTAACACGGAGTAGGCATGTACAGATCGCTTCTGGGACCCCTAAATATCGAATTTTCGGGTGTTTTGGGACTGAATTTGAGATATCGACTTTTTGGCACCTAAAAGATCGATTTTTAGCATGTTTTTAGCCTATATTTTGAAAATATTATAGCACTGTACAGATTGCTTCTGGGACCCCAAAATATTGAATTTTCGGGTGTTTTGAGCCTGAATTTGAGATATAAACGGGTACAGAAGATACATGCACATATTGACTTTGGGCACCAAAAATATCGATTTTCAGCATGTTTTGGGCCTGAATTTTGAAAATACTCTAACACGGAGTAGGCATGTACAGATCGCTTCTGGGACCCCAAAATATCGAATTTTCGGGTGTTTAGGGCCAGAATTTGAGATATAAAAGGGTACAGAAGATGCATGCACATATCGACTTTTGTGCACCTAAAAGATCGATTTTCAGTATGTTTTGAGCATGTATTTTGAAAATACTCTAACACGGAGTAGGCATGTACAGATCGCTTCTGGGACCACTAAATATCGAATTTTCGGGTGTTTTGGGACTGAATTTGAGATATCGACTTTTTGGCACCTAAAAGATCGATTTTTAGCATGTTTTTAGCCTATATTTTGAAAATATTCTAGCACTGAGTAGGCATGTACAGATTGCTTCTGGGACCCCAAAATATTGAATTTTCGGTTGTTTTGAGCCTGAATTTGAGATATAAATGGGTACAGAAGATACATGCACATATTGACTTTGGGCACCAAAAATATCGATTTTCAGCATGTTTTGGGCCTGAATTTTGAAAATACTCTAACACGGAGTAGGCATGTACAGATCGCTTCTGGGACCCCAAAATATCGAATTTTCGGGATTTTTGAGCCTGAATTTGAGATATAAACGGGTACTGAAGATGCATGCACATATCGACTTTTGTGCACAGAAAAGATCGATTTTCAGTATGTTTTGAGCATGTATTTTGAAAATACTCTAACACGGAGTAGGCATGTACAGATCGCTTCTGGGACCCCTAAATATCGAATTTTCGGGTGTTTTGGGACTGAATTTGAGATATCGACTTTTTGGCACCTAAAAGATCGATTTTTAGCATGTTTTTAGCCTATATTTTGAAAATATTCTAGCACTGTACAGATTGCTTCTGGGACCCCAAAATATTGAATTTTCGGGTGTTTTGAGCCTGAATTTGAGATATAAACGGGTACTGAAGATGCATGCACATATCGACTTTTGTGCACCTAAAAGATCGATTTTCAGTATGTTTTGAGCATGTATTTTGAAAATACTCTAACACGGAGTAGGCATGTACAGATCGCTTCTGGGACCCCAAAATATCGAATTTTCGGGTGTTTAGGGACAGAATTTGAGATATAAACGGGTACTGAAGATGCATGCACATATCGACTTTTGTGCACCTAAAAGATCGATTTTCAGTATGTTTTGAGCATGTATTTTGAAAATACTCTAACACGGAGTAGGCATGTACAGATCGCTTCTGGGACCCCTAAATATCGAATTTTCGGGTGTTTTGGGACTGAATTTGAGATATCGACTTTTTGGCACCTAAAAGATCGATTTTTAGCATGTTTTTAGCCTATATTTTGAAAATATTCTAGCACTGTACAGATTGCTTCTGGGACCCCAAAATATTGAATTTTCGGGTGTTTTGAGCCTGAATTTGACATATAAACGGGTACAGAAGATACATGCACATATTGACTTTGGGCATCTAAAATATCGTTTTTCAGCATGTTTTGGGCCTGTATTTTGAAAATACTCTAACACTGAGTAGGCATGTACAGATTGCTTCTGGGACCCCAAAATATTGAATTTTCGGGTGTTTTGAGACTGAATTTGAGATATAAACGGGTACTGATGATGCACGCACATATCGACTTTTGTGCACCTAAAAAATCGATTTTCAGTATGTTTTGAGCATGTATTTTGAAAATACTCTAACACGGAGTAGGCATGTACAGATCGCTATTGGGACCCCTAAATATCGAATTTTCGGGTGTTTTGGGACTGAATTTGAGATATCGACTTTTTGGCACCTAAAAGATCGATTTTTACCATGTTTTTAGCCTATATTTTGAAAATATTCTAGTACTGTGTAGGCATGTACAGATCGCTTCTGGGACCCCAAAATATCGAATTTTCGGGTGTTTTGAGCCTGAATTTGAGATATAAACGGGTACTGAAGATGCATGCACATATCGACTTTTGAGCACCTAAAAGATCGATTTTCAGTATGTTTTGAGCATGTATTTTGAAAATACTCTAACACGGAGTAGGCATGTACAGATCGCTTCTGGGACCCCTAAATATCGAATTTTCGGGTGTTTTGGGACTGAATTTGAGATATCGACTTTTTGGCACCTAAAAGATCGATTTTTAGCATGTTTTTAGCCTATATTTTGAAAATATTCTAGCACTGTACAGATTGCTTCTGGGACCCCAAAATATTGAATTTTCGGGTGTTTTGAGCCTGAATTTGAGATATAAACGGGTACAGAAGATACATGCACATATTGACTTTGGGCATCTAAAATATCGTTTTTCAGCATGTTTTGGGCCTGTATTTTGAAAATACTCTAACACTGAGTAGGCATGTACAGATTGCTTCTGGGACCCCAAAATATTGAATTTTCGGGTGTTTTGAGATTGAATTTGAGATATAAACGGGTACTGATGATGCACGCACATATCGACTTTTGTGCACCTAAAAAATCGATTTTCAGTATGTTTTGAGCATGTATTTTGAAAATACTCTAACACGGAGTAGGCATGTACAGATCGCTATTGGGACCCCTAAATATCGAATTTTCGGGTGTTTTGGGACTGAATTTGAGATATCGACTTTTTGGCACCTAAAAGATCGATTTTTACCATGTTTTTAGCCTATATTTTGAAAATATTCTAGCACTGTGTAGGCATGTACAGATCGCTTCTGGGACCCCAAAATATCGAATTTTCGGGTGTTTTGAGCCTGAATTTGAGATATAAACGGGTACTGAAGATGCATGCACATATCGACTTTTGAGCACCTAAAAGATCGATTTTCAGTATGTTTTGAGCATGTATTTTGAAAATACTCTAACACGGAGTAGGCATGTACAGATCGCTTCTGGGACCCCTAAATATCAAATTTTCGGGTGTTTTGGGACTGAATTTGAGATATCGACTTTTTGGCACCTAAAAGATCGATTTTTAGCATGTTTTTAGCCTATATTTTGAAAATATTCTAGCACTGTACAGATTGCTTCTGGGACCCCAAAATATTGAATTTTCGGTTGTTTTGAGCCTTAATTTGAGATATAAACGGGTACTGAAGATGCATGCACATATTGACTTTTGTGCACCTAAAAGATCGATTTTCAGTATGTTTTGAACATGTATTTTGAAAATACTCAAACACGAAGTAGGCATGTACAGATCGCTTCTGGGACCCCAAAATATCGAATTTTCGGGTGTTTAGGGCCAGAATTTGAGATATAAACGGGTACAGAAGATGCATGCACATATCGACTTTTGTGCACCTAAAAGATCGATTTTCAGTATGTTTTTGGCCTGTATTTTGAAAATACTCTAACACGGAGTAGGCATGTACAGATACCTTCTGGGACCTCTAAATATCGAATTTTAGGGTGTTTTGGGACTGAATTTGAGATATCGATTTTTTGGCACCTAAAATGTCGATTTTTAGCATGTTTTTAGCCTATATTTTGAAAATATTCCAGCACTGTGTAGGCATGTACAGATTGCTTCTGGGACCCCAAAATATTGAATTTTCGGGTGTTTTGAGCCTGAATTTGAGATATAAACGGGTACAGAAGATACATGCACATATTGACTTTGGGCATCTAAAATATCGATTTTCAGCATGTTTTGGGCCTGTACTTTGAAAATACTCTAACACTGAGTAGGCATGTACAGATTGCTTCTGGGACCCCAAAATATTGAATTTTCGGGTGTTTTGAGCCTGAATTTGAGATATAAACGGGTACTGAAGATGCATGCACATATCGACTTTTGTGCACCTAAAAGATCGATTTTCAGTATGTTTTGAGCATGTATTTTGAAAATACTCTAACACGGAGTAGGCATGTACAGATCGCTTCTGGGACCCCTAAATATCGAATTTTCGGGTGTTTTGGGACTGAATTTGAGATATCGACTTTTTGGCACCTAAAAGATCGATTTTTAGCATGTTTTTAGCCTATATTTTGAAAATATTCTAGCACTGTACAGATTGCTTCTGGGACCCCAAAATATTGAATTTTCGGGTGTTTTGAGCCTGAATTTGAGATATAAACGGGTACAGAAGATACATGAACATATTGACTTTGGGCACCAAAAATATCGATTTTCAGCATGTTTTGAACCTGAATTTTGAAAATACTCTAACACTTAGTAGGCATGTACAGATCGCTTCTGGGACCCCAAAATATCGAATTTTCGGGTGTTTAGGGCCAGAATTTGAGATATAAACGGGTACAGAAGATGCATGCACATATCGACTTTTGTGCACCTAAAAGATCGATTTTCAGTATGTTTTGAGCATGTATTTTGAAAATACTCTAACACGGAGTAGGCATGTACAGATCGCTTCTGGGACCCCTAAATATCGAATTTTCGGGTGTTTTGGGACTGAATTTGAGATATCGACTTTTTGGCACCTAAAAGATCGATTTTTAGCATGTTTTTAGCCTATATTTTGAAAATATTCTAGCACTGTACAGATTGCTTCTGGGACCCCAAAATATTGAATTTTCGGGTGTTTTGAGCCTGAATTTGAGATATAAACGGGTACAGAAGATACATGAACATATTGACTTTGGGCACCAAAAATATCGATTTTCAGCATGTTTTGGGCCTGAATTTTGAAAATACTCTAACACTTAGTAGGCATGTACAGATCGCTTCTGGGACCCCAAAATATCGAATTTTCGGGTGTTTAGGGCCAGAATTTGAGATATAAACGGGTACAGAAGATGCATGCACATATCGACTTTTGTGCACCTAAAAGATCGATTTTCAGTATGTTTTGAGCATGTATTTTGAAAATACTCTAACACGGAGTAGGCATGTACAGATCGCTTCTGGGACCACTAAATATCGAATTTTCAGGTGTTTTGGGACTGAATTTGAGATATCGACTTTTTGGCACCTAAAAGATCGATTTTTAGCATGTTTTTAGCCTATATTTTGAAAATATTCTCGCACTGAGTAGGCATGTACAGATTGCTTCTGGGACCCCAAAATATTGAATTTTCGGTTGTTTTGAGCCTGAATTTGAGATATAAACGGGTACAGAAGATACATGCACATATTGACTTTGGGCACCAAAAATATCGATTTTCAGCATGTTTTGGGCCTGAATTTTGAAAATACTCTAACACGGAGTAGGCATGTACAGATCGCTTCTGGGATCCCAAAATATCGAATTTTCGGGATTTTTGAGCCTGAATTTGAGATATAAACGGGTACTGAAGATGCATGCACATATCGACTTTTGTGCACAGAAAAGATCGATTTTCAGTATGTTTTGAGCATGTATTTTGAAAGTACTCTAACACGGTGTAGGCATGTACAGCTCGCTTCTGGGACCCCTAAATATCGAATTTTCGGGTATTTTGGGACTGAATTTGAGATATCGACTTTTTGGCACCTAAAAGATCGATTTTTAGCATGTTTTTAGCCTATATTTTGAAAATATTCTAGCACTGTACAGATTGCTTCTGGGACCCCAAAATATTGAATTTTCGGGTGTTTTGAGCCTGAATTTGAGATATAAACGGGTACTGAAGATGCATGCACATATCGAATTTTGTGCACCTAAAAGATCGATTTTCAGTATGTTTTGAGCATGTATTTTGAAAATACTCTAACACGGAGTAGGCATGTACAGGTCGCTTCTGGGACCCCAAAATATCGAATTTTCGGGTGTTTAGGGCCAGAATTTGAGATATAAACGGGTACTGAAGATGCATGCACATATCGACTTTTGTGCACCTAAAAGATCGATTTTCAGTATGTTTTGAGCATGTATTTTGAAAATACTCTAACACGGAGTAGGCATGTACAGATCGCTTCTGGGACCCCTAAATATCGAATTTTCGGGTGTTTTGGGACTGAATTTGAGATATCGATTTTTTGGCACCTAAAATGTCGATTTTTAGCATGTTTTTAGCCTATATTTTGAAAATATTCTAGCACTGAGTAGGCATGTACAGATTGCTTCTGGGACCCCAAAATATTGAATTTTCGGGTGTTTTGAGCCTGAATTTGAGATATAAACGGGTACAGAAGATACATGCACATATTGACTTTGGGCATCTAAAATATCGATTTTCAGCATGTTTTGGGCCTGTATTTTGAAAATACTCTAACACTGAGTAGGCATGTACAGATTGCTTCTGGGACCCCAAAATATTGAATTTTCGGGTGTTTTGAGCCTGAATTTGAGATATAAACGGGTACTGAAGATGCATGCACATATCGACTTTTGTGCACCTAAAAGATCGATTTTCAGTATGTTTTGAGCATGTATTTTGAAAATACTCTAACACGGAGTAGGCATGTACAGATCGCTTCTGGGACCCCAAAATATCGAATTTTCGGGTGTTTTGGGACTGAATTTGAGATATCGACTTTTTGGCACCTAAAAGATCGATTTTTAGCATGTTTTTAGCCTATATTTTGAAAATATTCTAGCACTGAGTAGGCATGTACAGATTGCTTCTGGGACCCCAAAATATTGAATTTTTGGTTGTTTTGAGCTTGAATTTGAGATATAAACGGGTACAGAAGATACATGCACATATTGACTTTGGGCACCAAAAATATCGATTTTCAGCATGTTTTGGGCCTGAATTTTGAAAATACTCTAACACGGAGTAGGCATGTACAGATCGCTTCTGGGACCCCAAAATATCGAATGTTCGGGTGTTTAGGGCCAGAATTTGAGATATAAACGGGTACAGAAGATGCATGCACATATCGACTTTTGTACACCTAAAAGATCGATTTTCAGTATGTTTTTGGCCTGTATTTTGAAAATACTCTAACACGGAGTAGGCATGTACAGATACCTTCTGGGACCTCTAAATATCGAATTTTCGGGTGTTTTGGGACTGAATTTTAGATATCGATTTTTTGGCACCTAAAATGTCGATTTTCAGCATGTTTTTAGCCTATATTTTGAAAATATTCTAGCACTGTGTAGGCATGTACAAATTGCTCCTGGGACCCCAAAATATTGAATTTTCGGGTGTTTTGAGCCTGAATTTGACATATAAACGGGTACAGAAGATACATGCACATATTGACTTCGGGCATCTAAAATATCGATTTTCAGCATGTTTTGGGCCTGTATTTTGAAAATACTCTAACACAGAGTAGGCATGTACAGATCGCTTCTGGGACCCCTAAATATCGAGTTTTCGGGTGTTTTGGGACTGAATTTGAGATATCGACTTTTTGGCATCTAAAAGATCGATTTTTAGCATGTTTTTAGCCTATATTTTGAAAATATTCTAGCACTGTACAGATTGCTTCTGGGACCCCAAAATATTGAATTTTCGGGTGTTTTGAGCCTGAATTTGAGATATAAACGGGTACAGAAGATACATGCACATATTGACTTTGGGCACAAAAATATCGATTTTCAGCATGTTTTGGGCCTGAATTTTGAAAATACTCTAACATGGAGTAGGCATGTTCAGATACCTTCTGGGACCTCTAAATATCGAATTTTCGGGTGTTTTGGGACTGAATTTGAGATATCGATTTTTTGGCACCTAAAATGTCGATTTTTAGCATGTTTTTAGCCTATATTTTGAAAATATTCTAGCACTGTGTAGGCATGTACAGATTGCTTCCGGGACCCCAAAATATTGAATTTTCGGGTGTTTTGAGCCTGAATTTGAGATATAAACGGGTACAGAAGATACATGCACATATTGACTTTGGGCATCTAAAATATCGATTTTCAGCATGTTTTGGGCCTGTATTTTGAAAATACTTTAACACTGAGTAGGCATGTACAGATTGCTTCTGGGACCCCAAAATATTGAATTTTCGGTTGTTTTGAGCCTGAATTTGAGATATAAACGGGTACAGAAGATACATGCACATATTGACTTTGGGCACCAAAAATATCGATTTTCAGCATGTTTTGGGCCTGAATTTTGAAAATATTCTAACACGGAGTAGGCATGTACAAATCGCTTCTGGGACCCCAAAATATCGAAATTTCGGGTGTTTAGGGCCAGAATTTGAGATATAAACGGGTACAGAAGATGCATGCACATATCGACTTTTGGGCACCTAAAAGATCGATTTTCAGTATGTTTTTGGCCTGTATTTTGAAAATACTCTAACACGGAGTAGGCATGTACAGATACCTTCTGGGACCTCTAAATATCGAATTTTCGGGTGTTTTGGGACTGAATTTGAGATATCGATTTTTTGGCACCTAAAATGTCGATTTTCAGCATGTTTTTAGCCTATATTTTGAAAATACTCTAACACTGAGTAGGCATGTACAGATTGCTTATGGGACCCCAAAATATTGAATTTTCGGGTGTTTTGAGCCTGAATTTGAGATATAAACGGGTACAGAAGATACATGCACATATTGACTTTGGGCACCAAAAATATCGATTTTCAGCATGTTTTGGGCCTGAATTTTGAAAATACTCTAACACGGAGTATGCATGTACAGATACCTTCTGGGACCTCTAAATATCGAATTTTCGGGTGTTTTGGGACTGAATTTGAGATATCGATTTTTTGGCACCTAAAATGTCGATTTTTAGCATGTTTTTAGCCTATATTTTGAAAATATTCTAGCACTGTCTAGGCATGTACAGATTGCTTCTGGGACCCCAAAATATTGAATTTTCGGGTGTTTTGAGCCTGAATTTGAGATATAAACGGGTACAGAAGATACATGCACATATTGACTTTGGGCATCTAAAATATCGATTTTCAGCATGTTTTGGGCCTGTATTTTGAAAATACTTTAACACTGAGTAGGCATGTACAGATTGCTTCTGGGACCCCAAAATATTGAATTTTCGGGTGTTTTGAGCCTGAATTTGAGATATAAACGGGTACTGAAGATACATGCACATATCGACTTTTGTGCACCTAAAAGATCGATTTTCAGTATGTTTTGAGCATGTATTTTCAAAATACTCTAACACGGAGTAGGCATGTACAGATCGCTTCTGGGACCCCTAAATATCGAATTTTCGGGTGTTTTGGGACTGAATTTGAGATATCGACTTTTTGGCACCTAAAAGATCGATTTTTAGCATGTTTTTAGCCTATATTTTGAAAATAATCTAGCACTGAGTAGGCATGTACAGATACCTACTGGGACCCCAAAATATCGAATTTTCGGGTGTTTAGGGCCAGAATTTGAGATATAAACGGGTACAGAAGATGCATGCACATATCGACTTTTGGGCACCTAAAAGATCGATTTTCAGTATGTTTTGAGCATGTATTTTGAAAATACTCTAACACAGAGTAGGCATGTACAGATCGCTTCTGGGACCCCTAAATATCGAGTTTTCGGGTGTTTTGGGACTGAATTTGAGATATCGACTTTTTGGCACCTAAAAGATCGATTTTTAGCATGTTTTTAGCCTATATTTTGAAAATATTCTAGCACTGTACAGATTGCTTCTGGGACCCCAAAATATTGAATTTTCGGTTGTTTTGAGCCTGAATTTGAGATATAAACGGGTACAGAAGATACATGCACATATTGACTTTGGGCACAAAAATATCGATTTTCAGCATGTTTTGGGCCTGAATTTTGAAAATACTCTAACATGGAGTAGGCATGTACAGATACCTTCTGGGACCTCTAAATATCGAATTTTCGGGTGTTTTGGGACTGAATTTGAGATATCGATTTTTTGGCACCTAAAATGTCGATTTTTAGCATGTTTTTAGCCTATATTTTAAAAATATTCTAGCACTGTGTAGGCATGTACAGATTGCTTCTGGGACCCCAAAATATTGAATTTTCGGGTGTTTTGAGCCTGAATTTGAGATATAAACGGGTACAGAAGATACATGCACATATTGACTTTGGGCATCTAAAATATCGATTTTCAGCATGTTTTGGGCCTGTATTTTGAAAATACTTTAACACTGAGTAGGCATGTACAGATTGCTTCTGGGACCCCAAAATATTGAATTTTCGGGTGTTTTGAGCCTGAATTTGACATATAAACGGGTACAGAAGATACATGCACATATTGACTTTGGGCATCTAAAATATCGATTTTCAGCAAGTTTTGGGCCTGTATTTTGAAAATACTCTAACACTGAGTAGGCATGTACAGATTGCTTCTGGGACCCCAAAATATTGAATTTCCGGGTGTTTTGAGCCTGAATTTGAGATATAAACGGGTACTGAAGATGCATGCACATATCGACTTTTGTGCAGCTAAAATATCGATTTTCAGTATGTTTTGAGCATGTATTTTGAAAATATTCTAACACAGAGTAGGCATGTACAGATCGCTTCTGGGACCCCTAAATATCGAATTTTCGGGTGTTTTGGGACTGAATTTGAGATATCGATTTTTTGGCACCTAAAAGATCGATTTTTAGCATGTTTTTAGCCTATATTTTGAAAATATTCTAGCACTGTACAGATTGCTTCTGGGACCCCAAAATATTGAATTTTCGGGTGTTTAGGGCCAGAATTTGAGATATAAACGGGTACAGAAGATGCATGCACATATCGACTTTTGGGCACCTAAAAGATCGATTTTCAGTATGTTTTTGGCCTGTATTTTGAAAATACTCTAACACGGAGTAGGCATGTACAAATACCTTCTGGGACCTCTAAATATCGAATTTTCGGGTGTTTTGGGACTGAATTTGAGATATCGATTTTTTGGCACCTAAAATGTCGATTTTTAGCATGTTTTTAGCCTATATATTGAAAATATTCTAGCACTGTGTAGGCATGTACAGATTGCTTCTGGGACCACAAAATATTCAATTTTCGGGTGTTTTAAGCCTGAATTTGAGATATAAACGGGTACAGAAGATACATGCACATATTGACTTTGGGCATCTAAAATATCGATTTTCAGCATGTTTTGGGCATGTATTTTGAAAATACTCTAACACTGAGTAGGCATGTACAGATTGCTTCTGGGACCCCAAAATATTGAATTTTCGGGTGTTTTGAGCCTGAATTTGAGATATAAACGGGTACTGAAGATGCATGCACATATCGACTTTTGTGCACCTAAAAGATCGATTTTCAGTATGTTTTGAGCATTTTTTTTTTAAATACTCTAACACGGAGTAGGCATGTACAGATCGCTTCTGGGACCCCTAAATATCGAATTTTCGGGTGTTTTGGGACTGAATTTGAGATATCGACTTTTTGGCACCTAAAAGATCGATTTTTAGCATGTTTTTAGCCTATATTTTGAAAATATTCTAGCACTGAGTAGGCATGTACAGATTGCTTCTGGGACCCCAAAATATTGAATTTTCGGTTGTTTTGAGCCTGAATTTGAGATATAAACGGGTACAGAAGATACATGCACATATTGACTTTGGGCACCAAAAATATCGATTTTCAGCATGTTTTGGGCTTGAATTTTGAAAATACTCTAACACGGAGTAGGCATGTATAGATCGCTTCTGGGACCCCAAAATATCGAATTTTCGGGTGTTTAGGGCCAGAAATTGAGATATAAACGGGTACAGAAGATGCATGCACATATCGACTTTTGGGCACCTAAAAGATAAATTTTCAGTATGTTTTTGGCCTGTATTTTGAAAATACTCTAACACGGAGTAGGCATGTACAGATACCTTCTGGGACCTCTAAATATCGAATTTTCGGGTGTTTTGGGACTGAATTTGAGATATCGATTTTTTGGCACCTAAAATGTCGATTTTCAGCATGTTTTTAGCCTATATTTTGAAAATATTCTAGCACTGTGTAGGCATGTACAGATTGCTTCTGGGACCCTAAAATATTGAATTTTCGGGTGTTTTGAGCCTGAATTTGAGATATAAACGGGTACAGAAGATGCATGCACATATCGACTTTTGTGCACCTAAAAGATCGATTTTCAGTATGTTTTGAGCATGTATTTTGAAAATACTCTAACACAGAGTAGGCATGTACAGATCGCTTCTGGGACCCCTAAATATCGAGTTTTCGGGTGTTTTGGGACTGAATTTGAGATATCGACTTTTTGGCACCTAAAAGATCGATTTTTAGCATGTTTTTAGCCTATATTTTGAAAATATTCTAGCACTGAGTAGGCATGTACAGATTGCTTCTGGGACCCCAAAATATTGAATTTTCGGTTGTTTTGAGCCTGAATTTGAGATATAAACGGGTACAGAAGATACATGCACATATTGACTTTGGGCACCAAAAATATCGATTTTCAGCATGTTTTGGGCCTGAATTTTGAAAATACTCTAACACGGAGTAGGCATGTACAGATCGCTTATGGGACCCCAAAATATCGAATTTTCGGGTGTTTAGGGCCAGAAATTGAGATATAAACGGGTACAGAAGATGCATGCACATATCGACTTTTGGGCACCTAAAAGATAAATTTTCAGTATGTTTTTGGCCTGTATTTTGAAAATACTCTAACACGGAGTAGGCATGTACAGATACCTTCTGGGACCTCTAAATATCGAATTTTCGGGTGTTTTGGGACTGAATTTGAGATATCGATTTTTTGGCACCTAAAATGTCGATTTTCAGCATGTTTTTAGCCTATATTTTGAAAATATTCTAGCACTGTGTAGGCATGTACAGATTGCTTCTGGGACCCTAAAATATTGAATTTTCGGGTGTTTTGAGCCTGAATTTGAGATATAAACGGGTACAGAAGATGCATGCACATATCGACTTTTGTGCACCTAAAAGATCGATTTTCAGTATGTTTTGAGCATGTATTTTGAAAATACTCTAACACAGAGTAGGCATGTACAGATCGCTTCTGGGACCCCTAAATATCGAGTTTTCGGGTGTTTTGGGACTGAATTTGAGATATCGACTTTTTGGCACCTAAAAGATCGATTTTTAGCATGTTTTTAGCCTATATTTTGAAAATATTCTAGCACTGTACAGATTGCTTCTGGGACCCCAAAATATTGAATTTTCGGGTGTTTTGAGCCTGAATTTGAGATATAAACGGGTACAGAAGATACATGCACATATTGACTTTGGGCACAAAAATATCGATTTTCAGCATGTTTTGGGCCTGAATTTTGAAAATACTCTACCATGGAGTAGGCATGTACAGATACCTTCTGGGACCTCTAAATATCGAATTTTCGGGTGTTTTGGGACTGAATTTGAGATATCGATTTTTTGGCACCTAAAATGTCGATTTTTAGCATGTTTTTAGCCTATATTTTGAAAATATTCTAGCACTGTGTAGGCATGTACAGATTGCTTCTGGGACCCCAAAATATTGAATTTTCGGGTGTTTTGAGCCTGAATTTGAGATATAAACGGGTACAGAAGATACATGCACATATTGACTTTGGGCATCTAAAATATCGATTTTCAGCATGTTTTGGGCCTGTATTTTGAAAATACTTTAACACTGAGTAGGCATGTACAGATTGCTTCTGGGACCCCAAAATATTGAATTTTCGGTTGTTTTGAGCCTGAATTTGAGATATAAACGGGTACAGAAGATACATGCACATATTGACTTTGGGCACCAAAAATATCGATTTTCAGCATGTTTTGGGCCTGAATTTTGAAAATATTCTAACACGGAGTAGGCATGTACAAATCGCTTCTGGGACCCCAAAATATCGAAATTTCGGGTGTTTAGGGCCAGAATTTGAGATATAAACGGGTACAGAAGATGCATGCACATATCGACTTTTGGGCACCTAAAAGATCGATTTTCAGTATGTTTTTGGCCTGTATTTTGAAAATACTCTAACACGGAGTAGGCATGTACAGATACCTTCTGGGACCTCTAAATATCGAATTTTCGGGTGTTTTGGGACTGAATTTGAGATATCGATTTTTTGGCACCTAAAATGTCGATTTTCAGCATGTTTTTAGCCTATATTTTGAACATATTCTAGCACTGTGTAGGCATGTACAGATTGCTTCTGGGACCCCAAAATATTGAATTTTCGGGTGTTTTGAGCCTGAATTTGAGATATAAACGGGTACAGAAGATACATGCACATATTGACTTTGGGCATCTAAAATATCGATTTTCAGCATGTTTTGGGCCTGTATTTTGAAAATACTCTAACACTGAGTAGGCATGTACAGATTGCTTCTGGGACCCCAAAATATCGAAATTTTGGGTGTTTTGAGCCTGAATTTGAGATATAAACGGGTACAGAAGATACATGCACATATCGACTTTTGTGCACCTAAAAGATCGGTTTTCAGTATGTTTTGAGCATGTATTTTGAAAATACTCTAACACGGAGTAGGCATGTACAGATCGCTTCTGGGACCCCTAAATATCGAATTTTCGGGTGTTTTGGGACTGAATTTGAGATATCGATTTTTGGGCACCTAAAATGTCGATTTTTAGCATGTTTTTAGCCTATATTTTGAAAATACTCTAACACTGTGTAGGCATGTACAGATTGCTTATGGGACCCCAAAATATTGAATTTTCGGGTGTTTTGAGCCTGAATTTGAGATATAAACGGGTACAGAAGATACATGCACATATTGACTTTGGGCACCAAAAATATCGATTTTCAGCATGTTTTGGGCCTGAATTTTGAAAATACTCTAACACGGAGTAGGCATGTACAGATACCTTCTGGGACCTCTAAATATCGAATTTTCGGGTGTTTTGGGACTGAATTTGAGATATCGATTTTTTGGCACCTAAAATGTCGATTTTTAGCATGTTTTTAGCCTATTTTTTGAAAATATTCTAGCACTGTCTAGGCATGTACAGATTGCTTCTGGGACCCCAAAATATTGAATTTTCGGGTGTTTTGAGCCTGAATTTGAGATATAAACGGGTACAGAAGATACATGCACATATTGACTTTGGGCATCTAAAATATCGATTTTCAGCATGTTTTGGGCCTGTATTTTGAAAATACTTTAACACTGAGTAGGCATGTACAGATTGCTTCTGGGACCCCAAAATATTGAATTTTCGGGTGTTTTGAGCCTGAATTTGAGATATAAACGGGTACTGAAGATGCATGCACATATCGACTTTTGTGCACCTAAAGGATCGATTTTCAGTATGTTTTGAGCATGTATTTTGAAAATACTCTAACACGGAGTAGGCATGTACAGATCGCTTCTGGGACCCCTAAATATCGAATTTTCGGGTGTTTTGGGACTGAATTTGAGATATCGACTTTTTGGCACCTAAAAGATCGATTTTTAGCATGTTTTTAGCCTATATTTTGAAAATAATCTAGCACTGAGTAGGCATGTACAGATACCTTCTGGGACCCCAAAATATCGAATTTTCGGGTGTTTTGGGACTGAATTTGAGATATCGATTTTTTGGCACCTAAAATATCGATTTTCAGCATGTTTTTAGCCTATATTTTGAAAATATTCTAGCACTGTGTAGGCATGTACAGATTGCTTCTGGGACCCTAAAATATTGAATTTTCGGGTGTTTTGAGCCTGAATTTGAGATATAAACGGGTACAGAAGATACATGCACATATTGACTTTGGGCATCTAAATTATCAATTTTCAGCATGGTTTGGGCCTGTATTTTGAAAATACTTTAACACTGAGTAGGCATGTACAGATTGCTTCTGGGACCCCAAAATATTGAATTTTCGGGTGTTTTGAGCCTGAATTTGAGATATAAACGGGTACTGAAGATGCATGCACATATCGACTTTTGTGCACCTAAAAGATCGGTTTTCAGTATGTTTTGAGCATGTATTTTAAAAATACTCTAACACGGAGTAGGCATGTACAGATCGCTTCTGGGACCCCTAAATATCGAATTTTCGGGTGTTTTGGGACTGAATTTGAGATATCGATTTTTTGGCACCTAAAATGTCGATTTTTAGCATGTTTTTAGCCTATATTTTGAAAATACTCTAACACTGAGTAGGCATGTACAGGTCGCTTGTGGGACCCCTAAATATCGAATTTTCGGGTGTTTTGGGACTGAATTTGAGATATCGACTTTTTGGCACCTAAAAGATCGATTTTTACCATGTTTTTAGCCTATATTTTGAAAATATTCTAGCACTGAGTAGGCATGTACAGATTGCTTCTGGGACCCCAAAATATTGAATTTTCGGTTGTTTTGAGCCTGAATTTGAGATATAAACGGGTACAGAAGATACATGCACATATCGACTTTGGGCACCAAAAATATCGATTTTCAGCATGTTTTGGGCCTGAATTTTGAAAATACTCTAACACGGAGTAGGCATGTACAGATACCTTCTGGGACCCCAAACTATTGAATTTTCGGGTGTTTTGAGCCAGAATTTGAGATATAAACGGGTACTGAAGATGCATGCACATATCGACTTTTGTGCACCTAAAAGATCGATTTTCAGTATGTTTTGAGCATGTATTTTGAAAATACTCTAACACGGAGTAGGCATGTACAGATCGCTTCTGGGACCCTTAAATATCGAATTTTCGGGTGTTTTGGGACTGAATTTGAGATATCGACTTTTTGGCACCTAAAAGATCGATTTTTAGCATGTTTTTAGCCTATATTTTGAAAATATTCTAGCACTGAGTAGGCATGTACAGATTGCTTCTGGGACCCCAAAATATTGAATTTTCGGGTGTTTTGAGCCTGAATTTGAGATATAAACGGGTACAGATGATACATGCACATATTGACTTTGGGCACCAAAAATATCGATTTTCAGAATGTTTTGGGCCTGAATTTTGAAAATACTCTAACACGGAGTAGGCATGTACAGATCGCTTCTGGGACCCCAAAATATCGAATTTTCGGGTGTTTAGGGCCAGAATTTGAGATATAAACGGGTACAGAAGATGCATGCACATATCGACTTTTGGGCACCTAAAAGATCGATTTTCAGTATGTTTTTGGCCTGTATTTTGAAAATACTCTAACACGGAGTAGACATGTACAGATACCTTCTGGGACCTCTAAATATCGAATTTTCGGGTGTTTTGGGACTGAATTTGAGATATCGATTTTTTGGCACCTAAAATGTCGATTTTTAGCATGTTTTTAGCCTATATTTTGAAAATATTCTAGCACTGTGTAGGCATGTACAGATTGCTTCTGGGACCCCAAAATATTGAATTTTCGGGTGTTTTGAGCCTGAATTTGAGATATAAACGGGTACAGAAGATACATGCACATATTGACTTTGGGCATCTAAAGTATCGATTTTCAGCATGTTTTGGGCTTATATTTTGAAAATACTCTAACACTGAGTAGGCATGTATAGATTGCTTCTAGGGCCCCAAAATATTGAATTTTCGGGTGTTTTGAGCCTGAATTTGAGATATAAACGGGTACTGAAGATGCATGCACATATCGACTTTTGTGCACCTAAAAGATCGATTTTCAGTATGTTTTGAGCATGTATTTTGAAAATACTCTAACACGGAGTAGGCATGTACAGATCGCTTCTGGGACCCCTAAATATCGAATTTTCGGGTGTTTTGGGCCTTAATTTGAGATATCGACTTTTTGGCACCTAAAAGATCGATTTTTTGCATGTTTTTAGCCTTTATTTTGAAAATATTCTAGCACTGAGTAGGCATGTACAGATTGCTTCTGGGACCCCAAAATATTGAATTTTCGGGTGTTTTGAGCCTGAATTTGAGATATAAACGGGTACAGAAGATACATGCACATATTGACTTTGGGCACCAAATATATCGATTTTCAGCATGTTTTGGGCCTGAATTTTGAAAATACTCTAACACGGAGTAGGCATGTACAGATCGCTTCTGGGACCCCAAAATATCGAATTTTCGGGTGTTTAGGGCCAGAATTTGGGATATAAACGGGTACAGAAGATGCATGCACATATCGACTTTTGGGCACCTAAAAGATCGATTTTCAGTATATTTTTGGCCTGTATTTTGAAAATACTCTAACACGGAGTAGGCATGTACAGATACCTTCTGGGACCTCTAAATATCGAATTTTCGGGTGTTTTGGGACTGAATTTGAGATATCGATTTTTTGGCACCTAAAATGTCGATTTTTAGCATGTTTTTAGCCTATATTTTGAAAATATTCTAGCACTGTGTAGGCATGTACAGATTGCTTCTGGGACCCCAAAATATTGAATTTTCGGGTGTTTTGAGCCAGAATTTGAGATATAAACGGGTACAGAAGATACATGCACATATTGACTTTGGGCATCTAAAATATCGATTTTCAGCATGTTTTGGGCCTGTATGTTGAAAATACTCTAACACTGAGTAAGCATGTACAGATTGCTTCTGGGACCCCAAACTATTGAATTTTTGGGTGTTTTGAGCCAGAATTTGAGATATAAACGGGTACTGAAGATGCATGCACATATCGACTTTTGTGCACCTAAAAGATCGATTTTCAGTATGTTTTGAGCATGTATTTTGAAAATACTCTAAAACGGAGTAGGCATGTACAGATCGCTTCTGGGACCCTTAAATATCGAATTTTCGGGTGTTTTGGGACTGAATTTGAGATATCGACTTTTTGGCACCTAAAAGATCGATTTTTAGCATGTTTTTAGCCTATATTTTGAAAATATTCTAGCACTGAGTAGGCATGTACAGATTGCTTCTGGGACCCCAAAATATTGAATTTTCGGGTGTTTTGAGCCTGAATTTGAGATATAAACGGGTACAGATGATACATGCACATATTGACTTTGGGCACCAAAAATATCGATTTTCAGAATGTTTTGGGCCTGAATTTTGAAAATACTCTAACACGGAGTAGGCATGTACAGATCGCTTCTGGGACCCCAAAATATCGAATTTTCGGGTGTTTAGGGCCAGAATTTGAGATATAAACGGGTACAGAAGATGCATGCACATATCGACTTTTGGGCACCTAAAAGATCGATTTTCAGTATGTTTTTGGCCTGTATTTTGAAAATACTCTAACACGGAGTAGACATGTACAGATACCTTCTGGGACCTCTAAATATCGAATTTTCGGGTGTTTTGGGACTGAATTTGAGATATCGATTTTTTGGCACCTAAAATGTCGATTTTTAGCATGTTTTTAGCCTATATTTTGAAAATATTCTAGCACTGTGTAGGCATGTACAGATTGCTTCTGGGACCCCAAAATATTGAATTTTCGGGTGTTTTGAGCCAGAATTTGAGATATAAACGGGTACAGAAGATACATGCACATATTGACTTTGGGCATCTAAAATATCGATTTTCAGCATGTTTTGGGCCTGTATGTTGAAAATACTCTAACACTGAGTAAGCATGTACAGATTGCTTCTGGGACCCCAAACTATTGAATTTTCGGGTGTTTTGAGCCAGAATTTGAGATATAAACGGGTACTGAAGATGCATGCACATATCGACTTTTGTGCACCTAAAAGATCGATTTTCAGTATGTTTTGAGCATGTATTTTGAAAATACTCTAAAACGGAGTAGGCATGTACAGATCGCTTCTGGGACCCTTAAATATCGAATTTTCGGGTGTTTTGGGACTGAATTTGAGATATCGACTTTTTGGCACCTAAAAGATCGATTTTTAGCATGTTTTTAGCCTATATTTTGAAAATATTCTAGCACTGAGTAGGCATGTACAGATTGCTTCTGGGACCCCAAAATATTGAATTTTCGGGTGTTTTGAGCCTGAATTTGAGATATAAACGGGTACAGATGATACATGCACATATTGACTTTGGGCACCAAAAATATCGATTTTCAGAATGTTTTGGGCCTGAATTTTGAAAATACTCTAACACGGAGTAGGCATGTACAGATCGCTTCTGGGACCCCAAAATATCGAATTTTCGGGTGTTTAGGGCCAGAATTTGAGATATAAACGGGTACAGAAGATGCATGCACATATCGACTTTTGGGCACCTAAAAGATCGATTTTCAGTATGTTTTTGGCCTGTATTTTGAAAATACTCTAACACGGAGTAGACATGTACAGATACCTTCTGGGACCTCTAAATATCGAATTTTCGGGTGTTTTGGGACTGAATTTGAGATATCGATTTTTTGGCACCTAAAATGTCGATTTTTAGCATGTTTTTAGCCTATATTTTGAAAATATTCTAGCACTGTGTAGGCATGTACAGATTGCTTCTGGGACCCCAAAATATTGAATTTTCGGGTGTTTTGAGCCTGAATTTGAGATATAAACGGGTACAGAAGATACATGCACATATTGACTTTGGGCATCTAAAGTATCGATTTTCAGCATGTTTTGGGCTTATATTTTGAAAATACTCTAACACTGAGTAGGCATGTATAGATTGCTTCTGGGGCCCCAAAATATTGAATTTTCGGGTGTTTTGAGCCTGAATTTGAGATATAAACGGGTACTGAAGATGCATGCACATATCGACTTTTGTGCACCTAAAAGATCGATTTTCAGTATGTTTTGAGCATGTATTTTGAAAATACTCTAACACGGAGTAGGCATGTACAGATCGCTTCTGGGACCCCTAAATATCGAATTTTCGGGTGTTTTGGGACTGAATTTGAGATATCGACTTTTTGGCACCTAAAAGATCGATTTTTTGCATGTTTTTAGCCTATATTTTGAAAATATTCTAGCACTGAGTAGGCATGTACAGATTGCTTCTGGGACCCCAAAATATTGAATTTTCGGGTGTTTTGAGCCTGAATTTGAGATATAAACGGGTACAGAAGATACATGCACATATTGACTTTGGGCACCAAATATATCGATTTTCAGCATGTTTTGGGCCTGAATTTTGAAAATACTCTAACACGGAGTAGGCATGTACAGATCGCTTCTGGGACCCCAAAATATCGAATTTTCGGGTGTTTAGGGCCAGAATTTGGGATATAAACGGGTACAGAAGATGCATGCACATATCGACTTTTGGGCACCTAAAAGATCGATTTTCAGTATGTTTTTGGCCTGTATTTTGAAAATACTCTAACACGGAGTAGGCATGTACAGATACCTTCTGGGACCTCTAAATATCGAATTTTCGGGTGTTTTGGGACTGAATTTGAGATATCGATTTTTTGGCACCTAAAATGTCGATTTTTAGCATGTTTTTAGCCTATATTTTGAAAATATTCTAGCTTTGTGTAGGCATGTACAGATTGCTTCTGGGACCCCAAAATATTGAATTTTCGGGTGTTTTGAGCCTGAATTTGAGATATAAACGGGTACAGAAGATACATGCACATATTGACTTTGGGCATCTAAAATATCGATTTTCAGCATGTTTTGGGCCTGTATGTTGAAAATACTCTAAAACTGAGTAAGCATGTACAGATTGCTTCTGGGATCCCAAACTATTGAATTTTCGGGTGTTTTGAGCCAGAATTTGAGATATAAACGGGTACTGAAGATGCATGCACATATCGACTTTTGTGCACCTAAAAGATCGATTTTCAGTATGTTTTGAGCATGTATTTTGAAAATACTCTAACACGGAGTAGGTATGTACAGATCGCTTCTGGGACCCTTAAATATCGAATTTTCGGGTGTTTTGGGACTGAATTTGAGATATCGACTTTTTGGCACCTAAAAGATCGATTTTTAGCATGTTTTTAGCCTATATTTTGAAAATATTCTAGCACTGAGTAGGCATGTACAGATTGCTTCTGGGACCCCAAAATATTGAATTTTCGGGTGTTTTGAGCCTGAATTTGAGATATAAACGGGTACAGATGATACATGCACATATTGACTTTGGGCATCTAAAATATCGATTTTCAGCATGTTTTGGGCCTGTATTTTGAAAATACTCTAACACTGAGTAGGCATGTACAGATTGCTTCTGGGACCCCAAAATATTGAATTTTCGGGTGTTTTGAGCCTGAATTTGAGATATAAACGGGTACTGAAGATGCATGCACATATTGACTTTTGTGCACCTAAAAGATCGATTTTCAGTATGTTTTGAGCATGTATTTTGAAAATACTCTAACACGGAGTAGGCATGTACAGATCGCTTCTGGGACCCCTAAATATCGAATTTTCGGGTGTTTTGGGACTGAATTTGAGATATCGACTTTTTGGCACCTAAAAGATCGATTTTTTGCATGTTTTTAGCCTATATTTTGAAAATATTCTAGCACTGAGTAGGCATGTACAGATTGCTTCTGGGACCCCAAAATATTGAATTTTCGGGTGTTTTGAGCCTGAATTTGAGATATAAACGGGTACAGAAGATACATGCACATATTGACTTTGGGCACCAAAAATATCGATTTTCAGCATGTTTTGGGCCTGAATTTTGAAAATACTCTAACACGGAGTAGGCATGTACAGATCGCTTCTGGGACCCCAAAATATCGAATTTTCGGGTGTTTAGGGCCAGAATTTGAGATATAAACGGGTACAGAAGATACATGCACATATCGACTTTTGGGCACCTAAAAGATCGATTTTCAGTATGTTTTTGGCCTGTATTTTGAAAATACTCTAACACGGAGTAGGCATGTACAGATACCTTCTGGGACCTCTAAATATTGAATTTTCGGGTGTTTTGGAACTGAATTTGAGATATCGATTTTTTGGCACCTAAAATGTCGATTTTTAGCATGTTTTTAGCCTATATTTTGAAAATATTCTAGCACTGAGTAGGCATGTACAGATTGCTTCTGGGACCCCAAAATATTGAATTTTCGGGTGTTTTGAGCCTGAATTTGAGATATAAACGGCTACAGAAGATACATGCACATATTGACTTTGGGCACCAAAAATATCGATTTTCAGCATGTTTTAGGCCTGTATTTTGAAAATTCTCTAACACTGAGTAGGCATGTACAGATTGCTTCTGGGACCCTAAAATATCGAATTTTCGGGTGTTTTGAGCCTGAATTTGAGATATAAACGGGTACTGAAGATGCATGCACATATCGACTTTTGGGCACCTAAAAGATCGATTTTCAGTATGTTTTTGGCCTGTATTTTGAAAATACTCTAACACGGAGTAGGCATGTACAGATACCTTCTGGGACCTCTAAATATCGAATTTTCGGGTGTTATGGGACTGAATTTGAGATATAGATTTTTTGGCACCTATAATATCGATTTTTAGCATGTTTTTAGCCTATATTTTGAAAATATTCTAGCACTGTGTAGGCATGTACAGATTGCTTCTGGGACCCCAAAATATTGAATTTTCGGGTGTTTTGAGCCTGAATTTGATATATAAACGGGTACAGAAGATATATGCACATATTGACTTTGGGCATCTAAAATATCGATTTTCAGCATGTTTTGGGCCTGTATTTTGAAAATACTCTAACACTGAGTAGGCATGTACAGATTGTTTCTGGGACCCCAAAATATTGAATTTTCGGGTGTTTTGAGCCTGAATTTGAGATATAAACGGGTACTGAAGATGCATGCACATATCGACTTTTGTGCACCTAAAAGATCGATTTTCAGTATGTTTTAAGCATGTATTTTGAAAATACTCTAACACGGAGTAGGCATGTACAGATCGCTTCTGGGACCCCTAAATATCGAATTTTCGGGTGTTTTGGGACTGAATTTGAGATATCGACTTTTTGGCATCTAAAAGATCGATTTTTAGCATGTGTTTAGCCTATTTTTTGAAAATATTCTAGCACTGAGTAGGCATGTACATATTGCTTCTGGGACCCCAAAATATTAAATTTTCGGGTGTTTTGAGCCTGAATTTGAGATATAAACGGGTACAGAAGATACATGCACACATTGAATTTGGGCACCAAAAATATCGATTTTCAGCATGTTTTGGGCCTGAATTTTGAAAATACTCTAACACGGAGTAGGCATGTACAGATACCTTCTGGGACCTCTAAATATTGAATTTTCGGGTGTTTTGGGACTGAATTTGAGATATCGATTTTTTGGCACCTAAAAGATCGATTTTTAGCATGTTTTTAGCCTATATTTTGAAAATATTCTAGCACTGAGTAGGCATGTACAGATTGCTTCTAGGACACCAAAATATTGAATTTTCGGGTGTTTTGAGCCTGAATTTGAGATATAAACGGGTACAGAAGATACATGCACATATTGACTTTGGGCATCTAAAATATCGATTTTCAGCATGTTTTGGGCCTGTATTTTGAAAATACTCTAACACTGACTAGGCATGTACAGATTGCTTCTGGGACCCCATAATATTGAATTTTCGGGTGTTTTGAGCCTGAATTTGAGATATAAACGGGTACTGAAGATGCATGCACATATCGACTTTTGTGCACCTAAAAGATCGATTTTCAGTATGTTTTGAGCATGTATTTTGAAAATACTCTAACACGGAGTAGGCATGTACAGATCGCTTCTGGGACCCATAAATATCGAATTTTCGGGTGTTTTGGGACTGAATTTGAGATATCGACTTTTTGGAACCTAAAAGATCGATTTTTAGCATGTTTTTAGCCTATATTTTGAAAATATTCTAGCACTGAGTAGGCATGTACAGATTGCTTCTGGGACCCAAAATATTGAATTTTCGGGTGTTTTGAGCCAGAATTTGAGATATAAAAGGGTACAGAAGATACATGCCCATATTGACTTTGGGCACCAAAATTATCGATTTTCAGCATGTTTTAGGCCTGAATTTTGAAAATACCCTAACACGGAGTAGGCATGTACAGATCGCTTCTGGGACCCCAAAATATCGAATTTTCGGGTGTTTAGGGCCAGAATTTGAGATATAAACGGGTACAGAAGATGCATGCACATATCGACTTTTGGGCACCTAAAAGATCGATTTTCAGTATGTTTTTGGCCTGTATTTTGAAAATACTCTAACACGGAGTAGACATGTACAGATACCTTCTGGGACCTCTAAATATCGATTTTTCGGGTGTTTTGGGACTGAATTTGAGATATCGATTTTTTGGCACCTAAAATGTCGATTTTCAGCATGTTTTTAGCCTATATTTTGAAAATATTCTAGCACTGTGTAGGCATGTACAGATTGCTTCTGGGACCCCAAAATATTGAATTTTCGGGTGTTTTGAGCCTGAATTTGAGATATAAACGGATACAGAAGATACATGCACATATTGACTTTGGGCATCTAAAATATCGATTTTCAGCATGTTTTGGGCCTGTATTTTGAAAATACTCTAACACTGAGTAGGCATGTACAGATTGCTTCTGGGACCCCAAAATATTGAATTTTCGGGTGTTTTGAGCCTGAATTTGAGATATAAACGGGTACTGAAGATGCATGCACATATCGACTTTTGTGCAACTAAAAGATCGATTTTCAGTATGTTTTGAGCATGTATTTTGAAAATACTCTAACACGGAGTAGGCATGTACAGATCGCTTCTGGGACCCCTAAATATCGAATTTTCGGGTGTTTTGGGACTGAATTTGAGATATCGACTTTTTGGCACCTAAAAGATCGATTTTTTGCATGTTTTTAGCCTATATTTTGAAAATATTCTAGCACTGAGTAGGCATGTACAGATTGCTTCTGGGACCCCAAAATATTGAATTTTCGGGTGTTTTGAGCCTGAATTTGAGATATAAACGGGTACAGAAGATACAAGCACATATTGACTTTGGGCACCAAAAATATCGATTTTCAGCATGTTTTGGGCCTGAATTTTGAAAATACTCTAACACGGAGTAGGCATGTACAGATCGCTTCTGGGACCCCAAAATATCGAATTTTCGGGTGTTTAGGGCCAGAATTTGAGATATAAACGGGTACAGAAGATACATGCACATATCGACTTTTGGGCACCTAAAAGATCGATTTTCAGTATGTTTTTGGCCTGTATTTTGAAAATACTCTAACACGGAGTAGGCATGTACAGATACCTTCTGGGACCTCTAAATATTGAATTTTCGGGTGTTTTGGGACTGAATTTGAGATATCGATTTTTTGGCACCTAAAATGTCGATTTTTAGCATGTTTTTAGCCTATATTTTGAAAATATTCTAGCACTGTGTAGGCATGTACAGATTGCTTCTGGGACCCCAAAATATTGAATTTTCGGGTGTTTTGAGCCTGAATTTGAGATATAAACGGGTACAGAAGATACATGCACATATTGACTTTGGGCATCTAAAAAATCGATTTTCAGCATGTTTTGGGCCTGTATTTTGAAAATATTCTAACACTGAGTAGGCATGTACAGATTGCTTCTGGGACCCCAAAATATTGAATTTTCGGTTGTTTTGAGCCTGAATTTGAGATATAAACTGGTACTGAAGATGCATGCACATATCGACTTTTGTGCACCTAAAAGATCGATTTTCAGTATGTTTTGAGCATGTATTTTGAAAATACTCTAACACTGAGTAGGCATGTACAGATTGCTTCTGGGACCCCAAAATATTGAATTTTCGGGTGTTTTGAGCCTGAATTTGAGATATAAACGGGTACTGAAGATGCATGCACATATCGACTTTTGTGCAACTAAAAGATCGATTTTCAGTATGTTTTGAGCATGTATTTTGAAAATACTCTAACACGGAGTAGGCATGTACAGATCGCTTCTGGGACCCCTATATATCGAATTTTCGGGTGTTTTGGGACTGAATTTGAGATATAGACTTTTTGGCACCTAAAAGATCGATTTTTAGCATGTTTTTAGCCTATATTTTGAAAATATTCTAGCACTGTACAGATTGCTTCTGGGACCCTAAAATTCTGAATTTTCGGGTGTTTTGAGCCTGAATTTGAGATATAAACGGGTACAGAAGATACATGCACATATTGACTTTGGGCACCAAAAATATCGATTTTCAGCATGTTTTGGGCCTGAATTTTGAAAATACTCTAACACGGAGTAGGCATGTACAGATCGCTTCTGGGACCCCAAAATATCGAATTTTCGGGTGTTTAGGGCCAGAATTTGAGATATAAACGATTACAGAAGATGCATGCACATATCGACTTTTGGGCACCTAAAAGATCGATTTTCAGTATGTTTTTGGCCTGTATTTTGAAAATACTCTAACACGGAGTAGGCATGTACAGATACCTTCTGGGACCTCTAAATATCGAATTTTCGGGTGTTTTGGGACTGAATTTGAGATATCGATTTTTTTTCACCTAAAATGTCGATTTTTAGCATGTTTTTAGCCTATATTTTGAAAATATTCTAGCACTGAGTAGGCATGTACAGATTGCTTCTGGGACCCCAAAATATTGAATTTTCGGGTGTTTTGAGCCTGAATTTGAGATATAAACGGGTACAGAAGATACATGCACATATTGACTTTGGGCACCAAAAATATCGATTTTCAGCATGTTTTGGGCCTGAATTTTGAAAATACTCTAACACGGAGTAGGCATGTACAGATCGCTTCTGGGACCCCAAAATATCGAATTTTCGGGTGTTTAGGGCCAGAATTTGAGATATAAACGGGTACAGAAGATACATGCACATATCGACTTTTGGGCACCTAAAAGATCGATTTTCAGTATGTTTTTGGCCTGTATTTTGAAAATACTCTAACACGGAGTAGGCATGTACAGATACCTTCTGGGACCTCTAAATATTGAATTTTCGGGTGTTTTGGGACTGAATTTGAGATATCGATTTTTTGGCACCTAAAATGTCGATTTTTAGCATGTTTTTAGCCTATATTTTGAAAATATTCTAGCACTGTGTAGGCATGTACAGATTGCTTCTGGGACCCCAAAATATTGAATTTTCGGGTGTTTTGAGCCTGAATTTGAGATATAAACGGGTACAGAAGATACATGCACATATTGACTTTGGGCATCTAAAAAATCGATTTTCAGCATGTTTTGGGCCTGTATTTTGAAAATATTCTAACACTGAGTAGGCATGTACAGATTGCTTCTGGGACCCCAAAATATTGAATTTTCGGTTGTTTTGAGCCTGAATTTGAGATATAAACTGGTACTGAAGATGCATGCACATATCGACTTTTGTGCACCTAAAAGATCGATTTTCAGTATGTTTTGAGCATGTATTTTGAAAATACTCTAACACGGAGTAGGCATGTACAGATCGCTTCTGGGACCCCTATATATCGAATTTTCGGGTGTTTTGGGACTGAATTTGAGATATAGACTTTTTGGCACCTAAAAGATCGATTTTTAGCATGTTTTTAGCCTATATTTTGAAAATATTCTAGCACTGTACAGATTGCTTCTGGGACCCTAAAATTCTGAATTTTCGGGTGTTTTGAGCCTGAATTTGAGATATAAACGGGTACAGAAGATACATGCACATATTGACTTTGGGCACCAAAAATATCGATTTTCAGCATGTTTTGGGCCTGAATTTTGAAAATACTCTAACACGGAGTAGGCATGTAGAGATCGCTTCTGGGACCCCAAAATATCGAATTTTCGGGTGTTTAGGGCCAGAATTTGAGATATAAACGATTACAGAAGATGCATGCACATATCGACTTTTGGGCACCTAAAAGATCGATTTTCAGTATGTTTTTGGCCTGTATTTTGAAAATACTCTAACACGGAGTAGGCATGTACAGATACCTTCTGGGACCTCTAAATATCGAATTTTCGGGTGTTTTGGGACTGAATTTGAGATATCGATTTTTTGGCACCTAAAATGTCGATTTTTAGCATGTTTTTAGCCTATATTTTGAAAATATTCTAACACTGAGTAGGCATGTACAGATTGCTTCTGGGACCCCAAAATATTGAATTTTCGGGTGTTTTGAGCCTGAATTTGAGATATAAACGGGTACAGAAGATACATGCCCATATTGACTTTGGGCACCAAAAATATCGATTTTCAGCATGTTTTAGGCCTGTATTTTGAAAATTCTCTAACACTGAGTAGGCATGTACAGATTGCTTCTGGGACCCCAAAATATCGAATTTTCGGGTGTTTAGGGCCAGAATTTGAGATATAAACGGGTACTGAAGATGCATGCACATATCGACTTTTGGGCACCTAAAAGATCGATTTTCAGTATGTTTTTGGCCTGTATTTTGAAAATACTCTAACACGGAGTAGGCATGTACAGATACCTTCTGGGACCTCTAAATATCGAATTTTCGGGTGTTATGGGACTGAATTTGAGATATAGATTTTTTGGCACCTATAATATCGATTTTTAGCATGTTTTTAGCATATATTTTGAAAATATTCTAGCACTGTGTAGGCATGTACAGATTGCTTCTGGGACCCCAAAATATTGAATTTTCGGGTGTTTTGAGCCTGAATTTGATATATAAACGGGTACAGAAGATATATGCACATATTGACTTTGGGCATCTAAAATATCGATTTTCAGCATGTTTTGGGCCTGTATTTTGAAAATACTCTAACACTGAGTAGGCATGTACAGATTGTTTCTGGGACCCCAAAATATTGAATTTTCGTGTGTTTTGAGCCTGAATTTGAGATATAAACGGGTACTGAAGATGCATGCACATATCGACTTTTGTGCACCTAAAAGATCGATTTTCAGTATGTTTTAAGCATGTATTTTGAAAATACTCTAACACGGAGTAGGCATGTACAGATCGCTTCTGGGACCCCTAAATATCGAATTTTCGGGTGTTTTGGAACTGAATTTGAGATATCGACTTTTTGGCATCTAAAAGATCGATTTTTAGCATGTGTTTAGCCTATATTTTGAAAATATTCTAGCACTGAGTAGGCATGTACAGATTGCTTCTGGGACCCCAAAATATTGAATTTTCGGGTGTTTTGAGCCTGAATTTGAGATATAAACGGGTACAGAAGATACATGCACATATTGAATTTGGGCACCAAAAATATCGATTTTCAGCATGTTTTGGGCCTGAATTTTGAAAATACTCTAACACGGAGTAGGCATGTACAGATCGCTTCTGGGACCCCAAAATATCGAATTTTCGGGTGTTTAGGGCCAGAATTTGAGATATAAACGGGTACAGAAGATGCATGCACATATCGACTTTTGGGCACCTAAATGATCGATTTTCAGTATGTTTTTGGCCTGTATTTTGAAAATACTCTAACACGGAGTAGGCATGTACAGATACCTTCTGGGACCCCTAAATATCGAATTTTCGGGTGTTTTAGGACTGAATTTGAGATATCGATTTTTTGGCACCTAAAATGTCGATTTTTAGCATGTTTTTAGCCTATATTTTGAAAATATTCTAGCACTGTGTAGGCATGTACAGATTGCTTCTGGGACCCCAAAATATTGAATTTTCGGGTGTTTTGAGCCTGAATTTGAGATATAAACGGGTACAGAATATACATGCACATATTGACTTTGGGCATCTAAAATATCGATTTTCAGCATGTTTTGGGCCTGTATTTTGAAAATACTCTATCACTGAATAGGCATGTACAGATTGCTTCTGGGACCCCAAAATATTGCATTTTCGTGTGTTTTGAGCCTGAATTTGAGATATAAACGGGTACTGATGATGCATGCACATATCGACTTTTGTGTACCTAAAAGATCGATTTTCAGTATGTTTCGAACATGTATTTTGAAAATACTCTAACACGGAGTAGGCATGTACAGATCGCTTCTGGGACTCCTAAATATCGAATTTTCGGATGTTTTGGAACTGAATTTGAGATATCGACTTTTTGGCACCTAAAAGATCGATTTTTAGCATGTTTTTAGCCTATATTTTGAAAATATTCTAGCACTGAGTAGGCATGTACAGATCGCTTCTGGGACCCCAAAATATCGAATTTTCGGGTGTTTAGGACCAGAATTTGAGATATAAACGGGTACTGAAGATGCATGCACATATCGACTTTTGTGCACCTAAAAGATCGATTTTCAGTATGTTTTGAGCATGTATTTTGAAAATACTCTAACACGGAGTAGGCATGTACAGATCGCTTCTGGGACCCCTAACTATCGAATTTTCGGGTGTTTTGGGACTGAATTTGAGATATCGACTTTTTGGCACCTAAAAGATCGATTTTTAGCATGTTTTTAGCCTATATTTTGAAAATATTCTACAGATTGCCTCTGGTACCCCAAAATATTGAATTTTCGTGTGTTTTGAGCCTGAATTTGAGATATAAACGGGTACAGAAGATACATGCACATATTGACTTTGGGCACCAAAAATATCGATTTTCAGCATGTTTTGGGCCTGAATTTTGAAAATATTCTAACACAGAGTAGGCATGTACAGATCGCTTCTGGGACCCCAAAATATCGAATTTTCGGGTGTTTAGGGCCAGAATTTGAGATATAAACGGGTACAGAAGATGCATGCACATATCGACTTTTGGGCACCTAAAAGATCGATTTTCAGTATGTTTTTGGCCTGTATTTTGAAAATACTCTAACACGGAGTAGGCATGTACAGATACCTTCTGGGACCTCTAAATATCGAATTTTCGGGTGTTTTGGGACTGAATTTGAGATATCGATTTTTTGGCACCTAAAATGTCGATTTTTAGCATGTTTTTAGCCTATATTTTGAAAATATTCTAGCACTGAGTAGGCATGTACAGATTGCTTCTGGGACCCCAAAATATTGAATTTTCGGGTGTTTTGAGCCTGAATTTGAGATATAAACGGGTACAGAAGATATATGCACATATTGACTTTGGGCTTCTAAAATATCGATTTTCAGCATGTTTTGGGCCTGTATTTTTGAAAATACTCTAACACTGAGTAGGCATGTACAGATTGCTTCTGGGACCCCAAAATATTGAATTTTCGGGTGTTTTGAGCCTGAATTTGAGATATAAACGGGCACTGAAGATGCATGCACATATCGACTTTTGTGCACCTAAAAGATCGATTTTCAGTATGTTTTTGGCCTGTATTTTGAAAATACTCTAACGCGGAGTAGACATGTACAGATCGCTTCTGGGACCCCTAAATATCGAATTTTCGGGTGTTTTGGGCCTTAATTTTAAATATCGACTTCTTGGCACCTAAAATATCGATTTTTAGCATGTTTTTAGCCTATATTTTGAAAATATTCTAGCACTGAGTAGGCATGTACAGATCGCTTCTGGGACCCCAAAATATCGAATTTTTAGGTGTTTTGAGCCTGAATTTGAGATATAAACGAGTACAGAAGATGGATGCACATATCGACTTTTGGGCACCTAAAATATCGACTTTGAGCATGTTTTGAGCCTATATTTTGAAAACATTCTAGCACTGAGTAGGCATGTACAGATCGCTTCTGGGACCCCAAAATATCGAATTTTCGGGTGTTTAGGGCAAGAATTTGAGATATAAATGGGTACAGAATATGCATGCACATATAGACTTTTGTGCACCTAAAAGATCGATTTTCAGCATGTTTTAGGCCTGTATTTTGAAAATACTCTAACACGGAATAGGCATGTACATATCGCTTCTGGGACCCCAAAACATCGAATTTTCGGGTGTTTTGAGCCTGAATTTGAGATACAAACGGGTACTGAAGATGCATGCACATATAGACTTTTGGGCACCTAAAACATCGATTTTGAGTTTGTTTTGGGCCTGTAATTTGAAAATGCTCTAACACGGAGTATGCATGTACAGATCGCTTCTGGGACCCCAAAATATAGAATTTTCGGGAGCTTTCGGACTAAATTTGAGATATCGCCTTTATGCACCTAAAATATCGATTTTTAGCATGTTTTGAGCCGATATTTTGAAAATATTCTAGCACTGAGTAAGCATGTACATATCGCTTCTGGGACCCCAAAATATCGAATTTTGGGGTGTTTTGAACCTGAATTTGAGATATAAACGTGTACTGAAGATGCATGCACATATCGACTTTTGGGCACCTAAAACATCAATTTTGAGCATGTTTTGGGCCTGTATCTTGAAAATACTCTAACATGTAGTAGGCATGTACAGATCGCTTCTGGGAACCCAAAATATAGAATTTTCGGGTGCTTTCGGCCTGAATTTGAGATATCGCCTTTACGCACCTAAAATATCGATTTTTAGCATGTTTTGAGCCTATATTTTGAAAATATTCTAGCACTGAGTAAGAATGTGCAGATCGCTTCTGGGACCACAAAATATCGAATTTTCGGGTGTTTTGAGCTTGAATTTGAGATATAAACGAGTACAGAAGATACATGCACATATCGACTTTTGGGCACCTAAAATATCGATTTTGAGCATGTTTTGAGCCTATATTTTGAAAACATTCTAGCACTGAGTAGGCATGTACAGATCGCTTCTGGGACCCAAAAATATCGAATTTTCGGGTGTTTATGGCCAGAATTTGAGATATAAACGGGTACTGAAGATGCATGCACATATCGACTTTTGGGCACTTAAAAGATCGATTTTAAGTATGTTTTTCGCCTGTATTTTGAAAATACTCTAACACGGAGTAGGCATGTACAGATCGCTTCTGGGACCCCTAAATATCGAATTTTCGAGTGTTTTGGGCCTTAATTTGAGATATCGACTTCTTGGCACCTAAAATATCGATTTTTAGCATGTTTTGAGCCTATATTTTGAAAATATTCTAGCACTGAGTAGGCATGTACATATTGCTTCTTGGACCCCAAAATATTGAATTTTCGGGTGTTTTGAGCCTGAATTTGAGATATAAACGGGTACTGAAGATGCATGCACATATCGACTTTTTGGCACCTAAAACATCGATTTTGAGCATGTTTTGGGCCTGTATTTTGAAAATACTCTAACACGGAGTAGACATGTACAGATCGCTTCTGGGACCCCTAAATATCGAATTTTCGGGTGCTTTCGGCCTGAATTTGAGATATCGCCTTTACGCACCTAAAATATCGATTTTTAGCATGTTTTGAGCCTATATTTTGAAAATATTCTAGCACTGAGTAAGCATGTACATATCGCTTCTGGGACTCCAAAATATCGAATTTTCGGGTGTTTTGAGCCTGAATTTGAGATATAAACGGGTACTGAAGATGCATGCACATATCGACTTTTGGGCACCTAAAAGATCGTTTTTCAGTATGTTTTTGGCCTGTATTTTGAAAATACTCTAACACGGAGTAGGCATGAACAGATCGCATCCGGGGCCCCTAAATATCGAATTTTCGGGTGTTTTGGGCCTTAATTTTAAATATCGACTTTTTGGCACCTAAAATATCGATTTTTAGCATGTTTTTAGCCTATATTTTGAAAATTTTCTAGCACTGAGTAGGCATGTACAGATTGCTTCTGGGACCCCAAAATATTGAATTTTCGGGTGTTTTGGGCCAGAATTTGAGATATAAACGGGTACAGAAGACGCATGCACATATCAACTTTTGGGCACCTAAAATATCGACTTTGAGCATGTTTTGAGCCTATATTTTGAAAACATTCTAGCACTGAGTAGGCATGTACATATCGCTTCTGGGACCCCAAAACATCGAATTTTCGGGTGTTTTGAGCCTGAATTTGAGATACAAACGGGTACTGGAGATGCATGCACATATAGACTTTTATGCACCTAAAACATCGATTTTGAGTTTGTTTTGGGCCTGTAATTTGAAAATACTCTAACACGGAGTAGGCATGTACAGATCGCTTCTGGGACCCCAAAATATAGAATTTTCGGGAGCTTTCGGACTAAATTTGAGATATCGCCTTTACGCACCTAAGATATCGATTTTTAGCATGTTTTGAGCCGATATTTTGAAAATATTCTAGCACTGTACATATCGCTTCTGGGACCCCAAAATATCGAATTTTCGGGTGTTTTGAACCTGAATTTGAGATATAAACGTGTACTGAAGATGCATGCACATATCGACTTTTGGGCACCTAAAACATCAATTTTGAGCATGTTTTGGGCCTGTATTTTGAAAATACTCTAACACAGAGTAGACATGTACAGATCGCTTCTGGGACCCCTAAATATCGAATTTTCGGGTGCTTTCGGCCTGAATTTGAGATATCGCCTTTACGCACCTAAAATATCGATTTTTAGCATGTTTTGAGCCTATATTTTGAAAATATTCTAGCACTGAGTAAGCATGTACATATCGCTTCTGGGACCCCAAAATATCGAATTTTCGGGTGTTTTGAGCCTGAATTTGAGATATAAACGGGTACTGAAGATGCATGCACATATTGACTTTTGGGCACATAAAAGATCGTTTTTCAGTATGTTTTTGGCCTGTATTTTGAAAATACTCTAACACGGAGTAGGCATGAACAGATCGCATCCGGGGCCCCTAAATATCGAATTTTCGGGTGTTTTGGGCCTTAGTTTTAAATATCGACTTTTTGGCACCTAAAATATCGATTTTTAGCATGTTTTTAGCCTATATTTTGAAAATTTTCTAGCACTGAGTAGGCATGTACAGATTGCTTCTGGGACCCCAAAATATTGAATTTTCGGGTGTTTTGGGCCAGAATTTGAGATATAAACGGGTACAGAAGACGCATGCACATATCGACTTTTGGGCACCTAAAAGATTGATTTTCAGTATGTTTTTGGCCTGTATTTTGAAAATACTCTAACACGGAGTAGGCATGTACAGATCGCTTCTAGGACCCCTAAATATCGAATTTTTGGGTGTTTTGGTCCTGAATTTGAGATATAAACGAGTACAGAAGATGCATGCACATATCGACTTATGGGCACCTAAAACATCGATTTTGAGCATGTTTTGGGCCTTTATTTTGAAAATACTCTAACACGGAGTAGGCATGTACAGATCGCTTCTGGGACCCCAAAATATCGAATTTTCGGGTGTTTTGGGCCTGAATTTGAGATATCGCCTTTACGCACCTAAAATATCGATTTTTAGCATGTTTTTAGCCTATATTTTGAAAATATTCTAGCACTGAGTAAGCATGTACAGATCGCTTCTGGGACCCATAAATATCGAATTTTCGGGTGTTTTGAGCTTGAATTTGAGATATAAACAAGTAAAGAAGATGCATGCACATATCGACTTTTGGGCACTTAAAAAATCGATTTTGAGCATGTTTTGAGCCTATATTTTGAAAACATTCTAGCACTGAGTAGGCATGTACAGATCGCTTCTGGGACCCAAAAATATCGAATTTTCGGGTGTTTAGGGCCAGAATTTGAAATATAAACGGGTACAGAAGATGCATGCACATATCGACTTTTGGGCACCTAAAAGATCGATTTTCAGTATGTTTTTGGCCTGTATTTTGAAAATACTCTAACACGGAGTAGGCATGTACAGATCGCTTCTGGGACCCCTAAATATCGAATTTTCGGGTGTTTTGGGACTGAATTTGAGATATCGACTTTTTGGCACCTAAAATATCGATTTTTAGCATGTTTTTAGCCTATATTTTGAAAATATTCTAGCACTGAGTAGGCATGTACAGATTGCTTCTGGGACTCCAAAATATTGAATTTTCGGGTGTTTTGAGCTTGAATTTGAGATATAAACGGGTACAGAAGATACATGCACATATTGACTTTGGGCATCTAAAATATCGATTTTCAGCATGTTTTGGGCATGTATTTTGAAAATACTCTAACACGGAGTAGGCATGTACAGATCGCTTCTGGGACCCCAAAATATCGAATTTTCGGGTGTTTTGAGTCTGAATTTGAGATATAAACGGGTACTGAAGATGCATGCACATATCGACTTTTGGGAACCTAAAACATCGATTTTGAGCATGTTTTGGGCCTGTATTTTTAAAATACTCTAACACAAAGTAGGCATGTACAGATCGCTTCTGGGACCCTAAATATCGAATTTTCGGGTGTTTTGGGCCTTAATTTGAGATATCGACTTTTTGACACCTAAAATATCGACTTTTAGCATTTTTTTAGCCTATATTTTGAAAATATTCTAGCACTGAGTAGGCATGTACAGATTGATTCTGGGACCCCAAAATATTGAATTTTCGGGTGTTTTGAGCCTGAATTTGAGATATAAACGGGTACTGAAGATGCATTCACATATCGACTTTTGGGCACCTAAAACATCGATTTTGAGCATGTTTTGGGCCTTTATTTTGAAAATATTCTAACACGGAGTAGGCATGTACAGATCGCTTCTGGGACCCCAAAATATCGAATTTTCGGGTGTTTTGGGCCTGAATTTGAGATATCGCATTTACGCACCTAAAATATCGATTTTTAGCATGTTTTTAGCCTATATTTTGAAAATATTCTAGCACTGAGTAGGCATGTACAGATTGCTTCTGGGACTCCAAAATAATGAATTTTCGGGTGTTTTGAGCTTGAATTTGAGATATAAACGGGTACAGAAGATACATGCACATATTGACTTTGGGCATCTAAAATATCGATTTTCAGCATGTTTTGGGCATGTATTTTGAAAATACTCTAACACGGAGTAGGCATGTACAGATCGCTTCTGGGACCCCAAAATATCGAATTTTCGGGTGTTTTGGGCCTGAATTTGAGTTATCGCCTTTACGCACCTAAAATATCGATTTTTAGCATGTTTTGAGCCTATATTTTGAAAATATTCTAGCACTGAGTAGGCATGTACAGATTTCTTCTGGGACTCCAAAATATTGAATTTTCGGGTGTTTTGAGCTTGAATTTGAGATATAAACGGGTACAGAAGATACATGCACATATTGACTTTGGGCATCGAAAATATCGATTTTCAGCATGTTTTGGGCATGTATTTTGAAAATAATCTAACACGGAGTAGGCATGTACAGATCGCTTCTGGGACCCCAAAATATCGAAATTTCGGGTGTTTTGAGACTGAATTTGAGATATAAACGGGTACTGAAGATGCATGCACATATCGACTTTTGGGCACCTAAAACATCGATTTTGAGCATGTTTTGGGCCTGTACTGTAACACGGAGTAGGCATGTACAGATCGCTTCTGGGACCCCAAAATATCGAATTTTCGGGTGTTTTGGGCCTGAATTTGAGTTATCGCCTTTACGCACCTAAAATATCGATTTTTAGCATGTTTTGAGCCTATATTTTGAAATTATTCTAGCACTGAGTAGGCATGTACAGATCGCTTCTGGGTCCCCAAAATATCGAATTTTCGGGTGTTTTGAGCCTGAATTTGAGATATAAACGAGTACAGAAGATGCATCCACATGTCGACTTTTAGGCACCTAAAATATCGATTTTGAGCATGTTTTGAGCCTATATTTTGAAAACATTCTAGCACTGAGTAGGCATGTACAGATCGCTTCTGGGACCCAAAAATATCGAATTTTCGGGTGTTTAGGTCCAGAATTTGAGATATAAACGGGTACTGAAGATGCATGCACATATCGACTTTTGGGCACTTAAAAGATCGATTTTAAGTATGTTTTTCGCCTGTATTTTGAAAATACTCTAACACGGAGTAGGCATGTACAGATCGCTTCTGGGACCCCTAAATATCGAATTTTCGAGTGTTTTGGGCCTTAATTTGAGATATCGACTTCTTGGCACCTAAAATATCGATTTTTAGCATGTTTTGAGCCTATATTTTGAAAATATTCTAGCACTGAGTAGGCATGTACATATTGCTTCTTGGACCCCAAAATATTGAATTTTCGGGTGTTTTGAGCCTGAATTTGAGATATAAACGGGTACTGAAGATGCATGCACATATCGACTTTTTGGCACCTAAAACATCGATTTTGAGCATGTTTTGGGCCTGTATTTTGAAAATACTCTAACACGGAGTAGACATGTACAGATCGCTTCTGGGACCCCTAAATATCGAATTTTCGGGTGCTTTCGGCCTGAATTTGAGATATCGCCTTTACGCACCTAAAATATCGATTTTTAGCATGTTTTGAGCCTATATTTTGAAAACATTCTAGCACTGAGTAAGCATATACATATCGCTTCTGGGACCCAAAAATATCGAATTTTCGGGTGTTTAGGGCCAGAATTTGAGATATAAACGGGTACTGAAGATGCATGCACATATCGACTTTTGGGCACCTAAAAGATCGATTTTCAGTATGTTTTTGGCCTGTATTTTGAAAATACTCTAATACGGAGTAAGCATGTACAGATTGCTTCTGGGACCCCTAAATATAGAATTTTCGGTTGTTTTGGGCCTTAATTTAAGATATCGCCTTTACGCACCTAAAATATCGATTTTTAGCATGTTTTGAGCCTATATTTTGAAAATATTCTAGCACTGAGTAGGCATGTACAGATCGCTTCTGGGACCCCAAAATATCGAATTTTTAGGTGTTTTGAGCCTGAATTTGAGATATAAACGAGTACAGAAGATGGATGCACATATCGACTTTTGGGCACCTAAAATATCGACTTTGAGCATGTTTTGAGCCTATATTTTGAAAACATTCTAGCACTGAGTAGGCATGTACAGATCGCTTCTGGGACCCCAAAATATCGAATTTTCGGGTGTTTAGGGCAAGAATTTGAGATATAAATGGGTACAGAATATGCATGCACATATAGACTTTTGGGCACCTAAAAGATCGATTTTCAGCATGTTTTTGGCCTGTATTTTGAAAATACTCTAACACGGAATAGGCATGTACATATCGCTTCTGGGACCCCAAAACATCGAATTTTCGGGTGTTTTGAGCCTGAATTTGAGATACAAACGGATACTGGAGATGCATGCACATATCGACTTTTGGGCACTTAAAAGATCGATTTTAAGTATGTTTTTGGCCTGTATTTTGAAAATACTCTAACACGGAGTAGGCATGTACAGATCGCTTCTGGGACCCCTAAATATCGAATTTTCGAGTGTTTTGGGCCTTAATTTGAGATATCGACTTCTTGGCACCTAAAATATCGATTTTTAGCATGTTTTGAGCCTATATTTTGAAAATATTCTAGCACTGAGTAGGCATGTACAGATCGCTTCTGGGACCCCAAAATATCGAATTTTTAGGTGTTTTGAGCCTGAATTTGAGATATAAACGAGTACAGAAGATGGATGCACATATCGACTTTTGGGCACCTAAAATATCGACTTTGAGCATGTTTTGAGCCTATATTTTGAAAACATTCTAGCACTGAGTAGGCATGTACAGATCGCTTCTGGGACCCCAAAATATCGAATTTTCGGGTGTTTAGGGCAAGAATTTGAGATATAATTGGGTACAGAATATGCATGCACATATAGACTTTTGGGCACCTAAAAGATCGATTTTCAGCATGTTTTAGGCCTGTATTTTGAAAATACTCTAACACGGAATAGGCATGTACATATCGCTTCTGGGACCCCAAAACATCGAATTTTCGGGTGTTTTGAGCCTGAATTTGAGATACAAACGGGTACTGGAGATGCATGCACATATAGACTTTTATGCACCTAAAACATCGATTTTGAGTTTGTTTTGGGCCTGTAATTTGAAAATACTCTAACACGGAGTAGGCATGTACAGATCGCTTCTGGGACCCCAAAATATAGAATTTTCGGGAGCTTTCGGACTAAATTTGAGATATCGCCTTTACGCACCTAAAATATCGATTTTTAGCATGTTTTGAGCCGATATTTTGAAAATATTCTAGCACTGTACATATCGCTTCTGGGACCCCAAAATATCGAATTTTCGGGTGTTTTGAGCCTGAATTTGAGATATAAACTGGTACTGAAGATGCATGCACATATTGACTTTTGGGCACCTAAAAGATCGTTTTTCAGTATGTTTTTGACCTGTATTTTGAAAATACTCTAACACGGAGTAGGCATGAACAGATCGCATCCGGGGCCCCTAAATATCGAATTTTCGGGTGTTTTGGGCCTTAGTTTTAAATATCGACTTTTTGGCACCTAAAATATCGATTTTTAGCATGTTTTTAGCCTATATTTTGAAAATTTTCTAGCACTGAGTAGGCATGTACAGATTGCTTCTGGGACCCCAAAATATTGAATTTTCGGGTGTTTTGGGCCAGAATTTGAGATATAAACGGGTACAGAAGACGCATGCACATATCGACTTTTGGGCACCTAAAAGATTGATTTTCAGTATGTTTTTGGCCTGTATTTTGAAAATACTCTAACACGGAGTAGGCATGTACAGATCGCTTCTGGGACCCCTAAATATCGAATTTTTGGGTGTTTTGGGCCTGAATTTGAGATATAAACGAGTACAGAAGATGCATGCACATATCGACTTATGGGCACCTAAAACATCGATTTTGAGCATGTTTTGGGCCTTTATTTTGAAAATACTCTAACACGGAGTAGGCATGTACAGATCGCTTCTGGGACCCCAAAATATCGAATTTTCGGGTGTTTTGGGCCTGAATTTGAGATATCGCCTTTACGCACCTAAAATATCGATTTTTAGCATGTTTTTAGCCTATATTTTGAAAATATTCTAGCACTGAGTAATCATGTACAGATCGCTTCTGGGACCCATAAATATCGAATTTTAGGGTGTTTTGAGCTTGAATTTGAGATATAAACAAGTAAAGAAGATGCATGCACATATCGACTTTTGGGCACTTAAAAAATCGATTTTGAGCATGTTTTGAGCCTATATTTTGAAAACATTCTAGCACTGAGTAGGCATGTACAGATCGCTTCTGGGACCCAAAAATATCGAATTTTCGGGTGTTTAGGGCCAGAATTTGAGATATAAACGGGTACAGAAGATGCATGCACATATCGACTTTTGGGCACCTAAAAGATCGATTTTCAGTATGTTTTTGGTCTGTATTTTGAAAATACTCTAACACGGAGTAGGCATGTACAGATCGCTTCTGGGACCCCTAAATATCGAATTTTCGGGTGTTTTGGGACTGAATTTGAGATATCGACTTTTTGGCACCTAAAATATCGATTTTTAGCATGTTTTTAGCCTATATTTTGAAAATATTCTAGCACTGAGTAGGCATGTACAGATTGCTTCTGGGACTCCAAAATATTGAATTTTCGGGTGTTTTGAGCTTGAATTTGAGATATAAACGGGTACAGAAGATACATGCACATATTGACTTTGGGCATCTAAAATATCGATTTTCAGCATGTTTTGGGCATGTATTTTGAAAATACTCTAACACGGAGTAGGCATGTACAGATCGCTTCTGGGACCCCAAAATATCGAATTTTCGGGTGTTTTGGGCCTGAATTTGAGTTATCGCCTTTACGCACCTAAAATATCGATTTTTAGCATGTTTTGAGCCTATATTTTGAAAATATTCTAGCACTGAGTAGGCATGTACAGATTTCTTCTGGAACTCCAAAATATTGAATTTTCGGGTGTTTTGAGCTTGAATTTGAGATATAAACGGGTACAGAAGATACATGCACATATTGACTTTGGGCATCGAAAATATCGATTTTCAGCATGTTTTGGGCATGTATTTTCAAAATAATCTTACACGGAGTAGGCATGTACAGATCGCTTCTGGGACCCCAAAATATCGAAATTTCGGGTGTTTTGAGACTGAATTTGAGATATAAACGGGTACTGAAGATGCATGCACATATCGACTTTTGGGCACCTAAAACATCGATTTTGAGCATGTTTTGGGCCTGTACTGTAACACGGAGTAGGCATGTACAGATCGCTTCTGGGACCCCAAAATATCGAATTTTCGGGTGTTTTGGGCCTGAATTTGAGTTATCGCCTTTACGCACCTAAAATATCGATTTTTAGCATGTTTTGAGCCTATATTTTGAAATTATTCTAGCACTGAGTAGGCATGTACAGATCGCTTCTGGGTCCCCAAAATATCGAATTTTCTGGTGTTTTGAGCCTGAATTTGAGATATAAACGAGTACAGAAGATGCATCCACATGTCGACTTTTAGGCACCTAAAATATCGATTTTGAGCATGTTTTGAGCCTATATTTTGAAAACATTCTAGCACTGAGTAGGCATGTACAGATCGCTTCTGGGACCCAAAAATATCGAATTTTCGGGTGTTTAGGGCCAGAATTTGAGATATAAACGGGTACTGAAGATGCATGCACATATCGACTTTTGGGCACTTAAAAGATCGATTTTAAGTATGTTTTTGGCCTGTATTTTGAAAATACTCTAACACGGAGTAGGCATGTACAGATCGCTTCTGGGACCCCTAAATATCGAATTTTCGAGTGTTTTGGGCCTTAATTTGAGATATCGACTTCTTGGCACCTAAAATATCGATTTTTAGCATGTTTTGAGCCTATATCTTGAAAATATTCTAGCACTGAGTAGGCATGTACATATTGCTTCTTGGACCCCAAAATATTGAATTTTCGGGTGTTTTGAGCCTGAATTTGAGATATAAACGGGTACTGAAGATGCATGCACATATCGACTTTTTGGCACCTAAAACATCGATTTTGAGCATGTTTTGGGCCTGTATTTTGAAAATACTCTAACACGGAGTAGACATGTACAGATCGCTTCTGGGACCCCTAAATATCGAATTTTCGGGTGCTTTCGGCCTGAATTTGAGATATCGCCTTTACGCACCTAAAATATCGATTTTTAGCATGTTTTGAGCCTATATTTTGAAAATATTCTAGCACTGAGTAAGCATGTACATATCGCTTCTGGGACCCCAAAATATCGAATTTTTGGGTGTTTTGAGCCTGAATTTGAGATATAAACGGGTACTGAAGATGCATGCACATATCGACTTTTGGGCACCTAAAAGATCGTTTTTCAGTATGTTTTTGGCCTGTATTTTGAAAATACTCTAACACGGAGTAGGCATGAACAGATCGCATCCGGGGCCCCTAAATATCGAATTTTCGGGTGTTTTGGGCCTTAATTTTAAATATCGACTTTTTGGCACCTAAAATATCGATTTTTAGCATGTTTTTAGCCTATATTTTGAAAATTTTCTAGCACTGAGTAGGCATGTACAGATTGCTTCTGGGACCCCAAAATATTGAATTTTCGGGTGTTTTGGGCCAGAATTTGAGATATAAACGGGTACAGAAGACGCATGCACATATCGACTTTTGGGCACCTAAAAGATTGATTTCCAGTATGTTTTTGGCCTGTATTTTGAAAATACTCTAACACGGAGTAGGCATGTACAGATCGCTTCTGGGACCCCTAAATATCGAATTTTTGGGTGTTTTGGGCCTGAATTTGAGATATAAACGAGTACAGAAGATGCATGCACATATCGACTTATGGGCACCTAAAACATCGATTTTGAGCATGTTTTGGGCCTTTATTTTGAAAATACTCTAACACGGAGTAGGCATGTACAGATCGCTTCTGGGACCCCAAAATATCGAATTTTCTGGTGTTTTGGGCCTGAATTTGAGATATCGCCTTTACGCACCTAAAATATCGATTTTTAGCATGTTTTTAGCCTATATTTTGAAAATATTCTAGCACTGAGTAAGCATGTACAGATCACTTCTGGGACCCATAAATATCGAATTTTCGGGTGTTTTGAGCTTGAATTTGAGATATAAACAAGTAAAGAAGATGCATGCACATATCGACTTTTGGGCACTTAAAAAATCGATTTTGAGCATGTTTTGAGCCTATATTTTGAAAACATTCTAGCACTGAGTAGGCATGTACAGATCGCTTCTGGGACCCAAAAATATCGAATTTTCGGGTGTTTAGGGCCAGAATTTGAGATATAAACGGGTACAGAAGATGCATGCACATATCGACTTTTGGGCACCTAAAAGATCGATTTTCAGTATGTTTTTGGCCTGTATTTTGAAAATACTCTAATACGGAGTAAGCATGTACAGATTGCTTCTGGGACCCCTAAATATAGAATTTTCGGGTGTTTTGGGCCTTAATTTAAGATATCGCCTTTACGCACCTAAAATATCGATTTTTAGCATGTTTTGAGCCTATATTTTGAAAATATTCTAGCACTGAGTAGGCATGTACAGATCGCTTCTGGGACCCCAAAATATCGAATTTTTAGGTGTTTTGAGCCTGAATTTGAGATATAAACGAGTACAGAAGATGGATGCACATATCGACTTTTGGGCACCTAAAATATCGACTTTGAGCATGTTTTGAGCCTATATTTTGAAAACATTCTAGCACTGAGTAGGCATGTACAGATCGCTTCTGGGACCCCAAAATATCGAATTTTCGGGTGTTTAGGGCAAGAATTTGAGATATAAATGGGTACAGAATATGCATGCACATATAGACTTTTGGGCACCTAAAAGATCGATTTTCAGCATGTTTTAGGCCTGTATTTTGAAAATACTCTAACACGGAATAGGCATGTACATATCGCTTCTGGGACCCCAAAACATCTAATTTTCGGGTGTTTTGAGCCTGAATTTGAGATACAAACGGGTACTGGAGATGCATGCACATATAGACTTTTATGCACCTAAAACATCGATTTTGAGTTTGTTTTGGGCCTGTAATTTGAAAATACTCTAACACGGAGTAGGCATGTACAGATCGCTTCTGGGACCCCAAAATATAGAATTTTCGGGAGCTTTCGGACTAAATTTGAGATATCGCCTTTACGCACCTAAAATATCGATTTTTAGCATGTTTTGAGCCGATATTTTGAAAATATTTTAGCACTGTACATATCGCTTCTGGGACCCCAAAATATCGAATTTTCGGGTGTTTTGAACCTGAATTTGAGATATAAACGTGTACTGAAGATGCATGCACATATCGACTTTTGGGCACCTAAAACATCAATTTTGAGCATGTTTTGGGCCTGTATTTTGAAAATACTCTAACACGGAGTAGACATGTACAGATCGCTTCTTGGACCCCTAAATATCGAATTTTCGGGTGCTTTCGGCCTGAATTTGAGATATCGCCTTTACGCACCTAAAATATCGATTTTTAGCATGTTTTGAGCCTATATTTTGAAAATATTCTAGCACTGAGTAAGCATGTACATATCGCTTCTGGGACCCCAAAATATCGAATTGTCGGGTGTTTTGAGCCTGAATTTGAGATATAAACGGGTACTGAAGATGCATGCACATATTGACTTTTGGGCACCTAAAAGATCGTTTTTCAGTATGTTTTTGGCCTGTATTTTGAAAATACTCTAACACGGAGTAGGCATGAACAGATCGCATCCGGGGCCCCTTAATATCGAATTTTCGGGTGTTTTGGGCCTTAGTTTTAAATATCAACTTTTTGGCACCTAAAATATCGATTTTTAGCATGTTTTTAGCCTATATTTTGAAAATTTTCTAGCACTGAGTAGGCATGTACAGATTGCTTCTGGGACCCCAAAATATTGAATTTTCGGGTGTTTTGGGCCAGAATTTGAGATATAAACGGGTACAGAAGACGCATGCACATATCGACTTTTGGGCACCTAAAAGATTGATTTTCAGTATGTTTTTGGCCTGTATTTTGAAAATACTCTAACACGGAGTAGGCATGTACAGATCGCTTCTGGGACCCCTAAATATCGAATTTTTGGGTGTTTAGGGCCTGAATTTGAGATATAAACGAGTACAGAAGATGCATGCACATATCGACTTATGGGCACCTAAAACATCGATTTTGAGCATGTTTTGGGCCTTTATTTTGAAAATACACTAACACGGAGTAGGCATGTACAGATCGCTTCTGGGACCCCAAAATATCGAATTTTCGGGTGTTTTGGGCCTGAATTTGAGATATCGCCTTTACGCACCTAAAATATCTATTTTTTGCATGTTTTTAGCCTATATTTTGAAAATATTCTAGCACTGAGTAATCATGTACAGATCGCTTCTGGGAACCATAAATATCGAATTTTCGGGTGTTTTGAGCTTGAATTTGAGATATAAACAAGTAAAGAAGATGCATGCACATATCGACTTTTGGGCACTTAAAAAATCGATTTTGAGCATGTTTTGAGCCTATATTTTGAAAACATTCTAGCACTGAGTAGGCATGTACAGATCGCTTCTGGGACCCAAAAATATCGAATTTTCGGGTGTTTAGGGCCAGAATTTGAGATATAAACTGGTACAGAAGATGCATGCACATATCGACTTTTGGGCACCTAAAAGATCGATTTTCAGTATGTTTTTGGCCTGTATTTTGAAAATACTCTAACACGGAGTAGGCATGTACAGATCGCTTCTGGGACCCCTAAATATCGAATTTTCGGGTGTTTTGGGACTGAATTTGAGATATCGACTTTTGGGCACCTAAAAGATCGATTTTCAGTATGTTTTTGGCCTGTATTTTGAAAATACTCTAACACGGAGAAGGCATGTACAGATCGCTTCTGGGACCCCAAAATATCGAATTTTCGGGTGTTTTGAGTCTCAATTTGAGATATAAACGGGTACTGAAGATGCATGCACATATCGACTTTTGGGAACCTAAAACATCGATTTTGAGCATGTTTTGGGCCTGTATTTTTAAAATACTCTAACACGAAGTAGGCATGTACAGATCGCTTCTGGGACCCTAAATATCGAATTTTCGGGTGTTTTGGGCCTTAATTTGAGATATCGCATTTACGCACCTAAAATATCGACTTTTAGCATGTTTTGAGCCTTTATTTTGAAAATATTCTAGCACTGAGTAGGCATGTACAGATTTCTTCTGGGATTCCAAAATATTGAATTTTCGGGTGTTTTGAGCTTGAATTTGAGATATAAACGGGTACAGAAGATACATGCACATATTGACTTTGGGCATCGAAAATATCGATTTTCAGCATGTTTTGGGCATGTATTTTGAAAATAATCTAACACGGAGTAGGCATGTACAGATCGCTTCTGGGACCCCAAAATATCGAAATTATGGGTGTTTTGAGACTGAATTTGAGATATAAACGGGTACTGAAGATGCATGCACATATCGACTTTTGGGCACCTAAAACATCGATTTTGAGCATGTTTTGGGCCTGTACTGTAACACGGAGTAGGCATGTACAGATCGCTTCTGGGTCCCCAAAATATCGAATTTTCGGGTGTTTTGAGCCTGAATTTGAGATATAAACGAGTACAGAAGATGCATCCACATGTCGACTTTTAGGCACCTAAAATATCGATTTTGAGCATGTTTTGAGCCTATATTTTGAAAACATTCTAGCACTGAGTAGGCATGTACAGATCGCTTCTGGGACCCCAAAATATCGAATTTTCGGGTGTTTGGAGGTTGAATTTGAGATATAAACGAGTATAGAAGATGCATACACATATTGACTTTGGGTACCAAAAATATCGATTTCTAGCATGTTTTGGGCCTGAATTTGAATATACTCTAACACGGAGTAGGCATGTACAGATCGCTTCTGGGACCCCAAAATATCGAATTTTCGGGTGTTTAGGGCCAGAATTTGAGATATAAACGGGTACAGAAGATGCATGCACATATCGACTTTTGGGCACCTAAAAGATCGATTTTCAGTATGTTTTTAACCTGTATTTTGAAAATACTCTTAACACGGAGTAGGCATGTACAGATCGCTTCTGGGACCCCTAAATATCGAATTTTCAGGTGTTTTGAGCCTGAATTTGAGATATAAACGGGTACTGAAGATGCATGCACATATCGACTTTTGGGCACCTAAAACATCGATTTTGAGCATGTTTTGGGCCTGTATTTTGAAAATACTCTAACACAGAGTAGGCATGTACAGATCGCTTCTGGGACCCCAAAATATTGAAATTTCGGGTGTTTTGAGCCTGAATTTGAGATATAAACGAGTACAGAAGATGCATGCACATATCGACTTTTGGGCACCTAAAATATCGATTTTGAGCATGTTTTGAGCCTATATTTTTAAAACATTCTAGCACTGAGTAGGCATGTACAGATCGCTTCTGGGACCCCTAAATATCGAATTTTCAGGTGTTTTGAGCCTGAATTTGAGATATAAACGGGTACTGAAGATGCATGCACATATCGATTTTTGGGCACCTAAAATATCGATTTTCAGTATGTTTTTGGCCTGTATTTTGAAAATACTCTAACACGGAGTAGGCATGTACAGATCGCTTCTGGGACCCCTAAATATCGAATTTTCGGGTGTTTTGGGACTGAATTTGAGATATCGACTTTTTGGCACCTAAAATATCGATTTTTAGCATGTTTTTAGCCTATATTTTGAAAATATTCTAGCACTGAGTAGGCATGTACAGATTGCTTCTGGGACTCCAAAATATTGAATTTTAGGGTGTTTTGAGCTTGAATTTGAGATATAAACGGGTACAGAAGATACATGCACATATTGACTTTGGGCATCTAAAATATCGATTTTCAGCATGTTTTGGGCATGTATTTTGAAAATACTCTAACACGGAGTAGGCATGTACAGATCGCTTCTGGGACCCCAAAATATCGAATTTTCGGGTGTTTTGGGCCTGAATTTGAGTTATCGCCTTTACGCACCTAAAATATCGATTTTTAGCATGTTTTGAGCCTATATTTTGAAAATTTTCTAGCACTGAGTAGGCATGTACAGATTGCTTCTGGGACCCCAAAATATTGAATTTTCGGGTGTTTTGGGCCAGAATTTGAGATATAAACGGGTACAGAAGACGCATGCACATATCGACTTTTGGGCACCTAAAAGATTGATTTCCAGTATGTTTTTGGCCTGTATTTTGAAAATACTCTAACACGGAGTAGGCATGTACAGATCGCTTCTGGGACCCCTAAATATCGAATTTTTGGGTGTTTTGGGCCTGAATTTGAGATATAAACGAGTACAGAAGATGCATGCACATATCGACTTTTGGGCACTTAAAAAATCGATTTTGGGCATGTTTTGAGCCTATATTTTGAAAACATTCTAGCACTGAGTAGGCATGTACAGATCGCTTCTGGGACCCAAAAATATCGAATTTTCGGGTGTTTAGGGCCAGAATTTGAGATATAAACGGGTACAGAAGATGCATGCACATATCGACTTTTGGGCACCTAAAAGATCGATTTTCAGTATGTTTTTGGCCTGTATTTTGAAAATACTCTAATACGGAGTAAGCATGTACAGATTGCTTCTGGGACCCCTAAATATAGAATTTTCGGGTGTTTTGGGCCTTAATTTAAGATATCGCCTTTACGCACCTAAAATATCGATTTTTAGCATGTTTTGAGCCTATATTTTGAAAATATTCTAGCACTGAGTAGGCATGTACAGATCGCTTCTGGGACCCCAAAATATCGAATTTTTAGGTGTTTTGAGCCTGAATTTGAGATATAAACGAGTACAGAAGATGGATGCACATATCGACTTTTGGGCACCTAAAATATCGACTTTGAGCATGTTTTGAGCCTATATTTTGAAAACATTCTAGCACTGAGTAGGCATGTACAGATCGCTTCTGGGACCCCAAAATATCGAATTTTCGGGTGTTTAGGGCAAGAATTTGAGATATAAATGGGTACAGAATATGCATGCACATATAGACTTTTGGGCACCTAAAAGATCGATTTTCAGCATGTTTTAGGCCTGTATTTTGAAAATACTCTAACACGGAATAGGCATGTACATATCGCTTCTGGGACCCCAAAACATCTAATTTTCGGGTGTTTTGAGCCTGAATTTGAGATACAAACGGGTACTGGAGATGCATGCACATATAGACTTTTATGCACCTAAAACATCGATTTTGAGTTTGTTTTGGGCCTGTAATTTGAAAATACTCTAACACGGAGTAGGCATGTACAGATCGCTTCTGGGACCCCAAAATATAGAATTTTCGGGAGCTTTCGGACTAAATTTGAGATATCGCCTTTACGCACCTAAAATATCGATTTTTAGCATGTTTTGAGCCGATATTTTGAAAATATTTTAGCACTGTACATATCGCTTCTGGGACCCCAAAATATCGAATTTTCGGGTGTTTTGAACCTGAATTTGAGATATAAACGTGTACTGAAGATGCATGCACATATCGACTTTTGGGCACCTAAAACATCAATTTTGAGCATGTTTTGTGCCTGTATTTTGAAAATACTCTAACACGGAGTAGACATGTACAGATCGCTTCTGGGACCCCTAAATATCGAAATTTCGGGTGCTTTCGGCCTGAATTTGAGATATCGCCTTTACGCACCTAAAATATCGATTTTTAGCATGTTTTGAGCCTATATTTTGAAAATATTCTAGCACTGAGTAAGCATGTACATATCGCTTCTGGGACCCCAAAATATCGAATTTTCGGGTGTTTTGAGCCTGAATTTGAGATATAAACGGGTACTGAAGATGCATGCACATATTGACTTTTGGGCACCTAAAAGATCGTTTTTCAGTATGTTTTTGGCCTGTATTTTGAAAATACTCTAACACGGAGTAGGCATGAACAGATCGCATCCGGGGCCCCTAAATATCGAATTTTCGGGTGTTTTGGGCCTTAGTTTTAAATATCAACTTTTTGGCACCTAAAATATCGATTTTTAGCATGTTTTTAGCCTATATTATGAAAATTTTCTAGCACTGAGTAGGCATGTACAGATTGCTTCTGGGACCCCAAAATATTGAATTTTCGGGTGTTTTGGGCCAGAATTTGAGATATAAACGGGTACAGAAGACGCATGCACATATCGACTTTTGGGCACCTAAAAGATTGATTTTCAGTATGTTTTTGGCCTGTATTTTGAAAATACTCTAACACGGAGTAGGCATGTACAGATCGCTTCTGGGACCCCTAAATATCGAATTTTTGGGTGTTTTGGGCCTGAATTTGAGATATAAACGAGTACAGAAGATGCATGCACATATCGACTTATGGGCACCTAAAACATCGATTTTGAGCATGTTTTGGGCCTTTATTTTGAAAATACACTAACACGGAGTAGGCATGTACAGATCGCTTCTGGGACCCCAAAATATCGAATTTTCGGGTGTTTTGGGCCTGAATTTGAGATATCGCCTTTACGCACCTAAAATATCGATTTTTTGCATGTTTTTAGCCTATATTTTGAAAATATTCTAGCACTGAGTAATCATGTACAGATCGCTTCTGGGACCCATAAATATCGAATTTTCGGGTGTTTTGAGCTTGAATTTGAGATATAAACAAGTAAAGAAGATGCATGCACATATCGACTTTTGGGCACTTAAAAAATCGATTTTGAGCATGTTTTGAGCCTATATTTTGAAAACATTCTAGCACTGAGTAGGCATGTACAGATCGCTTCTGGGACCCAAAAATATCGAATTTTCGGGTGTTTAGGGCCAGAATTTGAGATATAAACGGGTACAGAAGATGCATGCACATATCGACTTTTGGGCACCTAAAAGATCGATTTTCAGTATGTTTTTGGCCTGTATTTTGAAAATACTCTATCACGGAGTAGGCATGTACAGATCGCTTCTGGGACCCCTAAATATCGAATTTTCGGGTGTTTTGGGACTGAATTTGAGATATCGACTTTTGGGCACCTAAAAGATCGATTTTCAATATGTTTTTGGCCTGTATTTTGAAAATACTCTAACACGGAGAAGGCATGTACAGATCGCTTCTGGGACCCCAAAATATCGAATTTTCGGGTGTTTTGAGTCTCAATTTGAGATATAAACGGGTACTGAAGATGCATGCACATATCGACTTTTGGGAACCTAAAACATCGATTTTGAGCATGTTTTGGGCCTGTATTTTTAAAATACTCTAACACGAAGTAGGCATGTACAGATCGCTTCTGGGACCCTAAATATCGAATTTTCGGGTGTTTTGGGCCTTAATTTGAGATATCGACTTTTTGACACCTAAAATATCGACTTTTAGCATGTTTTTAGCCTATATTTTGAAAATATTCTAGCACTGAGTAGGCATGTACAGATTGATTCTGGGACCCCAAAATATTGAATTTTCGGGTGTTTTGAGCCTTAATTTGAGATATAAACGGGTACTGAAGATGCATTCACATATCGACTTTTGGGCACCTAAAATATCGATTTTGAGCATGTTTTGGACCTTTATTTTGAAAATACTCTAACACGGAGTAGGCATGTACAGATCGCTTCTGGGACCCCAAAATATCGAATTTTCGGGTGTTTTGGGCCTGAATTTGAGATATCGCATTTACGCACCTAAAATATCGATTTTTAGCATGTTTTGAGCCTATATTTTGAAAATATTCTAGCACTGAGTAAGCATGTACAGATCGCTTCTGGGACCCCTAAATATCGAATTTTCGGGTGTTTTGAGCTTGAATTTGAGATATAAACAAGTAAAGAAGATGCATGCACATATCGACTTTTGGGCACTCAAAAAATCGATTTTGAGCATGTTTTGAGCCTATATTTTGAAAACATTCTAGCACTAAGTAGGCATGTACAGATCGCTTCTGGGACCCAAAAATATCGAATTTTCGGGTGTTTAGGGCCAGAATTTGAGATATAAACGGGTACAGAAGATGCATGCACATATCGACTTTTGGGCACCTAAAAGATCGATTTTCAGTATGTTTTTGGTCTGTATTTTGAAAATACTCTAACACGGAGTAGGCATGTACAGATCGCTTCTGGGACCCCTAAATATCGAATTTTCGGGTGTTTTGGGACTGAATTTGAGATATCGACTTTTTGGCACCTAAAATATCGATTTTTAGCATGTTTTTAGCCTATATTTTGAAAATATTCTAGCACTGAGTAGGCATGTACAGATTGCTTCTGGGACTCCAAAATATTGAATTTTCGGGAGTTTTGAGCTTGAATTTGAGATATAATCGGGTACAGAAGATACATGCACATATTGACTTTGGGCATCTAAAATATCGATTTTGAGCATGTTTTGGGCATATATTTTGAAAATACTCTAACACGGAGTAGGCATGTACAGATCGCTTCTGGGACCCCAAAATATCGAATTTTCGGGTGTTTTGAGCCTGAATTTGAGATATAAACGGGTACTGAAGATGCATGCACATATCGACTTTTGGGCACCTAAAATATCGATTTTCAGTATGTTTTTGGCCTGTATTTTGAAAATACTCTAACACGGAGTAGGCATGTACAGATCGCTTCTGGGACCCCTAAATATCGAATTTTCGGGTGTTTTGGGACTGAATTTGAGATATCGACTTTTTGGCACCTAAAATATCGATTTTTAGCATGTTTTTAGCCTATATTTTGAAAATATTCTAGCACTGAGTAGGCATGTACAGATTGCTTCTGGGACTCCAAAATATTGAATTTTAGGGTGTTTTGAGCTTGAATTTGAGATATAAACGGGTACAGAAGATACATGCACATATTGACTTTGGGCATCTAAAATATCGATTTTCAGCATGTTTTGGGCATGTATTTTGAAAATACTCTAACACGGAGTAGGCATGTACAGATCGCTTCTGGGACCCCAAAATATCGAATTTTCGGGTGTTTTGGGCCTGAATTTGAGTTATGGCCTTTACGCACCTAAAATATCGATTTTTAGCATGTTTTGAGCCTATATTTTGAAAATATTCTAGCACTGAGTAGGCATGTACAGATTTCTTCTGGGACTCCAAAATATTGAATTTTCGGGTGTTTTGAGCTTGAATTTGAGATATAAACGGGTACAGAAGATACATGCACATATTGACTTTGGGCATCCAAAATATCGATTTTCAGCATGTTTTGGGCATGTATTTTGAAAATACTCTAACACGGAGTAGGCATGTACAGATCGCTTCTGGGACCCCAAAATATCGAATTTTCGGGTGTTTTGAGCCTGAATTTGAGATATAAACGAGTACAGAAGATGCATCCACATGTCGACTTTTAGGCACCTAAAATATCGATTTTGAGCATGTTTTGAGCCTATATTTTGAAAACATTCTAGCACTGAGTAGGCATGTACAGATCGCTTCTGGGACCCCAAAATATCGAATTTTCGGGTGTTTGGAGGTTGAATTTGAGATATAAACGAGTATAGAAGATGCATACACATATTGACTTTGGGCACCAAAAATATCGATTTCTAGCATGTTTTGGGCCTGAATTTGAATATACTCTAACACGGAGTAGGCATGTACAGATCGCTTCTGGGACCCCAAAATATCGAATTTTCGGGTGTTTAGGGCCAGAATTTGAGATATAAACGGGTACAGAAGATGCATGCACATATCGACTTTTGGGCACCTAAAAGATCGATTTTCAGTATGTTTTTAACCTGTATTTTGAAAATACTCTTAACACGGAGTAGGCATGTACAGATCGCTTCTGGGACCCCTAAATATCGAATTTTCAGGTGTTTTGAGCCTGAATTTGAGATATAAACGGGTACTGAAGATGCATGCACATATCGACTTTTGGTCACCTAAAACATCGATTTTGAGCATGTTTTGGGCCTGTATTTTGAAAATACTCTAACACGGAGTAGGCATGTACAGATCGCTTCTGGGACCCCAAAATATTGAAATTTCGGGTGTTTTGAGCCTGAATTTGAGATATAAACGAGTACAGAAGATGCATGCACATATCGACTTTTGGGCACCTAAAATATCGATTTTGAGCATGTTTTGAGCCTATATTTTTAAAACATTCTAGCACTGAGTAGGCATGTACAGATCGCTTCTAAGACCCAAAAATATCGAATTTTCGGGTGTTTAGTGCCAGAATTTGAGATATAAACGTTTACAGAAGATGCATGCACATATCGACTTTTGGGCACCTAAAAAAAGATAGATTTTCAGTATGTTATTAGCCTGTATTTTGAAAATACTCTAACACGGAGTAGGCATGTACATATCGCTTCTGGGACCCCTAAATATCGAATTTTCGGGTGTTTTGGGTCTTAATTTGAGATATCGACTTTTTGGCACCTAAAATATCGATTTTTAGCATGTTTTTAGCCTATATTTTGAAAATATTCTAGCACTGAGTAGGCATGTACAGATTGCTTCTGGGACCCCAAAATATTGAATTTTCGGGTGTTTAGGGCCAGAATTTAAGATATAAACGGGTACAGAAGATGTATTCACATATCGACTTTTGGGCACCTAAAAGATCGATTTTCAGTATGTTTTTTAACCTGTATTTTGAAAATACTCTAACACGGAGTAGGCATGTACAGATCGCTTCTGGGACCCCTAAATATCGAATTTTCGGGTGTTTTGGGCCTTAATTTAAGATATCGCCTTTACGCACCTAAAATATCGATTTTTAGCATGTTTTGAGCCTATATTTTGAAAATATTCTAGCACTGAGTAGGCATGTACAGATCGCTTCTGGGACCCCAAAATATCGAATTTTCGAGTGTTTTGAGCCTGAATTTGAGATATAAACGAGTACGGAAGATGCATGCACATATCGACTTTTGGGCACCTAAAATATCGATTTTGAGCATGTTTTGAGCCTATATTTTGAAAATACTCTAACACGGAGTAGGCATGTACAGATCGCTTCTGGGACCCCAAAATATCTAATTTTCGGGTGTTTTGGGCCTTAATTTGAGGTATCGACTTTTTGGGACCTAAAATATCGATTTTTAGCATGTTTTTAGCCTATATTTTGAAAATATTCTAGCACTGAGTAGGCATGTACAGATTGCTTCTGGGACCACAAAATATTGAATTTTCGGGTGTTTTGAGCCTGAATTTGAGATATAAACGGGTACAGAAGATACTTGCAGACTTTGGGCATCTAAAATATATTTTTCAGCATGTTTTGGGCATGTATTTTGAAAATACTCTAACACTGAGTAGGCATGTACAGATCGCTTCTGAGACCCCTAAATATCGAATTATCGGGTGTTTTGGGACTTAATTTTAAATATCGACTTTTTAGCACCTAAAATATCGATTATTAGCATGTTTTTAGCCTATATTTTGAAAATATTCTAGCACTGAGTAGGCATGTACAGATTGCTTCTGGGACCCCAAAATATCGAATTTTCGGGTGTTTAGGGCCAAAATTTGAAATATAAACGGGTACAGAAGATGCATGCACATATCGACTTTTGGGCACCTAAAAGATCGATTTTCAGTATGTTTTTGGCCTGTATTTTGAAAATACTCTAACACGGAGTAGGCATGTACAGATCGCTTCTGGGACCCCTAAATATCGAATTTTCGGTTGTTTTGGGCCTTAATTTGAGATATCACCTTTACGCACCTAAAATATCGATTTTTAGCATGTTTTGAGCCTATATTTTGAAAATATTTTAGCACTGAGTAGGCATGTACAGATCGCTTCTGGGACCCCAAAATATCGAATTTTCGGGTGTTTTGAGCTTGAATTTGAGATATAAACGAGTACAGAAGATGCATGCACATATCGACTTTTGGGCACCTAAAATTTTAGATCGATTTTCAGCATGTTTTAGGCCTGAAATTTGAAAATACTCTAACACGGAGTAGGCATGTACAAATCGCTCTGGGACCCCAAAATATCGAATTTTCGGGTGTTTAGGGCCAGAATTTGAGATATAAACGGGTACAGAAGATGAATGCACATATCGACTTTTGGGCACCTAAAAGATCGATTTTCAGTATGTTTTTGGCCTGTATTTTGAAAATACTCTAACACGGAGTAGGCATGTACAGATCGCTTCTGGAACCCCTAAATATCGAATTTTCGGGTGTTTAGGGCCAGAATTTGAGATATAAACGGGTACAGAAGATACATGCACATATCGACTTTTGGGCACCTAAAAGATCGATTTTCAGTATGTTTTCGGCCTGTTTTTTTAAAATACTCTAACACGGAGTAGGCATGTACATATCGCTTCTGGGACCCCTAAATTACGAAGTTTCGGGTGTTTTGGGACTGAATTTGAGAAATCGACTTTTTGGCTCCTAAAATATCGATTTTTAGCATGTTTTTAGCCTATATTTTGAAAATATTCTAGCACTGAGTAGGCATGTACAGATCGCTTCTGGAACCCCAAAATATCGAATTTTCGGGTGTTTTGAGCTTGAATTTGAGATATAAACGAGTACAGAAGATTCATGCACATATAGACTTTTGGGCACCTAAAATATCGATTTTGAGTATGTTTTGAGCCTATATTTTGAAAACATTCTGGCACTGACTAGGCCTGTACAGATCGCTTCTAAGACCCAAAAATATCGAATTTTCGGGTGTTTAGTGCCAGAATTTGAGATATAAACGGGTACAGAAGATGCATGCACATATCGACTTTTGGGCACCTAAGAGATAGATTTTCAGTATGTTTTTAGCCTGTATTTTGAAAATACTCTAACACGGAGTAGGCATGTACAGATCGCTTCTGGGACCCCAAAATATCGAATTTTCGGGTGTTTTGAGCTTGAATTTGAGATATAAACGAGTACAGAAGATGCATGCACATATAGACTTTTGGGCACCTAAAATATCGATTTTGAGTATGTTTTGAGCCTATATTTTGAAAACATTCTAGCACTGACTAGGCCTGTACAGATCGCTTCTAAGACCCAAAAATATCGAATTTTCGGGTGTTTAGTGCCAGAATTTGAGATATAAACGGGTACAGAAGATGCATGCACATATCGACTTTTGGGCACCTAAAAGATAGATTTTCAGTATGTTTTTAGCCTGTATTTTGAAAATATTCTAGCACTGAGTAGGCATGTACAGATTGCTTCTGGGACCCCAAAATATTGAATTTTCGGGTGTTTAGGGCCAGAATTTGAGATATAAACGGGTACAGAAGATGTATTCACATATCGACTTTTGGGCACCAAAAAGATCGATTTTCAGTATGTTTTTTAACCTGTATTTTGAAAATACTCTAACACGGAGTAGGCATGTACAGATCGCTTCTGGGACCCCTAAATATCGAATTTTCGGGTGTTTTGGGCCTTAATTTGAGATATCGCCTTTACGCACCTAAAATATCGATTTTTAGGATGTTTTGAGCCTATATTTTGAAAATATTCTAGCACTGAGTAGGCATGTACAGATCGCTTCTGGGACCCCAAAATATCGAATTTTCGGGTGTTTTGAGCTTGAATTTGAGATATAAACGAGTACAGAAGATGCATGTACATATCGACTTTTGGGCACGTAAAATATCGATTTTAAGCATGTTTTGAGCCTATATTTTGAAAACATTCTAGCACTGAGTAGGCATGTACAGATCGCTTCTGGGACCCCAAAATATCGAATTTTCGGGTGTTTTGAGCCTGAATTTGAGATATAAACGAGTATAGAAGATGCATACACATATTGACTTTGGGACCCAAACATATCGATTTTCAGCATGTTTTGGGCCTGAATTTTGAAAATACTCTAACACGGAGTAGGCATGTACAGATAGCTTCTGGGACCCAAATATATCGAGTTTTCGGGTGTTTAGGGCCAGAATTTGAGATATAAACGGGTACAGAAGATGCATGCACATATCGACTTTTGGGCACCTAAAAGATCGATTTTCAGTATGTTTTTGGCCTGTACTTTGAAGATACTCTAACACGGAGTAAGCATGTACAGATCCCTTCTGGGACCCCAAAATATCGAATTTTCGGGTGTTTTGGGACTGAATTTGAGATATCGACTTTTTGGCACCTAAAATATCGATTTTTAGCATGTTTTTAGCCTATATTTTGAAAATATTCTAGCACTGAGTAGGCATGTACAGATTGCTTCTGGGACCCCAAAATTTTGAATTTTCGGGTGTTTTGAGCCTGAATTTGAGATTTAAACGGGTACAGAAGATACATGCACATATTGACTTTGGGCATCTAAAATATCGAATTTCAGTATGTTTTGGGCCTGTATTTTGAAAATACTCTAACACGGAGTAGGCATGTACAGATCCCTTCGGGGACCCCTAAATATCGAATTTTCGGGCGTTTTGGGACTGAATTTGAGATATCGACTTTTTGGCACCTAAAATATCGATTTTTAGCATGTTTTTAGCCTTTATTTTGAAAATATTCTAGCACTGAGTAGGCATGTACAGATTGCTTCTGGGACCCCAAAATATTGAATTTTCGGGTGTTTTGAGCCTGAATTTGAGATTTAAACGGGTACAGAAGAAACATGCACATATTGACTTTGGGCATATAAAATATCGATTTTCAGTATGTTTTGGGCCTGTATTTTGAAAATACTCTAACACGGAGTAGGCATGTACAGATCGCTTCTGGGACCCCCAAATATCGAATTTTCGGGTGATTTGAGTCTGAATTTGAGATATAAACGGGTACTGAAGATGCATTCACATATAGACTTTTGGGCACCTAAAACATCGATTTTGAGCATGTTTTGGGCCTGTATTTTGAAAATACTCTAACACGGAGTAGGCATGTACAGATCGCTTCTTGGAACCCAAAATATCGAATTTTCAGGTGTTTTGGGCCTGAATTTGAGATATCGCCATTACGCACCTAAAATATCGATTTTTAGCATGTTTTGAGACTATATTTTGAAAATATTCTAGCACTGAGTAGGCATGTACAGATCGCTTCTGGGACCTCTAAATATCGAATTTTCGGGTGTTTTGTGCTTGAATTTGAGATATAAACAAGTACAGAAGATGCATGCACATATCGACTTTTGGGCACCTAAAATATCGATTTTGAGCATGTTTTGAGCCTATATTTTGAAAACATTCTAGCACTGAGTAGGCATGTACAGATCGCTTCTGGGACCCCAAAATATCGAATTTTCGGGTTTTTAGGGCCAGAAATTGAGATATAAACGGGTACAGAAGATGAATGCACATATCGACTTTTGGGCACATAAAAGATCGATTTTCAGTATGTTTTTGGCCTGTATTTTGAAAATACTCTAACACGGAGTAGGCATGTACAGATCGCTTCTGGGACCCCTAAATATCGAAGTTTCGGGTGTTTTGGGACTGAATTTGAGATATCGACTTTTTGGCACCTAAAAGATCGATTTTGAGCATGTTTTTTGCCTATATTTTGAAAACATTCTAGCACTGAGTAGGCATGTACAGATCGCTTCTGGGACCCCAAAATATTGAAGTTTTGGATGTTTTGAGCCTGAATTTGAGATATAAACGAGTATAGAAAATGCATACACATATTGACTTTGGGCACCAAAAATATCGATTTTCAGCATGTTTTAAGCCTGAATTTTGAAAATACTCTAACACGGAGTAGGCATGTACAGATCGCTTCTGGGACTCCAAAATATCGAATTTTCGGGTGTTTAGGGCCAGAATTTGAGATATAAACGGGTACAGAAGATGCATGCACATATCGACTTTTGGGCACATAAAAGATCGATTTTAAGTATGTTTTTCGCCTGTATTTTGAAAATACTCTAACACGGAGTAGGCATGTACAGATACCTTCTGGGACTCCAAAATATCGAATTTACGGGTGTTTTGGGACTGAATTTGAGATATCGACTTTTTGGCACCTAAAATATCGATTTTTAGCATGTTTTTAGGCTATTTTTTAATAATATTCTAGTACTGAGTAGGCATGTACAGATTGCTTCTGGGACCCCAAAATATTGAATTTTCGGGTGTTTTGAGCCTGAATTTGAGATATAAACGGGTACAGAAGATACATGCACATATTGACTTTGGGCATCTAAAATATCGATTTTCAGCATGTTTTGGGCCCGTATTTTGAAAATACTCTAACACGGAGTAGGCATGTACAGATCGCTTCTTGGACCCAAAAATATCGAATTTTCGGGTGTTTAGGGCCAGAATTTGAGATATAAACGGGTACAGAAGATGCATGCACATATCGACTTTTGGGCACCTAAAAGATCGATTTTCAGTATGCTTTTGGCCTGTATTTTGAATATACTCTAACACGGAGTAGGCATGTACAGATCGATTCTGGGACCCCTAAATATCGAATTGTTGGGTGTTTTGGGCCTTAATTTGAGATATCGCCTTTACGCACCTAAAATATCGATTTTTAGCATGTTTTGAGTCTATATTTTGAAAATATTCTAGCAATGAGTAGGCATGTACAGATCGCTTCTGGGACCCCAAAAATCGAATTTTCGGGTGTTCTGAGCTTGAATTTGAGACATAAACGAGTACAGAAGATGCATGCACATATCGACTTTTGGGCACGTAAAATATCGATTTTGAGCATGTTTTGAGCCTATATTTTGAAAACATTCTAGCACTGAGTAGGCATGTACAGATCGCTTCTGGGACCAAAAAATATCGAATTTTCTGGTGTTTTGAGCCTGAATTAGAGATATAAACGAGTATAGAAGATGCATACACATATTGACTATGGGACCCAAACATATCGATTTTCAGCATGTTTTGGGCCTGAAATTTGAAAATACTCTAACACGGAGTAGGCATGTACAGATCGCTTCTGGGACCCCAAAATATCGAATTTTCGGGTGTTTTGGGCCTGAATTTGAGATATCGCCTTTACGCACCTAAAATATCGATTTTTAGCATGTTTTGAGCCTACATTTTGAAAATATTCTAGCACTGAGTAGGCATGTACAGATCGCTTCTGGGACCCCAAAATATCGAATTTTAGGGTGTTTTGAGCTTGAATTTGAGATATAAACGAGTACAGAAGATGCATGCACATATCGACTTTTGGGCACCTAAAATATCGATTTTGAGCATGTTTTGAGCCTATATTTTGAAAACATTCTAGCACTGAGTAGGCATGTACAGATTGCTTCTGGGACCCAAAAATATCGAATTTTCGGGTGTTTAGGGCCAGAATTTGAGATATAAACGGGTACAGAAGATGCATGCACATATCGACTTTTGGGCACCTAAAAGATCGATTTTCAGTATGTTTTTGGCCAGTACTTTGAAAATACTCTAACACGGAGTAAGCATGTACAGATCGCTTCTGGGACCCCTAAATATCGAATTTTCGGGTGTTTTGGGACAGAATTTGATATATCGACTTTTTGGCACCTAAAATATCGATTTTTAGCATGCTTTTAGCCTATATTTTGAAAATATTCTAGCACTGAGTAGGCATGTACAGATTGCTTCTGGGACCCCAAAATTTTGAATTTTCGGGTGTTTTGAGCCTGAATTTGAGATTTAAACGGGTACAGAAGATACATGCACATATTGACTTTGGGCATCTAAAATATCGATTTTCAGTATGTTTTGGGCCTGTATTTTGAAAATACTCTAACACGGAGTAGGCATGTACAGATCCCTTCTGGGACCCCTAAATATCGAATTTTCGGGTGTTTTGGGACTGAATTTGAGATATCGACTTTTTGGCACCTAAAATATCGATTTTTAGCATGTTTTTAGCCCTAATTTTGAAAATTATCTAGCACTGAGTAGGCATGTACAGATTGCTTCTGGGACCCCAAAATATTGAATTTTCGGGTGTTTTGAGCCTGAATTTGAGATTTAAACGGGTACAGAAGAAACATGCACATATTGACTTTGGGCATCTAAAATATCGATTTTCAGTATGTTTTGGGCCTGTATTTTGAAAATACTCTAACACGGAGTAGGCATGTACAGATCGCTTATGGGACCCCCAAATAACGAATTTTCGGGTGATTTGAGTCTGAATTTGAGATATAAACGGGTACTGAAGATGCATTCACATATAGACTTTTGGGCACCTAAAACATCGATTTTGAGCATGTTTTGGGCCTGTATTTTGAAAATACTCTAACACGGAGTAGGCATGTACAGATCGCTTCTGGGACCCCAAAATATCGAATTTTCGGGTGTTTTGGGCCTGAATTTGAGATATCGCCTTTACGCACCTAAAATATCGATTTTTAGCATGTTTTGAAACTATATTTTGAAAATATTCTAGCACTGAGTAGGCATGTACAGATCGCTTCTGGGACCTCTAAATATCGAATTTTCTAGTGTTTTGTGCTTGTATTTGAGATATAAACAAGTACAGAAGATGCATGCACATATCGACTTTTGGGCACCTAAAATATCGATTTTGAGCATGTTTTGAGCCTATATTTTGAAAACATTCTAGCACTGAGTAGGCATGTACAGATTGCTTCTGGGACCCCCAAATATCGAATTTTCGGGTTTTTAGGGCCAGAAATTGAGATATAAACGGGTACACAAGATGAATGCACATATCGACTTTTGGGCACATAAAAGATCGATTTTCAGTATGTTTTTGGCCTGTATTTTGAAAATACTCTAACACGGAGTAGGCATGTACAGATCGCTTCTGGGACCCCTAAATATCGAAGTTTCGGGTGTTTTGGGACTGAATTTGATTTATCGACTTTTTGGCACCTAAAAGATCGATTTTGAGCATGTTTTTATCCTATATTTTGAAAACATTCTAGCACTGAGAAGGCATGTACAGATCGCTTCTGGGACCCCAAAATATTGAATTTTCGGGTGTTTTGAGCCTGAATTTGAGATATAAACGAGTATAGAAAATGCATACACATATTGACTTTGGGCACCAAAAATATCGATTTTCAGCATGTTTTAAGCCTGAATTTTGAAAATACTCTAACACGGAGTAGGCATGTACAGATCGCTTCTGGGACTCCAAAATATCGAATTTTCGGGTGTTTTGAGCCTGAATTTGAGATATAAACGGGTACAGAAGATACATGCACATATTGACTTTGGGCATCTAAAATATCGATTTTCAGCATGTTTTGGGCCCGTATTTTGAAAATACTCTAACACGGAGTAGGCATGTACAGATCGCTTCTGGGACCCCAAAATATCGAATTTTCGGGTGTTTTGAGTCTACATTTGAGATATAAACGGGTACGGAAGATGTATGCACATATCGACTTTTGGGCACCTAAACCATCGATTTTTAACATGTTTTGGGCCTGTATTTTGAAAATACTCTAACACGGAGTAGGCATGTACAGATCGCTTCTGGGACCCCAAAATATCGAATTTTCGGGTGTTTTGGGCCTGAATTTGAGATATCGCCTTTACACACCTAAAATATCGATTTTTAGCATGTTTTGAGCCTATATTTTGAAAATATTCTAGCACTGAGTAGGCATGTACAGATCGCTTCTGGGACCCCAAAATATCGAATTTTCGGGTGTTTTGAGCTTGAATTTGAGATATAAACGAGTACAGAAGATGCATGCACATATCGACTTTTGGGCACCTAAAATATCGATTTTTAACATGTTTTGAGCCTATATTTTGAAAACATTCTACCTCTGAGTAGGCATGTACAGATCGCTTCTTGGACCCAAAAATATCGAATTTTCGGGTGTTTAGGGCCAGAATTTGAGATAAAAACGGGTACAGAAGATGCATGCACATATCGACTTTTGGGCACCTAAAAGATCGATTTTCAGTATGTTTTTGGCCTGTATTTTGAATATACTCTAACACGGAGTAGGCATGTACAGATCGATTCTGGGACCCCTAAATATCGAATTTTTGGGTGTTTTGGGCCTTCATTTGAGATATCGCCTTTACGCACCTAAAATATCGATTTTTAGCATGTTTTGAGCCTATATTTTGAAAATATTCTAGCACTGAGTAGGCATGTACAGATCGCTTCTGGGACCCCAAAAATCGAATTTTCGGGTGTTCTGAGCTTGAAATTGAGACATAAACGAGTACAGAAGATGCATGCACATATCGACTTTTGGGCACGTAAAATATCGATTTTTAGCATGTTTTGAGCCTATATTTTGAAAACATTCTAGCACTGAGTAGGCATGTACAGATCGCTTCTGGGACCCCAAAATATCGAATTTTCGGGTGTTTTGAGCCTGAATTAGAGATATAAACAAGTATAGAAGATGCATACACATATTGACTTTGGGCACCAAAAATATCGATTTTCAGCATGTTTTGGGCCTGAATTTTGAAAATACTCTAACACGGAGTAGGCATGTACATATCGCTTCTGGGACCCCAAAATATCGAATTTTCGGGTGTTTTGGGCCTGAATTTGAGATATCGCCTTTCCGCACCTAAAATATCGATTTTTAGCATGTTTTGAGCCTATATTTTGAAAACATTCTAGCACTGAGTAGGCATGTAGAGATTGCTTCTGGGACCCAAAAATATCGAATTTTAAGGTGTTTAGGGCCAGAATTTGAGATATAAACGGGTACAGAAGATACATGCACATATTGACTTTGGGCATCTAAAATATCGATTTTCAGCATGTTTTGGGCCTGTACTTTGAAAATACTCTAACACGGAGTAGGCATGTACAGATCGCTTCTGGGACCCCTAAATATCGAATTTTCGAGTGTTTTGGGCCTTAAATTGAGATATCGACTTTTGGGCACCTAAAATATCGATTTTGAGCATGTTTAGAGCCTATATTTTGAAAACATTCTAGATTTGACTAGGCATGTACAGATCGCTTCTGGGACCCCAAAATATCGAATTTTCGGGTGTTTTGAGCCTGAATTTGAGATATAAACGAGTATAGAAGATGCATACACATATTGACTTTGGGCACCAAAAATATCGATTTCCAGCATGTTTTGGTCCTGAATTTTGAAAATACTCTAACACGGAGTAGGCATGTATAGATCGCTTCTTGGACCCCAAAATATCGAATTTTCGGGTGTTTTGGGACTGAATTTGAGATATCGACTTTTTGGCACCTAAAATATCGACTTTTAGCATGTTTTTAGCCTATATTTTGAAAATATTCTAGCACTGAGTAGGCATGTACAGATTGCTTCTGGGACCCCAAAATATTGAATCTTCGGGTGTTCTGAGCCTGAATTTGAGATTTAAACGGGTACAGAAGATACATGCACATATTGACTTTGGGCATCTAAAATATCGATTTTCAGTATGTTTTGGGCCTGTATTTTGAAAATACTCTAACACGGAGTAGGCATGTACAGATCGCTTCTGGGACCCCAAAATATCGAATTTTCGGGTGTTTTGGGCCTGAATTTGAGATATCGCCTTTACGCACCTAAAATATCGATTTTTAGCATGTTTTGAGACTATATTTTGAAAATATTCTAGCACTGAGTAGGCATGTACAGATCGCTTCTGGGACCTCTAAATATCGAATTTTCGGGTGTTTTGAGCTTGAATTTGAGATATAAACAAGTACAGAAGATGCATGCACATATCGACTTTTGGGCACCTAAAATATCGATTTTTAGCATGTTTTGAGCCTATATTTTGAAAACATTCTAGCACTGAGTAGGCATGTACAGATCGCTTCTGGGACCCAAAAATATCGAATTTTCGGGTGTTTTGTGCCTTATTTTGAGATATCGACTTTTTGGCACCTAAAATATCGATTTTTAGCATGTTTTTAGCCTATATTTAGAAAATATTCTAGCACTGAGTAGGCATGTACAGATTGCTTCTGGGACCCGAAAATATTGAATTTTCAGGTGTTTAGGGTCAGAATTTGAGATATAAACGGGTACTGAATATGCATGCACATATCGACTTTTGGGCACCTAAAAGATCGATTTTCAGTATGTTTTTGGCCTGTATTTTGAAAATACTCTATCACGGAGTAGGCATGTACAGATCGCTTCTGGGACCCCAAAATATCGAATTTTCGGGTGTTTTGGGATTGAATTTGAGATATCAACTTTTTGGCACCTAAAATATCGATTTTTAGCATGTTTTTAGCCTATATTTTGAAAACATTCTAGCACTGAGTAGGCATGTACAGATCGCCTTCTGGGACCCCAAAATATCGAATTTTCGGGTGTTTTGAGCCTGAATTTGAGATATAAACGAGTATAGAAGATGCATACACATATTGACTTTGGTCACCAAAAATATCGATTTCCAGCATGTTTTGGTCCTGAATTTTGAAAATACTCTAACACGGAGTAGGCATGTACAGATCGCTTCTGGGACCCCAAAATATCGAATTTTCGGGTGTTTTGGGACTGAATTTGAGATATCGACTTTTTGGCACCTAAAATATCGACTTTTAGCATGTTTTTAGCCTATATTTTGAAAATATTCTAGCACTGAGTAGGCATGTACAGATTGCTTCTGGGACCCCAAAATATTGAATCTTCGGGTGTTCTGAGCCTGAATTTGAGATTTAAACGAGTACAGAAGATACATGCACATATTGACTTTGGGCATCTAAAATATCGATTTTCAGTATGTTTTGGGCCTGTATTTTGAAAATACTCTAACACGGAGTAGGCATGTACAGATCGCTTCTGGGACCCCAAAATATCGAATTTTCGGGTGTTTTGGGCCTGAATTTGAGATATCGCCTTTACGCACCTAAAATATCGATTTTTAGCATGTTTTGAGACTATATTTTGAAAATATTCTAGCACTGAGTAGGCATGTACAGATCGCTTCTGGGACCTCTAAATATCGAATTTTCGGGTGTTTTGAGCTTGAATTTGAGATATAAACAAGTACAGAAGATGCATGCACATATCGACTTTTGGGCACCTAAAATATCGATTTTTAGCATGTTTTTAGCCTATATTTTGAAAATATTCAAGCACTGAGTAGGCATGTACAGATTGCTTCTGGGACCCGAAAATATTGAATTTTCAGGTGTTTAGGGTCAGAATTTGAGATATAAACGGGTACTGAATATGCATGCACATATCGACTTTTGGGCACCTAAAAGATCGATTTTCAGTATGTTTTTGGCCTGTATTTTGAAAATACTCTATCACGGAGTAGGCATGTACAGATCGCTTCTGGGACCCCTAAATATCGAATTTTCGGGTGTTTTGGGACTGAATTTGAGATATCGACTTTTTGGCACCTAAAATATCGATTTTTAGCATGTTTTTAGCCTATATTTTGAAAACATTCTAGCACTGAGTAGGCATGTACAGATCGCTTCTGGGACCCCAAAATATTGAATTTTCGGGTGTTTTGAGCCTGAATTTGAGATATAAACGAGTATAAAAGATGCATACACATATTTACTTTCGGCACCAAAAATATCGATTTTCAGCATGTTTAAAGCCTGAATTTTAAAAATACTCTAACACGGAGTAGGCATGTACAGATCGCCTCTGGGACTCCAAAATATCGAATTTTCGGGTGTTTAGGGCCAGAATTTGAGATATAAACGGGTACAGAAGATGCATGCACATATCGAATTTTGGGCACCTAAAAGATCGATTTTCAGTATGTTTTTGGCCTGTATTTTGAATATACTCTAACACGGAGTAGGCATGTACAGATCGATTCTGGGACCCCTAAATATCGAATTTTTGGGTGTTTTGGGCCTTAATTTGAGATATCGCCTTTACGCACCTAAAATATCGATTTTTAGCATGTTTTGAGCCTATATTTTGAAAATATTCTAGCACTGAGTACGCATGTACAGATTGCTTCTGGGACCCCAATAATCGAATTTTCGGGTGTTCTGAGCTTGAATTTGAGATATAAACGAGTACAGAAGATGCAAGCACATATCGACTTTTGGGCACGTAAAATATCGATTTTGAGCATGTTTTGAGCCTATATTTTGAAAAAAATTCTAGCACTGAGTAGGCATGTACTGATCGCTTCTGGGACCCCAAAATATCGAATTTTCGGGTGTTTTGAGCCTGAATTTGAGATATAAACGAGTATAGAAGATGCATACACATATTGACTTTGGGCACCAAAAATATCGATTTTAAGCATGTTTTGGGCCTGAATTTTGAAAATACTCTAACACGGAGTAGGCATGTACAGATCGCTTCTTGGACCCAAAAATATCGAATTTTCGGGTGTTTTGAGAGTGAATTTGAGATATAAACAGGTACTGAAAGTGCATGCACATATCGACTTTTTGGCACCTAAAACATCGACTTTGAGCATGTTTTGGGCCTGTATTTTGAAAATACTCTAACACGGAGTAGGCATGTACAGATCGCTTCTGGGACCCCTAAATATCGAATTTTCGGGTGTTTTGGGCCTTAATTTGAGATATCGACTTTTTGGCACCTAAAATATCGATTTTCAGTATGTTTTTGGCCAGTATTTTGAAAATACTCTAACACGGAGAAGGCATGTACAGATCACTTCTGGGACCCCTAAATATAGAATTTTCGGGTGTTTTGGGCCTTAATTTGAGATATCGCCTTTACGCTCCTAAAATATCGATTTTGAGCATGTTTTGAGCCTATATTTTGAAAACATTCTAGCACTGAGTAGGCATGTACAGATCGCTTCTGGGACCCCAAAATATCGAATTTTAGGGTGTTTTGAGCCTGCATTTGAGATATAAACGAGTATTGAAGATGCATACACATATTGACTTTGGGCACCAAAAATATCGATTTTCAGCATGTTTTGGGCCTGAATTTTGAAAATACTCTAACACGGAGTAAGCATGTACAGATCGCTTCTGGGACCCCAAAATATCGAATTTTCGGGTGTTTAGGGCCAGAATTTGAGATATAAACGGGTACAGAAGATGCATGCACATATCGACTTTTGGGCACTTAAAAGATCGATTTTCAGTATGTTTTTGGCTTGTATTTTGAAAATACTCTAAAAAGGAGTAGGCATGTACAGATCGCTTCTGGGACCCCTAAATATCGACTTTTCGGGTGTTTTGGGACTGAATTTGAGATATTGACTTTTTGGCACCTAAATTATCGATTTTTAGCATGTTTTTAGCCTATATTTTGAAAACATTCTAGCACTGAGTAGGCATGTACAGATCGCTTCTGGGACATAAAAATATCGAATTTTAAGGTGTTTACGGCCAGAATTTGAGATATAAACGGGTAGAGAAGATACATGCACATATTGACTTTGGGCATCTAAAATATCGATTTTCAGCATGTTTTGGGCCTGTATTTTGAAAATACTCTAACACGGAGTAGGCATGTACAGATCGCTTCTGGGACCCCAAAATATCGAATTTTCGGGTGTTTTGGGCCTTAATTTGAGATATCGCCTTTACTCAACTAAAATATCGATTTTTAGCATGTTTTGAACCTATATTTTGAAAATATTCTAGCACTGAGTAGGCATGTACAGATCGCTTCTGGGACCCCAAAATATAGAATTTTCGGGTGTTTTGAGCCTGAATTTGAGATATAAACGAGTACAGAAGATGCATGCACATATTGACTTTTGGGCACCGAAAATATCGATTTTGAACATGTTTTGAGCCTATATTTTGAAAACATTCTAGCACTGAGTAGGCATGTACAGATCGCTTCTGGGACCCAAAACTATCGAATTTTCGGGTGTTTAGGGCCAGAATTTGAGATATAAACGGGTACAGAAGATGCATGCACATATCGACTTCTGGGCACCTAAAAGATCGATTTTTAGCATGTTTTTGGCCTGTATTTTGAAAATACTCTAACACGGAGTAGGCATGTACAGATCGCTTCTGGGACCCCTAAATATCGAATTTTCGGGTGTTTTGGGCCTTAATTTGAGATATCGACTTTTTGGCACCTAAAATATCGATTTTTAGCATGATTTTAGCCAATATTTTGAAAATATTCTAGCACTGAGTAGGCATGTACAGATTGCTTCTGGGACCCCAAAATATTGAATTTTCAGGTGTTTAGGGCCAGAATTTGAGATATAAACGGGTACAGAATATGCATGCACATATCGACTTTTGGGCACCTAAAAGATAGATTTTCAGCATGTTTAAAGCCTAAATTTTGAAAATACTCTAACACGGAGTTGGCATGTACAGATCGCTTCTGGGACTCCAAAATATCGAATTTTCGGGTGTTTAGGGCCAGAATTTGAGATATAAACGGGTACAGAAGATGCATGCACATATCGACTTTTGGGCACCTAAAAGATCGATTTTCAGTATGTTTTTGGCCTGTATTTTGAAAATACTCTAACACGGAGTATGCATGTACAGATCTCTTCTGGGACCCCTAAATATCCAATTTTCGGGTGTTTTGGGACTGAATTTGAGATATCGACTTTTTAGCACCTAAAATTTCGATTTTTAGCATGTTTTGGACCTATATTTTGAAAACATTCTAGCACTGAGTAGGCATGTACAGATTGCTTCTGGGACCCCAAAATATTGAATTTTCGGGTGATTTGAGCCTGAATTTGAGATATAAACGGGTACAGAAGATACATGCACATATTGACTTTGGGCATCTAAAATATCGATTTTCAGCATGTTTTGGGCCCAAAATTTGAAAATACTCTAACACTGAGTAGGCATGTACTGATCGCTTCTGGGACCCCAAAATATCGAATTTTCGGGTGTTTTGAGCCTGAATTTGAGATATAAACGAGTATAGAAGATGCATACACATATTGACTTTGGGCACCAAAAATATCGATTTTAAGCATGTTTTGGGCCTGAATTTTGAAAATACTCTAACACGGAGTAGGCATGTACAGATCGCTTCTTGGACCCAAAAATATCGAATTTTCGGGTGTTTTGAGAGTGAATTTGAGATATAAACAGGTACTGAAAGTGCATGCACATATCGACTTTTTGGCACCTAAAACATCGACTTTGAGCATGTTTTGGGCCTGTATTTTGAAAATACTCTAACACGGAGTAGGCATGTACAGATCGCTTCTGGGACCCCTAAATATCGAATTTTCGGGTGTTTTGGGCCTTAATTTGAGATATCGACTTTTTGGCACCTAAAATATCGATTTTCAGTATGTTTTTGGCCAGTATTTTGAAAATACTCTAACACGGAGAAGGCATGTACAGATCACTTCTGGGACCCCTAAATATAGAATTTTCGGGTGTTTTGGGCCTTAATTTGAGATATCGCCTTTACGCTCCTAAAATATCGATTTTGAGCATGTTTTGAGCCTATATTTTGAAAACATTCTAGCACTGAGTAGGCATGTACAGATCGCTTCTGGGACCCCAAAATATCGAATTTTAGGGTGTTTTGAGCCTGCATTTGAGATATAAACGAGTATTGAAGATGCATACACATATTGACTTTGGGCACCAAAAATATCGATTTTCAGCATGTTTTGGGCCTGAATTTTGAAAATACTCTAACACGGAGTAAGCATGTACAGATCGCTTCTGGGACCCCAAAATATCGAATTTTCGGGTGTTTAGGGCCAGAATTTGAGATATAAACGGGTACAGAAGATGCATGCACATATCGACTTTTGGGCACTTAAAAGATCGATTTTCAGTATGTTTTTGGCTTGTATTTTGAAAATACTCTAAAAAGGAGTAGGCATGTACAGATCGCTTCTGGGACCCCTAAATATCGAATTTTCGGGTGTTTTGGGACTGAATTTGAGATATTGACTTTTTGGCACCTAAATTATCGATTTTTAGCATGTTTTTAGCCTATATTTTGAAAACATTCTAGCACTGAGTAGGCATGTACAGATCGCTTCTGGGACATAAAAATATCGAATTTTAAGGTGTTTACGGCCAGAATTTGAGATATAAACGGGTAGAGAAGATACATGCACATATTGACTTTGGGCATCTAAAATATCGATTTTCAGCATGTTTTGGGCCTGTATTTTGAAAATACTCTAACACGGAGTAGGCATGTACAGATCGCTTCTGGGACCCCAAAATATCGAATTTTCGGGTGTTTTGGGCCTTAATTTGAGATATCGCCTTTACTCAACTAAAATATCGATTTTTAGCATGTTTTGAACCTATATTTTGAAAATATTCTAGCACTGAGTAGGCATGTACAGATCGCTTCTGGGACCCCAAAATATAGAATTTTCGGGTGTTTTGAGCCTGAATTTGAGATATAAACGAGTACAGAAGATGCATGCACATATTGACTTTTGGGCACCGAAAATATCGATTTTGAACATGTTTTGAGCCTATATTTTGAAAACATTCTAGCACTGAGTAGGCATGTACAGATCGCTTCTGGGACCCAAAACTATCGAATTTTCGGGTGTTTAGGGCCAGAATTTGAGATATAAACGGGTACAGAAGATGCATGCACATATCGACTTCTGGGCACCTAAAAGATCGATTTTTAGCATGTTTTTGGCCTGTATTTTGAAAATACTCTAACACGGAGTAGGCATGTACAGATCGCTTCTGGGACCCCTAAATATCGAATTTTCGGGTGTTTTGGGCCTTAATTTGAGATATCGACTTTTTGGCACCTAAAATATCGATTTTTAGCATGATTTTAGCCAATATTTTGAAAATATTCTAGCACTGAGTAGGCATGTACAGATTGCTTCTGGGACCCCAAAATATTGAATTTTCAGGTGTTTAGGGCCAGAATTTGAGATATAAACGGGTACAGAATATGCATGCACATATCGACTTTTGGGCACCTAAAAGATAGATTTTCAGCATGTTTAAAGCCTAAATTTTGAAAATACTCTAACACGGAGTTGGCATGTACAGATCGCTTCTGGGACTCCAAAATATCGAATTTTCGGGTGTTTAGGGCCAGAATTTGAGATATAAACGGGTACAGAAGATGCATGCACATATCGACTTTTGGGCACCTAAAAGATCGATTTTCAGTATGTTTTTGGCCTGTATTTTGAAAATACTCTAACACGGAGTATGCATGTACAGATCTCTTCTGGGACCCCTAAATATCCAATTTTCGGGTGTTTTGGGACTGAATTTGAGATATCGACTTTTTAGCACCTAAAATTTCGATTTTTAGCATGTTTTGGACCTATATTTTGAAAACATTCTAGCACTGAGTAGGCATGTACAGATTGCTTCTGGGACCCCAAAATATTGAATTTTCGGGTGATTTGAGCCTGAATTTGAGATATAAACGGGTACAGAAGATACATGCACATATTGACTTTGGGCATCTAAAATATCGATTTTCAGCATGTTTTGGGCCCAAAATTTGAAAATACTCTAACACGGAGTAGGCATGTACAGATCGCTTCTGGGACCCCAAAATATCGAATTTTCGGGTGTTTTTGAGCCTGAATTTGAGATATAAACGGGTACCGAAGATGAATGCACGTATTGACTTTTGAGCACCTAAAACATCGATTTTGAGCATGTTTTGGGCCTGTATTTTGAAAATACTCTAAGACGGAGTAGGCATGTACAGATCGCTTCTGGGACCCCAAAATATCGAATTTTCGGTTGTTTTGGGCCTGAATTTGAGATATCGCCTTTAAGCACCTAAAATATCGATTTTCAGCATGTTTTGAGCCTATATTTTGAAAATATTCTAGCACTGAGTAGGCATGTACAGATCGCTTCAGGGACCCCAAAATATCGAATTTTCGGGTGTTTTGAGCTTGAATTTGAGATATAAACGAGTACAGAAGATGCATGCACATATCGACTTTTGGGCACCAAAAATATTGATTTTTAACATGTTTTGAGCCTATATTTTGAAAACATTCTAGCTCTCAGTAGGCATGTACAGATCGCTTCTTGGACCCAAAAATATCGAATTTTCGGGTGTTTAGGGCAAGAATTTGAGATATAAACGGGTATTGAAAGTGCATGCACATATCGACTTTTGGGCACCTAAAAGATCGATTTTCAGTATGTTTTTGGCCTGTATTTTGAATATACTCTAACACGGAGTAGGCATGTACAGATCGATTCTGGGACCCCTAAATATCGAATTTTTGGGTGTTTTGGGCTTTAATTTGAGATATCGCCTTTACGCACCTAAAATATTGATTTTTAGCATGTTTTGAGCCTATATTTTGAAAATATTCTAGCACTGAGTAGGCATGTACAGATCGCTTCTGGGACCCCAAAATATCGAATTTTCGGGTGTTTTGAGGCTGAATTTGAGATATAAACGAGTATTGAAGATGCATACACATATTGACTTTGGGCACCAAAAATATCGATTTTGAGCATGTTTTGGGCCTGAATTTTGAAAATACTCTAACCCGGAGTAGGCATGTACAGATCGCTTCTGGGACCCCAAAATATCGAATTTTCGGGTGTTTAGGGCCAGAATTTGAGATATAAACGAGTATAGAAGATGGATACACATATTGACTTTGGGCACCAAAAATATCGATTTTCAGCATGTTTTGGGCCTGAATTTTGAAAATACTCTAACACAGAGTAGGCATGTACAGATCGCTTCTTGGACCCCTAAATTTCGAATTTTCGGGTGTTTTGGGACTGAATTTGAGATATAAACGGGTACTGAAAGTGCATGCACATATCGACTTTTTGGCACCTAAAACATCGATTTTGAGCATGTTTTGGGCCTGTATGTTGAAAATCCTCTAACACGGAGTAGGCATGTACAGATCGCTTCTGGGACCCCTAAATATCGAATTTTCGGGTGTTTTGGGCCTTAATTTGAGATATCGACTTTTTGGCACCTAAAATATCGATTTTTATCATGTTTTTAGCCTATATTTTGAAAATATTCTAGCACTGAGTAGGCATGTACAGATTGCTTCTGGGACCCCAAAATATTGAATTTTCAGGTGTTTTGAGCCTGAATTTGAGATATAAACGGGTACAGAAGATAGATGAACATATCGACTTTTTGGCACCTAAAACATCGATTTTGAGCATGTTTTGGGCCTGTATTTTGAAAATACTCTAACACGCAGTAGGCATGTACAGATCGCTACTGGGACCCCTAAATATCGAATTTTCGGGTGTTTTGAGCCTTAATTTGAGATATCGACTTTTGGGCACCTAAAAGATCGATTTTCAGTATGTTTTTGGCCTGTATTTTGAAAATACTCTAACACGGAGTATGCATGTACAGATCTCTTCTGGGACCCCTAAATATCCAATTTTCGGGTGTTTTGGGACTGAATTTGAGATATCGACTTTTTAGCACCTAAAATTTCGATTTTTAGCATGTTTTGGACCTATATTTTGAAAACATTCTAGCACTGAGTAGGCATGTACAGATTGCTTCTGGGACCCCAAAATATTGAATTTTCGGGTGATTTGAGCCTGAATTTGAGATATAAACGGGTACAGAAGATACATGCACATATTGACTTTGGGCATCTAAAATATCGATTTTCAGCATGTTTTGGGCCCAAAATTTGAAAATACTCTAACACGGAGTAGGCATGTACAGATCGCTTCTGGGACCCCAAAATATCGAATTTTCGGGTGTTTTTGAGCCTGAATTTGAGATATAAACGGGTACCGAAGATGAATGCACGTATTGACTTTTGAGCACCTAAAACATCGATTTTGAGCATGTTTTGGGCCTGTATTTTGAAAATACTCTAAGACGGAGTAGGCATGTACAGATCGCTTCTGGGACCCCAAAATATCGAATTTTCGGTTGTTTTGGGCCTGAATTTGAGATATCGCCTTTAAGCACCTAAAATATCGATTTTCAGCATGTTTTGAGCCTATATTTTGAAAATATTCTAGCACTGAGTAGGCATGTACAGATCGCTTCAGGGACCCCAAAATATCGAATTTTCGGGTGTTTTGAGCTTGAATTTGAGATATAAACGAGTACAGAAGATGCATGCACATATCGACTTTTGGGCACCAAAAATATTGATTTTTAACATGTTTTGAGCCTATATTTTGAAAACATTCTAGCTCTCAGTAGGCATGTACAGATCGCTTCTTGGACCCAAAAATATCGAATTTTCGGGTGTTTAGGGCAAGAATTTGAGATATAAACGGGTATTGAAAGTGCATGCACATATCGACTTTTGGGCACCTAAAAGATCGATTTTCAGTATGTTTTTGGCCTGTATTTTGAATATACTCTAACACGGAGTAGGCATGTACAGATCGATTCTGGGACCCCTAAATATCGAATTTTTGGGTGTTTTGGGCTTTAATTTGAGATATCGCCTTTACGCACCTAAAATATTGATTTTTAGCATGTTTTGAGCCTATATTTTGAAAATATTCTAGCACTGAGTAGGCATGTACAGATCGCTTCTGGGACCCCAAAATATCGAATTTTCGGGTGTTTTGAGGCTGAATTTGAGATATAAACGAGTATTGAAGATGCATACACATATTGACTTTGGGCACCAAAAATATCGATTTTGAGCATGTTTTGGGCCTGAATTTTGAAAATACTCTAACCCGGAGTAGGCATGTACAGATCGCTTCTGGGACCCCAAAATATCGAATTTTCGGGTGTTTAGGGCCAGAATTTGAGATATAAACGAGTATAGAAGATGGATACACATATTGACTTTGGGCACCAAAAATATCGATTTTCAGCATGTTTTGGGCCTGAATTTTGAAAATACTCTAACACAGAGTAGGCATGTACAGATCGCTTCTTGGACCCCTAAATTTCGAATTTTCGGGTGTTTTGGGACTGAATTTGAGATATAAACGGGTACTGAAAGTGCATGCACATATCGACTTTTTGGCACCTAAAACATCGATTTTGAGCATGTTTTGGGCCTGTATGTTGAAAATCCTCTAACACGGAGTAGGCATGTACAGATCGCTTCTGGGACCCCTAAATATCGAATTTTCGGGTGTTTTGGGCCTTAATTTGAGATATCGACTTTTTGGCACCTAAAATATCGATTTTTATCATGTTTTTAGCCTATATTTTGAAAATATTCTAGCACTGAGTAGGCATGTACAGATTGCTTCTGGGACCCCAAAATATTGAATTTTCGGGTGTTTTGAGCCTGAATTTGAGATATAAACGGGTACAGAAGATAGATGAACATATCGACTTTTTGGCACCTAAAACATCGATTTTGAGCATGTTTTGGGCCTGTATTTTGAAAATACTCTAACACGCAGTAGGCATGTACAGATCGCTACTGGGACCCCTAAATATCGAATTTTCGGGTGTTTTGAGCCTTAATTTGAGATATCGACTTTTTGGCACCTAAAAGATCGATTTTCAGTATGTTTTTGGCCAGTATTTTGAAAATACTCTAACACGGAGTAGGCATGTACAGATCGCTTCTGGGACCCCTAAATATCGAATTTTCGGGTGTTTTGGGCCTTAATTTGATATATCGCCTTTACGCCCCTAAAATATCGATTTTGAGCATCTTTTGAGCCTATATTTTGAAAATATTCTAGCACTGAGTAGGCATGTACAGATCGCTTCTGGGACCCCAAAATATCGAATTTTTGGGTGTTTTGAGCCTGAATTTGAGATATAAACGAGTATTGAAGATGCATACACATATTGACTTTGGGCACCAAAAATATCGATTTTCAGCATGTTTTGGGTCTGAATTTTGAAAATACTCTAACACGGAGTAGGCATGTACAGATCGCTTCTGGGACCCCAAAATATCGAATTTTCGGGTGTTTAGGGCCAGAATTTAAGATATAAACGGGTACAGAAGATGCATGCACATATCGACTTAGGGGCACTTAAAAGATCGATTTTTATTATGTTTTTGGCCAGTATTTTGAAAATACTCTAAAAAGGAGTAGGCATGTACAGATCGCTTCAGGGACCCCTAAATATCGAATTTTCGGGTGTTTTGGGACTGAATTTGAGATATTGACTTTTTGGCACCTAAATTATCGATTTTTAGCATGTTTTTAGCCTATATTTTGAAAACATTCTAGCACTGAGTAGGCATGTACAGATCGCTTCTGGGACATAAAAATATCGAATTTTAAGGTGTTTAGGGCCAGAATTAGAGATATAAACGAGTATTGAAGATGCATACGCATATTGACTTTGGGCACCAAAAATATCGATTTTCAGCATGTTTTGGGCCTGAATTTTGAAAATACTCTAACATGGAGTAGGCATGTACAGATCGCTTCTGGGACCCCAAAATATCGAATTTTCGGGTGTTTAGGGCCAGAATTAGAGATATAAACGGGTACAGAAGATACATGCACATATTGACTTTGGGCATCTAAAATATCGATTTTCAGGATGTTTTGGGCCTGTATTTTGAAAATACTCTAACACGGAGTAGGCATGTACAGATCGCTTCTGGGACCCCTAAATATCGAATTTTCGGGTGTTTTGGGCCTTAATTTGAGATATCGACTTTTTGGCACCTAAAATATCGATTTTTATCATGTTTTTAGCCTATATTTTGAAAATATTCTAGCACTGAGTAGGCATGTACAGATTGCTTCTGGGACCCCAAAATATTGAATTTTCGGGTCTTTTGAGCCTGAATTTGAGATATAAACGGGTACAGAAGATAGATGAACATATCGACTTTTTGGCACCTAAAACATCGATTTTGAGCATGTTTTGGGCCTGTATTTTGAAAATACTCTAACACGGAGTAGGCATGTACAGATCGCTTCTGGGACCCCAAAATATCGAATTTTCGGGTGTTTTTGAGCCTGAATTTGAGATATAAACGGGTACCGAAGATGAATGCACGTATTGACTTTTGAGCACCTAAAACATCGATTTTGAGCATGTTTTGGGCCTGTATTTTGAAAATACTCTAAGACGGAGTAGGCATGTACAGATCGCTTCTGGGACCCCAAAATATCGAATTTTCGGTTGTTTTGGGCCTGAATTTGAGATATCGCCTTTAAGCACCTAAAATATCGATTTTCAGCATGTTTTGAGCCTATATTTTGAAAATATTCTAGCACTGAGTAGGCATGTACAGATCGCTTCAGGGACCCCAAAATATCGAATTTTCGGGTGTTTTGAGCTTGAATTTGAGATATAAACGAGTACAGAAGATGCATGCACATATCGACTTTTGGGCACCAAAAATATTGATTTTTAACATGTTTTGAGCCTATATTTTGAAAACATTCTAGCTCTGAGTAGGCATGTACAGATCGCTTCTTGGACCCAAAAATATCGAATTTTCGGGTGATTAGGGCAAGAATTTGAGATATAAACGGGTATTGAAAGTGCATGCACATATCGACTTTTGGGCACCTAAAAGATCGATTTTCAGTATGTTTTTGGCCTGTATTTTGAATATACTCTAACACGGAGTAGGCATGTACAGATCGATTCTGGGACCCCTAAATATCGAATTTTTGGGTGTTTTGGGCTTTAATTTGAGATATCGCCTTTACGCACCTAAAATATTGATTTTTAGCATGTTTTGAGCCTATATTTTGAAAATATTCTAGCACTGAGTAGGCATGTACAGATCGCTTCTGGGACCCCAAAATATCGAATTTTCGGGTGTTTTGAGGCTGAATTTGAGATATAAACGAGTATTGAAGATGCATACACATATTGACTTTGGGCACCAAAAATATCGATTTTGAGCATGTTTTGGGCCTGAATTTTGAAAATACTCTAACCCGGAGTAGGCATGTACAGATCGCTTCTGGGACCCCAAAATATCGAATTTTCGGGTGTTTAGGGCCAGAATTTGAGATATAAACGAGTATAGAAGATGGATACACATATTGACTTTGGGCACCAAAAATATCGATTTTCAGCATGTTTTGGGCCTGAATTTTGAAAATACTCTAACACGGAGTAGGCATGTACAGATCGCTTCTTGGACCCCTAAATTTCGAATTTTCGGGTGTTTTGGGACTGAATTTGAGATATAAACGGGTACTGAAAGTGCATGCACATATCGACTTTTTGGCACCTAAAACATCGATTTTGAGCATGTTTTGGGCCTGTATGTTGAAAATCCTCTAACACGGAGTAGGCATGTACAGATCGCTTCTGGGACCCCTAAATATCGAATTTTCGGGTGTTTTGGGCCTTAATTTGAGATATCGACTTTTTGGCACCTAAAATATCGATTTTTATCATGTTTTTAGCCTATATTTTGAAAATATTCTAGCACTGAGTAGGCATGTACAGATTGCTTCTGGGACCCCAAAATATTGAATTTTCGGGTGTTTTGAGCCTGAATTTGAGATATAAACGGGTACAGAAGATAGATGAACATATCGACTTTTTGGCACCTAAAACATCGATTTTGAGCATGTTTTGGGCCTGTATTTTGAAAATACTCTAACACGCAGTAGGCATGTACAGATCGCTACTGGGACCCCTAAATATCGAATTTTCGGGTGTTTTGAGCCTTAATTTGAGATATCGACTTTTTGGCACCTAAAAGATCGATTTTCAGTATGTTTTTGGCCTGTATTTTGAAAATACTCTAACACGGAGTATGCATGTACAGATCTCTTCTGGGACCCCTAAATATCCAATTTTCGGGTGTTTTGGGACTGAATTTGAGATATCGACTTTTTAGCACCTAAAATTTCGATTTTTAGCATGTTTTGGACCTATATTTTGAAAACATTCTAGCACTGAGTAGGCATGTACAGATTGCTTCTGGGACCCCAAAATATTGAATTTTCGGGTGATTTGAGCCTGAATTTGAGATATAAACGGGTACAGAAGATACATGCACATATTGACTTTGGGCATCTAAAATATCGATTTTCAGCATGTTTTGGGCCCAAAATTTGAAAATACTCTAACACGGAGTAGGCATGTACAGATCGCTTCTGGGACCCCAAAATATCGAATTTTCGGGTGTTTTTGAGCCTGAATTTGAGATATAAACGGGTACCGAAGATGAATGCACGTATTGACTTTTGAGCACCTAAAACATCGATTTTGAGCATGTTTTGGGCCTGTATTTTGAAAATACTCTAAGACGGAGTAGGCATGTACAGATCGCTTCTGGGACCCCAAAATATCGAATTTTCGGTTGTTTTGGGCCTGAATTTGAGATATCGCCTTTAAGCACCTAAAATATCGATTTTCAGCATGTTTTGAGCCTATATTTTGAAAATATTCTAGCACTGAGTAGGCATGTACAGATCGCTTCAGGGACCCCAAAATATCGAATTTTCGGGTGTTTTGAGCTTGAATTTGAGATATAAACGAGTACAGAAGATGCATGCACATATCGACTTTTGGGCACCAAAAATATTGATTTTTAACATGTTTTGAGCCTATATTTTGAAAACATTCTAGCTCTCAGTAGGCATGTACAGATCGCTTCTTGGACCCAAAAATATCGAATTTTCGGGTGTTTAGGGCAAGAATTTGAGATATAAACGGGTATTGAAAGTGCATGCACATATCGACTTTTGGGCACCTAAAAGATCGATTTTCAGTATGTTTTTGGCCTGTATTTTGAATATACTCTAACACGGAGTAGGCATGTACAGATCGATTCTGGGACCCCTAAATATCGAATTTTTGGGTGTTTTGGGCTTTAATTTGAGATATCGCCTTTACGCACCTAAAATATTGATTTTTAGCATGTTTTGAGCCTATATTTTGAAAATATTCTAGCACTGAGTAGGCATGTACAGATCGCTTCTGGGACCCCAAAATATCGAATTTTCGGGTGTTTTGAGGCTGAATTTGAGATATAAACGAGTATTGAAGATGCATACACATATTGACTTTGGGCACCAAAAATATCGATTTTGAGCATGTTTTGGGCCTGAATTTTGAAAATACTCTAACCCGGAGTAGGCATGTACAGATCGCTTCTGGGACCCCAAAATATCGAATTTTCGGGTGTTTAGGGCCAGAATTTGAGATATAAACGAGTATAGAAGATGGATACACATATTGACTTTGGGCACCAAAAATATCGATTTTCAGCATGTTTTGGGCCTGAATTTTGAAAATACTCTAACACAGAGTAGGCATGTACAGATCGCTTCTTGGACCCCTAAATTTCGAATTTTCGGGTGTTTTGGGACTGAATTTGAGATATAAACGGGTACTGAAAGTGCATGCACATATCGACTTTTTGGCACCTAAAACATCGATTTTGAGCATGTTTTGGGCCTGTATGTTGAAAATCCTCTAACACGGAGTAGGCATGTACAGATCGCTTCTGGGACCCCTAAATATCGAATTTTCGGGTGTTTTGGGCCTTAATTTGAGATATCGACTTTTTGGCACCTAAAATATCGATTTTTATCATGTTTTTAGCCTATATTTTGAAAATATTCTAGCACTGAGTAGGCATGTACAGATTGCTTCTGGGACCCCAAAATATTGAATTTTCAGGTGTTTTGAGCCTGAATTTGAGATATAAACGGGTACAGAAGATAGATGAACATATCGACTTTTTGGCACCTAAAACATCGATTTTGAGCATGTTTTGGGCCTGTATTTTGAAAATACTCTAACACGCAGTAGGCATGTACAGATCGCTACTGGGACCCCTAAATATCGAATTTTCGGGTGTTTTGAGCCTTAATTTGAGATATCGACTTTTGGGCACCTAAAAGATCGATTTTCAGTATGTTTTTGGCCTGTATTTTGAAAATACTCTAACACGGAGTATGCATGTACAGATCTCTTCTGGGACCCCTAAATATCCAATTTTCGGGTGTTTTGGGACTGAATTTGAGATATCGACTTTTTAGCACCTAAAATTTCGATTTTTAGCATGTTTTGGACCTATATTTTGAAAACATTCTAGCACTGAGTAGGCATGTACAGATTGCTTCTGGGACCCCAAAATATTGAATTTTCGGGTGATTTGAGCCTGAATTTGAGATATAAACGGGTACAGAAGATACATGCACATATTGACTTTGGGCATCTAAAATATCGATTTTCAGCATGTTTTGGGCCCAAAATTTGAAAATACTCTAACACGGAGTAGGCATGTACAGATCGCTTCTGGGACCCCAAAATATCGAATTTTCGGGTGTTTTTGAGCCTGAATTTGAGATATAAACGGGTACCGAAGATGAATGCACGTATTGACTTTTGAGCACCTAAAACATCGATTTTGAGCATGTTTTGGGCCTGTATTTTGAAAATACTCTAAGACGGAGTAGGCATGTACAGATCGCTTCTGGGACCCCAAAATATCGAATTTTCGGTTGTTTTGGGCCTGAATTTGAGATATCGCCTTTAAGCACCTAAAATATCGATTTTCAGCATGTTTTGAGCCTATATTTTGAAAATATTCTAGCACTGAGTAGGCATGTACAGATCGCTTCAGGGACCCCAAAATATCGAATTTTCGGGTGTTTTGAGCTTGAATTTGAGATATAAACGAGTACAGAAGATGCATGCACATATCGACTTTTGGGCACCAAAAATATTGATTTTTAACATGTTTTGAGCCTATATTTTGAAAACATTCTAGCTCTCAGTAGGCATGTACAGATCGCTTCTTGGACCCAAAAATATCGAATTTTCGGGTGTTTAGGGCAAGAATTTGAGATATAAACGGGTATTGAAAGTGCATGCACATATCGACTTTTGGGCACCTAAAAGATCGATTTTCAGTATGTTTTTGGCCTGTATTTTGAATATACTCTAACACGGAGTAGGCATGTACAGATCGATTCTGGGACCCCTAAATATCGAATTTTTGGGTGTTTTGGGCTTTAATTTGAGATATCGCCTTTACGCACCTAAAATATTGATTTTTAGCATGTTTTGAGCCTATATTTTGAAAATATTCTAGCACTGAGTAGGCATGTACAGATCGCTTCTGGGACCCCAAAATATCGAATTTTCGGGTGTTTTGAGGCTGAATTTGAGATATAAACGAGTATTGAAGATGCATACACATATTGACTTTGGGCACCAAAAATATCGATTTTGAGCATGTTTTGGGCCTGAATTTTGAAAATACTCTAACCCGGAGTAGGCATGTACAGATCGCTTCTGGGACCCCAAAATATCGAATTTTCGGGTGTTTAGGGCCAGAATTTGAGATATAAACGAGTATAGAAGATGGATACACATATTGACTTTGGGCACCAAAAATATCGATTTTCAGCATGTTTTGGGCCTGAATTTTGAAAATACTCTAACACAGAGTAGGCATGTACAGATCGCTTCTTGGACCCCTAAATTTCGAATTTTCGGGTGTTTTGGGACTGAATTTGAGATATAAACGGGTACTGAAAGTGCATGCACATATCGACTTTTTGGCACCTAAAACATCGATTTTGAGCATGTTTTGGGCCTGTATGTTGAAAATCCTCTAACACGGAGTAGGCATGTACAGATCGCTTCTGGGACCCCTAAATATCGAATTTTCGGGTGTTTTGGGCCTTAATTTGAGATATCGACTTTTTGGCACCTAAAATATCGATTTTTATCATGTTTTTAGCCTATATTTTGAAAATATTCTAGCACTGAGTAGGCATGTACAGATTGCTTCTGGGACCCCAAAATATTGAATTTTCGGGTGTTTTGAGCCTGAATTTGAGATATAAACGGGTACAGAAGATAGATGAACATATCGACTTTTTGGCACCTAAAACATCGATTTTGAGCATGTTTTGGGCCTGTATTTTGAAAATACTCTAACACGCAGTAGGCATGTACAGATCGCTACTGGGACCCCTAAATATCGAATTTTCGGGTGTTTTGAGCCTTAATTTGAGATATCGACTTTTTGGCACCTAAAAGATCGATTTTCAGTATGTTTTTGGCCAGTATTTTGAAAATACTCTAACACGGAGTAGGCATGTACAGATCGCTTCTGGGACCCCTAAATATCGAATTTTCGGGTGTTTTGGGCCTTAATTTGATATATCGCCTTTACGCCCCTAAAATATCGATTTTGAGCATCTTTTGAGCCTATATTTTGAAAATATTCTAGCACTGAGTAGGCATGTACAGATCGCTTCTGGGACCCCAAAATATCGAATTTTTGGGTGTTTTGAGCCTGAATTTGAGATATAAACGAGTATTGAAGATGCATACACATATTGACTTTGGGCACCAAAAATATCGATTTTCAGCATGTTTTGGGTCTGAATTTTGAAAATACTCTAACACGGAGTAGGCATGTACAGATCGCTTCTGGGACCCCAAAATATCGAATTTTCGGGTGTTTAGGGCCAGAATTTAAGATATAAACGGGTACAGAAGATGCATGCACATATCGACTTAGGGGCACTTAAAAGATCGATTTTTATTATGTTTTTGGCCAGTATTTTGAAAATACTCTAAAAAGGAGTAGGCATGTACAGATCGCTTCAGGGACCCCTAAATATCGAATTTTCGGGTGTTTTGGGACTGAATTTGAGATATTGACTTTTTGGCACCTAAATTATCGATTTTTAGCATGTTTTTAGCCTATATTTTGAAAACATTCTAGCACTGAGTAGGCATGTACAGATCGCTTCTGGGACATAAAAATATCGAATTTTAAGGTGTTTAGGGCCAGAATTAGAGATATAAACGAGTATTGAAGATGCATACGCATATTGACTTTGGGCACCAAAAATATCGATTTTCAGCATGTTTTGGGCCTGAATTTTGAAAATACTCTAACATGGAGTAGGCATGTACAGATCGCTTCTGGGACCCCAAAATATCGAATTTTCGGGTGTTTAGGGCCAGAATTAGAGATATAAACGGGTACAGAAGATACATGCACATATTGACTTTGGGCATCTAAAATATCGATTTTCAGGATGTTTTGGGCCTGTATTTTGAAAATACTCTAACACGGAGTAGGCATGTACAGATCGCTTCTGGGACCCCTAAATATCGAATTTTCGGGTGTTTTGGGCCTTAATTTGAGATATCGACTTTTTGGCACCTAAAATATCGATTTTTATCATGTTTTTAGCCTATATTTTGAAAATATTCTAGCACTGAGTAGGCATGTACAGATTGCTTCTGGGACCCCAAAATATTGAATTTTCGGGTCTTTTGAGCCTGAATTTGAGATATAAACGGGTACAGAAGATAGATGAACATATCGACTTTTTGGCACCTAAAACATCGATTTTGAGCATGTTTTGGGCCTGTATTTTGAAAATACTCTAACACGGAGTAGGCATGTACAGATCGCTTCTGGGACCCCAAAATATCGAATTTTCGGGTGTTTTTGAGCCTGAATTTGAGATATAAACGGGTACCGAAGATGAATGCACGTATTGACTTTTGAGCACCTAAAACATCGATTTTGAGCATGTTTTGGGCCTGTATTTTGAAAATACTCTAAGACGGAGTAGGCATGTACAGATCGCTTCTGGGACCCCAAAATATCGAATTTTCGGTTGTTTTGGGCCTGAATTTGAGATATCGCCTTTAAGCACCTAAAATATCGATTTTCAGCATGTTTTGAGCCTATATTTTGAAAATATTCTAGCACTGAGTAGGCATGTACAGATCGCTTCAGGGACCCCAAAATATCGAATTTTCGGGTGTTTTGAGCTTGAATTTGAGATATAAACGAGTACAGAAGATGCATGCACATATCGACTTTTGGGCACCAAAAATATTGATTTTTAACATGTTTTGAGCCTATATTTTGAAAACATTCTAGCTCTGAGTAGGCATGTACAGATCGCTTCTTGGACCCAAAAATATCGAATTTTCGGGTGATTAGGGCAAGAATTTGAGATATAAACGGGTATTGAAAGTGCATGCACATATCGACTTTTGGGCACCTAAAAGATCGATTTTCAGTATGTTTTTGGCCTGTATTTTGAATATACTCTAACACGGAGTAGGCATGTACAGATCGATTCTGGGACCCCTAAATATCGAATTTTTGGGTGTTTTGGGCTTTAATTTGAGATATCGCCTTTACGCACCTAAAATATTGATTTTTAGCATGTTTTGAGCCTATATTTTGAAAATATTCTAGCACTGAGTAGGCATGTACAGATCGCTTCTGGGACCCCAAAATATCGAATTTTCGGGTGTTTTGAGGCTGAATTTGAGATATAAACGAGTATTGAAGATGCATACACATATTGACTTTGGGCACCAAAAATATCGATTTTGAGCATGTTTTGGGCCTGAATTTTGAAAATACTCTAACCCGGAGTAGGCATGTACAGATCGCTTCTGGGACCCCAAAATATCGAATTTTCGGGTGTTTAGGGCCAGAATTTGAGATATAAACGAGTATAGAAGATGGATACACATATTGACTTTGGGCACCAAAAATATCGATTTTCAGCATGTTTTGGGCCTGAATTTTGAAAATACTCTAACACGGAGTAGGCATGTACAGATCGCTTCTTGGACCCCTAAATTTCGAATTTTCGGGTGTTTTGGGACTGAATTTGAGATATAAACGGGTACTGAAAGTGCATGCACATATCGACTTTTTGGCACCTAAAACATCGATTTTGAGCATGTTTTGGGCCTGTATGTTGAAAATCCTCTAACACGGAGTAGGCATGTACAGATCGCTTCTGGGACCCCTAAATATCGAATTTTCGGGTGTTTTGGGCCTTAATTTGAGATATCGACTTTTTGGCACCTAAAATATCGATTTTTATCATGTTTTTAGCCTATATTTTGAAAATATTCTAGCACTGAGTAGGCATGTACAGATTGCTTCTGGGACCCCAAAATATTGAATTTTCGGGTGTTTTGAGCCTGAATTTGAGATATAAACGGGTACAGAAGATAGATGAACATATCGACTTTTTGGCACCTAAAACATCGATTTTGAGCATGTTTTGGGCCTGTATTTTGAAAATACTCTAACACGCAGTAGGCATGTACAGATCGCTACTGGGACCCCTAAATATCGAATTTTCGGGTGTTTTGAGCCTTAATTTGAGATATCGACTTTTTGGCACCTAAAAGATCGATTTTCAGTATGTTTTTGGCCAGTATTTTGAAAATACTCTAACACGGAGTAGGCATGTACAGATCGCTTCTGGGACATAAAAATATCGAATTTTAAGGTGTTTAGGGCCAGAATTAGAGATATAAACGAGTATTGAAGATGCATACACATATTGACTTTGGGCACCAAAAATATCGATTTTCAGCATGTTTTGGGCCTGAATTTTGAAAATACTCTAACATGGAGTAGGCATGTACAGATCGCTTCTGGGACCCCAAAATATCGAATTTTCGGGTGTTTTGGGACTGAATTTGAGATATCGATTTTTTGGCACCTTAAATGTCGATTTTTAGCATGTTTTTAGCCTATATTTTGAAAATATTCTAGCACTGTACAGATTGCTTCTGGGACCCCAAAATATTGAATTTTCGGGTGTTTTGAGCCTGAATTTGAGATATAAACGGGTACAGAAGATACTTGTACATATTGACTTTGGGCACCAAAAATATCGATTTTCAGCATGTTTTGGGCCTGAATTTTGAAAATACTCTAACACGGAGTAGGCATGTACAGATCGCTTCAGGGACCCAAAAATATCGAATTTTCGGGTGTTTAGGGCAAGAATTTGAGATATAAACGGGTACAGAAGATGCATGCACATATCGACTTTTGGGCACTTAAAAGATCGATTTTCAGTATGTTTTTGGCCTGTATTTTGAAAATACTCTAACACGGAGTAGGCATGTACAGATCTCTTCTGGGACCCCTAAATATCGAATTTTCGGGTGTTTTGGGACTGAATTTGAGATATCGACTTTTTGGCACCTAAATTATCGATTTTAGCATGTTTTTAGCCTATATTTTGAAAATATTCTAGCACTGAGTAGGCATGTACAGATTGCTTCTGGGACCCCAAAATATTGAATTTTCGGGTGTTTTGAGCCTGAATTTGAGATATAAACGGGTACAGAAGATACATGCACATATTGACTTTGGGCATCTAAAATATCGATTTTCAGGATGTTTTGGGCCTGTATTTTGAAAATACTCTAACACGGAGTAGGCATGTACAGATCGCTTCTGGGACCCCAATATATCGAATTTTCAGGTGTTTTGAGCCTGAATTTCAGATATAAACGGGTACTGAAGATGCATGCACATATCGACTTTTAAGCACCTAAAACATCGATTTTGAGCATGTTTTGGGCATGTATTTTGAAAATACTCTAACACGGAGTAGGCATGTACACATCGCTTCTGGGTACCCAAAATATCGAATTTTCGGGTGTTTTGGGCCTGAATTTGAGATATCGCATTTACGCACCTAAAATATCGATTTTTAGCATGTTTTGAGCCTATATTTTGAAAATATTCTAGCACTGAGTAGGCATGAAGAGATCGCTTTTGGGACAACAAAATATCGAATTTTCGGGTGTTTTGAGCTGGAATTTGAGATATAAACGAGTATAGATGATGCATGCACATACCGAATTTTGGGCACCTAATATATCGATTTTGAGCATATTTTGAGCCTATATTTTGAAAACATTCTAGCACTGAGTAGGCATGTACAGATCGCTTCTGGGACCCCTAAATATCGAATTTTCGGGTGTTTTGGGCCTTAATTTGAGATATCGACTTTTTGGCACCTAAAATATCGATTTTTATCATGTTTTTAGCCTATATTTCGAAAATATTCTAGCACTGAGTAGGCATGTACAGATTGCTTCTGGGACCCCAAAATATTGAATTTTCGGGTGTTTTGAGCCTGAATTTGAGATATAAACGGGTACAGAAGATAGATGAACATATCGACTTTTTGGCACCTAAAACATCGATTTTGAGCATGTTTTGGGCCTGTATTTTGAAAATACTCTAACACGGAGTAGGCATGTACAGATCGCTTCTGGGACCCCTAAATATCGAATTTTCGGGTGTTTTGAGCCTTAATTTGAGATATCGACTTTTTGGCACTTAAAAGATCGATTTTCAGTATGTTTTTGGCCAGTATTTTGAAAATACTCTAACACGGAGTAGGCATGTACAGATCGCTTCTGGGACCCCTAAATATCGAATTTTCGGGTGTTTTGGGCTTTAATTTGAGATATCGCCTTTACGCCCCTAAAATATCGATTTTGAGCATGTTTTGAGCCTATATTTTGAAAACATTCTAGCACTGAGTATGCATGTACAGATCGCTTCTGGGACCCCAAAATATCGAATTTTCGGGTGTTTTGAGCCTGAATTTGAGATATAAACGAGTATTGAAGATGCATACACATATTGACTTTGGGCACCAAAAATATCGATTTTCAGCATGTTTTGGGCCTGAATTTTGAAAATACTCTAACACGGAGTAGGCATGTACAGATCGCTTCTGGGACCCCAAAATATCGAATTTTCGGGTGTTTAGATCCATGAATTTGAGATATAAACGGGTACAAAAGATGCATGCACATATCGACTTTGGGGCACTTAAAAGATCGATTTTTATTATGTTTTTGGCCTGTATTTTCAAAATACTCTAAAAAGGAGTAGGCATGTACAGATCGCTTCTGGGACCCCTAAATATCGAATTTTCGGGTGTTTTGGGACTGAATTTGAGATATTGACTTTTTGGCACCTAAATTATCGATTTTTAGCATGTTTTTAGCCTATATTTTGAAAACATTCTAGCACTGAGTAGGCATGTACAGATCGCTTCTGGGACATAAAAATATCGAATTTTAAGGTGTTTACGGCCAGAATTAGAGATATAAACGGGTACAGAAGATACATGCACATATTGACTTTGGGCATCTAAAATATCGATTTTTAGCATGTTTTGGGCCTGTATTTTGAAAATACTCTAACACGGAGTAGGCATGTACAGATCGCTTCTGGGACCCCTAAATATCGAATTTTCGGGTGTTTTGGGCCTTAATTTGAGATATCGCCTTTACTCACCTAAAATATCGATTTTTAGCATGTTTTGAGCCTATATTTTGAAAATATTCTAGCACTGAGTAGGCATGTACAGATCGCTTCTGGGACCCCAAAATATCGAATTTTCGGGTGTTTTGAGCCTGAATTTGAGATATAACCGAGTACAGAAGATGCATGCACATTTTGACTTTTGGGCACCTAAAATATCGATTATGAACATGTTTTGAGCCTATATTTTGAAAACATTCTAGCACTGAGTAGGTATGTACAGATCGCTTCTGGGACCCCAAAATATCGAATTTTCGGGTGTTTTGAGCCTGAATTTGAGATATAAACGAGTATAGAAGATGCATACACATATTGACTTTGGGCACCAAAAATATTGATTTTCAGCATGTTTTGGTCCTGAATTTTGAAAATACTCTAACACGGAGTAGGCATGTACAGATCGCTTCTGGGACCCAAAAATATCGAATTTTCGGGTGTTTAGGGCAAGAATTTGAGATATAAACGGGTACAGAAGATGCATGCACATATCGACTTTTGGGCACTTAAAAGATCGATTTTCAGTATGTTTTTGGCCTGTATTTTGAAAATACTCTAAAACGGACTAGGCATGTACAGATCTCTTCTGGGACCCCTAAATATCGAATTTTAGGGTGTTTTGGGACTGAATTTGAGATATCGACTTTTTGGCACCTAAATTATCGATTTTAGCATGTTTTTAGCCTATATTTTGAAAATATTCTAGCACTGAGTAGGCATGTACAGATTGCTTCTGGGACCCCAAAATATTGAATTTTCGGGTGTTTTGAGCCTGAATTTGAGATTTAAACGGGTACAGAAGATACATGCACATATTGACTTTGGGCATCTAAAATATCGATTTTCAGGATGTTTTGGGCCTGTATTTTGAAAATACTCTAACACGGAGTAGGCATGTACAGATCGCTTCTGGGGCCCCAAAATATCGAATTTTCAGGTGTTTTGAGCCAGAATTTCAGATATAAACGGGTACTGAAGATGCATGCACATATCGACTTTTGGGCACCTAAAACATCGATTTTGAGCATGTTTTGCGCATTTATTTTTAAAATACTCTAACACGGAGTAGGCATGTACACATCGCTTCTGGGTACCCAAAATATCGAATTTTCGGGTGTTTTGGGCCTGAATTTGAGATATCGCATTTACGCACCTAAAATATCGATTTTTAGCATGTTTTGAGCCTATATTTTGAAAATATTCTAGCACTGAGTAGGCATGAACAGATCGCTTGTGGGACAACAAAATATCGAATTTTCGGGTGTTTTGAGCTGGAATTTGAGATATAAACGAGTATAGATGATGCATGCACATACCGAATTTTGGGCACCTAAAATATCGATTTTGAGCATATTTTGAGCCTATATTTTGAAAACATTCTAGCACTGAGTAGGCATGTACAGATCGCTTCTGGGACCCCAAAATATCGAATTTTCGGGTGTTTTGGGCCTTAATTTGAGATATCGACTTTTTGGCACCTAAAATATCGATTTTTATCTTGTTTTTAGCCTATATTTTGAAAATATTCTAGCACTGAGTAGGCATGTACAGATTGCTTCTGGGACCCCAAAATATTGAATTTTCGGGTGTTTTGAGCCTGAATTTGAGATATAAACGGGTACAGAAGATAGATGAACATATCGACTTTTTGGCACCTATAACATCGATTTTGAGTATGTTTTGGGCCTGTATTTTGAAAATACTCTAACACGGAGTAGGCATTTACAGATCGCTACTGGGACCCCTAAATATCGAATTTTCGGGTGTTTTGAGCCTTAATTTGAGATATCGACTTTTTGGCACCTAAAAGATCGATTTTCAGTATGTTTTTGGCCAGTATTTTGAAAATACTCTAACACGGAGTAGGCATGTACAGATCGCTTCTGGGACCCCTAAATATCGAATTTTCGGGTGTTTTGGGCCTTAATTTGAGATATCGCCTTTACGCCCCTAAAATATCGATTTTGAGCATGTTTTGAGCCTATATTTTGAAAACATTCTAGCACTGAGTATGCATGTACAGATCGCTTCTGGGACCCCAAAATATCGAATTTTCGGGTGTTTTGAGCCTGAATTTGAGATATAAACGAGTATTGAATATGCATACACATATTGACTTTGGGCACCAAAAATATCGATTTTCAGCATGATTTGGGCCTGAATTTTGAAAATACTCTAACACGGAGTAGGCATGTACAGATCGCTTCTGGGACCCCAAAATATCGAATTTTCGGGTGTTTAGGGCCAGAATTTGAGATATAAACGGGTACAAAAGATGCATGCACATATCGACTTTGGGGCACTTAAAAGATCGATTTTTATTATGTTTTTGGCCTGTATTTTGAAAATACTCTAAAAAGGAGTAGGCATGTACAGATCGCTTCTGGGACCCCTAAATATCGAATTTTCGGGTGTTTTGGGACTAAATTTGAGATATTGACTTTTTGGCACCTAAAATATCGATTTTGAACATGTTTTGAGCCTATATTTTGAAAACATTCTAGCACTGAGTAGGCATGTACAGATCGCTTCTGGGACCCCAAAATATCGAATTTTCGGGTGTTTAGGGCAAGAATTTGAGATATAAACGGGTACAGAAGATGCATGCACATATCGACTTTTGGGCACTGAAAAGATCGATTTTGAGCATTTTTTGGGCATGTATTTTGAAAATACTTTAACACGGAGTAGGCATGTACACATCGCTTCTGGGTACCCAAAATATCGAATTTTCAGGTGTTTTGAGCCAGAATTTCAGATATAAACGGGTACTGAAGATGCATGCACATATCGACTTTTGGGCACCTAAAACATCGATTTTGAGCATGTTTTGGGCATGTATTTTGAAAATACTCTAACACGGAGTAGGCATGTACACATCGCTTCTGGGTACCCAAAATATCGAATTTTCGGGTGTTTTGGGCCTGAATTTGAGATATCGCATTTACTCACCTAAAATATCGATTTTTAGCATGTTTTGAGCCTATATTTTGAAAATATTCTAGCACTGAGTAGGCATGAACAGATCGCTTGTGGGACAACAAAATATCGAATTTTCGGGTGTTTTGAGCTGGAATTTGAGATATAAACGAGTATAGATGATGCATGCACATACCGAATTTTGGGCACCTAAAATATCGATTTTGAGCATATTTTGAGCCTATATTTTGAAAACATTCTAGCACTGAGTAGGCATGTACAGATCGCTTTTGGGACCCCAAAATAATGAATTTTCGGGTGTTTTGAGCCTGAATTTGACATATAAACGGGTACAGAAGATACATGCACATACTGACTTTGGGCATCTAAAATATCGATTTTCAGCATGTTTTGGGCATGTATTTTGAAAATACTCTAACACGGAGTAGGCATGTACAGATCGCTACTGGGACCCCAAAATATCGAATTTTCGGGTGTTTTGAGCCTGAATTTGAGATATAAACGGGTACTGAAGATGCATGCACATATCGACTTTTTGGCACAGAAAACATCGATTTTGAGCATGTTTTGGGCCTGTATTTTGAAAATACTCTAACACGGAGTAGGCATGTCTAGATCGCTTCTGGGACCCCTAAATATCGAATTTTCGGGTGTTTTGGGCATTAATTTAAGATATTGACTTTTTGGCACCTAAAATATCGATTTTTAGCATGTTTTTAGCCTATATTTTGAAAATATTCTAGCACTGAGTAGGCATGTACAGATTGCTTCTGGGTCCCCAAAATATTGAATTTTCGGGTGTTTAGGGCCAGAATTTGAGATATAAACGGGTACAGAAGATGCATGCACATATCGACTTTTGGGCACCTAAAAGATCGATTTTCAGTATGTTATTGGCCTGTATTTTGAAAATACTCTAACACGGAGTGCCAGGCATGTACAGATCGCTTCTGGGACCCCTAAATATCGAATTTTCGGGTGTTTTGGGACTGAATTTGAGATATAAACGGGTACAGATGATGCATGCACATATCGACTTTTGGGCACCTAAAAGATCGATTTTCAGTATGTTTTTGGCCTGTATTTTGAAAATACTCTAACACGGAGTAGGCATGTACAGATCGCTTCTGGGACTCTATATTATCGAATTTTTGGGCGTTTTGGGCCTGAATTTGAGATATCGCCTTTACGCACCTAAAATATCGATTTTTAGCATGTTTTTAGCCTATATTTTGAAAATATTCTAGCACTGAGTAGGCATGTACAGATTGCTTCTGGGACCCAAAAATATTGAATTTTCGGGTGTTTTGAGCTAGAATTTGAGATATAAACGGGTACAGAAGATACATGCACATAATGACTATGGGCATCTAAAACATCGATTTTGAGCATGTTTTGGGCCTGTATTTTTAAAATACTCTTAACACGGAGTAGGCAAGTACATATCGCTTCTGGAACCCCTAAATATCGAATTTTCGGGTGTTTTGGGCCTTAATTTGAGATATCGACTTTTTGGCACCTAAAATATCGATTTTTAGCATGTTTTTAGCCTATATTTTGAAAATATTCTAGCACTGGGACCCCAAAATATTGAATTTTCGGGTGTTTAGGTCCAGAATTTGAGATATAAACGGGTACAGAAGATGCATGCACATATCGACTTTTGGGCACCTAAAACATCGATTTTCAGTATGTTTTTGGCCTGAATTTTGAAAATAAACTAACACGGAGTAGGCATGTACAGATCGCTTCTGGGACCCCTAAATATCGAATTTTCGGGTGTTTTGGGACTGAATTTGAGATATCGACTTTTGGGCACCTAAAAGATCGATTTTTAGCATGTTTTTAGCCTATATTTTGATAATATTCTAGCACTGAGTAGGCATGTACCGATCGCTTATGGGACCCCAAAATATCGAATTTTCGGGTGTTTTGAGCCTGAATTTGAGATATAAACGAGTACAGAAGATGTATGCACATATCAACTTTTGGGCACCTAAAACATCGATTTTGAGCATGTTTTGGGCCTGTATTTTGTAAATACTCTAACACGGAGTATGCATGTACAGATCGCTTCTGGGATCTCATAATATAGATTTTTCGGGTGTTTTGGGCCTGAATTTGAGATATCGACTTTACGCACCTAAAATATCGATTTTTAGCATGTTTTGAGCCTATATTTTGAAAATATTCTAGCACTAGGTAGGCATGTACAGATCGCTTCTGGGACCCCAAAATATCGAATTTTCGGGTGTTTAGGGCCAGAATTTGAGATATAAACGGGTACAAAAGATACATGCACATATCGACTTTTGGGCACCTAAAAGATCAATTTTCTGTATGTTTTTGGCCTGTATTTTGAAAATGCTCTAACACGGAGTAGGCATGTACAGATTCCTTCTGGGACCACTAAATATCGAATTTTCGGGTGTTTTGGGACTGAATTTGAGATATCGACTTTTTGGCACTTAAAATATCGATTTTTAGCATGTTTTTAGCCTATATTTTGAAAATATTCTAGCTCTGAGTAGGCATGTACAGATCACTTCTTGGACCCAAAAATATCGAATTTTCGGGTGTTTAGGGCCAGAATTTGAGATATAAAAGGGTACAGAAGATGCATGCACATATCGACTTTTGGGCACCTAAAAGATCGATTTTCAGTATGTTTTTGGCCTGTATTTTGAATATACTCTAACACGGAGTAGGCATGTACAGATCGCTTCTGGGACCCATAAATATCGAATTTTCGGGTGTTTTGGGCCTTAATTTGAGATATCGCCTTTACGCACCTAAAATATCGATTTTTAGCATGTTTTGAGCCTATATTTTGAAAATATTCTAGCACTGAGTAGGCATGTACAGATCGCTTCTGGGACCCCAAAAATCGAATTTTCGGGTGTTTTGAGCCTGAATTTGAGATATAAACGGGTACAGAAGATACATGCACATATTGACTTTGGGCATCTAAAATATCGATTTTCAGGATGTTTTGGGCCTGTATTTTGAAAATACTCTAACACGGAGTAGGCATGTACAGATCGCTTCTGGGACCCCAAAATATCGAACTTTCAGGTGTTTTGAGCCTGAATTTCAGATATAAACGGGTACTGAAGATGCATGCACATATCGACTTTTGGGCACCTAAAACATCGATTTTGAGCATGTTTTGGGCATGTATTTCGAAAATACTCTAAGACGGAGTAGGCATGTACAGATCGCTTCTGGGTACCCAAAATATCGAATTTTCGGGTGTTTTGGGCCTGAATTTGAGATATCGCATTTACGCACCTAAAATATCGATTTTTAGCATGTTTTGAGCCTATATTTTGAAAATATTCTAGCACTGAGTAGGCATGAACAGATCGCTTGTGGGACAACAAAATATCGAATTTTCGGGTGTTTTGAGCTGGAATTTGAGATATATACGAGTATAGATGATGCATGCACATACCGAATTTTGGGCACCTAAAATATCGATTTTGAGCATATTTTGAGCCTATATTTTGAGAACATTCTAGCACTGAGTAGGCATGTACAGATCGCTTTTGGGACCCCAAAATAATGAATTTTCGGGTGTTTTGAGCCTGAATTTGACATATAAACGGGTACAGAAGATACATGCACATACTGACTTTGGGCATCTAAAATATCAATTTTCAGCATGTTTTGGGCATGTATTTTGAAAATACTCTAACACGGAGTAGGCATGTACAGATCGCTTCTGGGACCCCAAAATATCGAATTTTCGGGTGTTTTGAGCCTGAATTTGAGATATAAACGGGTACTGAAGATGCATGCACATATCGACTTTTTGGCACAGAAAACATTGATTTTGAGCATGTTTTGGGCCTGTATTTTGAAAATACTCTAACACGGAGTAGGCATGTCTAGATCGCTTCTGGGACCCCTAAATATCGAATTTTCGGGTGTTTTGGGCATTAATTTGAGATATTGACTTTTTGGCACCTAAAATATCGATTTTTAGCATGTTTTGAGCCTATATTTTGAAAATATTCTAGCACTGAGTAGGCATGTACAGATTGCTTCTGGGACCCCAAAATATTGAATTTTCAGGTGTTTAGGGCCAGAATTTGAGATATAAACGGGTACAGAAGATGCATGCACATATCGACTTTTGGGCACCTAAAAGATCGATTTTCAGTATGTTATTGGCCTGTATTTTGAAAATACTCTAACACGGAGTAGGCATGTACAGATCGCTTCTGGGACCCCTAAATATCGAATTTTCGGGTGTTTTGGGACTGAATTTGAGATATAAACGGGTACAGAAGATGCATGCACATATCGACTTTTGGGCACCTAAAAGATCGATTTTCAGTATGTTTTTGGAATGTATTTTGAAAATACTCTAACACGGAGTAGGCATGTGCAGATCGCTTCTGGGACCCCTAAATATCGAGTTTTCGGGTGTTTTGAGCCTGGATTTGAGATATAAACGGGTACAGAAGATGCATGCACATATCGACTTTTGGGCACCTAAAAGATCGATTTTCAGTATGTTTTGGGCCTGTATTTTGAAAATACTCTAACACGGAGTAGGCATGTACAGATCGATTCTGGGACCCCTAAATATCGAATTTTTGGGTGTTTTGGGCCTTAATTTGAGATATCGCCTTTACGCACCTAAAATATCGATTTTTAGCATGTTTTGAGCCTATATTTTGAAAATATTCTAGCACTGAGTAGGCATGTACAGATCGCTTCTGGGACCCCAATAATCGAATTTTCGGGTGTTCTGAGCTTGAATTTAAGATATAAACGAGTACAGAAGATGCAAGCACATATTGACTTTTGGGCACGTAAAATATCGATTTTGAGCATGTTTTGAGCCTATATTTTGAAAAAATTCTAGCACTGAGTAGGCATGTACAGATCGCTTCTGGGACCCCAAAATATCGAATTTTCGGGTGTTTTGAGCCTGAATTTGAGATATAAACGAGTATAGAAGATGCATACATATATTGACTTTGGGCACCAAAAATATCGATTTTCAGCATGTTTTGGGCCTGTATTTTGAAAATACTCTAACACGGAGTAGGCATGTACAGATCGCTTCTGGGACCCCAAAATATCGAATTTTCGGGTGGTTTGGGCAAGAATTTGAGATATCGCCTTTACACACCTAAAATATCGATTTTTAGCAAGTTTTGAGCCTATATTTTGAAAATATTCTAGCACTGAGTAGGCATGTACAGGTCGCTTCTGGGACCCCAAAAATCGAATTTTCGGGTGTTCTGAGCTTGAATTTGAGATATAAACAAGTACAGAAGATGCAGGCACATATCGACTTTTGGGCACGTAAAATATCGATTTTGAGCATGTTTTGAGCCTATATTTTGAAAACATTCTAGCACTGAGTAGGCATGTACAGATCGCTTCTGGGACCCCAAAATATCGAATTTTCGGGTTTTTTGAGCCTGAATTTGAGATATAAACGAGTATAGAAGATGCATACACATATTGACTTTGGGCACCAAAAATATCGATTTTCAGCATGTTTTGGGCCTGAATTTTGAAAATACTCTAACACGGAGTAGGCATGTACAGTTAGCTTCTTGGACCCAAAAATATCGAATTTTCGGGTGTTTTGAGCCTGAATTTGAGATATAAACGGGTACTGAAAGTGCATGCACATATCGACTTTTTGGCACCTAAAACATCGATTTTGAGCATGTTTTGGGCCTGTATTTTGAAAATACTCTAACACGGAGTAGGCATGTACAGATCGCTTCTGGGACCCCTAAATATCGAATTTTCGGGTGTTTTGGGCCTTAATTTGAGATATCGACTTTTTGGCACCTAAAATATCGATTTTTATCATGTTTTTAGCCTATATTTTGAAAATATTCTAGCACTGACTAGGCATGTACAGATTGCTTCTGGGACCCCAAAATATTGAATTTTCGGGTGTTTTGAGCCTGAATTTGAGATATAAACGGGTACAGAAGACAGATGAACATATCGACTTTTTGGCACCTAAAACATCGATTTTGAGCATGTTTTGGTTCTGTATTTTGAAAATACTCTAACACGGAGTAGGCATGTACAGATCGCTTCTGGGACCCCTAAATATCGAATTTTCGGGTGTTTTGAGCCTTAATTTGAGATATCGACTTTTTGGCACCTAAAAGATCGATTTTCAGTATGTTTTTGGCCAGTATTTTGAAAATACTCTAACACGGAGTAGGCATGTACAGATCGCTTCTGGGACCCCTAAATATCGAATTTTCGGGTGTTTTGGGCCCTAATTTGAGATATCGCCTTTACGCACCTAAAATATCGATTTTGAGCATGTTTTGAGCCTATATTTTGAAAACATTCTAGCACTAAGTAGGCATGTACAGATCGCTTCTGGGACCCCAAAATATCGAATTTTCGGGTGTTTTGAGCCTGAATTTGAGATATAAACGAGTATTGAAGATGCATACACATATTGACTTTGGGCACCAAAAATATCGATTTTCAGCATGTTTTGGGCCTGAATTTTGAAAATACTCTAACACGGAGTAGGCATGTACAGATCGCTTCTGGGACCCCAAAATATCGAATTTTCGGGTGTTTAGGGCCAGAATTTGAGATATAAACGGGTACAGAAGATGCATGCACATATCGACTTTTGGGCACTTAAAAGATCGATTTTCAGTATGTTTTTGGCCTGTATTTTGAAAATACTCTAAAAAGGAGTAGGCATGTACAGATCGCTTCTGGGACCCCTAAATATCGAATTTTCGGGTGTTTTGGGCCTTAATTTGAGATATTGACTTTTTGGCACCTAAATTATCGATTTTTAGCATGTTTTTAGCCTATATTCTGAAAACATTCTAGCACTGAGTAGGCATGTACAGATCGCTTCTGGGACATAAAAATATCGAATTTTAAGGTGTTTACGGCCAGAATTTGAGATATAAACGGGTACAGAAGATACATGCACATATTGACTTTGGGCATCTAAAATATCGATTTTCAGCATGTTTTAGGCCTGTATTTTGAAAACATTCTAGCACTGAGTAGGCATGTATAGATCGCTTCTGGGACCCATAAATATCGAATTTTCGGGTGTTTTGAGCCTGAATTTGAGATATAAACGAGTATAGAAGATGCATACACATATTGACTTTGGGCACCAAAAATATCGATTTTCAGCATGTTTTGGTCCTAAATTTTGAAAATACTCTAACACGGAGTAGGCATGTACAGATCGCTTCTGGGACCCAAAAATATCGAATTTTCGGGTGTTTAGGGCAAGAATTTGAGATATAAACTGGTACAGAAGATGCATGCACATATCGACTTCTGGGCACTTAAAAGATCGATTTTCAGTATGTTTTTGGCCTGTATTTTGAAAATACTCTAACACGGACTAGGCATGTACAGATCTCTTCTGGGACCCCTAAATATCGATTTTTGGGTGTTTTGGGACTGAATTTGAGATATCGACTTTTTGGCACCTAAATTATCGATTTTAGCATGTTTTTAACCTATATTTTGAAAATATTCTAGCACTGAGTAGGCATGTACAGATTGCTTCTGGGACCCCAAAATATTGAATTCTCGGGTGTTTTAAGCCTGAATTTGAGATATAAACGGGTACAGATGATGCAAGCACATATCGACTTTTGGGCACCTAAAATATCGATTTTGAGCATGTTTTGAGCCTATATTTTGAAAACATTCTAGCACTGATTAGGCATGTACAGATCGCTTCTGGGACCCGAAAATATCGAATTTTCGGGTATTTTGAGCCTGAATTTGAGATATAAATGAGTATAGAAGATGCATACACATATTGACTTTGGGCACCAAAAATATCGATTTTCAGCATGTTTTGGGCCTGAATTTTGAAAATACTCTAACACGGAGTAGGCATGTACAGATCGCTTCTTGGACCCCAAAATATCGAATTTTCGGGTGCTTAGGGCCAGCATTTGAGATATAAACGGGTACAGAAGATGCATGCACATATCGACTTTTGGGCACCTAAAAGATCGATTTTCAGTATGTTTTTGGCCTATATTTTGAAAACATTCTAGCACTGAGTAGGCATGTACAGATTGCTTCTGGGACCCCAAAATATTGAATTTTCGGGTGTTTAGGGCCAGAATTTGAGATATAAACGGGTACAGAAGATGCATGCACATATCGACTTTTGGGCACCTAAAAGATCGATTTTCAGTATGTTTTTGGCCTGTATTTTGAAAATACTCTAACACGGAGTAGGCATGTACAGATCGCTTCTGGGACCCCATAATATCGAATTTTTGGGTGTTTTGGGCCTGAGTTTGAGATATCGCCTTTACGCACCTAAAATATCGATTTTTAGCATGTTTTTAGCCTATATTTTGAAAATATTCTAGCACTGAGTAGGCATGTACAGATTGCTTCTGGAACCAAAAAATATTGAATTTTCGGGTGTTTTGAGCCTGAATTTGAGATATAAACGGGTACAGAAGATACATGCACATAATGACTAAATGACTATGGGCATCTACAATATCGATTTTGAGCATGTTTAGGGCCTGTATTTTGAAAATACTCTAACACGGAGTAGGCATGTACAGATCGCTTCTGGGACCCCAAAATATCGAATTTTCGGGTGTTTTGAGCCTGAATTTGAGATATAAACGGGTACTGAAGATTCATGCACATATCGACTTTTGGGCACCTAAAACATCGATTTTGAGCATGTTTTGGGCCTGTATTTTGAAAATACTCTAACACGGAGTAGGCAAGTACAGATCGCTTCTTGGACCCCAAAATATCGAATTTTCGAGTGTTTTGGGCCTGAATTTGAGATATCGCCTTTACGCACCTAAAATATCGATTTAAGCATGTTTTGAGCCTATATTTTGCAAATATTCCAACACTAAGTAGGCATGTACAGATCGCTTCTGGGACCCCAAAATATCGAATTTTCAGGTGTTTTGAGCCTGAATTTGAGATATAAACGGGTACTGAAGATGCATGCACATATCGACTTTTGGGCACCTAAAAGATCGATTTTCAGTATGTTATTGGCCTGTATTTTGAAAATACTCTAACACGGAGTAGGCATGTACAGATCGCTTCTGGGACCCCTAAATATCGAATTTGCGGGTGTTTTGGGCCTTAATTTGAGATATCGCCTTTACGCACCTAAAATATCGATTTTTAGCATGTTTTTAGCCTATATTTTGAAAATATTCTAGCACTGAGTAGGCATGTACAGATTGCTTCTGGGACCCCAAAATATTGAATTTTCCGGTGTTTAGGGCCAGAATTTGAGATATAAACGGGTACAGAAGATGCATGCACATATCGACTTTTGGGCACCTAAAAGATCGATTTTCAGTATGTTATTGGCCTGTATTTTGAAAATACTCTAACACGGAGTAGGCATGTACAGATTACTTCTGGGACCCTTAAATATCGAATTTTCGGGTGTTTTGGGACTGAATTTGAGATATAAACGGGTACAGAAGATGCATGCACATATCGACTTTTGGGCACCTAAAAGATCGATTTTTAGCATGTTTTAAGCCTATATTTTGAAAACATTCTAGCACTGAGTAGGCATGTACAGATTGCTTCTGGGACCCCAAAATATTGAATTTTCGGGTGTTTAGGGCCAGAATTTGAGATATAAACGGGTACAGAAGATGCATGCACATATCGACTTTTGGGCACCTAAAAGATTGATTTTCAGTATGTTTTTGGCCTGTATTTTGAAAATACTCTAACACGGAGTAGGCATGTACAGATTGTTTCTGGGACCCAAAAATATTGAATTTTCGGGTGTTTTGAGCCTGAATTTGAGATATAAACGGGTACAGAAGATACATGCACATAATGACTAAGGGCATCTAAAATATCGATTTTGAGCATGTTTAGTGCCTGTATTTTGAAAATACTCTAACACGGAGTAGGCATGTACAGATCGCTTCTGGGACCCCAAAATATCGAATTTTCGGGTGTTTTGAGCCTGAATTTGAGATATAAACGGGTACTGAAGATGCATGCACATATCGACTTTTGGGCACCTAAAACATCGATTTTGAGCATGTTTTGGGCCTGTATTTTGAAAATACTCTAACACGGAGTAGGCAAGTACAGATCGCTTCTTGGACCCCAAAATATCGAATTTTCGGGTGTTTTGGGCCTGAATTTGAGATATCGCCTTTACGCACCTAAAATATCGATTTAAGCAAGTTTTGAGCCTATATTTTGAAAATATTCCAACACTGAGTAGGCATGTACAGATCGCTTCTGGGACCCCAAAATATCGAATTTTCAGGTGTTATGAGCCTGAATTTGAGATATAAACGGGTACTGAAGATGCATGCACATATCGACTTTTTGGCAACTAAAACATCGATTTTGAGCATGTTTTGGGCCTGTAATTTGAAAATACTCTAACACGGAGTAGGCATGTACAGATCGCTTCTGGGACCCCTAAATATCGAATTTTCGGGTGTTTTGGGCCTTAATTTGAGATATCGACTTTTTGGCACCTAAAATATCGATTTTTAGCATGTTTTTAGCCTATATTTTGAAAATATTCTAGCACTGAGTAGGCATGTACAGATTGCTTCTTGGACCCCAAAATATTGAATTTTCGGGTGTTTAGGGCCAGAATTTGAGATATAAACGGGTACAGAAGATGCATGCACATATCGAGTTTTGTGCACCTAAAAGATCGATTTTCTGTATGTTTTTGGCCTGTATTTTGAAAATGCTCTAACACGGAGTAGGCATGTACAGATTCCTTCTGGGACCCCTAAATATCGAATTTTCGGGTGTTTTGGGACTGAATTTGAGATATCGACTTTTTGGCACTTAAAATATCGATTTTTAGCATGTTTTTAGCCTATATTTTGAAAACATTCTAGCACTGAGTAGGCATGTACAGATCGCTTCTGGGACCCGAAAATATCGAATTTTCGGGTATTTTGAGCCTGAATTTGAGATATAAACGAGTATAGAAGATGCATACACATATTGACTTAGGGCACCAAAAATATCGATTTTCAGCATGTTTTGGGCCTGAATTTTGAAAATACTCTAACACGGAGTAGGCATGTACAGATCGCTTCTGGGACCCCAAAATATCGAATTTTCGGGTGTTTAGGGCAAGAATTTGAGATATAAACGGGTACAGAAGATGCATGCACATATCGACTTTTGGGCACCTAAAAGATCGATTTTCAGTATGTTTTTGGCCTGTATTTTGAAAATACTCTAACACGGAGTAGGCATGTACAGATCGCTTCAGGGACCCCTAAATATCGAATTTTTTGGGTGTTTTGGGCCTTAATTTGAGATATCGACTTTTTGGCACCTAAAATATCGATTTTTAGCATGTTTTTAGCCTATATTTTGAAAATATTCTAGCACTGAGTAGGCATGTACAGATTGCTTCTGGGACCCCTAAATATCGAATTTTCGGGTGTTTTGGGACTGAATTTGAAATATAAACAGGTACAGAAGGTGCATGCACATATCGACTTTTGGGCACCTAAAAGATCAATTTTCAGTATGTTATTGGCCTGTATTTTGAAAATACTCTAACACGGAGTAGGCCTGTACAGATCGCTTCTGGGACCCCTAAATATTGAATTTTCGGGTGTTTTGGGACTGAATTTGATATATAAACGGGTACAGAAGGTGCATGCACATATCGACTTTTGGGCACCTAAAAGATCGATTTTTAGCATGTTTTTAGCCTATATTTTGTAAATATTCTAGCACTGAGTAGGCATGTACAGATTGCTTCTGGGACCCCAAAATATTGAATTTTCGGGTGTTTAGGGCCAGAATTTGAGATATAAACGGGTACAGAAGATGCATGCACATATCGACTTTTGGGCACCTAAAAGATCGATTTTCAGTATGTTTTTGGCCTGTATTTTGAAAATACTCTAACACGGAGTAGGCATGTACAGATCGATTCTGGGACCCCTAAATATCGAATTTTCGGGTGTTTTGTGCCTGAATTTGAGATATAAACGGGTACAGAAGATACATGCACATATTGACTTTGGTCATCTAAAATATCGATTTTCAGTATGTTTTGGGCCTGTATTTTGAAAATACTCTAACACGGAGTAGGCATGTACAGATCGCTTCTGGGACCCCATATTATCGAATTTTTGAGTGTTTTGGGCGTGAATTTGAGATATCGCCTTTACTCACCTAAAATATCGATTTTTAGCATGTTTTTAGCCTATATTTTGAAAATATTCTAGCACTGAGTAGGCATGTACAGATTGCTTCTGGGACCCAAAAATATTGAATTTTTGGGTGTTTTGAGCCTGAATTTGAGATATAAACGGGTACAGAAGATACATGCACATAATGACTACGGGCATCTAAAATATCGATTTTGAGCATGTTTAGGTCCTGTATTTTGAAAATACTCTAACACGGAGTAGGCATGTACAGATCGCTTCTGGGACCCCAAAATATCGAATTTTCAGGTGTTTTGAGCCTGAATTTGAGATATAAACGGGTACTGAAGATGAATGCACATATCGAATTTTGGGCACCTAAAACATCGATTTTGAGCATGTTTTGGGCCTGTATTTTGAAAATACTCTAACACGGAGTAGGCAAGTACAGATCGCTTCTGGGACCCCGAAATATCGAATTTTCGGGTGTTTTGGGCCTGAATTTGAGATATCGCCTTTACGCACCTAAAATATCGATTTAAGCATGTTTTGAGCCTATATTTTGAAAATATTCCAACACTGAGTAGGCATGTACAGATCCCTTCTGGGACCCCAAAATATCGAATTTTCAGGTGTTTTGAGCCTGAATTTGAGATATAAACGGGTACTGAAGATGCATGCACATATCGACTTTTGGGCACCTAAAACATCGATTTTGAGCATGTTTTGGGCCTGTATTTTGAAAATACTCTAACACGGAGTAGGCAAGTACAGATCGTTTCTTGGACCCCAAAATATCGAATTTTCAGGTGTTTTGGGCCTGAGTTTGAGATATCGCCTTTACGCACCTAAAATATCGATTTAAGCATGTTTTGAGCCTATATTTTGAAAATATTCCAACACTGAGTAGGCATGTACAGATCACTTCTGGGACCCCAAAATATCGAATTTTCAGGTGTTTTGAGCCTGAATTTGAGATATAAACGGTTACTGAAGATGCATGCACATATCGACTTTTTGGCAACTAAAACATCGATTTTGAGCATGTTTTGGGCCTGTATTTTGAAAATACTCTAACACGGAGTAGGCATTTACAGATCGCTTCTGGGACCCCTAAATATCGAATTTTCGGGTGTTTTGGGCCTTAATTTGAGATATCGACTTTTTGGCACCTAAAATATCGATTTTTAGCATGTTTTTAGCCTATATTTTGAAAATATTCTAGCACTGAGTAGGCATGTACAGATTGCTTCTGGGACCCCAAAATATTGAATTTTCGGATGTTTAGGGCCAGAATTTGAGATATAAACGGGTACAGAAGATGCATGCACATATCGACTTTTGGGCACCTAAAAGATCGATTTTCTGTATGTTTTTGGCCTGTATTTTGAAAATGCTCTAACACGGAGTAGGCATGTACAGATTCCTTCTGGGACCCCTAAATATCGAATTTTCGGGTGTTTTGGGACTGAATTTGAGATATCGACTTTTTGGAACTTAAAATATCGATTTTTAGCATGTTTTTAGCCTATATTTTGAAAACATTCTAGCACTGAGTAGGCATGTACAGATCGCTTCTGGGACCCGAAAATATCGAATTTTCGGGTATTTTGAGCCTGAATTTGAGATATAAACGAGTATAGAAGATGCATACACATATTGACAAAGGGCACCAAAAATATCGATTTTCAGCATGTTTTGGGCCTGAATTTTGAAAATACTCTAACACGGAGTAGGCATGTACAGATCGCTTCTGGGACCCAAAAATATCGAATTTTCGGGTGTTTAGGGCAAGAATTTGAGATATAAACGGGTACAGAAGATGCATGCACATATCGACTTTGGGGCACCTAAAAGATAGATTTTCAGTATGTTTTTGGCCTGTATTTTGAAAATACTCTAACACGGAGTAGGCATGTACAGATCGCTTCAGGGACCCCTAAATATCGAATTTTTTGGGTGTTTTGGGCCTTAATTTGAGATATCGACTTTTTGGCACCTATAATATCGATTTTTAGCATGTTTTTAGCCTATATTTTGAAAATATTCAAGCACTGAGTAGGCATGTACAGATTGCTTCTGGGACCCTAAAATATTGAATTTTCGGGTGTTTAGGGCTAGAATTTGAGATATAAACGGGTACAGAAGATGCATGCACATATCGACTTTTGGGCACCTAAAAGATCAATTTTCGGTATGTTATTGGCCTGTATTTTGAAAATACTCTAACACGGAGTAGGCATGTACAGATCGCTTCTGGGACCCCTAAATATCGAATTTTCGGGAGTTTTGGGACTGAATTTGAGATGTAAACGGGTACAGAAGATGCATGCACATATCGACTTTTGGGCACCTAAAAGATCGATTTTTAGCATGTTTTTAGCCTATATTTTGAAAATATTCTAGCACTGAGTAGGCATGTACAGATTATTCTCGGACCCCAAAATATTGAATTTTCGGGTGTTTTGAGCCTGAATTTGAGATAAAAACGGGTACAGTAGATGCATCCACATATCGACTTTTGGGCACCTAAAATATCGATTTTGAGCATGTTTTAAGCCTATATTTTGAAAACATTCTAGCACTGAGTAGGCATGTACAGATCGCTTCTGGGACCCCAAAATATTGAATTTTCGGGTGTTTAGGGCCAGAATTTGAGATATAAACGGGTACAGAAGATGTATGCACATATCGACTTTTGGGCACCTAAAAGATCGATTTTCAGTATGTTTTTGGCCTGTATTTTGAAAATACTCTAACACGGAGTAGGCATGTACAGATCGCTTCTGGGACCCGTAAATATCGAATTTTCGGGTGTTTTGTGCCTGAATTTGAGATATAAACAGGTACAGAAGATACATGCACATATTGACTATGGTCATCTAAAATATCGATTTTCAGTATGTTTTGGGCCTGTATTTTGAAAATACTCTAACACGGAGTAGGCATTTACAGATCGCTTCTGGGACCCCAAAATATCGAATTTTCGGGTGTTTTGAGCCTGAATTTGAGATATAAACGAGTATAGAAGATGCATACACATATTGACTTTGGGCACCAAAAATATCGATTTTCAGTATGTTTTTGGCCTGTATTTTAAAAATACTCTAACTTGGAGTAGGCATGTACAGATCGCTTCGGGGACCCCTTAATATCGAAGTTTCGGGTGTTTTGGGACTGAATTTGAGATATCGACTTTTTGGCACCTAAAATATCGATTTTTAGCATGTTTTTAGCATATATTTTGAAAATATTTTAGCACTGAGTAGGCATGTACAGATTGCTTCTGGGACCCAAAAATATTGAATTTTCGGGTGTTCTGAGCCTGAATTTGAGATATTAACGAGTATAGAAGATGCATACACATATTGACTTTGGGCACCAAAAATATCGATTTTCTGCATGTTTTGGGCCTGAATTTTGAAAATACTCTAACACGGAGTAGGCATGTACAGATCGCTTCTGGTACCCCAAAATATCCAATTTTCAGGTGTTTAGGGCCAGAATTTGAGATATAAACGGGTACAGAAGATGCATGCACATATCGACTTTTGGGCACCTAAAAGATAGATTTTCAGTATATTTTTGGTCTGTATTTTTAAAATGCTCTAACACGGAGTAGGCATGTATAGATCCCTTCTGGGACCCATAAATATCGAATTTTCGGGTGTTTTGGGACTGAATTTGAGATATCGACTTTTTGGCACCTAAAATATAGATTTTTAGCATGTTTTTAGCCTATATTTTGAAAATATTCTAGCACTGAGTAGGCATGTACAGATTGCTTCTGGGACCCCAATATATTGAATTTTCGGGTGTTTTAAGCCTTAATTTGAGATATAAACGGGTACAGAAGATGCATGCACATATCGACTTTTGGGCACCTAAAATATCGATTTTGAGCATGTTTTGAGCCTATATTTTGAAAACATTCTAGCACTGAGTAGGCATGTACAGATCGCTTCTGGGACCCCAAAATATCGAATTTTCGGGTGTTTTGAGCCTGAATTTGAGATATAAACGGGTATAGAAGATGCATACACATATTGACTTTGGGCACCAAAAATATCGATTTTCAGCATGTTTTGGGCCTTAATTTTGAAAATACTCTAACACGGAGTAGGCATGTACAGATCGCTTCTGGGACCCCAAAATATCGAATTTTCGGGTGTTTAGGGCCAGAATTTAAGATATAAACGGGTACAGAAGATGTATGCACATATCGACTTTTGGGCACCTAAAAGATCGATTTTCAGTATGTTTTTGGCCTGTATTTTGAAAATACTCTAACACGGTGTATGCATGTACAGATTGCTTCTTGGACCCCTAAATATCAAATTTTCGGGTGTTTTGGGACTGAATTTGAGATATCGACTTTTGGCACCTAAAATATCGATTTTTAGCATGTTTTTAGCCTATAATTTGAAAATATTCTATCACTGAGTAGGCATGTACAGATTGCTTCTGGGACCCCAAAATATTGAATTTTGGGGTGTTTTAAGCCTTAATTTGAGATATAAACGGGTACAGAAGATGCATGCACATATCGACTTTTGGGCACCTAAAACATCGATTTTGAGCATGTTTTGGGCCTGTATTTTGAAAATACTCTAACACGGAGTAGGCAAGTACAGATCGCTTCTTGGACCCCGAAATATCGAATTTTCGGGTGTTTTGGGCCTGAATTTGAGATATCGCCTTTACGCACCTAAAATATCGATTTAAGCATGTTTTGAGCCTATATTTTGAAAATATTCCAACACTGAGTAGGCATGTACAGATCCCTTCTGGGACCCCAAAATATCGAATTTTCAGGTGTTTTGAGCCTGAATTTGAGATATAAACGGGTACTGAAGATGCATGCACATATCGACTTTTTGGCAACTAAAACATCGATTTTGAGCATGTTTTGGGCCTGTAATTTGAAAATACTCTAGCACGGAGTAGGCATGTACAGATCGCTTCTGGGACCCCTAAATATCGAATTTTCGGGTGTTTTGGGCCTTAATTTGAGATATCGACTTTTTGGCACCTAAAATATCGATTTTTAGCATGTTTTTAGCCTATATTTTGAAAATATTCTAGCACTGAGTAGGCATGTACAGATTGCTTCTGGGATCCCAAAATATTGAATTTTCGGGTGTTTAGGGCCAGAATTTGAGATATAAACGGGTACAGAAGATGCATGCACATATCGACTTTTGGGCACCTAAAACATCGATTTTCAGTATGTTTTTGGCCTGTATTTTGAAAATAAACTAACACGGAGTAGGCATGTACAGATCGCTTCTGGGACCCCTAAATATCGAATTTACGGGTGTTTTGGGACTGAATTTGAGATATCGACTTTTGGGCACCTAAAAGATCGATTTTTAGCATGTTTTTAGCCTATATTTTGATAATATTCTAGCACTGAGTAGGCATGTACCGATCGCTTCGGGGACCCCAAAATATCGAAATTTCGGGTGTTTTGAGCCTGAATTTGAGATATAAACGAGTACAGAAGATGTATGCACATATCAACTTTTGGGCACCTAAAACATCGATTTTGAGCATGTTTTGGGCCTGTATTTTGTAAATACTCTAACACGGAGTAGGCATGTACAGATCGCTTCTGGGACCTCATAATATAGATTTTTCGGGTGTTTTGGGCCTGAATTTGAGATATCGACTTTACGCACCTAAAATATCGATTTTTAGCATGTTTTGAGCCTATATTTTGAAAATATTCTAGCACTGAGTAGGCATGTACAGATTGCTTCTGGGACCCAAAAATATTGAATTTTCGGGTGTTTTGAGCCTGAATTTGAGATATAAACGGGTACAGAAGATACATGCACATAATGACTACGGGCATCTAAAATATCGATTTTGAGCATGTTTAGGGCCTGTATTTTGAAAATACTCTAACACGGAGTAGGCATGTACAGATCGCTTCTGGGACCCCAAAATATCGAATTTTCGGGTGTTTTGAGCCTGAATTTGAGATATAAACGGGTACTGAAGATGCATGCACATATCGACTTTTGGGCACCTAAAACATCGATTTTGAGCATGTTTTGGGCCTGTATTTTGAAAATACTCTAACACGGAGTAGGCAAGTACAGATCGCTTCTTGGACCCCGAAATATCGAATTTTCGGGTGTTTTGGGCCTGAATTTGAGATATCGCCTTTACGCACCTAAAATATCGATTTAAGCATGTTTTGAGCCTATATTTTGAAAATATTCCAACACTGAGTAGGCATGTACAGATCCCTTCTGGGACCCCAAAATATCGAATTTTCAGGTGTTTTGAGCCTTAATTTGAGATATAAACGGGTACTGAAGATGCATGCACATATCGACTTTTGGGCACCTAAAACATCGATTTTGAGCATGTTTTGGGCCTGTATTTTGAAAATACTCTAACACGGAGTAGGCAAGTACAGATCGCTTCTTGGACCCCAAAATATCGAATTTTCAGGTGTTTTGGGCCTGAATTTGAGATATCGCCTTTACGCACCTAAAATATCGATTTAAGCTTGTTTTGAGCCTATATTTTGAAAATATTCCAACACTGAGTAGGCATGTACAGATCGCTTCTGGGACCCCAAAATATCGAATTTTCAGGTGTTTTGAGCCTGAATTTGAGATATAAACGGTTACTGAAGATGCATGCACATATCGAATTTTTGGCAACTAAAACATCGATTTTGAGCATGTTTTGGGCCTGTATTTTGAAAATACTCTAACACGGAGTAGGCATGTACAGATCGCTTCTGGGACCCCTAAATATCGAATTTTCGGGTGTTTTGGGCCTTAATTTGAGATATCGACTTTTTGGCACCTAAAATATCGATTTTTAGCATGTTTTTAGCCTATATTTTGAAAATATTCTAGCACTGAGTAGGCATGTACAGATTGCTTCTGGGACCCCAAAATATTGAATTTTCGGGTGTTTAGGGCCAGAATTTGAGATATAAACGGGTACAGAAGATGCATGCACATATCGACTTTTGGGACCTTAAAAGATCGATTTTCTGTATGTTTTTGGCCTGTATTTTGAAAATGCTCTAACACGGAGTAGGCATGTACAGATTCCTTCTGGGACCCCTAAATATCGAATTTTCGGGTGTTTTGGGACTGAATTTGAGATATCGACTTTTTGGAACTTAAAATATCGATTTTTAGCATGTTTTTAGCCTATATTTTGAAAACATTCTAGCACTGAGTAGGCATGTACAGATCGCTTCTGGGACCCGAAAATATCGAATTTTCGTTTATTTTGAGCCTGAATTTGAGATATAAACGAGTATAGAAGATGCATACACATATTGACTTAGGGCACCAAAAATATCGATTTTCAGCATGTTTTGGGCCTGAATTTTGAAAATACTCTAACACGGAGTAGGCATATACAGATCGCTTCTGGGACCCCAAAATATCGAATTTTCGGGTGTTTAGGGCAAGAATTTGAAATATAAACGGGTACAGAAGATGCATGCACATATCGACTTTGGGGCACCTAAAAGATCGATTTTCAGTATGTTTTTGGCCTGTATTTTGAAAATACTCTAACACGGAGTAGGCATGTACAGATCGCTTCAGGGACCCTTAAATATCGAATTTTTTGGGTGTTTTGGGCCTTAATTTGAGATATCGACTTTTTGGCACCTAAAATATCGATTTTTAGCATGTTTTTAGCCTATATTTTGAAAATATTCTAGCACTGAGTAGGCATGTACAGATTGCTTCTGGGACCCCAAGATATTGAATTTTCGGGTGTTTAGGGCCAGAATTTGAGATATAAACGGGTACAGAAGATGCATGCACATATCGACTTTTGGGCACCTAAAAGATCAATTTTCGGTATGTTATTGGCCTGTATTTTGAAAATACTCTAACACGGAGTAGGCATGTACAGATCGCTTCTGGGACCCCTAAATATCGAATTTTCGGGTGTTTTGGGACTGAATTTGAGATATAAACGGGTACAGAAGATGCATGCACATATCGACTTTTGGGCACCTAAAAGATCGATTTTTAGCATGTTTTTAGCCTATATTTTGAAAATATTCTAGCACTGAGTACGCATGTACAGATTGCTTCTCGGACCCCAAAATATTGAATTTTCGGGTGTTTTGAGCCTGAATTTGAGAAAAAAACGGGTACAGTAGATGCATCCACATATCGACTTTTGGGCACCTAAAATATCGATTTTGAGCATGTTTTAAGCCTATTTTTTGAAAACATTCTAGCACTGAGTAGGCATGTACAGATTGCTTCTGGGGCCCCAAAATATTGAATTTTCGGGTGTTTAGGGCCAGAATTTGAGATATAAACGGGTACAGAAGATGCATGCACATATCGACTTTTGGGCACCTAAAAGATCGATTTTCAGTATGTTTTTGGCCTGTATTTTGAAAATACTCTAACACGGAGTAGGCATGTACAGATCGCTTCTGGGACCCCTAAATATCGAATTTTCGGGTGTTTTGAGCCTGAATTTGAGATATAAACGAGTATAGAAGATGCATACACATATTGACTTTGGGCACCAAAAATATCGATTTTCAGTATGTTTTTGGCCTGTATTTTGAAAATACTCTAACACGGAGTAGGCATGTACAGATCGCTTCAGGGACCCTTAAATATCGAATTTTCGGGTGTTTAGGGCCAGAATTTGAGATATAAACGGGTACAGAAGATGCATGCACATATCGACTTTTGGGCACCTAAAAGATCGATTTTCAGTATGTTTTTGGCCTGTATTTTGAAAATACTCTAAAACGGTGTATGCATGTACAGATTGCTTCTGGGACCCCTAAATATCGAATTTTCGGGTGTTTTGGGACTGAAGTTGAGATATCGACTTTTGGCACCTAAAATATCGATTTTTAGCATGTTTTTAGCCTATATTTTGAAAACATTCTAGCACTGAGTGGGCATGTACAGATCGCTTCTGGGACCCCAAAATATCGAATTTTCGGGTGTTTTGAGCTTGAATTTGAGATATAAACGAGTATAGAAGATGAATACACATATTGACTTTGGGAACCAAAAATATCGATTTTCAGCATGTTTTGGGCCTGAATTTTGTAAATACTCTAACACGGAGTAGACATGTACAGATCGCTTCTGGGACCCCAAAATATCGAATTTACGGGTGTTTAGGGCTAGAATTTGAGATATAAACGGGTACAGAAGATGCATGCACATATCGACTTTTGGGCACCTAAAAGATCGATTTTCAGTATGTTTTTGGCCTGTATTTTGAAAATACTCTAACTTGGAGTAGGCATGTACAGATCGCTTCTGGGACCCCTTAATATCGAAGTTTCGGGTGTTTTGGGACTGAATTTGAGATATCGACTTTTTGGCACCTAAAATATCGATTTTGAGCATGTTTTTAGCATATATTTTGAAAATAATCTAGCACTGAGTAGGCATGTACAGATTGCTTCTGGGACCCAAAAATATTGAATTTTCGGGTGTTCTGAGCCTGAATTTGAGATATTAACGAGTATAGAAGATGCATACACATATTGACTTTGGGCACCAAAAATATCGATTTTCAGCATGTTTTGGGCCTGAATTTTGAAAATACTCTAACACGGAGTAGGCATGTACAGATCGCTTCTGGTACCCCAAAATATCCAATTTTCAGGTGTTTAGGGCCAGAATTTGAGATATAAACGGGTACAGAAGATGCATGCACATATCTACTTTTGGGCACCTAAAAGATCGATTTTCAGTATATTTTTGGCCTGTATTTTTAAAATGCTCTAACACGGAGTAGGCATGTAAAGATCCCTTCTGGGACACCTAAATATCGAATTTTCGGGTGTTTTGGGACTGAATTTGAGATATCGACTTTTTGGCACCTAAAATATAGATTTTTAGCATGTTTTTAGCCTATATTTTGAAAATATTCTATCACTGAGTAGGCATGTACAGATTGCTTCTGGGACCCCAAAATATTGAATTTTCGGGTGTTTTAAGCCTTAATTTGAGATATAAACGGGTACAGAAGATGCATGCACATATCGACTTTTGGGCACCTAAAACATCGATTTTGAGCATGTTTTGGTCCTGTATTTTGAAAATACTCTAACACGGAGTAGGCAAGTACAGATCGCTTCTTGGACCCCGAAATATCGAATTTTCGGGTGTTTTAGGCCTGAATTTGAGATATCGCCTTTACGCACCTAAAATATCGATTTAAGCATGTTTTGAGCTTTTTTTTTGAAAATATTCCAACACTGAGTAGGCATGTACAGATCCCTTCTGGGACCCCAAAATATCGAATTTTCAGGTGTTTTGAGCCTGAATTTGAGATATAAACGGGTACTGAAGATGCATGCACATATCGACTTTTTGGCAACTAAAACATCGATTTTGAGCATGTTTTGGGCCTGTAATTTGAAAATACTCTAGCACGGAGTAGGCATGTACAGATCGCATCTTGGAACCCCTAAATATCGAATTTTCGGGTGTTTTGGGCCTTAATTTGAGATATCGACTTTTTGGCACCTAAAATATCGATTTTTAGCATGTTTTTAGCCTATATTTTGAAAATATTCTAGCACTGAGTAGGCATGTACAGATTGCTTCTGGGACCCCAAAATATTGAATTTTCGGGTGTTTAGGGCCAGAATTTGAGATATAAACGGGTACAGAAGATGCATGCACATATCGACTTTTGGGCACCTAAAACATCGATTTTCAGTATGTTTTTGGCCTGTATTTTGAAAATAAACTAACACGGAGTAGGCATATACAGATCGCTTCTGGGACCCCTAAATATCGAATTTACGGGTGTTTTGGGACTGAATTTGAGATATCGACTTTTGGGCACCTAAAAGATCGATTTTTAGCATGTTTTTAGCCTATATTTTGATAATATTCTAGCACTGAGTAGGCATGTACCGATCGCTTCTGGGACCCCAAAATATCGAAATTTCGGGTGTTTTGAGCCTGAATTTGAGATATAAACGAGTACAGAAGATGTATGCACATATCAACTTTTGGGCACCTAAAACATCGATTTTGAGCATGTTTTGGGCCTGTATTTTGTAAATACTCTAACACGGAGTAGGCATGTACAGATCGCTTCTGGGACCTCATAATATAGATTTTTCGGGTGTTTTGGGCCTGAATTTGAGATATCGACTTTACGCACCTAAAATATCGATTTTTAGCATGTTTTGAGCCTATATTTTGAAAATATTCTAGCACTGGGTATGCATGTACAGATCGCTTCTGGGACCCCAAAATATCGAATTTTCGGGTGTTTAGCGCCAGAATTTGAGATATAAACGGGTACAGAAGATACATGCACATATCGACTTTTGGGCACCTAAAAGATCGATTTTCAGTATGTTTTTGGCCTGTATTTTGAAAATACTCTAACACTGAGTAGGCATTTACAGATCGCTTCTGGGACCCCAAAATATCGAATTTTCAAGTGTTTAGGGCCAGAATTTGAGATATAAACGGGTTCAGAAGATGCATGCACATATCGACTTTTGGGCACCTAAAAGATCGATTTTCAGTATGTTTTTGGCCTGTATTTTGAAAATACTCTAACACGGTGTTTGTATGTACAGATTGCTTCTGGGACCCCTAAATATCGAATTTTCGGGTGTTTTGGGACTGAATTTGAGATATCGACTTTTGGCACCTAAAATATCGATTTTTAGCATGTTTTTAGCCTATATTTTGAAAATATTCTATCACTGAGTAGGCATGTACAGATTGCTTCTGGGACCCCAAAATATTGAATTTTCGGGTGTTTTGAGCTTGAATTTGAGATATAAACGTGTACAGAAGATGCATGCACATATCGGCTTTTGGGCACCTAAAATATCGATTTTGAGCATGTTTTGAGTCTATATTTTGAAAACATTCTAGCACTGAGTGGGCATGTACAGATCGCTTCTTGGACCCCAAAATATCGGATTTACGGGTGTTTAGGGCCAGAATTTGAGATATAAACGGGTACAGAAGATGCATGCACATATCGACTTTTGGGCACCTAAAAGATCGATTTTCAGTATGTTTTTGGCCTGTATTTTGAAAATACTCTAACACGTAGTAGGCATGTACAGATTGCTTCTGGGACCCTTAAATATCGATTTTTCGGGTGTTTTGGGACTGAATTTGAGATATCGACTTTTGGCACCTAAAATATCGATTTTGAGCATGTTTTGAGCCTATATTTTGAAAATATTCTAGCACTGAGAAGGCATGTACAGATCGCTTCTGGGACCCCAAAATATCGAATTTTCGGGTGTTTTGAGTTTGAATTTGAGATATAAACGAGTATAGAAGATGCATACACATATTGACTTTGGGCACCAAAAATATCGATTTTCAGTATGTTTTTGGCCTGTATTTTGAAAATACTCTAACACGGAGTAGGCATGTACAGATCGCTTCAGGGACCCTTAAATATCGATTTTTTTGGATGTTTTGGGCCTTAATTTGAGATATCGACTTTTTGGCACCTAAAATATCGATTTTTAACATGTTTTTAGCCTATATTTTGAAAATATTCTAGAACTGAGTAGGCATGTACAGATTGCTTCTGGGACCCAAAAATATTGAATTTTCGGGTGTTTTAAGCCTTAATTTGAGATATAAACGGGTACAGAAGATGCATGCACATATCGACTTTTGGGCACCTAAAATATCGAGTTTGAGCATGTTTTGAGCCTATATTTTGAAAACATTCTAGCACTGAGTAGGCATGTACAGATCGCTTCTGGGACCCCAAAATATCGAATTTTCGGGTGTTTTGAGCCTGAATTTGAGATATAAACGGGTATAGAAGATGCATACACATATTGATTGACATTGGGCACCAAAAATATCGATTTTCAGCATGTTTTGGGCCTGAATTTTGCAAATACTCTAACACGGAGTAGGCATGTACAGATCGCTTCTGGGACCCCAAAATATCGAATTTTCGGGTGTTTAGGGCCAGAATTTGAGATATAAACGGGTACAGAAGATGCATGCACATATCGACTTTTGGGCACCTAAAAGATCGATTTTCAGTATGTTTTTGGCCTGTATTTTGAAAATACTCTAACACGGTGTATGCATGTACAGATTGCTTCTGGGACCCCTAAATATCGAATTTTCGGGTGTTTTGGGACTGAATTTGAGATATCGACTTTTGGCACCTAAAATATCGATTTTTAGCATGTTTTTAGCCTATATTTTGAAAATATTCTATCACTGAGTAGGCATGTACAGATTGTTTCTGGGACCCCAAAATATTGAATTTTCGGGTGTTTTAAGCCTTAATTTGAGATATAAACGGGTACAGAAGATGCATGCACATATCGACTTTTGGGCACCTAAAATATCGATTTTGAGCATGTTTTGAGCCTATATTTTGAAAACATTCTAGCACTGAGTGGGCATGTACAGATCGCTTATGGGACCCCAAAATATCGAATTTTCGGGTGTTTTGAGCTTGAATTTGAGATATAAACGAGTATAGAAGATGAATACACATATTGACTTTGGGCACCAAAAATATCGATTTTCAGCATGTTTTGGGCCTGAATTTTGAAAATACTCTAACACGGAGTAGGCATGTACAGATCGCTTCTGGGACCCCAAAATATCGAATTTACGGGTGTTTAGGGCCAGAATTTGAGATATAAACGGGTACAGAAGATGCATGCTCATATCGACTTTTGGGCACCTAAAAGATCGATTTTCAGTATGTTTTTGGCCTGTATTTTGAAAATACTCTAACACGGAGTAGGCATGTAGAGATCGCTTCTGGGACCCCAAAATATCGAATTTTCGGGTGTTTTGGGACTGAATTTGAGATATCGACTTTTTGGCACCTAAAATATCGATTTTTAGCATGTTTTTAGCTTATATTTTGAAAATATTCTAGCACTGAGTAGGCATGTACAGATCGCTTCTGGGACCCCAAAATATCGAATTTTTGGGTGTTTTGAGCTTGAATTTGAGATATAAACGAGTACAGAAGATGCATGCACATATCGACTTTTGGGCACCTAAAATATCGATTTTGAGCATGTTTTGAGCCTATATTTTGAAAACATTTTAGCACTGAGTAGGCATGTACAGATCGCTTCTGGGACCCAAAAATATCAAATTTTCGGGTGTTTAGGGCCAGAATTTGAGATATAAACGGGTACAGAAGATGCATGCACATATCGACTTTTGGGCACCTAAAATATCGATTTTCAGTATGTTTTTGGCCTGTATTTTGAAAATACTCTAACACGGAGTAGGCATGTACAGATCGCTTCAGGGACCCCTAAATATCGAATTTTCGGGTGTTTTGGGCCTGAATTTGAGATATCGCATTTTCGCACATAAAATATCGATTTTTAGCATGCTTTGAGCCTATATTTTGAAAATATTCTAGCACTGAGTAGGCATGTACAGATCGCTTCTGGGACCCAAAAATATCGAATTTTCGGGTGTTTAGGGCCAGAATTTGAGATATAAACGGGTACAGAAGATGCATGCACATATCGACTTTTTGGAACCTAAAAGATCGATTTTCAGTATGTTTTTGGCCTGTATTTTGAAAATACTCTAACACGGTGTATTCATGTACAGATTGCTTCTGGGACCCCTAAATATCGAATTTTCGGGTGTTTTGGGACTGAATTTGAGATATCGACTTTTGGCACCTAAAATATTGATTTTGAGCATGTTTTTAGCCTATATTTTGAAAATATTCTAGCACTGAGTAGGCATGTACAGATTGCTTCAAGGACCCCAAAATATTGAATTTTCGGGTGTTTTAAGCCTTAATTTGAGATATAAACGGGTACAGAAGATGCATCCACATATCGACTTTTGGGCACCTAAAATATCGATTTTGAGCATGTTTTGAGCCTATATTTTGAAAACATTCTAGCACTGAGTGGGCATGTACAGATCGCTTCTGGGACCCCAAAATAACGAATTTTAGGGTGTTTTGAGCTTGAATTCGAGATATAAACGGGTACAGAAGATGCATGCACATATCGACTTTTGGGCACCTAAAATATCGATTTTCAGTATGTTTTTGGCCTGTATTTTGAAAATACTCTAACACGGAGTAGGCATGTACAGATCGCTTCAGGGACCCCTTAATATCGATGTTTCGGGTGTTTTGGGACTGAATTTGAGATATCGACTTTTTGGCACCTAAAATATCGATTTTTGGCATGTTAATAGCATATATTTTGAAAATATTCTAGCACTGAGTAGGCATGTACAGATCGCTTTTGGGACCCCAAAATATCGAATTTTTGGGTGTTTTGAGCTTGAATTTGAGATATAAACGAGGACAGAAGATGCATGCACATATCGACTTTTGGGCACCTAAAATATCGATTTTGAGCATGTTTTGAGCATATATTTTGAAAACATTCTAGCACTGAGTAGGCATGTACAGATCGCTTCTGGGACCCAAAAATATCGAATTTTCGGGTGTTTAGGGCCAGAATTTGAGATATAAACGGGTACAGAAGATGCATGCACATATCGACTTTTTGGAACCTAAAAGATCGATTTTCAGTATGTTTTTGGCCTGTAATTTGAAAATACTCTAACACGGTGTATTCATGTACAGATTGCTTCTGGGACCCCTAAATATCGAATTTTCGGGTGTTTTGGGACTGAATTTGAGATATCGACTTTTGGCACCTAAAATATCGATTGTTAGCATGTTTTTAGCCTATATTTTGAAAATATTCTAGCACTGAGTAGGCATGTACAGATTGCTTCTGGGACCCCAAAATATTGAATTTTCGGGTGTTTTGAGCCTGAATTTCAGATATAAACGGGTACAGAAGATACATACACATATTAACTTTGGTCATCAAAAATATCGATTTTCAGCATGTTTTGGGCATGTATTTTGAAAATACTCTAACACGGAGTAGGCATGTACAGATCGCTTCTGGGACCCCAAAATATCGAATTTTCGGGTGTTTTGAGCCTGAATTTGAGATATAAACGGGTACTGAAGATGCATGCACATATCGACTTTTGGTCACCTAAAACATCGATTTTGAGCATGTTTTGGGCCTGTATTTTGTAAATACTCTAACACTGAGTAGGCATGTACAGATCGCTTCTGGGACCACATAATATCGAATTTGCGGGTGTTTTGGGCCTGAATTTGAGATATAGCCTTTACGCACCTAAAATATCGATTTTTAGCATGTTTTATGCCTATATTTTGAAAATATTCTAGCACTGACTAGGCATGTAAAGATCGCTTCTGGGACCCCAAAATATCGAATTTTTGGGTGTTTTGAGCTTGAATTTGAGATATAAACGAGGATAGAATATGCATGCACATATCGACTTTTGGGCACCTAAAAGATCGATTTTCAGAATGTTTTTGGCCTGTATTTTGAAAATACTCGAACACGGAGTAGGCATGTACAGATCGCTTCTTGGACCCCTAAATATCGAATGTTCGGGTGTTTTGGGACTGAATTTGAGATATCGACTTTTTGGCACCTAAAATATCGATTTTTAGCAGGTTTTTAGCCTATATTTTGATAATATTCTAGCAATGAGTAGGCATGTACAGATTGCTTCTGGGACCCCAAAATATTGAATTTTCGGGTGTTTTGAGCCTGAATTTGAGATATAAACGGGTACAGAAGATACATGCACATATTGACTATGGGCATCTAAAATATCGATTTTGAGCATGTTTTGGGCCTGTAATTTGAAAATACTCTAACACGGAGTAGGCATGTACAGATCGCTTCTGGGACCGCAAAAAATCGAATTTTCGGGTGTTGTGAGCCTGAATTTGAGATATAAACGGGTACTGAAGATGCATGCACATATCGACTTTTGGGCACCTAAAACATCGATTTTGAGCATGTTTATGGCCTGTATTTTGAAAATACTCTAACACGGAGTAGGCATGTACAGATCGCTTCTAGGACCCCTAAATATCGAATTTACGGGTGTTTTGGGCCTTAATTTGAGATATCGACTTTTTGGCACCTAAAATATCGATTTTTAGCATGTTTTTAGCCTATATTTTGAAAATATTCTAGCACTGAGTAGGCATGTACAGATTGCTTCTGGGACCCCAACATATTGAATTTTCGGGTGTTCAGGGCCAGAATTTGAGATATAAACGGGTACAGAAGATGCATGCACATATCGACTTTTGGGCACCTAAAACATCGATTTTGAGCATGTTTTAGGCCTGTATTTTGAAAATACTCTAACACGGAGTAGGCATGTACAGATCGCTTCTGGGACCCCTAAATATCGAATTTACCGGTGTTTTGGGCCTTATTTTGAGATATCGACTTTTTGGCACTTAAAATATCGATTTTTAGCATGTTTTTAGCCTATATTTTGAAAATATTCTAGCACTGAGTACGCATGTACAGATTGCTTCTGGAACCCCAAAATATTGAATTTTCGGGTGTTTTAAGCCTTAATTTGAGATATAAACGGGTACAGAAGATACATGCTCATATTGACTTTGGGCATCTAAAATATCGATTTTTAGCATGTTTTTAGCTTATATTTTGAAAATATTCTAGCACTGAGTAGGCATGTACAGATCGCTTCTGGGACCCCAAAATATCGAATTTTTGGGTGTTTTGAGCTTGAATTTGAGATATAAACGAGTACAGAAGATGCATGCACATATCGACTTTTGGGCACCTAAAATATCGATTTTGAGCATGTTTTGAGCCTATATTTTGAAAACATTTTAGCACTGAGTAGGCATGTACAGATCGCTTCTGGGACCCAAAAATATCAAATTTTCGGGTGTTTAGGGCCAGAATTTGAGATATAAACGGGTACAGAAGATGCATGCACATATCGACTTTTGGGCACCTAAATTATCGATTTTCAGTATGTTTTTGGCCTGTATTTTGAAAATACTCTAACACGGAGTAGGCATGTACAGATCGCTTCAGGGACCCCTAAATATCGAATTTTCGGGTGTTTTGGGCCTGAATTTGAGATATCGCATTTTCGCACATAAAATATCGATTTTTAGCATGCTTTGAGCCTATATTTTGAAAATATTCTAGCACTGAGTAGGCATGTACAGATTGCTTTTGGGCCCCAAAATATTGAATTTTCGGGTGTTTAGGGCCAGAATTTGAGATATAAACGGGTACAGAAGATGCATGCACATATCGACTTTTTGGAACCTAAAAGATCGATTTTCAGTATGTTTTTGGCCTGTATTTTGAAAATACTCTAACACGGTGTATTCATGTACAGATTGCTTCTGGGACCCCTAAATATCGAATTTTCGGGTGTTTTGGGACTGAATTTGAGATATCGACTTTTGGCACCTAAAATATTGATTTTGAGCATGTTTTTAGCCTATATTTTGAAAATATTCTAGCACTGAGTAGGCATGTACAGATTGCTTCAAGGACCCCAAAATATTGAATTTTCGGGTGTTTTAAGCCTTAATTTGAGATATAAACGGGTACAGAAGATGCATCCACATATCGACTTTTGGGCACCTAAAATATCGATTTTGAGCATGTTTTGAGCCTATATTTTGAAAACATTCTAGCACTGAGTGGGCATGTACAGATCGCTTCTGGGACCCCAAAATATCGAATTTTAGGGTGTTTTGAGCTTGAATTCGAGATATAAACGGGTACAGAAGATGCATGCACATATCGACTTTTGGGCACCTAAAATATCGATTTTCAGTATGTTTTTGGCCTGTATTTTGAAAATACTCTAACACGGAGTAGGCATGTACAGATCGCTTCTGGGACCCCTTAATATCGATGTTTCGGGTGTTTTGGGACTGAATTTGAGATATCGACTTTTTGGCACCTAAAATATCGATTTTTGGCATGTTAATAGCATATATTTTGAAAATATTCTAGCACTGAGTAGGCATGTACAGATCGCTTTTGGGACCCCAAAATATCGAATTTTTGGGTGTTTTGAGCTTGAATTTGAGATATAAACGAGGACAGAAGATGCATGCACATATCGACTTTTGGGCACCTAAAATATCGATTTTGAGCATGTTTTGAGCATATATTTTGAAAACATTCTAGCACTGAGTAGGCATGTACAGATCGCTTCTGGGACCCAAAAATATCGAATTTTCGGGTGTTTAGGGCCAGAATTTGAGATATAAACGGGTACAGAAGATGCATGCACATATCGACTTTTTGGAACCTAAAAGATCGATTTTCAGTATGTTTTTGGCCTGTAATTTGAAAATACTCTAACACGGTGTATTCATGTACAGATTGCTTTTGGGACCCCTAAATATCGAATTTTCGGGTGTTTTGGGACTGAATTTGAGATATCGACTTTTGGCACCTAAAATATCGATTGTTAGCATGTTTTTAGCCTATATTTTGAAAATATTCTAGCACTGAGTAGGCATGTACAGATTGCTTCTGGGACCCCAAAATATTGAATTTTCGGGTGTTTTGAGCCTGAATTTGAGATATAAACGGGTACAGAAGATACATACACATATTGACTTTGGTCATCAAAAATATCGATTTTCAGCATGTTTTGGGCATGTATTTTGAAAATACTCTAACACGGAGTAGGCATGTACAGATCGCTTCTGGGACCCCAAAATATCGAATTTTCGGGTGTTTTGAGCCTGAATTTGAGATATAAACGGGTACTGAAGATGCATGCACATATCGACTTTTGGTCACCTAAAACATCGATTTTGAGCATGTTTTGGGCCTGTATTTTGTAAATACTCTAACACTGAGTAGGCATGTACAGATCGCTTCTGGGACCACATAATATCGAATTTGCGGGTGTTTTGGGCCTGAATTTGAGATATAGCCTTTACGCACCTAAAATATCGATTTTTAGCATGTTTTATGCCTATATTTTGAAAATATTCTAGCACTGACTAGGCATGTAAAGATCGCTTCTGGGACCCCAAAATATCGAATTTTTGGGTGTTTTGAGCTTGAATTTGAGATATAAACGAGGATAGAATATGCATGCACATATCGACTTTTGGGCACCTAAAAGATCGATTTTCAGAATGTTTTTGGCCTGTATTTTGAAAATACTCGAACACGGAGTAGGCATGTACAGATCGCTTCTTGGACCCCTAAATATCGAATGTTCGGGTGTTTTGGGACTGAATTTGAGATATCGACTTTTTGGCACCTAAAATATCGATTTTTAGCAGGTTTTTAGCCTATATTTTGATAATATTCTAGCAATGAGTAGGCATGTACAGATTGCTTCTGGGACCCCAAAATATTGAATTTTCGGGTGTTTTGAGCCTGAATTTGAGATATAAACGGGTACAGAAGATACATGCACATATTGACTATGGGCATCTAAAATATCGATTTTGAGCATGTTTTGGGCCTGTAATTTGAAAATACTCTAACACGGAGTAGGCATGTACAGATCGCTTCTGGGACCGCAAAAAATCGAATTTTCGGGTGTTGTGAGCCTGAATTTGAGATATAAACGGGTACTGAAGATGCATGCACATATCGACTTTTGGGCACCTAAAACATCGATTTTGAGCATGTTTATGGCCTGTATTTTGAAAATACTCTAACACGGAGTAGGCATGTACAGATCGCTTCTAGGACCCCTAAATATCGAATTTACGGGTGTTTTGGGCCTTAATTTGAGATATCGACTTTTTGGCACCTAAAATATCGATTTTTAGCATGTTTTTAGCCTATATTTTGAAAATATTCTAGCACTGAGTAGGCATGTACAGATTGCTTCTGGGACCCCAACATATTGAATTTTCGGGTGTTCAGGGCCAGAATTTGAGATATAAACGGGTACAGAAGATGCATGCACATATCGACTTTTGGGCACCTAAAACATCGATTTTGAGCATGTTTTAGGCCTGTATTTTGAAAATACTCTAACACGGAGTAGGCATGTACAGATCGCTTCTGGGACCCCTAAATATCGAATTTACCGGTGTTTTGGGCCTTAATTTGAGATATCGACTTTTTGGCACCTAAAATATCGATTTTTAGCATGTTTTTAGCCTATATTTTGAAAAAAATTTCTAGAACTGAGTAGGCATGTACAGATTGCTTCTGGGACCCCAAAATATTGCATTTTCGGGTGTTTAGGGCCAGAATTTGAGATATAAACGGGTACAGAAGATGCATGCACATATCGACTTTTGGGCACCTAAAAGTTCGATTTTCAGTATGTTTTTGTCCTGTATTTTGAAAATACTCTAACACGGAGTAGGCATGTACAGATCGCTTCTGGGACCCCAAAATATCGAATTTTCGGGTGTTTTGAGCCTGAATTTGAGATATAAACGGGTACTGAAGATGCATGCACATATCAACTTTTGGTCACCTAAAACATCGATTTTGAGCATGTTTTGGGCCTGTATTTTGTAAATACTCTAACACTGAGTAGGCATGTACAGATCGCTTCTGGGACCACATAATATCGAATTTGCGGGTGTTTTGGGCCTGAATTTGAGATATAGCCTTTACGCACCTAAAATATCGATTTTTAGCATGTTTTATGCCTATATTTTGAAAATATTCTAGCACTGACTAGGCATGTAAAGATCGCTTCTGGGACCCCAAAATATCTAATTTTTGGGTGTTTTGAGCTTGAATTTGAGATATAAACGAGGACAGAATATGCATGCACATATCGACTTTTGGGCACCTAAAAGATCGATTTTCAGAATGTTTTTGGCCTGTATTTTGAAAATACTCGAACACGGAGTAGGCATGTACAGATCGCTTCTGGGACCCCTAAATATCGAATGTTCGGGTGTTTTGGGACTGAATTTGAGATATCGACTTTTTGGCACCTAAAATATCGATTTTGAGCATGTTTTGGGCCTGTATTTTGAAAATACTCTAACACGGAGTAGGCATGTACAGATCGCTTCTGGGACCCCAAAAAATCGAATTTTCGGGTGTTGTGAGCCTGAATTTGAGATATAAACGGGTACTGAAGATGCATGCACATATCGACTTTTGGGCACCTAAAACATCGATTTTGAGCATGTTTATGGCCTGTATTTTGAAAATACTCTAACACGGAGTAGGCATGTACAGATCGCTTCTGGGACCCCTAAATATCGAATTTACGGGTGTTTTGGGCCTTAATTTGAGATATCGACTTTTTGGCACCTAAAATATCGATTTTTAGCATGTTTTTAGCCTATATTTTGAAAATATTCTAGCACTGAGTAGGCATGTACAGATTGCTTCTGGGACCCCAACATATTGAATTTTCGGGTGTTCAGGGCCAGAATTTGAGATATAAACGGGTACAGAAGATGCATGCACATATCGACTTTTGGGCACCTAAAACATCGATTTTGAGCATGTTTTAGGCCTGTATTTTGAAAATACTCTAACACGGAGTAGGCATGTACAGATCGCTTCTGGGACCCCTAAATATCGAATTTACCGGTGTTTTGGGCCTTATTTTGAGATATCGACTTTTTGGCACCTAAAATATCGATTTTTAGCATGTTTTTAGCCTATATTTTGAAAATATTCTAGCACTGAGTACGCATGTACAGATTGCTTCTGGAACCCCAAAATATTGAATTTTCGGGTGTTTTAAGCCTTAATTTGAGATATAAACGGGTACAGAAGATACATGCACATATTGACTTTGGGCATCTAAAATATCGATTTTCAGCATGTTTTGGGCATGTATTTTGAAAATACTCTAACACGTAGTAAGCATGTACAGATCGCTTCTGGGACCCCAAAATATCGAATTTTCGGGTGTTTTGAGCCAGATTTTGAGATATAAACGGGTAAAGAAGATGCATGCACATATCGACTTTTGGGCACCTAAAACATCGATTTTCAGTATGTTTTTGGCCTTTATTTTGAAAATACTCGAACACGGAGTAGGCATGTACAGATCGCTCCTTGGACCCCTAAATATCGAATTTTTGGGTGTTTTGGGCCTTAATTTGAGATATCGACTTTTTGGCACCTAAAATATCGATTTTTAGCATGTTTTTAGCCTATATTTTGAAAATACTCTAACACGGAGTAGGCATGTACAGATCGCTTCTGGGACCCCAAAATATCGAATTTTCGGGTGTTTTGGGCCTTAATTTGAGATATCGACTTTTTGGCACCTAAAATATCGATTTTTAGCATGTTTTTAGCCTATATTTTGAAAAAAAATTCTAGAACTGAGTAGGCATGTACAGATTGCTTCTGGGACCCCAAAATATTGAATTTTCGGGTGTTTAGGGCCAGAATTTGAGATATAAACGGGTACAGAAGATGCATGCACATATCGACTTTTGGGCACCTAAAAGTTCGATTTTCAGTATGTTTTTGGCCTGTATTTTGAAAATACTCTAACACGGAGTAGGCATGTACAGATCGCTTCTGGGACCCCTAAATATCGAATTTTCGGGTGTTTTGGGACTGAATTTGAGATATCGACTTTTTGGCACCTATAAGATCGATTTTTAGCATGTTTTTAGCCTATATTTTGAAAATATTCTAGCACTGAGTATGCATGTACAGATTGCTTCTGGGACCCCAAAATATTGAATTTTTGGGAGTTTTAAGTCTGAATTTGAGATATAAACGGGTACAGAAGATACATGCACATATTGACTTAGGGCATTTAAAATATCGATTTTCAGCATGTTTTGGGCATGTATTTTGAAAATAATCTAACACGGAGTAGGCATGTACAGATCGCTTCTGGGACCCCAAAATATCGAATTTTCGGGTGTTTTGAGCCTGAATTTGAGATATAAACGGGTACTGAAGATGCATGCACATATCGACTTTTGGGCACCTAAAACATCGATTTTGAGCATGTTTATGGCCTGTATTTTGAAAATACTCTAACACGGAGTAGGCATGTACAGATCGCTTCTGGGACCCCTAAATATCGAATTTACGGGTGTTTTGGGCCTTAATTTGAGATATCAACTTTTTGGCACCTAAAATATCGATTTTTAGCATGTTTTTAGCCTATATTTTGAAAATATTCTAGCACTGAGTAGGCATGTACAGATTGCTTCTGGGACCTCAAAATATTGAATTTTCGGGTGTTTTGAGCCTGAATTTGAGATATAAACGGGTACAGAAGATACATGCACATATTGACTTTGGGCATCTAAAATATCGATTTTCAGCATGTTTTGGGCATGTATTTTGAAAATACTCTAACACGGAGTAGGCATGTACAGATCGCTTCTGGGACCCCAAAATATCGAAATTTCTGGTGTTTTGAGCCTGAATTTGAGATATAAACGGGTACTGAATATGCATGCACATATCGACTTTTGGGCACCTAAAACATCGATTTTGAGCATGTTTATGGCCTGTATTTTGAAAATACTCTAACACGGAGTAGGCATGTACAGATCGCTTCTGGGACCCCTAAATATCGAATTTACGGGTGTTTTGGGCCTTAATTTGAGATATCGACTTTTTGGCACCTAAAATATCGATTTTTTGCATGTTTTTAGCCTATATTTTGAAAACATTCTAGCACTGAGTAGGCATGTACAGATTGCTTCTGGGACCCAAACATATTGAGTTTTCGGGTTTTTAGGGCCAGAATTTGAGATATAAACGGGTACAGAAGATGCATGCACATATCGACTTTTGGGCACCTAAAACATCGATTTTGAGCATGTTTTAGGCCTGTATTTTGAAAATACTCTAACACGGAGTAGGCATGTACAGATCGCTTCTGGGACACCTAAATATCGAATTTACGGGTGTTTTGGGCCTTAATTTGAGATATCGACTTTTTGGCACCTAAAATATCGATTTTTAGCATGTTTTTAGCCTATATTTTGAAAATATTCTAGCACTGAGTACGCATGTACAGATTGCTTCTGGAACCCCAAAATATTGAATTTTCGGGTGTTTTAAGCCTTAATTTGAGATATAAACGGGTACAGAGGATACATGCAAATATTGACTTTGGGCATCTAAAATATCGATTTTCAGCATGTTTTTGGGCATGTATTTTGAAAATACCCTAACACGGAGTAAGCATGTACAGATTGCTTCTGGGACCCCAAAATATCGAATTTTCGGGTGTTTAGGGCCAGAATTTGAGATATAAACGGGTAAAGAAGATGCATGCACATATCGACTTTTGGGCACCTAACAGATCGATTTTCAGTATGTTTTTGGCCTTTATTTTGAAAATACTCGAACACGGAGTAGGCATGTACAGATCGCTTCTTGGACCCCTAAATATCGAATTTTCGGGTGTTTTGGGACTGAATTTGAGATATCGACTTTTTGGCACCTAAAATATCGATTTTTAGCATGTTTTTAGCCTATATTTTGAAAATACTCTAACACGGAGTAGGCATGTACAGATCGCTTCTGGGACCCCAAAATATCGAATTTTCGGGTGTTTTGAGCCTGAATTTGAGATATAAACGGGTACTGAAAATGCATGCACATATTGACTTTTGGGCACCTAAAACATCGATTTTGAGCATGTTTTGGGCCTGTATTTTGAAAATACTCTAACACGGAGTAGGCAAGTACAGATTGCTTCTTGGACCCCAAAATATCGAATTTTCGGGTGTTTTGGGCCTGAATTTGAGATATCGCCTCTACGCACCTAAAATATCGATTTTTAGCATGTTTTGAGCCTATATTTTGAAAATATTCTAGCACTGAGTAGGCATGTACAGATTGCTTCTGGGTCCCCAAAATATTGAATTTTCGGGTGTTTTGAGCCTGTATTTGAGATATAAACGGGTACAGAAGATACATGCACGTATTGACTTTGGGCATCTAAAATATCGATTTTCAGCATGTTTTGGGCATGTATTTTGAAAATACTCTAACACGGAGTAGGCATGTACAGATCGCTTCTGGGACCCCAAAATATCGAATTTTCGGGTGTTTTGAGCTTGAATTTGAGATATAAACGGGTACTGGAGATGTATGCACATATCGACTTTTGGGCACCTAAAACATCGATTTTGAGCATGTTTTGGGCCTGTATTTTGAAAATACTCTAACACGGAGTAGGCATGTACAGATCGCTTATGGGACCCCTAAATATCGAATTTTCGGGTGTTTTGGGACTGAATTTGAGATATCGACTTTTTGCACCTAAAATATCGATTTTTAGCATGTTTTTAGCCTATATTTTGAAAATATTCTAGAACTGAGTAGGCATGTACAGATTGCTTCTGGGACCCCAAAATATTGAATTTTCGGGTGTTTAGGGCCAGAATTTGAGATATAAACGGGTACAGAAGATGCATGCACATATCGAAATTTGGGCACCTAAAAGTTCGATTTTCAGTATGTTTTTGGCCTGTATTTTGAAAATACTCTAACACGGAGTAGGCATGTACAGATCGCTTCTGGGACCCCTAAATATCGAATTTTCGGGTATTTTGGGACTGAATTTGAGATATCGACTTTTTGGCACCTATAAGATCGATTGTTAGTATGTTTTTAGCCAATATTTTGAAAATATTCTAGCACTGAGTAGGCATGTACAGATTGCTTCTGGGACCCCAAAATATTGAATTTTCGGGTGTTTAGGGCCAGAATGTGAGATATAAACGGATACAGAAGATACATGCACATATCGACTTTTGGGCACCTAAAAGATCGATTTTCAGTATGTTTTTGGCCTGTATTTTGAAAATACTCTAACACGGAGTAGGCATTTACAGATCGCTTCTGGGACCCCAAAATATCGAAATTTCTGGTGTTTTGAGCCTGAATTTGAGATATCGACTTTACGCACCTAAAATATCGATTTTTAGCATGTTTTGAGCCTATATTTTGAAAATATTCTAGCACTAAGTAGGCATGTACAGATTGCTTCTGGGACCCCAAAATATCGAATTTTCGGGTATTTTGAGCCTGAATTTGAGATATAAACGAGTATTGAAGATGCATACACATATTGACTTAGGGCACCAAAAATATCGATTTTCAGCATGTTTTGGGCCTGAATTTTGAAAATACTCTAACACGGAGTAGGCATGTACAGATCGCTTCTGGGACCCCAAAATATCGAATTTTCGGGTGTTTAGGGCCAGAATTTGAGATATAAACGGGTACAGAAGATGCATGCACATATCGACTTTCGGGCACATAAAAGATCGATTTTCAGTATGTTTTTGGCCTGTATTTTGAAAATACTCTAACACGGAGTAGGCATGTACAGATCGCTTCAGGGACCCCTAAATATCGAATTTTTTGGGTGTTTTGGGCCTTAATTTGAGATATCGACTTTTTGGCACCTAAAATATCGATTTTTAACATGTTTTTAGCCTATATTTTGAAAATATTCTAGCACTGAGTAGGCATGTACAGATGGCTTCTGGGACCCCAAAATATTGAATTTTCGGGTGTTTTAAGCCTTAATTTGAGATATAAACGGGTACAGAAGATGCATGCACATATCGACTTTTGGGCACCTAAAATATCGATTTTGAGCATGTTTTGAGCCTATATTTTGAAAACATTCTAGCACTGAGTGGGCATGTACAGATCGCTTCTGGGACCCCATAATATCGAATTTTCCGGTGTTTTGAGCTTGAATTTGAGATATAAACGAGTATAGAAGATGAATACACATATTGACTTTGGGCACCAAAAATATCGATTTTCAGCATGTTTTAGGCCTGAATTTTGAAAATACTCTAACACGGAGTAGGCATGTACAGATCGCTTCTGGGTCCCCAAAATATCGAATTTTCGGGTGTTTAGGGCCAGAATTTGAGATATAAACGGGTACAGAAGATGCATGCACATATCGACTTTTGGGCACCTAAAAGATTGATTTTCAGAATGTTTTTGGCCTGTATTTTGAAAATACTCTAACACGGAGTAGGCATGTACAGATCGCTTCTGGGACCCCTTAATATCGAAGTTTCGGGTGTTTTGGGACTGAATTTGAGATATCGACTTTTTGGCACCTAAAATATCGATTTTTAGCATGTTTTTAGCATATATTTTGAAAATATTCTAGCACTGAGTAGGCATGTACAGATCGCTTCTTGGACCAAGAAATATCGAATTTTCGGGTGTTTAGGGCCAGAATTTGAGATATAAACGAGTACAGAAGATGCATGCACATATCGACTTTTTGGCACCTAAAAGATCGATTTTCAGTATGTTTTTGGCCTGTATTTTGAAAATACTTTAACACGGAGTAGGGATGTACAGATCGCTTCTGGGACCCCAAAATATTGAATTTTCGGGTGTTTTGAGCCTGAATTTGAGATATAAACGGGTACAGAAGATACATGCACATATTGACTTTGGGCATCTAAAATATCGATTTTGAGCATGTTTTGGGCCTGTATTTTGAAAATACTCTAACACGGAGTAGGCATGTACAGATCGCTTCTGGGACCCCAAAATAACGAATTTTCGGGTGTTTTGGGCCATAATTTGAGATATCGCCTTTACGCACCTAAAATATCGATTTTTAGCATGTTTTGAGCCTATATTTTGAAAATATTCTAGCACTGAGTAGGCATGTACAGATCGCTTCTGGGACCCCAAAATATCGAATTTTCGGGTGTTTTGAGCTTGAATTTGAGATATAAACGAGTACAGAAGATGCATGCACATATCGAATTTTGGGCACATAAAATATCGATTTTGAGCATGTTTTGAGCCTATATTTTGAAAACATTCTAGCTCTGAGTAGGCATGTACAGATCGCTTCTTGGACCAAAAAATATCGAATTTTCGGGTGTTTAGGGCCAGAATTTGAGATATAAACGAGTACAGAAGATGCATTCACATATCGACTTTTGGGCTCCTAAAAGATCGATTTTCAGTATGTTTTTGGCCTGTATTTTGAAAATACTCTAAAACGGAGTAGGCATGTACAGATTGTTTCTGGGAACCCTAAATATCGAATTTTCGGGTGTTTTGGGCCTTAATTTGAGATATCGACTTTTTGGCACTTAAAATATCGTTTTTTTTCATGTTTTTAGCCTATATTTTGAAAATATTCTAGCACTGAGTAGGCATGTACAGATTGTTTCTGGGACCCCAAAATATTGAATTTTCGGGTGTTTTGAGAATGAATTTGAGATATAAACGGGTACAGAAGATGCATGAACATACCGACTTTTGGGCACCTAAAATATCGATTTTCTGCATGTTTTAAGCCTATATTTTGAAAACATTCTAGCACTGAGTAGGCATGTACAGATCGCTTCAGGGACCCAAAAATATCGAATTTTAAGGTGTTTAGGGCCAGAAATTGAGATATAAACGAGTATAGAAGATGCATACACATATTGACTTTGGGCACCAAAAATATCGATTTTCAGCATGTTTTGGGCCTGAATTTTGAAAATACTCTAACACGGAGTAGGCATGTACAGATCGCTTCTGGGACCCCAAAATATCGAATTTTCGGGTGTTTAGGGCCAGAATTTGAGATATAAACGGGTAAAGAAGATGCATGCACATATTTACTTTTGGGCACTTAAAAGATCGATTTTCAGTATGTTTTTGGCCTGTATTTTGAAAATACTCTAACACGGAGTAAACATGTACAGATCGCTTCTGGAACCCCTAAATATCGAATTTTCGGGTGTTTTGGGACTGAATTTGAGATATCGACTTTTTGGCACCTAAATTATCGATTTTTAGCATGTTTTGAGAATATTTTTTGAAAATATTCTAGCACTGAGTAGGCATGTACAGATTGCTTCTGGGACCCCAAAATATTGAATTTTCGGGTGTTTTGAGCCTGAATTTGAGATATAAACGGGTACAGAAGATACATGCACATATCGACTTTTGGGCACCTAAAATATCGATTTTTAACATATTTTGAGCCTATATTTTGAAAACATTCTAGCACTGAGTAGGAATGTAAAAAATATCGAATTTTCGGGTGTTTAGAGCCAGAATTAGAGATATAAACGGGTAAAGAAGATGCATGCACATATCGACTTTTGGGCACCTAAAAGACCGATTTTCAGTATGTTTTTGGCCTGTATTTTGAAAATACTCTTACACGGAGTAGGCATGTACAGATTGCTTCTGGGACAACTAAATATCGAATTTTCGGGAGTTTTGGGCCTTAATTTGAGATATCGAATATTTGGAACCTAAAATATCGATTTTTAGCATGTTTTTAGCCTATATTTTGAAAATATTCTAGCACTGAGTAGGCATGTACAGATTGCTTCTGGGACCCCAAAATATTGAATTTTCGGGTGTTTTGAGCCTGAATTTGACATATCAACGGGTACAGAAGATACATGCATATACTGACTTTGGGCATCTAAAATATCGATTTTCAGCATGTTTTGGGCATGTATTTTGAAAATACTCTAACACGGAGTAGGCATGTACAGATCGCTTCTGGGACCCCAAAATATCGAATTTTCGGGTGTTTTGACCCTGAATTTGAGATATAAACGGGTTCTGAAGATGCATGCACATATCGACTTTTTGGCACCTAAAACATCGATTTTGAGCATGTTTTGGGCCTGTATTTTGAAAATACTCTAACACGGAGTAGGCAGGTACAGATTGCTTCTGGGACCCCAAAATATTGAATTTTCGGGTGTGTTGGGCCTTAATTTGAGATATCGACTTTTTGGCACCTAAAATATCGATTTTTAGCATGTTTTGAGCCTATATTTTGAAAACATTCTAGCACTGAGTAGGCATGTACAGATCGCTTCTTTGACCCCAAAATATTGAATTTTCGGGTGTTTTGAGCCTGAATTTGAGATATAAACGGGTACAGAAGATGCATGCACATATCGACTTTTGGGGACCTAAAAGATCGATTTTCAGTATGTTTTTGGTCTGTATTTTGAAAATACTCTAACACGGAGAAGGCATGTACAGATCGCTTCTGGGACCCCTAAATATCGAATTTTCGGGTGTTTTGGGCCTTAATTTGAGATATCGCCTTTACGCACCTAAAATATCGATTTTTAGCATGTTTTGACCCTATATTTTGAAAATATTCTAGCACTGAGTAGGCATGTACAGATCGCTTCTGGGACCCCAAAATATCGAATTTTCGGGTGTTTTGAGCCTGAATTTGAGATATAAACGAGTACAGAAGATGCATGCACATATCGACTTTTGGGCACCTAAAATATCGATTTTGAGCATGTTTTTGGCCTGTATTTTGAAAATACTCTAACACGAAGTAGGCATGTACAGATCGCTTCTGGGACCCTAAAATATCGAATTTTCAGGTGTTTTGAGCCAGAATTTGAGATTTAAACGGATACTGAAGATGCATGCACATATCGACTTTTGGGCACCTAAAACATGGATTTTGAGCATGTTTTGGGCCTGTATTTTGAAAATACTCTAACACGGAGTAGGCATGTACAGATTGCTTCTGGGAACCCTAAATATTGAATTTTCGGGTGTGTTGGGCCCTAATTTGAGATATCGACTTTTTGGCACCTAAAATATCGATTTTTAGCATGTTTTGAGCCTATATTTTGAAAACATTCTAGCACTGAGTAGGCATGTACAGATCGCTTCTGGGACCCCAAAATATTGAATTTTCGGGTGTTTTGAGCCTGAATTTGAGATATAAACGGGTACAGAAGATGCATGCACATATCGACTTTTGGGGACCTAAAAGATCGATTTTCAGTATGTTTTTGGCTTGTATTTTGAAAATACTCTAACACGGAGAAGGCATGTACAGATCGCTTCTGGGACCCCTAAATATCGAATTTTCGGGTGTTTTGGGCCTTAATTTGAGATATCGACTTTTTGGCACCTAAAATATCGTTTTTTTTCATGTTTTTAGCCTATATTTTGAAAATATTCTAGCACTGAGTAGGCATGTACAGATTGTTTCTGGGACCCCAAAATATTGAATTTTCGGGTGTTTTGAGAATGAATTTGAGATATAAACGGGTACAGAAGATGCATGCACATATCGACTTTTGGGCACCTAAAATATCGATTTTTAACATATTTTGAGCCTATATTTTGAAAACATTCTAGCACTGAGTAGGAATGTAAAAAATATCGAATTTTCGGGTGTTTAGAGCCAGAATTAGAGATATAAACGGGTAAAGAAGATGCATGCACATATCAACTTTTGGGCACCTAAAAGACCGATTTTCAGTATGTTTTTGGCCTGTATTTTGAAAATACTCTTACACGGAGTAGGCATGTACAGATTGCTTCTGGGACCCCTAAATATCGAATTTTCGGGAGTTTTGGGCCTTAATTTGAGATATCGAATATTTGGAACCTAAAATATCGATTTTTAGCATGTTTTTAGCCTATATTTTGAAAATATTCTAGCACTGAGTAGGCATGTACAGATTGCTTCTGGGACCCCAAAATATTGAATTTTCGGGTGTTTTGAGCCTGAATTTGACATATCAACGGGTACAGAAGATACATGCATATACTGACTTTGGGCATCTAAAATATCGATTTTCAGCATGTTTTGGGCATGTATTTTGAAAATACTCTAACACGGAGTAGGCATGTACAGATCGCTTCTGGGACCCCAAAATATCGAATTTTCGGGTGTTTTGACCCTGAATTTGAGATATAAACGGGTTCTGAAGATGCATGCACATATCGACTTTTTGGCACCTAAAACATCGATTTTGAGCATGTTTTGGGCCTGTATTTTGAAAATACTCTAACACGGAGTAGGCATGTACAGATTGCTTCTGGGACCCCAAAATATTGAATTTTCGGGTGTGTTGGGCCTTAATTTGAGATATCGACTTTTTGGCACCTAAAATATCGATTTTTAGCATGTTTTGAGCCTATATTTTGAAAACATTCTAGCACTGAGTAGGCATGTACAGATCGCTTCTTTGACCCCAAAATATTGAATTTTCGGGTGTTTTGAGCCTGAATTTGAGATATAAACGGGTACAGAAGATGCATGCACATATCGACTTTTGGGGACCTAAAAGATCGATTTTCAGTATGTTTTTGGTCTGTATTTTGAAAATACTCTAACACGGAGAAGGCATGTACAGATCGCTTCTGGGACCCCTAAATATCGAATTTTCGGGTGTTTTGGGCCTTAATTTGAGATATCGCCTTTACGCACCTAAAATATCGATTTTTAGCATGTTTTGACCCTATATTTTGAAAATATTCTAGCACTGAGTAGGCATGTACAGATCGCTTCTGGGACCCCAAAATATCGAATTTTCGGGTGTTTTGAGCCTGAATTTGAGATATAAACGAGTACAGAAGATGCATGCACATATCGACTTTTGGGCACCTAAAATATCGATTTTGAGCATGTTTTTGGCCTGTATTTTGAAAATACTCTAACACGAAGTAGGCATGTACAGATCGCTTCTGGGACCCTAAAATATCGAATTTTCAGGTGTTTTGAGCCAGAATTTGAGATTTAAACGGATACTGAAGATGCATGCACATATCGACTTTTGGGCACCTAAAACATGGATTTTGAGCATGTTTTGGGCCTGTATTTTGAAAATACTCTAACACGGAGTAGGCATGTACAGATTGCTTCTGGGACCCCTAAATATTGAATTTTCGGGTGTGTTGGGCCCTAATTTGAGATATCGACTTTTTGGCACCTAAAATATCGATTTTTAGCATGTTTTGAGCCTATATTTTGAAAACATTCTAGCACTGAGTAGGCATGTACAGATCGCTTCTGGGACCCCAAAATATTGAATTTTCGGGTGTTTTGAGCCTGAATTTGAGATATAAACGGGTACAGAAGATGCATGCACATATCGACTTTTGGGGACCTAAAAGATCGATTTTCAGTATGTTTTTGGCTTGTATTTTGAAAATACTCTAACACGGAGAAGGCATGTACAGATCGCTTCTGGGACCCCTAAATATCGAATTTTCGGGTGTTTTGGGCCTTAATTTGAGATATCGCCTTTACGCACGTAAAATTTCGATTTTTAGCATGTTTTGACCCTATATTTTGAAAATATTCTAGCACTGAGTAGGCATGTACAGATCGCTTCTGGGACCCCAAAATATCGAATTTTCGGGTGTTTTGAGCCTGAATTTGAGATATAAACGAGTACAGAAGATGCATGCACATATCGAATTTTGGGCACCTAAAATATCGATTTTGAGCATGTTTTGGGCCTGTATTTTGAAAATACTCTAACACGAAGTAGGCATGTACAGATCGCTTCTGGGACCCCAAAATATTTAATTTTCGGGTGTTTTGAGCATGAATTTGAGATATAAACGAGTACAGAAGATGCATGCACATATCGACTTTTTGGCACGTAAAATATCGATTTTGAGCATGTTTTGAACCTATATTTTGAAAATATTCTAGCACTGAGTAGGCATGTACACATCGCTTCTGGGAACCCTAAATATCGAATTTTCGGGTGTTTTGGGCCTTAGTTTGAGATATCGCCTTTACTCACCTAAAATATCGATTTTTAGCATGTTTTGAGCCAATATATTGAAAATATTCTAGCACTGAGTAGGCATGTACAGATCGCTTCTGTGACCCCAAAATATCGAATTTTCTGTTGTTTTGAGCCTGAATTTGAGATATAAACGAGTACAGAAGATGCATGCACATATCGATTGTTGGGCACCAAAAATATCGATTTTCAGTATGTTTTTGGCCTGTATTTTGAAAATATTCTAGCACTGAGTAGGCATGTAGAGATCGCTTCTGGGACCCCTAAATATCGAAGTTTCGGGTGTTTTGGGACTAAATTTGTGATATCGACTTTTTGGCCCCTAAAATATCGATTTTTAGCATGTTTTTAGCCTATATTTTGAAAATATTCTAGCACTGAGTAGGCATGTACAGATCGCTTCTGTGACCCCAAAATATCGAATTTTTGGGTGTTTTGAGCTTGAATTTGAGATATAAACGAGTACAGAAGATGCATGCGCATATCGACTTTTGGGCACCTAAAATATCGATTTTGAGCATGTTTTGAGCCTATATTTTGAAAACATTCTAGCACTGAGTAGGCATGTACAGATCGCTTCTGGTACCCAAAAATATTGAATTTTCGGGTGTTTAGGACCAGAATTTGAGATATAAACGGGTACAGAAGATGCATGCACATATCGACTTTTGGGCACCTAAAAGATCGATTTTCAGTATGTTTTTGGCCTGTATTTTGAAAATACTCTAACTCGGTGTATGCATGTACAGATTGCTTCTGGGACCCCTAAATATCGAATTTTCGGGTTTTTTGGTACTGAATTTGAGATATCGACTTTTGGCACCTAAAATATCGATTTATAGCATGTTTTTAGCCTATATTTTCAAAATATTCTAGCACTGAGTAGGCATGTACAGATTGCTTCTGGGACCCCAAAATATTGAATTTTCGGGTGTTTTAAGCCTTAATTTGAGATATAAACGAGTACAGAAGATGCATCCACATATCGACTTTTGGGCACCTAAAATATCGATTTTCAGCATGTTTTGGGCCTGAATTTTGCAAATACTCTAACACGGAGTAGGCATGTACAGATCGCTTCTGGGACCCTAAAATATCGAATTTTCGGGTGTTTAGGGCCAGAATTTGAGATATAAACGGGTACAGAAGATGCATGCACATATCGACTTTTGGGCACCTAAAAGATCAATTTTCAGTATGTTTTTGGCCTGTATTTTGAAAATACTCTAACACTGAGTAGGCATGTACAGATCGCTTCAGGGACCCCTAAATATCGAATTTTCGGGTGTTTTGGGACTGAATTTGAGATATCGACTTTTTGGCACCTAAATTATCGATTTTTAGCATGTTTTTAGCCTATATTTTGAAACCATACTAGCTCTGAGTAGGCATGTACAGATCGCTTCTTGGACCAAGAAATATCGAATTTTAGGGTGTTTAGGGCCAGAATTTGAGATATAAACGAGTACAGAAGATGCATGCACATATCGACTTTTGGGCACCTAAAAGATCGATTTTCAGTATGTTTTTGGCCTGTATTTTGAAAATACTTTAACACGGAGTAGGGATGTACAGATCGCTTATGGGACCCCTAAATATCGAATTTTCGGGTGTTTTGGGACTGAACTTGAGATATCGACTTTTTGGCACCTAAATTATCGATTTTTAGCATGTTTTTAGCCTATATTTTGAAAATATTCTAGCACTGAGTAGGCATATACAGATTGCTTCTGGGACCCCAAAATATTGAATTTTCGGGTGTTTTGAGCCTGAATTTGAGATATAAACGGGTACAGAAGATACATGCACATATTGACTTTGGGCATCTAAAATATCGATTTTGAGCATGTTTTGGGCCTGTATTTTGAAAATTCTCTAACACGGAGTAGGCATGTACAGATCGCTTCTGGGACCCCAAAATAACGAATTTTCGGGTGTTTTGGGCCTGAATTTGAGATATCGCCTTTACGCACCTAAAATATCGATTTTTAGCATGTTTTGAGCCTATATTTTGAAAATATTCTAGCACTGAGTAGGCATGTACACATCGCTTCTGGGACCCCAAAATATCGAATTTTCGGGTGTTTTGAGCTTGAATTTGAGATATAAACGAGTACAGAAGATGCATGCACATATCGAATTTTGGGCACATAAAATATCGATTTTGAGCATGTTTTGAGCCTATATTTTGATAACATTCTAGCTCTGAGTAGGCATGTACAGATCGCTTCTTGGACCAAAAAATATCGAATTTTCGGGTGTTTAGGGCCAGAAATTGAGATATAAACGAGTACAGAAGATGCATTCACATATCGATTTTTGGGCTCCTAAAAGATCGATTTTCAGTATGTTTTTGGCCTGTATTTTGAAAATACTCTAAAACGGAGTAGGCATGTACAGATCGCTTCTGGGACCCCTAAATATCGAATTTTCGGGTGTTTTGGGCCAGAATTTGAGATATCGACTTTTTGGCACCTAAAATATCGTTTTTTTTCATGTTTTTAGCCTATATTTTGAAAATATTCTAGCACTGAGTAGGCATGTACAGATTGTTTCTGGGACCCCAAAATATTGAATTTTCGGGTGTTTTCAGAATGAATTTGAGATATAAACGGGTACAGAAGATGCATGAACATACCGACTTTTGGGCACCTAAAATATCGATTTTCTGCATGTTTTAAAGCCAATATTTTGAAAACATTCTAGCACTGAGTAGGCATGTACAGATCGCTTCAGGGACCCAAAAATATCGAATTTTAAGGTGTTTAGGGACAGAAATTGAGATATAAACGAGTATAGAAGATGCATACACATATTGACTTTGGGCACCAAAAATATCGATTTTCAGCATGTTTTGGGCCTGAATTTTGAAAATACTCTAACACGGAGTAGGCATGTACAGATCGCTTCTGGGACCCCAAAATATCGAATTTTCGGGTGTTTAGGGCCAGAATTTGAGATATAAACGGGTAAAGAAGAAGCATGCACATATTGACTTTTGGGCACTTAAAAGATCGATTTTCAGCATGTTTTTGGCCTGTATTTTGAAAATACTCTAACACGGAGTAAACATGTACAGATCGCTTCTGGAACCCCTAAATATCGAATTTTCGGGTGTTTTGTGACTGAATTTGAGATATCGCATTTTCGCACCTAAAATATCGATTTTTAGCATGTTTTGAGCCTATATTTTGAAAATATTCTAGCACTGAGTAGGCATGTACAGATTGCTTCTGGGACCCCAAAATATTGAATTTTCGGGTGTTTAGGGCCAGAATTTGAGATATAAACGGGTACAGAAGATGCATGCACATATCGACTTTTTGGAACCTAAAAGATCGATTTTCAGTATGTTTTTGGCCTGTATTTTGAAAATACTCTAACACGGTGTATTCATGTACAGATTGCTTCTGGGACCCCTAAATATCGAATTTTCGGGTGTTTTGGGACTGAATTTGAGATATCGACTTTTGGCACCTAAAATATCGATTTTGAGCATGTTTTTAGCCTATATTTTGAAAATATTCTAGCACTGAGTAGGCATGTACAGATTGCTTCAAGGACCCCAAAATATTGAATTTTCGGGTGTTTTAAGCCTTAATTTGAGATATAAACGGGTACAGAAGATGCATCCACATATCGACTTTTGGGCACCTAAAATATCGATTTTGAGCATGTTTTGAGCCTATATTTTGAAAACATTCTAGCACTGAGTGGGCATGTACAGATCGCTTCTGGGACCCCAAAATATCGAATTTTCGGGTGTTTTGAGCTTGAATTCGAGATATAAACGAGTATAGAAGATGAATACACATATTGACTTTGGGCACCAAAAATATCGATTTTCAGCATGTTTTGGGCCTGAATTTTGAAAATACTCTAACACGGAGTAGGCATGTACAGATCGCTTCTGAGACCCCAAAATATCGAATTTTCGGGTGTTTAGGGCCAGAATTTGAGATATAAACGGGTACAGAAGATGCATGCACATATCGACTTTTGGGCACCTAAAAGATCGATTTTCAGTATGTTTTTGGCCTGTATTTTGAAAATACTCTAATACGGAGTAGGCATGTACAGATCGCTTCTGGGACCCCTTAATATCGATGTTTCGGGTGTTTTGGGACTGAATTTGAGATATCGACTTTTTGGCACCTAAAATATCGATTTTTGGCATGTTAATAGCATATATTTTGAAAATATTCTAGCACTGAGTAGGCATGTACAGATCGCTTCTGGGACCCCAAAATATCGAATTTTTGGGTGTTTTGAGCTTGAATTTGAGATATAAACGAGGACAGAAGATGCATGCACATATCGACTTTTGGGCACCTAAAATATCGATTTTGAGCATGTTTTGAGCATATATTTTGAAAACATTCTAGCACTGAGTAGGCATGTACAGATCGCTTCTGGGACCCAAAAATATCGAATTTTCGGGTGTTTAGGGCCAGAATTTGAGATATAAACGGGTACAGAAGATGCATGCACATATCGACTTTTTGGAACCTAAAAGATCGATTTTCAATATGTTTTTGGCCTGTAATTTGAAAATACTCTAACACGGTGTATTCATGTACAGATTGCTTCTGGGACCCCTAAATATCGAATTTTCGGGTGTTTTGGGACTGAATTTGAGATATCGACTTTTGGCACCTAAAATATCGATTGTTAGCATGTTTTTAGCCTATATTTTGAAAATATTCTAGCACTGAGTAGGCATGTACAGATTGCTTCTGGGACCCCAAAATATTGAATTTTCGGGTGTTTTGAGCCTGAATATCAGATATAAACGGGTACAGAAGATACATGCACATATTGACTTTGGTCATAAAAAATATCGATTTTCAGCATGTTTTGGGCATGTATTTTGAAAATACTCTAACACTGAGTAGGCATGTACAGATCGCTTCTGGGACCCTAAAATATCGAATTTTCGGGTGTTTTGAGCCTGAATTTGAGATATAAACGGGTACTGAAGATGCATGCACATATCGACTTTTGGTCACCTAAAACATCGATTTTGAGCATGTTTTGGGCCTGTATTTTGTAAATACTCTAACACTGAGTAGGCATGTACAGATCGCTTCTGGGACCACATAATATCGAATTTGCGGGTGTTTTGGGCCTGAATTTGAGATATAGCCTTTACGCACCTAAAATATCGATTTTTAGCATGTTTTATGCCTATATTTTGAAAATATTCTAGCACTGACTAGGCATGTAAAGATTGCTTCTGGGACCCCAAAATATCGAATTTTTGGGTGTTTTGAGCTTGAATTTGAGATATAAACGAGGACAGAATATGCATGCACATATCGACTTTTGGGCACCTAAAAGATCGATTTTCAGAATGTTTTTGGCCTGTATTTTGAAAATACTCGAACACGGAGTAGGCATGTACAGATCGCTTCTTGGACCCCTAAATATCGAATGTTCGGGTGTTTTGGGACTGAATTTGAGATATCGACTTTTTGGCACCTAAAATATCGATTTTTAGCAGGTTTTTAGCCTATATTTTGATAATATTCTAGCAATGAGTAGGCATGTACAGATTGCTTCTGGGACCCCAAAATATTGAATTTTCGGGTGTTTTGAGCCTGAATTTGAGATATAAACGGGTACAGAAGATACATGCACATATTGACTATGGGCATCTAAAATATCGATTTTGAGCATGTTTTGGGCCTGTATTTTGAAAATACTCTAACACGGAGTAGGCATGTACAGATCGCTTCTGGGACCCCAAAAAATCGAATTTTCGGGTGTTGTGAGCCTGAATTTGAGATATAAACGGGTACTGAAGATGCATGCACATATCGACTTTTGGGCACCTAAAACATCGATTTTGAGCATGTTTATGGCCTGTATTTTGAAAATACTCTAACACGGAGTAGGCATTTACAGATCGCTTCTGGGACCCCTAAATATCGAATTTACGGGTGTTTTGGGCCTTAATTTGAGATATCGACTTTTTGGCACCTAAAATATCGATTTTTAGCATGTTTTTAGCCTATATTTTGAAAATATTCTAGCACTGAGTAGGCATGTACAGATTGCTTCTGGGACCCCAACATATTGAATTTTCGGGTGTTCAGGGCCAGAATTTGAGATATAAACGGGTACAGAAGATGCATGCACATATCGACTTTTGGGCACCTAAAACATCGATTTTGAGCATGTTTTAGGCCTGTATTTTGAAAATACTCTAACACGGAGTAGGCATGTACAGATCGCTTCTGGGACCCCTAAATATCGAATTTACGGGTGTTTTGGGCCTTAATTTGAGATATCGACTTTTTGGCAACTAAAATATCGATTTTTAGCATGTTTTTAGCCTATATTTTGAAAATATTCTAGCACTGAGTATGCAGGTACAGATTGCTTCTGGAATCCCAAAATATTGAATTTTCGGGTGTTTTAAGCCTTAATTTGAGATATAAACGGGTACAGAAGATACATGCACATATTGACTTTGGGCATCTAAAATATCGATTTTCAGCATGTTTTGGGCATGTATTTTGAAAATACTCTAACACGTAGTAAGCATGTACAGATCGCTTCTGGGACCCCAAAATATCGAATTTTCGGGTGTTTAGGGCCAGAATTTGAGATATAAACGGGTAAAGAAGATGCATGCACATATCGACTTTTGGGCACCTAAAAGATCGATTTTCAGTATGTTTTTGGCCTTTATTTTGAAAATACTCGAACACGGAGTAGGCATGTACAGATCGCTTCTTGGACCCCTAAATATCGAATTTTTGGGTGTTTTGGGACTGAATTTGAGATATCGACTTTTTGGCACCTAAAATATCGATTTTTAGCATGTTTTTAGCCTATATTTTGAAAATACTCTAACACGGAGTAGGCATGTACAGATCGCTTCTGGGACCCCAAAATATCGAATTTTCGGGTGTTTTGGGCCTTAATTTGAGATATCGACTTTTTGCACCTAAAATATCGATTTTTAGCATGTTTTTAGCCTATATTTTGAAAAAAAATTCTAGAACTGAGTAGGCATGTACAGATTGCTTCTGGGACCCCAAAATATTGAATTTTCGGGGGTTTAGGGCCAGAATTTGAGATATAAACGGGTACAGAAGATGCATGCACACATCGACTTTTGGGCACCTAAAAGTTCGATTTTCAGTATGTTTTTGGCCTGTATTTTGAAAATACTCTAACACGGAGTAGGCATGTACAGATCGCTTCTGGGACCCCTAAATATCGAATTTTCGGGTGTTTTGGGACTGAATTTGAGATATCGACTTTTTGGCACCTATAAGATCGATTTTTAGCATGTTTTTAGCCTATATTTTGAAAATATTCTAGCACTGAGTACGCATGTACAGATTGCTTCTGGGACCCCAAAATATTGAATTTTTTGGTGTTTTAAGTCTGAATTTGAGATATAAACGGGTACAGAAGATACATGCACATATTGACTTTGGGCATCTAAAATATCGATGTTCAGCATGTTTTGGGCATGTATTTTGAAAATAATCTAACACGGAGTAGGCATGTACAGATCGCTTCTGGGACCCCAAAATATCGAATTTTCGGGTGTTTTGAGCCTGAATTTGAGATATAAACGGGTACTGAAGATGCATGCACATATCGACTTTTGGGCACCTAAAACATCGATTTTGAGCATGTTTATGGCCTGTATTTTGAAAATACTCTAACACGGAGTAGGCATGTACAGATCGCTTCTGGGACCCCTAAATATCGAATTTACGGGTGTTTTGGGCCTTAATTTGAGATATCGACTTTTTGGCACCTAAAATATCGATTTTTTGCATGTTTTTAGCCTATATTTTGAAAATATTCTAGCACTGAGTAGGCATGTACAGATTGCTTCTGGGACCCCAACATATTGAATTTTCGGGTGTTTAGGGCCAGAATTTGAGATATAAACGGGTACAGAAGATGCATGCACATATCGACTTTTTGGAACCTAAAACATCGATTTTCAGTATGTTTTTGGCCTGTATTTTGAAAATACTCTAACACGGTGTATTCATGTACAGATTGCTTCTGGGACCCCTAAATATCGAATTTTCGGGTGTTTTGGGACTGAATTTGAGATATCGACTTTTGGCACCTAAAATATCGATTTTGAGCATGTTTTTAGCCTATATTTTGAAAATATTCTAGCACTGAGTAGGCATGTACAGATTGCTTCAAGGACCCCAAAATATTGAATTTTCGGGTGTTTTAAGCCTTAATTTGAGATATAAACGGGTACAGAAGATGCATCCACATATCGACTTTTGGGCACCTAAAATATCGATTTTGAGCATGTTTTGAGCCTATATTTTGAAAACATTCTAGCACTGAGTGGGCATGTACAGATCGCTTCTGGGACCCCAAAATATCGAATTTTCGGGTGTTTTGAGCTTGAATTCGAGATATAAACGAGTATAGAAGATGAATACACATATTGACTTTGGGCACCAAAAATATCGATTTTCAGCATGTTTTGGGCCTGAATTTTGAAAATACTCTAACACGGAGTAGGCATGTACAGATCGCTTCTGAGACCCCAAAATATCGAATTTTCGGGTGTTTAGGGCCAGAATTTGAGATATAAACGGGTACAGAAGATGCATGCACATATCGACTTTTTGGAACCTAAAAGATCGATTTTCAATATGTTTTTGGCCTGTAATTTGAAAATACTCTAACACGGTGTATTCATGTACAGATTGCTTCTGGGACCCCTAAATATCGAATTTTCGGGTGTTTTGGGACTGAATTTGAGATATCGACTTTTGGCACCTAAAATATCGATTGTTAGCATGTTTTTAGCCTATATTTTGAAAATATTCTAGCACTGAGTAGGCATGTACAGATTGCTTCTGGGACCCCAAAATATTGAATTTTCGGGTGTTTTGAGCCTGAATATCAGATATAAACGGGTACAGAAGATACATGCACATATTGACTTTGGTCATAAAAAATATCGATTTTCAGCATGTTTTGGGCATGTATTTTGAAAATACTCTAACACTGAGTAGGCATGTACAGATCGCTTCTGGGACCCTAAAATATCGAATTTTCGGGTGTTTTGAGCCTGAATTTGAGATATAAACGGGTACTGAAGATGCATGCACATATCGACTTTTGGTCACCTAAAACATCGATTTTGAGCATGTTTTGGGCCTGTATTTTGTAAATACTCTAACACTGAGTAGGCATGTACAGATCGCTTCTGGGACCACATAATATCGAATTTGCGGGTGTTTTGGGCCTGAATTTGAGATATAGCCTTTACGCACCTAAAATATCGATTTTTAGCATGTTTTATGCCTATATTTTGAAAATATTCTAGCACTGACTAGGCATGTAAAGATTGCTTCTGGGACCCCAAAATATCGAATTTTTGGGTGTTTTGAGCTTGAATTTGAGATATAAACGAGGACAGAATATGCATGCACATATCGACTTTTGGGCACCTAAAAGATCGATTTTCAGAATGTTTTTGGCCTGTATTTTGAAAATACTCGAACACGGAGTAGGCATGTACAGATCGCTTCTTGGACCCCTAAATATCGAATGTTCGGGTGTTTTGGGACTGAATTTGAGATATCGACTTTTTGGCACCTAAAATATCGATTTTTAGCAGGTTTTTAGCCTATATTTTGATAATATTCTAGCAATGAGTAGGCATGTACAGATTGCTTCTGGGACCCCAAAATATTGAATTTTCGGGTGTTTTGAGCCTGAATTTGAGATATAAACGGGTACAGAAGATACATGCACATATTGACTATGGGCATCTAAAATATCGATTTTGAGCATGTTTTGGGCCTGTATTTTGAAAATACTCTAACACGGAGTAGGCATGTACAGATCGCTTCTGGGACCCCAAAAAATCGAATTTTCGTGTGTTGTGAGCCTGAATTTGAGATATAAACGGGTACTGAAGATGCATGCACATATCGACTTTTGGGCACCTAAAACATCGATTTTGAGCATGTTTATGGCCTGTATTTTGAAAATACTCTAACACGGAGTAGGCATTTACAGATCGCTTCTGGGACCCCTAAATATCGAATTTACGGGTGTTTTGGGCCTTAATTTGAGATATCGACTTTTTGGCACCTAAAATATCGATTTTTAGCATGTTTTTAGCCTATATTTTGAAAATATTCTAGCACTGAGTAGGCATGTACAGATTGCTTCTGGGACCCCAACATATTGAATTTTCGGGTGTTCAGGGCCAGAATTTGAGATATAAACGGGTACAGAAGATGCATGCACATATCGACTTTTGGGCACCTAAAACATCGATTTTGAGCATGTTTTAGGCCTGTATTTTGAAAATACTCTAACACGGAGTAGGCATGTACAGATCGCTTCTGGGACCCCTAAATATCGAATTTACGGGTGTTTTGGGCCTTAATTTGAGATATCGACTTTTTGGCAACTAAAATATCGATTTTTAGCATGTTTTTAGCCTATATTTTGAAAATATTCTAGCACTGAGTATGCAGGTACAGATTGCTTCTGGAATCCCAAAATATTGAATTTTCGGGTGTTTTAAGCCTTAATTTGAGATATAAACGGGTACAGAAGATACATGCACATATTGACTTTGGGCATCTAAAATATCGATTTTCAGCATGTTTTGGGCATGTATTTTGAAAATACTCTAACACGTAGTAAGCATGTACAGATCGCTTCTGGGACCCCAAAATATCGAATTTTCGGGTGTTTAGGGCCAGAATTTGAGATATAAACGGGTAAAGAAGATGCATGCACATATCGACTTTTGGGCACCTAAAAGATCGATTTTCAGTATGTTTTTGGCCTTTATTTTGAAAATACTCGAACACGGAGTAGGCATGTACAGATCGCTTCTTGGACCCCTAAATATCGAATTTTTGGGTGTTTTGGGACTGAATTTGAGATATCGACTTTTTGGCACCTAAAATATCGATTTTTAGCATGTTTTTAGCCTATATTTTGAAAATACTCTAACACGGAGTAGGCATGTACAGATCGCTTCTGGGACCCCAAAATATCGAATTTTCGGGTGTTTTGGGCCTTAATTTGAGATATCGACTTTTTGCACCTAAAATATCGATTTTTAGCATGTTTTTAGCCTATATTTTGAAAAAAAATTCTAGAACTGAGTAGGCATGTACAGATTGCTTCTGGGACCCCAAAATATTGAATTTTCGGGGGTTTAGGGCCAGAATTTGAGATATAAACGGGTACAGAAGATGCATGCACACATCGACTTTTGGGCACCTAAAAGTTCGATTTTCAGTATGTTTTTGGCCTGTATTTTGAAAATACTCTAACACGGAGTAGGCATGTACAGATCGCTTCTGGGACCCCTAAATATCGAATTTTCGGGTGTTTTGGGACTGAATTTGAGATATCGACTTTTTGGCACCTATAAGATCGATTTTTAGCATGTTTTTAGCCTATATTTTGAAAATATTCTAGCACTGAGTACGCATGTACAGATTGCTTCTGGGACCCCAAAATATTGAATTTTTTGGTGTTTTAAGTCTGAATTTGAGATATAAACGGGTACAGAAGATACATGCACATATTGACTTTGGGCATCTAAAATATCGATTTTCAGCATGTTTTGGGCATGTATTTTGAAAATAATCTAACACGGAGTAGGCATGTACAGATCGCTTCTGGGACCCCAAAATATCGAATTTTCGGGTGTTTTGAGCCTGAATTTGAGATATAAACGGGTACTGAAGATGCATGCACATATCGACTTTTGGGCACCTAAAACATCGATTTTGAGCATGTTTATGGCCTGTATTTTGAAAATACTCTAACACGGAGTAGGCATGTACAGATCGCTTCTGGGACCCCTAAATATCGAATTTACGGGTGTTTTGGGCCTTAATTTGAGATATCGACTTTTTGGCACCTAAAATATCGATTTTTTGCATGTTTTTAGCCTATATTTTGAAAATATTCTAGCACTGAGTAGGCATGTACAGATTGCTTCTGGGACCCCAACATATTGAATTTTCGGGTGTTTAGGGCCAGAATTTGAGATATAAACGGGTACAGAAGATGCATGCACATATCGACTTTTGGGCACCTAAAACATCGATTTTGAGCATGTTTTAGGCCTGTATTTTGAAAATACTCTAACACGGAGTAGGCATGTACAGATCGCTTCTGGGACCCCTAAATATCGAATTTACGGGTGTTTTGGGCCTTAATTTGAGATATCGACTTTTTGGCACCTAAAATATCGATTTTTAGCATGTTTTTAGCCTATATTTTGAAAATATTCTAGCACTGAGTAGGCATGTACAGATTGCTTCTGGGACCTCAAAATATTGAATTTTCGGGTGTTTTGAGCCTGAATTTGAGATATAAACGGGTACAGAAGATACATGCACATATTGACTTTGGGCATCTAAAATATCGATTTTCAGCATGTTTAGGGCATGTATTTTGAAAATACTCTAACACGGAGTAGGCATGTACAGATCGCTTCTGGGACCCCAAAATATCGAAATTTCTGGTGTTTTGAGCCTGAATTTGAGATATAAACGGGTACTGAATATGCATGCACATATCGACTTTTGGGCACCTAAAACATCGATTTTGAGCATGTTTATGGCCTGTATTTTGAAAATACTCTAACACGGAGTAGGCATGTACAGATCGCTTCTGGGACCCCTAAATATCGAATTTACGGGTGTTTTGGGCCTTAATTTGAGATATCGACTTTTTGGCACCTAAAATATCGATTTTTAGCATGTTTTTAGTCTATATTTTGAAAATATTCTAGCACTGAGTACGCATGTACAGATTGCTTCAGGAACCCCAAAATATTGAATTTTCGGGTGTTTTAAGCCTTAATTTGAGATATAAACGGGTACAGAAGATACATGCAAATATTGTCATTGGGCATCTAAAATATCGATTTTCAGCATGTTTTTGGGCATGTATTTTGAAAATACTGTAACACGGAGTAAGCATGTACAGATTGCTTCTGGGACCCCAAAATATCGAATTTTCGGGTGTTTAGGGCCAGAATTTGAGATATAAACGGGTAAAGAAGATGCATGCACATATCGACTTTTGGGCACCTAAAAGATCGATTTTCAGTATGTTTTTGGCCTTTATTTTGAAAATACTCGAACACGGAGTAGGCATGTACAGATCGCTTCTTGGACCCCTAAATATCGAATTTTCGGGTGTTTTGGGACTGAATTTGAGATATCGACTTTTTGGCACCTAAAATATCGATTTTTAGCATGTTTTTAGCCTATATTTTGAAAATATTCTAGCACTGAGTAGGCATGTACAGATTGCTTCTGGGTCCCCAAAATATTGAATTTTCGGGTGTTTTGAGCCTGTATTTGAGATATAAACGGGTACAGAAGATACATGCACGTATTGACTTTGGGCATCTAAAATATCGATTTTCAGCATTTTTTGGGCATGTATTTTGAAAATACTCTAACACGGAGTAGGCATGTACAGATCGCTTCTGGGACCCCAAAATATCGAATTTTCGGGTGTTTTGAGCTTGAATTTGAGATATAAACGGGTACTGAAGATGCATGCACATATCGACTTTTGGGCACCTAAAACATCGATTTTGAGCATGTTTTGGGCCTGTATTTTGAAAATACTCTAACACGGAGTAGGCATGTACAGATCGCTTCTGGGACCCCTAAATATCGAATTTTCGGGTGTTTTGGGCCTTAATTTGAGATATCGACTTTTTGCACCTAAATTTCGATTTTTAGCATGTTTTTAGCCTATATATTGAAAATATTCTAGAACTGAGTAGGCATGTACAGATTGCTTCTGGGACCCCAAAATATTGAATTTTCGGGTGTTTAGGGCCAGAATTTGAGATATAAACGGGTACAGAAGATGCATGCACATATCGAAATTTGGGCACCTAAAAGTTCGATTTTCAGTATGTTTTTGGCCTGTATTTTGAAAATACTCTAACACGGAGTAGGCATGTACAGATCGCTTCTGGGACCCCTAAATATCGAATTTTCGGGTGTTTTGGGACTGAATTTGAGATATCGACTTTTTGGCACCTATAAGATCGATTGTTAGCATGTTTTTAGCCTATATTTTGAAAATATTCTAGCACTGAGTAGGCATGTACAGATTGCTTCTGGAACCCCAAAATATTGAATTTTCGGGTGTTTAGGGCCAGAATGTGAGATATAAACGGATACAGAAGATGCATGCACATATCGACTTTTGGGCACCTAAAAGATCGATTTTCAATATGTTTTTGGCCTGTATTTTGAAAATACTCTAACACGGAGTAGGCATTTACAGATCGCTTCTGGGACCCCAAAATATCGAAATTTCTGGTGTTTTGAGCCTGAATTTGAGATATCGGCTTTACGCACCTAAAATATCGATTTTTAGCATGTTTTGAGCCTATATTTTGAAAATATTCTAGCACTAAGTAGGCATGTACAGATTGCTTCTGGGACCCCAAAATATCGAATTTTCGGGTATTTTGAGCCTGAATTTGAGATATAAACGAGTATAGAAGATGCATACACATATTGACTTAGGGCACCAAAAATATCGATTTTCAGCATGTTTTGGGCCTGAATTTTGAAAATACTCTAACACGGAGTAGGCATGTACAGATCGCTTCTGGGACCCCAAAATATCGAATTTTCGGGTGTTTAGGGCCAGAATTTGAGATATAAACGGGTACAGAAGATCCATGCACATATCGACTTTTGGGCACCTAAAAGATCGATTTTCATTATGTTTTTGGCCTGTATTTTGAAAATACTCTAACACGGAGTAGGCATGTACAGATTGCTTCTGGGACCCCTAAATATCGAATTTTCGGGTGTTTTGGGACTGAATTTGAGATATCGACTTTTGGCACCTAAAAGATCGATTTTTAGCATGTTTTTAGCCTATATTTTGAAAATATTCTAGCACTGAGTAGGCATGTACAGATTGCTTCTGGGACCCAAAAATATTGAATTTTCGGGTGTTTTGAGACTGAATTTGAGATATAAACGAGTATAGAAGATGCATACACATATTGACTTTGGGCACCAAAAATATCGATTTTCAGCATGTTTTGGGCCTGAATTTTGAAAATGCTCTAACACGGAGTAGGCATGTATAGATCCCTTCTGGGACCCCTAAATATCGAATTTTCGGGTGTTTTGGGACTGAATTTGAGATATCGACTTTTTGGCACCTAAAATATCGATTTTTAGCATGTTTTTAGCCTATATTTTGAAAATATTCTAGCACTGAGTACGCATGTACAGATTGCTTCAGGAACCCCAAAATATTGAATTTTCGGGTGTTTTAAGCCTTAATTTGAGATATAAACGGGTACAGAAGATACATGCAAATATTGTCATTGGGCATCTAAAATATCGATTTTTAGCATGTTTTTGGGCATGTATTTTGAAAATACTCTAACACGGAGTAAGCATGTACAGATTGCTTCTGGGACCCCAAAATATCGAATTTTCGGGTGTTTAGGGCCAGAATTTGAGATATAAACGGGTAAAGAAGATGCATGCACATATCGACTTTTGGGCACCTAAAAGATCGATTTTCAGTATGTTTTTGGCCTTTATTTTGAAAATACTCGAACACGGAGTAGGCATGTACAGATCGCTTCTGGGACCCCTAAATATCGAATTTTCGGGTGTTTTGGGACTGAATTTGAGATATCGACTTTTTGGCACCTAAAATATCGATTTTTAGCATGTTTTTAGCCTATATTTTGAAAATATTCTAGCACTGAGTAGGCATGTACAGATTGCTTCTGGGTCCCCAAAATATTGAATTTTCGGGTGTTTTGAGCCTGTATTTGAGATATAAACGGGTACAGAAGATACATGTACGTATTGACTTTGGGCATCTAAAATATCGATTTTCAGCATGTTTTGGGCATGTATTTTGAAAATACTCTAACACGGAGTAGGCATGTACAGATCGCTTCTGGGACCCCAAAATATCGAATTTTCGGGTGTTTTGAGCTTGAATTTGAGATATAAACGGGTACTGAAGATGCATGCACATATCGACTTTTGGGCACCTAAAACATCGATTTTGAGCATGTTTTGGGCCTGTATTTTGAAAATACTCTAACACGGAGTAGGCATGTACAGATCGCTTCTGGGACCCCTAAATATCGAATTTTCGGGTGTTTTGGGACTGAATTTGAGATATCGACTTTTTGGCACCTATAAGATCGATTGTTAGCATGTTTTTAGCCTATATTTTGAAAATATTCTAGCACTGAGTAGGCATGTACAGATTGCTTCTGGAACCCCAAAATATTGAATTTTCGGGTGTTTTGGGCCTTAATTTGAGATATCGACTTTTTGTACCTAAAATATCGATTTTTAGCATGTTTTTAGCCTATATATTGAAAATATTCTAGAACTGAGTAGGCATGTACAGATTGCTTCTGGGACCCCAAAATATTGAATTTTCGGGTGTTTAGGGCCAGAATTTGAGATATAAACGGGTACAGAAGATGCATGCACATATCGAAATTTGGGCACCTAAAAGTTCGATTTTCAGTATGTTTTTGGCCTGTATTTTGAAAATACTCTAACACGTAGTAGGCATGTACAGATCGCTTCTGGGACCCCTAAATATCGAATTTTCGGGTGTTTTGGGACTGAATTTGAGATATCGACTTTTTGGCACCTATAAGATCGATTGTTAGCATGTTTTTAGCCTATATTTTGAAAATATTCTAGCACTGAGTAGGCATGTACAGATTGCTTCTGGAACCCCAAAATATTGAATTTTCGGGTGTTTAGGGCCAGAATGTGAGATATAAACGGATACAGAAGATGCATGCACATATCGACTTTTGGGCACCTAAAAGATCGATTTTCAATATGTTTTTGGCCTGTATTTTGAAAATACTCTAACACGGAGTAGGCATTTACAGATCGCTTCTGGGACCCCAAAATATCGAAATTTCTGGTGTTTTGAGCCTGAATTTGAGATATCGGCTTTACGCACCTAAAATATCGATTTTTAGCATGTTTTGAGCCTATATTTTGAAAATATTCTAGCACTAAGTAGGCATGTACAGATTGCTTCTGGGACCCCAAAATATCGAATTTTCGGGTATTTTGAGCCTGAATTTGAGATATAAACGAGTATAGAAGATGCATACACATATTGACTTAGGGCACCAAAAATATCGATTTTCAGCATGTTTTGGGCCTGAATTTTGAAAATACTCTAACACGGAGTAGGCATGTACAGATCGCTTCTGGGACCCCAAAATATCGAATTTTCGGGTGTTTAGGGCCAGAATTTGAGATATAAACGGGTACAGAAGATGCATGCACATATCGACTTTTGGGCACCTAAATGATCGATTTTCAGTATGTTTTTGGCCTGTATTTTGAAAATACTCTAACACGGAGTAGGCATGTACAGATCGCTTCAGGGACCCCTAAATATCGAATTTTTTGGGTGTTTTGGGCCTTAATTTGAGATATCGACTTTTTGGCACCTAAAATATCGATTTTTAACATGTTTTTAGCCTATATTTTGAAAATATTCTAGCACTGAGTAGGCATGTACAGATTGCTTCTGGGACCCCAAAATATTGAATTTTCGGGTGTTTAGGGCCAGAATTTGCGATATAAACGGGTACAGAAGATGCATGCACATATCGACTTTTGGGCACCTAAAAGATCGATTTTCATTATGTTTTTGGCCTGTATTTTGAAAATACTTTAACACGGAGTAGGCATGTACAGATTGCTTCTGGGACCCCTAAATATCGAATTTTCGGGTGTTTTGGGACTGAATTTGAGATATCGACTTTTGGCACCTAAAAGATCGATTTTTAGCATGTTTTTAGCCTATATTTTGAAAATATTCTAGCACTGAGTAGGCATGTACAGATTGCTTCTGGGACCCAAAAATATTGAATTTTCGGGTGTTTTGAGACTGAATTTGAGATATAAACGAGTATAGAAGATGCATACACATATTGACTTTGGGCACCAAAAATATCGATTTTCAGCATGTTTTGGGCCTGAATTTTGAAAATGCTCTAACACGGAGTAGGCATGTATAGATCCCTTCTGGGACCCCTAAATATCGAATTTTCGGGTGTTTTGGGACTGAATTTGAGATATCGACTTTTTGGCACCTAAAATATAGATTTTTAGCATGTTTTTAGCCTATATTTTGAAAATATTCTAGCACTGAGTAGGCATGTACAGATTGTTTCTGGGACCCCAAAATATTGAATTTTCGGGTGTTTTAAGCCTTAATTTGAGATATAAACGGGTACAGAAGATGCATGCACATATCGACTTTTGGGCATCTAAAATATCGATTTTGAGCATGTTTTAAGGCTATATTTTGAAAACATTCTAGCACTGAGTAGGCATGTACAGATCGTTTCTGGGACCCAAAAATATCGAATTTTCGGGTGTTTTGAGCCTGAATTTGAGATATAAACGGGTACTGAAGATGCATGCACATATCGACTTTTGGGCACCTAAAACATCGATTTTGAGCATGTTTATGGCCTGTATTTTGAAAATACTCTAACACGGAGTAGGCATGTACAGATCGCTTCTGGGACCCCTAAATATCGAATTTACGGGTGTTTTGGGCCTTAATTTGAGATATCGACTTTTTGGCACCTAAAATATCGATTTTTTGCATGTTTTTAGCCTATATTTTGAAAATATTCTAGCACTGAGTAGGCATGTACAGATTGCTTCTGGGACCCCAACATATTGAATTTTCGGGTGTTTAGGGCCAGAATTTGAGATATAAACGGGTACAGAAGATGCATGCACATATCGACTTTTGGGCACCTAAAACATCGATTTTGAGCATGTTTTAGGCCTGTATTTTGAAAATACTCTAACACGGAGTAGGCATGTACAGATCGCTTCTGGGACCCCTAAATATCGAATTTACGGGTGTTTTGGGCCTTAATTTGAGATATCGACTTTTTGGCACCTAAAAGATCGATTTTTAGCATGTTTTTAGCCTATATTTTGAAAATATTCTAGCACTGAGTAGGCATGTACAGATTGCTTCTGGGACCTCAAAATATTGAATTTTCGGGTGTTTTGAGCCTGAATTTGAGATATAAACGGGTACAGAAGATACATGCACATATTGACTTTGGGCATCTAAAATATCGATTTTCAGCATGTTTTGGGCATGTATTTTGAAAATACTCTAACACGGAGTAGGCATGTACAGATCGCTTCTGGGACCCCAAAATATCGAAATTTCTGGTGTTTTGAGCCTGAATTTGAGATATAAACGGGTACTGAAGATGCATGCACATATCGACTTTTGGGCACCTAAAACATCGATTTTGAGCATGTTTATGGCCTGTATATTGAAAATACTCTAACACGGAGTAGGCATGTACAGATCGCTTCTGGGACCCCTAAATATCGAATTTACGGGTGTTTTGGGCCTTAATTTGAGATATCGACTTTTTGGCACCTAAAATATCGATTTTTTGCATGTTTTTAGCCTATATTTTGAAAATATTCTAGCACTGAGTAGGCATGTACAGATTGCTTCTGGGACCCCAACATATTGAGTTTTCGGGTGTTTAGGGCCAGAATTTGAGATATAAACGGGTACAGAAGATGCATGCACATATCGACTTTTGGGCACCTAAAACATCGATTTTGAGCATGTTTTAGGCCTGTATTTTGAAAATACTCTAACACGGAGTAGGCATGTACAGATCTCTTCTGGGACCCCTAAATATCGAATTTACGGGTGTTTTGGGCCTTAATTTGAGATATCGACTTTTTGGCACCTAAAATATCGATTTTTAGCATGTTTTTAGCCTATATTTTGAAAATATTCTAGCACTGAGTACGCATGTACAGATTGCTTCTGGAACCCCAAAATATTGAATTTTCGGCTGTTTTAAGCCTTAATTTGAGATATAAACGGGTACAGAAGATACATGCAAATATTGACTTTGGGCATCTAAAATATCGATTTTCAGCATGTTTTTGGGCATGTATTTTGAAAATACTCTAACACGGAGTAAGCATGTACAGATTGCTTCTGGGACCCCAAAATATCGAATTTTCGGGTGTTTAGGGCCAGAATTTGAGATATAAACGGGTAAAGAAGATGCATGCACATATCGACTTTTGGGCACCTAAAAGATCGATTTTCAGTATGTTTTTGGCCTTTATTTTGAAAATACTCGAACACGGAGTAGGCATGTACAGATCGCTTCTTGGACCCCTAAATATCGAATTTTCGGGTGTTTTGGGACTGAATTTGAGATATCGACTTTTTGGCACCTAAAATATCGATTTTTAGCATGTTTTTAGCCTATATTTTGAAAATACTCTAACACGGAGTAGGCATGTACAGATCGCTTCTGGGACCCCAAAATATCGAATTTTCGGGTGTTTTGAGCCTGAATTTGAGATATAAACGGGTACTGAAAATGCATGCACATATCGACTTTTGGGCACCTAAAACATCGATTTTGAGCATGTTTTGGGCCTGTATTTTGAAAATACTCTAACACGGAGTAGGCAAGTACAGATTGCTTCTTGGACCCCAAAATATCGAATTTTCGGGTGTTTTGGGCCTGAATTTGAGATATCGCCTCTACGCACCTAAAATATCGATTTTTAGCATGTTTTGAGCCTATATTTTGAAAATATTCTAGCACTGAGTAGGCATGTACAGATTGCTTCTGGGACCCCAACATATTGAATTTTCGGGTGTTTAGGGCCAGAATTTGAGATATAAACGGGTACAGAAGATGCATGCACATATCGACTTTTGGGCACCTAAAACATCGATTTTGAGCATGTTTTAGGCCTGTATTTTGAAAATACTCTAACACGGAGTAGGCATGTACAGATCGCTTCTGGGACCCCTAAATATCGAATTTACGGGTGTTTTGGGCCTTAATTTGAGATATCGACTTTTTGGCACCTAAAAGATCGATTTTTAGCATGTTTTTAGCCTATATTTTGAAAATATTCTAGCACTGAGTAGGCATGTACAGATTGCTTCTGGGACCTCAAAATATTGAATTTTCGGGTGTTTTGAGCCTGAATTTGGGATATAAACGGGTACAGAAGATACATGCACATATTGACTTTGGGCATCTAAAATATCGATTTTCAGCATGTTTTGGGCATGCATTTTGAAAATACTCTAACACGGAGTAGGCATGTACAGATCGCTTCTGGGACCCCAAAATATCGAAATTTCTGGTGTTTTGAGCCTGAATTTGAGATATAAACGGGTACTGAAGATGCATGCACATATCGACTTTTGGGCACCTAAAACATCGATTTTGAGCATGTTTATGGCCTGTATTTTGAAAATACTCTAACACGGAGTAGGCATGTACAGATCGCTTCTGGGACCCCTAAATATCGAATTTACGGGTGTTTTGGGCCTTAATTTGATATATCGACTTTTTGGCACCTAAAATATCGATTTTTTGCATGTTTTTAGCCTATATTTTGAAAATATTCTAGCACTGAGTAGGCATGTACAGATTGCTTCTGGGACCCCAACATATTGAGTTTTCGGGTGTTTAGGGCCAGAATTTGAGATATAAACGGGTACAGAAGATGCATGCACATATCGACTTTTGGGCACCTAAAACATCGATTTTGAGCATGTTTTAGGCCTGTATTTTGAAAATACTCTAACACGGAGTAGTCATGTACAGATCGCTTCTGGGACCCCTAAATATCGAATTTACGGGTGTTTTGGGCCTTAATTTGAGATATCGACTTTTTGGCACCTAAAATATCGATTTTTAGCATGTTTTTAGCCTATATTTTGAAAATATTCTAGCACTGAGTACGCATGTACAAATTGCTTCTGGAACCCCAAAATATTGAATTTTCGGGTGTTTTAAGCCTTAATTTGAGATATAAACGGGTACAGAAGATACATGCAAATATTGACTTTGGGCATCTAAAATATCGATTTTCAGCATGTTTTTGGGCATGTATTTTGAAAATACTCTAACACGGAGTAAGCATGTACAGATTGCTTCTGGGACCCCAAAATATCGAATTTTCGGGTGTTTAGGGCCAGAATTTGAGATATAAACGGGTAAAGAAGATGCATGCACATATCGACTTTTGGGCACCTAAAAGATCGATTTTCAGTATGTTTTTGGCCTTTATTTTGAAAATACTCGAACACGGAGTAGGCATGTACAGATCGCTTCTTGGACCCCTAAATATCGAATTTTCGGGTGTTTTGGGACTGAATTTGAGATATCGACTTTTTGGCACCTAAAATATCGATTTTTAGCATGTTTTTAGCCTATATTTTGAAAATACTCTAACACGGAGTAGGCATGTACAGATCGCTTCTGGGACCCCAAAATATCGAATTTTCGGGTGTTTTGAGCCTGAATTTGAGATATAAACGGGTACTGAAAATGCATGCACATATCGACTTTTGGGCACCTAAAACATCGATTTTGAGCATGTTTTGGGCCTGTATTTTGAAAATACTCTAACACGGAGTAGGCAAGTACAGATTGCTTCTTGGACCCCAAAATATCGAATTTTCGGGTTTTCTGGGCCTGAATTTGAGATATCGCCTCTACGCACCTAAAATATCGATTTTTAGCATGTTTTGAGCCTATATTTTGAAAATATTCTAGCACTGAGTAGGCATGTACAGATTGCTTCTGGGTCCCCAAAATATTGAATTTTCGGGTGTTTTGAGCCTGTATTTGAGATATAAACGGGTACAGAAGATACATGCACGTATTGACTTTGGGCATCTAAAATATCGATTTTCAGCATGTTTTGGGCATGTATTTTGAAAATACTCTAACACGGAGTAGGCATGTACAGATTGCTTCTGGGACCCCAAAATATTGAATTTTCGGGTGTTTTGAGCTTGAATTTGAGATATAAACGGGTACTGAAGATGCATGCACATATCGACTTTTGGGCACCTAAAAGATCGATTTTCAGTATGTTTTTGGCCTGTATTTTGAAAATACTCTAACACGGAGTAGGCATTTACAGATCGCTTCTGGGACCCCAAAATATCGAAATTTCTGGTGTTTTGAGCCTGAATTTGAGATATCGACTTTACGCACCTAAAATATCGATTTTTAGCATGTTTTGAGCCTATATTTTGAAAATATTCTAGCACTAAGTAGGCATGTACAGATTGCTTCAGGGACCCCAAAATATCGAATTTTCGGGTATTTTGAGCCTGAATTTGAGATATAAACGAGTATAGAAGATGCATACACATATTGACTTAGGGCACCAAAAATATCGATTTTCAGCATGTTTTGGGCCTGAATTTTGAAAATACTCTAACACGGAGTAGGCATGTACAGATCGCTTCTGGGACCCCAAAATATCGAATTTTCGGGTGTTTAGGGCCAGAATTTGAGATATAAACGGGTACAGAAGATGCATGCACATATCGACTTTTGGGCACCTAAAAGATCGATTTTCAGTATGTTTTTGGCCTGTATTTTGACAATACTCTAACACGGAGTAGGCATGTACAGATCGCTTCAGGGACCCCTAAATATCGAATTTTTTGGGTGTTTTGGGCCTTAATTTGAGATATCGACTTTTTGGCACCTAAAATATCGATTTTTAACATGTTTTTAGCCTATATTTTGAAAATACTCTAACACGGAGTAGGCATGTACAGATCGCTTCTGGGACCCCAAAATATCGAATTTTCGGGTGTTTTGAGCCTGAATTTGAGATATAAACGGGTACTGAAAATGCATGCACATATCGACTTTTGGGCACCTAAAACATCGATTTTGAGCATGTTTTGGGCCTGTATTTTGAAAATACTCTAACACTGAGTAGGCAAGTACAGATTGCTTCTTGGACCCCAAAATATCGAATTTTCGGGTGTTTTGGGCCTGAATTTGAGATATCGCCTCTACGCACCTAAAATATCGATTTTTAGCATGTTTTGAGCCTATATTTTGAAAATATTCTAGCACTGAGTAGGCATGTACAGATTGCTTCTGGGTTCCCAAAATATTGAATTTTCGGGTGTTTTGAGCCTGTATTTGAGATATAAACGGGTACAGAAGATACATGCACGTATTGACTTTGGGCATCTAAAATATCGATTTTCAGCATGTTTTGGGCATGTATTTTGAAAATACTCTAACACGGAGTAGGCATGTACAGATCGCTTCTGGGACCCCAAAATATCGAATTTTCGGGTGTTTTGAGCTTGAATTTGAGATATAAACGGGTACTGAAGATGCATGCACATATCGACTTTTGGGCTACTAAAACATCGATTTTGAGCATGTTTTGAACCTGTATTTTGAAAATATTCTAGCACTGAGTAGGCATGTACAGATTGCTTCTGGGACCCCAAAATATTGAATTTTCGGGTGTTTAGGGCCAGAATTTGAGATATAAGCGGGTACAGAAGATGCATGCACATATCGACTTTTGGGCACCTAAAAGATCGATTTTCATTATGTTTTTGGCCTGTACTTTGAAAATATTCTAACACGGAGTAGGCATGTACAGATTGCTTCTGGGACCCCTAAATATCGAATTTTCGGGTGTTTTGGGACTGAATTTGAGATATCGACTTTTGGCACCTAAAAAATCGATTTTTAGCATGTTTTTAGCCTATATTTTGAAAATATTCTAGCACTGAGTAGGCATGTACAGATTGCTTCTGGGACCCAAAAATATTGAATTTTCGGGTGTTTTGAGACTGAATTTGAGATATAAACGAGTATAGAAGATGCATACACATATTGACTTTGGGCACCAAAAATATCGATTTTCAGCATGTTTTGGGCCTGAATTTTGAAAATGCTCTAACACGGAGTAGGCATGTATAGATCCCTTCTGGGACCCCTAAATATCGAATTTTCGGGTGTTTTGGGACTGAATTTGAGATATCGACTTTTTGGCACCTAAAATATAGATTTTTAGCATGTTTTTAGCCTATATTTTGAAAATATTCTAGCACTGAGTAGGCATGTACAGATTGCTTCTGGGACCCCAAAATATTGAATTTTCGGGTGTTTAGGGCCAGAATTTGAGATATAAGCGGGTACAGAAGATGCATGCACATATCGACTTTTGGGCACCTAAAAGATCGATTTTCATTATGTTTTTGGCCTGTACTTTGAAAATACTCTAACACGGAGTAGGCATGTACAGATTGCTTCTGGGACCCCTAAATATCGAATTTTCGGGTGTTTTGGGACTGAATTTGAGATATCGACTTTTGGCACCTAAAATATCGATTTTTAGCATGTTTTTAGCCTATATTTTGAAAATATTCTAGCACTGAGTAGGCATGTACAGATTGCTTCTGGGACCCAAAAATATTGAATTTTCGGGTGTTTTGAGACTGAATTTGAGATATAAACGAGTATAGAAGATGCATAGTATCACATATTGACTTTGGGCACCAAAAATATCGATTTTCAGCATGTTTTGGGCCTGAATTTTGAAAATGCTCTAACACGGAGTAGGCATGTATAGATCCCTTCTGAGACCCCTAAATATCGAATTTTCGGGTGTTTTGGGACTGAATTTGAGATATCGAATTTTTGGCACCTAAAATATAGATTTTTAGCATGTTTTTAGCCTATATTTTGAAAATATTCTAGCACTGAGTAGGCATGTACAGATTGTTTCTGGGACCCCAAAATATTGAATTTTCGGGTGTTTTAAGCCTTAATTTGAGATATAAACGGGTACAGAAGATGCATGCACATATCGACTTTTGGGCACCTATAATATCGATTTTGAGCATGTTTTGAGCCTATTTTTTGAAAGCATTCTAGCACTGAGTAGGCATGTACAGATCGCTTCTGGGACCCCAAAATATCGAATTTTCGGGAGTTTTGAGCCTGAATTTGAGATATAAACGGGTATAGAAGATGCATACACATATTGACTTTGGGCACCAAAAATATCGATTTTCAGCATGTTTTGGGCCTGAATTTTGAAAATACTCTAACACAGAGTAGGCATGTACAGATCGCTTCTGGGACCCCAAAATATCGAATTTTCGGGGGTTTAGGGCCAGAATTTGAGATATAAACGGGTACAGAAGATGCATGCACATATCGACTTTTGGGCACCTAAAAGATCGATTTTCAGTATGTTTTTGGCCTGTATTTTGAAAATACTCTAACACGGAGTAGGCATGTAGAGATCGCTTCTGGGACCCCTAAATTTCGAAGTTTCGGGTGTTTTGGGACTGAATTTGAGATATCGACTTTTTGGCACCTAAAATATCGATTTTTAACATGTTTTTAGCCTATATTTTGAAAATACTCTAACACGGAGTAGGCATGTACAGATCGCTTCTGGGACCCCAAAATATCGAATTTTCGGGTGTTTTGAGCCTGAATTTGAGATATAAACGGGTACTGAAAATGCATGCACATATCGACTTTTGGGCACCTAAAACATCGATTTTGAGCATGTTTTGGGCCTGTATTTTGAAAATACTCTAACACGGAGTAGGCAAGTACAGATTGCTTCTTGGACCCCAAAATATCGAATTTTCGGGTGTTTTGGGCCTGAATTTGAGATATCGCCTCTACGCACCTAAAATATCGATTTTTAGCATGTTTTGAGCCTATATTTTGAAAATATTCTAGCACTGAGTAGGCATGTACAGATTGCTTCTGGGTTCCCAAAATATTGAATTTTCGGGTGTTTTGAGCCTGTATTTGAGATATAAACGGGTACAGAAGATACATGCACGTATTGACTTTGGGCATCTAAAATATCGATTTTCAGCATGTTTTGGGCATGTATTTTGAAAATACTCTAACACGGAGTAGGCATGTACAGATCGCTTCTGGGACCCCAAAATATCGAATTTTCGGGTGTTTTGAGCTTGAATTTGAGATATAAACGGGTACTGAAGATGCATGCACATATCGACTTTTGGGCACCTAAAACATCGATTTTGAGCATGTTTTGAACCTGTATTTTGAAAATATTCTAGCACTGAGTAGGCATGTACAGATTGCTTCTGGGACCCCAAAATATTGAATTTTCGGGTGTTTAGGGCCAGAATTTGAGATATAAGCGGGTACAGAAGATGCATGCACATATCGACTTTTGGGCACCTAAAAGATCGATTTTCATTATGTTTTTGGCCTGTACTTTGAAAATACTCTAACACGGAGTAGGCATGTACAGATTGCTTCTGGGACCCCTAAATATCGAATTTTCGGGTGTTTTGGGACTGAATTTGAGATATCGACTTTTGGCACCTAAAAAATCGATTTTTAGCATGTTTTTAGCCTATATTTTGAAAATATTCTAGCACTGAGTAGGCATGTACAGATTGCTTCTGGGACCCAAAAATATTGAATTTTCGGGTGTTTTGAGACTGAATTTGAGATATAAACGAGTATAGAAGATGCATACACATATTGACTTTGGGCACCAAAAATATCGATTTTCAGCATGTTTTGGGCCTGAATTTTGAAAATGCTCTAACACGGAGTAGGCATGTATAGATCCCTTCTGGGACCCCTAAATATCGAATTTTCGGGTGATTTGGGACTGAATTTGAGATATCGACTTTTTGGCACCTAAAATATAGATTTTTAGCATGTTTTTAGCCTATATTTTGAAAATATTCTAGCACTGAGTAGGCATGTACAGATTGCTTCTGGGACCCCAAAATATTGAATTTTCGGGTGTTTAGGGCCAGAATTTGAGATATAAGCGGGTACAGAAGATGCATGCACATATCGACTTTTGGGCACCTAAAAGATCGATTTTCATTATGTTTTTGGCCTGTACTTTGAAAATACTCTAACACGGAGTAGGCATGTACAGATTGCTTCTGGGACCCCTAAATATCGAATTTTCGGGTGTTTTGGGACTGAATTTGAGATATCGACTTTTGTCACCTAAAAAATCGATTTTTAGCATGTTTTTAGCCTATATTTTGAAAATATTCTAGCACTGAGTAGGCATGTACAGATCGCTTCTGGGACCCCAAAATAACGAATTTTCGGGTGTTTTGGGCCTGAATTTGAGATATAAACGAGTACAGAAGATGCATACACATATTGACTTTGGGCACCTATAATATCGATTTTCAGCATGTTTTGAGCCTATATTTTGAAAACATTCTAGCACTGAGTAGGCATGTACAGATCGCTTCTGGGACCCCAAAATATCGAATTTTCGGGAGTTTTGAGCCTGAATTTGAGATATAAACGGGTATAGAAGATGCATACACATATTGACTTTGGGCACCAAAAATATCGATTTTCAGCATGTTTTGGGCATGAATTTTGAAAATACTCTAACACAGAGTAGGCATGTACAGATCGCTTCTGGGACCCAAAAATATCGAATTTTCGGGTGTTTAGGGCCAGAATTTGAGATATAAACGGGTACAGAAGATGCATGCACATATCGAGTTTTGGGCACCTAAAAGATCGATTTTCAGTATGTTTTTGCCCTGTATTTTGAAAATACTCTAACACGGAGTAGGCATGTAGAGATCGCTTCTGGGACCCCTAAATTTCGAAGTTTCGGGTGTTTTGGGACTGAATTTGAGATATCGACTTTTTGGCACCTAAAATATCGATTTTTAGCATGTTTTTAGCCTATATTTTGAAAATATTCTAGCACTGAGTAGGCATGTACAGATCGCTTCTGGGACCCCAAAATATCGAATTTTTGGGTGTTTTGAGCTTGAATTTGAGATATAAACGAGTACAGAAGATGCATGCACATATCGACTTTTGGGCACCTAAAATATCGATTTTGAGCATGTTTTGAGCCTATATTTTGAAAACATTCTAGCACTGAGTAGGCATGTACAGATCGCTTATGGGACCCCAAAATATCGAATTTTCGGGTGTTTTGAGCCTGAATTTGAGATATAAACGAGTATAGAAGATGCATACACATATTGACTTTGGGCACCAAAAATATCGATTTTTAGCATGTTTTGGGCCTGAATTTTGAAAATACTCTAACACGGAGTAGGCATGTACAGATCGCTTCTGGGACCCCAAAATATCGAATTTTCGGGTGTTTAGGGCCAGAATTTGAGATATAAACGGGTACAGAAGATGCATGCACATATCGACTTTTGGGCACCCAAAAGATCGATTTTCAGTATGTTTTTGGCCTGTATTTTGAAAATACTCTAACACGGAGTAGGCATGTAGAGATCGCTTCTGGGACCCCTAAATATCGAAGTTTCGGGTGTTTTGGGACTGAATTTGAGATATCGACTTTTTGGCACCTAAAATATCGATTTTTAGCATGTTTTTAGCCTATATTTTGAAAATATTCTAGCACTGAGTAGGCATGTACAGATCGCTTCTGGGACCCCAAAATATCGAATTTTTGGGTGTTTTGAGCTTGAATTTGAGATATAAACGAGTACAGAAGATGCATGCACATATCGACTTTTGGGCACCTAAAATATCGATTTTGAGTATGTTTTGAGCCTATATTTTGAAAACATTCTAGCACTGAGTAGGCATGTACAGATCGCTTCAGGGACCCAAAAATATCGAATTTTCGGGTGTTTAGGGCCAGAATTTGAGATATAAACGGGTACAGAAGATGCATGCACATATCGACTTTTGGGCACCTAAAAGATCGATTTTCAATTTTTTTTTGGCCTGTATTTTGAAAATACTCTAACACGGAGTAGGCATGTACAGATTGCTTCAGGGACCCCTAAAAATAGAATTTTCGGGTGTTTTGGGCCTTAATTTGAGATATAGACTTTTTGGCACCTAAAATATCGATTTTTAGCATATTTTTAGCCTATATTTTGAAAATATTCTAGCACTGAGTAGGCATGTACAGATTGCTTCTGGGACCCCAAAATATTGAATTTTCGTGTGTTTAGGGCCAGAATTTGAGATATAAACGGGTACAGAAGATGCATGCACATATCGACTTTTGGGCACCTAAAAGATCGATTTTCAGTATGTTTTTGGCCTGTATTTTGAAAATACTCTAACACGGAGTAGGCATGTACAGATCGCTTCTGGGACCCCTTAATATCGAAGTTTCGGGTGTTTTGGGACTGAATTTGAGATATCGACTTTTTGGCACCTAAAATATCGATTTTTAGCATGTTTTTAGCATATATTTTGAAAATATTCTAGCACTGAGTAGGCATGTACAGATCGCTTCTTGGACCAAGAAATATCGAATTTTCGGGTGTTTAGGGCCAGAATTTGAGATATAAACGAGTACAGAAGATGCATGCACATATCGACTTTTGGGCACCTAAAAGATCGATTTTCAGTATGTTTTTGGCCTGTATTTTGAAAATACTTTAACACGGAGTAGGGATGTACAGATCGCTTCTGGGACCCCTAAATATCGAATTTTCGGGTGTTTTGGGACTGAATTTGAGATATCGACTTTTTGGCACCTAAATTATCGATTTTTACCATGTTTTTAGCCTATATTTTGAAAATATTCTAGCACTGAGTAGGCATGTACAGATTGCTTCTGGGACCCCAAAATATTGAATTTTCGGGTGTTTTGAGCCTGAATTTGAGATATAAACGGGTACAGAAGATACATGCACATATTGACTTTGGGCATCTAAAATATCGATTTTGAGCATGTTTTGGGCCTGTATTTTGAAAATACTCTAACACGGAGTAGGCATGTACAGATCGCTTCTGGGACCCCAAAATAACGAATTTTCGGGTGTTTTGGGCCTGAATTTGAGATATAAACGAGTACAGAAGATGCATGCACATATCGAATTTTGGGCACATAAAATATCGATTTTGAGCATGTTTTGAGCCTATATTTTGAAAACATTCTAGCTCTGAGTAGGCATGTACAGATCGCTTCTTGGACCAAAAAATATCGAATTTTCGGGTGTTTAGGGCCAGAATTTGAGATATAAACGAGTACAGAAGATGCATTCACATATCGACTTTTGGGCTCCTAAAAGATCGATTTTCAGTATGTTTTTGGCCTGTATTTTGAAAATACTCTAAAACGGAGTAGGCATGTACAGATTGCTTCTGGGACCCCTAAATATCGAATTTTCGGGTGTTTTGGGCCTTAATTTGAGATATCGACTTTTTGGCACCTAAAATATCGTTTTTTTTCATGTTTTTAGCCTATATTTTGAAAATATTCTAGCACTGAGTAGGCATGTACAGATTGTTTCTGGGACCCCAAAATATTGAATTTTCGGGTGTTTTGAGAATGAATTTGAGATATAAACGGGTACAGAAGATGCATGAACATACCGACTTTTGGGCACCTAAAATATCGATTTTCTGCATGTTTTAAGCCAATATTTTGAAAACATTCTAGCACTGAGTAGGCATGTACAGATCGCTTCAGGGACCCAAAAATATCGAATTTTAAGGTGTTTATGGCCAGAAATTGAGATATAAACGAGTATAGAAGATGCATACACATATTGACTTTGGGCACCAAAAATATCGATTTTCAGCATGTTTTGGGCCTGAATTTTGAAAATACTCTAACACGGAGTAGGCATGTACAGATCGCTTCTGGGACCCCAAAATATCGAATTTTCGGGTGTTTAGGGCCAGAATTTGAGATATAAACGGGTAAAGAAGATGCATGCACATATTGACTTTTGGGCACTTAAAAGATCGATTTTCAGTATGTTTTTGGCCTGTATTTTGAAAATACTCTAACACGGAGTAAACATGTACAGATCGCTTCTGGAACCCCTAAATATCGAATTTTCGGGTGTTTTGGGACTGAATTTGAGATATCGACTTTTTGGCACCTAAATTATCGATTTTTAGCATGTTTTGAGCCTATATTTTGAAAATATTCTAGCACTGAGTAGGCATGTACAGATTGCTTCTGGGACCCCAAAATATTGAATTTTCGGGTGTTTTGAGCCTGAATTTGAGATATAAACGGGTACAGAAGATACATGCACATATCGACTTTTGGGCACCTAAAATATCGATTTTTAACATATTTTGAGCCTATATTTTGAAAACATTCTAGCACTGAGTAGGAATGTAAAAAATATCGAATTTTCGGGTGTTTAGAGCCAGAATTAGAGATATAAACGGGTAAAGAAGATGCATGCACATATCGACTTTTGGGCACCTAAAATATCGATTTTCAGTATGTTTTTGGCCTGTATTTTGAAAATACTCTTACACGGAGTAGGCATGTACAGATTGCTTCTGGGACCCCTAAATATCGAATTTTCGGGAGTTTTGGGCCTTAATTTGAGATATCGAATATTTGGAACCTAAAATATCGATTTTTAGCATGTTTTTAGCCTATATTTTGAAAATATTCTAGCACTGAGTAGGCATGTACAGATTGCTTCTGGGACCCCAAAATATTGAATTTTCGGGTGTTTTGAGCCTGAATTTGACATATCAACGGGTACAGAAGATACATGCACATACTGATTTTGGGCATCTAAAATATCGATTTTCAGCATGTTTTGGGCATGTATTTTGAAAATACTCTAACACGGAGTAGGCATGTACAGATCGCTTCTGGGACCCCAAAATATCGAATTTTCGGGTGTTTTGACCCTGAATTTGAGATATAAACGGGTTCTGAAGATGCATGCACATATCGACTTTTTGGCACCTAAAACATCGATTTTGAGCATGTTTTGGGCCTGTATTTTGAAAATACTCTAACACGGAGTAGGCATGTACAGATTGCTTCTGGGACCCCAAAATATTGAATTTTCGGGTGTGTTGGGCCTTAATTTGAGATATCGACTTTTTGGCACCTAAAATATCGATTTTTAGCATGTTTTTAGCCTATATTTTGAAAATATTCTAGCACTGAGTAGGCATGTACAGATCGCTTCTGGGACCCCAAAATATCGAATTTTTGGGTGTTTTGAGCTTGAATTTGAGATATAAACGAGTACAGAAGATGCATGCACATATCGACTTTTGGGCACCTAAAATATCGATTTTGAGTATGTTTTGAGCCTATATTTTGAAAACATTCTAGCACTGAGTAGGCATGTACAGATCGCTTCAGGGACCCAAAAATATCGAATTTTCGGGTGTTTAGGGCCAGAATTTGAGATATAAACGGGTACAGAAGATGCATGCACATATCGACTTTTGGGCACCTAAAAGATCGATTTTCAATTTTTTTTTGGCCTGTATTTTGAAAATACTCTAACACGGAGTAGGCATGTACAGATTGCTTCAGGGACCCCTAAAAATAGAATTTTCGGGTGTTTTGGGCCTTAATTTGAGATATAGACTTTTTGGCACCTAAAATATCGATTTTTAGCATATTTTTAGCCTATATTTTGAAAATATTCTAGCACTGAGTAGGCATGTACAGATTGCTTCTGGGACCCCAAAATATTGAATTTTCGTGTGTTTAGGGCCAGAATTTGAGATATAAACGGGTACAGAAGATGCATGCACATATCGACTTTTGGGCACCTAAAAGATCGATTTTCAGTATGTTTTTGGCCTGTATTTTGAAAATACTCTAACACGGAGTAGGCATGTACAGATCGCTTCTGGGACCCCTTAATATCGAAGTTTCGGGTGTTTTGGGACTGAATTTGAGATATCGACTTTTTGGCACCTAAAATATCGATTTTTAGCATGTTTTTAGCATATATTTTGAAAATATTCTAGCACTGAGTAGGCATGTACAGATCGCTTCTTGGACCAAGAAATATCGAATTTTCGGGTGTTTAGGGCCAGAATTTGAGATATAAACGAGTACAGAAGATGCATGCACATATCGACTTTTGGGCACCTAAAAGATCGATTTTCAGTATGTTTTTGGCCTGTATTTTGAAAATACTTTAACACGGAGTAGGGATGTACAGATCGCTTCTGGGACCCCTAAATATCGAATTTTCGGGTGTTTTGGGACTGAATTTGAGATATCGACTTTTTGGCACCTAAATTATCGATTTTTACCATGTTTTTAGCCTATATTTTGAAAATATTCTAGCACTGAGTAGGCATGTACAGATTGCTTCTGGGACCCCAAAATATTGAATTTTCGGGTGTTTTGAGCCTGAATTTGAGATATAAACGGGTACAGAAGATACATGCACATATTGACTTTGGGCATCTAAAATATCGATTTTGAGCATGTTTTGGGCCTGTATTTTGAAAATACTCTAACACGGAGTAGGCATGTACAGATCGCTTCTGGGACCCCAAAATAACGAATTTTCGGGTGTTTTGGGCCTGAATTTGAGATATAAACGAGTACAGAAGATGCATGCACATATCGAATTTTGGGCACATAAAATATCGATTTTGAGCATGTTTTGAGCCTATATTTTGAAAACATTCTAGCTCTGAGTAGGCATGTACAGATCGCTTCTTGGACCAAAAAATATCGAATTTTCGGGTGTTTAGGGCCAGAATTTGAGATATAAACGAGTACAGAAGATGCATTCACATATCGACTTTTGGGCTCCTAAAAGATCGATTTTCAGTATGTTTTTGGCCTGTATTTTGAAAATACTCTAAAACGGAGTAGGCATGTACAGATTGCTTCTGGGACCCCTAAATATCGAATTTTCGGGTGTTTTGGGCCTTAATTTGAGATATCGACTTTTTGGCACCTAAAATATCGTTTTTTTTCATGTTTTTAGCCTATATTTTGAAAATATTCTAGCACTGAGTAGGCATGTACAGATTGTTTCTGGGACCCCAAAATATTGAATTTTCGGGTGTTTTGAGAATGAATTTGAGATATAAACGGGTACAGAAGATGCATGAACATACCGACTTTTGGGCACCTAAAATATCGATTTTCTGCATGTTTTAAGCCAATATTTTGAAAACATTCTAGCACTGAGTAGGCATGTACAGATCGCTTCAGGGACCCAAAAATATCGAATTTTAAGGTGTTTATGGCCAGAAATTGAGATATAAACGAGTATAGAAGATGCATACACATATTGACTTTGGGCACCAAAAATATCGATTTTCAGCATGTTTTGGGCCTGAATTTTGAAAATACTCTAACACGGAGTAGGCATGTACAGATCGCTTCTGGGACCCCAAAATATCGAATTTTCGGGTGTTTAGGGCCAGAATTTGAGATATAAACGGGTAAAGAAGATGCATGCACATATTGACTTTTGGGCACTTAAAAGATCGATTTTCAGTATGTTTTTGGCCTGTATTTTGAAAATACTCTAACACGGAGTAAACATGTACAGATCGCTTCTGGAACCCCTAAATATCGAATTTTCGGGTGTTTTGGGACTGAATTTGAGATATCGACTTTTTGGCACCTAAATTATCGATTTTTAGCATGTTTTGAGCCTATATTTTGAAAATATTCTAGCACTGAGTAGGCATGTACAGATTGCTTCTGGGACCCCAAAATATTGAATTTTCGGGTGTTTTGAGCCTGAATTTGAGATATAAACGGGTACAGAAGATACATGCACATATCGACTTTTGGGCACCTAAAATATCGATTTTTAACATATTTTGAGCCTATATTTTGAAAACATTCTAGCACTGAGTAGGAATGTAAAAAATATCGAATTTTCGGGTGTTTAGAGCCAGAATTAGAGATATAAACGGGTAAAGAAGATGCATGCACATATCGACTTTTGGGCACCTAAAATATCGATTTTCAGTATGTTTTTGGCCTGCATTTTGAAAATACTCTTACACGGAGTAGGCATGTACAGATTGCTTCTGGGACCCCTAAATATCGAATTTTCGGGAGTTTTGGGCCTTAATTTGAGATATCGAATATTTGGAACCTAAAATATCGATTTTTAGCATGTTTTTAGCCTATATTTTGAAAATATTCTAGCACTGAGTAGGCATGTACAGATTGCTTCTGGGACCCCAAAATATTGAATTTTCGGGTGTTTTGAGCCTGAATTTGACATATCAACGGGTACAGAAGATACATGCACATACTGATTTTGGGCATCTAAAATATCGATTTTCAGCATGTTTTGGGCATGTATTTTGAAAATACTCTAACACGGAGTAGGCATGTACAGATCGCTTCTGGGACCCCAAAATATCGAATTTTCGGGTGTTTTGACCCTGAATTTGAGATATAAACGGGTTCTGAAGATGCATGCACATATCGACTTTTTGGCACCTAAAACATCGATTTTGAGCATGTTTTGGGCCTGTATTTTGAAAATACTCTAACACGGAGTAGGCATGTACAGATTGCTTCTGGGACCCCAAAATATTGAATTTTCGGGTGTGTTGGGCCTTAATTTGAGATATCGACTTTTTGGCACCTAAAATATCGATTTTTAGCATGTTTTGAGCCTATATTTTGAAAACATTCTAGCACTGAGTAGGCATGTACAGATCGCTTCTGGGACCCATAAATATTGAATTTTCGGGTGTTATGAGCCTGAATTTGAGATATAAACGGGTACAGAAGATGCATGCACATATCGACTTTTGGGGACCTAAAAGATCGATTTTCAGTATGTTTTTGGTCTGTATTTTGAAAATACTCTAACACGGAGAAGGCATGTACAGATCGCTTCTGGGACCCCTAAATATCGAATTTTCGTGTGTTTTGGGCCTTAATTTGAGATATCGCCTTTACGCACCTAAAATATCGATTTTTAGCATGTTTTGACCCTATATTTTGAAAATATTCTAGCACTGAGTAGGCATGTACAGATCGCTTCTGGGACCCCAAAATATCGAATTTTCGGGTGTTTTGAGCCTGAATTTGAGATATAAACGAGTACAGAAGATGCATGCACATATCGACTTTTGGGCACCTAAAATATCGATTTTGAGCATGTTTTGGGCCTGTATTTTGAAAATACTCTAACACGAAGTAGGCATGTACAGATCGCTTCTGGGACCCTAAAATATCGAATTTTCAGGTGTTTTGAGCCAGAATTTGAGATTTAAACGGGTACTGAAGATGCATGCACATATCGACTTTTGGGCACCTAAAACATGGATTTTGAGCATGTTTTGGGCCTGTATATTGAAAATACTCTAACACGGAGTAGGCATGTACAGATTGCTTCTGGGACCCCAAAATATTGAATTTTCGGGTGTGTTGGGCCCTAATTTGAGATATCGACTTTTTGGCACCTAAAATATCGATTTTGAGCATGTTTTGAGCCTATATTTTGAAAACATTCTAGCACTGAGTAGGCATGTACAGATCGCTTCTGGGACCCCAAAATATTGAATTTTCGGGTGTTTTGAGCCTGAATTTGAGATATAAACGGGTACAGAAGATGCATGCACATATCGACTTTTGGGGACCTAAAAGATCGATTTTCAGTATGTTTTTGGCCTGTATATTGAAAATACTCTAACACGGAGAAGGCATGTACAGATCGCTTCTGGGACCCCTAAATATCGAATTTTCGGGTGTTTTGGGCCTTAATTTGAGATATCGCCTTTACGCACGTAAAATTTCGATTTTTAGCATGTTTTGAGCCTATATTTTGAAAATATTCTAGCACTGAGTAGGCATGTACAGATCGCTTCTGGGACCCCAAAATATCGAATTTTCGGGTGTTTTGAGCCTGAATTTGAGATATAAACGAGTACAGAAGATGCATGCACATATCGACTTTTGGGCACCTAAAATATCGATTTTGAGCATGTTTTGGGCCTGTATTTAGAAAATACTCTAACACGAAGTAGGCATGTACAGATCGCTTCTGGGACCCCAAAATATTTAATTTTCGGGTGTTTTGAGCTTGAATTTGAGATATAAACGAGTACAGAAGATGCATGCACATATCGACTTTTTGGCACGTAAAATATCGATTTTGAGCATGTTTTGAACCTATATTTTGAAAATATTCTAGCACTGAGTAGGCATGTACAGATCGCTTCTGGGAACCCTAAATATTGAATTTTATGGTGTTTTGGGCCTTAGTTTGAGATATTGCCTTTACGCACCTAAAATATCGATTTTTAGCATGTTTTGAGCCAATATTTTGAAAATATTCTAGCACTGAGTAGGCATGTACAGATCGCTTCTGGGACCCCAAAATATCGAATTTACGGTTGTTTTGAGCCTGAATTTGAGATATAAACGAGTACAGAAGATGCATGCACATATCGATTGTTGGGCACCAAAAATATCGATTTTCAGTATGTTTTTGGCCTGTATTTTGAAAATACTCTAACACGGAGTAGGCATGTAGAGATTGCTTCTGGGACCCGTAAATATCGAAGTTTCGGGTGTTTTGGGACTGAATTTGTGATATCGACTTTTTGGGCACCTAAAATATCGATTTTTAGCATGTTTTTAGCCTATATTTTGAAAACATTCTAGCACTGAGTAGGCATGTACAGATCGCTTCTGGGACCCATAAATATTGAATTTTCGGGTGTTTAGGACCAGAATTTGAGATATAAACGGGTACAGAAGATGCATGCACATATTGACTTTTGGGCACCTAAAAGATCGATTTTCAGTATGTTTTTGGCCTGTATTTTGAAAATACTCTAACACGGTGTATGCATGTACAGATTGCTTCTGGGACCCCTAAATATCGAATTTTCGGGTGTTTTGGTACTGAATTTGAGATATCGACTTTTGGCACCTAAAATATCGATTTATAGCATGTTTTTAGCCTATATTTTGAAAATATTCTAGCACTGAGTAGGCATGTACAGATTGCTTCTGGGACCCCAAAATATTGAATTTTCGGGTGTTTTAAGCCTTAATTTGAGATATAAACGGGTACAGAAGATGCATCCACATATCGACTTTTGGGCACCTAAAATATCGATTTTCAGCATGTTTTGGGCCTGAATTTTGCAAATACTCTAACACGGAGTAGGCATGTACAGATCGCTTCTGGGACCCCAAAATATCGAATTTTCGGGTGTTTAGGGCCAGAATTTGAGATATAAACGGGTACAGAAGATGCATGCACATATCGACTTTTGGGCACCTAAAAGATCAATTTTCAGTATGTTTTTGGTCTGTATTTTGAAAATACTCTAACACTGAGTAGGCATGTACAGATCGCTTCAGGGACCCCTAAATATCGAATTTTCGGGTGTTTTGGGACTGAATTTGAGATATCGACTTTTTGGCACCTAAATTATCGGTTTTTAGCATGTTTTTAGCCTATATTTTGAAAACATACTAGCTCTGAGTAGGCATGTACAGATCGCTTCTTGGACCAAGAAATATCGAATTTTCGGGTGTTTAGGGCCAGAATTTGAGATATAAACGAGTACAGAAGATGCATGCACATATCGACTTTTGGGCACCTAAAAGATCGATTTTCAGTATGTTTTTGGCCTGTATTTTGAAAATACTTTAACACGGAGTAGGGATGTACAGATCGCTTCTGGGACCCCTAAATATCGAATTTTCGGGTGTTTTGGGACTGAATTTGAGATATCGACTTTTTGGCACCTAAATTATCGATTTTTAGTATGTTTTTAGCCTATATTTTGAAAATATTCTAGCACTGAGTAGGCATATACAGTTTGCTTCTGGGACCTCAAAATATTGTATTTTCGGGTGTTTTGAGCCTGAATTTGAGATATAAACGGTTACAGAAGATACATGCACATATTGACTTTGGGCATCTAAAATATCGATTTTGAGCATGTTTTGGGCCTGTATTTTGAAAATTCTCTAACACGGAGTAGGCATGTACAGATCGTTTCTGGGACCCCAAAATAACGAATTTTCGGGTGTTTTGGGCCTGAATTTGAGATATCGCCTTTACGCACCTAATATATCGATTTTTAGCATGTTTTGAGCCTATATTTTGAAAATATTCTAGCACTGAGTAGGCATGTACAGATCGCTTCTGGGACCCCAAAATATCGAATTTTCGGGTGTTTTGAGCTTGAATTTGAGATATAAACGAGTACAGAAGATGCATGCACATATCGAATTTTGGGCACATAAAATATCGATTTTGAGCATGTTTTGAGCCTATATTTTAAAAACATTCTAGCTCTGATTAGGCATGTACAGATCGCTTCTTGGACCAAAAAATATCGAATTTTCGGGTGTTTAGGGCCAGAATTTGAGATATAAACGAGTACAGAAGATGCATTCACATATCGACTTTTGGGCTCCTAAAAGATCGATTTTCAGTATGTTTTTGGCCTGTATTTTGAAAATACTCTAAAACGGAGTAGGCATGTACAGATCGCTTCTGGGACCCCTAAATATCGAATTTTCGGGTGTTTTGGGCCTTAATTTGAGATATCGACTTTTTGGCACCTAAAATATCGTTTTTTTTCATGTTTTTAGCCTATATTTTGAAAATATTCTAGCACTGAGTAGGCATGTACAGATTGTTTCTGGGACCCCAAAATATTGAATTTTCGGGTGTTTTCAGAATGGATTTGAGATATAAACGGGTACAGAAGATGCATGAACATACCGACTTTTGGGCACCTAAAATATCGATTTTCTGCATGTTTTAAAGCCTATATTTTGAAAACATTCTAGCACTGAGTAGGCATGTACAGATCGCTTCAGGGACCCAAAAATATCGAATTTTAAGGTGTTTAGGGCCAGAAATTGAGATATAAACGAGTATAGAAGATGCATACACATATTGACTTTGGGCACCAAAAATATCGATTTTTAGCATGTTTTGGGCCTGAATTTTGAAAATACTCTAACACGGAGTAGGCATGTACAGATCGCTTCTGGGACCCCAAAATATCGAATTTTCGGGTGTTTAGGGCCAGAATTTGAGATATAAACGGGTAAAGAAGATGCATGCACATATTGACTTTTGGGCACTTAAAAGATCGATTTTCAGTATGTTTTTGGCCTGTATTTTGAAATTACTCTAACACGGAGTAAACATGTACAGATCGCTTCTGGAACCCCTAAATATCGAATTTTCGGGTGTTTTGGGACTGAATTTGAGATATCGACTTTTTGGCACCTAAATTATCGATTTTTAGCATGTTTTTAGCCTATATTTTGAAAATATTCTAGCACTGAGTAGGCATGTACAGATTGCTTCTGGGACCCCAAAATATTGAATTTTCGGGTGTTTTGAGCCTGAATTTGAGATATAAACGGGTACAGAAGATACATGCACATATCGACTTTTGGGCACCTAAAATATCGATTTTTAACATATTTTGAGCCTATATTTTGAAAACATTCTAGCACTGAGTAGGAATGTAAAAAATATCGAATTTTCGGGTGTTTAGAGCCAGAATTAGAGATATAAACGGGTAAAGAAGATGCATGCACATATCGACTTTTGGGCACCTAAAAGATCGATTTTCAGTATGTTTTTGGCCTGTATTTTGAAAATACTCTTACACGGAGTAGGCATGTACAGATTGCTTCTGGGACCCCTAAATATCGAATTTTCGGGAGTTTTGGGCCTTAATTTGAGATATCGAATATTTGGAACCTAAAATATCGATTTTTAGCATGTTTTCGGCCTATAATTTGAAAATATTCTAGCACTGAGTAGGCATGTACAGATTGCTTTTGGGACCCCAAAATATTGAATTTTCGGGTGTTTTGAGCCTGAATTTGACATATCAACGGGTAAAGAAGATACATGCACATACTGACTTTGGGCATCTAAAATATCGATTTTCAGCATGTTTTGGGCATGTATTTTGAAAATACTCTAACACGGAGTAGGCATGTACAGATCGCTTCTGGGACCCCAAAATATCGAATTTTCGGGTGTTTTGACCCTGAATTTGAGATATAAACGGGTTCTGAAGATGCATGCACATATCGACTTTTTGGCACCTAAAACATCGATTTTGAGCATGTTTTGAGCCTATATTTTGAAAACATTCTAGCACTGAGTAGGCATGTACAGATCGCTTCTGGGACCCCAAAATATTGAATTTTCGGGTGTTTTGAGCCTGAATTTGAGATATAAACGGGTACAGAAGATGCATGCACATATCGACTTTTGGGGACCTAAAAGATCGATTTTCAGTATGTTTTTGGTCTGTATTTTGAAAATACTCTAACACGGAGAAGGCATGTACAGATCGCTTCTGGGACCCCTAAATATCGAATTTTCGGGTGTTTTAGGACTTAATTTGAGATATCGCCTTTACGCACCTAAAATATCGATTTTTAGCATGTTTTGACCCTATATTTTGAAAATATTCTAGCACTGAGTAGGCATGTACAGATCGCTTCTGGGACCCCAAAATATCGAATTTTCGGGTGTTTTGAGCCTGAATTTGAGATATAAACGAGTACAGAAGATGCATGCACATATCGACTTTTGGGCACCTAAAATATCGATTTTGAGCATGTTTTGGGCCTGTATTTTGAAAATACTCTAACACGAAGTAGGCATGTACAGATCGCTTCTGGGACCCTAAAATATCGAATTTTCAGGTGTTTTGAGCCAGAATTTGAGATATAAACGGGTACTGAAGATGCATGCACATATCGACTTTTGGGCACCTAAAACATCGATTTTGAGCATGTTTTGGGCCTGTATTTTGAAAATACTCTAACACGGAGTAGGCATGTACAGATTGCTTCTGGGACCCCAAAATATTGAATTTTCGGGTGTGTTGGGCCTTAATTTGAGATATTGACTTTTTGGCACCTAAAATATCGATTTTTAGCATGTTTTGAGCCTATATTTTGAAAACATTCTAGCACTGAGTAGGCATGTACAGATCGCTTCTGGGACCCCAAAATATTGAATTTTCGGGTGTTTTGAGCCTGAATTTGAGATATAAACGGGTACAGAAGATACATGCACATATCGACTTTTGGGGACCTAAAAGATATGATTTTCAGTATGTTTTTGGCCTGTATTTTGAAAATACTCTAACACCGAGAAGGCATGTACAGATCGCTTCTGGGACCCCTAAATATCGAATTTTCGGGTGTTTTGGGCCTTAATTTGAGATATCGCCTTTACGCACCTAAAATTTCGATTTTTAGTATGTTTTGACCCTATATTTTGAAAATATTCTAGCACTGAGTAGGCATGTACAGATCGCTTCTGGGACCCCAAAATATCGAATTTTCGGGTGTTTTGAGCATGAATTTGAGATATAAACGAGTACAGAAGATGCATGCACATATCGACTTTTTGGCACGTAAAATATCGATTTTGAGCATGTTTTGAACCTATATTTTGAAAATATTCTAGCACTGAGTAGGCATGTACAGATTGCTTCTGGGAACCCTAAATATCGAATTTTCGGGTGTTTTGGGCCTTAGTTTGAGATATCGCCTTTACGCACCTAAAATATCGATTTTTAGCATGTTTTGAGCCAATATTTTGAAAATATTTTAGCACTGAGTAGGCATGTACAGATCGCTTCTGGGACCCCAAAATATCGAATTTTCGGTTGTTTTGAGCCTGAATTTGAGATATAAACGAGTACAGAAGATGCATGCACATATCGACTTTTGGGCACCTAAAATATCGATTTTGAGCATGTTTTGAGCCTATATTTTGAAAACATTCTAGCACTGATTAGGCATGTACAGATCGCTTCTGGGACCCCAAAATATCGAATTTTCGGGTGTTTTGAGCCTGAATTTGAGATATAAACGAGTATAGAAGATGCATACACATATTGACTTTGGGCACCAAAAATATCGATTTTCAGCATGTTTTGGGCCTGAATTTTGAAAATACTCTAACACGGAGTAGGCATGTACAGATCGCTTCTGTGACCCCAAAATATCGAATTTTCGGGTGTTTAGGGCCAGAATTTGAGATATAAACGGGTACAGAAGATGCATGCACATATCGACTTTTGGGCACCTAAAAGATCGATTTTCAGTATGTTTTTGGCCTGTATTTTGAAAATACTCTAAGACGGAGTAGGCATGTACAGATCGCTTCTGGGAACCCTAAATATCGAATTTTCGGGTGTTTTGGGCCTTAGTTTGAGATATCGCCTTTACGCACCTAAAATATCGATTTTTAGCATGTTTTGAGCCTATATTTTGAAAATATTCTAGCACTGAGTAGGCATGTACAAATCGTTTCTGGGACCCCAAAATATCGAATTTTCGGTTGTTTTGAGCCTGAATTTGAGATATAAACGAGTACAGAAGATGCATGCACATATCGACTGTTGGGCACCTAAAATATCGATTTTCAGCATGTTTTGCTCGAGCCTATATTTTGAAAACATTCTAGCACTGAGAAGGCATGTACAGATCGCTTCTGGGACCCCAAAATATCGAATTTTCGGGTGTTTTGAGCCTGAATTTGAGATATAAACGAGTATAGAAGATGCATAAACATATTGACTTTGGGCACCAAAAATATCGATTTTCAGCATGTTTTGGGCCTGAATTTTGAAAATACTCTAACACGGAGCAGGCATGTACAGATCGCTTCTGGGACCCCAAAATATCGAATTTTCGGGTGTTTTGAGCCTGAATTTGAGATATAAACGAGTACAGAAGATGCATGCACATATCGACTGTTAGGCACCTAAAATATCGATTTTGAGCATGTTTTGAGCCTATATTTTGAAAACATTCTAGCACTGAGTAGGCATGTACAGATCGCTTCTGGGACCCCAAAATATCGAATTTTCGGGTGTTTTGAGCCTGAATTTGAGATATAAACGAGTATAGAAGATGCATACACATATTGACTTTGGTCACCAAAAATATCGATTTTCAGCATGTTTTGGGCCTGAATTTTGAAAATACTCTAACACTGAGTAGGCATGTACAGATCGCCTTTGGGACCCCAAAATATCGAATTTTCGGGTGTTTTGAGCCTGAATTTGAGATATAAACGAGTATAGAAGATGCATACACATATTGACTTTGGGCACCAAAAATATCGATTTTCAGCATGTTTTGGGCCTGAATTTTGAAAATACTCTAACACGGAGTAGGCATGTACAGATCGCTTCTGTGACCCCAAAATATCGAATTTTCGGGTGTTTAGGGCCAGAATTTGAGATATAAACGGGTACAGAAGATGCATGCACATATCGACTTTTGGGCACCTAAAAGATCGATTTTCAGTATGTTTTTGGCCTGTATTTTGAAAATACTCTAAGACGGAGTAGGCATGTACAGATCGCTTCTGGGAACCCTAAATATCGAATTTTCGGGTGTTTTGGGCCTTAGTTTGAGATATCGCCTTTACGCACCTAAAATATCGATTTTTAGCATGTTTTGAGCCTATATTTTGAAAATATTCTAGCACTGAGTAGGCATGTACAAATCGCTTCTGGGACCCCAAAATATCGAATTTTCGGTTGTTTTGAGCCTGAATTTGAGATATAAACGAGTACAGAAGATGCATGCACATATCGACTGTTGGGCACCTAAAATATCGATTTTCAGCATGTTTTGCTCGAGCCTATATTTTGAAAACATTCTAGCACTGAGAAGGCATGTACAGATCGCTTCTGGGACCCCAAAATATCGAATTTTCGGGTGTTTTGAGCCTGAATTTGAGATATAAACGAGTATAGAAGATGCATAAACATATTGACTTTGGGCACCAAAAATATCGATTTTCAGCATGTTTTGGGCCTGAATTTTGAAAATACTCTAACACGGAGTAGGCATGTACAGATCGCTTCTGGGACCCCAAAATATCGAATTTTCGGGTGTTTTGAGCCTGAATTTGAGATATAAACGAGTACAGAAGATGCATGCACATATCGACTGTTAGGCACCTAAAATATCGATTTTGAGCATGTTTTGAGCCTATATTTTGAAAACATTCTAGCACTGAGTAGGCATGTACAGATCGCTTCTGGGACCCCAAAATATCGAATTTTCGGGTGTTTTGAGCCTGAATTTGAGATATAAACGAGTATAGAAGATGCATACACATATTGACTTTGGTCACCAAAAATATCGATTTTCAGCATGTTTTGGGCCTGAATTTTGAAAATACTCTAACACTGAGTAGGCATGTACAGATCGCCTTTGGGACCCCAAAATATCGAATTTTCGGGTGTTTTGAGCCTGAATTTGAGATATAAACGAGTATAGAAGATGCATACACATATTGACTTTGGGCACCAAAAATATCGATTTTCAGCATGTTTTGGGCCTGAATTTTGAAAATACTCTAACACGGAGTAGGCATGTACAGATCGCTTCTGGAACCCCAAAATATCGAATTTTCGGGTGTTTTGTGCCTGAATTTGAGATATCGCCTTTACGCACCTAAAATATCGATTTTTAGCATGTTTTGAGCCTATATTTTGAAAATATTCTAGTACTGAGTAGGCATGTACAGATCGCTTCTGGGACCCCAAAATATCGAATTTTCGGGTGTTTTGAGCTTGAATTTGAGATATAAACGAGTACAGAAGATGCATGCACATATCCACTTTTGGGCACCTAAAATATCGATTTTGAGCATGTTTTGAGCCTGTATTTTGAAAATACTCTAACACGGAGTAGGCATGTACAGATCGCTTCTGGGACCCCAAAATATCGAATTTTCGGGTGTTTTGAGCCTGAATTTGAGATATAAACGGGTACTGAAGATGCATGCACATATCGACTTTTGGGCACCTAAAACATCGATTTTGAACATGTTTTGGGCATGTATTTTGAAAATACTCTAACACGGAGTAGGCATGTAGAGATCGCGTCTGGGTACCCAAAATATCGAATTTTCGGGTGTTTTGGGCCTGAATTTGAGATATCGCCTTTATGCACCTAAAATATCGATTTTTAGCATGTTTTGAGCCTATATTTTGAAAATTTTCTAGCACTGAGTAGGCATGTACAGATCGCTTTTGGGACCTCGCAATATCGAACTTTCGGTTGGTTTGAGCCTGAATTTGAGATATAAACGAGTACAGAAGATGCATGCACATATCGACTGTTGGGCACCTAAAATATCGATTTTGAGCATGTTTTGAGCCTATATTTTGAAAACATTCTAGCACTGAGTAGGCATGTACAGATCGCTTCTGGGACCCCAAAATATCGAATTTTCGGGTGTTTTGAGCCTGAATTTGAGATATAAACGAGTATAGAAGATGCATACACATATTGACTTTGGCACCAAAAATATCGATTTTCAGTATGTTTTGGGCCTGAATTTTGAAAATACTCTAACACGGAGTAGGCATGTACAGATCGCTTCTGGAACCCCAAAATATCGAATTTTCGGGTGTTTTGTGCCTGAATTTGAGATATCGCCTTTACGCACCTAAAATATCGATTTTTAGCATGTTTTGAGCCCATATTTTGAAAATATTCTAGCACTGAGTAGGCATGTACAGATCACATCTGGGACCGCAAAATATCGAATTTTCGGGTGTTTTGAGCTTGAATTTGAGATATAAACGAGTACAGAAGATGCATGCACATATCCACTTTTGGGCACCTAAAATATCGATTTTGAGCATGTTTTGAGCCTATATTTTGAAAACATTCTAGCACTGAGTAGGCACTGGGACACAAAAATATCGAATTTTCGGGTGTTTAAGACCATAATTTGAGATATAAACGGGTACAGAAGATGCATGAACATATCGACTTTTGGGCACCTAAAAAATCGATTTTTAGTATGTTTTTGGCCAGAATTTTGAAAATACTCTAACACGGAGTAGGCATGTACAGATCGCTTCTGGGACCCCTAAATATCGAATTTTCGAGTGTTTTGGGCCTTAATTTGAGATATCGACTTTTTGGCACCTAAAATATCGATTTTTATCATGTTTTTAGCCTATGTTTTGAAAATATTCTAGCACTGAATAGGCATGTACAGATCGCAACTGGGACCCCAAAATATCGAATTTTCGGGTGTTTTGAGCCTGAATTTGAGATATAAACGAGTACAGAAGATGCATGCACATATCGAATTTTGGGCACATAAAATATCGATTTTGAGCATGTTTTGAGCCTTTATTTTGAAAACATTCTAGCACTGAGTAGGCATGTACAGATCGATTCTTGGACCCCAAAATATTGAATTTTCGGGTGTTTTGACCCTGAATTTGAGATATAAACGGGTACAGAAGATACATGCACATATTGACTTTGGGCATCTAAAATATCGATTTTCAGCATGTTTTGGGCCTGTATTTTGAAAATACTCTAACACGGAGTAGGCATGTACAGATCGCTTCTGGGACCCCAAAATATCGAATTTTCGGGTGTTTTGGGCCTGAATTTGAGATATCGCCTTTATGCACCTAAAATATCGATTTTTAGCATGTTTTGAGCCTATATTTTGAAAATATTCTAGCACTGAGTAGGATCCCAAAATATCGAATTTTCGGTTGTTTTGTGCCTGAATTTGAGATATAAACGAGTACAGAAGATGCATGCACATATCGACTGTTGGGCACCTAAAATATCGATTTTGAGCATGTTTTGAGCCTATATTTTGAAAACATTCTAGCACTGAGTAGGCATGTACAGATCCGTTCTGGGACCCCAAAATATCGAATTTTCGGGTGTTTTGAGCCTGAATTTGAGATATAAACGAGTATAGAAGATGCATACACATATTGACTTTGGGCACCAAAAATATCGATTTTCAGTATGTTTTTGGCCTGTATTTTGAAAATACTCTAACACGGAGTAGGCATGTACAGATCGCTTCTGGGACCCCAAAATATCGAATTTTCGGGTGTTTTGGGCCTTAATTTGAGATATAAACAAATATAGAAGATGCATACACATATTGACTTTGGGCACCAAAAATATCGATTTTCAGCATGTTTTGGGCCTGAATTTTGAAAATCCTCTAACACGGAGTAGGCATGTACAGATCGCTTCTGGGACCCCTAAATATCGAATTTTCGGGTGTTTTGGGACTGAATTTGAGATATCGACTTTTTGGCACCTAAATTATCGATTTTTAGCATGTTTTTAGCCTATATTTTGAAAATATTCTAGCACTGAGTAGGCATGTACAGATTGCTTCTGGGACCCCCAAATATTGAATTTTCGGGTGTTTTGAGCCTGAATTTGAGATATAAACGGGTACAGAAGATACATGCACATATTGACTTTGGGCATCTAAAATATCGATTTTCAGCATGTTTTGGGCCTGTACTTTGAAAATACTCTAACACGGAGTAGGCATGTACAGATCGCTTCTGGGACCCCAAAATATCGAATTTTCGGGTGTTTTGAGCCTGAATTTGAGATATAAACGGGTACTGAAGATGCATGCACATATCGACTTTTGGGGACCTAAAAGATCGATTTTGAGCATGTTTTGGGCCTGTATTTTGAAAATACTCTAACACGGAGTAGGCATGTACAGATTGCTTCTGGGACCCCAAAATATTGAATTTTCGGGTGTTTTGGGCCTTAATTTGAGATATCGACTTTTTGGCACCTAAAATATCGATTTTTAGCATGTTTTGAGCCTATATTTTGAAAACATTTTAGCACTGAGTAGGCATGTACAGATCGCTTCTGGGACCCCAAAATATTGAATTTTCGGGTGTTTTGAGCCTGAGCTTGAGATATAAACGGGTACAGAAGATGCATGCACATATCGACTTTTGGGCACCTAAAAGATCAATTTTCAGTATGTTTTTGGCCTGTATTTTGAAAATACTCTAACACGGAGTAGGCATGTACAGATCGCTTCTGGGAACCCTAAATATCGAATTTTCGGGTGTTTTGGGCCTTAGTTTGAGATATCGCCTTTACGCACCTAAAATATCGATTTTTAGCATGTTTTGAGCCTATATTTTGAAAATATTCTAGCACTAAATAGGCATGTACAGATCGCTTCTGGGACCCCAAAATATCGAATTTTCGGTTGTTTTGAGCCTGAATTTGAGATATAAACGAGTACAGAAGATGCATGCACATATCGTCTGTTGGGCACCTAAAATATCGATTTTGAGCATGTTTTGAGCCTATATTTTGAAAACATTCTAGCACTGAGTAGGCATGTACAGATCGCTTCTGGGACCCCAAAATATCGAATTGTCGGGTGTTTTGAGCCTGAATTTGAGATATAAACGAGTATAGAAGATGCATACACATATTGACTTTGGGCACCAAAAATATCGATTTTCAGCAAGTTTTGGGCCTGAATTTTGAAAATACTCTAACACGGAGTAGGCTTGTACAGATCGCTTCTGGGACCCCAAAATATCGAATTTTCGGGTGTTTAGGGCCAGAATTTGAGATATAAACGGGTACTGAAGATGCATGCACACATCGACTTTTGGGCACTTAAAAGATCGATTTTCAGTATGTTTTTGGCCTGTATTTTGAAAATACTCTAACACTGAGTAGGCATGTACAGATCGCTTCTGGGACCCCTAAATATCGAATTTTCGGGTGTTTTGGGCCTTAATTTGAGATATAAACGAGTATAGAAGATGCATACACATATTGACTTTGGGCACCAAAAATATCGATTTTCAGCATGTTTTGGGCCTGAATTTTGAAAATACTCTAACACGGAGTAGGCATGTACAGATCGCTTCTGGGACCCCAAAATATCGAATTTTCGGGTGTTTTGAGCCTGAATTTGAGTTATAAACGAGTATAGAAGATGTATACACATATTGACTTTGGGCACCAAAAATATCGATTTTCAGCATGTTTTGGGCCTGAATTTTTAAAATACTCTAACACGGAGTAGGCATGTACAGATCGCTTCTGGGACCCCAAAATATCGAATTTTCGGGTGTTTAGGGCCAGAATTTGAGATATAAACGGGTACAGAAGATGCATGCACATATCGACTTTTGTGCACTTAAAAGATCGATTTTCAGTATGTTTTTGGCCTGTATTTTGAAAATACTCTAACACGGAGTAGGCATGTACAGATCCGTTCTGGGACCCATAAATATCGAATTTTCGGGTGTTTTGGGACTAAATTTGAGATATCGACTTTTTGGCACCTAAATTATCGATTTTTAGCATGTTTTTAGCCTATATTTTGAAAATATTCTAGCACTGAGTAGGCATGTACAGATCGCTTCTGGGACCCCAAAATATTGAATTTTCGGGTGTTTAGGGCCAGAATTTGAGATATAAACGGGTACAGAAGATACATGCACATATCGACTTTTGGGCACTTAAAAGATCGATTTTCAGTATGTTTTTGGCCCGTATTTTGAAAATACTCTAACACGGAGTAGGCATGTACAGATCGCTTCTGGGACCCCTAAATATCGAATTTTCGGGTGTTTTGGGCCTTAATTTGAGATATAAACAAGTATAGAAGATGCATACACATATTGACTTTGGGCACCAAAAATATCGATTTTCAGCATGTTTTGGGCCTGAATTTTGAAAATACTCTAACACGGAGTAGGCATGTACATATCGCTTCTGGGACCCCAAAATATCGAATTTTCGGGTGTTCTGTGCCTGAATTTGAGATATCGCCTTTACCCACCAAAAATATCGATTTTTAGCATGTTTTGAGCCTATATTTGGAAAATATTCTAGCACTGAGTAGGCATGTACAGATCGCTTCTGTGACCCCAAAATATCGAATTTTCGGGTGTTTTGAGCTTGAATTTAAGATATAAACGGTTACAGATGATGCATGCACATATCGACTTTTGGGGACCTAAAAGATCGATTTTCAGTATGTTTTTGGCCTGTATTTTGAAAATACTCTAACACGGAGAAGGCATGTACAGATCGCTTCTGGGACCCAAAAATATCGAATTTTTGGGAGCTTAGGGCCAGAATTTGAGATATAAACGGGTAAAGAAGATGCATGCACATATCGACTTTTGGGCACCTAAAAGATCGATTTTCAGTATGTTTTTGGCCTGTATTTTGAAAATACTCTTACACGGAGTAGGCATGTACAGATTGCTTCTGGGACCCCTAAATATAGAATTTTCGGGAGTTTTGGGCCTTAATTTGAGATATCGACTATTTGGAACCTAAAATATCGATTTTTAGCATGTTTTTAGCCTATATTTTGTAAATATTCTAGCACTGAGTATGCATGTACAGATTGCTTCTGGGACCCCAAAATATTGAATTTTCGTGTGTTTTGAGCCTGAATTTGACATATAAACGGGTACAGAAGATACATGCACATACTGACTTTGGGCATCTAAAATATCGATTTTCAGCATGTTTTGGGCATGTATTTTGAAAATACTCTAACACGGAGTAGGCATGTACAGATCGCTTCTGGGACCCCAAAATATCGAATTTTTGGGTGTTTTGAGCCTGAATTTGAGATATTAACGGGTACTGAAAATGCATGCACATATCGACTTTTTGGCACCTAAAACATCGATTTTGAGCATGTTTTGGGCCTGCATTTTGAAAATACTCTAACACGGAGTAGGCATGTACAGAATGCTTCTGGGACCCCAAAATATTGAATTTTCGGGTGTTTTGGGCCTTAATTTGAGATATCGACTTTTTGGCACCTAAAATATCGATTTTTAGCATGTTTTGAGCCTATATTTTGAAAACATTCTAGCACTGAGTAGGCATGTACAGATCGCTTCTGGGACCCCAAAATATTGAATTTTCGGGTGTTTTGAGCATGAATTTGAGATGTAAACGGGTACAGAAGATGCATGCACATATCGACTTTTGGGCACCTAAAAGATCGATTTTCAGTATGTTTTTTGCCTGTATTTTGAAAATACTCTAACAAGGAGTAGGCATGTACAGATCGCTTCTGGGACCCCAAAATATCGAATTTTCGGGTGTTTGGGGCCAGAATTTGAGATATAAACGGGTACAGAAGATGCATGCACAAATCGACTTTTGGGCACTTAAAAGATCGATTTTCAGTATGTTTTTGGCCTGTATTTTGAAAATACTCTAACACGGAGTAGGCATGTACAGATCGCTTCTGGGACCCCTAAATATCGAATTTTCGGGTGTTTTGGGACTGAATTTGAGATATCGACTTTTTGGCACCTAAATTATCGATTTTTAGCATATTTTTAGCCTATATTTTGAAAATATTCTAGCACTGAGTAGGCATGTACAGATTGCTTCTGGGACCCCAAAATATTGAATTTTCGGGTGTTTTGAGCCTGAATTTGAGATATAAACGGGTACAGAAGATAAATGCACATATTGACTTTGGGCATCTAAAATATAGATTTTCAGCATGTTTTGGGCCTGTATTTTGAAAATACTCTAACACGGAGTAGGCATGTACAGATCGCTTCTGGGACCCCAAAATATCGAATTTTCGGTTATTTTGAGCCTGAATTTGAGATATAAACGGGTACTGAAGATGCATGCACATATCGACTTTTGGGCACCTAAAATATCGATTTTTAACATATTTTTTGCCTATATTTTGAAAACATTCTAGCACTGAATAGGCATGTAAAGATCGCTTCTGGGACCCAAAAATATCGAATTTTCGGGTGTTTAGGGCCAGAATTTGAGATATAAACGGGTACAGAAGATGCATGCACATATCGACTTTTGGTCACCTAAAACATCGATTTTCAGTATGTTTTTGGCCTGTATTTTGAAAATACTCTAACACGGAGTAGGCATGTACAGATTGCTTCTGGGACCCCTAAATATAGAATTTTCGGAAGTTTTCGGCCTTAATTTGAGATATCGACTATTTGGAACCTAAAATATCGATTTTTAGCATGTTTTTAGCCCATATTTTGAAAATATTCTAGCACTGAGTAGGCATGTACAGATTGCTTCTGGGACCCCAAAATATTGAATTTTCGGGAGTTTTGAGCCTTAATTTGACATATAAACGGGTTCAGAAGATACATTCACATACTGACTTTAGGCATCTAAAATATCGATTTTCAGCATGTTTTGGGCATGTATTTTGAAAATACTCTAACAAGGAGTAGGCATGTACAGATCGCTTCTGGGACCCCAAAATATCGAATTTTCGGGTGTTTTGAGCCTAAATTTGAGATATTAACGGGTACTGAAAGTGCATGCACATATCGACTTTTTGGCACCTAAAACATCGATTTTGAGCATGTTTTGGGCCTGTATTTTGAAAATACTCTAACACGGAGTAGGCATGTACAGAATGCTTCTGGGACCCCAAAATATTGAATTTTCGGGTGTTTCGGGCCTTAATTTGAGATATCGACTTTTTGGCACCTAAAATATCGATTTTTAGCATGTTTTGAGCCTATATTTTTTCAAAATATTCTAGCACTGAGTAGGCATGTACATATTGCTTCTGGGACCCCAAAATATTGAATTTTCGGGATTTTAGGGCCAGAATTTGAGATATAAACGGGTACAGAAGATGCATGCACATATCGACTTTTGGGCACCTAAAATATCGATTTTGAGCATGTTTTGAGCCTATATTTTGAAAATATTCTAACACTGAGTAGGCATGTACAGATTGCTTCTGGGACCTAAAAATATCGAATTTTCGGGTGTTTAGGGCCAGAATTTCAGATATAAACGGGTACAGAAGATGCATGCACATATTGACTTTTGGGCACCTAAAACATCGATTTTCAATATGTTTTTGGCCTGTATTTTGAAAATACTCTAAAACGGAGTAGGCATGTACAGATCCCTTCTGGGACCCTCAAATATCGAATTTTCGGGTGTTTTGGGACTGAATTTGAGATATCGCCTTTACGCACCTAAAATGTCGAGTTTTAGCATGTTTTTGAGCCTATATTTTGAAAATATTCTAGCACTGAGTAGGCATGTACAGATCGCTTCTGGGACTCCAAAATATCGAATTTTCGGGTGTTTTGAGCTTGAATTTGAGATATAAACGAGTACAGAAGATGCATGCACATATCCACTTTTGGGCACCTAAAATATCGATTTTGAGCATGTTTTGAGCCTATATTTTGAAAACATTCTCGCACTGAGTAGGCATGTACAGATGCTTCAGGGACCCAAAAATATCGAATTTTCGGGTGTGTAGGGCCAGAATTTGAGATATAAACGACTTTTGGGCACCTAAAAAATCGATTTTCAGTATGTTTTTGGCCTGTATTTTGAAAATACTCTAACACGGAGTAGGCATGTACAGATCGCTTCTGGGACCCCTAAATATCGAATTTTCGGGTGTTTTGGGCCTTAATTTGATATTTCGACTTTTTGGCACCTAAAATATCGATTTTTATCATGTTTTTAGCCTATATTTTGAAAATATTCTAGCACTGAGTAGGCATGTACAGATTGCTTCTGGGACCCCAAAATATTGAATTTTCAGGTGTTTTGAGCCTGAATTTAAGATATAAACGGGTACAGAAGATGCATGCACATATCGACTGTTGGGCACCTAAAATATCGATTTTTAGCATGTTTTTAGCCTATATTTTGATAATATTCTAGCACTGAGTAGGCATGTACAGATTGCTTCTGGGACCCCAAAATCTTGAATTTTCGGGTGTTTTAAGCCTGAATTTGACATATAAACGGGTACAGAAAATACATGCACATACTGACTTTGGCATCTAAAATATCGATTTTCATCATGTTTTGGGCATGTATTTTGAAAATACTCTAACACGGAGTAGGCATGTACAGATCGCTTCTGGGTCCCCAAAACATCGAATTTTCGGGTGTTTTGAGCCTGAATTTGAGATATAAACGGGTACTGAAAATGCAAGCACATATCGACTTTTTGGCACCTAAAACATCGATTTTGAGCATGTTTTGATCCTGTATTTTGAAAATACTCTAACACGGAGTAGGCATGTACAGATTGCTTCTGGGACCCCAAAATATTGAATTTTCGGGTGTTTTGGGCCTTAATTTGAGATATCGACTTTTTGGCACCTAAAATATCGATTTTAAGCTTGTTTTTAGCCTATATTTTTAAAATATTCTAGCACTGAGTAGGCATGTACAGATTGCTTCTGGGACCCCAAAATATTGAATTTTCGGGTGTTTAGGGCCAGAATTTAAGATATAAACGGGTACAGAAGATGCATGCACATATCGACTTTTGGGCACCTAAAAGATCGATTTTCAGTATGTTTTTGGCCTGTATTTTGAAAATACTCTAACACGGAGTAGGCATGTACAGATTGCTTTTGGGACCCCAAAATATTGAATTTTCGGGTGTTTTGAGCCTTAATTTTGAGATATAAACGGGTACAGAAGATACATGCACATATCGATTTTTGGGCACCTAAAATATCGATTTTGAGCATGTTTTTGGCATATATTTTGAAAATACTCTAACACGGAGTAGGCATGTACAGATCGCTTCTGGGACCCCTATATATCGAATTTTTGGGTGTTTTGGGGCTTAATTTGAGATATCGACTTTTTGGCACCTAAAATATAGATTTTTAGCATGTTTTTAGCCTATATTTTGAAAATATTCTAGCACTGAGTAGGCATGTTCAGATTGCTTCTGGGACCCCAAAATATTGAATTTTCGGGTGTTTAGGGCCAGAATTTGAGATATAAACGGGTAAAGAAGATGCATGCACATATCAACTTTTGGGCACCTAAAAGATCGATTTTGAGGATGTTTTGAGCCTATATTTTGAAAATATTCTAGCACTGAGTAGGCATGTACAGATCGCTTCTGGGACCCAAAAATATCGAATTTTAAGGTGTTTAGTGCCAGAATTTGAGATATAAACGGGTAAAGAAGATGCATGCACATATCAACTTTTGGGCACCTAAAAGATCGATTTTGAGCATGTTTTGAGCCTATATTTTGAAAATATTCTAGCACTGAGTAGGCATGTACAGATCGCTTCTGGGACCCAAAAATATCGAATTTTAAGGTGTTTAGTGCCAGAATTTGAGATATAAACGGGTACAGAAGATGCATGCACATATCGACTTTTGGGCACCTAAAAGATCGATTTTCAGTATGTGTTTGTCCTGTATTTTGAAAATACTCTAACATGGAGTAGGCATGTACAGATCGCTTCTGGGACCCCTAAATATCGAATTTTCAGGTGTTTTGGGCCTTAATTTGAGATATAAACGGTTACAGAAGATGCATGCACATATCGACTTTTGGGCACCTAAAAGATCGATTTTCAGTATGTTTTTGGCCTGTATTTAGAAAATACTCTAACACGGAGTAGGCATGTACAGATTGCTTCTGGGACCCCAAAATATGGAATTTTCGGGTGTTTTGGGCCTTAATTCGAGATATCGACTTTTTGGCACCTAAAATATCGATTTTTAGCATATTTTTAGCCTATATTTTGAAAATATTCTAGCACTGAGTAGGCATGTACAGATTGCTTCTGGGACCCAAAAAAATTGAATTTTCGGGTGTTTAGGGCCAGAATTTGAGATATAAACGGGTACAGAAGAAGCATGCAAATATCGACTTTTGGGCACTTAAAAGATCGATTTTCAGTATGTTTTCGGCCTGTATTTTGAAAATACTCTAACACGAAGTAGGCATGTACCGATCGCTTCTGGGACCCCTAAATATCGAATTTTCGGGTGTTTTGGGACTAAATTTGAGATATCGACTTTTTGGCACCTAAAAGAACGATTTTTAGCATGTTTTTAGCCTATATTTTGAAAATATTCTAGCACTGAGTAGGCATGTACAGATTGCTTCTGGGACCCCAAAATATTGAATTTTCGGGTGTTTTGAGCCTTAATTTTGAGATATAAACGGGTACAGAAGATGCATGCACATATCGACTTTTGGGCACCTAAAATATCGATTTTGAGCATGTTTTGAGCCTATATTTTGAAAACATTCTAGCGCTGAGTGCCTGTACAGATCGCTTCTGGGACCCCAAAATATCGAATTTTCGGGTGTTTTGAGCCTGAATTTGAGATATAAACGGGTACAGAAGATGCATGCACATATCGACTTTTGGGCACCTAAAAGATCGATTTTTAGTATGTTTTTAGCCTATATTTTGATAATATTCTAGCACTGAGTAGGCATGTACAGATTGCTTCTGGGACCCCAAAATATTGAAATTTCGGGTTTTTTGAGCCTGATTTTGAGATATAAACGGGTACAGAAGATACATGCACATATTGACTTTGGTCATCTAAAATTTCGATTTTCAGCATGTTTTGGGCCTGTATTTTGAAAATACTCTAACACGGAGTAGGCATGTACGGATCGCTTCTGGGACCCCAAAATATCGAATTTTCGGGTGTTTTGAGCCTGAATTTGAGATATAAACGGGTAATGAAGATGCATTCACATATCGACTTTTGGGCACCTAAAACATCGATTTTGAGCATGTTTTGGGCCTATATTTTGAAAATACTCTAACACGGAGTAGGCATGTACAGATCGCTTCTGGGACCCCAAAATATCGAATTTTCGGGTGTTTTGGGACTGAATTTGAGATATCGCCTTTACGCACCTAAAATATCGATTTTTAGCATGTTTTGAGCCTATATTTTGAAAATATTCTAGCACTGAGTAGGCATGTACAGATCGCTTCTGGGACCCCAAAATATCGAATTTTCGGGTGTTTAGGGCCAGAATTTGAGATATAAACGAGTACAGAAGATGCATGCACATATCGACTTTTGAGCACCTAAAATATCGATTTTGAGCATGTTTTGAGCCTATATTTTGAAAAGATTCTAGCACTGAGTAGTCATGTACAGATCGCTTCTGGGACCCCAAAATATCAAATTTTCGGGTGTTTAGGGCCAGAATTTGAGATATAAACGGGTACCGAAGATGCATGCACATATCGACTTTTGAGCACCTAAAAGATCGATTTTTAGTATGTTTTTGGCGTGTATATTGAAAATAATCTAACACGGAGTAGGCATGTACCGATCGCTTCTGGGACCCCTAAATATCGAATTTTCGGGTGTTTTGGGACTGAATTTGAGATATAAACGGGTACAGAAGATGCATGCACATATCGACTTTTGGGCACCTAAAAGATCGATTTTCAGTATGTTTTTTTCCTGTATTTTGAAAATACTCTAACACGAAGTAGGCATGTACAGATCGCTTCTGGGACCCCTAAATATCGAATTTTCGGGTGTTTTGGGACTGAATTTGAGATATCGACTTTTTGGCACCTAAAAGATCGATTTTTAAGATGTTTTTAGCCTATATTTTGAAAATATTCTAGCACTGAGTAGGCATGTACAGATTGCTTCTGGGACCCCAAAATATTGAATTTTCGGGTGTTTTGAGCCTTAATTTTGAGATATAAACGGGTACAGAAGATGCATGCACATATCGACTTTTGGGCACCTAAAATATCGATTTTGAGCATGTTTTGAGCCTATATTTTGAAAACATTCTAGCGCTGAGTGCCTGTACAGATCGCTTCTGGGAACCCAAAATATCGAATTTTCGGGTGTTTTGAGCCTGAATTTGAGATATAAACGGGTAATGAAGATGCATTCACATATCGACTTTTGGGCACCTAAAACATCGATTTTGAGCATGTTTTGGGCCTATATTTTGAAAATACTCTAACACGGAGTAGGTATGTACAGATCGCTTCTGGGACCCCAAAATATCGAATTTTCGGGTGTTTTGGGACTGAATTTGAGATATCGCCTTTACGCACCTAAAATATCGATTTTTAGCATGTTTTGAGCCTATATTTTGAAAATATTCTAGCACTGAGTAGGCATGTACAGATCGCTTCTGGGACCCCAAAATATCGAATTTTCGGGTGTTTAGGGCCAGAATTTGAGATATAAACGAGTACAGAAGATGCATGCACATATCGACTTTTGAGCACCTAAAATATCGATTTTGAGCATGTTTTGAGCCTATATTTTGAAAAGATTCTAGCACTGAGTAGTCATGTACAGATCGCTTCTGGGACCCCAAAATATCAAATTTTCGGGTGTTTAGGGCCAGAATTTGAGATATAAACGGGTACCGAAGATGCATGCACATATCGACTTTTGAGCACCTAAAAGATCGATTTTTAGTATGTTTTTGGCGTGTATATTGAAAATAATCTAACACGGAGTAGGCATGTACCGATCGCTTCTGGGACCCCTAAATATCGATTTTTCGGGTGTTTTGGGACTGAATTTGAGATATAAACGGGTACAGAAGATGCATGCACATATCGACTTTTGGGCACCTAAAAGATCGATTTTCAGTATGTTTTTTTCCTGTATTTTGAAAATACTCTAACACGAAGTAGGCATGTACAGATCGCTTCTGGGACCCCTAAATATCGAATTTTCGGGTGTTTTGGGACTGAATTTGAGATATCGACTTTTTGGCACCTAAAAGATCGATTTTTAACATGTTTTTAGCCTATATTTTGAAAATATTCTAGCACTGAGTAGGCATGTACAGATTGCTTCTGGGACCCCAAAATATTGAATTTTCGGGTGTTTTGAGTCTTAATTTTGAGATATAAACGGGTACAGAAGATGCATGCACATATCGACTTTTGGGCACCTAAAATATCGATTTTGAGCATGTTTTGAGCCTATATTTTGAAAACATTCTAGCGCTGAGTGCCTGTACAGATCGCTTCTGGGAACCCAAAATATCGAATTTTCGGGTGTTTTGAGCCTGAATTTGAGATATAAACGGGTACAGAAGATGCATGCACATATCGACTTTTGGGCACCTAAAAGATCGATTTTTAGTATGTTTTTGGCCTGTATTTTGAAAATACTTTAACACGGAGTAGGCATGTACAGATTGCTTCTTGGACCCCAAAATATTGAATTTTCGGGTCTTTTGAGCCTGAATTTGAGATATAAACGGGTACAGAAGATACATGCACATATTGACTTTGAGCATCTAAAATATCGATTTTAAGCATGTTTTGAGCCTATATTTTGAAAAGATTCTAGCACTGAGTAGTCATGTACAGATCGCTTCTGGGACCCCAAAATATCGAATTTTCGGGTGTTTTGAGCTTGAATTTGAGATATAAACGGGTACTGAAGATGCATGCACATATCGACTTTTGGGCACCTAAAACATCGATTTTGAGCATGTTTTGGGCCTATATTTTGAAAATACTCTAACACGGAGTAGGCATGTACAGATCGCTTCTGGGACCCCAAAATATTGAATTTTCGGGTGTATTGGGACTGAATCTGAGATATCGCCTTTACCCACCTAAAATATCGATTTTTAGCATGTTTTTGAGCCTATATTTTGAAAATATTCTAGCACTGAGTAGGCATGTACAGATCGCTTCTGGGACCCCAAAATATCGAATTTTCGGGTGTTTTAAGCCTGAGCTTGAGATATAAACGAGTACAGAAGATGCATGCACATATCGTCTTTTGAGCACCTAAAAGATCGATTTTTAGTATGTTTTTGGCCTGTATATTGAAAATACTCTAACACGGAGTAGGCATGTACAGATCCCTTCTGGGACCCCTAAATATCGAATTTTCGGATGTTTTGGGACTGAATTTGAGATATCGACTTTTTGGCACCTAAATTATCGATTTTTAGCATGTTTTTAGCCTATATTTTGAAAATATTCTTACACTGAGTAGGCATGTACATATCGCTTCTGGGACCCCAAAATATCGAATTTTCGGGTGTTTAGGGCCTGAATTTGAGATATAAACGGGTACAGAAGATGCATGCACATATCGACTCTTGGGCACCTAAAAGATCGATTTTCAGTATCTTTTTGGCCTGTATTTTGAAAATACTCTAGCACGGAGTAGGCATGTACAGATCGCTTCTGCGACCCCTAAATATCGAATTTTCGGGTGTTTTGGGACTGAATTTGAGATATCGACTTTTTGGCACCTAAAATATCGATTTATAGCATGTTTTGAGCATATATTTTGAAAATATTCTAGCACTGAGTAGGCATGTACAGATTGCTTCTGGGACCCCAAAATATCGAATTTTCTGGTGTTTTGAGCCTGAATTTGAGATATAAACGCGTACAGAAGATGCATGCACATATCGACTTTTGGGCACCTAAAAGATCGATTTTCAGTATGTTTTTGGCCTGTATTTTGAAAATACTCTAACACGGAGTAGGCATGTACAGATCGCTTATGGGACCCCTAAATATCGAATTTTCGGGTGTTTTGGGACTGAATTTGAGATATCGACTTTTTGGCACCTAAAATATCGATTTTTAGCATGTTTTTAGCCTATATTTTGAAAATATTCTAGCACTGAGTATGCATGTACAGATTGCTTCTGGGACCCCAAAATATTGAATTTTCGGGTGTGTAGGGCCAGAATTTGAGATATAAACGGGTAAAGAAGATGCATGCACATATCAACTTTTGGGCACCTAAAAGATCGATTTTGAGCATGTTTTGAGCCTATATTTTGAAAATATTCTAGCACTGAGTAGGCATGTACAAATCGCTTCTGGGACCCCAAAATATCGAATTTTCGGGTGTTTTGAGCCTGAATTTGAGATATAAACGGGTACAGAAGATGCATGCACATATCGACTTTTGGGCACCTAAAAGATCGATTTTCAGTATGTGTTTGGCCTGTATTTTGAAAATACTCTAACACGGAGTAGGCATGTACAGATTGCTTCTGGGACCCCTAAATATCGAATTTTCGGGTGTTTTGGGCCTTAATTTGAGATATAAACGGGTACAGAAGATGCATGCACATATCGACTTTTGGGCACCTAAAAGATCGATTTTCAGTATGTTTTTGGCCTGTATTTAGAAAATACTCTAACACGGAGTAGGCATGTACAGATTGCTTCTGGGACCCCTAAATATCGAATTTTCGGGAGTTTTCGGCCTTAATTTGAGATATCGACTATTTGGAATCTAAAATATCGATTTTTAGCATGTTTTTAGCCTATATTTTGAAAATATTCTAGCACTGAGTAGGCATGTACAGATTGCTTCTGGGACCCCAAAATATCGAATTTTCGGGTGTTTTGAGCCTGAATTTGACATATAAACGGGTACAGAAGATACATGCACATATTGACTTTGGGCATCTAAAATATCGATTTTCAGCATGTTTTGGGCATTTATTTTGAAAATACTCTAACACGGAGTAGGCTTGTACAGATCGCTTCTGGGACCCCAAAATATCGAATTTTCGGGTGTTTTGAGCCTGAATTTGAGATATAAACGGGTACTGAAAATGCATGCACATATCGACTTTTTGGCATCTAAAACATCGATTTTGAGCATGTTTTGGGCCTGTATTTTGAAAATACTCTAACACGGAGTAGGCATGTACAGATTGCTTCTGGGACCCCAAAATATTGAATTTTCGGGAGTTTTCGGCCTTAATTTGAGATATCGACTATTTGGAATCTAAAATATCGATTTTTAGCATGTTTTTAGCCTATATTTTGAAAATATTCTAGCACTGAGTAGGCATGTACAGATTGCTTCTGGGACCCCAAAATATCGAATTTTCGGGTGTTTTGAGCCTGAATTTGACATATAAACGGGTACAGAAGATACATGCACATATTGACTTTGGGCATCTAAAATATCGATTTTCAGCATGTTTTGGGCATTTATTTTGAAAATACTCTAACACGGAGTAGGCTTGTACAGATCGCTTCTGGGACCCCAAAATATCGAATTTTCGGGTGTTTTGAGCCTGAATTTGAGATATAAACGGGTACTGAAAATGCATGCACATATCGACTTTTTGGCATCTAAAACATCGATTTTGAGCATGTTTTGGGCCTGTATTTTGAAAATACTCTAACACGGAGTAGGCATGTACAGATTGCTTCTGGGACCCCAAAATATTGAATTTTCGGGTGTTTTGGGCCTTAATTCGAGATATCGACTTTTTGGCACCTAAAATATCGATTTTTAGCATATTTTTAGCATATATTTTGAAAATATTCTAGCACAGAGTAGGCATGTACAGATTGCTTCTGGGACCCAAAAAAATTGAATTTTCGGGTGTTTAGGGCCAGAATTTGAGATATAAACGGGTACAGAAGAAGCATGCAAATATCGACTTTTGGGCACCTAAAAGATCGATTTTCAGTATGTTTTTGGCCTGTATTTTGAAAATACTCTAACACGGAGTAGGCATGTACCGATCGCTTCTGGGACCCCTAAATATCGAATTTTCGGGTGTTTTGAGCCTGAATTTGAGATATAAACGGGTACAGAAGATGCATGCACATATCGACTTTAGGGCACCTAAAAGATCGATTTTCAGTATGTTTTTGGCCTGTATTTTGAAAATACTCTAACACGAAGTAGGCATGTACAGATCGCTTCTGGGACCCCTAAATATCGAATTTTCGGGTGTTTTGGGACTGAATTTGAGATAACGACTTTTTGGCACCTAAAAGATCGATTTTTAGCATGTTTTTAGCCTATATTTTGAAAATATTCTAGCACTGAGTAGGCATGTACAGATTGCTTCTGGGACCCCAAAATATTGAATTTTCGGGTGTTTTGAGCCTTAATTTTGAGATATAAATGGGTACAGAAGATGAATGCACATATCGACTTTTGGGCACCTAAAATATCGATTTTGAGCATGTTTTGAGCCTATATTTTGAAAACATTCTAGCGCTGAGTGCCTGTACAGATCGCTTCTGGGACCCCAAAATATCGAATTTTCGGGTGTTTTGAGCCTGAATTTGAGATATAAACGGGTACAGAAGATGCATGCACATATCGACTTTTGGGCACCTAAAAGATCGATTTTTAGTATGTTTTTGGCCTGTATTTTGAAAATACTTTAACACGGAGTAGGCATGTACAGATCGCTTCTGGGACCCCTAAATATCGAATTTTCGGGTGTTTTGGGACGAAATTTGAGATATCGACTTTACGCACCTAAAATATCGATTTTTAGCATGTTTTAGCCTATATTTTGAAAATATTCTAGCACTGAGTAGGCATGTAGAGATTGCTTCTGAGATCCCAAAATATTGAATTTTCGGGTCTTTTGAGCCTGAATTTGAGATATAAACGGGTACAGAAGATACATGCACATATTGACTTTGGGCATCTAAAATATCGATTTTTAGCATGTTTTTAGCCTATATTTTGATAATATTCTAGCACTGAGTAGGCATGTACAGATTGCTTCTGGGACCCCAAAATATTGAAATTTCGGGTGTTTTGAGCCTGAATTTGAGATATAAACGGGTACAGAAGATATATGCACATATTGACTTTGGTCATCTAAAATTTCGATTTTCAGCATGTTTTGGGCCTGTATTTTGAAAATACTCTAACACGGAGTAGGCATGTACAGATCGCTTCTGGGACCCCAAAATATTGAATTTTCGGGTGTTTTTGAGCCTGAATTTGAGATATAAACGGGTACTGAAAATGCATGCACATATCGACTTTTTGGCACCTAAAACATCGATTTTGAGCATGTTTTGGGCCTGTATTTTGAAAATACTCTAACACGGAGTAGGCATGTACAGATTGCTTCTGGGACCCCAAAATATTGAATTTTCGGGTGTTTTGGGCCTTAATTCGAGATATCGACTTTTTGGCACCTAAAATATCGATTTTTAGCATATTTTTAGCATATATTTTGAAAATATTCTAGCACAGAGTAGGCATGTACAGATTGCTTCTGGGACCCAAAAAAATTGAATTTTCGGGTGTTTAGGGCCAGAATTTGAGATATAAACGGGTACAGAAGAAGCATGCAAATATCGACTTTTGGGCACCTAAAAGATCGATTTTCAGTATGTTTTTGGCCTGTATTTTGAAAATACTCTAACACGGAGTAGGCATGTACCGATCGCTTCTGGGACCCCTAAATATCGAATTTTCGGGTGTTTTGAGCCTGAATTTGAGATATAAACGGGTACAGAAGATGCATGCACATATCGACTTTAGGGCACCTAAAAGATCGATTTTCAGTATGTTTTTGGCCTGTATTTTGAAAATACTCTAACACGAAGTAGGCATGTACAGATCGCTTCTGGGACCCCTAAATATCGAATTTTCAGGTGTTTTGGGACTGAATTTGAGATAACGACTTTTTGGCACCTAAAAGATCGATTTTTAGCATGTTTTTAGCCTATATTTTGAAAATATTCTAGCACTGAGTAGGCATGTACAGATTGCTTCTGGGACCCCAAAATATTGAATTTTCGGGTGTTTTGAGCCTTAATTTTGAGATATAAATGGGTACAGAAGATGCATGCACATATCGACTTTTGGGCACCTAAAATATCGATTTTGAGCATGTTTTGAGCCTATATTTTGAAAACATTCTAGCGCTGAGTGCCTGTACAGATCGCTTCTGGGACCTCAAAATATCGAATTTTCGGGTGTTTTGAGCCTGAATTTGAGATATAAACGGGTACAGAAGATGCATGCACATATCGACTTTTGGGCACCTAAAAGATCGATTTTTAGTATGTTTTTGGCCTGTATTTTGAAAATACTTTAACACGGAGTAGGCATGTACAGATCGCTTCTGGGACCCATAAATATCGAATTTTCGGGTGTTTTGGGACGAAATTTGATATATCGACTTTACGCACCTAAAATATCGATTTTTAGCATGTTTTAGCCTATATTTTGAAAATATTCTAGCACTGAGTAGGCATGTAGAGATTGCTTCTGAGATCCCAATATATTGAATTTTCGGGTCTTTTGAGCCTGAATTTGAGATATAAACGGGTACAGAAGATACATGCACATATTGACTTTGGGCATCTAAAATATCGATTTTTAGCATGTTTTTAGCCTATATTTTGATAATATTCTAGCACTGAGTAGGCATGTACAGATTGCTTCTGGGACCCCAAAATATTGAAATTTCGGGTGTTTTGAGCCTGAATTTGAGATATAAACGGGTACAGAAGATATATGCACATATTGACTTTGGTCATCTAAAATTTCGATTTTCAGCATGTTTTGGGCCTGTATTTTGAAAATACTCTAACACGGAGTAGGCATGTACAGATCGCTTCTGGGACCCCTAAATATTGAATTTTCGGGTGTTTTGAGCCTGAATTTGAGATATAAACGGGTACTGAAGATGCATTCACATATCGACTTTTGGGCACCTAAAACATCGATTTTGAGCATGTTTTGGGCCTATATTTTGAAAATACTCTAACACGGAGTAGGCATGTACAGATCGCTTCTGGGACCCCAAAATATCGAATTTTCGGGTGTTTTGGGACTGAATTTGAGATATCGCCTTTACGCACCTAAAATATCGATTTTTAGCATGTTTTGAGCCTATATTTTGAAAATATTCTAGCACTGAGTAGGCATGTACAGATCGCTTCTGGGACCCCAAAATATCGAATTTTCGGGTGTTTAGGGCCAGAATTTGAGATATAAACGAGTACAGAAGATGCATGCACATATCGACTTTTGAGCACCTAAAATATCGATTTTGAGCATGTTTTGAGCCTATATTTTGAAAAGATTCTAGCACTGAGTAGTCATGTACAGATCGCTTCTGGGACCCCAAAATATCAAATTTTCGGGTGTTTAGGGCCAGAATTAAAGATATAAACGGGTACCGAAGATGCATGCACATATCGACTTTTGAGCACCTAAAAGATCGATTTTTAGTATGTTTTTGGCGTGTATATTGAAAATAATCTAACACGGAGTAGGCATGTACCGATCGCTTCTGGGACCCCTAAATATCGAATTTTCGGGTGTTTTGGGACTGAATTTGAGATATAAACAGGTACAGAAGATGCATGCACATATCGACTTTTGGGCACCTAAAAGATCGATTTTCAGTATGTTTTTTTCCTGTATTCTGAAAATACTCTAACACGAAGTAGGCATGTACAGATCGCTTCTGGGACCCCTAAATATCGAATTTTCGGGTGTTTTGGGACTGAATTTGAGATATCGACTTTTTGGCACCTAAAAGTTCGATTTTTAACATGTTTTTAGCCTATATTTTGAAAATATTCTAGCACTGAGTAGGCATGTACAGATCGCTTCTGGGACCCCAAAATATCGAATTTTCGGGTGTTTTGAGCCTGAATTTGAGATATAAACGGGTACAGAAGATACATGCACATATTGACTTTGGGCATCTAAAATATCGATTTTTAGCATGTTTTTAGCCTATATTTTGATAATATTCTAGCACTGAGTAGGCATGTACAGATTGCTTCTGGGACCCCAAAATATTGAAATTTCGGGTGTTTTGAGCCTGAATTTGAGATATAAACGGGTACAGAAGATGCATGCACATATCGACTTTTGGGCACCTAAAAGATCGATTTTCAGTATGTGTTTGGCCTGTATTTTGAAAATACTCTAACACGGAGTAGGCATGTACAGATTGCTTCTGGGACCCCTAAATATCGAATTTTCGGGTGTTTTGGGCCTTAATTTGAGATATAAACGGGTACAGAAGATGCATGCACATATCGACTTTTGGGCACCTAAAAGATCGATTTTCAGTATGTTTTTGGCCTGTATTTAGAAAATACTCTAACACGGAGTAGGCATGTACAGATTGCTTCTGGGACCCCTAAATATCGAATTTTCGGGAGTTTTCGGCCTTAATTTGAGATATCGACTATTTGGAATCTAAAATATCGATTTTTAGCATGTTTTTAGCCTATATTTTGAAAATATTCTAGCACTGAGTAGGCATGTACAGATTGCTTCTGGGACCCCAAAATATCGAATTTTCGGGTGTTTTGAGCCTGAATTTGACATATAAACGGGTACAGAAGATACATGCACATATTGACTTTGGGCATCTAAAATATCGATTTTCAGCATGTTTTGGGCATTTATTTTGAAAATACTCTAACACGGAGTAGGCTTGTACAGATCGCTTCTGGGACCCCAAAATATCGAATTTTCGGGTGTTTTGAGCCTGAATTTGAGATATAAACGGGTACTGAAAATGCATGCACATATCGACTTTTTGGCATCTAAAACATCGATTTTGAGCATGTTTTGGGCCTGTATTTTGAAAATACTCTAACACGGAGTAGGCATGTACAGATTGCTTCTGGGACCCCAAAATATTGAATTTTCGGGAGTTTTCGGCCTTAATTTGAGATATCGACTATTTGGAATCTAAAATATCGATTTTTAGCATGTTTTTAGCCTATATTTTGAAAATATTCTAGCACTGAGTAGGCATGTACAGATTGCTTCTGGGACCCCAAAATATCGAATTTTCGGGTGTTTTGAGCCTGAATTTGACATATAAACGGGTACAGAAGATACATGCACATATTGACTTTGGGCATCTAAAATATCGATTTTCAGCATGTTTTGGGCATTTATTTTGAAAATACTCTAACACGGAGTAGGCTTGTACAGATCGCTTCTGGGACCCCAAAATATCGAATTTTCGGGTGTTTTGAGCCTGAATTTGAGATATAAACGGGTACTGAAAATGCATGCACATATCGACTTTTTGGCATCTAAAACATCGATTTTGAGCATGTTTTGGGCCTGTATTTTGAAAATACTCTAACACGGAGTAGGCATGTACAGATTGCTTCTGGGACCCCAAAATATTGAATTTTCGGGTGTTTTGGGCCTTAATTCGAGATATCGACTTTTTGGCACCTAAAATATCGATTTTTAGCATATTTTTAGCATATATTTTGAAAATATTCTAGCACAGAGTAGGCATGTACAGATTGCTTCTGGGACCCAAAAAAATTGAATTTTCGGGTGTTTAGGGCCAGAATTTGAGATATAAACGGGTACAGAAGAAGCATGCAAATATCGACTTTTGGGCACCTAAAAGATCGATTTTCAGTATGTTTTTGGCCTGTATTTTGAAAATACTCTAACACGGAGTAGGCATGTACCGATCGCTTCTGGGACCCCTAAATATCGAATTTTCGGGTGTTTTGAGCCTGAATTTGAGATATAAACGGGTACAGAAGATGCATGCACATATCGACTTTAGGGCACCTAAAAGATCGATTTTCAGTATGTTTTTGGCCTGTATTTTGAAAATACTCTAACACGAAGTAGGCATGTACAGATCGCTTCTGGGACCCCTAAATATCGAATTTTCGGGTGTTTTGGGACTGAATTTGAGATAACGACTTTTTGGCACCTAAAAGATCGATTTTTAGCATGTTTTTAGCCTATATTTTGAAAATATTCTAGCACTGAGTAGGCATGTACAGATTGCTTCTGGGACCCCAAAATATTGAATTTTCGGGTGTTTTGAGCCTTAATTTTGAGATATAAATGGGTACAGAAGATGAATGCACATATCGACTTTTGGGCACCTAAAATATCGATTTTGAGCATGTTTTGAGCCTATATTTTGAAAACATTCTAGCGCTGAGTGCCTGTACAGATCGCTTCTGGGACCCCAAAATATCGAATTTTCGGGTGTTTTGAGCCTGAATTTGAGATATAAACGGGTACAGAAGATGCATGCACATATCGACTTTTGGGCACCTAAAAGATCGATTTTTAGTATGTTTTTGGCCTGTATTTTGAAAATACTTTAACACGGAGTAGGCATGTACAGATCGCTTCTGGGACCCCTAAATATCGAATTTTCGGGTGTTTTGGGACGAAATTTGAGATATCGACTTTACGCACCTAAAATATCGATTTTTAGCATGTTTTAGCCTATATTTTGAAAATATTCTAGCACTGAGTAGGCATGTAGAGATTGCTTCTGAGATCCCAAAATATTGAATTTTCGGGTCTTTTGAGCCTGAATTTGAGATATAAACGGGTACAGAAGATACATGCACATATTGACTTTGGGCATCTAAAATATCGATTTTTAGCATGTTTTTAGCCTATATTTTGATAATATTCTAGCACTGAGTAGGCATGTACAGATTGCTTCTGGGACCCCAAAATATTGAAATTTCGGGTGTTTTGAGCCTGAATTTGAGATATAAACGGGTACAGAAGATATATGCACATATTGACTTTGGTCATCTAAAATTTCGATTTTCAGCATGTTTTGGGCCTGTATTTTGAAAATACTCTAACACGGAGTAGGCATGTACAGATCGCTTCTGGGACCCCAAAATATTGAATTTTCGGGTGTTTTTGAGCCTGAATTTGAGATATAAACGGGTACTGAAAATGCATGCACATATCGACTTTTTGGCACCTAAAACATCGATTTTGAGCATGTTTTGGGCCTGTATTTTGAAAATACTCTAACACGGAGTAGGCATGTACAGATTGCTTCTGGGACCCCAAAATATTGAATTTTCGGGTGTTTTGGGCCTTAATTCGAGATATCGACTTTTTGGCACCTAAAATATCGATTTTTAGCATATTTTTAGCATATATTTTGAAAATATTCTAGCACAGAGTAGGCATGTACAGATTGCTTCTGGGACCCAAAAAAATTGAATTTTCGGGTGTTTAGGGCCAGAATTTGAGATATAAACGGGTACAGAAGAAGCATGCAAATATCGACTTTTGGGCACCTAAAAGATCGATTTTCAGTATGTTTTTGGCCTGTATTTTGAAAATACTCTAACACGGAGTAGGCATGTACCGATCGCTTCTGGGACCCCTAAATATCGAATTTTCGGGTGTTTTGAGCCTGAATTTGAGATATAAACGGGTACAGAAGATGCATGCACATATCGACTTTAGGGCACCTAAAAGATCGATTTTCAGTATGTTTTTGGCCTGTATTTTGAAAATACTCTAACACGAAGTAGGCATGTACAGATCGCTTCTGGGACCCCTAAATATCGAATTTTCAGGTGTTTTGGGACTGAATTTGAGATAACGACTTTTTGGCACCTAAAAGATCGATTTTTAGCATGTTTTTAGCCTATATTTTGAAAATATTCTAGCACTGAGTAGGCATGTACAGATCGCTTCTGGGACCCCAAAATATTGAATTTTCGGGTGTTTTTGAGCCTGAATTTGAGATATAAACGGGTACTGAAAATGCATGCACATATCGACTTTTTGGCACCTAAAACATCGATTTTGAGCATGTTTTGGGCCTGTATTTTGAAAATACTCTAACACGGAGTAGGCATGTACAGATTGCTTCTGGGACCCCAAAATATTGAATTTTCGGGTGTTTTGGGCCTTAATTCGAGATATCGACTTTTTGGCACCTAAAATATCGATTTTTAGCATATTTTTAGCATATATTTTGAAAATATTCTAGCACAGAGTAGGCATGTACAGATTGCTTCTGGGACCCAAAAAAATTGAATTTTCGGGTGTTTAGGGCCAGAATTTGAGATATAAACGGGTACAGAAGAAGCATGCAAATATCGACTTTTGGGCACCTAAAAGATCGATTTTCAGTATGTTTTTGGCCTGTATTTTGAAAATACTCTAACACGGAGTAGGCATGTACCGATCGCTTCTGGGACCCCTAAATATCGAATTTTCGGGTGTTTTGAGCCTGAATTTGAGATATAAACGGGTACAGAAGATGCATGCACATATCGACTTTAGGGCACCTAAAAGATCGATTTTCAGTATGTTTTTGGCCTGTATTTTGAAAATACTCTAACACGAAGTAGGCATGTACAGATCGCTTCTGGGACCCCTAAATATCGAATTTTCAGGTGTTTTGGGACTGAATTTGAGATAACGACTTTTTGGCACCTAAAAGATCGATTTTTAGCATGTTTTTAGCCTATATTTTGAAAATATTCTAGCACTGAGTAGGCATGTACAGATTGCTTCTGGGACCCCAAAATATTGAATTTTCGGGTGTTTTGAGCCTTAATTTTGAGATATAAATGGGTACAGAAGATGCATGCACATATCGACTTTTGGGCACCTAAAATATCGATTTTGAGCATGTTTTGAGCCTATATTTTGAAAACATTCTAGCGCTGAGTGCCTGTACAGATCGCTTCTGGGACCTCAAAATATCGAATTTTCGGGTGTTTTGAGCCTGAATTTGAGATATAAACGGGTACAGAAGATGCATGCACATATCGACTTTTGGGCACCTAAAAGATCGATTTTTAGTATGTTTTTGGCCTGTATTTTGAAAATACTTTAACACGGAGTAGGCATGTACAGATCGCTTCTGGGACCCATAAATATCGAATTTTCGGGTGTTTTGGGACGAAATTTGATATATCGACTTTACGCACCTAAAATATCGATTTTTAGCATGTTTTAGCCTATATTTTGAAAATATTCTAGCACTGAGTAGGCATGTAGAGATTGCTTCTGAGATCCCAAAATATTGAATTTTCGGGTCTTTTGAGCCTGAATTTGAGATATAAACGGGTACAGAAGATACATGCACATATTGACTTTGGGCATCTAAAATATCGATTTTTAGCATGTTTTTAGCCTATATTTTGATAATATTCTAGCACTGAGTAGGCATGTACAGATTGCTTCTGGGACCCCAAAATATTGAAATTTCGGGTGTTTTGAGCCTGAATTTGAGATATAAACGGGTACAGAAGATATATGCACATATTGACTTTGGTCATCTAAAATTTCGATTTTCAGCATGTTTTGGGCCTGTATTTTGAAAATACTCTAACACGGAGTAGGCATGTACAGATCGCTTCTGGGACCCCTAAATATTGAATTTTCGGGTGTTTTGAGCCTGAATTTGAGATATAAACGGGTACTGAAGATGCATTCACATATCGACTTTTGGGCACCTAAAACATCGATTTTGAGCATGTTTTGGGCCTATATTTTGAAAATACTCTAACACGGAGTAGGCATGTACAGATCGCTTCTGGGACCCCAAAATATCGAATTTTCGGGTGTTTTGGGACTGAATTTGAGATATCGCCTTTACGCACCTAAAATATCGATTTTTAGCATGTTTTGAGCCTATATTTTGAAAATATTCTAGCACTGAGTAGGCATGTACAGATCGCTTCTGGGACCCCAAAATATCGAATTTTCGGGTGTTTAGGGCCAGAATTTGAGATATAAACGAGTACAGAAGATGCATGCACATATCGACTTTTGAGCACCTAAAATATCGATTTTGAGCATGTTTTGAGCCTATATTTTGAAAAGATTCTAGCACTGAGTAGTCATGTACAGATCGCTTCTGGGACCCCAAAATATCAAATTTTCGGGTGTTTAGGGCCAGAATTAAAGATATAAACGGGTACCGAAGATGCATGCACATATCGACTTTTGAGCACCTAAAAGATCGATTTTTAGTATGTTTTTGGCGTGTATATTGAAAATAATCTAACACGGAGTAGGCATGTACCGATCGCTTCTGGGACCCCTAAATATCGAATTTTCGGGTGTTTTGGGACTGAATTTGAGATATAAACAGGTACAGAAGATGCATGCACATATCGACTTTTGGGCACCTAAAAGATCGATTTTCAGTATGTTTTTTTCCTGTATTCTGAAAATACTCTAACACGAAGTAGGCATGTACAGATCGCTTCTGGGACCCCTAAATATCGAATTTTCGGGTGTTTTGGGACTGAATTTGAGATATCGACTTTTTGGCACCTAAAAGTTCGATTTTTAACATGTTTTTAGCCTATATTTTGAAAATATTCTAGCACTGAGTAGGCATGTACAGATCGCTTCTGGGACCCCAAAATATCGAATTTTCGGGTGTTTTGAGCCTGAATTTGAGATATAAACGGGTACAGAAGATACATGCACATATTGACTTTGGGCATCTAAAATATCGATTTTTAGCATGTTTTTAGCCTATATTTTGATAATATTCTAGCACTGAGTAGGCATGTACAGATTGCTTCTGGGACCCCAAAATATTGAAATTTCGGGTGTTTTGAGCCTGAATTTGAGATATAAACGGGTACAGAAGATATATGCACATATTGACTTTGGTCATCTAAAATTTCGATTTTCAGCATGTTTTGGGCCTGTATTTTGAAAATACTCTAACACGGAGTAGGCATGTACAGATCGCTTCTGGGACCCCTAAATATTGAATTTTCGGGTGTTTTGAGCCTGAATTTGAGATATAAACGGGTACTGAAGATGCATTCACATATCGACTTTTGGGCACCTAAAACATCGATTTTGAGCATGTTTTGGGCCTATATTTTGAAAATACTCTAACACGGAGTAGGCATGTACAGATCGCTTCTGGGACCCCAAAATATCGAATTTTCGGGTGTTTTGGGACTGAATTTGAGATATCGCCTTTACGCACCTAAAATATCGATTTTTAGCATGTTTTGAGCCTATATTTTGAAAATATTCTAGCACTGAGTAGGCATGTACAGATCGCTTCTGGGACCCCAAAATATCGAATTTTCGGGTGTTTAGGGCCAGAATTTGAGATATAAACGAGTACAGAAGATGCATGCACATATCGACTTTTGAGCACCTAAAATATCGATTTTGAGCATGTTTTGAGCCTATATTTTGAAAAGATTCTAGCACTGAGTAGTCATGTACAGATCGCTTCTGGGACCCCAAAATATCAAATTTTCGGGTGTTTAGGGCCAGAATTAAAGATATAAACGGGTACCGAAGATGCATGCACATATCGACTTTTGAGCACCTAAAAGATCGATTTTTAGTATGTTTTTGGCGTGTATATTGAAAATAATCTAACACGGAGTAGGCATGTACCGATCGCTTCTGGGACCCCTAAATATCGAATTTTCGGGTGTTTTGGGACTGAATTTGAGATATAAACAGGTACAGAAGATGCATGCACATATCGACTTTTGGGCACCTAAAAGATCGATTTTCAGTATGTTTTTTTCCTGTATTCTGAAAATACTCTAACACGAAGTAGGCATGTACAGATCGCTTCTGGGACCCCTAAATATCGAATTTTCGGGTGTTTTGGGACTGAATTTGAGATATCGACTTTTTGGCACCTAAAAGTTCGATTTTTAACATGTTTTTAGCCTATATTTTGAAAATATTCTAGCACTGAGTAGGCATGTACAGATCGCTTCTGGGACCCCAAAATATCGAATTTTCGGGTGTTTTGAGCCTGAATTTGAGATATAAACGGGTACTGAAGATTCATGCACATATCGACTTTTGGGCACCTAAAACATCGATTTTGAGCATGTTTTGGGCCTGTATTTTGAAAATACTCTAACACGGAGTAGGCATGTACAGATCGCTTCTGGGACCCCAAAATATCGAATTTTCGGGTGTTTTGGGACTGAATTTGAGATATCGCCTTTACCCACCTAAAATATCGATTTTTAGTATGTTTTTGAGCCTATATTTTGAAAATATTCTAGCACTGAGTAGGCATGTACAGATCGCTTCTGGGACCCCAAAATATCGAATTTTCGGGTGTTTTGAGCCTGAGCTTGAGATATAAACGAGTACAGAAGATGCATGCACATATCGTCTTTTGAGCACCTAAAAGATCGATTTTTAGTATGTTTTTGGCCTGTATATTGAAAATACTCTAACACGGAGTAGGCATGTACAGATCCCTTCTGGGACCCCTAAATATCGAATTTTCGGGTGTTTTGGGACTGAATTTGAGATATCGACTTTTTGGCACCTAAATTATCGATTTTTAGCATGTTTTTATCCTATATTTTGAAAATATTCTTGCACTGAGTAGGCATGTACATATCGCTTCTGGGACCCCAAAATATCGAATTTTCGGGTGTTTAGGGCCTGAATTTGAGATATAAACGGGTACAGAAGATGCATGCACATATCGACTCTTGGGCACCTAAAAGATCGATTTTCAGTATGTTTTTGGCCTGTATTTTGAAAATACTCTAGCACGGAGTAGGCATGTACAGATCGCTTCTGCGACCCCTAAATATCGAATTTTCGGGTGTTTTGGGACTGAATTTGAGATATCGACTTTTTAGCACCTAAAATATCGATTTATAGCATGTTTTGAGCCTATATTTTACAAATATTCTAGCACTGAGTAGGCATGTACAGATTGCTTCTGGGACCCCAAAATATCGAATTTTCGGGTGTTTTGAGCCTGAATTTGAGATATAAACGCGTACAGAAGATGCATGCACATATCGACTTTTGGGCACCTAAAAGATCGATTTTCAGTATGTTTTTGGCCTGTATTTTGAAAATACTCTAACACGGAGTAGGCATGTACAGATCGCTTATGGGACCCCTAAATATCGAATTTTCGGGTGTTTTGGGACTGAATTTGAGATATCGACTTTTTGGCACCTAAAATATCGATTTTTAGCATGTTGTTAGCCTATATTTTGAAAATATTCTAGCACTGAGTATGCATGTACAGATTGCTTCTGGGACCCCAAAATATTGAATTTTCGGGTGTGTAGGGCCAGAATTTGAGATATAAACGGGTACTGAAGATGCATGCACATATCGATTTTTGGACACCTAAAACATCGATTTTGAGCATGTTTTGGGCCTGTATTTTGTAAATACTCTAACACGGAGTAGGCATGTACAAATCGCTTCTGGGACCCCAAAATATCGAATTTTCGGGTGTTTTGAGCCTGAATTTGAGATATAAACGAGTACAGAAGATGCATGCACATATCGACTTTTGGGCACCTAAAATATCGATTTGGAGCATGTTTTGAGCCTGAATTTTGAAAACATTCTAGCGCTATGTAGGCATGTACAAATCGCTTCTGGGACCCAAAAATATCGAATTTTCGGGTGTTTAGGGCCTGAATTTGAGATATAAACGGGTACAGAAGATGCATGCACATATCGACTTTTGGGCACCTAAAAGATCGATTTTCAGTATGTTTTTGGCCTGTATTTTGAAAATACTCTAACACGGAGTAGGCATGTACAGATCCCTTCTGGGACCCCTAAATATCGAATTTTCGGGTGTTTAAGGCCTTAATTTGAGATATCGACTTTTCGGCACCTAAATATCGATTTTTAGCATGTTTTTAGCCTATATTTTGAAAATATTCTAGCACTGAGTAGGCATGTACAGATTGCTTCTGGGACCCCAAAATATCGAATTTTCGGGTGTTTTGAGCCTGAATTTGAGATATAAACGGGTACTGAAGGTGCTTGCACATATCGACTTTTTTGCACCTAAAACATCGATTTTGAGCATGTTTTGGGCATGTATTTTGAAAATACTCTAACACGGAGTAGGCATGTACAGATCGCTTCTGGGACCCCTAAATATCGAATATTCGGGTGTTTTGGGCCTTAATTTGCGATATCGACTTTTTGGCACCTAAAATATCGATTTTTAGCATATTTTTAGCCTATAATTTTTCAAATATTCTAGCACTGAGTAAGCATGTACAGATTGCTTCTGGCACCCCAAAATATTGAAGTTTTGGGTGTTTAGGGACAGAATTTGAGATATAAACGGGTACAGAAGATGCATGCACATATCGACATTTGGGCACCTAAAATATCGATTTTGAGCATGTTTTGAGCCTATATTTTGAAAACATTCTAGCACTGAGTAGGCATGTACAGATTGCTTCTGTGACCTAAAAATATCGAATTTTCGGGTGTTTAGGGCCAGAATTTGAGATATAAACGGGTACAGAAGATTCATGTACATATCGACTTTTATGCACCTAAAAGATCGATTTTCAGTATGTTTTTGGCCTGTATTTTGAAAAGATTCTAGCACTGAGTAGTCATGTACAGATCGCTTCTGGGACCCCAAAATATCAAATTTTCGGGTGTTTAGGGCCAGAATTAAAGATAAAAACGGGTACCGAAGATGCATGCACATATCGACTTTTGAGCACCTAAAAGATCGATTTTTAGTATGTTTTTGGCGTGTATATTGAAAATAATCTAACACGGAGTAGGCATGTACCGATCGCTTCTGGGACCCCTAAATATCGAATTTTCGGGTGTTTTGGGACTGAATTTGAGATATAAACAGGTACAGAAGATGCATGCACATATCGACTTTTGGGCACCTAAAAGATCGATTTTCAGTATGTTTTTTTCCTGTATTCTGAAAATACTCTAACACGAAGTAGGCATGTACAGATCGCTTCTGGGACCCCTAAATATCGAATTTTCGGGTGTTTTGGGACTGAATTTGAGATATCGACTTTTTGGCACCTAAAAGTTCGATTTTTAACATGTTTTTAGCCTATATTTTGAAAATATTCTAGCACTGAGTAGGCATGTACAGATTGCTTCTGGGACCCCAAAATATTGAATTTTCGGGTGTTTTGAGCATTAATTTTGAGATATAAACGGGTACAGAAGATGCATGCACATATCGACTTTTGGGCACCTAAAATATCGATTTTGAGCATGTTTTGAGCCTATATTTTGAAAACATTCTAGCGCTGAGTAGTCATGTACAGATCGCTTCTGGGACCCCAAAATATCGAATTTTCGGGTGTTTTGAGCCTGAATTTGAGATATAAACGGGTACTGAAGATTCATGCACATATCGACTTTTGGGCACCTAAAACATCGATTTTGAGCATGTTTTGGGCCTGTATTTTGAAAATACTCTAACACGGAGTAGGCATGTACAGATCGCTTCTGGGACCCCAAAATATCGAATTTTCGGGTGTTTTGGGACTGAATTTGAGATATCGCCTTTACCCACCTAAAATATCGATTTTTAGTATGTTTTTGAGCCTATATTTTGAAAATATTCTAGCACTGAGTAGGCATGTACAGATCGCTTCTGGGACCCCAAAATATCGAATTTTCGGGTGTTTTGAGCCTGAGCTTGAGATATAAACGAGTACAGAAGATGCATGCACATATCGTCTTTTGAGCACCTAAAAGATCGATTTTTAGTATGTTTTTGGCCTGTATATTGAAAATACTCTAACACGGAGTAGGCATGTACAGATCCCTTCTGGGACCCCTAAATATCGAATTTTCGGGTGTTTTGGGACTGAATTTGAGATATCGACTTTTTGGCACCTAAATTATCGATTTTTAGCATGTTTTTATCCTATATTTTGAAAATATTCTTGCACTGAGTAGGCATGTACATATCGATTCTGGGACCCCAAAATATCGAATTTTCGGGTGTTTAGGGCCTGAATTTGAGATATAAACGGGTACAGAAGATGCATGCACATATCGACTCTTGGGCACCTAAAAGATCGATTTTCAGTATGTTTTTGGCCTGTATTTTGAAAATACTCTAGCACGGAGTAGGCATGTACAGATCGCTTCTGCGACCCCTAAATATCGAATTTTCGGGTGTTTTGGGACTGAATTTGAGATATCGACTTTTTAGCACCTAAAATATCGATTTATAGCATGTTTTGAGCCTATATTTTACAAATATTCTAGCACTGAGTAGGCATGTACAGATTGCTTCTGGGACCCCAAAATATCGAATTTTCGGGTGTTTTGAGCCTGAATTTGAGATATAAACGCGTACAGAAGATGCATGCACATATCGACTTTTGGGCACCTAAAAGATCGATTTTCAGTATGTTTTTGGCCTGTATTTTGAAAATACTCTAACACGGAGTAGGCATGTACAGATCGCTTATGGGACCCCTAAATATCGAATTTTCGGGTGTTTTGGGACTGAATTTGAGATATCGACTTTTTGGCACCTAAAATATCGATTTTTAGCATGTTGTTAGCCTATATTTTGAAAATATTCTAGCACTGAGTATGCATGTACAGATTGCTTCTGGGACCCCAAAATATTGAATTTTCGGGTGTGTAGGGCCAGAATTTGAGATATAAACGGGTACTGAAGATGCATGCACATATCGATTTTTGGACACCTAAAACATCGATTTTGAGCATGTTTTGGGCCTGTATTTTGTAAATACTCTAACACGGAGTAGGCATGTACAAATCGCTTCTGGGACCCCAAAATATCGAATTTTCGGGTGTTTTGAGCCTGAATTTGAGATATAAACGAGTACAGAAGATGCATGCACATATCGACTTTTGGGCACCTAAAATATCGATTTGGAGCATGTTTTGAGCCTGAATTTTGAAAACATTCTAGCGCTATGTAGGCATGTACAAATCGCTTCTGGGACCCAAAAATATCGAATTTTCGGGTGTTTAGGGCCTGAATTTGAGATATAAACGGGTACAGAAGATGCATGCACATATCGACTTTTGGGCACCTAAAAGATCGATTTTCAGTATGTTTTTGGCCTGTATTTTGAAAATACTCTAACACGGAGTAGGCATGTACAGATCCCTTCTGGGACCCCTAAATATCGAATTTTCGGGTGTTTAAGGCCTTAATTTGAGATATCGACTTTTCGGCACCTAAATATCGATTTTTAGCATGTTTTTAGCCTATATTTTGAAAATATTCTAGCACTGAGTAGGCATGTACAGATTGCTTCTGGGACCCCAAAATATCGAATTTTCGGGTGTTTTGAGCCTGAATTTGAGATATAAACGGGTACTGAAGGTGCTTGCACATATCGACTTTTTTGCACCTAAAACATCGATTTTGAGCATGTTTTGGGCATGTATTTTGAAAATACTCTAACACGGAGTAGGCATGTACAGATCGCTTCTGGGACCCCTAAATATCGAATATTCGGGTGTTTTGGGCCTTAATTTGCGATATCGACTTTTTGGCACCTAAAATATCGATTTTTAGCATATTTTTAGCCTATAATTTTTCAAATATTCTAGCACTGAGTAAGCATGTACAGATTGCTTCTGGCACCCCAAAATATTGAAGTTTTGGGTGTTTAGGGACAGAATTTGAGATATAAACGGGTACAGAAGATGCATGCACATATCGACATTTGGGCACCTAAAATATCGATTTTGAGCATGTTTTGAGCCTATATTTTGAAAACATTCTAGCACTGAGTAGGCATGTACAGATTGCTTCTGTGACCTAAAAATATCGAATTTTCGGGTGTTTAGGGCCAGAATTTGAGATATAAACGGGTACAGAAGATTCATGTACATATCGACTTTTATGCACCTAAAAGATCGATTTTCAGTATGTTTTTGGCCTGTATTTTGAAAATACTCTAACACGGAGTAGGCATGTACAGATCCTTTCTGGGACCCCTAAATATTGAAGTTTCGGGTGTTTTGGGACTGAATTTGAGATATCGCCTTTACGCACCTAAAATATCGATTTTTAGCATGTTTTGAGCCTATATTTTGAAAATATTCTAGCACTGAGTAGGCATGTACAGATTCCTTCTGGGACCCCAAAATATTGAATTTTCGGGTGTTTTGAGCCTGAATTTGAAATATAAACGGGTACAGAAGATACATGCACATATTGACTTTAGGCATTTAAATATCGATTTTCAGCATGTTTTGGGCCTGAATTTTGAAAATACTCTAACACGGAGTAGGCATGTACAGATCGCTTCTGGGATCCCTAAATATCGAATTTTCGGTTGTTTAGGGCCAGAATTTGAGATATAAACGGGTACAGAAGATGCTTGCACATATCGACTTTTGGGCACCTAAAAGATCGATTTTCAGTATGTTTTTGGCCTGTATTTTGAAAATACTCTAACACGGAGTATGCATGTATAGATCGCTTCTGGGACCCCTAAATATCGAAGTTTCGGGTGTTTTAGGACTGAATTTGAGATATCGACTTTTCGGCACCTAAATATCGATTTTTAGCATGTTTTTAGCCTATATTTTGAAAATATTCTAGCACTGAGTAGGCATGTACAGATTGCTTCTGGGACCCCAAAATATCGAATTTTCGGGTGTTTTGAGCCTGAATTTGAGATATAAACGGGTACTGAAGGTGCTTGCACATATCGACTTTTTTGCACCTAAAACATCGATTTTGAGCATGTTTTGGGCATGTATTTTGAAAATACTCTAACACGGAGTAGGCATGTACAGATCGCTTCTGGGACCCCTAAATATCGAATATTCGGGTGTTTTGGGCCTTAATTTGCGATATCGACTTTTTGGCACCTAAAATATCGATTTTTAGCATATTTTTAGCCTATAATTTTTCAAATATTCTAGCACTGAGTAAGCATGTACAGATTGCTTCTGGCACCCCAAAATATTGAAGTTTTGGGTGTTTAGGGACAGAATTTGAGATATAAACGGGTACAGAAGATGCATGCACATATCGACATTTGGGCACCTAAAATATCGATTTTGAGCATGTTTTGAGCCTATATTTTGAAAACATTCTAGCACTGAGTAGGCATGTACAGATTGCTTCTGTGACCTAAAAATATCGAATTTTCGGGTGTTTAGGGCCAGAATTTGAGATATAAACGGGTACAGAAGATTCATGTACATATCGACTTTTATGCACCTAAAAGATCGATTTTCAGTATGTTTTTGGCCTGTATTTTGAAAATACTCTAACACGGAGTAGGCATGTACAGATCCTTTCTGGGACCCCTAAATATTGAAGTTTCGGGTGTTTTGGGACTGAATTTGATATATCGCCTTTACGCACCTAAAATATCGATTTTTAGCATGTTTTGAGCCTATATTTTGAAAATATTCTAGCACTGAGTAGGCATGTACAGATTCCTTCTGGGACCCCAAAATATTGAATTTTCGGGTGTTTTGAGCCTGAATTTGAAATATAAACGGGTACAGAAGATACATGCACATATTGACTTTAGGCATTTAAATATCGATTTTCAGCATGTTTTGGGCCTGAATTTTGAAAATACTCTAACACGGAGTAGGCATGTACAGATCGCTTCTGGGATCCCTAAATATCGAATTTTCGGTTGTTTAGGGCCAGAATTTGAGATATAAACGGGTACAGAAGATGCTTGCACATATCGACTTTTGGGCACCTAAAAGATCGATTTTCAGTATGTTTTTGGCCTGTATTTTGAAAATACTCTAACACGGAGTATGCATGTATAGATCGCTTCTGGGACCCCTAAATATCGAAGTTTCGGGTGTTTTAGGACTGAATTTGAGATATCGACTTTTTGGCACCTAAAATATCGATTTTTAGCATGTTTTTAGCCTATATTTTTAAAATATTCTAGCACTGAGTAGGCATGTACAGATTGCTTCTGGGACCCCAAAATATCGAATTTTCGGGTGTTTTGAGCCTGAATTTGAGATATAAACGGGTACTGAAGGTGCTTGCACATATCGACTTTTTGGCACCTAAAACATCGATTTTGAGCATGTTTTGGGCATGTATTTTGAAAATACTCTAACACGGAGTAGGCATGTACAGATCGCTTCTGGGACCCCTAAATATCGAATTTTCGGGTGTTTTGGGCCTTAATTTGAGATATCGACTTTTTGGCACCTAAAATATCGATTTTTAGCATGTTTTTAGCCTATATTTTTTCAAAATATTCTAGCACTGAGTAGGCATGTACAGATTGCTTCTGGCACCTCAAAATATTGAAGTTTTGGGTGTTTAGGGCCAGAATTTGAGATATAAACGGGAACAGAAGATGCATGCACATATCGACTTTTGGGCACCTAAAATATCGATTTTGAGCATGTTTTGAGCCTATATTTTGAAAACATTCTAGCACTGAGTAGGCATGTACAGATCGCTTCTGGGACCTAAAAATATCGAATTTTCGGGTGTTTAGGGCCAGAATTTGAGATATAAACGGGTACAGAAGATGCATGCACATATCGACTTTTGGGCACCTAAAAGATCGATTTTCAGTATGTTTTTGACCTGTATTTTGAAAATACTCAACACGGGGTAGGCTTGTACAGATCCCTTCTAGGACCCCTAAATATCGAATTTTCGGGTGTTTTGGGACTGAATTTGAGATATCGCCTTTACGCACCTAAAATATCGATTTTTAGCATGTTTTTAGCCTATATTTTGAAAAATATTCTAGCACTGAGTAGGCATGTACAGATTGCTTCTGGGACCCCAAAATATCGAATTTTCGGGTGTTTTGAGCCTGAATTTGAGATATAAACGTGTATTGAAGATGCATTCACATATCGACTTTTGGGCACCTAAAACATCGATTTTGAGCATGTTTTGGGCCTGTATTTTGAAAAAACTCTAACACGGAGTAGGCATGTACACATCACTTCTATGACCCCAAAATATCGAATTTTCGGGTGTTTTGGGCCTGAATTTGAGATATCGCCTTTACGCACCCAAAATATCGATTTTTAGCATGTTTTGAGCCTATATTTTGAAAATATTCTAGCACTGAGTAGGCATGTACAGATCGCTTCTGGGACCCCTAAATATCGAATTTTTGGGTGTTTTGAGCCTGAATTTGAGATATAAACGGGTACTGAAGGTGCATACACATATCGACTTTTTGGCACCTAAAACATCGATTTTGAGAATGTTTTGTGCCTGTATTTTGAAAATACTCTAACACGGAGTAGGCATGTACAGATCGCTTATGGGACCCCTAAATATTCGAATTTTCGGATATTTTGGGCCTTAATTTGAGATATCGACTTTTTGGCACCTAAAATATCGATTTTTAGCATGTTTTTAGCCTATATTTTGAAAATATTCTAGCACTGAGTAGGCATGTACAGATTGCTTCTGGGACCCCAAAATATTGAATTTTCGGGTGTTTTGAGCCTGAATTTGAGATATAAACGGGTACAGAAGATACATGCACATATTGACTTTGGGCATCTAAATTATCGATTTTCAGCATGTTTTGGGCCTGTATGTTGAAAATACTCTAACACGGAGTAGGTATGAACAGATCGCTTCTGGGACCCCAAAATATCGAATTTTCGAGGTGTTTTGAGCCTGAATTTGAGATATATACGGGTACAGAAGATGCATGCACATATCAACTTTTTGGCACCTAAAACATCGATTTTGAGCATGTTTTGGGCCTGTATTTTGAAAATACTCTAACACGGAGTAGGCATGTACAGATCGCTTCTGGGACCCCTAAATATCGAAGTTTCGGGTGTTTTGGAACTGAATTTGAGATATCGACTTTTTGGCAACTAAAACATCGATTTTGAGCATGTTTTGGGCCTGTATTTTGAAAATACCCTAACACGGAGTAGGCATGTACAGATCGCTTCTGGGACCCCAAAATATCGAATTTTCGCTTGTTTAGGACCAGAATTTGAGATATAAACGGGTACAGAAGATGCATGCACATATCGACTTTTGGGCACCTAAAATTTCGATTTTCAGTATGTTTTTGGCCTGTATTTTGAAAATACTCTAAAACGGAGTATGCATGTACAGATCGCTTCTGGGACCCCTAAATATCGAAGTTTCGGGTGTTTTGGGACTGAATTTGAAATATCGACTTTTTGGCACCTAAAATATCGATTTGTAGCATGTTTTGAGCCTATATTTTGAAAATATTCTAGCACTGAGTAGGCATGTACAGATCGCTTCTGGGACCCCAAAATATCGAATTTTCGGGTGTTTTGAGCCTGAATTTGAGATATAAACGACTACAGAAGATGCATGCACATATCGACTTTTGGGCACCTAATATATCGATTTTGAGCATGTTTTTGAGCCTATATTTTGAAAACATTCTAGCACTGAGTAGGCATGTACAGATCGCTTCTGGGACCCCAAAATATCGAATTTTCGGGTGTTTTGAGCCTGAATTTGAGATATAAACGGGTACTGAAGATGCATGCACATATCGACTTTTTGGCACCTAAAACATCGATTTTGAGCATGTTTTGGGCCTGTATTTTGAAAATACTCTAACACGGAGTAGGCATGTACAGACCGCTTCTGGGACCCTTAAATATCGAATTTTCGGGTGTTTTGAGCTTGAATTTGAGATATAAACGGGTACTGAAGATGCATGCACATATCGACTTTTTGGCACCTAAAACATCGATTTTGAGTATGTTTTGGGCCTGTATTTTGAAAATACTCTAACACGGAGTAGGCATGTACAGATCGCTTCTGGGACACCTAAATATCGAATTTTCGGGTGTTTTGGGCCTTAATTTGAGATATCGACTTTTTGGCACCTAAAATATCGATTTTTAGCATGTTTTTAGCCTATATTTTGAAAATATTCTAGCACTGAGTAGGCATGTACAGATTGCTTCTGGGACCCCAAAATACCGAATTTTCGGGTGTTTAGGGCCAGAATTTGAGATATAAACGGGTACAGAAGATGCATCCACATATCGACTTTTGGGCACCTAAAACATCGATTTTCAGTATGTTTTTGTCCAGTATTTTGAAAATACTCTAACACGGAATAGGCATGTACAGATCGCTTCTGGGACCCCTAAATATCGAATTTTCGGGTGTTTTGGGCCTTAATTTGAGATATCGCCTTTACGCTCCTAAAATATAGATTTTTAGCATGTTTTGAGCCAATATTTTGAAAATATTCTAGCACTGAGTAGGCATGTACAGATCGCTTCTGGGACCCCAAAATATCGAATTTTCGGGTGTTTTGAGCCTGAATTTGAGATATAAACGAGTACAGAAGATGCATGCACATATCGACTTTTGGGCACCTAAAATATCGATTTTGAGCATGTTTTGAGCCTATATTTTGAAAACATTCTAGCACTGAGTAGGCATGTACAGATCGCTTCTGGGACCCCAAAATATCGAATTTTCGGGTGTTTTGAGCCTGAATTTGAGATATAAACGAGTATTGAAGATGCATACACATATTGACTTTGGGCACCAAAAATATCGATTTTCAGCATGTTTTGGGCCTGAATTTTGAAAATACTCTAACACGGAGTAGGCATCTACAGATCGCTTCTGGGACCCTTAAATATCGAATTTTCGGGTGTTTTGAGCCTGAATTTGAGATATAAACGGGTACTGAAGATGCATGCACATATCGACTTTTTGGCACCTAAAACATCGATTTTGAGCATGTTTTGGGCCTGTATTTTGAAAATACTCTAACACAGAGTAGGCATGTACAGATCACTTCTGGGACCCTTAAATATCGAATTTTCGGGTGTTTTGAGCTTGAATTTGAGATATAAACGGGTACTGAAGATGCATGCACATATCGACTTTTTGGCACCTAAAACATCGATTTTGAGCATGTTTTGGGCCTGTATTTTGAAAATACTCTAACACGGAGTAGGCATGTACAGATCGCTTCTGGGACCCCTAAATATCGAATTTTAGGGTGTTTTGGGACTGAATTTGAGATATCGCCTTTACGCACCTAAAATATCGATTTTTAGCATGTTTTGAGCCTCTATTTTGAAAATATTCTACCACTGAGTAGGCATGTACAGATCGCTTCTGGGACCCCAAAATATCGAATTTTTGGGTGTTTTGAACTTGAATTTGAGATATAAACGAGTACAGAAGATGCATGCACATATTGACTTTTGGGCACCTAAAATATCGATTTTGAGCATGTTTTGAGCCTATATTTTGAAAACCTTCTAGCTCTGAGTAAGCATGTACAGATCGCTTCTGGGCCCGCAAAATATCGAATTTTCGAGTGTTTAGGGCCAGAATTTGAGATATAAACGGGAACAGAAGATGCATGCACATATCGACTTTTGGGCACCTAAAACATCGATTTTCAGTATGTTTTTGGCCAGTATTTTGAAAATACTCTAACACGGAGTAGGCATGGACAGATCGCTTCAGGGACCCCTAAATATCGAATTTTCGGGTGTTTTGGGCCTTAATTTGAGATATCGCCTTTACGCACCTAAAATATAGATTTTTAGCATGTTTTGAGCCAATATTTTGAAAATATTCTAGCACTGAGTAGGCATGTACAGATCGCTTCTGGGACCCCAAAATATCGAATTTTCGGGTGTTTTGAGCCTGAATTTGAGAAATAAACGAGTACCGAAGATGCATGCACATATCGACTTTTGGGCACCTAAAATATCGATTTTGAGCATGTTTTGAGCCTATATTTTGAAAACATTCTAGCACTGAGTAGGCATGTACAGATCGCTTCTGGGACCCCAAAATATCGAATTTTCGGGTGTTTTGAGCCTGAATTTGAGATATAAACGAGTATTGAAGATGCATACACATATTGACTTTGGGCACCAAAAATATCGATTTTCAGCATGTTTTGGGCCTGAATTTTGAAAATACTCTAACACGGAGTAGCCATGTACAGATCGCTTCTGGGGACCCAAAATATCGAATTTTCGGGTGTTTTGAGCCTGAATTTGAGATATAAACGAGTACAGAAGATACATGCACATATTGACTTTGTGCATCTAAAATATCGATTTTCAGCATGTTTTGGGCATGTATTTTGAAAATACTCTAACACGGAGTAGGCATCTACAGATCGCTTCTGGGACCCTTAAATATCGAGATTTCGGGTGTTTTGAGCCTGAATTTGAGATATAAACGGGTACTGAAGATGCATGCACATATCGACTTTTTGGCACCTAAAACATCGATTTTGAGCATGTTTTGGGCCTGTATTTTGATAATACTCTAACACGGAGTAGGCATGTACAGACCGCTTCTGGGACCCTTAAATATCGAATTTTCGGGTGTTTTGAGCTTGAATTTGAGATATAAACGGGTACTGAAGATGCATGCACATATCGACTTTTTGGCACCTAAAACATCGATTTTGAGTATGTTTTGGGCCTGTATTTTGAAAATACTCTAACACGGAGTAGGCATGTACAGATCGCTTCTGGGACCCCTAAATATCGAATTTTCGGGTATTTTGGGCCTTAATTTGAGATATCGACTTTTTGGCACCTAAAATATCGATTTTTAGCATGTTTTTAGCCTATATTTTGAAAATATTCTAGCACTGAGTAGGCATGTACAGATTGCTTCTGGGACCCCAAAATATCGAATTTTCGGGTGTTTAGGGCCAGAATTTGAGATATAAACGGGTACAGAAGATGCATGCACATATCGACTTTTGGGCACCTAAAACATCGATTTTCAGTATGTTTTTGGCCAGTATTTTGAAAATACTCTAACACGGAATAGGCATGTACAGATCGCTTCTGGGACCCCTAAATATCTAATTTTCGTGTGTTTTGGGCCTTAATTTGAGATATCGCCTTTACGCTCCTAAAATATAGATTTTTAGCATGTTTTGAGCCAATATTTTGAAAATATTCTAGCACTGAGTAGGCATGTACAGATCGCTTCTGGGACCCCAAAATATCGAATTTTCGGGTGTTTTGAGCCTGAATTTGAGATATAAACGAGTACAGAAGATGCATGCACATATCGACTTTTGGGCACCTAAAATATCGATTTTGAGCATGTTTTGAGCCTATATTTTGAAAACATTCTAGCACTGAGTAGGCATGTACATATCGCTTCTGGGACCCCAAAATATCGAATTTTCGGGTGTTTTTAGCCTGAATTTGAGATATAAACGAGTATTGAAGATGCATACACATATTGACTTTGGGCACCAAAAATATCGATTTTCAGCATGTTTTGGGCCTGAATTTTGAAAATACTCTAACACGGAGTAGGCATCTACAGATCGCTTCTGGGACCCTTAAATATCGAATTTTCGGGTGTTTTGAGCCTGAATTTGAGATATAAACGGGTACTGAAGATGCATGCACATATCGACTTTTTGGCACCTAAAACATCGATTTTGAGCATGTTTTGGGCCTGTATTTTGAAAATACTCTAACACGGAGTAGGCATGTACAGATCGCTTCTGGGACCCCTAAATATCGAATTTTCGGGTGTTTTGGGCCTTAATTTGAGATATCGACTTTTTGGCACCTAAAATATCGATTTTTAGCATGTTTTAAGCCTATATTTTGAAAATATTCTACCACTGAGTAGGCAAGTACAGATCGCTTCTGGGACCCCAAAATATCGAATTTTTGGGTGTTTTGAGCTTGAATTTGAGATATAAACGAGTACAGAAGATGCATGCACATATTGACTTTTGGGCACCTAAAATATCGATTCTGAGCATGTTTTGAGCCTATATTTTGAAAACATTCTAGCTCTGAGTAAGAATGTACAGATCGCTTCTGGGACCGCAAAATATCAAATTTTCGGGTGTTTAGGGCCAGAATTTGAGATATAAACGGGTACAGAAGATGCATGCACATATCGACTTTTGGGCACCTAAAACATCGATTTTCAGTATGTTTTTGGCCTGTATTTTGAAAATACTCTAACACGGAGTAGGCATGTACAGATCGCTTCTGGGATCCCTAAATATCGAATTTTCGGGTGTTTTGGGCCCTAATTTGAGATATCGCTTTTACGCACCTAAAATATAGATTTTTAGCATGTTTTGAGCCAATATTTTGAAAATATTCTAGCACTGAGTAGGCATGTACAGATCAATTCTGGGACCCCAAAATATCGAATTTTCGGGTGTTTTGAGCCTGAATTCGAGATATAAACGAGTACCGAAGATGCATGCACATATCGACTTTTGGGCACCTAAAATATCGATTCTGAGCATGTTTTGAGCCTTTATTTTGAAAACATTCTAGCACTGAGTAGGCATGTACAGATCGCTTCTGGGACCCCAAAATATCGAATTTTCGGGTGTTTTGAGCCTGAATTTGAGATATAAACGAGTATTGAAGATGCATACACATATTGACTTTGGGCACCAAAAATATCGATTTTCAGCATGTTTTGGGCCTGAATTTTGAAAATACTCTAACACGGAGTAGCCATGTACAGATCGCTTCTGGGACCCCAAAATATCGAATTTTCGGGTGTTTTGAGCCTGAATTTGAGATATAAACGGGTACAGAAGATACATGCACATATTGACTTTGGGCATCTAAAATATCGATTTTCAGCAGGTTTTGGGCATGTATTTTGAAAATACTCTAACACGGAGTAGGCATCTACAGATCGCTTCTGGGACCCTTAAATATCGAATTTTCGGGTGTTTTGAGCCTGAATTTGAGATATAAACGGGTACTGAAGATGCATGCACATATCGACTTTTGGGCACCTAAAACATCGATTTTGAGCATGTTTTGGGCCTGTATTTTGAAAATACTCTAACACGGAGTAGGCATGTACAGATCGCTTCTGGGACCCCTAAATATCGAATTTTCGGGTGTTTTGGGCCTTAATTTGAGATATCGACTTTTTGGCACCTAAAATATCGATTTTTAGCTTTTTTTTAGCCTATATTTTGAAAATATTCTAGCACTGAGTAGGCATGTACAGATTGCTTCTGGGACCCCAAAATATCGAATTTTCGGGTGTTTAGGGCCAGAATTTGAAATATAAACGGGTACAGAAGATGCATGCACATATCGACTTTTGGGCACCTAAAAGATCGATTTTCAGTATGTTTTTGGCCTGTATTTTGAAAATACTCTAACACGGAGTAGGCATGTACAGATCCCTTCTGTGACCCCTAAATATCGAATTTTTGGGTGTTTTAGGACTGAATTTGAGATATCGACTTTTTGGCACCTAAATTATCGATTTTTAGCATGTTTTTAGCCTATATTTTGAAAATATTCTAGCACTGAGTAGGCATGTACAGATTGCTTCTGGGACCCCAAAATATTGAATTTTCGGGTGTTTTGAGCCTGAATTTGAGATATAAACGGGTACAGAAGATACATGCACATATTGACTTTGGGCATCTAAAATATCGATTTTCAGCATGTTTTGGGCATGTATTTTGAAAACATTCTATCACTGAGTAAGTTTGTACAGATCGTTTCTGGGACCCAAAAATATCGAATTTTCTCGTGTTTAGGGCCAGAATTTGAGATATAAACTGGTACAGAAGATGCATGCACATATCGACTTTTGGGTACCTAAAATATCGATTTTGAGCATGTTTTAAGCCTATATTTTGAAAACATTCTAGCACTGAGTAGGCATGTACAGATCGCTTCTGGGACCCCAAAATATCGAATTTTCGGGTGTTTTGAGCTTGAATTTGAGATATAAACGAGTACAGAAGATGCATGCACATATCGACTTTAGGGAACCTAAAATATCGATTTTGAGCATGTTTTGAGCCTGAATTTTGAAAACATTCTAGAACTGAGTAGGCATGTACAGATCGCTTCTGGGACCCCTAAATATCGTATTTTCGGGGGTTTTGGGCCTTAATTTGAGATATCGACTTTTTGGCACCTAAAATATCGATTTTGAGCATGTTTTTAGCCTATATTTTGAAAATATTCTAGCACTGAGTAGGCATGTACAGATCGCTTCTGGGACCCCAAAATATCGAATTTTCGGGTGTTTTGAGCTTGAATTTGAGATATAAAAGAGTACAGAAGATGCATGCACATATCGACTTTTCGGCACCTAAAATATCGATTTTGAGCATGTTTTGAGCCTATATTTTGAAAACATTCTAGCACTGAGTAGGCATGTACAGATCGCTTCTGGGACCCCAAAATATCGAATTTTTGAGTGTTTTGAGCCTGAATTTGAGATATAAACGAGTATAAAAGAAGCATACACATATTGACTTTAGGCACCAAAAATATCGATTTTCAGCATGTTTTGGGCCTGAATTTTGAAAATACTCTAACACGGAGTAGGCATGTACAGATCGCTTCTGGGACCCCAAAATATCGAATTTTCGCTTGTTTAGGACCAGAATTTGAGATATAAACGGGTACAGAAGATGCATGCACATATTGACTTTGGGCATCTAAATTATCGATTTTCAGCATGTTTTGGGCCTGTATTTTGAAAATAATCTAACACGGAGTAGGCATGTACAGATCGCTTCTGGGACCCCAAAATTTCGAATTTTCGGGTGTTTTGAGCCTGAATTTGAGATATAAACGGGTACTGAAGATGCATGCACATATCGACTTTTTGGCACCTAAAACATCGATTTTGAGCATGTTTTGGGCCTGTATTTTGAAAATACTCTAACACGGAGTAGGCATGTACAGATCGCTTCTGGGACCCCAAAATATCGAATTTTCGGGTGTTTTGAGCCTGAATTTGAGATATCGCCTTTATGCACCTAAAATATCGATTTTGAGCATCTTTTGAGCCTATATTTTGAAAATATTCTAGCACTGAGTAGGCATGTACAGATCGCTTCTGGGACCCCAAAATATCGAATTTTCGAGTGTTTTGAGCCTGAATTTGAGATATAAACGAGTACAGAAGATGCATGCACATATCGACTTTTGGGCACCTAAAATATCGATTTTGAGCATGTTTTGAGCCTATATTTTGAAAAAATTCAAGCACTGAGTAGGCATGTACAGATTGCTTCTGGGACCCCAAAATATCGAATTTTCGGGTGTTTTGGGCCTTAATTTGAGATATCGCCTTTACGCACCTAAAATATCGATTTTTAGCAAGTTTTGAGCCTATATTTTGAAAATATTCTACCACTGAGTAGGCATGTACAGATCGCTTCTGGGACCCAAAATATCGAATTTTTGGGTGTTTTGAGCTTGAATTTGAGATATAAACGAGTACAGAAGATGCATGCACATATCGACTTTTGTGCACCTAAAATATCGATTTTCAGTATGTTTTTGGCCTCTATTTTGAAAATACTCTAACACGGAGTAGGCATGTACAGATCCCTTCAGGGACCCCTAAATATCGAATTTTCGGGTGTTTTGGGACTGAATTTGAGATATCGACTTTTTGGCACCTGAATTATCGATTTTGAGCATGTTTTAAGCCTATATTTTGAAAATATTCTAGCACTGAGTAGGCATGTACAGATCGCTTCTGGGACCCCAAAATATCGAATTTTCGGGTGTTTTGAGCCTGAATTTGAGATATAAACGAGTATAAAAGAAGCATACACATATTGACTTTAGGCACCAAAAATTTCGATTTTCAGCATGTTTTGGGCCTGAATTTTGAAAATACTCTAACACGGAGTAGGCATGTACAGATCGCTTCTGGGACCCCAAAATATCGAATTTTTGGGTGTTTTGAGCTTGAATTTGAGATATAAACGAGTACAGAAGATGCATGCACATATCGACTTTTTGGCACCTAAAACATCGATTTTGAGCATGTTTTGGGCCTGTATTTTGAAAATACTCTAACACGGAGTAGGCATGTACAGATCGCTTCTGGGACCCCTAAATATCGAATTTTCGGGTGTTTTGGGCCTTAATTTGAGATATCGACTTTTTGGCACATAAAATATCGATTTTTAGCATGTTTTGAGCCTATATTTTGAAAAAATTCAAGCACTGAGTAGGCATGTACAGATCGCTTCTGGGACCCCAAAATATCGAATTTTCGGGTGTTTTGGGCCTGAATTTGAGATATCGCCTTTACGCACCTAAAATATCGATTTTTAGCATGTTTTGAGCCTATATTTTGAAAATATTCTACCACTGAGTAGGCATGTACAGATTGCTTCTGGGACCCCAAAATATCGAATTTTCGGGTGTTTAGGGCCAGAATTTGAAATATAAACGGGTACAGAAGATGCATGCACATATCGACTTTTGTGCACCTAAAATATCGATTTTCAGTATGTTTTTGGCCTGTATTTTGAAAATACTCTAACACGGAGTAGGCATGTACAGATCCCTTCAGGGACCCCTAAATATCGAATTTTCGGGTGTTTTGGGACTGAATTTGAGATATCGACTTTTTGGCACCTGAATTATCGATTTTGAGCATGTTTTAAGCCTATATTTTGAAAATATTCTAGCACTGAGTAGGCATGTACAGATCGCTTCTGGGACCCCAAAATATCGAATTTTCGGGTGTTTTGAGCCTGAATTTGAGATATAAACGAGTATAAAAGAAGCATACACATATTGACTTTAGGCACCAAAAATTTCGATTTTCAGCATGTTTTGGGCCTGAATTTTGAAAATACTCTAACACGGAGTAGGCATGTACAGATCGCTTCTGGGACCCCAAAATATCGAATTTTCGCTTGTTTAGGACCAGAATTTGAGATATAAACGGGTACAGAAGATGTATGCACATATCGACTTTTGGGCACCTAAAAGATCGATTTTCAGTATGTTTTTGACCTGTATTTTGAAAATACTCTAAAACAGAGTATGCATGTACAGATCGCTTCTGGGACCCCTAAATATCGAAGTTTCGGTTGTTTTGGGACTGAATTTGAGATATCGACTTTTTGGCACCTAAAATATCGATTTGTAGCATGTTTTGAGCCTATATTTTTAAAATATTCTAGCACTGAGTAGACATGTACAGATCGCTTCTGGGACACCAAAATATCGAATTTTCGGGTGTTTTGAGCTTGAATTTGAGATATAAACGAATACAGAAGATGCATGCACATATCGACTTTTGGGCACCTAATATATCGATTTTGAACATGTTTTTGAGCCTATAACTTTGAAAACATTCTAGCACTGAGTAGGTATGTACAGATCGCTTCTGGGACCCCAAAATATTGAATTTGGGGTATTTTGAGCCTGAATTTGAGATATAAACGGGTACAGAAGATACATGCACATATTGACTTTGGGCATCTAAATTATCGATTTTCAGCATGTTTTGGGCCTGTATTTTGAAAATAATCTAACACGGAGTAGGCATGTGCAGATCGCTTCTGGGACCCCAAAATATCGAATTTTCGGGTGTTTTGAGCCTGAATTTGAGATATCGCCTTTATGCACCTAAAATATCGATTTTGAGCATGTTTTGAGCCTATATTTTGAAAATATTCTAGCACTGACTAGGCATGTACAGATCGCTTCTGGGACCCCAAAATATCGAATTTTCGAGTGTTTTGAGCCTGAATTTGAGATATAAACGAGTACAGAAGATGCATGCACATATCGACATTTGGGCACCTAAAATATCGATTTTGAGCATGTTTTGAGCCTATATTTTGAAAAAATTCAAGCACTGAGTAGGCATGTACAGATCGCTTCTGGGACCCCAAAATATCGAATTTTCGGGTGTTTTGGGCCTGAATTTGAGATATCGCCTTTACGCACCTAAAATATCGATTTTTAGCATGTTTTGAGCCTATATTTTGAAAATATTCTACCACTGAGTAGGCATGTACAGATCGCTTCTGGGACCCCAAAATATCGAATTTTTGGTTGTTTTGAGCTTGAATTTGAGATATAAACGAGTACAGAAGATGCATGCACATATCGACTTTTTGGCACCTAAAACATCGATTTTGAGCATGTTTTGGGCCTGTATTTTGAAAATACTCTAACACGGAGTAGGCATGTACAGATCGCTTCTGAGACCCCTAAATATCGAATTTTCGGGTGTTTTGGGCCTTAATTTGAGATATCGACTTTTTGGCACATAAAATATCGATTTTTAGCATGTTTTTAGCCTATATTTTGAAAATATTCTAGCACTGAGTAGGCATGTACAGATTGCTTCTGGGACCCCAAAATATCGAATTTTCGGGTGTTTAGGGCCAGAATTTGAAATATAAACGGGTACAGAAGATGCATGCACATATCGACTTTTGTGCACCTAAAATATCGATTTTCAGTATGTTTTTGGCCTGTATTTTGAAAATACTCTAACAAGGAGTAGGCATGTACAGATCCCTTCAGGGACCCCTAAATATCGAATTTTAGGGTGTTTTGGGACTGAATTTGAGATATCGACTTTTTGGCACCTGAATTATCGATTTTGAGCATGTTTTAAGCCTATATTTTGAAAATATTCTAGCACTGAGTAGGCATGTACAGATTGCTTCTGGGACCCCAAAATATCGAATTTTCGGGTGTTTAGGGCCAGAATTTGAAATATAAACGGGTACAGAAGATGCATGCACATATCGACTTTTGGGCACCTAAAAGATCGATTTTTAGTATGTTTTTGGCCTGTATTTTGATAATACTCTAACACGGAGTAGGCATGTACAGATCTCTTCTGTGACCCCTAAATATCGAATTTTAGGGTGTTTTGGGACTGAATTTGAGATATCGACTTTTTGGCACCTAAATTATCGATTTTTAGCATGTTTTTAGCCTATATTTTGAAAATATTCTAGCACTGAGTAGGCATGTACAGATTGCTTCTGGGACCACAAAATATTGAATTTTCGGGTGTTTTCAGCCTGAATTTGAGATATAAACGGGTACAGAAGATACATGCACATATTGACTTTAGGCATCTAAAATATCGATTTTCAGCTTTTTTGGGGCATGTATTTTGAAAATACTCTGACACGGAGTAGGTATGTACAGATCGCTTATGGGACCCCAAAATATCGAATTTTCGGGTGTTTTGAGCCTGAATTAGAGATATAAACGGGTACTGAAGATGCATGCACATATCGACTTTTTGGCACCTAAAACATAGATTTTGAGCATGTTTTGGGCCTGTATTTTGAAAATACTCTAACACGGAGTAGGCATGTACAGATCGCTTCTGGGACCCCTAAATATCGAATTTTCGGGTGTTTTGGGCCTTAATTTGAGATATCGCTTTTACGCACCTAAAATATCGATTTTTAGCATGTTTTGAGCCTATATTTTGAAAATATTCTAGCACTGAGTAGGCATGTACAGATTGCTTCTGGGACCCCAAAATATTGAATTTTCGGGTGTTTTGAGCCTGAATTTGAGATATAAACGGGTACAGAAGATACATGCACATATTGACTTTGTGCATCTAAAATATCGATTTTCAGCATGTTTTGGGCCTGTATTTTGAAAATACTCTAACACGGAGTAGGCATGTACAGATCGCTTCTGGGACCCCAAAATATCGAATTTTCGGGTGTTTTGAGCCTGAATTTGAGATATAAACGGGTACTGAAGATGCATGCACATATCGACTTTTGGGCACCTAAAACATCGATTTTGAGCATGTTTTGGGCCTGTATTTTGAAAATACTCTAACACGGAGTATGCATGTACATATCGCTTCTAGGACCCCAAAATATCGAATTTTCGGGTGTTTTGGGCCTGAATTTGAGATATCGCCTTTACGCACCTAAAATATCGATTTTGAGCATGTTTTGAGCCTGTATTTTAAAAATATTCTGGCACTGAGTAGGCATGTACAGATCGCTTCTGGGACCCCAAAATATCGAATTTTCGGGTGTTTTGAGCTTGAATTTGAGATATAAACGAGTACAGAAGATGCATGCACATATCGACTTTTGGGCACCTAAAATATCGATTTTCAGTATGTTTTTGGCCTGTATTTTGAAAATACTCTATCACGGAGTAGGCATGTACAGATCGCTTCTGGGACCCTAAAATATCGAATTTTCGGGTGTTTTGGGACTGAATTTGAGATATCGACTTTTTGGCACCTAAAATATCGATTTTTAGCATGTTTTTAGCCTATATTTTGAAAATATTCTAGCACTGAGTAGGCATGTACAGATTGCTTCTGGGACCCCAAAATATTGAATTTTCGGGTGTTTTGAGCCTGAATTTGAGATATAAACGGGTACAGAAGATACATGCACATATTGACTTTGGGCATCTAAAATATCGATTTTCAGCATGTTTTGGGCATGTATTTTGAAAATACTCAAACACGGAGTAGGCATGTACAGATTGCTTCTTAGTCCCCAAAATATCGAATTTTCGGGTGTTTTGAGCCTGAATTTGAGATATAAACGGGTACTGAAGATGCATGCACATAATAACTTTGGGCACCTAAAACATAGATTTTGAGCATGTTTTGGGCCTGTATTTTGAAAATACTCTAACACGGAGTAGGCATGTACAGATCGCTTCTGGGACCACTAAATAATAAATTTTCGGATGTTTTGGGCCTTAATTTGAGATATCGCCTTTACACACCTAAAATATCGATTTTTAGCATGTTTTGAGCCTATATTTTGAAAATATTCTAGCACTGAGTAGGCATGTACAGATTGCTTCTGGGACCCCCAAAAATTGAATTTTCGGCTGTTTTGAGCCTGAATTTGAGATATAAACGGGTACAGAAGATACATGCACATATTGACTTTGTGCATCTAAAATATCGATTTTCAGCATGTTTTGGGCCTGTATTTTGAAAATACTCTAACACGGAGTAGGCATGTACAGATCGCTTCTGGGACCCCTATATATCGAATTTTCGGGTGTTTTGAGCCTGAATTTGAGATATAAACGGGTACTGAAGATGCATGCACATATCGACTTTTGGGCACCTAAAACATCGATTTTGAGCATGTTTTGGGCCTGTATTTTGAAAATACTCTAACACGGAGTATGCATGTACAGATCGCTTCTGGGACCTCAAAATATCGAATTTTCGGGTGTTTTGGGCCTGAATTTGAGATATCGCTTTTACGCACCTAAAATATCGATTTTGAGCATGTTTTGAGCCTATATTTTAAAAATATTCTAGCACTGAGTAGGCATGTACAGATTGCTTCTGGGACCCCAAAATATCGAATTTTCGGGTGTTTTGAGCTTGAATTTGAGATATAAACGAGTACAGAAGATGCATGCACATATCGACTTTTGGGCACCTAAAATATCGATTTTCAGTATGTTTTTGGCCTGTATTTTGAAAATACTCTATCACGAAGTAGGCATGTACAGATCGCTTCTGGGACCCTTAAATATAGAATTTTCGGGTGTATTGGGACTGAATTTGAGATATCGACTTTTTGGCACCTAAAATATCGATTTTTAGCATGTTTTTAGCCTATATTTTGAAAATATTCTATCACTGAGTAGGCATGTACAGATTGCTTCTGGGACCCCAAAATATTGAATTTTAGGGTGTTTTGAGCCTGAATTTGAGATATAAACGGGTACAGAAGATACATGCACATATCGACTTTGGGCACCTAAAACATCGATTTTGAGCATGTTTTGGGCCTGTATTTTGAAAATACTCTAACACGGAGTAGGCATGTACAGATCGCTTCTGGGACCCCAAAATATCGAATTTTCGGGTGTTTTGGGCCTTAATTTGAGATATCGCCTTTACGCACCTAAAATATCGATTTTTAGCATGTTTTGAGCCTATTTATTGAAAATATTCTACCACTGAGTAGGCATGTAGAGATCGCTTCTGGGACCCCAAAATATCGAATTTTCGGGTGTTTTGAGCCTGAATTTGAGATATAAACGGGTACTGAAGATGCATGCACATATTAACTTTGGGCATCTAAAATATCGATTTTCAGCATGTTTTGGGCATGTATATTGAAAATACTCTAACACGGAGTAGGCATGTACCGATCGCTTCTGGGACCCCAAAATATCGAATTTTCGGGTGTTTTGACCCTGAATTTGAGATATAAACGTTTACTGAGGGTGCATTCACATATCGACTTTTGGGCACCTAAAATATCGATTTTGAGCATGTTTTAAGCCTATATTTTGAAAACATTCTAGCACTGAGTAGGCATGTACAGATCGCTTCTGGGACCCCAAAATATCGAATTTTCGGGTGTTTTGAGCTTGAATTTGAGATATAAACGAGTACAGAAGATGCATGCACATATCGACTTTAGGGAACTTAAAATATCGATTTTGAGCATGTTTTGAGCCTGAATTTTGAAAACATTCTAGCACTGAGTAGGCATGTACAGATCGCTTCTGGGACCCCTAAATATCGAATTTTTGGGTGTTTTGGGCCTTAATTTGAGATATCGACTTTTTGGCACCTAAAATATCGATTTTTAGCATGTTTTTAGCCTATATTTTGAAAATATTCTAGCACTGAGTAGGCATGTACAGATCGCTTCTGAGACCCCAAAATATCGAATTTTCGGTTGTTTTGAGCTTGAATTTCAGATATAAACAAGTACAGAAGATGCATGCACATATCGACTTTTGGGCACCTAAAATATCGATTTTGAGCATGTTTTGAGCCTATATTTTGAAAACATTCTAGCACTGAGTAGGCATGTACAGATCGCTTTTGGGACCCAAAAATATCGAATTTTCGGGGGTTTAGGGCCAGAATTTGAGATATAAACGGGTAGAGAAGATGCATGCACATATCGACTTTTTGGCACCTAAAACATCGATTTTGAGCATGTTTTGGGCCTGTATTTTGAAAATACTCTAACACGGAGTAGGCATGTACAGATCGCTTCTGGGACCCCTAAATATCGAAGTTTCGGGTGTTTTGGGACTGAATTTGAGATATCGACTTTTTGGCAACTAAAACATCGATTTTGAGCATGTTTTTGGCCTGTATTTTGAAAATACTCTAACACGGAGTAGGCATGTACAGATCGCTTCTGGGTCCCCAAAATATCGAATTTTCGGGTGTTTTGAGCCTGAATTTGAGATATAAACGGGTACTGAAGAGGCATGCACATATCTACTTTTTGGCACCTAAAACATCGATTCTCAGCATGTTTTGGGGCTGTATTTTGAAAATACTCTATCACGGAGTAGGCATGTACAGATCGCTTCTGGGACCCCAAAATATCGAATTTTCGGGTGTTTTGAGCCTGAATTTGAGATATCGCCTTTATGCACCTAAAATATCGATTTTTAGCATGTTTTGAGCCTATATTTTGAAAATATTCTAGCACTGAGTAGGCATGTACAGATCGCTTCTGGGACCCCAAAATATCGAATTTTTGAGTGTTTTGAGCCTGAATTTGAGATATAAACGAGTACAGAAGATGCATGCACATATCGACTTTTGGGCACCTAAAATATCGATTTTGAGCATGTTTTGAGCCTATATTTTGAAAACATTCTAGCACTGAGTAGGCATGTACAGATCGCTTCTGGGACCCCAAAATATCGAATTTTCGGGTGTTTTGAGCCTGAATTTGAGATATAAACGAGTATAGAAGAAGCATACACATATTGACTTTAGGCACCAAAAATATCGATTTTCAGCATGTTTTGGGCCTGAATTTTGAAAATACTCTAACACGGAGTAGGCATGTACAGATCGCTTCTGGGACCCCTAAAAGATCGAATTTTCGCTTGTTTAAGACCAGAATTTGAGATATAAACGGGTACAGAAGATGCATGCACATATCGACTTTTGGGCACCTAAAAGATCGATTTTCAGTATGTTTTTGGCCTGTATTTTGAAAATACTCTAAAACGGAGTATGCATGTACAGATCGCTTCTGGGACCCCTAAATATCGAAGTTTCGGGTGTTTTGGGACTGAATTTGAGATATCGACTTTTTGGCACCTACAATATCGATTTGTAGCATGGTTTGAGCCTATATTTTGAAAATATTCTAGCACCGAGTAGGCATGTACAGATCGCTTCTGGGACCCCAAAATATCGAATTTTCGGGTGTTTTGAGCTTGAATTTGAGATATAAACGAGTACAGTAGATGCATGCACATATCGACTTTTGGGCACCTAAAATATCGATTTTCAGTATGTTTTTGGCCTGTATTTTGAAAATACTCTATCACGGAGTAGGCATGTACAGATCGCTTCTGGGACCCTTAAATATCGAATTTTCGGGTGTTTTGGGACTGAATTTGAGATATCGACTTTTTGGCACCTAAAATATCGATTTTTAGCATGTTTTTAGCCTATATTTTGAAAATATTCTAGCACTGAGTAGGCATGTACAGATTGCTTCTGCGACCCCAAAATATTGAATTTTCGGGTGTTTTGAGCCTGAATTTGAGATATAAACGGGTACAGAAAATACATGCACATATTGACTTTGGGCATCTAAAATATCGATTTTCAGCATGTTTTGGGCATGTATTTTGAAAATACTCTAACACGGAGTAGGCATGTACAGATCGCTTCTTTGACCCCAAAATATCGAATTTTCGGGTGTTTTGAGCCTGAATTTGAGATATAAACGGGTACTGAAGATGCATGCACATATCGACTTTTCGGCACCTAAAACATCGATTTTGAGCCTGTTTTGGGCCTGTATTTTGAAAATACTCTAACACGGAGTAGGCATGTACAGATCGCTTCTGGGACCCCAAAATATCGAATTTTCGGGTGTTTTGGGCCTTAATTTGAGATATCGCCTTTACGCACCTAAAATATCGATTTTTAGCATGTTTTGTGCCTATATATTGAAAATATTCTAGCACTGAGTAGGCATGTACAGATCGCTTCTGGGACCCCAAAATATCGAATTTTCGGGTGTTTTGAGCCTGAATTTGAGATATAAACGGGTACTGAAGATGCATGCACATATTAACTTTGGGCATCTAAAATATCGATTTTCAGCATGTTTTGGGCATGTATTTTGAAAATACTCTAACCCTGAGTAGGCATGTACCGATCGCTTCTGGGACCCCAAAATATCGAATTTTCGGGTGTTTTGAGCCTGAATTTGGGATATAAACGGGTACTGAGGGTGCATGCACATATCGACTTTTCGGCACCTAAAATATCGATTTTCAGTATGTTTTTGGCCTGTATTTTGAAAATACTCTATCACGGAGTAGGCATGTACAGATCGCTTCTGGGACCCTTAAATATCGAATTTTCGGGTGTTTTGGGACTGAATTTGAGATATCGACTGTTTGGCACCTAAAATATCGATTTTTAGCATGTTTTTAGCCTATATTTTGAAAATATTCTAGCACTGAGTAGGCATGTACAGATTGCTTCTGCGACCCAAAAAAATTTAAATTTCGGGTGTTTTGAGCCTGTATTTGAGATATAAACGGGTACAGAAGATACATGCACATATTGACTTTGGGCATCTAAAATATCGATTTTCAGCATGTTTTGGGCATGTATTTTGAAAATACTCTAACACGGAGTAGGCATGTACAGATCGCTTCTGGGACCCCAAAATATCGAATTTTCGGGTGTTTTGGGCCTTAATTTGAGATATCGCCTTTACGCACCTAAAATATCGATTTTTAGCATGTTTTGAGCTTATATTTTGAAATATTCTAGCACTAAGTAGGCATGTACAGATTGCTTCTGGGACCACAAAATATTGAATTTTCGGGTGTTTAGGGCCAGAATTTGAGATATAAACGGGTACAGAAGATGCATGCACATATCGACTTTTGGGCACCTAAAATATCGATTTTGAGCATGTTTTAAGCCTATATTTTGAAAACATTCTAGCACTGAGAAGGTATGTACAGATCGTTTCTGGGACCCAAAAATATCGAATTTTCTCGTGTTTAGGGCCAGAATTTGAGATTTAAACGGGTACAGAAGATGCATGCACATATCGACTTTTGGGCACCTAAAAGATCGATTTTCAGTATGTTTTTGGCCTGTATTTTGAAAATACTCTAAAACGGAGTATGCATGTACAGATCGCTTCTGGGACCCCTAAATATCGAAGTTTCGGGTGTTTTGGGACTGAATTTGAGATATCGACTTTTTGGCACCTACAATATCGATTTGTAGCATGGTTTGAGCCTATATTTTGAAAATATTCTAGCACCGAGTAGGCATGTACAGATCGCTTCTGGGACCCCAAAATATCGAATTTTCGGGTGTTTTGAGCTTGAATTTGAGATATAAACGAGTACAGTAGATGCATGCACATATCGACTTTTGGGCACCTAAAATATCGATTTTCAGTATGTTTTTGGCCTGTATTTTGAAAATACTCTATCACGGAGTAGGCATGTACAGATCGCTTCTGGGAACCTTAAATATCGAATTTTCGGGTGTTTTGGGACTGAATTTGAGATATCGACTTTTTGGCACCTAAAATATCGATTTTTAGCATGTTTTTAGCCTATATTTTGAAAATATTCTAGCACTGAGTAGGCATGTACAGATTGCTTCTGCGACCCCAAAATATTGAATTTTCGGGTGTTTTGAGCCTGAATTTGAGATATAAACGGGTACAGAAAATACATGCACATATTGACTTTGGGCATCTAAAATATCGATTTTCAGCATGTTTTGGGCATGTATTTTGAAAATACTCTAACACGGAGTAGGCATGTACAGATCGCTTCTTTGACCCCAAAATATCGAATTTTCAGGTGTTTTGAGCCTGAATTTGAGATATAAACGGGTACTGAAGATGCATGCACATATCGACTTTTCGGCACCTAAAACATCGATTTTGAGCCTGTTTTGGGCCTGTATTTTGAAAATACTCTAACACGGAGTAGGCATGTACAGATCGCTTCTGGGACCCCAAAATATCGAATTTTCGGGTGTTTTGGGCCTTAATTTGAGATATCGCCTTTACGCACCTAAAATATCGATTTTTAGCATGTTTTGTGCCTATATATTGAAAATATTCTAGCACTGAGTAGGCATGTACAGATCGCTTCTGGGACCCCAAAATATCGAATTTTCGGGTGTTTTGAGCCTGAATTTGAGATATAAACGGGTACTGAAGATGCATGCACATATTAACTTTGGGCATCTAAAATATCGATTTTCAGCATGTTTTGGGCATGTATTTTGAAAATACTCTAACACTGAGTAGGCATGTACCGATCGCTTCTGGGACCCCAAAATATCGAATTTTCGGGTGTTTTGAGCCTGAATTTGGGATATAAACGGGTACTGAGGGTGCATGCACATATCGACTTTTCGGCACCTAAAATATCGATTTTCAGTATGTTTTTGGCCTGTATTTTGAAAATACTCTATCACGGAGTAGGCATGTACAGATCGCTTCTGGGACCCTTAAATATCGAATTTTCGGGTGTTTTGGGACTGAATTTGAGATATCGACTGTTTGGCACCTAATATATCGATTTTTAGCATGTTTTTAGCCTATATTTTGAAAATATTCTAGCACTGAGTAGGCATGTACAGATTGCTTCTGCGACCCAAAAAAATTTAAATTTTGGGTGTTTTGAGCCTGTATTTGAGATATAAACGGGTACAGAAGATACATGCACATATTGACTTTGGGCATCTAAAATATCGATTTTCAGCATGTTTTGGGCATGTATTTTGAAAATACTCTAACACGGAGTAGGCATGTACAGATCGCTTCTGGGACCCCAAAATATCGAATTTTCGGGTGTTTTGGGACTTAATTTGAGATATCGCCTTTACGCACCTAAAATATCGATTTTTAGCATGTTTTGAGCTTATATTTTGAAATATTCTAGCACTAAGTAGGCATGTACAGATTGCTTCTGGGACCACAAAATATTGAATTTTCGGGTGTTTAGGGCCAGAATTTGAGATATAAACGGGTACAGAAGATGCATGCACATATCGACTTTTGGGCACCTAAAATATCGATTTTGAACATGTTTTAAGCCTATATTTTGAAAACATTCTAGCACTGAGAAGGTATGTACAGATCGTTTCTGGGACCCAAAAATATCGAATTTTCTCGTGTTTAGGGCCAGAATTTGAGATTTAAACGGGTACAGAAGATCCATGCACATATCGACTTTTGGGCACCTAAAATATCGATTTTGAGCATGTTTTAAGCCTATGTTTTGAAAACATTCTAGCACTGAGTAGGCATGTACAGATCGCTTCTGGGACCCCAAAATATCGAATTTTCGGGTGTTTTGAGCTTGAATTTGAGATATAAACGAGTACAGAAGATGCATGCACATATCGACTTTAGGGAACTTAAAAATATTGATTTTGAGCATGTTTTGAGCCTGAATTTTGAAAACATTCTAGCGCTGAGTAGGCATGTACAGATCGCTTCTGGGACCCCTAAATATCGAATTTTCGGGTGTTTTGGGCCTTAATTTGAGATATCGATTTTTTGGCACCTAAAATATCGATTTTTAGCATGTTTTGAGCCTATATTTTGAAAATATTCTAGCACTGAGTAGGCATGTACAGATTGCTTCTGGGACCCCAAAATATCGAATTTTCGGGTGTTTTGAGCTTGAATTTGAGATATACACGAGTACAGAAGATGCATGCACATATCGACTTTTGGGCACCTAAAATATCGATTTTGAGCATGTTTTGAGCCTATATTTTGAAAACATTCTAGCACTGAGTAGGCATGTACAGATCGCTTTTGGGACCCCAAAATATCGAATTTTCGGGTGTTTAGGGCCAGAATTTGAGATATAAACGGGTAGAGAAGATGCATGCACATATCGACTTTTTGGCACCTAAAACATCGATTTTGAGCATGTTTTGGGCCTGTATTTAGAAAATACTCTAACACGGAGTAGGCATGTACAGATAGCTTCTGGGACCCCTAAATATCGAAGTTTCGGGTGTTTTGGGACTGAATTTGAGATATCGACTTTTTGGCAACTAAAACATCGATTTTGAGCATGTTTTTGGCCTATATTTTGAAAATACTCTAACACGGAGTAGGCATGTACAGATCGCTTCTGGGACCCCAAAATATCGAATTTTCGGGTGTTTTGAGCCTGAATTTGAGATATAAACAGGTACTGAAGATGCATGCACATATTGACTTTTTGGCACCTAAAACATCGATTTTCAGCTTTTTTTGGGCCTGTATTTTGAAAATACTCTATCACGGAGTAGGCATGTACAGATCGCTTCTGGGACCCCAAAATATCCAATTTTCGGGTGTTTTGAGCCTGAATTTGAGATATCGCCTTTATGCACCTAAAATATCGATTTTTAGCATGTTTTGAGCCTATATTTTGAAAATATTCTAGCACTGAGTAAGCATGTACAGATCGCTTCTGGGACCACAAAATATCGAATTTTTGAGTGTTTTGAGCCTGAATTTGAGATATAAACGAGTACAGAAGATGCATGCACATATCGACTTTTGGGCACCTAAAATATCGATTTTGAGCATGTTTTGAGCCTATATTTTGAAAAAATTCTAGCACTGAGTAGGCATGTACAGATCGCTTCTGGGACCCCAAAATATCGAATTTTCGGGTGTTTTGAGCCTGAATTTGAGATATAAACGAGTATAGAAGAAGCATACACATATTGACTTTAGGCACCAAAAATATCGATTTTCAGCATGTTTTGGGCCTGAATTTTGAAAATACTCTAACACGGAGTAGGCATGTACAGATCGCTTCTGGGACCCCTAAAATATCGAATTTTCGCTTGTTTAGGACCAGAATTTGAGATATAAACGGGTACAGAAGATGCATGCACATATCGACTTTTGGGCACCTAAAAGATCGATTTTCAGTATGTTTTTGGCCTGTATTTTGAAAATACTCTAAAACGGAGTATGCATGTACAGATCGCTTCTGGGACCCCTAAATATCGAAGTTTCGGGTGTTTTGGGACTGAATTTGAGATATCGACTTTTTTTCACCTACAATATCAATTTATAGCATGGTTTGAGCCTATATTTCGAAAATATTCTAGCACCGAGTAGGCATGTACAGATCGCTTCTGGGACCCCAAAATATCGAATTTTCGGGTGTTTTGAGCTTGAATTTGAGATATAAACGAATACAGAAGATGCATGCACATATTGACTTTGGGCATATAAATTATCTATTTTCAGCATGTTTTGGGCCTGTATTTTGAAAATACTCTAACACGGAGTAGGCATGTACAGATCGCTTCTGGGACCCCAAAATATCGAATTTTCTTGTGTTTTGAGCCTGAATTTGAGATATAAACGGGTACTGAAGATGCATGCACATATCGACTTTTCGGCACCTAAAACATAGATTTTGAGCATGTTTTGGGCCTGTATTTTGAAAATACTCTAACACGGAGTAGGCATGTACAGATCGCTTCTGGGACCCCAAAATATCGAATTTTCGGGTGTTTTGAGCCTGAATTTGAGATATCGCCTTTATGCACCTAAAATATCGATTTTTTGCATGTTTTGAGCCTATATTTTGAAAATATTCTAGCCTTGAGTAGGCATGTACAGATCGCTTCTGGGACCCCAAAATATCGAATTTTCAAATGTGTTTTGAGCCTGAATTTGAGATATAAACGAGTACAGAAGATGCATGCACATATCGACTTTTGGGCACCTAATATATCGATTTTGAGCATGTTTTGAGCCTATATTTTGAAAAAATTCTAGCACTGAGTAGGCATGTACAGATCGCTTCTGGGACCCCAAAATATCGAATTTTCGGGTGTTTTGGGCCTGAATTTGAGATATCGCCTTTACGCACCTAAAATATCGATTTTTAGCATGTTTTGAGCCTATATTTTGAAAATATTCTACCACTGAGTAGGCATGTACAGATCGCTTCTGGGACCCCAAAATATCGAATTTTTGGGTGTTTTGAGCTTGAATTTGAGACATAAACGAGTACAGAAGATACATTCACATATCGACTTTTTGGCACCTAAAACATCTATTTTGAGCATGTTTTGGGCCTGTATTTTGAAAATACTCTAACACGGAGTAGGCATGTACAGATCGCTTCTGGGACCCCTAAATATCGAATTTTCGGGTGTTTTGGGCCTTAATTTGAGATATCGACTTTTTGGCACATAAAATATCGATTTTTAGCATGTTTTGAGCCTATATTTTGAAAAAATTCAAGCACTGAGTAGGCATGTACAGATCGCTTCTGGGACCCCAAAATATCGAATTTTCGGGTGTTTTGGGCCTGAATTTGAGATATCGCCTTTACGCACCTAAAATATCGATTTTTAGCATGTTTTGAGCCTATATTTTGAAAATATTCTACCACTGAGTAGGCATGTACAGATTGCTTCTGGGACCCCAAAATATCGAATTTTCGGGTGTTTAGGGCCAGAATTTGAAATATAAACGGGTACAGAAGATGCATGCACATATCGACTTTTGTGCACCTAAAATATCGATTTTCAGTATGTTTTTGGCCTGTATTTTGAAAATACTCTAACACGGAGTAGGCATGTACAGATCCCTTCAGGGACCCCTAAATATCGAATTTTCGGGTGTTTTGGGACTGAATTTGAGATATCGACTTTTTGGCACCTGAATTATCGATTTTGAGCATGTTTTAAGCCTATATTTTGAAAATATTCTAGCACTGAGTAGGCATGTACAGATCGCTTCTGGGACCCCAAAATATCGAATTTTCGGGTGTTTTGAGCCTGAATTTGAGATATAAACGAGTATAAAAGAAGCATACACATATTGACTTTAGGCACCAAAAATTTCGATTTTCAGCATGTTTTGGGCCTGAATTTTGAAAATACTCTAACACGGAGTAGGCATGTACAGATCGCTTCTGGGACCCCAAAATATCGAATTTTCGCTTGTTTAGGACCAGAATTTGAGATATAAACGGGTACAGAAGATGTATGCACATATCGACTTTTGGGCACCTAAAAGATCGATTTTCAGTATGTTTTTGACCTGTATTTTGAAAATACTCTAAAACAGAGTATGCATGTACAGATCGCTTCTGGGACCCCTAAATATCGAAGTTTCGGTTGTTTTGGGACTGAATTTGAGATATCGACTTTTTGGCACCTAAAATATCGATTTGTAGCATGTTTTGAGCCTATATTTTTAAAATATTCTAGCACTGAGTAGACATGTACAGATCGCTTCTGGGACACCAAAATATCGAATTTTCGGGTGTTTTGAGCTTGAATTTGAGATATAAACGAATACAGAAGATGCATGCACATATCGACTTTTGGGCACCTAATATATCGATTTTGAACATGTTTTTGAGCCTATAACTTTGAAAACATTCTAGCACTGAGTAGGTATTTACAGATCGCTTCTGGGACCCCAAAATATTGAATTTGGGGTATTTTGAGCCTGAATTTGAGATATAAACGGGTACAGAAGATACATGCACATATTGACTTTGGGCATCTAAATTATCGATTTTCAGCATGTTTTGGGCCTGTATTTTGAAAATAATCTAACACGGAGTAGGCATGTGCAGATCGCTTCTGGGACCCCAAAATATCGAATTTTCGGGTGTTTTGAGCCTGAATTTGAGATATCGCCTTTATGCACCTAAAATATCGATTTTGAGCATGTTTTGAGCCTATATTTTGAAAATATTCTAGCACTGAGTAGGCATGTACAGATCGCTTCTGGGACCCCAAAATATCGAATTTTCGAGTGTTTTGAGCCTGAATTTGAGATATAAACGAGTACAGAAGATGCATGCACATATCGACATTTGGGCACCTAAAATATCGATTTTGAGCATGTTTTGAGCCTATATTTTGAAAAAATTCAAGCACTGAGTAGGCATGTACAGATCGCTTCTGGGACCCCAAAATATCGAATTTTCGGGTGTTTTGGGCCTGAATTTGAGATATCGCCTTTACGCACCTAAAATATCGATTTTTAGCATGTTTTGAGCCTATATTTTGAAAATATTCTACCACTGAGTAGGCATGTACAGATCGCTTCTGGGACCCCAAAATATCGAATTTTTGGTTGTTTTGAGCTTGAATTTGAGATATAAACGAGTACAGAAGATGCATGCACATATCGACTTTTTGGCACCTAAAACATCGATTTTGAGCATGTTTTGGGCCTGTATTTTGAAAATACTCTAACACGGAGTAGGCATGTACAGATCGCTTCTGGGACCCCTAAATATCGAATTTTCGGGTGTTTTGGGCCTTAATTTGAGATATCGACTTTTTGGCACATAAAATATCGATTTTTAGCATGTTTTTAGCCTATATTTTGAAAATATTCTAGCACTGAGTAGGCATGTACAGATTGCTTCTGGGACCACAAAATATCGAATTTTCGGGTGTTTAGGGCCAGAATTTGAAATATAAACGGGTACAGAAGATGCATGCACATATCGACTTTTGTGCACCTAAAATATCGATTTTCAGTATGTTTTTGGCCTGTATTTTGAAAATACTCTAACAAGGAGTAGGCATGTACAGATCCCTTCAGGGACCCCTAAATATCGAATTTTAGGGTGTTTTGGGACTGAATTTGAGATATCGACTTTTTGGCACCTGAATTATCGATTTTGAGCATGTTTTAAGCCTATATTTTGAAAATATTCTAGCACTGAGTAGGCATGGACAGATTGCTTCTGGGACCCCAAAATATCGAATTTTCGGGTGTTTAGGGCCAGAATTTGAAATATAAACGGGTACAGAAGATGCATGCACATATCGACTTTTGGGCACCTAAAAGATCGATTTTTAGTATGTTTTTGGCCTGTATTTTGATAATACTCTAACACGGAGTAGGCATGTACAGATCTCTTCTGTGACCCCTAAATATCGAATTTTAGGGTGTTTTGGGACTGAATTTGAGATATCGACTTTTTGGCACCTAAATTATCGATTTTTAGCATGTTTTTAGCCTATATTTTGAAAATATTCTAGCACTGAGTAGGCATGTACAGATTGCTTCTGGGACCACAAAATATTGAATTTTCGGGTGTTTTCAGCCTGAATTTGAGATATAAACGGGTACAGAAGATACATGCACATATTGACTTTAGGCATCTAAAATATCGATTTTCAGCTTTTTTGGGGCATGTATTTTGAAAATACTCTGACACGGAGTAGGTATGTACAGATCGCTTATGGGACCCCAAAATATCGAATTTTCGGGTGTTTTGAGCCTGAATTAGAGATATAAACGGGTACTGAAGATGCATGCACATATCGACTTTTTGGCACCTAAAACATAGATTTTGAGCATGTTTTGGGCCTGTATTTTGAAAATACTCTAACACGGAGTAGGCATGTACAGATCGCTTCTGGGACCCCTAAATATCGAATTTTCGGGTGTTTTGGGCCTTAATTTGAGATATCGCTTTTACGCACCTAAAATATCGATTTTTAGCATGTTTTGAGCCTATATTTTGAAAATATTCTAGCACTGAGTAGGCATGTACAGATTGCTTCTGGGACCCCAAAATATTGAATTTTCGGGTGTTTTGAGCCTGAATTTGAGATATAAACGGGTACAGAAGATACATGCACATATTGACTTTGTGCATCTAAAATATCGATTTTCAGCATGTTTTGGGCCTGTATTTTGAAAATACTCTAACACGGAGTAGGCATGTACAGATCGCTTCTGGGACCCCAAAATATCGAATTTTCGGGTGTTTTGAGCCTGAATTTGAGATATAAACGGGTACTGAAGATGCATGCACATATCGACTTTTGGGCACCTAAAACATCGATTTTGAGCATGTTTTGGGCCTGTATTTTGAAAATACTCTAACACGGAGTATGCATGTACATATCGCTTCTAGGACCCCAAAATATCGAATTTTCGGGTGTTTTGGGCCTGAATTTGAGATATCGCCTTTACGCACCTAAAATATCGATTTTGAGCATGTTTTGAGCCTGTATTTTAAAAATATTCTGGCACTGAGTAGGCATGTACAGATCGCTTCTGGGACCCCAAAATATCGAATTTTCGGGTGTTTTGAGCTTGAATTTGAGATATAAACGAGTACAGAAGATGCATGCACATATCGACTTTTGGGCACCTAAAATATCGATTTTCAGTATGTTTTTGGCCTGTATTTTGAAAATACTCTATCACGGAGTAGGCATGTACAGATCGCTTCTGGGACCCTAAAATATCGAATTTTCGGGTGTTTTGGGACTGAATTTGAGATATCGACTTTTTGGCACCTAAAATATCGATTTTTAGCATGTTTTTTGCCTATATTTTGAAAATATTCTAGCACTGAGTAGGCATGTACAGATTGCTTCTGGGACCCCAAAATATTGAATTTTCGGGTGTTTTGAGCCTGAATTTGAGATATAAACGGGTACAGAAGATACATGCACATATTGACTTTGGGCATCTAAAATATCGATTTTCAGCATGTTTTGGGCATGTATTTTGAAAATACTCAAACACGGAGTAGGCATGTACAGATTGCTTCTTAGTCCCCAAAATATCGAATTTTCGGGTGTTTTGAGCCTGAATTTGAGATATAAACGGGTACTGAAGATGCATGCACATAATAACTTTGGGCACCTAAAACATAGATTTTGAGCATGTTTTGGGCCTGTATTTTGAAAATACTCTAACACGGAGTAGGCATGTACAGATCGCTTCTGGGACCACTAAATAATAAATTTTCGGATGTTTTGGGCCTTAATTTGAGATATCGCCTTTACACACCTAAAATATCGATTTTTAGCATGTTTTGAGCCTATATTTTGAAAATATTCTAGCACTGAGTAGGCATGTACAGATTGCTTCTGGGACCCCCAAAAATTGAATTTTCGGTTGTTTTGAGCCTGAATTTGAGATATAAACGGTTACAGAAGATACATGCACATATTGACTTTGTGCATCTAAAATATCGATTTTCAGCATGTTTTGGGCCTGTATTTTGAAAATATTCTAGCACTGAGTAGGCATGTACAGATTGCTTCTGGGACCACAAAATATCGAATTTTCGGGTGTTTAGGGCCAGAATTTGAAATATAAACGGGTACAGAAGATGCATGCACATATCGACTTTTGTGCACCTAAAATATCGATTTTCAGTATGTTTTTGGCCTGTATTTTGAAAATACTCTAACAAGGAGTAGGCATGTACAGATCCCTTCAGGGACCCCTAAATATCGAATTTTAGGGTGTTTTGGGACTGAATTTGAGATATCGACTTTTTGGCACCTGAATTATCGATTTTGAGCATGTTTTAAGCCTATATTTTGAAAATATTCTAGCACTGAGTAGGCATGGACAGATTGCTTCTGGGACCCCAAAATATCGAATTTTCGGGTGTTTAGGGCCAGAATTTGAAATATAAACGGGTACAGAAGATGCATGCACATATCGACTTTTGGGCACCTAAAAGATCGATTTTTAGTATGTTTTTGGCCTGTATTTTGATAATACTCTAACACGGAGTAGGCATGTACAGATCTCTTCTGTGACCCCTAAATATCGAATTTTAGGGTGTTTTGGGACTGAATTTGAGATATCGACTTTTTGGCACCTAAATTATCGATTTTTAGCATGTTTTTAGCCTATATTTTGAAAATATTCTAGCACTGAGTAGGCATGTACAGATTGCTTCTGGGACCACAAAATATTGAATTTTCGGGTGTTTTCAGCCTGAATTTGAGATATAAACGGGTACAGAAGATACATGCACATATTGACTTTAGGCATCTAAAATATCGATTTTCAGCTTTTTTGGGGCATGTATTTTGAAAATACTCTGACACGGAGTAGGTATGTACAGATCGCTTATGGGACCCCAAAATATCGAATTTTCGGGTGTTTTGAGCCTGAATTAGAGATATAAACGGGTACTGAAGATGCATGCACATATCGACTTTTTGGCACCTAAAACATAGATTTTGAGCATGTTTTGGGCCTGTATTTTGAAAATACTCTAACACGGAGTAGGCATGTACAGATCGCTTCTGGGACCCCTAAATATCGAATTTTCGGGTGTTTTGGGCCTTAATTTGAGATATCGCTTTTACGCACCTAAAATATCGATTTTTAGCATGTTTTGAGCCTATATTTTGAAAATATTCTAGCACTGAGTAGGCATGTACAGATTGCTTCTGGGACCCCAAAATATTGAATTTTCGGGTGTTTTGAGCCTGAATTTGAGATATAAACGGGTACAGAAGATACATGCACATATTGACTTTGTGCATCTAAAATATCGATTTTCAGCATGTTTTGGGCCTGTATTTTGAAAATACTCTAACACGGAGTAGGCATGTACAGATCGCTTCTGGGACCCCAAAATATCGAATTTTCGGGTGTTTTGAGCCTGAATTTGAGATATAAACGGGTACTGAAGATGCATGCACATATCGACTTTTGGGCACCTAAAACATCGATTTTGAGCATGTTTTGGGACTGTATTTTGAAAATACTCTAACACGGAGTATGCATGTACATATCGCTTCTAGGACCCCAAAATTTCGAATTTTCGGGTGTTTTGGGCCTGAATTTGAGATATCGCCTTTACGCACCTAAAATATCGATTTTGAGCATGTTTTGAGCCTGTATTTTAAAAATATTCTGGCACTGAGTAGGCATGTACAGATCGCTTCTGGGACCCCAAAATATCGAATTTTCGGGTGTTTTGAGCTTGAATTTGAGATATAAACGAGTACAGAAGATGCATGCACATATCGACTTTTGGGCACCTAAAATATCGATTTTCAGTATGTTTTTGGCCTGTATTTTGAAAATACTCTATCACGGAGTAGGCATGTACAGATCGCTTCTGGGACCCTAAAATATCGAATTTTCGGGTGTTTTGGGACTGAATTTGAGATATCGACTTTTTGGCACCTAAAATATCGATTTTTAGCATGTTTTTTGCCTATATTTTGAAAATATTCTAGCACTGAGTAGGCATGTACAGATTGCTTCTGGGACCCCAAAATATTGAATTTTCGGGTGTTTTGAGCCTGAATTTGAGATATAAACGGGTACAGAAGATACATGCACATATTGACTTTGGGCATCTAAAATATCGATTTTCAGCATGTTTTGGGCATGTATTTTGAAAATACTCAAACACGGAGTAGGCATGTACAGATTGCTTCTTAGTCCCCAAAATATCGAATTTTCGGGTGTTTTGAGCCTGAATTTGAGATATAAACGGGTACTGAAGATGCATGCACATAATAACTTTGGGCACCTAAAACATAGATTTTGAGCATGTTTTGGGCCTGTATTTTGAAAATACTCTAACACGGAGTAGGCATGTACAGATCGCTTCTGGGACCACTAAATAATAAATTTTCGGATGTTTTGGGCCTTAATTTGAGATATCGCCTTTACACACCTAAAATATCGATTTTTAGCATGTTTTGAGCCTATATTTTGAAAATATTCTAGCACTGAGTAGGCATGTACAGATTGCTTCTGGGACCCCCAAAAATTGAATTTTCGGTTGTTTTGAGCCTGAATTTGAGATATAAACGGTTACAGAAGATACATGCACATATTGACTTTGTGCATCTAAAATATCGATTTTCAGCATGTTTTGGGCCTGTATTTTGAAAATACTCTAACACGGAGTAGGCATGTACAGATCGCTTCTGGGACCCCTAAATATCGAATTTTCGGGTGTTTTGAGCCTGAATTTGAGATATAAACGGGTACTGAAGATGCATGCACATATCGACTTTTGGGCACCTAAAACATCGATTTTGAGCATGTTTTGGGCCTGTATTTTGAAAATACTCTAACACGGAGTATGCATGTACAGATCGCTTCTGGGACCTCAAAATATCGAATTTTCGGGTGTTTTGGGCCTGAATTTGAGATATCGCTTTTACGCACCTAAAATATCGATTTTGAGCATGTTTTGAGCCTATATTTTAAAAATATTCTAGCACTGAGTAGGCATGTACAGATTGCTTCTGGGACCCCAAAATATCGAATTTTCGGGTGTTTTGAGCTTGAATTTGAGATATAAACGAGTACAGAAGATGCATGCACATATCGACTTTTGGGCACCTAAAATATCGATTTTCAGTATGTTTTTGGCCTGTATTTTGAAAATACTCTATCACGAAGTAGGCATGTACAGATCGCTTCTGGGACCCTTAAATATAGAATTTTCGGGTGTATTGGGACTGAATTTGAGATATCGACTTTTTGGCACCTAAAATATCGATTTTTAGCATGTTTTTAGCCTATATTTTGAAAATATTCTATCACTGAGTAGGCATGTACAGATTGCTTCTGGGACCCCAAAATATTGAATTTTAGGGTGTTTTGAGCCTGAATTTGAGATATAAACGGGTACAGAAGATACATGCACATATCGACTTTGGGCACCTAAAACATCGATTTTGAGCATGTTTTGGGCCTGTATTTTGAAAATACTCTAACACGGAGTAGGCATGTACAGATCGCTTCTGGGACCCCAAAATATCGAATTTTCGGGTGTTTTGGGCCTTAATTTGAGATATCGCCTTTACGCACCTAAAATATCGATTTTTAGCATGTTTTGAGCCTATTTATTGAAAATATTCTACCACTGAGTAGGCATGTACAGATCGCTTCTGGGACCCCAAAATATCGAATTTTCGGGTGTTTTGAGCCTGAATTTGAGATATAAACGGGTACTGAAGATGCATGCACATATTAACTTTGGGCATCTAAAATATCGATTTTCAGCATGTTTTGGGCATGTATATTGAAAATACTCTAACACGGAGTAGGCATGTACCGATCGCTTCTGGGACCCCAAAATATCGAATTTTCGGTTGTTTTGACCCTGAATTTGAGATATAAACGTTTACTGAGGGTGCATTCACATATCGACTTTTGGGCACCTAAAATATCGATTTTGAGCATGTTTTAAGCCTATATTTTGAAAACATTCTAGCACTGAGTAGGCATGTACAGATCGCTTCTGGGACCCCAAAATATCGAATTTTCGGGTGTTTTGAGCTTGAATTTGAGATATAAACGAGTACAGAAGATGCATGCACATATCGACTTTAGGGAACTTAAAATATCGATTTTGAGCATGTTTTGAGCCTGAATTTTGAAAACATTCTAGCACTGAGTAGGCATGTACAGATCGCTTCTGGGACCCCTAAATATCGAATTTTTGGGTGTTTTGGGCCTTAATTTGAGATATCGACTTTTTGGCACCTAAAATATCGATTTTTAGCATGTTTTTAGCCTATATTTTGAAAATATTCTAGCACTGAGTAGGCATGTACAGATCGCTTCTGAGACCCCAAAATATCGAATTTTCGGTTGTTTTGAGCTTGAATTTCAGATATAAACAAGTACAGAAGATGCATGCACATATCGACTTTTGGGCACCTAAAATATCGATTTTGAGCATGTTTTGAGCCTATATTTTGAAAACATTCTAGCACTGAGTAGGCATGTACAGATCGCTTTTGGGACCCAAAAATATCGAATTTTCGGGGGTTTAGGGCCAGAATTTGAGATATAAACGGGTAGAGAAGATGCATGCACATATCGACTTTTTGGCACCTAAAACATCGATTTTGAGCATGTTTTGGGCCTGTATTTTGAAAATACTCTAACACGGAGTAGGCATGTACAGATCGCTTCTGGGACCCCTAAATATCGAAGTTTCGGGTGTTTTGGGACTGAATTTGAGATATCGACTTTTTGGCAACTAAAACATCGATTTTGAGAATGTTTTTGGCCTGTATTTTGAAAATACTCTAACACGGAGTAGGCATGTACAGATCGCTTCTGGGTCCCCAAAATATCGAATTTTCGGGTGTTTTGAGCCTGAATTTGAGATATAAACGGGTACTGAAGAGGCATGCACATATCTACTTTTTGGCACCTAAAACATCGATTCTCAGCATGTTTTGGGGCTGTATTTTGAAAATACTCTATCACGGAGTAGGCATGTACAGATCGCTTCTGGGACCCCAAAATATCGAATTTTCGGGTGTTTTGAGCCTGAATTTGAGATATCGCCTTTATGCACCTAAAATATCGATTTTTAGCATGTTTTGAGCCTATATTTTGAAAATATTCTAGCACTGAGTAGGCATGTACAGATCGCTTCTGGGACCCCAAAATATCGAATTTTTGAGTGTTTTGAGCCTGAATTTGAGATATAAACGAGTACAGAAGATGCATGCACATATCGACTTTTGGGCACCTAAAATATCGATTTTGAGCATGTTTTGAGCCTATATTTTGAAAACATTCTAGCACTGAGTAGGCATGTACAGATCGCTTCTGGGACCCCAAAATATCGAATTTTCGGGTGTTTTGAGCCTGAATTTGAGATATAAACGAGTATAGAAGAAGCATACACATATTGACTTTAGGCACCAAAAATATCGATTTTCAGCATGTTTTGGGCCTGAATTTTGAAAATACTCTAACACGGAGTAGGCATGTACAGATCGCTTCTGGGACCCCTAAAAGATCGAATTTTCGCTTGTTTAAGACCAGAATTTGAGATATAAACGGGTACAGAAGATGCATGCACATATCGACTTTTGGGCACCTAAAAGATCGATTTTCAGTATGTTTTTGGCCTGTATTTTGAAAATACTCTAAAACGGAGTATGCATGTACAGATCGCTTCTGGGACCCCTAAATATCGAAGTTTCGGGTGTTTTGGGACTGAATTTGAGATATCGACTTTTTGGCACCTACAATATCGATTTGTAGCATGGTTTGAGCCTATATTTTGAAAATATTCTAGCACCGAGTAGGCATGTACAGATCGCTTCTGGGACCCCAAAATATCGAATTTTCGGGTGTTTTGAGCTTGAATTTGAGATATAAACGAGTACAGTAGATGCATGCACATATCGACTTTTGGGCACCTAAAATATCGATTTTCAGTATGTTTTTGGCCTGTATTTTGAAAATACTCTATCACGGAGTAGGCATGTACAGATCGCTTCTGGGACCCTTAAATATCGAATTTTCGGGTGTTTTGGGACTGAATTTGAGATATCGACTTTTTGGCACCTAAAATATCGATTTTTAGCATGTTTTTAGCCTATATTTTGAAAATATTCTAGCACTGAGTAGGCATGTACAGATTGCTTCTGCGACCCCAAAATATTGAATTTTCGGGTGTTTTGAGCCTGAATTTGAGATATAAACGGGTACAGAAAATACATGCACATATTGACTTTGGGCATCTAAAATATCGATTTTCAGCATGTTTTGGGCATGTATTTTGAAAATACTCTAACACGGAGTAGGCATGTACAGATCGCTTCTTTGACCCCAAAATATCGAATTTTCGGGTGTTTTGAGCCTGAATTTGAGATATAAACGGGTACTGAAGATGCATGCACATATCGACTTTTCGGCACCTAAAACATCGATTTTGAGCCTGTTTTGGGCCTGTATTTTGAAAATACTCTAACACGGAGTAGGCATGTACAGATCGCTTCTGGGACCCCAAAATATCGAATTTTCGGGTGTTTTGGGCCTTAATTTGAGATATCGCCTTTACGCACCTAAAATATCGATTTTTAGCATGTTTTGTGCCTATATATTGAAAATATTCTAGCACTGAGTAGGCATGTACAGATCGCTTCTGGGACCCCAAAATATCGAATTTTCGGGTGTTTTGAGCCTGAATTTGAGATATAAACGGGTACTGAAGATGCATGCACATATTAACTTTGGGCATCTAAAATATCGATTTTCAGCATGTTTTGGGCATGTATTTTGAAAATACTCTAACCCTGAGTAGGCATGTACCGATCGCTTCTGGGACCCCAAAATATCGAATTTTCGGGTGTTTTGAGCCTGAATTTGGGATATAAACGGGTACTGAGGGTGCATGCACATATCGACTTTTCGGCACCTAAAATATCGATTTTCAGTATGTTTTTGGCCTGTATTTTGAAAATACTCTATCACGGAGTAGGCATGTACAGATCGCTTCTGGGACCCTTAAATATCGAATTTTCGGGTGTTTTGGGACTGAATTTGAGATATCGACTGTTTGGCACCTAAAATATCGATTTTTAGCATGTTTTTAGCCTATATTTTGAAAATATTCTAGCACTGAGTAGGCATGTACAGATTGCTTCTGCGACCCAAAAAAATTTAAATTTCGGGTGTTTTGAGCCTGTATTTGAGATATAAACGGGTACAGAAGATACATGCACATATTGACTTTGGGCATCTAAAATATCGATTTTCAGCATGTTTTGGGCATGTATTTTGAAAATACTCTAACACGGAGTAGGCATGTACAGATCGCTTCTGGGACCCCAAAATATCGAATTTTCGGGTGTTTTGGGCCTTAATTTGAGATATCGCCTTTACGCACCTAAAATATCGATTTTTAGCATGTTTTGAGCTTATATTTTGAAATATTCTAGCACTAAGTAGGCATGTACAGATTGCTTCTGGGACCACAAAATATTGAATTTTCGGGTGTTTAGGGCCAGAATTTGAGATATAAACGGGTACAGAAGATGCATGCACATATCGACTTTTGGGCACCTAAAATATCGATTTTGAGCATGTTTTAAGCCTATATTTTGAAAACATTCTAGCACTGAGAAGGTATGTACAGATCGTTTCTGGGACCCAAAAATATCGAATTTTCTCGTGTTTAGGGCCAGAATTTGAGATTTAAACGGGTACAGAAGATGCATGCACATATCGACTTTTGGGCACCTAAAAGATCGATTTTCAGTATGTTTTTGGCCTGTATTTTGAAAATACTCTAAAACGGAGTATGCATGTACAGATCGCTTCTGGGACCCCTAAATATCGAAGTTTCGGGTGTTTTGGGACTGAATTTGAGATATCGACTTTTTGGCACCTACAATATCGATTTGTAGCATGGTTTGAGCCTATATTTTGAAAATATTCTAGCACCGAGTAGGCATGTACAGATCGCTTCTGGGACCCCAAAATATCGAATTTTCGGGTGTTTTGAGCTTGAATTTGAGATATAAACGAGTACAGTAGATGCATGCACATATCGACTTTTGGGCACCTAAAATATCGATTTTCAGTATGTTTTTGGCCTGTATTTTGAAAATACTCTATCACGGAGTAGGCATGTACAGATCGCTTCTGGGACCCTTAAATATCGAATTTTCGGGTGTTTTGGGACTGAATTTGAGATATCGACTTTTTGGCACCTAAAATATCGATTTTTAGCATGTTTTTAGCCTATATTTTGAAAATATTCTAGCACTGAGTAGGCATGTACAGATTGCTTCTGCGACCCCAAAATATTGAATTTTCGGGTGTTTTGAGCCTGAATTTGAGATATAAACGGGTACAGAAAATACATGCACATATTGACTTTGGGCATCTAAAATATCGATTTTCAGCATGTTTTGGGCATGTATTTTGAAAATACTCTAACACGGAGTAGGCATGTACAGATCGCTTCTTTGACCCCAAAATATCGAATTTTCAGGTGTTTTGAGCCTGAATTTGAGATATAAACGGGTACTGAAGATGCATGCACATATCGACTTTTCGGCACCTAAAACATCGATTTTGAGCCTGTTTTGGGCCTGTATTTTGAAAATACTCTAACACGGAGTAGGCATGTACAGATCGCTTCTGGGACCCCAAAATATCGAATTTTCGGGTGTTTTGGGCCTTAATTTGAGATATCGCCTTTACGCACCTAAAATATCGATTTTTAGCATGTTTTGTGCCTATATATTGAAAATATTCTAGCACTGAGTAGGCATGTACAGATCGCTTCTGGGACCCCAAAATATCGAATTTTCGGGTGTTTTGAGCCTGAATTTGAGATATAAACGGGTACTGAAGATGCATGCACATATTAACTTTGGGCATCTAAAATATCGATTTTCAGCATGTTTTGGGCATGTATTTTGAAAATACTCTAACACTGAGTAGGCATGTACCGATCGCTTCTGGGACCCCAAAATATCGAATTTTCGGGTGTTTTGAGCCTGAATTTGGGATATAAACGGGTACTGAGGGTGCATGCACATATCGACTTTTCGGCACCTAAAATATCGATTTTCAGTATGTTTTTGGCCTGTATTTTGAAAATACTCTATCACGGAGTAGGCATGTACAGATCGCTTCTGGGACCCTTAAATATCGAATTTTCGGGTGTTTTGGGACTGAATTTGAGATATCGACTGTTTGGCACCTAATATATAGATTTTTAGCATGTTTTTAGCCTATATTTTGAAAATATTCTAGCACTGAGTAGGCATGTACAGATTGCTTCTGCGACCCAAAAAAATTTAAATTTTGGGTGTTTTGAGCCTGTATTTGAGATATAAACGGGTACAGAAGATACATGCACATATTGACTTTGGGCATCTAAAATATCGATTTTCAGCATGTTTTGGGCATGTATTTTGAAAATACTCTAACACGGAGTAGGCATGTACAGATCGCTTCTGGGACCCCAAAATATCGAATTTTCGGGTGTTTTGGGACTTAATTTGAGATATCGCCTTTACGCACCTAAAATATCGATTTTTAGCATGTTTTGAGCTTATATTTTGAAATATTCTAGCACTAAGTAGGCATGTACAGATTGCTTCTGGGACCACAAAATATTGAATTTTCGGGTGTTTAGGGCCAGAATTTGAGATATAAACGGGTACAGAAGATGCATGCACATATCGACTTTTGGGCACCTAAAATATCGATTTTGAACATGTTTTAAGCCTATATTTTGAAAACATTCTAGCACTGAGAAGGTATGTACAGATCGTTTCTGGGACCCAAAAATATCGAATTTTCTCGTGTTTAGGGCCAGAATTTGAGATTTAAACGGGTACAGAAGATCCATGCACATATCGACTTTTGGGCACCTAAAATATCGATTTTGAGCATGTTTTAAGCCTATGTTTTGAAAACATTCTAGCACTGAGTAGGCATGTACAGATCGCTTCTGGGACCCCAAAATATCGAATTTTCGGGTGTTTTGAGCTTGAATTTGAGATATAAACGAGTACAGAAGATGCATGCACATATCGACTTTAGGGAACTTAAAAATATTGATTTTGAGCATGTTTTGAGCCTGAATTTTGAAAACATTCTAGCGCTGAGTAGGCATGTACAGATCGCTTCTGGGACCGCTAAATATCGAATTTTCGGGTGTTTTGGGCCTTAATTTGAGATATCGATTTTTTGGCACCTAAAATATCGATTTTTAGCATGTTTTGAGCCTATATTTTGAAAATATTCTAGCACTGAGTAGGCATGTACAGATTGCTTCTGGGACCCCAAAATATCGAATTTTCGGGTGTTTTGAGCTTGAATTTGAGATATACACGAGTACAGAAGATGCATGCACATATCGACTTTTGGGCACCTAAAATATCGATTTTGAGCATGTTTTGAGCCTATATTTTGAAAACATTCTAGCACTGAGTAGGCATGTACAGATCGCTTTTGGGACCCCAAAATATCGAATTTTCGGGTGTTTAGGGCCAGAATTTGAGATATAAACGGGTAGAGAAGATGCATGCACATATCGACTTTTTGGCACCTAAAACATCGATTTTGAGCATGTTTTGGGCCTGTATTTAGAAAATACTCTAACACGGAGTAGGCATGTACAGATAGCTTCTGGGACCCCTAAATATCGAAGTTTCGGGTGTTTTGGGACTGAATTTGAGATATCGACTTTTTGGCAACTAAAACATCGATTTTGAGCATGTTTTTGGCCTATATTTTGAAAATACTCTAACACGGAGTAGGCATGTACAGATCGCTTCTGGGACCCCAAAATATCGAATTTTCGGGTGTTTTGAGCCTGAATTTGAGATATAAACAGGTACTGAAGATGCATGCACATATTGACTTTTTGGCACCTAAAACATCGATTTTCAGCTTTTTTTGGGCCTGTATTTTGAAAATACTCTATCACGGAGTAGGCATGTACAGATCGCTTCTGGGACCCCAAAATATCCAATTTTCGGGTGTTTTGAGCCTGAATTTGAGATATCGCCTTTATGCACCTAAAATATCGATTTTTAGCATGTTTTGAGCCTATATTTTGAAAATATTCTAGCACTGAGTAAGCATGTACAGATCGCTTCTGGGACCCCAAAATATCGAATTTTTGAGTGTTTTGAGCCTGAATTTGAGATATAAACGAGTACAGAAGATGCATGCACATATCGACTTTTGGGCACCTAAAATATCGATTTTGAGCATGTTTTGAGCCTATATTTTGAAAAAATTCTAGCACTGAGTAGGCATGTACAGATCGCTTCTGGGACCCCAAAATATCGAATTTTCGGGTGTTTTGAGCCTGAATTTGAGATATAAACGAGTATAGAAGAAGCATACACATATTGACTTTAGGCACCAAAAATATCGATTTTCAGCATGTTTTGGGCCTGAATTTTGAAAATACTCTAACACGGAGTAGGCATGTACAGATCGCTTCTGGGACCCCTAAAATATCGAATTTTCGCTTGTTTAGGACCAGAATTTGAGATATAAACGGGTACAGAAGATGCATGCACATATCGACTTTTGGGCACCTAAAAGATCGATTTTCAGTATGTTTTTGGCCTGTATTTTGAAAATACTCTAAAACGGAGTATGCATGTACAGATCGCTTCTGGGACCCCTAAATATCGAAGTTTCGGGTGTTTTGGGACTGAATTTGAGATATCGACTTTTTTTCACCTACAATATCAATTTGTAGCATGGTTTGAGCCTATATTTCGAAAATATTCTAGCACCGAGTAGGCATGTACAGATCGCTTCTGGGACCCCAAAATATCGAATTTTCGGGTGTTTTGAGCTTGAATTTGAGATATAAACGAATACAGAAGATGCATGCACATATCGACTTTTGGGCACCTAATATATCGATTTTGAGCATGTTTTTGAGCCTATATTTTGAAAACATTCTAGCACTGAGTAGATATGTACAGATCGCTTCTGGGACCCCAAAATATTGAATTTTCGGGTATTTTGAGCCTGAATTTGAGATATAAACGGGTACAGAAGATACATGCACATATTGACTTTGGGCATATAAATTATCTATTTTCAGCATGTTTTGGGCCTGTATTTTGAAAATACTCTAACACGGAGTAGGCATGTACAGATCGCTTCTGGGACCCCAAAATATCGAATTTTCTTGTGTTTTGAGCCTGAATTTGAGATATAAACGGGTACTGAAGATGCATGCACATATCGACTTTTCGGCACCTAAAACATCGATTTTGAGCATGTTTTGGGCCTGTATTTTGAAAATACTCTAACACGGAGTAGGCATGTACAGATCGCTTCTGGGACCCCAAAATATCGAATTTTCGGGTGTTTTGAGCCTGAATTTGAGATATCGCCTTTATGCACCTAAAATATCGATTTTTTGCATGTTTTGAGCCTATATTTTGAAAATATTCTAGCCTTGAGTAGGCATGTACAGATCGCTTCTGGGACCCCAAAATATCGAATTTTCAAATGTGTTTTGAGCCTGAATTTGAGATATAAACGAGTACAGAAGATGCATGCACATATCGACTTTTGGGCACCTAATATATCGATTTTGAGCATGTTTTGAGCCTATATTTTGAAAAAATTCTAGCACTGAGTAGGCATGTACAGATCGCTTCTGGGACCCCAAAATATCGAATTTTCGGGTGTTTTGGGCCTGAATTTGAGATATCGCCTTTACGCACCTAAAATATCGATTTTTAGCATGTTTTGAGCCTATATTTTGAAAATATTCTACCACTGAGTAGGCATGTACAGATCGCTTCTGGGACCCCAAAATATCGAATTTTTGGGTGTTTTGAGCTTGAATTTGAGACATAAACGAGTACAGAAGATACATTCACATATCGACTTTTTGGCACCTAAAACATCTATTTTGAGCATGTTTTGGGCCTGTATTTTGAAAATACTCTAACACGGAGTAGGCATGTACAGATCGCTTCTGGGACCCCTAAATATCGAATTTTCGGGTGTTTTGGGCCTTAATTTGAGATATCGACTTTTTGGCACCTAAAATATCGATTTTTAGCATGTTTTTAGCCTATATTTTGAAAATATTCTAGCACTGAGTAGGCATGTACAGATTGCTTCTGGGACCCCAAAATATCAATTTTTCGGGTGTTTAGGGCCAGAATTTGAAATATAAACGGGTACAGAAGATGCATGCACATATCGACTTTTGTGCACCTAAAATATTAATTTTCAGTATGTTTTTGGCCTGTATTTTGAAAATACTCTAACACGGAGTATGCATGTACAGATCGCTTCTGGGACCACTAAATATCGAATTTTCGGGTGTTTTGAGCCTGAATTTGAGATATCGCCTTTATGCACCTAAAATATCGATTTTTAGCATGTTTTGAGCCTATATTTTGAAAATATTCTAGCACTGAGTAGGCATGTACAGATCGCTTCTGGGACCCCAAAATATCGAATTTTTGAGTGTTTTGAGCCTGAATTTGAGATATAAACGAGTACAGAAGATGCATGCACATATCGACTTTTGGGCACCTAAAATATCGATTTTGAGCATGTTTTGAGCCTATATTTAGAAAAAATTCTAGCACTGAGTAGGCATGTACAGATCGCTTCTGGGACCCCAAAATATCGAATTTTCGGGTGTTTTGAGCCTGAATTTGAGATATAAACGAGTATAGAAGAAGCATACACATATTGACTTTAGGCACCAAAAATATCGATTTTCAGCATGTTTTGGGCCTGAATTTTGAAAATACTCTAACTCGGAGTAGGCATGTACAGATTGCTTCTGGGACCCCAAAATATCGAATTTTCGCTTGTTTAGGACCAGAATTTGAGATATAAACTGGTACAGAAGATGCATGCACATATCTACTTTTGGGCACCTAAAAGATCGATTTTCAGTATGTTTTTGGCCTGTATTTTGAAAATACTCTAACACGGAGTATGCATGTACAGATCGCTTCTGGGACCACTAAATATCGAATTTTCGGGTGTTTTGAGCCTGAATTTGAGATATCGCCTTTATGCACCTAAAATATCGATTTTTAGCATGTTTTGAGCCTATATTTTGAAAATATTCTAGCACTGAGTAGGCATGTACAGATCGCTTCTGGGACCCCAAAATATCGAATTTTTGAGTGTTTTGAGCCTGAATTTGAGATATAAACGAGTACAGAAGATGCATGCACATATCGACTTTTGGGCACCTAAAATATCGATTTTGAGCATGTTTTGAGCCTATATTTTGAAAAAATTCTAGCACTGAGTAGGCATGTACAGATCGCTTCTGGGACCCCAAAATATCGAATTTTCGGGTGTTTTGAGCCTGAATTTGAGATATAAACGAGTATAGAAGAAGCATACACATATTGACTTTAGGCACCAAAAATATCGATTTTCAGCATGTTTTGGGCCTGAATTTTGAAAATACTCTAACTCGGAGTAGGCATGTACAGATCGTTTCTGGGACCCCAAAATATCGAATTTTCGCTTGTTTAGGACCAGAATTTGAGATATAAACTGGTACAGAAGATGCATGCACATATCTACTTTTGGGCACCTAAAAGATCGATTTTCAGTATGTTTTTGGCCTGTATTTTGAAAATACTCTAAAACGGAGTATGCATGTACAGATCGCTTCTGGGACCACTAAATATCGAAGTTTCGGGTGTTTTGGGACTGAATTTGAGATATCGACTTTTTGGCACCTAAAATATCGATTTGTAGCATGTTTTGAGCCTATATTTTGAAAATATTCTAGCACTGAGTAGGCATGTACAGATCGCTTCTGGGACCCCAAAATATCGAATTTTCGGGTGTTTTGAGCTTGAATTTGAGATATAAACGAATACAGAAGATGCATGCACATATCGACTTTTGGGCACCTAATATATCGATTTTGAGCATGTTTTTGAGCCTATATTTTGAAAACATTCTAGCACTGAGTAGGTATCTACAGATCGCTTCTGGGACCCCAAAATATTGAATTTTCGGGTATTTTGAGCCTGAATTTGAGATATAAACGGGTACAGAAGATACATGCACATATTGACTTTGGGCATCTAAATTATCGACTTTTAGCATGTTTTGGGCCAGTATTTTGAAAATACTCTTACACGGAGTAGGCATGTACAGATCGCTTCTTTGACCCCAAAATATCGAATTTTCGGGTGTTTTGAGCCTGAATTTGAGATATAAACGGGTATTGAAGATACATGCACATATCGACTTTTTGGAACCTAAAACATCGATTTTGAGCATGTTTTGGGCCTGTATTTTGAAAATACTCTAAAACGGAGTAGGCATGTACAGATCGCTTCTGGGACCCCAAAATATCGAATTTTCGGGTGTTTTGAGCTTGAATTTGAGATATCGCCTTTACGCACCAAAAATATCGATTTTATAGCATGTTTTGAGCCTATATATTGAAAATATTCTAGCACTGAGTAGGCATGTACAGATCGCTTCTGGGACCCTAAAATATCGAATTTTCGGGTGTTTCGAGCCTGAATTTGAGATATAAACGGGTACTGAAGATGCATGCACATATTGACTTTGGGCATCTAAAATATCGATTTTCAGCATGTTTTGGGCATGTATTTTGAAAATACTCTAACACGGAGTAGGCATGTACCGATCGCTTCTGGGACCCCAAAATATCGAATTTTCGGTTGTTTTGGGCCTTAATTTGAGATATCGACTTTTTGGCACCTAAAATATCGATTTTTAGCATGTTTTTAGCCTATATTTTGATATATTCTAGCACTAAGTAGGCATGTACAGATTGCTTCTGGGACCACAAAATATTGAATTTTCGGGTGTTTAGGGCCAGAATTTGAGATATAAACGGGTACAGAAGATATAAACGGGTACTGAAGATGCATGCACATATCGACTTTTGGGCACCTAAAATATCGATTTTGAGCATGTTTTGAGCCTATATTTTGAAAACATTCTAGCACTGAGTAGGTATGTACAGATCGTTTCTGGGACCCAAAAATATCGAATTTTCTCGTGTTTAGGGCCAGAATTTGAGATATAAACGGGTACAGAAGATGCATGCACATATCGACTTTTGGGCACCTAAAATATCGATTTTGAGCATGTTTTAAGCCTATATTTTGAAAACATTCTAGCACTGAGTAGGCATGTACAGATCGCTTCTAGGACCCCAAAATATCGAATTTTCGGGTGTTTTGAGCTTCAATTAGAGATATAAACGAGTACAGAAGATGCATGCACATATCGACTTTAGGGAACCTAAAATATCGATTTTGAGCATGTTTTGAGCCTGAATTTTGAAAACATTCTAGCACTGAGTAGGCATGTACAGATCGATTCTGGGACCCCTAAATATCGAATTTTCGGGTGTTTTGGGCCTTAATTTGAGATATCGACTTTTTGGCACCTAAAATATCGATTTTTAGCATGTTTTGAGCCTATATTTTGAAAATATTCTAGCACTGAGTAGGTATGTACAGATCGCTTCTGGGACCCCAAAATATCGAATTTTCAGGTGTTTTGAGCTTGAATTTGAGATATAAACGAGTACAGAAGATGCATGCACATATCGATTTTTGGGCACCTAAAATATCGATTTTGAGCATGTTTTGAGCCTATATTTTGAAAACATTCTAGCACTGAGTAGGCATGTACAGATCGCTTATGGGACCCCTAAATATCGAATTTTCGGGTGTTTAGGGCCAGAATTTGAGATATAAACGGGTACAGAAGATGCATGCACATATCGACTTTTGGGCACCTAAAAGATCGATTTTCAGTATGTTTTTGGCCTGTATTTTGAAGATACTCTAACACGGAGTAGGCATGTACAGATCGCTTCTGAGACCCCTAAATATCGTAGTTTCGGGTGTTTTGGGACTGAATTTGAGATATCGACTTTTTGGCACCTAAAATATCGATTTTTAGCATGTTTTTAGCCTATATTTTGAAAATATTCTAGCACTGAGTAGGCATGTACAGATCGCTTCTGGGACCCCAAAATATCGAATTTTCGGGTGTTTTGAGCCTGAATTTGAGATATAAACGAGAATAGAAGAAGCATACGCATATTGACTTTAGGCACCAAAAATATCGATTTTCAGCATGTTTTGGGCCTGAATTTTGAAAATACTCTAACACGGAGTAGGCATGTACAGATCGCTTCTGGGACCCCAAAATATCGAATTTTCGCTTGTTTAGTTCCAGAATTTGAGATATAAACGGGTACAGAAGATGCATGCACATATCGACTTTTGGGTACCTAAAATATCGATTTTGAGCATGTTTTCAGCCTATAATTTGAAAAAATTCTAGCACTGAGTAGGCATGTACAGATCGCTTCTGGGACCCAAAAATATGGAATTTTAGGGTGTTTAGGGCCAGAATTTGAGATATAAACGGGTACAGAAGATGCATGCACATATCGTCTTTTGGGCACCTAAAATATCGATTTTCAGTATGTTTTTGGCCTGTATTTTGAAAATACTCTATCACGGAGTAGGCATGTACAGATCGCTTCTGGGACCCTTAAATATCGAATTTTCGGGTGTTTTGGGACTGAATTTGAGATATCGACTTTTTGGCACCTAAAATATCGATTTTTAGCATGTTTTTAGCCTATATTTTGAAAATATTCTAGCACTGAGTAGGCATGTACAGATTGCTTCTGGGACCCCAAAATATTGAATTTTAGGGTGTTTTGAGCCTGAATTTGAGATATAAACGGGTATAGAAGATACATGGGCATCTAATTTTCAGCATGTTTTGGGCATGTATTTTAAAAATACTCTAACACGGAGTAGGCATGTACAGATCGCTTCTGGGACCCCAAAATATCGAATTTTCGGGTGTTTTGGGCATGAATTTGAGATATCGCCTTTACGCACCTAAAATATCGATTTTTAGCATGTTTTGAGCCTACATATTGAAAATATTCTAGCACTGAGTAGGCATGTACCGATCGCTTCTGGGACCCCAAAATATCGATTTTTCGGGTGTTTTGAGCCTGAATTTGAGATATAAACGTGTACTGAGGGTGCATGCACATATCGACTTTTTGGCACCTAAAACATCGATTTTGAGCATGTTTTGGGCCTGTAATTTGAAAATACTCTAACACGGAGTAGGCATGTACAGATCGCTTCTGGGACCCCTAAATATCGAATTTTCGGTTGTTTTGGGACTGAATTTGAGATATCGACTTTTTGGCACCTAAAATATCGATTTTTAGCATGTTTTTATCATATATTTTGAAAATATTCTAGCACTAAATACGCATGTACAGATTGCTTCTGGGACCACAAAATATTGAATTTTTGGGTGTTTAGGGCCAGAATTTGAGATATAAACGGGTACAGAAGATGCATGCACATATCGACTTTTGGGAACCTAAAATATCGATTTTGAGCATGTTTTGAGTCTATATTTTGAAAACATTCTAGCACTGAGTAGGCATGTACAGATCGCTTCTGGGACCCCAAAATATCGAATTTTCGGGTGTTTTGAGCCTGAATTTGAGATATAAACGAGTATAGAAGATGCTTACACATATTGACTTTGGACACCAAAAATATTGATTTTCAGCATGTTTTGGGCCTGAATTTTGAAAATACTATAACACGGAGTAGGCATGTACAGATCGCTTTTGGGACCCCAAAATATTGATTTTTCGGGTGTTTAGGGCCAGAATTTGAGATATAAACGGGTACAGAAAATGCATGCACATATCGACTTTTGGCACCTAAAAGATCGATTTTCAATATGTTTTTGTCTTGTATTTTGAAAATACTCTAACACGGAGTAGGCATGTACAGATCGCTTCTGGGACCCCTAAATATTGAATTTTCGGGTGTTTAGGGCCAGAATTTGAGATATAAACTGGTACAGATGATGCATGCACATATCGAGTTTTGGGCACCTAAAAGATCGATTTTCAGTATGTTTTTGGCCTGTATTTTGAAAATACTCTAACACGGAGTAGGCATGTACAGATCGCTTCTGGGACCCCTAAATATCGTAGTTTCGGGTATTTTGGGACTGAATTTGAGATATCGACTTTTTGGCACCTAAAATATCGATTTTTAGCATATTTTGAGCCTATATTTTGAAAATATTCTAGCACTGAGTAGGCATGTACAGATCGCTTCTGGGACCCCAAAATATCGAATTTTCGGGTGTTTTCAGCCTGAATTTGAGATATAAACGAGTACAGAAGATGCATGCACATATCGACTTTTGAGCACCTAAAATATCGATTTCGAGCATGTTTTAAGCCTATATTTTAAAAAACATTCTAGCACTGAGTAGGCATGTACCGATCGCTTCTGGGACCCCAAATAATCGAATTTTCGGTTGTTTTGATCCTGAATTTGAGATATAAACGTGTACTGAGGGTGCATGCACATATCGACTTTTTGGCACCTAAAACATCGATTTTGAGCATGTTTTGGGCCTGTATTTTGAAAATACTCTAACACGGAGTAGGCATGTACAGATCGCTTCTGGGACCCCTAAATATCGAATTTTCGGTTGTTTTGGGCCTTAATTTGAGATATCGACTTTTTGGCACCTAAAATATCGATTTTTAGCATGTTTTTAGCCTATGTTTTGAAATATTCTAGCACTAAATAGGCATGTACAGATTGCTTCTGGGACCACAAAATATTGAATTTTTGGGTGTTTAGGGCCAGAATTTGAGATATAAACGGGTACAGAAGATGCATGCACATATCGACTTTTGGGCACCTAAAATATCGATTTTGAGCATGTTTTGAGCCTATATTTTGAAAACATTCTAGCACTGAGTAGGTATGTACAGATCGTTTCTGGGACCCAAAAATATCGAATTTTCTCTTGTTTAGGGCCAGAATTTGAGATATAAACGGGTACAGAAGATGCATGCACATATCGACTTTTGGGCACCTAAAATATCGATTTTGAGCATGTTTTCAGCCTATATTTTGAAAACATTCTAGCACTGAGTAGGCATGTACAGATCGCTTCTGCGACCCCCAAAAATCGAATTTTCGGCTGTTTTGAGCTTGAATTTGAGATATAAACGAGTACAGAAGATGCATGCACATATCGACTTTAGGGAACCTAAAATATCGATTTTGAGCATGTTTTGAGCCTGAATTTTGAAAACATTCTAGCACTGAGTAGGCATGTACAGATCGTTTCTGGGACCCAAAAATATCGATTTTTCGGGTGTTTAGGGCCAGAATTTGAGATATAAACGGGTACAGCAGATGCATGTACATATCGACTTTTGGGCACCTAAAAGATCGATTTTTAGTATGTTTTTGGCCTGTATTTTGAAAATACTCTAACACGGAGTAGCATGTACAGATCCCTTATGGGACCCATAAATATCGAATTTTCGGGTGTTTTGAGCCTGAATTTGAGATATAAACGAGTACAGAAGATGCATGCACATATCGACTTTTGGGCACCTAAAATATCGATTTTGAGCATGTTTTGAGTCTATATTTTGAAAATATTCCAGCACTGAGTAGGCATGTATAGATCGCTTCTGGGACCCCAAAATATCGAATTTTCGGGTGTTTTGAGCCTGAATTTGAGATATAAACGAGTATAGAAGATGCTTACACATATTGACTTTGGACACCAAAAATATTGATTTTCAGCATGTTTTGGGCCTGAATTTTGAAAATACTATAACACGGAGTAGGCATGTACAGATCGCTTCTGGGACCCCAAAATATTGATTTTTCGGGTGTTTAGGGCCAGAATTTGAGATATAAACGGGTACAGAAAATGCATGCACATATCGACTTTTGGGCACCTAAAAGATCGATTTTCAATATGTTTTTGGCCTGTATTTTAAAAAATACTCTAACACGGAGTAGGCATGTACAGATCGCTTCTGGGACCCCTAAATATTGAATTTTCGGGTGTTTAGGGCCAGAATTTGAGATATAAACGGGTACAGAAGATGCATGCACATATCGAGTTTTGGGCACCTAAAAGATCGATTTTCAGTATGTTTTTGGCCTGTATTTTGAAAATACTCTAACACGGAGTAGGCATGTACAGATCGCTTCTGGGACCCCTAAATATCGAATTTTCGGGTGTTTTGGGCCTTAATTTGAGATATCGCCTTTACGCACTGAAATATTGATTTTTAGCATGTTTTTAGCCTATATTTTGAAAATATTCTAGCACTGAGTAGGCATGTACTGATCGCTTCTGGGACCCCAAAATATCGAATTTTCGGGTGTTTTGAGCCTGAATTTGAGATATAAACGAGTACAGAAGATGCATGCACATATCGACTTTTGGGCACCTAAAATATCGATTTTGAGCATGTTTTGAGCATATATTTTGAAAACATTCTAGCACTGAGTAGGCATGTACAGATCGCTTCTGGGACCCCAAAATATCGAATTTTCGGGTGTTTTGAGCCTGAATTTGAGATATAAACGAGTAAAGAAGATGCTTACACATATTGACTTTGGACACCAAAAATATTGATTTTCAGCATGTTTTGGGCCTGAATTTTGAAAATACTATAACACGGAGTAGGCATGTACAGATCGCTTCTGGGACCCCAAAATATTGATTTTTCGGGTGTTTAGGGCCAGAATTTGAGATATAAACGGGTACAGAAAATGCATGCACATATCGACTTTTGGGCACCTAAAAGATCGATTTTCAATATGTTTTTGGCCTGTATTTTAAAAAATACTCTAACACGGAGTAGGCATGTACAGATCGCTTCTGGGACCCCTAAATATTGAATTTTCGGGTGTTTAGGGCCAGAATTTGAGATATAAACGGGTACAGAAGATGCATGCACATATCGAGTTTTGGGCACCTAAAAGATCGATTTTCAGTATGTTTTTGGCCTGTATTTTGAAAATACTCTAACACGGAGTAGGCATGTACAGATCGCTTCTGGGACCCCTAAATATCGAATTTTCGGGTGTTTTGGGCCTTAATTTGAGATATCGCCTTTACGCACTGAAATATTGATTTTTAGCATGTTTTTAGCCTATATTTTGAAAATATTCTAGCACTGAGTAGGCATGTACTGATCGCTTCTGGGACCCCAAAATATCGAATTTTCGGGTGTTTTGAGCCTGAATTTGAGATATAAACGAGTACAGAAGATGCATGCACATATCGACTTTTGGGCACCTAAAATATCGATTTTGAGCATGTTTTGAGCATATATTTTGAAAACATTCTAGCACTGAGTAGGCATGTACAGATCGCTTCTGGGACCCCAAAATATCGAATTTTCGGGTGTTTTGAGCCTGAATTTGAGATATAAACGAGTAAAGAAGATGCTTACACATATTGACTTTGGACACCAAAAATATTGATTTTCAGCATGTTTCGGGCCTGAATTTTGAAAATACTATAACACGGAGTAGGCATGTACAGATCGCTTCTGGGACCCCAAAATATTGATTTTTCGGGTGTTTAGGGCCAGAATTTGAGATATAAACGGGTACAGAAAATGCATGCACATATCGACTTTTGGGCACCTAAAAGATCGATTTTCAGTATGTTTTTGGCCTGTATTTTGAAAATACTCTAACACGGAGTAGGCATGTACAGATCGCTTCTGGGACCCCTAAATATTGAATTTTCGGGTGTTTAAGGCCAGAATTTGAGATATAAACGGGTACAGATGATGCATGCACATATCGAGTTTTGGGCACCTAAAATATCGATTTTCAGTATGTTTTTGGCCTGTATTTTGAAAATACTCTAACACGGAGTAGGCATGTACAGATCGCTTCTGGGACCCCTAAATATCGTAGTTTCGGGTATTTTGGGACTGAATTTGAGATATCGACTTTTTGGCACCTAAAATATCGATTTTTAGCATGTTTTTAGCCTATATTTTGAAAATATTCTAGCACTGAGTAGGCATGTACAGATCGCTTCTGGGACCCCAAAATGTCGAATTTTCGGGCGTTTTGATCTTGAATTTGAGATATAAACGAGTACAGAAGATGCATGCACATATCGACTTTTGGGCACCTAAAATATCGATTTTGAGTATGTTTTGAGCCTATATTTTGAAAACATTCAAGCACTTAGTAGGCATGTATAGATCGCACCTGGGACCCAAAAATATCGAATTTTCGGGTTTTTAGGGCCAGAATTTGAGATATAAACGGGTACAGAAGATGCGTGCACATATCGACTTTTGGGCACCTAAAAGATCGATTTTCAGTATGTTTTTGGCCTGTATTTTGAAAATACTCTAACACGGAGTAGGCATGTACAGATCGCTTCTGGGACCCCTAAATATCAATATTTCGGGTGTTTTGGGCCTTAATTTGAGATATCGACTTTACGCACCTAAAATATCGATTTTTAGCATATTTTGAGCCTATATTTTGAAAATATTCTAGCACTGAGTAGGCATGTACAGATCGCTTCTGGGACCCCAAAATATCGAATTTTCGGGTGTTTTCAGCCTGAATTTGAGATATAAACGAGTACAGAAGATGCATGCACATATCGACTTTTGGGCACCTAAAATATCGATTTCGAGCATGTTTTAAGCCTATATTTTAAAAAACATTCTAGCACTGAGTAGGCATGTACCGATCGCTTCTGGGACCCCAAATAATCGAATTTTCGGGTGTTTTGATCCTGAATTTGAGATATAAACGTGTACTGAGGGTGCATGCACATATCGACTTTTTGGCACCTAAAACATCGATTTTGAGCATGTTTTGGGCCTGTATTTTGAAAATACTCTAACACGGAGTAGGCATGTACAGATCGCTTCTGGGACCCCTAAATATCGAATTTTCGGTTGTTTTGGGCCTTAATTTGAGATATCGACTTTTTGGCACCTAAAATATCGATTTTTAGCATGTTTTTAGCCTATGTTTTGAAATATTCTAGCACTAAATAGGCATGTACAGATTGCTTCTGGGACCACAAAATATTGAATTTTTGGGTGTTTAGGGCCAGAATTTGAGATATAAACGGGTACAGAAGATGCATGCACATATCGACTTTTGGGCACCTAAAATATCGATTTTGAGCATGTTTTGAGCCTATATTTTGAAAACATTCTAGCACTGAGTAGGTATGTACAGATCGTTTCTGGGACCCAAAAATATCGAATTTTCTCTTGTTTAGGGCCAGATCTTGAGATATAAACGGGTACAGAAGATGCATGCACATATCGACTTTTGGGCACCTAAAATATCGATTTTGAGCATGTTTTCAGCCTATATTTTGAAAACATTCTAGCACTGAGTAGGCATGTACAGATCGCTTCTGCGACCCCCAAAAATCGAATTTTCGGCTGTTTTGAGCTTGAATTTGAGATATAAACGAGTACAGAAGATGCATGCACATATCGACTTTAGGGAACCTAAAATATCGATTTTGAGCATGTTTTGAGCCTGAATTTTGAAAACATTCTAGCACTGAGTAGGTATGTACAGATCGTTTCTGGGACCCAAAAATATCGATTTTTCGGGTGTTTAGGGCCAGAATTTGAGATATAAACGGGTACAGCAGATGCATGTACATATCGACTTTTGGGCACCTAAAAGATCGATTTTTAGTATGTTTTTGGCCTGTATTTTGAAAATACTCTAACACGGAGTAGCATGTACAGATCCCTTATGGGACCCATAAATATCGAATTTTCGGGTGTTTTGAGCCTGAATTTGAGATATAAACGAGTACAGAAGATGCATGCACATATCGACTTTTGGGCACCTAAAATATCGATTTTGAGCATGTTTTGAGTCTATATTTTGAAAATATTCCAGCACTGAGTAGGCATGTATAGATCGCTTCTGGGACCCCAAAATATCGAATTTTCGGGTGTTTTGAGCCTGAATTTGAGATATAAACGAGTATAGAAGATGCTTACACATATTGACTTTGGACACCAAAAATATTGATTTTCAGCATGTTTTGGGCCTGAATTTTGAAAATACTATAACACGGAGTAGGCATGTACAGATCGCTTCTGGGACCCCAAAATATTGATTTTTCGGGTGTTTAGGGCCAGAATTTGAGATATAAACGGGTACAGAAAATGCATGCACATATCGACTTTTGGGCACCTAAAAGATCGATTTTCAATATGTTTTTGGCCTGTATTTTAAAAAATACTCTAACACGGAGTAGGCATGTACAGATCGCTTCTGGGACCCCTAAATATTGAATTTTCGGGTGTTTAGGGCCAGAATTTGAGATATAAACGGGTACAGAAGATGCATGCACATATCGAGTTTTGGGCACCTAAAAGATCGATTTTCAGTATGTTTTTGTCCTGTATTTTGAAAATACTCTAACACGGAGTAGGCATGTACAGATCGCTTCTGGGACCCCTAAATATCGAATTTTCGGGTGTTTTGGGCCTTAATTTGAGATATCGCCTTTACGCACTGAAATATTGATTATTAGCATGTTTTTAGCCTATATTTTGAAAATATTCTAGCACTGAGTAGGCATGTACTGATCGCTTCTGGGACCCCAAAATATCGAATTTTCGGGTGTTTTGAGCCTGAATTTGAGATATAAACGAGTACAGAAGATGCATGCACATATCGACTTTTGGGCACCTAAAATATCGATTTTGAGCATGTTTTGAGCATATATTTTGAAAACATTCTAGCACTGAGTAGGCATGTACAGATCGCTTCTGGGACCCCAAAATATCGAATTTTCGGGTGTTTTTAGCCTGAATTTGAGATATAAACGAGTAAAGAAGATGCTTACACATATTGACTTTGGACACCAAAAATATTGATTTTCAGCATGTTTTGGGCCTGAATTTTGAAAATACTATAACACGGAGTAGGCATGTACAGATCGCTTCTGGGACCCCAAAATATTGATTTTTCGGGTGTTTAGGGCCAGAATTTGAGATATAAACGGGTACAGAAAATGCATGCACATATCGACTTTTGGGCACCTAAAAGATCGATTTTCAGTATGTTTTTGGCCTGTATTTTGAAAATACTCTAACACGGAGTAGGCATGTACGGATCGCTTCTGGGACCCCTAAATATTGAATTTTCGGGTGTTTAAGGCCAGAATTTGAGATATAAACGGGTACAGATGATGCATGCACATATCGAGTTTTGGGCACCTAAAATATCGATTTTCAGTATGTTTTTGGCCTGTATTTTGAAAATACTCTAACACGGAGTAGGCATGTACAGATCGCTTCTGGGACCCCTAAATATCGTAGTTTCGGGTATTTTGGGACTCAATTTGAGATATCGACTTTTTGGCACCTAAAATATCGATTTTTAGCATGTTTTTAGCCTATATTTTGAAAATATTCTAGCACTGAGTAGACATGTACAGATCGCTTCTGGGACCCCAAAATATCGAATTTTCGGGTGTTTTGAGCTTGAATTTGAGATATAAACGAGTACAGAAGATGCATGCACATATCGACTTTTGGGCACATAAAATATCGATTTTGAGTATGTTTTGAGCCTATATTTTGAAAACATTCTAGCACTGAGTAGGCATGTATAGATCGCACCTGGGACCCAAAAATATCGAATTTTCGGGTTTTTAGGGCCAGAATTTGAGATATAAACGGGTACAGAAGATGCATGCACATATCGACTTTTGGGTACCTAAAAGATCGATTTTCAGTATGTTTTTGGCCTGTATTTTGAAAATACTCTAACACGGAGTAGGCATGTACAGATCGCTTCTGGGACCCCTAAATATCAAATTTTCGTGTGTTTTGGGCCTTAATTTGAGATATCGACTTTACGCACCTAAAATATCGATTTTTAGCATATTTTGAGCCTATATTTTGAAAATATTCTAGCACTGAGTAGGCATGTACAGATCGCTTCTGGGACCCCAAAATATCGATTTTTTTTGGGTGTTTTGAGCCTGAATTTGAGATATAAACGAGTACAGAAGATGAATGCACATATCGACTTTTGGGCACCTAAAATATCGATTTCGAGCATGTTTTAAGCCTATATTTTAAAAATATTCTAGCACTGAGTAGGCATGTACAGATCGCTTCTGGGACCCCAAAATATCGAATTTTCGGGTGTTTTGAGCCTGAGTTTGAGATATAAACGAGTATAGAAGATGAATACACATATTGACTTTGGGCTCCAAAAATATCGATTTTCAGCATGTTTTAAGCCTGTATTTTGAAAATACTCTAACACGGAGTAGGCATGTACAGATCGCTTCTGGGACCCCAAATTATCGAATTTTCGGGTGTTTAGGGCCAGAATTTGTGATATAAACGGGTACAGAAGATGCAAGCACATATCGACTTTTGGGCACCTAAAAGATCGATTTTCAGTATGTTTTTGGCCTGTATTTTGAAAATACTCTAACACGGAGTTGGCATGTACAGATCCCTTTTGGGACCCCTAAATATCGAATTTTCGGGTGTTTTGGGACTGAATTTGAGATATCGACTTTTTGGCACCTAAAATAACGATTTTTAGCATGTTTTTAGCCTATATTTTGAAAATATTCTAGCACTGAGTAGGCATGTACAGATTGCTTCTGGGACCCCAAAATATTGAATTTTCGGGTGTTTTGAGCCTGAATTTGAGATATAAACGGGTACAGAAGATATATGCACATATTGACTTTGGGCATGTAAAATATCGATTTTCAGCATGTTTTTGGCCTGTATTTTGAAAATAAACTAACATGTAGTAGGCAAGTACAGATCGCTTCTGGGACCCCAAAATATCGAATTTTCGGGTGTTTTGAGCCTGAATTTGAGATATAAACGGGTACTGAAGATGCATGCATATATCAACATTTGGGCACCTAAAACATCGATTTTGAGCATGTTTTGGGCCTGTATTTTGAAAATACTTTAACACGGAGTAGGCATGTACATATCGTTTCTGGGACCCCAAAATATCGAACTTTCGGGATTTTTGGGCCTGAATTTGAGATATCGCCTTTACGCACCTAAAATATCGATTTTTAGCATGTTTTGAGCCTATATTTTGAAAATATTCTAGCACTGATTAGGCATGTACAGATCGCTTCTGGGACCCCAAAATATCGAATTTTCGGGTGTTTTGGGCTTGAATTTCAGATATAAACGAATACAGAAGATGCATGCACATATCGACTATTGGGAACCTAAAATATCGATTTTGAGCATGTTTTGAGCCTAGATTTTGAAAACATTCTAGCACTGACTAGGCATGTACAGATCGCTTCTGGGACCCCTAAATATCGAATTTTCGGGTGTTTTGGGACTGAATTTGAGATATCGACTTTTTGGCACCTAAAATATCGATTTTTAGCATGTTTTGAGCCTATATTTTGAAAATATTCTAGCACTGAGTAGGCATGTACAGATTGCTTCTGGGACCCCAAAATATTGAATTTTCGGGTGTTTTGAGCCTGAATTTGAGATATAAACGGGTACAGAAAATACATGCACATATTGACTTTGGGCATCTAAAATATCGATTTTCAGTATGTTTTGGGAATGTATTTTGAAAATACTCTAACACGGAGTAGGCATGTACAGATCGCTTCTAGGACCCCAAAATATCGAATTTTCGTGTGTTTTGAGCCTGAATTTGAGATATAAAAGGGTACTGAAGATGCATGCACATATCGACTTTTGGGCACCTAAAACATCGATTTTGAGCATATTTTAGGCCTGTATTTTGTAAATACTGTAACATGGAGTAGGCATGTACAGATCGCTTCTGGGGCCCCAAAATATCGAACTTTTGGGTGTTTTGGGCCCGAATTTGAGATATCGCCTTTACGCACCAAAAATATCGATTTTTAGCATGTTTTGAGCCTATATTTTGAAAATATTCTAGCACTGAGTATGCATGTTCAGATCGCTTCTGGGACCCCAAAATATCGAATTTTCGGGTGTTTTGAGCCTGAATTTGAGATATAAACGAGTACAGAAGATGCATGCACATATCGACTTTTGGGCACCTAAAATATCGATTTTGAGCATGTTTTGAGCCTATATTTTGAAAACATTCTAGCACTGAGTAAGCATGTACAGATCGCTTCTGGGACCCCAAAATATCGAATTTTCGGGTGTTTTGAGCTTGAATTTGAGATATAAACGAGTGTAGAAGATGCATACACATATTGACTTTGGGCACCAAAAATATTGATTTTCAGCATGTTTTGAGCCTATATTTTGAAAATACTCTAACACGGAGTAGGCATGTACAGATCGCTTCTGGGACCCCAAAATATCGAATTTTCGGGTGTTTAGGGCCAGAATTTGAGATATAAACGGGTACAGAAGATGAATGCACATATCGACTTTAGGGAACCTAAAATATCGATTTTGAGCATGTTTTGAGCCTGAATTTTGAAAACATTCTAGCACTGAGTAGGCATGTACAGATCGTTTCTGGGACCCAAAAATATCGATTTTTCGGGTGTTTAGGGCCAGAATTTGAGATATAAACGGGTACAGAAGATACATGCACATATCGACTTTTTTGCACCTAAAAGATCGATTTTTAGTATGTTTTTGGCCTGTATTTTGAAAATACTCTAACACGGAGTAGCATGTACAGATCCCTTATGGGACCCCTAAATATCGAATTTTCGGGTGTTTTGAGCCTGAATTTGAGATATAAACGGGTACTGAAGATGCATGCACATATCGACTTTTTGGCACCTAAAACATCGATTTTGAGCATGTTTTGGGCCTGTATTTTGAAAATACTCTAACACGGAGTAGGCATGTACAGATCGTTTCTGGTACCCCAAAATATCGAATTTTCGGGTGTTTTGGGCCTCAATTTGAGATATCGCCTTTACGCACCTAAAATATCGATTTTTAGCATGTTTTGAGCCTATACTTAGAAAATATTCTAGCACTGAGTAGGCATGTACAGATCGCTTCTGGGACCCCTAAATATCGAATTTTCGGGTGTTTTGGGCCTTAATTTGAGATATCGACTTTTAGGCACCTAAAAGATCGATTTTCAGTATGTTTTTGGCCTGTATTTTGAAAATACTCTAACACGGAGTAGGCATGTACAGATCGCTTCTGCGACACCTAAATATCGAATTTTCGGGTGTTTTGGGCCTTAATTTGAGATATCGCCTTTACGCACTAAAATATCGATTTTTAGCATGTTTTGAGCCTATATTTTGAAAATATTCTAGCACAGAGTAGGCATGTACTGATCGCTTCTGGGACCCCAAAATATCGAATTTTCGGGTGTTTTGAGCCTGAATTTGAGATATAAACGAGTATAGAAGATGCTTACACATATTGACTTTGGACACCAAAAATATTGATTTTCAGCATGTTTTGGGCCTGAATTTTGAAAATACTATAACACGGCGGAGGCATGTACAGATCGCTTCTGGGACCCCAAAATATTGATTTTTCGGGTGTTTAGGGCCAGAATTTGAGATATAAACGGGTACAGAAAATGCATGCACATATCGACTTTTGGGCACCTAAAAGATCGATTTTCAGTATGTTTTTGGCCTGTATTTTGAAGATACTCTAACACGGAGTAGGCATGTACAGATCGCTTCTGGGACCCCTAAATATTGAATTTTCGGGTGTTTAGGGCCAGAATTTGAGATATAAACGGGTACAGAAGATGCATGCACATATCGAGTTTTGGGCACCTAAAAGATCGATTTTCAGTATGTTTTTGGCCTGTATTTTGAAAATACTCTAACACGGAGTAGGCATGTACAGATCGCTTCTGGGACCCCTAAATATCGAATTTTCGGGTGTTTTGGGCCTTAATTTGAGATATCGCCTTTACGCACTAAAATATCGATTTTTAGCATGTTTTGAGCCTATATTTTGAAAATACTCTAACACGGAGTAGGCATGTACAGATCGCTTCTGGGACCCCTAAATATCGTAGTTTCGGGTATTTTGGGACTGAATTTGAGGTATCGACTTTTTGGCACCTAAAATATCGAATTTTAGCATGTTTTTAGCCTATATTTTGAAAATATTCTAGCACTGAGTAGGCATGTACAGATCGCTTCTGGGACCCCAAAATATCGAATTTTCCAGTGTTTTGAGCTTGAATTTGAGATATAAACGAGTACAGAAGATGCATGCACATATCGTCTTTTGGGCACCTAAAATATCGATTTTGAGTATGTTTTGAGCCTATATTTTGAAAACATTCTAGCACTGAGTAGGCATGTATAAATCGCACATGGGACCCAAAAAATATCGAATTTTCGGGTGTTTAGGGCCAGAATTTGAGATATAAACGGGTACAGAAGATGCATGCACATATCGACTTTTGGGCACCTAAAAGATCGATTTTCAGTATGTTTTTGGCCTGTATTTTGAAAATACTCTAACACGGAGTAGGCATGTACAGATCGCTTCTGGGACCCCTAAATATCGAATTTTCGGGTGTTTTGGGCCTTAATTTGAAATATCGCCTTTACGCACTGAAATATTGATTTTTAGCATGTTTTTAGCCTATATTTTGAAAATATTCTAGCACTGAGTAGGCATGTACTGATCGCTTCTGGGACCCCAAAATATTGAATTTTCGGGTGTTTTGAGCCTGAATTGAGATATAAACGAGTACAGAAGATGCATGCACATATCGACTTTTGGGCACCTAAAATATCGATTTTGAGCATGTTTTGAGCCTATATTTTAAAAACATTCTAGCACTGAGTAGGCATGTACAGATCGCTTCTGGGACCCCAAAATATCGAATTTTCGGGTGTTTTGAGCCTGAATTTGAGATATAAACGAGTAAAGAAGATGCTTACACATATTGACTTTGGACACCAAAAATATTGATTTTCAGCATGTTTTGGGCCTGAATTTTGAAAATACTATAACACGGAGTAGGCATGTACAGATCGCTTCTGGGACCCCAAAATATTGATTTTTCGGGTGTTTAGGGCCAGAATTTGAGATATAAACGGGTACAGAAAATGCATGCACATATCGACTTTTGGGCACCTAAAAGATCGATTTTCAGTATGTTTTTGGCCTGTATTTTGAAAATACTCTAACACGGAGTAGGCATGTACAGATCGCTTCTGGGACCCCTAAATATTGAATTTTCGGGTGTTTAAGGCCAGAATTTGAGATATAAACGGGTACAGATGATGCATGCACATATCGAGTTTTGGGCACCTAAAAGATCGATTTTCAGTATGTTTTTGGCCTGTATTTTGAAAATACTCTAACACGGAGTAGGCATGTACAGATCGCTTCTGGGACCCCTAAATATCGTAGTTTCGGGTATTTTGGGACTGAATTTGAGATATCGACTTTTTGGCACCTAAAATATCGATTTTTAGCATGTTTTTAGCCTATATTTTGAAAATATTCTAGCACTGAGTAGACATGTACAGATCGCTTCTGGGACCCCAAAATATCGAATTTTCGGGTGTTTTGAGCTTGAATTTGAGATATAAACGAGTACAGAAGATGCATGCACATATCGACTTTTGGGCACATAAAATATCGATTTTGAGTATGTTTTGAGCCTATATTTTGAAAACATTCTAGCACTGAGTAGGCATGTATAGATCGCACCTGGGACCCAAAAATATCGAATTTTCGGGTTTTTAGGGCCAGAATTTGAGATATAAACGGGTACAGAAGATGCATGCACATATCGACTTTTGGGTACCTAAAAGATCGATTTTCAGTATGTTTTTGGCCTGTATTTTGAAAATACTCTAACACGGAGTAGGCATGTACAGATCGCTTCTGGGACCCCTAAATATCAAATTTTCGTGTGTTTTGGGCCTTAATTTGAGATATCGACTTTACGCACCTAAAATATCGATTTTTAGCATATTTTGAGCCTATATTTTGAAAATATTCTAGCACTGAGTAGGCATGTACAGATTGCTTCTGGGACCCCAAAATATCGAATTTTCGGGTGTTTTGAGCCTGAATTTGAGATATTAACGAGTACAGAAGATGCATGCACATATCGACTTTTGGGCACCTAAAATATCGATTTCGAGCATGTTTTAAGCCTATATTTTAAAAATATTCTAGCACTGAGTAGGCATGTACAGATCGCTTCTGGGACCCCAAAATATCGAATTTTCGGGTGTTTTGAGCCTGAGTTTGAGATATAAACGAGTATAGAAGATGCATACACATATTGACTTTGGGCTCCAAAAATATCGATTTTCAGCATGTTTTAAGCCTGTATTTTGAAAATACTCTAACACGGAGTAGGCATGTACAGATCGCTTCTGGGACCCCAAATTATCGAATTTTCGGGTGTTTAGGGCCAGAATTTGTGATATAAACGGGTACAGAAGATGCAAGCACATATCGACTTTTGGGCACCTAAAAGATCGATTTTCAGTATGTTTTTGGCCTGTATTTTGAAAATACTCTAACACGGAGTTGGCATGTACAGATCCCTTTTGGGACCCCTAAATATCGAATTTTCGGGTGTTTTGGGACTGAATTTGAGATATCGACTTTTTGGCACCTAAAATAACGATTTTTAGCATGTTTTTAGCCTATATTTTGAAAATATTCTAGCACTGAGTAGGCATGTACAGATTTCTTCTGGGACCCCAAAATATTGAATTTTCGGGTGTTTTGAGCCTGAATTTGAGATATAAACGGGTACAGAAGATATATGCACATATTGACTTTGGGCATGTAAAATATCGATTTTCAGCATGTTTTTGGCCTGTATTTTGAAAATAAACTAACATGTAGTAGGCAAGTACAGATCGCTTCTGGGACCCCAAAATATCGAATTTTCGGGTGTTTTGAGCCTGAATTTGAGATATAAACGGGTACTGAAGATGCATGCATATATCAACATTTGGGCACCTAAAACATCGATTTTGAGCATGTTTTGGGCCTGTATTTTGAAAATACTTTAACACGGAGTAGGCATGTACAGATCGTTTCTGGGACCCCAAAATATCGAACTTTCGGGATTTTTGGGCTTGAATTTGAGATATCGCCTTTACGCACCTAAAATATCGATTTTTAGCATGTTTTGAGCCTATATTTTGAAAATATTCTAGCACTGATTAGGCATGTACAGATCGCTTCTGGGACCCCAAAATATCGAATTTTCGGGTGTTTTGGGCTTGAATTTCAGATATAAACGAATACAGAAGATGCATGCACATATCGACTATTGGGAACCTAAAATATCGATTTTGAGCATTTTTTGAGCCTATATTTTGAAAACATTCTAGCACTGACTAGGCATGTACAGATCGCTTCTGGGACCCCAAAATATCGAATTTTCGGGTGTTTAGGGCCAGAATTTGAGATATAAACGGGTACAGAAGATGCATGCACATATCGACTTTTAAGCACCTAAAAGATTGAATTTCAGTATGTTTTTGGCCTGTATTTTGAAATTACTCTAACACGGAGTAGGCATGTACAGATCGCTTCTGGGACCCCTAAATATCGAATTTTCGGGTGTTTTGGGACTGAATTTGAGATATCGACTTTTTGGCACCTAAAATATCGATTTTTAGCATGTTTTGAGCCTATATTTTGAAAATATTCTAGCACTGAGTAGGCATGTACAGATTGCTTCTGGGACCCCAAAATATTGAATTTTCGGGTGTTTTGAGCCTGAATTTGAGATATAAACGGGTACAGAAAATACATGCACATATTGACTTTGGGCATCTAAAATATCGATTTTCAGCATGTTTTGCGCATGTATTTTGAAAATACTCTAACACGGAGTAGGCATGTACAGATCGCTTCTAGGACCCCAAAATATCGAATTTTCGGGTGTTTTGAGCCTGAATTTGAGATATAAAAGGGTACTGAAGATGCATGCACATATCGACTTTTGGGCACCTAAAACATCGATTTTGAGCATATTTTAGGCCTGTATTTTGTAAATACTGTAACATGGAGTAGGCATGTACAGATCGCTTCTGGGGCCCCTAAATATCGAACTTTCGGGTGTTTTGGGCCCGAATTTGAGATATCGCCTTTACGCACCAAAAATATCGATTTTTAGCATGTTTTGAGCCTATATTTTGAAAATATTCTAGCACTGAGTATGCATGTTCAGATCGCTTCTGGGACCCCAAAATATCGAATTTTCGGGTGTTTTGAGCCTGAATTTGAGATATAAACGAGTACAGAAGATGCATGCACATATCGACTTTTGGGCACCTAAAATATCGATTTAGAGCATGTTTTGAGCCTATATTTTAAAAACATTCTAGCACTGAGTAAGCATGTACAGATCGCTTCTGGGACCCCAAAATATCGAATTTACGGGTGTTTTGAGCTTGAATTTGAGATATAAACGAGTGTAGAAGATGCATACACATATTGACTTTGGGCACCAAAAATATTGATTTTCAGCATGTTTTGAGCCTATATTTTGAAAATACTCTAACACGGAGTAGGCATGTACAGATCGCTTCTGGGACCCCAAAATATCGAATTTTCGTGTGTTTTGAGCTTGAATTTGAGATATAAACGAGTACAGAAGATGCATGCACATATCGACTTTAGGGAACCTAAAATATCGATTTTGAGCATGTTTTGAGCCTGAATTTTGAAAACATTCTAGCACTGAGTAGGCATGTACAGATCGTTTCTGGGACCCAAAAATATCGATTTTTCGGGTGTTTAGGGCCAGAATTTGAGATATAAACGGGTACAGAAGATGCATGCACATATCGACTTTTTTGCACCTAAAAGATCGATTTTTAGTATGTTTTTGGCCTGTATTTTGAAAATACTCTAACACGGAGTAGCATGTACAGATCCCTTATGGGACCCCTAAATATCGAATTTTCGGGTGTTTTGAGCCTGAATTTGAGATATAAACGGGTACTGAAGATGCATGCACATATCGACTTTTTGGCACCTAAAACATCGATTTTAAGCATGTTTTGGGCCTGTATTTTGAAAATACTCTAACACGGAGTAGGCATGTACAGATCGTTTCTGGTACCCCAAAATATCGAATTTTCGGGTGTTTTGGGCCTCAATTTGAGATATCGCCTTTACGCACCTAAAATATCGATTTTTAGCATGTTTTGAGCCTATACTTAGAAAATATTCTAGCACTGAGTAGGCATGTACAGATCGCTTCTGGGACCCCTAAATATCGAATTTTCGGGTGTTTTGGGCCTTAATTTGAGATATCGACTTTTAGGCACCTAAAAGATCGATTTTCAGTATGTTTTTGGCCTGTATTTTGAAAATACTCTAACACGGAGTAGGCATGTACAGATCGCTTCTGGGACACCTAAATATCGAATTTTCGGGTGTTTTGGGCCTTAATTTGAGATATCGCCTTTACGCACTAAAATATCGATTTTTAGCATGTTTTGAGCCTATATTTTGAAAATATTCTAGCACAGAGTAGGCATGTACTGATCGCTTCTGGGACCCCAAAATATCGAATTTTCGGGTGTTTTGAGCCTGAATTTGAGATATAAACGAGTATAGAAGATGCTTGCACATATTGACTTTGGACACCAAAAATATTGATTTTCAGCATGTTTTGGGCCTGAATTTTGAAAATACTATAACACGGAGGAGGCATGTACAGATCGCTTCTGGGACCCCAAAATATTGATTTTTCGGGTGTTTAGGGCCAGAATTTGAGATATAAACGGGTACAGAAAATGCATGCACATATCGACTTTTGGGCACCTAAAAGATCGATTTTCAGTATGTTTTTGGCCTGTATTTTGAAAATACTCTAACACGGAGTAGGCATGTACAGATCGCTTCTGGGACCCCTAAATATTGAATTTTCGGGTGTTTAGGGCCAGAATTTGAGATATAAACGGGTACAGAAGATGCATGCACATATCGAGTTTTGGGCACCTAAAAGATCGATTTTCAGTATGTTTTTGCCCTGTATTTTGAAAATACTCTAACACGGAGTAGGCATGTACAGATCGCTTCTGGGACCCCTAAATATCGAATTTTCGGGTGTTTTGGGCCTTAATTTGAGATATCGCCTTTACGCACTAAAATATCGATTTTTAGCATGTTTTGAGCCTATATTTTGAAAATACTCTAACACGGAGTAGGCATGTACAGATCGCTTCTGGGACCCCTAAATATCGTAGTTTCGGGTATTTTGGGACTGAATTTGAGGTATCGACTTTTTGGCACCTAAAATATCGAATTTTAGCATGTTTTTAGCCTATATTTTGAAAATATTCTAGCACTGAGTAGGCATGTACAGATCGCTTCTGGGACCCCAAAATATCGAATTTTCCGGTGTTTTGAGCTTGAATTTGAGATATAAACGAGTACAGAAGATGCATGCACATATCGTCTTTTGGGCACCTAAAATATCGATTTTGAGTATGTTTTGAGCCTATATTTTGAAAACATTCTAGCACTGAGTAGGCATGTATAAATCGCACCTGGGACCCAAAAATATCGAATTTTAGGGTGTTTAGGGCCAGAATTTGAGATATAAACGGGTACAGAAGATGCATGCACATATCGACTTTTGGGCACCTAAAAGATCGATTTTCAGTATGTTTTTGGCCTGTATTTTGAAAATACTCTAACACGGAGTAGGCATGTACAGATCGCTTCTGGGACACCTAAATATCGAATTTTCGGGTGTTTTGGGCCTTAATTTGAGATATCGCCTTTACGCACTAAAATATCGATTTTTAGCATGTTTTGAGCCTATATTTTGAAAATATTCTAGCACAGAGTAGGCATGTACTGATCGCTTCTGGGACCCCAAAATATCGAATTTTCGGGTGTTTTGAGCCTGAATTTGAGATATAAACGAGTATAGAAGATGCTTACACATATTGACTTTGGACACCAAAAATATTGATTTTCAGCATGTTTTGGGCCTGAATTTTGAAAATACTATAACACGGAGGAGGCATGTACAGATCGCTTCTGGGACCCCAAAATATTGATTTTTCGGGTGTTTAGGGCCAGAATTTGAGATATAAACGGGTACAGAAAATGCATGCACATATCGACTTTTGGGCACCTAAAAGATCGATTTTCAGTATGTTTTTGGCCTGTATTTTGAAAATACTCTAACACGGAGTAGGCATGTACAGATCGCTTCTGGGACCCCTAAATATTGAATTTTCGGGTGTTTAGGGCCAGAATTTGAGATATAAACGGGTACAGAAGATGCATGCACATATCGAGTTTTGGGCACCTAAAAGATCGATTTTCAGTATGTTTTTGGCCTGTATTTTGAAAATACTCTAACACGGAGTAGGCATGTACAGATCGCTTCTGGGACCCCTAAATATCGAATTTTCGGGTGTTTTGGGCCTTAATTTGAGATATCGCCTTTACGCACTAAAATATCGATTTTTAGCATGTTTTGAGCCTATATTTTGAAAATACTCTAACACGGAGTAGGCATGTACAGATCGCTTCTGGGACCCCTAAATATCGTTGTTTCGGGTATTTTGGGACTGAATTTGAGGTATCGACTTTTTGGCACCTAAAATATCGAATTTTAGCATGTTTTTAGCCCATATTTTGAAAATATTCTAGCACTGAGTAGGCATGTACAGATCGCTTCTGGGACCCCAAAATATCGAATTTTCCGGTGTTTTGAGCTTGAATTTGAGATATAAACGAGTACAGAAGATGCATGCACATATCGTCTTTTGGGCACCTAAAATATCGATTTTGAGTATGTTTTGAGCCTATATTTTGAAAACATTCTAGCACTGAGTAGGCATGTATAAATCGCACCTGGGACCCAAAAATATCGAATTTTCGGGTGTTTAGGGCCAGAATTTGAGATATAAACGGGTACAGAAGATGCATGCACATATCGACTTTTGGGCACCTAAAAGATCGATTTTCAGTATGTTTTTGGCCTGTATTTTGAAAATACTCTAACACGGCGTAGGCATGTACAGATCGCTTCTGGGACCCCTAAACATCAAATTTTCGGGTGTTTTGGGCCTTAATTTTAGATATCGGTTTTACGCACCTAAAATATCGATTTTTAGCATATTTTGAGCCTATATTTTGAAAATATTCTAGCACTGAGTAGACATGTACAGATCGCTTCTGGGACCCCAAAATATCGAATTTTCGGGTGTTTTGAGCCTGAATTTGAGATATAAACGAGTACAGAAGATGCATGCGCATATCGACTTTTGGGCACCTAAAATATCGATTTCGAGCATGTTTTAAGCCTATATTTTGAAAACATTCTAGCACTGAGTAGGCATGAACAGATCGCTTCCGGGACCCCAAAATATCGAATTTTCGGGTGTTTAGGGCCAGAATTTGAGATATAAACGGGTATAGAAGATGCATACACATATTGGCTTTGGGTACCAAAAATATCGATTTTCAGCATGTTTTAAGCCTGTATTTTGAAAATACTCTAACACGGAGTAGGCATGTACAGATCTCTTCTGGGACCCAAAATTATCGAATTTTCGGGTGTTTAGGGCCAGAATTTGAGATATAAACGGGTACAGAAGATGCAAGAACATATCGACTTTTGGGCACCTAAAAGATCGATTTTCATTATGTTTTTGGCCTGTATTTTGAAAATACTCTAACACGGAGTTGGCATGTACAGATCCCTTTTGGGACCCCTAAATATCGAATTTTCGGGTGTTTTGGGACTGAATTTGAGATATCGACTTTTTGGCACCTAAAATATCGATTTTTAGCATGTTTTTAGCCTATATTTTGAAAATATTCTAGCACTGAGTAGGCATGTACAGATTGCTTCTGGGACCCCAAAATATTGAATTTTCGGGTGTTTTGAGCCTGAATTCGAGATATAAACGGGTACAGAAGATACATGCACATATTGACTTTGGGCATCTAAAATATCGATTTTCTGCATGTTTTTGCCCTGTATTTTGAAAATAAACTAACATGTAGTAGGCAAGTACAGATCGCTTCTGGGACCCCAAAATATCGAATTTTCGGGTGTTTTGAGCCTGAATTTGAGATATAAACGGGTACTGAAGATGCATGCACATATCGACATTTGGCCACCTAAAACATCGATTTTGAGCATGTTTTGGGCCTGTATTTTGAAAATACTCTAACACGGAGTAGGCATGTACAGATCGCTTCTGGGACCCCTAAAAATCGAATTTTCGGGTGTTTTGGGCCTAAATTTGAGATATCGACTTTACGAACCTAAAATATCGATTTTTAGCATGTTTTGAGCCTATATTTTGAATATATTCTAGCACTGAGTAGGCATGTACAGATTGCTTCTGGGACCCCAAAATATTGAATTTTCGGGTGTTTAGGGCCAGAATTTGAGATATAAACGGGTACAGAAGATACATGCACATATCGACTTTTGGGCACCTAAAAGATCGATTTTCAGTATATTTTTGGCCTGTATTTTGAAAATACTCTAACGCGGATTAGGCATGTACAGATCGCTTCTGGGACCCCAGAATATCGAATTTACGGGTGTTTTGAGCCTGAATTTGAGATATAAACGGGTACAGAAGATGCATGCACATATCGACTTTTGGGCACCTAAAACATCGATTTTGAGCATGTTTTAGGCCTGTATTTTGTAAATACTGTAACACGGAGTAGGCATGTACAGATCGCTTCTGGGACCCCAAAATATCGAACTTTCGGGATTTTTGGGCCTGAATTTGAGATATCGCCTTTACGCACCTAAAATATCGATTTTTAGCATGTTTTGAGCCTATATTTTAAAAATATTCTAGCACTGATTAGGCATGTACAGATCGCTTCTGGGACCCCAAAATATCGAATTTTCGGGTGTTTTGAGCTTGAATTTCAGATATAAACGAATACAGAAGATGCATGCACATATCGACTTTTAGGAACCTAAAATATCGATTTTGAGCATGTTTTGAGGCAATATTTTGAAAACATTCTAGCACTGACTAGGCATGTACAGATCGCTTCTGGGACCCCAAAATATCGAATTTTCGGGTGTTTAGGGCCAGAATTTGAGATATAAACGGGTACAGAAGATGCATGCACATATCGACTTTTAAGCACCTAAAATATTGAATTTCAGTATGTTTTTGGCCTGTATTTTGAAATTACTCTAACACGGAGTAGGCATGTACAGATCGCTTCTGGGACCCCTAAATATCGAATTTTCGGGTGTTTTGGGACTGGATTTGAGATATCGACTTTTTGGCACCTAAAATATCGATTTTTAGCATGTTTTGAGCCTATATTTTGAAAATATTCTAGCACTGAGTAGGCATGTACAGATTGCTTCTGGGACCCCAAAATATTGAATTTTCGGGTGTTTTGAGCCTGAATTTGAGATATAAACGGGTACAGAAGATACATGCACACATTGACTTTGGGCATCTAAAATATCGATTTTCAGCATGTTTTGGGCATGTATTTTGAAAATACTCTAACACGGAGTAGGCATGTACAGATCGCTTCTAGGACCCCAAAATATCGAATTTTCGGGTGTTTTGAGCCTGAATTTGAGATATAAAAGGGTACTGAAGATGCATGCACATATCGACTTTTGGGCACCTAAAACATCGATTTTGAGCATATTTTAGGCCTGTATTTTGTAAATACTGTAACACGGAGTAGGCATGTACAGATCGCTTCTGGGACCCCAAAATATCGAACTTTCGGGTGTTTTGGGCCCGAATTTGAGATATCGCCTTTACGCACCTAAATTTTCGATTTTTAGCATGTTTTGAGCCTATATTTTGAAAACATTCTAGCACTGAGTAGGCATGTACAGATCGCTTCTGGGACCCCAAAATATCGAATTTTCCGGTGTTTTGAGCCTGAATTTGAGATATAAACGAGTATAGAAGATGCATACACATATTGACTTTGGGCACCAAAAATATCGATTTTCAGCATGTTTTGAGCCTATATTTTGAAAATACTCTAACACGGAGTAGGCATGTACAGATCGCTTCTGGGACCACAAAATATCAAATTTTCGGGTTTTTAGGGCCAGAATATGAGATATAATCGGGTACAGAAGATGAATGCACATATCGACTTTTAAGCACCTAATAGATTGATTTTCAGTATATTTTTGGCCTGTATTTTGAAAATACTCTAACACGGAGAAGGCATGTACAGATCGCTTCTGGGACCCCAAAATATCACCTTTTCAGGTGTTTTGAGCCTGAATTAGAGATATAAACGGGTACTGAAGATGCATGCACATATCGACTTTTCGGCACCTAATACATCGATTTTGAGCATGTTTTGGGCCTGTATTTTGTAAATACTCTAACACGGAGTAGGCATGTACAGATCGCTTCTGGGACCCCAAAATATCGAATTTTCGGGTATTTTGGGTCTGAATTTGAGATATCGTCTTTACGCACCTAAAATATCGATTTTTAGCATGTTTTGAGCCTATATTTTGAAAATACTCTAGCACTGAGTAGACATGTACAGATCGCTTCTGGGACCCCAAAATATCGAATTTTCGGGTGTTTTGAGCCTGAATTTGAGATATAAACGAGTACAGATGATGCATGCACATATCGACTTTTGGGCACCTAAAATATCGATTTTTGAGCATGTTTTGAGCCTATATTTTGAAAACATTCTAGCACTGAGTAGGCATGTACAGATCGCTTCTGGGACACCAAAATATCGAATTTTCGGGTGTTTTGAGACTGATTTTGAGATATAAACGAGTATAGAAGATGCATACACATATCGACTTTGGGCACCAAATATATCGATTTTCAGCATGTTTTGGGCCTGAATTTTGAAAATACTCTAACACGGAGTAGGCATGTACAGATTGCTTCTGGGACCCCAAAATATCGAATTTTCCGGTGTTTTGGGCCTTCATTTGAGATATCGACTTTTTGGCACCTAAAATATCGATTTTTAGCATGTATTTAGCCTATATTTTGAAAATATTCTAGCACTGAGTAGGCATGTACAAATCGCTTCTGGGACCCCTAAAAATCGAATTTTCGGGTGTTTTGAGCTTGAATTTGAGATATAAACGAGTACAGAAGATGCATGCAAATATTGACTTTGGGCACCTAAAAGATCGATTTTTAGTATGTGTTTGGCCTGTATTTTGAAAATACTCTAACACGGAGTAGGCATGTACAGATCGCTTCTGGGATCCCTAAATATCGAATTTTCGGGTGTTTTGGGACTGAATTTGAGATATCGACTTTTTGGCACCTAAAAGATCGATTTTTAGCATGTTTTTAGCCTATATTTTGAAAATGTTCTAGCACTGAGTAGGCATGTACAGATTGCTTCTGGGACCCCTAAATATCGAATTTTCGGGTGTTTTGGGACTGAATTTTAGATATCGACTTTTTGGCACCTAAAATATCGATTTTTAGCATGTTTTGAGCCTATATTTTGAAAATATTTTAGCACTGAGTAGGCATGTACAGATTGCTTCTGGGACCCCAAAATATTGAATTTTCGGGTGTTTTGAGCCTGAATTTGAGATATAAACGGGTACAGAAGATACATGCACATATTGACTTTGGGCATCTAAAATATCGATTTTCAGCATGTTTTGGGCATGTATTTTGAAAATACTCTAACACGGAGTAGGCATGTACAGATCGCTTCTGGGACCCCAAAATATCGAATTTTCGGGTGTTTTGAGCCTGAATTTGAGATATAATCGAGTATAGAAGATGCATACACATATTGAATTTGGGCACCAAAAATATCGATTTTCAGCATGTTTTGGGCCTGAATTTTGAAAATACTCTAACACGGAGTAGGCATGTACAGATCGTTTCTGGGACCCCAAAATATCACCTTTTCAGGTGTTTTGAGCCTGAATTAGAGATATAAACGGGTACTGAAGATGCATGCACATATCGACTTTTTGGCACCTAAAACATCGATTTTGAGCATGTTTTGGGCCTGTATTTTGAAAATACTCTAATACGGAGTAGCCATGTACAGATCGCTTCTGGGACCCCAAAATATCGAATTTTCGGGTGTTTTGGGCCTGAATTTGAGATATCGCCTTTACGCACCTAAAATATCGATTTTTAGCATGTTTTGAGCCTATATTTTGAAAATATTCTAGCACTGAGTAGGCATGTACAGATCGCTTCTGGGACCCCTAAATATCGAATTTTCGGGTGTTTTGAGCTTGAATTTGAGATATAAACGAGTACAGAAGATGCATGCAAATATTGACTTTGGGCACCTAAAAGATCGATTTTTAGTATGTTTTTGGCCTGTATTTTGAAAATACTCTAACACGGAGTAGGCATGTACAGATCGCTTCTGGGATCCCTAATTATCGAATTTTCGGGTGTTTTGGGACTGAATTTGAGATATCGACTTTTTGGCACCTAAAAGATCGATTTTTAGCATGTTTTTAGCCTATATTTTGAAAATGTTTTAGCACTGAGTAGGCATGTACAGATTGCTTCTGGGACCCCGAAATATTGAATTTTCGGGTGTATTGAGCCTGAATTTGAGATATAAACGGGTACAGAAGATACATGCACATATTGACTTTGGGCATCTAAAATATCGATTTTCAGCATGTTTTGGGCCTGTATTTTGAAAATACTCTAACACGGAGTAGGCATGTACAGATCGCTTCTGGGACCCCAAAATATCGAATTTTCGGGTGTTTTGAGCCTGAATTTGAGATATAAACGGGTACTGATGATGCATGCACATATCGACTTTTCGGCACTTAATACATCGATTTTGAGCATGTTTTGGGCCTGTATTTTGTAAATACTCTAACACGGAGTAGGCATGTACAGATCGCTTCTGGGACCCCAAAATATCGAATTTTCGGGTATTTTGGGTCTGAATTTGAGATATAAACGAGTACAGATGATGCATGCACATATCGACTTTTCGGCACCTAAAATATCGATTTTTGAGCATGTTTTGAGCCTATATTTTGAAAACATTCTAGCACTGAGTAGGCATGTACAGATCGCTTCTGGGACACCAAAATATCGAATTTTCGGGTGTTTTGAGCCTGAATTTGAGATATAAACGAGTATAGAAGATGCATACACATATCGACTTTGGGCACCAAATATATCGATTTTCAGCATGTTTTGGGACTGAATTTTGAAAATACTCTAACACGGAGTAGGCATGTACAGATTGCTTCTGGGACCCCAAAATATCGAATTTTCGGGTGTTTTGGGCCTTCATTTGAGATATCGACTTTTTGGCACCTAAAATATCGATTTTTAGCATGTTTTTAGCCTAAAGTTTAAAAATATTCTAGCACTGAGTAGGCATGTACAGATCGCTTCTGGGACTCCAAAATATTGAATTTTCGGGTGTTTAGGGCCAGAATTTGAGATATAAACAGGTACAGAAGATGCATGCACATATCGACTTTTGGGCACCTAAAAGATCGATTTTGAGCATGTTTTGAGCCTATGTTTTGAAAACATTCTAGCACTGAGTAGGCATGTACAGATCGCTTCTGGGACCCCTAAATATCAAATTTTCGGGTGTTTTGAGCCTGAATTTGAGATATAAACGAGTATAGAAGATGCATACACATATTGACTTTGAGCTCCAAAAATATCGATTTTCAGCATGTTTTGGGCCTGAATTTTGAAAATGCTCTAACACGGAGTAGGCATGTACAGATCGCTTCTGGGACCCCTAAATATCGAATTTTCGGGTGTTTTGGGACTGAATTTGAGATATCGACTTTTTGGCACCTAAAAGATCGATTTTTAGCATGTTTTTAGCCTATATTTTGAAAATATTCTAACACTGAGTAGGCATGTACATACTGCTTCTAGGACCCCAAAATATTGAATTTTCGGGTTTTTTTAGCTTAAATTGAGATATTAACGGGTACAGAAGATACATGCACATATTGACTTTGGGCATCTAAAATATCGATTTTCATCATGTTTTGGGCATGTATTTTGAAAATACTCTAACACGGAGTAGGCATGTACAGATCGCTTCTGGGACCCCAAAATATCGAATTTTCGGGTGTTTTGAGCCTGAATTTGAGATATAAACGGGTACTGAAGATGCATGCACATATCGACTTTTGGGCACCTAAAACATCGATTTTGAGCATGTTTTGGGCCTGTATTTCGTAAATACTCTAACACTTAGTAGGCATGTACAGATCGCTTCTGGGACCCCATAATATCGAATTTTCGGGTGTTTTGGGCCTGAATTTGAGATATCGCCTTTACGCACCTAAAATATCGATTTTCAGCATGTTTTGAGCCTATATTTTCAAAATATTCTAGCACTGAGTAGGCATGTACAGATCGCTTCTGGGACCCCAAAATATCGAATTTTTGGGTGTTTTGAGCCTGAATTTGAGATATAAACGAGTACAGTAGATGCATGCACATATCGACTTTTGGGCACCTAAAATATCGATTTTGAGCATGTTTTGAGCCTGAATTTTGAAAATACTCTAACACGGAGTAGGCATGTACAGATCGCTTCTGGGACCCCTAAATATCGAATTTTCGGGTGTTTTGGGACTGAATTTGAGATATCGCTTTTTGGCACCTAAAATATAGATTTTTAGCATGTTTTTAGCCTATATTTTGAAAATGTTCTAGCACTTATTAGGCATGTACAGATTGCTTCTGGGACCCAAAAATATTGAATTTTCGGGTGTTTTGAGCCTGAATTCGAGATATAAACGGGTACAGAAGATGCATACACATATTGACTTTGGGCACCAAAAATATCGATTTTCAGCATGTTTTGGGTCTGAATTTTGAAAATACTCTAACACGGAGTAGGCAAGTACAGATCGCTTCTGGGACCCAAAAATATCGAATTTTCGGGTGTTTAGGGCCAGAATTTGAGATATAAACGGGTACAGAAGATGCATACACATATCGACTTTTGGGCACCTAAAAGATCGATTTTCAGTATGTTTTTGGCCTGTATTTTGAAAATACTCTAACTCGGAGTAGGCATGTACAGAACGCTTCTGGGACCCCTAAATATCGAAGTTTCGGGTGTTTTGGGACTGAATTTGAGATATCGACTTTTTGGCACCTAAAATATCGATTTTTAGCATGTTTTTAGCCTATATTTTGAAAATATTCTAGCACTGAGTAGGCATGTACAGATCGCTTCTGGGACCCCAAAATATCGAATTTTCTGGTGTTTTGAGCCTGATTTTGAGATATAAACGAGTACAAAAGATGCATGCACATATCGACTTTTGGGCACCTAAAATATCGATTTTGAGCATGTTTTGAGCCTATATTTTGAAAACATTCTAGCACTGAGTAGGCATCTACAGATCGCTTCTGGGACCCCAAAATATCGAATTTTCGGGTGTTTAGGGCCAGAATTTGAGATATATACGGGTACAGAAGATGCATGCACATATCGACTTTTGGGCACCTAAAAGATCGATTTTTAGTATGTTTTTGGCCTGTATTTTGAAAATACTCTAACACGGAGTAGGCATGTACAGATCGCTTCTGGGACCCCTAAATATCGATTTTTCGGGTGTTTTGGGCCTTAATTTGAGATATCGACTTTTTGGCACCTAAAATATAGATTTTTAGCATGTTTTTAGCCTAAAGTTTAAAAATTTTCTAGCACTGAGTAGGTATGTACAGATTGCTTCTGGGACTCCAAAATATTGAATTTTCGGGTGTTTAGGGCCAGAATTTGAGATATAAACAGGTACAGAAGATGCATGCACATATCGACTTTTGGGCACCTAAAAGACCGATTTTGAGCATGTTTTGAGCCTATGTTTTGAAAACATTCTAGCACTGAGTAGGCATGTACAGATTGCTTCTGGGACCCCTAAATATCAAATTTTCGGGTGTTTTGAGCCTGAATTTGAGATATAAACGAGTATAGAAGATGCATACACATATTGACTTTGAGCTCCAAAAATATCGATTTTCAGCATGTTTTGGGCCTGAATTTTGAAAATGCTCTAACACGGAGTAGGCATGTACAGATCGCTTCTGGGACCCCAAAATATTGAATTTTCGGGTGTTTAGGGCCAGAATTTGAGATATAAACGGGTACAGAAGATGCATGCACATATCGACTTTTGGGCACCTAAAAGATCGATTTTCAGTATGTTTTTGGCCTGTATTTTGAAAGTACTCTAACACGGAGTAGACATGTACAGATCGCTTCTGGGACCCCTAAATATCGAATTTTCGGGGGTTTTGGGACTTAATTTGAGATATCGACTTTTTGGCACCTAAAAGATCGATTTTTAGCATGTTTTTAGACTATATTTTGAAAATATTCTAGCACTGAGTAAGCATGTACAGATTGCTTATGGGAAACCAAAATATTGAATTTTCGGGAGTTTTGAGTTTGAATTTGAGATATAAACGGGTACAGAAGATACATGCACATATTGACTTTGGGCATCTAAAATATCGATTTTCAGCATGTTTTGGGCATGTATTTTGAAAACATTCTAGCACTGAGTAGGCATGTACAGATAGCTTCTGGGACCCCAAAATATCGAATTTTCGGGTGATTAGGGCCAGAATTTGAGATATAAACTGGTACAGAAGATGAATGCACATATCGACTTTTGGGTACCTAAAAGATCGATTTTCAGTATGTTTTTGGCTTGTATTTTGAAAATACTCTAACACGGAGTAGGCATTTACAGATCTTTTCTGGGACCCCTAAATATCGAATTTTCGGGTGTTTTGGGACTTAATTTGAGATATTGACTTTTGGGCACCTAAAATATCGATTTTCAGCATGTTTTGGGCATGTATTTTGAAAATACTCTAAAACGGAGTAGGCATGTACAGATCGCTTCTGGGACCCCAAAATATCGAATTTTCGGGTGTTTTGAGCCAGAATTTGAGATATAAACGGGTACCGAAGATGCATGCACATATCGACTTTTGGGCACCTAAAATATCGATTTTGAGCATGTTTTGAGGCTATATTTTGAAAACATTCTAGCACTAAGTAGGCATGTAGAGATCGCTTCTGGGACCCCAAAATATCGAATTTACGGGTGTTTTGAGCCTGAATTTGAGATATAAACGAGTATAGAAGATGCATACACATATTGACTTTGGGCACCAAAAATATCGATTTTGAGGATGTTTTGGGCCTGTATTTTGAAAATACTCTAACACGGAGTAGGCATGTACAAATCGCTTCGGGGACCCCAAAATATCGAATTTTCGGGTGTTTTGGGCCTGAATTTGAGATATCGCCTTTACGCACCTAAAATATCGATTTTTAGCATGTTTTGATCCTATATTTTGAAAATATTCTAGCACTGAGTAGGCATGTACAGATCGCTTCTGGGACCCCAAAATATCGAATTTTCGGGTGTTTAGGGCTAGAATTTGAGATATAAACGAGTGCAGAAGATGCATGCACATATCGACTTTTGGGCACCTAAAATATCGATTTTGAGCATGTTTTGAGCCTATATTTTGAAAACATTCTAGCACGGAGTAGGCATGTACAGATCGCTTCTGGGACCCCTAAATATCGAATTTTAGGGTGTTTTGGGACTGAATTTGAGATATCGACTTTTTCGCACCAGAAAGATCGATTTTTAGCATGTTTTTAGCCTATATTTTGAAAATATTATAGCACTGAGTAGGCATGTACAGATTGCTTCTGGGACCCCAAAATATTGATTTTTCGGGTGTTTTGAGCCTGAATTTGAGATATAAACGGGTACAGAAGATACATGTACATATTGACTTTGGGCATCTAATATATCGATTTCCAGCATGTTCTGGGCATGTATTTTGAAAATACTTTAACACGGAGTAGGCATGTACAGATCGCTTCTGGGACCCCAAAATATCGAAATTTCTGGTGTTTTGAGCCTGAAATTGAGATATAAACGGGTACTGAAGATGCATGCACATATCGACTTTTGGGCACCTAAAACATCTATTTTGAGCATGTTTTGGGTCTGTATTTTGAAAATACTCTAACACGGAGTAGGCATGTACAGATCGCTTCTGGGACCCCATAATATCGAATTTTCGGGTGTTTTGGGCCTGAATTTGAGATATCGCCTTTACGCACCTAAAATATCGATTTTTAGCATGTTTTGAGCCTATATTTTGAAAATATTCCAGCACTGAGTAGGCATGTACAGATCGCTTCTGGGAACCCGAAATATTGAATTTTCGGGTGTTTTGAGCTTGAATTTGAGATATAAACGAGTACAGAAGATGCATGCACATATCGACTTTTGGGCACCTAAAATATCGATTTTGAGCATGTTTTGAGCCTATATTTTGAAAACATTCTAGCACTGAGTAGGCATGTACAGATCGCTTCTGGGACCCCAAAATATCGAATTTTCGGGTGTTTTGAGCCTGAATTTGAGATATAAACGAGTATAGAAGATGCATACACATATTGACTTTGGGCACCAAAAATATCGATTTTCAGCATGTTTTGGGCCTGAATATTGAAAATACTCTAACACGAAGTAGGCATGTACAGATAGCTTCTGGGACCCCAAAATATCGAATTTTCGGGTGTTTTGGGCCTGAATTTGAGATATAAAAGGGTACTGAAGATGCATTCACATATCGACTTTTGTGCACCTAAAACATCGATTTTGAGCATGTTTTGGACCTGTATTTTGAAAATACTCTAACACGGAGTAGGTATGTACAGATAGCTTCTGGGACCCCAAAATATCGAATTTTCGGGTGTTTTGGGCCTGAATTTGAGATATAAAAGGGTACTGAAGATGCATTCACATATCGACTTTTGTGCACCTAAAACATCGATTTTGAGCATGTTTTGGACCTGTATTTTGAAAATACTCTAACACGGAGTAGGTATGTACTGATCGCTTCTGGGACCCCAAAATATCGAATTTTCTGGTGTTTTGGGCCTGAATTTGAGATATAGCCTTTACGCACCTAAAATATCGATTTTTAGCATGTTTTAAACCTATATTTTGAAAATATTCTAGCACTGAGTAGGCATGTATAGATCGCTTCTGGGACCCCTAAATATCGAATTTTCGGGTGTTTTGAGCTTGAATTTGAGATATAATCAAGTACAGAAGATGCATTCACATATCGACTTTTGGGCACCTAAAATATCGATTTTGAGCATGTTTTAAACCTATATTTTGAAAACATTCTAGCACTGAGTAGGCATGTACAGATCGCTTCTGGGACCCCAAAATATTGAATTTTCAGGTGTTTTGAGCCTGAATTTGAGATATAAACGGGTACAGAAGATACATGCACATATTGACTTTGGGCATCTAAAATATCGATTTTCAGCATGTTTTGGGCATGTATTTTGAAAATACTCAAACACGGAGTAGGCAAGTACAGATCGCTTCTGGGACCCCAAAATATCGAATTTTCGGGTGTTTTGAGCCCGAGTTTGAGATATAAACGGGTACTGAAGATGCATGCACATATCAACTTTTGGGCACCTAAAACATCGATTTTGAGCATGTTTGGGCCTGTATTTTGAAAATACTCTAACACGGAGTAGGCATGTACAGATCGCTTCTGGGACCCCAAAATATCGAATTTTCGGGTGTTTTGAGCCTGAATTTGAGATATTAACGAGTACAGAAGATGCATACACATATTGAATTTGGGCACCAAAAATATCGATTTTCAGCATGTTTTGGGCCTGAATTTTGAAAATTCTCTAACACCAACATGCTAAAAATCGATATTTTAGGTGCCAAAAATTCGATATCTCAAATTCAGTCCCAAAACACCCGAAAATTCGATATTTAGGGGTCCCAGAAGGGATCTGTACATGCCTACTCCGTGTTAGAGTATTTTCAAAATACAGGCCAAAAACATACTGAAAATCGATCTTTTAGGTGCCCAAAAGTCGATATGTGCAAGCATCTTCTGTACCCGTTTATATCTCAAATTTTGGCCCTAAACACCGGAAAATTCGATATTTTGGGGTCCCAGAAGCGATCTGTACATGCCTACTCAGTGCTAGAATGTTTTCAAAATATAGGCTCAAAACATGCTCAAAATCGATATTTTAGGTGCCCAAAAGTCGATATGTGCATGCATCTTCTGTACTTGTTTATATCTCAAATTCAAGCTCATAACACCCGAAAATTCGATATTTAGGGGTCCCAGAAACGATCTATACATGCCTACTCAGTGCTAGAATATTTTCAAAATATAGGTTTAAAACATGCTAAAAATCGATATTTTAGGTGCGTAAAGGCGATATCTCAAATTCAGGCCCAAAACAAACGAAAATTCGATATTTTGGGGTCCCAGAAGCGATCTGTACATGCCTACTTCGTGTTAGAGTATTTTCAAAATTCAGGCCCAAAACATGCTGAAAATCGATATTTTTGGTGCCCAAAGTCAATATGTGTATGCATCTTCTATACTCGTTTATATCTCAAATTCAGGCTCAAAACACCCGAAAATTCGATATTTTTGGGTCCCAGAAGCGATCTGTACATGCCTACTCCGCGTTAGAGTATTTTCAAAATACAGGCCAAAAACATACTGAAAATCGATCATTTAGGTGCCCAAAAGTCGATATGTGCATGCATCTTCTGTAACCATTTATATCTCAAATTCTGGCCCTAAACACCTGAAAATTCAATATTTTGGGGTCCCAGAAGCAATCTGTACATGCCTACTCAGTGCTAGAATATTTTAAAAATATAGGCTTAAAACATGCTAAAAATCGATATTTTAGGTGCCAAAAAGTCGATATCTCAAATTAAGGCCCAAAACACCCGAAAATTCGATATTTAGGGGTCCCAGAAGCGATCTGTACATGTCTACTCCGTGTAAGAGTATTTTCAAAATACAGGTCCAAAACATGCTGCAAATCGATATTTTAGATGCCCAAAGTCAATATGTGCATGTATCTTCTGTACCCGTTTAAATCTCAAATTCAGGCTCAAAACACCCGAAAATTCAATATTTTGGGGTCCCAGAAGCAATCTGTACATGCCTACGCAGTGCTAGAATTTTTTCAAAATATAGGCTAAAATCATGCTAAAATCGATATTTTAGGTGCGTAAAGGCGATATCTCAAATTCAGGCCCAAAACACCCGAAAATTCGATATTTTGGGGTCCCAGAAGCTATCTGTACATGCCTACTTCGTGTTAGAGTATTTTCAATATTCAGGCCCAAAACATGCTGAAAATCGATATTTTTGGTGCCCAAAGTCAATATGTGTATGCATCTTCTATACTCGTTTATATCTCAAATTCAGGCTCAAAACACCCGAAAATTCGATATTTTGGGGTCCCAGAAGCGATCTGTACATGCCTACTCAGTGCTAGAATGTTTTCAAAATATAGGCTCAAAACATGCTCAAAATCGATATTTTAGGTGCCCAAAAGTCGATATGTGCATGCATCTTCTGTACTCGTTTATATCTCAAATTCAAGCTCAAAACACCCGAAAATTCGATATTTTGGGTTCCCAGAAGCGATCTGTACATGCCTACTCAGTGCTGGAATATTTTCAAAATATAGGTTAAAAACATGCTAAAAATCGATATTTTAGGTGCGTAAAGGCGATATCTCAAATTCAGACCCAAAACACCCAAAAATTCGATATTTTGGGGTCCCAGAAGCGATCTGTACATGCCTACTCCGTGTTAGAGTATTTTCAAAATACAGGCCAAAAACATACTGAAAATCGATCTTTTAGGTGCCTAAAAGTCGATATGTGAATTAATCTTGTGTACCCGTTTATATCTCAAATTTTGGCCCTAAACACCCGAAAATTCGATATTTTTGGGTCCCAGAAGCGATATGTACATGCCTACTCAGTGCTAGAATATTTTCAAAATATAGGCCTAAAATATGCTCAAAATCGATATTTTAGGTGCCCAAAATTCGATATGTGCATGCATCTTCTGTACTCGTTATATCTCAATTTCAGGCTCAAAACACCCGAAAATTCGATATTTTGGGGTCCCAGAAGCGATCTGTACATGCCTACTCAGTGCTAGAATATTTTCAAAATATAGGCTACAAACATGCTAAAAATCTATATTTTAGGTGCCCAAAAGTCGATATGTGCATGACTCCTCTGTACCCGTTTATATCTCAAATTCAGGCTCAAATCACCCGAAAATTCGATATTTAGGGGTCCCAGAATATATCTGTACATGCCTACTCAGTGCTAGAATGTTTTCAAAATATAGGCTCAAAACATGCTCAAAATCGATATTTTAGGTGCCCAAAAGTTGATATGTGCATGCATCTTCTGTACTCGTTTATATCTCAAATTCAGGCTTAAAAGACCCGAAAATTCGATATTTTGGGGTCCCAGAAGCGATCTCTACATGCCTACTCAGAGCTAGAATATCTTTAAAATATAGGCTAAAAACATGCTAAAAATCTATATTTTAGGTGCCAAAAAGTCGATATCTCAAATTCTGGCCCTAAACACCCGAAAATTCGATATTTAGGGGTCCCAGAAGCGATCTGTACTTGCCTACTCCGTGTTAGAGTATTTTCAAAATTCAGACCCAAAACATGCTGAAAATCGATATTTTTGGTGCCCAAAGTCATTATGTGTATGCATCTTATATACTCGTTTATATCTCAAATTCAGGCTCAAAACACCCGAAAATTCGATATTTTGGGGTCCCAGAAGCGATCTGTACATGCCTACTCAGTGCTAGAATGTTTTCAAAATATAGGCTCAAAACATGCTCAAAATCGATATTTTAGGTGCCCAAAAGACGATATGTGCATGCATCTTTTGTACTCGTTTATATCTCAAAATCAGGCTCAAAACACCCGAAAATTCGATATTTTGGGGTCCCAGAAGCGATCTGTACATGCCTACTCAGTGCTAGAATATTTTAAAAATATAGGCTAAAAACATGCTAAAAATCGATATTTTAGGTGCCAAAAAGCGATATCTCAAATTCAGTCCCAAAACACCCGAAACTTCGATATTTAGGGGTCCCAGAAGCGATCTGTACATGCCTACTCCGTGTTAGAGTATTTTCAAAATTCAGGCTCAAAACATGCTCAAAATCGATATTTTAGGTGCCCAAAAGTCGATATGTGCATGCATCTACTGTACTCGTTTATATCTCAAATTCTGGCCCTAAACACCCGAAAATTCAATATTTTTGGGTCCCAGAAGCGATCTGTACTTGCCTACTCCGTGTTAGAGTATTTTGAAAATATAGGCTCAAAACATGCTAAAAATCGATATTTTAGGTGCGTAAAGGCGATATCTCAAATTCAGGCCCAAAACACCAGAAAATTCGATATTATGGGGTCCCAGAAGCGATCTGTACATGCCTACTAAGTGTTAGAGTATTTACAAAATACAGGCCCAAAACATGCTCAAAATCGATGTTTTAGTTGCCCAAAAGTCGATATGTGAATGCATCTTCAGTACCCGTTTATATCTCAAATTCAGGCTCAAAACACCCGAAAATTCGATATTTTGGGGTCCCAGAATCGATCTGTACATGCCTACTCCGTGTTAGAGTATTTTCAAAATACATGCCCAAAACATGCTGAAAATCGATATTTTAGATGCCCAAAGTCAATATGTGCATGTATCTTCTGTACCCGTTAATATCTCAATTTAAGCTCAAAACACCCGAAAATTCAATATTTTGGGGTCCCAGAAGCAATATGTACATGCCTACTCAGTGTTAGAATATTTTCAAAATATAGGCTACAAACATGCTAAAAATCGATCTTTTAGGTGCCAAAAAGTCGATATCTCAAATTCAGTCCTAAAACACCCGAAAATTCGATATTTAGGGGTCCCATAAGCGATCTGTACATGCCTACTCCGTGTTAGAGTATTTTCAAAATACAGGCCAAAAACATACTGAAAATCGATATTTTAGGTGCTCAAACGTCGATATGTGCATGCATCTTCTGTACCCGTTTATATCTCAAACTCTGGCCCTAAACACCCGAAAAATCAATATTTTGGGGTCCCAGAAGCAATCTGTACATGCCTAATCAGTGCTAGAATATTTTCAAAATATAGGCTAAATACATGCTAAAAATCGATATTTTAGGTGCCAAAAAGTCGATATCTCAAATGAAGGCCCAAAACACCCGAAAATTCGATATTTTGGGGTCCCAGAAGCGATCTGTACATGCCTACTCCGTGTTAGAGTATTTTCAAAATTCAGGCCCAAAACATGCTGAAAATCGATATTTTTTGTGCTCAAAGTCAATATGTGTATGAATCTTCTATACTCGTTTATATCTCAAATTAAGGCTCAAAACACTCGAAAATACGATATTTTGGGGTCCCAGAAGCGATCTGTACATGCCTACTCAGTGCTAGAATATTTTCAAAAAATAGGCTTAAAACATGCTAAAATTCGATATTTTAGGTGCTTAAAGGCGATATCTCAAATTAACGCCCAAAACACCCGAAAATTCGATATTTATGGGTCCCAGAAGCGATCTGTACATGCCTACTCAGTGCTATAATATTTTCAAAATATAGGCTCAAAACATGCTAAAAATCGCTATTTTAGGTGCGTAAAGGCGATATCTCAAATTCAGGCCCAAAACACCCGAAAATTCGATATTTAGGGGTCCCAGAAGCGATCTGTACATGCCTACTCCGTGTTAGAGTATTTTCAAAATACAGGCCAAAAACATACTGAAAATCGATATTTTAGGTGCTCAAACGTCGATATGTGCATGCATCTTCTGTACCCGTTTATATCTCAAACTCTGTCCCTAAACACCCGAAAAATCAATATTTTGGGGTCCCAGAAGCAATCTGTACATGCCTAATCAGTGCTAGAATATTTTCAAAATATAGGCTAAATACATGCTAAAAATCGATATTTTAGGTGCCAAAAAGTCGATATCTCAAATGAAGGCCCAAAACACCCGAAAATTCGATATTTTGGGGTCCCAGAAGCGATCTGTACATGCCTACTCCGTGTTAGAGTATTTTCAAAATTCAGGCCCAAAACATGCTGAAAATCGATATTTTTGGTGCTCAAAGTCAATATGTGTATGCATCTTCTATACTCGTTTATATCTCAAATTAAGGCTCAAAACACTCGAAAATACGATATTTTGGGGTCCCAGAAGCGATCTGTACATGCCTACTCAGTGCTAGAATATTTTCAAAAAATAGGCTTAAAACATGCTAAAATTCGATATTTTAGGTGCGTAAAGGCGATATCTCAAATTAAGGCCCAAAACACCCGAAAATTCGATATTTATGGGTCCCAGAAGCGATCTGTACATGCCTACTCAGTGCTATAATATTTTCAAAATATAGGCTCAAAACATGCTAAAAATCGATATTTTAGGTGCGTAAAGGCGATATCTCAAATTCAGGCCCAAAACACCCGAAAATTCGATATTTAGGGGTCCCAGAAGCGATCTGTACATGCCTACTCCGTGTTAGAGTATTTTTAAAATACAGGCCAGAAACATACTGAAAATCGATCTTTTAGGTGCCCAAAAGTCGATATGTGCATACATCTTCTGTACCCTAAGCACCCGAAAATTAAATATTTTGGGGTCCCAGAAGCAATCTGTACATGCCTACTCAGTGCTGGAATGTTTTCAAAATATAGGCTCAAAACATGATCAAAATCGATATTTTAGATGCCCAAAGTCAATATGTGCATGTATCTTCTGTACCAGTTTATATCTCAAATTCTGGCCCTAAACACCCGAAAATTCAATATTTTGGGTTCCCAGAAGCAATCTGTACATGCCTACTCAGTGCTAGAATATTTTCAAAATATAGGCTAAAAACATGCTAAAAATCGATCTTTTAGGTGCCAAAAAGTCGATATCTCAAATTCAGTCCCAAAACACCCGAAAATTCGATATTTAGGGGTCCCAGAAGCGATCTGTACATGCCTACTCCGTGTTAGAGTATTTTCAAAATATAGGCCAAAAACATTATGAAAATCGATCTTTTAGGTGCCCAAAAGTCGATATGTGCATGCATATTCTGTACCCGTTTATATATCAAATTCTTGCCCTAAACACCCGAAAATTCAATATTTTGGGGTCCCAGAAGCAATCTGTACATGCCTACTCAGTGCTAGAATATTTTCAAAATATAGGCTAAAAAATTGATAAAAATCGATATTTTAGGTGCCAAAAAGTCGATATCTCAAATTAGGGCCCAAAACACCCGAAAATTCGATATGTAGGGGTCCCAGAAGCGATCTGTACATGCTACTCCGTGTTAGAGTATTTTCAAAATACAGGCCCAAAACATGCTCAAAATCGATGTTTTAGGTGCCAAAAGGTCGATATGTGCATGCATCTTCAGTACCATTTTAAATCTCAAATTCAAGCTCAAAACACCCGAAAATTCGATATTTTGGGGTCCCAGACGCGATCTGTACATGCCTACTCAGTGCTAGAATGTTTTCAAAATAGAGACTCAAAACATGCTCTAAATCGATATTTTAGGTGCCCAAAAGTCGATATGTGCATGCATCTTCTGCACTCGTTTATATCTCAAATTCAAGCTCAAAACACCCGAAAATTCGATATTTTGGGGTCCCAGAAGCGATCTATTCATGCCTTCTCCGTGTTAGAGTATTTTCAAAATTCAGGCCCAAAACATGCTGAAAATCGATATTTTTGGTGCCCAAAGTCATTATGTGTATGCATCTTCTATAATCGTATATATCTCAAATTTAGGCTCAAAACACCCGTAAATTCGATATTTTGGGGTCCCAGAAGCGATCTGTACATGCCTACTCAGTGCTAGAATGTTTTCAAAATATAGCCTCAAAACATGCTCAAAATCGATATTTTAGGTGCCCAAAAGTCGATATGTGCATGCATATTCAGTACCCGTTTATATCTCAAATTCAGGCTTAAAACACCCGAAAATTCGTTATTTTGGGGTCCCAGAAGCAATCTGTACATGCCTACTCCGTGTTAGAGTATTTTCAAAATACAGGCCCAAAACATGCTGAAATTCGATATTTTAGGTGCCAAAAAGTCGATATCTCAAATTCAGTCCCAAAACACCCGAAAATTCGATATTTAGGGGTCCCAGAAGCGATCTGTACATGCCTACTCCGTGTTAGAGTATATTCAAAATATAGGCCAAAAACATACTGAAAATCGATCTTTTAGGTGCCCAAAAGTCGATATGTGCATGCATCTTCTGTATCCGTTTATATCTCAAATTCTGGCCCTAAACACCCAAAAATTCGATATTTTTGGGTCCCAGAAGCGATCTGTAAATGCCTACTCAGTGCTAGAATGTTTTCAAAATATAGGCTCAAAACATGCTCAAAATCGATATTTTAGGTGCCCAAAAGTCGATATGTGCTTGCATCATCTGTACTCGTTTATATCTCAAATTCAGGCTCAAAACACCCGAAAATTCGATATATTGGGGTCCCAGAAGCGATCTGTACATGCCTACTCAGTGCTAGAATATTTTCAAAATATAGGCTCAAAACATGCTAAAAATCGATATTTTAGGTGCGTAAAGGCGATATCTCAAATTCAGGCCCAAAACACCCGAAAATTCGATATTATGGGGTCCCAGAAGCGATCTGTACATGCCTACTCCGTGTTAGAGTATTTACAAAATACAGGCCCAAAACATGCTCAAAATAGATGTTTTAGGTGCCCAAAAGTCGATATGTGCATGCATCTTCAGTACCCGTTTATATCTCAAATTCAGGCTCAAAACACCAGAAATTTCGATATTTTGGGGTCCCAGAAGCGATCTGTACATGCCTACTCCGTGTTAAAGTATTTTCAAAATACATGCCCAAAACATGCTGAAAATCGATATATTAGATGCCCAAAGTCAATATGTGCATGTATCTTCTGTACCCGTTTATATCTCAAATTCAGGCTCAAAACACCCGAAAAATCAATATTTTGGGGTCCCAGAAGCAATCTGTACATGCCTACTCAGTGCTATAATATTTTCAAAATATAGGCTAAAAACATGCTAAAAATCGATCTTTCTGGTGCCAAAAAGTCGATATCTCAAATTCAGTCCCAAAAAACACCCGAAAATTCGATATTTAGGGGTCCCAGAATAGATCTGTACATGCCTACTCCGTGCTAGAATGTTTTCAAAATATAGGCTCAAAACATGCTCAAAATCGATATTTTAGGTGCCCAAAAGTCGATATGTGCATGCATCTTCTGCACTCGTTTATATCTCAAATTCTGGCCCTAAACACCCGAAAATTCGATATTTTGGGGTCCCAGAAGCGATCTGTACATGCCTACTCAGTGCTAGAATATTTTCAAAATATAGGCTCAAAACATGCTAAAAATCGATATTTTAGGTGCGTAAAGGCGATATCTCAAATTCAGGCCCAAAACACCCGAAAATTCGATATTTTGGGGTCCCAGAAGCGATCTGTACATGCCTACTCCGTGTTAGAGTATTTTCAAAATACAGGCCCAAAACATCCTCAAAATCGATATTTTTGGTGCCCAAAGTCAATATGTGTATGCATCTTCTATACTCGTTTATATCTCAAATTCAGGCTCAAAACACCCGTAAATTCGATATTTTGGGGTCCCAGAAGCGATCTGTACATGCCTACTTAGTGCTAGAATGTTTTCAAAATATAGCCTCAAAACATGCTCAAAATCGATATTTTAGGTGCCCAATAGTCGATATGTGCATGCATCTTCGGTACCCGTTTATATCTCAAATTCTGGCTCAAAACACCCGAAAATTCGATATTTTGGGGTCCCAGAAGCGATCTGTACATGCCTACTCCGTTTTAGAGTATTTTCAAAATACATGCCCAAAACATGCTGAAAATCGATATTTTAGGTGCCCAAAAGTCGATATCTCAAATTAAGTCCCAAAACACCCGAAAATTCGATATTTAGGGGTCCCAGAAAAGATCTGTACATGCCTACTCCGTGTTAGAGTATTTTCAAAATACAGGCCAAAAACATACTGAAAATCGATCTTTTAGGTACCCAAAAGTCGATATGTGCATTCATCTTCTGTACCAGTTTATATCTCAAATTCTAACCCTAAACACCCGAAAATTCGATATTTTGGGGTCCCAGAAGCTATCTGTACATGCCTACTCAGTGCTAGAATGTTTTCAAAATATAGGCTCAAAACATGCTCAAAATCGATATTTTAGGTGCCCAAAAGTCAATATGTGCATGTATCTTCTGTACCCGTTTATATCTCAAATTCAGACTCAAAACACCCGAAAATTCAATATTTTGGTTTCCCATAAGCAATCTGTACATGCTTACTCAGTGCTAGAATATTTTCAAAATATAGTCTAAAAACATGCTAAAAATCGATCTTTTAGGTGCCAAAAAGTCGATATCTCAAATTCAGTCCCCAAACCCCCGAAAATTCGATATTTAGGGGTCCCAGAAGCGATCTGTACATGCCTACTCCGTGTTAGAGTACTTTCGAAATACAGGCTAAAAACATACTGAAAATCGATCTTTTAGGTGCCCAAAAGTCGATATGTGCATGCATCTTCTGTACCCGTTTATATCTCAAATTCTGGCCCTAAACACCCGAAAATTCAATATTTTGGGGTCCCAGAAGCGATCTGTACATGCCTACTCCGTGTTAGAGCATTTTCAAAATTCAGGCCCAAAACATGCTGAAAATCGATATTTTTGGAGCTCAAAGTCAATATGTGTATGCATCTTCTATACTCGTTTATATCTCAAATTCAGGCTCAAAAAACCCGAAAATTCGATATTTTGGGGTCCCAGAAGCGATCTGTACATGCCTACTCAGTGCTAGAATATTTTCAAAATATAGGCTAAAAACATGCTAAAAATCGATATTTTAGGTGCCAAAAAGTCGATATCTCAAATTCAGTCCCAAAACACCCGAAACTTCGATATTTAGGGGTCCCAGAAGCGATCTGTACATGCCTACTCCGAGTTAGAGTATTTTCAAAATACAGGCCAAAAACATATTGAAAATCGATCTTTTAGGTGCCCAAAAGTCGATATGTGCATGCATCTTCTGTACCCGTTTATATCTCAAATTCTGGCCCTAAACACCCGAAAATTCGATATTTTTGGGTCCCAGAAGCGATCTGTACATGCCTACTCCGTGTTAGAGTATTTTCAAAATACATGCCCAAAACATGATGAAAATCGATATTTTAGATGCCCAAAGTCAATATGTGCATGTATCTTCTGTACCCGTTAATATCTCAATTTAAGCTCAAAAAACCCGAAAATTCAATATTTTGGGGTCCTAGAAGCAATATGTACATGCCTACTCAGTGTTATAATATTTTCAAAATATAGGCTAAAAACATGCTAAAAACGATCTTTTAGGTGCCAAAAATTCGATATCTCAAATTCAGTCCCAAAACACCCGAAAATTCGATATTTAGGGGTCCCAGAAGCGATCTGTACATGCCTACTCCGTGTTAGAGTACTTTCAAAATACAGGCCAAAAACATACTGAAAATCGATCTTTTAGGTGCCCAAAAGTCGATATGTGCATGCATCTTCTGTACCCGTTTATATCTCAAATTCTGGCCCTAAACACCCGAAAATTCAATATTTTGGGGTCCCAGAAGCGATCTGTACATGCCTACTCCGTGTTAGAGCATTTTCAAAATTCAGGCCCAAAACATGCTGAAAATCGATATTTTTGGAGCTCAAAGTCAATATGTGTATGCATCTTCTATACTCGTTTATATCTCAAATTCAGGCTCAAAACACCCAAAAATTTGATATTTAGGGGTCCCAGAAGCGATCTGTACATGCCTACTCAGTGCTAGAATGTTTTCAAAACATAGGCTCAAAACATGCTCAAAATCGATCTTTTAGGTGCCCAAAAGTCGATATGTGCATGCATCTTCTGTACCTGTTTATATCTCAAATTCTGGCCCTAAACACCCGAAAATTCAATATTTTGGAGTCCCAGAAGCAATCTGTACATACCTACTAAGTGCTAGAAAATTTTTAAACTTTAGGCTAAAAACATGCTAAAAATCTATATTTTAGGTGCCAAAAAGTCGATATCTCAAATTAAGGCCCAAAACACCCGAAAAATCGATATTTAGGGGTCCCAGAAGAGATCTGTACATGCCTACTCCGTGTTAGAGTATTTTCAAAATACAGGCCAAAAACATACTAAAAATCGATCTTTTAGGTGCCCAAAGGTCGATATGTGCATGCATCTTCTGTACCCGTATATATCTCAAATTCTAGCCCTAAACACCCGAAAATTCAATATTTTGGGGTCCCAGAAGCGATCTGTAGATGCCTACTCAGTGCTAGAATGTTTTCAAAATATAGGCTCAAAACATGCTCAAAATCGATATTTTAGGTGCCCAAAAGTCGATATGTGCATGCATCTTTTGTACTCGTTTATATCTCAAAATCAGGCTCAAAACACCCGAAAATTCGATATTTTGGGGTCCCAGAAGCGATCTGTACATGCCTACTCAGTGCTAGAATATTTTCAAAATATAGGCTAAAAACATGCTAAAAATCGATATTTTAGGTGCCAAAAAGTCGATATCTCAAATTCAGTCCCAAAACACCCGAAACTTCGATATTTAGGGGTCCCAGAAGCGATCTGTACATGCTTACTCCGAGTTAGAGTATTTTCGAAATACAGGCCAAAAACATACTGAAAATCGATCTTTTAGGTGCCCAAAAGACGATATGTGCATGCATCTTCTGTACCCGTTTATATCTCAAATTCTGGCCCTAAACACCCGAAAATTCGATATTTTTGGGTCCCAGAAGCGATCTGTACTTGCCTACTCCGTGTTAGAGTATATTCAAAATTCAGACCCAAAACATGCTGAAAATCGATATTTTTGGTGCCCAAAGTCAATATGTGTATGCATCTTCTGTACCCGTTTATATCTCGAATTCAGGCTCAAAACACCCGAAAATTCAATATTTTTGGGTCCCAGAAGCAATCTGTACATGCCTAATAAGTGCAAGAACATTTTCAAAATATAGGCTAAAAACATGCTAAAAATCGATATTTTAGGTGCCAAAAAGCGATATCTCAAATTCAGTCCCAAAACACCCGAAAATTCGATATTTAGGGGTCCCAGAAGCGATCTGTACATGCCTACTCCGTGTTAGAGTATTTTCAAAATTCAGGCTCAAAACATGCTCAAAATCGATATTTTAGGTGCCCAAAAGTCGATATGTGCATGCATCTACTGTACTCGTTTATATCTCAAATTCTGGCTCAAAACACCCAAAAATTCGATATTTTGGGGTCCCAGAAGCGATCTGTACATGCCTACTCAGTGCTAGAATATTTTGAAAATACATGCCCAAAACATGATGAAAATCGATATTTTAGATGCCCAAAGTCAATATGTGCATGTATCTTCTGTACCCGTTAATATCTCAATTTATGCTCAAAAAACCCGAAAATTCAATATTTTGGGGTCCTAGAAGCAATATGTACATGCCTACTCAGTGTTAGAATATTTTCAAAATATAGGCTAAAAACATGCTAAAAATCGATCTTTTAGGTGCCAAAAAGTCGATATCTCAAATTCAGTCCCAAAACACCCGAAAATTCGATATTTAGGGGTCCCAGAAGCGATCTGTACATGCCTACTCCGTGTTAGAGTATTTTCAAAATACAGGCCAAAAACATACTGAAAATCGATATTTTAGGTGCTCAAACGTCGATATGTGCATGCATCTTCTGTACCCGTTTATATCTCAAACTCTGGCCCTAAACACCCGAAAAATCAATATTTTGGGGTCCCAGAAGCAATCTGTACATGCCTACTCAGTGCTAGAATATTTTCAATATATATGCTAAAAACATGCTAAAAATCAATCTTTTAGGTGCCAAAAAGTCGATATCTCAAATTCAGTCCCAAAACACCCGAAAATTCGATATTATGGGGTCCTAGAAGCGATCTGTACATGCCTACTCCGTGTTAGAGTATTTACAAAATACAGGCCCAAAACATGCTCAAAATCGATGTTTTAGGTGCCTAAAAGTCGATATGTGCATGAATCTTCTGTACCCGTTTATATCTCAAATTCTGGCCCTAAACACCCGAAAATTCGATATTTTGGGGTCCCAGAAGCGATCTGTACATGCCTACTCCGTGTTAAAGTATTTTCAAAATTCAGGCCCAAAACATGCTGAGAATCGATATTTTTGGTGCCCAAAGTCAATATGTGTATGCATCTTCTATACTCGTTTATATCTCAAATTCAGGCTCAAAACACCCGAAAATTTGATATTTAGGGGTCCCAGAAGCGATCTGTACATGCCTACTCCGTGTTAGAGTATTTTCAAAATACAGGCTAAAAACATACTAAAAATCGATCTTTTAGGTGCCCAAAGGTCGATATGTGCATGCATCTTCTGTACCCGTATATATCTCAAATTCTAGCTCTAAACACCCGAAAATTCAATATTTTGGGGTCCCAGAAGCGATCTGTAGATGCCTACTCAGTGCTAGAATGTTTTCAAAATATAGGCTCAAAACATGCTCAAAATCGATATTTTAGGTGCCCAAAAGTCGATATGTGCATGCATCTTTTGTACTCGTTTATATCTCAAAATCAGGCTCAAAACACCCGAAAATTCGATATTTTGGGGTCCCAGAAGCGATCTGTACATGCCTACTCAGTGCTAGAATATTTTCAAAATATAGGCTAAAAACATGCTAAAAATCGATATTTTAGGTGCCAAAAAGTCGATATCTCAAATTCAGTCCCAAAACACCCGAAACTTCGATATTTAGGGGTCCCAGAAGCGATCTGTACATGCTTACTCCGAGTTAGAGTATTTTCGAAATACAGGCCAAAAACATACTGAAAATCGATCTTTTAGGTGCCCAAAAGACGATATGTGCATGCATCTTCTGTACCCGTTTATATCTCAAATTCTGGCCCTAAACACCCGAAAATTCGATATTTTTGGGTCCCAGAAGCGATCTGTACTTGCCTACTCCGTGTTAGAGTATATTCAAAATTCAGACCCAAAACATGCTGAAAATCGATATTTTTGGTGCCCAAAGTCAATATGTGTATGCATCTTCTGTACCCGTTTATATCTCGAATTCAGGCTCAAAACACCCGAAAATTCAATATTTTTGGGTCCCAGAAGCAATCTGTACATGCCTAATAAGTGCAAGAACATTTTCAAAATATAGGCTAAAAACATGCTAAAAATCGATATTTTAGGTGCCAAAAAGCGATATCTCAAATTCAGTCCCAAAACACCCGAAAATTCGATATTTAGGGGTCCCAGAAGCGATCTGTACATGCCTACTCCGTGTTAGAGTATTTTCAAAATTCAGGCTCAAAACATGCTCAAAATCGATATTTTAGGTGCCCAAAAGTCGATATGTGCATGCATCTACTGTACTCGTTTATATCTCAAATTCTGGCTCAAAACACCCAAAAATTCGATATTTTGGGGTCCCAGAAGCGATCTGTACATGCCTACTCAGTGCTAGAATATTTTGAAAATACATGCCCAAAACATGATGAAAATCGATATTTTAGATGCCCAAAGTCAATATGTGCATGTATCTTCTGTACCCGTTAATATCTCAATTTATGCTCAAAAAACCCGAAAATTCAATATTTTGGGGTCCTAGAAGCAATATGTACATGCCTACTCAGTGTTAGAATATTTTCAAAATATAGGCTAAAAACATGCTAAAAATCGATCTTTTAGGTGCCAAAAAGTCGATATCTCAAATTCAGTCCCAAAACACCCGAAAATTCGATATTTAGGGGTCCCAGAAGCGATCTGTACATGCCTACTCCGTGTTAGAGTATTTTCAAAATACAGGCCAAAAACATACTGAAAATCGATATTTTAGGTGCTCAAACGTCGATATGTGCATGCATCTTCTGTACCCGTTTATATCTCAAACTCTGGCCCTAAACACCCGAAAAATCAATATTTTGGGGTCCCAGAAGCAATCTGTACATGCCTACTCAGTGCTAGAATATTTTCAATATATATGCTAAAAACATGCTAAAAATCAATCTTTTAGGTGCCAAAAAGTCGATATCTCAAATTCAGTCCCAAAACACCCGAAAATTCGATATTATGGGGTCCTAGAAGCGATCTGTACATGCCTACTCCGTGTTAGAGTATTTACAAAATACAGGCCCAAAACATGCTCAAAATCGATGTTTTAGGTGCCTAAAAGTCGATATGTGCATGAATCTTCTGTACCCGTTTATATCTCAAATTCTGGCCCTAAACACCCGAAAATTCGATATTTTGGGGTCCCAGAAGCGATCTGTACATGCCTACTCCGTGTTAAAGTATTTTCAAAATTCAGGCCCAAAACATGCTGAGAATCGATATTTTTGGTGCCCAAAGTCAATATGTGTATGCATCTTCTATACTCGTTTATATCTCAAATTCAGGCTCAAAACACCCGAAAATTTGATATTTAGGGGTCCCAGAAGCGATCTGTACATGCCTACTCCGTGTTAGAGTATTTTCAAAATACAGGCTAAAAACATACTAAAAATCGATCTTTTAGGTGCCCAAAGGTCGATATGTGCATGCATCTTCTGTACCCGTATATATCTCAAATTCTAGCCCTAAACACCCGAAAATTCAATATTTTGGGGTCCCAGAAGCGATCTGTAGATGCCTACTCAGTGCTAGAATGTTTTCAAAATATAGGCTCAAAACATGCTCAAAATCGATATTTTAGGTGCCCAAAAGTCGATATGTGCATGCATCTTTTGTACTCGTTTATATCTCAAAATCAGGCTCAAAACACCCGAAAATTCGATATTTTGGGGTCCCAGAAGCGATCTGTACATGCCTACTCAGTGCTAGAATATTTTCAAAATATAGGCTAAAAACATGCTAAAAATCGATATTTTAGGTGCCAAAAAGTCGATATCTCAAATTCAGTCCCAAAACACCCGAAACTTCGATATTTAGGGGTCCCAGAAGCGATCTGTACATGCTTACTCCGAGTTAGAGTAATTTCGAAATACAGGCCAAAAACATACTGAAAATCGATCTTTTAGGTGCCCAAAAGACGATATGTGCATGCATCTTCTGTACCCGTTTATATCTCAAATTCTGGCCCTAAACACCCGAAAATTCGATATTTTTGGGTCCCAGAAGCGATCTGTACTTGCCTACTCCGTGTTAGAGTATATTCAAAATTCAGACCCAAAACATGCTGAAAATCGATATTTTTGGTGCCCAAAGTCAATATGTGTATGCATCTTCTGTACCCGTTTATATCTCGAATTCAGGCTCAAAACACCCGAAAATTCAATATTTTTGGGTCCCAGAAGCAATCTGTACATGCCTAATAAGTGCAAGAACATTTTCAAAATATAGGCTAAAAACATGCTAAAAATCGATATTTTAGGTGCCAAAAAGCGATATCTCAAATTCAGTCCCAAAACACCCGAAAATTCGATATTTAGGGGTCCCAGAAGCGATCTGTACATGCCTACTCCGTGTTAGAGTATTTTCAAAATTCAGGCTCAAAACATGCTCAAAATCGATATTTTAGGTGCCCAAAAGTCGATATGTGCATGCATCTACTGTACTCGTTTATATCTCAAATTCTGGCCCTAAACACCCGAAAATTCGATATTTTTGGGTCCTAGAAGCGATTTGTACATGCCTACTCAGTGCTAGAATATTTTCAAAATATAGGCTCAAAACATGCTAAAAATCGATATTTAAGTTGCGTAAAGGCGATATCTCAAATTCAGGCCCAAAACACCCGAAAATTCTATATTATGGAGTCCCCGAAGCGATCTGTACATGCCTACTCTGTACAAAATACAGGCTCAAAACATGCTCAAAATCGATGTTTTCGTTGCCCAAAAGTCGATATGTGCATGCATCTTCTGTACTCGTTTATATCTCAAATTCAGGCTCAAAACACCCGAAAATTCGATATTTTGGGGTCCCAGAAGCGATCTGTACATGCCTACTCAGTGCTAGAATATTTACAAAATATAGGCTCAAAACAAACTAAAAATCGATATTTTAGGTGCCAAAAAGTCGATATCTCAAATTAAGGCCCAAAACACCCGAAAATTCGATATTATGGGGTCCCTGAAGCGATCTGTACATGCCTACTCAGTGTTAGAGTATTTACAAAATACAGGCCCAAAACATGCTCAAAATCGATGTTTTATGTGCCAAAAAGTCGATATATGCATGCATCTTCAGTACCCGTTTATATCTCAAATTCAGGCTCAAAACACCCGAAAATTCGATATTTTGGGGTCCCAGAAGCGATCTGTACATGCCTACTCCGTGTTAGAGTATTTTCAAAATACATGCCCAAAACATGCTGAAAATCGATATTTTAGATGCCCAAAAGTCGATATGTGCATGTATCTTCTGTACCCGTTTATATCTCAAATTCAGGCTCAAAACACCCAAAAATTCAATATTTTGGGTTCCCAGAAGCAATCTGTACATGCCTACTCAGTGCTAGAATATTTTCAAAATATAGGTTAAAAACATGCTAAAAATCGATATTTTAGGTGCCAAAAAGTCGATATCTTAAATTAAGGCCCAAAACACCCTAAAATTCGATATTTAGGGGTCCCAGAAGCGATCTGTACATGCCTACTCCGTGTTAGAGTATTTTCAAAATACAGGCCCAAAACATGCTCAAAATCGATGTTTTTGGTGCCCAAAAGTCGATATGTGCATGCATCTTCAGTACACGTTTATATCTCAAATACAGGCTCAAAACACCCGAAAATTCGATATTTAGGGTTCCAAGAAGCGATCTGTACATGCCTATTCCGTACTAGAGTATTTTCAAAATACAGGCCCAAAACATGCTGAAAATCGATATTTTTAGATGCCGAAAGTCAATATGTGCATGTATCTTCTGTACCCGTTTATATCTCAAATTCAGGCTCAAAACACCCGAAAATTCACTATTTTGAGGTCCCAAAAGCAATCTGTACATTCCTATTCAGTGCTAGAATATTATCAAAATATAGGCTAAAAACATGCTAAAAATCGATATTTTAGATGCCCAAAGTCAATATGTGCATGTATCTTCTGTACCCGTTTATATCTCAAATTCAGGCTCAAAAAACCCGAAAATTCAATATTTTGGGGTCCCAGAAGCAATCTGTACATCCCTACTAAGTGCTATAATATTTTCAAAATAAAGGCTCAAAACATGCTAAAAATCGATCTTTTAGGTGCCAAAAAGTCGATATCTCAAATTCAGTCCCAAAACACCCGAAAATTCGATATTTAGGGGTCCCAGAAGCGATCTGTACATGCATACTCCGTGTTAGAGTATTTTCAAAATACAGGCCAAATGCATACTAAAAATCGATCTTTTAGATGCCCAAAAGTCGATATGTGCATGCATCTTCTGTACCCGTTTATATCTAAAATTCTGGCTCAAAACACCCGAAAATTCGATATTTTGGGGTTCCAGAAGCGATCTGTACATGCCTACTTAGCGCTAGAATGTTTTCAAAATATAGGCTCAAAACATGCTCAATATCGATATTTTAGGTGCCCAAAAGTCGATATGTGCATGCATCTTCTGTACCCGTTTATATCTAAGAATTAAAGCTCAAAACACCCGAAAATTCGATATTTTGGGGTCCCAGAAGCAATCTGTACATGCCTACTCAGTGCTAGAATATTTTCAAAATATAGGCTAAAAACATGCTAAAAATCGATCTTTTAGGTGCCAAAAAGTCGATATCTCAAATTCAGTCCCAAAACACCCGAAATTTCGATATTTAGGGGTCCGAGAAGCGATCTGTACATGCCTACTCCGTGTTAGAGTATTTTCAAAATATAGGCCAAAAACATACTGAAAATCGATCTTTTAGGTGCCCAAAAGTCGATATGTGCATGCATCTTCTGTACCCGTTTATATCTCAAATTCAGTCCCAAAACACCCGAAAATTCGATATTTAGGGGTCCCAGAAGCGATCTGTACATGCCTACTCCGTGTTAGAGTATTTTCAAAATACATGCCAAAAACATACTGAAAATCGATCTTTTAGGTGCCCAAAAGTCGATATGTGCATGCATCTTCTGTACCCGTTTATATCTCAAATTCTGGCCCTAAACACCCGAAAATTCAATATTTTGGGGTCCCAGAAGCAATCTGTACATGCCTACTCAGTGCAAGAATATTTTCAAAATATAGGCTAAAAACATGCTAAATATCGATATTTTAGGTGCCAAAAAGTCGATATCTCAAATTAAGGCCCAAAACACCCTAAAATTCAATATTTTTGTGTCCCAGAAGCAATCTGTACATGCCTACTCCGTGTTAGAGTATTTTCAAAATACAGGCCCAAAACATTCTCAAAATCGATGTTTTAGGTGCCAAAAAGTCGATATGTGCATGCATTTTCAGTACCCGTTTATATCTCAAATTCAGGCTCAAAACACCCGAAAATTCGATATTTTGGGGTCCCAGAAGCGATCTGTACATGCCTTCTCCGTGTTAAAGTATTTTCAAAATACATGCCCAAAACATGCTGAAAATCGATATTTTAGATGCTCAAAAGTCGATATGTGCATTTATCTTCTGTACCCGTTTATATCTCAAATTCAGGCTCAAAACACCCGAAAATTCAATATTTTGGGGTCCCAGAAGCAATCTGTACATGCCTACTCAGTGCTAGAATATTTTCAAAATATGGGTTAAAAACATGCTAAAAATCGATATTTTAAGTGCCAAAAAGTCGATATCTCAAATTAAGGCCCAAAACACCCGAAAATTCGATATTTAGGGGTCCCAGAAGCGATCTGTACATGCCTACTCCGTGTTAGAGTATTTTCAAAATACAGGCCCAAAACATGCTCAAAATCGATGTTTTTGGTTCCCAAAAGTCGATATGTGCATGCATCTTCAGTACACGTTTATATATCAAATACAGGCTCAAAACACCTGAAAATTCGATATTTTTGGGTCCCAGAAGCGATCTGTACATGCCTACTCAGTGCTAGAATGTTTTCAAAATATAGGCTCAAAACATGCTCAAAATCGATATTTTAGGTGCCCAAAAGTCGATATGTGCATGCATCTTCTGTACTCGTTTATATCTCAAATTCAAGCTCAAAACACCCGAAAATTCGATATTTTGGGGTCCCAGAAGCGATCTGTACATGCCTACTCAGTGCTAGAATGTTTTCAAAATATAGGCTCAAAACATGCTCAAAATCGATGTTTTTGGTGCCCAAAAGTCGATATGTGCATGCATCTTCAGTACACGTTTATATCTCAAATACAGGCTCAAAGCACCCGAAAATTCGATATTTTGGGGTCCCAGAAGCGATCTGTACATGCCTACTCCGTGCTAGAGTATTTTCAAAATACAGTCCCAAAACATGCTGAAAATCGATATTTTTAGATGCCCAAAGTCAATATGTGCATGTATCTTCTGTACCCGTTTATATCTCAAATTCAGGCTCAAACCATCCGAAAATTCACTATTTTGGGGTCCCAAAAGCAATCTGTACATGCCAACTCAGTGCTAGAATATTATCAAAATATAGGCTAAAAACATGCTCTAAAATCGATATTTTAGATGCCCAAAGTCAATATGTGCATGTATCTTCTGTACCCGTTTATATCTCAAATTCAGGCTCAAAACACCCGAAAATTCAATATTTTGGGGTCCCAGAAGCAATCTGTACATGCCTACTCAGTGCTAGAATATTTTCAAAATAAAGGCTCAAAGCATGCTAAAAATCGATCTTTTAGGTGCCAAAAAGTCGATATCTCAAATTCAGTCCCAAAACACCCGAAAATTCGATATTTAGGGGTCCCAGAAGCGATCTGTACATGCCTACTCCGTGTTAGAATATTTTCAAATTACATGCCAAAAACATACTGAAAATCGATCTTTTAGGTGCCCAAAGTCAATATGTGCATGTATCTTCTGTACCCGTTTATATCTCAAACTCTGGCCCTAAATACCCGAAAATTCAATATTTTGGGGTCCCAGAAGCAATCTGTACATGCCTACTCAGTGCTAGAATATTTTCAAAATATAGGCTAAAAACATGCTACAAATCTATATTTTAGGTGCCAAAAAGTCGATATCTCAAATTAAGGCCCAAAACACCCAAAAATTCGATATTTAGGGGTCCCAGAAACGATCTGTATATGCCTACTCCGTGTTAGAGTATTTTCAAAATACAGGCCAAAAACATACTAAAAATCGATCTTTTAGATGCCCAAAAGTCGATATGTGCATGCATCTTTGTACCGGTTTATATCTAAAATTCTGGCTCAAAACAATCGAAAATTCGATATTTTGGGGTCCCAGAAGCGATCTGTACATGCCTACTCAGCGCTAGAATGTTTTCAAAATATAGGCTCAAAACATGCTCAAAATCGATATTTTAGGTGCCCAAAAGTCGATATGTGCATGCATCTTCTGTACCCGTTTATATCTAAAAATTAAAGCTCAAAACACCCGAAAATTCAATATTTTGGGGTCCCAGAAGCAATCTGTACATGCCAACTCAGTGCTAGAATATTTTCAAAATATAGGCTAAAAACATGCTAAAAATCGATCTTTTAGGTGCCAAAAAGTCGATATCTCAAATTCAGTCCCAAAACACCCGAAATTTCGATATTTAGGGGTCCCAGAAGCGATCTGTACTCCGTGTTAGAGTATTTTAAAAATATGGGCCAAAAACATACTGAAATTCGATCTTTTAGGTGCCCAAAAGTCGATATGTGCATGCATCTTCTGTACCCGTTTATATCTCAAATTCAGTCCCAAAACACCCGAAAATTCGATATTTAGGGGTCCCAGAAGCGATCTGTACATGCCTACTCCGTGTTAGAGTATTTTCAAAATACATGCCAAAAACATACTGAAAATCGATCTTTTAGGTGCCAAAAAGTCGATATGTGCATGCATCTTCTGTACCCGTTTATATCTCAAATTCTGGCCCTAATCACCCGAAAATTCAATATTTTGGGGTCCCAGAAGCAATCTGTACATGCCTACTCAGTGCTAGAATATTTTCAAAATATAGGCTATAAACATGCTAAATATCGATATTTTAGGTGCCAAAAAGTCGATATCTCAAATTAATGCCCAAAACACCCGAAAATTCAATATTTTTGTGTCCCAGAAGCAATCTGTACATGCCTACTCCGCGTTAGAGTATTTTCAAAATACAGGCCCAAAACATTCTCAAAATCGATGTTTTAGGTGCCAAAAAGTCGATATGTGCATGCATTTTCAGTACCCGTTTATATCTCAAATTCAGGCTCAAAACACCCGAAAATTCGATATTTTGGGGTCCCAGAAGCGATTTGTACATGACTACTCCGTGTTAGAGTATTTTCAAAATACATGCCCAAAACATACTGAAAATAGATATTTTAGATGCCCAAAAGTCGATATGTGCATGCATCTTCTGTACCCGTTTATATCTCAAATTCTAGCCCTAAACACCTTAAAATTCGATATTTTTTGTTCCCAGAAGCGATCTGTACATGCCTACTCAGTGCTAAAATGTTTTCAAAATATAGGCTCAAAACATGCTCAAAATCGATATTTTAGGTGCCGAAAAGTCGGTATGGTATGTTCATGCATCTTCTGTACCCGTTTATATCTCAAATTCAGGCTCAAAACACCCGAAAATTCGATATTTTGGGGTCCCAGAAGAGATCTGTACATGCCTACTCAGTGCTAGAATGTTTTCAAAATATAGGCTCAAAACATGCTCAAAATCGATATTTTACGTGCCCAATAGTCGATATGTGCATGCATCTTCTGTACTCGTTTATATCTCAAATTCAAGCTCAAAACACCCGAAAATTCGATATTTTGGGGTCCCAGAAGCGATCTGTACATGCCTACTCAGTGCTAGAATATTTTCAAAATATAGGCTCGAAAAACATGCTAAAAATCGATATTTTAGGTGCGTAAAGGCGATATCTCAAATTAAGGCCCAAAACACCCAAAAATTCGATATTTAGGGGTCCCAGAAGCGATCTGTACATGCCTACTCCATGTTAGAGTATTTTCAAAATACAGGCCAAAAACATACTGAAAATCGATCTTTTAGGTGCCCAAAAGTCGATATGTGCATGCATCTTCTGTACCCGTTTATATCTCAAATTCTGGCCCTAAACACCCGAAAATTTGATATATTTGGGTCCAAGAAGCGATCTGTACATGCCTACTCAGAGTTAGAATGTTTTCAAAATATAGGCTCAAAACATGTTGAAAATCGATATTTTAGGTGCCCAAAAGTCGATATGTGCATGCATCTTCTGTACTCGTTAAATCTCAAATTCAAGCTCAAAACACCCGAAAAATCGATATTTATGCGTCCCAGAAGCGATCTGTACATGCCTACTCAGTGCTAGAATATTTTCAAAATATAGGCTCAAAAAATGCTAAAAATCGATATTTTAGGTGCGAAAAGGCGATATCTCAAATTCAGGCCCAAAACACCCGAAAATTCGATATTTTGGGGTCCCAGAAGCGATCTGTACATGCTTACTCCGTGTTAGAGTATTTTCAAAATACAGGCCCAAAACATGCTCAAAATCCATGTTTTAGGTGCCCAAAAGTCGATATGTGCATGCATCTTCAGTACCCGTTTATATCTCAAATTCAGGCTCAAAACACTTGAAAATTCGATATTTTGGGGTCCCAGAAGCGATATGTACATGCCTACTCCGTGTTAGAGTATTTTCAAAATTCAGGCCCAAAACATGCTGAAAATCGATATTTTTGGTGCCCAAAGTCAATATGTGTATGCATCTTCTATATTCGTTTATATCTCAAATTCAGGCTCAAAACACCCGAAAATTCGATATTTTGGTGTCCCAGAAGCGATCTGTACATGCCTACTCAGTGCTAGAATGTTTTCAAAATATAGGCTCAAAACATGCTCAAAATCGATATTTTACGTGACCAAAAGTCGATATGTGCATGCATCTTCTGTACTCGTTTATATCTGAAATTCAAACTCAAAACACCCGAAAATTCGATATTTTGGGGTCCCAGAAGCGATCTGTACATGCCTACTCAGTGCTAGAATATTTTCAAAATATAGGCTCAAAACATGCTAAAAATCGATATTTTAGGTGCGTAAAGGCGATATCTCCAATAAAGGCCCAAAACACCCAAAAATTCGATATTTAGGGGTCCCAAAAGCGATCTGTACATGCCTACTCCGTGTTAGAGTATTTTCAAAATACAGGCCAAAAACATACTGAAAATCGATCTTTTAGGTGCCCAAAAGTCGATATGTGCATGCATCTTCTGTACCCGTTTATATCTCAAATTCTGGCCCTAAACACCCGAAAATTTGATATTTTTGGGTCCAAGAAGCGATCTGTACATGCCTACTCAGAGTTAGAATGTTTTCAAAATATAGGCTCAAAACATGTTGAAAATCGATATTTTAGGTGCCCAAAAGTCGATATGTGCGTGCATCTTCTGTACTCGTTAAATCTCAAATTCAAGCTCAAAACACCCGAAAATTCGATATTTTTGGGTCCCAGAAGCGATCTGTACATGCCTACTCAGTGCTAGAATATTTTTAAAATATAGGCTCAAAACATGCTAAAAATCGATATTTTAGGTGCGTAAAGGCGATATCTCAAATTCAGGCCCAAAACACCCGAAAATTCGATATTTTGGGGTCCCAGAAGCGATCTGTACATGCCTACTCCGTGTTAGATTATTTTCAAAATACAGGCCCAAAACATGCTCAAAATCCATGTTTTAGGTGCCCAAAAGTCGATATGTGCATGCATCTTCAGTACCCGTTTATATCTCAAATTCAGGCTCAAAACACTTGAAAATTCGATATTTTGGGGTCCCAGAAGCGATCTGTACATGCCTACTCCGTGTTAGAGTATTTTCAAAATACGGGCCCAAAACATGCTGAAAATCGATATTTTAGATGTCCAAAGTCAATATGTGCATGTATCTTCTGTACCCGTTTATATCTCAAATTCAGGCTCAAAACAACCGAAAATTCGATATTTAGGGGTCCCAGAAGCGATCTGTACATGCCTACTCCGTGTTAGAGTATTTTCAAAATACAGGCCAAAAACATACTGAAAATCGATCTTTTAAGTGCCCAAAAGTCAATATGTGCATGCATCTTCTGTACCCGTTTATATCTCAAATTTTTGGCCCTAAACACCCGAAAATTCGATATTTTGGGGTCCCAGAAGCGATATGTACATGCCTACTCCGTGTTAGAGTATTTTCAAAATTCAGGCCCAAAACATGCTGAAAATCGATATTTTCGGTGCCCAAAGTCAATATGTGTATGCATCTTCTATATTCGTTTATATCTCAAATTCAGGCTCAAAACACCCGAACATTCGATATTTTGGGGTCCCAGAAGCGATCTGTACATGCCTACTCAGTGCTAGAATGTTTTCAAAATATAGGCTCAAAACATGCTCAAAATCGATATTTTACGTGACCAAAAGTCGATAAGTGCATGCATCTTCTGTACTCGTTTATATCTCAAATTCAAACTCAAAACACCCGAAAATTCGATATTTTGGGGTCCCAGAAGCGATCTGTACATGCCTACTCAGTGCTAGAATATTTTCAAAGTATAGGCTCAAAACATGCTAAAAATCGATATTTTAGGTGCGTAAAGGCGATATCTCCAATAAAGGCCCAAAACACCCAAAAATTCGATATTTAGGGGTCCCAAAAGCGATCTGTACATGCCTACTCCGTGTTAGAGTATTTTCATAATACAGGCCAAAAACATACTGAAAATCGATCTTTTAGGTGCCCAAAAGTCGATATGTGCATGCATCTTCTGTACCCGTTTATATCTCAAATTCAGGCTCAAAACACCCGAAAATTCGATATTTTGGGGTCCCAGAAGCGATCTGTACATGCCTACTCAGTGCTAGAATATTTTCAAAATATAGGCTCAAAACATGCTAAAAATCGATATTTTAGGTGCGTAAAGGCGATATCTCAAATTCAGGCCCAAAACACCCGAAAATTCGATATTTTGGGGTCCCAGAAGCGATCTGTACATGCCTACTCCGTGTTAGAGTATTTTCAAAATACAGGCCCAAAACATGCTCAAAATCCATGTTTTAGGTGCCCAAAAGTCGATATGTGCATGCATCTTCAGTACCCGTTTATATCTCAAATTCAGGCTCAAAACACTTGAAAATTCGATATTTTGGGGTCCCAGAAGCGATCTGTACATGCCTACTCCGTGTTAGAGTATTTTCAAAATACGGGCCCAAAACATGCTGAAAATCGATATTTTAGATGTCCAAAGTCAATATGTGCATGTATCTTCTGTACCCGTTTATATCTCAAATTCAGGCTCAAAACAACCGAAAATTCGATATTTAGGGGTCCCAGAAGCGATCTGTACATGCCTACTCCGTGTTAGAGTATTTTCAAAATACAGGCCAAAAACATACTGAAAATCGATCTTTTAAGTGCCCAAAAGTCAATATGTGCATGCATCTTCTGTACCCGTTTATATCTCAAATTTTTGGCCCTAAACACCCAAAAATTCGATATTTTGGGGTCCCAGAAGCGATATGTACATGCCTACTCCGTGTTAGAGTATTTTCAAAATTCAGGCCCAAAACATGCTGAAAATCGATATTTTTGGTGCCCAAAGTCAATATGTGTATGCATCTTCTATATTCGTTTATATCTCAAATTCAGGCTCAAAACACCCGAACATTCGATATTTTGGGGTCCCAGAAGCGATCTGTACATGCCTACTCAGTGCTAGAATGTTTTCAAAATATAGGCTCAAAACATGCTCAAAATCGATATTTTACGTGACCAAAAGTCGATATGTGCATGCATCTTCTGTACTCGTTTATATCTCAAATTCAAACTCAAAACACCCGAAAATTCGATATTTTGGGGTCCGAGAAGCGATCTGTACATGCCTACTCAGTGCTAGAATATTTTCAAAATATAGGCTCAAAACATGCTAAAAATCGATATTTTAGGTGCGTAAAGGCGATATCTCCAATAAAGGCCCAAAACACCCAAAAATTCGATATTTAGGGGTCCCAAAAGCGATCTGTACATGCCTACTCCGTGTTAGAGTATTTTCATAATACAGGCCAAAAACATACTGAAAATCGATCTTTTAGGTGCCCAAAAGTCGATATGTGCATGCATCTTCTCTACCCGTTTATATCTCAAATTCTGGCCCTAAACACCCGAAAATTCGATATTTTTGGGTCTAAGAAGCGATCTGTACAGGCCTACTCAGAGCTAGAATGTTTTCAAAATATAGGCTCAAAACATGTTAGAAATCGATATTTTAGGTGCCCAAAAGTCGATATGTGCATGCATCTTCTGTACTAGTTTATATCTCAAATTCAAGCTCAAAATAACCGAAAATTCGATATTTTGGGGTCCCAGAAGCGATCTGTACATGCCTACTCAGTGCAAGAATATTTTCAAAATATAGGCTCAAAACATGCTAAAAATCGATATTTTAGGTGCGTAAAGGCGATATCTCAAATTCAGGCCCAAAACACCCGAAAATTCGATATTTTGGGGTCCCAGAAGCGATCTGTACATGCCTACTCCGTGTTAGAGTATTTTCAAAATACAGGCCCAAAACATGCTCAAAATCCATGTTTTAGGTGCCCAAAAGTCGATATGTGCATGCATCTTCAGTACCCGTTTATATCTCAAATTCAGGCTCAAAACACCTGAAAATTCGATATTTTGGGGTCCCAGAAGCGATCTGTACATGCCTACTCCGTGTTAGAGTATTTTTAAAATACAGGCCCAAAACATGCTGAAAATCGATATTTTAGATGCCCAAAGTCAATATGTGCATGAATCTTCTGTACCCGTTTATATCTCAAATTCAGGCTCAAAACACCCGAAAATTCAATATTTTGGGGTCCCAGAAGCAATCTGTACATGCCTACTCAGTGCTTGAATATTATCAAAATATAGACTAAAAACATGCTAAAAATCGATATTTTAGGTGCCAAAAATTCGATATTTCAAATTCAGTCCCAAAACACCCGAAAATTCGATATTTAGGGGTCGCAGAAGGGATCTGTACATGCCTACTCCGTGTTAGAGTATTTTCAAAATACAGGCCAAAAACATACTGAAAATCGATCTTTTAGGTACCCAAAAGTCGATATGTGCATGCATCTTCTGTACCCGTTTATATCTCAAATTCTGGCCCTAAACACCCGAAAATTCGATATTTTGGGGTCCCAGAAGCGATATGTACATGCCTACTCCGTGTTAGAGTATTTTCAAAATTCAGGCCCAAAACATGCTGAAAATCGATATTTTTGGTGCCCAAAGTCAATATGTGTATGCATCTTCTATATTCGTTTATATCTCAAATTCAGGCTCAAAACACCCGAAAATTCGATATTTTGGGGTCCCAGAAGCGATCTGTACATGCCTACTCAGTGCTAGAATGTTTTCAAAATATAGGCTCAAAACATGCTCAAAATCGATATTTTTTTAAGTGACCAAAAGTCGATATGTGCATGCATCTTCTGTACTCGTTTATATCTCAAATTCAAACTCAAAACACCCGAAAATTCGATATTTTGGGGTCCCAGAAGCGATCTGTACATGCCTACTCAGTGCTAGAATATTTTCAAAGTATAGGCTCAAAACATGCTAAAAATCGATATTTTAGGTGCGTAAAGGCGATATCTCCAATTAAGGCCCAAAACAGCCAAAAATTCGATATTTAGGGTTCCCAAAAGCGATCTGTACATGCCTACTCCGTGTTAGAGTATTTTCATAATACAGGCCAAAAACATACTGAAAATCGATCTTTTAGGTGCCCAAAAGTCGATATGTGCATGCATCTTCTGTACCCGTTTATATCTCAAATTCTGGCCCTAAACACCCGAAAATTCGATATTTTTGGGTCTAAGAAGCGATCTGTACAGGCCTACTCAGAGCTAGAATGTTTTCAAAATATAGGCTCAAAACATGTTAGAAATCGATATTTTAGGTGCCCAAAAGTCGATATGTGCATGCATCTTCTGTACTAGTTTATATCTCAAATTCAAGCTCAAAATACCCGAAAATTCGATATTTTGGGGTCCCAGAAGCGATCTGTACATGCCTACTCAGTGCTAGAATATTTTCAAAATATAGGCTCAAAACATGCTAAAAATCGATATTTTAGGTGCGTAAAGGCGATATCTCAAATTCAGGCCCAAAACACCCGAAAATTCGATATTTAGGGGTCCCAGAAGCTATCTGTACATGCCTACTCCGTGTTAGAGTATTATCAAAATACAGGCCAAAAACATACTGAAAATCGATTTTTTAGGTTCCCAAAAGTCGATATGTGCATGCATCTTCTGTACCCGTTTATATCTCAAATTCTGGCCCTAAACACCCGAAAATTCGATATTTTTGGGTCCCAGAAGCGATCTGTACATGCCTACTCAGTGCTAGAATATTTTCAAAATATAGGCTCAAAACATGCTAAAAATCGATATTTTAGGTGCGTAAAGGCGATATCTCAAATTCAGGCTCAAAACACCCGAAAATTCGATATTTTGGGGTCCCAGAAGCGATCTGTACATGCCTACTCCGTGTTAGAGTATTTTCAAAATACAGGCCCAAAACATGCTCAAAATCCATGTTTTAGGTGCCCAAAGTCAATATGTGCATGCATCTTCAGTACCCGTTTATATCTCAAATTCAGGCTCAAAACACTTGAAAATTCGATATTTTGGGGTCCCAGAAGCGATCTGTACATGCCTACTCCGTGTTAGAGTATTTTCAAAATACGGGCCCAAAACATGCTGAAAATCGATATTTTAGATGTCCAAAGTCAATATGTGCATGTATCTTCTGTACCCGTTTATATCTCAAATTCAGGCTCAAAACACCCGAAAATTCGATATTTAGGGGTCCCAGAAGCGATCTGTACATGCCTACTCCGTGTTAGAGTATTTTCAAAATACAGGCCCAAAACATGCTCAAAATCCATGTTTTAGGTGCCCAAAAGTCGATATGTGCATGCATCTTCAGTACCCGTTTATATCTCAAATTCAGGCTCAAAACACCTGAAAATTCGATATTTTGGGGTCCCAGAAGCGATCTGTACATGCCTACTCCGTGTTAGAGTATTTTTAAAATACAGGCCCAAAACATGCTGAAAATCGATATTTTAGATGCCCAAAGTCAATATGTGCATGAATCTTCTGTACCCGTTTATATCTCAAATTCAGGCTCAAAACACCCGAAAATTCAATATTTTGGGGTCCCAGAAGCAATCTGTACATGCCTACTCAGTGCTTGAATATTATCAAAATATAGACTAAAAACATGCTAAAAATCGATATTTTAGGTGCCAAAAATTCGATATCTCAAATTCAGTCCCAAAACACCCGAAAATTCGATATTTAAGGGTCCCAGAAGGGATCTGTACATGCCTACTCCGTGTTAGAGTATTTTCAAAATACAGGCCAAAAACATACTGAAAATCGATCTTTTAGGTACCCAAAAGTCGATATGTGCATACATCTTCTGTACCCGTTTATATCTCAAATTCTGGCCCTAAACACCCGAAAATTCGATATTTTGGGGTCCCAGAAGCGATCTATACATGCCTACTCCGTGTTAGAGTATTTTTAAAATTCAGGCTTAAAACATGCTGAAAATCGATATTTTTGGTGCCCAAAGTCAATATGTGTATGCATCTTCTATACTCGTTTATATCTCAAATTCAGGCTCAAAACACCCGAAAATTCAATATTTTGGGGTCCCAGAAGCGATCTGTACATGCCTACTCAGTGCTAGAATATTTTCAAAATATAGGCTGAAAACATGCTAAAAATCAAAATTTTTGGTGCGTAAAGGCGATATCTCAAATTCAGGCCCAAAACACCCGAAAATTCGATATTTTGGGGTCCAATAAGCGATCTGTACATGCCTACTCCGTGTTAGAGTATTTTCAAAATACAGGCCCAAAACATGCTCAAAATCGATGTTTTAGGTGCCCAAAAGTCGATATGTGCATGCATCTTCAGTACCCGTTTATATCTCAAATTCAGGCTCAAAACACCTGAAAATTCGATATTTTGGGGTCCCAGAAGCGATCTGTACATGCCTACTCCGTGTTAGAGTATTTTCAAAATATATGCCCAAAACATGCTGAAAATCGATATTTTAGATGTCCAAGTTCAATATGTGCATGTATCTTCTGTACCCGTTTATATCTCAAATTCAGGCTCAAAATACCCTATAATTCAATATTTTGGGGTCCCAGAAACAATCTGTACATGCCTACTCAGTGCTAGAATATTTTCAAAATATAGGCTAAAAACATGCTAAAAATCGATATTTTAGGTGCCAAAAAGTCGATATCTCAAATTCAGTACCAAAACACCCGAAAATTCGATATTTAGGGGTCCCAGAAGCGATCTGTACATGCCTACTCCGTGTTAGAGTATTTTCAAAATACAGGCCAAAAACATACTGAAAATCGATCATTTAAGTGCCCAAAAGTCGATATGTGCATGCATCTTCTGTACCCGTTTATATCTCAAATTCTGGCCCTAAACACCCGAAAATTCAATATTTTGGGGTCCCAGAAGCGATCTGTACATGCCTACTCCGTGTTAGAGTATTTTCAAAATTCAGGCCCAAAACATGCTGAAAATCGATATTTTTGGTGCCCAAAGTCAATATGTGTATGCATCTTCTGTACCCGTTTATATCTCAAATTCTGGCCCTAAACTCCTTAAAATTCGATATTTTTGGGTCCCAAAAGCGATCTGTATATGCCTACTCAGTGCTAGAATGTTTTCAAATTATAGGCTCAAAACATGCTCAAAATCGATATTTTAGGTGCCCGAAAGTCGGTATGTTAATGCATCTTCTGTACCCGTTTATATCTCAAATTCAGGCTCAAAACACCCGAAAATTCAATATTTTGGGGTCCCAGAAGCAATCTGTACATGCCTACTCAGTGCTAGAATATTTTCAAAATATAGGCTAAAAACATGATAAAAATCGATATTTTAGGTGCCAAAAAGTCGATATCTCAAATTCTGGCCCTAAACACCCGAAAATTCGATATTTTTGGGTCCCAGAAGCGATCAGTACATGCCTACTCAGTGCTAGAATGTTTTCAAAATATAGGCTCAAAACATGCTCAAAATCGATATTTTAGGTGCCCTAAAGTCGATATGTGCATGCATCTTCTGTATTCGTTTATATCTCAAATTCAGTCCCAAAACACCCGAAAATTCGATATTTAGGGGTCCCAGAAGCGATTTGTACATGCCTACTCCGTGTTAGAGTATTTTCAAAATACAGGCGAAAAACATACTGAAAATCGATCTTTTAAGTGCCCAAAAGTCGATATGTGCATGCATCTTCTGTACCCGTTTATATCTCAAATTTTTGGCCTTAAATACCCGAAAATTCGATATTTTGGGGTCCCAGAAGCGATATGTACATGCCTACTCCGTGTTAGAGTATTTTCAAAATTCAGGCCCAAAACATGCTAAAAATCGATATTTTTGGTGCCCAAAGTCAATATGTGTATGCATCTTCTATATTCGTTTATATCTCAAATTCAGGCTCAAAACACCCGAAAATTCGATATTTTGGGGTCCCAGAAGCGATCTGTACATGCCTACTCAGTGCTAGAATATTTTCAAAATATAGGCTCAAAACATGCTAAAAATCGATATTTTAGGTGCGTAAAGGCGATATCTCAAATTAAGGCCCAAAACACCCAAAAATTCGATATTTAGGGGTCCCAAAAGCGATCTGTACATGCCTACTCCGTGTTAGAGTAATTTCAAAATACAGGCCAAAAACATACTGAAAATCGATTTTTTAGGTGCCCAAAAGTCGATATGTGCATGCATCTTCTGTACCCGTTTATATCTCAAATTCTGGCCCTAAACACCCGAAAATTCGATATTGTTGGGGCCCAGAAGCGATCTGTACATGCCTACTCAGTGCTAGAATGTTTTCAAAATATAGGCTCAAAACATGCTAAAAATCGATATTTTAGGTGCGTAAAGGCGATATCTCAAATTCAGGCCCAAAACACCCGAAAATTCGATATTTTGGGGTCCCTGAAGCGATCTGTACATGCCTACTCCGTGTTAGAGTATTTTCAAAAATTCAGGCCTAAAACACGCTGAAAATCGATATTTTTGGTGCCCAAAGTCAATATGTGTATGCATCTTCTATACTCGTTTATATCTCAAATTCAGGCTCAAAACACCCGAAAATTCGATATATTGGGGTCCCAGAAGCGATCTGTACATGCCTACTCAGTGCTAGAATGTTTTCACAATATAGGTTCAAAACATGCTCAAAATCGATATTTTAGGTGCCCAAATGTCGATATGTGCATGCATCTTCTGTACTCGTTTATATCTCAAATTCAAGCTCAAAACACCCGAAAATTCGATATTTTGGGGTCCCAGAAGCGATCTGTACATGCCTACTCAGTGCTAGAATATTTTCAAAATATAGGCTCAAAACATGCTAAAAATCGATATTTTAGGTGCGTAAAGGCGATATCTCAAATTAAGGCCCAAAACACCCAAAAATTCGATATTTAGGGGTCCCAGAAGCGATCTGTACATGCCTACTCCGTGTTAGAGTATTTTCAAAATACAGGCCGAAAACATACTGAAAATCGATCTTTTAGGTGCCCAAAAGTCGATATGTGCATGCATCTTCTGTACTCGTTTATATCTCAAATTCAAGCTCAAAACACCCGAAAATTCGATATTTTGGGGTCCCAGAAGCGATCTGTACATGCCTACTCAGTGCTAGAATATTTTCAAAATATAGGCTCAAAACATGCTAAAAATCGATATTTTAGGTGCGTAAAGGCGATATCTCAAATTCAGGCCCAAAACACCCGAAAATTCGATATTTTGGGGTCCCAGAAGCGATCTGTACATGCCTACTCCGTGTTAGAGTATTTTCAAAATACAGGCCCAAATCATGCTCAAAATCCATGTTTTAGGTGCCCAAAAGTCGATATGTGCATGCATCTTCAGTACCCGTTTATATCTCAATTTCAGGCTCAAAACACTTGAAAATTCGATATTTTGGGGTCCCAGAAGCGATCTGTACATGCCTACTCCATGTTAGAGTATTTTCAAAATACGGGCCCAAAACATGCTGAAAATCGATATTTTAGATGTCCAAAGTCAATATGTGCATGTATCTTCTGTACCCGTTTATATCTCAAATTCAGGCTCAAAACACCCGAAAATTCGATATTTAGGGGTCCCAGAAGCGATCTGTACATGCCTACTCCGTGTTAGAGTATTTTCAAAATACAGGCCAAAAACATACTGAAAATCGATCTTTTAAGTGCCCAAAAGTCGATATGTGCATGCATCTTCTGTACCCGTTTATATCTCAAATTTTTGGCCCTAAACACCCGAAAATTCGATATTTTGGGGACCCTGAAGCGATATGTACATGCCTACTCCGTGTTAGAGTATTTTCAAAATTCAGGCCCAAAACATGCTGAAAATCGATATTTTTGGTACCCAAAGTCAATATGTGTATGCATCTTCTATATTCGTTTATATCTCAAATTCAGGCTCAAAACACCCGAAAATTCGATATTTTGGGGTCCCAGAAGCGATCTGTACATGCCTACTCAGTGCTAGAATGTTTTCAAAATATAGGCTCAAAACATGCTCAAAATCGATATTTTACGTGACCAAAAGTCGATATGTGCATGCATCTTCTGTACTCGTTTATATCTCAAATTCAAACTCAAAACACCCGAAAATTCGATATTTTGGGGTCCCAGAAGCGATCTGTACATGCCTACTCAGTGCTAGAATATTTTCAAAATATAGGCTCAAAACATGCTACAAATCGATATTTTAGGTGCTTAAAGGCGATATCTCCAATAAAGGCCCAAAACACCCAAAAATTCGATATTTAGGGGTCCCAAAAACGATCTGTACATGCCTACTCCGTGTTAGAGTATTTTCAAAATACAGGCCAAAAACATACTGAAAATCGATCTTTTAGGTGCCCAAAAGTCGATATGTGCATGCATCTTCAGTACCCGTTTATATCTCAAATTCAGGCTAAAAACACCTGAAAATTCGATATTTTGGGGTTCCAGAAGCGATCTGTACATGCCTACTCCGTGTTAGAGTATTTTTAAAATACAGGCCCAAAACATGCTGAAAATCGATATTTTAGATGCCCAAAGTCAATATGTGCATGAATCTTCTGTACCCGTTTATTTCTCAAATTCAGGCTCAAAACACCCGAAAATTCAATATTTTGGGGTCCCAGAAGCAATCTGTACATGCCTACTCAGTGCTTGAATATTATCAAAATATAGACTAAAAACATGCTAAAAATCGATATTTTAGGTGCCAAAAATTCGATATCTCAAATTCAGTCCCAAAACATCCGAAAATTCGATATTTAGGGGTCCCAGAAGGGATCTGAACATGCCTACTCCGTGTTAGAGTATTTTCGAAATACAGGCCAAAAACATACTGAAAATCGATCTTTTAGGTACCCAAAAGTCGATATGTGCATGCATCTTCTGTACCCGTTTATATCTCAAATTCTGGCCCTAAACACCCGAAAATTCGATATTTTGGGGTCCCAGAAGCGATCTATACATGCCTACTCCGTGTTAGAGTATTTTTAAAATTCAGGCTTAAAACATGTTGAAAATCGATATTTTTGGTGCCCAAAGTCAATATGTGTATGCATCTTCTATACTCGTTTATATCTCAAATTCAGGCTCAAAACACCCGAAAATTCAATATTTTGGGGTCCCAGAAGCGATCTGTACATGCCTACTCAGTGCTAGAATATTTTCAAAATATAGGCTGAAAACATGCTAAAAATCGATATTTTAGGTGCGTAAAGGCGATATCTCAAATTCAGTCCCAAAACACCCGAAAATTCGATAGTTTGGGGTCCCAGAAGCGATCTGTACATGTCTACTCCGTGTTAGATTATTTTCAAAATACGGGCCCAAAACATGCTGAAAATCGATATTTTAGATGTCCAAAGTCAATATGTGCATGTATCTTCTGTACCCGTTTATATCTCAAATTCAGGCTCAAAACACCCGAAAATTCGATATTTAGGGGTCCCAGAAGCGATCTGTACATGCCTACTCCTTGTTAGAGTATTTTCAAAATACAGGCCAAAAACATACTGAAAATCGATCTTTTAAGTCCCCAAAAGTCGATATGTGCATGCATCTTCTGTACCCGTTTATATCTCAAATTTTTGGCCCTAAACACCCGAAAATTCGATATTTTGGGGTCCCAGAAGCGATATGTACATGCCTACTCCGTGTTAGAGTATTTTCAAAATTCAGGCCCAAAACATGCTGAAAATCGATATTTTTGGTGCCCAAAGTCAATATGTGTATGCATCTTCTACATTCGTTTATATCTCAAATTCAGGCTCAAAACACCCGAAAATTCGATATTTTGGGGTCCCAGAAGCGATCTGTACATGCCTACTCAGTGCTAGAATGTTTTCAAAATATAGGCTCAAAACATGCTCAAAATCGATATTTTACGTGACCAAAAGTCGATATGTGCATGCATCTTCTGTACCCGTTTATATCTCAAATTATGGCCCTAAACACCCGAAAATTCGATATTTTTGGGTCCAAGAAGCGATCTGTACATGCCTACTCAGTGCTAGAATATTTTCAAAATATAGGCTAAAAACATGCTAAAAATCGATATTTTAGGTGCGTAAAGGCGATATCTCCAATTAAGGCCCAAAACACCCAAAAATTCGATATTTAGGGGTCCCAAAAGCGATCTGTACATGCCTACTCCGTGTTAGAGTATTTTCAAAATACAGGCCAAAAACATACTGAAAATCGATCTTTTAGGTGCCCAAAAGTCGATATGTGCATGCATCTTCTGTACCCGTTTATATCTCAAATTCTGGCCCTAAACACCCGAAAATTCGATATTTTTGTGTCCAAGAAGCGATCTGTACAGACCTACTCAGAGCTAGAATGTTTTCAAAATATAGGATCAAAACATGTTAGAAATCGATATTTTAGGTGCCCAAAAGTCGATATGTGCATGCATCTTCTGGACTAGTTTATATCTCAAATTCAAGCTCAAAACACCCGAAAATTCGATATTTTGGGGTCCCAGAAGCGATATGTACATGCCTACTCCGTGTTAGAGTATTTTCAAAATTCAGGCCCAAAACATGCTGAAAATCGATATTTTTGGTGCCCAAAGTCAATATGTGTATGCATCTTCTATATTCGTTTATATCTCAAATTCAGGCTCAAAACACCCGAAAATTCGATATTTTGGGGTCCCAGAAGCGATCTGTACATGCCTACTCAGTGCTAGAATGTTTTCAAAATATAGGCTCAAAACATGCTCAAAATCGATATTTTACGTGACCAAAAGTCGATATGTGCATGCATCTTCTGTACCCGTTTATATCTCAAATTATGGCCCTAAACACCCGAAAATTCGATATTTTTGGGTCCAAGAAGCGATCTGTACATGCCTACTCAGTGCTAGAATATTTTCAAAATATAGGCTAAAAACATGCTAAAAATCGATATTTTAGGTGCGTAAAGGCGATATCTCCAATTAAGGCCCAAAACACCCAAAAATTCGATATTTAGGGGTCCCAAAAGCGATCTGTACATGCCTACTCCGTGTTAGAGTATTTTCAAAATACAGGCCAAAAACATACTGAAAATCGATCTTTTAGGTGCCTAAAAGTCGATATGTGCATGCATCTTCTGTACCCGTTTATATCTCAAATTCTGGCCCTAAACACCCGAAAATTCGATATTTTTGTGTCCAAGAAGCGATCTGTACAGACCTACTCAGAGCTAGAATGTTTTCAAAATATAGGCTCAAAACATGTTAGAAATCGATATTTTAGGTGCCCAAAAGTCGATATGTGCATGCATCTTCTGGACTAGTTTATATCTCAAATTCAAGCTCAAAACACCCGAAAATTCGATATTTTGGGGTCCCAGAAGCGATCTGTACATGCCTACTCAGTGCTAGAATATTTTCAAAATATAGGCTCAAAACATGCTAAAAATCGATATTTTAGGTGCGTAAAGGCGATATCTCAAATTCAGGCCCAAAACACCCGAAAATTCGATATTTTGGGGTCCCAGAAGCGATCTGTACATGCCTACTCCGTGTTAGAGTATTTTCAAAATACAGGCCCAAAACATGCTCAAAATCCATGTTTTAGGTGCCCAAAAGTCGATATGTGCATGCATCTTCAGTACCCGTTTATATCTCAAATTCAGGCTCAAAACACCTGAAAATTCGATATTTTGGGGTTCCAGAAGCGATCTGTACATGCCTACTCCATGTTAGAGTATTTTTAAAATACAGGCCCAAAACATGCTGAAAATCGATATTTTAGATGCCCAAAGTCAATATGTGCATGAATCTTCTGTACCCGTTTATATCTCAAATTCAGGCTCAAAACACCCGAAAATTCAATATTTTGGGGTCCCAGAAGCAATATGTACATGCCTACTCAGTGCTTGAATATTATCAAAATATAGACAAAAAACATGCTAAAAATCGATATTTTAGGTGCCAAAAATTCGATATCTCAAATTCAGTCCTAAAACACCCGAAAATTCGATATTTAGGGGTCCCAGAAGGGATCTGAACATGCCTACTCCGTGTTAGAGTATTTTCAAAATACAGGCCAAAAACATACTGAAAATCGATCTTTTAGGTACCCAAAAGTCGATATGTGCATGCATCTTCTGTACCCGTTTATATCTCAAATTCAGGCCCTAAACACCCGAAAATTCGATATTTTGGGGTCCCAGAAGCGATCTATACATGCCTACTCCGTGTTAGAGTATTTTTAAAATTCAGGCTTAAAACATGCTGAAAATCGATATTTTTGGTGCCCAAAGTCAATATGTGTATGCATCTTCTATACTCGTTTATATCTCAAATTCAGGCTCAAAACACCCGAAAATTCAATATTTTGGGGTCCCAGAAGCGATCTGTACATGCCTACTCAGTGCTAGAATATTTTCAAAATATAGGCTAAAAACATGCTAAAAATCGATATTTTAGGTGCGTAAAGGCGATATCTCAAATTCAGGCCCAAAACACCCGAAAATTCGATAGTTTGGGGTCCCAGAAGCGATCTGTACATGCCTACTCCGTGTTACAGTATTTACAAAATACAGTCCCAAAACATGCTCAAAATCGATGTTTAAGGTGCCCAAAAGTCGATATGTGCATGCATCTTCAGTACCCGTTTATATCTCAAATTCAGGCTCAAAACACCCGAAAATTCGATATTTTGGGGTCCCAGAAGCGATCTGTACATGTCTACTCCGTGTTAGAGTATTTTCAAAATATATGCCCAAAACATGCTGAAAATCGATATTTTAGATGTCCAAGTTCAATATGTGCATGTATCTTCTGTACCCGTTTATATCTCAAATTCAGTCCCAAAACACCCGAAAATTCGATATTTTGGGGTCCCTGAAGCGATCTGTACATGCCTACTCCGTGTTAGAGTATTTTCAAAATACAGGCCCAAAACATGCTGAAAATCGATATTTTAGATGTCCAAAGTCAATATGTGCATGTATCTTCTGTACCCGTTTATATCTCAAATTCAGGCTCAAAACACCCGAAAATTCGATATTTAGGGGTCCCAAAAGCGATCTGTACATGCCTACTCCGTGTTAGAGTATTTTCAAAATACAGGCCAAAAACATACTGAAAATCGATCTTTTAAGTGCCCAAAAGTCGATATGTGCATGCATCTTCTGTACCCGTTTATATCTCAAATTTTTGGCCCTAAACACCCGAAAATTCGATATTTTGGGGTCCCAGAAGCGATATGTACATGCCTACTCCGTGTTAGAGTATTTTCAAAATTCAGGCCCAAAACATGCTGAAAATCGATATTTTTGGTGCCCAAAGTCAATATGTGTATGCATCTTCTATATTCGTTTATATCTCAAATTCAGGCTCAAAACACCCGAAAATTCGATATTTTGGGGTCCCAGAAGCGATCTGTACATGCCTACTCAGTGCTAGAATGTTTTCAAAATATAGGCTCAAAACATGCTCAAAATCAATATTTTACGTGACCAAAAGTCGATATGTGCATGCATCTTCTGTACTCGTTTATATCTCAAATTCAAACTCAAAACACCCGAAAATTCGATATTTTGGGGTCCCAGAAGCGATCTGTACATGCCTACTCAGTGCTAGAATATTTTCAAAATATAGGCTCAAAACATGCTAAAAATCGATATTTTAGGTGCGTAAAGGCGATATCTCCAATTAAGGCCCAAAACACCCAAAAATTCGATATTTAGGGGTCCCAAAAGCGATCTGTACATGCCTACTCCGTGTTAGAGTATTTTCAAAATACAGGCCAAAAACATACTGAAAATCGATCTTTTAGGTGCCCAAACGTCGATATGTGCATGCATCTTCTGTACCCGTTTATATCTCAAATTCAGGCCCTAAACACCCGAAAATTCGATATTTTGGGGTCCCAGAAGCGATATGTACATGCCTACTCCGTGTTAGAGTATTTTCAAAATTCAGGCCCAAAACATGCTGAAAATCGATATTTTTGGTGCCCAAAGTCAATATGTGTATGCATCTTCTATATTCGTTTATATCTCAAATTCAGGCTCAAAACACCCGAAAATTCGATATTTTGGGGTCCCAGAAGCGATCTGTACATGCCTACTCAGTGCTAGAATGTTTTCAAAATATAGGCTCAAAACATGCTCAAAATCGATATTTTACGTGACCAAAAGTCGATATGTGCATGCATCTTCTGTACTCGTTTATATCTCAAATTCAAACTCAAAACACCCGAAAATTCGATATTTTGGGGTCCCAGAAGCGATCTGTACATGCCTACTCAGTGCTAGAATATTTTCAAAATATAGGCTCAAAACATGCTAAAAATCGATATTTTAGGTGCGTAAAGGCGATATCTCCAATTAAGGCCCAAAACACCCAAAAATTCGATATTTAGGGGTCCCAAAAGCGATCTGTACATGCCTACTCCGTGTTAGAGTATTTTCAAAATACAGGCCAAAAACATACTGAAAATCGATCTTTTAGGTGCCCAAACGTCGATATGTGCATGCATCTTCTATACCCGTTTATATCTCAAATTCTGGCCCTAAACACCCGAAATTTCGATATTTTTGGGTCCAAGAAGCGATCTGTACAGGCCTACTCAGAGCTAGAATGTTTTCAAAATATAGGCTCGAAACATGTTAGAAATCGATATTTTAGGTGCCCAAAAGTCGATATGTGCATGCATCTTCTGTACTAGTTTATATCTCAAATTCAAGCTCAAAACACCCGAAAATTCGATATTTTTGGGTCCCAGAAGCGATCTGTACATGCCTACTCAGTGCTAGAATATTTTCAAAATATAGGCTCAAAGCATGCTAAAAATCGATATTTTAGGTGCGTAAAGGCGATATCTCAAATTCATGCCCAAAACACCCGAAAATTCGATATTTTGGGGTCCCAGAAGCGATCTGTACATGCCTACTCCGTGTTAGAGTATTTTCAAAATACAGGCCCAAAACATGCTCAAAATCCATGTTTTAGGTGCCCAAAAGTCGATATGTGCATGCATCTTCAGTACCCGTTTATATCTCAAATTCAGGCTCAAAACACCTGAAAATTCGATATTTTGGGGTTCCAGAAGCGATCTGTACATGCCTACTCAGTGCTAGAATGTTTTCAAAATATAGGCTCAAAACATGCTCAAAATCGATATTTTACGTGACCAAAAGTCGATATGTGCATGCATCTTCTGTACTCGTTTATATCTCAAATTCAAACTCAAAATACCCGAAAATTCGATATTTTGGGGTCCCAGAAGCAATTTGTACATGCCTACTAAGTGCTAGAATATTTTCAAAATATAGGCTCAAAACATGCTAAAAATCGATATTTTAGGTGCGTAAAGGCGATATCTCCAATTAAGGCCCAAAACACCCAAAAATTCGATATTTAGGGGTCCCAAAAGCAATCTGTACATGCCTACTCCGTGTTAGAGTATTTTCAAAATACAGGCCAGAAACATACTGAAAATCGATCTTTTAGGTGCCCAAAAGTTGATATGTGCATGCATCTTCTGTACCCGTTTATATCTCAAATTCTGGCCCTAAACACCCGAAAATTCGATATTTTTGTGTCCAAGAAGCGATCTGTACAGGCCTACTCAGAGCTAGAATGTTTTCAAAATATAGGCTCAAAACATACTGAAAATCGATATTTTAGGTGCCCAAAAGTCGATATGTGCATGCATCTTCTGTACTAGTTTATATCTCAAATTCAAGCTCAAAACACCCGAAAATTCGATATTTTGGGGTCCCAGAAGCGATCTGTAGATGCCTACTCAGTGCTAGAATGTTTTCAAAATATAGGCTCAAAACATGTTAGAAATCGATATTTTAGGTGCCCAAAAGTCGATATGTGCATGCATCTTCTGTACTAGTTTATATCTCAAATTGAAGCTCAAAACACCCGAAAATTCGATATTTTGGGGTCCCAGAAGCGATCTGTACATGCCTACTCAGTGCTAGAATATTTTCAAAATATAGGCTCAAAACATGCTAAAAATCGATATTTTAGGTGCGTAAAGGCGATATCTCAAATTCAGGCCCAAAACACCCAAAAATTCGATATTTTGGGGTCCCAGAAGCGATCTGTACATGCCTACTCCGTGTTAGAGTATTTTCAAAATACAGGCCCAAAACATGCTCAAAATCCATGTTTTAGGTGCCCAAAAGTCGATATGTGCATGCATCTTCAGTACCCGTTTATATCTCAAATTGAGGCTCAAAACACCTGAAAATTCGATATTTTGGGGTTCCAGAAGCGATCTGTACATGCCTACTCCGTGTTAGAGTATTTTTAAAATACAGGCCCAAAACATGCTGAAAATCGATATTTTAGATGCCCAAAGTCATTATGTGCATGAATCTTCTGTACCCGTTTATATCTCAAATTCAGGCTCAAAACACCCGAAAATTCAATATTTTGGGGTCCCAGAAGCAATCTGTACATGCCTACTCAGTGCTTGAATATTATCAAAATATAGACTAAAAACATGCTAAAAATCGATATTTTAGGTGCCAAAAATTCGATATCTCAAATTCAGTCCCAAAACACCCGAAAATTCGATATTTAGGGGTCCCAGAAGGGATCTGAACATGCCTACTCCGTGTTAGAGTATTTTCAAAATACAGGCCAAAAACATACTGAAAATCGATCTTTTAAGTGCCCAAAAGTCGATATGTGCATGCATCTTCTGTACCCGTTTATATCTCAAATTTTTGGCCCTAAACACCCGAAAATTCGATATTTTGGGGACCCTGAAGCGATATGTACATGCCTACTCCGTGTTAGAGTATTTTCAAAATTCAGGCCCAAAACATGCTGAAAATCGATATTTTTGGTACCCAAAGTCAATATGTGTATGCATCTTCTATATTCGTTTATATCTCAAATTCAGGCTCAAAACACCCGAAAATTCGATATTTTGGGGTCCCAGAAGCGATCTATACATGCCTACTCAGTGCTAGAATGTTTTCAAAATATAGGCTCAAAACATGCTCAAAATCGATATTTTACGTGACCAAAAGTCGATATGTGCATGCATCTTCTGTACTCGTTTATATCTCAAATTCAAACTCAAAACACCCGAAAATTCGATATTTTGGGGTCCCAGAAGCGATCTGTACATGCCTACTCAGTGCTAGAATATTTTCAAAATATAGGCTCAAAACATGCTAAAAATCGATATTTTAGGTGCTTAAAGGCGATATCTCCAATAAAGGCCCAAAACACCCAAAAATTCGAAATTTAGGGGTCCCAAAAACGATCTGTACATGCCTACTCCGTGTTAGAGTATTTTCAAAATACAGGCCAAAAACATACTGAAAATCGATCTTTTAGGTGCCCAAAAGTCGATATGTGCATGCATCTTCAGTACCCGTTTATATCTCAAATTCAGGCTAAAAACACCTGAAAATTCGATATTTTGGGGTTCCAGAAGCGATCTGTACATGCCTACTCCGTGTTAGAGTATTTTTAAAATACAGGCCCAAAACATGCTGAAAATCGATATTTTAGATGCCCAAAGTCAATATGTGCATGAATCTTCTGTACCCGTTTATTTCTCAAATTCAGGCTCAAAACACCCGAAAATTCAATATTTTGGGGTCCCAGAAGCAATCTGTACATGCCTACTCAGTGCTTGAATATTATCAAAATATAGACTAAAAACATGCTAAAAATCGATATTTTAGGTGCCAAAAATTCGATATCTCAAATTCAGTCCCAAAACACCCGAAAATTCGATATTTAGGGGTCCCAGAAGGGATCTGAACATGCCTACTCCGTGTTAGAGTATTTTCGAAATACAGGCCAAAAACATACTGAAAATCGATCTTTTAGGTACCCAAAAGTCGATATGTGCATGCATCTTCTGTACCCGTTTATATCTCAAATTCTGGCCCTAAACACCCGAAAATTCGATATTTTGGGGTCCCAGAAGCGATCTATACATGCCTACTCCGTGTTAGAGTATTTTTAAAATTCAGGCTTAAAACATGCTGAAAATCGATATTTTTGGTGCCCAAAGTCAATATGTGTATGCATCTTCTATACTCGTTTATATCTCAAATTCAGGCTCAAAACACCCGAAAATTCAATATTTTGGGGTCCCAGAAGCGATCTGTACATGCCTACTCAGTGCTAGAATATTTTCAAAATATAGGCTGAAAACATGCTAAAAATCGATATTTTAGGTGCGTAAAGGCGATATCTCAAATTCAGGCCCAAAACACCCGAAAATTCGATAGTTTGGGGTCCCAGAAGCGATCTGTACATGTCTACTCCGTGTTAGAGTATTTTCAAAATACGGGCCCAAAACATGCTGAAAATCGATATTTTAGATGTCCAAAGTCAATATGTGCATGTATCTTCTGTACCCGTTTATATCTCAAATTCAGGCTCAAAACACCCGAAAATTCGATATTTAGGGGTCCCAGAAGCGATCTGTACATGCCTACTCCTTGTTAGAGTATTTTCAAAATACAGGCCAAAAACATACTGAAAATCGATCTTTTAAGTCCCCAAAAGTCGATATGTGCATGCATCTTCTGTACCCGTTTATATCTCAAATTTTTGGCCCTAAACACCCGAAAATTCGATATTTTGGGGTCCCAGAAGCGATATGTACATGCCTACTCCGTGTTAGAGTATTTTCAAAATTCAGGCCCAAAACATGCTGAAAATCGATATTTTTGTTGCCCAAAGTCAATATGTGTATGCATCTTCTATATTCGTTTATATCTCAAATTCAGGCTCAAAACACCCGAAAATTCGATATTTTGGGGTCCCAGAAGCGATCTGTACATGCCTACTCAGTGCTAGAATGTTTTCAAAATATAGGCTCAAAACATGCTCAAAATCGATATTTTACGTGACCAAAAGTCGATATGTGCATGCATCTTCTGTACCCGTTTATATCTCAAATTATGGCCCTAAACACCCGAAAATTCGATATTTTTGGGTCCAAGAAGCGATCTGTACATGCCTACTCAGTGCTAGAATATTTTCAAAATATAGGCTAAAAACATGCTAAAAATCGATATTTTAGGTGCGTAAAGGCGATATCTCCAATTAAGGCCCAAAACACCCAAAAATTCGATATTTAGGGGTCCCAAAAGCGATCTGTACATGCCTACTCCGTGTTAGAGTATTTTCAAAATACAGGCCAAAAACATACTGAAAATCGATCTTTTAGGTGCCCAAAAGTCGATATGTGCATGCATCTTCTGTACCCGTTTATATCTCAAATTCTGGCCCTAAACACCCGAAAATTCGATATTTTTGGGTCCAAGAAGCGATCTGTACAGACCTACTCAGAGCTAGAATGTTTTCAAAATATAGGCTCAAAACATGTTAAAAATCGATATTTTAGGTGCCCAAAAGTCGATATGTGCATGCATCTTCTGGACTAGTTTATATCTCAAATTCAAGCTCAAAACACCCGAAAATTCGATATTTTGGGGTCCCAGAAGCGATCTGTACATGCCTACTCAGTGCTAGAATATTTTCAAAATATAGGCTCAAAACATGCTAAAAATCGATATTTTAGGTGCGTAAAGGCGATATCTCAAATTCAGGCACAAAACACCCGAAAATTCGATATTTTGGGGTCCCAGAAGCGATCTGTTAATGCCTACTCCGTGTTAGAGTATTTTCAAAATACAGGCCCAAAACATGCTCAAAATCCATGTTTTAGGTGCCCAAAAGTCGATATGTGCATGCATCTTCAGTACCCGTTTATATCTCAAATTCAGGCTCAAAACACCTGAAAATTCGATATTTTGGGGTTCCAGAAGCGATCTGTACATGCCTACTCCATGTTAGAGTATTTTTAAAATACAGGCCCAAAACATGCTGAAAATCGATATTTTAGATGCCCAAAGTCAATATGTGCATGAATCTTCTGTACCCGTTTATATCTCAAATTCAGGCTCAAAACACCCGAAAATTCAATATTTTGGGGTCCCAGAAGCAATCTGTACATGCCTACTCAGTGCTTGAATATTATTAAAATATAGACAAAAAACATGCTAAAAATCGATATTTTAGGTGCCAAAAATTCGATATCTCAAATTCAGTCCTAAAACACCCGAAAATTCGATATTTAGGGGTCCCAGAAGGGATCTGAACATGCCTACTCCGTGTTAGAGTATTTTCAAAATACAGGCCAAAAACATACTGAAAATCGATCTTTTAGTTACCCAAAAGTCGATATGTGCATGCATCTTCTGTACCCGTTTATATCTCAAATTCAGGCCCTAAACACCCGAAAATTCGATATTTTGGGGTCCCAGAAGCGATCTATACATGCCTACTCCGTGTTAGAGTATTTTTAAAATTCAGGCTTAAAACATGCTGAAAATCGATATTTTTGGTGCCCAAAGTCAATATGTGTATGCATCTTCTATACTCGTTTATATCTCAAATTCAGGCTCAAAACACCCGAAAATTCAATATTTTGGGGTCCCAGAAGCGATCTGTACATGCCTACTCAGTGCTAGAATATTTTCAAAATTTAGGCTAAAAACATGCTAAAAATCGATATTTTAGGTGCGTAAAGGCGATATCTCAAATTCAGGCCCAAAACACCCGAAAATTCGATAGTTTGGGGTCCCAGAAGCGATCTGTACATGCCTACTCCGTGTTACAGTATTTACAAAATACAGTCCCAAAACATGCTCAAAATCGATGTTTAAGGTGCCCAAAAGTCGATATGTGCATGCATCTTCAGTACCCGTTTATATCTCAAATTCAGGCTCAAAACACCCGAAAATTCGATATTTTGGGGTCCCAGAAGCGATCTGTACATGTCTACTCCGTGTTAGAGTATTTTCAAAATATATGCCCAAAACATGCTGAAAATCGATATTTTAGATGTCCAAGTTCAATATGTGCATGTATCTTCTGTACCCGTTTATATCTCAAATTCAGTCCCAAAACACCCGAAAATTCGATATTTTGGGGTCCCTGAAGCGATCTGTACATGCCTACTCCGTGTTAGAGTATTTTCAAAATACAGGCCCAAAACATGCTGAAAATCGATATTTTAGATGTCCAAAGTCAATATGTGCATGTATCTTCTGTACTCGTTTATATCTCAAATTCAGGCTCAAAACACCCGAAAATTCGATATTTAGGGGTCCCAAAAGCGATCTGTACATGCCTACTCCGTGTTAGAGTATTTTCAAAATACAGGCCAAAAACATACTGAAAATCGATCTTTTAAGTGCCCAAAAGTCGATATGTGCATGCATCTTCTGTACCCGTTTATATCTCAAATTTTTGGCCCTAAACACCCGAAAATTCGATATTTTGGGGTCCCAGAAGCGATATGTACATGCCTACTCCGTGTTAGAGTATTTTCAAAATTCAGGCCCAAAACATGCTGAAAATCGATATTTTTGGTGCCCAAAGTCAATATGTGTATGCATCTTCTATATTCGTTTATATCTCAAATTCAGGCTCAAAACACCCGAAAATTCGATATTTTTGGGTCCCAGAAGCGATCTGTACATGCCTACTCATTGCTAGAATATTTTCAAAATATAGGCTCAAAGCATGCTAAAAATCGATATTTTAGGTGAGTAAAGGCGATATCTCAAATTCATGCCCAAAACACCCGAAAATTCGATATTTTGGGGTCCCAGAAGCGATCTGTACATGCCTACTCCGTGTTAGAGTATTTTCAAAATACAGGCCCAAAACATGCTCAAAATCCATGTTTTAGGTGCCCAAAAGTCGATATGTGCATGCATCTTCAGTACCCGTTTATATCTCAAATTCAGGCTCAAAACACCTGAAAATTCGATATTTTGGGGTTCCAGAAGCGATCTGTACATGCCTACTCAGTGCTAGAATGTTTTCAAAATATAGGCTCAAAACATGCTCAAAATCGATATTTTACGTGACTAAAGTCGATATGTGCATGCATCTTCTGTACTCGTTTATATCTCAAATTAAAACTCAAAATACCCGAAAATTCGATATTTTGGGGTCCCAGAAGCAATTTGTACATGCCTACAAAGTGCTAGAATATTTTCAAAATATAGGCTCAAAACATGCTAAAAATCGATATTTTAGGTGCGTAAAGGCGATATCTCCAATTAAGGCCCAAAACACCCAAAAATTCGATATTTAGGGGTCCCAAAAGCAATCTGTACATGCCTACTCCGTGTTAGAGTATTTTCAAAATACAGGCCAGAAACATACTGAAAATCGATCTTTTAGGTGCCCAAAAGTCGATATGTGCATGCATCTTCTGTACCCGTTTATATCTCAAATTCTGGCCCTAAACACCCGAAAATTCGATATTTTTGGGTCCATGAAGCGATCTGTACAGGCCTACTCAGAGCTAGAATGTTTTCAAAATATAGGCTCAAAACATACTGAAAATCGATATTTTAGGTGCCCAAAAGTCGATATGTGCATGCATCTTCTGTACTAGTTTATATCTCAAATTCAAGCTCAAAACACCCGAAAATTCGATATTTTGGGGTCCCAGAAGCGATCTGTACATGCCTACTCAGTGCTAGAATGTTTTCAAAATATAGGCTCAAAACATGTTAGAAATCGATATTTTAGGTGCCCAAAAGTCGATATGTGCATGCATCTTCTGTACTATTTTATATCTCAAATTGAAGCTCAAAACACCCGAAAATTCGATATTTTGGGGTCCCAGAAGCGATCTGTACATGCCTACTCAGTGCTAGAATATTTTCAAAATATAGGCTCAAAACATGCTAAAAATCGATATTTTAGGTGCGTAAAGGCGATATCTCAAATTCAGGCCCAAAACACCCAAAAATTCGATATTTTGGGGTCCCAGAAGCGATCTGTACATGCCTACTCCGTGTTAGAGTATTTTCAAAATACAGGCCCAAAACATGCTCAAAATCCATGTTTTAGGTGCCCAAAAGTCGATATGTGCATGCATCTTCAGTACCCGTTTATATCTCAAATTGAGGCTCAAAACACCTGAAAATTCGATATTTTGGGGTTCCAGAAGCGATCTGTACATGCCTACTCCGTGTTAGAGTATTTTTAAAATACAGGCCCAAAACATGCTGAAAATCGATATTTTAGATGCCCAAAGTCATTATGTGCATGAATCTTCTGTACCCGTTTATATCTCAAATTCAGGCACAAAACACCCGAAAATTCAATATTTTGGGGTCCCAGAAGCAATCTGTACATGCCTACTCAGTGCTTGAATATTATCAAAATATAGACTAAAAACATGCTAAAAATCGATATTTTAGGTGCCAAAAATTCGATATCTCAAATTCAGTCCCAAAACACCCGAAAATTCGATATTTAGGGGTCCCAGAAGGGATCTGAACATGCCTACTCCGTGTTAGAGTATTTTCAAAATACAGGCCAAAAACATACTGAAAATCGATCTTTTAGGTACCCAAAAGTCGATATGTGCATGCATCTTCTGTACCCGTTTATATCTCAAATTCTGGCCCTAAACACCCGAAAATTCGATATTTTGGGGTCCCAGAAGCGATCTATACATGCCTACTCCGTGTTAGAGTATTTTTAAAATTCAGGCTTAAAACATGCTGAAAATCGATATTTTTGGTGCCCAAAGTCAATATGTGTATGCATCTTCTATACTCGTTTATATCTCAAATTCAGGCTCAAAACACCCGAAAATTCAATATTTTGGGGTCCCAGAAGCGATCTGTACATGCCTACTCAGTGCTAGAATATTTTCAAAATATAGGCTGAAAACATGCTAAAAATCGATATTTTAGGTGCGTAAAGGCGATATCTCAAATTCAGGCCCAAAACACCCGAAAATTCGATAGTTTGGGGTCCCAGAAGCGATCTGTACATGCCTACTCCTTGTTACAGTATTTACAAAATACAGTCCCAAAACATGCTCAAAATCGATGTTTAAGGTGCCTAAAAGTCGATATGTGCATGCATCTTCAGTACCCGTTTATATCTCAAATTCAGGCTCAAAACACCCGAAAATTCGATATTTTGCGGTCCCAGAAGCGATATGTACATGCCTACTCCGTGTTAAAGTATTTTCAAAATTCAGGCCCAAAACATGCTGAAAATCGATATTTTTGGTGCCCAAAGTCAATATGTGTATGCATCTTCTATATTCGTTTATATCTCAAATTCAGGCTCAAAACACCCGAAAATTCGATATTTTGGGGTCCCAGAAGCGATCTGTACATGCCTACTCAGTGATAGAATGTTTTCAAAATATAGGCTCAAAACATGCTCAAAATCGATATTTTACGTGACCAAAAGTCGATATGTGCATGCATCTTCTGTACTCGTTTATATCTCAAATTCAAACTCAAAACACCCGAAAATTCGATATTTTGGGGTCCCAGAAGCGATCTGTACATGCCTACTCAGTGCTAGAATATTTTCAAAATATAGGCTCAAAACATGCTAAAAATCGATATTTTAGGTGAGTAAAGGCGATATCTCCAATTAAGGCCCAAAACACCCAAAAATTCGATATTTAGGGGTCCCAAAAGCGATCTGTACATGCCTACTCCGTGTTAGAGTATTTTCAAAATACAGGCCAAAAACATACTGAAAATCGATCTTTTAGGTGCCCAAAAGTCGATATGTGCATGCCTCTTCTGTACCCGTTTATATCTCAAATTCTGGCCCTAAACACCCGAGAATTCGATATTTTTGGGTCCAGGAAGCGATCTGTACAGGCCTACTCAGAGCTAGAATGTTTTCAAAATATAGGCTCAAAACATGTTAGAAATCGATATTTTAGGTGCCCAAAAGTCGATATGTGCATGCATCTTCTGTACTAGTTTATATCTCAAATTCAAGCTCAAAACACCCGAAAATTCAATATTTTGGGGTCCCAGAAGCGATCTGTACATGCCTACTCCGTGTTAGAGTATTTTCAAAATACAGGCCCAAAACATGCTCAAAATCCATGTTTTAGGTGCCCAAAAGTCGATATGTGCATGCATCTTCAGTACCCGTTTATATCTCAAATTCAGGCTCAAAACACCTGAAAATTCGATATTTTGGGGTCCCAGAAGCGATCTGTACATGCCTACTCCGTGTTAGAGTATTTTTAAAATACAGGCCCAAAACATGCTGAAAATCGATATTTTAGATGCCCAAAGTCAATATGTGCATGAATCTTCTGTACCCGTTTATATCTCAAATTCAGGCTCAAAACACCCGAAAATTCAATATTTTGGGGTCCCAGAAGCAATCTGTACATGCCTACTCACTGCTTGAATATTATCAAAATATAGACTAAAAACATGCTAAAAATCGATATTTTAGGTGCCAAAAATTCGATATTTAAATTCAGTCCCAAAACACCCGAAAATTCGATATTTAGGGGTCCCAGAAGGGATCTGAACATGCCTACTCCGTGTTAGAGTATTTTCAAAATACAGGCCAAAAACATACTGAAAATCGATCTTTTAGGTACCCAAAAGTCAATATGTGCATGCATCTTCTGTACCCGTTTATATCTCAAATTCTGGCCCTAAACACCCGAAAATTCGATATTTTGGGGTCCCAGAAGCGATCTGTACATACCTACTCCGTGTTACAGTATTTACAAAATACAGTCCCAAAACATGCTCAAAATCGATGTTTAAGGTGCCAAAAAGTCGATATGTGCATGCATCTCCAGTACCCGTTTATATCTCAAATTCAGGCTCAAAACACCCGAAAATTCGATATTTTGGGGTCCCAGAAGCGATCTGTACATGTCTACTCCGTGTTAGAGTATTTTCAAAATATATGCCCAAAACGTGCTGAAAATCGATATTTTAGATGTCCAAGTTCAATATGTGCATGTATCTTCTGTACCCGTTTATATCTCAAATTCAGGCTCAAAATACCCTAAAATTCAATATTTTGGGGTCCCAGAAACAATCTGTACATGCCTACTCAGTGCTAGAATATTTTCAAAATATAGGCTAAAAACATGCTAAAAATCGATATTTTAGGTGCCAAAAAGTCGATATCTCAAATTCAGTCCCAAAACACCCGAAAATTCGATATTTAGGGGTCCCAGAAGCGATCTGTTCATGCCTACTCCGTGTTAGAGTATTTTCAAAATACAGGCCAAAAACATACTGAAAATCGATCATTTAAGTGCCCAAAAGTCGATATGTGCATGCATCCTCTGTACCCGTTTATATCTCAAATTCTGGCCCTAAACACCCGAAAATTCAATATTTTGGGGTCCCAGAAGCGATCTGTACATGCCTACTCCGTGTTAGAGTATTTTCAAAATTCAGGCCCAAAACATGCTGAAAATCGATATTTTTGGTGCCCAAAGTCAATATGTGTATGCATCTTCTTTACCCGTTTATATCTCAAATTCTGGCCCTAAACACCTTAAAATTCGATATTTTTGGGTCCCAGAAGCAATCTGTATATGCCTACTCAGTGCTAGAATGTTTTCAAAATATAGGCTCAAAACATGCTCAAAATCGATATTTTAGGTGCCCAACCAAAAGTCGGTATGTTAATGCATCTTCTGTACCCGTTTATATCTCAAATTCAGGCTCAAAACACCCGAAAATTCAATATTTTGGGGTCCCAGAAGCAATCTGTACATGCCTACTCAGTGCTAGAATATTTTCAAAATATAGGCTAAAAACATGATAAAAATCGATATTTTAGGTGCCATAAAGTCGATATCTCAAATTCTGGCCCTAAACACCCGAAAATTCGATATTTTTGGGTCCCAGAAGCGATCAGTACATGCCTACTCAGTGCTAGAATGTTTTCAAAATATAGGCTCAAAACATGCTCAAAATCGATATTTTAGGTGCCCAAAAGTCGATATGTGCATGCATCTTCTGTACTCGTTTATATCTCAAATTCAGTCCCAAAACACCCGAAAATTCGATATTTAGGGGTCCCAGAAGCGATCTGTACATGCCTACTCCGTGTTAGAGTATTTTCAAAATACAGGCGAAAAACATACGGAAAATCGATCTTTTAAGTGCCCAAAAGTCGAAATGTGCATGCATCTTCTGTACCCGTTTATATCTCAAATTTTTGGCCCTAAACACCCGAAAATTCGATATTTTGGGGTCCCAGAAGCGATCTGTACATGCCTACTCCGTGTTAGAGTATTTTCAAAATTCAGGCCCAAAACATGCTAAAAATCGATATTTTTGGTTCCCAAAGTCAATATGTGTATGCATCTTCTATATTCGTTTATATCTCAAATTCAGGCTCAAAACACCCGAAAATTCGATATTTTGGGGTCCCAGAAGCGATCTGTACATGCCTACTCAGTGCTAGAATGTTTTCAAAATATAGGCTCAAAACATGCTCAAAATCGATATTTTACGTGCCCAAAAGTCGATATGTGCATGCATCTTCTGTACTCGGTAATATCTCAAATTCAAACTCAAAACACCCGAAAATTCGATATTTTGGGGTCCCAGAAGCGATCTGTACATGCCTACTCAGTGCTAGAATATTTTCAAAATATAGGCTCAAAACATGCTAAAAATCGATATTTTAGGTGCGTAAAGGCGATATCTCCAATTAAGGCCCAAAACACCCAAAAATTCGATATTTAGGGGTCTCAAAAGCGATCTGTACATGCCTACTCCGTGTTAGAGTATTTTCAAAATACAGGCCAAAAACATACTGTAAATCGATCTTTTAGGTGCCCAAAAGTCGATATGTGCATGCATCTTCTGTACCCGTTTATATCTCAAATTCTGGCCCTAAACACCCGAAAATTCGATATTTTTGGGTCCCAGAAGCGATCTGTACATGCCTACTTAGTGCTAGAATGTTTTCAAAATATAGGCTTAAAACATGCTCAAAATCGATATTTTAGGTGCCCAAAAGTCGATATGTGAATGCATCTTCTGTACTCGTTTATATCTCAAATTCAAGCTCAAAACCCCCAAAAATTCGATATTTTGGGGTCCCAGAAGCGATCTGTACATGCCTACTCAGTGCTAGAATATTTTCAAAATATAGGCTCAAAACATGCTAAAAATCGATATTTTAGGTGCGTAAAGGCGATATCTCAAATTCAGGCCCAAAACACCCGAAAATTCGATATTTTGGGGTCCCAGAAGCGATCTGTACATGCCTACTTCGTGTTAGAGTATTTTCAAAATTCAGGCCCAAAACATGCTGAAAATCGATATTTTTGGTGCCCAAAGTCAATATGTGTATGCATCTTCTATACTCGTTTATATCTCAAATTGAGGCTCAAAACACCCGAAAATTCGATATTTAGGGGTCCCAGAAGCGATCTGTACATGCCTACTCCGTGTTAGAGTATTTTCAAAATACAGGCCCAAAACATGCTCAAAATCGATATTTTAGATGCCCAAAGTCAATATGTGCATGTATCATCTGTACCCGTTTATATCTCAAATTCAGGCTGAAAACACCCGAAAATTCAATATTTTGGGGTCCCAGAAGCAATCTGTACATGCCTACTCAGTGCTAGAATATTTTCAAAATATAGGCTAAAAACATGCTAAAAATCGATAATTTAGGTGCCAAAAAGTCGATATCTCAAATTCAGTCCCAAAACACCCGAAAATTCGATATTTAGGGGTCCCAGAAGCGATCTGTACATGCCTACTCCGTGTTAGAGTATTTTCAAAATACAGGCCAAAAACATACTGAAAATCGATCTTTTAAGTGCCCAAAAGTCGATATGTGCATGCATCTTCTGTACCCGTTTATATCTCAAATTCTGGCCCTAAACACCCGAAAATTCGATATTTTGGGGTCCCAGAAGCGATCTGTACATGCCTACTCAGTGCTAGAATATGTTCAAAATATAGGCTCAAAACATGCTAAAAATCGATATTTTAGGTGCGTAAAGGCAATATCTCAAATTAAGGCCCAAAACACCCAAAAATTCGATATTTTTCGGTCCCAGAAGCGATCTGTACATGCCTACTCAGTGCTAGAATGTTTTCAAAATATAGGCTCAAAACATGCTCAAAATCGATATTTTACGTGCCCAAAAGTCGATATGTGCATGCATCTTCTGTACTCGTTTATGTCTCAAATTCAAGCTCAAAACACCCGAAAATTCGATATTTTGGGGTCCCAGAAGCGATCTGTACATGCCTACTCAGTGCTAGAATATGTTCAAAATATAGGCTCAAAACATGCTAAAAATCGATATTTTATGTGCGTAAAGGCGATATCTCAAATTAAGGCCCAAAACACCCGAAAATTCGATATTTTGGGGTCCCAGAAGCGATCTGTACATGCCTACTCCGTGTTAGAGTATTTTCAAAATTCAGGCCCAAAACATGCTGAAAATCGATATTTTTGGTGCCCAAAGTCAATATGTGTATGCATCTTCTATACTCGTTTATATCTCAAATTCAGGCTCAAAACACCTGAAAATTCGATATTTAGGGGTCCCAGAAGCGATCTGTACATGCCTACTCCGTGTTAGACTATTTTCAAAATACAGGCCAAAAACATACTGATAATCGATCTTTTAGGTGCCCAAAATTCGATATGTTCATGCATCTTCTGTACCCGTTTATATCTCAAATTCTGGCCCTAAACACCTGAAAATTCAATATTTTGGGGTCCCAGAAGCAATCTGTACATGCCTACTCAGTGCTAGAATATTTTCAAAATATAGACTTAAAACATGCTGAAAATCGATATTATAGGTGCCAAAAAGTCGATATCTCAAATTAAGGCCCTGAACACCCGAAAATTCGATATTTAGGGGTCCCAGAAGCGATCTGTACATGCCTACTCCGAGTTAGAGTATTTTTTTAAAATACAGGCCAAAAACATACTGAAAATCGATCTTTTAGGTGCCCAAAAGTCGATATGTGCATGCATCTTTTGTACCCGTTTATATCTCAAATTCTGGCCCTAAACACACGAAAATTCGATATTTTTGGGTCCCAGAAGCGATCTGTACATGCCTGCTCAGTGCTAGAATGTTTTCAAAATATAGGCTCAAAACATGCTCAAAATCGATATTTTAGGTGCCCAAAAGTCGATATGTGTATGCATCTTCTGTACTTGTTTATATCTCAAATTCAAGCTCAAAACACCCGAAAATTCGATATTTAGGGGTCTCAGAAGCGATCTGTACATGCCTACTCAGTATTAGAATATTTTCAAAATATAGGTTTAAAACATGCTAAAAATCGATATTTTAGGTGCGTAAAGGCGATATCTCCAATAAAGGCCCAAAACACCCTAAAATTCGATATTTTGGGGTCCCAGAAGCGATCTGTACATACCTACTCCGTGTTAGAGTATTTTCAAAATACAGGTCCAAAACATCCTCAAAATCGATGTTTTAGGTGCCCAAAAGTCGATATGTGAATGCATCTTCAGTACCCGTTTATATCTCAAATTCAGACTCAAAACACCCGAAAATTCGATATTTGGGGGTCCCAGAAGCGATCTGTACATGCCTACTCCGTATTAGAGTATTTTCAAAATACAGGCCCAAAACATACTGAAAATCGATATTTTAGATGCCCAAAGTCAATATGTGCATGTATCTTCTGTACCCTTTTAAATCTCAAATTCAGGCTCAAAACAACCAAAAATTCGATATTTAGGGGTGCCAGAAGCGATCTGTACATTCCTACTCCGCGTTAGAGTATTTTTAAAATACAGGCCAAAAACATACAGAAAATCGATCTTTTAGGTGCCCAAAAGTCGATATGTGCATGCATCTTCTGTACCCGTTTATATCTCAAATTCTGGCCCTAAATACCCAAAAATTCGATATTTTTGGGTCCCAGAAGCGATCTGTACATGCCTACTCAGTGCTAGAACGTTTTCAAAATATAGGCTCAAAACATGCTCAAAATCGATATTTTAGGTGCCCAAAAGTCGATATGTGAATGCATCTTCTGGACTCGTTTATATCTCAAATTCAAACTCAAAAAACCCGAAAATTCGATATTTTTGGGTCCCAGAAACGATCTGTACATGCCTACTCAGTGCTAGAATATTTTCAAAATATAGGCTCAAAACATGCTAAAAATCGATATTTTAGGTGCGTAAAGGCGATATCTCAAATTCAGGCCCAAAACACCCGAAAATTCGATATTTTGGGGTCCCAGAAGCGATCTGTACATGCCTACTCCGTGTTAGAGTATTTTCAAAATACAGGCCAAAAACATACTGAAAATCGATATTTTAGGTGCCCAAAAGTCGATATGTGCATGAATCTTCTGTACCCGTTTATATCTCAAATTCAGTCTCAAAACACCCGAAAATTCGATATTTAGGGGTCCCAGAAGCGATCTGTACATGCCTTCTCACTGCTAGAATATTTTCAAAATATAGGCTAAAAACATGCTAAAAATCAATATTTTAGGTGCCAAAAAGTCGATATCTTAAATTAAGGCTCAAAACACCCGAAAATTCGATATTTTTGGGTCCCAGAAGCGATCTGTACATGCCTACTCCGTGTTAGAGTATTTTCAAAACACATGCCCAAAACATGCTGAAAATCGATATTTTAGATGCCCAAAGTCAATATGTGCATGTATCTTCTGTACCCGTTTATATCTCAAATTCAGGCTCAAAACACCCGAAAATTCAATATTTTAAGGTCCCAGAAGCAATCTGTACATGCCTACTCAGTGCTAGAATATTTTTAAAATATAGGCTAAAAACATGCTAAAAATCGATATTACAGGTGCCAAAAATTCGATATCTCAAATTAAGGCCCAAAACACCCGAAAATTCGATATTTAGGGGTCCCAGAAGCGATCTGTACATGCCTACTCCGTGTTAGAGTATTTTCAAAATACAGGCCCAAAACAAGCTGCAAATCGATATTTTAGATGCCCAAAGTTAATATGTGCATGTATCTTCTGTACCAGTTTATATCTCAAATTCAGGCTCAAAACACCTGAAAATTCAATATTTTTGGGTCCCAGAAGCAATCTGTACAAGCCTACTCAGTGCTAGAATATTTTCAAAATATAGGCTAAAAACATGCTAAAAATCGATATTTTAGGTGCCAAAAAGGCGATATCTCAAATTCAGGCCCAAAAAACACCCGAAAATTCGATATTTTAGGGTCCCAGAAGCGATCTGTACATACCTACTCCGTGTTAGAGTATTTTCAAAATACAGGTCCAAAACATCCTCAAAATCGATGTTTTAGGTGCCCAAAAGTCGATATGTGAATGCATCTTCAGTACCCGTTTATATCTCAAATTCAGACTCAAAACACCCGAAAATTCGATATTTGGGGGTCCCAGAAGCGATCTGTACATGCCTACTCCGTGTTAGAGTATTTTCAAAATACAGGCCCAAAACATACTGAAAATCGATATTTTAGATGCCCAAAGTCAATAAGTGCATGTATCTTCTGTACCCGTTTAAATCTCAAATTCAGGCTCAAAACACCCGCAAATTCAATATTTTGGGGTCCCAAAAGCAATCTGTACATGCCTACTCAGTGCTAGAATATTTTCAAAATATAGGCTAAAAACATGCTAAAAATCGATATTTTAGGTGCCAAAAAGTCGATATCTCAAATTCATTCCCAAAACACCCGAAAATTCGATATTTAGGGGTGCCAGAAGCGATCTGTACATGCCTACTCCGCGTTAGAGTATTTTCAAAATACAGGCCAAAAACATACAGAAAATCGATCTTTTAGGTGCCCAAAAGTCGATATGTGCATGCTTCTTCTGTACCCATTTATATCTCAAATTCTGGCCCTAAACACCCGAAAATTCGATATTTTTGGGTCCCAGAAGCGATCTGTACATGCCTACTCAGTGCTAGAATGTTTTCAAAATATAGGCTCAAAACATGCTCAAAATCGATATTTTAGGTGCCCAAAAGTCGATATGTGAATGCATCTTCTGTACTCGTTTATATCTCAAATTCAATCTCAAAACACCCTAAAATTCGATATTTTGGGGTCCCAGAAGCGATCTGTACATGCCTACTCAGTGCTAGAATATTTTCAAAATATAGGCTCAAAACATGCTAGAAATCGATATTTTAGGTGCGTAAAGTCGATATCTCAAATTCAGGCCCAAAACACCCGAAAATTCGATATTTTGGGGTCCCAGAAGCGATCTGTACATGCCTACTTCGTGTTAGAGTATTTTCAAATTTCAGACCCAAAACATGCTGAAAATCGATATTTTTGGTGCCCAAAGTCAATATGTGTATGCATCTTCTATACTCGTTTATATCTCAAATTCAGGCTCAAAACACCCGAAAATTCGATATTTAGGGGTCCCAGAAGCTATCTGTACATGCCTACTCCGTGTTAGAGTATTTTCAAAATACAGGCCAAAAACATACTGAAAATCGATCTATTAGGTGTCCAAAAGTCGATATGTGCATGCATCTTCTGTACCTGTTTATATCTCAAATTCTGGCACTAAACACCCGAAAATTCGATATTTTGGGGTCCCAGAAGCGATCTGTACATGCCTACTCAGTGCTAGAATTTTTTCAAAATAAATGCACAAAACATGCTCCAAATCAATATTTTAGGTGCCCAAAAGTCGATATGTGCATGCATCTTCTGTACTCGTTTATATCTCAAATTCAGGCTCAAAACACCCGAAAATTCGATATTTAGGGGTCCCAGAAGCGATCTGTACATGACTACTCCGTGTTAGAGTATTTTCGAAATACAGGCCAAAAACATACTGAAAATCGATCTTTTTGGTGCCCAAAAGTCGATATGAGCATGCATCTTCTGTACCCGTTTAAATCTCAAATTATGGCCCTAAACACCCGAAAATATCAATATTTTGGGGTCCCAGAAGCAATCTGTGCATGCCTACTCACTGCTAGATTATTTTCAAAATATAGGCTAAAAACATGCTAAAAATCAATATTTTAGGTGCCAAAAAGTCGATATCTCAAATTAAGGCCCAAAACACCCGAATATTCGATATTTAGGGGTCCCAGAAGCGATCTGTACATGCCTACTCCGTGTTAGAGTATTTTCAAAATACAGGCCCAAAACATGCTCAAAATCGATGTTTTAGGTGCCAAAAAGTCGATATGTGCATGCATGTTCAGTACCTGTTTATATCTCAAATTGAGGTTCAAAAAACCCGAAAATTCGATATTTTGGGGTCCCACAAGCGATCTGTACATGCCTACTCCGTGTTAGAGTATTTTCAAAATACATGCCCAAAACATGGTGAAAATCGATATTTTAGATGCCCAAAGTCAATATGTGCATGTATCTTCTGTACCCGTTTATATCTCAAATTCAGGCTCAAAACACCCGAAAATTCAATATTTTAAGGTCCTAGAAGCAATCTGTACATGCCTACTCAGTGCTAGAATATTTTCAAAATATAGGCTAAAAACATGCTCAAAATCGATATTTTAGGTGCCAAAAAATCGATATCTCAAATTAAGGCCCAAAACACCCGAAAATTCGATATTAAGGGGTCCCAGAAGCGATCTGTACATGCCTACTCCGTGTTAGAGTATTTTAAAAATACAGGCCAAAAACATACTAAAAATCGATCTCTTAGGTGCCCAAAAGTCGATATGTGCATGCATCTTCTGTACACGTTTATATCTCAAATTCAGGCTCAAAACACCCGAAAATTCGATATTTTTGGGTCCCAGAAGCGATCTGTACATGCCTACTCAGTGCTAGAATGTTTTCAAAATATAGGCTCAAAACATGCTCAAAATCGATATTTTAGGTGCCCAAAAGTCGATATGTGCATGCATCTTCTGTACTCGTTTATATCTCAAATTCAAGCTCAAAACACTTGAAAATTCGATATTTTGGGTTCCCAGAAGCGATCTGTACATGCCTACTCTGGGCAGGAATATTTTCAAAATATAGGCTAAAAACATGCTAAAAATCGATATTTTAGGTGCGTAAAGGCGATATCTCAAATTCAGACCCAAAACACCCGAAAATTCGATATTTTGGGGTCCCAGAAGCGATCTGTACATGCCTACTCCGTGTTAGAGTATTATCAAAATACAGGCCAAAAACATACTGAAAATCGATCTTTTAGGTGCCTAAAAGTCGATATGTGCATGCATCTTCTGTACCCGTTTATATCTCAAATTCTGGCCCTAAACACCCGAAAATTCGATATTTTTGGGTCCCAGAAGCGATATGTACATGCCTACTCAGTGCTAGAATGTTTTCAATATAAAGGCTCAAAACATGCCAAAAATCAATATTTTAGGTGCCAAGAAGTCGATATCTCAAATTAAGGCCCAAAACACCCGAAAATTCGATATTTAAGGGTCCCAGAAGCGATCTGTACATGCCTACTCAGTGCTAGAATATTTTCAAAATATAGGCTCAAAACATGCTAAAAATCGATATTTTAGGTGCGTAAAGGCGATATCTTAAATTCAGGCCCAAAACACACGAAAATTCGATATTTTGGGGTCACAGAAGCGATCTGTACATGCCTACTCCGTGTTAGAGTATTTTCAAAATACAGGCCCAAAACATGCTCAAAATCGATATTTTAGGTGCCCAGAAGTCGATATGTGTATGCATCTTCTGTACCCGTTGATATCTCAAATTCAGGCTCAAAACACCCGAAAATTCAATATTTAGGGGTCCCAGAAGCGATCTGTACATGCCTACTCAGTGCTAGAATGTTTTCAAAATATAGGCTCAAAACATGCTCAAAATCGATATTTTAGGTGCCGAAAAGTCGATATGTGCATGCATCTTTTGTACCCGTTTATATCTCAAATTCAGACTCAAAACACCCGAAAATTCAATATTTTGGGGTCCCAGAAGCAATCTGTACATGCCTACTCAGTGCTATAATATTATCAAAATATAGGCTAAAAACATGCTAAAAATCGATATTTTAGGTGCGTAAAGGCGATATCTCAAATTCAGGCCCAAAACACCCGAAAATTCGATATTTTGGGGTCCCAGAAGCGATCTGTACATGCCTACTCCGTGTTAGAGTATTTTCAAAATACAGGCCAAAAACATGCTCAAAATCGATATTTTAGGTGCCCAAAAGTCGATATGTGCATGCATCTTCTGTACTCGTTTATATCTCAAATTCAGGCTCAAAACACTAGAAAATTCCATATTTTGGGATCCCAGAAGCGATCTGTACATGCCTACTCAGTGCTATAATATTTTCAAAATATAGGCTAAAAACATGCTAAAAAATTTATATTTTAGGTGCCAAAAAGTCGATATCTCAAATTAAGGCCCAAAACACACGAAAATTCGATATTTAGGGGTCCCAGAAGCGATCTGTACATGCCTACTCCGTGTTATAGTATTTTCAAAATACAGGCCAAAAACATACTAAAAATCGATCTTTTAGGTGCCCAAAAGTCGATATGTGCATGACTCCTCTGTACCCGTTTATATCTCAAATTCAGGCTCAAAACACCCGAAAATTCGATATTTAGGGGTCCCAGATGCGATCTGTACATGCCTACTCAGTGCTAGAATGTTTTCAAAATATAGGCTCAAAACATGCTCAAAATCGATATTTTAGGTGCCCAAAAGTCGATATGTGCACGTATCTTCTGTACCCGTTTATATCTCAAATTCAGGCTCAAAACACCCGAAAATTCAATATTTTAAGGTCCCAGAAGCAATCTGTACATGCCTACTCAGTGCTAGAATATTTTTAAAATATAGGCTAAAAACATGCTAAAAATCGATATATCAGGCGCCAAAAATTCGATATCTCAAATTAAGGCCCAAAACACCCGAAAATTCGATATTTAGGGGTCCCAGAAGCGATCTGTACATGCCTACTCCGTGTTAGAGTATTTTCAAAATACAGGCTAAAAACATACTGAAAATCGATGTTTTAGGTGCCCAAAAGTCGATATGTGAATGCATCTTCAGTACCCGTTTATATCTCAAATTCAGACTCAAAACACCCGAAAATTCGATATTTGGGGGTCCCAGAAGCGATCTGTACATGCCTACTCCGTGTTAGAGTATTTTCAAAATACAGGCCCAAAACATACTGAAAATCGATATTTTAGATGCCCAAAGTCAATATGTGCATGTATCTTCTGTACCCTTTTAAATCTCAAATTCAGGCTCAAAACACCCGAAAATTCGATATTTAGGGGTGCCAGAAGCGATCTGTACATTCCTACTCCGCGTTAGAGTATTTTTAAAATACAGGCCAAAAACATACAGAAAATCGATCTTTTAGGTGCCCAAAAGTCGATATGTGCATGCATCTTCTGTACCCGTTTATATCTCAAATTCTGGCCCTAAATACCCAAAAATTCGATATTTTTGGGTCCCAGAAGCGATCTGTACATGCCTACTCAGTGCTAGAACGTTTTCAAAGTATAGGCTCAAAACATGCTCAAAATCGATATTTTAGGTGCCCAAAAGTCGATATGTGAATGCATCTTCTGGACTCGTTTATATCTCAAATTCAAACTCAAAACACCCGAAAATTCGATATTTTTGGGTCCCAGAAACGATCTGTACATGCCTACTCAGTGCTAGAATTTTTTCAAAATAAATGCACAAAACATGCTCCAAATCAATATTTTAGGTGCCCAAAAGTCGATATGTGCATGCATCTTCTGTACTCGTTTATATCTCAAATTCAGGCTCAAAACACCCGAAAATTCGATATTTAGGGGTCCCAGAAGCGATCTGTACATGACTACTCCGTGTTAGAGTATTTTCGAAATACAGGCCAAAAACATACTGAAAATCGATCTTTTTGGTGCCCAAAAGTCGATATGAGCATGCATCTTCTGTACCCGTTTAAATCTCAAATTATGGCCCTAAACACCCGAAAATATCAATATTTTGGGGTCCCAGAAGCAATCTGTGCATGCCTACTCACTGCTAGATTATTTTCAAAATATAGGCTAAAAACATGCTAAAAATCAATATTTTAGGTGCCAAAAAGTCGATATCTCAAATTAAGGCCCAAAACACCCGAATATTCGATATTTAGGGGTCCCAGAAGCGATCTGTACATGCCTACTCCGTGTTAGAGTATTTTCAAAATACAGGCCCAAAACATGCTCAAAATCGATGTTTTAGGTGCCAAAAAGTCGATATGTGCATGCATGTTCAGTACCTGTTTATATCTCAAATTGAGGTTCAAAAAACCCGAAAATTCGATATTTTGGGGTCCCACAAGCGATCTGTACATGCCTACTCCGTGTTAGAGTATTTTCAAAATACATGCCCAAAACATGGTGAAAATCGATATTTTAGATGCCCAAAGTCAATATGTGCATGTATCTTCTGTACCCGTTTATATCTCAAATTCAGGCTCAAAACACCCGAAAATTCAATATTTTAAGGTCCTAGAAGCAATCTGTACATGCCTACTCAGTGCTAGAATATTTTCAAAATATAGGCTAAAAACATGCTCAAAATCGATATTTTAGGTGCCAAAAAATCGATATCTCAAATTAAGGCCCAAAACACCCGAAAATTCGATATTAAGGGGTCCCAGAAGCGATCTGTACATGCCTACTCCGTGTTAGAGTATTTTAAAAATACAGGCCAAAAACATACTAAAAATCGATCTCTTAGGTGCCCAAAAGTCGATATGTGCATGCATCTTCTGTACACGTTTATATCTCAAATTCAGGCTCAAAACACCCGAAAATTCGATATTTTTGGGTCCCAGAAGCGATCTGTACATGCCTACTCAGTGCTAGAATGTTTTCAAAATATAGGCTCAAAACATGCTCAAAATCGATATTTTAGGTGCCCAAAAGTCGATATGTGCATGCATCTTCTGTACTCGTTTATATCTCAAATTCAAGCTCAAAACACTTGAAAATTCGATATTTTGGGTTCCCAGAAGCGATCTGTACATGCCTACTCTGGGCAGGAATATTTTCAAAATATAGGCTAAAAACATGCTAAAAATCGATATTTTAGGTGCGTAAAGGCGATATCTCAAATTCAGACCCAAAACACCCGAAAATTCGATATTTTGGGGTCCCAGAAGCGATCTGTACATGCCTACTCCGTGTTAGAGTATTATCAAAATACAGGCCAAAAACATACTGAAAATCGATCTTTTAGGTGCCTAAAAGTCGATATGTGCATGCATCTTCTGTACCCGTTTATATCTCAAATTCTGGCCCTAAACACCCGAAAATTCGATATTTTTGGGTCCCAGAAGCGATATGTACATGCCTACTCAGTGCTAGAATGTTTTCAATATAAAGGCTCAAAACATGCCAAAAATCAATATTTTAGGTGCCAAGAAGTCGATATCTCAAATTAAGGCCCAAAACACCCGAAAATTCGATATTTAAGGGTCCCAGAAGCGATCTGTACATGCCTACTCAGTGCTAGAATATTTTCAAAATATAGGCTCAAAACATGCTAAAAATCGATATTTTAGGTGCGTAAAGGCGATATCTTAAATTCAGGCCCAAAACACACGAAAATTCGATATTTTGGGGTCACAGAAGCGATCTGTACATGCCTACTCCGTGTTAGAGTATTTTCAAAATACAGGCCCAAAACATGCTCAAAATCGATATTTTAGGTGCCCAGAAGTCGATATGTGTATGCATCTTCTGTACCCGTTGATATCTCAAATTCAGGCTCAAAACACCCGAAAATTCAATATTTAGGGGTCCCAGAAGCGATCTGTACATGCCTACTCAGTGCTAGAATGTTTTCAAAATATAGGCTCAAAACATGCTCAAAATCGATATTTTAGGTGCCGAAAAGTCGATATGTGCATGCATCTTTTGTACCCGTTTATATCTCAAATTCAGACTCAAAACACCCGAAAATTCAATATTTTGGGGTCCCAGAAGCAATCTGTACATGCCTACTCAGTGCTATAATATTATCAAAATATAGGCTAAAAACATGCTAAAAATCGATATTTTAGGTGCGTAAAGGCGATATCTCAAATTCAGGCCCAAAACACCCGAAAATTCGATATTTTGGGGTCCCAGAAGCGATCTGTACATGCCTACTCCGTGTTAGAGTATTTTCAAAATACAGGCCAAAAACATGCTCAAAATCGATATTTTAGGTGCCCAAAAGTCGATATGTGCATGCATCTTCTGTACTCGTTTATATCTCAAATTCAGGCTCAAAACACTAGAAAATTCGATATTTTGGGATCCCAGAAGCGATCTGTACATGCCTACTCAGTGCTATAATATTTTCAAAATATAGGCTAAAAACATGCTAAAAAATTTATATTTTAGGTGCCAAAAAGTCGATATCTCAAATTAAGGCCCAAAACACACGAAAATTCGATATTTAGGGGTCCCAGAAGCGATCTGTACATGCCTACTCCGTGTTATAGTATTTTCAAAATACAGGCCAAAAACATACTAAAAATCGATCTTTTAGGTGCCCAAAAGTCGATATGTGCATGACTCCTCTGTACCCGTTTATATCTCAAATTCAGGCTCAAAACACCCGAAAATTCGATATTTAGGGGTCCCAGATGCGATCTGTACATGCCTACTCAGTGCTAGAATGTTTTCAAAATATAGGCTCAAAACATGCTCAAAATCGATATTTTAGGTGCCCAAAAGTCGATATGTGCACGTATCTTCTGTACCCGTTTATATCTCAAATTCAGGCTCAAAACACCCGAAAATTCAATATTTTAAGGTCCCAGAAGCAATCTGTACATGCCTACTCAGTGCTAGAATATTTTTAAAATATAGGCTAAAAACATGCTAAAAATCGATATATCAGGCGCCAAAAATTCGATATCTCAAATTAAGGCCCAAAACACCCGAAAATTCGATATTTAGGGGTCCCAGAAGCGATCTGTACATGCCTACTCCGTGTTAGAGTATTTTCAAAATACAGGCTAAAAACATACTGAAAATCGATGTTTTAGGTGCCCAAAAGTCGATATGTGAATGCATCTTCAGTACCCGTTTATATCTCAAATTCAGACTCAAAACACCCGAAAATTCGATATTTGGGGGTCCCAGAAGCGATCTGTACATGCCTACTCCGTGTTAGAGTATTTTCAAAATACAGGCCCAAAACATACTGAAAATCGATATTTTAGATGCCCAAAGTCAATATGTGCATGTATCTTCTGTACCCTTTTAAATCTCAAATTCAGGCTCAAAACACCCGAAAATTCGATATTTAGGGGTGCCAGAAGCGATCTGTACATTCCTACTCCGCGTTAGAGTATTTTTAAAATACAGGCCAAAAACATACAGAAAATCGATCTTTTAGGTGCCCAAAAGTCGATATGTGCATGCATCTTCTGTACCCGTTTATATCTCAAATTCTGGCCCTAAATAGCCAAAAATTCGATATTTTTGGGTCCCAGAAGCGATCTGTACATGCCTACTCAGTGCTAGAACGTTTTCAAAATATAGGCTCAAAACATGCTCAAAATCGATATTTTAGGTGCCCAAAAGTCGATATGTGAATGCATCTTCTGGACTCGTTTATATCTCAAATTCAAACTCAAAACACCCGAAAATTCGATATTTTTGGGTCCCAGAAACGATCTGTACATGCCTACTCAGTGCTAGAATATTTTCAAAATATAGGCTCAAAACATGCTAAAAATCGATATTTTAGGTGCGTAAAGGCGATATCTCAAATTCAGGCCCAAAACACCCGAAAATTCGATATTTTGGGGTCCCAGAAGCGATCTGTACATGCCTACTTCGTGTTAGAGTATTTTCAAAATTCAGGCCCAAAACATGCTGAAAATCGATATTTTTGGTGCCCAAAGTCAATATGTGTATGCATCTTCTATACTCGTTTATATCTCAAATTCAGGCTCAAAAAACCCGAAAATTCGATATTTAGGGGTCCCAGAAGCGATCTGTACATGCCTACTCCGTGTTAGAGTATTTTCAAAATACAGGCCAAAAACATACTGAAAATCGATCTTTTAGGTGCCCAAAAGTCGATATGTGCATGAATCTTCTGTACCCGTTTATATCTCAAATTCTGGCACTAAACACCCGAAAATTTGATATTTTGGGGTCCCAGAAGCGATCTGTACATGCCTACTCAGTGCTAGAATTTTTTCAAAATAAAGGCTCAAAACATGCTCAAAATCGATATTTTAGCTGCCCAAAAGTCGATATGTGCATGCATCTTCTGTACTCGTTTATATCTCAAATTCAAGCTCAAAACACCCGAAAATTCGATATTTAGGGGTCCCAGAAGCGATCTGTACATGCCTACTCACTGCTAGAATATTTTCAAAATATAGGCTAAAAACATGCTAAAAATCAATATTTTAGGTGCCAAAAAGTCGATATCTTAAATTAAGGCTCAAAACACCCGAAAATTCGATATTTTGGGGTCCCAGAAGCGATCTGTACATGCCTACTCCGTGTTAGAGTATTTTCAAAACACATGCCCAAAACATGCTGAAAATCGATATTTTAGATGCCCAAAGTCAATATGTGCATGTATCTTCTGTACCCGTTTATATCTCAAATTCAGGCTCAAAACACCCGAAAATTCAATATTTTAAGGTCCCAGAAGCAATCTGTACATGCCTACTCAGTGCTAGAATATTTTTAAAATATAGGCTAAAAACATGCTAAAAATCGATATTACAGGTGCCAAAAATTCGATATCTCAAATTAAGGCCCAAAACACCCGAAAATTCGATATTTAGGGGTCCCAGAAGCGATCTGTACATGCCTACTCCGTGTTAGAGTATTTTCAAAATACAGGCCCAAAACAAGCTGCAAATCGATATTTTAGATGCCCAAAGTTAATATGTGCATGTATCTTCTGTACCAGTTTATATCTCAAATTCAGGCTCAAAACACCTGAAAATTCAATATTTTTGGGTCCCAGAAGCAATCTGTACAAGCCTACTCAGTGCTAGAATATTTTCAAAATATAGGCTAAAAACATGCTAAAAATCGATATTTTAGGTGCCAAAAAGGCGATATCTCAAATTCAGGCCCAAAACACCCGAAAATTCGATATTTTAGGGTCCCAGAAGCGATCTGTACATACCTACTCCGTGTTAGAGTATTTTCAAAGTACAGGTCCAAAACATCCTCAAAATCGATGTTTTAGGTGCCCAAAAGTCGATATGTGAATGCATCTTCAGTACCCTTTTATATCTCAAATTCAGACTAAAAACACCCGAAAATTCGATATTTGGGGGTCCCAGAAGCGATCTGTACATGCCTACTCCGTGTTAGAGTATTTTCAAAATACAGGCCCAAAACATACTGAAAATCGATATTTTAGATGCCCAAAGTCAATAAGTGCATGTATCTTCTGTACCCGTTTAAATCTCAAATTCAGGCTCAAAACACCCGCAAATTCAATATTTTGGGGTCCCAAAAGCAATCTGTACATGCCTACTCAGTGCTAGAATATTTTCAAAATATAGGCTAAAAACATGCTAAAAATCGATATTTTAGGTGCCAAAAAGTCGATATCTCAAATTCAGTCCCAAAACACCCGAAAATTCGATATTTAGGGGTGCCAGAAGCGATCTGTACATGCCTACTCCGCGTTAGAGTATTTTCAAAATACAGGCCAAAAACATACAGAAAATCGATCTTTTAGGTGCCCAAAAGTCGATATGTGAATGCATGTTCAGTACCTGTTTATATCTCAAATTGAGGTTCAAAAAACCCGAAAATTCGATATTTTTGGGTCCCAGAAGCGATCTGTACATGCCTACTCAGTGCTAGAATGTTTTCAAAATATAGGCTCAAAACATGCTCAAAATCGATATTTTAGGTGCCCAAAAGTCGATATGTGAATGCATCTTCTGTACTCGTTTATATCTCAAATTCAAGCTCAAAACACCCTAAAATTCGATATTTTGGGGTCCCAGAAGCGATCTGTACATGCCTACTCAGTGCTAGAATATTTTCAAAATATAGGCTCAAAACATGCTAGAAATCGATATTTTAGGTGCGTAAAGGCGATATCTCAAATTCAGGCCCAAAACACCCGTAAATTCGATATTTTGGGGTCCCAGAAGCGATCTGTACATGCCTACTTCGTGTTAGAGTATTTTCAAAATTCAGACCCAAAACATGCTGAAAATCGATATTTTTGGTGCCCAAAGTCAATATGTGTATGCATCTTCTATACTCGTTTATATCTCAAATTCAGGCTCAAAACACCCGAAAATTTGATATTTAGGGGTCCCAGAAGCTATCTGTACATGCCTACTCCGTGTTAGAGTATTTTCAAAATACAGGCCAAAAACATACTGAAAATCGATCTTTTAGGTGTCCAAAAGTCGATATGTGCATGCATCTTCTGTACCTGTTTATATCTCAAATTCTGGCACTAAACACCCGAAAATTCTATATTTTGGGGTCCCAGAAGCGATCTGTACATGCCTACTCAGTGCTAGAATTTTTTCAAAATAAATGCTCAAAACATGCTCCAAATCAATATTTTAGGTGCCCAAAAGTCGATATGTGCATGCATCTTCTGTACTCGTTTATATCTCAAATTCAGGCTCAAAACACCCGAAAATTTGATATTTAGGGGTCCCAGAAGCGATCTGTACATGCCTACTCCGTGTTAGAGTATTTTCAAAATACAGGCCCAAAACATGCTCAAAATCGATGTTTTAGGTGCCAAAAAGTCGATATGTGCATGCATGTTCAGTACCTGTTTATATCTCAAATTGAGGTTCAAAAAACCCGAAAATTCGATATTTTGGGGTCCCACAAGCGATCTGTACATGCCTACTCCGTGTTAGAGTATTTTCAAAATACATGCCCAAAACATGGTGAAAATCGATGTTTTAGATGCCCAAAGTCAATATGTGCATGTATCTTCTGTACCCGTTTATATCTCAAATTCAGGCTCAAAACACCCGAAAATTCAATATTTTAAGGTCCTAGAAGCAATCTGTGCATGCCTAGTCAGTGCTAGAATATTTTCAAAATATAGGCTAAAAATATGCTCAAAATCGATATTTTAGGTGCCAAAAAATCGATATCTCAAATTAAGGCCCAAAACACCCGAAAATTCGATATTAAGGGGTCCCAGAAGCGATCTGTACATGCCTACTCCGTGTTAGAGTATTTTAAAAATACAGGCCAAAAACATACTGAAAATCGATCTCTTAGGTGCCCAAAAGTCGATATGTGCATGCATCTTCTGTACACGTTTATATCTCAAATTCAGGCTCAAAACACCCGAAAATTCGATATTTTTGGGTCCCAGAAGCGATCTGTACATGCCTACTCCGTATTAGAGTATTTTCGAAATACAGGCCAAAAACATACTGAAAATCGATCTTTTTGGTGCCCAAAAGTCGATATGAGCATGCATCTTCTGTACCCGTTTAAATCTCAAATTATGGCCCTAAACACCCGAAAATATCAATATTTTGGGGTCCCAGAAGCAATCTGTACATGCCTACTCACTGCTAGAATATTTTCAAAATATAGGCTAAAAACATGCTAAAAATCAATATTTTAGGTGCCAAAAAGTCGATATCTCAAATTAAGGCCCAAAACACCCGAATATTCGATATTTAGGGGTCCCAGAAGCGATCTGTACATGCCTACTCCGTGTTAGAGTATTTTCAAAATACAGGCCCAAAACATGCTCAAAATCGATGTTTTAGGTGCCAAAAAGTCGATATGTGCATGCATGTTCAGTACCTGTTTATATCTCAAATTGAGGTTCAAAAAACCCGAAAATTCGATATTTTGGGGTCCCACAAGCGATCTGTACATGCCTACTCCGTGTTAGAGTATTTTCAAAATACATGCCCAAAACATGGTGAAAATCGATATTTTAGATGCCCAAAGTCAATATGTGCATGTATCTTCTGTACCCGTTTATATCTCAAATTCAGGCTCAAAATACCCGAAAATTCAATATTTTAAGGTCCTAGAATAAATCTGTACATGCCTACTCAGTGCTAGAATATTTTCAAAATATAGGCTAAAAATATGCTCAAAATCGATATTTTAGGTGCCAAAAAATCGATATCTCAAATGAAGGCCCAAAACACCCGAAAATTCGATATTAAGGGGTCCCAGAAGCGATCTGTACATGCCTACTCCGTGTTAGAGTATTTTAAAAATACAGGCCAAAAACATACTGAAAATCGATCTCTTAGGTGCCCAAAAGTCGATATGTGCATGCATCTTCTGTACACGTTTATATCTCAAATTCAGGCTCAAAACACCCGAAAATTCGATATTTTTGGGTCCCAGAAGCGATCTGTACATGCCTACTCAGTGCTAGAATGTTTTCAAAATATAGGCTCAAAACATGCTCAAAATCGATATTTTAGGTGCCCAAAAGTCGATATGTGCATGCATCTTCTGTACTCGTTTATATCTCAAATTCAAGCTCAAAACACTTGAAAATTCGATATTTTGGGTTCCCAGAAGCGATCTGTACATGCCTACTCAGTGCAGGAATATTTTCAAAATATAGGCTCAAAACATGCTAAAAATCGATATTTTAGGTGCGTAAAGGCGATATCTCAAATTCAGACCCAAAACACCCGAAAATTCGATATTTTGGGGTCCCAGAAGCGATCTGTACATGCCTACTCCGTGTTAGAGTATTATCAAAATACAGGCCAAAAACATACTGAAAATCGATCTTTTAGGTGCCTAAAAGTCGATATGTGCATGCATCTTCTGTACCCGTTTATATCTCAAATTCTGGCCCTAAACACCCGAAAATTCGATATTTTTGGGTCCCAGAAGCGATATGTACATGCCTACTCAGTGCTAGAATGTTTTCAATATAAAGGCTCAAAACATGCCAAAAATCAATATTTTAGGTGCCAAAAAGTCGATATCTCAAATTAAGGCCCAAAACACCCGAAAATTCGATATTTAAGGGTCCCAGAAGCGATCTGAACATGCCTACTCAGTGCTAGAATATTTTCAAAATATAGGCTCAAAACATGCTAAAAATCGATATTTTAGGTGCGTAAAGGCGATATCTTAAATTCAGGCCCAAAACACCCGAAAATTCGATATTTTGGGGTCACAGAAGCGATCTGTACATGCCTACTCCGTGTTAGAGTATTTTCAAAATACAGGCCCAAAACATGCTCAAAATCGATATTTTAGGTGCCCAGAAGTCGATATGTGTATGCATCTTCTGTACCCGTTGATATCTCAAATTCAGGCTCAAAACACCCGAAAATTCAATATTTTGGGGTCCCAGAAGCAATCTGTATATGCCTACTCAGTGCTATAATATTATCAAAATATAGGCTAAAAACATGCTAAAAATCGATATTTTAGGTGCGTAAAGGCGATATCTCAAATTCAGGCCCAAAACACCCGAAAATTCGATATTTTGGGGTCCCAGAAGCGATCTGTACATGCCTACACCGTGTTAGAGTATTTTCAATATACAGGCCAAAAACATGCTCAAAATCGATATTTTAGGTGCCCAAAAGTCGATATGTGCATGCATCTTCTGTACTCGTTTATATCTCAAATTCAGGCTCAAAACACTAGAAAATTCGATATTTTGGGGTCCCAGAAGCGATCTGTACATGCCTACTCAGTGCTATAATATTTTCAAAATATAGGCTAAAAACATGCTAAAAAATCTATATTTTAGGTGCCAAAAAGTCGATATCTCAAATTAAGGCCCAAAACACACGAAAATTCGATATTTAGGGGTCCCAGAAGCGATCTGTACATGCCTACTCCGTGTTATAGTATTTACAAAATACAGGCCAAAAACATACTAAAAATCGATCTTTTAGGTGCCCAAAAGTCGATATGTGCATGACTCCTCTGTACCCGTTTATATCTCAAATTCAGGCTCAAAACACCCGAAAATTCGATATTTAGGGGTCCCAGATGCGATCTGTACATGCCTACTCAGTGCTAGAATGTTTTCAAAATATAGGCTCAAAACATGCTCAAAATCGATATTTTAGGTGCCCAAAAGTCGATATCGACTTTTGGGCACCTAAAATATCGATGGCTGAGTGTTACAACCAGTCGAGCGCCACGCCTACTTAAGCGAGATAATTGCCTTTAAAGTATAGGTAATAATGTCACGCGTAAGGTAAACACGAATAATCTGTTGACCGTTACTTCACTTCATCAACTTTATATAACCACACTATAACATATACTGTGGTAATTCAGACTTCATTAGAGGCCAAATTTTCTTAGCTTTCAACTGATATATGCCAAAAAGTGTTCAGTTCCCTATTAAGAAAGATATTACAGGTATAATAAATACGAGTACCATGGAGAAAATGTGAAAAGTTATTCTCGTACTGATATATTAGATTATAATGGAGAATTGGTAAATAATAATAAAATATACTATTTCGATTAAGAAACTACATTGTTCAAGCATTCTATGGGTATAGTTTAGATGTAGGTACGTTACAGAATAACTTTGAAAAGTTTAAAAGACTATGATACTCTCATAATTTCCCGCGGTCTAGCCTCGGCCTTGTCGCCTTGCCGGATGCAGGTGGGGTGGTGCCGGTCGCTGCCACACGTACGATTCAACGGTTTTATTGCTTTTAACAGCCGCAATTCTATGTATGTGAGTTTTCTAGGTTAAACTGTTATGAATGAGTGGTAAGCAGAGAAACTGCTGAGTCATCATGCATCAATTACTCCACACGGGCAGGCAGCCAGATAGAGTCTGGTAGACACAGACACAGAGCAAATTTTTTAACTCCTCGCCTCTCCTCCCTCCTCCTCCTCCTCCTCCTCCTACTTCTGTACCCCGGTCCATCCTACTCGCCTCCCCTCTCTCCCACTCCTTCCTACCCTCCTCTGCCACCCACCCACTAAGGCTGCTGGCAAAGAACCGTTCAATCTCTAGAACCGATATTAACTAGTTGACAATGTTATAATATTATAATTGCTGTATAATGTATTATATTGCTGTATTATAATAATACAATGAGAGAGAGAGAGAGAGAGAGAGAGAGAGAGAGAGAGAGAGTGTGTGTGTGTGCAAAGATGTTTACATACTACATACTCTTCACATTTGACTACTCACTCGAAAAAAAAAAAAAGGTGATGCAGTGTAAGCATCTCTCTGGTGTGTAGCTTATAATACACAGGAATAAAGCTTGTATTTTCACGTTGCTGTAATCTCCGTGGCAAAAGAACAAGAGATACAGCATTACAAAAAATTGGAGCACAGGCTAAGGGTAAGCAAGTCTCATTTAAAATAATTTTAGTCTTACTTAATTGAATGTGATTTGCTCATCATTGCATTCTTTGTTGTTTGTCTGCTCCTGTGTAACGTCCCATGGTGAGTAAATTAATCACAAGACTCTCCACTCCCTGCAACACATAAGATATTCCTCTGATTGCCTCCAGGTCCCCCCCTAATAATTATAATATTGGATGCAAAATCAATGATCAGTATAACATGAACACTTCATTAATATAAAAATAAATACCATGCCGTACTGTAAATTAAATTATTTACATCAATAACAACCTGCATCTGTACAACTAAAATAACTTGAAATAATCAGGTTGCTGCACCTTTTGCCCCTTCTCTATGGACACCACAATAAAGCCATTTATAACCCAGTCATTATTGTAATGTTTTCCCGCTCTGCCCGCTAATCCTCCCACCTCATGCTTCAATACAATACCACTCCACCACCCTGTGTTGGTATGTGTCCTGTTATGTGTGTGTGTATGTGTGTTATAATGTTTCCTTCTGTGTTTTGGTATGTGTCGTGTACACTACACGTATTGTCTACTCTGTTTGTCCTGTAATACAGCTTTCTATTTTCTCTTCTGTCCTAGCCCATATCCTAAGCAGATAATGGCGGTGGGGGTTCAGTCTCTCTCTCTCTCTCTCTCCCTCTCTCTCTCTCTCTCTCTCTCTCATTTTTCCCTTCATTCTTTCCCGCCACCCTACCCTGTTTTACTTCTCTCTACTGCATTCCAAACCATACCTACAACCTTTCCCTCCCTTCCCACTGTCCCACCTTGTCCCCTGTCCTTCTCACCTACCCTATCTTTCCCTATCTGTCTACTGTCCCAACTTGTCCCCTGTCCTTCCCACCTACCCTACCTTTCCCTGTCTGCCTACTGTCCCACCTTGTCCCCTGTCCTTTCCACCTACCCTACCTTTCCCTGTATGTCTACTGTCCCAACTTGTCCCCTGTCCTTCCCACCTACCCTACATTTCCCTGTCTGCCTACTGTCCCAACTTGTCGCCTGTCCTTTCCACCTACCCTACCTTTCCCTGTCTGTCTACTGTCTCACCTTGTCCCCTGTCCTTCTCACCTACCCTACCTTTCCCTGTCTGTCTACTGTCCCAACTTGTCCCCTGTCCTTTCCATCACCCTGTCCTTCTCACCTACCCTACCTTTCCCTGTCTGTCTACTGTCCCAACTTGTCCCCTGTCCTTTCCATCACCCTGTCCTTCCCACCTACCCTACCTTTCCCTGTCTGTCTACTGTCCCACCTTGTCCCCTGTCCTTTCCATCACCCTGTCCTTCCCACCTACCCTACCTTTCCCTGTCTGTCTACTGTCTCACCTTGTCCCCTGTCCTTTCCATCACCCTGTCTTTCCCACCTACCCTACCTTTCCCTGTCTGCCTACTGTCTCACCTTGTCCCCTGTCCTTTCCATCACCCTGTCCTTCCCACCTACCCTACCTTTCCCTGTCTGTCTACTGTCTCACCTTGTCCCCTGTCCTTCCCACCTACCCTACCTTTCCCTGTCTGTCTACTGTCTCACCTTGTCCCCTGTCCTTCCCACCTACCCTACCTTTCCCTGTCTGCCTACTGTCCCACCTTGTCCCCTGTCCTTTCCATCACCCTGTCCTTCTCACCTACCCTACCTTTCCCTGTCTGTCTACTGTCTCACCTTGTCCCCTGTCCTTTCCATCACCCTGTCCTTCCCACCTACCCTACCTTTCCCTGTCTGTCTACTGTCCCACCTTGTCCCCTGTCCTTTCCATCACCCTGTCCTTCCCACCTACCCTACCTTTCCCTGTCTGTCTACTGTCCCACCTTGTCCCCTGTCCTTTCCATCACCCTGTCCTTCCCACCTACCCTACCTTTCCCTGTCTGTCTACTGTCTCACCTTGTCCCCTGTCCTTCCCACCTACCCTACCTTTCCCTGTCTGTCTACTGTCTCACCTTGTCCCCTGTCCTTCCCACCTACCCTACCTTTCCCTGTCTGTCTACTGTCCCAACTTGTCCCCTGTCCTTTCCATCACCCTGTCCTTCCCACCTACCCTACCTTTCCCTGTCTGTCTACTGTCTCACCTTGTCCCCTGTCCTTTCCATCACCCTGTCCTCCCAACTGTCCACTATTCATTACCCTGTCCCACCGTGACATATCCTTCCCACCACATACATCACAGATGTATGTGTGTTTCCTTCTGTGTTTTGTTATGTGTCCTGTTGTGTGTGTTTGTGTTTGTGTGTGTGTCCTGTGTTTTGTTATGTGTCCTCTTCTATCTATCTATCTATAGCTCCGACGCCTCGTTCCCTCCGGGAACTCTCACCAATAGGGTGGCCACGGCAGAAGAGTCTCCAGTTTTCCCTGTTCCCGCACTCCCTCCTCACTTGCTCCATCCCCCCTTCCTCCCTCACACTTCTCTCTCTCTCTCTCTCTCTCTCTCTCTCTCTCTCTCTCTCTCTCTCTCTCTCATACTCTTCCACTCTGTTCTGCCATCTAACCGGAGGTCTGCCTCTCACACCAGGTCCCACAACTTCACTTCCATACACCTTCTTTACAGACTCCACACTTTACATTCTCTCCACATGTCCAAACCACCTCAGTGTATTACGCTTCACTCTCTCAACCACTCCACATTCAATACCAACTGCCTTCTCACTCATACCACACCTCTCATACATATACACTCTCATTACTTTCTCCATCCCACCTAGTAAGTCCACATGCTCCTCTCAGATAACTCATTTCCACTGCACCTATTCTAGACTGATGAGCCCTACTCCATGTCCATGTCTCTGACGCATATGTCACTGTTGGCAGGAATATACTATTTCTCAGTCCCTTTTTCACTTCCATACTCACACTTCTACCCTTCATAATCCTTCCCAGTGATATTATGAACTGCCTGCCCCTCACTGCTCTCTCCCTGATTTCTCCTTCCATGTTTACACAGAACTGTTCCCAGTTACTTGAATTCCCTCACCTCCTCCATCCTCTCACCCCCTAAAGTTATCTCACATTCAGTCCCAGTTGGTACAGCCGCTCTATAGGGTGTAGCAAAGTCAATTACTTCTGTTTTGGTCCTCTCAAATACCATCACCTTACTCTTACCAACATTCACCTCCAGTTTTCTTTGCTTACACACGGACTGAAACTTATCCACCACCCTCTGTAACTCCCTTTCACTCTCGGCCAGCAGCACAGTGTCATCCGCAAATAAGCTTGTAACCAAGGACCAATCTACTCCATTCAACCTCAGTTTCGCACCCAGGCCCTCCACCTTTGCCTTCATCTCTCTCATGCACCCATCCATAAAGATATTGAACAACTATGGTGACATGACACACCCCTGCCTCAATCCTACACTGATATCAAAGTTCTCACTCAAATCACCCTCAACTCTCACACAAGCTTTTGCCTCTCTATAGAAAGCCTCAATCCCCTCCAGCAAGAGCCCACCAACACCGTAATTCCTTAATACATCTGTCATAGCTCTCCTATCAACCCTATCGTATGCCTTCTCCAAATCTATGAAGGCAGCATACAACTTCCTACCCTTCCCAATATATTTCTCCACTGTTGATTTTATTGCAAAGATCTGGTTCACACATCCTCTACCCTTTTTGAACCCTCCCTGCTCCTCATTGACTTTATTCTCAGTTACTTCTATCAGTCTCTCAGTAAGAATCTTCCCATACACCTTCCCCGGTACACTAAGAAGGCTTATTCCCCTATAGCTACCACACTCATCCTTACTCCCCTTCCCATTGTACAGAAGCACAATTATGACTCTCCTTCAGTTCTCTGGCACCTCTCCCTGTCTCCAAGCCAATGTGCATAATTTTAAGCAGCATCCACTCCACCACCTCCTCCCCCCCACACCTCAGCATCTCTGCAGTTATTTCATCCACCCCTGGTGCCTTTCCTATCTTCAACTTTCTTATTACTTTCCTAACCTCTTCCCTTCCTAATTCTCCCTGTACATCCTGTCGTCTACCTCCTGCCTCCATCCCCATGCATGTCACCACCGCCTCCCCTCCCGTCCCCCCATTCATCAACCGATCAAAATGCCTCTCCCACACTTCTTTCACTTCCTCACTTCTACTCACAGTAACTCCATCCTCTCTCTTCATTCTCACGCTACCAGACTTTCCTTCTCCTCTTTCTCTTTTCACCTCCTTCCAGAATAATTTCTTGTTTTCTCTCAACTTCTCACTCAGTTTCCTACCAAACTCCTCATCCACTCTCCTTTTGCTCTCACTCACCGTCCTCTTCACTTTGCTCTTACACTCATTGTATTCCCTCTTTCACCTCCTCTGGCACATTTCTCTGCAGGGTTCTCCTAAAAGCCTTCTTCTTATTCTCTACTGCATCCTTCACTTCTTCAGATCACCATGCACTCCCTTTCTTTCCCCTTTTGTACTTTGTACCCCACCACTTCTGCTGCTGTCTTACACACTAAAGTTTTGAATGTTTCATACACATCATTCACTCCCTCCCCTATCACCATCCTTGCATCCCCCAGCACCTCACCCACCCTCCTCTTATATTCCTCCCTATATTCTGCTTCATCTAATTTCCCACTAGCCACCTCCCTCTTTTTCCTCACCCCTTCATCCCTCCTACCATATTCCCACTTAGCACTAACCTTCATCCTTACCAACAACACAAAATGGTCGGAGCACTGGATAATTTCTCTCACCACTTTTGCATCGACCCTGTGATCTTGTATGAAACTTGGAGGCTTGTGATTCCTCCCGACATGCCACGAAACACGCTCCTTCAATATGGGTGATGTTTCGTGGCAAAATTTGAAGGACTCGCAAAACTCCAATTTTCTGACTACATCACAGGGTCCCTTAACCTTTCATCCACTGCCACATAATAATCAATCAAACTCTTCTGCTCTCCTCTCTCATCCCTTCTCTTCCATGTATACCTATGGATCATCTTGTACTGAGAGAAGGTGTTCGCCAACTTGACGCCAAGAACAACCCCCTCTCAGCACAGACATCCACCAGATACTCACCCTTCTCATTTACTCCTTCTACACCCCATTTACCCACAATACTTCCCACTTCCTCACTTCCCTTTTTTCCATACATATCTCCCATCATCACCACTCTCCTTCCATTATCAATCTTTCTCAGACACGCATTCAATTCCTCCCAAAACACACTCATCCTCTCTCTCTCTGTCCTACTCTTTTTATCCTCTGGTGCATATGCACACACCCACGCATATTTCACCATCCCAATCGTTCCCGTCATCCATACAATCCTCGACCCATGTCCATCCACTCCCTTCCACACCAACCCATCCTCCCCCTACCTTCCCTTCTTACCAACCCATCCTCCACCTACCCCAATCATCCCTCCTTACCAACCTATCCTCCTCCTACCATCCCCCTGTGAGTTCCCTACCCTCCCTTCTTACCAACCCATCCTCCTCCTACCCCCCATAACCATTCACCTTGTCCTCCCTCTACCCCTACACACACTCTCTCTCAGTGAGTGTGTGACTGTTTGACAGACTGACTCGAGTCACTGCCTACCGCCCTACCCGTGCAATTTGTGAGTTCACAATTATTATTATTAACTTTAATTAATTATGTATCTTATTCGATGTATTGTCATAATTTTACTAAGAAATATCGAAGTAATAACACTTCCCTTATAATACAGTGAAACACATAGTATAAGCATAAATTATTTAGAAATTTTTAAATGCAGTACGAGAGTTTGGGCAGGTCCGACCGGGCCGGCGGGCATCGCCATCGTTTCCTCTCTTTTTTTATTATCTTTTTTCCACGATTTGTGATAACTAAATGGATTTACAAGTTTGTTTTTGCAATAAAAATGTACATTAATATTTTAATGCTACATAGCAAGCGTTCCCAACGGCTAATAAAATAATCACGTAGAGCACGAAGTAAATAATATTAATTAGCGAGCAGTGGCAACATCTTTGTTTCAGCTGACGGACTTGTCGACTGCCTGCATTTGACTTATTTGTCACTCGCCGACACTCGGTTGTATTTCAGACATTCTAGAGATGTCTATAAGCAAGTTAAGATGATATCCATTTGTTCATTAGATAGAAGAGGAATTGTAGAAGTAATTCCTATTAATAACTCAATTTTAGGGTAGTTGGCGCTTGACTGGTTGTAACAGTTAGGGCTACATATGTGCATGCATCTTCTGTACCCGTTTATATCTCAAATTCAGGCTCAAAACACCCGAAAATTCGATATTTAGGGGTCCCAGAAGCGATCTGTACATGCCTACTCACTGCTAGAATATTTTCAAAATATAGGCTAAAAACATGCTAAAAATCAATATTTTAGGTGCCAAAAAGTCGATATCTTAAATTAAGGCTCAAAACACCCGAAAATTCGATATTTTGGGGTCCCAGAAGCGATCTGTACATGCCTACTCCGTGTTAGAGTATTTTCAAAATACATGCCCAAAACATGCTGAAAATCGATATTTTAGATGCCCAAAGTCAATATGTGCATGTATCTTCTGTACCCGTTTATATCTCAAATTCAGGCTCAAAACACCCGAAAATTCAATATTTTAAGGTCCCAGAAGCAATCTGTACATGCCTACTCAGTGCTAGAATATTTTTAAAATATAGGCTAAAAACATGCTAAAAATCGATATTTCAGGTGCCAAAAATTCGATATCTCAAATTAAAGCCCAAAACACCCGAAAATTCGATATTTAGGGGTCCCAGAAGCGATCTGTACATGCCTACTCCGTGTTAGAGTATTTTCAAAATACAGGCTAAAAACATACTGAAAATCGATCTTTTAGGTACCCAAAAGTCGATATGTGCATTCATCTTCTGTACCCGTTTATATCTCAAATTCTGGCCCTAAACACCCGAAAATTCGATATTTTGGGGTCTCAGAAGCGATCTGTACATGCCTACTCCGTGTTAGAGTATTTTCAAAATACAGGCCCAAAACATGCTCAAAATCGATGTTTTAGGTGCCAAAAAGTCGTTATGTGCAGTATTCGTTTATATCTTAAATTCAAGCTCAAAACACCCGAAAATTCGATATTTTGGGGTCCCAGAAGCGATCGGTACATGCCTACTCAGTGCTAGAATATTTTCAAAATATAGGATCAAAACATGCTAAAAATCGATATTTTAGGTGCGTAAATGCGATATCTCAAATTTAGGCCCAAAACACCCGAAAATTCGATAATTTGGGGTCCCAGAAGCGATCTGTACATGCCTACTCCGTGTTAGAGTATTTTCAAAATACAGGCCCAAAACATGCTCAAAATCAATGTTTTAGGTGCCCAAAAAGTCGATATGTGAATGCATCTTCAGTACCCGTTTATATCTCAAATTCAGGCTCAAAACACCCGAAAATTCGATATTTTGGGGTCCCAGAAGCGATCTGTACATGCCTACTCCGTGTTAGAGTATTTTTAAATTACAGGCCCAAAACATGCTGAAAATCGATAATTTTGGTGCCCAAAGTCAATATGTGTATGCTTCTTTTATACTCGTTTATATCTCAAATTCAGGCTCAAAACACCCGAAAATTCAATATTTTGGGGTCCCAGAAGCGATCTGTACATGCCTACTCAGTGCTAGAATTTTTTTCAAAATATAGGCTCAAAACATGCTCAAAATCGATATTTTAGGCGCCCAAAAGTCGATATGTGCATGCATCTTCTGTACTCGTTTATATCTCAAATTCAGGCTCAAAACACTCGAAAATTCGATATTTTGGGGTCCCAGAAACGATCTGTACATGCCTACTCAGTGCTACAATATTTTCAAAATATAGGCTCAAAACATGCTAAAAATCGATATTTTAGGTGCGTAAAGGCGATATCTCAAATTCAGGCCCAAAACACCCGAAAATTCGATATTTTGGGGTCCCAGAAGCGATCTGTACATGCCTACTCCGTGTTAGAGTATTTACAAAATACAGGCCCAAAACATGCTCAAAATCGATGTTTTATGTGCCGAAAAGTCGATATGTGCATGCATTTTCAGTACCCGTTTATATCTCAAATTCAGGCTCCAAACTCCCGAAAATTCGATATTTTGGGGTCCCAGAAGCGATCTGTACATGCCTACTCACAGCTAGAATGTTTTCAAAATATAGGTTCAAAACATGCTCAAAATCGATATTTTAGGTGCCCAAAAGACGATATGTGCATGCATCTTCTGTACTCGTTTATATCTCAAATTCAAGCTCAAAACACCCGAAAATTCGATATTTTGGGGTCCCAGGAGCAATCTGTACATGCCTACTCAGTGCTAGAATATTTTCAAAATATAGGCTCAAAAACATGCTAAAAATCGATATTTTAGGTGCGTAAAGGCGATATCTCAAATTCTGGCCCAAAACACCCGAAAATTCGATATTTAGGGGTCCCAGAAGCGATCTGTACATGCCTACTTCGTTTTAGAGTATTTTCAAAATACAGGCCCAAAACATACTGAAAATCGATGTTTTAGGTGCCCAAAAGTCGATATGTGCATGCATATGTACCCGTTTATATCTCAAATTCAGGCCCAAAACACCCGAAAAGTTCGATATTTTGGGGTCCCAGAAGCGATCTGTACATGCCTACTCCGTGTTCGAGTATTTACAAAATACAGGCCCAAAACATGCTCAAAATCGATGTTTTAGGTGCCGAAAAGTCGATATGTGCATGCTTCTTCTATACCCGTTTATATCTCAAATTCAGGCTCAAAACACCCGAAAATTCGATATTTTGGGGTCCCAGAAGCGATCTGTACATGCCTACTCAGAGCTAGAATGTTTTCAAAATACAGGCTCAAAACATGCTCAAAATCGATATTTTAGGTGCCCAAAAGTCGATATGTGCATGCATCTTCTGTACTCGTTTATATCTCAAATTCAGGCTCTAAACACTCGAAAATTCGATATTTTGGGGTCCCAGAAGCGATCTGTACATGCTTACTTAGTGCTAGAATATTTTCCAAATATAGGCCAAAACATGCTAAAAATCGATATTTTAGGTGAGTAAAGGCGATATCTCAAATTAAGGCCCAAAACACCCGAAAATTCGATATTTAGGGGTCCCAGAAGCGATCTGTACATGCCTACTTCGTGTTAGAGTATTTTCAAAATACAGGCCAAAATCATACTGAAAATCGATCTTTTAGGTGCCCAAAAGTCGATATGTGCATGCATCTTCTGTACTCGTTTATATCTCAAATTCAGGCTCAAAACACTGGAAAATTCGATATTTTTGGGTCCCAGAAGCGATCTGTACATGCATACTCAGTGCTATAATATTTTCAAAATATAGGCTAAAAACATGCTAAAAAATCTATATTTTAGGTGCCAAAAAGTCGATATCTCAAATTAAGGCCCAAAACACACGAAAATTCGATATTTAGGGGTCCCAGAAGCGATCTGTACATGCCTACTCCGTGTTATAGTATTTTCAAAATACAGGCCAAAAACATACTAAAAATCGATCTTTTAGGTGCCCAAAAGTCGATATGTGCATGACTCCTCTGTACCCGTTTATATCTCAAATTCAGGCTCAAAACACCCGAAAATTCGATATTTAGGGGTCCCAGATGCGATCTGTACATGCCTACTCAGTGCTAGAATGTTTTCAAAATATAGGCTCAAAACATGCTCAAAATCGATATTTTAGGTGCCCAAAAGTCGATATGTGCATGCATCTTCTGTACCCGTTTATATCTCAAATTCAGGCTCAAAACACCCGAAAATTCAATATTTTAAGGTCCCAGAAGCAATCTGTACATGCCTACTTAGTGCTAGAATATTTTTAAAATGTAGGCTAAAAACATGCTAAAAATCGATATTTCTGGTGCCAAAAATTCGATATCTCAAATTAAGGCCCAAAACACCCGAAAATTCGATATTTAGGGGTCCCAGAAGCGATCTGTACATGCCTACTCCGTGTTAGAGTATTTTCAAAATACAGGCTAAAAATATACTGAAAATCGATCTTTTAGGTACCCAAAAGTCGATATGTGCATTCATCTTCTGTACCCGTTTATATCTCAAATTCTGGCCCTAAACACCCGAAAATTCGATATTTTGGGGTCCCAGAAGCGATCTGTACATGCCTACTCCGTGTTAGAGTATTTTCAAAATACAGGCCCAAAACATGCTCAAAATCGATGTTTTAGGTGCCAAAAAGTCGTTATGTGCAGTATTCGTTTATATCTTAAATTCAAGCTCAAAACACCCGAAAATTCGATATTTTGGGGTCCCAGAAGCGATCGGTACATGCCTACTCAGTGCTAGAATATTTTCAAAATATAGGCTCAAAACATGCTAAAAATCGATATTTTAGGTGCGTAAAGGCGATATCTCAAATTAAGGCCCAAAACACCCGAAAATTCGATATTTTGGGGTCCCAGAAGCGATCTGTACATGCCTACTCCGTGTTAGAGTATTTTCAAAATACAGGCCCAAAACATGCTCAAAATCAATGTTTTAGGTGCCCAAAAAGTCGATATGTGAATGCATCTTCAGTATCCGTTTATATCTCAAATTCAGGCTCAAAACACCCGAAAATTCGATATTTTGGGGTCCCAGAAGCGATCTGTACATGCCTACTCCGTGTTAGAGTATTTTTAAAATACAGGCCCAAAACATGCTGAAAATCGATAATTTTGGTGCCCAAAGTCAATATGTGTATGCTTCTTTTATACTCATTTATATCTCAAATTCAGGCTCAAAACACCCGAAAATTCAATATTTTGGGGTCCCAGAAGCGATCTGTACATGCCTACTCAGTGCTAGAATTTTTTTCAAAATATAGGCTCAAAACATGCTCAAAATCGATATTTTAGGTGCCCAAAAGTCGATATGTGCATGCATCTTCTGTACTCGTTTATATCTCAAATTCAGGCTCAAAACACTCGAAAATTCGATATTTTGGGGTCCCAGAAACGATCTGTACATGCCTACTCAGTGCTAGAATATTTTCAAAATATAGGCTCAAAACATGCTAAAAATCGATATTTTAGGTGCGTAAAGGCGATATCTCAAATTCAGGCTCAAAACACCCGAAAATTCGATATTTTGGGGTCCCAGAAGCGATCTGTACATGCATACTCCGTGTTAGAGTATTTACAAAATACAGGCCCAAAACATGCTCAAAATCGATATTTTAGGTGCCCAAAAGACGATATGTGCATGCATCTTCTGTACTCGTTTATATCTCAAATTCAATCTCAAAACACCCGAAAATTCGATATTTTGGGGTCCCAGGAGCAATCTGTACATGCCTACTCAGTGCTTGAATATTTTCAAAATATAGGCTCAAAAACATGCTAAAAATCGATATTTTAGGTGCGTAAAGGCGATATCTCAAATTCTGGCCCAAAACACCCGAAAATTCGATATTTAGGGGTCCCAGAAGCGATCTGTACATGCCTACTTCGTATTAGAGTATTTTCAAAATACAGGCCCAAAACATACTGAAAATCGATGTTTTAGGTGCCCAAAAGTCGATATGTGCATGCATCTTCTGTACCCGTTTATATCTCAAATTCTGGCCCTAAACACCCGAAAATTCGATATTTTTGGGTCCCAGAAGCGATCTGTACATGCCTACTCAGTGCTAGAATGTTTTCAAAATATAGGCTCAAAACATGCTCAAAATCGATATTTTAGGTTCCAAAAAGTCGATATGTGCATGCATCTTCTGTACCCGTTTATATCTCAAATTCAGGCTCAAAACACCCGAAAATTCAATATTTTGGGGTCCCAGAAGCAATCTGTACATGCCTACTCCGTATTAGAGTATTTTCAAAATACATGCCCAAAACATGCTGAAAATCGATATTTTAGATGCCCAAAGTCAATATGTGCATGTATCTTCTGTACCCGTTTATATCTCAAATTCAGGCTCAAAACACCCGAAAATTCAGTATTTTGGGGTCCCAGAAGCAATCTGTACATGCCTACTCAGTGCTAGAATATTTTCAAAATATAGGCTAAAAACATGCTAAAAATCGATATTTTAGGTGCCAAAAAGTCGATATCTAAAATTCAGTCCCAAAACACCCGAAACTTCGATATTTAGGGGTCCCAGAAGCGATCTGTACATGCCTACTCCGTGTTAGAGTAATTTCAAAATACAGGCCAAAAACATACTGAAAATCGATCTTTTAGGTGCCCAAAAGTCGATATGTGCATGCATATGTACCCGTTTATATCTCAAATTCAGGCCCAAAACACCCGAAAAGTTCGATATTTTGGGGTCCCAGAAGCGATCTGTACATGCCTACTCCGTGTTCGAGTATTTACAAAATACAGGCCCAAAACATGCTCAAAATCGATGTTTTAGGTGCCGAAAAGTCGATATGTGCATGCATCTTCAGTACCCGTTTATATCTCAAATTCAGGCTCAAAACACCCGAAAATTCGATATTTTGGGGTCCCAGAATCGATCTGTACATGCCTACTCAGAGCTAGAATGTTTTCAAAATATAGGCTCAAAACATGCTCAAAATCGATATTTTAGGTGCCCAAAAGACGATATGTGCATGCATCTTCTGTACTCGTTTATATTTCAAATTCATGCTCAAAACACCCGAAAATTCGATATTTTGGGGTCCCAGAAGAGATCTGTACATGCTTACTCAGTGCTAGAATATTTTCCAAATATAGGCTCAAAAACATGCTAAAAATCGATATTTTAGGTGCGTAAAAACGATATCTCAAATTAAGGCCCAAAACACCCTAAAATTCGATATTTAGGGGTCCCAGAAGCGATCTGTACATGCCTACTTCGTGTTAGAGTATTTTCAAAATACAGGCCAAAATCATACTGAAAATCGATCTTTTAGGTGCCCAAAAGTCGATATGTGCATGCATCTTCTGTACCCGTTCATATCTCAAATTCTGGCCCTAAACACACGAAAATTCGATATTTTTGGGTCCCAGAAGCGATCTGTACATGCATACTCAGTGCTCGAATGTTTTCAAAATATAGGCTCAAAACATGCTCAAAATCGATATTTTAGGTGCCCAAAAGTCGATATGTGCATGCATCTTCTGTACCCGTTTATATCTCAAATTCTGGCCCTAAACACCTGAAAATTCGATATTTTGGGGTCCCAGAAGCGATCTGTACATGCCTACTCCATGTTAGAGTATTTTCAAAATTCAGGCCCAAAACATGCTGAAAATCGATATATTTGGTGTTCAAAGTCAATATGTGTATGCTTCTTCTATACTCGTTTATATCTCAAATTCAGGCTCAAAACACCCGAAAATTTGATATTTTGGGGTCCCAGAAGCGATCTGTACATGCCTTCTCAGTGCTAGAATTTTTTCAAAATATAGGCTCAAAACATGCTCAAAATCGATATTTTAGGTGCCCAAAAGTCGATATGTGCATGCATCTTCTGTACTTGTTTATATCTCAAATTCAGGCTCTAAACACTCGAAAATTCGATATTTTGGGGTCCCAGAAGCGATCTGTACATGCCTACTTAGTGCTAGAATATTTTCAAAATATAGGCCAAAACATGCTAAAAATGGATATTTTAGGTGCGTAAAGGCGATATCTCAAATTCAGGCCCAAAACACCCGAAAATTCGATATTTTGGGGTCCCAGAAGCGATCTGTACATGCCTACTCCGTGTTAGAGTATTTACAAAATACAGGTCCAAAACATGCTCAAAATCGATGTTTTAGGTGCCGAAAAGTCGATATGTGCATGCATCTTCAGTACCCGTTTATATCTCAAATTCAGGCTCAAAACACCCAAAAATTCGATATTTTGGGGTCCCAGAAGCGATCTGTACATGCCTACTCAGAGCTAGAATGTTTTCAAAATATAGGCTCAAAACATGCTCAAAATCGATATTTTAGGTGCCCAAAAGTCGATATGTGCATGCATCTTCTGTACTCGTTTATATCTCAAATTCAAGCTCAAAACACCCGAAAATTCGATATTTTGGGGTCCCAGAAGCGATCTGTACATGCCTACTCAGTGCTAGAATATTTTCATAATATAGGCTCAAAACATGCTAAAAATCGATATTTTAGGTGCGTAAAGGCAATATCTCAAATTTAGGCCCAAAACACCCGAAAATTCGATATTTTGGGGTTCCAGAAGCGATCTGTACATGCCTACTCCGTGTTAGAGTATTTTCAAAATTCAGGCCCAAAACATTCTGAAGATCGATATTTTTGGTGCCCAAAGTCAATATGTGTATACATCTTCTATACTCGTTTATATGTTAAATTCAGGCTCAAGACACCCGAAAATTCGATATTTTGGGGTCCCAGAAGCGATCTGTTCATGCCTACTCAGTGCTAGAATTTTTTCAAAATATAGGCTCAAAACATGCTCAAAATCGATTTTTTAGGTGCACAAAAGTCGATATGTGCATGCATCTTCTGTACTCGTTTTTATCTCAAATTCAGGCTCAAAACACTCGAAAATTCGATATTTTGGGGTCCCAGAAGCGATCTGTACATGCCTACTCAGTGCTAGAAAATTTAAAAAATATAGGCTCAAAACATGCTAAAAATCTATTTTTTAGGTGCGTAAAGGCGATATCTCAAATTAAGGCCCAAAACACCCGAAAATTTGATATTTCGGGGTCCCAGAAGCGATCTGTACATGCCTACTCCGTGTCAGAGTATTTTCAAAATACAGGCCAAAAACATACTGAAAATCGATATTTTATGTGCGTAAAGGCGATATCTCAAATTAAGGCCCAAAACACCCGAAATTCGATATTTAGGGGTCCCAGAAGCGATCTGTACATGCCTACTTCGTGTTAGAGTATTTTCAAAATACAGGCCAAAAACATACTGAAAATCGATCTTTTAGGTGCCCAAAAGTCGATATGTGCATGCATCTTCTGTACCTGTTTATATCTCAAATTCTGGCCCTAAACACCCGAAAATTCGATATTTTTGGGTCCCAGAAGCGATCTGTACATGCCTACTCAGTGCTAGAATATTTTCAAAATATAGGCCTAAACATGCTAAAAATGGATATTTTAAGTGCGTAAAGGCGATATCTCAAATTCAGGCCCAAAACACTCGAAAATTCGATATTTTGGGGTCCCAGAAGCGATCTGTACATGCCTACTCCGTGTTAGAGTATTTACAAAATACAGGTCCAAAACATGCTCAAAATCGATGTTTTAGGTGCCGAAAAGTCGATATGTGCATGCATCTTCAGTACCCGTTTATATCTCAAATTCAGGCTCAAAACACCCGAAAATTCGATATTTTGGGGTCCCAGAAGCGATCTGTACATGCCTACTCAGAGCTAGAATGTTTTCAAAATATAGGCTCAAAACATGCTCAAAATCGATATTTTAGGTGCCCAAAAGTCGATATGTGCATGCATCTTCTGTACTCGTTTATATCTCAAATTCAAGCTCAAAACACCCGAAAATTCGATATTTTGGGGTCCCAGAAGCGATCTGTACATGCCTACTCAGTGCTAGAATATTTTCATAATATAGGCTCAAAACATGCTAAAAATCGATATTTTAGGTGCGTAAAGGCGATATCTCAAATTTAGGCCCAAAACACCCGAAAATTCGATATTTTGGGGTCCCAGAAGCGATCTGTACATGCCTACTCCGTGTTAGAGTATTTTCAAAATTCAGGCCCAAAACATTCTGAAGATCGATATTTTTGGTGCCCAAAGTCAATATGTGTATGCATCTTCAATACTCGTTTATATGTCAAATTCAGGCTCAAGACACCCGAAAATTCAATATTTTGGGGTCCCAGAAGCGATCTGTTCATGCCTACTCAGTGCTAGAATTTTTTCAAAATATAGGCTCAAAACATGCTTAAAATCGATTTTTTAGGTGCACAAAAGTCGATATGTGCATGCATCTTCTGTACTCGTTTTTATCTCAAATTCAGGCTCAAAACACTCGAAAATTCGATATTTTGGGGTCCCAGAAGCGATCTGTACATGCCTACTCAGTGCTAGAATATTTTCATAATATAGGCTCAAAACATGCTAAAAATCGATATTTTAGGTGCGTAAAGGCGATATCTCAAATTTAGGCCCAAAACACCCGAAAATTCGATATTTTGGGGTCCCAGAAGCGATCTGTACATGCCTACTCCGTGTTAGAGTATTTTCAAAATTCAGGCCCAAAACATTCTGAAGATCGATATTTTTGGTGCCCAAAGTCAATATGTGTATGCATCTTCAATACTCGTTTATATGTCAAATTCAGGCTCAAGACACCCGAAAATTCAATATTTTGGGGTCCCAGAAGCGATCTGTTCATGCCTACTCAGTGCTAGAATTTTTTCAAAATATAGGCTCAAAACATGCTTAAAATCGATTTTTTAGGTGCACAAAAGTCGATATGTGCATGCATCTTCTGTACTCGTTTTTATCTCAAATTCAGGCTCAAAACACTCGAAAATTCGATATTTTGGGGTCCCAGAAGCGATCTGTACATGCCTACTCAGTGCTAGAAAATTTTAAAAATATAGGCTCAAAACATGCTAAAAATCTATTTTTAGGTGCGTAAAGGCGATATCTCAAATTAAGGCCCAAAACACCCGAAAATTTGATATTTCGGGGTCCCAGAAGCGATCTGTACATGCCTACTCCGTGTCAGAGTATTTTCAAAATACAGGCCAAAAACATACTGAAAATCGATATTTTAGGTGCGTAAAGGCGATATCTCAAATTAAGGCCCAAAACACCCGAAATTCGATATTTAGGGGTCCCAGAAGCGATCTGTACATGCCTACTTCGTGTTAGAGTATTTTCAAAATACAGGCCAAAAACATACTGAAAATCGATCTTTTAGGTGCCCAAAAGTCGATATGTGCATGCATCTTCTGTACCTGTTTATATCTCAAATTCTGGCCCTAAACACCCAAAAATTCGATATTTTTGGGTCCCAGAAGCGATCTGTACATGCCTACTCAGTGCTAGAATATTTTCAAAATATAGGCCAAAACATGCTAAAAATGGATATTTTAGGTGCGTAAAGGCGATATCTCAAATTCAGGCCCAAAACACCCGAAAATTCGATATTTTGGGGTCCCAGAAGCGATCTGTACATGCCTACTCCGTGTTAGAGTATTTACAAAATACAGGTCCAAAACATGCTCAAAATCGATGTTTTAGGTGCCGAAAAGTCGATATGTGCATGCATCTTCAGTACCCGTTTATATCTCAAATTCAGGCTCAAAACACCCGAAAATTCGATATTTTGGGGTCCAAGAAGCGATCTGTACATGCCTACTCCGTGTTAGAGTATTTTCAAAATTCAGGCCCAAAACATGCTGAAAATCGATATTTTTGGTGCCCAAAGTCAATATGTGTATGCATCTTCTATACTCGTTTATATCTCAAATTCAGTCTCAAAACACCCGAAAATTCGATATTTTGGGGTCCCAGAAGCGATCTGTACATGCCTACTCCGTGTTAGAGTATTTTCAAAATACAGGCCTAAAACATACTGAAAATCGATGTTTTAGGTGCCCAAAAGTCGATATGTGCATGCATCTTCTGTACCCGTTTATATCTCAAATTCTGGCCTTAAACACCCGAAAATTCGATATTTTGCGGTCCCAGAAGCGATCTGTACATGCCTACTCAGAGCTAGAATGTTTTCAAAATATAGGCTCAAAACATGCTCAAAATCGATATTTTAGGTGCCCAAAAGTCGATATGTGCATGCATCTTCTGTACTCGTTTATATCTCAAATTCAAGCTTAAAACACCTGAAAATTCGATATTTTGGGGTCCCAGAAGCGATCTGTACATGCCTACTCAGTGCTAGAATATTTTCAAAATATAGGCTCAAAACATGTTAAAAATCGATATTTTAGGTGCGTAAAGGCGATATCTCAAATTCAGGCTCAAAATACCCGAAAATTCGATATTTTGGGGTCCCAAAAGCGATCTGTACATGCCTACTCCGTGTTAGAGTATTTTCAAAATACAGGCCAAAAACATACTGAAAATCGATGTTTTAGGAGCCCAAAAGTCGATATGTGCATGCATCTTCTGTACCCGTTTATATCTCAAATTCTGGCCCTAAACACCCGAAAATTCGATATTTTGAGGTCCCAGAAGCGATCTGTACATGCCTGCTCAGTCCTAGAATATTTTCAAAATATAGGTTAAAAACATGCTAAAAATCGATATTTTAGGTGCGTAAAGGCGATATCTCAAATTAAGGCCCAAAACACCCGAAAATTCGATATTTAGGGGTCCCAGAAGCGATCTGTACATGCCTACTCCGTGTTAGAGTATTATCAAAATACAGGCCAAAAACATACTGAAAATCGTTCTTTTAGGTGCCCAAAAGTCGATATGTGCATGCATCTTCTGTACCCGTTTATATCTCAAATTCTGGCCCTAAACACCCGAAAATTTGATATTTTTGGGTCCCAGAAGCGATCTGTACATGCCTACTCAGTGCTAGAATGTTTTCAAAATATAGGCTCAAAACATGCTCAAAATCGATATTTTAGGTGCCCAAAAGTCGATATGTGCATGCATCTTCTGTATTCGTTTATATCTCAAATTCAAGCTCAAAACACCCGAAAATTCGATATTTTGGGGTCCCAGAAGCGATCTGTACATGCCTACTCAGTGCTAGAATATTTTCAAAATATAGGCTCAAAACATGCTAAAAATCGATATTTTAGGTGCGTAAAGGCGATATCTCAAATTCAGGCCCAAAACCCCCGAAAATTCGATATTTTGGGGTCCAAGAAGCGATCTGTACATGCCTACTCCGTGTTAGAGTATTTTCAAAATTCAGGCCCAAAACATGCTGAAAATCGATATTTTTGGTGCCCAAAGTCAATATGTGTATGCATCTTCTATACTCGTTTATATCTCAAATTCAGGCTCAAAACACCCGAAAATTCGTTATTTTGGGGTCCCAGAAGCGATCTGTACATGCCTACTCCGTGTTAGAGTATTTTCAAAATACAGGCCCAAAACATACTGAAAATCGATGTTTTAGGTGCCCAAAAGTCGATATGTGCATGCATCTTCTGTACCCGTTTATATCTCAAATTCTGGCCTTAAACACCCGAAAATTCGATATTTTGCGGTCCCAGAAGCGATCTGTACATGCCTACTCAGAGCTAGAATGTTTTCAAAATACAGGCTCAAAACATGCTCAAAATCGATATTTTAGGTGCCCAAAAGTCGATATGTGCATGCATCTTCTGTACTCGTTTATATCTCAAATTCAAGCTCAAAACACCTGAAAATTCGATATTTTGGGGTCCCAGAAGCGATCTGTACATGCCTACTCAGTGCTAGAATATTTTCAAAATATAGGCTCAAAACATGTTAAAAATCGATATTTTAGGTGCGTAAAGGCGATATCTCAAATTCAGGCTCAAAATACCCGAAAATTCGATATTTTGGGGTCCCAAAAGCGATCTGTACATGCCTACTCCGTGTTAGAGTATTTTCAAAATACAGGCCAAAAACATACTGAAAATCGATGTTTTAGGAGCCCAAAAGTCGATATGTGCATGCATCTTCTGTACCCGTTTATATCTCAAATTCTGGCCCTAAACACCCGAAAATTCGATATTTTGAGGTCCCAGAAGCGATCTGTACATGCCTGCTCAGTCCTAGAATATTTTCAAAATATAGGTTAAAAACATGCTAAAAATCGATATTTTAGGTGCGTAAAGGCGATATCTCAAATTAAGGCCCAAAACACCCGAAAATTCGATATTTAGGGGTCCCAGAAGCGATCTGTACATGCCTACTTCGTGTTAGAGTATTTTCAAAATACAGGCCCAAAACATACTGAAAATCGATCTTTTATGTGCCCAAAAGTCGATATGTGCATGCATCTTCTGTACCCGTTTATATCTCAAATTCTGGCCCTAAACACCCGAAAATTTGATATTTTTGGGTCCCAGAAGCGATCTGTACATGCCTACTCAGTGCTAGAATGTTTTCAAAATATAGACTCAAAACATGCTCAAAATCGATATTTTAGGTGCCCAAAAGTCGATATGTGCATGCATCTTATGTACTCGTTTATATCTCAAATTCAGGCTCAAAACACCCGAAAATTCAATATTTTGGGGTCCCAGAAGCAATCTGTACATGCCTACTCAGTGCTAGAATATTTTCAAAATATAGGCTAAAAACATAATAAAATCGATATTTTAGGAGCCAAAAAGTCGATATCTCAAATTAAGGCTCAAAACACCCGAAAATTCGATATTTAGGGGTCCCAGAAGCGAGCTGTACATGCCTACTCCGTGTTAGAGTATTTTCAAAATACATGCCCAAAACATGCTCAAAATCGATGTTTTAGGTGCCAAAAAGTCGATATGTGCATGCACTTACAGTACCCGTTTATATCTCAAATTCAGGCTCAAAACACCCGAAAATTCGATATTTTGGGGTCCCAGAAGCGATCTGTACATGCCTACTCCGTATTAGAGTATTTTCAAAATACATGCCCAAAACATGCTGAAAATCGATATTTTAGATGCCCAAAGTCAATATGTGCATGTATCTTCTGTACCCGTTTATATCTCAAATTCAGGCTCAAAACACCCGAAAATTCAATATTTTGGGGTCCCAGAAGCAATCTGTACATGCCTACTCAGTGCTAGAATATTTTCAAAATATAGGTTCAAAACATGCTAAAAATCGATATTTTAGGTGCGTAAAGGCGATATCTCAAATTCAGGCCTAAAACACCCGCAAATTCGATATTTTGGGGTTCTAGTAGCGATCTGTACATGCCTACTCCGTGTTAGAGTATTTTCAAAATTCAGGCCCAAAACATGCTGAAAATCGATATTTTTGGTGCCCAAAGTCAATATGTGTATGCATCTTCTATACTCGTTTATACCTCAAATTCATGCTCAAAACACACGAAAATTCGATATTTTGGGGTCCCAGAAGCGATCTGTACATGCCTACTCAGTGCTAGAATATTTTCAAAATATAGGCTCAATACATTCTAAAAATCTATATTTTAGGTGCGTAAAGGCGATATCTCAAATTAAGGCCCAAAACACCCGAAAATTCGATATTTAGGGGTCCCAGAAGCGATCTGTACATGCCTACTCCGTGTTAGAGTATTTTCAAAATACAGGCCAAAAACATACTGATAATCGATGTTTTAGGTGCCCAAAAGTCGATATGTTCATGCATCTTCTGTACCCGTTTATATCTCAAATTCTGGCCCTAAACACCCGAAAATTCGATATTTTGCGGTCCCAGAAGCGATCTGTACATGCCTACTCAGAGCTAGAATGTTTTCAAAATATAGGCTCAAAACATGCTCAAAATCGATATTTTAGGTGCCCAAAAGTCGATATGTGCATGCATCTTCTGTACTCGTTTATATCTCAAATTCAAGCTCAAAACACCCGAAAATTCGATATTTTGGGGTCCCAGAAGCGATCTGTACATGCCTACTCAGTGCTAGAATATTTTCAAAATATAGGCTCAAAACATGTTAAAAATCGATATTTTAGGTGCGTAAAGGCGATATCTCAAATTCAGGTTCAAAACACCCGAAAATTCGATATTTTGGGGTCCCAGAAGCGATCTGTACATGCCTACTCCGTGTTAGAGTATTTTCAAAATACAGGCCCAAAACATGCTGAAAATCGATAATTTAGATGCCCAAAGTCAATATGTGCATGTATCTTCTGTACCCGTTTATATCTCAAATTCAGGCTCAAAACACCCGAAAATTCAATATTTAGGGGTCCCAGAAGCAATCTGTACAAGGCTACTCCGTGTTAGAGTATTTTCAAAATTCAGGCCCAAAACATGCTGAAAATCGATATTTTTGGTGCCTAAAGTCAATATGTGTATGCTTCTTCTATACTCCTTTATATCTCAAATTCAGGCTCAAAACACCCGAAAATTCGATATTTTGGGGTCCCAGAAGCGATCTGTACATGCCTACTCAGTGCTAGAATTTTTTCAAAATATAGGCTCAAAACATGCTCAAAATCGATATTTTAGGTGCCCAAAAGTCAATATGTGCATGCATCTTCTGTATTCGTTTATATCTCAAATTCAGGCTCAAAACACTCGAAAATTCGATATTTTAGGGTCCCAGAAGCGATCTGTACATGCCTACTCAGAGCTAGAATGTTTTCAAAATATAGGCTCAAAACATGCTCAAAATCGATATTTTAGGTGCCCAAAAGTCGATATGTGCATGCATCTTCTGTACTCGTTTATATCTCAAATTCAAGCTCAAAACACCCGAAAATTCGATATTTTGGGGTCCCAGAAGCGATCTGTACATGCCTACTCCGTGTTAGAGTATTTTCAAAATACAGGCCCAAAACATGCTGAAAATCGATAATTTAGATGCCCAATGTCAATATGTGCATGTATCTTCTGTTCCCGTTTATATCTCAAATTCAGGCTCAAAAGACCCGAAAATTCAATATTTTGGGGTCCCAGAAGCAATCTGTACATGCCTACTCAGTGCTACAATATTTTCAAAATATAGGCTAAAACCATGCTAAAAATCAATATTCTAGGTGCCAAAAAGTCGATATCTCAAATTCAGTCCCAAACACCCGAAACTTCGATATTTAGGGGTCCCAGAAGCGATCCGTACATGCCTACTCCGTGTTAGAGTATTTTCAATTTACAGGCCCAAAACATGCTCAAAATCGATGTTTTAGGTGCCAAAAAGTCGATATGTGCATGTATCTTCTCTACCCGTTTATATCTCAAATTCTGGCCCTAAACACCCGAAAATTCGATATTTTTGGGTCCCAAAAGCGATCTGTACATGCCTACTCAGTGCTAGAATGTTTTCAAAATATAGGCTCAAAACATGCTCAAAATCGATATTTTAGGTGCACAAAAGTCGATATGTGCATGCATCTTCTGTATTCGTTTATATCTAAAATTCAAGCTCAAAACACCCGAAAATTCGATATTTTGGGGTCCCAGAAGCGATCTGTACATGCCTACTCAGTGCTAGAATATTTTCAAAATATATGCTCAAAACATGCTAAAAATCGATATTTTAGGTGCCAAAAAGTCGATATCCCAAATTCAGTCCCAAAACACCCGAAAATTCGATATTTTGGGGTCCCAGAAGCGATCTGTACATGCCTACTCCGTGTTAGAGTATTTTCAATATTCAGGCCCAAAACATGCTTAAAATCGATATTTTTGGTGCATAAAGGCGATCTCAAATTAAGGCCCAAAACACCCGAAAATTCGATATTTAGGGGTCCCAGTAGCAATCTGTACATGCCTACTTCGTTTTAGAGTATTTTCAAAATACAGGCCAAAAACATACTGAAAATCTATCTTTTAGGTGCCCAAAAGTCGATATGTGCATGCATCTTCTGTACCCGTTTATATCTCAAATTCTGGCCCTGAACACCCGAAAAATCGATATTTTTGGGTCCCAGAAGCGATCTGTACATGCCTACTCAGTGCTAGAATGTTTTCAAAATATAGGCTCAAAACATGCTCAAAATCGATATTTTAGGTGCCCAAAAGTCGATATCTCAAATTAAGGCCCAAAACACCCGAAAATTCGATATTTAGGGGTCCCAGAAGCGATCTGTGAATGCCTACTCCGTGTTAGAGTATTTTCAAAATACATGACTAAAACATGCTCAAAATCGATGTTTTAGGTGCCAAAAAGTCGATATGTGCATGCACTTACAGTACCCGTTTATATCTCAAATTCAGGCTCAAAACACCCGAAAATTCGATATTTTGGGGTCCCAGAAGCGATCTGTACATGCCTACTCCGTATTAGAGTATTTTCAAAATACATACCCAAAACATGCTGAAAATCGATATTTTAGATGCCCAAAGTCAATATGTGCATGAATCTTCTGTACCCGTTTATATCTCAAATTCAGTCTCAAAACACCCGAAAATTCAATATTTTGGGGTTCCAGAAGCAATCTGTACATGCCTACTCAGTGCTAGAATATTTTCAAAATATAGGCTAAAAACATGCTAAAAATCTATATTTTAGGTGCGTAAAGGCGATATCTCAAATTAAGGCCCAAAACACCCGAAAATTCGATATTTAGGGGTCCCAGAAGCGATCTGTACATGCCTACTCCGTGTTAGAGTATTTTCAAAATACAGGCCCAAAACATACTGAAAATCGATGTTTTAGGTGCCCAAAAGTCGATATGTGCAAGCATCTTCTGTACCCGTTAATATCTCAAATTCTGGCCTTAAACACCCGAAAATTCGATATTTTGCAGTCCCAGAAGCGATCTGTACATGCCTACTCAGAGCTAGAATGTTTTCAAAATATAGGCTCAAAACATGCTCAAAATCGATATTTTAGGTGCCCAAAAGTCGATATGTGCATGCATCTTCTGTACTCGTTTATATCTCAAATTCAAGCTCAAAACTCCTGAAAATTCGATATTTTGGGGTCCCAGAAGCGATCTGTACATGCCTACTCAGTGCTAGAATATTTTCAAAATATAGGCTCAAAACATGCTAAAAATCGATATTTTAGGTGCGTAAAGGCGATATCTCAAATTCAGGCCCAAAACACCCGAAAATTCGATATTTTGGGGTTCCAGTAGCGATCTGTACATGCCTACTCCGTGTTAGAGTATTTTCAAAATTCAGGCCCAAAACATGCTGAAAATCGATATTTTTGGTGCCCAAAGTCAATATGTGTATGCATCTTCTATACTCGTTTATACCTCAAATTCATGCTCAAAACACACGAAAATTCGATATTTTGGGGTCCCAGAAGCGATCTGTACATGCCTACTCAGTGCTAGAATATTTTCAAAATATAGGCTCAATACATTCTAAAAATCTATATTTTAGGTGCGTAAAGGCGATATCTCAAATTAAGGCCCAAAACACCCGAAAATTCGATATTTAGGGGTCCCAGAAGCGATCTGTACATGCCTACTCCGTGTTAGAGTATTTTAAAAATACAGGCCAAAAACATCCTGAAAATCGATGTTTTAGGTGCCCAAAAGTCGATATGTGCATGCATCTTCTATACCCGTTTATATCTCAAATTCTGGCCCTAAACACCCGAAAATTCGATATTTTACGGTCCCAGAAGCGATCTGTACATGCCTACTCAGAGCTAGAATGTTTTCAAAATATAGGCTCAAAACATGCTCAAAATCGATATTTTAGGTGCCCAAAAGTCGATATGTGCATGCATCTTCTGTACTCGTTTATATCTCAAATTCAAGCTCAAAACACCCGAAAATTCGATATTTTGGGGTCCCAGAAGCGATCTGTACATGCCTACTCAGTGCTAGAATATTTTCAAAATATAGGCTCAAAACATGTTAAAAATCGATATTTTAGGTGCGTAAAGGCGATATCTCAAATTCAGGCCCAAAACACCCGAAAATTCGATATTTTGGGGTCCCAGAAGCGATCTGTACATGCCTATTCCGTGTTAGAGTATTTTCAAAATACAGGCCCAAAACATGCTGAAAATCGATAATTTAGATGCCCAAAGTCAATATGTGCATGTATCTTCTGTACAAGTTTATATCTCAAATTCAGGCTCAAAACACCCGAAAATTCAATATTTAGGGGTCCCAGAAGCAATCTGTACAAGGCTACTCCGTGTTAGAGTATTTTCAAAATTCAGGCCCAAAACATGCTGAAAATCGATATTTTTGGTGCCTAAAGTCAATATGTGTATGCTTCTTCTATACTCCTTTATGTCTCAAATTCAGGCTCAAAACACCCGAAAATTCGATATTTTGGGGTCCCAGAAGCGATCTGTACATGGCTACTCAGTGCTAGAATTTTTTCAAAATATAGGCTCAAAACATGCTCAAAATCGATATTTTAGGTGCCCAAAAGTCAATATGTGCATGCATCTTCTGTATTCGTTTATATCTCAAATTCAGGCTCAAAACACTCGAAAATTCGATATTTTAGGGTCCCAGAAACGATCTGTACATGCCTACTCAGAGCTAGAATGTTTTCAAAATATAGGCTCAAAACATGCTCAAAATCGATATTTTAGGTGCCCAAAAGTCGATATGTGCATGCATCTTCTGTACTCGTTTATATCTCAAATTCAAGCTCAAAACACCCGAAAATTCGATATTTTGGGGTCCCAGAAGCGATCTGTACATGCCTACTCCGTGTTAGAGTATTTTCAAAATACAGGCCCAAAACATGCTGAAAATCGATAATTTAGATGCCCAAAGTCAATATGTGCATGTATCTTCTGTTCCCGTTTATATCTCAAATTCAGGCTCAAAATACCCGAAAATTCAATATTTTGGGGTCCCAGAAGCAATCTGTACATGCCTACTCAGTGCTAGAATATTTTCAAAATATAGGCTAAAACCATGCTAAAAATCAATATTCTAGGTGCCAAAAAGTCGATATCTCAAATTCAGTCCCAAAACACCCGAAACTTCGATATTTAGGGGTCCCAGAAGCGATCCGTACATGCCTACTCCGTGTTAGAGTATTTTCAATATACAGGCCCAAAACATGCTCAAAATCGATGTTTTAGGTGCCACAAAGTCGATATGTGCATGTATCTTCTCTACCCGTTTATATCTCAAATTCTGGCCCTAAACACCCGAAAATTCGATATTTTTTGGTCCCAAAAGCGATCTGTACATGCCTACTCAGTGCTAGAATGTTTTCAAAATATAGGCTCAAAACATGCTTAAAATCGATATTTTAGGTGCACAAAAGTCGATATGTGCATGCATCTTCTGTATTCGTTTATATCTCAAATTCAAGCTCAAAACACCCTAAAATTCGATATTTTGGGGTCCCAGAAGCGATCTGTACATGCCTACTCAGTGCTAGAATATTTTCAAAATATAGGCTCAAAACATGCTAAAAATCGATATTTTAGGTGCCAAAAAGTCGATATCCCAAATTCAGTCCCAAAACACCCGAAAATTCGATATTTTGGGGTCCCAGAAGCGATCTGTACATGCCTACTCCGTGTTAGAGTATTTTCAAAATTCAGGCCCAAAACATGCTGAAAATCGATATTTTTAGGTGCCAAATAGTCGATATGTGCATGCATCTTCAGTACCCGTTTATATCTCAAATTCAGGCTCAAAAAACCCTAAAATTCGATATTTTGGGGTCCCAGAAGCGATCTGTACATGCCTACTCCGTGTTAGAGTATTTTCAAAATACAGGCCCAAAACATGCTCAAAATCGATGTTTTAGGTGCCAAAAAGTCGATATCTCAAATTCAGTCCCAAAACACCCGAAATTTCGATATTTAGGGGTCCCAGAAGCGATCTGTACATGCCTACTCCATGTTTGAGTATCTTCAAAATACAGGCCCAAAACATGCTCAAAATCGATGTTTTAGGTGCCAAAAAGTCGATATGTACATGCATCTTCTCTACCCGTTTTTATCTCAAATTCTGGCCCTAAACACCCGAAAATTTGATATTTTTGGGTCCCAAAAGCGATCTGTACATGCCTACTCAGTGCTAGAATGTTTTCAAAATATAGGCTCAAAACATGCTCAAAATCGATATTTTAGGTGCCCAAAAGTCGATATGTGCATGCATCTTCTGTATTCGTTTATATCTCAAATTCAAGCTCAAAACACCCGAAAATTCGATATTTTGGGGTCCCAGAAGCGATCTGTACATGCTAGAATATTTTCAAAATACAGGCCCAAAACATGCTCAAAATCGATGTTTTAGGTGCCAAAAAGTCGATATCTCAAATTCAGTCCCAAAACACACGAAATTTCGATATTTAGGGGTCCCAGAAGCGATCTGTACATGCCTACTCCGTGTTAGAGTATTATCAAAATAAAGGCCAAAAACATACTAAAAATCGATCTTTTAGGTGCCGAAAAGTCGATATGTGCATGCATCTTCCCTACCCGTTTATATCTCAAATTCTGGCCGTAAACACCCGAAAATTCGATATTTTTGGGTCCCAAAAGCGATCTGTACATGCCTAGTCAGTGCTAGAATGTTTTCAAAATATAGGCTTAAAACATGCTCAAAATCGATATTTTAGGTGCCCAAAAGTCGATATGTGCATGCATCTTCTGTATTCGTTTATATCTCAAATTCAAGCTCAAAACACCCGAAAATTCGATATTTTGGGGTCCCAGAAGCGATCTGTACATGCCTACTCAGTGCTAGAATATTTTCAAAATATAGGCTAAAAACATGCTAAAAATCGATATTTTAGGTGCGTAAAAGCGATATCTCAAATTCAGGCCCAAAACACCCGAAAATTCGATATTTTGGGTTCCCAGAAGCGAACTGTACATGCCTACTCCGTGTTAGAGTATTTACAAAATACAGGCCCAAAACATGCTCAAAATCGATGTTTTAGGTGCCGAGAAGTCGATATGTGCATGCATCTTCAGTACCCGTTTATATCTCAAATTCAGGCTCAAAACACCCGAAAATTCGATATTTTGGGGTCCCAGAAGCGATCTGTACATGCCTACTCAGTGCTAGAATATTTTCAAAATATAGGCTAAAAACATGCTAAAAATCGATATTTTAGGAGCGTAAAGGCGATATCTCAAATTCAGGCCCAAAACACCCGAAAATTCGATATTTTGGGATCCCAGAAGCGATCTGTACATGCCTACTCAGTGCTAGAATGTTTTCAAAATATAGGCTCAAAACATGCTCAAAATCGAAATTTTAGGTGCCCAAAAGTCGATATGTGCATGCATCTTCTGTATTCGTTTATATCTCAAATTCAAGCTCAAAACACCCGAAAATTCGATATTTTGGGGTCCCAGAAGCGATCTGTACATGCCTACTCAGAGCTAGAATGTTTTCAAAATATTGGCTCAAAACATGCTCAAAATCGATATTTTAGTTGCCCAAAAGTCAATATGTGCATGCATCTTCTGTATTCGTTTATATCTCAAATTCAAGCTCAAAACACCCGAAAATTCGATATTTTGGGGTCCCAGAAGCGATCTGTACATGCCTACTCAGTGCAAGAATATTTTCAAAATATAGGCTCAGAACATGCTAAAAATCTTTATTTTAGGAGCGTAAAGGCGATATCTCAAATAAAGGCCCAAAACACCCGAAAATTCGATATTTAGTGGTCCTAGAAGCGATCTGTACATGCCTACTCCGTGTTAGAGTATTATCAAATTACAGGCCAAAAACATACTAAAAATCGATCTTTTAGGTGCCGAAAAGTCGATATGTGCATGCATCTTCTCTACCCGTTTATATCTCAAATTCTGGCCCTAAACACCCGAAAATTCGATATTTTTGGGTCCCAAAAGCGATCTGTACATGCCTACTCAGTGCTAGAATGTTTTCAAAATATAGGCTTAAAACATGCTCAAAATCGATATTTTAGGTGCCCAAAAGTCGATATGTGCATGCATCTTCTGTATTCGTTTATATCTCAAATTCAAGTTCAAAACACCCGAAAATTCGATATTTTTGGGTCCCAGAAGCGATCTGTACATGCCTACTCAGTGCTAGAATATTTTCAAAATATAGGCTCAAAACATGCTAAAAATCGATATTTTAGGTGCGTAAAGGCGATATCTCAAATTAAGGCCCAAAACACCCGAAAATTCGATATTTAGGGGTCCCAGAAGCGATCTGTACATGCCTACTCCGTGTTAGAGTATTTACAAAATACAGGCCCAAAACATGCTCAAAATCGATGTTTTAGGTGACGAGAAGTCGATATGTGCATGCATCTTCAGTACCCGTTTATATCTCAAATTCAGGCTCAAAACACCCGAAAATTCGATATTTTGGGGTCCCAGAAGCGATCTGTACATGCCTACTCAGAGCTAGAATGTTTTCAAAATATCGGCTCAAAACATGCTCAAAATCGATATTTTAGGTGCCCAAAAGTCGATATGTGCATGCATCTTCTGTACTCGTTTATATCTCAAATTCAAGCTCAAAACACCCGAAAATTCGATATTTTGGGGTCCCAGAAGCGATCTTTACATGCCTACTCCGTGTTAGAGTATTTTCAAAATACAGGCCCAAAACATGCTCAAAATCGATGTTTTAGGTGCCAAAAAGTCGATATGTGCATGCATCTTCAGTACCCGTTTATATCTCAAATTCAGGCTCAAAACACCCGACAATTCGATATTTTGGGGTCCCAGAAGCGATCTGTACATGCCTACTCCGTGTTAGAGTATTTTCAAAATACAGGTCCAAAACATGCTCAAAATCGATGTTTTAGGTGCCAAAAAGTCGATATCTCAAATTAAGGCCCAAAACACCCGAAAATTCGATATTTAGGGGTCCCAGAAGCGATCTGTACATGCCTACTCCGTGTTAGAGTATCTTCAAAATACAGGCCCAAAACATGCTCAAAATCGATGTTTTAGGTGCCAAAAAGTCGATATGTGCATGCATCTTCTCTACCCGTTTATATCTCAAATTCTGGCCCTAAACACCCGAAAATTCGATATTTTGGGGTCCCAGAAGCGATCTGTACATGCTAGAATATTTTCAAAATATAGGCTGAAAACATGCTAAAAATCGATATTTTAGGTGCGTAAAGGCGATATCTCAAATTCAGGCCCAAAACACCCGAAAATTCGATATTTTGGGGTCCCAGAGGCGATCTGTACATGCCTACTCAGTGCTAGAATGTTTTCAAAATATAGGCTCAAAACATGCTCAAAATCGATATTTTAGGTGCCCAAAAGTCGATATGTGCATGCATCTTCTGTATTCGTTTATATCTCAAATTCAAGCTCAAAACACCCGAAAATTCGATATTTAGGGGTCCCAGAAGTGATCTATACATGCCTACTCATTGCTAGAATATTTTCAAAATATAGGCTCAAAACATGCTAAAAATCGATATTTTAGGTGCCCAAAAGTCGATATGTGCATGCATCTTCTGTATTCGTTTATATCTCAAATTCATGCTCAAAACACCCGAAAATTCGATATTTTGGGGTCCCAGAAGCGATCTGTACATGCCTACTCAGTGCTAGAATATTTTCAAAATATAGGCTCAAAACATGCTAAAAATCGATATTTTAGGTGCCCAAAAGTCGATTTATGCATGCATCTTCTTTATTCGTTTATATCTCAAATTCAAGCTCAAAACACCCGTAAATTCGATATTTTGGGGTCCCAGAAGCGATCTGTACATGCCTACTCAGTGCTAGAATATTTTCAAAATATAGGCTCAAAACATGCTAAAAATCTATATTTTAGGAGCGAAAAGGCGATATCTCAAATAAAGGCCCAAAACACCCGAAAATTCGATATTTAGGGGTCCCAGAAGCGATCTGTACATGCCTACTCCGTGTTAGAGTATTATCAAAATACAGGCCAAAAACATACTAAAAATCGATCTTTTAGGTGCCGAAAAGTCGATATGTGCATGCATCTTCCCTACCCGTTTATATCTCAAATTCTGGCCCTAAACACCCGAAAATTCGATATTTTTGGGTCCCAAAAGCGATCTGTACATGCCTACTCAGTGCTAGAATGTTTTCAAAATATAGGCTTAAAACATGCTCAAAATCGATATTTTAGGTGCCCAAAAGTCGATATGTGCATGCATCTTCTGTATTCGTTTATATCTCAAATTCAAGCTCAAAACACCCGAAAATTCGATATTTTGGGGTCCCAGAAGCGATCTGTACATGCCTACTCAGTGCTAGAATATTTTAAAATATAGGCTCAAAACATGCTAAAAATCGATATTTTAGGTGTGTAAAGGCGATATCTCAAATTAAGGCCCAAAACACCCGAAAATTCGATATTTAGGGGTCCCAGAAGCAATCTGTACATGCCTACTCCGTGTTAGAATATTTTCAAAATACAGGCCAAAAACATATTGAAAATCGATCTTTTAGGTGCCCAAAAGTCGATATGTGCATGCATCTTCTGTACCCGTTTATATCTCAAATTCTGGCCCTAAACACCCGAAAATTCGATATTTTTAGGTCCCAGAAGCGATCTGTACATGCCTACTCAGAGCTAGAATGTTTTCAAAATATAGGCTCAAAACATGCTCAAAATCGATATTTTAGGTGCCCAAAAGTCGATATATGCATGCATCTTCTGTACTCGTTTATATCTCAAATTCAAGCTCAAAACACCCGAAAATTCGATATTTTGGGGTCCCAGAAGCGATCTGTACATGCCTACTCAGTGCTAGAATATTTTAAAATATAGGCTCAAAACATGCTAAAAATCGATATTTTAGGTGCGTAAAGGCGATATCTCAAATTCAGGCCCAAAACACCCGAAAATTCGATATTTTGGGTTCCCAGAAGCGATCTGTACATGCCTACTCCGTGTTAGAGTGTTTTCATAATTCAGGCCCAAAACATGCTGAAAATCGATATTTTTGGTGCCCAAAGTCAATATGTGTATGCATCTTCTATACTCGTTTATATCTCAAATTCAGGCTCAAAACACCCGAAAATTCGATATTTTGGGGCCCCAGAAGCAATCTGTACATGCCTACTCAGTGCTAGAATATTTTCAAAATATAGGCTCAAAACATGCTAAAAATCTATATTTTAGGTGCGTAAAGGCGATATCTCAAATTAAGGCCCAAAACACTCGAAAATTCGATATTTAGGGGTCCCAGAAGCGATCTGTACATGCCTACTCCGTGTCAGAGTATTTTCAAAATACAGGCCAAAAACATACTGAAAATCGATGTTTTAGGTGCCTAAAAGTCAATATGTGCATGCATCTTCTGTACCCGTTTATATCTCAAATTCTGGCCCTAAACACCCGAAAATTCGATATTTTGCGGTCCCAGAAACGATCTTTACATGCCTACTCAGAGCTAGAATTTTTTCATAATATAGGCTCAAAACTTGCTCAAAATCGATATTTTAGGTGCCCAAAAGTCGATATGTGCATGCATCTTCTGTACTCGTTTATCTCTCAAATGCAGGCTCAAAACACCCGAAAATTCGAAATTTTGGGGTCCCAGAAGCGATCTGTACATGCCTACTCAGTGCTAGAATATTTTCAAAATATAGGCTCAAAACATGCTCAAAATCGATATTTTAGGTGCCCAAAAGTCGATATGTGCATGCATTTTCTGTATTCGTTTATATCTCAAATTCAGGCTCAAAACACTCGAAAATTCGATATTTTGGGGTCCCAGAAGCGATCTGTACATGCCTACTCAGTGCTAGAATATTTTCAAAATATAGGCTCAAAACATGCTAAAAATCGATATTTTAGGTGCATAAAGGCGATATCTCAAATTCAGTCTCAAAACACCCTAAAATTCGATATTTTGGGGTCCCAGAAGCGATCTGTACATGCCTACTCCGTGTTAGAGTATTTACAAAATACAGGCCCAAAACATGCTCAAAATCGATGTTTTAGGTGCCGCAAAGTCGATATGTGCATGCATCTTCAGTTCACGTTTATATCTCAAATTCAGGCTCAAAGCACCCGAAAATTCGATATTTTGGGGTCCCAGAAGCGATCTGTACATGCCTACTCAGAGCTAGAATGTTTTCAAAATATTGGCTTAAAACATGCTCAAAATCGATATTTTAGGTGCCCAAAAGTCGATATGTGCATGCATCTTCTGTATTCGTTTATATCTCAAATTAAAGCTCAAAACAACCGAAAATTCGATATTTTGGGGTCCCAGAAGCGATCTGTACATGCCTACTCAGTGCTAGAATATTTTCAAAATATAGGCTCAAAACCTGCTAAAAATCGATATTTTAGGCGCCAAAAAGTCGATAACACAAATTCAGTCCCAAAACACCCGAAAATTCGATATTTTGGGGTCACAGAAGCGATCTGTACATGCCTACTCCGTGTTAGAGTATTTGCAAAATTCAGGCCCAAAACATGCTGAAAATCGATATTTTTGGTACCTAAAGTCAATATGTGTATGCTTCTTCTATACTCGTTTATATCTCAAATTCAGGCTCAAAACACCCGAAAATTCGATATTTTGGGGTCCCAGAAGCAATCTGTACATGCCTACTCAGGGCTAGAATTTTTTCAAAATATAGGCTCAAAACATGCTCAAAATCGATATTTTAGGTGCCCAAAAGTCGATATGTGCATGCATCTTCTGTACTCGTTTATATCTCAAATTCAGGATCAAAACAATCGAAAATTCGATATTTTGGGGTCCCAGAAGCGATCTGTACATGCCTACTCAGTGCTAGAATATTTTCAAAATATAGGCTCAAAACATGCTAAAAATCGATATTTTAGGTGCATAAAGGCGATCTCAAATTCAGGCTCAAAACACTCGAAAATTCGATATTTTGGAGTCCCAGAAGTGATCTGTACATGCCTACTCCGTGTTAGAGTATTTACAAAATACTGGCCCAAAACATGCTCCAAATCGATGTTTTAGGTGCCGAAAAGTCGATATGTGCATGCATCTTCTCTACCCGTTTATATCTCAAATTCTGGCCATAAACACCCGAAAATTCGATATTTTTGGGTCCCAAAAGCGATCTGTACATGCCTACTCAGTGCTAGAATGTTTTCAAAATATAGGCTCAAAACATGCTCAAAATCGATATTTTAGGTGCCCAAAAGTCGATATTTGCATGCATCTTCTGTATTCGTTTATATCTCAAATTCAAGCTCAAAACACCCGAAAATTCGATATTTTGGGGTCCAAGAAGCGATCTGTACATGCCTACTCAGTGCTAGAATATTTTCAAAATATATGCTCAAAACATGCTAAAAATCGATATTTTAGGTGCCAAAAAGTCGATATCTCAAATTCAGTCCCAAAACACCCGAAAATTCGATATTTTGGGGTCCCAGAAGCGATCTGTACATGCCTACTCCGTGTTAGAGTATTTGCAAAATTCAGACCCAAAACATGCTGAAAATCGATATTTTTGGTGCCTAAAGTCAATATGTGTATGCTTCTTCTATTCTCGTTTATATCTCAAATTCAGGCTCAAAACACCCGAAAATTTGATATTTTGGGGTCCCAGAAGCAATCTGTACATGCCTACTCAGGGCTAGAATTTTTTCAAAATATAGGCTCAAAACATGCTCAAAATCGATATTTTAGGTGCCCAAAAGTCGATATGTGCATGCATCTTCTGTACTCGTTTATATCTCAAATTCAGGCTCAAAACACTCGAAAATTCGATATTTTGGGGTCCCAGAAGCGATCTGTACATGCCTACTCAGTGCTAGAATATTTTCAAAATATAGGCTCAAAACATGCTAAAAATCGATATTTTAGGTGCATACAGGCGATCTCAAATTCAGGCTCAAAACACTCGAAAATTCGATATTTTGGGGTCCCAGAAGCGATCTGTACATGCCTACTCCGTGTTAGAGTATTTACAAAATACAGGCCCAAAACATGCTCAAAATCGATGTTTTAGGTGCCGAAAAGTCGATATGTGCATGTATCTTCTCTACCCGTTTATATCTCAAATTCTGGCCCTAAACACCCGAAAATTCGATATTTTTGGGTCCCAAAAGCTATCTGTACATGCCTACTCAGCGCTAGAATGTTTTCAAAATATAGGCTCAAAACATGCTCAAAATCGATATTTTAGGTGCCCAAAAGTCGATATGTGCATGCATCTTCTGTATTCGTTTATATCTCAAATTCAAGCTCAAAACACCCGAAAATTCGATATTTTGGGGTCCCAGAAGTGATCTGTACATGCCTACTTAGTGCTAGAATATTTTCAAAATATAGGCTCAAAACATGCTAAAAATCGATATTTTAGTTGCCAAAAAGTCGATATCTCAAATTCAGTCCCAAAACACCCGAAAATTCGATATTTTGGGGTCCCAGAAGCGATCTGTACATGCCTACTCCGTGTTAGAGTATTTGCAAAATTCAGGCCCAAAACATGCTGAAAATCGATATTTTTGGTGCCTAAAGACAATATGTGTATGCTTCTTCTATACTCGTTTATATCTCAAATTCAGGCTCAAAACACACGAAAATTCGATATTTTGGGGTCCCAGAAGCAATCTGTACATGCCTACTCAGTGCTAGAATGTTTTCAAAATATAGGCTCAAAACATGCTCAAAATCGATATTTTAGGTGCCCAAAAGTCGATATGTGCATGCATTTTCTGTACTCGTTTATATCTCAAATTCAGGCTCAAAACACTCGAAAATTCGATATTTTGGGGTCACAGAAGCGATCTGTACATGCCTACTCAGTGCTAGAATATTTTCAAAATATAGGCTCAAAACATGCTAAAAATCGATATTTTAGGTGCATAAAGGCGATCTCAAATTCAGGCTCAAAACACTCGAAAATTCGATATTTTGGGGTCCCAGAAGCGATCTGTACATGCCTACTCCGTGTTAGAGTATTTACAAAATACAGGCCCAAAACATGCTCAAAATCGATGTTTTAGGTGCCGAAAAGTCGATATGTGCATGCATCTTCTCTACCCGTTTATATCTCAAATTCTGGCCCTAAACACCAGAAAATTCGATATTTTTGGGTCCCAAAAGTTATCTGTACATGCCTACTCAGTGCTAGAATGTTTTCAAAATATAGGCTCAAAACATGCTAAAAATCGATATTTTAGGTGCCCAAAAGCCGATATGTGCATGCATCTTCTGTACTCGTTTATCTCTCAAATTCAGGCTCAAAACACCCGAAAATTCGATATTTTGGGGTCCCAGAAGCGATCTGTACATGCCTACTCAGTGCTAGAATATTTTCAAAATATAGGCTCAAAACATGCTCAAAATCGATATTTTAGGTGCCCAAAAGTCGATATGTGCATGCATTTTCTGTATTCGTTTATATCTCAAATTCAGGCTCAAAACACTCGAAAATTCGATATTTTGGGGTCCCAGAAGCGATCTGTACATGCCTACTCAGTGCTAGAATATTTTCAAAATATAGGCTCAAAACATGCTAAAAATCGATATTTTAGGTGCATAAAGGCGATATCTCAAATTCAGTCTCAAAACACCCGAAAATTCGATATTTTGGGGTCCCAGAAGCGATCTGTACATGCCTACTCCGTGTTAGAGTATTTACAAAATACAGGCCCAAAACATGCTCAAAATCGATGTTTTAGGTGCCGAAATGTCGATATGTGCATGCATCTTCAGTACACGTTTATATCTCAAATTCAGGCTCAAAGCACCCTAAAATTCGATATTTTGGGGTCCCAGAAGCGATCTGTACATGCCTACTCAGAGCTAGAATGTTTTCAAAATATTGGCTCAAAACATGCTCAAAATCGATATTTTAGGTGCCCAAAAGTCAATATGTGCATGCATCTTCTGTATTCGTTTATATCTCAAATTCAAGCTCAAAACACCCGAAAATTCGATATTTTGGGGTCCCAGAAGCGATCTGTACATGCTTACTCAGTGCTAGAATATTTTCAAAATATATGCTCAAAACATGCTAAAAATCGATATTTTAGGTGCCAAAAAGTCGATATCTCAAATTCAGTCCCAAAACACCCGAAAATTCTATATTTTGGGGTCACAGAAGCGATCTGTACATGCCTACTCCGTGTTAGAGTATTTGCAAAATTCAGGCCCAAAACATGCTGAAAATCGATATTTTTGGTGCCTAAAGTCAATATGTGTATGCTTCTTCTATTCTCGTTTATATCTCAAATTCAGGCTCAAAACACCCGAAAATTCGATATTTTGGGGTCCCAGAAGCAATCTGTACATGCCTACTCAGTGCTAGAATTTTTTCAAAATATAGGCTCAAAACATGCTCAAAATCGATATTTTAGGTGCCCAAAAGTCGATATGTGCATGCATCTTCTGTACTCGTTTATATCTCAAATTCAGGCTCAAAACACTCGAAAATTCGATATTTTTGGGTCCCAGAAGCGATCTGTACATGCCTACTCAGTGCTAGAATATTTTCAAAATATAGGCTCAAAACATGCTAAAAATCGATATTTTAGGTGCATAAAGGCGATCTCAAATTCAGGCTCAAAACACTCGAAAATTCGATATTTTGGGGTCCCAGAAGCGATCTGTACATGCCTACTCCGTGTTAAAGTATTTACAAAATACAGGCCAAAAACATACTGAAAATCGAACTTTTAGGTGCCCAAAATTCGATATGTGCATGCATCTTCTCTACCCGTTTATATCTCAAATTTTGGCCTTAAACACCCGAAAATTCGATATTTTTGGGTCCCAAAAGCGATCTGTACATGCCTACTCAGTGCTAGAATGTTTTCAAAATATAGGCTCAAAACATGCTCAAAATCGATATTTTAGGTGCCCAAAAGTCGATATGTGCATGCATCTTCTGTATTCGTTTATATCTCAAATTCAAGCTCAAAACACCCGAAAATTCGATATTTTGGGGTCCCAGAAGCGATCTGTACATGCCTACTCAGTGCTAGAATATTTTCAAAATATAGGCTGAAAACATGCTAAAAATCGATATTTTAGGTGCGTAAAGGCGATATCTCAAATTAAGGCCCAAAACACCAGAAAATTCGTTATTTTGGGGTCCCAGAAGCGATCTGTACATGCCTAACCCGTGTTAGAGTATTTTCAAAATTCAGGCCCAAAACATGCTCAAAATCGATATTTTTGGTGCCCAAAGTCAATATGTGTATGCTTCTTCTATACTCGTTTATATCTCAAATTCAGGCTCAAAACACCCGAAAATTCGATATTTAGGGGTCCCAGAAGCGATCTAAACATGCCTACTCCGTGTTAGAGTATTATCAAAATACAGGCCAAAAACATACTGAAAATCGATCTTTTAGGTGCCCAAAAGTCGATATGTGCATGCATCTTCTCTACCCGTTTATATCTCAAATTCAGGCCCTAAACACCCGAAAATTCGATATTTTTGGGTCCCAGAAGCGATGTGTACATGCCTACTCAGTGCTAGAATGTTTTCAAAATATAGGCTCAAAACATGCTCAAAATCGATATTTTAGGTGCCCAAAAGTCGATATGTGCATGCATCTTCTGTATTCGTTTATATCTCAATTTCAAGCTCAAAACACCCGAAAATTCGATATTTTTGGGTCCCAGAAGCGATCTGTACATGCCTACTCAGTGCTAGAATATTTTCAAAATATAGGCTCAAAACATGCTAAAAATCGATATTTTAGGTGCGTAAAAGCGATATCTCAAATTCAGGCCCAAAACACCCGAAAATTCGATATTTTGGGGTCCCAGAAGCGATCTGTACATGCCTACTCCGTGTTAGAGTATTTTCAAAATTCAGGCCCAAAACATGCTGAAAATCGATATTTTTGGTGCCCAAAGTCAATATGTGTATGCATCTTCTATACTCGTTTATATCTCAAATTCAGGCACAAAACACCCGAAAATTCGATATTTAGGGGTCCCAGAAGAGATCTAAACATGCCTACTCCGTGTTAGAGTATTATCAAAATACAGGCCAAAAACATACTGAAAATCGATCTTTTAGGTGCCCAAAAGTCGATATGTGCATGCATCTTCTCTACCCGTTTATATCTCAAATTCAGGCCCTAAATACCCGAAAATTCGATATTTTTGGGTCCCAAAAGCGATCTGTACATGCCTACTCAGTGCTAGAATGTTTTCAAAATATAGGCTCAAAACATGATCAAAATCGATATTTTAGGTGCCCAAAAGTCGATATGTGCATGCATCTTCTGTATTCGTTTATATCTCAAATTCAAGCTCAAAACACCCGAAAATTCGATATTTTGGGGTCCCAGAAGCGATCTGTACATGCCTACTCAGTGCTAGAATATTTTCAAAATATAGGCTGAAAACATGCTAAAAATCGATATTTTAGGTGCGTAAAGGCGATATCTCAAATTCCGGCCCAAAACACCCGAAAATTCGATATTTTGGGGTCCCAGAAGCGATCTGTACATGCCTACTCAGTGCTAGAATGTTTTCAAAATATAGGCTCAAAACATGCTCAAAATCGATATTTTTGGTGCCCAAAGTCAATATGTGTTTGCATCTTCTATACTCGTTTATATCTCAAATTCAGGCTCAAAACACCCGAAAATTCTATATTTTGGAGTCCCAGAAGCGATCTGTACATGCCTACTCAGTGCTAGAATATTTTCAAAATATAGGCTCAAAACATGCTAAAAATCTATATTTTAGGAGCGTAAAGGCGATATCACAAATTAAGGCCCAAAACACCAGAAAATTCGTTATTTTGGGGTCCCAGAAGCGATCTGTACATGCCTACTCCGTGTTAGAGTATTTTCAAAATTCAGGCCCAAAACATGCTGAAAATCGATATTTTTGGTGCCCAAAGTCAATATGTGTATGCTTCTTCTATACTCGTTTATATCTCAAATTCAGGCTCAAAACACCCGAAATTTCTATATTTAGGGGTCCCAGAAGCGATCTAAACATGCCTACTCCGTGTTAGAGTATTATCAAAATACAGGAAAAAAACATACTGAAAATCGATCTTTTAGATGCCCAAAAGTCGATATGTGCATGCATCTTCTCTACCCGTTTATATCTCAAATTCTGGCCCTAAACACCAGAAAATTCGATATTTTTGGGTCCCAGAAGCGATCTGTACATGCCTACTCAGTGCTAGAATGTTTTCAAAATATAGGCTCAAAACATGGTCAAAATCGATATTTTAGGTGCCCAAAAGTCGATATGTGCATGCATCTTCTGTATTCGTTTATATCTCAAATTCAAGCTCAAAACACCCGAAAATTCGTTATTTTGGGGTCCCAGAAGCGATCTGTACATGCCTACTCAGTGCTAGAATATTTTCAAAATATAGGCTGAAAACATGCTAAAAATCGATATTTTAGGTGCGTAAAGGCGATATCTCAAATTCAGGCCCAAAACACCCGAAAATTCGATATTTTGGGGTCCCAGAAGCGATCTGTACATGCCTACTCCGTGTTAGAGTATTTACAAAATACAGGCCCAAAACATGCTCAAAATCGATGTTTTAGGTGCCGAAAAGTCGATATGTGCATGCATCTCCTCTACCCGTTTATATCTCAAATTCTGGCCCTAAACACCCAAAAATTCGATATTTTTGGATCCCAAAAGTGATCTGTACATGGCTACTCAGTGCTAGAATGTTTTCAAAATATAGGCTCAAAACATGCTCAAAATCGATATTTTAGGTGCCAAAAAGTCGATATCTCAAATTCAGTCCCAAAACACCCGAAAATTCGATATTTTGGGGTCCCAGAAGCGATCTGTACATGCCTACTCCGTGTTAGAGTATTTGCAAAATTCAGGCCCAAAACATGCTGAATATCGATATTTTTGGTGCCCAAAGTCAATATGTGTATGCATCTGCTATAATCGTTTATATCTCAAATTCAGGCTCAAAACACTCGAAAATTCGATATTTTTGGGTCCCAGAAGCGATCTGTACATGCCTACTCAGTGCTGGAATGTTTTCAAAATATAGGCTCAAAACATGCTCAAAATCGATGTTTTAGGTGCCGAAAAGTCGATATGTGCATGCATCTCCTCTACCAGTTTATATCTCAAATTCTGGCCCTAAACACCCAAAAATTCGATATTTTTGGATCCCAAAAGTGATCTGTACATGGCTACTCAGTGCTAGAATGTTTTCAAAATATAGGCTCAAAACATGCTCAAAATCGATATTTTAGGTGCCAAAAAGTCGATATCTCAAATTCAGTCCCAAAACACCCGAAAATTCGATATTTTGGGGTCCCAGAAGCGATCTGTACATGCCTACTCCGTGTTAGAGTATTTTCAAAATTCAGGCCCAAAACATGCTCAAAATCGATATTTTTGGTGCCCAAAGTCAATATGTGTATGCTTCTTCTATACTCGTTTATATCTCAAATTCAGGCTCAAAACACCCGAAAATTCGATATTTAGGGGTCCCAGAAGCGATCTGTACATGCCTACTCAGTGCTAGAATATTTTCAAAATATAGGCTGAAAACATGCTAAAAATCGATATTTTAGGTGCGTAAAGGCGATATCTCAAATTCAGGCCCAAAACACCCGAAAATTCGATATTTTGGGGTCCCAGAAGCGATCTAAACATGCCTACTCCGTGTTAGAGTATTATCAAAATACAGGCCAAAAACATACTGAAAATCGATCTTTTAGGTGCCCAAAAGTCGATATGTGCATGCATCTTCTCTACCCGTTTATATCTCAAATTCTGGCCCTAAACACCCGAAAATTCGATATTTTTGGGTCCCAGAAGCGATGTGTACATGCCTACTCAGTGCTAGAATGTTTTCAAAATATAGGCTCAAAACATGCTCAAAATCGATATTTTAGGTGCCCAAAAGTCGATATGTGCATGCATCTTCTGTATTCGTTTATATCTCAATTTCAAGCTCAAAACACCCGAAAATTCGATATTTTTGGGTCCCAGAAGCGATCTGTACATGCCTACTCAGTGCTAGAATATTTTCAAAATATAGGCTGAAAACATGCTAAAAATCGATATTTTAGGTGCGTAAAGGCGATATCTCAAATTTAGGCCCAAAACACCCGAAAATTCGATATTTTGGGGTCCCAGAAGCGATCTGTACATGCCTACTCCGTGTTAGAGTATTTACAAAATACAGGCCCAAAACATGCTCAAAATCGATGTTTTAGGTGCCGAAAAGTCGATAGGTGCATGCATCTTCTCTACCCGTTTATATCTCAAATTCTGGCCCTAAACACCCGAAAATTCGATATTTTTGGATCCCAAAAGCGATCTGTACATGGCTACTCAGTGCTAGAATGTTTTCAAAATATAGGCTCAAAACATGCTCAAAATCGATATTTTAGGTGCCAAAAAGTCGATATCTCAAATTCAGTCCCAAAACACCCGAAAATTCGATATTTTGGGATCCCAGAAGCGATCTGGACATGCCTACTCCGTGTTAGAGTATTTGCAAAATTCAGGCCCAAAACATGCTGAAAATCGATATTTTTGGTGCCTAAAGTCAATATGTGTATGCTTCTTCTATACTCGTTTATATCTCAAATTCAGGCTCAAAACACCCGAAAATTCGATATTTTGGAGTCCCAGAAGCGATCTGTACATGCCTACTCAGTGCTAGAATGTTTTCAAAATATAGGCTCAAAACATGCTCAAAATCGATATTTTAGGTGCCCAAAAGTCGATATGTGCATGCATCTTCTGTATTCGTTTATATCTCAAATTCAAGCTCAAAACACCCGAAAATTCGATATTTTGGGGTTCCAGAAGCGATCTGTACATGCCTACTCAGTGCTAGAATATTTTCAAAATATAGGCTCAAAACATGCTAAAAATCGATATTTTAGGTGCGTAAAGGCGATATCTCAAATTCCGGCCCAAAACACCCGAAAATTCGATATTTTGGGGTCCCAGAAGCGATCTGTACATGCCTACTCAGTGCTAGAATGTTTTCAAAATATAGGCTCAAAACATGCTCAAAATCGATATTTTTGGTGCCCAAAGTCAATATGTGTTTGCATCTTCTATACTCGTTTATATCTCAAATTCAGGCTCAAAACACCCGAAAATTCGATATTTTGGAGTCCCAGAAGCGATCTGTACATGCCTACTCAGTGCTAGAATATTTTCAAAATATAGGCTCAAAACATGCTAAAAATCAATATTTTAGGAGCGTAAAGGCGATATCACAAATTAAGGCCCAAAACACCAGAAAATTCGTTATTTTGGGGTCCCAGAAGCGATCTGTACATGCCTACTCCGTGTTAGAGTATTTTCAAAATTCAGGCCCAAAACATGCTGAAAATCGATATTTTTGGTGCCCAAAGTCAATATGTGTATGCTTCTTCTATACTCGTTTATATCTCAAATTCAGGCTCAAAACACCCGAAAATTCTATATTTAAGGGTCCCAGAAGCGATCTAAACATGCCTACTCCGTGTTAGAGTATTATCAAAATACAGGAAAAAAACATACTGAAAATCGATCTTTTAGATGCCCAAAAGTCGATATGTGCATGCATCTTCTCTACCCGTTTATATCTCAAATTCTGGCCCTAAACACCCGAAAATTCGATATTTTTGGGTCCCAGAAGCGATCTGTACATGCCTACTCAGTGCTAGAATGTTTTCAAAATATAGGCTCAAAACATGGTCAAAATCGATATTTTAGGTGCCCAAAAGTCGATATGTGCATGCATCTTCTGTATTCGTTTATATCTCAAATTCAAGCTCAAAACACCCGAAAATTCGTTATTTTGGGGTCCCAGAAGCGATCTGTACATGCCTACTCAGTGCTAGAATATTTTCAAAATATAGGCTGAAAACATGCTAAAAATCGATATTTTAGGTGCGTAAAGGCGATATCTCAAATTCAGGCCCAAAACACCCGAAAATTCGATATTTTGGGGTCCCAGAAGCGATCTGTACATGCCTACTCCGTGTTAGAGTATTTACAAAATACAGGCCCAAAACATGCTCAAAATCGATGTTTTCGGTGCCGAAAAGTCGATATGTGCATGCATCTCCTCTACCCGTTTATATCTCAAATTCTGGCCCTAAACACCCAAAAATTCGATATTTTTGGATCCCAAAAGTGATCTGTACATGGCTACTCAGTGCTAGAATGTTTTCAAAATATAGGCTCAAAACATGCTCAAAATCGATATTTTAGGTGCCAAAAAGTCGATATCTCAAATTCAGTCCCAAAACACCCGAAAATTCGATATTTTGGGGTCCCAGAAGCGATCTGTACATGCCTACTCCGTGTTAGAGTATTTGCAAAATTCAGGCCCAAAACATGCTGAATATCGATATTTTTGGTGCCCAAAGTCAATATGTGTATGCATCTGCTATACTCGTTTATATCTCAAATTCAGGCTCAAAACACTCGAAAATTCGATATTTTTGGGTCCCAGAAGCGATCTGTACATGCCTACTCAGTGCTGGAATGTTTTCAAAATATAGGCTCAAAACATGCTCAAAATCGATGTTTTAGGTGCCGAAAAGTCGATATGTGCATGCATCTCCTCTACCCGTTTATATCTCAAATTCTGGCCCTAAACACCCAAAAATTCGATATTTTTGGATCCCAAAAGTGATCTGTACATGGCTACTCAGTGCTAGAATGTTTTCAAAATATAGGCTCAAAACATGCTCAAAATCGATATTTTAGGTGCCAAAAAGTCGATATCTCAAATTCAGTCCCAAAACACCCGAAAATTCGATATTTTGGGGTCCCAGAAGCGATCTGTACATGCCTACTCCGTGTTAGAGTATTTTCAAAATTCAGGCCCAAAACATGCTCAAAATCGATATTTTTGGTGCCCAAAGTCAATATGTGTATGCTTCTTCTATACTCGTTTATATCTCAAATTCAGGCTCAAAACACCCGAAAATTCGATATTTAGGGGTCCCAGAAGCGATCTGTACATGCCTACTCAGTGCTAGAATATTTTCAAAATATAGGCTGAAAACATGCTAAAAATCGATATTTTAGGTGCGTAAAGGCGATATCTCAAATTCAGGCCCAAAACACCCGAAAATTCGATATTTTGGGGTCCCAGAAGCGATCTGTACATGCCTACTCCGTGTTAGAGTATTTACAAAATACAGGCCTAAAACATGCTCAAAATCGATGTTTTAGGTGCCGAAAAGTCGATATGTGTATGCATCTTCTCTACCCGTTTATTTCTCAAATTCTGGCCCTAAACACCCGAAAATTCGATATTTTTGGATCCCAAAAGCGATCTGTACATGGCTACTCAGTGCTAGAATGTTTTCAAAATATAGGCTCAAAACATGCTCAAAATCGATATTTTAGGTGCCAAAAAGTCGATATCTCAAATTCAGTCCCAAAACACCCGAAAATTCGATATTTTGGGGTCCCAGAAGCGATCTGTACATGCCTACTTCGTGTTAGAGTATTTGCAAATTTCAGGCCCAAAACATGCTGAAAATCGATATTTTTGGTGCCTAAAGTCAATATGTGTATGCTTCTTCTATACTCGTTTATATCTCAAATTCAGGCTCAAAACACCCGAAAATTCGATATTTTGGAGTCCCAGAAGCGATCTGTACATGCCTACTCAGTTCTAGAATATTTTCAAAATATAGGCTCAAAACATGCTAAAAATCTATATTTTAGGAGCGTAAAGGCGATATCTCAAATTAAGGCCCAAAACACCAGAAAATTCGTTATTTTGGGGTCCCAGAAGCGATCTGTACATGCCTACTCCGTGTTAGAGTATTTTCAAAATTCAGGCCCAAAACATGCTGAAAATCGATATTTTTGGTGCCCAAAGTCAATATGTGTATGCTTCTTCTATACTCGTTTATATCTCAAATTCAGGCTTAAAACACCCGAAAATTCGATATTTAGGGGTCCCAGAAGCGATCTAAACATGCCTACTCCGTGTTAGAGTATTATCAAAATACAGGCCAAAAACATACTGAAAATCGATCTTTTAGGTGCCCAAAAGTCGATATGTGCATGCATCTTCTCTACCCGTTTATATCTCAAATTCTGGCCCTAAACACCCGAAAATTCGATATTTTTGGGTCCCAGAAGCGATCTGTACATGCCTACTCAGTGCTAGAATGTTTTCAAAATATAGGCTCAAAACATGGTCAAAATCGATATTTTAGGTGCCCAAAAGTCGATATGTGCATGCATCTTCTGTATTCGTTTATATCTCAAATTCAAGCTCAAAACACCCGAAAATTCGATATTTTGGGGTCCCAGAAGCGATCTGTACATGCCTACTCAGTGCTAGAATATTTTCAAAATATAGGCTGAAAACATGCTGTAAATCGATATTTTAGGTGCGTAAAGGCGATATCTCAAATTCAGGCCCAAAACACCCGAAAATTCGATATTTTGGGGTCCCAGAAGCGATCTGTACATGCCTACTCCGTGTTAGAGTATTTACAAAATACAGGCCCAAAACATGCTCAAAATCGATGTTTTAGGTGCCGAAAAGTCGATATGTGCATGCATCTCCTCTACCCGTTTATATCTCAAATTCTGGCCCTAAACACCCAAAAATTCGATATTTTTGGATCCCAAAAGCGATCTGTACATGGCTACTCAGTGCTAGAATATTTTCAAAATATAGGCTCAAAACATGCTAAAAATCGATATTTTAGGTGCATAAAGGCGATCTCAAATTCAGGCTCAAAACACTCGAAAATTCGATATTTTTGGGTCCCAGAAGCAATCTGTACATGCCTACTCCGTGTTAGAGTATTTTCAAAATTCAGGCCCAAAACATGCTGAATATCGATATTTTTGGTGCCCAAAGTCAATATGTGTATGCATCTGCTATACTCGTTTATATCTCAAATTCAGGCTCAAAACACTCGAAAATTCGATATTTTTGGGTCCCAGAAGCGAACTGTACATGCCTACTCAGTGCTAGAATGTTTTCAAAATATAGGCTTAAAACATGCTCAAAATCGATATTTTAGGTGCCCAAAAGTCGATATGTGCATGCATCTTCTGTATTCGTTTATATCTCAAATTCAAGCTCAAAACACCCGAAAATTCGATATTTTGGGGTCCCAGAAGCGATCTGTACATGCCTACTCAGTACTAGAATATTTTCAAAATATAGGCTCAAAACATGCTAAAAATCGATATTTTAGGTGCATAAAGGCGATATCTCAAATTCAGGCCCAAAACACCCGAAAATTCGATATTTTGGGGTCCCAGAAGCGATCTGTACATGCCTACTCCGTGTTAGAGTTTTTTCAAAATTCAGGCCAAAAACATGCTGAAAATCGATATTTTTGGTGCACAAAGTCAATATGTGTATGCATCTTCTATACTCGTTTATATCTCAAATTCAGGCTCAAAACACCCGAAAATTCGATATTTTGGGGTCCCAGAAGCGATCTGTACATGCCTACTCAGTACTAGAATATTTTCAAAATATAGGCTCAAAACATGCTAAAAATCGATATTTTAGGTGCGTAAAGGCGATATCTCAAATTCAGGCCCAAAACACCCGAAAATTCGATATTTTGGGGTCCCAGAAGCGATCTGTACATGCCTACTCCGTGTTAGAGTATTTTCAAAATTCAGGCCCAAAACATGCTGAAAATCGACATTTTTGGTGCCCAAAGTCAATATGTGTATGCATCTTCTATACTCGTTTATATCTCAAATTAAGGCTCAAAACACCCGAAAATTCGATATTTTGGGGTCCCAGAAGCGATCTGTACATGCCTACTCAGTGCTAGAATGTTTTCAAAATATAGGCTCAAAACATGCTCAAAATCGATATTTTTGGTGCCCAAAGTCAATATGTGTATGCATCTTCTATACTCGTTTATATCTCAAATTAAGGCTCAAAACACCCGAAAATTCGATATTTTGGGGTCCCAGAAGCGATCTGTACATGCCTACTCAGTGCTAGAATATTTTCAAAATATAGGCTCAAAACATGCTAAAAATCTTTATTTTTAGGAGCGTAAAGGCGATATCTCAAATTAAGGCCCAAAACACCCAAAAATTCGTTATTTTGGGGTCCCAGAAGCGATCTGTACATGCCTACTCCGTGTTAGAGTATTTTCAAAATTCAGGCCCAAAACATGCTGAAAATCGATATTTTTGGTGCCCAAAGTCAATATATGTATGCATCTTCTATACTCGTTCATATCTCAAATTCAGGCTCAAAACACCCGAAAATTCGATATTTAGGGGTCCCAGAAGCGATCTGTACATGCCTACTCCGTGTTAGAGTATTATCAAAATACAGGCCAAAAACATACTGAAAATCGATCTTTTAGGTGCCCAAAAGTCGATATGTGCATGCATCTTCTTTACCCGTTTATATCTCAAATTCTGGCCCTAAACACCCGAAAATTCGATATTTTGGGGTCCCAGAAGCGATCTGTACATGCCTACTCAGTGCTAGAATATTTTCAAAATATAGGCTCAAAACATGCTAAAAATCTTTATTTTTAGGAGCGTAAAGGCGATATCTCAAATTAAGGCCCAAAACACCCAAAAATTCGTTATTTTGGGGTCCCAGAAGCGATCTGTACATGCCTACTCCGTGTTAGAGTATTTTCAAAATTCAGGCCCAAAACATGCTGAAAATCGATATTTTTGGTGCCCAAAGTCAATATGTGTATGCATCTTCTATACTCGTTCATATCTCAAATTCAGGCTCAAAACACCCAAAAATTCGATATTTAGGGGTCCCAGAAGCGATCTGTACATGCCTACTCCGTGTTAGAGTATTATCAAAATACAGGCCAAAAACATACTGAAAATCGATCTTTTAGGTGCCCAAAAGTCGATATGTGCATGCATCTTCTTTACCCGTTTATATCTCAAATTCTGGCCCTAAACACCCGAAAATTCGATATTTTTGGGTCCCAAAAGCGAACTGTACATGCCTACTCAGTGCTAGAATGTTTTCAAAATATAGGCTCAAAACATGCTCAAAATCGATATTTTAGGTGCCCAAAAGTCGATATGTGCATGCATCTTCTGTATTCGTTTATATCACAAATTCAAGCTCAAAACACCCGAAAATTTGATATTTTGGGGTCCCAGAAGCGATCTGTACATGCCTACTCAGTGCTAGAATATTTTCAAAATATAGGCTCAAAACATGCTAAAAATCTTTATTTTTAGGAGCGTAAAGGCGATATCTCAAATTAAGGCCCAAAACACCCAAAAATTCGATATTTAGGGGTCCCAGAAGCGATCTGTACATGCCTACTCCGTGTTAGAGTATTTACAAAATACAGGCCCAAAACATGCTCAAAATCGATGTTTTAGGTGCCGAAAAGTCTATATGTGCATGCATCTTCTCTACCCGTTTATATCTCAAATTCTGGCCCTAAACACCCGAAAATTCGATATTTTTGGATCCCAAAAGCGATCTGTACATGGCTACTCAGTGCTAGAATGTTTTCAAAATATAGGCTCAAAACATGCTCAAAATCGATATTTTAGGTGCCAAAAAGTCGATATCTCAAATTCAGTCCCAAAACACCCGAAAATTCGATATTTTGGGGTCCCAGAAGCGATCTGTACATGCCTACTCCGTGTTAGAGTATTTGCAAAATTCAGGCCCAAAACATGCTGAAAATCGATATTTTTGGTGCCTAAAGTCAATATGTGTATGCTTCTTCTATACTCGTTTATATCTCAAATTCAGGCTCAAAACACCCTAAAATTCGATATTTTGGGGTCCCAGAAGCAATCTGTACATGCCTACTCAGTGCTAGAATTTTTTCAAAATAAAGGCTCAAAACATGCTCAAAATCGATATTTTAGGTGCCCAAAAGTCGATATGTGCATGCATCTTCTGTACTCGTTTATATCTCAAATTCAGGCTCAAAACACTCGAAAATTCGATATTTTTGGGTCCCAGAAGCGATCTGTACATGCCTACTCAGTGCTAGAATGTTTTCAAAATATAGGCTCAAAACATGCTCAAAATCGATATTTTAGGTGCCCAAAAGTCGATATGTGCATGCATCTTCTGTATTCGTTTATATCTCAAATTCAAGCTCATAACACCCGAAAATTCGATATTTTGGGGTCCCAGAAGCGATCTGTACATGCCTACTCAGTGCTAGAATATTTTCAAAATATAGGTTTAAAACATGCTAAAAATCGATATTTTAGGTGCGTAAAGGCGATATCTCAAATTCAGGCCCAAAACACCCGAAAATTCGATATTTTGGGGTCCCAGAAGCGATCTGTACATGCCTACTCCGTGTTAGAGTATTTTCAAAATTCAGGCCCAAAACATGCTGAAAATCGATATTTTTGGTGCCCAAAGTCAATATGTGTATGCATGTTCTATACTCGTTTATATCTCAAATTCAGGCTCAAAACACTCGAAAATTCGATATTTTGGGGTCCCAGAAGCGATCTGTACATGTCTACTCAGTGCTAGAATGTTTTCAAAGTATAGGCTCAAAACATGCTCAAAATCGATATTTTAGGTGCCCAAAAGTCGATATGTGCATGCATCTTCTGTACTCGTTTATATCTCAAATTCAGGCTCAAAACACCCGAAAATTTAATATTTTGGGTTCCCAGAAGCGATCTGTACATGCCTACTCAGTGCTAGAATATTTTCAAAATATAGGCTCAAAACATGCTCAAAATCTATATTTTTGGAGCGTAAAGGCGATATCTCAAATTAAGGCCCAAAACACCAGAAAATTCGATATTTTGGGGTCCCAGAAGCGATCTGTACATGCCTACTCCGTGTTAGAGTAATTTCAAAATTCAGGCCCAAAACATGCTGAAAATCGACATTTTTGGTGCCCAAAGTCAATATGTGTATGCATCTTCTATACTCGTTTATATCTCAAATTAAGGCTCAAAACACCCTAAAATTCGATATTTTGAGGTCCCAGAAGCGATCTGTACATGCCTACTCAGTGCTAGAATGTTTTCAAAATATAGGCTCAAAATATGCTCAAAATCGATATTTTTGGTGCCCAAAGTCAATATGTGTATGCATGTTCTATACTCGTTTATATCTCAAATTCAGGCTCAAAACACTCGAAAATTCGATATTTTGGGGTCCCAGAAGCGATCTGTACATGTCTACTCAGTGCTAGAATGTTTTCAAAGTATAGGCTCAAAACATGCTCAAAATCGATATTTTAGGTGCCCAAAAGTCGATATGTGCATGCATCTTCTGTACTCGTTTATATCTCAAATTCAGGCTCAAAACACCCGAAAATTTAATATTTTGGGGTCCCAGAAGCGATCTGTACATGCCTACTCAGTGCTAGAATATTTTCAAAATATAGGCTCAAAACATGCTCAAAATCTATATTTTTGGAGCGTAAAGGCGATATCTCAAATTAAGGCCCAAAACACCAGAAAATTCGATATTTTGGGGTCCCAGAAGCGATCTGTACATGCCTACTCCGTGTTAGAGTAATTTCAAAATTCAGGCCCAAAACATGCTGAAAATCGACATTTTTGGTGCCCAAAGTCAATATGTGTATGCATCTTCTATACTCGTTTATATCTCAAATTAATGCTCAAAACACCCGAAAATTCGATATTTTGAGGTCCCAGAAGCGATCTGTACATGCCTACTCAGTGCTAGAATGTTTTCAAAATATAGGCTCAAAATATGCTCAAAATCGATATTTTTGGTGCCCAAAGTCAATATGTGTATGCATCTTCTATACTCGTTTATATCTCAAATTCAGGCTCAAAACACCCGAAAATTCGATATTTTGGGGTCCCAGAAGCGATCTGTACATGCCTACTCAGTGCTAGAATATTTTCAAAATATAGGCTCAAAACATGCTAAAAATCGATATTTTAGGTGCATACAGGCGATCTCAAATTCAGGCTCAAAACACTCGAAAATTCGATATTTTGGGGTCCCAGAAGCGATCTGTATATGCCTACTCCGTGTTAGAGTATTTACAAAATACAGGCCCAAAACATGCTCAAAATCGATGTTTTAGGTGCCGAAAAGTCGATATGTGCATGCATCTTCTCTACCCGTTTATATCTCAAATTCTGGCCCTAAACACCCAAAAATTCGATATTTTTGAGTCCCAAAAGCTATCTGTACATGCCTACTCAGTGCTAGAATGTTTTCAAAATATAGGCTCAAAACATGCTTAAAATCGATATTTTAGGTGCCCAAAAGTCGATATGTGCATGCATCTTCTGTATTCGTTTATATCTCAAATTCAAGCTCAAAACACCCGAAAATTCGATATTTTGGGGTCCCAGAAGTGATCTGTACATGCCTACTCAGTGCTAGAATATTTTCAAAATATAGGCTCAAAACATGCTAAAAATCGATATTTTAGGTGCCAAAAAGTCGATATCTCAAATTCAGTCGCAAAACATCCGAAAATTCGATATTTTGGGGTCCCAGAAGCGATCTGTACATGCCTACTCCGTGTTAGAGTATTTGCAAAATTCAGGCCCAAAACATGCTGAAAATCGATATTTTTGGTGCCTAAAGTCAATATGTGTATGCTTCTTCTATACTCGTTTATATCTCAAATTCAGGCTCAAAACACCCGAAAATTCGATATTTTGGGGTCCCAGAAGCAATCTGTACATGCCTACTCAGTGCTAGAATTTTTTTCAAAATAAAGGCTCAAAACATGCTCAAAATCGATATTTTAGGTGCCCAAAAGTCGATATGTGCATGCATCTTCTTTACTCGTTTATATCTCAAATTCAGGCTCAAAACACTCGAAAATTCGATATTTTGGGGTCCCAGAAGCGATCTGTACATGCCTACTCAGTGCTAGAATATTTTCAAAATATAGGCTCAAAACATGCTAAAAATCGATATTTTAGGTGCATACAGGCGATCTCAAATTCAGGCTCAAAACACTCGAAAATTCGATATTTTGGGGTCCCAGAAGCGATCTGTACATGCCTACTCCGTGTTAGAGTATTTACAAAATACAGGCCCAAAACATGCTCAAAATCGATGTTTTAGGTGCCGAAAAGTCGATATGTGCATGCATCTTCTCTACCCGTTTATATCTTAAATTCTGGCCCTAAACACCCGAAAATTCGATATTTTTGGGTCCCAAAAGCGATCTGTACATGCCTACTCAGTGCTAGAATGTTTTCAAAATATAGGCTCAAAACATGCTCAAAATCGATATTTTAGGTGCCCAAAAGTCGATATGTGCATGCATCTTCTGTATTCGTTTATATCTCAAATTCAAGCTCAAAACACCCGAAAATTCGATATTTTGGGGTCCCAGAAGCGATCTGTACATGCCTACTCAGTGCTAGAATATTTTCAAAATATAGGCTCAAAACTTGCTAAAAATCGATATTTTAGGTGCAAAAAAGTCGATATCTCAAATTCAGTCCCAAATCACCCGAAAATTCGATATTTTGGGGTCCCAGAAGCGATCTGTACATGCCTACTCCGTGTTAAAGTATTTGCAAAATTCAGGCCCAAAACATGCTGAAAATCGATATTTTTGGTGCCTAAAGTCAATATGTGTATGCTTCTTCTATACTCGTTTATATCTCAAATTCAGGCTCAAAACACCCGAAAATTCGATATTTTGGGGTCCCAGAAGCAATCTGTACATGCCTACTCAGAGCTAGAATTTTTTCAAAATATAGGCTCAAAACATGCTCAAAATCGATATTTTAGGTGCCCAAAAGTCGATATGTGCATGCATCTTCTGTACTCGTTTATATCTCAAATTCAGGCTCAAAACACTCGAAAATTCGATATTTTGGGGTCCCAGAAGCGATCTGTACATGCCTACTCAGTGCTAGAATATTTTCAAAATATAGACTCAAAACATGCTAAAAATCGATATTTTAGGTGCATACAGGCGATCTCAAATTCAGGCTCAAAACACTCGAAAATTCGATATTTTGGGGTCCCAGAAGCGATCTGTACAGTCGGCGGCAGAAGTCCTGTCGCCTCACCTGCTTCACCGAGACATGCAGTGTTCATGGACTCGAGAAATAAGCACGTTTTCTACACTTAATAATCTCGAGTCTATGACCATCGCGTGCCTCGGTGAAGCAAGTGAGGCGACAGGACTTTTGCCGCCGACTGTACATGCCTACTCCGTGTTACAGTATTTACAAAATACAGGCCCAAAACATGCTCAAAATCGATGTTTTAGGTGCCGAAAAGTCGATATGTGCATGCATCTTCTCTACCCGTTTATATCTCAAATTCTGGCCCTAAACACCCGAAAATTCGATATTTTTGGGTCCCAAAAGCTATCTGTACATGCCTACTCAGCGCTAGAATGTTTTCAAAATATAGGCTCAAAACATGCTCAAAATCGATATTTTAGGTGCCCAAAAGTCGATATGTGCATGCATCTTCTGTATTCGTTTATATCTCAAATTCAAGCTCAAAACACCCGAAAATTCGATATTTTGGGGTCCCAGAAGCGATCTGTACATGCCTACTCAGTGCTAGAATATTTTCAAAATATAGGCTCAAAACATGCTAAAAATCGATATTTTAGGTGCCAAAAAGTCGATATCTCAAATTCAGTCCCAAAACACCCGAAAATTCGATATTTTGGGGTCCCAGAAGCGATCTGTACATGCCTACTCCGTGTTAGAGTATTTGCAAAATTCAGGCCCAAATCATGCTGAAAATCGATATTTTTGGTGCCTAAAGTCAATATGTGTTTGCTTCTTCTATACTCGTTTATATCTCAAATTCAGGCTCAAAACACCCGAAAATTCGATATTTTGGGGTCCCAGAAGCAATCTGTACATGCCTACTCAGTGCTAGAATTTTTTCAAAATTTAGGCTCAAAACATGCTCAAAATCGATATTTTAGGTGCCCAAAAGTCGATATGTGCATGCATCTTCTGTACTCGTTTATATCTCAAATTCAGGCTCAAAACACTCGAAAATTCGATATTTTGGGGTCCCAGAAGCGATCTGTACATGCCTACTCAGTGCTAGAATATTTTCAAAATATAGGCTCAAAACATGCTAAAAATCGATATTTTAGGTGCATAAAGGCGATCTCAAATTCAGGCTCAAAACACTCGAAAATTCGATATTTTGGGGTCCCAGAAGCGATCTGTACATGCCTACTCCGTGTTAGAGTATTTACAAAATACAGGCCCAAAACATGCTCAAAATCGCTGTTTTAGGTGCCGAAAAGTCGATATGTGCATGCATCTTCTCTACCCGTTTATATCTCAAATTCTGGCCCTAAACACCCGAAAATTCGATATTTTTGGGTCCCAAAAGCTATCTGTACATGCCTACTCAGTGCTAGATTGTTTTCAAAATATAGGCTCAAAACATGCTCAAAATCGATATTTTAGGTTCCCAAAAGTCGATATGTGCATGCATCTTCTGTATTCGTTTATATCTCAAATTCAAGCTCAAAACACCCGAAAATTCGATATTTTGGGGTCCCAGAAGCGATCTGTACATGCCTACTCAGTGCTAGAATGTTTTCAAAATATAGGCTCAAAACATGCTAAAAATCGATATTTTAGGTGCCAAAAAGTCGATATCTCAAATTCAGTCCCAAAATTCCCGAAATTTCGATATTTTGGGGTCCCAGAAGCGATCTGTACATGCCTACTCCGTGTTAGAATATTTGCAAAATTCAGGCCCAAAACATGCTGAAAATCGATATTTTTGGTGCCTAAAGTCAATATGTGTATGCTTCTTCTATACTCGTTTATATCTCAAATTCAGGCTCAAAACACCCGAAAATTCGATATTTTGGGGTCCCAGAAGCAATCTGTACATGCCTACTCAGTGCTAGAATTTTTTCAAAATAAAGGCTCAAAACATGCTCAAAATCGATATTTTAGGTGCCCAAAAGTCGATATGTGCATGCATCTTCTGTACTCGTTTATATCTCAAATTCAGGCTCAAAACACTCGAAAATTCGATATTTTTGGGGTCCCAGAAGCGATCTGTACATGCCTACTCAGTGCTAGATTTTTTTCAAAATATAGGCTCAAAACATGCTAAAAATCGATATTTTAGGTGCATAAAGGCGATCTCAAATTCAGGCTCAAAACACTCGAAAATTCGATATTTTTGGGTCCCAGAAGCAATCTGTACATGCCTACTCCGTGTTAGAGTATTTTCAAAATTCAGGCCCAAAACATACTGAATATCGATATTTTTGGTGCCCAAAGTCAATATGTGTATGCATCTGCTATACTCGTTTATATCTCAAATTCAGGCTCAAAACACCCGAAAATTCGATATTTTTGGGTCCCAGAATCGATCTGTACATGCCTACTCAGTGCTAGAATGTTTTCAAAATATAGGCTCAAAACATGCTCAAAATCGATATTTTTGGTGCCCAAAGTCAATATGTGTATGCATCTTCTATACTCGTTTATATCTCAAATTCAGGCTCAAAACACCCGAAAATTCGATATTTTGGGGTCCCAGAAGCAATCTGTACATGCCTACTCAGTGCTAGAATATTTTCAAAATATAGGCTCAAAACATGCTAAAAATCTTTATTTTAGGAGCGTAAAGGCGATATCTCAAATTAAGGCCCAAAACACCCAAAAATTCGTTATATTGGGTTCCCAGAAGCGATCTGTACATGCCTACTCCGTGTTAGAGTATTTTCAAAATTCAGGCCCAAAACATGCTGAAAATCGATATTTTTGGTGCCCTAAGTCAATATGTGTATGCATCTTCTATACTCGTTCATATCTCAAATTCAGGCTCAAAACACCCGAAAATTCGATATTTAGGGGTCCCAGAAGCGATCTGTACATGCCTACTCCGTGTTAGAGTATTATCAAAATACAGGCCAAAAACATACTGAAAATCGATCTTTTAGGTGCCCAAAAGTCGATATGTGCATGCATCTTCTTTACCCGTTTATATCTCAAATTCTGGCCCTAAACACACGAAAATTCGATATTTTTGAGTCCCATAAGCGATCTGTACATGCCTACTCAGTGCTAGAATGTTTTCAAAATATAGGCTCAAAACATGCTCAAAATCGATATTTTTGGTGCCCAAAGTCAATATGTGTATGCATCTTCTATACTCGTTTATATCTCAAATTCAGGCTCAAAACACCCGAAAATTCGATATTTTGGGGTCCCAGAAGCAATCTGTACATGCCTACTCAGTGCTAGAATATTTTCAAAATATAGGCTCAAAACATGCTAAAAATCTTTATTTTAGGAGCGTAAAGGCGATATCTCAAATTAAGGCCCAAAACACCCAAAAATTCGTTATTTTGGGTTCCCAGAAGCGATCTGTACATGCCTACTCCGTGTTAGAGTATTTTCAAAATTCAGGCCCAAAACATGCTGAAAATCGATATTTTTGGTGCCCTAAGTCAATATGTGTATGCATCTTCTATACTCGTTCATATCTCAAATTCAGGCTCAAAACACCCGAAAATTCGATATTTAGGGGTCCCAGAAGCGATCTGTACATGCCTACTCCGTGTTAGAGTATTATCAAAATACAGGCCAAAAACATACTGAAAATCGATCTTTTAGGTGCCCAAAAGTCGATATGTGCATGCATCTTCTTTACCCGTTTATATCTCAAATTCTGGCCCTAAACACCCGAAAATTCGATATTTTTGAGTCCCATAAGCGATCTGTACATGCCTACTCAGTGCTAGAATGTTTTCAAAATATAGGCTCAAAACATGCTCAAAATCGATATTTTTGGTGCCCAAAGTCAATATGTGTATGCATCTTCTATACTCGTTTATATCTCAAATTCAGGCTCAAAACACCCGAAAATTCGATATTTTGGGGTCCCAGAAGCAATCTGTACATGCCTACTCAGTGCTAGAATATTTTCAAAATATAGGCTCAAAACATGCTAAAAATCTTTATTTTAGGAGCGTAAAGGCGATATCTCAAATTAAGGCCCAAAACACCCAAAAATTCGTTATTTTGGGTTCCCAGAAGCGATCTGTACATGCCTACTCCGTGTTAGAGTATTATCAAAATACAGGCCAAAAACATACTGAAAATCGATCTTTTAGGTGCCCAAAAGTCGATATGTGCATGCATCTTCTTTACCCGTTTATATCTCAAATTCTGGCCCTAAACACCCGAAAATTCGATATTTTGGGGTCCCAGAAGCGATCTGTAAATGCCTACTCAGTGCTAGAATGTTTTCAAAATATAGGCTCAAAACATGCTCAAAATCGATATTTTAGGTGCCCAAAAGTCGATATGTGCGTGCATCTTCTGTATTCGTTTATATCTCAAATTCAGGCTCAAAACACCCGAAAATTCGATATTTTGGGGTCCCAGAAGCGATCTGTACATGCCTACTCAGTGCTAGAATATTTTCAAAATATAGGCTCAAAACATGCTAAAAATCGATATTTTAGGTGCGTAAAGGCGATATCTCAAATTTAGGCCCAAAACACCCGAAAATTCGATATTTTGGGATCCCAGAAGCGATCTGTACATGCCTACTCCGTGTTAGAGTATTTACAAAATACAGGCCCAAAACATGCTCAAAATCGATGTTTTAGGTGCCGAAAAGTCAATATGTGCATGCATCTTCTCTACCCGTTTAAATCTCAAATTCTGGCCCTAAACACCCGAAAATTCGATATTTTTGGATCCCAAAAGCGATCTGTACATGGCTACTCAGTGCTAGAATATTTTCAAAATATAGGCTCAAAACATGCTCAAAATCGATATTTTAGGTGCCAAAAAGTCGATATCTCAAATTCAGTCCCAAAACACCCGAAAATTCGATATTTTGGGGTCCCAGAAGCGATCTGTACATGCCTACTCCGTGTTAGAGTATTTGCAAAATTCAGGCCCAAAACATGATAAAAATCGATATTTTTGGTGCCTAAAGTCAATATGTGTATGCTTCTTCTATACTCGTTTATATCTCAAATTCAGGCTCAAAACACCCGAAAATTCGATATTTTGGGGTCCCAGAAGCAATCTGCACATGCCTACTCAGTGCTAGAAATTTTTCAAAATAAAGGCTCAAAACATGCTCAAAATCGATATTTTAGGTGCCCAAAAGTCGATATGTGCATGCATCTTCTGTACTCGTTTATATCTCAAATTCAGGCTCAAAACACTCGAAAATTCGATATTTTGGGGTCCCAGAAGCGATCTGTACATGCCTACTCAGTGCTAGAATATTTTCAAAATATAGGCTCAAAACATGCTAAAAATCGATATTTTAGGTGCATAAAGGCGATCTCAAATTCAGGCTCAAAACACTCGAAAATTCGATATTTTTGGGTCCCAGAAGCAATCTGTATATGCCTACTCCGTGTTAGAGTATTTTCAAAATTCAGGCCCAAAACATACTGAATATCGATATTTTTGGTGCCCAAAGTCAATATGTGTATGCATCTGCTATACTCGTTTATATCTCAAATTCAGGCTCAAAACACTAGAAAATTCGATATTTTTGGGTCCCAGAAGCGATCTGTACATGCCTACTCAGTGCTAGAATGTTTTCAAAATATAGGCTCAAAACATGATCAAAATCGATATTTTAGGTGCCCAAAGTCGATATGTGCATGCATCTTCTGTACTCGTTTATATCTCAAATTCATTCTCAAAACACCTGAAAATTCGATATTTTGGGGTCCCAGAAGCGATCTGTACATGCCTACTCAGTGCTAGAATATTTTCAAAATATAGGCTCAAAACATGCTCAAAATCTATATTTTTGGAGCGTAAAGGCGATATCTCAAATTCAGGCTCAAACTCCCGAAAATTCGATATTTTGGGGTCCCAGAAGCGATCTGTACATGCTTACTCAGTGCTAGAATATTTTCAAAATATAGGCTGAAAACATGCTAAAAATCGATATTTTAGGTGCGTAAAGGCGATATCTTAAATTCAGGCCCAAAATACCCGAAAATTCGATATTTTGGGGTCCCAGAAGCGATCTGTACATGCCTACTCCGTGTTAGAGTATTTTCAAAATTCAGGCCCAAAACATGCTGAAAATCGATATTTTTGGTGCCCAAAGTCAATATGTGTATGCATCTTATATACTCGTTTATATCTCAAATTCAGGCTCAAAACACCCGAAAATTCGATATTTTGGGGTCCCAGAAGCGATCTGTACATGCCTACTCCGTGTTAGAGTATTTTCAAAATACAGGCCAAAAACATACTGAAAATCGATGTTTTAGGTGCCCAAAAGTCGATATGTGCATGCATCTTCTGTACCCGTTTATATCTCAAATTCTGGCCCTAAACACCCGAAAATTCGATATTTTTAGGTCCCAGAAGCGATCTGTACATGCCTACTCAGAGCTCGAATGTTTTCAAAATATAGGCTCAAAACATGCTCAAAATCGATATTTTAGGTGCCCAAAAGTCGATATGTGCATGCATCTTCTGTACTCGTTTATATCTCAAATTCAGGCTCAAAACACCCGAAAATTCGATATTTTGGGGTCCCAGAAGCAATCTGTACATGCCTACTCAGTGCTAGAATATTTTCAAAATATAGGCTCAAAACATGCTAAAAATCTTTATTTTAGGAGCGTAAAGGCGATATCTCAAATTAAGGCCCAAAACACCCAAAAATTCGTTATTTTGGGTTCCCAGAAGCTATCTGTACATGCCTACTCCGTGTTAGAGTATTTTCAAAATTCAGGCCCAAAACATGCTGAAAATCGATATTTTTGGTGCCCAAAGTCAATATGTGTATGCATCTTCTATACTCGTTCATATCTCAAATTCAGGCTCAAAACACCCGAAAATTCGATATTTAGGGGTCCCAGAAGCGATCTGTACATGCCTACTCCGTGTTAGAGTATTATCAAAATACAGGCCGAAAACATACTGAAAATCGATCTTTTAGGTGCCCAAAAGTCGATATGTGCATGCATCTTCTTTACCCGTTTATATCTCAAATTCTGGCCCTAAACACCCGAAAATTCGATATATTTGGGTCCCATAAGCGATCTGTAAATGCCTACTCAGTGCTAGAATGTTTTCAAAATATAGGCTCAAAACATGCTGAAAATCGATATTTTAGGTGCCCAAAAGTCGATATGTGCGTGCATCTTCTGTATTCGTTTATATCACAAATTCAAGCTCAAAACACCCGAAAATTCGATATTTTGGGGTCCCAGAAGCGATCTGTACATGCCTACTCAGTGCTAGAATATTTTCAAAATATAGGCTCAAAACATGCTAAAAATCGATATTTTAGGTGCGTAAAGGCGATATCTCAAATTGAGGCCCAAAACACCCGAAAATTTAATATTTAGGTGTCCCAGAAGCGATCTGTACATGCCTACTCAGTGCTAGAATATTTTCAAAATATAGGCTCAAAACATGCTAAAAATCTATATTTTAGGAGCTTAAAGGCGATATCTCAAATTAAGGCCCAAAACACCCGAAAATTCGATATTTTGCGGTCCCAGAAGCGATCTGTACATGCCTACTCCGTGTTAGAGTATTTTCAAAATTGAGGCCCAAAACATGCTGAAAATCGATATTTTTGGTGCCCAAAGTCAATATGTGTATGCATCTTCTATACTCGTTTATATCTCAAATTCAGGCTCAAAACACCCGAAAATTCGATATTTTGGGGTCCCAGAAGCGATCCTGTACATGCCTACTCAGTGCTAGAATGTTTTCAAAATATAGGCTCAAAACATGCTCAAAATCGATATTTTTGGTGCCCAAAGTCAATATGTGTATGCATCTTCTATACTCGTTTATATCTCAAATTCAGGCTCAAAACACCCGAAAATTCGATATTTTGGGGTCCCAGAAGCGATCTGTACATGCCTACTCAGTGCTAGAATATTTTCAAAATATAGGCTGAAAACATGCTAAAAATCGATATTTTAGGTGCGTAAAGGCGATATCTCAAATTCAGGCCCAAAACACCCGAAAATTCGATATTTTGGGATCCCAGAAGCGATCTGTACATGCCTACTCCGTGTTAGAGTATTTACAAAATACAGGCCCAAAACATGCTCAAAATCGATGTTTTAGGTGCCGAAAAGTCGATATGTGCATGCATCTTCTCTACCCGTTTAAATCTCAAATTCTGGCCCTAAACACCCGAAAATTCGATATTTTTGGATCCCAAAAGCGATCTGTACATGGCTACTCAGTGCTAGAATGTTTTCAAAATATAGGCTCAAAACATGCTCAAAATCGATATTTTAGGTGCCAAAAAGTCGATATCTCAAATTCAGTCCCAAAACACCCGAAAATTCGATATTTTGGGGTCCCAGAAGCGATCTGTACATGCCTACTCCGTGTTAGAGTATTTGCAAAATTCAGGCCCAAAACATGCTAAAAATCGATATTTTTGGTGCCTAAAGTCAATATGTGTATGCTTCTTCTATACTCGTTTATATCTCAAATTCAGGCTCAAAACACCCGAAAATTCGATAATTTGGGGTCCCAGAAGCAATCTGCACATGCCTACTCAGTGCTAGAATTTTTTCAAAATAAAGGCTCAAAACATGCTCAAAATCGATATTTTAGGTGCCCAAAAGTCGATATGTGCATGCATCTTCTGTACTCGTTTATATCTCAAATTCAGGCTCAAAACACTCGAAAATTCGATATTTTGGGGTCCCAGAAGCGATCTGTACATGCCTACTCAGTGCTAGAATATTTTCAAAATATAGGCTCAAAACATGCTAAAAATCGATATTTTAGGTGCATAAAGGCGATCTCAAATTCAGGCTCAAAACACTCGAAAATTCGATATTTTTGGGTCCCAGAAGCAATCTGTACATGCCTACTCCGTGTTAGAGTATTTTCAAAATTCAGGCCCAAAACATACTGAATATCGATATTTTTGGTGCCCAAAGTCAATATGTGTATGCATCTGCTATACTCGTTTATATCTCAAATTCAGGCTCAAAACACTAGAAAATTCGATATTTTTGGGTCCCAGAAGCGATCTCTACATGCCTACTCAGTGCTAGAATGTTTTCAAAATATAGGCTCAAAACATGCTCAAAATCGATATTTTAGGTGCCCAAAAGTCGATATGTGCATGCATCTTCTGTACTCGTTTATATCTTAAATTCAGGCTCAAAACACCCGAAAATTCGATATTTTGGGGTCCCAGAAGCGATCTGTACATGCCTACTCAGTGCTAGAATATTTTCAAAATATAGGCTCAAAACATGCTCAAAATCTATATTTTTGGAGCGTAAAGGCGATATCTCAAATTCAGGCTCAAACTCCCGAAAATTCGATATTTTGTGGTCCCAGAAGCGATCTGTACATGCCTACTCAGTGCTAGAATATTTTCAAAATATAGGCTGAAAACATGCTAAAAATCGATATTTTAGGTGCGTAAAGGCGATATCTTAAATTCAGGCCCAAAATACCCGAAAATTCGATATTTTGGGGTCCCAGAAGCGATCTGTACATGCCTACTCCGTGTTAGAGTATTTTCAAAATTCAGGCCCAAAACATGCTGAAAATCGATATTTTTGGTGCCCAAAGTCAATATGTGTATGCATCTTATATACTCGTTTATATCTCAAATTCAGGCTCAAAACACCCGAAAATTCGATATTTTGGGGTCCCAGAAGCGATCTGTACATGCCTACTCCGTGTTAGAGTATTTTCAAAATACAGGCCAAAAACATACTGAAAATCGATGTTTTAGGTGCCCAAAAGTCGATATGTGCATGCATCTTCTGTACCCGTTTATATCTCAAATTCTGGCCCTAAACACCCGAAAATTCGATATTTTTAGGTCCCAGAAGCGATCTGTACATGCCTACTCAGAGCTAGAATGTTTTCAAAATATAGGCTCAAAACATGCTCAAAATCGATATTTTAGGTGCCCAAAAGTCGATATGTGCATGCATCTTCTGTACTCGTTTATATCTCAAATTCAAGCTCAAAACACCCGAAAATTCGATATTTTGGGGTCCCAGAAGCGATCTGTACATGCCTACTCAGTGCTAGAATATTTTCAAAATATAGGCTCAAAACATGCTAAAAATCGATATTTTAGGTGCGTAAAGGCGATATCTCAAATTCAGGCCCAAAACACCCGAAATTTCGATATTTTGGGGTCCCAGAAGCGATCTGTACATGTCTACTCCGTGTTAGAGTATTTTCAAAATACAGGCCCTAAACATGCTCAAAATCGATGTTTTAGTTGCCCAAAAAGTCGATATGTGCATGTATCTTCTGTACCCGTTTATATCTCAAATTCAGGCTCAAAACACCGGAAAATTCAATATTTTGGGGTCCCAGAAGCAATCTGTACATGCCTACTCCGTGTTAGAGTATTTTCAAAATACTGGCCCAAAACATGCTGAAAATAGATAATTTAGATGCCCAAAGTCAATATGTGCATGTATCTTCTGTACCCGTTTATATCTAAAATTTAGGCTCAAAACACCCGAAAATTCAATATTTTTGGGTCCCAGAAGCAATCTGTACATGCCTACTAGGTGCCAGAATATTTTCAAAATATAGGCTAAAAACATGCTAAAATTCGATATTTTAGGTGCCAAAAAGTCGATATCTCAAATTCAGTCCCAAAACACCAGAAACTTCGATATTTAGGGGTCCCAGAAGCGATCTGTACATGCATACTCCGTGTTAGAATATTTTCAAAATACAGGACAAAAACATACTGAAAATCGATCTTTTAGGTGCCCAAAAGTCGATATGTGCATGCATCTTCTGTACCCGTTTATATCTTAAATTCTGGCCATAAACACCCGAAAATTCGATATTTTGGGGTCCCATAAGCGATCTGTACATGCCTACTCCGTGTTAGAGTATTTTCAAAATTCAGGCCCAAAACATGCTGAAAATCGATATTTTTGGTGCCCAAAGTCTATATATGTATGTTTCTTCTATACTCGTTTATATCTCAAATTCAGGCTCAAAACACCCGAAAATTCGATATTTTGGGGTCCCAGAAGCGATCTGTACATGCCTACTCAGTGCTAGAATTTTTTCAAAATATAGGCTCAAAACATGCTCAAAATCGATATTTTAGGTGCCCAAAAGTCGATATGTGCATGCATCTTCTGTACTCGTTTATATCTCAAATTCAGGCTCATAACACTGGAAGAGTATTTTCAAAATACAGGCCCAAAACATGCTCAAAATCGATGTTTTAGGTGCCAAAAAGTCGATATGTGCATGCACCTTCAGTACCCGTTTATATCTCAAATTCAGGCTCAAAACATCGGAAAATTCGATATTTTGGGGTCCCAGAAGCAATCTGTACATGCCTACTCAGTGCTAGAATATTATCAAAATATAGGCTAAAAACATGCTAAAAATCGATATTTTAGGTGAAAAAAAGTCGATATCTCAAATTAAGGCCCAAAACACCCGAAAATTCGATATTTTGGGGTCCCAGAAGGGATCTGTACATGCCTACTCCGTGTTAGAGTATTTTCAAAATACATGCCAAAAACATACTGAAAATCGATCTCTTAGGTTCCCAAAAGTCGATATGTGCATGCATCTACTGTACCCGTTTACATCTCAAATTCTGGCCCTAAACACCCGAAAATCCGATATTTTGGTGTCCCAGAAGCGATCTGTACATGCCTACTATGTGCTAGAATGTTTTCAAAATATAGGCTCAAAACATGCTCAAAATCGATATTTTAGGTGCCCAAAAGTCAATATGTGCATGCATCTTCTGTACTCGTTTATATCTCAAATTCAGGCTCAAAACACCCGAAAATTCGATATTTAGGGGTCCCAGAAGAGATCTGTACATGCCTACTCCGTGTTAGAGTATTTTCAAAATACAGGCCCAAAACATGCTCAAAATCGATGTTTTAGGTGCCAAAAAGTCGATATGTGTATGCACGTTTAGTACCCGTTTATATCTCAAATTCAGGCTCAAATCACCCGAAAATTCGATGTTTTGGGGTCCCAGAAGCAATCTGTACACGCCTACTCAGTGCTAGAATATTTTCAAAATATATGCTAAAAACATGCTAAAAATCGATATTTTAGGTGCCAAAAAGTCAATATCTCAAATTAAGGCCCAAAACACCCAAAAATTCGATATTTAGGGGTCCCAGAAACGATCTGTACATGCCTATTCAGTGCTAGAATATTTTAAAAAAATAGGCTCAAAACATGCTAAAAATCGATATTTTAGGTGCGTAAAGGCGATATCTCAAATTCAGGCCCAAAACACCCGAAAATTCGATATTTTGGGGTCCCAGAAGCGATCTGTACATGCCTACTCAGTGTTAGAGTATTTTCAAAATACATGCCCAAAACATGCTCAAAATCGATGTTTTAGGTGCCGAAAAGTCAATATGTGCATGCATCTTCTCTACCCGTTTAAATCTCAAATTCTGGCCCTAAACACCCGAAAATTCGATATTTTTGGATCCCAAAAGCGATCTGTACATGGCTACTCAGTGCTAGAATGTTTTCAAAATATAGGCTCAAAACATGCTCAAAATCGATATTTTAGGTGCCAAAAAGTCGATATCTCAAATTCAGTCCCAAAACACCCGAAAATTCGATATTTTGGGGTCCCAGAAGCGATCTGTACATGCCTACTCCGTGTTAGAGTATTTGCAAAATTCAGGCCCAAAACATGCTAAAAATCGATATTTTTGGTTCCTAAAGTCAATATGTGTATGCTTCTTCTATACTCGTTTATATCTCAAATTCAGGCTCAAAACACCCGAAAATTCGATAATTTGGGGTCCCAGAAGCAATCTGCACATGCCTACTCAGTGCTAGAATTTTTTCAAAATAAAGGCTCAAAACATGCTCAAAATCGATATTTTAGGTGCCCAAAAGTCGATATGTGCATGCATCTTCTGTACTCGTTTATATCTCAAATTCAGGCTCAAAACACTCGAAAATTCGATATTTTGGGGTCCCAGAAGCGATCTGTACATGCCTACTCAGTGCTAGAATATTTTCAAAATATAGGCTCAAAACATGCTAAAAATCGATATTTTAGGTGCATAAAGGCGATCTCAAATTCAGGCTCAAAACACTCGAAAATTCGATATTTTTGGGTCCCAGAAGCAATCTGTACATGCCTACTCCGTGTTAGAGTATTTTCAAAATTCAGGCCCAAAACATACTGAATATCGATATTTTTGGTGCCCAAAGTCAATATGTGTATGCATCTGCTATACTCGTTTATATCTCAAATTCAGGCTCAAAACACTAGAAAATTCGATATTTTTGGGTCCCAGAAGCGATCTCTACATGCCTACTCAGTGCTAGAATGTTTTCAAAATATAGGCTCAAAACATGCTCAAAATCGATATTTTAGGTGCCCAAAAGTCGATATGTGCATGCATCTTCTGTACTCGTTTATATCTTAAATTCAGGCTCAAAACACCCGAAAATTCGATATTTTGGGGTCCCAGAAGCGATCTGTACATGCCTACTCAGTGCTAGAATATTTTCAAAATATAGGCTCAAAACATGCTCAAAATCTATATTTTTGGAGCGTAAAGGCGATATCTCAAATTCAGGCTCAAACTCCCGAAAATTCGATATTTTGGGGTCCCAGAAGCGATCTGTACATGCCTACTCAGTGCTAGAATATTTTCAAAATATAGGCTGAAAACATGCTAAAAATCGATATTTTAGGTGCGTAAAGGCGATATCTTAAATTCAGGCCCAAAATACCCGAAAATTCGATATTTTGGGGTCCCAGAAGCGATCTGTACATGCCTACTCCGTGTTAGAGTATTTTCAAAATTCAGGCCCAAAACATGCTGAAAATCGATATTTTTGGTGCCCAAAGTCAATATGTGTATGCATCTTATATACTCGTTTATATCTCAAATTCAGGCTCAAAACACCCGAAAATTCGATATTTTGGGGTCCCAGAAGCGATCTGTACATGCCTACTCCGTGTTAGAGTATTTTCAAAATACAGGCCAAAAACATACTGAAAATCGATGTTTTAGGTGCCCAAAAGTCGATATGTGCATGCATCTTCTGTACCCGTTTATATCTCAAATTCTGGCCCTAAACACCCGAAAATTCGATATTTTTAGGTCCCAGAAGCGATCTGTACATGCCTACTCAGAGCTAGAATGTTTTCAAAATATAGGCTCAAAACATGCTCAAAATCGATATTTTAGGTGCCCAAAAGTCGATATGTGCATGCATCTTCTGTACTCGTTTATATCTCAAATTCAAGCTCAAAACACCCGAAAATTCGATATTTTGGGGTCCCAGAAGCAATCTGTACATGCCTACTCATTGCTAGAATATTTTCAAAATATAGGCTCAAAACATGCTAAAAATCTTTATTTTAGGAGCGTAAAGGCGATATCTCAAATTAAGGCCCAAAACACCCAAAAATTCGTTATTTTGGGTTCCCAGAAGCTATCTGTACATGCCTACTCCGTGTTAGAGTATTTTCAAAATTCAGGCCCAAAACATGCTGAAAATCGATATTTTTGGTGCCCAAAGTCAATATGTGTATGCATCTTCTATACTCGTTCATATCTCAAATTCAGGCTCAAAACACCCGAAAATTCGATATTTAGGGGTCCCAGAAGCGATCTGTACATGCCTACTCCGTGTTAGAGTATTATCAAAATACAGGCCGAAAACATACTGAAAATCGATCTTTTAGGTGCCCAAAAGTCGATATGTGCATGCATCTTCTTTACCCGTTTATATCTCAAATTCTGGCCCTAAACACCCGAAAATTCGATATATTTGGGTCCCATAAGCGATCTGTAAATGCCTACTCAGTGCTAGAATGTTTTCAAAATATAGGCTCAAAACATGCTGAAAATCGATATTTTAGGTGCCCAAAAGTCGATATGTGCGTGCATCTTCTGTATTCGTTTATATCACAAATTCAAGCTCAAAACACCCGAAAATTCGATATTTTGGGGTCCCAGAAGCGATCTGTACATGCCTACTCAGTGCTAGAATATTTTCAAAATATAGGCTCAAAACATGCTAAAAATCGATATTTTAGGTGCGTAAAGGCGATATCTCAAATTGAGGCCCAAAACACCCGAAAATTCAATATTTAGGTGTCCCAGAAGCGATCTGTACATGCCTACTCAGTGCTAGAATATTTTCAAAATATAGGCTCAAAACATGCTAAAAATCTATATTTTAGGAGCTTAAAGGCGATATCTCAAATTAAGGCCCAAAACACCCGAAAATTCGATATTTTGGGGTCCCAGAAGCGATCTGTACATGCCTACTCCGTGTTAGAGTATTTTCAAAATTGAGGCCCAAAACATGCTGAAAATCGATATTTTTGGTGCCCAAAGTCAATATGTGTATGCATCTTCTATACTCGTTTATATCTCAAATTCAGGCTCAAAACACCCGAAAATTCGATATTTTGGGGTCCCAGAAGCGATCCTGTACATGCCTACTCAGTGCTAGAATGTTTTCAAAATATAGGCTCAAAACATGCTCAAAATCGATATTTTTGGTGCCCAAAGTCAATATGTGTATGCATCTTCTATACTCGTTTATATCTCAAATTCAGGCTCAAAACACCCGAAAATTCGATATTTTGGGGTCCCAGAAGCGATCTGTACATGCCTACTCAGTGCTAGAATATTTTCAAAATATAGGCTGAAAACATGCTAAAAATCGATATTTTAGGTGAGTAAAGGCGATATCTCAAATTCAGGCCCAAAACACCCGAAAATTCGATATTTTGGGATCCCAGAAGCGATCTGTACATGCCTACTCCGTGTTAGAGTATTTACAAAATACAGGCCCAAAACATGCTCAAAATCGATGTTTTAGGTGCCGAAAAGTCAATATGTGCATGCATCTTCTCTACCCGTTTAAATCTCAAATTCTGGCCCTAAACACCCGAAAATTCGATATTTTTGGATCCCAAAAGCGATCTGTACATGGCTACTCAGTGCTAGAATGTTTTCAAAATATAGGCTCAAAACATGCTCAAAATCGATATTTTAGGTGCCAAAAAGTCGATATCTCAAATTCAGCCCCAAAACACCCGAAAATTCGATATTTTGGGGTCCCAGAAGCGATCTGTACATGCCTACTCCGTGTTAGAGTATTTGCAAAATTCAGGCCCAAAACATGCTAAAAATCGATATTTTTGGTGCCTAAAGTCAATATGTGTATGCTTCTTCTATACTCGTTTATATCTCAAATTCAGGCTCAAAACACCCGAAAATTCGATAATTTGGGGTCCCAGAAGCAATCTGCACATGCCTACTCAGTGCTAGAATTTTTTCAAAATAAAGGCTCAAAACATGCTCAAAATCGATATTTTAGGTGCCCAAAAGTCGATATGTGCATGCATCTTCTGTACTCGTTTATATCTCAAATTCAGGCTCAAAACACTCGAAAATTCGATATTTTGGGGTCCCAGAAGCGATCTGTACATGCCTACTCAGTGCTAGAATATTTTCAAAATATAGGCTCAAAACATGCTAAAAATCGATATTTTAGGTGCATAAAGGCGATCTCAAATTCAGGCTCAAAACACTCGAAAATTCGATATTTTTGGGTCCCAGAAGCAATCTGTACATGCCTACTCCGTGTTAGAGTATTTTCAAAATTCAGGCCCAAAATATACTGAATATCGATATTTTTGGTGCCCAAAGTCAATATGTGTATGCATCTGCTATACTCGTTTATATCTCAAATTCAGGCTCAAAACACTAGAAAATTCGATATTTTTGGGTCCCAGAAGCGATCTCTACATGCCTACTCAGTGCTAGAATGTTTTCAAAATATAGGCTCAAAACATGCTCAAAATCGATATTTTAGGTGCCCAAAAGTCGATATGTGCATGCATCTTCTGTACTCGTTTATATCTTAAATTCAGGCTCAAAACACCCGAAAATTCGATATTTTGGGGTCCCAGAAGCGATCTGTACATGCCTACTCAGTGCTAGAATATTTTCAAAATATAGGCTCAAAACATGCTCAAAATCTATATTTTTGGAGCGTAAAGGCGATATCTCAAATTCAGGCTCAAACTCCCGAAAATTCGATATTTTGGGGTCCCAGAAGCGATCTGTACATGCCTACTCAGTGCTAGAATATTTTCAAAATATAGGCTGAAAACATGCTAAAAATCGATATTTTAGGTGCGTAAAGGCGATATCTTAAATTCAGGCCCAAAATACCCGAAAATTCGATATTTTGGGGTCCCAGAAGCGATCTGTACATGCCTACTCCGTGTTAGAGTATTTTCAAAATTCAGGCCCAAAACATGCTGAAAATCGATATTTTTGGTGCCCAAAGTCAATATGTGTATGCATCTTATATACTCGTTTATATCTCAAATTCAGGCTCAAAACACCCGAAAATTCGATATTTTGGGGTCCCAGAAGCGATCTGTACATGCCTACTCCGTGTTAGAGTATTTTCAAAATACAGGCCAAAAACATACTGAAAATCGATGTTTTAGGTGCCCAAAAGTCGATATGTGCATGCATCTTCTGTACCCGTTTATATCTCAAATTCTGGCCCTAAACACCCGAAAATTCGATATTTTTAGGTCCCAGAAGCGATCTGTACATGCCTACTCAGAGCTAGAATGTTTTCAAAATATAGGCTCAAAACATGCTCAAAATCGATATTTTAGGTGCCCAAAAGTCGATATGTGCATGCATCTTCTGTACTCGTTTATATCTCAAATTCAAGCTCAAAACACCCGAAAATTCGATATTTTGGGGTCCCAGAAGCGATCTGTACATGCCTACTCAGTGCTAGAATATTTTCAAAATATAGGCTCAAAACATGCTAAAAATCGATATTTTAGGTGCGTAAAGGCGATATCTCAAATTCAGGCCCAAAACACCCGAAATTTCGATATTTTGGGGTCCCAGAAGCGATCTGTACATGTCTACTCCGTGTTAGAGTATTTTCAAAATACAGGCCCTAAACATGCTCAAAATCGATGTTTTAGTTGCCCAAAAAGTCGATATGTGCATGTATCTTCTGTACCCGTTTATATCTCAAATTCAGGCTCAAAACACCGGAAAATTCAATATTTTGGGGTCCCAGAAGCAATCTGTACATGCCTACTCCGTGTTAGAGTATTTTCAAAATACTGGCCCAAAACATGCTGAAAATAGATAATTTAGATGCCCAAAGTCAATATGTGCATGTATCTTCTGTACCCGTTTATATCTAAAATTTAGGCTCAAAACACCCGAAAATTCAATATTTTTGGGTCCCAGAAGCAATCTGTACATGCCTACTAGGTGCTAGAATATTTTCAAAATATAGGCTAAAAACATGCTAAAATTCGATATTTTAGGTGCCAAAAAGTCGATATCTCAAATTCAGTCCCAAAACACCAGAAACTTCGATATTTAGGTGTCCCAGAAGCGATCTGTACATGCATACTCCGTGTTAGAGTATTTTCAAAATACAGGACAAAAACATACTGAAAATCGATCTTTTAGGTGCCCAAAAGTCGATATGTGCATGCATCTTCTGTACCCGTTTATATCTTAAATTCTGGCCATAAACACCCGAAAATTCGATATTTTGGGGTCCCATAAGCGATCTGTACATGCCTACTCCGTGTTAGAGTATTTTCAAAATTCAGGCCCAAAACATGCTGAAAATCGATATTTTTGGTGCCCAAAGTCAATATATGTATGTTTCTTCTATACTCGTTTATATCTCAAATTCAGGCTCAAAACACCCGAAAATTCGATATTTTGGGGTCCCAGAAGCGATCTGTACATGCCTACTCAGTGCTAGAATTTTTTCAAAATATAGGCTCAAAACATGCTCAAAATCGATATTTTAGGTGCCCAAAAGTCGATATGTGCATGCATCTTCTGTACTCGTTTATATCTCAAATTCAGGCTCATAACACTGGAAGAGTATTTTCAAAATACAGGCCCAAAACATGCTCAAAATCGATGTTTTAGGTGCCAAAAAGTCGATATGTGCATGCACCTTCAGTACCCGTTTATATCTCAAATTCAGGCTCAAAACATCGGAAAATTCGATATTTTGGGGTCCCAGAAGCAATCTGTACATGCCTACTCACTGCTAGAATATTATCAAAATATAGGCTAAAAACATGCTAAAAATCGATATTTTAGGTGAAAAAAAGTCGATATCTCAAATTAAGGCCCAAAACACCCGAAAATTCGATATTTTGGGGTCCCAGAAGGGATCTGTACATGCCTACTCCGTGTTAGAGTATTTTCAAAATACATGCCAAAAACATACTGAAAATCGATCTCTTAGGTTCCCAAAAGTCGATATGTGCATGCATCTACTGTACCCGTTTACATCTCAAATTCTGGCCCTAAACACCCGAAAATCCGATATTTTGGTGTCCCAGAAGCGATCTGTACATGCCTACTATGTGCTAGAATGTTTTCAAAATATAGGCTCAAAACATGCTCAAAATCGATATTTTAGGTGCCCAAAAGTCAATATGTGCATGCATCTTCTGTACTCGTTTATATCTCAAATTCAGGCTCAAAACACCCGAAAATTCGATATTTAGGGGTCCCAGAAGAGATCTGTACATGCCTACTCCGTGTTAGAGTATTTTCAAAATACAGGCCCAAAACATGCTCAAAATCGATGTTTTAGGTGCCAAAAAGTCGATATGTGTATGCACCTTTAGTACCCGTTTATATCTCAAATTCAGGCTCAAATCTCCCGAAAATTCGATGTTTTGGGGTCCCAGAAGCAATCTGTACACGCCTACTCAGTGCTAGAATATTTTCAAAATATATGCTAAAAACATGCTAAAAATCGATATTTTAGGTGCCAAAAAGTCAATATCTCAAATTAAGGCCCAAAACACCCAAAAATTCGATATTTAGGGGTCCCAGAAACGATCTGTACATGCCTATTCAGTGCTAGAATATTTTAAAAAAATAGGCTCAAAACATGCTAAAAATCGATATTTTAGGTGCGTAAATGCGATATCTCAAATTCAGGCCCAAAACACCCGAAAATTCGATATTTTGGGGTCCCAGAAGCGATCTGTACATGCCTACTCAGTGTTAGAGTATTTTCAAAATACATGCCCAAAACATGCTCAAAATCGATGTTTTAGGTGCCGAAAAGTCAATATGTGCATGCATCTTCTCTACCCGTTTAAATCTCAAATTCTGGCCCTAAACACCCGAAAATTCGATATTTTTGGATCCCAAAAGCGATCTGTACATGGCTACTCAGTGCTAGAATGTTTTCAAAATATAGGCTCAAAACATGCTCAAAATCGATATTTTAGGTGCCAAAAAGTCGATATCTCAAATTCAGTCCCAAAACACCCGAAAATTCGATATTTTGGGGTCCCAGAAGCGATCTGTACATGCCTACTCCGTGTTAGAGTATTTGCAAAATTCAGGCCCAAAACATGCTAAAAATCGATATTTTTGGTGCCTAAAGTCAATATGTGTATGCTTCTTCTATACTCGTTTATATCTCAAATTCAGGCTCAAAACACCCGAAAATTCGATAATTTGGGGTCCCAGAAGCAATCTGCACATGCCTACTCAGTGCTAGAATTTTTTCAAAATAAAGGCTCAAAACATGCTCAAAATCGATATTTTAGGTGCCCAAAAGTCGATATGTGCATGCATCTTCTGTACTCGTTTATATCTCAAATTCAGGCTCAAAACACTCGAAAATTCGATATTTTGGGGTCCCAGAAGCGATCTGTACATGCCTACTCAGTGCTAGAATATTTTCAAAATATAGGCTCAAAACATGCTAAAAATCGATATTTTAGGTGCATAAAGGCGATCTCAAATTCAGGCTCAAAACACTCGAAAATTCGATATTTTTGGGTCCCAGAAGCAATCTGTACATGCCTACTCCGTGTTAGAGTATTTTCAAAATTCAGGCCCAAAACATACTGAATATCGATATTTTTGGTGCCCAAATTCAATATGTGTATGCATCTGCTATACTCGTTTATATCTCAAATTCAGGCTCAAAACACTAGAAAATTCGATATTTTTGGGTCCCAGAAGCGATCTCTACATGCCTACTCAGTGCTAGAATGTTTTCAAAATATAGGCTCAAAACATGCTCAAAATCGATATTTTAGGTGCCCAAAAGTCGATATGTGCATGCATCTTCTGTACTCGTTTATATCTTAAATTCAGGCTCAAAACACCCGAAAATTCGATATTTTGGGGTCCCAGAAGCGATCTGTACATGCCTACTCAGTGCTAGAATATTTTCAAAATATAGGCTCAAAACATGCTCAAAATCTATATTTTTGGAGCGTAAAGGCGATATCTCAAATTCAGGCTCAAACTCCCGAAAATTCGATATTTTGGGGTCCCAGAAGCGATCTGTACATGCCTACTCAGTGCTAGAATATTTTCAAAATATAGGCTGAAAACATGCTAAAAATCGATATTTTAGGTGCGTAAAGGCGATATCTTAAATTCAGGCCCAAAATACCCGAAAATTCGATATTTTGGGGTCCCAGAAGCGATCTGTACATGCCTACTCCGTGTTAGAGTATTTTCAAAATTCAGGCCCAAAACATGCTGAAAATCGATATTTTTGGTGCCCAAAGTCAATATGTGTATGCATCTTATATACTCGTTTATATCTCAAATTCAGGCTCAAAACACCCGAAAATTCGATATTTTGGGGTCCCAGAAGCGATCTGTACATGCCTACTCCGTGTTAGAGTATTTTCAAAATACAGGCCAAAAACATACTGAAAATCGATGTTTTAGGTGCCCAAAAGTCGATATGTGCATGCATCTTCTGTACCCGTTTATATCTCAAATTCTGGCCCTAAACACCCGAAAATTCGATATTTTTAGGTCCCAGAAGCGATCTGTACATGCCTACTCCGTGTTAGAGTATTTTCAAAATTCAGGCCCAAAACATGCTGAAAATCGATATTTTTGGTGCCCAAAGTCAATATATGTATGTTTCTTCTATACTCGTTTATATCTCAAATTCAGGCTCAAAACACCCGAAAATTCGATATTTTGGGGTCCCAGAAGCGATCTGTACATGCCTACTCAGTGCTAGAATTTTTTCAAAATATAGGCTCAAAACATGCTCAAAATCGATATTTTAGGTGCCCAAAAGTCGATATGTGCATGCATCTTCTGTACTCGTTTATATCTCAAATTCAGGCTCATAACACTGGAAGAGTATTTTCAAAATACAGGCCCAAAACATGCTCAAAATCGATGTTTTAGGTGCCAAAAAGTCGATATGTACATGCACCTTCAGTACCCGTTTATATCTCAAATTCAGGCTCAAAACATCGGAAAATTCGATATTTTGGGGTCCCAGAAGCAATCTGTACATGCCTACTCAGTGCTAGAATATTATCAAAATATAGGCTAAAAACATGCTAAAAATCGATATTTTAGGTGAAAAAAAGTCGATATCTCAAATTAAGGCCCAAAACACCCGAAAATTCGATATTTTGGGGTCCCAGAAGGGATCTGTACATGCCTACTCCGTGTTAGAGTATTTTCAAAATACATGCCAAAAACATACTGAAAATCGATCTCTTAGGTTCCCAAAAGTCGATATGTGCATGCATCTACTGTACCCGTTTACATCTCAAATTCTGGCCCTAAACACCCGAAAATCCGATATTTTGGTGTCCCAGAAGCGATCTGTACATGCCTACTATGTGCTAGAATGTTTTCAAAATATAGGCTCAAAACATGCTCAAAATAGATATTTTAGGTGCCCAAAAGTCAATATGTGCATGCATCTTCTGTACTCGTTTATATCTCAAATTCAGGCTCAAAACACCCGAAAATTCGATATTTAGGGGTCCCAGAAGAGATCTGTACATGCCTACTCCGTGTTAGAGTATTTTCAAAATACAGGCCCAAAACATGCTCAAAATCGATGTTTTAGGTGCCAAAAAGTCGATATGTGTATGCACCTTTAGTACCCGTTTATATCTCAAATTCAGGCTCAAATCTCCCGAAAATTCGATGTTTTGGGGTCCCAGAAGCAATCTGTACACGCCTACTCAGTGCTAGAATATTTTCAAAATATATGCTAAAAACATGCTAAAAATCGATATTTTAGGTGCCAAAAAGTCAATATCTCAAATTAAGGCCCAAAACACCCAAAAATTCGATATTTAGGGGTCCCAGAAACGATCTGTACATGCCTATTCAGTGCTAGAATATTTTAAAAAAATAGGCTCAAAACATGCTAAAAATCGATATTTTAGGTGCGTAAATGCGATATCTCAAATTCAGGCCCAAAACACCCGAAAATTCGATATTTTGGGGTCCCAGAAGCGATCTGTACATGCCTACTCAGTGTTAGAGTATTTTCAAAATACATGCCCAAAACATGCTCAAAATCGATGTTTTAGGTGCCGAAAAGTCAATATGTGCATGCATCTTCTCTACCCGTTTAAATCTCAAATTCTGGCCCTAAACACCCGAAAATTCGATATTTTTGGATCCCAAAAGCGATCTGTACATGGCTACTCAGTGCTAGAATGTTTTCAAAATATAGGCTCAAAACATGCTCAAAATCGATATTTTAGGTGCCAAAAAGTCGATATCTCAAATTCAGTCCCAAAACACCCGAAAATTCGATATTTTGGGGTCCCAGAAGCGATCTGTACATGCCTACTCCGTGTTAGAGTATTTGCAAAATTCAGGCCCAAAACATGCTAAAAATCGATATTTTTGGTGCCTAAAGTCAATATGTGTATGCTTCTTCTATACTCGTTTATATCTCAAATTCAGGCTCAAAACACCCGAAAATTCGATAATTTGGGGTCCCAGAAGCAATCTGCACATGCCTACTCAGTGCTAGAATTTTTTCAAAATAAAGGCTCAAAACATGCTCAAAATCGATATTTTAGGTGCCCAAAAGTCGATATGTGCATGCATCTTCTGTACTCGTTTATATCTCAAATTCAGGCTCAAAACACTCGAAAATTCGATATTTTGGGGTCCCAGAAGCGATCTGTACATGCCTACTCAGTGCTAGAATATTTTCAAAATATAGGCTCAAAACATGCTAAAAATCGATATTTTAGGTGCATAAAGGCGATCTCAAATTCAGGCTCAAAACACTCGAAAATTCGATATTTTTGGGTCCCAGAAGCAATCTGTACATGCCTACTCCGTGTTAGAGTATTTTCAAAATTCAGGCCCAAAACATACTGAATATCGATATTTTTGGTGCCCAAATTCAATATGTGTATGCATCTGCTATACTCGTTTATATCTCAAATTCAGGCTCAAAACACTAGAAAATTCGATATTTTTGGGTCCCAGAAGCGATCTCTACATGCCTACTCAGTGCTAGAATGTTTTCAAAATATAGGCTCAAAACATGCTCAAAATCGATATTTTAGGTGCCCAAAAGTCGATATGTGCATGCATCTTCTGTACTCGTTTATATCTTAAATTCAGGCTCAAAACACCCGAAAATTCGATATTTTGGGGTCCCAGAAGCGATCTGTACATGCCTACTCAGTGCTAGAATATTTTCAAAATATAGGCTCAAAACATGCTCAAAATCTATATTTTTGGAGCGTAAAGGCGATATCTCAAATTCAGGCTCAAACTCCCGAAAATTCGATATTTTGGGGTCCCAGAAGCGATCTGTACATGCCTACTCAGTGCTAGAATATTTTCAAAATATAGGCTGAAAACATGCTAAAAATCGATATTTTAGGTGCGTAAAGGCGATATCTTAAATTCAGGCCCAAAATACCCGAAAATTCGATATTTTGGGGTCCCAGAAGCGATCTGTACATGCCTACTCCGTGTTAGAGTATTTTCAAAATTCAGGCCCAAAACATGCTGAAAATCGATATTTTTGGTGCCCAAAGTCAATATGTGTATGCATCTTATATACTCGTTTATATCTCAAATTCAGGCTCAAAACACCCGAAAATTCGATATTTTGGGGTCCCAGAAGCGATCTGTACATGCCTACTCCGTGTTAGAGTATTTTCAAAATACAGGCCAAAAACATACTGAAAATCGATGTTTTAGGTGCCCAAAAGTCGATATGTGCATGCATCTTCTGTACCCGTTTATATCTCAAATTCTGGCCCTAAACACCCGAAAATTCGATATTTTTAGGTCCCAGAAGCGATCTGTACATGCCTACTCCGTGTTAGAGTATTTTCAAAATTCAGGCCCAAAACATGCTGAAAATCGATATTTTTGGTGCCCAAAGTCAATATATGTATGTTTCTTCTATACTCGTTTATATCTCAAATTCAGGCTCAAAACACCCGAAAATTCGATATTTTGGGGTCCCAGAAGCGATCTGTACATGCCTACTCAGTGCTAGAATTTTTTCAAAATATAGGCTCAAAACATGCTCAAAATCGATATTTTAGGTGCCCAAAAGTCGATATGTGCATGCATCTTCTGTACTCGTTTATATCTCAAATTCAGGCTCATAACACTGGAAGAGTATTTTCAAAATACAGGCCCAAAACATGCTCAAAATCGATGTTTTAGGTGCCAAAAAGTCGATATGTACATGCACCTTCAGTACCCGTTTATATCTCAAATTCAGGCTCAAAACATCGGAAAATTCGATATTTTGGGGTCCCAGAAGCAATCTGTACATGCCTACTCAGTGCTAGAATATTATCAAAATATAGGCTAAAAACATGCTAAAAATCGATATTTTAGGTGAAAAAAAGTCGATATCTCAAATTAAGGCCCAAAACACCCGAAAATTCGATATTTTGGGGTCCCAGAAGGGATCTGTACATGCCTACTCCGTGTTAGAGTATTTTCAAAATACATGCCAAAAACATACTGAAAATCGATCTCTTAGGTTCCCAAAAGTCGATATGTGCATGCATCTACTGTACCCGTTTACATCTCAAATTCTGGCCCTAAACACCCGAAAATCCGATATTTTGGTGTCCCAGAAGCGATCTGTACATGCCTACTATGTGCTAGAATGTTTTCAAAATATAGGCTCAAAACATGCTCAAAATCGATATTTTAGGTGCCCAAAAGTCAATATGTGCATGCATCTTCTGTACTCGTTTATATCTCAAATTCAGGCTCAAAACACCCGAAAATTCGATATTTAGGGGTCCCAGAAGAGATCTGTACATGCCTACTCCGTGTTAGAGTATTTTCAAAATACAGGCCCAAAACATGCTCAAAATCGATGTTTTAGTTGCCAAAAAGTCGATATGTGTATGCACCTTTAGTACCCGTTTATATCTCAAATTCAGGCTCAAATCACCCGAAAATTCGATGTTTTGGGGTCCCAGAAGCAATCTGTACACGCCTACTCAGTGCTAGAATATTTTCAAAATATATGCTAAAAACATGCTAAAAATCGATATTTTAGGTGCCAAAAAGTCAATATCTCAAATTAAGGCCCAAAACACCCAAAAATTCGATATTTAGGGGTCCCAGAAACGATCTGTACATGCCTATTCAGTGCTAGAATATTTTAAAAAAATAGGCTCAAAACATGCTAAAAATCGATATTTTAGGTGCGTAAAGGCGATATCTCAAATTCAGGCCCAAAACACCCGAAAATTCGATATTTTGGGGTCCCAGAAGTGATGTGTACATGCCTACTCCGTGTTAGAGTATTTTCAAAATACAGGCCCAAAACATGCTCAAAATCGATGTTTTAGGTGCACAAAAGTCGATATGTGCATATATCTTCAGTACCCGTTTATATCTCAAATTCAGGCTCAAAACACCCGAAAATTCGATATTTTGGGGTCCCAGAAGCGATCTGTACATGCCTACTCAGTGTTAGAGTATTTTCAAAATACATGCCCAAAACATGCTGAAAATCGATATTTTAGATGCCCAAAGTCAATATGTGCATGTATCTCCTGTACCCGTTTATATCTCAAATTCAGGCTCAAAACACCCGAAAATTCGATATTTTGGGGTCCCAGAAGCGATCTGTACATGCCTACTCAGTGCTAGAAATTTTTCAAAATATAGGCTCAAAACATGCTAAAAATCGATATTTTAGGTGCGTTAAGGCGATATCTCAAATTCAGGCCCAAAATACCCGAAAATTCGATATTTTGGGGTCCCAGAAGCGATCTGTACATGCCTACTTTGTGCTAGAATGTTTTCAAAATATAGGCTCAAAACATGCTCAAAATCGATATTTTAGGTGCCCAAAAGTCAATATGTGCATGCATCTTCTTTACTCGTTTATATCTCAAATTCAGGCTCAAAACACCCGAAAATTCGATATTTAGGGGTCCCAGAAGAGATCTGTACATGCCTACTCCGTGTTAGAGTATTTTCAAAATACAGGCCCAAAACATGCTCAAAATCGATATTTTAGATGCCCAAAGTCAATATGTGCATGTATCTCCTGTACCCGTTTATATCTCAAATTCAGGCTCAAAACACCCGAAAATTCGATATTTTGGGGTCCCAGAAGCGATCTGTACATGCCTACTCAGTGCTAGAAATTTTTCAAAATATAGGCTCAAAACATGCTAAAAATCGATATTTTAGGTGCGTTAAGGCGATATCTCAAATTCAGGCCCAAAATACCCGAAAATTCAATATTTTGGGGTCCCAGAAGCGATCTGTACATGCCTACTCCGTGTTAGAGTATTTTCAAAATACATGCCCAAAACATGCTGAAAATCGATATTTTAGATGCCCAAAGTCAATATGTGCATGTATCTTCTGTATCCGTTTATATCTCAAATTCAGGCTGAAAACACCCGAAAATTCAATATTTTGGGGTCCCAGAAGCAATCTGTACATGCCTACTCAGTGCTAGAATATTTTCAAAATATAGGCTAAAAACATGCTAAAAATCGATCTTTTAGGTTCCAAAAAGTCGATATCTCAAATTCAGTCCCAAATCACCCGAAAATTCGATATTTAGGGGTCCCAGAGGCGATCTGTACATGCTTATTCCATGTTAGAGAATTTTCAAAATACAGGCCAAAAACATACTGAAAATCGATCTTTTAGGTGCCCAAAAGTCGATATGTGCATGCATTTTCTGTACCCGTTTATATCTCAAATTCAGGCTCAAAACACCCGAAAATTCGATATTTTGGGGTCCCAGAAGCGATCTGTACATGCCTACTCAGTGCTAGAATGTTTTCAAAATATAGGCTCAAAACATGCTCAAAATCGATATTTTAGGTGCCCAAAAGTCGATATGTGCATGCATCTTCTGTACTCGTTTATATCTCAAATTCAGGCTCAAAACACCCGAAAATTCGATATTTTGGGGTCCCAAAAGCGATCTGTACATGCCTACTCAGTGCTAGAATATTTTCAAAATATAGGCTGAAAACATGCTAAAAATCGATATTTTAGGTGAGTAAAGGCGATATCTCAAATTCTGGCCCAAAACACCCGAAAATTCGATATTATGGGGTCCCAGAAGCGATCTGTACATCCCTACTCCGTGTTAGAGTATTTACAAAATACAGGCCCAAAACATGCTCAAAATCGATGTTTTATGTGCACAAAAGTCGATATGTGCATATATCTTCAGTACCCGTTTATATCTCAAATTCAGGCTCAAAACACCCGAAAATTCGATATTTTGGGGTCCCAGAATCGATCTGTACATGCCTACTCAGTGTTAGAGTATTTTCAAAATACATGCCCAAAACATGCTGAAAATAGATATTTTAGATGCCCAAAGTCTATATGTGCATGTATCTTCTGTACCTGTTTATATCTCAAATTCAGGCTCAAAACACCCGAAAATTCAATATTTTGGGGTCCCAGAAGCAATCTGTACATGCATACTCAGTGCTAGAATATTTTCAAAATATAGGCTAAAAACATGCTAAAAATCGATCTTTTAGGTGCCAAAAAGTCGATATCTCAAATTCAGTCCCAAAACACCTGAAAATTCGATATTTAGGGGTCCCAGAGGCGATGTGTACATGCTTACTCCGTGTTAGAGAATTTTCAAAATACAGGCCAAAAACATACTGAAAATCGATCTTTTAGGTGCGCAAAAGTCGATATGTGCATGCATTTTCTGTACTGGTTTATATCTCAAGTTCAGGCTCAAAACACCCGAAAATTCAATATTTTGGGGTCCCAGAAGCAATCTGTACATGCATACTCAGTGCTAGAATATTTTCAAAATATAGGTTAAAAACAGGCTAAAAATCGATCTTTTAGGTGCCAAAAAGTCGATATTTCAAATTCAGTCCAAAACACCCGAAACTTCGATATTTAGGGGTCCCAGAAGCGATCTGTACATGCCTACTCCGTGTTAGAGTATTTTCAAAATACAGGCCAAAAACATACTGAAAATCGATCTTTTAGGTGCCCAAAAGTCAATATGTGCATGCATCTTCTGTACTCGTTTATATCTCAAATTCAGGCTCAAAACACCCGAAAATTCGATATTTTGGTGCCCAAGAAGCGATCTGTACATGCCTACTCAGTGCTAGAGTATTTTCAAAATACATGCCCAAAACATGCTGAAATTCGATATTTTAGATGCCCAAAGTCAGTATGTGCATGTATTTTCTCTACCCGTTTATATCTCAAATTCAGGCTCAAAACACCTAAAAATTCAATATTTTGGGGTCCCAGAAGCAATCTGTACATGCCTACTCAGTGCTAGAATATTTTCAAAATATAGGCTAAAAACATGCTAAAAATCGATATTTTAGGTGCCAAAAAGTCGATATCTCAAATTCAGTCCCAAAACCCCCGAAAATTCGATATTTAGGGGTCCCAGAACCGATCTGTACATGCCTACTCCGTGCTAGAGTATTTAAAAATTACAGGCCAAAAACATACTGAAAATCGATCTTTTAGGTGCCCAAAAGTCGATATGTGCATGCATCTTCTGTACCCGTTTATATCTCAAATTCAGGCCCTAAACACCCGAAAATTCGATATTTTGGGGTCCCTGAAGCGATCTGTACATGCCTACTCAGTGCTAGAGTATTTTCAAAATACATGCCCAAAACATGCTGAAAATCGATATTTTAGATGCATAAAGTCAATATGTGCATGTATCTTCTGTACCCGTTTATATCTCAAATTCAGGCTCAAAACACCCGAAAATTCAATATTTTGGGGTCCCAGAAGCAATCTGTACATGCTCAGTGCTAGAATATTTTCAAAATATAGACTAAAAACATGCTAAAAATCGATATTTTAGGTGCCAAAAAGTCGATATCTCAAATTCAGTCCCAAAACACCCGAAAATTCGATATTTAGCGGTCCCAGAAGCAATCTGTACATGCCTACTCCGTGTTAGAGTATTTTCAAAATACAGACCCAAAACATGCTGAAAATCGATATTTTAGATGCCCAAAAGTCGATATGTGCATGTATCTTCTGTACCCGTTTATATCTCAAATTCAGGCTCAAAACACCCGAAAATTCAATATTTTGGGGTCCCAGAAGCAATCTGTACATGCCTACTCAGTGCTAGAATATTTTCAAAATATAGGCTAAAAACATGCTAAAAATCGATATTTTAGGTGCGTAAAGGCGATATCTCAAATTCAGTCCCAAAACACCCAAAAATTCGATATTTAGGGGTCCCAGAAGGGATCTGTACATGCCTACTCCGTGTTAGAGTATTTTCAAAATACAGGCCAAAAACATACTGAAAATCGATCTTTTAGGTGCCCAAAAGTCGATATGTGCATGCATCTTCTGTACCAGTTTATATCTCAAATTCTGGCCCTAAACACCCGTAAATTCGATATTTTGGTGTCCCAGAAGCGATCTGTACATGCCTACTATGTGCTAGAATGTTTTCAAAATATAGGCTCAAAACATGCTCAAAATCGATATTTTAGGTGCCCAAAAGTCGATATGTGCATGCATCTTCTGTACACGTTTATATCTCAAATTCTGGCCCTAAACACCCGAAACATCAATATTTTGGGGTCCCAGAAGCAATCTGTACATGCCTACTCAGTGCTAGAATATTTTGAAAAAATATAGGCTCAAAACATGCTAAAAATCGATATTTTACGTGCCAAAAAATCGATATCTCAAATTAAGGCCCAAAACACCCGAAAATTCGATATTTAGGGGTCCCAGAAGCGATCTGTACATGCCTACTCCGTGTTAGAGTATTTTCAAAATACATGCCCAAAACATGCTTAAAATCGATGTTTTAGGTGCCAAAAAGTCGATATGTGCATGCACCTTCAGTACCCGTTTATATCTCAAATTCAGGCTCAAAACACCCGAAAATTCGATATTTTGGGGTCCCAGAAGCAATCTGTACATGCCTACTCAGTGCTAGAATATTATCAAAATATAGGCTCAAAACAAGCTTAAAATCGATATTTTAGGTGGATAAAGGAGATATCTCAAATTCAGGCCCAAAACACCCGAAAATTCGATATTATGGGGTCCCAGAAGCGATCTGTACATGCCTACTCCGTGATAGAGTATTTACAAAATACAGGCCCAAAACATGCTCAAAATCGATGTTTTAGGTGCCCAAAAGTCGATATGTGCATTCATCTTCAGTACCCGTTTATATCTCAAATTCAGGCTCAAAGCACCCGAAAATTCGATATTTTGGGGTCCCAGAAGCGATCTGTACATGCCTACTCCGTGTTAGAGTATTTTCAAAATACAGGCCCAAAACATGCTAAAAATCGATATTTTAGGTGCCAAAAAGTCGATATCTCAAATTCAGTCCCAAAACACCCGAAAATTCGATATTTAGGGGTCCCAGAGGCGATCTGTACATGCTTATTCCGTGTTAGAGAGTTTTCAAAATACAGGCCAAAAAACATACTGAAAATCGATCTTTTAGGTGCCCAAAAGTCGATATGTGCATTCATCTTCTGTACCCGTTTATATCTCAAATTCAGGCTCAAAACACCCGAAAATTCGATATTTTTGGGTCCCAGAAGCAATCTGTACATGCCTACTCAGTGCTAGAGTATTTTCAAAATACATGCCCAAAACATGCTGAAAATCGATATTTTAGATGCCCAAAGTCAATATGTGCATGTATCTTCTGTACCCGTTTATATCTCAAATTCAGGCTCAAAACACCGGAAAATTCAATATTTTGGGGTCCCAGAAGCAATCTGTACATGCTCAGTGCTAGAATATTTTCAAAATATAGGCTAAAAACATGCTAAAAATCGATATTTTAGGTGCCAAAAAGTCGATATCTCAAATTCAGTCCCAAAACACCCGAAAATTCGATATTTAGGGGTCCCAGAAGCAATCTGTACATGCCTACTCCGTGTTAGAGTATTTTCAAAATACAGGCCAAAAACATACTGAAAATCGATATTTTAGGTGCCCAAAAGTCGATATGTGCATGCATCTTCTGTACCCTTTATATCTCAAATTCTGGCCCTAAACACCCGAAAATTCAATATTTTGGGGTCCCAGAAGCGATCTGTACATGCCTACTCAGTGCTAGAATGTTTTCAAAATATAGGCTCAAAACATGCTCAAAATCGATATTTTAGGTGCCCAAAAGTCGATATGTGCATGCATCTTCTGTACTCGTTTATATCTTAAACTCAAGCTCAAAACACCCGAAAATTCGATATTTTGGGGTCCCAGAAGCGATCTGTACATGCCTACTCAATGCTAGAATATTTTCAAAATATAGGCTCAAAACATGCTAAAAATCGATATTTTAGGTGCCAAAAAGTCGATATCTCAAATTCAGTCCCAAAAAACCCGAAAATTCGATATTTAGGGGTCCCATATTTAGGGGTCCCAGAGGCGATCTGTACATGCTTATTCCGTGTTAGAGTATTTTCAAAATACATGCCCAAAACATGCTTAAAATCGATATTTTAGATGCCCACAGTCAATACGTGCATGTATCTTCTGTACCCGTTTATATCTCAAATTCAGGCTCAAAACACCGGAAAATTCAATATTTTGGGGTCCCAGAAGCAATCTGTACATGCTCAGTGCTAGAATATTTTAAAAATATAGGCTAAAAACATGCTAAAAATCGATATTTTAGGTGCAAAAAAGTCGATATCTCAAATTCAGTCCCAAAACACCCGAAAATTCGATATTTAGGGGTCCCAGAAGCAATCTGTACATGCCTACTCCGTGTTAGAGTATTTTCAAAATACAGGCCAAAAATATACTGAAAATCGATATTTTAGGTGCCCAAAAGTCGATATGTGCATGCATCTTTGTATACCTTTATATCTCAAATTCTGGCCCTAAACACCCGAAAATTCAAAATTTTGGGGTCCCAGAAGCGATCTGTACATGCCTACTCAGTGCTAGAATGTTTTCAAAATATAGGCTCAAAACATGCTCAAAATCGATATTTTAGGTGCCCAAAAGTCGATATGTGCATGCATCTTCTGTACTCGTTTATATCTTAAACTCAAGCTCAAAACACCCGATAATTCGATATTTTGGGGTCCCAGAAGCGATCTGTACATGCCTACTCAATGCTAGAATATTTTCAAAATATAGGCTCAAAACATGCTAAAAATCGATATTTTAGGTGCGTAAAGGCGATATCTCAAATTCAGGCCCAAAACACCCGAAAATTCGATATTTTGGGGTCCCAGAAGCGATCTGTACATGCTTACTCCGTGTTAGAGTATTTTCAAAATTAAGGCCCAAAACATGCTAAAAAACGATATTTTTGGTGCCCAAAGTCAATATGTGTATGCATCTTCTATACTCGTTTATATCTCAAATTCAGGCTCAAAACACCCGAAAATTCGATATTTTGGGGTCCCAGAAGCGATCTGTACATGCATACTCCGTGTTAGAGTATTTTCAAAATACAGGCCAAAAACATGCTCTAAATCGATATTTTAGGTGCCCAAAAGTCGATATGTGCATGCATCTTCTGTACAAGTTTATATCTCAAATTCAGGCTCAAAACACCGGAAAATTCGATATTTTTGGGTCCCAGAAGCAATCTGTACATGCCTACTCAGTGCTAGAATATTTTCAAAATATAGGCTAAAAACATGCTAAAAATGGATATTTTAGGTGCCCAAAAGTCGATATGTGCATGCATCTTCTGTACTCGTTTATATCTCAAATTCAGGCTCAAAACACCCGAAAATTCGATATTTTGGGGTCCCAGAAGCGATCTGTACATGCATACTCAGTGCTAGAATATTTTCAAAATATAGGCTAAAAACATGCTAAAAATCGATCTTTTAGGTGCCAAAAAGTCGATATCTCAAATTCAGTCCCAAAACACCCGAAAATTCGATATTTAGGGGTCCCAGAAGCGATCTGTACATGCCTACTCCGTGCTAGAGTATTTTAAAAATACATGCCCAAAACATGCTGAAAATCGATATTTTAGATGCCCAAAGTCAATATGTGCATGTATCTTCTGTACCCGTTTATATCTCAAATTCAGGCTCAAAACACCTAAGAATTGAATATTTTGGGGTCCCAAAAGCAATCTGTACATGCTCAGTGCTAGAATATTTTCAAAATATAGGCTAAAAACATGCTAAAAATCGATATTTTAGGTGCCAAATAGTCCATATCTCAAATTCAGTCCCAAAACACCCGAAAATTCGATATTTAGGGGTCCCAGAAGGGATCTGTACATGCCTACTCCGTGTTAGAGTATTTTCAAAATACAGGCCAAAAACATACTGAAAATCGATCTTTTAGGTGCCCAAAAGTCGATATGTGCATGCATCTTCTGTACCCGTTTATATCTCAAATTCTGGCCCTAAACACCCGAAAATTCGATATTTTGGGGTCCCAGAAGCGATCTGTACATGCCTACTCAGTGCTAGAATCTTTTCAAAATATAGGCTCAAAACTTGCTCAAAATCGATATTTTAGGTGCCCAAAAGTCGATATGTGCATGCATCTTCTGTACTCGTTTATATCTCAAATTCAGGCTCAAAACACCCGAAAATTCAATATTTCGGGGTCCCAGAAGCGATCTGTACATGCCTACTCAGTGCTAGAATATTTTCAAAATATAGGCTCAAAACATGCTAAAAATCGATATTTTAGGTGCGTAAAGGCGATATCTCAAATTCAGTCCCAAAACACCCGAAAATTTGATATTTAGGGGTCCCAGAAGGGATCTGTACATGCCTACTCCGTGTTAGAGTATTTTCAAAATACAGGCCAAATACAGGAACAAAACATGCTGAAAATCGATATTTTAGATGCCCAAAAGTCGATATGTGCATTCATCTTCTGTACCCGTTTATATCTCAAATTCAGGCTCAAAACACCCGAAAATTCAATATTTTGGGGTCCCAGAAGCAATCTGTACATGCCTACTCAGTGCTAGAGTATTTTCAAAATACAGGCTTAAAACATGCTCAAAATCGATATTTTAGATGCCCAAAGTCAATATGTGCATGTATCTTCTGTACCCGTTTATATCTCAAATTCAGGCTCAAAACACCCGAAAATTCGATATTTTGGGGTCCCAGAAGCGATCTGTACATGCCTACTCAGTGATAGAATATTTTCAAAATATAGGCTCAAAACATGCAAAAAATCGATATTTTAGGTGCGTAAAGGCGATATCTCAAATTAAGGCCCAAAACACCCGAAAATTTGATATTTAGGGGTCCCAGAAGCGATCTGTACATGCTTACTCCGTGTTAGAGTATTTTCAAAATACAGGACAAAAAACATACTGAAAATCGATCTTTTAGGTGCCCAAAAGTCGATATGTGCATGCATTTTCTGTACCCGTTTATATCTCAAATTCTGGCCCTAAACACCCGAAAAATCGATATTTTGGGGTACCAGAAGCGATCTGTACATGCCTACTCAGTGCTAGAATGTTTTCAAAATATAGGCTCAAAACATGCTCAAAATGGATATTTTAGGTGCCCAAAAGTCGATATGTGCATGCATCTTCTGTACTCGTTTATATCTCAAATTCAGGCTCAAAACACCCGAAAATTCGATATTTTGGGGTCCCAGAAGCGATCTGTACATGCATACTCAGTGCTAGAATATTTTCAAAATATAGGCTAAAAACATGCTAAAAATCGATCTTTTAGGTGCCAAAAAGTCGATATCTCAAATTCAGTCCCAAAACACCCGAAAATTTGATATTTAGGGGTCCCAGAAGCGATCTGTACATGCCTACTCCGTGCTAGAGTATTTTCAAAATACATGCCCAAAACATGCTGAAAATCGATATTTTAGATGCCCAAAGTCAATATGTGCATGTATCTTCTGTACCCGTTTATATCTGAAATTCAGGCTCAAAATACCCGAAAATTGAATATTTTGGGGTCCCAGAAGCAATCTGTACATGCTCAGTGCTAGAATATTTTCAAAATATAGGCTAAAAACATGCTAAAAATCGATATTTTAGGTGCCAAATAGTCCATATCTCAAATTCAGTCCCAAAACACCCGAAAATTCGATATTTAGGGGTCCCATATTTAGGGGTCCCAGAGGCGATCTATACATGCTTATTCCGTGTTAGAGAATTTTCAAAATACAGGCCAAAAAACATACTGAAAATCGATCTGTTAGGTACCCAAAAGTCGATATGTGCATGCATCTTCTGTACCCGTTTATATCTCAAATTCAGGCTCAAAACACCCGAAAATTCGATATTTTTGGGTCCCAGAAGCGATCTGTACATGCCTACTCAGTGCTAGAATGTTTTCAAAATACATGCCCAAAACATGCTGAAAATCGATATTTTAGATGCCCACAGTCAATACGTGCATATATCTTCTGTACCCGTTTATATCTCAAATTCAGGCTCAAAACACCGGAAAATTCAATATTTTGGGGTCCCAGAAGCAATCTGTACATGCTCAGTGCTAGAATATTTTCAAAATATAGGCTAAAAACATGCTAAAAATCGATATTTTAGGTGCCAAATAGTCCATATCTCAAATTCAGTCCCAAAACACCCGAAAATTCGATATTTAGGGGTCCCATATTTAGGGGTCCCAGAGGTGATCTATACATGCTTATTCCGTGTTAGAGAATTTTCAAAATACAGGCCAAAAAACATACTGAAAATCGATCTTTTAGGTACCCAAAAGTCGATATGTGCATGCATCTTCTGTACCCGTTTATATCTCAAATTCAGGCTCAAAACACCCGAAAATTCGATATATTTGGGTCCCAGAAGCGATCTGTACATGCCTACTCAGTGCTAGAATGTTTTCAAAATACATGCCCAAAACATGCTGAAAATCGATATTTTAGATGCCCACAGTCAATACGTGCATGTATCTTCTGTACCCGTTTATATCTTAAATTCAGGCTCAAAACACCGTAAAATTCAATATTTTGGGGTCTCAGAAGCATTCTGTACATGCTCAGTGCTATAATATTTTAAAAATATAGGCTAAAAACATGCTAAAAATCGATATTTTAGGTGCCAAAAAGTCGATATCTCAAATTCAGTCCCAAAACACCCGAAAATTCGATATTTAGGGGTCCCAGAAGCAATCTGTACATGCCTACTCCGTGTTAGAGTATTTTCAAAATACAGGCCAAAAATATACTGAAAATCGATATTTTAGGTGCCCAAAAGTCGATATGTGCATGCATCTTCTGTACCCTTTATATCTCAAATTCTGGCCCTAAACACCCGAAAATTCAATATTTTGGGGTCCCAGAAGCGATCTGTACATTCCTACTCAGTGCTAGAATGTTTTCAAAATATAGGCTCAAAACATGCTCAAAATCGATATTTTAGGTGCCCAAAAGTCGATATGTGCATGCATCTTCTGTACTCGTTTATATCTTAAACTCAAGCTCAAAACACCCGATAATTCGATATTTTGGGGTCCCAGAAGCGATCTGTACATGCCTACTCAATGCTAGAATATTTTCAAAATATAGGCTCAAAACATGCTAAAAATCGATATTTTAGGTGCGTAAAGGCGATATCTCAAATTCAGGCCCAAAACACCCGAAAATTCGATATTTTGGGGTCCCAGAAGCGATCTGTACATGCCTACTCCGTGTTAGAGTATTTTCAAAATTAAGGCCCAAAACATGCTAAAAAACGATATTTTTGGTGCCCAAAGTCAATATGTGTATGCATCTTCTATACTCGTTTATATCTCAAATTCAGGCTCAAAACACCCGAAAATTCGATATTTTGGGGTCCCAGAAGCGATCTGTACATGCATACTCCGTGTTAGAGTATTTTCAAAATACAGGCCAAAAACATGCTCTAAATCGATATTTTAGGTGCCCAAAAGTCGATATGTGCATGCATCTTCTGTACAAGTTTATATCTCAAATTCAGGCTCAAAACACCGGAAAATTCGATATTTTTGGGTCCCAGAAGCAATCTGTACATGCCTACTCAGTGCTAGAATATTTTCAAAATATAGGCTAAAAACATGCTAAAAATCGATATTTTAAGTGCCAAAAAGTCGATATCTCAAATTCAGTCCCAAAACACCCGAAAATTCGATATTTAGGGGTCCCAGAAGCGATCTGTACATGCCTACTCCGTGCTAGAGTATTTTCAAAATACATGCCCAAAACATGCTGAAAATCGATATTTTAGATGCCCAAAGTCAATATGTGCATGTATCTTCTGTACCCGTTTATATCTCAAATTCAGGCTCAAAACACCTAGGAATTGAATATTTTGGGGTCCCAGAAGCAATCTGTACATGCTCAGTGCTAGAATATTTTCAAAATATAGGCTAAAAACATGCTAAAAATCGATATTTTAGGTGCCAAATACTCCATATCTCAAATTCAGTCCCAAAACACCCGAAAATTCGATATTTAGGGGTCCCAGAAGGGATCTGTACATGCCTACTCCGTGTTAGAGTATTTTCAAAATACAGGCCAAAAACATACTGAAAATCGATCTTTTAGGTGCCCAAAAGTCGATATGTCCATGCATCTTCTGTACCCGTTTATATCTCAAATTCTGGCCCTAAACACCCGAAAATTCGATATTTTGGGGTCCCAGAAGCGATCTGTACATGCCTACTCAGTGCTAGAATCTTTTCAAAATATAGGCTCAAAACATGCTCAAAATCTATATTTTAGGTGCCCAAAAGTCGATATGTGCATGCATCTTCTGTACTCGTTTATATCTCAAATTCAGGCTCACAACACCCGAAAATTCGATATTTCGGGGTCCCAGAAGCGATCTGTACATGCCTACTCAGAGCTAGAATATTTTCAAAATATAGGCTCAAAACATGCTAAAAATCGATATTTTAGGTGCGTAAAGGCGATATCTCAAATTCAGTCCCAAAACACCCGAAAATTCGATATTTAGGGGTCCCAGAAGGGATCTGTACATGCCTACTCCGTGTTAGAGTATTTTCAAAATACAGGCCAAATACAGGCCCAAAACATGCTGAAAATCGATATTTTAGATGCCCAAAGTCAATATGTGCATGTATCTTCTGTACCCGTTTATATCTCAAATTCAGGCTCAAAACACCCGAAAATTCAATATTTTGGGGTCCCAGAAGCAATCTGTACATGCCTACTCAGTGCTAGAATATTTTCAAAATATTGGCTCAAAACATGCTAAAAATCGATATTTTAGGTGCGTAAAGGCGATATCTCAAATTCAGGCCCAAAACACCCGAAAATTCGATATTTTGGGGTTCCAGTAGCGATCTGTACATGCCTACTCCGTGTTAGAAAATTTTCAAAATTCAGGCCCAAAACATGCTGAAAATCGATATTTTTGGTGCCCAAAGTCAATATGTGTATGCATCTTCTATACTCGTTTATACCTCAAATTCATGCTCAAAACACACGAAAATTCGATATTTTGGGGTCCCAGAAGCGATCTGTACATGCCTACTCAGTGCTAGAATATTTTCAAAATATAGGCTCAATACATTCTAAAAATCTATATTTTAGGTGCGTAAAGGCGATATATCAAATTAAGGCCCAAAACACCCGAAAATTCGATATTTAGGGGTCCCAGAAGCGATCTGTACATGCCTACTCCGTGTTAGAGTATTTTCAAAATACAGGCCAAAAACATACTGATAATCGATATTTTAGATGCCCAAAGTCAGTATGTGCATGTATCTTCTGTACCCGTTTATATCTCAAATTCTGGCCCTAAACACCCGAAAAATCGATATTTTGGGGTACCAGAAGCAATCTGTACATGCCTACTCAGTGCTAGAATGTTTTCAAAATATAGGCTCAAAACATGCTCAAAATGGATATTTTAGGTGCCCAAAAGTCGATATGTGCATGCATCTTCTGTACTCGTTTATATCTCAAATTCAGGCTCAAAACACCCGAAAATTCGATATTTTGGGGTCCCAGAAGCGATCTGTACATGCATACTCAGTGCTAGAATATTTTCAAAATATAGGCTAAAAACATGCTAAAAATCGATCTTTTAGGTGCCAAAAAGTCGATATCTCAAATTCAGTCCCAAAACACCCGAAAATTCGATATTTAGGGGTCCCAGAAGCGATCTGTACATGCCTCCTCCGTGTTAGAGTATTTTCAAAATACAGGCCAAAAACATACTGAAAATCGATCTTTTAGGTGCCCAAAAGTCGATATGTGCATGCATCTTCTGTACCCGTTTATATCTCAAATTCTGGCCCTAAACACCCGAAAATTCGATATTTTGGGGTCCCAGAAGCGATCTGTACATGCCTACTCAGTGCTAGAATCTTTTCAAAATATAGGCTCAAAACATGCTCAAAATCGATATTTTAGGTGCCCAAAAGTCGATATGTGCATGCATCTTCTGTACTCTTTTATATCTCAAATTCAGGCTCACAACACCCGAAAATTCGATATTTCGGGGTCCCAGAAGCGATCTGCACATGCCTACTCAGTGCTAGAATATTTTCAAAATATAGGCTCAAAACATGCTAAAAATCGATATTTTAGGTGCGTAAAGGCGATATCTCAAATTCAGTCCCAAAACACCCGAAAATTCGATATTTAGGGGTCCCAGAAGGGATCTGTACATGCCTACTCCGTGTTAGAGTATTTTCAAAATACAGGCCAAATACAGGCCCAAAACATGCTGAAAATCGATATTTTAGATGCCCAAAGTCAATATGTGCATGTATCTTCTGTACCCGTTTATATCTCAAATTCAGGCTCAAAACACCCGAAAATTCAATATTTTGGGGTCCCAGAAGCAATATGTACATGCCTACTCAGTGCTAGAATATTTTCAAAATATAGGCTTAAAACATGCTCAAAATCGATATTTTAGGTGCCCAAAAGTCGATATGTGCATGCATCTTCTGTACTCGTTTATATCTCAAATTCAGGCTCAAAATACCCGAAAATTCGATATTTTGGGGTCCCAGAAGCGATCTGTACATGCCTACTCAGTGATAGAATATTTTCAAAATATAGGCTCAAAACATGCAAAAAATCGATATTTTAGGTGCGTAAAGGCGATATCTCAAATTAAGGCCCAAAACACCCGAAAATTTGATATTTAGGGGTCCCAGAAGCGATCTGTACATGCTTACTCCGTGTTAGAGTATTTTCAAAATACAGGACAAAAAACATACTGAAAATCGATCTTTTAGGTGCCCAAAAGTCGATATGTGCATGCATTTTCTGTACCTGTTTATATCTCAAATTCTGGCCCTAAACACCCGAAAAATCGATATTTTGGGGTACCAGAAGCGATCTGTACATGCCTACTCAGTGCTAGAATGTTTTCAAAATATAGGCTCAAAACATGCTCAAAATTAATATTTTAGGTGCCCAAAAGTCGATATGTGCATGCATCTTCTGTACTCGTTTATATCTCAAATTCAGGCTCAAAACACCCGAAAATTCGATATTTTGGGGTCCCAGAAGCGATCTGTACATGCATACTCAGTGCTAGAATATTTTCAAAATATAGGCTAAAAACATGCTAAAAATCGATCTTTTAGGTGCGTAAAGGCGATATCTCAAATTAGGCCCAAAACACCCGAAAATTTGATATTTAGGGGTCCCAGAAGCGATCTGTACATGCTTACTCCGTGTTAGATTATTTTCAAAATACAGGCCAAAAACATACTGAAAATCGATCTTTTAGGTGCGCAAAAGTCGATATGTGCATGCATTTTCTGTACCGGTTTATATCTCAAATTCAGGCTCAAAACACCCGAAAATTCAATATTTAGGGGTCCCATAAGCGATCTGTACATGCCTACTCAGTGCTAGAATGTTTTCAAAATATAGGCACAAAACATGCTCAAAATCGATATTTTAGGTGCCCAAAAGTCAATATGTGCATGTATCTTCTGTACCCGTTTATATCTCATATTCTGGCCCTAAACACCCGAAAATTCAATATTTTGGGGTCCCAGAAGCAATCTGTACGTGCCTACTCATGCTAGAATATTTTCAAAATATAGGCTTAAAACATGCTCAAAATCGATATTTTAGGTGCCCAAAAGTCGATATGTGCATGCATCTTCTGTACTCGTTTAGATCTCAAATTCAAGCTCAAAACACCCGAAAATTCGATATTTTGGGGTCCCAGAAGCGATCTGTACATGCCTACTTCGTGTTAGAGTATTTACAAAATACAGGCCCAAAACATGATCAAAATCGATGTGTTAGGTGCCCAAAAGTCAATATGTGCATGCATCTTCAGTACCCGTTTATATCTCAAATTCATGCTCAAAACACCCGAAAATTCGATATTTTAGGGTCCCAGAAGCGATCTGTACATGCATACTCCGTGTTAGAGTATTTTCAAAATATAGGCTCAAAACATGCTCAAAATCGATATTTTAGGTGCCCAAAAGTCGATATGTGCATGCATCTTCTGTACTCGTTTATATCTTAAACTCAAGCTCAAAACACCCGATAATTCGATATTTTGGGGTCCCAGAAGCGATCTGTACATGCCTTCTCAATACTAGAATATTTTCAAAATATAGGCTCAAAACATGCTAAAAATCGATATTTTAGGTGCCAAAAAGTCGATATCTCAAATTCAGTCCCAAAACACCCGAAAATTCGATATTTAGGGGTCCCAGAAGCGATCTGTACATGCCTACTCCGTGCTAGAGTATTTTCAAAATACATGCCCAAAACATGCTGAAAATCGATATTTTAGATGCCCAAAGTCAATATGTGCATGTATCTTCTGTACCCGTTTATATCTCAAATTCAGGCTCAAAACACCTGAAAATTGAATATTTTGGGGTCCCAGAAGCAATCTGTACATGCTCAGTGCTAGAATATTTTCAAAATATAGGCTAAAAACATGCTAAAAATCGATATTTTAGGTGCCAAATAGTCCATATCTCAAATTCAGTCCCAAAACACCCGAAAATTCGATATTTTGGGGTCCCAGAAGCGATCTGTACATGCCTACTCAGTGCTGGAATATTTTCAAAATATAGGCTCAAAACATGCTAAAAATCGATATTTTAGGTGAGTAAAGGCGATATCTCAAATTCAGGCCCAAAACACCCGAAAATTCGATATTTAGGGGTCCTAGAAGTGATCTGTACATGCCTACTCCGTGTTAGAGTATTTTCAAAATACAGGCCCAAAACATGCTCAAAATCTATGTTGTAGGTGCCCAAAAGTCGATATGTGCATGCATCTTCAGTGCCTGTTTATATCTCAAATTCAGGCTCAAAACACCCGAAAATTAGATATTTTGGGGTCTTAGAAGCGATCTGTACATGCCTACTCCGGGTTAGAGTATTTTCAAAATACAGGCCCAAAACATGCTGAAAATCGATATTTTAGATGCCCAAAGTCAATATGTGCATGTATCTTCTGGACCCGTTTATATCTCAAATTCAGGCTCAAAACACCCGAAAATTCAATATTTGGGGGTCTTAGAAGCAATCTGTACATGCCTACCCAGTGCTAGAATATTTTCAAAATATAGGCTAAAAACATGCTAAAAATCGATCTTTTATGTGCCAAAAAGTCGATATCTCAAATTCCGTCCCAAAACACCCGAAAATTCGATATTTAGGGGTCCCAGAAGGGATCTGTACATGCCTACTCCGTGTTAGAGTATTTTCAAAATACAGGCCAAAAACATACTGAAAATCAATCTTTTAGGTGCCCAAAAGTCGATATGTGCATGCATCTTCTGTACCCGTTTATATCTCAAATTCTGGCCCTAAACACCCGAAAATTCGATATTTTGGGGTCCCAGAAGCGATCTGTACATGCCTACTCCGTATTAGAGTATTTTCAAAATTCAGGCCCAAAACATGCTGAAAATCGATATTTTTGGTGCCCAAAGTCAATATGTGTATGCATCTTCTGTACTCTTTTATATCTCAAATTCAAGCTCAAAACACCCGAAAATTCGATATTTTGGGGTCCCAGAAGCGATCTGTACATGCCTACTCAGTGCTTGAATATTTTCAAAATAATAGCTCAAAACATGCTAAAAATCGATATTTTTGGTGGGTAAAGGCGATATCTCAAATTCATGCCCAAAACACCCGAAAATTCGATATTTTGGGGTCCCATAAGCGATCTGTACATGCCTACTCCGTGTTAGAGTGTTTTCAAAATACAGGCCCAAAACATGCTCAAAATCGATGTTTTAGGTGCCCAAAATTCGATATGTGCATGCATCTTTAGTACCTGTTTATATCTCAAATTCAGGCTCAAAACACCCGAAAATTCGATATTTTGGGGACCCAGAAGCGATCTGTACATGCCTACTCCGTGTTAGAGTATTTACAAAATATAGGCTCAAAACATGCTAAAAATCGATATTTTAGGTGCGTAAAGGCGATATCTCAAATTAAGGCCCAAAACACCCAAAAATTCGATATTTTGGGGTCCCAGAAGCGATCTGTACATGCCTACTCCGTGCTAGAGTATTTACAAAATACAGGCCCAAAACATGCTCAAAATCGATGTTTTAGGTGCCCAAAAGTCGATATGTGCATGCATCTTCAGTACCCGTTTATATCTCAAATTTATGCTCAAAACACCCAAAAATTCGATATTTTGGGCTCCCAGAAGCGATCTGTACATGCCTACTCCGTGTTAGAGTATTTTCAAAATACATGCCCAAAACATGCTCAAAATCGATATCTTAGATGCCCAAAGTCAATATGTGCATGTATCTTCTATACCCGTTTATATCTCCAATTCAGGCTCAAAACACCCGAAAATTCGATATTTTGGGGTCCCAGAAGCGATCTGTACATGCCTACTCAGTGCTAGAATATTTTCAAAATATAGGCTCAAAACATGCTAAAAATCGATATTTTAGGTGCGTAAAGGCGATATCTCAAATTCAGGACCCAAAAGACCCGAAAAATCGATATTTTGGGGTCCTAGAAGCGATCTGTACATGCCTACTCCGTGTTAGAGTATTTACGAAATACAGGCCCAAAACATGCTCAAAATCGATGTTTTAGGTGCCTAAAAGTCGATATGTGCATGCATCTTCAGTACCCGTTTATATCTCAAATTAGGACTCAAAACACCCGAAAATTCGATATTTAGGGGTCCCAGAAGCGATCTGTACATGCCTACTCCGTGTTAGAGTATTTTCAAAATACATGCCCAAAACATGCTCAAAATCGATATTTTAGATGCCCAAAGTCAATATGTGCATGTATCTTCTGTACCCGTTTATATCTCAAATTCAGGCTCAAAACACCCGAAAATTCAATATTTTGGGGTCCCAGAAGCGATCTGTACATGACTACTCAGTGCTTGAATATTTTCAAAATATAGGCTAAAAACATGCTAAAAATCGATCGTTTAGGTACCAAAAAGTAGATATCTCAAATTCAGTACCAAAACACCCGAAAATTCGATATTTAGGGGTCCCAGAAGCGATCTGTACATGCCTACTCCGTGTTAGAGTATTTTCAAAATACAGGCCATAAACATACTGAAAATCGATCTTTTAGGTGCCCAAAAGTCGATATGTGCATGCATCTTCTGTACCCGTTTATATCTCAAATTCTGGACCTAAACACCCGAAAATTCAATATTTTGTGGTCCCAGAAGCAATTTGTACATGCCTACTCAGTGCTAGAATATTTTCAAAATATAGGCTAAAAACATGCTAAAAATCGATATTTTAGGTGCCAAAAAGTCGATATCTCAAATTAAGGCCCAAAACACCCGAAAATTCGATATATAGGGGTCCCAGAAGCGATCTGTACATGCCTACTCCGTGTTAGAGTATTTTCAAAATACAGGCCCAAAACATGCTCAAAATCGATGTTTTAGGTGCCAAAAAGTCGATATGTGCATGCATCTTCAGTACCCGTTTATATCTCAAATTCAGGCTCAAAACACCCGAAAATTCGATATTTTGGGGTCAAAGATGCGATCTGTACATGCCTACTCCGTGTTAGAGTATTTTCAAAATACATGCCCTAAACATGCTGAAAATCGATATTTTTGGTGCCCAAAGTCAAAATGTGTATGCATCTTCTATACTCGTTTATATCTCAAATTCAGGCTCAAAACACCCGAAAATTCGATATTTTGGGGTCCCAGAAGCGATCTGTACATGCCTACTCAGTGCTAGAATGTTTTCAAAATATAGGCTCAAAACATGCTCAAAATCGATATTTTAGGTGCCCAAAAGTCGATATGTGCATGCATCTTCTGTACTCGTTTATATCTCAAATTCAGGCTCAAAACACCCGAAAATTCGATATTTTGGGGTCCCAGAAGCGATCTGTACATGCCTAATCAGTGCTAGAATATTTTCAAAATATAGGCTCAAAACATGCTAAAAATCGATATTTTAGGTGCGTAAAGGCGATATCTCAAATTGAGGCCCAAAACACCCGAAAATTCGATATTTTGGGGTCCCAGAAGCGATCTGTACATGCCTACTCCGTGTTAGAGTACTTACAAAATACAGGCCCAAAACATGCTCAAAATCGATGTTTTAGGTGCCCAAATGTCGATATGTGCATGCATCTTCAGTACCCGTTTATATCTCAAATTCAGGCTCAAAACACCCGAAAATTCGATATTTTGGGCTCCCAGAAGCGATCTGTACATGCCTACTCCGTGTTAGAGTATTTTCAAAATACATGCCCAAAACATGCTCAAAATCGATATTTTAGATGCCCAAAGTCAATATGTGCATGTATCTTTTATACCCGTTTATATCTCAAATTCAGGCTCAAAACACCCGAAAATTCGATATTTTGGGGTCCCAGAAGCGATCTGTACTCAGTGCTAGAATATTTTCAAAATATAGGCTCAAAACATGCTAAAAATCGATATTTTAGGTGCGTAAAGGCGATATCTCAAATTCAGGACCCAAAAGACCCGAAAATTTGATATTTTGGGGTCCTAGAAGCGATCTGTACATGCCTACTCCATGTTAGAATATTTACAAAATACAGGCCCAAAACATGCTCAAAATCGATGTTTTAGGTGCCTAAAAGTCGATATGTGCATGCATCTTCAGTACCCGTTTATATCTCAAATTCAGGCTCAAAACACCCGAAAATTCGATATTTTGGGGTCCCAGAAGCGATCTGTACATGCCTACTCCGTGTTAGAGTATTTTCAAAATACATTCCCTAAACATGCTGAAAATCGATATTTTAGATGCCCAAAGTCAATATGTGCATGTATCTTCTGTACCCGTTTATATCTCAAATTCAGGCTCAAAACAACCGAAAATTCAATATTTTGGGGTCCCTGAAGCAATCTGTACATGCCTACTCAGTGCTAGAAAATTTTCAAAATATAGGCTAAAAACATGTTAAAAATCGATCTTTTAGGTGCCAAAAAGTCGATATCTCAAATTCTGGCCCTAAACACCCGAAAATTCGATATTTAGGGGTCCAAGAAGCGATCTGTACATGCCTACTCCGTGTTAAGAGTATTTTCAAAATACAGGCCAAAAACATACTGAAAATCGATCTTTTAGGTGCCCAAAAGTCGATATGTGCATGCATCTTCTGTACCCGTTTATATCTCAAATTCTGGCCCTAAACACCCGAAAATTCAATATTTTGGGGTCCCAGAAGCGATCTGTACATGCCTACTCCGTGTTAGAGTATTTTCAAAATGCATTCCCTAAACATGCTGAAAATCGATATTTTAGATGCCCAAAGTCAATATGTGCAAGCATCTTCTATACTCGTTTATATCTCAAATTCATGCTTAAAACACCCGAAAATTCGATATTTTGGGGTCCCAGAAGCGATATGTACATGTCTACTCAGTGCTAGAATGTTTTCAAAATATAGGCTCAAAACATGCTAAAAATCGATATTTTAGGTGCCAAAAAGTCGATATCTCAAATTCTGGCCTTAAACACCCGAAAATGCGATATTTAGGGGTCCCAGAAGCGATCTGTACATGCCTACTCCGTGTTAAGAGTATTTTCAAAATACAGGCCAAAAACATACCGAAAATCGATCTTTTAGGTGCCCAAAAGTCGATATGTGCATGCATCTTCTGTACCCGTTTATATCTCAAATTCTGGCCCTAAACACCCGAAAATTCGATATTTTGGGGTCCCAGAAGCGATCTGTACATGCCTACTACGTGTTAGAGTATTTTCAAAATATAGGCTAAAAACATGCTAAAAATCGATATTTTAGGTGCCAAAAAGTCGATATCTCAAATTAAGGCCCAAAACACCCGAAAATTTGATATTTAGGGGTCCCAGAAGGGATCTGTACATGCCTACTCCGTGTTAGAGTATTTTCAAAATACAGGCTAAAAACATACTGAAAATCGATCTTTTAGGTGCCCAAAAATCGATGTGTGCATGCATCTTCTGTACCCGTTTATATCTCAAATTCTGGCCCTAAACACCCGAAAATTCGATATTAAGGGGTCCCAGAAGCGATCTGTACATGCCTACTCCGTGTTAGAGTATTTTCAAAATTCAGGCCCAAAACATGCTGAAAAACGATATTTTTGGTGAACAAAGTCAATGTGTGTATGCATCTTCTATACTCGTTTATATCTCAAATTTAGGCTCAAAACACCCGAAAATTCGATATTTTGGGGTCACAGAAGCGATCTGTACATGCCTACTCAGTGCTAGAATGTTTTCAAAATATAGACTCAAAACATAATCAAAATCGATATTTTAGGTGCCTAAAAGTTGATATGTGCATGCATCTTCTGTACTCTTTTATATCTCAAATTCAAGCTCAAAACACCCGAAAATTCAATATTTAGGGGTCCCAGAAGCGATCTGTACATGCCTACTCCGTGTTAGAGTATTTTCAAAATACATTCCCTAAACATGCTGAAAATCGATATTTTAGATGCCCAAAGTCAATATGTGCATGTATCTTCTGTACCCGTTTATATCTCAAATTCAGGCTCAAAACAACCGAAAATTCAATATTTTGGGGTCCCTGAAGCAATCTGTACATGCCTACTCAGTGCTAGAAAATTTTCAAAATATAGGCTAAAAACATGTTAAAAATCGATCTTTTAGGTGCCAAAAAGTCGATATCTCAAATTCTGGCCCTAAACACCCGAAAATTCGATATTTAGGGGTCCCAGAAGCGATCTGTACATGCCTACTCCGTGTTAAGAGTATTTTCAAAATACAGGTCAAAAACATACTGAAAATCGATCTTTTAGGTGCCCAAAAGTCGATATGTGCATGCATCTTCTGTACCCGTTTATATCTCAAATTCTGGCCCTAAACACCCGAAAATTCAATATTTTGGGGTCCCAGAAGCGATCTGTACATGCCTACTCCGTGTTAGAGTATTTTCAAAATGCATTCCCTAAACATGCTGAAAATCGATATTTTAGATGCCCAAAGTCAATATGTGCATGCATCTTCTATACTCGTTTATATCTCAAATTCATGCTTAAAACACCCGAAAATTCGATATTTTGGGGTCCCAGAAGCGATATGTACATGTCTACTCAGTGCTAGAATGTTTTCAAAATATAGGCTCAAAACATGCTAAAAATCGATATTTTAGGTGCCAAAAAGTCGATATCTCAAATTCTGGCCTTAAACACCCGAAAATTCGATATTTAGGGGTCCCAGAAGCGATCTGTACATGCCTACTCCGTGTTAAGAGTATTTTCAAAATACAGGCCAAAAACATACCGAAAATCGATCTTTTAGGTGCCCAAAAGTCGATATGTGCATGCATCTTCTGTACCCGTTTATATCTCAAATTCTGGCCCTAAACACCCGAAAATTCGATATTTTGGGGTCCCAGAAGCGATCTGTACATGCCTACTACGTGTTAGAGTATTTTCAAAATATAGGCTAAAAACATGCTAAAAATCGATATTTTAGGTGCCAAAAAGTCGATATCTCAAATTAAGGCCCAAAACACCCGAAAATTTGATATTTAGGGGTCCCAGAAGGGATCTGTACATGCCTACTCCGTGTTAGAGTATTTTCAAAATACAGGCTAAAAACATACTGAAAATCGATCTTTTAGGTGCCCAAAAGTCGATGTGTGCATGCATCTTCTGTACCCGTTTATATCTCAAATTCTGGCCCTAAACACCCGAAAATTCGATATTAAGGGGTCCCAGAAGCGATCTGTACATGCCTACTCCGTGTTAGAGTATTTTCAAAATTCAGGCCCAAAACATGCTGAAAAACGATATTTTTGGTGAACAAAGTCAATATGTGTATGCATCTTCTATACTCGTTTATATCTCAAATTTAGGCTCAAAACACCCGAAAATTCGATATTTTGGGGTCACAGAAGCGATCTGTACATGCCTACTCAGTGCTAGAATGTTTTCAAAATATAGACTCAAAACATGCTCAAAATCGATATTTTAGGTGCCTAAAAGTTGATATGTGCATGCATCTTCTGTACTCGTTTATATCTCAAATTCAAGCTCAAAACACCCGAAAATTCAATATTTAGGGGTCCCAGAAGCGATCTGTACATGCCTACTCCGTGTTAGAGTATTTTCAAAATACAGGCCAAAAACATGCTAAAAATCGATATTTTAGGTGCCAAAAAGTCGATATCTCAAATTCTGGCCTTAAACACCCGAAAATTCGATATTTAGGGGTCCCAGAAGCGATCTGTACATGCCTACTCCGTGTTAGAGTATTTTCAAAATACAGGCCAAAAACATACTGAAAATCGATCTTTTAGGTGCCCAAAAGTCGATATGTGAATGCATCTTCTGTACCCGTTTATATCTCAAATTCTGGCCCTAAACACCCGAAAATTCGATATTTTGGGGTCCCTGAAGCGATCTGTACATGCCTACTCCGTGTTAGAGTATTTTCAAAATTCAGGGTTAAAACATGCTGAAAATCGATATTTTTGGTGCCCAAAAGTAGATATGTGCATGCATCTTCTGTACCCGTTTATATCTCAAATTCTGGCCCTAAACACCCGAAATATCGATATTTTTGGGTCCCAGAAGCGATCTGTACATGCCTACTCAGTGCTAATATGTTTTCAAAATATAGGCTCAAAACATGCTCAAAATCGATATTTTAGGTGCCCAAAAGTCGATATGTGCATGCATCTTCTGTACCCGTTTATATCTCAAATTCTAGCCCTAAACACCAGAAAATTCGATATTTTTGGGTCCCAGAAGCGATCTATACATGCCTACTCCGTGTTAGAGTATTTTCAAAATAGAGGCCCAAAACATGCTCAAAATCGATGTTTTAGGTGCACAAAAGTCGATATGTGCATGCATCTTCAGTACCCGTTTATATCTCAAATTCAGGCTCAAAACACCCGAAAATTCGATATTTTGAGGTCCCAGAAGCGATCTGTACATGCCTAATCCGTGTTAGAGTATTTTCAAAATTCAGGCCCAAAACATGCTGAAAATCGATATTTTTGGTGCCCAAAGTCAATATGTGTATGCATCTTCTATACTCGTTTATATCTGAAATTCAGGCTCAAAACACCCGAAAATTCGATGTTTTGGGGTCCCAGAAGCGATCTGTACATGCCTACTCAGTGCTAGAATGTTTTCAAAATATAGGCTCAAAACATGCTCAAAATCGATATTATAGGTGCTCAAAAGTAGATATGTGCATGCATCTTCTGTACTCGTTTATATCTCAAATTCATGCTCAAAACACCCGAAAATTCGATATTTTGGGGTCCCAGATGCGATCTGTACATGCCTACTCAGTGCTAGAATATTTTCAAAATATAGGCTCAAAACATGCTAAAAATCGATATTTTAGGTGCCAAAAAGTAGATATCTCAAATTAAGGCCGAAAACACCAGAAAATTCGATATTTTGGGGTCCCAGAAGCGATCTGTACATGCCTACTCTGTGTTAGAGTATTTTCAAAATACATGCCCAAAACATGCTGAATATTGATATTTTAGATGCCCAAAGTCAATATGTGCATGTATTTTCTGTTCCCGTTTACATCTCAAATTCCGGCTCAAAACACCCGAAAATTCAATATTTTGGGGTCCCAGAAGCAATCTGTACATGCCTACTCAGTGCTAGAATATTTACAAAATATAGGCTAAAAACATGCTAAAAATCGATATTTTAGGTGCCAAATAGTCGATATCTCAAATTAAGGCCCAAAACACACGAAAATTCGATATCTAGGGGTCCCAGACGCGATCTGTACATGCCTACTCCGTGTTAGAGTATTTTCAAAATACAGGCCAAAAACATACTGAAAATCGATGTTTTTGGTGCCCAAAAGTTGATATGTGCATGCATCTTCTGTACCCGTTTATATCTCAAATTCTGGCCCTAAACACCCAAAAAATCGATATTTAGGGGTTCCAGAAGGGATCTGTACATGCCTACTCCGTGTTAGAGTATTTTCAAAATTCAGGCCCAAAACATGCTGAAAATCGATATTTTTGGTACCCAAAGTCAATATGTGTATGCATCTTCTATGCTCGTTTATATCTGAAATTCAGGCTCAAAACACCCGAAAATTCGATGTTTTGGGGTCCCAGAAGCGATCTGTACATGCCTACTCAGTGCTAGAATGTTTTCAAAATATAGGCTCAAAACATGCTAAAAATCGATATTATAGGTGCTCAAAAGTTGATATGTGCATGCATCTTCTGTACTCGTTTATATCTCAAATTCATGCTCAAAACACCCGAAAATTCGATATTTTGGGGTCCCAGAAGCGATCTGTACATGCCTACTCTGTGTTAGAGTATTTTCAAAATACATGCCCAAAACATGCTGAAAATTGATATTTTAGATGCCCAAAGTCAATATGTGCATGTATTTTCTGTACCCGTTTACATCTCAAATTCAGGCTCAAAACACCCGAAAATTCAATAGTTTGGGGTCCCAGAAGCAATCTGTACATGCCTACTCAGTGCTAGAATATTTTCAAAATATAGGCTAAAAACATGCTAAAAATCGCTATTTTAGGTGCCAAAAAGTCGATATCTCAAATTAAGGCCCAAAACACACGAAAATTCGATATTTAGGGGTTCCAGAAGCGATCTGTACATGCCTACTTCGTGTTAGAGTATTTTTAAAATACAGGCCAAAAACATACTGAAAATCGATCTTTTAAATGCTAAAAGTCGATATGTGCATGCATCTTCTGTACCCGTTTATATCTCAAATTCTGGCCCTAAACACCCGAAAATTCAATATTTTGGGGTCCCAGAAGCGATCTGTACATGCCTACTCCGTGTTAGAGTATTTTCAAAATTAAGGCTTAAAATATGCTGAAAATCGATATTTTTGGTGCCCAAAGTCAATATGTGCATGCATCTTCTATACTCGTTTATATCTCAAATTCAGGCTGAAAACACCCAAAAATTCGATATTTTTGGGTCCCAGAAGCGATCTGTACATGCCTACTCAGTGCTAGAATGTTTTCAAAATATAGGCTCAAAACATGCTCAAAATCGATATTTTAAGTGCGCAAAGGCGATACCTCAAATTCAGGCCCAAAACACCCGAAAATTCGATATTTTGGGGTCCCAGAAGCGATCTATACATGCCTACTCCGTGTTAGAGCATTTTCAAAATACAGGCCCAAAACATGCTCAAAATCGATCTTTTAGGTGCCCAAAAGTCGATATGTGCATGCATCTTCAGTACCCGTTTATATCTCAAATTCAGGCTCAAAACACCCTAAAATTCGATAATTTGAGGTCCCAGAAGCGATGTGTACATGTCTACTCCGTGTTAGAGTATTTTCAAAATTCAGGCCCAAAACATGCTGAAAATCGATATTTTTGGTGCCCAAAGTCAATATGTGTATGCATCTTCTATACTCGCTTATATCTGAAATTCAGGCTCAAAACACCCGAAAATTCGATGTTTTGGGGTCCCAGAAGCGATCTGTACATGCCTACTCAGTGCTAGAATGTTTTCAAAATATAGGCTCAAAACATGCTCAAAATCGATATTATAGGTGCTCAAAAGTCGATATGTGCATGCATCTTCTGTACTCGTTTATATCTCAAATTCTGGCTCAAAACACCCGAAAATTCGATATTTTGGGGTACCAGAAGCGACCTGTACATGCCTACTCAGTGCTAGAATATTTTCAAAATATAGGCTCAAAACATGCTAAAAATCGATATTTTAGGTGCCAAAAAGTAGATATCTCAAATTAAGGCCCAAAACACCCGAAAATTTGATATTTTGGGGTCCCAGAAGCGATCTATACATGCCTACTCCGTGTTAGAGCATTTTCAAAATACAGGCCCAAAACATGCTCAAAATCGATCTTTTAGGTGCCCAAAAGTCGATATGTGCATGTATTTTCTGTACCCGTTTACATCTCAAATTCAGGCTCAAAACACCCGAAAATTCAATATTTTGGGGTCCCAGAAGCAATCTGTACATACCTACTCAGTGCTAGAATATTTTCAAAATATAGGCTAAAAACATGCTAAAAATCGATATTTTAGGTGCCAAAAAGTCGATATCTCAAATTAAGGCCCAAAACACACGAAAATTCGATATCTAGGGGTCCCAGAAGCGATCTGTACATGCCTACTTCGTGTTAGAGTATTTTAAAAATACAGGCCAAAAACATACTGAAAATCGATCTTTTAGGTGCCCAAAAGTCGATATGTGCATGCATCTTCTGTACCCGTTTATATCTCAAATTCTGGCCCTAAACACCCAGAAAATCGATATTTAGGGGTTCCAGAAGGGATCTGTACATGCCTACTCCGTGTTAGAGTATTTTCAAAATACAGGCCAAAAACATGCTCAAAATCGATGTTTTAGGTGCCCAAAAGTCGATATGTGCATGCATCTTCAGTACCCGTTTATATCTCAAATTCAGGCTCAAAACACCCGAAAATTCGATATTTTGAGGTCCCAGAAGCGATCTGTACATGCCTACTCTGAGTTAGAGTATTTTCAAAATACATGCCCAAAACATGCTGAAAATCGATATTTTAGATGCCCAAAGTCAATATGTGCATGTATCTTCTGTACCCGTTTATATCTCAAATTCAGGCTCAAAACACCCGAAAATTCAATATTTTGGGGTCCCAGAAGCAATCTGTACATGCCTACTCAGTGCTAGAATATTTTCAAAATATAGGCTAAAAACATGCTAAAAATCGATATTTTAGGTGCCAAAAAGTCGATATCTCAAATTCAGTCCCAAAACACCCGAAAATTCGATATTTAGGGGTCCCAGAAGCGATCTGTACATGCCTACTTCGTGTTAGAGTATTTTCAAAATACAGGCCAAAAACATACTGAAAATCGATCTTTTAAGTTCCCAAAAGTCGATATGTGCATGCATCTTCTGTACCCGTTTATATCTCAAATTCTGGCACTAAACACCCGAAAATTCGATATTTTGGGGTCCCAGAAGCGATCTGTACATGCCTACTCCGTGTTAGAGTATTTTCAAAATTAAGGCTTAAAATATGCTGAAAATCGATATTTTTGGTGCCCAAAGTCAATATGTGCATGCATCTTCCATACTCGTTTATATCTCAAATTCAGGCTGAAAACACCCGAAAATTCGATATTTTTGGGTCCCAGAAGCGATCTGTACATGCCTACTCAGTGCTAGAATATTTTCAAAATATAGGCTCAAAACATGCTCAAAATCGATATTTTAAGTACGCAAAGGCGATACCTCAAATTCAGGCCCAAAACACCCGAAAATTCGATATTTTGGGGTCCCAGAAGCGATCTATACATGCCTACTCCGTGTTAGAGTATTTTCAAAATACAGGCCCAAAACATGCTCAAAATCGATGTTTTAGGTGCCCAAAAGTTGATATGTGCATGCATCTTCAGTACCCGTTTATATCTCAAATTCAGGCTCAAAACACCCGAAAATTCGATATTTTGAGGTCCCAGAAGCGATCTGTACATGCCTACTCCGTGTTAGAGTATTTTCAAAATTCAGGCCCAAAACATGCTCAAAATCGATATTTTTGGTGCCCAAAGTCAATATGTGTATGCATCTTCTATACTCGTTTATATCTGAAATTCAGGCTCAAAAAACCCGAAAAATTCGATGTTTTGGGGTCCCAGAAGGGATCTGTACATGCCTACTCAGTGCTAGAATGTTTTCAAAATATAGGCTCAAAACATGCTCAAAATCGATATTATAGGTGCTCAAAAGTCGATATGTGCATGCATCTTCTGTACTCGTTTATATCTGAAATTCAGGCTCAAAACACTCGAAAATTCGATGTTTTGGGGTCCCAGAAGCGATCTGTACATGCCTACTCAGTGCTAGAATGTTTTCAAAATATAGGCTCAAAACATGCTCAAAATCGATATTATAGGTGCTCAAAAGTCGATATGTGCATGCATCTTCTGTACTCGTTTATATCTCAAATTCATGCTCAAAACACCCGAAAATTCGATATTTTGGGGTCCCAGAAGCGATATGTACATACCTACTCCGTGTTAGAGTATTTTCAAAATACAGGCCAAAAACATGCTAAAAATCGATATTTTAGGTGCCAAAAAGTCGATATCTCAAATTAAGGACCAAAACACCCGAAAATTCGATATTTAGGGGTCCCAGAAGCGATCTGTACATGCATACTCCGTGTTAGAGTATTTTCAAAATACAGGCCCAAAACATGCTCAAAATCGATGTTTAAGGTACCAAAAAGTCGATATGTGCATGCATCTTCAGTACCCGTTTATATCTCAAATTAAGGCCCAAAACACCCGAAAATTCGATATTTAGGGGTCCCAGAAGCGATCTGTACATGCCTACTCCGTGTTAGAGTATTTTCAAAATACAGGACAAAAACATACTGAAAATCGATCTTTTAGGTTCCCAAAAGTCGATATGTGCATGCATCTTCTGTACCCGTTTATATCTCAAATTCTGGCCTTAAACACCCGAAAATTCGATATTTTGGGGTCCCAGAAGCAATCTGTACATGCCTACTCAGTGCTAGAAGGTTATCATAATAAAGGCTCAAAACATGCTCAAAATTAATATTTTAGGTGCCCAAAAGTCGATATGTGCATGCATCTTCTGTACTCGTTTATATCTCAAATTCAGGCTCAAAACACCCGAAAATTCGATATTTTGGGGTCCCAGAAGCGATCTGTACATGCCTACTCAGTGCTAGAATATTTTCAAAATATAGGCACAAAACATGCTAAAAATCGATATTTTAGGTGCGTAAAGGCGATATCTCAAATTCAGGCCCAAAACACCCGAAAATTCGATATTATGGGGTCCCAGAAACGATCTGTACATGCCTACTCCGTGTTAGAGTATTTACAAAATACAGGCCCAAAACATGCTGAAAATCGATATTTTAGATGCCCAAAGTCAATATGTGCATGTATCTTCTGTACCCGTTTATATCTCAAATTCAGGCTCAAAACACCCGAAAAATTCAATATTTTGGGGTCCCAGAAGCAATCTGTACATGCCTACTCAGTGCTAGAATAATATCAAAATATAGGCTAAAAACATGCTAAAAATCGATATTTTAGGTGCCAAAAAGTCGATATCTCAAATTAAGGCCCAAAACACCTGAAAATTCGATATTTAAGGGTCCCAGAAGGGATCTGTACATGCCTACTCCGTGTTAGAGTATTTTCAAAATACAGGCCAAAAACATACTGAAAATCGATATTTTGGGTGCCAAAAAGTCGATATGTGCATGCATCGTCTGTACCCGTTTATATCTCAAATTCTGGCCCTAAACACCCGAAAATTCGATATTTTGGGGTCCCAGAAGCGATCTGTTCATGCCTACTCAGTGCTAGAATATTTTCAAAATATAGGCTCAAAACATGCTAAAAATCGATATTTTAGGTGAGTAAAGGCGATATCTCAAATTCAGGCCTAAAACACCCGATTATTCGATATTTAGGGGTCCCAAAAACGACCTGTACATGCCTACTCCGTGTTAGAGTATTTTCAAAATACAGGCCAAAAACATACATAAAAATCGATGTTTTAGGTGCCCAAAAGTCGATATGTGCATGCATCTTCAGTACCCGTTTATATTTCAAATTCAGGCTCAAAACACCCAAAAATTCGATATTTTGGGGTCCCAGAAGCGATCTGTACATGCCTACTCCGTGTTAGAGTATTTTAAAAATACAGGCCCAAAACATGCTGAAAATCGATATTTTAGGTGCCAAAAAGTCGATATCTCAAATTAAGGCCCAGAACACCCGAAAATTCGATATTTAGGGGTCCCAGAAGCGATCTGTACATGCCTACCTACTCAGTGCTAGAATATTTTCAAAATATAGGCTCAAAACATGCTAAAAATCGATATTTTAGGTGCGTAAAAGCGATATCTCAAATTCAGGCCCAAAACACCCGAAAATTCGATATTTTGGGGGCCCAGAAGCGATGTGTACATGCCTACTCCGTGTTAGAGTACTTTCAAAATACAGGCCCAAAACGTGCTCAAAATCGATGTTTTAGGTGCCCAAAAGTCGATATGTGCAGGCATCTTCTGTACCCGTTTATATCTCAAATTCTGGCCCTAAACACCCGAAAATTCGATATTTTGGGGTCCCAGAAGCGATCTGTACATGCCTACTCAGTACTGGAATGTTTTCAAAATATAGGCTCAAAACATGCTCAAAATCGATATTTTAGGTGCCCAAAAGTCGATATGTGCATGCATCTTCTGTACTCGTTTATATCTCAAATTCAGGCTCAGAACACCCGAAAATTCGATATTTTGGGGTCCCAGAAGCGATCTGTACATGCCTACTCAGTGCTAGAATATTTTCAAAATATAGGCTCAAAACATGCTAAAAATCGATATTTTAGGTGCGTAAAGGCGATATCTCAAATTAAGGCCCAAAACACCCGAAAATTCGATATTATGGGGTCCCAGAAGCGATCTGTACATGCCTATTCCGTGTTAGAGTATTTACAAAATACAGGCCCAAAACATGATCAAAATCGATGTTTTAGGTGCCCAAAAGTCGATATGTGCATGCATCTTCAGTACCCGTTTATATCTCAAATTCAGTCTCAAAACACCCAAAAATTCGATATTTTGGGGTCCCAGAAGCGATCTGTACATGCCTACTCAGTGCTAGAATGTTTTCAAAATATAGGCTCAAAACAAGCTCAAAATCGATATTTTAGGTGCCCAAATGTCGATATGTGCATGCATTTTCTGTACCCGTTTATATCTCAAATTCTGGCCCTAAACACCCGAAAATTCGATATTTTTGGGTCCCACAAGCGATCTGTACATGCATACTCAGTGCTAGAATGTTTTCAACATATAGTCTCAAAACATGCTAAAACTCGATATTTTAGGTGCGTAAATGCGATATCTCAAATTAAGGCCCAAAACACCCGAAAATTCGAATATTAGGGGTCCCAGAAGCGATCTGTACATGCCTACTCAGTGCTAGAATATTTTCAAAATATATGCTAAAAACATGCTAAAAATCGATATTTTAGGTGCCAAAAAGTCGATATCTCAAATTAAGGCCCAAAACACCCAAAAATTCGATATTTAGGGGTACCAGAAGCGATCTGTACATGCCTACTCAGTGCTAGAATATTTTCAAAATATAGGCTCAAAACATGCTAAAAATCGATATTTTATGTGCGTAAAGGCGATATCTCAAATTCAGGCCCAAAACACCCGAAAATTCGATATTATGGGGTCCCAGAAGTGATGTGTAAATGCCTACTCCGTGTTAGAGTATTTTCAAAATACAGGCCCAAAACATGATCAAAATCGTTGTTTTAGGTGCCCAAAAGTCGATATGTGCATGCATCTTCAGTACCCGTTTATATCTCAAATTCAGGCTCAAAACACCCGAAAATTCGATATTTTGGTGTCCCAGAAGCGATCTGTACATGCCTACTCCGTGTTAGAGTATTTTCAAAATACAGACCCAAAACATGCTGAAAATCGATATTTTAGATGCCCAAAGTCAATATGTGCATGTATCTTCTGTACCCGTTTATATCTCAAATTCAGGCTCAAAACACCCAAAAATTCATTATTTTGGGGTCCCATGTTAGAGTATTTTCAAAATACAGGCCCAAAACATGCTGAAAATCGATATTTTAGATGCCCAAAGTCAATATGTGCATGTATCTTCTGTACCCGTTTATATCTCAAATTCAGGCTCAAAACACCCGAAAATTCAATATTTTGGGGTCCCAGAAGCAATCTGTACATGCTTACTCAGTGCTAGAATATTTTGAAAAAATATACGCTAAAAACATGTTAAAAATCGATATTTTAGGTGCCAAAAAGTCGATATCTCAAATTAAGGCCCAAAACACCCGAAAATTCGATATTTAGGGGTCCCAGAAGCGATCTGTACATGCCTACTCAGTGCTAGAATATTTTCAAAATATAGGCTCAAAACATGCTAAAAATCGATATTTTATGTGCCTAAAGGCGATATCTCAAATTCAGGCCCAAAACACCCGAAAATTCGATATTTTGGGGTCCCAGAAGCGATGTGTACATGCATACTCCGTGTTAGAGTATTTTCAAAATAAAGGCCCAAAACATGCTCAAAATCGTTTTTTTAGGTGCCCAAAAGTCGATATGTGCATGCATCTTCCGTACCCTTTTGTATCTCAAATTCAGGCTCAAAACACCCGAAAATTCGATTTTTGGGGGTCCCAGAAGCGATCTGTACATGCCAACTCAGTGCTAGAATATTTTCAAAATATAGGCTCAAAACATGCTCAAAATCGATATTTTAAGTGCGCAAAGGCGATACCTCAAATTCAGGCCCAAAACAACCGAAAATTCGATATTTTGGGGTCCCGGAAGCGATCTATACATGCCTACTCCGTGTTAGAGTATTTTCAAAATACAGGCCCAAAACATGCTCAAAATCGATGTTTTAGGTGCCCAAAAGTCGATATGTGCATGCATCTTCAGTACCCGTTTATATCTCAAATTCAGGCTCAAAACACCCGAAAATTCGATATTTTGGGGTCCCAGAAGCGATCTGTACATGCCTACTCAGTGCAAGAATATTTTCAAAATATAGGCTCAATACATGCTAAAAATCGATATTTTAGGTGCGTTAAGGCGATATCTCAAATTCAGGCCCAAAATACCCGAAAATTCGATATTTTGGGGTCCCAGAAGCGATCTGTACATGCCTACTCCGTGTTAGAGTATTTTCAAAATACATGCCCAAAACATGCTGAAAATCGATATTTTAGATGCCCAAAGTCAATATGTGCATGTATCTTCTGTATCCGTTTATATCTCAAATTCAGGCTGAAAACACCCAAAAATTCAATATTTTGGGGTCCCAGAAGCAATCTGTACATGCCTACTCAGTGCTAAAATATTTTCAAAATATAGGCTAAAAACATGCTAAAAACCGATCTTTTAGGTGCCAAAAAGTCGATATCTCAAATTCAGTCCCAAATCACCCGAAAATTCGATATTTAGGGGTCCCAGAGGCGATCTGTACATGCTTATTCCATGTTAGAGAATTTTCAAAATACAGGCCAAAAACATACTGAAAATCGATCTTTTAGGTGCCCAAAAGTCGATATGTGCATGCATTTTCTGTACCCGTTTATATCTCAAATTCAGGCTCAAAACACCCGAAAATTCGATGTTTTGGGGTCCCAGAAGCGATCTGTACATGCCTACTCAGTGCTAGAATGTTTTCAAAATATAGGCTCAAAACATGCTCAAAATCGATATTATAGGTGCTCAAAAGTCGATATGTGCATGCATCTTCTGTACTCGTTTTTATCTCAAATTCATGCTCAAAACACCCGAAAATTCGATATTTTGGGGTCCCAGAAGCGATCTGTACATGCCTACTCAGTGCTAGAATATTTTCAAAATATAGGCTCAAAACATGCTAAAAATCGATATTTTAGGTGCCAAAAAGTAGATATCTCAAATTAAGGCCCAAAACACCCGAAAATTCGATATTTTGGGGTCCCAAAAGCGATCTGTACATGCCTACTCTGTGTTAGAGTATTTTCAAAATAAATGCCCAAAACATGCTGAAAATTGATATTTTAGATGCCCAAAGTCAATATGTGCATGTATTTTCTGTACCCGTTTACATCTCAAATTCAGGCTCAAAATACCCGAAAATTCAATATTTTGTGGTCCCAGAAGCAATCAGTACATGCCTACTCAGTGCTAAAATATTTTCAAAATATAGGCTAAAAACATGCTAAAAATCGATATTTTAGGTGCCAAAAAGTCGATATCTCAAATTAAGGCCCAAAACACACGAAAATTCGATATCTAGGGGTCCCAGAAGCGATCTGTACATGCCTACTCCGTGTTGGAGTATTTTCAAAATACAGCTAAAAAACATACTGAAAATCGATCTTTTATTTGCCCAAAAGTCGATATGTGCATGCATCTTCTGTAGCCGTTTATATCTCAAATTCTGGCCCTTAACACCCGAAAATTCGATATTTTTGTGTCCCAGAAGCGATCTGTACATGCCTACTTAGTGCTAGAATGTTATCATAATATAGGCTCAAAACATGCTCAAAATTAATATTTTAGGTGCCCAAAGTCAATATGTGCATATATCTTCTGTACCCGTTTTTATCTCAAATTCAGGCACAAAACACCAGAAAATTCAATATTTTGGGGTCCCAGAAGCAATCTGTACATGCCTACTCAGTGCTAGAATATTTTCAAAATATAGGCTAAAAACATGCTAAAAATCGATATTTTAGGTGCCAAAAAGTCGATATCTCAAATTAAGGCCCAAAACACCCAAAAATTCGATATTTAGGGGTCCCAGAAGCGATCTGTACATGCCTACTCAGTGCTAGAATATTTTCAAAATATAGGCTCAAAACATGCTAAAAATCGGTATTTTAGGTGCGTAAAGGCGATATCTCAAATTCAGGCCCAAAACACCCGAAAATTCGATATTTTGGGGTCCCAGAAGTGATGTGTACATGCCTACTCCGTGTTAGAGTATTTTCAAAATACAGGCCCAAAACATGCTCAAAATCGATGTTTTAGGTGCCCAAAAGACGATATGTGCATGCATCTACAGTACCCGTTTATATCACAAATTCAGGCTCAAAACACCCGAAAATTCGATATTTTGGGATCCCAGAAGCGATCTGTACATGCCTACTCCGTGTTAGAGTATTTTCAAAATACATGCCCAAAACATGCTGAAAATCGATATTTTAGATGCCCAAAGTCAATATGTGCATGTATCTTCTGTATCCGTTTATATCTCAAATTCAGGCTGAAAACACCCAAAAATTCAATATTTTGGGGTCCCAGAAGCAATCTGTACATGCCTACTCAGTGCTAAAATATTTTCAAAATATAGGCTAAAAACATGCTAAAAACCGATCTTTTAGGTGCCAAAAAGTCGATATCTCAAATTCAGTCCCAAATCACCCGAAAATTCGATATTTAGGGGTCCCAGAGGCGATCTGTACATGCTTATTCCATGTTAGAGAATTTTCAAAATACAGGCCAAAAACATACTGAAAATCGATCTTTTAGGTGCCCAAAAGTCGATATGTGCATGCATTTTCTGTACCCGTTTATATCTCAAATTCAGGCTCAAAACACCCGAAAATTCGATGTTTTGGGGTCCCAGAAGCGATCTGTACATGCCTACTCAGTGCTAGAATGTTTTCAAAATATAGGCTCAAAACATGCTCAAAATCGATATTATAGGTGCTCAAAAGTCGATATGTGCATGCATCTTCTGTACTCGTTTTTATCTCAAATTCATGCTCAAAACACCCGAAAATTCGATATTTTGGGGTCCCAGAAGCGATCTGTACATGCCTACTCAGTGCTAGAATATTTTCAAAATATAGGCTCAAAACATGCTAAAAATCGATATTTTAGGTGCCAAAAAGTAGATATCTCAAATTAAGGCCCAAAACACCCGAAAATTCGATATTTTGGGGTCCCAAAAGCGATCTGTACATGCCTACTCTGTGTTAGAGTATTTTCAAAATAAATGCCCAAAACATGCTGAAAATTGATATTTTAGATGCCCAAAGTCAATATGTGCATGTATTTTCTGTACCCGTTTACATCTCAAATTCAGGCTCAAAATACCCGAAAATTCAATATTTTGTGGTCCCAGAAGCAATCAGTACATGCCTACTCAGTGCTAAAATATTTTCAAAATATAGGCTAAAAACATGCTAAAAATCGATATTTTAGGTGCCAAAAAGTCGATATCTCAAATTAAGGCCCAAAACACACGAAAATTCGATATCTAGGGGTCCCAGAAGCGATCTGTACATGCCTACTCCGTGTTGGAGTATTTTCAAAATACAGCTAAAAAACATACTGAAAATCGATCTTTTATTTGCCCAAAAGTCGATATGTGCATGCATCTTCTGTAGCCGTTTATATCTCAAATTCTGGCCCTTAACACCCGAAAATTCGATATTTTTGTGTCCCAGAAGCGATCTGTACATGCCTACTTAGTGCTAGAATGTTATCATAATATAGGCTCAAAACATGCTCAAAATTAATATTTTAGGTGCCCAAAGTCAATATGTGCATATATCTTCTGTACCCGTTTTTATCTCAAATTCAGGCACAAAACACCAGAAAATTCAATATTTTGGGGTCCCAGAAGCAATCTGTACATGCCTACTCAGTGCTAGAATATTTTCAAAATATAGGCTAAAAACATGCTAAAAATCGATATTTTAGGTGCCAAAAAGTCGATATCTCAAATTAAGGCCCAAAACACCCAAAAATTCGATATTTAGGGGTCCCAGAAGCGATCTGTACATGCCTACTCAGTGCTAGAATATTTTCAAAATATAGGCTCAAAACATGCTAAAAATCGGTATTTTAGGTGCGTAAAGGCGATATCTCAAATTCAGGCCCAAAACACCCGAAAATTCGATATTTTGGGGTCCCAGAAGTGATGTGTACATGCCTACTCCGTGTTAGAGTATTTTCAAAATACAGGCCCAAAACATGCTCAAAATCGATGTTTTAGGTGCCCAAAAGACGATATGTGCATGCATCTACAGTACCCGTTTATATCACAAATTCAGGCTCAAAACACCCGAAAATTCGATATTTTGGGATCCCAGAAGCGATCTGTACATGCCTACTCCGTGTTAGAGTATTTTCAAAATACAGACCCAAAACATGCTGAAAATCGATATTTTAGATGCCCAAAGTCAATATGTGCATGTATCTTCTGTATCCGTTTATATCTCAAATTCAGGCTCAAAACACCCGAAAATTCAATATTTTGGGGTCCCAGAAGCAATCTGTACATGCCTACTCAGTGCTAGAATATTTTCAAAATATAGGCTCAAAACATGTTAAAATTCGATATTTTAGGTGCGTAAAGGCGATATCTCAAATTCAGTCCCAAAACACCCGAAAATTCGATATTTAGGGGTCCCAGAAGGGATCTGTACATGCCTACTCCGTGTTAGAGTATTTTCAAAATACAGGCCAAAAACATACTGAAAATCGATGTTTTAGGTGCCCAAAAGTCGATATGTGCATGCATCTTCTGTATTCGTTTATATCTCAAATTCTGGCCCTAAACACCCGAAAATTCGATATTTTTGGGTCCCAGAAGCGATCTGTACATGCCTACTCAGTGCTAGAATGTTTTCAAAATATAGGCTCAAAACATGCTCAAAATCGATATTTTAGGTTCCCAAAAGTCGATATGTGCATGCATCTTCTGTACCCGTTTATATCTCAAATTCTGGCTCTAAACACCCGAAAATTCAATATTTTGGGGTCCCAGAAGCAATCTGTACATGCCTATTCAGTGCTAGAATATTTTGAAAAAATATAGGCTAAAAACATGCTAAAAATCGATATTTTAGGTGCCAGAAAGTCGATATCTCAAATTAAGGCCCAAAACACCCGAAAATTCGATATTTAGGGGTCCCAGAAGCGATCTGTACATGCCTACTCCGTGTTAGAGTATCTTAAAAAAAAAGGCCCAAAACATGCTCAAAATCGATGTTTTAGGTGCCAAAAATTCGATATGTGCATGCACCTTCAGTACCCGTTTATATCTCAAATTCTGGCTCAAAACACCCGAAAATTCGATATTTTGGGGTCCCAGAAGCAATCTGTACATGCCTACTCAGTGCTAGAAGTTTATCAAAATATAGGCTAAAAACATGCTAAAAATCGATATTTTAGGTGCCAAAAAGTCGATATCTCAAATTAAGGCCCAAAACACCCGAAAATTCGATATTTAGGGGTCCCAGAATGGATCTGTACATGCCTACTCCGTGTTAGAGTATTTTCAAAATACAGGCCAAAAACATACTGAAAATCGATGTTTTAGGTGCCCAAAAGTCGATATGTGCATGCATCTTCTGTACCCGTTTATATCTCAAATTCTGGCCCTAAACACCTGAAAATTCGATATTTTGGGGTCCCAGAAGCGATCTGTACATGCCTACTATGTGCTAGAATGTTTTCGAAATATAGGCTCAAAACATGCTCAAAATCGATATTTTAGGTGCCCAAAAGTCGATATGTACATGCATCTTCTGTACTCGTTTATATCTCAAATTCAGGCTCAAAACACCCGAAAATTCGATATTTTGGGGTCCCAGAAAGGATCTGTACATGCCTACTCAGTGCTAGAATATTTTCAAAATATAGGCTCAAAACATGTTAAAAATCGATATTTTAGGTGCGTAAAGTCGATATCTCCAATTAAGGCCCAAAACACCCGAAAATTCGATATTTAGGGGTCCCAGAAGCGATCTGTACATGCCTACTCCGTGTTAGAGTATTTTCAAAATACAGGCTCAAAACATGCTCAAAATTGATATTTTAGGTGCCCAAAAGTCGATAAGTGTATGCTGCATCTTCTGTACTCGTTTATATCTCAAATTCATGCTCAAAACACCCGAAAATTCGATATTTTGGGGTCCCAGAAGCGATCTGTACATGCTTACTCAGTGCTAGAATATTTTCAAAATATAGGCTCAAAACATGCTAAAAATCGATATTTTAGGTGCGTAAAGGCGATATATCAAATTAAGGCCCAAAACACCCGAAAATTCGATATTTAGGGCTCCCAGAAGGGATCTGTACATGCCTACTCCGTGTTAGAGTATTTTCAAAATACAGGCTAAAAACATAATGAAAATCGATCTTTTAGGTGCCCAAAAGTCGATATGTGCATGCATCTTCTGTACCCGTTTATATCTTAAATTCTGGCCCTAAACACCCGAAAATTCAATATTTTTAGGTCGCAGAAGCTATCTGTACATGCCTACTCAGTGCTAGAATGTTTTCAAAATATAGGCTCAAAACATGCTCAAAATCGATATTTTAGGTGCCCAATAGTCGATATGTGCATGCATCTTCTGTACCCGTTTATATCTCAAATTCTCGCCCTAAACACCCGAAAATTCAATATTTTAGGGTCCCAGAAGCAATCTGTACATGCCTACTCAGTGCTATAATATTTTGAAAAAATATAGGCTAAAAACATGCTAAAAATCGATATTTTAGGTGCCAAAAAGTCGATATCTCAAATTAAGGCCCAAAACACCCGAAAATTCGATATTTAGTGGTTCCAGAAGCGATCTGTACATGCCTACTCCGTGTTAGAGTATTTTCAAAATACAGGCCCATAACATGCTCAAAATCGATGTTTTAGGTGCCAAAAAGTCGATATGTGCATGCACCTTCAGTACCCGTTTATATCTTAAATTCAGGTTCAAAATACCCGAAAATTTGATATTTTGGGGTCCCAGAAGCAATCTGTACATGCCTACTAAGTGCTAGAATATTTTCAAAATATAGGCTAAAAACATGCTAAAAATCGATATTTTAGGTGCCAAAAAGGCGATATCTCAAATTCAGGCCCAAAACACCCGAAAATTCGATATTTTGGGGTCTCAGAAGTGATGTGTACATGCCTACTCCGTGTTAGAGTATTTTCAAAATACAGGCCCAAATCATGCTCAAAATCAATGTTTTTGGTGCCCAAAAGTCGATATGTGCATGCATCTTCAGGACCCGTTTATATCTCAAATTCAGGCTCAAAACACCCGAAAATTCGATATTTTGGGGTCCCAGAAGCGATCTGTACATGCCTACTCCGTGTTAGAGTATTTTCAAAATACAGACCCAAAACATGCTGAAAATCGATATTTTAGATGCCCAATGTCAATATGTGCATGTATCTTCAGTACCCGTTTATATCTCAAATTCAGGCTCAAAACACCTGAAAATTCAATATTTTTGGGTCCCAGAAACAATCTGTACATGCCTACTCAGTGCTAGAATATTTTTTAAATATAGGCTCAAAACATGCTCAAAATCGATATTTTAGGTGCCCAAAAGTCGATATGTACATACATCTTCTGTACTCGTTTATATCTCTAATTCAGACTCAAAACACCCGAAAATTCGATATTTTGGGTTCCCAGAAGCGATCTGTACATGCCTACTCAGTGCTAGAATATTTTCAAAATATAGGCTCAAAACATGCTAAAAATCGATATTTTAGGTGCGTAAAGGCGATATCTCAAATTCAGGCCCAAAACACCCGAAAATTCGATATTATGGGGTCCCAGAAGCGATCTGTACATGCCTACTCCGTGATAGAGTATTTACAAAATACAGGCCTAAAACATGCTCAAAATCGATGTTTTAGGTGCCCAAAAGTCGATATGTGCATGCATCTTCAGTACCCGTTTATATCTCAAATTCAGGCTCAAAACACCCGAAAATTCAATATTTTGGGGTCCCAGAGGCGATCTGTACATGCCCACTCCGTGTTAGAGTATTTTCAAAATACATGCCCAAAACATGCTCAAAATCGATATTTTAGATGCCCAAAGTCAATATGTGCATGTATCTTCTGTACCCGTTTATATCTCAAATTCAGGCTCAAAAAACCCGAAAATTCAATATTTCAGGGTCCCAGAAGCAATCTGTACATGCCTACGCAGTGCTTGAATATTTTCAAAATATAGGCTAAAAACATGCTCAAAATCGATATTTTAGGTGCCAAAAAGTCGATATCTCAAATTCAGTCCCAAAACACCCGAAAATTCGATATTTAGGGGTCCCAGAAGCGATCTGTACATGCCTACTCCGTGTTAGAGTATTTTCAAAATACAGGTAAAAAACATACTGAAAATCGATCTTTTAGGTGCCCAAAAGTCGATATGTGCATGCATCTTCTGTACCCGTTTATATCTCGAATTCTGGCCCTAAACACCCGAAAATTCAATATTTTGGGGTCCCAGAAGCAATCTGTACATGCCTACTCAGTGCTAGAATATTTTGAGAAAATATAGGCTAAAAACATGCTAAAAATCGATATTTTAGGTGCCAAAAAGTCGATATCTCAAATTAAGGCCCTAAAAAACCCGAAAATTCGATATTTAGGGGTCCCAGAAGCGATCTGTACATGCCTACTCCGTGTTAGAGTATTTTCAAAATACAGGCCCATAACATGCTCAAAATCGATGTTTTAGGTGCCAAAAAGTCGATAAGTTCATGCACCGACAGTACCCGTTTATATCTCAAATTCAGGCTCAAAACACCCGAAAATTTGAAATTTTGGGTCCCAGAAGCAATCTGTACATGCCTACTCAGTGCTAGAATATTTTCAAAATATAGGCTAAAAACATGCTAAAAATCGATATTTTAGGTGCCAAAAAGTCGTTATCTCAAATTAAGGCCCAAAACACCCAAAAATTCGATATTTAGGGGTCCCAGAAGCGATCTGTATATGCCTACTCAGTGCTAGAATATTTTCAAAATATAGGCTCAAAACATGCTAAAAATCGGTATTTTTGGTGCGTAAAGGCGATATCTCAAATTCAGGCCCAAAACACCCGAAAATTCGATATTTTGGGGTCCCAGAAGTGATGTGTACATGCCTACTCCGTGTTAGAGTATTTTCAAAATACAGGCCCAAAACATGCTCAAAATCGATGTTTTAGGTGCCTAAAAGTCGATATGTGCATGCATCTTCAGTACCCGTTTATATCTCAAATTCAGGCTCAAAACACCCGAAAATTCGATATTTTGTGGTCCCAGAAGCGATCTGTGCATGCCTACTCCGTGTTAGAGTATTTTCAAAATACAGACCCAAAACATGCTGAAAATCGATATTTTAGATGCCCAAAGTCTATATGTGCATGTATCTTCTGTACCCGTTTATATCTCAAATTCAGGCTCAAAACACCCGAAAATTCAATATTTTGGGGTCCCAGCGGCAATCTGTACATGCCTACTCAGTGCTAGAATATTTTCAAAATATAGGCACAAAACATGCTAAAACTCGATATTTTAGGTGCGTAAAGGCGATATCTCAAATTCAGTCCCAAAACACCCGAAAATTCGATATTTAGGGATCCCAGAAGGGATCTGTACATGCCTACTCCGTGTTAGAGTATTTTCCAAATACAGGCCAAAAAAATACTGAAAATCGATCTTTTAGGTGCCCAAAAGTCGATATGTGCATGCATCTTCTGAATCCGTTTATATCTCAAATTCTGGCCCTAAACACCCGAAAAATCGATATTTTTAGGTCCCAGAAACGATCTGTACATGCCTACTCAGTGCTAGAATGTTTTCAAAATATAGGCTCAAAACATGCTCAAATCGATATTTTAGGTGCCCAAAAGTCGATAAGTGCATGCATCTTCTGTACTCGTTTATATCTCAAATTCTGGCACTAAACACCAGAAAATTCAATATTTTGGGGTCCCAGAAGCAATCTGTAGATGCCTACTCAGTGCTAGAATATTTTGAAAAAATATAGGCTAAAAACATGCTAAAAATCGATATTTTAGGTGCCAAAAAGTCGATATCTCAAATTAAGGCCCAAAACACCCGAAAATTTGATATTTAGGGGTCCCAGAAGCGATCTGTACATGCCTACTCCGTGTTAGAATATTTTCGAAATACAGGCCCAAAACATGCTCAAAATCGATCTTTTAGGTGCCAAAAAGTCGATATGTGCATGCACCTTCAGTACCCGTTTATATCTCAAATTCAGGCCCTAAACACCCGAAAGTTCGATATTTTGGGGTCCCAGAAGCGATCTGTACATGCCTACTCAGTGCTAGAATGTTTTCAAAATATAGGCTCAAAACATGCTCAAAATCGATATTTTAGGTGCCCAAAAGTCGATATGTACATGCATCTTCTGTACTCGTTTATATCTCAAATTCAGGCTCAAAACACCCGAAAATTCGATATTTTGGGGTCCCAGAAGCGATCTGTACATGCCTACTCAGTGCTAGAATATTTTCAAAAAATAGGCTCAAAACATGCTAAAAATCGATATTTTAGGTGCGTAAAGGCGATATCTCAAATTCAGGCCCAAAACACCCGAATATTCGATATTATGGGGTCCCAGAAGCGATCTGTACATGCCTACTCCGTGATAGTGTATTTACAAAATACAGGCCCAAAACATACTCAAAATCGATGTTTTAGGTGCCTAAAAGTCGATATGTGCTTGCATCTTCAGTACCCGTTTATATCTCAAATTCAGGCTCAAAACACCCGAAAATTCGATATTTTGGGGTCCCAGAAGCGATCTGTACATGCCTACTCCGTGTTAGAGTATTTTCAAAATATATGCCCAAAACATGCTGAAAATCGATATTTTAGATGCCCAAAGTCAGTATGTGCATGTATCTTCTGTACCCGTTTATATCTCAAATTCAGGCTCAAAACACCCGAAAATTCGATATTTTTGGGTCCCAGAAGCAATCTGTACATGCCTACTCAGTGCTAGAATATTATCAAAATATAGGCTAAAAACATGCTAAAAATCGATATTTTGGGTGCCAAAAAGTCGATATCTCAAATTAAGGCCCAAAACACCCGAAAATTCGATATTTATGGGTCCCAGAAGGGATCTGTACATGCTTACTCCGTGTTAGAGTATTTTCAAAATACAGGCCAAAAACATACTGAAATTCGATCTTATAGGTTCCCAAAAGTCGATATGTGCATATATCTTCTGTAACCGTTTATATCTCAAATTCTGGCCCTAAACACCCGAAAATTCGATATTTTGAGGTCCTGGAAGCGATCTGTACTTGCCTACTATGTGCTAGAATGTTTTCAAAATATAGGCTCAAAACATGCTCAAAATCGATATTTTAGGTGCCCAAAAGTCGATATGTGCATGTATCTTCTGTACTCGTTTATATCTCAAATTCAGGCTCAAAACACCCGAAAATTCGATATTTTGGGGTCCCAGAAGCGATCTGTACATGCCTACTCAGTGCTAGAATATTTTCAAAATATAGGCTAAAAACATGCTAAAAATCGATATTTTAGGTGCCAAAAAGTCGATATCTCAAATTAAGGCCCAAAACATCCGAAAATTCGATATTTAGGGGTCCCAGAAGCGATCTGTACATGCCTACTCCGTGTTAGAGTATTTTCAAAATACAGGCCCAAAGCATGTTCAAAATCGATGTTTTAGGTGCCAAAAAGTCGATATGTGCATGCACCTTCAGTACCCGTTTATATCTCAAATTCAGGCTCAAAACACCCGAAAATTCGATATTTTGGGGTATCAGAAGCAATCTGTACATGCCTACTCAGTGCTAGAATATTTTCAAAATATATGCTAAAAACATGCTAAAAATCGATATTTTAGGTGCCAAAAAGTCGATATCTCAAATTAAGGCCCAAAACACCCAAAAATTCGATATTTAGGGGTCCCAGAAGCGATCTGTACATGCCTACTCAGTGCTAGAATATTTTCAAAATATAGGCTCAAAACATGTTAAAAATCGATATTTTAGGTGCGTAAAGGCGATATCTCAAATTCAGGCCCAAAACACCCGAAAATTCGATATTTTGGGGTCCCAGAAGTGATGTGTACATGCCTACTCCGTGTTAGAGTATTTTCAAAATACAGGCCCAAAACATGCTCAAAATCGATGTTTTAGGTGCCCAAAAGTCAATATGTGCATGTATCTTCTGTACACGTTTATATCTCAAATTCAGGCTCAAAACACACGAAAATTCAATATTTTGGGGTCCCAGAAGCAATCTGTACATGCCTACTCAGTGCTGGAATATTTTCAAAATATAGGCTAAAAACATGCTAAAAATCGATATTTTAGGTGCGTAAAGGCGATATATCAAATTCAGTCCCAAAACACCCGAAAATTCGATATTTAGGGGTCCCAGAATGGATCTGTACATGCCTACTCCGTGTTAGAGTATTTTCAAAATACAGGCCCAAAACATGCTCAAAATCGATGTTTTAGGTGCAAAAAGTCGATATGTGCATGCACCTTCAGTACCCGTTTATATCTCAAATTCAGGCTGAAAACACCCGAAAATTCGATATTTTGGGGTCCCAGAAGCGATCTGTACATGCCTACTCCGTGTTAGAGTATTTTCAAAATACAGACCCAAAACAGGCTGAAAATCGATATTTTAGATGCCCAAAGTCAATATGTGCTTGTATCTTCTGTACCCGTTTATATCTCAAATTCAGGCTCAAAACACCCGAAAATTCAATATTTTGGGGTCCCAGAAGCAATCTGTACATGCCTACTCAGTGCTATAATATTTTCAAAATATAGGCTCAAAACATGCTAAAAATCGATATTTTACGTGCGTTAAGGCGATATCTCAAATTCAGGCCCAAAACACCCGAAAATTCGGTATTATGGGGTCCCAGAAGCGATCTGTACATGCCTACTCCGTGATAGAGTATTTACAAAATACAGGCCCAAAACATGCTCAAAATCGATGTTTTAGGTGCCCAAAATTCGATATGTGCATGCATCTTCAGTACCCGTTTATATCTCAAATTCACGCTCAAAATACCAGAAAATTCGATATTTTGGGGTCCCAGAAGCGATCTGTACATGCCTACTCCGTGTTAGAGTATTTTCAAAATATATGCCCAAAACATGCTGAAAATCGATATTTTAGATGCCCAAAGTCAATATGTGCATGTATCTTCTGTACCCGTTTATATCTCAAATTCACGCTCAAAACACCCGAAAATTCGATATTTTTGGGTCCCAGAAGCAATCTGTACATGCCTACTCAGTGCTAGAATATTATCAAAATATAGGCTAAAAACATGCTAAAAATCGATATTTTGGGTGCCAAAAAGTCGATATCTCAAATTAAGGCCCAAAACACCCGAATATTCGATATTTAGGGGTCCCAGAAGGGATCTGTACATGCTTACTCCGTGTTAGAGTATTTTCAAAATACAGGCCAAAAACATACTGAAAATCGATCTTATAGGTGCCCAAAAGTCGATATGTGCATGCATCTTCTGTACCCGTTTATATCTCAAATTCTGGCCCTAAACACCCGAAAATTCGATATTTTGAGGTCCTGGAAGCGATCTGTACATGCCTACTATGTGCTAGAATGTTTTCAAAATATAGGCTCAAAACATGCTCAAAATCGATATTTTAGGTGCCCAAAAGTCGATATGTGCATGCATCTTCTGTACTCGTTTATATCTCAAATTCAGGCTCAAAACACCCGAAAATTCGATATTTTGGGGTCCCAGAAGCGATCTGTACATGCCTACTCAGTGCTAGAATATTTTCAAAATATAGGCTAAAAACATGCTAAAAATCGATATTTTAGGTGCCAAAAAGTTGATATCTCAAATTAAGGCCCAAAACATCCGAAAATTCGATATTTAGGGGTCCCAGAAGCGATCTGTACATGCCTACTCCGTGTTAGAGTATTTTCAAAATACAGGCCCAAAACATGCACAAAATCGATGTTTTAGGTGCCAAAAAGTCGATATGTGCATGCACCTTCAGTACCCGTTTATATCTCAAATTCAAGCTCAAAACACCCGAAAATTCGATATTTTGGGGTATCAGAAGCGATCTGTACATGCCTACTCAGTGCTAGAATATTTTCAAAAAATAGGCTCAAAACATGCTAAAAATCGATATTTTAGGTGCGTAAAGGCGATATCTCAAATTCAGGCCCAAAACACCCGAATATTCGATATTATGGGGTCCCAGAAGCGATCTGTACATGCCTACTACGTGATAGTGTATTTACAAAATACAGGCCCAAAACATACTCAAAATCGATGTTTTAGGTGCCTAAAAGTCGATATGTGCTTGCATCTTCAGTACCCGTTTATATCTCAAATTCAGGCTCAAAACACCCGAAAATTCGATATTTTGGGGTCCCAGAAGCGATCTGTACATGCCTACTCCGTGTTAGAGTATTTTCAAAATATATGCCCAAAACATGCTGAAAATCGATATTTTAGATGCCCAAAGTCAGTATGTGCATGTATCTTCTGTACCCGTTTATATCTCAAATTCAGGCTCAAAACACCCGAAAATTCGATATTTTTGGGTCCCAGAAGCAATCTGTACATGCCTACTCAGTGCTAGAATATTATCAAAATATAGGCTAAAAATATGCTAAAAATCGATATTTTGGGTGCCAAAAAGTCGATATCTCAAATTAAGGCCCAAAACACCCGAAAATTCGATATTTATGGGTCCCAGAAGGGATCTGTACATGCTTACTCCGTGTTAGAGTATTTTCAAAATACAGGCCAAAAACATACTGAAAATCGATCTTATAGGTTCCCAAAAGTCGATATGTGCATATATCTTCTGTAACCGTTTATATCTCAAATTCTGGCCCTAAACACCCGAATTTTCGATATTTTGAGGTCCTGGAAGCGATCTGTACATGCCTACTATGTGCTAGAATGTTTTCAAAATATAGGCTCAAAACATGCTCAAAATCGATATTTTAGGTGCCAAAAAGTCGATATCTCAAATTAAGGCCCAAAACATCCGAAAATTCGATATTTAGGGGTCCCAGAAGCGATCTGTACATGCCTACTCCGTGTTAGAGTATTTTCAAAATACAGGCCCAAAGCATGTTCAAAATCGATGTTTTAGGTGCCAAAAAGTCGATATGTGCATGTACCTTCAGTACCCGTTTATATCTCAAATTCAGGCTCAAAACACCCGAAAATTCGATATTTAGGGGTATCAGAAGCAATCTGTACATGCCTACTCAGTGCTAGAATATTTTCAAAATATATGCTAAAAACATGCTAAAAATCGATATTTTAGGTGCCAAAAAGTCGATATCTCAAATTAAGGCCCAAAACACCCAAAAATTCGATATTTAGGGGTCCCAGAAGCGATCTGTACATGCCTACTCAGTGCTAGAATATTTTCAAAATATAGGCTCAAAACATGTTAAAAATCGATATTTTAGGTGCGTAAAGGCGATATCTCAAATTCAGGCCCAAAACACCCGAAAATTCGATATTTTGGGGTCCCAGAAGTGATGTGTACATGCCTACTCCGTGTTAGAGTATTTTCAAAATACAGGCCCAAAACATGCTCAAAATCGATGTTTTAGGTGCCCAAAAGTCAATATGTGCATGTATCTTCTGTACACGTTTATATCTCAAATTCAGGCTCAAAACACCCGAAAATTCAATATTTTGGGGTCCCAGAAGCAATCTGTACATGCCTACTCAGTGCTGGAATATTTTCAAAATATAGGCTAAAAACATGCTAAAAATCGATATTTTAGGTGCGTAAAGGCGATATATCAAATTCAGTCCCAAAACACCCGAAAATTCGATATTTAGGGGTCCCAGAATGGATCTGTACATGCCTACTCCGTGTTAGAGTATTTTCAAAATACAGGCCCAAAACATGCTCAAAATCGATGTTTTAGGTGCAAAAAGTCGATATGTGCATGCACCTTCAGTACCCGTTTATATCTCAAATTCAGGCTCAAAACACCCGAAAATTCGATATTTTGGGGTCCCAGAAGCAATCTGTACATGCCTACTCAGTGCTAGAATATTATCAAAATATAGGCTAAAAACATGCTAAAAATTGATATTTTAGGGGACAAAAAGTCGATATCTCAAATTAAGGCCCAAAACACCCGAAAATTCGATATTTAGGGGTCCCAGAAGGGATCTGTACATGCCTACTCCGTGTTAGAGTATTTTCAAAATATAGGCCAAAAACATACTGAAAATCGATCTTTTAGGTGCCCAAAAGTCGATATGTGCATGCATCTTCTGTACCCGTTTATATCTCAAATTCTGGCCCTAAACACCCGAAAATTCGATATTTTGGTGTCCCAGAAGCGATCTGTACATGCCTACTATGTGCTAGAATGTTTTCAAAATATAGGCTTAAAACATGCTCAAAATCGATATTTTAGGTGCCCAAAAGTCGATATGTGCATGCATCTTCTGTACTCGTTTATATCTCAAATTCAGGCTCAAAACACCCGAAAATTCGATATTTTGGGGTCCCAGAAGCGATCTGTACATGCCTACTCAGTGCTAGAATATTTTCAAAATATAGGCTCAAAACATGCTAAAAATCGATGTTTTAGGTGCCCAAAAGTCGATATGAGCATGCATCTTCAGTACCCGTTTATATCTCAAATTCAGGCTGAAAACACCCGAAAATTCGATATTTTGGGGTCCCAGAAGCGATCTGTACATGCCTACTCCGTGTTAGAGTATTTTCAAAATACAGACACAAAACAGGCTGAAAATCGATATTTTAGATGCCCAAAGTCAATATGTGCTTGTATCTTCTGTACCCGTTTATATCTCAAATTCAGGCTCAAAACACCCGAAAATTCAATATTTTGGGGTCCCAGAAGCAATCTGTACATGCCTACTCAGTGCTATAATATTTTCAAAATATAGGCTCAAAACATGCTAAAAATCGATATTTTACGTGCGTTAAGGCGATATCTCAAATTCAGGCCCAAAACACCCGAAAATTCGGTATTATGGGGTCCCAGAAGCGATCTGTACATGCCTACTCCGTGATAGAGTATTTACAAAATACAGGCCCAAAACATGCTCAAAATCGATGTTTTAGGTGCCCAAAATTCGATATGTGCATGCATCTTCAGTACCCGTTTATATCTCAAATTCACGCTCAAAACACCAGAAAATTCGATATTTTGGGGTCCCAGAAGCGATCTGTACATGCCTACTCCGTGTTAGAGTATTTTCAAAATATATGCCCAAAACATGCTGAAAATCGATATTTTAGATGCCCAAAGTCAATATGTGCATGTATCTTCTGTACCCGTTTATATCTCAAATTCACGCTCAAAACACCCGAAAATTCGATATTTTTGGGTCCCAGAAGCAATCTGTACATGCCTACTCAATGCTAGAATATTATCAAAATATAGGCTAAAAACATGCTAAAAATCGATATTTTGGGTGCCAAAAAGTCGATATCTCAAATTAAGGCCCAAAACACCCGAAAATTCGATATTTAGGGGTCCCAGAAGGGATCTGTACATGCTTACTCCGTGTTAGAGTATTTTCAAAATACAGGCCAAAAACATACTGAAAATCGATCTTATAGGTGCCCAAAAGTCGATATGTGCATGCATCTTCTGTACCCGTTTATATCTCAAATTCTGGCCCTAAACACCCGAAAATTCGATATTTTGAGGTCCTGGAAGCGATCTGTACATGCCTACTATGTGCTAGAATGTTTTCAAAATATAGGCTCAAAACATGCTCAAAATCGATATTTTAGGTGCCCAAAAGTCGATATGTGCATGCATCTTCTGTACTCGTTTATATCTCAAATTCAGGCTCAAAACACCCGAAAATTCGATATTTTGGGGTCCCAGAAGCGATCTGTACATGCCTACTCAGTGCTAGAATATTTTCAAAATATAGGCTAAAAACATGCTAAAAATCGATATTTTAGGTGCCAAAAAGTTGATATCTCAAATTAAGGCCCAAAACATCCGAAAATTCGATATTTAGGGGTCCCAGAAGCGATCTGTACATGCCTACTCCGTGTTAGAGTATTTTCAAAATACAGGCCCAAAACATGCACAAAATCGATGTTTTAGGTGCCAAAAAGTCGATATGTGCATGCACCTTCAGTACCCGTTTATATCTCAAATTCAGGCTCAAAAAACCCGAAAATTCGATATTTTGGGGTATCAGAAGCAATCTGTACATGCCTACTCAGTGCTAGAATATTTTCAAAATATATGCTAAAAACATGCTAAAAATCGATATTTTAGGTGCCAAAAAGTCGATATCTCAAATTAAGGCCCAAAACACCCAAAAATTCGATATTTAGGGGTCCCAGAAGCGATCTGTACATGCCTACTCAGTGCTAGAATATTTTCAAAATATAGGCTCAAAACATGCTAAAAATCGATATTTTAGGTGCGTAAAGGCGATATCTCAAATTCAGGCCCAAAACACCCGAAAATTCGATATTTTGGGGTTCCAGAAGTGATGTGTACATGCCTACTCCATGTTAGAGTATTTTCAAAATACAGGCCCAAAACATTCTCAAAATCGATGTTTTAGGAGCCCAAAAGTCAATATGTGCATGTATCTTCTGTACCCTTTTATATCTCAAATTCAGACTCAAAACACCCGAAAATTCAATATTTTGGGGTCCCAGAAGCAATCTGTACATGCCTACTCAGTGCTAGAATATTTTCAAAATATAGGCTAAAAACATGCTAAAAATCGATATTTTAGGTGCGTAATGGCGATATCTCAAATTCAGGCCCAAAACACCCGAAAATTCGATATTTTGGGGTTCCAGAAGTGATGTGTACATGCCTACTCCGTGTTAGAGTATTTTCAAAATACAGGCCCAAAACATTCTCAAAATCGATGTTTTAGGTGCCCAAAAGTCAATATGTGCACGTATCTTCTGTACCCTTTTATATCTCAAATTCAGACTCAAAACACCCGAAAATTCAATATTTTGGGGTCCCAGAAGCAATCTGTACATGCCTACTCAGTGCTAGAATAGTTTCAAAATATAGGCTAAAAACATGCTAAAAATCGATATTTTAGGTGCGTAATGGCGATATCTCAAATTCAGTCCCAAAACACCCGAAAATCCGATATTTAAGGGTCCCAGAAGGGATCTGTACATGCCTACTCCGTGTTAGAGTATTTTCAAAATACAGGCCCAAAACATGCTCAAAATCGATGTTTTAGGTGCCAAAAAGTCGATATGTGCATGCAACTTGAGTACCCGTTTATATCTCAAATTCAGGCTCAAAACACCCGAAAATTCGATATTTTGGGGTCCCAGAAGTAATCTGTACATGCCTACTTAGTGCTAGAATATTATCAAAATATAGGCTAAAAACATGCTAAAAATCGATATTTTAGGTGACAAAAAGTCGATATCTCAAATTAAGGCCCCAAACACCCGAAAATTCGATATTTAGGGGTCCCAGAAGGGATCTGTACATGCCTACTCTGTGTTAGAGTATTTTCAAAATACCGGCCCAAAACATGCTCAAAATCGATGTGTTAGGTGCCAAAAAGTCGATATGTGCATGCACCTTCAGTACCCGTTTATATCTCAAATTCAGGATCAAAACACCCGAAAATTCAATAATTTGGGGTCCCAGAAGCAATCTGTACATGCCTACTCAGTGCTAGAATATTTTGAGAGAATATAGGCTAAAAACATGCTAAAAATCGATATTTTAGGTGCCAAAAAGTCGATATCTCAAATTAAGGCCCAAAACACCAGAAAATTCAATATTTTGGGGTCCCAGAAGCAATCTGTACATGCCTACTCAGTGCAAAAATATTTTCAAAATATAGGCTAAAAACATGCTAAAAATCGATATCTTAGGTGCGTAATGGCGATATCTCAAATTCAGTCCCAAAACACCCGAAAATTCGATATTTAGGGGTCCCAGAAGGGATCTGTACATGCCTACTCCGTGTTAGAGTATTTTCAAAATACAGGCCCAAAACATGATCAAAATCGATGTTTTAGGTGCCAAAAAGTCGATATGTGCATGCACCTTGAGTACCCTTTTATATCTCAAATTCAGACTCAAAACACCCGAAAATTCAATATTTTGGGGTCACAGAAGCAATCTGTACATGCCTACTCAGTGCTAGAATATTTTCAAAATATAGGCTAAAAACATGCTAAAAATCGATATTTTAGGTGCGTAATGGCGATATCTCAAATTCAGGCCAAAAACACCCGAAAATTCGATATTTTGGGGTTCCAGAAGTGATGTGTACATGCCTACTCCGTGTTAGAGTATTTTCAAAATACAGGCCCAAAACATTCTCAAAATCGATGTTTTAGGTGCCCAAAAGTCAATATGTGGATGTATCTTCTGTACCCTTTTATATCTCAAATTCAGACTCAAAACACCCGAAAATTCAATATTTTGGGGTCCCAGAAGCAATCTGTACATGCCTACTCAGTGCTAGAATATTTTCAAAATATAGGCTAAAAACATGCTAAAAATCGATATTTTAGGTGCGTAATGGCGATATCTCAAATTCAGTCCCAAAACACCCGAAAATTCGATATTTAAGGGTCCCAGAAGGGATCTGTACATGCCTACTCCGTGTTAGAGTATTTTCAAAATACAGGCCCAAAACATGCTCAAAATCGATGTTTTAGGTGCCAAAAAGTCGATATGTGCATGCACCTTGAGTACCCGTTTATATCTCAAATTCAGGCTCAAAACACCCGAAAATTCGATATTTTGGGGTCCCAGAAGTAATCTGTACATGCCTACTTAGTGCTAGAATATTATCAAAATATAGGCTAAAAACATGCTAAAAATCGATATTTTAGGTGACAAAAAGTCGATATCTCAAATTAAGGCCCCAAACACCCGAAAATTCGATATTTAGGGGTCCCAGAAGGGATCTGTACATGCCTACTCTGTGTTAGAGTATTTTCAAAATACCGGCCCAAAACATGCTCAAAATCGATGTTTTAGGTGCCAAAAAGTCGATATGTGCATGCACCTTCAGTACCCGTTTATATCTCAAATTCAGGATCAAAACACCCGAAAATTCAATAATTTGGGGTCCCAGAAGCAATCTGTACATGCCTACTCAGTGCTAGAATATTTTGAGAAAATATAGGCTAAAAACATGCTAAAAATCGATATTTTAGGTGCCAAAAAGTCGATATCTCAAATTAAGGCCCAAAACACCAGAAAATTCAATATTTTGGGGTCCCAGAAGCAATCTGTACATGCCTACTCAGTGCTAAAATATTTTCAAAATATAGGCTAAAAACATGCTAAAAATCGATATTTTGGGTGCGTAATGGCGATATCTCAAATTCAGTCCCAAAACACCCGAAAATTCGATATTTAGGGGTCCCAGAAGGGATCTGTACATGCCTACTCCGTGTTAGAGTATTTTCAAAATACAGGCCCAAAACATGATCAAAATCGATGTTTTAGGTGCCAAAAAGTCGATATGTGCATGCACCTTGAGTACCCGTTTATATCTCAAATTCAGGCTCAAAACACCCGAAAATTCGATATTTTGGGGTCACAGAAGCAATCTGTACATGCCTACTCAGTGCTAGAATATTATCAAAATATAGGCTAAAAACATGCTAAAAATCGATATTTTAGGTGACAAAAAGTCGATATTTCAAATGAAGGCCCAAAACACCCGAAAATTCGATATTTAGGGGTCCCAGAAGGGATCTGTACATGCCTACTCTGTGTTCGAGTATTTTCAAAATACCGGCCCAAAACATGCTCAAAATCGATGTTTTAGGTGCCAAAAAGTCGATATGTGCATGCACCTTCAGTACCCGTTTATATCTCAAATTCAGGATGAAAACACCCGAAAATTCAATAATTTGGGGTCCCAGAAGCAATCTGTACATGCCTACTCAGTGCTAGAATATTTTGAGAAAATATAGGCTAAAAACATGCTAAAAATCGATATTTTAGGTGCCAAAAAGTCGATATCTCAAATTAAGGCCCAAAACACCAGAAAATTCAATATTTTGGGGTCCCAGAAGCAATCTGTACATGCCTACTCAGTGCTAAAATATTTTCAAAATATAGGCTAAAAACATGCTAAAAATCGATATTTTGGGTGCGTAATGGCGATATCTCAAATTCAGTCCCAAAACACCCGAAAATTCGATATTTAGGGGTCCCAGAAGGGATCTGTACATGCCTACTCCGTGTTAGAGTATTTTCAAAATACAGGCCCAAAACATGATCAAAATCGATGTTTTAGGTGCCAAAAAGTCGATATGTGCATGCACCTTGAGTACCCGTTTATATCTCAAATTCAGGCTCAAAACACCCGAAAATTCGATATTTTGGGGTCACAGAAGCAATCTGTACATGCCTACTCAGTGCTAGAATATTATCAAAATATAGGCTAAAAACATGCTAAAAATCGATATTTTAGGTGACAAAAAGTCGATATTTCAAATGAAGGCCCAAAACACCCGAAAATTCGATATTTAGGGGTCCCAGAAGGGATCTGTACATGCCTACTCTGTGTTAGAGTATTTTCAAAATACATGCCAAAAACATGCTGAAAATCGATATTTTAGATGCCCAAAGTCAATATGTGCATGTATCTTCTGTACCCGTTTATATCTCAAATTCAGGCTCAAAACACCCGAAAATTCGATATTTTGGGGTCCCAGAAGCAATCTGTACATGCCTACTCAGTGCTAGAATATTATCAAAATATAGGCTAAAAATATGCTAAAAATCAATTTTTTGGGTGCCAAAAAGTCGATATCTCATATTAAGGCCCAAAACACCCGAAAATTCGATATTTAGTGGTCCCAGAGGCGATCTGTACATGCTTACACCGTGTTAGAGAATTTTCAAAATACAGGCCAAAAACATACTGAAAATCGATCTTATTGGTGCCCAAAAGTCGATATGTGCATGCATCTTCTGTATCCGTTTATATCTCAAATTCAGTTTAAAAACACCCGAAAATTCGATATTTTTGGGTCCCAGAAGCAATCTGTACATGCCTACGCAGTGCTTGAATATTTTCAAAATATAGGCTAAAAACATGCTCAAAATCGATATTTTAGGTGCCAAAAAGTCGATATCTCAAATTCAGTCCCAAAACACCCAAAAATTCGATATTTAGGGGTCCCAGAAGCGATCTGTACATGCCTACTCCGTGTTAGAGTATTTTCAAAATACAGGTAAAAAACATACTGAAAATCGATCTTTTAGGTGCCCAAAAGTCGATATGTGCATGCATCTTCTGTACCCGTTTATATCTCGAATTCTGGCCCTAAACACCCTAAAATTCAATATTTTGGGGTCCCAGAAGCAATCTGTACATGCCTACTCAGTGCTAGAATATTTTGAGAAAATTTAGGCTAAAAACATGCTAAAAATCGATATTTTAGGTGCCAAAAAGTCGATATCTCAAATTAAGGCCCAAAACACCCGAAAATTCGATATTTAGGGGTCCCAGAAGCGATCTGTACATGCCTACTCCGTGTTAGAGTATTTTCAAAATACAGGCCCATAACATGCTCAAAATCGATGTTTTAGGTGCCAAAAAGTCGATATGTTCATGCACCTTCAGTACCCGTTTATATCTCAAATTCAGGCTCAAAACACCCGAAAATTTGATATTTTGGGGTCCCAGAAGCAACCTGTACATGCCTACTCAGTGCTAGAATATTTTCAAAATATAGGCTAAAAACATGCTAAAAATCAATATTTTAGGTGCCAAAAAGTCGATATCTCAAATTAAGGCCCAAAACATCCAAAAATTCGATATTTAGTGGTACCAGAAGCGATCTGTACATGCCTACTCAGTGCTAGAATATTTTCAAAATATAGGCTCAAAACATGCTAAAAATCGGTATTTTAGGTGCGTAAAGGCGATATCTCAAATTCAGGCCCAAAACACCCGAAAATTCTATATTTTGGGGTCCCAGAAGTGATGTGTACATGCCTACTCCGTGTTAGAGTATTTTCAAAATACAGGCCCAAAACATGCTCAAAATCGATGTTTTAGGTGCCTAAAAGTCGATATGTGCATGCATCTTCAGTACCCGTTTATATCTCAAATTCAGGCTCAAAACACCCGAAAATTCGATATTTTGTGGTCCCAGAAGCGATCTGTGCATGCCTACTCCGTGTTAGAGTATTTTCAAAATATAGACCCAAAACATGCTGAAAATCGATATTTTAGATGCCCAAAGTCTATATGTGCATGTATCTTCTGTACCCGTTTATATCTCAAATTAAGGCTCAAAACACCCGAAAATTCAATATTTTGGGGTCCCAGAAGCAATCTCTACATGCCTACTCAGTGCTAGAATATTTTCAAAATATAGGCACAAAACATGCTAAAACTCGATATTTTAGGTGCGTAAAGGCGATATCTCAAATTCAGTCCCAAAACACCCGAAAATTCGATATTTAGGGGTCCCAGAAGGGATCTGTACATGCCTACTCCGTGTTAGAGTATTTTCAAAATACAGGCCAAAAACATACTGAAAATCGATCTTTTAGGTGCCCAAAAGTCAATATGTGCATGCATCTTCTGTACCCGTTTATATCTCAAATTCTGGCCCTAAACACCCGAAAAATCTATATTTTTAGGTCCCAGAAACGATCTGTACATGCCTACTCAGTGCTAGAATGTTTTCAAAATATAGGCTCAAAACATGCTCAAATCGATATTTTAGGTGCCCAAAAGTCGATATGTGCATGCATCTTCTTTACTCGTTTATATCTTAAATTCTGGCCCTAAACACCAGAAAATTCAATATTTTTGGGTCCCACAAGCAATCTGTACATGCCTAGTCAGTGCTAGAATATTTTGAAAAAATATAGGCTAAAAACATGCTAAAAATCGATATTTTATGTGCCAAAAAGTCGATATCTCAAATTAAGGCCCAAAACACCCGAAAATTTGATATTTAGGGGTCCCAGAAGCGATCTGTACATGCCTACTCCGTGTTAGAATATTTTCGAAATACAGGCCCAAAACATGCTCAAAATCGATCTTTTAGGTGCCAAAAAGTCGATATGTGCATGCACCTTCAGTACCCGTTTATATCTCAAATTCAGGCTCAAAACACCCGAAAGTTCGATATTTTGGGGTCCCAGAAGCAATCTGTACATGCCTACTCAGTGCTAGAATATTATCAAAATATAGGCAAAAAACATGCTAAAAATCGATATTTTAGGTGCGTAATGGCGATATCTCAAATTCAGTCCCAAAACACCCGAAAATTCGATATTTAAGGGTCCCAGAAGGGATCTGTACATGCCTACTCCGTGTTAGAGTATTTTCAAAATACAGGCCCAAAACATGCTCAAAATCGATGTTTTAGGTGCCAAAAAGTCGATATGTGCATGCACCTTGAGTACCCGTTTATATCTCAAATTCAGGCTCAAAACACCCGAAAATTCGATATTTTGGGGTCCCAGAAGTAATCTGTACATGCCTACTTAGTGCTAGAATATTATCAAAATATAGGCTAAAAACATGCTAAAAATCGATATTTTAGGTGACAAAAAGTCGATATCTCAAATTAAGGCCCCAAACACCCGAAAATTCGATATTTAGGGGTCCCAGAAGGGATCTGTACATGCCTACTCTGTGTTAGAGTATTTTCAAAATACCGGCCCAAAACATGCTCAAAATCGATGTTTTAGGTGCCAAAAAGTCGATATGTGCATGCACCTTCAGTACCCGTTTATATCTCAAATTCAGGATCAAAACACCCGAAAATTCAATAATTTGGGGTCCCAGAAGCAATCTGTACATGCCTACTCAGTGCTAGAATATTTTGAGAAAATATAGGCTAAAAACATGCTAAAAATCGATATTTTAGGTGCCAAAAAGTCGATATCTCAAATTAAGGCCCAAAACACCAGAAAATTCAATATTTTGGGGTCCCAGAAGCAATCTGTACATGCCTACTCAGTGCTAAAATATTTTCAAAATATAGGCTAAAAACATGCTAAAAATCGATATTTTGGGTGCGTAATGGCGATATCTCAAATTCAGTCCCAAAACACCCGAAAATTCGATATTTAGGGGTCCCAGAAGGGATCTGTACATGCCTACTCCGTGTTAGAGTATTTTCAAAATACAGGCCCAAAACATGATCAAAATCGATGTTTTAGGTGCCAAAAAGTCGATATGTGCATGCACCTTGAGTACCCGTTTATATCTCAAATTCAGGCTCAAAACACCCGAAAATTCGATATTTTGGGGTCACAGAAGCAATCTGTACATGCCTACTCAGTGCTAGAATATTATCAAAATATAGGCTAAAAACATGCTAAAAATCGATATTTTAGGTGACAAAAAGTCGATATCTCAAATGAAGGCCCAAAACACCCGAAAATTCGATATTTAGGGGTCCCAGAAGGGATCTGTACATGCCTACTCTGTGTTAGAGTATTTTCAAAATACATGCCAAAAACATGCTGAAAATCGATATTTTAGATGCCCAAAGTCAATATGTGCATGTATCTTCTGTACCCGTTTATATCTCAAATTCAGGCTCAAAACACCCGAAAATTCGATATTTTGGGGTCCCAGAAGCAATCTGTACATGCCTACTCAGTGCTAGAATATTATCAAAATATAGGCTAAAAATATGCTAAAAATCAATTTTTTGGGTGCCAAAAAGTCGATATCTCATATTAAGGCCCAAAACACCCGAAAATTCGATATTTAGGGGTCCCAGAGGCGATCTGTACATGCTTTCACCGTGTTAGAGAATTTTCAAAATACAGGCCAAAAACATACTGAAAATCGATCTTATTGGTGCCCAAAAGTCGATATGTGCATGCATCTTCTGTATCCGTTTATATCTCAAATTCAGGTTAAAAACACCCGAAAATTCGATATTTTTGGGTCCCAGAAGCAATCTGTACATGCCTACGCAGTGCTTGAATATTTTCAAAATATAGGCTAAAAACATGCTCAAAATCGATATTTTAGGTGCCAAAAAGTCGATATCTCAAATTCAGTCCCAAAACACCCAAAAATTCGATATTTAGGGGTCCCAGAAGCGATCTGTACATGCCTACTCCGTGTTAGAGTATTTTCAAAATACAGGTAAAAAACATACTGAAAATCGATCTTTTAGGTGCCCAAAAGTCGATATGTGCATGCATCTTCTGTACCCGTTTATATCTCGAATTCTGGCCCTAAAAACCCTAAAATTCAATATTTTGGGGTCCCAGAAGCAATCTGTACATGCCTACTCAGTGCTAGAATATTTTGAGAAAATTTAGGCTAAAAACATGCTAAAAATCGATATTTTAGGTGCCAAAAAGTCGATATCTCAAATTAAGGCCCAAAACACCCGAAAATTCGATATTTAGGGGTCCCAGAAGCGATCTGTACATGCCTACTCCGTGTTAGAGTATTTTCAAAATACAGGCCCATAACATGCTCAAAATCGATGTTTTAGGTGCCAAAAAGTCGATATGTTCATGCACCTTCAGTACCCGTTTATATCTCAAATTCAGGCTCAAAACACCCGAAAATTTGATATTTTGGGGTCCCAGAAGCAATCTGTACATGCCTACTCAGTGCTAGAATATTTTCAAAATATAGGCTAAAAACATGCTAAAAATCAATATTTTAGGTGCCAAAAAGTCGATATCTCAAATTAAGGCCCAAAACATCCAAAAATTCGATATTTAGGGGTTCCAAAAGCGATCTGTACATGCCTACTCAGTGCTAGAATATTTTCAAAATATAGGCTCAAAACATGCTAAAAATCGATATTTTAGGTGCCAAAAAGTCGATATCTCAAATTCAGTCCCAAAACACCCAAAAATTCGATATTTAGGGGTCTCAGAAGCGATCTGTACATGCCTACTCCGTGTTAGAGTATTTTCAAAATACAGGTAAAAAACATACTGAAAATCGATCTTTTAGGTGCCCAAAAGTCGATATGTGCATGCATCTTCTGTACCCGTTTATATCTCGAATTCTGGCCCTAAACACCCGAAAATTCAATATTTTGGGGTCCCAGAAGCAATCTGTACATGCCTACTCATTGCTAGAATATTTTGATAAAATATAGGCTAAAAACATGCTAAAAATCGATATTTTAGGTGCCAAAAAGTCGGTATCTCAAATTAAGGCCCAAAACACCCGAAAATTCGATATTTAGGGGTCCCAGAAGCGATCTGTACATGCCTACTCCGTGTTAGAGTATTTTCAAAATACAGGCCCATAACATGCTCAAAATCGATGTTTTAGGTGCCATAAAGTCGATATGTTCATGCACCTTCAGTACCCGTTTATATCTCAAATTCAGGCTCAAAACACCCGAAAATTTGATATTTTGGGGTCCCAGAAGCAATCTGTACATGCCTACTCAGTGCTAGAATATTTTCAAAATATAGGCTAAAAACATGCTAAAAATCAATATTTTAGGTGCCAAAAAGTCGATATCTCAAATTAAGGCCCAAAACACCCAAAAATTCGATATTTTGGGGTCCCAGAAGCGATCTGTACATGCCTACTCAGTGCTAGAATATTTTCAAAATATAGGCTCAAAACATGCTAAAAATCGGTATTTTAGGTGCGTAAAGGCGATATCTCAAATTCAGGCCCAAAACACCCGAAAATTCGATATTTTGGGGTCCCAGAAGTGATGTGTACATGCCTACTCCGTGTTAGAGTATTTTCAAAATACAGGCCCAAAACATGCTCAAAATCGATGTTTTAGGTGCCTAAAAGTCGATATGTGCATGCATCTTCAGTACCCGTTTATATCTCAAATTCAGGCTCAAAACACCCGAAAATTCGATATTTTGTGGTCCCAGAAGCGATCTGTGCATGCCTACTCCGTGTTAGAGTATTTTCAAAATATAGACCCAAAACATGCTGAAAATCGATATTTTAGATGCCCAAAGTCTATATGTGCATGTATCTTCTGTACCCGTTTATATCTCAAATTAAGGCTCAAAACACCCGAAAATTCAATATTTTGGGGTCCCAGAAGCAATCTCTACATGCCTACTCAGTGCTAGAATATTTTCAAAATATAGGCACAAAACATGCTAAAACTCGATATTTTAGGTGCGTAAAGGCGATATCTCAAATTCAGTCCCAAAACACCCGAAAATTCGATATTTAGGGGTCCCAGAAGGGATCTGTACATGCCTACTCCGTGTTAGAGTATTTTCAAAATACAGGACAAAAACATACTGAAAATCGATCTTTTAGGTGCCCAAAAGTCAATATGTGCATGCATCTTCTGTACCCGTTTATATCTCAAATTCTGGCCCTAAACACCCGAAAAATCGATATTTTTAGGTCCCAGAAACGATCTGTACATGCCTACTCAGTGGTAGAATGTTTTCAAAATATAGGCTCAAAACATGCTCAAATCGATATTTTAGGTGCCCAAAAGTCGATATGTGCATGCATCTTCTTTACTCGTTTATATCTTAAATTCTGGCCCTAAACACCAGAAAATTCAATATTTTTGGGTCCCAGAAGCAATCTGTACATGCCTAGTCAGTGCTAGAATATTTTGAAAAAATATAGGCTAAAAACATGCTAAAAATCGATATTTTATGTGCCAAAAAGTCGATATCTCAAATTAAGGCCCAAAACACCCGAAAATTTGATATTTAGGGGTCCCAGAAGCGATCTGTACATGCCTACTCCGTGTTAGAATATTTTCGAAATACAGGCCCAAAACATGCTCTAAATCGATCTTTTAGGTGCCAAAAAGTCGATATGTGCATGCACCTTCAGTACCCGTTTATATCTCAAATTCAGGCTCAAAACACCCGAAAGTTCGATATTTTGGGGTCCCAGAAGCAATCTGTACATGCCTACTCAGTGCTAGAATATTATCAAAATATAGGCTAAAAACATGCTAAAAATCGATATTTTAGGTGCCAAAAAGTCGATATCTCAAATTAAGGCCCAAAACACCCGAAAATTCGATATTTAGGGGTCCCAGAAGGGATCTGTACATGCCTACTCCGTGTTAGAGTATTTTCAAAATACAGGCTAAAAACATACTGAAAATCGATCTTTTAGGTGCCCAAAAGTCGATATGTGCATGCATCCTCTGTACCCGTTTATATCTCAAATTCAGTCCCTAAACACCCGAAAATTCGATATTTTGAGGGTCCCAGAAGCGATCTGTACATGCCTACTCAGTGCTAGAATGTTTTCAAAATATAGGCTCAAAACATGCTCAAAATCGATATTTTAGGTTCCCAAAATCGATATGTACATTCATCTTCTGTACTCGTTTATATCTCAAATTCAGGCTCAAAACACCCGAAAATTCGATATTTTGGGGTCCCAGAAGCGATCTGTACATGCCTACTCAGTGCTAGAATATTTTCAAAATATAGGCTAAAAACATGCTAAAAATCGATCTTTTAGTTGCCAAAAAGTCGATATCTCAAATTCAGTCCCAAAACACCCGAAAATTCGATATTTAAGGGTCCCAGAGGCGATCTGTACATGCTTACTCCGTGTTATAGAATTTTCAAAATACAGGCCAAAAACATACTGAAAATCGATCTTCTAGGTGCCCAAAAGTCGATATGTGCATGCATCTTCTGTACCCGTTTATATCTCAAATTCTGGCCCTAAACACCCGAAAATTCAATATTTTGGGGTCCCAGAAGCAATCTGTACATGCCTACTCAGTGCTAGAATATTTTCAAGATATAGGCTCAAAACATGCTAAAAATCGATATTTTACGTGCGTAAAGGCGATATCTCAAATTCAGGCCCAAAATACCCGAAAATTCGGTATTATGGGGTCCCAGAAGCGATCTGTACATGCCTACTCCGTGATAGAGTATTTACAAAATACAGGCCCAAAACATGCTCAAAATCGATGTTTTAGGTGCCCAAAATTCGATATGTGCATGCATCTTAAGTACCCGTTTTTATCTCAAATTCAGGCTCAAAACACCCGAAAATTCGATATTTTGGGGTCCCAGAAGCAATCTGTACATGCCTACTCCGTGTTAGAGTATTTTCAAAATATATGCCCAAAACATGCTGAAAATCGATATTTTAGATGCCCAAAGTCAATATGTGCATGTATCTTCTGTACCCGTTTATATCTCAAATTCTGGCCCTAAACACCCGAAAATTCGATATTTTAGTGTCCCAGAAGCGATCTCTACATGCCTACTATGTGCTAGAATGTTTTCAAAATATAGGCTCAAAACATGCTCAAAATCGATATTTTAGGTGCCATAAAGTCGATATGTGCATGCATCTTCTGTACTCGTTTATATCTCAAATTCAGGCTCAAAACACCCGAAAATTCGATATTTTGGAGTCCCAGAAGCGATCTGTACATGCCTACTCCGTGCTAGAGTATTTTCAAAATTCAGGCCCAAAACATGCTGAAAATCGATATTTTTGGTGCGATAAGTCAATATGTGTATGCATCTTCTATACTCGTTTATATCTCAAATTCAGGCTCAAAACACCAGAAAATTCGATATTTTGGGGTCCCAGAAGCGATCTGTACATGCCTACTCCGTGTTAGAGTATTTTCAAAATATATGCCCAAAACATGCTGAAAATCGATATTTTAGATGCCCAAAGTCAATATGTGCATGTATCTTCTGTACCCGTTTATATCTCAAATTCACGCTCAAAACACCCGAAAATTCGATATTTTTGGGTCCCAGAAGCAATCTGTACATGCCTACTCAATGCTAGAATATTATCAAAATATAGGCTAAAAACATGCTAAAAATCGATATTTTGGGTACCAAAAAGTCGATATCTCAAATTAAGGCCCAAAACACCCGAAAATTCGATATTTAGGGGTCCCAGAAGGGATCTGTTCATGCTTACTCCGTGTTAGAGTATTTTCAAAATACAGGCCAAAAACATACTGAAAATCGATCTTATAGGTGCCCAAAAGTCGATATGTGCATGCATCTTCTGTACCCGTTTATATATCAAATTCTGGCCCTAAACACCCGAAAATTCGATATTTTGATGTCCTGGAAGCGATCTGTACATGCCTACTATGTGCTAGAATGTTTTCAAAATATAGGCTTAAAACATGCTCAAAATCGATATTTTAGGTGCCCAAAAGTCGATATGTGCATGCATCTTCTGTACTCGTTTATATCTCAAATTCAGGCTCAAAACACCCGAAAATTCGATATTTTGGGGTCCCAGAAGCGATCTGTACATGCCTACTCAGTGCTAGAATATTTTCAAAATATAGGCTAAAAACATGCTAAAAATCGATATTTTAGGTGCCAAAAAGTCGATATCTCAAATTAAGGCCCAAAACATCCGAAAATTCGATATTTAGGGGTCCCAGAAGTGATTTGTACATGCCTACTCCGTGTTAGAGTATTTTCAAATTACAGGCCCAAAACATGCTCAAAATCGATGGGTTAGGTGCCAAAAAGTCGATAAGTGCATGCACCTTCAGTACCCGTTTATATCTCAAATTCAGGCTCAAAACACCCGAAAATTCGATATTTTGGGGTATCAGAAGCAATCTGTACATGCCTACTCAGTGCTAGAATATTTTCAAAATATATGGTAAAAACATATTAAAAATCGATATTTTAGGTGCCAAAAAGTCGATATCTCAAATTAAGGCCCAAAACACCCAAAAATTCGATATTTAGGGGTCCCAGAAGCGATCTGTACATGCCTACTCAGTGCTAGAATATTTTCAAAATATAGGCTCAAAACATGCTAAAAATCGATATTTTAGGTGCGTAAAGGCGATATCTCAAATTCAGGCCCAAAACACCCGAAAATTCGATATTTTGGGGTCCCAGAAGTGATGTGTACATGCCTACTCCGTGTTAAAGTATTTTCAAAATACAGGCCCAAAACATGCTCAAAATCGATGTTTTAGGTGCCCAAAAGTCAATATGTGCATGTATCTTCTGTACCCGTTTATATCTCAAATTCAGGCTCAAAACACCAGAAAATTCAATATTTTGGGGTCCCAGAAGCAATCTGTACATGCCTACTCAGTGCTAGAATATTTTCAAATTATAGGCTAAAAACATGCTAAAAATCGATATTTTAGGTGCGTAATGGCGATATCTCAAATTCAGTCCCAAAACACCCAAAAAATCGATATTTAGGGGTACCAGAAGGGATCTGTACATGCCTACTCCGTGTTAGAGTATTTTCAAAATACAGGCCCAAAACATGCTCAAAATCGATGTTTTAGGTGCCAAAAAGTCGATATGTGCATGCACCTTGAGTACCCGTTTATATCTCAAATTCAGGCTCCAAACACCCGAAAATTCTATATTTTGGGGTCCCAGAAGCAATCTGTACATGCCTACTCAGTGCTAGAATATTATCAAAATATAGGCTAAAAACATTCTAAAAATCGATATTTTAGGTGACAAAAAGTCGATATCTCAAATTAAGGCCCAAAACACCCGAAAATTCGATATTTAGGGGTCCCAGAAGGGATCTGTACATGCCTACTCTGTGTTAGAGTATTTTCAAAATACAGGCCCAAAACATGCTCAAAATCGATGTGTTAGGTACCAAAAAGTCGATATGTGCATGCACCTTCAGTACCCGTTTATATCTCAAATTCAGGCTCAAAATACCCGAAAATTCGATATTTTTGGGTATCAGAAGCAATCTGTACATGCCTACTCAGTGCTAGAATATTTTCAAAATATATGCTAAAAACATGCTAAAAATCGATATTTTAAGTGCCAAAAAGTCGTTATCTCAAATTAAGGCCCAAAACACCCAAAAATTCGATATTTAGGGGTCCCAGAAGCGATCTGTACATGCCTACTCAGTGCTAGAATATTTTCAAAATATAGGCTCAAAACATGCTAAAAATCGATATTTTAGGTGCGTAAAGGCGATATCTCAAATTCAGGCCCAAAACACCCGAAAATTCGATATTTTGGGGTCCCAGAAGTGATGTGTACATGCCTACTCCGTGTTAGAGTATTTTCAAAATACAGGCCCAAAACATGCTCAAAATCGATGTTTTAGGTGCCCAAAAGTCAATATGTGCATGTATCTTCTGTACCCGTTTATATCTCAAATTCAGGCTCAAAACACCCGAAAATTCAAAATTTTGGGTTCCCAGAAGCAATCTGTACATGCCTACTCAGTGCTAGAATATTTTCAAAATATAGGCTAAAAACATGCTAAAAATCGATATTTTAGGTGCGTAATGGCGATATCTCAAATTCAGTCCCAAAACACCCGAAAATTCGATATTTTGGGGTCCCAGAAGGGATCTGTACATGCCTACTCCGTGTTAGAGTATTTTCAAAATACAGGCCCAAAACATGCTCAAAATCGATGTTTTAGGTGCCAAAAAGTCGATATGTGCATGCACCTTGAGTACCCGTTTATATCTCAAATTCAGGCTCAAAACAACCGAAAATTCGATATTTTGGGGTCCCAGAAGCGATCTGTACATGCCTACTCAGTGCTAAAATATTTTCAAAATATAGGCTAAAAACATGCTAAAAATCGATATTTTAGGTGCCAAAAAGTCGATATCTCAAATTAAGGCCCTAAACACCCGAAAATTCGATATTTAGGGGTCCCAGAAGCGATCTGTACATGCATACTCCGTGTTAGAGTATTTTCAAAATACAGGCCCAAAACATGCTCAAAATCGATGGGTTAGGTGCCAAAAAGTCGATATGTGCATGCACCTTCAGTACCAGTTTATATCACAAATTCAGGCTCAAAACACCCGAAAATTCGATATTTTGGGGTATCAGAAGCAATCTGTACATGCCTACTCAGTGCTAAAATATTTTCAAAATATATGCTAAAAACATGCTAAAAATCGATATTTTAGGTGCGTAAAGTCGATATCTCAAATTAAGGCCCAAAACACCCAAAAATTCGATATTTAGGGGTCCCAGAAGCGATCTGTACATGCCTACTAAGTGCTAGAATATTTTCAAAATATAGGCTCAAAACATGCTAAAACTCGATATTTTAGGTGCGTAAAGGCGATATCTCAAATTCAGGCCCAAAACACCCGAAAATTCGATATTTTGGGGTCCAAGAAGTGATGTGTACATGCCTACTCCGTGTTAGAGTATTTTCAAAATACAGGCCCAAAACATGCTCAAAATCGATGTTTTAGGTGCCCAAAAGTCAATATGTGCATGTATCTTCTGTACCCGTTTATATCTCAAATTGAGGCTCAAAACACCCGAAAATTCAATATTTTGGGGTCCCAGAAGCAATCTGTACATGCCTACTCAGTGCTAGAATATTTTCAAAATATAGGCTAAAAACATGCTAAAAATCGATATTTTAGGTGCGTAATGGCGATATCTCAAATTCAGTCCCAAAACACCCGAAAATTCGATATTTAGGGGTCCCAGAAGGGATCTGTACATGCCTACTCTGTGTTAGAGTATTTTCAAAATACAGGCCCAAAACATGCTCAAAATCGATGTTTTAGGTGCCAAAAAGTCGATATGTGCATGCACCTTCAGTACCCGTTTATATCTCAAATTCAGGCTCAAAACACCCGAAAATTCGATATTTTGGGGTATCAGAAGCAATCTGTACATGCCTACTCAGTGCTAGAATATTTTCAAAATATATGCTAAAAACATGCTAAAAATCGATATTTTAGGTGCCAAAAAGTCGATATCTCAAATTAAGGCCCAAAACACCCAAAAATTCGATATTTAGGGGTCCCAGAAGCGATGTGTACATGCCTACTCAGTGCTAGAATATTTTCAAAATATAGGCTCAAAACATGCTAAAAATCGATATTTTAGGTGCGTAAAGGCGATATCTCAAATTCAGGTCCAAAACACCCGAAAAATCGATATTTTGGGGTCCCAGAAGTGATGTGTACATGCCTACTCCGTGTTAGAGTATTTTCAAAATACAGGCCCAAAACATGCTCAAAATCGATGTTTTAGGTGCCCAAAAGTCAATATGTGCATGTATCTTCTGTACCCCTTTATATCTCAAATTGAGGCTCAAAACACCCGAAAATTCAATATTTTGGGGTCCCAGAAGCAATCTGTACATGCCTACACAGTGCTTGAATATTTTCAAAATATAGGCTAAAAACATGCTAAAAATCGATATTTTAGGTGCGTAATGGCGATATCTCAAATTCTGGCCCAAAACACCCGAAAATTCGATATTTAGGGGTCCCAGAAGGGATCTGTACATGCCTACTCCGTGTTAGAGTATTTTCAAAATACAGGCCCGAAACATGCTCAAAATCGATGTTTTAGGTGCCAAAAAGTCGATATGTGCATGCACCTTAAGTACCCGTTTATATCTCAAATTCAGGCTCAAAACACCCGAAAATTCGATATTTTGGGGTCCCAGAAGCAATCTGTACATGCCTACTCAGTGCTAGAATATTATCAAAATATAGGCTAAAAATATGCTAAAAATCAATTTTTTGGGTGCCAAAAAGTCGATATCTCAAATTAAGGCCCAAAACACCCGAAAATTAGATATTTAAGGGTCCCAGAAGGGATCTGTACATGCCTACTCCGTGTTAGAGTATTTTCAAAATACAGGCCAAAAACATACTGAAAATGGATCTTTTAGGTGCCCAAAAGTCGATATGTGCATGCATCTTCTGTACCCGTTTATATCTCAAATTCTGGCCCTAAACACCCGAAAATTCGATATTTTGAGGTCCCGGAAGCGATCTGTACATGCCTACTCAGTGCTAGAATATTTTCAAAATAAAGGCTCAAAACATGCTAAAAATCGATATTTTAGGTGCGTAAAGGCGATATCTCAAATTCAGGCTCAAAACACCCGAAAATTCAATATTTTGGGGTACCAGAAGCAATCTGTACATGCCTACTCAGTGCTAGAATATTTTCAAAATATAGGCTAAAAACATGCTAAAAATCGATCTTTTAGGTGCCAAAAAGTCGATATCTCAAAATCAGTCCGAAAACACCCGAAAATTCGATATTTAAGGGTCCCAGAGGCGATCTGTACATGCTTATTCCGTGTTAGAGAATTTTCAAAATACAGGCCAAAAACATACTGAAAATCGATCTTTTAGGTGCCGAAAAGTCGATATGTGCATGCATCTTCTGTACACGTTTATATCTCAAATTCAGGCTCAAAACACCCGAGAATTCGATATTTTTGGGTCCCAGAAGCAATCTGTACATGCCTACTCAGTGCTAGAATATTTTTTTAAAATATAGGCTAAAAACATGCTAAAAATAGTTATTTTAGGTGCGAAAAAGTCGATATCTCAAATTCAGTCCCAAAACACCCGAAAATTCGATATTTAGGGGTCCCAGAAGCGATCTGTACATGCCTACTCCGTGTTAGAGTATTTTCAAAATACAGGCCAATAACATACTGAAAATCGATCTTTTAGGTGCCCAAAAGTTGATTTGTGCATGCATCTTCTGTACCCGTTTATATCTCAAATTCTGGCCCTAAACACCCGAAAATTCGATATTATGGGGTCCCAGAAGCGATCTGTACATGCCTACTCCATGTTAGAGTGTTTTCAAAATACAGGCCCATAACATGCTCAAAATCGATATTTTAGTTGCCCAAAAGTCGATATGTGCATGCATCTTATGTACTCGTTTATATCTCAAATTCATGCTCAAAACACCCGAAAATTCGATATTATGGGGTCCCAGAAGCGATCTGTACATTCCTACTCAGTGCTAGAGTATTTTCAAAATACATGCCCAAAACATGCTGAAAATCGATATTTTAGATACCCAAAGTCAATATGTGCATGTATCTTCTGTACCCGTTTATATCTCAAATTCAGGCTCAAAACACCCGAAAATTCAATATTTTGGGGTCCCAGAAGCAATCTGTACATGCCTACTCAGTGCTAGAATATTTTCAAAATATAGGCTAAAAACATGCTAAAAATCGATATTTTAGGTGCCAAAAAGTCGATATCTCAAATTCAGTCCCAAAACACCCAAAAATTCGATATTTAGGGGTCCCAGAAGCAATCTGTACATGCCTACTTCGTGTTAGAGTATTTCCAAAATACAGGCCAAAAACATACTGAAAATCGATCTTTTATGTGCCCAAAAGTCGATATGTGCATGCATCTTCTGTACCCTTTTATATCTCAAATTCTGGCCCTAAACACCCGAAAATTCAATATTTTGGGGTCCCTGAAGCGATCTGTACATGCCTACTCAGTGCTAGAATGTTTTCAAAATATAGGCTCAAAACATGCTAAAAATCGATATTTTAGGTGCGTATAGGCGATATCTCAAATTCAGGCCCAAAACACCCGAAAATTCGATATTTTGGGGTCCTAGAAGCGATCTGTACATGCCTACTCCGTGTTAGAGTATTTTCAAAATACAGGCCCAAAACATACTGAAAATCGATCTTTTAGGTGCCCAAAAGTCGATATGTGCATGCATCTTCTGTACCCGTTTATATCTCAAATTCTGGCCCTAAACACCCGAAAAACTCGATATTTTGGGGTCCCAGAAACGATCTGTACATGCCTACTCAGTGCTAGAATATTTTCAAAATATAGGCTCAAAACATGCTCAAAATCGATATTTTAGGTGCCCATAAGTCGATATGTGCTTGCATCTTCTGTACTCGTTTATATCTCAAATTCAGGCTCAGAACACCCGAAATTTCAATATTTTGGGGTCCGAGAAGCGATCTGTACATGCCTACTCAGTGCTAGAATATTTTCAAAATATAGGCTCAAAACATGCTAAAAATCGATATTTTAGGTGCGAAAAGGCGATATCTCAAATTAAGGCCCAAAACACCCGAAAATTCGATATTTAGGGGTCCCAGAAGCGATCTGTACATGCCTACTCCGTGTTAGAGTATTTTCAAAATACAGGCCAAAAACATACTGAAAATCGATCTTTTAGGTGCCCAAAAGTCGATATGTGCATGCATCTTCTGTACCCGTTTATATCTCAAATTCTGGCCCTAAACACCCGAAAATTCGATATTTTTGGGTCCCAGAAGCGATCTGTACATGCCTACTCAGTGCTAGAATGTTTTAAAAATATATTTTCAAAACATGCTCAAAATCGATATTTTAGGTGTACAAAAGTCGATATGTGCATGCATGTTCAGTACCCGTTTATATCTCAAATTCAGGCTCAAAACACCCGAAAATTCGATATTTTGGGGTCCCAGAAGCGATCTGTACATGCCTACTCCGTGTTAGAGTATTTTCAAAATACAGGCCCAAAACATGCTGAAAATCGATATTTTAGATGCCCAAAGTCAATATGTGCATGTATCTTCTGTACCCGTTTATATCTCAAATTCAGGCTCAAAACACCCGAAAATTCAATATTTTGGGGTCCCAGAACCAATCTGTACATGCCTACTCAGTGCTAGAATATTTTCAAAATATAGGCTCAAAACATGCTAAAAATCGATATTTTAGGTGCGTATAGGCGATATCTCAAATTCAGGCCCAAAACACCCGAAAATTCGATATTTTGAGGTCCTAGAAGCGATCTGTACATGCCTACTCCGTGTTAAAATATTTTCAAGATACAGGCCAAAAACATACTGAAAATCGATATATTAGGTGCCCAAAAGTCGATATGTGCATGCATCTTCTGTACCCTTTTATATCTCAAATTCCGGCTCTAAACACCCGAAAATTCAATATTTTGGGGTCCCTGAAGCGATCTGTACATGCCTACTCAGTGCTAGAATGTTTTCAAAATATAGGGTCAAAACATGCTCAAAATCGATATTTTAGGTGTCCAAAAGTCGATATGTGCATCATCTCCTGTACTCGTTTATATCTCAAATTAAAGCTCAAAACACCCGAAAATTCGATATTTTGGGGTCCCAGAAGCGATCTGTACATGCCTACTCAGTGCTAGAATATTTTCAAAATATAGGCTCAAAACATGCTAAAAATCGATATTTTAGGTGCGTAAAGGCGATATCTCAAAATCATGCTCAAAACACCCGAAAATTCTATATTATGGGGTCCCAGAAGCGATCTGTACATGCCTACTCCGTGTTAGAATATTTACAAAATACAGGCCCAAAACATGCTCAAAATCGATGTTTTAGGTGCCCAAAAGTCGATATGTGCATGCATCTTCAGTACCGGTTTATATCTCAAATTCAGGCTCAAAACACCCGAAAATTCGATATTTTGGGGTAACAGACGCGATCTGTACATGCCTACTCCGTGTTAGAGTATTTTCAAAATACAGGCCCAAAACATGCTGAAAATCGATATTTTAGATGCCCAAAGTCAATATGTGCATGTATCTTCTGTACCCGTTTATATCTCAAATTCAGGCTCAAAACACCCGAAAATTTAATATTTTGGGGTCCCAGAAGCAATCTGTACATGCCTACTCAGTGCTAGAATATTTTCAAAATATAGGCTAAAAACATGCTAAAAATCGATCTTTTAGGTGCCAAAATGTCGATATCTCAAATTCAGTCCCAAAACACCCGAAAATTCGATATTTAGGGGTCTCAGAGGCGATCTGTACATGCTTACTCCGTGTTAGAGAATTTTCAAAATACAGGCCAAAAACATACTGAAAATCGATCTTTTAGGTGCGCAAAAGTCGATATGTGCATGCATCTTCTGTACACGTTTATATCTCAAATTCAGGCTCAAAACACCCGAAAATTCGATAATTTGGGGTTCCAGAAGCAATCTGTACATGCCTACTCAGTGCTAGAATATTTTCAAAATATAGGCAAAAAACATGCTAAAAATCAATATTTTAGGTGCCAAAAAGTCGATATCTCAAATTCAGTCCCAAAACACCCGAAAATTCGATATTTAGGGGTCCCAGAAGCGATCTGTACATGCCTACTCCGTGTTAGAGTATTTTCAAATTAAAGTCCAAAAACATACCGAAAATCGATCTTTTAGGTGCCCGAAAGTCGATATGTGCATGCATCTTAAGTACCCGTTTATACCTCAAATTCTGGCCCTAAACACCCGAAAATTTGATATTATGGGGTCCCAGAAGCGATCTGTACATGCCTACTCCATGTTAGATTGTTTTCATAATACAGGCCCATAACATGCTCAAAATCGATATTTTAGTTGCCCAAAAGTCGATATGTGCATGCATCTTATGTACTCGTTTATATCTCAAATTCAGGCTCAAAACACCCGAAAATTCGATATTACGGGGTCCCAGAAGCGATCTGTACATGCCTACTCAGTGCTAGAGTATTTTCAAAATACATGCCCAAAACATGCTGAAAATCGATATTTTAGATGCCCAAAGTCAATATGTGCATGTATCTTCTGTACCCGTTTATATCTCAAATTCAGGCTCAAAACACCCGAAAATTCAATATTTTGGGGTCCCAGAAGCAATCTGTACATGCCTACTCAGTGCTAGAATATTTTCAAAATATAGGCTAAAAACATGCTAAAAATCGATATTTTAGGTGCCAAAAAGTCGATATCTCAAATTCAGTCCCAAAACACCAAAAAATTCGATATTTAGGGGTCCCAGAAGCAATCTGTACATGCCTACTTCGTGTTAGAGTATTTCCAAAATACAGGCCAAAAACATACTGAAAATCGATCTTTTATGTGCCCAAAAGTCGATATGTGCATGCATCTTCTGTACCCTTTTATATCTCAAATTCTGGCCCTAAACACCCGAAAATTCAATATTTTGGGGTCCCTGAAGCTATCTGTACATACCTACTCAGTGCTAGAATGTTTTCAAAATATAGGCTCAAAACATGCTCAAAATCGATATTTTTGGTGCCCAAAAGTCGATATGTGCATGCATCTTCTGTCGTCGTTTATATCTCAAATTCAAGCTCAAAACACCCGAAACATCGATATTTTGGGGTCCCAGAAGCGATCTGTACATGCCTACTCAGTGCTAGAATATTTTCAAAATACAGGCTCAAAACATGCTAAAAATCGATATTTTTGGTGCGTATAGGCGATATCTCAAATTCAGGCCCAAAACACCCGAAAATTCGATATTTTGGGGTCCTAGAAGCGATCTGTACATGCCTACTCCGTGTTAGAGTATTTTCAAAATACAGGCCCAAAACATGCTCAAAATCGATATTTTAGGTGCCCAATAGTCGATATGTGCATGCATCTTCTGTACTCGGTTATATCTCAAATTCAGGCTCAAAACACCCGAAAATTCGATATTTTGGGGTCCGACAAGCGATCTGTACATGCCTTCTCAGTGCTAGAATATTTTCAAAATATAGGCTCAAAACATGCTAAAAATCGATATTATAGGTGCGTAAAGGCGATATCTCAAAATCAGGCTCAAAACACCCGAAAATTCTACATTATGGGGTCCCAGAAGCGATCTGTACATGCCTACTCCGTGTTAGAGTATTTACAAAATACATGCCCAAAACATGCTCAAAATCGATGTTTTAGGTGCCCAAAAGTCGATATGTGCATGCATCTTCAGTACCCGTTTATATCTCAAATTCAGGCTCAAAACACCCGAAAATTCGATATTATGGGGTCCCAGACGCGATCTGTACATGCCTACTCCGTGTTAGAGTATTTTTAAAATACAGGCCCAAAACATGCTGAAAATCGATATTTTAGATGCCCAAAGTCAATATGTGCATGTATCTTCTGTACCCGTTTATATCTCAAATTCAGGCTCAAAACACCCGAAAATTTAATATTTTGGGGTCCCAGAAGCAATCTGTACATGCCTACTCAGTGCTAGAATATTTTCAAAATATAGGCTAAAAACATGCTAAAAATCGATCTTTTAGGTGCAAAAATGTCGATATCTCAAATTCAGTCCCAAAACACCCGAAAATTCGATATTTAGGGGTCCCAGAGGCGATCTGTACATGCTTACTCCGTGTTAGAGAATTTTCAAAATACAGGCCAAAAACATACTGAAAATCGATCTTTTAGGTGCGCAAAAGTCGATATGTGCATGCATCTTCTGTACACGTTTATATCTCATATTCAGGCTCAAAACACCCGAAAATTCGATATTTTGGGGTCCCAGAAGCAATCTGTACATGCCTACTCAGTGCTAGAATATTTTCAAAATATAGGCAAAAAACATGCTAAAAATCGATATTTTAGGTGCCAAAAAGTCGATATCTCAAATTCAGTCCCAAAACACCCGAAAATTCGATATTTAGGGGTCCCAGAAGCGATCTGTACATGCCTACTCCGTGTTAGAGTATTGTCAAATTACAGGCCAAAAACATACCGAAAATCGATCTTATAGGTGCCCAAAAGTCGATATGTGCATGCATCTTCAGTACCCGTTTATATCTCAATATCTGGCCCTAAACACCCGAAAATTTGATATTATGGGGTCCCAGAAGCGATCTGTACATGCCTACTCCATGTTAGATTGTTTTCAAAATACAGGCCCATAACATGCTCAAAATCGATATTTTAGTTGCCCAAAAGTCGATATGTGCATGCATCTTATGTACTCGTTTATATCTCAAATTCAGGCTCAAAACACCCGAAAATTCGATATTATGGGGTCCCAGAAGCGATCTGTACATGCCTACTCAGTACTAGAGTATTTTCAAAATACATGCCCAAAACATGCTGAAAATTGATATTTTAGATGCCCAAAAGTCGATATGTGCATGCATCTTCTGTACCCTTTTATATCTCAAATTCTGGCCCTAAACACCCGAAAATTCAATATTTTGGGGTCCCTGAAGCGATCTGTACATGCCTACTCAGTGCTAGAATGTTTTCAAAATATAGGCTCAAAACATGCTAAAGATCGATATTTTAGGTGGGTATAGGCGATATCTCAAATTCAGGCCCAAAACACCCGAAAATTCGATATTTTGGGGTCCCAGAAGCGATCTGTACATGCCTACTCAGTGCTAGAATGTTTTCAAAATATAGGCTCAAAACATGCTCAAAATCGATAATTTAGGTGCCCATAAGTCGATATGTGCTTGCATCTTCTGTACTCGTTTATATCTCAAATTCAGGCTCAAAACACCCGAAAATTCAATATTTTGGGGTCCCAGAAGCGATCTGTACATGCCTACTCAGTGCTAGAATATTTTCAAAATATAGGCTCAAAACATGCTAAAAATCGATATTTTAGGTGCGAAAAGGCGATATCTCAAATTAAGGCCCAAAACACCCGAAAATTCGATATTTAGGGGTCCCAGAAGCGACCTGTACATGCCTACTACGTGTTAGAGTATTTTCAAAATACAGGCCAAAAACATACTGAAAATCGATCTTTTAGGTGCCCAAAAGTCGATATGTGCATGCATCTTCTGTACCCGTTTATATCTCAAATTCTGGCCCTAAACACCCGAAAATTCGATATTTTTGGGTCCCAGAAGCGATCTGTACATGCCTACTCAGTGCTAGAATGTTTTAAAAATATATTTTCAAAACATGCTCAAAATCGATATTTTAGGTGCACAAAAGTCGATATGTGCATGCATGTTCAGTACCCGTTTATATCTGAAATTCAGGCTCAAAACACCCGAAAATTCGATATTTGGGGGTCCCAGAAGCGATCTGTACATGCCTACTCCGTGTTAGAGTATTTTCAAAATACAGGCCCAAAACATGCTGAAAATCGATATTTTAGATGCCCAAAGTCAATATGTGCATGTATCTTCTGTACCCGTTTATATCTCAAATTCAGGCTCAAAACACCCGAAAATTCAATATTTTGGTGTCCCAGAACCAATCTGTACATGCCTATTCAGTGCTAGAATATTTTTAAAATATAGGCTCAAAACATGCTAAAAATCGATATTTTAGGTGCGTATAGGCGATATCTCAAATTCAGGCCCAAAACACCCGAAAATTCTATATTTTGGGGTCCTAGAAGCGATCTGTACATGCCTACTCCGTGTTAGAATATTTTCAAAATACAGGCCAAAAACATACTGAAAATCGATATATTAGGTGCCCAAAAGTCGATATGTGCATGCATCTTCTGTACCCTTTTATATCTCAAATTCCGGCCCTAAACACCCGAAAATTCAATATTTTGGGGTCCGACAAGCGATCTGTACATGCCTACTCAGTGCTAGAATGTTTTCAAAATATAGGGTCAAAACATGCTCAAAATCGATATTTTAGGTGTCCAAAAGTCGATATGTGCATCATCTCCTGTACTCGTTTCTATCTCAAATTAAAGCTCAAAACACCCGAAAATTCGATATTTTGGGTTCCCAGAAGCGATCTGTACATGCCTACTCAGTGCTAGAATATTTTCATAATATAGGCTAAAAACATGCTAAAAATCGATATTTTAGGTGCGTAAAGGCGATATCTCAAATCCAGGCCCAAAACACCCGAAAATTCGATATTTTGGGGTCCCAGAAGCGATCTGTACATGCCTACTCAGTGCTAGAATGTTTTCAAAATATAGGCTCAAAACATGCTCAAAATCGATATTTTAGGTGCCCAATAGTCGATATGTGCATGCATCTTCTGTACTCGTTTATATCTCAAATTCAGGCTCAAAACACCCGAAAATTCGATATTTTGGGGTCCGAAAAGCGATCTGTACATGCCTTCTCAGTGCTAGAATATTTTCAAAATATAGGCTCAAAACATGCTAAAAATCGATATTTTAGGTGCGTAAAGGCGATATCTCAAAATCATGCTCAAAACACCCGAAAATTCTATATTATGGGGTCCCAGAGGCGATCTGTACATGCTTACTCCGTGTTAGAGAATTTTCAAAATACAGGCCAAAAACATACTGAAAATCGATCTTTTAGGTGCGCAAAAGTCGATATGTGCATGCATCTTCTGTACACGTTTATATCTCAAATTCAGGCTCAAAACACCCGAAAATTCGATATTTTGGGGTCCCAGAAGCAATCTGTACATGCCTACTCAGTGCTAGAATATTTTCAAAATATAGGCAAAAAACATGCTAAAAATCGATATTTTAGGTGCCAAAAAGTCGATATCTCAAATTCAGTCCCAAAACACCCGAAAATTCGATATTTAGGGGTCCCAGAAGCGATCTGTACATGCCTACTCCGTGTTAGAGTATTTTCAAATTACAGGCCAAAAACATACTGAAAATCGATCTTTTAGGTGCCCAAAAGTCGATATGTGCATGCATCTTAAGTACCCGTTTATATCTCAAATTCTGGCCGTAAACACCCGAAAATTTGATATTATGGGGTTCCAGAAGCGATCTGTACATGCCTACTCCATGTTAGATTGTTTTCAAAATACAGGCCCATAACATGCTCAAAATCGATATTTTAGTTGCCCAAAAGTCGATATGTGCATGCATCTTATGTACTCGTTTATATCTCAAATTCAGGCTCAAAATACCCGAAAATTCGATATTATGGGTTCCCAGAAGCGATCTGTACATGCCTACTCAGTGCTAGAGTATTTTCAAAATACATGCCCAAAACATGCTGAAAATCGATATTTTAGATGCCCAAAGTCAATATGTGCATGTATCTTCTGTACCCGTTTATATCTCAAATTCAGGCTCAAAACACCCGAAAATTCAATATTTTGGGGTTCCAGAAGCAATCTGTACATGCCTACTCAGTGCTAGAATATTTTCAAAATATAGGCTAAAAACATGCTAAAAATCGATATTTTAGGTGCCAAAAAGTCGATATCTCAAATTCAGTCCCAAAACACCCGAAAATTCGATATTTAGGTGTCCCAGAAGCAATCTGTACATGCCTACTTCGTGTTAGAGTATTTCCAAAATACAGGCCAAAAACATACTGAAAATCGATCTTTTATGTGCCCAAAAGTCGATATGTGCATGCATCTTCTGTACCCTTTTATATCTCAAATTCTGGCCCTAAACACCCGAAAATTCAATATTTTGGGGTCCCTGAAGCGATCTGTACATGCCTACTCAGTGCTAGAATGTTTTCAAAATATAGGCTCAAAACATGCTCAAAATCGATATTTTAGGTGCCCAAAAGTCGGTATGTGCATGCATCTTCTGTCGTCGTTTATATCTCAAATTCAAGCTCAAAACACCCGAAACATCGATATTTTGGGGTCCCAGAAGCGATCTGTACATGCCTACTCAGTGCTAGAATATTTTCAAAATATAGGCTCAAAACATGCTAAAAATCGATATTTTAGGTGCGTATAGGCGATATCTCAAATTCAGTCCCAAAACACCCGAAAATTCGATATTTTGGGGTCCTAGAAGCGATCTGTACATGCCTACTCCGTGTTAGAGTATTTTCAAAATACAGGCCCAAAACATGCTCAAAATCGATATTTTAGGTGCCCAATAGTCGATATGTGCATGTATCTTCTGTACTCGTTTATATCTCAAATTCAGGCTCAAAACACTCGAAAATTCGATATTTTGGGGTCCGACAAGCGATCTGTACATGCCTTCTCAGAGCTAGAATATTTTCAAAATATAGGCTCAAAACATGCTAAAAATCGATATTTTAGGTGCGTAAAGGCGATATCTCAAAATCAGGCTCAAAACACCCGAAAATTCTATATTATGGGGTCCCAGAAGCGATCTGTACATGCGTACTCCGTGTTAGAGTATTTACAAAATACAGGCCCAAAACATGCTCAAAATCGATGTTTTAGGTGCCCAAAAGTCGATATGTGCATGCATCTTCAGTACCCGTTTATATCTCAAATTCAGGCTCAAAACACCCGAAAATTCGATATTTTGGGGTCCCAGAAGCAATCTGTACATGCCTACTTCGTGTAAGAGTATTTCCAGAATACAGGCCAAAAACATACTGAAAATCGATCTTTTATGTGCCCAAAAGTCGATATGTGCATGCATCTTCTGTACCCTTTTATATCTCAAATTCTGGCCCTAAACACCCGAAAATTCAATATTTTGGGGTCCCTGAAGCGATCTGTACATGCCTACTCAGTGCTAGAATGTTTTCAAAATATAGGCTCAAAACATGCTAAAAATCGATATTTTAGGTGCGTATAGGCGATATCTCAAATTCAGGCCCAAAACACCCGAAAATTCGATATTTTGGGGTCCTAGAAGCGATCTGTACATGCCTACTCCGTGTTAGAGTATTTTCAAAATACAGGCCCAAAACATACTGAAAATCGATCTTTTAGGTGCCCAAAAGTCGATATGTGCATGCATCTTCTGAACCCGTTTATATCTCAAATTCTGGCCCTAAACACCCGAAAATTCGATATTTTTGGGACCCAGAAGCGATCTGTACATGCCTACTCAGTGCTAGAATGTTTTAAAAATATATTTTCAAAACATGCTCAAAATCGATATTTTAGGTGCACAAAAGTCGATATGTGCATGCATGTTCAGTACCCGTTTATATCTCAAATTCAGGCTCAAAACACCCGAAAATTCGATATTTTGGGGTCCCAGAAGCGATCTGTACATGCCTACTCCGTGTTAGAGTATTTTCAAAATACAGGCCCAAAACATGCTGAAAATCGATATTTTAGATGCCCAAAGTCAATATGTGCATGTATCTTCTGTACCCGTTTATATCTCAAATTCAGGCTCAAAACACCCGAAAATTCAATATTTTGGGGTTCCAGAACCAATCTGTACATGCATACCCAGTGCTAGAATATTTTCAAAATATAGGCTAAAAACATGCTAAAAATCGATCTTTTAGGTGCCAAAAAGTCGATATCTCAAATTCAGTCCCAAAACACACGGAAATTCGATATTTAGGGGTCCCAGAAGCGATCTGTACATGCCTACTCCGTGTTAGAGTATTTTCAAAATACAGGCCAAAAACATACCGAAAATCGATCTTTTAGGTGCCCAAAAGTCGATATGTGCATGCATCATCTGTACGCGTTTATATCTCAAATTCAGGCTCAAAACACCCGAAAATTCAATATTTTGGGGTCCCAGAAGCAATCAGTACATGCCTACTCAGTGCTAGAATATTTTCAAAATATAGGCTAAAAACATGCTAAAAATCGATATTTTAGTTGCCAAAAAGTCGATATCTCAAATTCAGTCCCAAAACACCCGAAAATTCGATATTTAGGGGTCCCAGAAGCAATCTGTACATGCCTACTCCGTGTTAGAAAATTTTCAAGATACAGGCCAAAAACATAGTGAAAATCGATATATTAGGTGCCCAAAAGTCGATATGTGCATGCATCTTCTGTACCCTATTATATCTCAAATTCCGGCCCTAAACACCCGAAAATTCAATATTTTGGGGTCCCAGAAGCGATCTGTACATGCCTACTCAGTGCTAGAATGTTTTCAAAATATAGGGTCAAAATATGCTGCAAATCGATATTTTTGGTGCCCTAAATCAATATGTGTATGCATCTTCTATACTCGTTTATATCTCAAATTCAGGCTCAAAACGCCCAAAAATTCGATATTTTGGGGTCCCAGAAGCGATCTGTACATGCCTACTCCGTGCTAGAGTATTTTCAAAATACAGGCCAAAAACATACTGAAAATCGATCTTTTAGGTGCCCAAAAGTCGATATGTGCATGCATCTTCTGTACCCGTTTATATCTCAAATTCAGGCTCAAAACACCCGAAAATTCAATATTTTGGGGTCCCAGAAGCAATCTGTACATGCCTACTCAGTGCTAGAATATTTTCAAAATATAGGCTAAAAACATGCTAAAAATCGATATTTTAGTTGCCAAAAAGTCGATATCTCAAATTCAGTCCCAAAACACCCGAAAATTCGATAATTAGGGGTCCCAGAAGCAATCTGTACATACCTACTCCGTGTTAGAAAATTTTCAAGATACAGGCCAAAAACATAGTGAAAATCGATATATTAGGTGCCCAAAAGTCGATATGTGCATGCATCTTCTGTACCCTTTTATATCTCAAATTCCGGCCCTAAACACCCGAAAATGCAATATTTTGGGGTCCCAGAAGCGATCTGTACATGCCTACTCAGTGCTAGAATGTTTTCAATATATAGGGTCAAAACATGCTCAAAATCGATATTTTAATTGTCCAAAAGTCGATATGTGCATGATCTCCTGTACTCGTTTATATCTCAAATTCAAGCTCAAAAGACCCGAAAATTCGATATTTTGGGGTCCCAGAAGCGATCTGTACATGCCTACTCAGTGCTAGAATATTTTCAAAATATAGGCTAAAAACATGCTAAAAATCGATATTTTAGGTGCGAAAAGGCGATATCTCAAATTAAGGCCCAAAACACCCGAAAATTCGATATTTAGGGGTCCCAGAAGCGATCTGTACATGCCTACTCCGTGTTAGAGTATTTTCAAAATACAGGCCAAAAACATACTGAAAATCGATCTTTTAGGTGCCCAAAAGTCGATATGTGCATGCATCATCTGTACCCGTTTATATCTCAAATTCTGGCCCTAAACACCCGAAAATGCAATATTTTGGGGTCCCAGAAGCGATCTGTACATGCCTACTCAGTGCTAGAATGTTTTCAAAATACAGGCCAAAAACATGCTCAAAATCGATATTTTAGATGCCCAAAGTCAATATGTGCATGTATCTTCTGTACCCGTTTATATCTCAAATTCAGGCTCAAAACACCCGAAAATTCAATATTTTGGGGTTCCAGAACCAATCTGTACATGCATACCCAGTGCTAGAATATTTTCAAAATATAGGCTAAAAACATGCTAAAAATCGATCTTTTAGGTGCCAAAAAGTCGATATCTCAAATTCAGTCCCAAAACACACGAAAATTCGATATTTAGGGGTCCCAGAAGCGATCTGTACATGCCTACTCCGTGTTAGAGTATTTTCAAAATACAGGCCAAAAACATACCGAAAATCGATCTTTTAGGTGCCCAAAAGTCGATATGTGCATGCATCATCTGTACGCGTTTATATCTCAAATTCTAGCCCTAAACACCCGAAAATTCGATATTTTGGGGTCCCAGAAGCGATCTGTACATGCCTACTCCGTGTTAGAGTATTTTCAAAATTCAGGCCCAAAACATGCTGAAAATCGATATTTTTGGTGCCCTAAGTCAATATGTGTATGCATCTTCTATACTCGTTTATATCTCAAATTCAGGCTCAAAACACCCGAAAATTCGATATTTTGGGGTCCCAGAAGCGATCTGTACATGCCTACTCCGTGCTAGAGTATTTTCAAAATACAGGCCAAAAACATACTGAAAATCGATCTTTTAGGTGCCAAAAAGTCGATATGTGCATGCATCTTCTGTACCCGTTTATATCTCAAATTCAGGCTCAAAACACCCGAAAATTCAATATTTTGGAGTCCCAGAAGCAATCTGTACATGCCTACTCAGTGCTAGAATATTTTCAAAATATAGGCTAAAAACATGCTAAAAATCGATATTTTAGTTGCCAAAAAGTCGATATCTCAAATTCAGTCCCAAAACACCCGAAAATTCGATATTTAGGGGTCCCAGAAGCAATCTGTACATGCCTACTCCGTGTTAGAAAATTTTCAAGATACAGGCCAAAAACATAGTGAAAATCGATATATTAGGTGCCCAAAAGTCGATATGTGCATGCATCTTCTGTACCCTTTTATATCTCAAATTCCGGCCCTAAACACCCGAAAATTCAATATTTTGGGGTCCCAGAAGCGATCTGTACATGCCTACTCAGTGCTAGAATGTTTTCAAAATATAGGGTCAAAACATGCTGAAAATCGATATTTTTGGTGCCCTAAGTCAATATGTGTATGCATCTTCTATACTCGTTTATATCTCAAATTCATGCTCAAAACACCCGAAAATTCGGTATTTTGGGGTCCCAGAAGCGATCTGTACATGTCTACTCCGTGCTAGAGTATTTTCAAAATACAGGCCAAAAACATACTGAAAATCGATCTTTTAGGTGCCCAAAAGTCGATATGTGCATGCATCTTCTGTACCCGTTTATATCTCAAATTCAGGCTCAAAACACCCGAAAATTCAATATTTTGGGGTCCCAGAAGCAATCTGTACATGCCTACTCAGTGCTAGAATATTTTCAAAATATAGGCTAAAAACATGCTAAAAATCGATATTTTAGTTGCCAAAAAGTCGATATCTCAAATTCAGTCCCAAAACACCCGAAAATTCGATATTTAGGGATCCCAGAAGCAATCTGTACATGCCTACTCCGTGTTAGAAAATTTTCAAGATACAGGCCAAAAACATAGTGAAAATCGATATATTAGGTGCCCAAAAGTCGATATGTGCATGCATCTTCTGTACCCTTTTATATCTCAAATTCCGGCCCTAAACACCCGAAAATTCAATATTTTGGGGTCCCAGAAGCGATCTGTACATGCCTACTCAGTGCTAGAATGTTTTCAAAATATAGGGTCAAAACATGCACAAAATCGATATTTTAGGTGTCCAAAAGTCGATATATGCATCATCTCCTGTACTCGTTTATATCTCAAATTCATGCTCAAAACACCCGAAAATTCGATATTTTGGGGTCCCAGAAGCGATCTGTACATGCCTACTCAGTGCTAGAATATTTTCAAAATATAGGCTAAAAACATGCTAAAAATCGATATTTTAGGTGCGTAAAGGCGATATCTCAAATTCAGGCCCAAAACACCCGAAAATTCGATATTTTGGGGTCCCAGAAGGGATCTGTACATACCTACTCCGTGTTAGATTATTTTCAAAATACAGGTCAAAAACATACTGAAAATCGATGTTTTAGGTGCCCAAAAGTCGATATGTGCATGCATCTTCTGTACCCGTTTATATCTCAGATTCTTGCCCTAAACACCCGAAAAATCGATATTTTGGGGTCCCAGAAGCGATCTGTACATGCCTACTCAGTGCTAGAATGTTTTCAAAATATAGGCTCAAAACATGCTCAAAATCGATATATTAGGTGCCCAAAAGTCGATATGTGCATGCATCTTCTGTACTCGTTTATATCTCAAATTCAGGCTCAAAACACCCGAAACATCGATATTTTGGGGTCCGAGAAGCGATCTGTACATGCCTTCTCATGTTTTCAAAATATAGGCTCAAAACATGCTCAAAATCGATATTTTAGGTGCCCAAAAGTCGATATGTGCATGCATCTTCTGTACTCGTTTATATCTCAAATTCCGGCTCAAAACACCCGAAAATTCGATATTTTGGGGTCCCAGAAGCGATCTGTACATGCCTACTCAGTGCTAGAATATTTTCAAAATATAGGCTCAAAACATGCTAAAAATCGATATTTTATGTGCGTAAAGGCGATATTTCAAATTCAGTCGCAAAACACTCGAAAATTCGATATTTAGGGGTCCCAAAAGGGATCTGTACATGCCTACTCCGTGTTAGAGTATTTTCAAAATACAGGCCAAAAACATACTGAAAATCGATCTTTTAGGTGCCCAAAAGTCGATATGTGCATGCATCTTCTGTACCAGTTTATATCTCAAATTCTGGCCCTAAACACCCAAAAATTCGATATTTTTGGTTCCCAGAAGCAATCTGTACATGCCTACTTAGTGCTAGAATGTTTTCAAAATATAGGCTCAAAACATGCTCAAAATCGATATTTTAGGTGCCCAAAAGTCAATATGTGCATGCATTTTCTGTACCCGTTTATATCTCAAATTCTGGCCCTAAACACACGAAAATTCAATATTTTGTTGTCCCAGAAGCAATCTGTACATGCCTACTCCGTGTTAGAGTATTTTCAAAATATAGGCCCAAAACATGCTCAAAATCGATGTTTTAGGTGCCAAAAAGTCGATATGTGCATGCACCTTCAGTACCCGTTTATATCTCAAATTCAGGCTCAAAACACCCGAAAATTCGATATTTTGGGGTCCCAGAAGCAATCTGTACATGCTTACTCAGTACTAGAATATTATCGAAATATAGGCTAAAAACATGCTAAAAAACGATATTTTATGTGCCAAAAAGTCGATATCTCAAATTAAGGCCCAAAACACCCGAAAATTCGATATTTAGGGGTCCCAGAAGGGATCTGTACATGCCTACTCCGTGTTAGAGTATTTTCAAAATACAGGCCAAAAACATACTGAAAATCGATCTTTTAGGTGCCCAAAAGTCGATATGTGCATGCATCTTCTGTACCCGTTTATATCTCAAATTCTGGCCCTAAACACCCGAAAATTCGATATTTTGGGGTCCAGAAGCGATCTGTACATGCCTACTCAGTGCTAGAATGTTTTCAAAATATAGGCTCAAAACATGCTCAAAATCGATATATTAGGTGCCCAAAAGTCGATATGTGCATTCATCATCTGTACTCGTTTATATCTCAAATTCAGGCTCAAAACACCCGAAAATTCGATATTTTGGGGTCCGAGAAGCGATCTGTACATGCCTTCTCAGTGCTAGAATATTTTCAAAATATAGGCTCAAAACATGCTAAAAATCGATATTTTAAGTGAGTAAAGGCGATATCTCAAAATCAGGCTCAAAACACCCGAAAATTCGATATTATGGGGTCCCAGAAGCGATCTGTACATGCCTACTCCGTGTTAGAGTATTTACAAAATACAGGCCCAAAACATGCTCAAAATTGATGTTTTAGGTGCCCAAAAGTCGATATGTGCATGCATCTTCAATAACCGTTTATATCTCAAATTCAGGCTCAAAACACCCGAAAATTCAATATTTTGAGGTCCCCGACGCGATCTGTACATGCCTACTCCGTGTTAGAGTATTTTCAAAATACAGGCCCAAAACATGCTGAAAATCGATATTTTAGATGCCCAAAGTCAATATGTGCATGTATCTTCTGTACCCGTTTATATCTTAAATTCAGGCTCAAAACACCCGAAAATTTAATATTTTGGGGTCCCAGAAGCAATCTGTACATGCCTACTCAGTGCTAGAATATTTTCAAAATATAGGCTAAAAACATGCTAAAAATCGATCTTTTAGGTGCCAAAATTTCGATATCTCAAATTCAGTCCCAAAACACCCGAAAATTCGATATTTAGGGGTCCCAGAGGCGATTTGTACATGCTTACTCCGTGTTAGAGAATTTTCAAAATACAGGCCAAAAACATACTGAAAATCGATCTTTTAGGTGCGCAAAAGTCGATATGTGCATGCATCTTCTGTACATGTTTATATCTCAAACTCAGGCTCAAAACACCCGAAAATTTGATATTTTGGGGTCTCAGAAGCAATCTGTACATGCCTACTCAGTGTTAGAATATTTTCAAAATATAGGCAAAAAACATGCTAAAAATCGATATTTTAGGTGCCAAAAAGTAGATATCTCAAATTCAGTCCCAAAACACCCTAAAATTCGATATTTAGGGGTCCCAGAAGCGATCTGTACATGGCTACTCCGTGTTAGAGTATTTTCAAAATACAGGCCAAAAACATACCGAAAATCGATCTTTTAGGTGCCCAAAAGTCGATATGTGCATGCATCTTCAGTACCCGTTTATATCTCAAATTCTGGCCCTAAACACCCGAAAATTTGATATTATGGGGTCCCAGAAGCGATCTGTACATGCCTACTCTATGTTAGAGTGTTTTCAAAATACAGGCCCAAAACATGCTCAAAATCGATATTTTAGTTGCCCAAAAGTCGATATGTGCATGCATCTTATGTACTCGTTTATATCTCAAATTCAGGCTCAAAACACCCGAAAATTCGATATTATGGGGTCCCAGAAACGATCTGTACATGCCTACTCAGTGCTAGAATATTTTCAAAATATAGGCTAAAAACATGCTAAAAATCGATCTTTTAGGTGCCAAAAAGTCGATATCTCAAATTTAGTCCCAAAACACCCGAAAATTCGATATTTAGGGGTCCCAGAAGCGATCTGTACATGCCTACTCCGTGTTAGAGTATTTTCAAAATACAGGCCAAAAACATACTGAAAATCGATCTTTTAGGTGCCCAAAAGTCGATATGTGCATGCATCTTCTGTACCCGTTTATATCTCAAATTCTGGCCCTAAACACCCGAAAAATCGATATTTTGGGGTCCCAGAAGCGATCTGTACATGCCTACTCAGTGCTAGAATGTTTTCAAAATATAGGCTAAAAAACATGCTCAAAATCGATATTTTTGGTGCCCAAAAGTCGATATGTGCTTGCATCTTCTGTACTTGTTTATATCTCAAATTCAGGCTCAAAACACCCGAAAATTCAATATTTTGGGGTCCCAGAAGCGATCTGTACATGCCTACTCAGTGCTAGAATATTTTCAAAATATAGGCTCAAAACATGCTAAAAATCGATATTTTAGGTGCGTAAAGGCGATATCTGAAATTAAGGCCCAAAACACCCGAAAATTCGATATTTAGGGGTCCCAGAAGCGATCTGTACATGCCTACTCCGTGTTAGAGTATTTTCAAAATACAGGCCAAAAACATACTGAAAATCGATCTTTTAGGTGCCCAAAAGTCGATATGTGCATGCATCTTCTGTACCCGTTTATATCTCAAATTCTGGCCCTAAACACCCGAAAATTCGATATTTTAGGGTCCCAGAAGCGATCTGTACATGCCTACTCAGTGCTAGAATGTTTTAAAAATATAGGCTCAAAACCTGCTCAAAATCGATATTTTAGGTGCACAAAAGTCGATATGTGCATGCATGTTCAGTACCCGTTTATATCTCAAATTCAGGCTCAAAACACCCGAAAATTCGATATTTTGGGGTCCCAGAAGCGATCTGTACATGCCTACTCCGTGTTAGAGTATTTTCAAAATACAGTCCCAAAACATGCTGAAAATCGATACTTTAGATGCCCAAAGTCAATATGTACATGTATCTTCTGTACCCGTTTATATCTCAAATTCAGGCTCAAAACACCCGAAAATTCAATATTTTGGGGTCCCAGAAGCAATCTGTACATGCCTACTCAGTGCTAGAATATTTTCAAAATATAGGCTAAAAACATGCTAAAAATCGATATTTTACGTGCCAAAAAGTTGATATCTCAAATTCAGTCCCAAAACACCCGAAAATTCGATATTTAGGGGTCCCAGAAGGGATCTGTACATGCCTTCTCCGTGTTAGACTATTTTCAAAATAAACGCCAAAAACATACTGAAAATCGATCTTTTAGGTGCCCAAAAGTCGATAAGTGCATGCATCTTCTGTACCCGTTTATATTTTAAATTCTGGCCCTAAACACCCGAAAAATCGATATTTTGGGGTCCCAGAAGCGATCTGTACATGCCTACTCAGTGCTAGAATGTTTTCAAAATATAGGATCAAAACATGCTCAAAATCGATATTTTAGGTGCCCAAAAGTCAATATGCGCATGCATCTTCTGTCGTCGTTTATATCTCAAATTCAAGCTCAAAACACCCGAAACATCGATATTTTGGGGTCCCAGAAGCGATCTGTACATGCCTACTCAGTGCTAGAATATTTTCAAAATATAGGCTCAAAACATGCTAAAAATCGATATTTTAGGTGCGTAAAGGCGATATCTCAAATTCAGGCCCAAAACACCCGAAAATTCGATATTTTGGGGTCCCAGAAGCGATCTGTACATGCGTACTCCGTGTTAGAGTATTTTCAAAATACAAGCCCAAAACATGCTCAAAATCGATGTTTTAGGTGCCCAAAAGTCGATTTGTGCATTCATGTTCAGTACCCGTTTATATCTCAAATTCAGGCTCAAAACACCCGAAAAATCGATATTTTGGGGTCCCAGAAGCGATCTGTACATGCCTACTCCGTGTTAGAGTATTTTCAAAATACAGGTCCAAAACATGCTGAAAATTGATATTTTAGATGCCGAAGTCAATATGTGCATGTATCTTCTGTACCCGTTTATATCTCAAATTCAGGCTCAAAACACCCGAAAATTCAATATTTTGGGGTCCCAGAAGCAATCTGTACATGCCTACTCAGTGCTAGAATATTTTCAAAATATAGGCTAAAAACATGCTAAAAATCGATATTTTAGGTGCCAAAAAGTCGATATCTCAAATTCAGTCCCAAAACACCCGAAAATTCGATATTTAGGGGTCCCAGAAGGGATCTGTACTTGCCTACTCCGTGTTAGAGTATTTTCAAAGTACAGGCCAAAAACATACTGAAAATCGATCTTTTAGGTGCCCAAAAGTCGATATGTGCATGCATCTTCTGTACCCGTTTATATCTCAAATTCTGGCCTTAAACACCCGAAAATTCGATATTTTTGGGTCCCAGAAGCGATCTGTACATGCCTACTCAGTGCTAGAATGTTTTCAAAATATAGGCTAAAAACATGTTCAAAATCGATATTTTAGGTGCCCAAAAGTCGATATGTGCATGCATCTTCTGTACCCGTTTATATCTCAAATTCTGGCACTAAACACCCAAAAATTCAATATTTTGGGGTCCCAGAAGCAATCTGTACATGCCTACTCAGTGCTGGAATATTTTCAAAATATAGGATAAAAACATGCTAAAAATCGATATTTTAGGTGCCAGAAAGTCGATATCTCAAATTCAGTCCCAAAACATCCGAAAATTCGATATTTAGAGGTCCCAGAAGCGATCTGTACATGCCTACTCCGTGTTAGAGTATTTTCAAATTACAGGCCCAAAACATGCTCAAAATCGATGTTTTAGGTGCCAAAATGTCGATATCTGCATGCACCTTCAGTACCCGTTTATATCTCAAATTCAGGCTCAAAACACCCGAAAATTCGATATTTTGGGGTCCCAGAAGCAATCCGTACATGCCTACTCAGTGCTAGAATATTTTCAAAATATAGGCGAAAAACATGCTAAAAATCGATATTTTAGGTGCCAAAAAGTCGATATCACAAATTAAGGACCCAAAACACCAGAAAATTCGATATTTAGGGGTCCCAGAAGCGTTCTGTACATGCCTACTCAGTGCTAGAATATTTTCAAAATATAGGCTCAAAACTTGCTAAAAATCGATATTTTAGGTGCGTAAAGGCGATATCTCAAATTCAGGCCCAAAACACCCGAAAATTCGATATTTTGGGGTCCCAGAAGCGATGTGTACATGCCTACTCCGTGTTAGAGTATTTTCAAAATACAGGCCAAAAACATACTGAAAATCGATCTTTTAGGTGCGCAAAAGTCGATATGTGCATGCATCTTCTGTACCCGTTTATATCTCAAATTCTGGCCCTAAACACCCGAAAATTCAATATTTTGGGGTCCCAGAAGCAATCTGTACATGCCTACTCAGTGCTAGAATATTTTGAAAAAATATAGGCTAAAAACATGCTAAAAATCGATATTTTAGGTGCCAAAAAATCGATATCTCAAATTAAGGCCCAAAACACCCGAAAATTCGATATTTAGGGGTCACAAAAGCGATCTGTACATGCCTACTCCGTGTTAGAGTATTTTCAAAATACAGGCCCAAAACATGCTCAAAATCGATGTTTTAGGTGCCCAAAAGTCGATATGTGCATGCATCTTCAGTACCCGTTTATATCTCAAATTCAGGCTCAAAACGCCCGAAAATTCGATATTTTGGGGTCCCAGAAGCGATCTGTACATGCCTACTCCGTGTTAGAGTATTATCAAAATACAGGCCCAAAACATGCTAAAAATCGATATTTTAGATGCCCAAAGTCAATATGTGCATGTATCTTCTGTAACCGTTTATATTTATAATTCAGGCTCAAAACACCCGAAAATTTAATATTTTGGGGTCCCAGAAGCAATCTGTACATGCCTACTCAGTGCTAGAATATTTTCAAAATATAGGCTCAAAACATGCTAAAAATCGATATTTTAGGTGCGTATAGGCGATATCTCAAATTCAGTCCCAAAACACCCGAAAATTCGATATTTAGGTGTCCCAGAAGGGATCTGTACATGCCTACTCAGTGCTAGAATATTTTCAAAATATAGGCTAAAAACATGCTAAAAATCGATATTTTAGGTGCCAAAAAGTCGATATCGCAAATTAAGGCCCAAAACACCCGAAAATTCGATATTTAGGGGTCCCAGAAGGGATCTGTACATGCCTACTCCGTGTTAGAGTATTTTCAAAATACAGGCCAAAAACATACTGAAAATCGATCCTTTAGGTGCCCAAAAGTCGATATGTGCATGCATCTTCTGTACCCGTTTATATCTCAAATTCTGGCCCTAAACACCCGAAAATTCGATATTTTGGGGTCCCAGAATCGATCTGTACATGCCTACTCAGTGCTAGAATGTTTTCAAAATATAGACTCAAAACATGCTCAAAATCGATATTTTAGGTGCCCAAAAGTCGATATGTGCATGCATCTTCTGTACTCGTTTATATCTGAAATTCAGGCTCAAAACACCCGAAAATTCAATATTTTGGGGTCACAGAAGCAATCTGTACATGCCTACTCAGTTCTAGAATATTTTCAAAATATAGGTTAAAAACATGCTAAAAATCGATCTTTTAGGTGCCAAAAAGTCGATATCTCAAATTAAGGCCCAAAACACCCAAAAATTCGATATTTAGGGGTCCCAAAAGCGATCTGTACATGCCTACTCCGTCTTAGAGTATTTTCAAAATACAGGCCCAAAACATTCTCAAAATCGATGTTTTAGGTGCCCAAAAGTCGATATGTGCATGCATCTTCAGTACCCGTTTATATCTCAAATTCAGGCTCAAAACACCCGAAAATTCGATATTTTGGGGTCCCAGAAGCGATCTGTACATGCCTACTCCGTGTTAGAGTATTTTCAAAATACAGGCCCAAAACATGCTAAAAATCGATATTTTAGATGCCCAAAGTCAATATGTGCATGTATCTTCTGTACCCGTTTATATTTATAATTCAGGCTCAAAACACCCGAAAATTCAATATTTTGGGGTCCCAGAAGCAATCTGTACATGCCTACTCAGTGCTAGAATATTTTCAAAATATAGGCTCAAAACATGCTAAAAATCGATATTTTAGGTGCGTATAGGCGATATCTCAAATTCAGTCCCAAAACACCCGAAAATTCGATATTTAGGTGTCCCAGAAGGGATCTGTACATGCCTACTCAGTGCTAGAATATTTTCAAAATATAGGCTAAAAACATGCTAAAAATCGATATTTTAGGTGCCAAAAAGTCGATATCGCAAATTAAGGCCCAAAACACCCGAAAATTCGATATTTTGGGGTCCCAGAAGGGATCTGTACATGCCTACTCCGTGTTAGAGTATTTTCAAAATACAGGCCAAAAACATACTGAAAATCGATCCTTTAGGTGCCCAAAAGTCGATATGTGCATGCATCTTCTGTACCCGTTTATATCTCAAATTCTGGCCCTAAACACCCGAAAATTCGATATTTTGGGGTCCCAGAAGCGATCTGTACATGCCTACTCAGTGCTAAAATGTTTTCAAAATGTAAGCTCAAAACATGCTCAAAATCGATATTTTAGGTGCCCAAAAGTCGATATGTGCATGCATCTTCTGTACTCGTTTATATCTCAAATTCAGGCTCAAAACACCCGAAAATTCGATATTTTGGGGTCCCAGAAGCGATCTGTACATGCCTACTCAGTGCTAGAATATTTTCAAAATATAGGCTTAAAACATGCTAAAAATCGATATTTTAGGTGCGTAAAGGCGATATCTCAAATTCAGGCCCAAAACACCCGAAAATTCGATATTATGGGGTCCCAGAAGCGATCTGTACATGCCTACTCCGTGTTAAGAGTATTTACAAAATATACGCCCAAAACATGCTCAAAATCGATGTTTTAGGTGCCCAAAAGTCGATATGTGCATGCATCTTCAGTACCCGTTTATATCTCAAATTCAGGCTCAAAACACCCGAAATTTCGATATTTTGGTGTCCCAGAAGCGATCTGTACATGCCTACTCAGTGTTAGAGTATTTTCAAAATACATGCCCAAAACATGCTGAAAATCGATATTTTAGATGCCCAAAGTCAATATGTGCATGTATCTTCTGTACCCGTTTATATCTCAAATTCAGGCTCAAAACACCCGAAAATTCAATATTTTGGGGTCACAGAAGCAATCTGCACATGCCTACTCAGTGCTAGAATATTTTCAAAATATAGGTTAAAAACATGCTAAAAATCGATTTTTTAGGTGCCAAAAAGTCGATATCTCAAATTCAGTCCCAAAACACCCGAAAATTCGATATTTAGGGGTCCCAGAAGCGATCTGTACATGCTTACTCCGTGTTAAAGAATTTTTAAAATTCAGGCCAAAAACATACTAAAAATCGATCTTTTAGGTGCGCAAAAGTCGATATGTGCATGCATCTTCTGTACCCGTTTATATCTCAAATTCTGGCCCTAAACACCTGAAAATTCAATATTTTGGGGTCCCAGAAGCGATCTGTACATGCCTACTCAGTGCTAGAATATTTTCAAAATATAGGCTAAAAACATGCTAAAAATCGATATTTTAGGTGCCAAAAAGTCGATATCTCAAATCCAGTCCCCAAACACCCGAAACTTCGATATTTAGGGGTCCCAGAAGCGATCTGTACATGCCTAGTCAGTGCTAGAATGTTTTCAAAAGATATGCTCAAAACATGCTCAAAATCAATATTTTAGGTGCCGAAAAGTCGATATGTGCATGCATCTTCTGTACTCGTTTACATCTCAAATTCAAGCTCAAAACACCCGAAAATTCGATATTTTGTGGTCCCAGAAGCGATCTGTACATGCCTACTCAGTGCTAGAATATTTTCAAAATATAGGCTCAAAACATGCTAAAAATCTATATTTTAGGTGCGTAAAGGCGATATATCAAATTCAGGCCCAAAACACCCGAAAATTCGATATTTTTGGGTCCCAGAAGCGATCTGTACATGCCTACTCAGTGCTAGAATATTTTCAAAATATAGGCTCAAAACATGCTCAAAATCGATATTTTAGGTGCCGAAAAGTCGATATGTGCATTCATCTTCTGTACCCGTTTATATCTCAAATTCTGGCCCTAAACACCCGAAAATTCAATATTTTGGGGTCCCAGAAGCAATCTGTACATGCCTACTCAGTGCTAGAATATTTTCAAAATTTAGGCTAAAAACATGCTGAAAATCGATATTTTAGGTGCCAAAAAGTCGATATCTCAAATTCAGTCCCAAAACATCCGAAAATTCGATTTTTAGGGGTCCCAGAAGCGATCTGTACATGCCTTCTCCGTGTTAGAGTATTTTTAAAATACAGGCCCAAAACATGCTCAAAATCGATGTTTTAGGTGCCAAAAAGTCGATATGTGCATGCACCTTCAGTACCCGTTTATATCTCAAATTCAGGCTCAAAACCCCCGAAAATTCGATATTTTGGGGTCCCAGAAGCATTCTGTACATGCCTACTCAGTGCTAGAATATTTTCAAAATATAGGCTAAAAACATGCTAAAAATCGATATTTTAGGTGTAAAAAAGTCGATATCTCAAATTAAGGCCCAAAACACCCGAAAATTCGATATTTAGGGGTCCCAGAAGCGATCTGTACATGCCTACTCAGTGCTAGAATATTTTCAAAATATAGGCTCAAAACATGCTAAAAATCGATATTTTAGGTGCGAAAAGGCGATATCTCAAATTCAGGCCCAAAACACCCGAAAATTCGATATTTTGGGGTCCCAGAAGCGATGTGTACATGCATACTCCGTGTTAGAGTATTTTCAAAATACAGGCCCAAAACATGCTCAAAATCGATGTTTTAGGTGCCAAAAAGTCGATATATGCGAGCATCTTCAGTACCCGTTTATATCTCAAATTAAGGCTCAAAACACCCGAAAATTCGATATTTTGGTGTCCCAGAAGCTATCTGTACATGCCTACTCAGTGCTAGAGTATTTTCAAAATACATGCCCAAAACATGCTAAAAATCGATATTTTAGATGCCCAAAGTCAATATGTGCATGTATCTTCTGTACCCGTTTATATATCAAATTCAGGCTCAAAACACCCGAAAAATTCAATATTTTGGGGTCCCAGAAGCAATCTGTACATGCCTACTCAGTGCTTGAATATTTTCAAAATATAGGCTAAAAACATGCTAAAAATCGATATTTTAGGTGCCAAAAAGTCGATATCTCAAATTCAGTCCCAAAACACCCGAAAATTCGATATTTAGGGGTCCCAGAAGCAATCTGTACATGCCTACTCCGTGTTAGAGTATTTTCAAAATACAGGCCAAAAACATACTAAAAATCGATCTTTTAGGTGCCCAAAAGTCGAAATGTGCATGCATCTTCTGTACCCTTTTATATTTCAAATTCTGGCCCTAAACACCCGAAAATTCAATATTTTTGGGTCCCAGAAGCGATCTGTACATGCCTACTCAGTGCTAGAATGTTTTCAAAATATAGGCTCAAAACATGCTCAAAATCGATATTTTAGGTGCCCAAAAGTCGATATGTGCATGCATCTTCTGTACCCGTTTATATCTCAAATTCTGGCCCTAAACACCCGAAAATTCAATATTTTGGGGTCCCAGAAGCAATCTGTACATGCCTACTCAGTGCTAGAATATTTTCAAAATATAGGCTCAAAACATGCTAAAAATCGATATTTTAGGTGCGTAAAGACGATATCTCAAATTCAGTCCCAAAACACCCGAAAATTCGATATTTAGGGGTCCCAGAAGGGATCTGTACATGCCTCCTCCGTGTTTGAGTATTTTCAAAATACAGGCCAAAACATACTGAAAATCGATCTTTTAAGAGCCCAAAAGTCGATATGTGCATGCATCTTCTGTACCCGTTTATATCTCAAATTCTGGCCATAAACACCCGAAAATTCGATATTTTTGGGTCCCAGAAGTGATCTGTACAAGCCTACTCAGTGCTAGAATGTTATCAAAATATAGGCTCAAAACATGCTCAAAATCGATATTTTAGGTTCCCAAAAGTCGATATGTGCATGCACCTTCTGTACTCGTTTATATCTCAAATTCAGGCTCGAAACACCCGAAAATTCAATATTTTGGAGTCCCAGAAGCGATCTGTACATGCCTACTCAGTGCTAGAGTATTTTCAAAATACATGCCCAAAACATGCTGAAAATCGATATTTTAGATGCCCAAAGTCAATATGTGCATGTATCTTCTGTACCCGTTAATATCTCAAATTCAGGCTCAAAACACCCGAAAATTTAATATTTTGGGGTCCCAGAAGGAATCTGTACATGCTTACTCCGTGTTAGAGTATTTTCAAAATACAGGCCAAAAACATACTAATAATCGATCTTTTAGGTGCCCAAAAGTCTATATGTGCATGCATCTTCTGTACCCTTTTATATCTCAAATTCTGCCCCTAAACACCCAAAAATTCAATATTTTGGGGTCCCAGAAGCAATCTGTACATGCCTACACAGTGCTAGAATGTTTTCAAAACATAGGCTCAAAACATGCTCAAATTCGATATTATAGGTGCCCAAAAGTCGATATGTGTATGCATCTTCTGTACTCGTTTATATCTCAAATTCAAGCTCAAAACACCCGAAAATTCGATATTTTCGGGTCCCAGAAGCAATCTGTACATGCCTACTCAGTGCTAAAATGTTTTCAAAATATAGGCTCAAAACATGCTCAAAATCGATATTTTAGGTGCCCAAAAGTCGATATGTGCATGCATCTTCTGTACCCGTTCATAACTCAAATTCTGGCCCTAAACACCCGAAAATTCAATATTTTAGGGTCTCAGAAGCAATCTGTACATGCCTACTCAGAGCTAGAATATTTTCAAAATATAGGCTCAAAACATGCTAAAAATCGATATTTTAGGTGCGTAAAGGCGATATCTCAAATTCAGTCCCAAAACACCCGAAAATTCGATATTTAGGGGTCCCAGAAGGGATCTGTACATGCCTACTCCGTATTAGAGTATTTTCAAAATACAGGCCAAAAACATACTGAAAATCGATCTTTTAGGTGCCCAAAAGTCGATATGTGCATGCATCTTCTGTACCCGTTTATATCTCAAATTCTGGCCCTAAACACCCTAAAATTCGATATTTTTGGGTCCCAGAAGCGATCTGTACATGCCTACTCAGTGTTAGAATGTTTTCAAAATAAAGGCTCAAAACATGCTCAAAATCGATATTTTAGGTGCCCAAAAGTCGATATGTGCATGCATCTTCTGTACTCGTTTATATCTCAAATTCAGGCTCGAAACTCCCGAAAATTCGATATTTTTGGGTCCCAGAAGCGATCTGTACATGCCTACTCAGTGCTAGAGTATTTTCAAAATACATGCCCAAAACATGCTGAAAATCGATATTTTAGATGCCCAAAGTCAATATGTGCATGTATCTTCTGTACCCGTTAATATCTCAAATTCAGGCTCAAAACTCCCGAAAATTCAATATTTTAGGGTCCCAGAAGCAATCTGTACATGCCTACTCAGTGCTAGAATATTTTCAAAATATAGGCTAAAAACATGCTAAAAATCGAAATTTTAGGTGCCAAAAAGTCGATATCTCAAATTCAGTCCCAAAACACCCGAAAATTCGATATTTAGGGGTCCCAGAAGCAATCTGTACATGCCTACTCCGTGTTAGAGTATTTTCAAAATACAGGCCAAAAACATACTGAAAATCGATCTTTTAGGTGCCCAAAAGTCGATATGTGCATGCATCTTCTGTACCCTTTTATATCTCAAATTCAGGCCCTAAACACCCGAAAATTCAATATTTTGGGGTCCCAGAAGCAATCTGTACATGCCTACTCAGTGCTAGAATATTTTCAAAATATAGGCTCAAAACATGCTAAAAATCGATATTTTAGGTGCGTAAAGGCGATATCTCAAATTCAGGCCCAAAACACCCGATAATTCGATATTTTGGGGTCACAGAAGGGATCTGTACATGCCTACTCCGTATTAGAGTATTTTCAAAATACAGGCCAAAAACATACTGAAAATCGATCTTTTAGGTGCCCAAAAGTCGATATGTGCATGCATCTTCTGTACCCGTTTATATCTCAAATTCTGGCCCTAAACACCCTAAAATTCGATATTTTTGGGTCCCAGAAGCGATCTGTACATGCCTACTCAGTGTTAGAATGTTTTCAAAATAAAGGCTCAAAACATGCTCAAAATCGATATTTTAGGTGCCCAAAAGTCGATATGTGCATGCATCTTCTGTACTCGTTTATATCTCAAATTCAGGCTCGAAACTCCCGAAAATTCGATATTTTTGGGTCCCAGAAGCGATCTGTACATGCCTACTCAGTGCTAGAGTATTTTCAAAATACATGCCCAAAACATGCTGAAAATCGATATTTTAGATGCCCAAAGTCAATATGTGCATGTATCTTCTGTACCCGTTAATATCTCAAATTCAGGCTCAAAACTCCCGAAAATTCAATATTTTAGGGTCCCAGAAGCAATCTGTACATGCCTACTCAGTGCTAGAATATTTTCAAAATATAGGCTAAAAACATGCTAAAAATCGATATTTTAGGTGCCAAAAAGTCGATATCTCAAATTCAGTCCCAAAACACCCGAAAATTCGATATTTAGGGGTCCCAGAAGCAATCTGTACATGCCTACTCCGTGTTAGAGTATTTTCAAAATACAGGCCAAAAACATACTGAAAATCGATCTTTTAGGTGCCCAAAAGTCGATATGTGCATGCATCTTCTGTACCCTTTTATATCTCAAATTCAGGCCCTAAACACCCGAAAATTCAATATTTTGGGGTCCCAGAAGCAATCTGTACATGCCTGGCACTCAGTGCTAGAATGTTTTCAAAATATAAGCTCAAAACATGCTCAAATTCGATATTTTAGGTGCCCAAAAGTCGATATGTGTATGCATCTTCTGTACTCGTTTATATCTCAAATTCAAGCTCAAAACACCCGAAAATTCGATATTTTGGGGTCCCAGAAGCGATCTGTACATGCCTACTCAGTACTAGAATATTTTCAAAATATAGGCTCAAAACATGCTAAAAATCGATATTTTAGGTGCGTAAAGGCGATATCTCAAATTCAGGCCCAAAACACCCGATAATTCGATATTTTGGGGTCACAGATGCGATCTGTACATGCTTACTCCGTGTTAGAGTATTTTCAAAATACAGGCTCAAAACATGCTCAAAATCGATATTTTAGATGCCCTAAGTCAATATGTGCATGTATCATCTGTACCCGTTTATATCTCAAATTCAGGCTCAAAACAGCCGAAAATTCAATATTTTGGGGTCCCAGAAGCAATTTGTACATGCCTACTCAGTGCTAGAATATTTTGAAAAAATATAGGTTAAAAACATGATAAAAATCGATATTTTAGGTACCAAAAAGTCGATATCTCAAATTAAGGCCCAAAACACCCAAAAATTCGATATTTAGGGGTCCGAGAAGCGATCTGTACATGCCTACTCCGTGTTAGAGTATTTTCAAAATACAGGCCCAAAACATGCCCACAATCGATGTTTTAGGTGCCAAAAAGTCGATATGTGCATGCACCTTCAGTACCCGTTTATATCTCAAATTCAGGCTCAAAACACCCGAAAATTCGATATTTTGGGGTCCCAAAAGCAATCTGTACATGCCTACTCAGTGCTAGAATATTATCAAAATATAGGCGAAAAACATGCTAAAAATCGATATTTTAGGTGCCAAAAAGTCGATATCTCAAATTAAGGCCCAAAACACCCGAAAATTCGATATTTAGGGGTCCCAGAAGGGATCTGTACATGCCTAGTCCGTGTTAGAGTTATTTCAAAATACAGGCCAAAAACATACTGAAAATCGATCCTTTAGGTGCCCAAAAGTCGATATGTGCATGCATCTTCTATACTCGTTTATATCTCAAATTCAGGCTCAAAACACCCGAAAATTCGATATTTTGGGGTCCCAGAAGCGATCTGTACATGCCTACTGAGTGCTAGAATATTTTCAAACTATAGGCTCAAAACATGCTCAAAATCGATATTTTAGGTGCCCAAAAGTCGATATGTGCATGCATCTTCTGTACCCGTTTATATCTTAAATTCAGGCTCAAAACACCCGAAAATTCGATATTTTTGGGTCCCAGAAGCAATCTGTACATGCCTACTCAGTGCTAGAATATTTTCAAAATATAGGCTAAAAACATGCTAAAATCGATATTTTAGGTGCCAAAAACTCGATATCTCAAATTCAGTCCCAAAACACCCGAAAATTCGATATTTAGGGGTCCAAGAAGCAATCTGTACATGCCTACTCCGTGTTAGAGTATTTTCAAAATACAGGCCAAAAACATACTGAAAATCGATCTTTTAGGTGCCCAAAATTCGATATGTGCATGCATCTTCTGTACGCCTTTATATCTCAAATTCTGGCCCTAAACACCCGAAAATTCGATATTTTGGGGTCCCAGAAGCGATCTGTACATGCCTACTCCGTGTTAGAGTATTTTCAAAATTCAGGCCCAAAACATGCTGAAAATCGATATTTTAGATGCCCAAAGTCAATATGTGCATGTATCTTCTGTACCCGTTTATATCTCAAATTCAGGCTCAAAACACCCGAAAATTCAATATTTTGGGGTCCCAGAAGCAATCTGTACATGCATACTCAGTGCTAGAATATTTTCAAAATATAGGCTAAAAACATGCTAAAAATCGATATTTTAGGTGCCATAAAGTCGATATCTCAAATTCAGTCCCAAAACACCTGAAAATTCGATATTTAGGGGTCCCAGAAGCGACCTGTACATGCCTACTCCGTGTTAGAGTATTTTCAAAATACAGGCCAAAAACATACTGAAAATCGATCTTTTAGGTGCCCAAAATTCGATATGTGCATGCATCTTCTGTACGCCTTTATATCTCAAATTCTGGCCCTAAACACCCGAAAATTCGATATTTTGGGGTCCCAGAAGCGATCTGTACATGCCTACTCCGTGTTAGAGTATTTTCAAAATTCAGGCCCAAAACATGCTGAAAATCGATATTTTTGGTGCCCTAAGTCAATATGTGAATGCATCTTCTATACTCGTTTATATCTCAAATTCAGGCTCAAAACACCCGAAAATTCGATATTTTGCGGTCCCAGAAGCGATCTGTACATGCCTACTCAGTGCTAGAATATTTTCAAACTATAGGCTCAAAACATGCTCAAAATCGATATTTTAGGTGCCCAAAAGTCGATATTTGCATGCATCTTCTGTACCCGTTTATATCTTAAATTCAGGCTCAAAACACCCGAAAATTCGATATTTTTGGGTCCCAGAAGCAATCTGTACATGCCTACTCAGTGCTAGAATATTTTCAAAATATAGGCTAAAAACATGCTAAAATCGATATTTTAGGTGCCAAAAACTCGATATCTCAAATTCAGTCCCAAAACACCCGAAAATTCGGTATTTAGGGGTCCAAGAAGCAATCTGTACATGCCTACTCCGTGTTAGAATTTAAAAAAAAAAAAAAACAAAAACATACTGAAAATCGATATATTAGGTGCCCAAAAGTCAATATGTGCATGCATCTTCTGTACCCTATTATATCTCAAATTCCAACCCTAAACACCGTAAAATTCAATATTTTGGGGTCCCAGAAGCGATCTGTACATGCCTACTCAGTGCCAGAATGTTTTCAAAATATAGGCTCAAAACATGCTCAAAATCGATATTTTAGGTGTCCAAAAGTCGATATGTGCATGCATCTCCTGTACTCGTTTATATCTCAAATTCAAGCTCAAAACACCCGAAAAGTCGATATTTTGGGGTCCCAGAAGCGATCTGTACATGCCTACTCAGTACTAGAATATTTTCAAAATATAGGCTAAAAACATGCTAAAAATCGATATTTTAGGTGCGTAAAGGCGATATCTCAAATTCAGGCCCAAAACACCCGAAAATTCGATATTTTGGGGTCCCAGAAGCGATCTGTACAAGCGTACTCCGTGTTAGAGTATTTTCAAAAAACATACTGAAAATCGATCATTTAGGTGACCAAAAGTCGATATGTGCATGCATCTTCTGTACCCGTTTACATCTGAAATTCTGGCCCTAAACACACGAAAATTCGATATTATGGGGTCCCAGAAGCGATCTGTACATGCCTACTCCGTGATAGAGTGTTTTCAAAATACAGGCCCAAAACATGCTTAAAATCGATATTTTAGATGCCCAAAGTCAATATGTGCATGTATCTTCTGTACCCGTTTATATCTCAAATTCAGGCTCAAAACACCCGAAAATTCAAAATTTTTGGGTCCCAGAAGCAATCTGTACATGCCAACTCAGTGCTAGAATATTTTCAAAATATAGGCTAAAAACATGCTAAAAATCTATATTTTAGGTGCCAAAAAGTCGATATCTCAAATTCAGTCCCAAAACACCCGAAAATTCGATATTTAGGGGTCCCAGAAGCAATCTGTACATGCCTACTCCGTGTTAGAGTATTTTCAAAATACAGGCCAAAAACATACTGAAAATCGATCTTTTAGGTGCCCAAAAGTCGATATGTGCATGCATCTTCTGTACCCGTTTATATCTCAAATTCTGGCCCTAAACCCCCTAAAATTCGATATTTTTGGGTCCCAGAAGCGATCTGTACATGCCTACTCAGTGCTAGAGTATTTTCAAAATACATTCCCAAAACATGCTGAAAATCGATATTTTAGATGCCCAAAGTCAATATGTGCATGTATCTTCTGTACCCGTTAATATCTCAAATTCAGGCTCAAAACACCCGAAAATTCAATATTTTGGGGTCCCAGAAGCAATCTGTACATGCCTACTCAGTGCTAGAATATTTTCAAAATATAGGCTAAAAACATGCTAAAAATCGATATTTTAGGTGCCAAAAAGTCGATATCTCAAATTCAGTCCCAAAACACCCGAAAATTCGATATTTAGGGGTCCCAAAAGCAATCTGTACATGCCTACTCCGTGTTAGATTATTTTCAAAATACAGGCCAAAAACATACTGAAAATCGATCTTTTAGGTGACCAAAAGTCGATATGTGCATGCGTCTTCTGTACCCGTTTACATCTCAAATTCTGGCCCTAAACACCCGAAAATTCGATATTATGGGGTCCCAGAAGCGATCTGTACATGCCTACTCCGTGTTAGAGTGGTTTCAAAATACAGGCCCAAAACATGCTTAAAATCGATATTTTAGATGCCCAAAGTCAATATGTGCATGTATCTTCTGTACCCGTTTATATATCAAATTCAGGCTAAAAACACCCGAAAATTCAAAATTTTTGGGTCCCAGAAGCAATCTGTACATGCCTACTCAGTGCTAGAATATTTTCAAAATATAGGCTAAAAACATGCTAAAAATCGATATTTTAGGTGCCAAGAAGTCGATATCTCAAATTCAGTCCCAAAACACCCGAAAATTCGATATTTAGGGGTCCCAGAAGCAATCTGTACATGCCTACTCCGTGTTAGAATATTTTCAAAATACAGGCCAAAAACATACTGAAAATCGATCTTTTAGGTGCCCAAAAGTCGATATGTGCATGCATCTTCTGTACCCGTTTATATCTCAAATTCTGGCCCTAAACCCCCTAAAATTCGATATTTTTGGGTCCCAGAAGCGATCTGTACATGCCTACTCAGTGCTAGAGTATTTTCAAAATACATGCCCAAAACATGCTGAAAATCGATATTTTAGATGCCCAAAGTCAATATGTGCATGTATCTTCTGTACCCGTTAATATCTCAAATTCAGGCGCAAAACACCCGAAAATTTCAATATTTTGGGGTCCCAGAAGCAATCTGTACATGCCTACTCCGTGTTAGAGTATTTTCAAAATACAGGCCAAAAACATACTGAAAATCGATCTTTTAGGTGCCCAAAAGTCGATATGTGCATGCATCTTCTGTACCCTTTTATATCTCAAATTCTGGCCCTAAACACCTGAAAATTCAATATTTTGGGGTCCCAGAAGCGATATGTACATGCATACTCAGTGCTAGAATGTTTTCAAAATATAGGCTCAAAACATGCTCAAATTCGATATTTTAGGTGCCCAAAAGTCGATATGTGTATGCATCTTCTGTACTCGTTTATATCTCAAATTCAAGCTCAAAACACCCGAAAATTCGATATTTTGGGGTCCCAGAAGCGATCTGTACATGCCTACTCAGTACTAGAATATTTTCAAAATATAGGCTCAAAACATGCTAAAATCGATATTTTAGGTGCGTAAAGGCGATATCTCAAATTCATGCCCAAAACACCCGAAAATTCGATATTTTGGGGTCACAGATGCGATCTGTACATGCCTACTCCGTGTTAGAGTATTTTCAAAATACAGGCCCAAAACATGCTCAAAATCGATGTTTTAGGTGCCCAAAAGTCGATATGTGCATGCATCTTCAGTACCCGTTTATATCTTAAATTCAGGCTCAAAACACCCGAAAATTCGATATTTTGGGGTCCCAGAAGCGATCTGTACATGCCTACTTCGTGTTAAGAGTATTTACAAAATACAGGCCCAAAACATGCTCAAAATCGATGTTTTAGGTGCCCAAAAGTCGATATGTGCATGCATCTTCAGTACCCGTTTATATCTCAAATTCAGGCTCAAAACACCCGAAAATTCGATATTTTGGGGTCCCAGAAGTTATCTGTACATGCCTACTCAGTACTAGAATGTTTTCAAAATATAGTCTCAAAACATGCTCAAAATCGATATTTTAGGTGCCCAAAAGTCGATATGTGCATGCATCTTCTGTACTCGTTTATATCTCAAATTCAGGCTCGAAATACCCGAAAATTCGATATTTTTGGGTCCCAGAAGCGATCTGTACATGCCTACTCAGTGCTAGAATATTTTCAAAATATAGGCTCAAAACATGCTAAAAATCGATATTTTAGGTGCGTAAAGGCGATATCTCAAATTCATGCCCAAAACACCCGAAAATTCGATATTTTGGGGTCACAGATGCGATCTGTACATGCCTACTCCGTGTTAGAGTATTTTCAAAATACAGGCCCAAAACATGCTCAAAATCGATGTTTTAGGTGCCCAAAAGTCGATATGTGCATGCATCTTCAGTACCCGTTTATATCTTAAATTCAGGCTCAAAACACCCGAAAATTCGATATTTAGGGGTCCCAGAAGCGATCTGTACATGCCTACTCCGTGTTAGAGTATTTTCAAAATACAGGCTCAAAACATGCTCAAAATCGATATTTAAGATGCCCAAAGTCAATATGTGCATGTATCTTCTGTACCCGTTTATATCTCAAATTAAGGCTCAAAACACCCGAAAATTCGATATTTAGGGGTCCCAGAAGCGATCTGTACATGCCTACTCCGTGTTAGAGTATTTTAAAAATACAGGACCAAAACATGCCCAAAATCGATGTTTTAGGTGCCAAAAAGTTGATATGTGCATGCATCTTCAGTACCCGTTTATATCTCAAATTCAGGCTCAAAACACCCGAAAATTCGATATTTTGGGGTCCCAAAAGCAATCTGTACATGCCTACTCCGTGCTAGAATATTATCAAAATATAGGCTAAAAACATGCTAAAAATCGATATTTTAGGTGCCAAAAAGTCAATATCTCAAATTAAGGCCCAAAACACACGAAAATTCGATATTTAGGGGTCCCAGAAGGGATCTGTACATGCCTACTCCGTGTTAGAGTATTTTCAAAATACAGGCCAAAAACATACTGAAAATCGATCCTTTAGGTGCCCAACAGTCGATATGTGCATGCATCTTCTGTACCCGTTTATATCTCAAATTCTGGCCCTAAACAACCGAAAATTCGTTATTTTGGGGTCCCAGAATCGATCTGTACATGCCTACTCAGTTCTAGAATGCTTTCAAAATATAGGCTCAAAACATGCTCAAAATCGATATTTTAGGTGCCTAAAAGTCGATATGTGCATGCATCTTCTGTATTCGTTTATATCTCAAATTCAGGCTCAAAACACCCGAAAATTCGATATTTTGGGGTCCCAGAAGCGATCTGTACATTCCTACTTAGTGCTAGAATATTTTCAAAATATAGGCTCAAAACATGCTAAAAATCGATATTTTAGGTGCGTAAAGGCGATATCTCAAATTCAGGCCCAAAACACCCGAAAATTCAATATTTTGGGGTCCCAGAAGCAATCTGTACATGCACACTCAGTGCTAGAATGTTTTCAAAATATAGGCTCAAAACATGCTCAAATTCGATATTTTAGGTGCCCAAAAGTCGATATGTGTATGCATCTTCTGTACTCGTTTATATCTCAAATTCAAGCTCAAAACACCCGAAAATTCGATATTTTGGGGTCCCAGAAGCGATCTGTACATGCCTACTCAGTGCTAGAATATTTTCAAAATATAGGCTCAAAACATGCTAAAAATCGATATTTTAGGTGCGTAAAGGCGATATCTCAAATTCATGCCCAAAACACCCAAAAATTCGATATTTTGGGGTCACAGATGCGATCTGTACATGCCTACTCCGTGTTAGAGTATTTTCAAAATACAGGCCCAAAACATGCTCAAAATCGATGTTTTAGGTGCCCAAAAGTCGATATGTGCATGCATCTTCAGTACCCGTTTATATCTTAAATTCAGGCTCAAAACACCCGAAAATTCGATATTTTGGGGTCCCAGAAGCGATCTGTACATGCCTACTCCGTGTTAGAGTATTTTCAAAATACAGGCTCAAAACATGCTCAAAATCGATATTTAAGATGCCCAAAGTCAATATGTGCATGTATCTTCTGTACCCGTTTATATCTCAAATTCAGGCTCGAAACACCCGAAAATTCGATATTTTTGGGTCTCAGAAGCGATCTGTACATGCCTACTTAGTGCTAGAGTATTTTCAAAATACATGCCCAAAACATGCTGAAAATCGATATTTTAGATGCCCAAAGTCAATATGTGCATGTATCTTCTGTACCCGTTAATATCTCAAATTCAGGCTCAAAACACCCGAAAATTTCAATATTTTAGGGTCCCAGAAGCAATCTGTACATGCCTACTCCGTGTTAGAGTATTTTCAAAATACAGGCCAAAAAGATACTGAAAATCGATCTTTTAGGAGCCCAAAAGTCGATATGTGCATGTATCTTCTGTACCCTTTTTATATCTCAAATTCTGGCCCTAAACACCCGAAAATTCAATATTTTGGAGTCCCAGAAGCGATATGTACATGCATACTCAGTGCTAGAATGTTTTCAAAATATAGGCTCAAAATATGCTCAAATTCGATATTTTAGGTGCCCAAAAGTCGATATGTGTATGCATCTTCTGTACTCGTTTATATCTCAAATTCAAGCTCAAAACACCCGAAAATTCGATATTTTGGGGTCCCAGAAGCGATCTGTACATGCCTACTCAGTACTAGAATATTTTCAAAATATAGGCTCAAAACATGCTAAAATCGATATTTTAGGTGCGTAAAGGCGATATCTCAAATTCATGCCCAAAACACCCGAAAATTCGATATTTTGGGGTCACAGATGCGATCTGTACATGCCTACTCCGTGTTAGAGTATTTTCAAAATACAGGCCCAAAACATGCTCAAAATCGATGTTTTAGGTGCCCAAAAGTCGATATGTGCATGCACCTTCAGTACCCGTTTATATCTTAAATTCAGGCTCAAAACACCCGAAAATTCGATATTTTGGGGTCCCAGAAGCGATCTGTACATGCCTACTCCGTGTTAAAAGTATTTACAAAATACAGGCCCAAAACATGTTCAAAATCGATGTTTTAGGTGCCCAAAAGTCGATATGTGCATGCATCTTCAGTACCCGTTTATATCTCAAATTCAGGCTCAAAACACCCGAAAATTCGATATTTTGGGGTCCCAGAAGTGATCTGTACATGCCTACTCAGTGCTAGAATGTTTTCAAAATATAGTCTCAAAACATGCTCAAAATCGATATTTTAGGTGCCCAAAAGTCGATATGTGCATGCATCTTCTGTACTCGTTTATATCTCAAATTCAGGCTCGAAATACCCGAAAATTCGATATTTTTGGGTCCCAGAAGCGATCTGTACATGCCTACTCAGTGCTAGAATATTTTCAAAATATAGGCTCAAAACATGCTAAAAATCGATATTTTAAGTGCGTAAAGGCGATATCTCAAATTCATGCCCAAAACACCCGAAAATTCGATATTTTGGGGTCACAGATGCGATCTGTACATGCCTACTTCGTGTTAGAGTATTTTCAAAATACAGGCCCAAAACATGCTCAAAATCGATGTTTTAGGTGCCCAAAAGTCGATATGTGCATGCATCTTCAGTACCCGTTTATATCTTAAATTCAGGCTCAAAACACCCGAAAATTCGATATTTAGGGGTCCCAGAAGCGATCTGTACATGCCTACTCCGTGTTAGAGTATTTTCAAAATACAGGCTCAAAACATGCTCAAAATCGATATTTAAGATGCCCAAAGTCAATATGTGCATGCATCTTCAGTACCCGTTTATATCTCAAATTCAGGCTCAAAACACCCGAAAATTCGATATTTTGGGGTCCCAAAAGCGATCTGTACATGCCTACTCCGTGTTAGAGTATTTTAAAAATACAGGACCAAAACATGCCCAAAATCGATGTTTTAGGTGTCAAAAAGTTGATATGTGCATGCATCTTCAGTACCCGTTTATATCTCAAATTCAGGCTCAAAACACCCGAAAATTCGATATTTTGGGGTCCCAAAAGCAATCTGTACATGCCTACTCCGTGCTAGAATATTATCGAAATATAGGCTAAAAACATGCTAAAAATCGATATTTTAGGTGCCAAAAAGTCAATATCTCAAATTAAGGCCCAAAACACCCGAAAATTCGATATTTAGGGGTCCCAGAAGGGATCTGTACATGCCTACTCCGTGTTAGAGTATTTTCAAAATACAGGCCAAAAACATACTGAAAATCGATCCTTTAGGTGCCCAACAGTCGATATGTGCATGCATCTTCTGTACCCGTTTATATCTCAAATTCTGGCCCTAAACACCCGAAAATTCGATATTTTGGGGTCCCAGAATCGATCTGTACATGCCTACTCAGTGCTAGAATGCTTTCAAAATATAGGCTCAAAACATGCTCAAAATCGATATTTTAGGTGCCTAAAAGTCGATATGTGCATGCATCTTCTGTACTCGTTTATATCTCAAATTCAGGCTCAAAACACCCGAAAATTCGATATTTTGGGGTCCCAGAAGCGATCTGTACATGCCTACTTAGTGCTAGAATATTTTCAAAATATAGGCTCAAAACATGCTAAAAATCGATATTTTAGGTGCGTAAAGGCGATATCTCAAATTCAGGCCCAAAACACCCGAAAATTCGATATTATGGGGCCCCAGAAGCGATCTGTACATGCCTACTCCGTGTTAAGAGTATTTACAAAATACAGGCCCAAAACATGCTCAAAATCGATGTTTTAGGTGCCCAAAAGTCGATATGTGCATGCATCTTCAGTACCCGTTTATATCTCAAATTCAGGCTCAAAACACCCGAAAATTCGATATTTTGGGGTCCCAGAAGCGATCTGTACATGCCTACTCTGTGTTAGAATGTTTTCAAAATATAAACTCAAAACATGCTCAAAATCGATATTTTAGGTGCCCAAAAATCTATATGTGCATGCATCTTCTGTACCCGTTTATATCTCAAATTCAGGCTCAAAACACCCGAAAATTCGATATTTTTGGGCCCCAGAAGCAATCTGTACATGCCTACTCAGTGCTAGAATATTTTCAAAATATAGGTTAAAAACATGCTAAAAATCGATCTTTTAGGTGCCAAAAAGTCGATATCTCAAATTCAGTCCCAAAACACCCGAAAATTCGATATTTTGGGGTCCCAGAAGCGATCTGTACATGCTTACTCCGTGTTAGAGAATTTTCAAAATACAGGCCAAAAACATACTGAAAATCAATCTTTTAGGTGCGCAAAAGTCGATATGTGCATGCATCTTCTGTGCCCGTTTATATCTCAAATTCTGGCCCTAAACACCTGAAAATTCAATATTTTGGGGTCCCAGAAGCGATCTGTACATGACTACTCAGTGCTAGAACATTTTCAAAATATAGGCTAAAACATGCTAAAAATCGATATTTTAGGTGCCAAAAAGTCGATATCTCAATTTCAGTCCCAAAACACCCGAAACTTCGATATTTAGGGCTCCCAGAAGCGATCTGTACATGCCTACTCCGTGTTAGAGTATTTTCAAAATACAGGCCAAAAACATACTTAAAATCGATCTTATAGGTGCCCAAAAGACAATATGTGCATGCATCTTCTGTACGCGTTTATATCTCAAATTCTGGCCCTAAACACCCCAAAATTCGATATTTTGGGGTCCCAGAATCGATCTGTACATGCCTACTCCGTGTTAGAGAATTTTCAAAATTCAGGCCCAAAACATGCTCAAAATCGATATTTTTGGTGCCCAAAGTCAATATGTGTATGCATCTTCTGTACTCGTTTATATCTCAAATTCAGGCTCAAAACACCCGAAAATTCGATATTATGGTGTCCCAGAAGCGATCTGTACATGCCTACTCAGTGCTAGAATGTTTTCAAAATATAAACTCAAAACATGCTCAAAATCGATATTTTAGGTGCCCAAAAGTCGATATGTGCATGCATCTTCTGTACCCGTTTATATCTCAAATTCAGGCTCAAAACACCCGAAAATTCAATATTTTTGGGTCCCAGAAGCAATCTGTACATGCCTACTCAGTGCTAGAATATTTTCAAAATATAGGCTAAAAACATGTTAAAAACCGATCTTTTAGGTGCCAAAAAGTCGATATCTCAAATTCAGTCCCAAAACACCCGAAAATTCGATATTTAGGGGTCCCAGAAGCAATCTGTACATGCCTACTCCGTGTTAGAGTATTTTCAAAATACAGGCCAAAAACATATTGAAAATAGATCTTTTAGGTGCCCAAAAGTCGATATGTGCATGCATCTTCTGTACCCGTTTATATCTCAAATTCTGGCTCAAAACACCCGAAAATTCGATATTTTGGGGTCCCAGAAGCGATCTGTACATGCCTACTCAGTGCTTGAGTATTTTCAAAATACATGCCCAAAACATGCTGAAAATCGATATTTTAGATGCCCAAAGTCAATATGTGCATGTATCTTCTGTACCCGTTTATATCTCAAATTCAGGGTCAAAACACCCGAAAATTCAATATTTTGGTGTCCCAGAAGCAATCTGTACATGCCTACTCAGTGCTAGAATATTTTCAAAATATAGGCTAAAAACATGCTAAAAATCGATATTTTAGGTGTCAAAAAGTCGATATCTCAAATTCAGTCCCAAAACACCCGAAAATTCGATATTTAGGGGTCCCAGAAGCAATCTGTACTTGCCTACTCCGTGTTAGAGTATTTTCAAAATACAGGCCAAAAACATACTGAAAATCGATATTTTAGGTGCGTAAAGGCGATATCTCAAATTCAGGCCCAAAACACCCGAAAATTTGATATTTTTGGGTCCCAGAAACGATCTGTACATGCGTACTCAGTGCTAGAATGTTTTCAAAATATAGGCTCAAAACATGCTCAAATTCGATATTTTAGGTGCCCAAAAGTTGATATGTGTATGCACCTTCAGTACCCGTTTATATGTCAAATTCAGGCTCAAAACACCCGAAAATTCGATATTTTGGGGTCCCAGAAGCAATCTGTACATGCCTACTTAGTGCTAGTATATTTTGAAAATATAGGCTAAAAACATGCTAAAAATCGATATTTTAGGTGCCAAAAAGTCGATATCTCAAATTCAGTCCCAAAACACCCGAAAATTCGATATTTAGGGGTCCCAGAAGCAATCTGTACTTGCCTACTCCGTGTTAGAGTATTTTCAAAATACAGGCCAAAAACATACTGAAAATCGATATTTTAGGTGCGTAAAGGCGATATCTCAAATTCAGGCCCAAAACACCCGAAAATTCGATATTTTGGGGTCCCAGAAGCGATGTGTACATGCCTACTCCGTGTTAGAGTATTTTCAAAATACAGGCCCAAAATATGCTCAAAATCGATGTTTTAGGTGCCAAAAAGTCGATATGTGCATGCATCTTCAGTACCCGTTTATATCTCAAATTCAGGCTCAAAACACCCGAAAATTCGATATTTTGGGGTCCCAGAAGTGATCTGTATATGCCTACTCAGTGCTAGAGTATTTTCAAAATACATGCCCAAAACATGCTGAAAATCGTTATTTTAGATGCCCAAAATCAATATGTGCATGAATCTTCTGTACCCGTTTATATATCAAATTCAGGCTCAAAACACCCGAAAATTCAATATTTTGGGGTCCCAGAAGCAATCTGTACATGCCTACTCAGTGCTAGAATATTTTCAAAATATAGGCTAAAAACATGCTAAAAATCGATATTTTAGGTGCCAAAAAGTCGATATCTCAAATTCAGTCCCAAAACACACGAAAATTCGATATTTAGGGGTCCCAGAAGCAATCTGTACATGCCTACTCCGTGTTAGAGTATTTTCAAAATACAGGCCAATAACATACTGAAAATCGATCTTTTAGGTGACAAAAAGTCGATATGTGCATGCATCTTCTGTACCCTTTTATATCTCAAATTCTGGCCCTAAACACCCGAAAATTCAATATTTTGGGGTCCCAGTAGCAATCTGTACATGCCTACTCAGTGCTAGAATGTTTTCAAAATATAGGCTCAAAACATGCTCAAAATCGATATTTTAGGTCCCGAAAAGTCGATATGTGCTTGCATCTTCTGTACTCGTTTATATCTCAAATTCAAGCTCAAAACACCCGAAAATTCGAAATTTTGGGGTCCCAGAAGCGATCTGTACATGCCTACTCAGTGCTAGAATATTTTCAAAATATAGGGTCAAAACATGCTAAAAATCGATATTTTAGGTGGGTAAAGGCGATATCTCAAATTCAGGCCCAAAACACCGGAAAATTCGATATTTTTGGGTCCCAGAAGCGATCTGTACATGCCTACTCAGTGCTAGAATGTTTTCAAAATATAGGCTCAAAACATGCTCAAAATCGATATTTTAGGTGCCCAAAAGTCTATATGTGCATGCATCTTCTGTACCCGTTTATATCTCAAATTCTGGCCCTAAACACCCGAAATTTCGATATTTTTTGGTCCCAGAAGCGATCTGTACATGCCTACTCAGTGCTAGAATGTTTTCAAAATAAAGGCTACAAACATGCTCAAAATCGATATTTTAGGTGCCAAAAGTCGATATGTGCATGCATCTTCTGTACTCGTTTATATCTCAAATTCAGGCTCAAAACACCCGAAAATTCGATATTTTGGGGTCCCAGAAGCGATCTGTACATGCCTACTCAGTGCTAGAGTATTTTCAAAATACATGCCCAAAACATGCTGAAAATCGATATTTTAGATGCCCAAAGTCAATATGTGCATGTATCTTCTGTACCTGTTAATATCTCAAATTCAGGCTCAAAACACCCGAAAATTCAATATTTTTGGGTTTTAGAAGCAATCTGTACATGCCTACTCAGTGCTAGAATATTTTCAAAATATAAGCTAAAAAAATGCTAAAAATCGATATTTTAGGTGCCAAAAAGTCGATATCTCAAATTCAGTCCCAAAACTCCCGAAAATTCGATATTTAGGGGTCCCAGAAGCAATCTGTACATGCCTACTCCGTGTTAGAGTATTTTCAAAATACAGGCCAAAAACATACTGAAAATCGATCTTTTAGGTGCCCAAAAGTCGATATGTGCATGAATCTTCTGTACCCTTTTATATATCAAATTCTGGCCCCAAACACCCGAAAATTCAATATTTTGGGGTCCCAGAAGCGATCTGTACATGCCTACTCAGTGCCAGAATGTTTTCAAAATATAGGCTCAAAACATGCTCAAAATCAATATTTTAGGTGCCTAAAAGTCGATATGTGCATGCATCTTCTGTACTCGTTTATATCTCAAATTCAGGCTCAAAAGACCCGAAAATTCGATATTTTGGGGTCCCAGAAGCGATCTGTACATGCCTACTCAGTGCTAGAATATTTTCAAAATATAGGCTCAAAACATGCTAAAAATCGATATTTTAGGTGCGTAAAGGCGATATCTCAAATTCAGGCCCAAAACACCCGAAAATTCGATATTTTGGGGTCCCAGAAGCGATCTGTACATGCTTACTCCGTGTTAGAGAATTTTCAAAATACAGGCCAAAAACATACTGAAAATCAATCTTTTAGGTGCCCAAAAGTAAATATGTGCATGCATCTTCTGTACGCGTTTATATCTCAAATTCTGACCCTAAACACCCGAAAATTCGATATTTTGGGGTCCCAGAATCGATCTGTACATGCCTACTCCGTGTTAGAGAATTTTCAAAATTCAGGCCCAAAACATGCTCAAAATCGATATTTTTGGTGCCCAAAGTCAATATGTGTATGCATCTTCTGTACTCGTTTATATCTCAAATTCAGGCTCAAAACACCCGAAAATTCGATATTTTGGTGTCCCAGAAGCGATCTGTACATGCCTACTCAGTGCTAGAATGTTTTCAAAATATAAACTCAAAACATGCTCAAAATCGATATTTTAGGTGCCCAAAAGTCGATATGTGCATGCATCTTCTGTACCCGTTTATATCTCAAATTCAGGCTCAAAACACCCGAAAATTCAATATTTTTGGGTCCCAGAAGCAATCTGTACATGCCTAATCAGTGCTAGAATATTTTCAAAATATAGGCTAAAAACATGCTAAAAATCGATATTTTAGGTGCCAAAAAGTCGATATCTCAAATTCAGTCCCAAAACACCCGAAAATTCGATATTTAGGGGTCCAAGAAACAATCTGTACATGCCTACTCCGTGTTAGAGTATTTTCAAAATACAGGCCAAAAACATACTGAAAATCGATCTTTTAGGTGCCCAAAAGTCGATATGTGCATGCAACTTCTGTACCCGTTTATATCTCAAATTCTGGCTCAAAACACCCGAAAATTCGATATTTTGGGGTCCCAGAATCGATCTGTACATGCCTACTCAGTGCTAGAGTATTTTCAAAATACATGCCCAAAACATGCTGAAAATCGATATTTTAGATGCCCAAAGTCAATATGTGCATGTATCTTCTGTACCCGTTTATATCTCAAATTCAGGGTCAAAACACCCGAAAATTCAATATTTTGGGGTCCCAGAAGCAATCTGTACATGCCTACTCAGTGCTAGAATATTTTCAAAATATAGGCTAAAAACATGCTAAAAATCAATATTTTAGGTGCAAAAAAGTCGATATCTCAAATTCAGTCCCAAAACACCCGAAAATTCGATATTTAGGGGTCCCAGAAGCAATCTGTACATGCCTACTCCGTGTTAGAGTATTTTCAAAATACAGGCCAAAAACATACTGAAAATCGATATTTTAGGTGCGTAAAGGCGATATCTCAAATTCAGGCCCAAAACACCCGAAAATTCGATATTTTTGGGTCCCAGAAGCGATCTGTACATGCATACTCAGTGCTAGAATGTTTTCAAAATATAGGCTCAAAACATGCTCAAATTCGATATTTTAGGTGCCCAAAAGTCGATATGTGTATGCACCTTCAGTACCCGTTTATATGTCAAATTCAGGCTCAAAACACCCGAAAATTCGATATTTTGGGGTCCCAGAAGCAATCTGTACATGCCTACTCAGTGCTAGAATATTTTCAAAATATAGGCTAAAAACATGCTAAAAATCAATATTTTAGGTGCCAAAAAGTCGATATCTCAAATTCAGTCCCAAAACACCCGAAAATTTGATATTTAGGGGTCCCAGAAGAAATCTGTACATGCCTACTCCGTGTTAGAGTATTTTCATAATACAGGCCAAAAACATACTGAAAATCGATATTTTAGGTGCGTAAAGGCGATATCTCAAATTCAGGCCCAAAACACCCGAAAATTCGATATTTTTGGGTCCCAGAAGCGATCTGTACATGCATACTCAGTGCTAGAATGTTTTCAAAATATAGGCTCAAAACATGCTCAAATTCGATATTTTAGGTGCCCAAAAGTCGATATGTGTATGCACCTTCAGTACCCGTTTATATGTCAAATTCAGGCTCAAAACACCCGAAAATTCGATATTTTGGGGTCCCAGAAGCAATCTGTACATGCCTACTTAGTGCTAGTATATTTTGAAAATATAGGCTAAAAACATGCTAAAAATCGATATTTTAGGTGCAAAAAAGTCGATATCTCAAATTGAGGCCCAAAACACCCGAAAATTCGATATTTAGGGGTCCCAGAAGCGATTTGTACATGCTTACTCAGTGCTAGAATATTTTCAAAATATAGGCTCAAAACATGCTAAAAATCGATATTTTAGGTGCGTAAAGGCGATATCTCAAATTCAGGCCCAAAACACCCGAAAATTTGATATCTTGGGGTCCCAGAAGTGATCTGTACATGCCTACTCCGTGTTTGAGTATTTTCAAAATACAGGCCAAAAACATACTGAAAATCGATCTTTTAGGTGCCTAAAAGTCGATATGTGAATGCATCTTCTGTACTCGTTTATATCTCAAATTCAGGCTCAAAACACCCGAAAATTCGATATTTTGGGGTCCCAGAAGCGATCTGTACATGCCTACTCAGTGCTAGAATATTTTCAAAATATAGGCTCAAAACATGCTAAAAATCGATATTTTAGGTGCGTAAAGGCGATATCTCAAATTCAGGCCCAAAACACCCGAAAATTCGATATTATGGGGCCCCAGAAGCGATCTGTACATGCCTACTCCGTGTTAAGAGTATTTACAAAATACAGGCCCAAAACATCCTCAAAATCGATGTTTTAGGTGCCCAAAAGTCGATATGTGCATGCATCTTCAGTACCCGTTTATATCTCAAATTCAGGCTCAAAACACCCGAAAATTCGATATTTTGGGGTCCCAGAAGAGATCTGTACATGCCTACTCCGTGTTAGAATGTTTTCAAAATATAAACTCAAAACATGCTCAAAATCGATATTTTAGGTGCCCAAAAGTCTATATGTGCATGCATCTTCTGTACCCGTTTATATCTCAAATTCAGGCTCAAAACACCCGAAAATTCGATATTTTTGGGTCCCAGAAGCAATCTGTACATGCCTACTCAGTGCTAGAATATTTTCAAAATATAGGTTAAAAACATGCTAAAAATCGATCTTTTAGGTGCCAAAAAGTCGATATCTCAAATTCAGTCCCAAAACACCCGAAAATTCGATATTTTAGGTCCCAGAAGCGATCTGTACATGCTTACTCCGTGTTAGAGAATTTTCAAAATACAGGCCAAAAACATACTGAAAATCAATCTTTTAAGTGCGCAAAAGTCGATATGTGCATGCATCTTCTGTGCCCGTTTATATCTCAAATTCTGGCCCTAAACACCCGAAAATTCAATATTTTGGGGTCCCAGAAGCGATCTGTACATGCCTACTCAGTGCTAGAATATTTTCAAAATATAGGCTAAAAACATGCTAAAAAATCGATATTTTAGGTGCCAAAAAGTCGATATCTCAATTTCAGTCCCAAAACACCCGAAACTTCGATATTTAGGGCTCCCAGAAGCGATCTGTACATGCCTACTCCGTGTTAGAGTATTTTCAAAATACAGGCCAAAAACATACTTAAAATCGATCTTTTAGGTGCCCAAAAGACAATATGTGCATGCATCTTCTGTACGCGTTTATATCTCAAATTCTGACCCTAAACACCCGAAAATTCGATATTTTGGGGTCCCAGAATCGATCTGTACATGCCTACTCCGTGTTAGAGAATTTTCAAAATTCAGGCCCAAAACATGCTCAAAATCGATATTTTTGGTGCCCAAAGTCAATATGTGTATGCATCTTCTGTACTCGTTTATATCTCAAATTCAGGCTCAAAACACCCGAAAATTCGATATTTTGGTGTCCCAGAAGCGATCTGTACATGCCTACTCAGTGCTAGAATGTTTTCAAAATATAAACTCAAAACATGCTCAAAATCGATATTTTAGGTGCCCAAAAGTCGATATGTGCATGCATCTTCTGTACCCGTTTATATCTCAAATTCAGGCTCAAAACACCCGAAAATTCAATATTTTTGGGTCCCAGAAGCAATCTGTACATGCCTACTCAGTGCTAGAATATTTTCAAAATATAGGCTAAAAACATGCTAAAAATCGATATTTTAGGTGCCAAAAAGTCGATATCTCAAATTCAGTCCCAAAACACCCGAAAATTCGATATTTAGGGGTCCAAGAAGCAATCTGTACATGCCTACTCCGTGTTAGAGTATTTTCAAAATACAGGCCAAAAACATACTGAAAATCGATCTTTTAGGTGCCCAAAAGTCGATATGTGCATGCAACTTCTGTACCCGTTTATATCTCAAATTCTGGCTCAAAACACCCGAAAATTCGATATTTTGGGGTCCCAGAATCGATCTGTATATGCCTACTCAGTGCTAGAGTATTTTCATAATACATGCCCAAAACATGCTGAAAATCGATATTTTAGATGCCCAAAGTCAATATGTGCATGTATCTTCTGTACCCGTTTATATCTCAAATTCAGGGTCAAAACACCCGAAAATTCAATATTTTGGGGTCCCAGAAGCAATCTGTACATGCCTACTCAGTGCTAGAATATTTTCAAAATATAGGCTAAAAACATGCTAAAAATCAATATTTTAGGTGCCAAAAAGTCGATATCTCAAATTCAGTCCCAAAACACCCGAAAATTTGATATTTAGGGGTCCCAGAAGAAATCTGTACATGCCTACTCCGTGTTAGAGTATTTTCAAAATACAGGCCAAAAACATACTGAAAATCGATATTTTAGGTGCGTAAAGGCGATATCTCAAATTCAGGCCCAAAACACCCGAAAATTCGATATTTTTGGGTCCCAGAAGCGATCTGTACATGCATACTCAGTGCTAGAATGTTTTCAAAATATAGGCTCAAAACATGCTCAAATTCGATATTTTAGGTGCCCAAAAGTCGATATGTGTATGCACCTTCAGTACCCGTTTATATGTCAAATTCAGGCTCAAAAAACACCCGAAAATTCGATATTTTGGGGTCCCAGAAGCAATCTGTACATGCCTACTTAGTGCTAGTATATTTTGAAAATATAGGCTAAAATCATGCTAAAAATCGATATTTTAGGTGCAAAAAAGTCGATATCTCAAATTGAGGCCCAAAACACCCGAAAATTCGATATTTAGGGGTCCCAGAAGCGATTTGTACATGCTTACTCAGTGCTAGAATATTTTCAAAATATAGGCTCAAAACATGCTAAAAATCGATATTTTAGGTGCGTAAAGGCGATATCTCAAATTCAGGCCCAAAACACCCGAAAATTTGATATCTTGGGGTCCCAGAAGGGATCTGTACATGCCTACTCCGTGTTTGAGTATTTTCAAAATACAGGCCAAAAACATACTGAAAATCGATCTTTTAGGTGCCAAAAAGTCGATATGTGCATGCATCTTCAGTACCCGTTTATATCTCAAATTCAGGCTCAAAACACCCGAAAATTCGATATTTTGGGGTCCCAGAAGTGATCTGTACATGCCTACTCAGTGCTAGAGTATTTTCAAAATACATGCCCAAAACATGCTGAAAATCGTTATTTTAGATGCCCAAAATCAATATGTGCATGAATCTTCTGTACCCGTTTATATATCAAATTCAGGCTCAAAACACCCGAAAATTCAATATTTTTGGGTCCCAGAAGCAATCTGTACATGCCTACTCAGTGCTAGAATATTTTCAAAATATAGGCTAAAAACATGCTAAAAATCGATATTTTAGGTGCCAAAAAGTCGATATCTCAAATTCAGTCCCAAAACACACGAAAATTCGATATTTAGGGGTCCCAGAAGCAATCTGTACATGCCTACTCCGTGTTAAGTGTATTTACAAAATACAGGCCCAAAACATGCTCAAAATCGATGTTTTAGGTGCCCAAAAGTCGATATGTGCATGCATCTTCAGTACCCGTTTATATCTCAAATTCAGGCTCAAAACACCCGAAAATTCGATATTTTGGGGTCCCAGAAGCGATCTGTACATGCCTACTCCGTGTTAGAATGTTTTCAAAATATAAACTCAAAACATGCTCAAAATCGATATTTTAGGTGCCCAAAAGTCTATATGTGCATGCATCTTCTGTACCCGTTTATATCTCAAATTCAGGCTCAAAACACCCGAAAATTCGATATTTTTGGGTCCCAGAAGCAATCTGTACATGCCTACTCAGTGCTAGAATATTTTCAAAATATAGTTTAAAAACATGCTAAAAATCGATCTTTTAGGTGCCAAAAAGTCGATATCTCAAATTCAGTCCCAAAACACCCGAAAATTCGATATTTTGGGGTCCCAGAAGCGATCTGTACATGCTTACTCCGTGTTAGAGAATTTTCAAAATACAGGCCAAAAACATACTGAAAATAAATCTTTTAGGTGCGCAAAAGTCGATATGTGCATGCATCTTCTGTGCTCGTTTATATCTCAAATTCTGGCCCTAAACACCCGAAAATTCAATATTTTGGGGTCCCAGAAGCGATCTGTACATGCCTACTCAGTGCTAGAATATTTTCAAAATATAGGCTAAAAACATGCTAAAAATCGATATTTTAGGTGCCAAAAAGTCGATATCTCAATTTCAGTCCCAAAACACCCGAAACTTCGATATTTAGGGCTCCCAGAAGCGATCTGTACATGCCTACTCCGTGTTAGAGTATTTTCAAAATACAGGCCAAAAACATACTTAAAATCGATCTTTTAGGTGCCCAAAAGTAAATATGTGCATGCATCTTCTGTACGCGTTTATATCTCAAATTCTGACCCTAAACACCCGAAAATTCGATATTTTGGGGTCCCAGAATCGATCTGTACATGCCTACTCCGTGTTAGAGAATTTTCAAAATTCAGGCCCAAAACATGCTCAAAATCGATATTTTTGGTGCCCAAAGTCAATATGTGTATGCATCTTCTGTACTCGTTTATATCTCAAATTCAGGCTCAAAACACCCGAAAATTCGATATTTTGCGGTCCCAGAAGCGATCTGTACATGCCTACTCAGTGCTAGAATGTTTTCAAAATATAAATTTAAAACATGCTCAAAATCGATATTTTAGGTGCCCAAAAGTCGATATGTGCATGCATCTTCTGTACCCGTTTATATCTCAAATTCAGGCTCAAAACACCCGAAAATTCAATATTTTTGGGTCCCAGAAGCAATCTGTACATGCCTACTCAGTGCTAGAATATTTTCAAAATATAGGCTAAAAACATGCTAAAAATCGATATTTTAGGTGCCAAAAAGTCGATATCTCAAATTCAGTCCCAAAACACCCGAAAATTCGATATTTAGGGGTCCAAGAAGCAATCTGTACATGCCTACTCCGTGTTAGAGTATTTTCAAAATACAGGCCAAAAACATACTGAAAATCGATCTTTTAGGTGCCCAAAAGTCGATATGTGCATGCAACTTCTGTACCCGTTTATATCTCAAATTCTGGCTCAAAACACCCGAAAATTCGATATTTTGGGGTCCCAGAATAGATCTGTACATGCCTACTCAGTGCTAGAGTATTTTCAAAATACATGCCCAAAACATGCTGAAAATCGATATTTTAGATGCCCAAAGTCAATATGTGCATGTATCTTCTGTACCCGTTTATATCTCAAATTCAGTGTCAAAACACCCGAAAATTCAATATTTTGGGGTCCCAGAAGCAATCTGTACATGCCTACTCAGTGCTAGAATATTTTCAAAATATAGGCTAAAAACATGCTAAAAAATCAATATTTTAGGTGCAAAAAAGTCGATATCTCAAATTCAGTCCCAAAACACCCGAAAATTCGATATTTAGGGGTCCCAGAAGCAATCTGTACATGCCTACTCCGTGTTAGAGTATTTTCAAAATACAGGCCAAAAACATACTGAAAATCGATATTTTAGGTGCGTAAAGGCGATATCTCAAATTCAGGCCCAAAACACCCGAAAATTCGATATTTTTGGGTCCCAGAAGCGATCTGTACATGCATACTCAGTGCTAGAATGTTTTCAAAATATAGGCTCAAAACATGCTCAAATTCGATATTTTAGGTGCCCAAAAGTCGATATGTGTATGCACCTTCAGTACCCGTTTATATGTCAAATTCAGGCTCAAAACACCCGAAAATTCGATATTTTGGGGTCAAAGAAGCAATCTGTACATGCCTACTCAGTGCTAGAATATTTTCAAAATATAGGCTAAAAACATGCTAAAAATCAATATTTTAGGTGCCAAAAAGTCGATATCTCAAATTCAGTCCCAAAACCCCCGAAAATTTGATATTTAGGGGTCCCAGAAGAAATCTGTACATGCCTACTCCGTGTTAGAGTATTTTCAAAATACAGGCCAAAAACATACTGAAAATCGATATTTTAGGTGCGTAAAGGCGATATCTCAAATTCAGGCCCAAAACACCCGAAAATTCGATATTTTTGGGTCCCAGAAGCGATCTGTACATGCATACTCAGTGCTAGAATGTTTTCAAAATATAGGCTCAAAACATGCTCAAATTCGATATTTTAGGTGCCCAAAAGTCGATATGTGTATGCACCTTCAGTACCCGTTTATATGTCAAATTCAGGCTCAAAAAACACCCGAAAATTCGATATTTTGGGGTCCCAGAAGCAATCTGTACATGCCTACTTAGTGCTGGAATATTTTGAAAATATAGGCTAAAATCATGCTAAAAATCGATATTTTAGGTGCAAAAAAGTCGATATCTCAAATTGAGGCCCAAAACACCCGAAAATTCGATATTTAGGGGTCCCAGAAGCGATTTGTACATGCTTACTCAGTGCTAGAATATTTTCAAAATATAGGCTCAAAACATGCTAAAAATCGATATTTTAGGTGCGTAAAGGCGATATCTCAAATTCAGGCCCAAAACACCCGAAAATTTGATATCTTGGGGTCCCAGAAGGGATCTGTACATGCCTACTCCGTGTTTGAGTATTTTCAAAATACAGGCCAAAAACATACTGAAAATCGATCTTTTAGGTGCCAAAAAGTCGATATGTGCATGCATCTTCAGTACCCGTTTATATCTCAAATTCAGGCTCAAAACACCCGAAAATTCGATATTTTGGGGTCCCAGAAGTGATCTGTACATGCCTACTCAGTGCTAGAGTATTTTCAAAATACATGCCCAAAACATGCTGAAAATCGTTATTTTAGATGCCCAAAATCAATATGTGCATGAATCTTCTGTACCCGTTTATATATCAAATTCAGGCTCAAAACACCCGAAAATTCAATATTTTTGGGTCCCAGAAGCAATCTGTACATGCCTACTCAGTGCTAGAATATTTTCAAAATATAGGCTAAAAACATGCTAAAAATCGATATTTTAGGTGCCAAAAAGTCGATATCTCAAATTCAGTCCCAAAACACACGAAAATTCGATATTTAGGGGTCCCAGAAGCAATCTGTACATGCCTACTCCGTGTTAAGTGTATTTACAAAATACAGGCCCAAAACATGCTCAAAATCGATGTTTTAGGTGCCCAAAAGTCGATATGTGCATGCATCTTCAGTACCCGTTTATATCTCAAATTCAGGCTCAAAACACCCGAAAATTCGATATTTTGGGGTCCCAGAAGCGATCTGTACATGCCTACTCCGTGTTAGAATGTTTTCAAAATATAAACTCAAAACATGCTCAAAATCGATATTTTAGGTGCCCAAAAGTCTATATGTGCATGCATCTTCTGTACCCGTTTATATCTCAAATTCAGGCTCAAAACACCCGAAAATTCGATATTTTTGGGTCCCAGAAGCAATCTGTACATGCCTACTCAGTGCTAGAATATTTTCAAAATATAGGTTAAAAACATGCTAAAAATCGATCTTTTAGGTGCCAAAAAGTCGATATCTCAAATTCAGTCCCAAAACACCCGAAAATTCGATATTTTGGGGTCCCAGAAGCGATCTGTACATGCTTACTCCGTGTTAGAGAATTTTCAAAATACAGGCCAAAAACATACTGAAAATCAATCTTTTAGGTGCGCAAAAGTCGATATGTGCATGCATCTTCTGTGCTCGTTAATATCTCAAATTCTGGCCCTAAACACCCGAAAATTCAATATTTTGGGGTCCCAGAAGCGATCTGTACATGCCTACTCAGTGCTAGAATATTTTCAAAATATAGGCTAAAAACATGCTAAAAATCGATATTTTAGGTGCCAAAAAGTCGATATCTCAATTTCAGTCCCAAAACACCCGAAACTTCGATATTTAGGGCTCCCAGAAGCGATCTGTACATGCCTACTCCGTGTTAGAGTATTTTCAAAATACAGGCCAAAAACATACTTAAAATCGATCTTTTAGGTGCCCAAAAGTAAATATGTGCATGCATCTTCTGTACGCGTTTATATCTCAAATTCTGACCCTAAACACCCGAAAATTCGATATTTTGGGGTCCCAGAATCGATCTGTACATGCCTACTCCGTGTTAGAGAATTTTCAAAATTCAGGCCCAAAACATGCTCAAAATCGATATTTTTGGTGCCCAAAGTCAATATGTGTATGCATCTTCTGTACTCGTTTATATCTCAAATTCAGGCTCAAAACACCCGAAAATTCGATATTTTGCGGTCCCAGAAGCGATCTGTACATGCCTACTCAGTGCTAGAATGTTTTCAAAATATAAACTCAAAACATGCTCAAAATCGATATTTTAGGTGCCCAAAAGTCGATATGTGCATGCATCTTCTGTACCCGTTTATATCTCAAATTCAGGCTCAAAACACCCGAAAATTCAATATTTTTGGGTCTCAGAAGCAATCTGTACATGCCTACTCAGTGCTAGAATATTTTCAAAATATAGGCTAAAAACATGCTAAAAATCGATATTTTAGGTGCCAAAAAGTCGATATCTCAAATTCAGTCCCAAAACACCCGAAAATTCGATATTTAGGGGTCCAAGAAGCAATCTGTACATGCCTACTCCGTGTTAGAGTATTTTCAAAATACAGGCCAAAAACATACTGAAAATCGATCTTTTAGGTGCCCAAAAGTCGATATGTGCATGCAACTTCTGTACCCGTTTATATCTCAAATTCTGGCTCAAAACACCCGAAAATTCGATATTTTGGGGTCCCAGAATAGATCTGTACATGCCTACTCAGTGCTAGAGTATTTTCAAAATACATGCCCAAAACATGCTGAAAATCGATATTTTAGATGCCCAAAGTCAATATGTGCATGTATCTTCTGTACCCGTTTATATCTCAAATTCAGGGTCAAAACACCCGAAAATTCAATATTTTGGGGTCCCAGAAGCAATCTGTACATGCCTACTCAGTGCTAGAATATTTTCAAAATATAGGCTAAAAACATGCTAAAAATCAATATTTTAGGTGCAAAAAAGTCGATATCTCAAATTCAGTCCCAAAACACCCGAAAATTCGATATTTAGGGGTCCCAGAAGCAATCTGTACATGCCTACTCCGTGTTAGAGTATTTTCAAAATACAGGCCAAAAACATACTGAAAATCGATATTTTAGGTGCGTAAAGGCGATATCTCAAATTCAGGCCCAAAACACCCGAAAATTCGATATTTTTGGGTCCCAGAAGCGATCTGTACATGCATACTCAGTGCTAGAATGTTTTCAAAATATAGGCTCAAAACATGCTCAAATTCGATATTTTAGGTGCCCAAAAGTCGATATGTGTATGCACCTTCAGTACCCGTTTATATGTCAAATTCAGGCTCAAAACACCCGAAAATTCGATATTTTGGGGTCCCAGAAGCAATCTGTACATGCCTACTCAGTGCTAGAATATTTTCAAAATATAGGCTAAAAACATGCTAAAAATCAATATTTTAGGTGCCAAAAAGTCGATATCTCAAATTCAGTCCCAAAACACCCGAAAATTTGATATTTAGGGGTCCCAGAAGAAATCTGTACATGCCTACTCCGTGTTAGAGTATTTTCAAAATACAGGCCAAAAACATACTGAAAATCGATATTTTAGGTGCGTAAAGGCGATATCTCAAATTCAGGCCCAAAACACCCGAAAATTCGATATTTTTGGGTCCCAGAAGCGATCTGTACATGCATACTCAGTGCTAGAATGTTTTCAAAATATAGGCTCAAAACATGCTCAAATTCGATATTTTAGGTGCCCAAAAGTCGATATGTGTATGCACCTTCAGTACCCGTTTATATGTCAAATTCAGGCTCAAAAAACACCCGAAAATTCGATATTTTGGGGTCCCAGAAGCAATCTGTACATGCCTACTTAGTGCTGGTATATTTTGAAAATATAGGCTAAAATCATGCTAAAAATCGATATTTTAGGTGCAAAAAAGTCGATATCTCAAATTGAGGCCCAAAACACCCGAAAATTCGATATTTAGGGGTCCCAGAAGCGATTTGTACATGCTTACTCAGTGCTAGAATATTTTCAAAATATAGGCTCAAAACATGCTAAAAATCGATATTTTAGGTGCGTAAAGGCGATATCTCAAATTCAGGCCCAAAACACCCGAAAATTTGATATCTTGGGGTCCCAGAAGGGATCTGTACATGCCTACTCCGTGTTTGAGTATTTTCAAAATACAGGCCAAAAACATACTGAAAATCGATCTTTTAGGTGACAAAAAGTCGATATGTGCATGCATCTTCAGTACCCGTTTATATCTCAAATTCAGGCTCAAAACACCCGAAAATTCGATATTTTGGGGTCCCAGAAGTGATCTGTACATGCCTACTCAGTGCTAGAGTATTTTCAAAATACATGCCCAAAACATGCTGAAAATCGTTATTTTAGATGCCCAAAATCAATATGTGCATGAATCTTCTGTACCCGTTTATATATCAAATTCAGGCTTAAAAACACCCGAAAATTCAATATTTTTGGGTCCCAGAAGCAATCTGTACATGCCTACTCAGTGCTAGAATATTTTCAAAATATAGGCTAAAAACATGCTAAAAATCGATATTTTAGGTGCCAAAAAGTCGATATCTCAAATTCAGTCCCAAAACACACGAAAATTCGATATTTAGGGGTCCCAGAAGCAATCTGTACATGCCTACTCCGTGTTAAGTGTATTTACAAAATACAGGCCAAAAACATGCTCAAAATCGATGTTTTAGGTGCCCAAAAGTCGATATGTGCATGCATCTTCAGTACCCGTTTATATCTCAAATACAGGCTCAAAACACCCGAAAATTCGATATTTTGGGGTCCCAGAAGCGATCTGTACATGCCTACTCCGTGTTAGAATGTTTTCAAAATATAAACTCAAAACATGCTCAAAATCGATATTTTAGGTGCCCAAAAGTCTATATGTGCATGCATCTTCTGTACCCGTTTATATCTCAAATTCAGGCTCAAAACACCCGAAAATTCGATATTTTTGGGTCCCAGAAGCAATCTGTACATGCCTACTCAGTGCTAGAATATTTTCAAAATATAGGTTAAAAACATGCTAAAAATCGATCTTTTAGGTGCCAAAAAGTCGATATCTCAAATTCAGTCCCAAAACACCCGAAAATTCGATATTTTGGGGTCCCAGAAGCGATCTGTACATGCTTACTCCGTGTTAGAGAATTTTCAAAATACAGGCCAAAAACATACTGAAAATCAATCTTTTAGGTGCGCAAAAGTCGATATGTGCATGCATCTTCTGTGCTCGTTTATATCTCAAATTCTGGCCCTAAACACCCGAAAATTCAATATTTTGGGGTCCCAGAAGCGATCTGTACATGCCTACTCAGTGCTAGAATATTTTCAAAATATAGGCTAAAAACATGCTAAAAATCGATATTTTAGGTGCCAAAAAGTCGATATCTCAATTTCAGTCCCAAAACACCCGAAACTTCGATATTTAGGGCTCCCAGAAGCGATCTGTACATGCCTACTCCGTGTTAGAGTATTTTCAAAATACAGGCCAAAAACATACTTAAAATCGATCTTTTAGGTGCCCAAAAGTAAATATGTGCATGCATCTTCTGTACGCGTTTATATCTCAAATTCTGACCCTAAACACCCGAAAATTCGATATTTTGGGGTCCCAGAATCGATCTGTACATGCCTACTCCGTGTTAGAGAATTTTCAAAATTCAGGCCCAAAACATACTTAAAATCGATCTTTTAGGTGCCCAAAAGTAAATATGTGCATGCATCTTCTGTACGCGTTTATATCTCAAATTCTGGCCCTAAACACCCGAAAATTCAATATTTTGGGGTCCCAGAAGCGATCTGTACATGCCTACTCAGTGCTAGAATATTTTCAAAATATAGGCTAAAAACATGCTAAAAATCGATATTTTAGGTGCCAAAAAGTCGATATCTCAATTTCAGTCCCAAAACACCCGAAACTTCGATATTTAGGGCTCCCAGAAGCGATCTGTACATGCCTACTCCGTGTTAGAGTATTTTCAAAATACAGGCCAAAAACATACTTAAAATCGATCTTTTAGGTGCCCAAAAGTAAATATGTGCATGCATCTTCTGTACGCGTTTATATCTCAAATTCTGACCCTAAACACCCGAAAATTCGATATTTTGCGGTCCCAGAAGCGATCTGTACATGCCTACTCAGTGCTAGAATGTTTTCAAAATATAAACTCAAAACATGCTCAAAATCGATATTTTAGGTGCCCAAAAGTCGATATGTGCATGCATCTTCTGTACCCGTTTATATCTCAAATTCAGGCTAAAAAACACCCGAAAATTCAATATTTTTGGGTCCCAGAAGCAATCTGTACATGCCTACTCAGTGCTAGAATATTTTCAAAATATAGGCTAAAAACATGCTAAAAATCGATATTTTAGGTGCCAAAAAGTCGATATCTCAAATTCAGTCCCAAAACACCCGAAAATTCGATATTTAGGGGTCCAAGAAGCAATCTGTACATGCCTACTCCGTGTTAGAGTATTTTCAAAATACAGGCCAAAAACATACTGAAAATCGATCTTTTAGGTGCCCAAAAGTCGATATGTGCATGCAACTTCTGTACCCGTTTATATCTCAAATTCTGGCTCAAAACACCCGAAAATTCGATATTTTGGGGTCCCAGAATAGATCTGTACATGCCTACTCAGTGCTAGAGTATTTTCAAAATACATGCCCAAAACATGCTGAAAATCGATATTTTAGATGCCCAAAGTCAATATGTGCATGTATCTTCTGTACCCGTTTATATCTCAAATTCAGGGTCAAAACACCCGAAAATTCAATATTTTGGGGTCCCAGAAGCAATCTGTACATGCCTACTCAGTGCTAGAATATTTTCAAAATATAGGCTAAAAACATGCTAAAAATCAATATTTTAGGTGCAAAAAAGTCGATATCTCAAATTCAGTCCCAAAACACCCGAAAATTCGATATTTAGGGGTCCCAGAAGCAATCTGTACATGCCTACTCCGTGTTAGAGTATTTTCAAAATACAGGCCAAAAACATACTGAAAATCGATATTTTAGGTGCGTAAAGGCGATATCTCAAATTCAGGCCCAAAACACCCGAAAATTCGATATTTTTGGGTCCCAGAAGCGATCTGTACATGCATACTCAGTGCTAGAATGTTTTCAAAATATAGGCTCAAAACATGCTCAAATTCGATATTTTAGGTGCCCAAAAGTCGATATGTGTATGCACCTTCAGTACCCGTTTATATGTCAAATTCAGGCTCAAAAAACACCCGAAAATTCGATATTTTGGGGTACCAGAAGCAATCTGTACATGCCTACTTAGTGCTGGTATATTTTGAAAATATAGGCTAAAATCATGCTAAAAATCGATATTTTAGGTGCAAAAAAGTCGATATCTCAAATTGAGGCCCAAAACACCCGAAAATTCGATATTTAGGGGTCCCAGAAGCGATTTGTACATGCTTACTCAGTGCTAGAATATTTTCAAAATATAGGCTCAAAACATGCTAAAAATCGATATTTTAGGTGCGTAAAGGCGATATCTCAAATTCAGGCCCAAAACACCCGAAAATTTGATATCTTGGGGTCCCAGAAGGGATCTGTACATGCCTACTCCGTGTTTGAGTATTTTCAAAATACAGGCCAAAAACATACTGAAAATCGATCTTTTAGGTGCCAAAAAGTCGATATGTGCATGCATCTTCAGTACCCGTTTATATCTCAAATTCAGGCTCAAAACACCCGAAAATTCGATATTTTGGGGTCCCAGAAGTGATCTGTACATGCCTACTCAGTGCTAGAGTATTTTCAAAATACATGCCCAAAACATGCTGAAAATCGTTATTTTAGATGCCCAAAATCAATATGTGCATGAATCTTCTGTACCCGTTTATATATCAAATTCAGGCTCAAAACACCCGAAAATTCAATATTTTTGGGTCCCAGAAGCAATCTGTACATGCCTACTCAGTGCTAGAATATTTTCAAAATATAGGCTAAAAACATGCTAAAAATCGATATTTTAGGTGCCAAAAAGTCGATATCTCAAATTCAGTCCCAAAACACACGAAAATTCGATATTTAGGGGTCCCAGAAGCAATCTGTACATGCCTACTCCGTGTTAGAGTATTTTCAAAATACAGGCCAAAAACATACTGAAAATCGATCTTTTAGGTGACAAAAAGTCGATATGTGCATACATCTTCTGTACCCTTTCATATCTCAAATTCTGGCCCTAAACACCCTAAAATTCAATATTTTGGGGTCCCAGTAGCAATCTGTACATGCCTACTCAGTGCTAGAATGTTTTCAAAATATAGGCTCAAAACATGCTCAAATTCGATATTTTAGGTGCCCAAAAGTCGATATGTGTATGCACCTTCAGTACCCGTTTATATGTCAAATTCAGGCTCAAAAAACACCCGAAAATTCGATATTTAGGGGTCCCAGAAGAAATCTGTACATGCCTACTCCGTGTTAGAGTATTTTCAAAATACAGGCCAAAAACATACTGAAAATCGATATTTTAGGTGCGTAAAGGCGATATCTCAAATTCAGGCCCAAAACACCCGAAAATTTGATATCTTGGGGTCCCAGAAGGGATCTGTACATGCCTACTCCGTGTTTGAGTATTTTCAAAATACAGGCCAAAAACATACTAAAAATCGATCTTTTAGGTGCCAAAAAGTCGATATGTGCATGCATCTTCAGTACCCGTTTATATCTCAAATTCAGGCTCAAAACACCCGAAAATTCGATATTTTGGGGTCCCAGAAGTGATCTGTACATGCCTACTCAGTGCTAGAGTATTTTCAAAATACATGCCCAAAACATGCTGAAAATCGTTATTTTAGATGCCCAAAATCAATATGTGCATGAATCTTCTGTACCCGTTTATATATCAAATTCAGGCTCAAAACACCCGAAAATTCAATATTTTTGGGTCCCAGAAGCAATCTGTACATGCCTACTCAGTGCTAGAATATTTTCAAAATATAGGCTAAAAACATGCTAAAAATCGATATTTTAGGTGCCAAAAAGTCGATATCTCAAATTCAGTCCCAAAACACACGAAAATTCGATATTTAGGGGTCCAAGAAGCAATCTGTACATGCCTACTCCGTGTTAGAGTATTTTCAAAATACAGGCCAAAAACATACTGAAAATCGATATTTTAGGTCCCGAAAAGTCGATATGTGCTTCCATCTTCTGTACTCGTTTATATCTCAAATTCAAGCTCAAAACACCCGAAAATTCGATATTTTGGGGTCCCAGAAGCGATCTGTACATGCCTACTCAGTGCTAGAATATTTTCAAAATATAGGCTCAAAACATGCTAAAAATCGATATTTTAGGTGGGTAAATGCGATATCTCAAATTCAGGCCCAAAACACCGGAAAATTCGATATTTTTGGGTCCCAGAAGCGATATGTACATGCCTACTCAGTGCTAGAATGTTTTCAAAATATAGGCTCAAAACATGCTCAAAATCGATATTTTAGGTGCCCAAAAGTCGATATGTGCATGCATCTTCTGTACCCGTTTATATCTCAAATTCTGGCCCTAAACACCCGAAAATTCAATATTTTGGGGTCCCAGAAGCAATCTGTACATGCCTACTCAGTGCTAGAATATTTTCAAAATATAGGCTCAAAACATGCTAAAAATCGATATTTTAGGTGCGTAAAGGCGATATCTCAAATTCAGTCCCAAATCACCCGAAAATTCGATATTTAGGGGTCCCAGAAGGGATCTGTACATGCCTACTCCGTGTTTGAGTATTTTCAAAATACAGGCCAAAAACATACTGAAAATCGATCTTTTAGGTGCCCAAAAGTCGATATGTGCATGCATCTTCTGTACCCGTTTATATCTCAAATTCTGGCCCTAAACACCCGAAAATTCGATATTTTTGGGTCCCAGAAGCGATCTGTACATGCCTACTCAGTGCTAGAATGTTTTCAAAATATAGGCTCAAAACATGCTCAAAATCGATATTTTAGGTGCCAAAAGTCGATATGTGCATGCATCTTCTGTACTCGTTTATATCTCAAATTCAGGCTCAAAACACCCGAAAATTCGATATTTTGGGGTCCCAGAAGCGATCTGTACTTGCCTACTCAGTGCTAGAGTATTTTCAAAATACATGCCCAAAACATGCTGAAAATCGATATTTTAGATGCCCAAAGTCAATATGTGCATGTATCTTCTGTACCTGTTAATATCTCAAATTCAGGCTCAAAACACCCGAAAATTCAATATTTTGGGGTCCCAGAAGCAATCTGTACATGCCTACTCAGTGCTAGAATATTTTCAAAATATAGGCTAAAAACATGCTAAAAATCGATATTTTAGGTGCCAAAAAGTCGATATTTCAAATTCAGTCCCAAAACACCCGAAAATTCGATATTTTGGGGTCCCAGAAGCAATCTGTACATGCCTACTCCGTGTTAGAGTATTTTCAAAATACAGGCCAAAAACATACTGAAAATCGATCTTTTAGGTGCCCAAAAGTCGATATGTGCATGAATCTTCTGTACCCTTTTATATCAAATTCTGGCCCTAAACACCCGAAAATTCAATATTTTGGGGTCCCAGAAGCGATCTGCACATGCCTACTCAGTGCCAGAATGTTTTCAAAATATAGGCTCAAAACATGCTCAAATTCGATATTTTAGGTGCCCAAAAGTCGATATGTGTATGCATCTTCCGTACTCGTTTATATCTCAAATTCAAGCTCAAAACACCCGAAAATTCAATATTTTGGGGTCCCAGAAGCAATCTGTACATGCCTACTCAGTGCTAGAATATTTTCAAAATATAGGCTCAAAACATGCTAAAAATCGATATTTTAGGTGCGTAAAGGCGATATCTCAAATTCAGTCCCAAAACACCCGAAAATTCGATATTTAGGGATACCAGAAGGGATCTGTACATGCCTACTCCATGTTAGAGTATTTTCAAAATACAGGCCAAAAACATACTGAAAATCGATCTTTTAGGTGCCCAAAAGTCGATATGTGCATGCATCTTCTGTACCCGTTTATATCTCAAATTCTGGCCCTAAACACCCTAAAATTAGATATTTTTGGGTCCCAGAAGCGATCTGTAGATGCGTACTCCGTGTTAGAGTATTTTCAAAATATAGGCTTAAAACATGCTCAAAATAGATATTTTAGGTGCCCAAAAGTCGATATGTGCATGCATCTTCAGTACCCGTTTATATCTCAAATACAGGCTCAAAACACTCGAAAATTCGATATTTTGGGGTCCCAGAAGCGATCTGTACATGCCTACTCCGTGTTAGAGTATTTTCAAAATACAGGCCGAAAACATGCTGAAAATCGATATTTTAGATGCCCAAAGTCAATATGTGCATGCATCTTCTGTACCCGTTTATATCTCAAATTCAGGCTCAAAACACCCGAAAATTCAATATTTTGGGGTCCCAGAAGCAATCTGTACATGCCTACTCAGTGCTAGAATATTTTCAAAATATAGGCTAAAAACATGCTAAAAATCGATATTTTAGGTGCCAAAAAGTCGATATCTCAAATTCAGTCCCAAAACACCCGAAAATTCGATATTTAGGGGTCCCAGAAAGGATCTGTACATGCCTACTCCGTGTTAGAGTATTTTCAAAATACAGGCCAAAAACATACTGAAAATCGATCTTTTAGGTGCACAAAAGTCGATATGTGCATGCATCTTCTGTACCCGTTTATATCTCAAATTCTGGCCCTAAACACCCGAAAATTCGATATTTTTGGGTCCCAGAAGCGATCTGTACATGCCTACTCAGTGCTAGAATTTTTTCAAAATACAGGCCAAAAACATACTGAAAATCGATCTTTTAGGTGCCCAAAAGTCGATATGTGCATGCATCTTCTGTACCCGTTTATATCTCAAATTCTGGCCCTAAACACCCGAAAAATCGATATTTTGGGGTCCCAGAAGCGATCTGTACATGCCTACTCAGTGCTAGAATGTTTTCAAAATATAGGCTCAAAACATGCTAAAAATCGATATTTTAGGTGCGTAATGGCGATATATCAATTTAAGGCCCAAAACACCCGAAAATTCTATATTTTGGGGTCCCAGAAGCGATCTGCACATGCCTACTCAGTACTAGAATAGTTTCAAAATATAGGCTCAAAACATGCTAAAAATCGATATTTTAGGTGCGTAAAGGCGATATCTCAAATTCAGGCCCAAAACACCCGAAAATTCGATATTTTGGGGTCCCAAAAGCGATGTGTACATGCATACTCAGTGCTAGAATGTTTTCAAAATATAGGCTCAAAACATGCTCAAATTCGATATTTTAGGTGCCCAAAAGTCGATATGTGTATGCACCTTCAGTACCCGTTTATATGTCAAATTCAGGCTCAAAACACCTGAAAATTCGATATTTTGGGGTCCCAGAAGCGATCTGTACATGCCTACTCAGTGCTAGAATATTTTCAAAATATAGGCTCAAAACATGCTAAAAATCGATATTTTAGGTGCGTAAAGGCGATATCTCAAATTCAGTCCCAAATCACCCGAAAATTCGATATTTAGGGGTCCCAGAAGGGATCTGTACATGCCTACTCCGTGTTTGAGTATTTTCAAAATACAGGCCAAAAACATACTGAAAATCGATCTTTTAGGTGCCCAAAAGTCGATATGTGAATGCATCTTCTGTACCCGTTTATATCTCAAATTCTGGCCCTAAACACCCGAAAATTCGATATTTTTGGGTCCCAGAAGCGATCTGTACATGCCTACTCAGTGCTAGAATGTTTTCAAAATATAGGCTCAAAACATGCTCAAAATCGATATTTTAGGTGCCAAAAGTCGATATGTGCATGCATCTTCTGTACTCGTTTATATCTCAAATTCAGGCTCAAAACACCCGAAAATTCGATATTTTGGGGTCCCAGAAGCGATCTGTACATGCCTACTCAGTGCTAGAATGTTTTCAAAATATAGGCTCAAAACATGCTCAAAATCGATATTTTAGGTGCCAAAAGTCGATATGTGCATGCATCTTCTGTACTCGTTTATATCTCAAATTTAGGCTCAAAACACCCGAAAATTCGATATTTTGGGGTCCCAGAAGCGATCTGTACATGCCTACTCAGTGCTAGAGTATTTTCAAAATACATGACCAAAACATGCTGAAAATCGATATTTTAGATGCCCAAAGTCAATATGTTCATGTATCTTCTGTACCTGTTAATATCTTAAATTCAGGCTCAAAACACCCGAAAATTCAATATTTTGGGGTCCCAGAAGCAATCTGTACATGCCTACTCAGTGCTTGAATATTTTCAAAATATAGGCTAAAAACATGCTAAAAATCGAAATTTTAGGTGCCAAAAAGTCGATATCTCAAATTCAGTCCCAAAACTCCCGAAAATTCGATATTTAGGGGTCCCAGAAGCAATCTGTACATGCCTACTCCGTGTTAGAGTATTTTCAAAATACAGGCCAAAACATACTGAAAATCGATCTTTTAGGTGCCCAAAAGTCGATATGTGCATGAATCTTCTGTACCCTTTTATATATCAAATTCTGGCCCTAAACACCCGAAAATTCGATATTTTGGGGTCCCAGAAGCGATCTGTACATGCCTACTCAGTGCTAGAATGTTTTCAAAATATAGGCACAAAACATGCTCAAAATCGATATTTTAGGTGCCCAAAAGTCGATATGTGCATGCATCTTCTTGACTCGTTTATATCTCAAATTCAAGCTCAAAACACCCGAAAATTCGATATTTAGGGGTCCCAGAAGCGATCTGTACATGCCCACTCAGTGCTAGAATATTTTCAAAATATAGGCTCAAATCATGCCAAAAATCGATATTTTAGGTGCGTAAAGGCGATATCTCAAATTCAGGCCCAAAACACCCGAAAATTCGATATTTTGGGGTCCCAAAAGCGATGTGTACATGCCTACTCCGTGTTAGATTATTTTCAAAATACAGGCCCAAAACATGCTTAAAATCGATGTTTTAGGTGCCAAAAAGTCGATATGTGCATGCATCTTCAGTACCCGTTTATATCTCAAATTCAGGCTCAAAATACCCGAAAATTCAATATTTTGGGGTTCCAGAAGCAATCTGTACATGCCTACTCCGTGTTAGAGTATTTTTAAAATACAGGCCCAAAACATGCTGAAAATCGATATTTTAGATTCCCAAAGTCAATATGTGCATGTATCTTCTGTACCCGTTTATATCTCAAATTCAGGCTCAAAAAACCCGAAAATTCGATATTTTGGGGTCCCAGAAGCGATCTGTACATGCCTACTCAGTGCTAGAATGTTTTCAAAATATAGGCTCAAAACATGCTCAAAATCGATATTTTAGGTGCCAAAAGTCGATATGTGCATGCATCTTCTGTACTCGTTTATATCTCAAATTCAGGCTCAAAACACCCGAAAATTCGATATTTTGGGGTCCCAGAAGCGATCTGTACATGCCTACTCAGTGCTAGAGTATTTTCAAAATACATGACCAAAACATGCTGAAAATCGATATTTTAGATGCCCAAAGTCAATATGTTCATGTATCTTCTGTACCTGTTAATATCTTAAATTCAGGCTCAAAACACCCGAAAATTCAATATTTTGGGGTCCCAGAAGCAATCTGTACATGCCTACTCAGTGCTTGAATATTTTCAAAATATAGGCTAAAAACATGCTAAAAATCGAAATTTTAGGTGCCAAAAAGTCGATATCTCAAATTCAGTCCCAAAACTCCCGAAAATTCGATATTTAGGGGTCCCAGAAGCAATCTGTACATGCCTACTCCGTGTTAGAGTATTTTCAAAATACAGGCCAAAACATACTGAAAATCGATCTTTTAGGTGCCCAAAAGTCGATATGTGCATGAATCTTCTGTACCCTTTTATATATCAAATTCTGGCCCTAAACACCCGAAAATTCGATATTTTGGGGTCCCAGAAGCGATCTGTACATGCCTACTCAGTGCTAGAATGTTTTCAAAATATAGGCACAAAACATGCTCAAAATCGATATTTTAGGTGCCCAAAAGTCGATATGTGCATGCATCTTCTTGACTCGTTTATATCTCAAATTCAAGCTCAAAACACCCGAAAATTCGATATTTAGGGGTCCCAGAAGCGATCTGTACATGCCCACTCAGTGCTAGAATATTTTCAAAATATAGGCTCAAATCATGCCAAAAATCGATATTTTAGGTGCGTAAAGGCGATATCTCAAATTCAGGCCCAAAACACCCGAAAATTCGATATTTTGGGGTCCCAAAAGCGATGTGTACATGCCTACTCCGTGTTAGATTATTTTCAAAATACAGGCCCAAAACATGCTTAAAATCGATGTTTTAGGTGCCAAAAAGTCGATATGTGCATGCATCTTCAGTACCCGTTTATATCTCAAATTCAGGCTCAAAATACCCGAAAATTCAATATTTTGGGGTTCCAGAAGCAATCTGTACATGCCTACTCCGTGTTAGAGTATTTTTAAAATACAGGCCCAAAACATGCTGAAAATCGATATTTTAGATGCCCAAAGTCAATATGTGCATGTATCTTCTGTACCCGTTTATATCTCAAATTCAGGCTCAAAAAACCCGAAAATTCGATATTTTGGGGTCCCAGAAGCAATCTGTACATGCCTACTCAGTGCTAGAATATTATCAAAATATAGGCTCAAAACATGCTAAAAATCGATATTTTAGGTACGTAAAGGCGATATCTCAAATTCAGTCCCAAAACACCCGAAAATTCGATATTTAGGGGTCCCAGAAGGGGTCTGTACATGCCTACTCCGTGTTAGAGTATTTTCAAAATACAGGCCAAAAACATACTGAAAATCGATCTTTTAGGTGCCTAAAAGTCGATATGTGCATGCATCTTCTGTACCCGTTTATATCTCAAATTCTGGCCCTAAACACCCGAAAATTCGATATTTTTGGGTCCCAGAAGCGATCTGTACATGCCTACTCAGTGCTAGAATGTTTTCAAAATATAGGCTCAAAACATGCTCAAAATCTATATTTTAGGTGCCCAAAAGTCGATATGTGCATGCATCTTCTGTACTCGTTTATATCTCAAATTCAGGCTCAAAACACCCGAAAATTCGATATTTTGGGGTCCCAGAAGTGATCTGTACATGCCTACTCAGTGCTAGAGTATTTTCAAAATACATGCCCAAAACATGCTGAAAATCGATATTTTAGATGCCCAAAGTCAATATGTGCATGTATCTTCTGTACCCGTTAATATCTCAAATTCAGGCTCAAAACACCCGAAAATTCAATATTTTGGGGTCCCAGAAGCAATCTGTACATGCCTACTCAGTGCTAGAATATTTTCAAAATATAGGCTAAAAACATGCTAAAAATCGAAATTTTAGGTGCCAAAAAGTCGATATCTCAAATTCAGTCCCAAAACACCCGAAAATTCGATATTTAGGGGTCCCAGAAGCAATCTGTACATGCCTACTCCGTGTTAGAGTATTTTCAAAATACAGGCCAAAAACATACTGAAAATCGATATTTTAGGTGCGTAAAGGCGATATCTCAAATTCAGGCCCAAAACACCCGAAAATTCGATATTTTTGGGTCCCAGAAGCGATCTGTACATGCATACTCAGTGCTAGAATGTTTTCAAAATATAGGCTCAAAACATGCTCAAATTCGATATTTTAGGTGCCCAAAAGTCGATATGTGTATGCACCTTCAGTACCCGTTTATATGTCAAATTCAGGCTCAAAAAACACCCGAAAATTCGATATTTAGGGGTCCCAGAAGAAATCTGTACATGCCTACTCCGTGTTAGAGTATTTTCAAAATACAGGCCAAAAACATACTGAAAATCGATATTTTAGGTGCGTAAAGGCGATATCTCAAATTCAGGCCCAAAACACCCGAAAATTTGATATCTTGGGGTCCCAGAAGGGATCTGTACATGCCTACTCCGTGTTTGAGTATTTTCAAAATACAGGCCAAAAACATACTGAAAATCGTTCTTTTAGGTGCCAAAAAGTCGATATGTGCATGCATCTTCAGTACCCGTTTATATCTCAAATTCAGGCTCAAAACACCCGAAAATTCGATATTTTGGGGTCCCAGAAGTGATCTGTACATGCCTACTCAGTGCTAGAGTATTTTCAAAATACATGCCCAAAACATGCTGAAAATCGTTATTTTAGATGCCCAAAATCAATATGTGCATGAATCTTCTGTACCCGTTTATATATCAAATTCAGGCTCAAAACACCCGAAAATTCAATATTTTTGGGTCCCAGAAGCAATCTGTACATGCCTACTCAGTGCTAGAATATTTTCAAAATATAGGCTAAAAACATGCTAAAAATCGATATTTTAGGTGCCAAAAAGTCGATATCTCAAATTCAGTCCCAAAACACACGAAAATTCGATATTTAGGGGTCCAAGAAGCAATCTGTACATGCCTACTCCGTGTTAGAGTATTTTCAAAATACAGGCCAAAAACATACTGAAAATCGATATTTTAGGTCCCGAAAAGTCGATATGTGCTTCCATCTTCTGTACTCGTTTATATCTCAAATTCAAGCTCAAAACACCCGAAAATTCGATATTTTGGGGTCCCAGAAGCGATCTGTACATGCCTACTCAGTGCTAGAATATTTTCAAAATATAGGCTCAAAACATGCTAAAAATCGATATTTTAGGTGGGTAAATGCGATATCTCAAATTCAGGCCCAAAACACCGGAAAATTCGATATTTTTGGGTCCCAGAAGCGATATGTACATGCCTACTCAGTGCTAGAATGTTTTCAAAATATAGGCTCAAAACATGCTCAAAATCGATATTTTAGGTGCCCAAAAGTCGATATGTGCATGCATCTTCTGTACCCGTTTATATCTCAAATTCTGGCCCTAAACACCCGAAAATTCAATATTTTGGGGTCCCAGAAGCAATCTGTACATGCCTACTCAGTGCTAGAATATTTTCAAAATATAGGCTCAAAACATGCTAAAAATCGATATTTTAGGTGCGTAAAGGCGATATCTCAAATTCAGTCCCAAATCACCCGAAAATTCGATATTTAGGGGTCCCAGAAGGGATCTGTACATGCCTACTCCGTGTTTGAGTATTTTCAAAATACATGCCAAAAACATACTGAAAATCGATCTTTTAGGTGCACAAAAGTCGATATGTGCATGCATCTTCTGTACCCGTTTATATCTCAAATTCTGGCCCTAAACACCCGAAAATTCGATATTTTTGGGTCCCAGAAGCGATCTGTACATGCCTACTCAGTGCTAGAATGTTTTCAAAATATAGGCTCAAAACATGCTCAAAATCGATATTTTAGGTGCCAAAAGTCGATATGTGCATGCATCTTCTGTACTCGTTTATATCTCAAATTCAGGCTCAAAACACCCGAAAATTCGATATTTTGGGGTCCCAGAAGCGATCTGTACTTGCCTACTCAGTGCTAGAGTATTTTCAAAATACATGCCCAAAACATGCTGAAAATCGATATTTTAGATGCCCAAAGTCAATATGTGCATGTATCTTCTGTACCTGTTAATATCTCAAATTCAGGCTCAAAACACCCGAAAATTCAATATTTTGGGGTCCCAGAAGCAATCTGTACATGCCTACTCAGTGCTAGAATATTTTCAAAATATAGGATAAAAACATGCTAAAAATCGATATTTTAGGTGCCAAAAAGTCGATATTTCAAATTCAGTCCCAAAACTCCCGAAAATTCGATATTTAGGGGTCCCAGAAGCAATCTGTACATGCCTACTCCGTGTTAGAGTATTTTCAAAATACAGGCCAAAAACATACTGAAAATCGATCTTTTAGGTGCCCAAAAGTCGATATGTGCATGAATCTTCTGTACCCTTTTATATCAAATTCTGGCCCTAAACACCCGAAAATTCAATATTTTGGGGTCCCAGAAGCGATCTGCACATGCCTACTCAGTGCCAGAATGTTTTCAAAATATAGGCTCAAAACATGCTCAAATTCGATATTTTAGGTGCCCAAAAGTCGATATGTGTATGCATCTTCCGTACTCGTTTATATCTCAAATTCAAGCTCAAAACACCCGAAAATTCAATATTTTGGGGTCCCAGAAGCAATCTGTACATGCCTACTCAGTGCTAGAATATTTTCAAAATATAGGCTCAAAACATGCTAAAAATCGATATTTTAGGTGCGTAAAGGCGATATCTCAAATTCAGTCCCAAAACACCCGAAAATTCGATATTTAGGGATCCCAGAAGGGATCTGTACATGCCTACTCCATGTTAGAGTATTTTCAAAATACAGGCCAAAAACATACTGAAAATCGATCTTTTAGGTGCCCAAAAGTCGATATGTGCATGCATCTTCTGTACCCGTTTATATCTCAAATTCTGGCCCTAAACACCCTAAAATTAGATATTTTTGGGTCCCAGAAGCGATCTGTAGATGCGTACTCCGTGTTAGAGTATTTTCAAAATATAGGCTTAAAACATGCTCAAAATAGATATTTTAGGTGCCCAAAAGTCGATATGTGCATGCATCTTCAGTACCCGTTTATATCTCAAATACAGGCTCAAAACACTCGAAAATTCGATATTTTGGGGTCCCAGAAGCGATCTGTACATGCCTACTCCGTGTTAGAGTATTTTCAAAATACAGGCCGAAAACATGCTGAAAATCGATATTTTAGATGCCCAAAGTCAATATGTGCATGCATCTTCTGTACCCGTTTATATCTCAAATTCAGGCTCAAAACACCCGAAAATTCAATATTTTGGGGTCCCAGAAGCAATCTGTACATGCCTACTCAGTGCTAGAATATTTTCAAAATATAGGCTAAAAACATGCTAAAAATCGATATTTTAGGTGCCAAAAAGTCGATATCTCAAATTCAGTCCCAAAACACCCGAAAATTCGATATTTAGGGGTCCCAGAAGGGATCTGTACATGCCTACTCCGTGTTAGAGTATTTTCAAAATACAGGCCAAAAACATACTGAAAATCGATCTTTTAGGTGCACAAAAGTCGATATGTGCATGCATCTTCTGTACCCGTTTATATCTCAAATTCTGGCCCTAAACACCCGAAAATTCGATATTTTTGGGTCCCAGAAGCGATCTGTACATGCCTACTCAGTGCTAGAATTTTTTCAAAATACAGGCCAAAAACATACTGAAAATCGATCTTTTAGGTGCCCAAAAGTCGATATGTGCATGCATCTTCTGTACCCGTTTATATCTCAAATTCTGGCCCTAAACACCCGAAAAATCGATATTTTGGGGTCCCAGAAGCGATCTGTACATGCCTACTCAGTGCTAGAATGTTTTCAAAATATAGGCTCAAAACATGCTAAAAATCGATATTTTAGGTGCGTAATGGCGATATATCAATTTAAGGCCCAAAACACCCGAAAATTCGATATTTTGGGGTCCCAGAAGCGATCTGCACATGCCTACTCAGTACTAGAATAGTTTCAAAATATAGGCTCAAAACATGCTAAAAATCGATATTTTAGGTGCGTAAAGGCGATATCTCAAATTCAGGCCCAAAACACCCGAAAATTCGATATTTTGGGGTCCCAAAAGCGATGTGTACATGCATACTCAGTGCTAGAATGTTTTCAAAATATAGGCTCAAAACATGCTCAAATTCGATATTTTAGGTGCCCAAAAGTCGATATGTGTATGCACCTTCAGTACCCGTTTATATGTCAAATTCAGGCTCAAAACACCCGAAAATTCGATATTTTGGGGTCCCAGAAGCGATCTGTACATGCCTACTCAGTGCTAGAATATTTTCAAAATATAGGCTCAAAACATGCTAAAAATCGATATTGTAGGTGCGTAAAGGCGATATCTCAAATTCAGTCCCAAATCACCCGAAAATTCGATATTTAGGGGTCCCAGAAGGGATCTGTACATGCCTACTCCGTGTTTGAGTATTTTCAAAATACAGGCCAAAAACATACTGAAAATCGATCTTTTAGGTGCCCAAAAGTCGATATGTGAATGCATCTTCTGTACCCGTTTATATCTCAAATTCTGGCCCTAAACACCCGAAAATTCGATATTTTTGGGTCCCAGAAGCGATCTGTACATGCCTACTCAGTGCTAGAATGTTTTCAAAATATAGGCTCAAAACATGCTCAAAATCGATATTTTAGGTGCCAAAAGTCGATATGTGCATGCATCTTCTGTACTCGTTTATATCTCAAATTCAGGCTCAAAACACCCGAAAATTCGATATTTTGGGGTCCCAGAAGCGATCTGTACATGCCTACTCAGTGCTAGAGTATTTTCAAAATACATGACCAAAACATGCTGAAAATCGATATTTTAGATGCCCAAAGTCAATATGTTCATGTATCTTCTGTACCTGTTAATATCTTAAATTCAGGCTCAAAACACCCGAAAATTCAATATTTTGGGGTCCCAGAAGCAATCTGTACATGCCTACTCAGTGCTAGAATGTTTTCAAAATATAGGCACAAAACATGCTCAAAATCGATATTTTAGGTGCCCAAAAGTCGATATGTGCATGCATCTTCTTGACTCGTTTATATCTCAAATTCAAGCTCAAAACACCCGAAAATTCGATATTTAGGGGTCCCAGAAGCGATCTGTACATGCCCACTCAGTGCTAGAATATTTTCAAAATATAGGCTCAAATCATGCCAAAAATCGATATTTTAGGTGCGTAAAGGCGATATCTCAAATTCAGGCCCAAAACACCCGAAAATTCGACATTTTGGGGTCCCAAAAGCGATGTGTACATGCCTACTCCGTGTTAGATTATTTTCAAAATACAGGCCCAAAACATGCTTAAAATCGATGTTTTAGGTGCCAAAAAGTCGATATGTGCATGCATCTTCAGTACCCGTTTATATCTCAAATTCAGGCTCAAAATACCCGAAAATTCAATATTTTGGGGTTCCAGAAGCAATCTGTACATGCCTACTCCGTGTTAGAGTATTTTTAAAATACAGGCCCAAAACATGCTGAAAATCGATATTTTAGATGCCCAAAGTCAATATGTGCATGTATCTTCTGTACCCGTTTATATCTCAAATTCAGGCTCAAAAAACCCGAAAATTCGATATTTTGGGGTCCCAGAAGCAATCTGTACATGCCTACTCAGTGCTAGAATATTATCAAAATATAGGCTCAAAACATGCTAAAAATCGATATTTTAGGTACGTAAAGGCGATATCTCAAATTCAGTCCCAAAACACCCGAAAATTCGATATTTAGGGGTCCCAGAAGGGGTCTGTACATGCCTACTCCGTGTTAGAGTATTTTCAAAATACAGGCCAAAAACATACTGAAAATCGATCTTTTAGGTGCCTAAAAGTCGATATGTGCATGCATCTTCTGTACCCGTTTATATCTCAAATTCTGGCCCTAAACACCCGAAAATTCGATATTTTTGGGTCCCAGAAGCGATCTGTACATGCCTACTCAGTGCTAGAATGTTTTCAAAATATAGGCTCAAAACATGCTCAAAATCTATATTTTAGGTGCCCAAAAGTCGATATGTGCATGCATCTTCTGTACTCGTTTATATCTCAAATTCAGGCTCAAAACACCCGAAAATTCGATATTTTGGGGTCCCAGAAGTGATCTGTACATGCCTACTCAGTGCTAGAGTATTTTCAAAATACATGCCCAAAACATGCTGAAAATCGATATTTTAGATGCCCAAAGTCAATATGTGCATGTATCTTCTGTACCCGTTAATATCTCAAATTCAGGCTCAAAACACCCGAAAATTCAATATTTTGGGGTCCCAGAAGCAATCTGTACATGCCTACTCAGTGCTAGAATATTTTCAAAATATAGGCTAAAAACATGCTAAAAATCGAAATTTTAGGTGCCAAAAAGTCGATATCTCAAATTCAGTCCCAAAACACCCGAAAATTCGATATTTAGGGGTCCCAGAAGCAATCTGTACATGCCTACTCCGTGTTAGAGTATTTTCAAAATACAGGCCAAAAACATACTGAAAATCGATCTTTTAGGTGCCCAAAAGTCGATATGTGCATGCATCTTCTGTACCCTTTTATATCTCAAATTCTGGCCCTAAACACCCGTAAATTCAATATTTTGGGGTCCCAAAAGTAATCGTTACATGCCAACTCATTGCTAGAATATTTTCAAAATATAGGCTAAAAACATGCTAAAAATCGATATTTTAGGTGCCAAAAAGTCGATATCTCAAATTCAGTCCCAAAACATCCGAAAATTCGATATTTAGGGGTCCCAGAAGCGATCTGTACATGCCTACTCAGTGCTAGAGTATTTTCAAAATACATGCCCAAAACATGCTCAAAATCGATGTTCTAGGTGCCCAAAATCAATATGTGCATGAATCTTCTGTACCCGTTTATATATCAAATTCAGGCTCAAAACACCCGAAAATTCAATATTTTGGGGTCCCAGAAGCAATCTGTACATGCCTACTCAGTGCTAGAATATTTTCAAAATATAGGCTAAAAACATGCTAAAAATCGATATTTTAGGTGCCAAAAAGTCGATATCTCAAATTCAGTCCCAAAACACACGAAAATTCGATATTTAGGGGTCCCAGAAGCAATCTGTACATGCCTACTCCGTGTTAGAGTATTTTCAAAATACAGGCCAAAAACATATTGAAAATCGATCTTTTAGGTGACAAAAAGTCGATATGTGCATGCATCTTCTGTACCCTTTTATATCTCAAATTCTGGCCCTAAACACCCGAAAATTCAATATTTTGGGGTCCCAGTAGCAATCTGTACATGCCTACTCAGTGCTAGAATGTTTTCAAAATATAGGCTCAAAACATGCTCAAAATCGATATTTTAGGTCCCGCAAAGTCGATATGTGCTTGCATCTTCTGTACTCGTTTATATCTCAAATTCAAGCTCAAAATACCCGAAAATTCGATATTTTGGGGTCCCAGAAGCGATCTGTACATGCCTACTCAGTGCTAGAATATTTTCAAAATATAGGCTCAAAACATGCTAAAAATCGATATTTTAGGTGGGTAAAGGCGATATCTCAAATTCAGGCCCAAAACACCGGAAAATTCGATATTTTTGGGTCCCAGAAGCGATCTGTACATGCCTACTCAGTGCTAGAATGTTTTCAAAATATAGGCTCAAAACATGCTAAAAATCGATATTTTAGGTGCGTAAAGGCGATATCTCAAATTCAGTCCCAAATCACCCGAAAATACGATATTTAGGGGTCCCAGAAGGGATCTGTACATGCCTACTCCGTGTTTGAGTATTTTCAAAATACAGGCCAAAAACATACTGAAAATCGATCTTTTAGGTCCCCAAAAGTCGATATGTGAATGCATCTTCTGTACCCGTTTATATCTCAAATTCTGGCCCTAAACACCCGAAAATTCGATATTTTTGGGTCCCAGAAGCGATCTGTACATGCCTACTCAGTGCTAGAATGTTTTCAAAATATAGGCTCAAAACATGCTCAAAATCGATATTTTAGGTGCCAAAAGTCGATATGTGCATGCATCTTCTGTACTCGTTTATATCTCAAATTCAGGCTCAAAACACCCGAAAATTCGATATTTTGGGGTCCCAGAAGCGATCTGTACATGCCTACTCAGTGCTAGAGTATTTTCAAAATACATGACCAAAACATGCTGAAAATCGATATTTTAGATGCCCAAAGTCAATATGTTCATGTATCTTCTGTACCTGTTAATATCTTAAATTCAGGCTCAAAACACCCGAAAATTCAATATTTTGGGGTCCCAGAAGCAATCTGTACATGCCTACTCAGTGCTTGAATATTTTCAAAATATAGGCTAAAAACATGCTAAAAATCGAAATTTTAGGTGCCAAAAAGTCGATATCTCAAATTCAGTCCCAAAACTCCCGAAAATTCGATATTTAGGGGTCCCAGAAGCAATCTGTACATGCCTACTCCGTGTTAGAGTATTTTCAAAATACAGGCCAAAACATACTGAAAATCGATCTTTTAGGTGCCCAAAAGTCGATATGTGCATGAATCTTCTGTACCCTTTTATATATCAAATTCTGGCCCTAAACACCCGAAAATTCGATATTTTGGGGTCCCAGAAGCGATCTGTACATGCCTACTCAGTGCTAGAATCTTTTCAAAATATAGGCACAAAACATGCTCAAAATCGATATTTTAGGTGCCCAAAAGTCGATATGTGCATGCATCTTCTTGACTCGTTTATATCTCAAATTCAAGCTCAAAACACCCGAAAATTCGATATTTAGGGGTCCCAGAAGCGATCTGTACATGCCCACTCAGTGCTAGAATATTTTCAAAATATAGGCTCAAATCATGCCAAAAATCGATATTTTAGGTGCGTAAAGGCGATATCTCAAATTCAGGCCCAAAACACCCGAAAATTCGATATTTTGGGGTCTCAAAAGCGATGTGTACATGCCTACTCCGTGTTAGATTATTTTCAAAATACAGGCCCAAAACATGCTTAAAATCGATGTTTTAGGTGCCAAAAAGTCGATATGTGCATGCATCTTCAGTACCCGTTTATATCTCAAATTCAGGCTCAAAATACCCGAAAATTCAATATTTTGGGGTTCCAGAAGCAATCTGTACATGCCTACTCCGTGTTAGAGTATTTTTAAAATACAGGCCCAAAACATGCTGAAAATCGATATTTTAGATGCCCAAAGTCAATATGTGCATGTATCTTCTGTACCCGTTTATATCTCAAATTCAGGCTAAAAAAACCCGAAAATTCGATATTTTGGGGTCCCAGAAGCAATCTGTACATGCCTACTCAGTGCTAGAATATTATCAAAATATAGGCTCAAAACATGCTAAAAATCGATATTTTAGGTACGTAAAGGCGATATCTCAAATTCAGTCCCAAAACACCCGAAAATTCGATATTTAGGGGTCCCAGAAGGGGTCTGTACATGCCTACTCCGTGTTAGAGTATTTTCAAAATACAGGCCAAAAACATACTGAAAATCGATCTTTTAGGTGCCTAAAAGTCGATATGTGCATGCATCTTCTGTACCCGTTTATATCTCAAATTCTGGCCCTAAACACCCGAAAATTCGATATTTTTGGGTCCCAGAAGCGATCTGTACATGCCTACTCAGTGCTAGAATGTTTTCAAAATATAGGCTCAAAACATGCTCAAAATCTATATTTTAGGTGCCCAAAAGTCGATATGTGCATGCATCTTCTGTACTCGTTTATATCTCAAATTCAGGCTCAAAACACCCGAAAATTCGATATTTTGGGGTCCCAGAAGTGATCTGTACATGCCTACTCAGTGCTAGAGTATTTTCAAAATACATGCCCAAAACATGCTGAAAATCGATATTTTAGATGCCCAAAGTCAATATGTGCATGTATCTTCTGTACCCGTTAATATCTCAAATTCAGGCTCAAAACACCCGAAAATTCAATATTTTGGGGTCCCAGAAGCAATCTGTACATGCCTACTCAGTGCTAGAATATTTTCAAAATATAGGCTAAAAACATGCTAAAAATCGAAATTTTAGGTGCCAAAAAGTCGATATCTCAAATTCAGTCCCAAAACACCCGAAAATTCGATATTTAGGGGTCCCAGAAGCAATCTGTACATGCCTACTCCGTGTTAGAGTATTTTCAAAATACAGGCCAAAAACATACTGAAAATCGATCTTTTAGGTGCCCAAAAGTCGATATGTGCATGCATCTTCTGTAACCTTTTATATCTCAAATTCTGGCCCTAAACACCCGTAAATTCAATATTTTGGGGTCCCAAAAGTAATCGGTACATGCCAACTCATTGCTAGAATATTTTCAAAATATAGGCTAAAAACATGCTAAAAATCGATATTTTAGGTGCCAAAAAGTCGATATCTCAAATTCAGTCCCAAAACATCCGAAAATTCGATATTTAGGGGTCCCAGAAGCGATCTGTACATGCCTACTCCGTGTTAGAGTATTTTCAAAATACAGGCATAAAACATGCTCAAAATCGATGTTTTAGGTGCCAAAAAGTCGATATGTGCATGCACCTTCAGTACCCGTTTATATCTCAAATTCAGGCTCAAAACACCCGAAAATTCGATATTTTGGGGTCCCAGAAGCAATCTGAACATGCCTACTCAGTGCTAGAATATTTTCAAAATATAGGCTAAAAACATGCTAAAAATCGATATTTTAGGTGCCAAAAAGTCGATATCTCAAATTAAGGCCCAAAACACCCGAAAATTCGATATTTACGGGTCCCAGAAGCGATCTGTACATGCCTACTCGGTGCTAGAATATTTTCAAAATATAGGCTCAAAACATGCTAAAAATCGATATTTTAGGTGCGTAAAGGCGATATCTCAAATTCAGGCCCAAAACACCCGAAAATTCGATATTTTGGGGTCCCAGAAGCGATGTGTACATGCCTACTCCGTGTTCGAGTATTTTCAAAATACAGGCCCAAAACATGCTCAAAATCGATGTTTTAGGTGCCCAAAAGTCGATATGTGCATGCATCTTCAGTACTCGTTTATATCTCAAATTCAGGGTCAAAACACCCGAAAAATCGATATTTTGGGGTCCCAGAAGCGATCTGTACATGCCTACTCCGTGTTAGAGTATTTTCAAAATACAGGCCCAAAACATGCTGAAAATCGATATATTAGATGCCCAAAGTCAATATGTGCATGTATCTTCTGTACTCGTTTATATCTCAAATTCAGGCTCAAAACACCCGAAAATTCAATATTTTGGGGTCCCAGAAGCAATCTGTACATGCCTACTCAGTGCTAGAATATTTTCAAAATATAGGCTCAAAACATGCTAAAAATCGATATTTTAGGTGCGTAAAGGCGATATCTCAAATTCAGGCCCAAAACACCCGAAAATTCGATATTTTGGGGTCCCAGAAGCGATGTGTACATGCCTACTCCGTGTTCGAGTATTTTCAAAATACAGGCCCAAAACATGCTCAAAATCGATGTTTTAGGTGCCCAAAAGTCGATATGTGCATGCATCTTCAGTACTCGTTTATATCTCAAATTCAGGGTCAAAACACCCGAAAAATCGATATTTTGGGGTCCCAGAAGCGATCTGTACATGCCTACTCCGTGTTAGAGTATTTTCAAAATACAGGCCCAAAACATGCTGAAAATCGATATATTAGATGCCCAAAGTCAATATGTGCATGTATCTTCTGTACTCGTTTATATCTCAAATTCAGGCTCAAAACACCCGAAAATTCAATATTTTGGGGTCCCAGAAGCAATCTGTACATGCCTACTCAGTGCTAGAATATTTTCAAAATATAGGCTAAAAACATGCTAAAAATCGATATTTTATGTGCCAAAAAGTCGATATCTCAAATTCAGTCCCAAAACACCCGAAAATTCGATATTTAGAGGTCCCAGAAGGGATCTGTACATGCCTACTCCGTGTTATAGTATTTTCAAAATACAGGCCAAAAACATACTGAAAATCGATCTTTTAGGTGCCCAAAAGTCGATATGTGCATGCATCTTCTGTACCCGTTTATATCTCAAATTCTGGCCCTAAACACCCAAAAATTCGATATTTTGGGGTCCCAGAAGCGATCTGTACATGCCTACTCAGTACTAGAATGTTTTCAAAATATAGGCTCAAAACATGCTCAAAATCGATATTTTAGGTGCCCAAAAGTCGATATGTGCATGCATCTTCTTTTCTTGTTCATATCTCAAATTCAGGCTCAAAACACTCGAAAATTCGATATTTTGGGGTCCCAGAAGCGATCTGTACATGTCTACACAGTGCTAGAATATTTTCAAAATATAGGCTCAAAACATGCTAAAATTGATATTTTAGGTACGTAAAGGTGATATCACAAATTCAGGCCCCAAACACCCGAAACTTCGATATTATGGGGTCCCAGAAGCGATCTGTACATGCCCACTCCGTGTTAGAGTATTTACAAAATACAGGCCCAAAACATGCTCAAAATCGATGTTTTTGGTGCCCAAAAGTCGATATGTGCATGCATCTTCTGTACCCGTTTATATCTCAAATTCAGGCTCAAAACACCCGAAAATTCAATATTTTGGGGTCCCAGAAGCAATCTGTACATGCCTACTCAGTGCTAGAATGTTTTCAAAATATAGGCTCAAAACATGCTCAAAATCGATATTTTAGGTGCCCAAAAGTCGATATGTGCATGCATCTTCTGTACTCGTTTATATCTCAAATTCAGGCTCAAAACTCCCGAAAATTCGATATTTTGGGGTCCCAGAAGCGATCTGTACATGCCTACTCAGTGCTAGAATATTTTCAAAATATAGGCTCGAAACATGCTAAAAATCGATATTTTTGGTGCGTAAAGGCGATATATCAAATTCAGGCCCAAAACACCCGAAAATTCGATATTATAGGGTCCCAGAAGCGATCTGTACATGCCTTCTCCGTGTTAGAGTATTTACAAAATACAGGCCCAAAACATGCTCAAAATCGATGTTTTAGGTGCCCAAAAGTCGATATGTGCATGCATCTTCAGTACCCGTTTATATCTCAAATTCAGGCTCAAAATACCCGAAAATTCGATATTTTGGGGTCCCAGAAGCGATCTGTACATGCCTACTCCGTGTTAGAGTATTTTCAAAATACATGCCCAAAACATGCTGCAAATCGATATTTTAGATGCCCAAAGTCGATATGTGCATGTATCTTCTGTACCCGTTTATATCTCAAATTCAGGCTCAAAACACCCGAAAATTCAATATTTTGGGGTCCCAGAAGCAATCTGTACATGCCTACTCAGTGCTAGAATATTTTCAAAATATAGGCTAAAAACATGCTAAAAATCGATATTTTAGGTGCCAAAAAGTCGGTATCTCATATTCAGTCCCAAAACACCCGAAAATTCGATATTTTGGGGTCCCAGAAGCGATCTGTACATGCTTACTCCGTGTTAGAGTATTTTCAAAATACTGGCCAAAAATATACTGTTACGTCGTGATATAACAACGCTGTGAAACAGGGGTAGTCAAGATGTTAGTGAAGATGTTCTCTTCACTTGGGGTAATGGCAAGTCAAGTAGTCTCTCTCTTTTATTACATTACAAGGTACATGGCCAAACAAATAATAAAAATAAAAGCATTGCTTCCTTCAGGTTGCATATTGCATATGAAGCTTTATAGCTAACCTGGAAAGCCAAACTAACAATACAATCGTGTAACACCTCCCCCCCTAAAAGAACGAAATTTCCCGTGAGAAATTTCGGCCTTTTTACAATCTCGAGGGGAAATAGAATACATGTCATAGAAAAGATGACAACAAGGAACAAGGAGAAACTGGAGACTCTTCTGCCATGCCCACGCCCTTGGTTGAACTGCTCGGAGGAAAATATCGGGCATGCCCTTGACCAGTTGTGCTTGGGATTCCCCACAAGTTGGCAGGTGTGTCTTCCATACCGAACGGGATAACGGTCCTCCTGTATGTTTTCCAAGTGCCAAGATACCCAGCCCTTCCACAACTTTTACGTTTCCTGTATGTTTTCCTTATGCGAAGATGTCCAGCCAATCCCACTACGACAGCGACAACAACGACCAATAATCAACAATCACCACTAATCACCAAAACCACCAATAACCAATAATCACCAAAACCACCAATGCGACAGCGAGCGCCAATAATCACCGAAACCACCAATGCGACAGCGAGCGCCAATAATCACCGAAACCACCAATGCGACAGCGAGCGCAAATAATCACCAAAACCACCAATGCGACAGCGAGCGCAACAGGGCTGGACACTATCTCCACCAAAGGCACAGGAAACTCAGGGACAGGTATACTGGGGCTAGGAAACACGGCACTGGAAACTCAGGGACAGGGTTTTATCTTCACCCTCCTGTGGTCCTGGGAACTGGTATACACTCCACAGCATCAAGGAAGGTCACTGTTCCCAGTCCAAGCTGTCAAGTAGGCAAGCGCTGACACATATCATTCCTATTCATCCGCCAATGCTATTTTAACCCATATGTACCCAGGGAGCATTGTTACGTGACATGAGGAGAACTACGAGTCTTATACACAGCTCGTCCCCTTCAGGGTCTTCCAGGCAAGGATAGTGTTGTATCCCTCTGCTTCAACATCAGCATTTTCTTCCAGTCAGTTGATCTTCATCAGCAAACATTTCGACATCCTTGATCATGCGGTCAATGTCCAAGGTAGTTGAAAAGATCTGGCTCCTTTTGTAGGGATGACACTATTGGCATCAAAGGGAACACAAAGAACGCAGAGAGAGACAACAAAACGACAAAGAACGAAGAGAGAGACAACAAACAACTGACTGCACATTACCCCGACATCTTGACTACCATCCTGGAGAGGTCGCCATTTTGTTATGTCGTGATGTAACAACGCTGTGAAACAGGGGTAGTCAAGATGTTAGTGAAGATGTTCTCTTCACTTGGGGTAATGGCAAGTCAAGTAGTCTCTCTCTTTTATTACATTACAAGGTACATGGCCAAACAAATAATAAAAATAAAAGCATTGCTTCCTTCAGGTTGCATATTGCATATGAAGCTTTATAGCTAACCTGGAAAGCCAAACTAACAATACAATCGTGTAACAATACTGAAAATCGATCTTTTATGTGCCCAAAAGTCGATATGTGCATGCATCTTCTGTACCCGTTTATATCTCAAATTCTGGCCCTAAACACCCAAAAATTAAATATTTTGGGGTCCCAGAAGCGATCTGTACATGCCTACTCAGTGCTAGAATGTTTTCAAAATGTAGGCTCAAAACATGCTCAAAATCGATATTTTAGGTGCCCAAAAGTCAATATGTGCATGCATCTTCTTGACTCGTTTATATCTCAAATTCAGGCTCAAAACACCCGAAAATTCGATATTTACGGGTCCCAGAAGCGATCTGTACATGCCTACTCAGTGCTAGAATATTTTCAATATATAGGCTCAAAACATGCTAAAAATCGATATTTTAGGTGCGTAAAGGTGATATCTCAAATTCAGGCCCAAAACACCCGAAAATTCGATATTTTGGGGTCCCAGAAGCGATGTGTACATGCCTACTCCGTGTTAGAGTATTTTAAAAATACAGGCCCAAAACATGCTCAAAATCGATGTTTTAGGTGCCAAAAAGTCGATATGTGCATGCATCTTCAGTACCCGTTTATATCTCAAATTCAGGCTCAAAACACCCGAAAATTCAATATTTTGGGGTTCCAGAAGCGATCTGTACATGCCTACTCCGTGTTAGAGTATTTTTAAAATACAGGCCCAAAACATGCTGAAAATCGAAATTTTAGATGTCCAAAGTCAATATGTGCATGTATCTTCTGTACCCGTTTATATCTCAAATTCAGGCTCAACACACCCGAAAATTCAATATTTTGGGGTCCCAGAAGCAATCTGTCCATGCCTACTCAGTGCTAAAATATTATCAAAATATAGGCTCAAAACATGCTAAAAATCGATATTTTAAGTGCGTAAAGGCGATATCTCAAATTCAGTCCCAAAACACCCGAAAATTCGATATTTATGGGTCCCAGAAGGGATCTGTACATGCCCACTCCGTGTTAGAGTATTTTCAAAATACAGGCCAAAAACATACTGAAAATCGATCTTTTAGGTGCCTAAAAGTCGATATGTGCATGCATCTTCTGTACCCGTTTATATCTCAAATTCTGGCCCTAAACACCCGAAAATTCGATATTTTTGGGTCCCAGAAGCGATCTGTACATGCCTACTCAGTGCTAGAATGTTTTCAAAATATAGGCTCAAAACATGCTCAAAATCTATATTTTAGGTGCCCAAAAGTCGATATGTGCATGCATCTTCCGTACTCGTTTATATCTCAAATTCAGGCTCAAAACACCCGAAAATTCAATATTTTGGGGTCCCAGAAGCAATCTGTACATGCCTACTCAGTGCTAGAATGTTTTCAAAATATAGGCTCAAAACATGCTCAAATTCGATATTTTAGGTGCCCAAAAGTCGATATGTGTATGCATCTTCTGTATTCGTTTATATCTCAAATTCAAGCTCAAAACACCCGAAAATTTGATATTTTGGGGTCCCAGAAGCGATCTATACATGCCTAATCAGTGCTAGAATATTTTCAAAATATAGGCTCAAAACATGCTAAAAATCGATATTTTAGGTGCGTAAAGGCGATATCTCAAATTCAGTCCCAAAACACCCGAAAATTCGATATTTTGGGGTCCCAGAAGCAATCTGTACATGCGTACTCCGTGTTAGAGTATTTTCAAAATACAGGCCGAAAACATGCTCAAAATCGATGTTTTAGGTGCCCAAAAGTCGATATGTGCATGCATCTTCAGTACCCGTTAATATCTCAAATTCAGGCTCAAAACACCCGAAAATTCAATATTTTGGGGTCCCAGAAGCAATCTGTACATGCCTACTCAGTGCTAGAATATTTTCAAAATATAGGCTAAAAACATGCTAAAAATCGAAATTTTAGGTGCCAAAAAGTCGATATCTCAAATTCAGTCCCAAAACACCCGAAAATTCGATATTTTGGGGTCCCAGAAGCAATCTGTACATGCGTACTCCGTGTTAGAGTATTTTCAAAATACAGGCCCAAAACATGCTCAAAATCGATGTTTTAGGTGCCCAAAAGTCGATATGTGCATGCATTTTCAGTACCCGTTTATATATCAAATTCAGGCTCAAAACACCCGAAAATTCGATATTTTGGGGTCCCAGAAGCGATCTGTACATGCCTACTCCGTGTTAGAGTATTTTCAAAATACAGGCCCAAAACATGTTGAAAATCGATATTTTAGATGCCCAAAGTCAATATGTGCATGCATCTTCTGTACCCGTTTATATATCAAATTTTGGCTCAAAACACCCGAAAATTCAATATTTTGGGCTCCCAGAAGCGATTTGTACATGCCTACTCAGTGCTAGAATATTTTCAATATATAGGTAAAAAACATGCACAAAATCGATATTTTAGGTGCCCAAAAGTCGATATGTGCATGCATCTTCTGTACCCGTTTATATCTCAAATTCTGGCCTTAAACACCCGAAAATTCAATATTTTGGGGTCCCAAAAGTAATCTGTACATGCCTACTCAGTGCTAGAATATTTTCAAAATATAGGCTAAAAACATGCTAAAAATCGATATTTTAGGTGCCAAAAAGTCGATATCTCAAATTAAGGCCCAAAACACCCGAAAATTCGATATTTAGGGGTCCCAGAAGCGATCTGTACATGCCTACTCCGTGTTAGAGTATTTTCAAAATACAGGCATAAAACATGCTCAAAATCGATGTTTTAGGTGCCAAAAAGTCGATATGTGCATGCACCTTCAGTACCCGTTTATATCTCAAATTCAGGCTCAAAACACCCGAAAATTCAATATTTTGGGGTTCCAGAAGCGATCTGTACATGCCTACTCCGTGTTAGAGTATTTTTAAAATACAGGCCCAAAACATGCTGAAAATCGAAATTTTAGATGTCCAAAGTCAATATGTGCATGTATCTTCTGTACCCGTTTATATCTCAAATTCAGGCTCAACACACCCGAAAATTCAATATTTTGGGGTCCCAGAAGCAATCTGTCCATGCCTACTCAGTGCTAAAATATTATCAAAATATAGGCTCAAAACATGCTAAAAATCGATATTTTAAGTGCGTAAAGGCGATATCTCAAATTCAGTCCCAAAACACCCGAAAATTCGATATTTATGGGTCCCAGAAGGGATCTGTACATGCCCACTCCGTGTTAGAGTATTTTCAAAATACAGGCCAAAAACATACTGAAAATCGATCTTTTAGGTGCCTAAAAGTCGATATGTGCATGCATCTTCTGTACCCGTTTATATCTCAAATTCTGGCCCTAAACACCCGAAAATTCGATATTTTTGGGTCCCAGAAGCGATCTGTACATGCCTACTCAGTGCTAGAATGTTTTCAAAATATAGGCTCAAAACATGCTCAAAATCTATATTTTAGGTGCCCAAAAGTCGATATGTGCATGCATCTTCCGTACTCGTTTATATCTCAAATTCAGGCTCAAAACACCCGAAAATTCAATATTTTGGGGTCCCAGAAGCAATCTGTACATGCCTACTCAGTGCTAGAATGTTTTCAAAATATAGGCTCAAAACATGCTCAAATTCGATATTTTAGGTGCCCAAAAGTCGATATGTGTATGCATCTTCTGTATTCGTTTATATCTCAAATTCAAGCTCAAAACACCCGAAAATTTGATATTTTGGGGTCCCAGAAGCGATCTATACATGCCTAATCAGTGCTAGAATATTTTCAAAATATAGGCTCAAAACATGCTAAAAATCGATATTTTAGGTGCGTAAAGGCGATATCTCAAATTCAGTCCCAAAACACCCGAAAATTCGATATTTTGGGGTCCCAGAAGCAATCTGTACATGCGTACTCCGTGTTAGAGTATTTTCAAAATACAGGCCGAAAACATGCTCAAAATCGATGTTTTAGGTGCCCAAAAGTCGATATGTGCATGCATCTTCAGTACCCGTTAATATCTCAAATTCAGGCTCAAAACACCCGAAAATTCAATATTTTGGGGTCCCAGAAGCAATCTGTACATGCCTACTCAGTGCTAGAATATTTTCAAAATATAGGCTAAAAACATGCTAAAAATCGAAATTTTAGGTGCCAAAAAGTCGATATCTCAAATTCAGTCCCAAAACACCCGAAAATTCGATATTTTGGGGTCCCAGAAGCAATCTGTACATGCGTACTCCGTGTTAGAGTATTTTCAAAATACAGGCCCAAAACATGCTCAAAATCGATGTTTTAGGTGCCCAAAAGTCGATATGTGCATGCATTTTCAGTACCCGTTTATATATCAAATTCAGGCTCAAAACACCCGAAAATTCGATATTTTGGGGTCCCAGAAGCGATCTGTACATGCCTACTCCGTGTTAGAGTATTTTCAAAATACAGGCCCAAAACATGTTGAAAATCGATATTTTAGATGCCCAAAGTCAATATGTGCATGCATCTTCTGTACCCGTTTATATATCAAATTTTGGCTCAAAACACCCGAAAATTCAATATTTTGGGCTCCCAGAAGCGATTTGTACATGCCTACTCAGTGCTAGAATATTTTCAATATATAGGTAAAAAACATGCACAAAATCGATATTTTAGGTGCCCAAAAGTCGATATGTGCATGCATCTTCTGTACCCGTTTATATCTCAAATTCTGGCCTTAAACACCCGAAAATTCAATATTTTGGGGTCCCAAAAGTAATCTGTACATGCCTACTCAGTGCTAGAATATTTTCAAAATATAGGCTAAAAACATGCTAAAAATCGATATTTGAGGTGCCAAAAAGTCGATATCTCAAATTAAGGCCCAAAACACCCGAAAATTCGATATTTAGGGGTCCCAGAAGCGATCTGTACATGCCTACTCCGTGTTAGAGTATTTTCAAAATACAGGCATAAAACATGCTCAAAATCGATGTTTTAGGTGCCAAAAAGTCGATATGTGCATGCACCTTCAGTACCCGTTTATATCTCAAATTCAGGCTCAAAACACCCGAAAATTCGATATTTTGGGGTCCCAGAAGCAATCTGAACATGCCTACTCAGTGCTAGAATATTTTCAAAATATAGGCTAAAAACATGCTAAAAATCGATATTTTAGGTGCCAAAAAGTTGATATCTCAAATTCAGTCCCAAAACATCCGAAAATTCGATATTTAGGGGTCCCAGAAGCGATCTGTACATGCCTACTCCGTGTTAGAGTATTTTCAAAATACAGGCATAAAACATGCTCAAAATCGATGTTTTAGGTGCCAAAAAGTCGATATGTGCATGCACCTTCAGTACCCGTTTATATCTCAAATTCAGGCTCAAAACACCCGAAAATTCGATATTTTGGGGTCCCAGAAGCAATCTGAACATGCCTACTCAGTGCTAGAATATTTTCAAAATATAGGCTAAAAACATGCTAAAAATCGATATTTTAGGTGCCAAAAAGTCGATATCTCAAATTAAGGCCCAAAACACCCGAAAATTCGATATTTAGGGGTCCCAGAAGCGATCTGTACATGCCTACTCGGTGCTAGAATATTTTCAAAATATAGGCTCAAAACATGCTAAAAATCGATATTTTAGGTGCGTAAAGGCGATATCTCAAATTCAGGCCCAAAACACCCGAAAATTCGATATTTTGGGGTCCCAGAAGCGATGTGTACATGCCTACTCCGTGTTCGAGTATTTTCAAAATACAGGCCCAAAATATGCTCAAAATCGATGTTTTAGGTGCCCAAAAGTCGATATGTGCATGCATCTTCAGTACCCGTTTATATCTCAAATTCAGGCTCAAAACACCCGAAAATTCGATATTTTGGGGTCCCAGAAGCGATCAGTACATGCCTACTCCGTGTTAGAGTATTTTCAAAATACAGGCCCAAAACATGCTGAAAATCGATATATTAGATGCCCAAAGTCAATATGTGCATGTATCTTCTGTACTCGTTTATATCTCAAATTCAGGCTCAAAACACCCGAAAATTCAATATTTTGGGGTCCCAGAAGCAATCTGTACATACCTACTCAGTGCTAGAATATTTTTAAAATATAGGCTCAAAACATGCTCAAAATCTATATTTTAGGTGCCCAAAAGTCGATATGTGCATGCATCTTCTGTACTCGTTTATATCTCAAATTCAGGCTCAAAACACCCGAAAATTCGATATTTTGGGGTCACAGAAGCGATCTGTACATGCCTACTCAGTGCTAGAGTATTTTCAAAATACATGCCCAAAACATGCTGAAAATCGATATTTTAGATGCCCAAAGTCAATATGTGCATGTATCTTCTGTACCCGTTAATATCTCAAATTCAGGCTCAAAACACCCGAAAATTCAATATTTTGGGGTCCCAGAAGCAATCTGTACATGCCTACTCAGTGCTAGAATATTTTCAAAATATAGGCTAAAAACATGCTAAAAATCGAAATTTTAGGTGCCAAAAAGTCGATATCTCAAATTCAGTCCCAAAACACCCGAAAATTCGATATTTAGGGGTCCCAGAAGCAATCTGTACATGCTTACTCCGTGTTAGAATATTTTCAAAATACAGGCCAAAAACATACTGAAAATCGATCTTTTAGGTGCCCAAAAGACGATATGTGCATGCATCTGCAGTACCCGTTAATATCTCAAATTCAGGCTCAAAACACCAGAAAATTCAATATTTTGGGGTCCCAGAAGCAATCTGTACATGCCTACTCAGTGCTAAAATATTTTCAAAATATGGGCTAAAAACATGCTAAAAATCGAAATTTTAGGTGCCAAAAAGTCGATATCTCAAATTCAGTCCCAAAACACCCGAAAATTCGATATTTAGGGGTCCCAGAAGCAATCTGTACATGCTTACTCCGTGTTAGAGTATTTTCAAAATACAGGCCAAAAACATACTGAAAATCGATATTTTAGGAGCCCAAAAGTCAATATGTGCATGCATCTTCTGTACCCTTTTATATCTCAAATTCTGGCCCTAAACACCCCAAAATTCAATATTTTGGGGTCCCAGAAGCGATCTGTACATGCCTACTCAGTGCTAGAATGTTTTCAAAATATAGGCTCAAAACATGCTCAAATTCGATATTTTAGGTGCCCAAAAGTCGATATGTGTATGCATCTTCTGTATTCGTTTATATCTCAAATTCAAGCTCAAAACACCCGAAAATTCGATATTTTGGGGTCCCAGAAGCGATCTGTACATGCCTACTCAGTGCTAGAATATTTTCAAAATATAGGCTCAAAACATGCTAAAAATCGATATTTTAGGTGCGTAAAGGCGATATCTCAAATTCAGTCCCAAAACACCCGAAAATTCGATATTTTGGGGTCTCAGAAGCAATCTGTACATGCGTACTCCGTGTTAGAGTATTTTCAAAATACAGGCCCAAAACATATTGAAAATCGATCTTTTAGGAGCCCAAAAGTCGATATGTGCATGCATCTTCTGTACCCTTTTATATCTCAAATTCTGGCCATAAACACCCCAAAATTCAATATTTTGGTGTCCCAGAAGCGATCTGTACATGCCTACTCAGTGCTAGAATGTTTTCAAAATATAGGCTCAAAACATGCTCAAATTCGATATTTTAGGTGCCCAAAAGTCGATATGTGTATGCATCTTCTGTATTCGTTTATATCTCAAATTCAAGCTCAAAACACCCGAAAATTCGATATTTTGGGGTCCCAGAAGCGATCTGTATATGCCTACTCAGTGCTAGAATATTTTCAAAATATAGGCTCAAAACATGCTAAAAATCTATATTTTAGGTGCGTAAAGGCGATATCTCAAATTCAGTCCCAAAACACCCGAAAATTCGATATTTTGGGGTCCCAAAAGTAATCTGTACATGCCTACTCAGTGCTAGAATATTTTCAAAATATAGGCTAAAAACATGCTAAAAATCGATATTTTAGGTTCCAAAAAGTCGATATCTCAAATTAAGGCCCAAAACACCCGAAAATTCGATATTTAGGGGTCCTAGAAGCGATCTGTACATGCCTACTCCGTGTTAGAGTATTTTCAAAATACAGGCCAAAAACATACTGAAAATCGATCTTTTAGGTGCCCAAAAGTCGATATGTGCATGCATCTTCTGTACCCGTTTATATCTCAAATTTTGGCCCTAAATACCCAAAAATTCGATATTTTGGGGTCCCAGAAGCGATCTGTACATGCCTACTCAGTGCTAGAATGTTTTCAAAATATAGGCTCAAAACATGCTAAAAATCGATATTTTAAGTATCCAAAGTCGATATGTGCATGCATCATCTGTACCCGTTTATATCTCAAATTCAGGCTTAAAACACCCGAAAATTCGATATTTTGGGGTCCCAGAAGTGATCTGTACATGCCTACTTAGTGCTAGAATATTTTCAAAATATAGGCCCAAAACATGCTAAAAATCGATATTTTAGGTGCCCAAATTCGATATCTCAAATTCAGGCCCAAAACACCCGAAAATTCGATAATTGGGGGTCACATAAGCGAACTGTACATGCCTATTCCATGTTAGAGTATTTTCAAAATACAGGCCCAAAACATACTAAAAATCGATCATTTAGGTACCTAAAAGTCGATATGTGCATGCATCTTCTGTACGCGTTTCTATCTCAAATTCAGGCTGAAAACACCCGAAAATTCGATATTTTGGGGTCCCAGAAGCGATCTGTACATGCCTACTCAGTGCTAGAATAATTTCAAAGTATAGGCTCGAAACATGCTAAAAATCGATATTTTAGGTGCGTAAAGGCGATATCTCAAATTCAGGCCTAAAACACCCGAAAATTCGATATTATAGGGTCCCAGAAGCGATCTGTACATGCCTTCTCCGTGTTAGAGTATTTACAAAATACAGACCCAAAACATGCTCAAAATCGATGTTTTAGGTGCCCAAAAGTCGATATGTGCATGCATCTTCAGTACCCGTTTATATCTCAAATTCAGGCTCAAAACACCCGAAAATTCGATATTTTGGGGTCCCAGAAGCGATCTGTACATGCCTACTCAGTGCTAGAATATTTTCAAAATATAGGCTAAAAACATGCTAAAAATCGAAATTTTAGGTGCCAAAAAGTCGATATCTCAAATTCAGTCCCAAAACACCCGAAAATTCGATATTTTGGGGTCCCAGAAGCGATGTGTACATGCCTACTCCGTGTTCGAGTATTTTCAAAATACAGGCCCAAAACATGCTCAAAATCGATGTTTTAGGTGCCCAAAAGTCGATATGTGCATGCATCTTCAGTACTCGTTTATATCTCAAATTCAGGGTCAAAACACCCGAAAAATCGATATTTTGGGGTCCCAGAAGCGATCTGTACATGCCTACTCCGTGTTAGAGTATTTTCAAAATACAGGCCCAAAACATGCTGAAAATCGATATATTAGATGCCCAAAGTCAATATGTGCATGTATCTTCTGTACTCGTTTATATCTCAAATTCAGGCTCAAAACACCCGAAAATTCAATATTTTGGGGTCCCAGAAGCAATCTGTACATGCCTACTCAGTGCTAGAATATTTTCAAAATATAGGCTAAAAACATGCTAAAAATCGATATTTTATGTGCCAAAAAGTCGATATCTCAAATTCAGTCCCAAAACACCCGAAAATTCGATATTTAGAGGTCCCAGAAGGGATCTGTACATGCCTACTCCGTGTTATAGTATTTTCAAAATACAGGCCAAAAACATACTGAAAATCGATCTTTTAGGTGCCCAAAAGTCGATATGTGCATGCATCTTCTGTACTCGTTTATATCTCAAATTCAGGCTCAAAACTCCCGAAAATTCGATATTTTGGGGTCCCAGAAGCGATCTGTACATGCCTACTCAGTGCTAGAATATTTTCAAAATATAGGCTCGAAACATGCTAAAAATCGATATTTTTGGTGCGTAAAGGCGATATATCAAATTCAGGCCCAAAACACCCGAAAATTCGATATTATAGGGTCCCAGAAGCGATCTGTACATGCCTTCTCCGTGTTAGAGTATTTACAAAATACAGGCCCAAAACATGCTCAAAATCGATGTTTTAGGTGCCCAAAAGTCGATATGTGCATGCATCTTCAGTACCCGTTTATATCTCAAATTCAGGCTCAAAATACCCGAAAATTCGATATTTTGGGGTCCCAGAAGCGATCTGTACATGCCTACTCCGTGTTAGAGTATTTTCAACATGCATGCCCAAAACATGCTGCAAATCGATATTTTAGATGCCCAAAGTCGATATGTGCATGTATCTTCTGTACCCGTTTATATCTCAAATTCAGGCTCAAAACACCCGAAAATTCAATATTTTGGGGTCCCAGAAGCAATCTGTACATGCCTACTCAGTGCTAGAATATTTTCAAAATATAGGCTAAAAACATGCTAAAAATCGATATTTTAGGTGCCAAAAAGTCGGTATCTCATATTCAGTCCCAAAACACCCGAAAATTCGATATTTTGGGGTCCCAGAAGCGATCTGTACATGCTTACTCCGTGTTAGAGTATTTTCAAAATACTGGCCAAAAATATACTGTTACGTCGTGATATAACAACGCTGTGAAACAGGGGTAGTCAAGATGTTAGTGAAGATGTTCTCTTCACTTGGGGTAATGGCAAGTCAAGTAGTCTCTCTCTTTTATTACATTACAAGGTACATGGCCAAACAAATAATAAAAATAAAAGCATTGCTTCCTTCAGGTTGCATATTGCATATGAAGCTTTATAGCTAACCTGGAAAGCCAAACTAACAATACAATCGTGTAACACCTCCCCCCCTAAAAGAACGAAATTTCCCGTGAGAAATTTCGGCCTTTTTACAATCTCGAGGGGAAATAGAATACATGTCATAGAAAAGATGACAACAAGTAACAAGGAGAAACTGGAGACTCTTCTGCCATGCCCACGCCCTTGGTTGAACTGCTCGGAGGAAAATATCGGGCATGCCCTTGACCAGTTGTGCTTGGGATTCCCCACAAGTTGGCAGGTGTGTCTTCCATACCGAACGGGATAACGGTCCTCCTGTATGTTTTCCAAGTGCCAAGATACCCAGCCCTTCCACAACTTTTACGTTTCCTGTATGTTTTCCTTATGCGAAGATGTCCAGCCAATCCCACTACGACAGCGACAACAACGACCAATAATCAACAATCACCACTAATCACCAAAACCACCAATAACCAATAATCACCAAAACCACCAATGCGACAGCGAGCGCCAATAATCACCGAAACCACCAATGCGACAGCGAGCGCCAATAATCACCGAAACCACCAATGCGACAGCGAGCGCAAATAATCACCAAAACCACCAATGCGACAGCGAGCGCAACAGGGCTGGACACTATCTCCACCAAAGGCACAGGAAACTCAGGGACAGGTATACTGGGGCTAGGAAACACGGCACTGGAAACTCAGGGACAGGGTTTTATCTTCACCCTCCTGTGGTCCTGGGAACTGGTATACACTCCACAGCATCAAGGAAGGTCACTGTTCCCAGTCCAAGCTGTCAAGTAGGCAAGCGCTGACACATATCATTCCTATTCATCCGCCAATGCTATTTTAACCCATATGTACCCAGGGAGCATTGTTACGTGACATGAGGAGAACTACGAGTCTTATACACAGCTCGTCCCCTTCAGGGTCTTCCAGGCAAGGATAGTGTTGTATCCCTCTGCTTCAACATCAGCATTTTCTTCCAGTCAGTTGATCTTCATCAGCAAACATTTCGACATCCTTGATCATGCGGTCAATGTCCAAGGTAGTTGAAAAGATCTGGCTCCTTTTGTAGGGATGACACTATTGGCATCAAAGGGAACACAAAGAACGCAGAGAGAGACAACAAAACGACAAAGAACGAAGAGAGAGACAACAAACAACTGACTGCACATTACCCCGACATCTTGACTACCATCCTGGAGAGGTCGCCATTTTGTTATGTCGTGATGTAACAACGCTGTGAAACAGGGGTAGTCAAGATGTTAGTGAAGATGTTCTCTTCACTTGGGGTAATGGCAAGTCAAGTAGTCTCTCTCTTTTATTACATTACAAGGTACATGGCCAAACAAATAATAAAAATAAAAGCATTGCTTCCTTCAGGTTGCATATTGCATATGAAGCTTTATAGCTAACCTGGAAAGCCAAACTAACAATACAATCGTGTAACAATACTGAAAATCGATCTTTTATGTGCCCAAAAGTCGATATGTGCATGCATCTTCTGTACCCGTTTATATCTCAAATTCTGGCCCTAAACACCCAAAAATTAAATATTTTGGGGTCCCAGAAGCGATCTGTACATGCCTACTCAGTGCTAGAATGTTTTCAAAATGTAGGCTCAAAACATGCTCAAAATCGATATTTTAGGTGCCCAAAAGTCAATATGTGCATGCATCTTCTTGACTCGTTTATATCTCAAATTCAGGCTCAAAACACCCGAAAATTCGATATTTACGGGTCCCAGAAGCGATCTGTACATGCCTACTCAGTGCTAGAATATTTTCAATATATAGGCTCAAAACATGCTAAAAATCGATATTTTAGGTGCGTAAAGGTGATATCTCAAATTCAGTCCCAAAACACCCGAAAATTCGATATTTATGGGTCCCAGAAGGGATCTGTACATGCCCACTCCGTGTTAGAGTATTTTCAAAATACAGGCCAAAAACATACTGAAAATCGATCTTTTAGGTGCCTAAAAGTCGATATGTGCATGCATCTTCTGTACCCGTTTATATCTCAAATTCTGGCCCTAAACACCCGAAAATTCGATATTTTTGGGTCCCAGAAGCGATCTGTACATGCCTACTCAGTGCTAGAATGTTTTCAAAATATAGGCTCAAAACATGCTCAAAATCTATATTTTAGGTGCCCAAAAGTCGATATGTGCATGCATCTTCCGTACTCGTTTATATCTCAAATTCAGGCTCAAAACACCCGAAAATTCAATATTTTGGGGTCCCAGAAGCAATCTGTACATGCCTACTCAGTGCTAGAATGTTTTCAAAATATAGGCTCAAAACATGCTCAAATTCGATATTTTAGGTGCCCAAAAGTCGATATGTGTATGCATCTTCTGTATTCGTTTATATCTCAAATTCAAGCTCAAAACACCCGAAAATTTGATATTTTGGGGTCCCAGAAGCGATCTATACATGCCTAATCAGTGCTAGAATATTTTCAAAATATAGGCTCAAAACATGCTAAAAATCGATATTTTAGGTGCGTAAAGGCGATATCTCAAATTCAGTCCCAAAACACCCGAAAATTCGATATTTTGGGGTCCCAGAAGCAATCTGTACATGCGTACTCCGTGTTAGAGTATTTTCAAAATACAGGCCGAAAACATGCTCAAAATCGATGTTTTAGGTGCCCAAAAGTCGATATGTGCATGCATCTTCAGTACCCGTTAATATCTCAAATTCAGGCTCAAAACACCCGAAAATTCAATATTTTGGGGTCCCAGAAGCAATCTGTACATGCCTACTCAGTGCTAGAATATTTTCAAAATATAGGCTAAAAACATGCTAAAAATCGAAATTTTAGGTGCCAAAAAGTCGATATCTCAAATTCAGTCCCAAAACACCCGAAAATTCGATATTTTGGGGTCCCAGAAGCAATCTGTACATGCGTACTCCGTGTTAGAGTATTTTCAAAATACAGGCCCAAAACATGCTCAAAATCGATGTTTTAGGTGCCCAAAAGTCGATATGTGCATGCATTTTCAGTACCCGTTTATATATCAAATTCAGGCTCAAAACACCCGAAAATTCGATATTTTGGGGTCCCAGAAGCGATCTGTACATGCCTACTCCGTGTTAGAGTATTTTCAAAATACAGGCCCAAAACATGTTGAAAATCGATATTTTAGATGCCCAAAGTCAATATGTGCATGCATCTTCTGTACCCGTTTATATATCAAATTTTGGCTCAAAACACCCGAAAATTCAATATTTTGGGCTCCCAGAAGCGATTTGTACATGCCTACTCAGTGCTAGAATATTTTCAATATATAGGTAAAAAACATGCACAAAATCGATATTTTAGGTGCCCAAAAGTCGATATGTGCATGCATCTTCTGTACCCGTTTATATCTCAAATTCTGGCCTTAAACACCCGAAAATTCAATATTTTGGGGTCCCAAAAGTAATCTGTACATGCCTACTCAGTGCTAGAATATTTTCAAAATATAGGCTAAAAACATGCTAAAAATCGATATTTTAGGTGCCAAAAAGTCGATATCTCAAATTAAGGCCCAAAACACCCGAAAATTCGATATTTAGGGGTCCCAGAAGCGATCTGTACATGCCTACTCCGTGTTAGAGTATTTTCAAAATACAGGCATAAAACATGCTCAAAATCGATGTTTTAGGTGCCAAAAAGTCGATATGTGCATGCACCTTCAGTACCCGTTTATATCTCAAATTCAGGCTCAAAACACCCGAAAATTCGATATTTTGGGGTCCCAGAAGCAATCTGAACATGCCTACTCAGTGCTAGAATATTTTCAAAATATAGGCTAAAAACATGCTAAAAATCGATATTTTAGGTGCCAAAAAGTTGATATCTCAAATTCAGTCCCAAAACATCCGAAAATTCGATATTTAGGGGTCCCAGAAGCGATCTGTACATGCCTACTCCGTGTTAGAGTATTTTCAAAATACAGGCATAAAACATGCTCAAAATCGATGTTTTAGGTGCCAAAAAGTCGATATGTGCATGCACCTTCAGTACCCGTTTATATCTCAAATTCAGGCTCAAAACACCCGAAAATTCGATATTTTGGGGTCCCAGAAGCAATCTGAACATGCCTACTCAGTGCTAGAATATTTTCAAAATATAGGCTAAAAACATGCTAAAAATCGATATTTTAGGTGCCAAAAAGTCGATATCTCAAATTAAGGCCCAAAACACCCGAAAATTCGATATTTAGGGGTCCCAGAAGCGATCTGTACATGCCTACTCGGTGCTAGAATATTTTCAAAATATAGGCTCAAAACATGCTAAAAATCGATATTTTAGGTGCGTAAAGGCGATATCTCATATTCAGGCCCAAAACACCCGAAAATTCGATATTTTGGGGTCCCAGAAGCGATGTGTACATGCCTACTCCGTGTTCGAGTATTTTCAAAATACAGGCCCAAAATATGCTCAAAATCGATGTTTTAGGTGCCCAAAAGTCGATATGTGCATGCATCTTCAGTACCCGTTTATATCTCAAATTCAGGCTCAAAACACCCGAAAATTCGATATTTTGGGGTCCCAGAAGCGATCAGTACATGCCTACTCCGTGTTAGAGTATTTTCAAAATACAGGCCCAAAACATGCTGAAAATCGATATATTAGATGCCCAAAGTCAATATGTGCATGTATCTTCTGTACTCGTTTATATCTCAAATTCAGGCTCAAAACACCCGAAAATTCAATATTTTGGGGTCCCAGAAGCAATCTGTACATGCCTACTCAGTGCTAGAATATTTTTAAAATATAGGCTCAAAACATGCTCAAAATCTATATTTTAGGTGCCCAAAAGTCGATATGTGCATGCATCTTCTGTACTCGTTTATATCTCAAATTCAGGCTCAAAACACCCGAAAATTCGATATTTTGGGGTCACAGAAGCGATCTGTACATGCCTACTCAGTGCTAGAGTATTTTCAAAATACATGCCCAAAACATGCTGAAAATCGATATTTTAGATGCCCAAAGTCAATATGTGCATGTATCTTCTGTACCCGTTAATATCTCAAATTCAGGCTCAAAACACCCGAAAATTCAATATTTTGGGGTCCCAGAAGCAATCTGTACATGCCTACTCAGTGCTAGAATATTTTCAAAATATAGGCTAAAAACATGCTAAAAATCGAAATTTTAGGTGCCAAAAAGTCGATATCTCAAATTCAGTCCCAAAACACCCGAAAATTCGATATTTAGGGGTCCCAGAAGCAATCTGTACATGCTTACTCCGTGTTAGAATATTTTCAAAATACAGGCCAAAAACATACTGAAAATCGATCTTTTAGGTGCCCAAAAGACGATATGTGCATGCATCTTCAGTACCCGTTAATATCTCAAATTCAGGCTCAAAACACCAGAAAATTCAATATTTTGGGGTCCCAGAAGCAATCTGTACATGCCTACTCAGTGCTAAAATATTTTCAAAATATGGGCTAAAAACATGCTAAAAATCGAAATTTTAGGTGACAAAAAGTCGATATCTCAAATTCAGTCCCAAAACACCCGAAAATTCGATATTTAGGGGTCCCAGAAGCAATCTGTACATGCTTACTCCGTGTTAGAGTATTTTCAAAATACAGGCCAAAAACATACTGAAAATCGATATTTTAGGTGCCCAAAAGTCAATATGTGCATGCATCTTCTGTACCCTTTTATATCTCAAATTCTGGCCCTAAACACCCCAAAATTCAATATTTTGGGGTCCCAGAAGCGATCTGTACATGCCTACTCAGTGCTAGAATGTTTTCAAAATATAGGCTCAAAACATGCTCAAATTCGATATTTTAGGTGCCCAAAAGTCGATATGTGTATGCATCTTCTGTATTCGTTTATATCTCAAATTCAAGCTCAAAACACCCGAAAATTCGATATTTTGGGGTCCCAGAAGCGATCTGTACATGCCTACTCAGTGCTAGAATATTTTCAAAATATAGGCTCAAAACATGCTAAAAATCGATATTTTAGGTGCGTAAAGGCGATATCTCAAATTCAGTCCCAAAACACCCGAAAATTCGATATTTTGGGGTCTCAGAAGCAATCTGTACATGCGTACTCCGTGTTAGAGTATTTTCAAAATACAGGCCCAAAACATATTGAAAATCGATCTTTTAGGAGCCCAAAAGTCGATATGTGCATGCATCTTCTGTACCCTTTTATATCTCAAATTCTGGCCATAAACACCCCAAAATTCAATATTTTGGTGTCCCAGAAGCGATCTGTACATGCCTACTCAGTGCTAGAATGTTTTCAAAATATAGGCTCAAAACATGCTCAAATTCGATATTTTAGGTGCCCAAAAGTCGATATGTGTATGCATCTTCTGTATTCGTTTATATCTCAAATTCAAGCTCAAAACACCCGAAAATTCGATATTTTGGGGTCCCAGAAGCGATCTGTATATGCCTACTCAGTGCTAGAATATTTTCAAAATATAGGCTCAAAACATGCTAAAAATCTATATTTTAGGTGCGTAAAGGCGATATCTCAAATTCAGTCCCAAAACACCCGAAAATTCGATATTTTGGGGTCCCAAAAGTAATCTGTACATGCCTACTCAGTGCTAGAATATTTTCAAAATATAGGCTAAAAACATGCTAAAAATCGATATTTTAGGTTCCAAAAAGTCGATATCTCAAATTAAGGCCCAAAACACCCGAAAATTCGATATTTAGGGGTCCTAGAAGCGATCTGTACATGCCTACTCCGTGTTAGAGTATTTTCAAAATACAGGCCAAAAACATACTGAAAATCGATCTTTTAGGTGCCCAAAAGTCGATATGTGCATGCATCTTCTGTACCCGTTTATATCTCAAATTTTGGCCCTAAATACCCAAAAATTCGATATTTTGGGGTCCCAGAAGCGATCTGTACATGCCTACTCAGTGCTAGAATGTTTTCAAAATATAGGCTCAAAACATGCTAAAAATCGATATTTTAAGTATCCAAAGTCGATATGTGCATGCATCATCTGTACCCGTTTATATCTCAAATTCAGGCTTAAAACACCCGAAAATTCGATATTTTGGGGTCCCAGAAGTGATCTGTACATGCCTACTTAGTGCTAGAATATTTTCAAAATATAGGCCCAAAACATGCTAAAAATCGATATTTTAGGTGCCCAAATTCGATATCTCAAATTCAGGCCCAAAACACCCGAAAATTCGATAATTGGGGGTAACATAAGCGAACTGTACATGCCTATTCCATGTTAGAGTATTTTCAAAATACAGGCCCAAAACATACTAAAAATCGATCATTTAGGTACCTAAAAGTCGATATGTGCATGCATCTTCTGTACGCGTTTCTATCTCAAATTCAGGCTGAAAACACCCGAAAATTCGATATTTTGGGGTCCCAGAAGCGATCTGTACATGCCTACTCAGTGCTAGAATAATTTCAAAGTATAGGCTCGAAACATGCTAAAAATCGATATTTTAGGTGCGTAAAGGCGATATCTCAAATTCAGGCCTAAAACACCCGAAAATTCGATATTATAGTGTCCCAGAAGCGATCTGTACATGCCTTCTCCGTGTTAGAGTATTTACAAAATACAGACCCAAAACATGCTCAAAATCGATGTTTTAGGTGCCCAAAAGTCGATATGTGCATGCATCTTCAGTACCCGTTTATATCTCAAATTCAGGCTCAAAACACCCGAAAATTCGATATTTTGGGGTCCCAGAAGCGATCTGTACATGCCTACTCAGTGCTAGAATATTTTCAAAATATAGGCTAAAAACATGCTAAAAATCGAAATTTTAGGTGCCAAAAAGTCGATATCTCAAATTCAGTCCCAAAACACCCGAAAATTCGATATTTTGGGGTCCCAGAAGCAATCTGTACATGCGTACTCCGTGTTAGAGTATTTTCAAAATACAGGCCCAAAACATGCTCAAAATCGATGTTTTAGGTGCCCAAAAGTCGATATGTGCATGCATTTTCAGTACCCGTTTATATATCAAATTCAGGCTCAAAACACCCGAAAATTCGATATTTTGGGGTCCCAGAAGCGATCTGTACATGGCTACTCCGTGTTAGAGTATTTTCAAATTACAGGCCCAAAACATGTTGAAAATCGATATTTTAGATGCCCAAAGTCAATATGTGCATGCATCTTCTGTACCCGTTTATATATCAAATTTTGGCTCAAAACACCCGAAAATTCAATATTTTGGGCTCCCAGAAGCGATTTGTACATGCCTACTCAGTGCTAGAATATTTTTAAAATATAGGCTCAAAACATGCTAAAAATCGATATTTTAGGTGCGTAAAGGCGATATCTCAAATTAAGGCACAAAACACCCGAAAATTCGATATTTTGGGGTCCCAGAAGCTATCTGTACATGCCTACTCCGTGTTAGAGTATTTTCAAAATACAGGCCAAAAACATATTGAAAATCGATCTTTTAGGTGCCCAAAAGTCGATATGTGCATGCATCTTCTGTACCCGTTTATATCTCAAATTCTGGCCCTAAACACCCGAAAATTCGATATTTTTGGGTCCCAGAAGCGATCTGTACATGCCTACTCAGTGCTAGAATATTTTCAATATATAGGTACAAAACATGCTCAAAATCGATATTTTAGGTGCCCAAAAGTCGATATGTGCATGCATCTTCTGTACCCGTTTATATCTCAAATTCTGGCCTTAAACACCCGAAAATTCAATATTTTGGGGTCCCAAAAGTAATCTGTACATGCCTACTCAGTGCTACAATATTTTCAAAATATAGGCTAAAAACATGCTAAAAATCGATATTTTAGGTGCCAAAAAGTCGATATATCAAATTAAGGCCCAAAACACGCGAAAATTCGATATTTAGGGGTCCCAGAAGCAATCTGTACATGCCTACTCCGTGTTAGAGTATTTTCAAAATACAGGCATAAAACATGCTCAAAATCGATGTTTTAGGTGCCAAAAAGTCGATATGTGCATGCACCTTCAGTACCCGTTTATATCTCAAATTCAGGCTCAAAACACCCGAAAATTCGATATTTTGGGGTCCCAGAAGCAATCTGAACATGCCTACTCAGTGCTAGAATATTTTCAAAATATAGGCTAAAAACATGCTAAAAATCGATATTTTAGGTGCCAAAAAGTTGATATCTCAAATTCAGTCCCAAAACATCCGAAAATTCGATATTTAGGGGTCCCAGAAGCGATCTGTACATGCCTACTCCGTGTTAGAGTATTTTCAAAATACAGGCATAAAACATGCTCAAAATCGATGTTTTAGGTGCCCAAAAGTCGATATGTGCATGCACCTTCAGTACCCGTTTATATCTCAAATTCAGGCTCAAAACACCCGAAAATTCGATATTTTGGGGTCCCAGAAGCAATCTGAACATGCCTACTCAGTGCTAGAATATTTTCAAAATATAGGCTAAAAACATGCTAAAAATCGATATTTTAGGTGCCAAAAAGTCGATATCTCAAATTAAGGCCCAAAACACCCGAAAATTCGATATTTAGGGGTCCCAGAAGCGATCTGTACATGTCTACTCGGTGCTAGAATATTTTCAAAATATAGGCTCAAAACATGCTAAAAATCGATATTTTAGGTGCGTAAAGGCGATATCTCAAATTCAGGCCCAAAACACCCGAAAATTCGATATTTTGGGGTCCCAGAAGCGATGTGTACATGCCTACTCCGTGTTCGAGTATTTTCAAAATACAGGCCCAAAACATGCTCAAAATCGATGTTTTAGGTGCCCAAAAGTCGATATGTGCATGCATTTTCAGTACCCGTTTATATATCAAATTCAGGCTCAAAACACCCGAAATTTCGATATTTTGGGGTCCCAGAAGCGATCTGTACATGCCTACTCAGTGCTAGAATGTTTTCAAAATATAGGCTCAAAACATGCTAAAAATCGATATTTTAAGTATCCAAAGTCGATATGTGCATGCATCATCTGTACCCGTTTATATCTCAAATTCAGGCTTAAAACACCCGAAAATTCGATATTTTGGGGTCCCAGAAGTGATCTGTACATGCCTACTTAGTGCTAGAATATTTTCAAAATATAGGCCCAAAACATGCTAAAAATCGATATTTTAGGTGCCCAAATTTGATATCTCAAATTCAGGCCCAAAACACCCGAAAATTCGATAATTGGGGGTCACATAAGCGAACTGTACATGCCTATTCCATGTTAGAGTATTTTCAAAATACAGGCCCAAAACATACTAAAAATCGATCATTTATGTACCTAAAAGTCGATATGTGCATGAATCTTCTGTACCCGTTTATATCTCAAATTCAGGCTCAAAACACCCGAAAATTCAATATTTTGGGGTCCCAGAAGCAATCTGTACATGCCTACTCAGTGCTAGAATGTTTTCAAAATATGGGCTCAAAACATGCTCAAAATCGATATTTTAGGTGCCCAAAAGTCGATATGTGCATGCATCTTCTGTACTCGTTTATATCTCAAATTCAGGCTGAAAACACCCGAAAATTCGATATTTTGGGGTCCCAGAAGCGTTCTGTACATGCCTACTCAGTGCTAGAATATTTTCAAAGTATAGGCTCGAAACATGCTAAAAATCGATATTTTAGGTGCGTAAAGGCGATATCTCAAATTCAGGCCTAAAACACCCGAAAATTCGATATTATAGGGTCCCAGAAGCGATCTGTACATGCCTTCTCCGTGTTAGAGTATTTACAAAATACAGGCCCAAAACATGCTCAAAATCGATGTTTTAGGTGCCCAAAAGTCGATATGTGCATGCATCTTCTGTACCCGTTTATATCTCAAATTCAGGCTCAAAACACCCGAAAATTCGATATTTTGGGGTCCCAGAAGCGATCTGTACATGCCTACTCAGTGCTAGAATATTTTCAAAATATAGGCTAAAAACATGCTAAAAATCGAAATTTTAGGTGCCAAAAAGTCGATATCTCAAATTCAGTCCCAAAACACCCGAAAATTCGATATTTTGGGGTCCCAGAAGCAATCTGTACATGCCTACTCCGTGTTAGAGTATTTTCAAAATACAGGTCCAAAACATGTTGAAAATCGATATTTTAGATGCCCAAAGTCAATATGTGCATGCATCTTCTGTACCCGTTTATATATCAAATTTTGGCTCAAAACACCCGAAAATTCGATATTTTGGGGTCCCAGAAGCGATCTGTACATGCCTACTCCGTGTTAGAGTATTTTCAAAATACAGGCCCAAAACATGTTGAAAATCGATATTTTAGATGCCCAAAGTCAATATGTGCATGCATCTTCTGTACCCGTTTATATATCAAATTTTGGCTCAAAACACCCGAAAATTCAATATTTTGGGCTCCCAGAAGCGATTTGTACATGCCTACTCAGTGCTAGAATATTTTTAAAATATAGGCTCAAAACATGCTAAAAATCGATATTTTAGGTGCGTAAAGGCGATATCTCAAATTAAGGCACAAAACACCCGAAAATTCGATATTTTGGGGTCCCAGAAGCTATCTGTACATGCCTACTCCGTGTTAGAGTATTTTCAAAATAAAGGCCAAAAACATATTGAAAATCGATCTATTAGGTTCCCAAAAGTCGATATGTGCATGGATCTTCTGTACCCGTTTATATCTCAAATTCTGGCCCTAAACACCCGAAAATTCGATATTTTTGGGTCCCAGAAGCGATCTGTACATGCCTACTCAGTGCTAGAATATTTTTAATATATAGGTACAAAACATGCTCAAAATCGATATTTTAGGTGCCCAAAAGTCGATATGTGCATGCATCTTCTGTACCCGTTTATATCTCAAATTCTATCCTTAAACACCCGAAAATTCAATATTTTGGGGTCCCAAAAGTAATCTGTACATGCCTACTCAGTGCTACAATATTTTCAAAATATAGGCTAAAAACATGCTAAAAATCGATATTTTAGGTGCCAAAAAGTCGATATCTCAAATTAAGGCCAAAAACACCCGAAAATTCTATATTTAGGGGTCCCTGAAGCGATCTGTACATGCCTACTCCGTGTTAGAGTATTTTCAAAATACAGGTATAAAACATGCTCAAAATCGATGTTTTAGGTGCCAAAAAGTCGATATGTGCATGCACCTTCAGTACCCGTTTATATCTCAAATTCAGGCTCAAAACACCCGAAAATTCGATATTTTGGGGTCCCAGAAGCAATCTGAACATGCCTACTCAGTGCTAGAATATTTTCAAAATATAGGCTAAAAACATGCTAAAAATCGATATTTTAAGTATCCAAAGTCGATATGTGCATGCATCATCTGTACCCGTTTATATCTCAAATTCAGGCTTAAAACACCCGAAAATTCGATATTTTAGGGTCCCAGAAGTGATCTGTACATGCCTACTTAGTGCTAGAATATTTTCAAAATATAGGCCCAAAACATGCTAAAAATCGATATTTTAGGTGCCCAAATTTGATATCTCAAATTCAGGCCCAAAACACCCGAAAATTCGATAATTGGGGGTCACATAAGCGAACTGTACATGCCTATTCCATGTTAGAGTATTTTCAAAATACAGGCCCAAAACATACTAAAAATCGATCATTTAGGTACCTAAAAGTCGATATGTGCATGCATCTTCTGTACCCGTTTATATCTCAAATTCAGGCTCAAAACACCCGAAAATTCAATATTTTGGGGTCCCAGAAGCAATCTGTACATGCCTACTCAGTGCTAGAATGTTTTCAAAATATGGGCTCAAAACATGCTCAAAATCGATATTTTAGGTGCCCAAAAGTCGATATGTGCATGCATCTTCTGTACTCGTTTATATCTCAAATTCAGGCTGAAAACACCCGAAAATTCGATATTTTGGGGTCCCAGAAGCGTTCTGTACATGCCTACTCAGTGCTAGAATATTTTCAAAGTATAGGCTCGAAACATGCTAAAAATCGATATTTTAGGTGCGTAAAGGCGATATCTCAAATTCAGGCCTAAAACACCCGAAAATTCGATATTATAGGGTCCCAGAAGCGATCTGTACATGCCTTCTCCGTGTTAGAGTATTTACAAAATACAGGCCCAAAACATGCTCAAAATCGCTGTTTTAGGTGCCCAAAAGTCGATATGTGCATGCATTTTCAGTACCCGTTTATATATCAAATTTTGGCTCAAAACACCCGAAATTTCGATATTTTGGGGTCCCAGAAGCGATCTGTACATGCCAACTCCGTGTTAGAGTATTTTCAAAATACAGGCCCAAAACATGTTGAAAATCGATATTTTAGATGCCCAAAGTCAATATGTGCATGCATCTTCTGTACCCGTTTATATATCAAATTCAGGCTAAAAACACCCGAAAATTCAATATTTTGGGGTCCCAGAAGCGATTTGTACATGCCTACTCAGTGCTACAATATTTTCAAAATATAGGCTCAAAACATGCTAAAAATCGATATTTTAGGTGCGTAAAGGCGATATCTCAAATTCAGGCCCAAAACACCCGAAAATTCGATATTTTGGGGTCCCAGAAGCGATCTGTACATGCCTACTCAGTGCTAGAATATTTTCAAAAATATAGGCTAAAAACATGCTAAAAATCGATCTTTTAGGTGCCCAAAAGTCGATATGTGCATGCATCTTCTGTACCCTTTTATATCTCAAATTCTGGCCCTAAACACCCCAAAATTCAATATTTTGGGGTCCCAGAAGCGATCTGTACATGCCTACTCAGTGCTAGAATGTTTTCAAAATATAGGCTCAAAACATGCTCAAATTCGATATTTTAGGTGCCCAAAAGTCGATATGTGTATGCATCTTCTGTATTCGTTTATATCTCAAATTCAAGCTCAAAAACACCCAAAAATTTGATATTTTGGGGTCCCAGAAGCGATCTATACATGCCTAATCAGTGCTAGAATATTTTCAAAATATAGGCTCAAAACATGCTAAAAATCGATATTTTAGTTGCGTAAAGGCGATATCTCAAATTCAGTCCCAAAACACCCGAAAATTCGATATTTTGGGGTCCCAGAAGCAATCTGTACATGCGTACTCCGTGTTAGAGTATTTTCAAAATACAGGCCCAAAACATGCTCAAAATCGATGTTTTAGGTGCCCAAAAGTCGATATGTGCATGCATTTTCAGTACCCGTTTATATATCAAATTCAGGCTCAAAACACCCGAAAATTCGATATTTTGGGGTGCCAGAAGCGATCTGTACATGCCTACTCCGTGTTAGAGTATTTTCAAAATACAGGCCCAAAACATGTTTAAAATCGATATTTTAGATGCCCAAAGTCAATATGTGCATGCATCTTCTGTACACGTTTATATATCAAATTCAGGTTAAAAACACCCGAAAATTCAATATTTTGGGGTCCCAGAAGCGATTTGTACATGCCTACTCAGTGCTAGAATATTTTCAAAATATAGGCTCAAAACATGCTAAAAATCGATATTTTAGGTGCGTAAAGGCGATATCTCAAGTTAAGGCACAAAACACCCGAAAATTCGATATTTTGGGGTCCCAGAAGCGATCTGTACATGCCTACTCCGTGTTAGAGTATTTTCAAAATACAGGCCAAAAACATATAGAAAATCGATCTTTTAGGTGCCCAAAAGTCGATATGTGCATGCATCTTCTATACCCGTTTATATCTTAAATTCTGGCTCTAAACACCCGAAAATTCGATATTTTTGGGTCCCTGAAGCGATCTGTACATGCCTACTCAGTGCTAGAATGTTTTCAAAATATAGGCTCAAAACATGCTCAAATTCGATATTTTAGGTGCCCAAAAGTCGATATGTGTATGCATCTTCTGTATTTGTTTATATCTCAAATTCAAGATCAAAAACACCCAAAAATTTGATATTTTGGGGTCCCAGAAGCGATCTATACATGCCTAATCAGTGCTAGAATATTTTCAAAATATAGGCTCAAAACATGCTAAAAATCGATATTTTAGTTGCGTAAAGGCGATATCTCAAATTCAGTCCCAAAACACCCGAAAATTCGATATTTTGGGGTCCCAGAAGCAATCTGTACATGCGTACTCCGTGTTAGAGTATTTTCAAAATACAGGCCCAAAACATGCTCAAAATAGATGTTTTAGGTGCCCAAAAGTCGATATGTGCATGCATTTTCAGTACCCGTTTATATATCAAATTCAGGCTCAAAACACCCGAAAATTCGATATTTTGGGGTGCCAGAAGCGATCTGTACATGCCTACTCCGTGTTAGAGTATTTTCAAAATACAGGCCCAAAACATGTTTAAAATCGATATTTTAGATGCCCAAAGTCAATATGTGCATGCATCTTCTGTACACGTTTATATATCAAATTCAGGTTAAAAACACCCGAAAATTCAATATTTTGGGGTCCCAGAAGCGATTTGTACATGCCAACTCAGTGCTAGAATATTTTCAAAATATAGGCTCAAAACATGCTAAAAATCGATATTTTAGGTGCGTAAAGGCGATATCTCAAATTAAGGCACAAAACACCCGAAAATTCGATATTTTGGGGTCCCAGAAGCGATCTGTACATGCCTACTCCGTGTTAGAGTATTTTCAAAATACAGGCCAAATACATATAGAAAATCGATCTTTTAGGTGCCCAAAAGTCGATATGTGCATGCATCTTCTATACCCGTTTATATCTTAAATTCTGGCTCTAAACACCCGAAAATTCGATATTTTTGGGTCCCTGAAGCGATCTGTACATGCCTACTCAGTGCTAGAATGTTTTCAAAATATAGGTACAAAACATGCTCAAAATCGATATTTTAGGTGTCCAAAAGTCGATATGTGCATGCATCTTCTGTACCCGTTTATATCTCAAATTCTGGCCTTAAACACCCGAAAATTCTATATTTTGGGGTCCCAAAAGTAATCTGTACATGCCTACTCAGTGCTAGAATATTTTCAAAATATAGGCTAAAAACATGCTAAAAATCGATATTTTAGGTGCCAAAAAGACGATATCTCAAATTAAGGCCCAAAACACCCGAAAATTCGATATTTAGGGGTCCCAGAAGCGATCTGTACATGCCTACTCCGTGTTAGAGTATTTTCAAAATACAGGCATAAAACATGCTCAAAATCGATGTTTTAGGTGCCAAAAAGACGATATGTGCATGGACCTTCAGTACCCGTTTATATCTCAAATTCAGGCTCAAAACACCCGAAAATTCGATATTTTGGGGTCCCAGAAGCAATCTGAACATGCCTGCTCAGTGCTAGAATATTTTCAAAATATAGGCTAAAAACATGCTAAAAATCGATATTTTAGGTGCCAAAAAGTTGATATCTCAAATTCAGTCCCAAAACATCCGAAAATTCGATATTTAGGGGTCCCAGAAGCGATCTGTACATGCCTACTCCGTGTTAGAGTATTTTAAAAAATACAGGCATAAAACATGCTCAAAATCGATGTTTTAGGTGCCAAAAAGTCGATATGTGCATGCACCCTCAGTACCCGTTTATATCTCAAATTCAGGCTCAAAACACCCGAAAATTCGATATTTTGGGGTCCCAGAAGCAATCTGAACATGCCTACTCAGTGCTAGAATATTTTAAAAATATAGGCTAAAAACATGCTAAAAATCGATATTTTAGGTGCCAAAAAGTCGATATCTCAAATTAAGGCCCAAAACACCCGAAAATTCGATATTTAGGGGTCCCAGAAGCGATCTGTACATGCCTACTCGGTGCTAGAATATTTTCAAAATATAGGCTCAAAACATGCTAAAAATCGATATTTTAGGTGCGTAAAGGTGATATCTCAAATTCAGGCCCAAAACACCCGAAAATTCGATATTTTGGGGTCCCAGATGCGATGTGTACATGCCTACTCCGTGTTCGAGTATTTTCAAAATACAGGCCCAAAACATGCTCAAAATCGATGTTTTAGGTGCCCAAAAGTCGATATGTGCATGCATCTTCAGTACCCGTTTATATCTCAAATTCAGGCTCAAAACACCCGAAAATTCGATATTTTGGGGTCCCAGACGCGATCAGTACATGCCTACTCCGTGTTAGAGTATTTTCAAAATATAGGCCCAAAACATGCTGAAAATCGATATATTAGATGCCCAAAGTCAATATGTGCATGTATCTTCTGTACTCGTTTATATCTCAAATTCAGGCTCAAAAGACCCGAAAATTCAATATTTTGGGGTCCCAGAAGCAATCTGTACATGCCTACTCAGTGCTAGAATATTTTTAAAATATAGGCTCAAAACATGCTCAAAATCTATATTTTAGGTGCCCAAAAGTCGATATGTGCATGCATCTTCTGTACTCGTTTATATCTCAAATTCAGGCTCAAAACACCCGAAAATTCGTTATTTTGGGGTCCCAGAAGCGATCTGTACATGCCTACTCAGTGCTAGAGTATTTTCAAAATACATGCCCAAAACATGCTGAAAATCGATATTTTAGATGCCCAAAGTCAATATGTGCATGTATCTTCAGTACCCGTTAATATCTCAAATTCAGGCTCAAAACACCCGAAAATTCAATATTTTGGGGTCCCAGAAGCAATCTGTACATGCCTACTCAGTGCTAGAATATTTTCAAAATATAGGCTAAAAACATGCTAAAAATCGAAATTTTAGGTGCCAAAAAGTCGATATCTCAAATTCAGTCCCAAAACACCCGAAAATTCGATATTTAGGGGTCCCAGAAGCAATCTGTACATGCTTAATCCGTGTTAGAGTATTTTCAAAATACAGGCCAAAAACATACTGAAAATCGATCTTTTAGGTGCCCAAAAGTCGATATGTGCATGCATCTTCTGTACCCTTTTATATCTCAAATTCTGGCCCTAAACACTCCAAAATTCAATATTTTGGGGGCAAAGAATCGATCTGTACATGCCTACTCAGCGCTAGAATGTTTTCAAAATACAGGCCAAAAACATACTGAAAATCGATCTTTTAGGTGCCCAAAAGTCGATATGTGCATGTATCTTCTGTACCCGTTAATATCTCAAATTCAGGCTCAAAACACCCGAAAATTCAATATTTTGAGGTCCCAGAAGCAATCTGTACATGCCTACTCAGTGCTAGAATATTTTCAAAATATAGGCTAAAAACATGTTAAAAATCGATATTTTAGGTGCCAAAAAGTTGATATCTCAAATTCAGTCCCAAAACATCCGAAAATTCGATATTTAGGGGTCCCAGAAGCGATCTGTACATGCCTACTCCGTGTTAGAGTATTTTCAAAATACAGGCATAAAACATGCTCAAAATCGATGTTTTAGGTGCCAAAAAGTCGATATGTGCATGCACCTTCAGTACCCGTTTATATCTCAAATTCAGGCTCAAAACACCCGAAAATTCGATATTTAGGGGTCCCAGAAGCGATCTCTACATGCCTACTCCGTGTTAGAGTATTTTCAAAATACAGGCATAAAACATGCTAAAAATCGATATTTTAGGTGCCAAAAAGTCGATATCTCAAATTAAGACCCAAAACACCCGAAAATTCGATATTTAGGGGTCCCAGAAGCGATCTGTACATGCCTACTAGGTGCTAGAATATTTTCAAAATATAGGCTCAAAACATGCTAAAAATCGATATTTTAGGTGCGTAAAGGCGATATCTCAAATTCAGGCCCAAAATACCCTAAAATTCGATATTTAGGGGTCCCAGAAGCGATGTGTACATGCCTACTCCGTGTTCGAGTATTTTCAAAATACAGGCCCAAAACATGCTCAAAATCGATGTTTTAGGTGCCCAAAAGTCGATATGTGCATGCATCTTCAGTACCCGTTTATATCTCAAATTCAGGCTCAAAACACCCGAAAATTCGATATTTTGGGGTCCCAGAAGCGATCTGTACATGCCTACTCCGTGTTAGAGTATTTTCAAAATACAGGCCCAAAACATGCTGAAAATCGATATATTAGATGCCCAAAGTCAATATGTGCATGTATCTTCTGTACTCGTTTATATCTCAAATTCAGGCTCAAAACACCCGAAAATTCAATATTTTGGGGTCCCAGAAGCAATCTGTACATGCCTACTCAGTGCTAGAATATTTTTAAAATATAGGCTAAAAACATGCTAAAAATCGATATTTTATGTGCCAAAAAGTCGATATCTCAAATTCAGTCCCAAAACACCCGAAAATTCGATATTTAGGGGTCCCAGAAGCGATCTGTACATGCCTACTCCGTGTTAGAGTATTTTCAAAATACAGGCATAAAACATGCTCAAAATCGATGTTTTAGGTGCCAAAAAGTCGATATGTGCATGCACCTTCAGTACCCGTTTATATCTCAAATTCAGGCTCAAAACACCCGAAAATTCGATATTTAGGGGTCCCAGAAGCGATCTCTACATGCCTACTCCGTGTTAGAGTATTTTCAAAATACAGGCATAAAACATGCTAAAAATCGATATTTTAGGTGCCAAAAAGTCGATATCTCAAATTAAGGCCCAAAACACCCGAAAATTCGATATTTAGGGGTCCCAGAAGCGATCTGTACATGCCTACTCGGTGCTAGAATATTTTCAAAATATAGGCTCAAAACATGCTAAAAATCGATATTTTAGGTGCGTAAAGGCGATATCTCAAATTCAGGCCCAAAATACCCGAAAATTCGATATTTAGGGGTCCCAGAAGCGATGTGTACATGACTACTCCGTGTTCGAGTATTTTCAAAATACAGGCCCAAAACATGCTCAAAATCGATGTTTTAGGTGCCCAAAAGTCGATATGTGCATGCATCTTCAGTACCCGTTTATATCTCAAATTCAGGCTCAAAACACCCGAAAATTCAATATTTTGGGGTCCTAGAAGCAATCTGTACATGCCTACTCAGTGCTAGAATATTTTTAAAATATAGGCTAAAAACATGCTAAAAATCGATATTTTATGTGCCAAAAAGTCGATATCCCAAATTCAGTCCCAAAACACCCAAAAATTCGATATTTAGGGGTCCCAGAAGGGATCTGTACATGCCTACTCCGTGTTAGAGTATTTTCAAAATACAGGCCAAAAACATACTGAAAATCGATCTTTTAGGTGCACAAAAGTCGATATGTGCATGCATCTCCTGTTCTTGTTCATATCTCAAATTCAGGCTCAAAACACCCGCAAATTCGATATTTTGGGGTCCCAGAAGCGATCTGTACATGCCTACTCATTGCTAGAATATTTTCAAAATATAGGCTAAAAACATGCTAAAAATCGATATTTTAGGTGCCAAAAAGTCGATATCTCAAATTCAGGGCCCAAACACCCGAAAATTCGATATTATGGTTTCCCAGAAGCGATGTGTACATGCCCACTCCTTGTTAGAGTATTTACAAAATACAGGCCCAAAACATGCTCAAAATCGATGTTTTAGGTGCCCAAAAGTCGATATGTGCATGCATCTTCTGTACCCGTTTAGATCTCAAATTCAGGCTCAAAACACCCGAAAATTCAATATTTTGGGGTCCCATAAGCAATCTGTACATGCCTAATCATTGCTAGAATGTTTTCAAAATATAGGCTCAAAACATGCTCAAAATCGATATTTTAGGTGCCCAAAAGTCGATATGTGCATGCATCTTCTGTACTCGTTTATATCTCAAATTCAGGCTGAAAACACCCGAAAATTCAATATTTTAGGGTCCCAGAAGCAATCTGTACATGCCTACTCAGTGCTAGAATATTTTCAAAATATAGGCTCAAAACATGCTAAAAATCGATATTTTAGGTGCCAAAAAGTCGATATCTCAAATTCAGTCCCAAAACACCCGAAAATTCGATATTTAGGGATCCCAGAAGCGATCTGTACATGCGTACTCCGTGTTAGAGTATTTTCAAAATACATGCCCAAAACATGCTCAAAATCGATGTTTTAGTTGCCCAAAAGTCGATATGCGCATGCATCTTCAGTACCCGTTTATATCTCAAATTCAGGCTCAAAACACCCGAAAATTCGATATTTTGGGGTCCCAGACGCGATCAGTACATGCCTACTCCGTGTTAGAGTATTTTCAAAATATAGGCCCAAAACATGCTGAAAATCGATATATTAGATGCCCAAAGTCAATATGTGCATGTATCTTCTGTACTCGTTTATATCTCAAATTCAGGCTCAAAAGACCCGAAAATTCAATATTTTGGGGTCCCAGAAGCAATCTGTACATGCCTACTCAGTGCTAGAATATTTTTAAAATATAGGCTCAAAACATGCTCAAAATCTATATTTTAGGTGCCCAAAAGTCGATATGTGCATGCATCTTCTGTACTCGTTTATATCTCAAATTCAGGCTCAAAACACCCGAAAATTCGTTATTTTGGGGTCCCAGAAGCGATCTGTACATGCCTACTCAGTGCTAGAGTATTTTCAAAATACATGCCCAAAACATGCTGAAAATCGATATTTTAGATGCCCAAAGTCAATATGTGCATGTATCTTCAGTACCCGTTAATATCTCAAATTCAGGCTCAAAACACCCGAAAATTCAATATTTTGGGGTCCCAGAAGCAATCTGTACATGCCTACTCAGTGCTAGAATATTTTCAAAATATAGGCTAAAAACATGCTAAAAATCGAAATTTTAGGTGCCAAAAAGTCGATATCTCAAATTCAGTCCCAAAACACCCGAAAATTCGATATTTAGGGATCCCAGAAGCGATCTGTACATGCGTACTCCGTGTTAGAGTATTTTCAAAATACATGCCCAAAACATGCTCAAAATCGATGTTTTAGTTGCCCAAAAGTCGATATGCGCATGCATCTTCAGTACCCGTTTATATCTCAAATTCAGGCTCAAAACACCCGAAAATTCGATATTTTGGGGTCCCAGAAGCGATCTGTACATGCCTACTCCGTGTTAGAGTATTTTCAAAATACAGGCCCAAAACATGCTGAAAATCGATATTTTAGATTACCAAAGTCAATAAGTGCATGTATCATCTGTACCCGTTTATATATCAAATTCAGGCTCAAAACACACGAAAATTCAATATTTTAGGGTCCCAGAAGCAATCTGTACATGCCTACTCAATGCTAGAATATTTTCAAAATATAGGCTCAAAACATGCTAAAAATCGATATTTTAAGTGCGTAAAGGAGATATCTCAAATTCAGTCCCAAAACACCCGAAAACTCGATATTTAGGGGTCCCAGAAGGGATCTGTACATGCCTACTCCGTGTTAGAGTATTTTCAAAATACAGGCCCAAAACATGCTGAAAATCGATATTTTAGATTACCAAAGTCAATATGTGCATGTATCATCTGTACCCGTTTATATCTCAAATTCAGGCTCAAAACACCCGAAAATTCAATATTTTAGGGTCCCAGAAGCAATCTGTACATGCCTACTCAGTGCTAGAATATTTTCAAAATATAGGCTAAAAACATGATAAAAATCGATATTTTAGGTGCCAAAAAGTCGATATCTCAAATTAAGGCCCAAAACACCCGAAAATTCTATATTTAGGGGTCCCAGAAGCGATCTGTACATGCCTACTCCGTGTTAGAGTATTTTCAAAATACAGGCCCAAAACATGCTCAAAATCGATGTTTTAGGTGCGTATGGGCGATATCTCAAATTCAGGCTCAAAACACCCGAAAATTCGATGTTTTGGGGTCCCAGAAGCGATGTGTACATGCTTACTCCGTGTTAGAGTATTTTCAAAATACAGGCCCAAAACATGATCAAAATCGATGTTTTAGGTGCCCAAAAGTCGATATGTGCATGCATCTTCAGTACCCGTTTATATCTCAAATTCAGGCTCAAAACACCCGAAAATTCGATATTTTGGGGTCCCAGAAGCGATCTGTACATGCCTACTCAGTGCTAGAATATTTTCAAAATATAGGCTAAATACATGCTAAAAATCGATATTTTAGTAGCCAAAAACTAGATATCTCAAATTAAGGCCCAAAACACCCGAAAATTCGATATTTAGGGGTCCCAGAAGCGATCTGTACATGCCTACTCAGTGCTAGAATATTTTCAAAATATAGGCTCGAAACATGCTAAAATCGATATTTTAGGTGCGTGAAGGCGATATCTCAAATTAAGGCCCAAGACACCCGAAAATTCGATATTATAGGGTCCCAGAAGCGATCTGTACATGCCTTCTCCGTGTTAGAGTATTTACAAAATACAGCCCCAAAACATGCTCAAAATCGATGTTTTAGGTGCCCAAAAGTCGATATGTGCATGCATCATCAGTACCCGTTTATATCTCAAATTCAGGCTCAAAACCCCCGAAAATTCGAAATTTTGGGGTCCCAGAAGCGATCTGTACATGCCTACTCCGTGTTAGAGTATTTTCAAAATACATGCCCAAAACATGCTCAAAATCGATATTTCAGGTGCCAAAAAGTCGATATCTCAAATTCAGTCCCAAAACCCCCGAAAATTCAATATTTTGGGGTCCCAGAAGCGATCTGTACATGCCTACTCAGTGCTAGAATGTTTTCAAAATATAGGCTCAAAACATGCTCAAAATCGATATTTTAGGTGCCCAAAAGTCGATATGTGCATGCATCTTCTGTACTCGTTTATATCTCAAATTCAAGCTCAAAACACCCGAAAATTCGATATTTAGGGGTCCCAGAAGCGATCTGTACATGCCTACTCAGTGCTAGAATATTTTCAAAATATAGGCTAAAAACATGCTAAAAATCGATATTTTAGGTGCGTAAAGGCGATATCTCAAATTAAGGCCCAAAACACCCGAAAATTCGATATTTAGGGGTCCCAGAAGCGATCTGTACATGCCTACTCCTTGTTAGAGTATTTTCAAATCCAGGCCAAAAACATACTGAAAATCGATCTTTTAGGTGCCCAAAAGTCGATATGTGCATGCATCTTCTGTACCCGTTTATATCTCAAATTCTGGCCCTAAACACCCGAAAATTCGATATTTTTGGGTCCCAGAAGCGATCTGTACATGCCTACTCCGTGTTAGAGTATTTTCAAAATACAGGCCCAAAACATGCTCAAAATCGATGTTTTAGGTGCCCAAAAGTCGATATGTGCATGCACCTTCCGTACCCGTTTATATCTCAAATTCAGGCTCAAAACACCCGAAAATTCGATATTTTGGGGTCCCAGAAGCGATCTGTACATGCCTACTCCGTTGTAGAGTATTTTTAAAATACATGCCCAAAACATGCTGAAAATCGATATTTTAGATGCCCAAAGTCAATATGTGCATGTATCTTCTGTACCCGTTTATATCTCAAATTCAGGCTCAAAACACCCGAAAATTCAATATTTTAGGGTCCCAGAAGCAATCTGTACATGCCTACTCAGTGCTAGAATGTTTTCAAAATATAGGCTCAAAACATGCTCAAAATCGATATTTTAGGTGCCCAAAATTCGATATGTGCATGCATCTTCTGTACTCGTTTATATCTCAAATTCAAGCTCAAAACACCCGAAAATTCGATATTTAGGGGTCCCAGAAGCGATCTGTACATGCCTACTCAGTGCTAGAATATTTTCAAAATATAGGCTAAAAACATGCTAAAAATCGATATTTTAGGTGCGTAAAGGCGATATCTCAAATTAAGGCCCAAAACACCCGAAAATTCGATATTTAGGGGTCCCAGAAGCGATCTGTACATGCCTACTCCTTGTTAGAGTATTTTCAAATCCAGGCCAAAAACATACTGAAAATCGATCTTTTAGGTGCCCAAAAGTCGATATGTGCATGCATCTTCTGTACCCGTTTATATCTCAAATTCTGGCCCTAAACACCCGAAAATTCGATATTTTTGGGTCCCAGAAGCGATCTGTACATGCCTACTCCGTGTTAGAGTATTTTCAAAATACAGGCCCAAAACATGCTCAAAATCGATGTTTTAGGTGCCCAAAAGTCGATATGTGCATGCACCTTCCGTACCCGTTTATATCTCAAATTCAGGCTCAAAACACCCGAAAATTCGATATTTTGGGGTCCCAGAAGCGATCTGTACATGCCTACTCCGTTGTAGAGTATTTTTAAAATACATGCCCAAAACATGCTGAAAATCGATATTTTAGATGCCCAAAGTCAATATGTGCATGTATCTTCTGTACCCGTTTATATCTCAAATTCAGGCTCAAAACACCCGAAAATTCAATATTTTAGGGTCCCAGAAGCAATCTGTACATGCCTACTCAGTGCTAGAATATTTTCAAAATATAGGCTAAAAACATGCTAAAAATCGATATTAAAGGTACCAAAAAGTCAATATCTCAAATTAAGGCCCAAAACACCCGAAAATTCGATATTTAGGGGTCCCAGAAGCGATCTGTACATGCCTACTCTGTGCTAGAATATTTTCAAAATATAGGCTCAAAACATGCTCAAAATCGATATTTTAGGTGCCCAAAAGTCGATATGTGCATGCATCTTCTGTACTCGTTTATATATCAAATTCAGGCTAAAAACACCCGAAAATTCGATATTTTGGGGTCCCAGAAGCGATCTGTACATGCCTACTTAGTGCTAGAATATTTTCAAAATATAGGCTCAAAACATGCTAAAAATCGATATTTTAGGTGCGTAAAGGCGATATCTCAAATTAAGGCCCAAAACACCCGAAAATTCGATATTTAGGGGTCCCAGAAGCGATCTGTACATGCCTACTCCGTGTTAGAGTATTTTCAAAATACAGGCCAAAAACATACTGAAAATCGATCTTTTAGATGCCCAAAAGTCGATATGTGCATGCATCTTCTGTACCCGTTTATATCTCAAATTCTGGCCCTAAACACCCGAAAATTCGATATTTTTGGGTCCCAGAAGCGATCTGTACATGCCTTTTCCGTGTTAGAGTATTTTCAAAATACAGGCCCAAAACATGCTCAAAATCGATGTTTTAGGTGCCCAAAAGTCGATATGTGCATGCACCTTCCGTACCCGTTTATATCTCAAATTCAGGCTCAAAACACCCGAAAATTCGATATTTTGGGGTCCCAGAAGCGATCTGTACATGCCTACTCCGTTGTAGAGTATTTTTAAAATACATGCCCAAAACATGCTGAAAATCGATATTTTAGATGCCCAAAGTCAATATGTGCATGTATCTTCTGTACCCGTTTATATCTCAAATTCAGGCTCAAAACACCCGAAAATTCAATATTTTAGGGTCCCAGAAGCAATCTGTACATGCCTACTCAGTGCTAGAATATTTTCAAAATATAGGCTAAAAACATGCTAAAAATCGATATTAAAGGTACCAAAAAGTCAATATCTCAAATTAAGGCCCAAAACACCCGAAAATTCGATATTTAGGGGTCCCAGAAGCGATCTGTACATGCCTACTCTGTGCTAGAATGTTTTCAAAATATAGGCTCAAAACATGCTCAAAATCGATGTTTTAGGTGCCAAAAAGTCGATATGTGCATGCACCTTCATTACTCGTTTATATCTCAAATTCAGGCTCAAAACACCCGAAAATTCGATATTTTTGGGTCCCAGAAGCGATCTGTACATGCCTACTCAGTGCTAGAATATTTTCAAAATATAGGCTAAAAACATGCTAAAAATCGATATTTTAGGTGCGTAAAGGCGATATCTCAAATAAAGGCCCAAAACACCCGAAAATTCGATATTTAGGGGTCCCAGAAGCGATCTGTACATGCCTACTCCTTGTTAGAGTATTTTCAAAATACAGGCTAAAAACATACTGAAAATCGATCTTTTAGGTGCCCAAAAGTCGATATGTGTATGCATCTTCTGTACCCGTTTATATCTCAAATTCTGGCCCTAAACACCCGAAAATTCGATATTTTTGGGTCCCAGTAGCGATCTGTACATGCCTACCCCGTGTTAGAGTATTTTCAAAATACAGGCCCAAAACATGCTGAAAATCGATATTTTAGATGCCCGAAGTCAATATGTGCATGTATCTTCTGTACCCGTTTATATCTCAAATTCAGGCTCAAAACACACGTTAATTCAATATTTTAGGGTCCCAGAAGCAATCTGTACATGCCTACTCAGTGCTAGAATATTTTCAAAATATAGGCTAAAAACATGCTAAAAATCGATATTAAAGGTGCCAAAAAGTCGATATCTCAAATTAAGGCCCAAAACACCCGAAAATTCGATATTTAGGGGTCCCAGAAGCGATCTGTACATGCCTACTCAGAGTTAGAATATTTTCAAAATATAGGCTCGAAACATGCTCAAAATCGATATTTTAGGTGCCCAAAAGTCGATATGTGCATGCACCTTCATTACTCGTTTATATCTCAAATTCAGGCTCAAAACACCCGAAAATTCGATATTTTTGGGTCCCAGAAGCGATCTGTACATGCCTACTCAGTGCTAGAATATTTTCAAAATATAGGCTAAAAACATGCTAAAAATCGATATTTTAGGTGCGTAAAGGCGATATCTCAAATTAAGGCCCAAAACACCCGAAAATTCGATATTTAGGGGTCCCAGAAGCGATCTGTACATGCCTACTCCTTGTTAGAGTATTTTCAAAATACAGGCTAAAAACATACTGAAAATCGATCTTTTAGGTGCCCAAAAGTCGATATGTGTATGCATCTTCTGTACCCGTTTATATCTCAAATTCTGGCCCTAAACACCCGAAAATTCGATATTTTTGGGTCCCAGTAGCGATCTGTACATGCCTACCCCGTGTTAGAGTATTTTCAAAATACAGGCCCAAAACATGCTGAAAATCGATATTTTAGATGCCCGAAGTCAATATGTGCATGTATCTTCTGTACCCGTTTATATCTCAAATTCAGGCTCAAAACACACGTTAATTCAATATTTTAGGGTCCCAGAAGCAATCTGTACATGCCTACTCAGTGCTAGAATATTTTCAAAATATAGGCTAAAAACATGCTAAAAATCGATATTAAAGGTGCCAAAAAGTCGATATCTCAAATTAAGGCCCAAAACACCCGAAAATTCGATATTTAGGGGTCCCAGAAGCGATCTGTACATGCCTACTCAGAGTTAGAATATTTTCAAAATATAGGCTCGAAACATGCTCAAAATCGATATTTTAGGTGCCCAAAAGTCGATATGTGCATGCATCTTCTGTACCCGTTTATATCTCAAATTCAGGCTCAAAACACCCGAAAATTCGATATTTTTGGGTCCCAGAAGCGATCTGTACATGCCTACTCAGTGCTAGAATATTTTCAAAATATAGGCAAAAAACATGCTAAAAATCGATATTTTAGGTGCGTAAAGGCGATATCTCAAATAAAGGCCCAAAACACCCGAAAATTCGATATTTAGGGGTCCCAGAAGCGATCTGTACATGCCTACTCCGTGTTAGAGTATTTTCAAAATACAGGCCAAAAACATACTGAAAATCGATATTTTAGGTGCCCAAAAGTCGATATGTGCATGCATCTTCAGTACCCGTTTATATCTCAAATTCTGGCCCTAAACACCCGAAAATTCGATATTTTGGGGTCCCAGAAGCGATCTGTACATGCCTACTCCGTGTTAGAGTATTTTCAAAATACAGGCCCAAAACATGCTCAAAATCGATGTTTTATGTGCCAAAAAGTCGATATGTGCATGCACCTTCAGTACCCGTTTATATCTCAAATTCAGGCTCAAAACATCCGAAAATTCGATATTTTGGGGTCGCAGAAGCAATCTGTACATGCCTACTCCGTTTTAGAGTATTTTCAAAATACAGGCACAAAACATGCTCAAAATCGATCTTTTAGGTGCCCAAAAGTCGATATGTGCAAGCATCTTCTGTACCCGTTTCTATCTCAAATTCTGGCCCTAAACACCCGAAAATTCGATATTTTGGGGTCCCAGAAGCGATCTGTACATGCCTACTCAGTTCTAGAATGTTTTCAAAATATAGGCTCAAAACATGCTCAAAATCGATATTTTAGGTGCCCAAAAGTCGATATGTGCATGCATCTTCTGTACTCGTTTATATCTCAAATTCAGGCTCAAAACACCCGAAAATTCGATATTTTTGGGTCCCAGAAGCGATCTGTACATGCCTACATGTGCTAGAATATTTTCAAAATATAGGCTAAAAACATGCTAAAAATTGATATTTTAGGTGCGTAAAGGCGATATCTCAAATTAAGGCCCAAAACACCGAAAATTCGATATTTAGGGGTCCCAGAAGCGATCTGTACATGCCTACTCCTTTTTAGAGTATTTTCAAAATACAGGCTAAAAACATACTGAAAATCGATCTTTTAGGTGCCCAAAAGTCGATATGTGTATGCATCTTCTGTACCCGTTTATATCTCAAATTCTGGCCCTAAACACCGGAAAATTCGATATTTTTGGGTCCCAGTAGCGATCTGTACATGCCTACCCCGTGTTAGAGTATTTTCAAAATACAGGCCCAAAACATGCTCAAAATCGATGTTTTAGGTGCCCAAAAGTCGATATGTGCATGCACCTTCAGTACCCGTTTATATCTCAAATTCAGGCTCAAAACACCCGAAAATTCGATATTTTGGGGTCGCAGAAGCAATCTGTACATGCCTACTCCGTGTTAGAGTATTTTAAAAATACAGGCACAAAACATGCTCAAAATCGATCTTTTAGGTGCGTAAAGGCGATATCTCAAATTAAGGCCCAAAACACCCGAAAATTCGATATTTAGGGGTCCCAGAAGCGATCTGTACATGCCTACTCCGTGTTAGAGTATTTTCAAAATACAGGCCAAAAACATACTGAAAATCGATATTTTAGGTGCCCAAAAGTCGATATGTGCATGCATCTTCTGTACTCGTTTATATATCAAATTCAGGCTCAAAACACCCGAAAATTCGATATTTTGGGGTCCCAGAAGCGATCTGTACATGCCTACTTAGTGCTAGAATATTTTCAAAATATAGGCTCAAAACATGCTAAAAATCGATATTTTAGGTGCGTAAATGCGATATCTCAAATAAAGGCCCAAAACACCCGAAAATTCGATATTTAGGGGTCCCAGAAGCGATCTGTAAATGCCTACTCCGTGTTAGAGTATTTTTAAAATACAGGCCAAAAACATACTGAAAATCAATCTTTTAGGTGCCCAAAAGTCGATATGTGCATGCATCTTCTGTGCCCGTTTATATCTCAAATTCTGGCCCTAAACACCCGAAAATTCGATATTTTGGGGTCCCAGAAGCGATCTGTACATGCCTACTCCGTGTTAGAGTATTTTCAAAATACAGGCACAAAACATGCTCAAAATCGATGTTTTAGGTGCCAAAAAGTCGATATGTGCATGCACCTTCAGTACTCGTTTATATCTCAAATTCAGGCTCAAAACACCCGAAAATTCGATATTTTGGGGTCCCAGAAGCGATCTGTACATGCCTACTCAGTGCTAGAATATTTTCAAAATATAGGCTAAAAACATGCTAAAAATCGATATTTTAGGTGCGTAAAGGCGATATCTCAAATTAAGGCCCAAAACACCCGAAAATTCGATATTTAGGGGTCCCAGAAGCGATCTGTACATGCCTACTCCGTGTTAGAGTATTTTCAAAATACAGGCCAAAAACATACTGAAAATCGATCTTTTAGGTGCCCAAAAGTCGATATGTGCATGCATCTTCTGTACCAGTTTATATCTCAAATTCTGGCCCTAAACACACTAAAATTCGATATTTTGGGGTCCCAGAAGCGATCTGTACATGCCTACTCAGTGCTAGAATGTTTTAAAAAATATAGGCTCAAAACATGCTCAAAATCGAAGTTTTAGGTGCCCAAAAGTCGATATGTGCATGCACCTTCCGTACCCGTTTATATCTCAAATTCAGGCTCAAAACACCCGAAAATTCGATATTTTGGGGTCCTAGAAGCGATTTGTACATGCCTACTCCGTTGTAGAGTATTTTTAAAATACATGCCCAAAACATGCTGAAAATCGATATTTTAGATGCCCAAAGTCAATATGTGCATGTATCTTCTGTACCCGTTTATATCTCAAATTCAGGCTCAAAACACCCGAAAATTCAATATTTTGGGGTCCCAGAAGCGATCTGTACATGCCTACTTAGTGCTAGAATATTTTCAAAATATAGGCTCAAAACATGCTAAAAATCGATATTTTAGGTGCGTAAATGCGATATCTCAAATAAAGGCCCAAAACACCCGAAAATTCGATATTTAGGGGTCCCAGAAGCGATCTGTAAATGCCTACTCCGTGTTAGAGTATTTTTAAAATACAGGCCAAAAACATACTGAAAATCAATCTTTTAGGTGCCCAAAAGTCGATATGTGCATGCATCTTCTGTGCCCGTTTATATCTCAAATTCTGGCCCTAAACACCCGAAAATTCGATATTTTGGGGTCCCAGAAGCGATCTGTACATGCCTACTCCGTGTTAGAGTATTTTCAAAATACACGCACAAAACATGCTCAAAATCGATGTTTTAGGTGCCAAAAAGTCGATATGTGCATGCACCTTCATTACTCGTTTATATCTCAAATTCAGGCTCAAAACACCCGAAAATTCGATATTTTTTGGTCCCAGAAGCGATCTGTACATGCCTACTCAGTGCTAGAATATTTTCAAAATATAGGCTAAAAACATGCTAAAAATCGATATTTTAGGTGCGTAAAGGCGATATCTCAAATTAAGGCCCAAAACACCCGAAAATTCGATATTTAGGGGTCCCAGAAGCGATCTGTACATGCCTACTCCTTGTTAGAGTATTTTCAAAATACAGGCTAAAAACATACTGAAAATCGATCTTTTAGGTGCCCAAAAGTCGATATGTGTATGCATCTTCTGTACCCGTTTATATCTCAAATTCTGGCCCTAAACACCCGAAAATTCGATATTTTGGGGTCGCAGAAGCAATCTGTACATGCCTACTCCGTTTTAGAGTATTTTCAAAATACAGGCACAAAACATGCTCAAAATCGATCTTTTAGGTGCCCAAAAGTCGATATGTGCAAGCATCTTCTGTACCCGTTTCTATCTCAAATTCTGGCCCTAAACACCCGAAAATTCGATATTTTGGGGTCCCAGAAGCAATCTGTACATGCCTACTCAGTTCTAGAATGTTTTCAAAATATAGGCTCAAAACATGCTCAAAATCGATATTTTAGGTGCCCAAAAGTCGATATGTGCATGCATCTTCTGTACTCGTTTATATCTCAAATTCAGGCTCAAAACACCCGAAAATTCGATATTTTGGGGTCCCAGAAGCGATCTGTACATGCCTACATGTGCTAGAATATTTTCAAAATATAGGCTAAAAACATGCTAAAAATTGATATTTTAGGTGCGTAAAGGCGATATCTCAAATTAAGGCCCAAAACACCGAAAATTCGATATTTAGGGGTCCCAGAAGCGATCTGTACATGCCTACTCCTTTTTAGAGTATTTTCAAAATACAGGCTAAAAACATACTGAAAATCGATCTTTTAGGTGCCCAAAAGTCGATATGTGTATGCATCTTCTGTACCCGTTTATATCTCAAATTCTGGCCCTAAACACCCGAAAATTCGATATTTTTGGGTCCCAGTAGCGATCTGTACATGCCTACCCCGTGTTAGAGTATTTTCAAAATACAGGCCCAAAACATGCTCAAAATCGATGTTTTAGGTGCCCAAAAGTCGATATGTGCATGCACCTTCAGTACCCGTTTATATCTCAAATTCAGGCTCAAAACACCCGAAAATTCGATATTTTGGGGTCGCAGAAGCAATCTGTACATGCCTACTCCGTGTTAGAGTATTTTCAAAATACAGGCACAAAACATGCTCAAAATCGATCTTTTAGGTGCGTAAAGGCGATATCTCAAATTAAGGCCCAAAACACCCGAAAATTCGATATTTAGGGGTCCCAGAAGCGATCTGTACATGCCTACTCCGTGTTAGAGTATTTTCAAAATACAGGCCAAAAACATACTGAAAATCGATATTTTAGGTGCACAAAAGTCGATATGTGCATGCATCTTCTGTACTCGTTTATATATCAAATTCAGGCTCAAAACACCCGAAAATTCGATATTTTGGGGTCCCAGAAGCGATCTGTACATGCCTACTTAGTGCTAGAATATTTTCAAAATATAGGCTCAAAACATGCTAAAAATCGATATTTTAGGTGCGTAAATGCGATATCTCAAATAAAGGCCCAAAACACCCGAAAATTCGATATTTAGGGGTCCCAGAAGCGATCTGTAAATGCCTACTCCGTGTTAGAGTATTTTTAAAATACAGGCCAAAAACATACTGAAAATCAATCTTTTAGGTGCCCAAAAGTCGATATGTGCATGCATCTTCTGTGCCCGTTTATATCTCAAATTCTGGCCCTAAACACCCGAAAATTCGATATTTTGGGGTCCCAGAAGCGATCTGTACATGCCTACTCCGTGTTAGAGTATTTTTAAAATACATGCCCAAAACATGCTGAAAATCGATATTTTAGATGCCCAAAGTCAATATGTGCATGTATCTTCTGTACCCGTTTATATCTCAAATTCAGGCTCAAAACACCCGAAAATTCAATATTTTAGGGTCCCAGAAGCAATCTGTACATGCCTACTCAGTGCTAGAATATTTCAAAATATAGGCTAAAAACATGCTAAAAATCGATATTAAAGGTACCAAAAAGTCAATATCTCAAATTAAGGCCCAAAACACCCGAAAATTCGATATTTAGGGGTCCCAGAAGTGATCTGTACATGCCTACTCTGTGCTAGAATATTTTCAAAATATAGGCTCAAAACATGCTCAAAATCGATATTTTAGGTGCCCAAAAGTCGATATGTGCATGCATCTTCTGTACTCGTTTATATCTCAAATTCAGGCTCAAAACACCCGAAAATTCGATATTTTGGGGTCCCAGAAGCGATCTGTACATGCCTACTTAGTGCTAGAATAATTTCAAAATATAGGCTCAAAACATGCTAAAAATCGATATTTTAGGTGCGTAAATGCGATATCTCAAATAAAGGCCCAAAACACCCGAAAATTCGATATTTAGGGGTCCCAGAAGCGATCTGTAAATGCCTACTCCGTGTTAGAGTATTTTTAAAATACAGGCCAAAAACATACTGAAAATCAATCTTTTAGGTGCCCAAAAGTCGATATGTGCATGCATCTTCTGTGCCCGTTTATATCTCAAATTCTGGCCCTAAACACCCGAAAATTCGATATTTTGGGGTCCCAGAAGCGATCTGTACATGCCTACTCCGTGTTAGAGTATTTTCAAAATACACGAACAAAACATGCTCAAAATCGATGTTTTAGGTGCCAAAAAGTCGATATGTGCATGCACCTTCATTACTCGTTTATATCTCAAATTCAGGCTCAAAACACCCGAAAATTCGATATTTTTTGGTCCCAGAAGCGATCTGTACATGCCTACTCAGTGCTAGAATATTTTCAAAATATAGGCTAAAAACATGCTAAAAATCGATATTTTAGGTGCGTAAAGGCGATATCTCAAATTAAGGCCCAAAACACCCGAAAATTCGATATTTAGGGGTCCCAGAAGCGATCTGTACATGCCTACTCCTTGTTAGAGTATTTTCAAAATACAGGCTAAAAACATACTGAAAATCGATCTTTTAGGTGCCCAAAAGTCGATATGTGTATGCATCTTCTGTACCCGTTTATATCTCAAATTCTGGCCCTAAACACCCGAAAATTCGATATTTTTGGGTCCCAGTAGCGATCTGTACATGCCTACCCCGTGTTAGAGTATTTTCAAAATACAGGCCCAAAACATGCTGAAAATCGATATTTTAGATGCCCGAAGTCAATATGTGCATGTATCTTCTGTACCCGTTTATATCTCAAATTCAGGCTCAAAACACACGTTAATTCAATATTTTAGGGTCCCAGAAGCAATCTGTACATGCCTACTCAGTGCTAGAATATTTTCAAAATATAGGCTAAAAACATGCTAAAAATCGATATTAAAGGTGCCAAAAAGTCGATATCTCAAATTAAGGCCCAAAACACCCGAAAATTCGATATTTAGGGGTCCCAGAAGCGATCTGTACATGCCTACTCAGAGTTAGAATATTTTCAAAATATAGGCTCGAAACATGCTCAAAATCGATATTTTAGGTGCCCAAAAGTCGATATGTGCATGCATCTTCTGTACCCGTTTATATCTCAAATTCAGGCTCAAAACACCCGAAAATTCGATATTTTTGGGTCCCAGAAGCGATCTGTACATGCCTACTCAGTGCTAGAATATTTTCAAAATATAGGCAAAAAACATGCTAAAAATCGATATTTTAGGTGCGTAAAGGCGATATCTCAAATAAAGGCCCAAAACACCCGAAAATTCGATATTTAGGGGTCCCAGAAGCGATCTGTACATGCCTACTCCGTGTTAGAGTATTTTCAAAATACAGGCCAAAAACATACTGAAAATCGATATTTTAGGTGCCCAAAAGTCGATATGTGCATGCATCTTCAGTACCCGTTTATATCTCAAATTCTGGCCCTAAACACCCGAAAATTCGATATTTTGGGGTCCCAGAAGCGATCTGTACATGCCTACTCCGTGTTAGAGTATTTTCAAAATACAGGCCCAAAACATGCTCAAAATCGATGTTTTATGTGCCAAAAAGTCGATATGTGCATGCACCTTCAGTACCCGTTTATATCTCAAATTCAGGCTCAAAACATCCGAAAATTCGATATTTTGGGGTCGCAGAAGCAATCTGTACATGCCTACTCCGTTTTAGAGTATTTTCAAAATACAGGCACAAAACATGCTCAAAATCGATCTTTTAGGTGCCCAAAAGTCGATATGTGCAAGCATCTTCTGTACCCGTTTCTATCTCAAATTCTGGCCCTAAACACCCGAAAATTCGATATTTTGGGGTCCCAGAAGCGATCTGTACATGCCTACTCAGTTCTAGAATGTTTTCAAAATATAGGCTCAAAACATGCTCAAAATCGATATTTTAGGTGCCCAAAAGTCGATATGTGCATGCATCTTCTGTACTCGTTTATATCTCAAATTCAGGCTCAAAACACCCGAAAATTCGATATTTTGGGGTCCCAGAAGCGATCTGTACATGCCTACATGTGCTAGAATATTTTCAAAATATAGGCTAAAAACATGCTAAAAATTGATATTTTAGGTGCGTAAAGGCGATATCTCAAATTAAGGCCCAAAACACCGAAAATTCGATATTTAGGGGTCCCAGAAGCGATCTGTACATGCCTACTCCTTTTTAGAGTATTTTCAAAATACAGGCTAAAAACATACTGAAAATCGATCTTTTAGGTACCCAAAAGTCGATATGTGTATGCATCTTCTGTACCCGTTTATATCTCAAATTCTGGCCCTAAACACCCGAAAATTCGATATTTTTGGGTCCCAGTAGCGATCTGTACATGCCTACCCCGTGTTAGAGTATTTTCAAAATACAGGCCCAAAACATGCTCAAAATCGATGTTTTAGGTGCCCAAAAGTCGATATGTGCATGCACCTTCAGTACCCGTTTATATCTCAAATTCAGGCTCAAAACACCCGAAAATTCGATATTTTGGGGTCGCAGAAGCAATCTGTACATGCCTACTCCGTGTTAGAGTATTTTCAAAATACAGGCACAAAACATGCTCAAAATCGATCTTTTAGGTGCGTAAAGGCGATATCTCAAATTAAGGCCCAAAACACCCGAAAATTCGATATTTAGGGGTCCCAGAAGCGATCTGTACATGCCTACTCCGTGTTAGAGTATTTTCAAAATACAGGCCAAAAACATACTGAAAATCGATATTTTAGGTGCCCAAAAGTCGATATGTGCATGCATCTTCAGTACCCGTTTATATCTCAAATTCTGGCCCTAAACACCCGAAAATTCGATATTTTGGGGTCCCAGAAGCGATCTGTACATGCCTACTCCGTGTTAGAGTATTTTCAAAATACAGGCCCAAAACATGCTCAAAATCGATGTTTTATGTGCCAAAAAGTCGATATGTGCATGCACCTTCAGTACCCGTTTATATCTCAAATTCAGGCTCAAAACATCCGAAAATTCGATATTTTGGGGTCGCAGAAGCAATCTGTACATGCCTACTCCGTTTTAGAGTATTTTCAAAATACAGGCACAAAACATGCTCAAAATCGATCTTTTAGGTGCCCAAAAGTCGATATGTGCAAGCATCTTCTGTACCCGTTTCTATCTCAAATTCTGGCCCTAAACACCCGAAAATTCGATATTTTGGGGTCCCAGAAGCGATCTGTACATGCCTACTCAGTTCTAGAATGTTTTCAAAATATAGGCTCAAAACATGCTCAAAATCGATATTTTAGGTGCCCAAAAGTCGATATGTGCATGCATCTTCTGTACTCGTTTATATCTCAAATTCAGGCTCAAAACACCCGAAAATTCGATATTTTGGGGTCCCAGAAGCGATCTGTACATGCCTACATGTGCTAGAATATTTTCAAAATATAGGCTAAAAACATGCTAAAAATCGATATTTTAGGTGCGTATAGGCGATATCTCAAATTAAGGCCCAAAACACCGAAAATTCGATATTTAGGGGTCCCAGAAGCGATCTGTACATGCCTACTCCTTGTTAGAGTATTTTCAAAATACAGGCTAAAAACATACTGAAAATCGATCTTTTAGGTGCCCAAAAGTCGATATGTGTATGCATCTTCTGTACCCGTTTATATCTTAAATTCTGGCCCTAAACACCCGAAAATTCGATATTTTTGGGTCCCAGTAGCGATCTGTACATGCCTACCCCGTGTTAGAGTATTTTCAAAATACAGGCCCAAAACATGCTCAAAATCGATGTTTTAGGTGCCCAAAAGTCGATATGTGCATGCACCTTCAGTACCCGTTTATATCTCAAATTCAGGCTCAAAACACCCGAAAATTCGATATTTTGGGGTCGCAGAAGCAATCTGTACATGCCTACTCCGTGTTAGAGTATTTTCAAAATACAGGCACAAAACATGCTCAAAATCGATCTTTTAGGTGCCCAAAAGTCGATATGTGCAAGCATCTTCTGTACCCGTTTCTATCTCAAATTCTGGCCCTAAACACCCGAAAATTCGATATTTTGGGGTCCCAGAAGCGATCTGTACATGCCTACTCAGTTCTAGAATGTTTTCAAAATATAGGCTCAAAACATGCTCAAAATCGATATTTTAGGTGCCCAAAAGTCGATATGTGCATGCATCTTCTGTACTCGTTTATATCTCAAATTCAGGCTCAAAACACCCGAAAATTCGATATTTTGGGGTCCCAGAAGCGATCTGTACATGCCTACATGTGCTAGAATATTTTCAAAATATAGGCTAAAAACATGCTAAAAATCGATATTTTAGGTGCGTAAAGGCGATATCTCAAATTAAGGCCCAAAACACCCGAAAATTCAATATTTAGGGGTCCCAGAAGCGATGTGTACATGCCTACTCCATGTTAGAGTATTTTCAAAATACAGGCCCAAAACATGCTCAAAATCGATGTTTTAGGTGCCCAAAAGCCGATATGTGCATGCATCTTCACTACCCGTTTATATCTCAAATTCAGGCTCAAAACACCCGAAAATTCGATATTTTGGGGTCCCAGAAGCGATCTGTAAATGCCTACTCCGTGTTAGAGTATTTTCAAAATACAGGCCCAAAACATGCTGAAAATCGATATTTTAGATTACCAAAGTCAATAAGTGCATGTATCATCTGTACCCGTTTATATATCAAATTCAGGCTCAAAACACCCGAAAATTCAATATTTTAGGGTCCCAGAAGCAATCTGTACATGCCTACTCAGTGCTAGAATATTTTCAAAATATAGGCTCAAAGCATGCTAAAAATCGATATTTTAAGTGCGTAAAGGCGATATCTCAAATTCAGTCCCAAAACACCCGAAAATTCGATATTTAGGAGTCCCAGAAGGGATCTGTACATGCCTACTCCGTGTTAGAGTATTTTCAAAATACAGGCCCAAAACATGCTGAAAATCGATATTTTAGATTACCAAAGTCAATATGTGCATGTATCATCTGTACCCGTTTATATCTCAAATTCAGGCTCAAAACACCCGAAAATTCAATATTTTAGGGTCCCAGAAGCAATCTGTACATGCCTACTCAGTGCTAGAATATTTTCAAAATATAGGCTAAAAACATGATAAAAATCGATATTTTAGGTGCCAAAAAGTCGATATCTCAAATTAAGGCCCAAAACACCCGAAAATTCTATATTTAGGGGTCCCAGAAGCGATCTGTACATGCCTACTCCGTGTTAGAGTATTTTCAAAATACAGGCCCAAAACATGCTCAAAATCGATGTTTTAGGTGCGTATGGGCGATATCTCAAATTCAGGCTCAAAACACCCGAAAATTCGATATTTTGGGGTCCCAGAAGCGATGTGTACATGCTTACTCCGTGTTAGAGTATTTTCAAAATACAGGCCCAAAACATGATCAAAATCGATGTTTTAGGTGCCCAAAAGTCGATATGTGCATGCATCTTCAGTACCCGTTTATATCTCAAATTCAGGCTCAAAACACCCGAAAATTCGATATTTTGGGGTCCCAGAAGCGATCTGTACATGCCTACTCAGTGCTAGAATATTTTCAAAATATAGGCTAAATACATGCTAAAAATCGATATTTTAGTAGCCAAAAACTCGATATCTCAAATTAAGGCCCAAAACACCCGAAAATTCGATATTTAGGGGTCCCAGAAGCGATCTGTACATGCCTACTCAGTGCTAGAATATTTTCAAAATATAGGCTCGAAACATGCTAAAATCGATATTTTAGGTGCGTGAAGGCGATATCTCAAATTAAGGCCCAAGACACCCGAAAATTCGATATTATAGGGTCCCAGAAGCGATCTGTACATGCCTACTCCGTGTTAGAGTATTTACAAAATACAGCCCCAAAACATGCTCAAAATCGATGTTTTAGGTGCCCAAAAGTCGATATGTGCATGCATCATCAGTACCCGTTTATATCTCAAATTCAGGCTCAAAACCCCCGAAAATTCGATATTTTGGGGTCCCAGAAGCGATCTGTACATGCCTACTCCGTGTTAGAGTATTTTCAAAATACATGCCCAAAACATGTTCAAAATCGATATTTCAGGTGCCAAAAAGTCGATATCTCAAATTCAGTCCCAAAACACCCGAAAATTCAATATTTTGGGGTCCCAAAAGCGATCTGTACATGCCTACTCAGTGCTAGAATGTTTTCAAAATATAGGCTCAAAACATGCTCAAAATCGATATTTTAGGTGCCCAAAAGTCGATATGTGCATGCATCTTCTGTACTCGTTTATATCTCAAATTCAAGCTCAAAACACCCGAAAATTCGATATTTAGGGGTCCCAGAAGCGATCTGTACATGCCTACTCCTTGTTAGAGTATTTTCAAATCCAGGCCAAAAACATACTGAAAATCGATCTTTTAGGTGCCCAAAAGTCGATATGTGCATGCATCTTCTGTACCCGTTTATATCTCAAATTCTGGCCCTAAACACCCGAAAATTCGATATTTTTGGGTCCCAGAAGCGATCTGTACATGCCTACTCCGTGTTAGAGTATTTTCAAAATACAGGCCCAAAACATGCTCAAAATCGATGTTTTAGGTGCCCAAAAGTCGATATGTGCATGCACCTTCCGTACCCGTTTATATCTCAAATTCAGGCTCAAAACACCCGAAAATTCGATATTTTGGGGTCCCAGAAGCGATCTGTACATGCCTACTCCGTTGTAGAGTATTTTTAAAATACATGCCCAAAACATGCTGAAAATCGATATTTTAGATGCCCAAAGTCAATATGTGCATGTATCTTCTGTACCCGTTTATATCTCAAATTCAGGCTCAAAACACCCGAAAATTCAATATTTTAGGGTCCCAGAAGCAATCTGTACATGCCTACTCAGTGCTAGAATATTTTCAAAATATAGGCTAAAAACATGCTAAAAATCGATATTAAAGGTACCAAAAAGTCAATATCTCAAATTAAGGCCCAAAACACCCGAAAATTCGATATTTAGGGGTCCCAGAAGCGATCTGTACATGCCTACTCTGTGCTAGAATATTTTCAAAATATAGGCTCAAAACATGCTCAAAATCGATATTTTAGGTGCCCAAAAGTCGATATGTGCATGCATCTTCTGTACTCGTTTATATATCAAATTCAGGCTCAAAACACCCGAAAATTCGATATTTTGGGGTCCCAGAAGCGATCTGTACATGCCTACTTAGTGCTAGAATATTTTCAAAATATAGGCTCAAAACATGCTAAAAATCGATATTTTAGGTGCGTAAATGCGATATCTCAAATAAAGGCCCAAAACACCCGAAAATTCGATATTTAGGGGTCCCAGAAGCGATCTGTAAATGCCTACTCCGTGTTAGAGTATTTTTAAAATACAGGCCAAAAACATACTGAAAATCAATCTTTTAGGTGCCCAAAAGTCGATATGTGCATGCATCTTCTGTGCACGTTTATATCTCAAATTCTGGCCCTAAACACCCGAAAATTCGATATTTTGGGGTCCCAGAAGCGATCTGTACATGCCTACTCCGTGTTAGAGTATTTTCAAAATACAGGCCCAAAACATGCTCAAAATCGATGTTTTAGGTGCCAAAAAGTCGATATGTGCATGCACCTTCATTACTCGTTTATATCTCAAATTCAGGCTCAAAACACCCGAAAATTCGATATTTTGGGGTCCCAGAAGCGATCTGTACATGCCTACTCAGTGCTAGAATATTTTCAAAATATAGGCTAAAAACATGCTAATAATCGATATTTTAGGTGCGTAAAGGCGATATCTCAAATTAAGGCCCAAAACACCCGAAAATTCGATATTTAGGGGTCCCAGAAGCGATCTGTACATGCCTACTCCGTGTTAGAGTATTTTCAAAATACAGGCCAAAAACATACTGAAAATCGATCTTTTAGGTGCCCAAAAGTCGATATGTGCATGCATCTTCTGTACCCGTTTATATCTCAAATTCTGGCCCTAAACACACGAAAATTCGATATTTTGGGGTCCCAGAAGCGATCTGTACATGCCTACTCAATGCTAGAATGTTTTCAAAATATAGGCTCAAAACATGCTCAAAATCGATATTTTAGGTGCCCAAAAGTCGATATGTGCATTCATCTTCTGTACTCGTTTATATCTCAAATTCAGGCTCAAAACACCCGAAAATTCGATATTTTTTGGTCCCAGAAGCGATCTGTACATGCCTACTCAGTGCTAGAATATTTTCAAAATATAGGCTAAAAACATGCTAAAAATCGATATTTTAGGTGCGTAAAGGCGATATCTCAAATTAAGGCCCAAAACACCCGAAAATTCGATATTTAGGGGTCCCAGAAGCGATCTGTACATGCCTACTCCTTGTTAGAGTATTTTCAAAATACAGGCTAAAAACATACTGAAAATCGATCTTTTAGGTGCCCAAAAGTCGATATGTGTATGCATCTTCTGTGCCCGTTTATATCTCAAATTCTGGCCCTAAACACCCGAAAATTCGATATTTTGGGGTCCCAGAAGCGATCTGTACATGCCTACTCCGTGTTAGAGTATTTTCAAAATACAGGCACAAAACATGCTCAAAATCGATGTTTTAGGTGCCAAAAAGTCGATATGTGCATGCACCTTCAGTACTCGTTTATATCTCAAATTCAGGCTCAAAACACCCGAAAATTCGATATTTTGGGGTCCCAGAAGCGATCTGTACATGCCTACTCAGTGCTAGAATATTTTCAAAATATAGGCTAAAAACATGCTAAAAATCGATATTTTAGGTGCGTAAAGGCGATATCTCAAATTAAGGCCCAAAACACCCGAAAATTCGATATTTAGGGGTCCCAGAAGCGATCTGTACATGCCTACTCCGTGTTAGAGTATTTTCAAAATACAGGCCAAAAACATACTGAAAATCGATCTTTTAGGTGCCCAAAAGTCGATATGTGCATGCATCTTCTGTACCCGTTTATATCTCAAATTCTGGCCCTAAACACACGAAAATTCGATATTTTGGGGTCCCAGAAGCGATCTGTACATGCCTACTCAGTGCTAGAATGTTTTCAAAATATAGGCTCAAAACATGCTCAAAATCGATGTTTTAGGTGCCCAAAAGTCGATATGTGCATGCACCTCCCGTACCCGTTTATATCTCAAATTCAGGCTCAAAACACCCGAAAATTCGATATTTTGGGGTCCCAGAAGCGATTTGTACATGCCTACTCCGTTGTAGAGTATTTTTAAAATACATGCCCAAAACATGCTGAAAATCGATATTTTAGATGCCCAAAGTCAATATGTGCATGTATCTTCTGTACCCGTTTATATCTCAAATTCAGGCTCAAAACACCCGAAAATTCAATATTTTAGGGTCCCAGAAGCAATCTGTACATGCCTACTCAGTGCTAGAATATTTTCAAAATATAGGCTAAAAACATGCTAAAAATCGATATTAAAGGTACCAAAAAGTCAATATCTCAAATTAAGGCCCAAAACACCCGAAAATTCGATATTTAGGGGTCCCAGAAGCGATCTGTACATGCCTACTCTGTGCTAGAATATTTTCAAAATATAGGCTCAAAACATGCTCAAAATCGATATTTTAGGTGCCCAAAAGTCGATATGTGCATGCATCTTCTGTACTCGTTTATATCTCAAATTCAGGCTCAAAACACCCGAAAATTCGATATTTTGGGATCCCAGAAGCGATCAGTACATGCCTACTTAGTGCTAGAATATTTTCAAAATATAGGCTCAAAACATGCTAAAAATCGATATTTTAGGTGCGTAAATGCGATATCTCAAATAAAGGCCCAAAACACCCGAAAATTCGATATTTAGGGGTCCCAGAAGCGATCTGTAAATGCCTACTCCGTGTTAGAGTATTTTTAAAATACAGGCCAAAAACATACTGAAAATCAATCTTTTAGGTGCCCAAAAGTCGATATGTGCATGCATCTTCTGTGCCCGTTTATATCTCAAATTCTGGCCCTAAACACCCGAAAATTCGATATTTTGGGGTCCCATAAGCGATCTGTACATGCCTACTCCGTGTTAGAGTATTTTCAAAATACACGCACAAAACATGCTCAAAATCGATGTTTTAGGTGCCAAAAAGTCGATATGTGCATGCACCTTCATTACTCGTTTATATCTCAAATTCAGGCTCAAAACACCCGAAAATTCGATATTTTTTGGTCCCAGAAGCGATCTGTACATGCCTACTCAGTGCTAGAATATTTTCAAAATATAGGCTAAAAACATGCTAAAAATCGATATTTTAGGTGCGTAAAGGCGATATCTCAAATTAAGGCCCAAAACACCCGAAAATTCGATATTTAGGGGTCCCAGAAGCGATCTGTACATGCCTACTCCTTGTTAGAGTATTTTCAAAATACAGGCTAAAATCATACTGAAAATCGATCTTTTAGGTGCCCAAAAGTCGATATGTGTATGCATCTTCTGTACCCGTTTATATCTCAAATTCTGGCCCTAAACACCCGAAAATTCGATATTTTTGGGTCCCAGTAGCGATCTGTACATGCCTACCCCGTGTTAGAGTATTTTCAAAATACAGGCCCAAAACATGCTGAAAATCGATATTTTAGATGCCCGAAGTCAATATGTGCATGTATCTTCTGTACCCGTTTATATCTCAAATTCAGGCTCAAAACTCACGTTAATTCAATATTTTAGGGTCCCAGAAGCAATCTGTACATGCCTACTCAGTGCTAGAATATTTTCAAAATATAGGCTAAAAACATGCTAAAAATCGATATTAAAGGTGCCAAAAAGTCGATATCTCAAATTAAGGCCCAAAACACCCGAAAATTCGATATTTAGGGGTCCCAGAAGCGATCTGTACATGCCTACTCAGAGTTAGAATATTTTCAAAATATAGGCTCGAAACATGCTCAAAATCGATATTTTAGGTGCCCAAAAGTCGATATGTGCATGCATCTTCTGTACCCGTTTATATCTCAAATTGAGGCTCAAAACACCCGAAAATTCGATATTTTTGGGTCCCAGAAGCGATCTGTACATGCCTACTCAGTGCTAGAATATTTTCAAAATATAGGCAAAAAACATGCTAAAAATCGATATTTTAGGTGCGTAAAGGCGATATCTCAAATTAAAGCCCAAAACACCCGAAAATTCGATATTTAGGGGTCCCAGAAGCGATCTGTACATGCCTACTCCGTGTTAGAGTATTTTCAAAATACAGGCCAAAAACATACTGAAAATCGATATTTTAGGTGCCCAAAAGTCGATATGTGCATGCATCTTCAGTACCCGTTTATATCTCAAATTCTGGCCCTAAACACCCGAAAATTCGATATTTTGGGGTCCCATAAGCGATCTGTACATGCCTACTCCGTGTTAGAGTATTTTCAAAATACAGGCACAAAACATGCTCAAAATCGATGTTTTAGGTGCCAAAAAGTCGATATGTGCATGCACCTTCATTACTCGTTTATATCTCAAATTCAGGCTCAAAACACCCGAAAATTCGATATTTTTTGGTCCCAGAAGCGATCTGTACATGCCTACTCAGTGCTAGAATATTTTAAAAATATAGGCTAAAAACATGCTAAAAATCGATATTTTAGGTGCGTAAAGGCGATATCTCAAATTAAGGCCCAAAACACCCGAAAATTCGATATTTAGGATCCCAGAAGCGATCTGTACATGCCTACTCCTTGTTAGAGTATTTTCAAAATACAGGCTAAAATCATACTGAAAATCGATCTTTTAGGTGCCCAAAAGTCGATATGTGTATGCATCTTCTGTACCCGTTTATATCTCAAATTCTGGCCCTAAACACCCGAAAATTCGATATTTTTGGGTCCCAGTAGCGATCTGTACATGCCTACCCCGTGTTAGAGTATTTTCAAAATACAGGCCCAAAACATGCTGAAAATCGATATTTTAGATGCCCGAAGTCAATATGTGAATGTATCTTCTGTACCCGTTTATATCTCAAATTCAGGCTCAAAACACACGTTAATTCAATATTTTAGGGTCCCAGAAGCAATCTGTACATGCCTACTCAGTGCTAGAATATTTTCAAAATATAGGCTAAAAACATGCTAAAAATCGATATTAAAGAAGCCAAAAAGTCGATATCTCAAATTAAGGCCCAAAACACCCGAAAATTCGATATTTAGGGGTCCCAGAAGCGATCTGTACATGCCTACTCAGAGTTAGAATATTTTCAAAATATAGGCTCGAAACATGCTCAAAATCGATATTTTAGGTGCCCAAAAGTCGATATGTGCATGCATCTTCTGTACCCGTTTATATCTCAAATTCAGGCTCAAAACACCCGAAAATTCGATATTTTGGGGTCCCAGAAGCGATCTGTACATGCCTACTCAGTGCTAGAATATTTTCAAAATATAGGCTAAAAACATGCTAAAAATCGATATTTTAGGTGCGTAGAGGCGATATCTCAAATTAAGGCCCAAAACACCCGAAAATTCGATATTTAGGGGTCCCAGAAGCGATCTGTACATGCCTACTCCGTGTTAGAGTATTTTCAAAATACAGGCCAAAAACATACTGAAAATCGATATTTTAGGTGCCCAAAAGTCGATATGTGCATGCATCTTCAGTACCCGTTTATATCTCAAATTCTGGCCCTAAACACCCGAAAATTCGATATTTTGGGGTCCCAGAAGCGATCTGTACATGCCTACTCCGTGTTAGAGTATTTTCAAAATACAGGCCCAAAACATGCTCAAAATCGATGTTTAATGTGCCAAAAAGTCGATATGTGCATGCACCTTCAGTACCCGTTTATATCTAAAATTCAGGCTCAAAACATCCGAAAATTCGATATTTTGGGGTCGCAGAAGCAATCTGTACATGCCTACTCCGTTTTAGAGTATTTTCAAAATACAGGCACAAAACATGCTCAAAATCGATCTTTTAGGTGCCCAAAAGTCGATATGTGCAAGCATCTTCTGTACCCGTTTCTATCTCAAATTCTGGCCCTAAACACCCGAAAATTCGATATTTTGGGGTCCCAGAAGCGATCTGTACATGCCTACTCAGTTCTAGAATGTTTTCAAAATATAGGCTCAAAACATGCTCAAAATCGATATTTTAGGTGCCCAAAAGTCGATATGTGCATGCATCTTCTGTACTCGTTTATATCTCAAATTCAGGCTCAAAACACCCGAAAATTCGATATTTTGGGGTCCCAGAAGCGATCTGTACATGCCTACATGTGCTAGAATATTTTCAAAATATAGGCTAAAAACATGCTAAAAATCGATATTTTAGGTGCGTAAAGGCGATATCTCAAATAAAGGCCCAAAACACCGAAAATTCGATATTTAGGGGTCCCAGAAGCGATCTGTACATGCCTACTCCTTGTTAGAGTATTTTCAAAATACAGGCTAAAAACATACTGAAAATCGATCTTTTAGGTGCCCAAAAGTTGATATGTGTATGCATCTTCTGTACCCGTTTATATCTCAAATTCTGGCCCTAAACACCCGAAAATTCGATATTTTTGGGTCCCAGTAGCGATCTGTACATGCCTACCCCGTGTTAGAGTATTTTCAAAATACAGGCCCAAATCATGCTCAAAATCGATGTTTTAGGTGCCCAAAAGTCGATATGTGCATGCACCTTCAGTACCCGTTTATATCTCAAATTCAGGCTCAAAACACCCGAAAATTCGATATTTTGGGGTTGCAGAAGCAATCTGTACATGCCTACTCCGTGTTAGAGTATTTTCAAAATACAGGCACAAAACATGCTCAAAATCGATCTTTTAGGTGCCCAAAAGTCGATATGTTCAAGCATCTTCTGTACCCGTTTCTATCTCAAATTCTGGCCCTAAACACCCGAAAATTCGATATTTTGGGGTCCCAGAAGCGATCTGTACATGCCTACTCAGTTCTAGAATGTTTTCAAAATATAGGCTCAAAACATGCTCAAAATCGATATTTTAGGTGCCCAAAAGTCGATATGTGCATGCATCTTCTGTACTCGTTTATATCTCAAATTCAGGCTCAAAACACCCGAAAATTCGATATTTTTGGGTCCCAGAAGCGATCTGTACATGCCTACATGTGCTAGAATATTTTCAAAATATAGGCTAAAAACATGCTAAAAATCGATATTTTAGGTGCGTAAAGGCGATATCTCAAATTAAGGCCCAAAACACCCGAAAATTCGATATTTAGGGGTCCCAGAAGCGATCTGTACATGCCTACTTCTTTTTAGAGTATTTTCAAAATACAGGCTAAAAACATACTGAAAATCGATCTTTTAGGTGCCCAAAAGTCGATATGTGTATGCATCTTCTGTACCCGTTTATATCTCAAATTCTGGCCCTAAACACCCGAAAATTCGATATTTTTGGGTCCCAGTAGCGATCTGTACATGCCTACCCCGTGTTAGAGTATTTTCAAAATACAGGCCCAAAACATGCTCAAAATCGATGTTTTAGGTGCCCAAAAGTCGATATGTGCATGCACCTTCAGTACCCGTTTATATCTCAAATTCAGGCTCAAAACACCCGAAAATTCGATATTTTGGGGTCCCAGAAGCGATCTGTACATGCCTACTCAGTGTTAGAGTATTTTTAAAATACATGCCCATAACATGCTGAAAATCGATATTTTAGATGCCCAAAGTCAATATGTGCATGTATCTTCTGTACCCGTTTATATCTCAAATTCAGGCTCAAAACACCCGAAAATTCAATATTTTAGGGTCCCAGAAGCAATCTGTACATGCCTACTCAGTGCTAGAATATTTTCAAAATATAAGCTAAAAACATGCAAAAAATCGATATTAAAGGTGCCAAAAAGTCGATATGTGAATTCGCCTTCAGTACTGGTTTATATCTCAAATTCAGGCTCAAAACACCCGAAAATTCGATATTTTGGGGTCCCAGAAGCGATCTGTAAATCCCTACTCAGTGCTAGAATATTTTCAAAATATAGGCTAAAAACATGCTAAAAATCGATATTTCAGGTGCGTACAGGCGATATCTCAAATTAATGCTCAAAACACCCGAAAATTCGATATTTTGGGGTCCCAGAAGCGATCTGTACATGCCTACATGTGCTAGAATATTTTCAAAATATAGGCTAAAAACATGCTAAAAATCGATATTTTAGGTGCGTAAAGGCGATATCTCAAATTAAGGCCCTAATCACTCGAAAATTCGATATTTTTGGGTCCCAGTAGCGATCTGTACATGCCTACCCCGTGTTAGAGTATTTTCAAAATACAGGCCCAAAACATGCTCAAAATCGATGTTTTAGGTGCCCAAAAGTCGATATGTGCATGCACCTTCAGTACCCGTTTATATCTCAAATTCAGGCTCAAAACACCCGAAAATTCGATATTTTGGGGTCCCAGAAGCGATCTGTACATGCCTACTCAGTGTTAGAGTATTTTTAAAATACATGCCCAAAATATGCTGAAAATCGATATTTTAGATGCCCAAAGTCAATATGTGCATGTATCTTCTGTACCCGTTTATATCTCAAATTCAGGCTCAAAACACCCGAAAATTCAATATTTTAGGGTCCCAGAAGCAATCTGTACATGCCTACTCAGTGCTAGAATATTTTCAAAATATAGGCTAAAAACATGCAAAAAATCGATATTAAAGGTGCCAAAAAGTCGATATGTGAATTCACCTTCAGTACTCGTTTATATCTCAAATTCAGGCTCAAAACACCCGAAAATTCCATATTTTGGGGTCCCAGAAGCGATCTGTAAATCCCTACTCAGTGCTAGAATATTTTCAAAATATAGGCTAAAAACATGCTAAAAATCGATATTTTAGGTGCGTAATGGCGATATCTCAAATTAAGGCCCAAAACACCCGAAAATTCGATATTTAGGGGTCCCAGAAGCGATCTGTACATGCCTACTCCGTGTTAGAGTATTTTCAAAATACAGGCCAAAAACATACTGATTATCGATCTTTTAGGTGCCCAAAAGTCGATATGTGAATGCATCTTCTGTACCCGTTTATATCTCAAATTCTGGCCCTAAACACCCGAAAATTCGATATTTTTTGGTCCCAGAAGCGATCTGTACATGCCTACTCCGTGTTAGAGTATTTTCAAAATACAGGCACAAAACATGCTTAAAATCGATGTTTTAGGTGCCAAAAAGTCGATATGTGCATGCACCTTCAGTACCCGTTTATATCACAAATTCAGGCTCATAACACCCAAAAATTCGATATTTTGGGGTCCCAGAAGCGATCTGTACATGCCTACTCAGTGCTAGAATTTTTTCAAAATATTGGCTCAAAACATGCTCAAAATCGATATTTTAGGTGCCAAAAAGTCGATATGTGAATTCACCTTCAGTACTCGTTTATATCTCAAATTCAGGCTCAAAACACCCGAAAATTCCATATTTTGGGGTCCCAGAAGCGATCTGTAAATCCCTACTCAGTGCTAGAATATTTTCAAAATATATGCTAAAAACATGCTAAAAATCGATATTTCAGGTGCGTACAGGCGATATCTCAAATTAAGGCTCAAAACACCCGAAAATTCGATATTTTGGGGTCCCAGAAGCGATCTGTACATGCCTACATGTGCTAGAATATTTTCAAAATATAGGCTAAAAACATGCTAAAAATCGATATTATAGGTGCGTAAAGGCGATATCTCAAATTAAGGCCCCAAACTCCCGAAAACTCGATATTTAGGGGTCCCAGAAGCGATCTGTACATGCCTACTCCATGTTAAAGTATTTTCAAAATACAGGCTAAAAACATACTGAAAATCGATCTTTTAGGTGCCCAAAAGTCGATATGTGTATGCATCTTCTGTACCCGTTTATATCTCAAATTCTGGCCCTAAACACCCTAAAATTCGATATTTTTGGGTCCCAGTAGCGATCTGTACATGCCTACCCCGTGTTAGAGTATTTTCAAAATACAGGCCCAAAACATGCTCAAAATCGATGTTTTAGGTGCCCAAAGATCGATATGTGCATGCACCTTCAGTATCCGTTTATATCTCAAATTCAGGCTCAAAATAACCGAAAATTCGATATTTTGGGGTCGCAGAAGCAATCTGTACATGCCTACTCCGTGTTAGAGTATTTTCAAAATACAGCCACAAAACATGCTCAAAATCGATCTTTTAGGTGCCCAAAAGTCGATATGTGCAAACATCTTCTGTACCCGTTTCTATCTCAAATTCTGGCCCTAAACACCCGAAAATTCGATATTTTGGGGTCCCAGAAGCGATCTGTACATGCCTACTCAGTTCTAGAATGTTTTCAAAATATAGGCTCAAAACATGCTCGAAATCGATATTTTAGGTGCCCAAAAGTCGATATGTGCATGCATCTTCTGTACTCGTTTATATCTCAAATTCAGGCTCAAAACACCCGAAAATTCGATATTTTGGGGTCCCAGAAGCGATCTGTACATGCCTACATGTGCTAGAATATTTTCAAAATATAGGCTAAAAACATGCTAAAAATCGATATTTTAGGTGCGTAAAGGCGATATCTCAAAAAAAGGCCCAAAACACCCGAAAATTCGATATTTAGGGGTCCCAGAAGCGATCTGTACATGCCTACTCCTTGTTAGAGTATTTTCAAAATACAGGCTAAAAACATACTGAAAATCGATCTTTTAGGTGCCCAAAAGTCGATATGTGTATCCATCTTCTGTACTCGTTTATATCTCAAATTCTGGCCCTAAACACCCGAAAATTCGATATTTTTGGGTCCCAGTAGCGATCTGTACATGCCTACCCCGTGTTAGAGTATTTTCAAAATACAGGCCCAAAACATGCTCAAAATCGATGTTTTAGGTGGCCAAAAATCGATATGTGCATGCACCTTCAGTACCCGTTTATATCTCAAATTCAGGCTTAAAACACCCGAAAATTCGATATTTTGGGGTCCCAGAAGCGATCTGTACATGCCTACTCAGTGTTAGAGTATTTTTAAAATACATGCCCAAAACATGTTGAAAATCGATATTTTAGATGCCCAAAGTCAATATGTGCATGTATCTTCTGTACCCGTTTATATCTCAAATTCAGGCTCAAAACACCCGAAAATTCAATATTTTAGGGTCCCAGAAGCAATCTGTACATGCCTACTCAGTGCTAGAATATTTTCAAAATATAGGCTAAAAACATGCAAAAAATCGATATTAAAGGTGCCAAAAAGTCGATATGTGAATTCACCTTCAGTACTCGTTTATATCTCAAATTCAGGCTCAAAACACCCTAAAATTCGATATTTTGGGGTCCCAGAAGCGATCTGTAAATCCCTACTCAGTGCTAGAATATTTTCAAAATATAGGCTAAAAACATGCTAAAAATCGATATTTTAGGTGCGTAAAGGCGATATCTCAAATTAAGGCCCAAAACACCCGAAAATTCGATATTTAGGGGTCCCAGAAGCGATCTGTACATGCCTACTCCGTGTTAGAGTATTTTCAAAATACAGGCCAAAAACATACTGATAATCGATCTTTTAGGTGCCCAAAAGTCGATATGTGAATGCATCTTCTGTACCCGTTTATATCTCAAATTCTGGCCCTAAACACCCGAAAATTCGATATTTTTTGGTCCCAGAAGCGATCTGTACATGCCTACTCCGTGTTAGAGTATTTTCAAAATACAGGCACAAAACATGCTTAAAATCGATGTTTTAGGTGCCAAAAAGTCGATATGTGCATGCACCTTCAGTACCCGTTTATATCACAAATTCAGGCTCATAACACCCGAAAATTCGATATTTTGGGGACCCAGAAGCGATCTGTACATGCCTACTCCGTGTTAGAGTATTTTCAAAATACATGCCCAAAACATGCTGAAAATCGATATTTTAGATGCCAAAGGTCAATAAGTGCATGTATCTTCTGTACCCGTTTATATCTAAAATTCAGGCTCAAAACACCCGAAAATCCGATATTTTGGGGTCCCAGAAGCGATCTGTACATGCCTACTCAGTACTAGAATATTTTCAAAATATAGGCTAAAAACATGCTAAAAATCGATATTTTAGGTGCCAAAAAGTCGATATCTCAAATTAAGGCCCAAAACACCCGAAAATTCGATATTTAGGGGTCCCAGAAGCAATCTGTACATGCCTACTCAGTGCTAGAATTTTTTCAAAATATTGGCTCAAAACATGCTCAAAATCGATATTTTAGGTGCCCAAAAGTCGATATGTGAATTCACCTTCAGTACTCGTTTATATCTCAAATTCAGGCTCAAAACACCCGAAAATTCCATATTTTGGGGTCCCAGAAGCGATCTGTAAATCCCTACTCAGTGCTAGAATATTTTCAAAATATAGGCTAAAAACATGCTAAAAATCGATATTTCAGGTGCGTACAGGTGATATCTCAAATTAAGGCTCAAAACACCCGAAAATTCGATATTTTAGGGTCCCAGAAGCGATCTGTACATGCCAACATGTGCTAGAATATTTTCAAAATATAGGCTAAAAACATGCTAAAAATCGATATTATAGGTGCGTAAAGGCGATATCTCAAATTAAGGCCCCAAACTCCCGAAAACTCGATATTTAGGGGTCCCAGAAGCGATCTGTACATGCCTACTCCATGTTAAAGTATTTTCAAAATACAGGCTAAAAACATACTGAAAATCGATCTTTTAGGTGCCCAAAAGTCGATATGTGTATGCATCTTCTGTACCCGTTTATATCTCAAATTCTGGCCCTAAACACCCGAAAATTCGATATTTTTGGGTCCCAGTAGCGATCTGTACATGCCTACCCCGTGTTAGAGTATTTTCAAAATACAGGCCCAAAACATCCTCAAAATCGATGTTTTAGGTGCCCAAAAGTCGATATGTGCATGCACCTTCAGTACCCGTTTATATCTCAAATTCAGGCTCAAAATAACCGAAAATTCGATATTTTGGGGTCGCAGAAGCAATCTGTACATGCCTACTCCGTGTTAGAGTATTTTCAAAATACAGCCACAAAACATGCTCAAAATCGATCTTTTAGGTGCCCAAAAGTCGATATGTGCAAGCATCTTCTGTACCCGTTTCTATCTCAAATTCTGGCCCTAAACACCCGAAAATTCGATATTTTGGGGTCCCAAAAAAGATCTGTACATGCCTACTCAGTTCTAGAATGTTTTCAAAATATAGGCTCAAAACATGCTCGAAATCGATATTTTAGGTGCCCAAAAGTCAATATGTGCATGCATCTTCTGTACTCGTTTATATCTCAAATTCAAGGTCAAAACACCCGAAAATTCGATATTTTGGGGTCCCAGAAGCGATCTGTACATGCCTACATGTGCTAGAATATTTTCAAAATATAGGCTAAAAACATGCTAAAAATCGATATTTTAGGTGCGTAAAGGCGATATCTCAAATTAAGGCCCAAAACACCCGAAAATTCGATATTTAGGGGTCCCAGAAGCGATCTGTACATGCCTACTCCTTGTTAGAGTATTTTCAAAATACAGGCTAAAAACATACTGAAAATCGATCTTTTAGGTGCCCAAAAGTCGATATGTGTATCCATCTTCTGTACCCGTTTATATCTCAAATTCTGGCCCTAAACACCCGAAAATTCGATATTTTTGGGTCCCAGTAGCGATCTGTACATGCCTACCCCGTGTTAGAGTATTTTCAAAATACAGGCCCAAAACATGCTCAAAACCGATGTTTTAGGTGGCCAAAAGTCGATATGTGCATGCACCTTCAGTACCCGTTTATATCTCAAATTCAGGCTTAAAACACCCGAAAATTCGATATTTTGGGGTCCCAGAAGCGATCTGTACATGCCTACTCAGTGTTAGAGTATTTTTAAAATACATGCCCAAAACATGCTGAAAATCGATATTTTAGATGCCCAAAGTCAATATGTGCATGTATCTTCTGTACCCGTTTATATCTCAAATTCAGGCTCAAAACACCCGAAAATTCAATATTTTAGGGTCCCAGAAGCAATCTGTACATGCCTACTCAGTGCTAGAATATTTTCAAAATATAGGCTAAAAACATGCAAAAAATCGATATTAAAGGTGCCAAAAAGTCGATATGTGCATGCATCTTCTGTACTCGTTTATATCTCAAATTCAGGCTCAAAAAACCCGAAAATTCGATATTTTGGGGTCCCAGAAGCGATGTGTACATGCCTACTTAGTGCTAGAATATTTTCAAAATATAGGCTAAAAACATGCTAAAAACCGATATTTTAAGTGCCAAAAAGTCGATATCTCAAATTAAGGCCCAAAACACCCGAAAATTCGATATTTAGGGGTCCCAGAAGCGATCTGTACATGCCTACTCAGTGCTAGAATTTTTTCAAAATATAGGCTCAAAACATGCTCAAAATCGATATTTTAGGTGCCCAAAAGTCGATATGTGCATGCATCTTCTGTACTCGTTTATATCTCAAATTCAGGCTCAAAACACCCGAAAATTCGATATTTTGGGGTCCCAGAAGCGATCTGTACATGCCTACTTAGTGCTAGAATATTTTCAAAATATAGGCTCAAAACATGCTAAAAATCGATATTTTAGGTGCGTAAAGGTGATATCTTAAATTAAGGCCCAAAACACCCGAAAATTCGATATTTAGGGTTCCCAGAAGCGATCTGTACATGCCTACTCCGTGTTAGAGTATTTTTAAGATACAGGCCAAAAACATACTGAAAATCAATCTTTTAGGTGCCCAAAAGTCGATATGTGCATGCATCTTCTATGCCCGTTTATATATCAAATTCAGGCTCAAAACACCCGAAAATTCGATATTTTGGGGTCCCAGAAGCGATCTGTACATGCCTACTCCGTGTTAGAGTATTTTCAAAATACATGCCCAAAACATGCTGAAAATCGATATTTTAGATGCCCAAGGTTAATAAGTGCATGTATCTTCTGTACCCGTTTATATCTCTAATTCAGGCTCAAAACACCCGAAAATTCAATAATTTGGGGTCCCAGAAGCGATCTGTACATGCCTACTCCGTGTTAGAGTATTTTCAAAATACATGCCCAAAACATGCTGAAAATCGATATTTTAGATGCTTAAAGTCAATATGTGCATGCATCTTCAGTACCCGTTTATATCTCAAATTCAGGCTCAAAACACCCTAAAATTCGATATTTTAGGGTCCCAGAAGCGATCTGAACATGCCTACTCAGTGCTTGAATATTTTCAAAATATAGGCTCAAAACATGCTAAAAATCGATATTTTAGGTGCGTAAAGGCGATATCTCAAATTCAGGCTCAAAACACCCGAAAATTCGATATTTTGGGGTCCCAGAAGCGATCTGTACATGCCTACTCCGTGTTAGAGTATTTTCAAAATACAGGCCCAAAACATGTTAAAAATCGATGTTTTAGGTGCCCAAAAGTCGATATGTGCATGCATCTTCAGTACCCGTTTATATCTCAAATTCAGGCTCAAAACACCCGAAAATTCGATATTTTGGGGTCAAAGAAGCGATCTGTACATGCCTACTCCGTGTTAGAGTATTTTCAAAATACATGCCCAAAACATGCTGAAAATCGATATTTTAGATGCCCAAAGTCAATATGTGCATGTATCTTCTGTACCCGTTTATATATCAAATTCAGGCTCAAAACACCCGAAAATTCAATTTGTTGGGGTCCCAGAAGCAATCTGTACATGCCTACTCAGTGCTAGAATATTTTCAAAATATAGGCTCAAAACATGCTAAAAATCGATATTTTAGGTGCGTAAAGGCGATATCTCAAATTAAGGCCCAGAACACCCGAAAATTCGATATTTAGGGGTCCCAGAAGTGATCTGTACATGCCTACTCCGTGTTAGAGTATTTTCAAAATACATGCACAAAACATGCTGAAAACCGATATTTTAGATGCCAAAGGTCAATAAGTGCATGTATCTTCTGTACCCGTTTATATCTCAAATTCAGGCTCAAAACACCCGAAAATCCGATATTTTGGGGTCCCAGAAGCGATCTGTACATGCCTACTCAGTAATAGAATATTTTCAAAATATAGGCTAAAAACATGCAAAAAATCGATATTTTAGGTGCCAAAAAGTCGATATCTCAAATTAAGGCCCAAAACACCCGAAAATTCGATATTTAGGGGTCCCAGAAGCGATCTGTACATGCCTACTCAGTGCTAGAATTTTTTCAAAATATAGGCTCAAAACATGCTCAAAATCGATATTTTAGGTCCCCAAAAGTCGATATGTGCATGCATCTTCTGTACTCGTTTATATCTCAAATTCAGGCTCAAAAAACCCGAAAATTCGATATTTTGGGGTCCCAGAAGCGATGTGTACATGCCTACTTAGTGCTAGAATATTTTCAAAATATAGGCTAAAAACATGCTAAAAATCGATATTTTAAGTGCCAAAAAGTCGATATCTCAAATTAAGGCCCAAAACACCCGAAAATTCGATATTTAGGGGTCCCAGAAGCGATCTGTACATGCCTACTCAGTGCTAGAATTTTTTCAAAATATTGGATCAAAACATGCTCAAAATCGATATTTTAGGTGCTCAAAAGTCGATATGTGCATGCATCTTCTGTACTCGTTTATATCTCAAATTCAGGCTTAAAAAAACCCGAAAATTCGATATTTTGGGGTCCCAGAAGCGATGTGTACATGCCTACTTAGTGCTAGAATATTTTCAAAATATAGGCTAAAAACATGCTAAAAATCGATATTTTAAGTGCCAAAAAGTCGATATCTCAAATTAAGGCCCAAAACACCCGAAAATTCGATATTTAGGGGTCCCAGAAGCGATCTGTACATGCCTACTCAGTGCTAGAATTTTTTCAAAATATAGGCTCAAAACATGCTCAAAATCGATATTTTAGGTGCCCAAAAGTCGATATGTGCATGCATCTTCTGTACTCGTTTATATCTCAAATTCAGGCTCAAAACACCCGAAAATTCGATATTTTGGGGTCCCAGAAGCGATCTGTACATGCCTACTTAGTGCTAGAATATTTTCGAAATATAGGCTCAAAACATGCTAAAAATCGATATTTTAGGTGCGTAAAGGTGATATCTTAAATTAAGGCCCAAAACACCCGAAAATTCGATATTTAGGGGTCCCAGAAGCGATCTGTACATGCCTACTCCGTGTTAGAGTATTTTTTAAGATACAGGCCAAAAACATACTGAAAATCAATCCTTTAGGTGCCCAAAAGTCGATATGTGCATGCATCTTCTGTGCCCGTTTATATCTCAAATTCAGGCTCAAAACACCCGAAAATTCGATATTTTGGGGTCCCAGAAGCGATCTGTACATGCCTACTCCGTGTTAGAGTATTTTCAAAATACATGCCCAAAACATGCTGAAAATCGATATTTTAGATGCCCAAGGTCAATAAGTGCATGTATCTTCTGTACCCGTTTATATCTCTAATTCAGGCTCAAAACACCCGAAAATTCGATAATTTGGGGTCCCAGAAGCGATCTGTACATGCCTATTCCGTGTTAGAGTATTTTCAAAATACATGCCCAAAACATGCTGAAAATCGATATTTTAGATGCTTAAAGTCAATATGTGCATGCATCTTCAGTACCCGTTTATATCTCAAATTCAGGCTCAAAACACCCGAAAATTCGATATTTTAGGGTCCCAGAAGCGATCTGTACATGCCTACTCAGTGCTTGAATATTTTCAAAATATAGGCTCAAAACATGCTAAAAATCGATATTTTAGGTGCGTAAAGGCGATATCTCAAATTCAGGCTCAAAACACCCGAAAATTCGATATTTTGGGGTCCCAGAAGCGATCTGTACATGCCTACTCCGTGTTAGAGTATTTTCAAAATACAGGCCCAAAACATGTTAAAAATCGATGTTTTAGGTGCCCAAAAGTCGATATGTGCATGCATCTTCAGTACCCGTTTATATCTCAAATTCAGGCTCAAAACACCCGAAAATTCGATATTTTGGGGTCAAAGAAGCGATCTGTCCATGCCTACTCCGTGTTAGAGTATTTTCAAAATACATGCCCAAAACATGCTGAAAATCGATATTTTAGATGCCCAAAGTCAATATGTGCATGTATCTTCTGTACCCGTTTATATATCAAATTCAGGCTCAAAACACCCGAAAATTCAATTTGTTGGGGTCCCAGAAGCAATCTGTACATGCCTACTCAGTGCTAGAATATTTTCAAAATATAGGCTCAAAACATGCTAAAAATCGATATTTTAGGTGCGTAAAGGCGATATCTCAAATTAAGGCCCAGAACACCCGAAAATTCGATATTTAGGGGTCCCAGAAGTGATCTGTACATGCCTACTCCGTGTTAGAGTATTTTCAAAATACATGCCCAAAACATGCTGAAAATCGATATTTTAGATGCCAAAGGTCAATAAGTGCATGTATCTTCTGTACCCGTTTATATCTCAAATTCAGGCTCTAAACACCCGAAAATCCGATATTTTGGGGTCCCAGAAGCGATCTGTACATGCCTACTCAGTACTAGAATATTTTCAAAATATAGGCTAAAAACATGCTAAAAATCGATATTTTAGGTGCCAAAAAGTCGATATCTCAAATTAAGGCCCAAAACACCCTAAAATTCGATATTTAGGGGTCCCAGAAGCGATCTGTACATGCCTACTCAGTGCTAGAATTTTTTCAAAATATAGGCTCAAAACATGCTCAAAATCGATATTTTAGGTGCCCAAAAGTCGATATGTGCATGCATCTTCTGTACTCGTTTATATCTCAAATTCAGGCTCAAAAAACCCGAAAATTCGATATTTTGGGGTCCCAGAAGCGAGGTGTACATGCCTACTTAGTGCTAGAATATTTTCAAAATATAGGCTAAAAACATGCTAAAAATCGATATTTTAAGTGCCAAAAAGTCGATATCTCAAATTAAGGCCCAAAACACCCGAAAATTCGATATTTAGGGGTCCCAGAAGCGATCTGTACATGCCTACTCAGTACTAGAATTTTTTCAAAATATAGGATCAAAACATGCTCAAAATCGATATTTTAGGTGCTCAAAAGTCGATATGTGCATGCATCTTCTGTACTCGTTTATATCTCAAATTCAGGCTCAAAAAAACCGAAAATTCGATATTTTGGGGTCCCAGAAGCGATGTGTACATGCCTACTTAGTGCTAGAATATTTTCAAAATATAGGCTAAAAACATGCTAAAAATCGATATTTTAAGTGCCAAAAAGTCGATTCCTCAAATTAAGGCCCAAAACACCAGAAAATTCGATATTTAGGGGTCCCAGAAGCGATCTGTATATGCCTACTCAGTGCTAGAATTTTTTCAAAATATAGGCTCAAAACATGCTCAAAATCGATATTTTAGGTGCCCAAAAGTCGATATGTGCATGCATCTTCTGTACTCGTTTATATCTCAAATTCAGGCTCAAAACACCCGAAAATTCGATATTTTGGGGTCCCAGAAGCGATCTGTACATGCCTACTTAGTGCTAGAATATTTTCAAAATATAGGCTCAAAACATGCTAAAAATCGATATTTTAGGTGCGTAAAGGTGATATCTTAAATTAAGGCCCAAAACACCCGAAAATTCGATATTTAGGGGTCCCAGAAGCGATCTGTACATGCCTACTCCGTGTTAGAGTATTTTTAAGATACAGGCCAAAAACATACTGAAAATCAATCTTTTAGGTGCCCAAAAGTCGATATGTGCATGCATCTTCTGTGCCCGTTTATATCTCAAATTCAGGCTCAAAACACCCGAAAATTCGATATTTTGGGGTCCCAGAAGCGATCTGTACATGCCTACTCCGTGTTAGAGTATTTTCAAAATACATGCCCAAAACATGCTGAAAATCGATATTTTAGATGCCCAAGGTCAATAAGTGCATGTATCTTCTGTACCCGTTTATATCTCTAATTCAGGCTCAAAACACCCGAAAATTCGATAATTTGGGGTCCCAGAAGCGATCTGTACATGCCTACTCCGTGTTAGAGTATTTTCAAAATACATGCCCAAAACATGCTGAAAATCGATATTTTAGATGCTTAAAGTCAATATGTACATGCATCTTCAGTACCCGTTTATATCTCAAATTCAATCTCAAAACACCCGAAAATTCGATATTTTAGGGTCCCAGAAGCGATCTGTACATGCCTACTCAGTGCTTGAATATTTTCAAAATATAGGCTCAAAACATGCTAAAAATCGATATTTTAGGTGCGTAAAGGCGATATCTCAAATTCAGGCTCAAAACACCCGAAAATTCGATATTTTGGGGTCCCAGAAGCGATCTGTACATGCCTACTCCGTGTTAGAGTATTTTCAAAATACAGGCCCAAAACATGTTAAAAATCGATGTTTTAGGTGCCCAAAAGTCGATATGTGCATGCATCTTCAGTACCCGTTTATATCTCAAATTCAGGCTCAAAACACCCGAAAATTCGATATTTTGGGGTCAAAGAAGCGATCTGTACATGCCTACTCCGTGTTAGAGTATTTTCAAAATACATGCCCAAAACATGCTGAAAATCGATATTTTAGATGCCCAAAGTCAATATGTGTATGTATCTTCTGTACCCGTTTATATATCAAATTCAGGCTCAAAACACCCGAAAATTCAATTTGTTGGGGTCCCAGAAGCAATCTGTACATGCCTACTCAGTGCTTGAATATTTTCAAAATATAGGCTCAAAACATGGTAAAAATCGATATTTTAGGTGCGTAAAGGCGATATCTCAAATTAAGGCCCAGAACACCCGAAAACTCGACATTTAGGGGTCCCAGAAGCGATCTGTACATGCCTACTCAGTGCTAGAATGTTTTCAAAATATAGGCTTAAAACATGCTCAAAATCGATTTTTTTAGGTGCCCAAAAGTCGATATGTGCATGCATCTTCTGTACTCGTTTATATCTCAAATTCAAGCTCAAAACACCCGAAAATTCGATATTTTGGGGTCCCAGAAGCAATCTGTACATGCCTACTCGGTGCTAGAATATTTTCTAAATATAGGCTCAAAACATGCTAAAAATCGATATTTTAGGTGCGTAAAGGCGATATCTCAAATTCAGGCCCAAAACACCCGAAAATTCGATATTTTGGGGTCCCAGAAGAGATCTGTACATGCCTACTCCGTGTTAGAGTATTTTCAAAATACAGGCCCAAAACATGCTCAAAATCGATGTTTTAGATGCCCAAAGTCAATATATGAATGTATCTTCTGTACCCGTTTATATCTCAAATTCAGGCTCAAAACACCCGAAAATTCAATATTTTGGGGTCCCAGAAGCAATCTGTACATGTCTACTCAGTGCTCGAATATTTTCAAAATATAGGCTAAAAACATGCTAAAAATCGATAATTTAGGTGCCAAAAAGTCGATATCTCAAATTCAGTCCCAAAACACCCGAAAATTCGATATTTAGGGGTCCCAGAAGGGATCTGTACATATCTACTCCGTGTTAGAGTATTTTCAAAATACAGGCCAAAAACATACTTAAAATCAATCTTTTAGGTGCCCAAAAGTCGATATGTGCATGCATCTTCTGTACCCGTTTATATTTCAAATTCTGGCCCTGAACACCCGAAAATTCGATATTTTGGGGTCCCAGAAGCAATCTGTACATGCCTACTCAGTGCTAGAATATTTTCAAAATATAGGATAAAAACATGCTAAAAATCGATATTTTAGGTGCCAAAAAGTCGATATCTCAAATTAAGGCCCAAAACACCCGAAAATTCGATATTTTGGGGTCTCAGAAGCGATCTGTATATGCCTACTCCGTGTTAGAGTATTTTCAAAATACAGGCCTAAAACATGCTCAAAATCGATGTTTTAGGTGACCAAAAGTCGAAATGTGCATGCATCTTCAGTACCCATTTATATCTCAAATTCAGGATCAAAACACCCAAAAATTCGATATTTTTGGGTCCCAGAAGCGATCTGTACATGCCTACTCCGTGTTAGAGTATTTTCAAAATACAGGCCCAAAACATGCTGAAAATCGATATTTTAGATGCCCAAAGTCAATATGTGCATGTATCTTCTGTACCCGTTTATATCTCAAATTCAGGCTCAGAACACCCGAAAATTTAATATTTTGGGGTCCCAGAAGCAATATGTACATGCCTACTCAGTGCTAGAATATTTTCAAAATATTGGCTAAAAACATGCTAAAAATAGATATTTTAGGTGCCAAAAAGTCGATATCTCAAATTAAGGCCCAAAACACCGGAAAATTCGACATTTAGGGGTCCCAGAAGCGATCTGTACATGCCTACTCCATGTTAGAGTATTTTTAAAATACAGGCCAAAAACATACTGAAAATCGATCTTTTAGGTGCCCAAAAGTCGATATGTGCATGCATCTTCTGTACCCGTTTATATCACAAATTCTGGCCCTAAACACCCGAAAATTCGATATTTTGGGGTCCCAAAAGCGATCTGTACATGCCTACTCAGTGCTAGAATGTTTTCAAAATATAGGCTCAAAACATGCTCAAAATCGAATTTTTAGGTGCCCAAAAGTCGATATGTGCATGCATCTTCTGTACTCGTTTATATCTCAAATTCAAGCTCAAAACACCCGAAAATTCGATATTTTGGTGTCCCAGAAGCGATCTGTACATGCCTACTCATTGATAGAATATTTTCAAAATATAGGCTCAAAACATGCTAAAAATCGATATTTTAGGTGCGTAAAGGCGATATCTCAAATTCAGCCCTAAACACCCGAAAATTCGATATTTAGGGGTCCCAGAAGCGATCTGTACATGCCTACTCCGTGTTAGAGTATTTTCAAAATACAGGCCCAAAACATGCTCAAAATCGATGTTTTAGGTGCCCAAAAGTCGAAATGTGCATGCATCTTCAGTACCCGTTTATATCTCAAATTCAGGCTCAAAACACCCGAAAACTCGAGATTTTGGGGTCCCAGAAGCGATCTGTACATGCCTACTCCGTGTTAGAGTATTTTCAAAATACAGGCCCAAAACATGCTCAAAATCGATGTTTTAGGTGCCCAAAAGTCGAAATGTGCATGTATCTTCTGTACCCGTTCATATCTCAAATTCAGGCTCAAAACACCCGAAAATTCAATATTTTGGGGTCCCAGAAGCAATCTGTACATGCCTACTCAGTGCTAGAATATTTTCATAATATAGGCTAAAAACATGCTAAAAATCGATAATTTAGGTGCCAAAAAGTCGATATCTCAAATTCAGTCCCAAAACACCCGAAAATTCGATATTTAGGGGTTCCAGAAGGGATCTGTACATATCTACTACGTGTCAGAGTATTTTCAAAATAAAGGTCAAAAACATACTGAAAATCGATCTTTTAGGTGCCCAAAAGTCGATATGTGCATGCATCTTCTGTACCCGTTTATATTTCAAATTCTGGCCCTGAACACCCGAAAATTCGATATTTTGGGGTCCCAGAAGCAATCTGTACATGCCTACTCAGTGCTAGAATATTTTCAAAATATAGGCTAAAAACATGATAAAAATCGATATTTTAGGTGCCAAAAAGTCGATATCTCAAATTAAGGCCCAAAACACCCGAAAATTCGATATTTAGGGGTCCCAGAAGCGATCTGTACATGCCTACTCCGTGTTAGAGTATTTTCAAAATACAGGCCCAAAACATGCTCAAAATCGATGTTTTAGGTGCCAAAAAGTCGATATGTGCATGTATCTTCAGTACCCGTTTAAATCTCAAATTCAGGCTCAAAACACCCTAAAATTCGATATTTTTGTTGTCCCAGAAGCGATCTGTACATGCCTACTCCGTGTTAGAGTATTTTCAAAATACATGCCCAAAAAATGCTGAAAATCGATATTTTAGATTCCCAAAGTCAATATGTGCATGTATCTTCTGTACCCGTTTATATCACAAATTTAGGCTCAAAACACCCGAAAATTCAATATTTTGGGGTCCCAGAAGTAATCTGTACATGCCTACTCAGTGCTAGAATATTTTCAAAATAGAGGCTAAAAATATGCTAAAAATCGATATTTTAGGTGCCAAAAAGTCGATATCTCAAATTAAGGCCCAAAACACCCGAAAATTCGATATTTAGGGGTCCCAGAAGCGATCTGTACATGCCTACTCCGTGTTAGAGTATTTTCAAAATACAGGCCAAAAACATACTGAAAATCGATATTTTAGGTGCCCAAAAGTCGATATGTGCATGAATCTTCTGTACCCGTTTATATCTCAAATTCTGGCCCTAAACACCCGAAAATTCGATATTTTTGGGTCCAAGAAGCGATCTGTACATGTCTACTCAGTGCTAGAATGTTTTCATAATATAGGCTCAAAACATGTTTAAAATCGATATTTTAGGTGCCCTAAACACCCGAAAATTCGATATTTATGGGTCCCAAAAGCGATCTGTACATGCCTACTCAGTGCTAGAATGTTTTCAAAATATAGGCTCAAAACATGCTCAAAATCGATATTTTAGGTGCCCAAAAGTCGATATGTGCATTCATCTTCTGTATTCGTTTATATCTCAAATTCAAGCTCAAAACACCCAAAAATTCGATATTTTGGGGTCCCAGAAGCGATCTGAACATGCCTACTCAGTGCTAGAATATTTTCAAAATATAGGCTCAAAACATGCTAAAAATCAATATTTTAGGTGCGTAAAGGCGATATCTCAAATTCAGGACCAAAACACCCGAAAATTCGATATTTTGTGGTCCCAGAAGCGATCTGTACATGCCTACTCCGTGTTAGAGTATTTTCAAAATTCAGGCCCAAAACATGCTCAAAATCAATATTTTTGGTGCCCTAAGTCAATATGTGTATGCATCTTCTATACTCGTTTATATCTCAAATTCAGGCTCAAAACACCCGAAAATTCGATATTTTGGGATCCCAGAAGAGATCTGTACATGCCTACTCAGTGCTAGAATGTTTTCAAAATATAGGCTCAAAACATGCTCAAAATCGATATTTCAGGTGCCAAAAGTCGATATGTGCATGCATCTTCTGTACTCGTTTATATCTCAAATTCAGGCTTAAAACACCCGAAAATTCAATATTTTGGGGTCCCTGAAGCGATCTGTACATGCCTACTCAGTGCTAGAATATTTTCAAAATATAGGCTAAAAACATGCTAAAAATCGATATTTTAGATGCCAAATAGTCGATATCTCAAATTAAGGCCCAAAACACCCGAAAATTCGATATTTAGGGGTCCCAGAAGCGATCTGTACATGCCTACTCCGTGTTAGAGTATTTTCAAAATACAGGCCAAAAACATAATGAAAATCGATCTTTTAGGTGCCCAAAAGTCGATATGTGCATGCATCTTCTCTACCCGTTTATATCTCAAATTCTGGCCCTAAACGCCCGAAAATTCGATATTTTTCGGTCCCAAAAGCGATCTGTACATGCCTACTCAGTGCTAGAATGTTTTCAAAATATAGGCTCAAAACATGCTCAAAATCGATATTTTAGGTGCCCAAAAGTCGATATGTGCATTCATCTTCTGTATTCGTTTATATCTCAAATTCAAGCTCAAAACACCCGAAAATTCGATATTTTGGGGTCTCAGAAGCGATCTGTACATGCCTACTCAATGCTAGAATATTTTCAAAATATAGGCTCAAAACTTGCTAAAAATCGATATTTTAGGTGCGTAAAGGCGATATCTCAAATTCAGGACCAAAACACCCGAAAATTCGATATTTTGTGGTCCCAGAAGCGATCTGTACATGCCTACTCCGTGTTAGAGTATTTTCAAAATTCAGGCCCAAAACATGCTGAAAATCAATATTTTTGGTGCCCTAAGTCAATATGTGTATGCATCTTCTATACTCGTTTATATCTCAAATTCAGGCTCAAAACACCAGAAAATTCGATATTTTGGGATCCCAGAAGAGATCTGTACATGCCTACTCAGTGCTAGAATGTTTTCAAAATATAGGCTCAAAACATGCTCAAAATCGATATTTCAGGTGCCAAAAGTCGATATGTGCATGCATCTTCTGTACTCGTTTATATCTCAAATTCAGGCTTAAAACACCCGAAAATTCAATATTTTGGGGTCCCTGAAGCGATCTGTACATGCCTACTCAGTGCTAGAATATTTTCAAAATATAGGCTAAAAACATGCTAAAAATCGATATTTTAGATGCCAAATAGTCGATATCTCAAATTAAGGCCCAAAACACCCGAAAATTCGATATTTAGGGGTCCCAGAAGCGATCTGTACATGCCTACTCCGTGTTAGAGTATTTTCAAAATACAGGCCAAAAATATAATGAAAATCGATCTTTTAGGTGACCAAAAGTCGATATGTGCATGCATCTTCTCTACCCGTTTATATCTCAAATTCTGGCCCTAAACGCCCGAAAATTCGATATTTTTCGGTCCCAAAAGCGATCTGTACATGCCTACTCAGTGCTAGAATGTTTTCAAAATATAGGCTCAAAACATGCTCAAAATCGATATTTTAGGTGCCCAAAAGTCGATATGTGCATTCATCTTCTGTATTCGTTTATATCTCAAATTCAAGCTCAAAACACCCGAAAATTCGATATTTTGGGGTCTGAGAAGCGATCTGTACATGCCTACTCAATGCTAGAATATTTTCAAAATATAGGTTCAAAACTTGCTAAAAATCGATATTTTAGGTGCGTAAAGGCGATATCTCAAATTCAGGCCCAAAACACCCGAAAATTCCATATTTTGGGGTCCCAGAAGCGATCTGTACATGCCTACTCCGTGTTAGAGTAATTTCAAAATTCAGGCCCAAAACATGCTGAAAATCAATATTTTTGGTGCCCAAAGTCAATATGTGTATGCATCTTCTATACTCGTTTATATCTCAAATTCAGGCTCTAAACACCCGAAAATTCGATATTTTGGGGTCCCTGAAGCGATCTGTACATGCCTACTCAGTGCTAGAATTTTTCCAAAATATAGGCTCAAAACAAGCTCAAAATCGATATTTTAGGTGCCCAAAAGTCGATATGTGCATGCATCTTCTGTACTCGTTTATATCTCAAATTCATGCTCAAAACACCCGAAAATTCGATATTTTGGGGTCCCAGAAGCGATCTGTACATGCCTACTCAGTGCTAGAATATTTTCAAAATATAGGCTCAAAACATGCTAAAAATATATATTTTAGGTGCGTAAAGGCGATATCTCTAATTAAGGACCAAAACACCCGAAAATTCGATATTTAGGGGTCCCAGAAGCGATCTGTACATGCCTACTCCGTGTTAGAGTATTTTCAAAATACAGGCCAAAAACATACTGAAAATCGATCATTTTGGTGCCCAAAAGTCGATATGTGCATGCATCTTCTGTACCCGTTTATATCTCAAATTCTGGCCCTAAACACCCGAAAATTCGATATTTTGGGGTCCCAGAAGCGATCTGTACATGCCTACTCAGTGCTAGAATGTTTTCAAAATATAGGCTCAAAACATGCTCATAATCGGTATTTTAGGTGCCAAACAGTCGATATCTCAAATTCAGTCCCAAAACACCCGAAACTTCGATATTTAGGGGTCCCAGAAGCGATCTGTACATGCTTACTCCGTGTTAGAGTATTTTCAAAATACAGGCCAAAAACATACTGAAAATCGATTTTTTAGGTGCGTAAAGGCGATATCTCAAATTAAGGCCCAAAACACCCTAAAATTCGATATTTAGGGGTCCTAGAAGCGATCTGTACATGCCTATTTCGTGTTAGAGTATTTTCAAAATACAGGCCAAAAACATACTGAAAATCGATCTTTTAGGTGCCCAATAGTCGATATGTGCATGCATCTTCTGTACCCGTTTATATCTCAAATTCAGGCTCAAAACACCCGAAAATTCAATATTTTGGGGTCCCAGAAGAAATCTGTACATGCCTACTCAGTGCTAGAATATTTTCAAAATATAGGCTAAAAACATGATAAAAATCGATATTTTAGGTGCCAAAAAGTCGATATCTATAATTATGGCCCAAAACACCCGAAAATTCGATATTTAGGGGTCCCAGAAGCGATCTGTACATACCTAATCCGTGTTAGAGTATTTTAAAAATACAGGCCCAAAACATGCTCAAAATCGATGTTTTAGGTGCCAAAAAGTCGATATGTGAATGCAATTTCAGTACCCGTTTATATCTCAAATTCAGGCTCAAAACACCGGAAAATTCGATATTTTTGGGTCCCAGAAGCAATCTGTACATGCCTACTCCGTATTAGAGTATTTTCAAAATACATGCCCAAAACATGCTGAAAATCGATATTTTAGATGCCCAAAGTCAATATGTGCATGTATCTTCTGTACCCGTTTATATCTCAAATTCAGGCTCAAAACACCCAAAAATTCAACATTTTGAGGTCCCAGAAGCAATCTGTACATGCCTACTCAGTGCTAGAATATTTTCAAAATATATGCTAAAAACATGCTAAAAATCGATATTTTAGGTGCCAAAAAGTCGATATCTCAAATTAAGGCCCAAAACACCCGAAAATTCGATATTTAGGGGTCCCAGAAGAGATCTGTACATGCCTACTCCGTGTTAGAGTATTATCAAAATACAGGCCAAAAACATACTGAAAATCGATTTTTTAGGTGCCCAAAAGTCGATATGTGCATGCATCTTCTCTACCCGTTTATATCTCAAATTCCGGCCCTAAACACCCGAAAATTCGATATTATTGGGTCCCAAAAGCGATCTGTACATGCCTACTCAGTGCTAGAATGTTTTCAAAATATAAGCTCAAAACATGCTCAAAATCGATGTTTTAGGTGCCCAAAAGTCGATATGAGCATGCATCTTCTGTACTCGTTTATATCTCAAATTCAAGCTCAAAACACCCGAAAATTCGATATTTTGGGGTCCCAGAAGCAATCTGTACATGCCTACTCAGTGCTAGAATATTTTCAAAATATAGGCTCAAAACATGCTAAAAATCGATATTTTAAGTGCGTAAAGGCGATATCTCAAATTCAGGCCCACAACACCCGAAAATTCGATATTTTGGGGTCCCAGAAGCGATCTGTACATGCCTACTCCGTGTTAGAGTATTTTCAAAATACAGGCTTAAAACATGCTCAAAATCGATGTTTTAGGTGCCAAAAAGTCGATATGTGCATGCATCTTCAGTACCCTTTTATATCTCAAATTCTGGCCCTAAACACCCGGAAATTCGATATTTTGGGGTCCCAGAAGCGATCTGTACATGCCTACTCCGTGCTAGAGTATTTTCAAAATTCAGGCCCAAAACATGCTGAAAATCGATAATTTAGATGCCCTAAGTCAATATGTGTATGCTTCTTCTATACTCGTTTATATCTCAAATTCAGGCTCAAAACAACCGAAAATTCAATATTTTGGGGTCCCAGAAGCGATCAGTACATGCCTACTCAGTGCTAGAATATTTTCAAAATATAGGCTCAAAACATGCTCAAAATAGATATTTTAGGTGCCCAAAAGTCGATATGTGCATTCATCTTCTGTACACGTTTATATCTCAAATTCAGGCTCAAAACACTCGAATATTCGATATTTTGGGGTCCCAGAAGCGATCTGTACATGCCTACTCAGTGCTAGAATATTTTCAAAAAATAGGCTCAAAACATGCTAAAAATCGATATTTTAGGTGCGTAAAGGCGATATCTCAAATTCAGGCACAAAACACTCGAAAATTCGATATTGTGGGGTCCCAGAAGCGATCTGTACATGCCTACTCCGTGTTAGAGTATTTACAAAATACAGGCCCAAAACATGCTCAAAATCGATGTTTTAGGTGCCGAAAAGTCGATATGTTCATGCATCTTCAGTACCCGTTTATATCTCAAATTCAGGCTCAAAACACCCGAAAATTCGATATTTTGGGGTCCCAGACGCGATCTGTACATGCCTACTCTGAGCTAGAATTTTTTCAAAATATAGGCTCAAAACATGCTCAAAATCGATATTTTAGGTGCACAAAAGTCGATATGTGCATGCATCTTCTGTACTCGTTTATATCTCAAATTCAAGCTCAAAATACCCGAAAATTCGATATTTTGGGGTCCCAGAAGCAATCTGTACATTTCTACTCAGTGCTAAAATATTTTCATAATATAGGCTAAAAACATGCTAAAAATCGATATTTTCGGTGCCAAAAAGTCGATATCTCAAATTCAGTCCCAAAACACCCGAAACTTCGATATTTACGGGTCCCAGAAGCGATCTGTACATGCATACTCCGTGTTAGAGTATTTTCAAATTACAGGCCAAAAACATACTGAAAATCGATCTTTTAGGTGCCCAAAAGTCGATATGTGCAGGCATCTTCTGTACCCGTTTATATCTCAAATTCTGGCCCTAAACACCCGAAAATTCGATATTTTGGGGTCCCAGAAGCGATCTGTACATGCCTACTCCGTGTTAGAGTATTTTCAAAATTTAGGCCCTAAACATGCTGAAAATCGATATTTTTGGTGCCCAAAGTCAATATGTGTATGCTTCTTCTATACTCGTTTATATCTCAAATTCAGGCTCAAAACACACGAAAATTCGATATTTTGGGGTCCTAGAAGCGATCTGTACATGCCTACTCAGTGCTAGAATTTTTTCAAAATATAGGATCAAAACATGCTAAAAATCGATATTTTAGGTGCGTAAAGGCGATATCTCAAATTTAGGCCCAAAACACCCGAAAATTCGATATTTTGGGGTCCCTGAAGCTATCTGTACATGCCTACTCCGTGTTAGAGTATTTTCAAAATACAGGCCCAAAGCATGCTCAAAATTGATGTTTTAGGTGCCAAAGAGTCGATATGTGCATGCATCTTCAGTACCCGTTTATATCTCAAATTCAGGCTCAAAATACCCGAAAATTCGATATTTTTGGGTCCCAAAACCGATCTGTACATGCCTTTTCCGTGTTAGAGTATTTTCAAAATACATGCCCATAACATGCTGAAAATCGATAATTTAGATGCCCAAAGTCAATATGTGCATGTATCTTCTGTACCCGTTTATATCTCAAATTCAGGCTCAAAACACCCGAAAATTCAACATTTTGGGGTCCCAGAAGCAATCTGTACATGCCTACTCAGTGCTAGAATATTTTCAAAATATAGGCTAAAAACATGCTAAAAATCGATATTTTCGGTGCCAAAAAGTCGATATCTCAAATTCAGTCCCAAAACACCCGAAACTTCGATATTTACGTTTCCCAGAAGCGATCTGTACATGCATACTCCGTGTTAGAGTATTTTCAAATTACAGGCCAAAAACATACTGAAAATCGATCTTTTAGGTGCCCAAAAGTCGATATGTGCATGCATCTTCTGTACCCGTTTATATCTCAAATTCAGGCTCAAAATACCCGAAAATTCGATATTTTTGGGTCCCAAAAGCGATCTGTACATGCCTTTTCCGTGTTAGAGTATTTTCAAAATACATGCCCATAACATGCTGAAAATCGATAATTTAGATGCCCAAAGTCAATATGTGCATGTATCTTCTGTACCCGTTTATATCTCAAATTCAGGCTCAAAACACCCGAAAATTCAACATTTTGGGGTCCCAGAAGCAATCTGTACATGCCTACTCAGTGCTAGAATATTTTCAAAATATAGGCTAAAAACATGCTAAAAATCGATATTTTCGGTGCCAAAAAGTCGATATCTCAATTCAGTCCCAAAACACCCGAAACTTCGATATTTACCGGTCCCAGAAGCGATCTGTACATGCATACTCCGTGTTAGAGTATTTTCAAATTACAGGCCAAAAACATACTGAAAATCGATCTTTTAGGTGCCCAAAAGTCGATATGTGCATGCATCTTCTGTACCCGTTTATATCTCAAATTCTGGCCCTAAACACCCGAAAATTCGATATTTTGGGGTCCCAGAAGCGATCTGTACATGCCTACTCCGTGTTAGAGTATTTTCAAAATTTAGGCCCTAAACATGCTGAAAATCGATATTTTTGGTGCCCAAAGTCAATATGTGTATGCTTCTTCTATACTCGTTTATATCTCAAATTCAGGCTCAAAACACACGAAAATTCGATATTTTGGGGTCCTAGAAGCGATCTGTACATGCCTACTCAGTGCTAGAATTTTTTCAAAATATAGGCTCAAAACATGCTAAAAATCGATATTTTAGGTGCGTAAAGGCGATATCTCAAATTTAGGCCCAAAACACCCGAAAATTCGATATTTTGGGGTCCCAGAAGCTATCTGTACATGCCTACTCCGTGTTAGAGTATTTTCAAAATACAGGCCCAAAGCATGCTCAAAATCGATGTTTTAGGTGCCAAAGAGTCGATATGTGCATGCATCTTCAGTACCCGTTTATATCTCAAATTCAGGCTCAAAATACCCTAAAATTCGATATTTTTGGGTCCCAAAAGCGATCTGTACATGCCTTTTCCGTGTTAGAGTATTTTCAAAATACATGCCCATAACATGCTGAAAATCGATAATTTAGATGCCCAAAGTCAATATGTGCATGTATCTTCTGTACCCGTTTATATCTCAAATTCAGGCTCAAAACACCCGAAAATTCAACATTTTGGGGTCCCAGAAGCAATCTGTACATGCCTACTCAGTGCTAGAATATTTTCAAAATATAGGCTAAAAACATGCTAAAAATCGATATTTTCGGTGCCAAAAAGTAGATATCTCAAATTCAGTCCCAAAACACCCGAAACTTCGATATTTACGGGTCCCAGAAGCGATCTGTACATGCATACTCCGTGTTAGAGTATTTTCAAATTACAGGCCAAAAACATACTGAAAATCGATCTTTTAGGTGCCCAAAAGTCGATATGTGCATGCATCTTCTGTACCCGTTTATATCTCAAATTCAGGCTCAAAATACCCGAAAATTCGATATTTTTGGGTCCCAAAAGCGATCTGTACATGCCTTTTCCGTGTTAGAGTATTTTCAAAATACATGCCCATAACATGCTGAAAATCGATAATTTAGATGCCCAAAGTCAATATGTGCATGTATCTTCTGTACCCGTTTATATCTCAAATTCAGGCTCAAAACACCCGAAAATTCAACATTTTGGGGTCCCAGAAGCAATCTGTACATGCCTACTCAGTGCTAGAATATTTTCAAAATATAGGCTAAAAACATGCTAAAAATCGATATTTTCGGTGCCAAAAAGTCGATATCTCAAATTCAGTCCCAAAACACCCGAAACTTCGATATTTACGGGTCCCAGAAGCGATCTGTACATGCATACTCCGTGTTAGAGTATTTTCAAATTACAGGCCAAAAACATACTGAAAATCGATCTTTTAGGTGCCCAAAAGTCGATATGTGCATGCATCTTCTGTACCCGTTTATATCTCAAATTCTGGCCCTAAACACCCGAAAATTCGATATTTTGGAGTCCCAGAAGCGATCTGTACATGCCTACTCCGTTTTAGAGTATTTTCAAAATTTAGGCCCTAAACATGCTGAAAATCGATATTTTTGGTGCCCAAAGTCAATATATGTATGCTTCTTCTATACTCGTTTATATCTCAAATTCAGGCTCAAAACACCCGAAAATTCGATATTTTGGGGTCCCAGAAGCGATCTGTACATGCCTACTCAGTTCTAGAATTTTTTCAAAATATAGGCTCAAAACATGCTCAAAATCGATATTTTAGGTGCCCAAAAGTCGATATGTGCATGCATATTCTGTACTCGTTTATATCTCAAATTCAGGCTAAAAACACTCGAAAATTTGATATTTTGGGGTCCCGGAAGCGATCTGTACATGCCTACTCAGTGCTAGAATATTTTCAAAATATAGGCTCAAAACATGCTAAAAATCGATATTTTAGGTGCGTAAAGGCGATATCTCAAATTCAGGCCCAAAACACCCGAATATTCGATATTTTGGGGTCCCAGAAGCGATCTGTACATGCCTACTCCGTGTTAGAGTATTTACAAAATACAGGCCCAAAACATGCTCAAAATCGATGTTTTAGGTGCCGAAAAGTCGATATGTGCATGCATCTTCAGTACCCGTTTATATCTCAAATTCAGGCTCAAAACACCCGAAAATTCGATATTTTGGGATCCCAGAAGCGATCTGTACATGCCTACTCAGAGCTAGAATTTTTTCAAAATATAGGCTCAAAACATGCTTAAAAATCGATATTTTAGGTGCACAAAAGTCGATATGTGCATGCATCTTCTGTACTCGTTTATATCTCAAATTCAAGCTCAAAACACCCGAAAATGCGATATTTTGGGGTCCCAGAAGCAATCTGTACATGCCTACTCCGTGTTAGAGTATTTTCAAAATTCAGGCCCAAAACATGCTGAAAATCGATATTTTTGGTGCCCAAAGTCAATATGTGTATGCTTCTTCTATACTCGTTTATATCTCAAATTCAGGCTCAAAACTCCCGAAAATTCGATATTTTGGAGTCCCAGAAGCGATCTGTACATGCCTACTCAGTGCTAGAATTTTTTCAAAATATAGGCTCAAAACATGCTCAAAATCGATATTTTAGGTGCCCAAAAGTCGATATGTGCCTGCATATTCTGTACTCGTTTATATCTCAAATTCAGGCTAAAAACACTTGAAAATTCGATATTTTGGGGTCCCAGAAGCGATCTGTACATGCCTACTCAGTGCTAGAATATTTTCAAAATATAGGCTCAAAACATGCTAAAAATAGATATTTTAGGTGCGTAAAGGCGATATCTCAAATTCAGGCCCAAAACACCCGAAAATTCGATATTTTGGGGTCCCAGAAGCGATCTGTACATGCCTACTCCGTGTTAGAGTATTTACAAAATACAGGCCCAAAACATGCTCAAAATCGATGTTTTAGGTGCCGAAAAGTCGATATGTGCATGCATCTTCAGTACCCGTTTATATCTCAAATTCAGGCTCAAAACACCCGAAAATTCGATATTTTGGGGTCCCAGAAGCGATCTGTACATGCCTACTCAGAGCTAGAATTTTTTCAAAATATAGGCTCAAAACATGCTTAAAAATCGATATTTTAGGTGCACAAAAGTCGATATGTGCATGCATCTTCTGTACTCGTTTATATCTCAAATTCAAGCTCAAAACACCCGAAAATGCGATATTTTGGGGTCCCAGAAGCAATCTGTACATGCCTACTCCGTGTTAGAGTATTTTCAAAATTCAGGCCCAAAACATGCTGAAAATCGATATTTTTGGTGCCCAAAGTCAATATGTGTATGCTTCTTCTATACTCGTTTATATCTCAAATTCAGGCTCAAAACTCCCGAAAATTCGATATTTTGGAGTCCCAGAAGCGATCTGTACATGCCTACTCAGTGCTAGAATTTTTTCAAAATATAGGCTCAAAACATGCTCAAAATCGATATTTTAGGTGCCCAAAAGTCGATATGTGCCTGCATATTCTGTACTCGTTTATATCTCAAATTCAGGCTAAAAACACTCGAAAATTCGATATTTTGGGGTCCCAGAAGCGATCTGTACATGCCTACTCAGTGCTAGAATATTTTCAAAATATAGGCTCAAAACATGCTAAAAATCGATATTTTAGGTGCGTAAAGGCGATATCTCAAATTCAGGCCCAAAACACCCGAATATTCGATATTTTGGGGTCCCAGAAGCAATCAGTACATGCCTACTCCGTGTTAGAGTATTTACAAAATACAGGCCCAAAACATGCTCAAAATCGATGTTTTAGGTGCTGAAAAGTCGATATGTGCATGCATCTTCAGTACCCGTTAATATCTCAAATTCAGGCTCAAAACACCCGAAAATTCGATATTTTGGGGTCCCAGAAGCGATCTGTACATGCCTACTCAGAGCTAGAATGTTTTTAAAATATAGGCTCAAAACATGCTCAAAATCGATATTTTAGGTGCACAAAGGTCGATATGTGCATGCATCTTCTGTACTCGTTTATATCTCAAATTCAAGCTCAAAACACCCGAAAATTCGATATTTTGGGGTCCCAGAAGCGATCTGTACATGCCTACTCAGTGCTAGAATATTTTCATAATATAGGCTCAAAACATGCTAAAAATCGATATTTTAGGTGCGTAAAGGCGATATCTCAAATTTTGGCCCAAAACACCCGAAAATTCGATATTTTGGGGTCCCAGAAGCGATCTGTACATGCCTACTCCGTGTTAGAGTATTTTCAAAATACAGGCCCAAAACATGCTCAAAATCGATGTTATAGGTGCCAAAAAGTCGATATGTGCATGCATCTTCAGTACCCGTTTAAATCTCAAATTCAGGCTCAAAACACCCGAAAATTCGATATTTTGGGGTCCCAGAAGCGACCTGTACATGCCTTCTCCGTGTTAGAGTATTTTCAAAGTACATGCCCAAAACATGCTGAAAATCGATAATTTAGATCCCCAAAGTCAATATGTGCATGTATCTTCTGTACCCGTTTATATATTAAATTCAGGCTCAAAACACCCGCAAATTCAATATTTTGGGGTCCCAGAAGCAATTTGTCCATGCCTACTCAGTGCTAGAATATTTTCAAAATATAGGCTAAAAACATGCCAAAAATCGATATTTTATGTCCCAAAAAGTCGATATCTCAAATTCAGTCCCAATACACCCGAAACTTCGATATTTACGGGTCCCAGAAGCGATCTGTACATGCATACTCCGTGTTAGAGTATTTTCAAAATACAGGCCAAAAACATACTGAAAATCGATCTTTTAGGTGCCCAAAAGTCGATATGTGCATGCATCTTCTGTACCCGTTTATATCTCAAATACTGGCCCTAAACACCCGAAAATTCGATATTTTGGGGTCCCAGAAGCAATCTGTACATGCCTACTCCGTGTTAGAGTATTTTCAAAATTCAGGCCCAAAACATGCTGAAAATCGATATTTTTGGTGCCCAAAGTCAATATGTGTATGCTTCTTCTATACTCGTTTATATCTTAAATTCAGGCTCAAAACACCCGAAAATTCGATATTTTGGGGTCCCAGAAGCGATCTGTACATGCCTACTCAGTGCTAGAATTTTTTAAAAATATAGGCTCAAAACATGCTTAAAATCGATATTTTAGGTGCCCAAAAGTCGATATGTGCATTCATCTTCTGTATTCGTTTATATCTCAAATTCAAGCTCAAAACACCCGAAAATTCGATATTTTGGGGTCCCAGAAGCGATCTGTACATGTCTACTCCATGTTAGAGCATTTTCAAAATACAGGCCAAAAACATACTGAAAATCGATCTTTTAGGTGCCCAAAAGTCGATATGTGCATGCATCTTCTGTACCCGTTTATATCTCAAATTCTGGCCCTAAACACCCGAAAATTCGATATTTTGGGGTCCCAGAAGCGATCTGTACATGCCTACTCCGTGTTAGAGTATTTTCAAATTTCAGGCCCAAAACATGCTAAAAATCGATATTTTTGGTGCCCAAAGTCAATATGTGTATGCTTCTTCTATACTCGTTTATATCTCAAATTCAGGCTCAAAACACCCGAAAGTTTGATATTTTGGGGTTCCAGAAGCGATCTGTACATGCCTACTCAGTGCTAGAATTTTTTAAAAATATAGGCTCAAAACATGCTCAAAATCGATATTTTAGGTGCCCAAAAGTCGATATGTGCATGCATCTTCTGTACTCGTTTATATCTCAAATTCAGGCTCAAAACACTCGAAAATTCGATATTTTGGGGTCCCAGAAGCGATCTGTACATGCCTACTCAGTGCTAGAATATTTTCAAAATATAGGCTCAAAACATGCTAAAAATCGATATTTTAGGTGCGTAAAGGCGATATCTCAAATTCAGGCCCAGAACACCCGAAAATTCGATATTTTGGGGTCCCAGAAGCGATCTGTACATGCCTACTCCGTGTTAGAGTATTTTCAGAATTCAGGCCCAAAACATGCTGAAAATCAATATTTTTGGTGCCCAAAGTCAATATGTGTATGCATTTTCTATACTCGTTTATATCTCAAATTCAGGCTCTAAACACCCGAAAATTCGATATTTTGGGGTCCCACAAGCGATCTGTACATGCCTACTCAATGCTAGAATGTTTTCAAAATATAGGCTCAAAACATGCTCAAAATCGATATTTTAGGTGCTCAAAAGTCGATATGTGCATGCATCTTCTGTATTCGTTTATATCTCAAATTCAGGCTCAAAACACCCGAAAATTCGATATTTTGGGGTCCCAGAAGCGATCTGTACATGCCTACTCAGTGCTAGAATATTTTCAAAATATAGGCTCAAAACATGCTAAAAATATATATTTTAGGTGCGTAAAGGCGATATCTCTAATTAAGGCCCAAAACACCCGAAAATTCGATATTTAGGGGTCCCAGAAGCGATCTGTACATGCCTACTCCGTGTTAGAGTATTTTCAAAATACAGGCCAAAAACATACTGAAAATCGATCTTTTAGGTGCCCAAAAGTCGATATGTGCATGCATCTTCTGTACAGGTTTATATCTCAAATTCTGGCCCTAAACACCCGAAAATTCGATATTTTGGGGTCCCAGAAGCAATCTGTACATGCCTACACAGAGCTAGAATGTTTTCAAAATATAGGCTCAAAACATGCTCAAAATCGATATTTTAGGTGCCCAAAAGTAAATAAGTGCATGCATCTTCTGTACTTGTTTATATCTCAAATTCAAGCTCAAAACACCCGAAAATTCGATATTTTGGGGTCCCAGAAGCGATCTGTACATGCCTACTCAGTGCTAGAATATTTTCAAAATATAGGCTCAAAACATGCTAAAAATCGATATTTTAGGTGCGTAAAGGCGATATCTCAAATTTAGGCCCAAAACACTCGAAAATTCGATATATTGGGGTCCGAGAAGCGATCTGTACATGCCTACTCCGTGTTACAGTATTTTCAAAATACAGGCCCAAAACATGCTCAAAATAAATGTTTTAGGTGCCAAAAAGTCGATATGTGCATTCATCTTCAGTACCCGTTTTTATCTCAAATTCTGGCTCAAAAAACCCGAAAATTTGATATTTTGGGGTCCCTTAAGCGATCTGTACATACCTACTCCGTGTTAGAGTATTTTCAAAATACAGGCCAAAAACATACTGAAAATCGATCTTTTAGGTGCCCAAAAGTCGATATGTGCATGCATCTTCTGTACTCGTTTATATCTCAAATTCAAGCTCAAAACACCCGAAAATTCGATATTTTGGGGTCCCAGAAGCGATCTGTACATGCCTACTCAGTGCTAGAATATTTTCATAATATAGGCTCAAAACATGCTAAAAATCGATATTTTTGGTGCCCAAAGTCAATATGTGTATGCTTCTTTTATACTCGTTTATATCTTAAATTCAGGCTCAAAACACCCGAAAATTTGATTTTTTGGGGTCCCAGAAGCGATCTGTACATGCCTACTCAGTGCTAGAATATTTTCAAAATATAGGCTCAAAAACATGCTAAAAATCGATATTTTATGTGCGTAAAGGCGATATCTCAAATTAAGGCCCATAACACCCGAAAATTCGATATTTAGGGGTCCTAGAAGCGATCTGTACATGCCGAATCCGTGTTAGAGTATTTTCAAAATACAGGCCAAAAACATACTGAAAATCGATCTTTTAGGTGCCCAAAAGTCGATATGTGCATGCATCTTCTGTACCCGTTTATATCTCAAATTCAGGCTTAAAACATCCGAAAATTCAATATTTTGGGGTCCCAGAAGCAATCTGTACATGCCTACTCCGTGTTAGAGTATTTTCAAAATACAGGCCCAAAACATGCTGAAAATCGATAATTTAGATGCCCAAAGTCAATATGTGCATGTATCTTCTGTACCCGTTTATATCTCAAATTCAGGTTCAAAACACCCGAAAATTCAATATTTTGGGGTCCCAGAAGCAATCTGTACATGCCTACTCAGTGCTAGAATATTTTCAAAATATAGGCTAATAACATGCTAAAAATCGATATTTTAGGTGCCAAAAAGTCGATATCTCAAATTCTGGCCCTAAACACCCGAATATTCGATATTTTGGGGTCCCAGAAGCGATCTGTACATGCCTACTCCGTGTTAGAGTTTTTTCAAAATCCAGGCCCAAAACATGCTGAAAATCGATATTTTTGGTGCCCAAAGTCAATATGGGTATGCTTCTTCTATACTCGTTTATATCTCAAATTCAGGCTCAAAACACCCGAAAATTCGATATTTTGGGGTCCCAGAAGCGATCTGTACATGCCTACTCAGTGCTAGAATTTTTTAAAAATATAGCCTCAAAACAGGCTCAAAATCGATATTTTAGGTGCCCAAAAGTCGATATTTGCATGCATCTTCTGTACACGTTTATATCTCAAATTCTGGCCCTAAACACCAGAAAATTCGATATTTTGGGGTCCCAGAAGCGATCTGTACATGCCTACTCAGAGCTAGAATGTTTTTAAAATATAGGCTCAAAACATGCTCAAAATCGATATTTTAGGTGCCAAAAAGTCGATAAGTGCATGCATCTTCTGTACTTGTTTATATCTCAAATTCATGCTCAAAACACCCGAAAATTTGATATTTTGGGGTCCCAGAAGCGATCTGTACATGGCTACTCAGTGCTAGAATATTTTCAAAATATAGGCTCAAAACATGCTAAAAATCGATATTTTAGGTGCGTAAAGGCGATATCTCAAATTTAGGCCCAAAACACGCGAAAATTCGATACATTGGGGTCCCAGAAGCGATCTGTACATGCCTACTCCGTGTTAGAGTATTTTTAAAATACAGGCCCAAAACATGCTCAAAATAAATGTTTTAGGTGCCAAAAAGTCGATATGTGCATGCATCTTCAGTACCCCTTTATATCTCAAATTCTGGCTCAAAACACCCGAAAATTCGATATTTTGGGATCCCAGAAGCGATCTGTACATGCCTACTCCGTGTTAGAGTATTTTCAAAATACAGGCCCAAAACATGCTAAAAATCGATAATTTAGATGCCCAAAGTCAATATGTGCATATATCTTCAGTACCCGTTTTTATATATCAAATTCAGGCTCAAAACACCCGAAAATTCAATATTTTGGGGTCCCAGAAGCAATCTGTACATGCCTACTCAGTGCTAGAATATTTTCAAAATATAGGCTAAAAACATGCTAAAAATCGATATTTTAGGTGCGTAAAGGCGATATCTCAAATTCAGTCCCAAAACACCCGAAACTTCGATATTTAGGGGTCCCAGAAGCGATCTGTACATGCCTACTCCGTGTTAGAGTATTTTCAAAATACAGGCCAAAAACATACTGAAAATCGATCTTTTAGGTGCCCAAAAGTCGATATGTGCATGCATCTTCTGTACCCGTTTATATCTTAAATTCTGGCCCTAAACACCCCAAAATTCGATATTTTGGGGTCCCAGAAGCGATCTGTACATGCCTACTCCGTGTTAGAGTATTTTCAAAATTCAGGCTCAAAACATGCTGAAAATCGATATTTTTTGTGCCCAAAGTCAATATGTGTATGCTTCTTCTATACTCGTTTATATCTCAAATTCAGGCTCAAAACACCCGAAAATTCGATTTTTTGGGGTCCCAGAAGCGATCTGTACATGCCTAGTCAGAGCTAGAATGTTTTCAAAATATAGGCTCAAAAACATGCTCCAAATCGATATTTTAGGTGCTCAAAAGACTATATGTGCATGCATCTTCGGTACTCGTTTATATCTCAAATTCAAGCTCAAAACACCCGAAAATTCGATATTTTGGGGTCCCAGAAGCGATCTGTACATGCCTACTCAGTGCTAGAATATTTTCAAAATATAGGCTCAAAAACATGCTAAAAATCGATATTTTAGGTGCGTAAAGGCGATATCTCAAATTAAGGCCCAAAACACCCGAAAATTCGATATTTAGGGGTCCCAGAAGCGATCTGTACATGCCTACTCCGTATTAGATTATTTTTAAAATACATGCCCAAAACATGCTGAAAATCGATATTTTAGATGCCCAAAGTCAATATGTGCATGTATCTTCTGTACCCGTTTATATCTCAAATTCATCCTCAAAACACCCGAAAATTCAATATTTTGGGGTCCCAGAAGCAATCTGTACATGCCTACTCAGTGCTAGAATATTTTCAAAATATAGGCTAAAAACATGCTCAAAATCGATATTTTAGGTGCGTAAAGGCGATATCTCAAATTAAGGCCCAAAACACCCGAAAATTCTATATTTAGGGGTCCCAGAAGCGATCTGTACATGCCTACTCCGAGTTAGAGTATTTTCAAAATACAGGCCAAAAACATGCTGAAAATCGATGTTTTAGGTGCCCAAAAGTCGATATGTGCATGCATCTTCTGTACTCGTTTATATCTCAAATTCAAGCTCAAAACACAAGAAAATTCGATATTTTGGGGTCCCAGAAGCGATCTGTTCATGCCTACTCAGTGCTAGAATATTTTCAAAATATAGGCTCAAAACATGCTAAAAATCGATATTTTAAGTGCGTAAAGGCGATATCTCAAATTCAGGCCCAAAACACCCGAAAATTCGATATTTTGGGGTCCCAGAAGCGATCTGTACATGCCTACTCCGTGTTAGAGTATTTTCAAAATACAGGCCTAAAACATGCTAAAAATCGATGTTTTAGGTGCCAAAAAGTCGATATGTGCATGCATCTTCAGTACCCGATTATATCTCAAATTCAGGCATAAAACACCAGAAAATTCTATATTTTGGGGTCCCAGAAGCGATCTGTACATGCCTACTCCGTGTTAGAGTATTTTTAAAATACAGGCCCAAAACATGCTCAAAATAAATGTTTTAGGTGCCAAAAAGTCGATATGTGCATGCATCTTCAGTACCCCTTTATATCTCAAATTCTGGCTCAAAACACCCGAAAATTCGATATTTTGGGGTCCCAGAAGCGATCTGTACATGCCTACTCCGTGTTAGAGTATTTTCAAAATACAGGCCCAAAACATGCTAAAAATCGATAATTTAGATGCCCAAAGTCAATATGTGCATATATCTTCTGTACCCGTTTTTATATATCAAATTCAGGCTCAAAACACCCGAAAATTCAATATTTTGGGGTCCCAGAAGCAATCTGTACATGCCTACTCAGTGCTAGAATATTTTCAAAATATAGGCTAAAAACATGCTAAAAATCGATATTTTAGGTGCGTAAAGGCGATATCTCAAATTCAGTCCCAAAACACCCGAAACTTCGATATTTAGGGGTCCCAGAAGCGATCTGTACATGCCTACTCCGTGTTAGAGTATTTTCAAAATACAGGCCAAAAACATACTGAAAATCGATCTTTTAGGTGCCCAAAAGTCGATATGTGCATGCATCTTCTGTACCCGTTTATATCTTAAATTCTGGCCCTAAACACCCCAAAATTCGATATTTTGGGGTCCCAGAAGCGATCTGTACATGCCTACTCCGTGTTAGAGTATTTTTAAAATTCAGGCTCAAAACATGCTGAAAATCGATATTTTTTGTGCCCAAAGTCAATATGTGTATGCTTCTTCTATACTCGTTTATATCTCAAATTCAGGCTCAAAACACCCGAAAATTCGATTTTTTGGGGTCCCAGAAGCGATCTGTACATGCCTAGTCAAAGCTAGAATGTTTTCAAAATATAGGCTCAAAAACATGCTCCAAATCGATATTTTAGGTGCTCAAAAGACTATATGTGCATGCATCTTCGGTACTCGTTTATATCTCAAATTCAAGCTCAAAACACCCGAAAATTCGATATTTTGGGGTCCCAGAAGCGATCTGTACATGCCTACTCAGTGCTAGAATATTTTCAAAATATAGGCTCAAAACATGCTAAAAATCGATATTTTAAGTGCGTAAAGGCGATATCTCAAATTCAGGCCCAAAACACCCGAAAATTCGATATTTTGAGGTCCCAGAAGCGATCTGTACATGCCTACTCCGTGTTAGAGTATTTTCAAAATACAGGCCTAAAACATGCTCAAAATCGATGTTTTAGGTGCCAAAAAGTCGATATGTGCATGCATCTTCAGTACCCGATTATATCTCAAATTCAGGCATAAAACACCAGAAAATTCTATATTTTGGGGTCCCAGAAGCGATCTGTACATGCCTACTCCGTGTTAGAGTATTTTCAAAATTCAGGCCCAAAACATGCTGAAAATCGATATTTTTGGTTCCCAAAGTCATTATGGGTATTCTTGTTCTATACTCGTTTATATCTCAAATTCAGGCTCAAAACACACGAAAATTCGATATTTTGGGGTCCTAGAAGCGATCTGTACATGCCTACTCAGTGCTAGAATTTTTTCAAAATATAGGCTCAAAACATGCTAAAAATCGATATTTTCGGTGCCAAAAAGTCGATATCTCAAATTCAGTCCCAAAACACCCGAAACTTCGATATTTACGGGTCCCAGAAGCGATCTGTACATGCATACTCCGTGTTAGAGTATTTTCAAATTACAGGCCAAAAACATACTGAAAATCGATCTTTTAGGTGCCCAAAAGTCGATATGTGCATGCATCTTCTGTACCCGTTTATATTTCAAATTCTGGCCCTAAACACCCGAAAATTCGATATTTTGGGGTCCCAGAAGCGATCTGTACATGCCTACTCCGTTTTAGAGTATTTTCAAAATTTAGGCCCTAAACATGCTGAAAATCGATATTTTTGGTGCCCAAAGTCAATATATGTATGCTTCTTCTATACTCGTTTATATCTCAAATTCAGGCTCAAAACACCCGAAAATTCGATATTTTGGGGTCCCAGAAGCGATCTGTACATGCCTACTCCGTGTTAGAGTATTTTCAAAATACAGGCCTAAAACATGCTCAAAATCGATGTTTTAGGTGCCAAAAAGTCGATATGTGCATGCATCTTCAGTACCCGATTATATCTCAAATTCAGGCTCAAAACACCAGAAAATTCTATATTTTGGGGTCCCAGAAGCGATCTGTACATGCCTACTCCGTGTTAGAGTATTTTCAAAATTCAGGCCCAAAACATGCTGAAAATCGATATTATTGGTGCCCAAAGTCATTATGGGTATGCTTCTTCTATACTCGTTTATATCTCAAATTCAGGCTCAAAACACCCGAAAATTCGACATTTTGGGGTCCCAGAAGCGATCTGTACATGCCTACTCAGTGCTAGAAATTTTAAAAAATATAGCCTCAAAACATGCTCAAAATCGATATTTTAGGTGCCCAAAAGTCGATATGTGCATTCATCTTCTGTATTCGTTTATATCTCAAATTCAAGCTCAAAACATCCGAAAATTCGATATTTTGGGGTCCCATAAGCGATCTGTACATGCCTACTCAGAGCTAGAATGTTTTTAAAATATAGGGTCAAAACATGCTCAAAATCGATATTTTAGGTGCCAAAAAGTCGATAAGTGCATGCATCTTCTGTACTTGTTTATATCTCAAATTCATGCTCAAAACACCCGAAAATTTGATATTTTGCGGCCCCAGAAGCGATCTGGCTACTCAGTGCTAGAATATTTTCAAAATATAGGCTCAAAACATGCTAAAAATCGATATTTTAGGTGCGTAAAGGCGATATCTCAAATTCAGGCTCAAAACACCCGAAAATTCAATATTTTGGGGTCCCAGAAGCAATCTGTACATGCCTACTCAGTGCTAGAATATTTTCAAAATATAGGCTAAAAACATGCTAAAAATCGATATTTTAGGTGCCAAAAAGTCGATATCTCAAATTCAGTCCCAAAACACCCGAAACTTCGATATTTAGGGGGCCCAGAAGCGATCTGTACATACCTACTCCGTGTTAGAGTATATTCAAAATACAGGCCAAAAACATACTGAAAATCGATCTTTTAGGGGCCCAAAAGTCGATATGTGCATGCATCTTCTGTACCCGTATATATCTTAAATTCTGGCCCTAAACACCCCAAAATTCGATATTTTGGGGTCCCAGAAGCGATCTGTACATGCCTACTCCGTGTTAGAGTATTTTCAAAATTCAGGCTCAAAACATGCTGAAAATCGATATTTTTGGTGCCCAAAGTCAATATGTGTATGCTTCTTCTATACTCGTTTATATCTCAAATTCAGGCTCAAAACACCCGAAAATTCGATTTTTTGGGGTCCCAGAAGCGATCTGTACATGCCTAGTCAGAGCTAGAATGTTTTCAAAATATAGGCTCAAAAACATGCTCAAAATCGATATTTTAGGTGCTCAAAAGACGATATGTGCATGCATCTTCGGTACTCGTTTATATCTCAAATTCAAGCTCAAAACACCCGAAAATTCGATATTTTGGGGTCCCAGAAGCGATCTGTACATGCCTACTCAGTGCTAGAATATTTTCAAAATATAGGCTCAAAAACATGCTAAAAATCGATATTTTAGGTGCGTAAAGGCGATATCTCAAATTAAGGCCCAAAACACCCGAAAATTCGATATTTAGGGGTCCCAGAAGCGATCTGTACATGCCTACTCCGTATTAGAGTATTTTTAAAATACATGCCCAAAACATGCTGAAAATCGATATTTTAGATGCCCAAAGTCAATATGTGCATGTATCTTCTGTACCCGTTTATATCTCAAATTCAGGCTCAAAACACCCGGAAATTCAATATTTTGGGGTCCCAGAAGCAATCTGTACATGCCTACTCAGTGCTAGAATATTTTCAAAATATAGGCTAAAAACATGCTCCAAATCGATATTTTAGGTGCGTAAAGGCGATATCTCAAATTAAGGCCCAAAACACCCGAAAATTCTATATTTAGGGGTCCCTGAAGCGATCTGTACATGCCTACTCCGAGTTAGAGTATTTTCAAAATACAGGCCAAAAACATGTTGAAAATCGATGTTTTAGGTGCCCAAAAGTCGATATGTGCATGCATCTTCTGTACTCGTTTATATCTCAAATTCAGGCTCAAAACACCCGAAAATTCGATATTTTGGGGTCCCAGAAGCGATCTGTACATGCCTACTCAGTGCTAGAATATTTTCAAAATATAGGCTCAAAACATGCTAAAAATCGATATTTTAAGTGCGTAAAGGCGATATCTCAAATTCAGGCCCAAAACACCCGAAAATTCGATATTTTGGGGTCCCAGAAGCGATCTGTACATGCCTACTCCGTGTTAGAGTATTTTCAAAATACAGGCCTAAAACATGCTCAAAATCGATGTTTTAGGTGCCAAAAAGTCGATATGTGCATGCATCTTCAGTACCCGATTATATCTCAAATTCAGGCTCAAAACACCAGAAAATTCTATATTTTGGGGTCCCAGAAGCGATCTCTACATGCCTACTCCGTGTTAGAGTATTTTCAAAATACAGGCCCAAAACATGCTAAAAATCGATAATTTAGATGCCCTAAGTTAATATGTGCATGTATCTTCTGTACCCGTTTATATCTCAAATTCAGGCTCAAAACACCCGAAAATTCAATATTTTTGGGTCCCAGACGCAATCTGTACATGCCTACTCAGTGCTAGAATATTTTCAAAATATAGGCTAAAAACATGCTAAAAATCGATATTTTAGGTGCCAAAAAGTCGATACCTCAAATTCAGTCCCAAAACACCCGAAACTTCGATATTTACGGGTCCCAGAAGCGATCTGTACATGCATACTCCGTGTTAGAGTATTTTCAATATACAGGCCAAAAACATACTGAAAATCGATCTTTTAGGTGCCCAAAAGTCGATATGTGCATGAATCTTCTGTAACCGTTTATATCTCAATGGCCCTAAACACCCGAAAATTCGATATTTTGGAGTCCCAGAAGCGATCTGTACATGCCTACTCCGTATTACAGTATTTTCAAAATTCAGGCCCAAAACATGCAGAAAATCGATATTTTTGGTGCCCAAAGTCAATATGTGTATGCTTCTTCTATACTCGTTTATATCTCAAATTCAGGCTCAAAACACTCGAAAATTCGATATTTTGGGGTCCCAGAAGCGATCTGTACATGCCTACTCAGTGCTAGAATATTTTCAAAAAATAGGCTCAAAACATGCTAAAAATCGATATTTTAGGTGCGTAAAGGCGATATTTCAAATTCAGGCACAAAACCCCCGAAAATTCGATATTTTGGGGTCCCAGAAGCGATCTGTACATGCCTACTCCGTGTTAGAGTATTTACAAAATACAGGTCCAAAACATGCTCAAAATCGATGTTTTAGGTGCCGAAAAGTCGATATGTGCATGCATCTTCAGTACCCGTTTATATCTCAAATTCAGGCTCAAAACACCCGAAAATTCGATATTTTGGGGTCCCAGAAGCGATCTGTACATGCCTACTCAGAGCTAGAATGTTTTCAAAATATAGGTTTAAAACATGCTCAAAATCGATATTTTAGGTGCACAAAAGTCGATATGTGCATGCATCTTCTGTACTTGTTTATATCTCAAATTCAAGCTCAAAACACCCGAAAATTCGATATTTTGGGGTCCCAGAAGCGATCTGTACATGCCTACTCAGTGCTAGAATATTTTCATAATATAGGCTCAAAACATGCTAAAAAATCGATATTTTAGGTGCGTAAAGGCGATATCTCAAATTTAGGCCCAAACCACCCGAAAATTCGATATTATGGGGTCCAAGAAGCGATCTGTACATGCCTACTCTGTGTTAGAGTATTTTCAAAATACAGGCCCAAAATATGCTCAAAATCGATGTTTTAGGTGCCAAAAAGTCGATATGTGCATGCATCTTCAGTACCCTTTTATATCTCAAATTCAGGCTCAAAACACCCGAAAATTCGATATTTTGGGGTCCCAGAGGCGATCTGTACATGCCTACTCCGTGTTAGAGTATTTTCAAAATACAGGCCCAAAACATGCTGAAAATCGATAATTTAGATGCCCAAAGTCGATATGTGCATGTATCTTCTGTACCCGTTTATATCTCAAATTCAGGCTCAAAACACCCGAAAATTCAATATTTTGGGGTCCCAGAAGCAATCTGTACATGCCTACTCAGTGCTATAATATTTTCAAAATATAGGCTCAAAACATGCTGAAAATCGATATTTTAGGTGCCAAAAAGTCGATATCTCAAATTCAGTCCCAAAACACCCGAAACTTCGATATTTACGGGTCCCAGAAGCGATCAGTACATGCATACTCCGTGTTAGAGTATTTTCAAAATACAAGCCAAAAACATACTGAAAATCGATCTTTTAGGTGCCCAAAAGTCGATATGTGCATGCTTCTTCTGTACCCGTTTATATCTCAAATTCAGGCCCAAAACACCCGAAAATTCGATATTTCGGGGTCCCAAAAGCGATCTGTACATGCCTACTCCGTGTTAGAGTATTTACAAAATACAGGCCCAAAACATGCTCAAAATCGATGTTTTAGGTGCCGAAAAGTCGATATGTGCATGCATCTTCAGTACCCGTTTATATCTCAAATTCAGGCTCAAAACACCCGAAAATTCGATATTTTGGGGTCCCAGAAGCGATCTGTACATGCCTACTCAGAGCTAGAATGTTTTCAAAATATAGGCTCAAAACATGCTCAAAATCGATATTTTAGGTGCACAAAAGTCGATATGTGCATGCATCTTCTGTACTCGTTTATATCTCAAATTCAAGCTCAAAAACACCCGAAAATTCGATATTTTGGGGCCCCAGAAGCGATCTGTACATGCCTACTCAGTGCTAGAATATTTTCATAATATAGGCTCAAAACATGCTAAAAATCGATATTTTAGGTGCGTAAAGGCGATATCTCAAATTTAGGCCCAAAACACCCGAAAATTCGATATTTTGTGGTCCCAGAAGCGATCTGTACATGCCTACTCCGTGTTAGAGTATTTACAAAATACAGGCCCAAAACATGCTCAAAATCGATGTTTTAGGTGCCAAAAAGTCGATATGTGCATGCATCTACAGTACCCGTTTATATCTCAAATTCAGGCTCAAAACACCCGAAAATTCGATATTTTGGGGTCCTAGAAGCGATCTGTACATGCCTACTCCGTGTTAGAGTATTTTCAAAATACAGGCCCAAAACATGCTGAAAATCGATAATTTAGATGCTCAAAGTCAATATGTGCATGTATCTTCTGAACCCGTTTATATCTCAAATTCAGGTTCAAAACACCCGAAAATTCAATATTTTGGGGTCCCAGAAGCAATGTGTACATGCCTACTCAGTGCTAGAATATTTTCAAAATATAGGCTAAAAACATGCTAAAAATCGATATTTTAGGTCCCAAAAAGTCGATATCTCAAATTCAGTCCCAAAACACCCGAAACTTCGATATTTACGGGTCCCAGAAGCGATCTGTGCATGCATACTCCGTGTTAGAGTATTTTCAAAATACAGGCCAAAAACATACTGAAAATCGATCTTTTAGGTGAACAAAAGTCGATATATGCATGCATCTTCTGTACCCGTTTATATCTCAAATTCTGGCCCTAAACACCCGAAAATTCGATATTTCGGGGTCCCAGAAGCGATCTGTACATGCCTACTCCGTGTTAGAGTATTTTCAAAATTCAGGCCCAAAACATGCTGAAAATCGATATTTTTGGTGCCCAAAGTCAATATGTGTATGATTCTTCTATACTCGATTATATCTCAAATTCAGGCTCAAAATACCCGAAAATTCGATATTTTGGGGTCCCAGAAGCGATCTGTACATGCCTACTCAGTGCTAGAATATTATCAAAATATAGGCTCAAAACATGCTCAAAATCGATATTTTAGGTGCCCAAAAATCGATATGTGCATGCATCTTCTGTACTCGTTTATATCTCAAATTCAAGCTCAAAACACTCGAAAATTCGATATTTTGGGGTCCCAGAAGCGATCTGTACATGCCTACTCAGTGCTAGAATATTTTCAAAATATAGGCTCAAAACATGCTAAAAATCGATATTTTAGGTGCGTAAAGGCGATATCTCAAATTCAGGCCCAAAACACCCGAAAATTCGATATTTTGTGGTCCCAGAAGCGATCTGTACATGCCTACTCCGTGTTAGAGTATTTACAAAATACAGGCCCAAAACATGCTCAAAATCGATGTTTTAGGTGCCAAAAAGTCGATATGTGCATGCATCTACAGTACCCGTTTATATCTCAAATTCAGGCTCAAAACACCCGAAAATTCGATATTTTGGGGTCCTAGAAGCGATCTGTACATGCCTACTCCGTGTTAGAGTATTTTCAAAATACAGGCCCAAAACATGCTGAAAATCGATAATTTAGATGCCCAAAGTCAATATGTGCATGTATCTTCTGAACCCGTTTATATCTCAAATTCAGGTTCAAAACACCCGAAAATTCAATATTTTGGGGTCCCAGAAGCAATCTGTACATGCCTACTCAGTGCTAGAATATTTTCAAAATATAGGCTAAAAACATGCTAAAAATCGATATTTTAGGTCCCAAAAAGTCGATATCTCAAATTCAGTCCCAAAACACCCGAAACTTCGATATTTACGGGTCCCAGAAGCGATCTGTGCATGCATACTCCGTGTTAGAGTATTTTCAAAATACAGGCTAAAAACATACTGAAAATCGATCTTTTAGGTGAACAAAAGTCGATATATGCATGCATCTTCTGTACCCGTTTTTATCTCAAATTCTGGCCCTAAACACCCGAAAATTCGATATTTCGGGGTCCCAGAAGCGATCTGTACATGCCTACTCCGTGTTAGAGTATTTTCAAAATTCAGGCCCAAAACATGCTGAAAATCGATATTTTTGGTGCCCAAAGTCAATATGTGTATGCTTCTTCTATACTCGATTATATCTCAAATTCAGGCTCAAAATACCCGAAAATTCGATATTTTGGGGTCCCAGAAGCGATCTGTACATGCCTACTCAGTGCTAGAATATTATCAAAATATAGGCTCAAAACTTGCTCAAAATCGATATTTTAGGTGCCCAAAAATCGATATGTGCATGCATCTTCTGTACTCGTTTATATCTCAAATTCAAGCTCAAAACACTCGAAAATTCGATATTTTGGGGTCCCAGAAGCGATCTGTACATGCCTACTCAGTGCTAGAATATTTTCAAAATATAGGCTCAAAACATGCTAAAAATCGATATTTTAGGTGCGTAAAGGCGATATCTCAAATTCAGACCTAAAACACCCGAAAATTCGATATTTTGGGGTCCCAGAAGCGATCTGTACATGCCTACTCCGTGTTAGAGTATTTACAAAATACAGGCCCAAAACATGCTCAAAATCGATGTTTTAGGTGCCAAAAAGTCGATATGTGCATGCATCTACAGTACCCGTTTATATCTCAAATTCAGGCTCAAAACACCCGAAAATTCGATATTTTGGGGTCCTAGAAGCGATCTGTACATGCCTACTCCGTGTTAGAGTATTTTCAAAATACAGGCCCAAAACATGCTCAAAATCGATGTTTTAGGTGCCAAAAAGTCGATATTTGCATGCATCTTCAGTACTCGTTTATATCTCAAATTAAAGCTCAAAACACCCGAAAATTCGATATTTTGGGGTCCAAGAAGCGATCTGTACATGCCTACTCAGAGCTAGAATGTTTTCAAAATACAGGCCCAAAACATGCTCAAAATCGATGTTTTAGGTGCCAAAAAGTCGATATTTTGCATGCATCTTCAGTACCCGTTTATATCTCAAATTCAGGCTCAAAACACCCGAAAATTCGATATTTTGGGGTCCCAGAAGCGATCTGTACATGCCTACTCCGTGTTAGAGTATTTTCAAAATACATGCCCAAAACATGCTGAAAATCGATAATTTAGATGCCCAAAGTCAATATGTGCATGTATCCTCTGTACCCGTTTATATCTCAAATTCAGGCTCAAAACACCCGAAAATTCAATATTTTGGGGTCCCAGAAGCAATCTGTACATGCCTACGCATTGCTAGAATATTTTCAAAATATAGGCTAAAAACATGCTAAAAATAGATATTTTAGGTGCCTAAAAGTCGATATCTCAAATTCAGTCCCAAAACACCCGAAACTTCGATATTTACGGGTCCCAGAAGCGATCTGTACATTCATACTCCGTGTTAGAGTATTTTCAAAATACAGGGCAAAAACATACTGAAAATCGATGTTTTAGGTGCCCAGAAGTCGATATGTACATGCATCTTCTGTACCCGTTTATATCTCAAATTCAGGACCAAAACACCCGAAAATTCTATATTTAGGGGTCCCAGAAGCGATCTGTACATGCCTACTCCGTGTTATAGTATTTTCAAAATACAGGCCAAAAACATGCTGAAAATCGATGTTTTAGGTGCCCAAAAGTCGATATGTGCATCCATCTTCTGTACTCGTTTATATCTCAAATTCAAGCTCAAAACACCCGAAAATTCGATATTTTGGGGTCCCAGAAGCGATCTGTACATGCCTACTCAGTGCTAGAATATTTTCAAAATAAAGGCTCAAAACATGCTAAAAATCGATATTTTAAGTGCGTAAAGGCGATATCTCAAATTCAGGCCCAAAACACCCGAAAATTCGATATTTTGGGGTCCCAGAAGCGATCTGTACATGCCTACTCCGTGTTAGAGTATTTTCAAAATACAGGCCTAAAACATGCTCAAAATCGATGTTTTAGGTGCCAAAAAGTCGATATGTGCATGCATCTTCTGTACCCGTTTATATCTCAAATTCAGGCTCAAAACACCCGAAAATTCGATATTTTGGGGTCCCAGAAGCGATCTGTACATGCCTACTCCGTGTTAGAGTATTTTCAAAATACATGCCCAAAACATGCTGAAAATCGATAATTTAGATGCCCAAAGTCAATATGTGCATGTATCCTCTGTACCCGTTTATATCTCAAATTCAGGCTCAAAACACCCGAAAATTCAATATTTTGGGGTCCCAGAAGCAATCTGTACATGCCTACGCATTGCTAGAATATTTTCAAAATATAGGCTAAAAACATGCTAAAAATAGATATTTTAGGTGCCTAAAAGTCGATATCTCAAATTCAGTCCCAAAACACCCGAAACTTCGATATTTACGGGTCCCAGAAGCGATCTGTACATTCATACTCCGTGTTAGAGTATTTTCAAAATACAGGGCAAAAACATACTGAAAATCGATGTTTTAGGTGCCCAGAAGTCGATATGTACATGCATCTTCTGTACCCGTTTATATCTCAAATTCAGGACCAAAACACCCGAAAATTCTATATTTAGGGGTCCCAGAAGCGATCTGTACATGCCTACTCCGTGTTATAGTATTTTCAAAATACAGGCCAAAAACATGCTGAAAATCGATGTTTTAGGTGCCCAAAAGTCGATATGTGCATCCATCTTCTGTACTCGTTTATATCTCAAATTCAAGCTCAAAACACCCGAAAATTCGATATTTTGGGGTCCCAGAAGCGATCTGTACATGCCTACTCAGTGCTAGAATATTTTCAAAATAAAGGCTCAAAACATGCTAAAAATCGATATTTTAAGTGCGTAAAGGCGATATCTCAAATTCAGGCCCAAAACACCCGAAAATTCGATATTTTGGGGTCCCAGAAGCGATCTGTACATGCCTACTCCGTGTTAGAGTATTTTCAAAATACAGGCCTAAAACATGCTCAAAATCGATGTTTTAGGTGCCAAAAAGTCGATATGTGCATGCATCTTCTGTACCCGTTTATATCTCAAATTCAGGCTCAAAACACCAGAAAATTCTATATTTTGGGGTCCCAGAAGCGATCTGTACATGCCTACTCCGTGTTAGAGTATTTTCAAAATACAGGCCCAAAACATGCTGAAAATCGATAATTTAGATGCCCTAAGTTAATATGTGCATGTATCTTCTGTACCCGTTTATATCTCAAATTCAGGCTAAAAACTCCCGAAAATTCAATATTTTGGGGTCCCAGAAGCAATCTGTACAAGCCTAATCAGTGCTAGAATATTTTCAAAATATAGGCCCAAAACATGCTGAAAATCGATAATTTAGATGCCCAAAGTCAATATGTGCATTTATCTTCTGTACCCGTTTATATCTCAAATTCAGGTTCAAAACACCCGAAAATTCAATATTTTGGGGTCCCAGAAGCAATCTGTACATGCCTACTCAGTGCTAGAATATTTTCAAAATATAGGCTAAAAACATGCTAAAAATCGATATTTTAGGTCCCAAAAAGTCGATATCTCAAATTCAGTCCCAAAACACCCGAAACTTCGATATTTACGGGTCCCAGAAGCGATCTGTGCATGCATACTCCGTGTTAGAGTATTTTCAAAATACAGGCCAAAAACATACTGAAAATCGATCTTTTAGGTGCCCAAAAGTCGATATGTGCATGCATCTTCTGTACCCGTTTATATCTCAAATTCTGGCCCTAAACACCCGAAAATTCGATATTTCGGGGTCCCAGAAGCGATCTGTACATGCCTACTCCGTGTTAGAGTATTTTCAAAATTAAGGCCTAAAACATGCTGAAAATCGATATTTTTGGTGCCCAAAGTCAATATGTGTATGCTTCTTCTATACTCGATTATATCTCTAATTCTGGCTCAAAATACCCGAAAATTCGATATTTTGGGGTCCCAGAAGCGATCTGTACATGCCTACTCAGTGCTAGAATTTTTTCAAAATATAGGCTCAAAACATGCTCAAAATCGATATTTTAGGTGCCCAAAAATCGATATGTGCATGCATCTTCTGTACTCGTTTATATCTCAAATTCAAGCTCAAAACACTCGAAAATTCGATATTTTGGGGTCCCAGAAGCGATCTGTACATGCCTGCTCAGTGCTAGAATATTTTCAAAATATAGGCTCAAAACATGCTAAAAATCGATATTTTAGGTGCGTAAAGGCGATATCTCAAATTCAGACCCAAAACACCCGAAAATTCGATATTTTGGGGTCCCAGAAGCGATCTGTACATGCCTACTCCGTGTTAGAGTATTTATAAAATACAGGCCCTAAACATGCTCAAAATCGATGTTTTAGGTGCCGAAAAGTCGATATGTGCATGCATCTCCAGTACCCGTTTATATCTCAAATTCAGGCTCAAAACACCCGAAAATTCGATATTTTGGGGTCCCAGAAGCGATCTGTACATGCCTACTCAGAGCTAGAATGTTTTCAAAATATAGGCTCAAAACATGCTCAAAATCGATATTTTAGGTGCACAAAAGTCGATATGTGCATGCATCTTCTGTACTCGTTTATATCTCACATTCAAGCTCAAAACACCCGAAAATTCGATATTTTGGGGTCCCAGAAGCGATCTGTACATGCCTACTCCGTGTTAGAGTATTTTCAAAATACAGGCCCAAAACATGCTGAAAATCGATAATTTAGATGCCCAAAGTCAATATGTGCATGTATCCTCTGTACCCGTTTATATCTCTAATTGAGGCTCAAAACACCCGAAAATTCAATATTTTGGGGTCCCAGAAGCAATCTGTACATGCCTACGCATTGCTAGAATATTTTCAAAATATAGGCTAAAAACATGCTAAAAATCGATATTTTAGGTGCCTAAAAGTCGATATCTCAAATTCAGTCCCAAAACACCCGAAACTTCGATATTTACGGGTCCCAGAAGCGATCTGTACATGCATACTCCGTGTTAGAGTATTTTCAAAATACAGGTCAAAAACATACTGAAAATCGATCTTTTAGGTGCCCAAAAGTCGATATGTGCATGCATCTTCTGTACCCGTTTATATCTCAAATTCAAGCCCAAAACACCCGAAAATTCTATATTTAGGGGTCCCAGAAGCGATCTGTACATGCCTACTCTGTGTTAGAGTATTTTCAAAATACAGGCCAAAAACATGCTGAAAATCGATGTTTTAGGTGCCCAAAAGTCGATATGTGCATTAATCTTCTGTACTCGTTTATATCTCAAATTCAAGCTCAAAACACCCGAAAATTCGATATTTTGGGGTCCCAAAAGCGATCTGTACATGCCTACTCAGTGCTAGAATATTTTCAAAATATAGGCTCAAAACATGCTAAAAATCGATATTTTAAGTACGTAAAGGCGATATCTCAAATTCAGGCCCAAAACACCCGAAAATTCGATATTTTGGGGTCCCAGAAGCGATCTGTACATGCCTACTCCGTGTTAGAGTATTTTCAAAATACAGGCCTAAAACATGCTCAAAATCGATGTTTTAGGTGCCAAAAAGTCGATATGTGCATGCATCTTCAGTACCCGTTTATATCTCAAATTCAGGCTCAAAACACCAGAAAATTCTATATTTTGGGGTCCCAGAAGCGATCTGTACATGCCTACTCCGTGTTAGAGTATTTTCAAAATACAGGCCCAAAACATGCTGAAAATCGATAATTTAGATGCCCTAAGTTAATATGTGCATGTATCTTCTGTACCCGTTTATATCTCAAATTCAGGCTCAAAACACCCGAAAATTCAATATTTTGAGGTCCCAGAAGCAATCTGTACAAGCCTACTCAGTGCTAGAATATTTTCAAAATATAGGCTCAAAACATGCTAAAAATCTATATTTTAGGTGCCCTAAATTTTATATGTGCATGCATCTTCTGTACCCGTTTATATCTCAAATTCTGGCCCTAAACACCCGAAAATTCGATATTTTGAGGTCCCAGAAGCGATCTGTACATGCCTACTCAGTGCTAGAATATTTTTAAAATATAGGCTAAAAACATGCTAAAAATCGATATTTTAGGTGCGTAAAGGCGATATCTCAAATTAAGACCCAAAACACCCGAAAATTCGATATTTAGGGGTCCCAGAAGCGATCTGTACATGCCTACTTCGTGTTAGAGTATTTTCAAAATACAGGCCAAAAACATACTGAAAATCGATCTTTTAGGTGCCCAAAAGTCGATATTTGCATGCATTTTCTGTACCCGGTTATATTTAAAATTCTGGTCCTAAACACCCGAAAATTCTGATATTTTTGGGTCCCAGAAGCGATCTGTACATGCCTACTCAGTGCTAGAATGTTTTCAAAATATAGGCTCAAAACATGCTCAAAATCGATATTTTAGGTGCCCAAAAGTCGATATGTGCATGCATCTTCTGTACTCGTTTATATCTCAAATTCAGGCTCAAAACACCCGAAAATTCAATATTTTGGGGTCCCAGAAGCAATCTGTACATGCCTACTCAGTGCTAGAATATTTTCAAAATATAGGCTAAAAACATGATAAAAATCGATATTTTAGGTGCCAAAAAGTCGATATCTCAAATTAAGGCCCAAAACACCCGAAAATTCTATATTTAGGGGTCCCAGAAGCGATCTGTACATGCCTACTCCGTGTTAGAGTATTTTCAAAATACAGGCCCAAAACATGCTCAAAATCGATGTTTTAGGTGCAAAAAAGTCGATATGTGCATGCATCTTCTGTACTCGTTTATATCTCAAATTCAGGCTCAAAACACCCGAAAATTCGATATTTTGGGTCCCAGAAGCGATCTGTACATGCCTACTCAGTGCTAGAATATTTTCAAAATATAGGCTCAAAACATGCTAAAAATCGATATTTTAAGTGCGTAAAGGCGATATCTCAAATTCAGGCCCAAAACACCCGAAAATTCGATATTTTGGGGTCCCAGAAGCGATCTGTACATGCCTACTCCGTGTTAGAGTATTTTCAAAATACAGGCCTAAAACATGCTCAAAATCGATGTTTTAGGTGCCAAAAAGTCGATATGTGCATGCATCTTCAGTACCCGTTTATATCTCAAATTCAGGCTCAAAACACCAGAAAATTCTATATTTTGGGGTCCCAGAAGCGATCTGTACATGCCTACTCCGTGTTAGAGTATTTTCAAAATACAGGCCCAAAACATGCTGAAAATCGATAATTTAGATTCCCTAAGTTAATATGTGCATGTATCTTCTGTACCCGTTTATATCTCAAATTCAGGCTCAAAACACCCGAAAATTCAATATTTTGGGGTCCAAGAAGCAATCTGTACAAGCCTACTCAGTGCTAGAATATTTTCAAAATATAGGCTAAAAACATGCTAAAAATCGATATTTTAGGTGCCAAAAAGTCGATATCTCAAATTCAGTCCCAAAACACCCGAAACTTCGATATTTATGGGTCCCAGAAGCGATCTGTACATGCATACTCCGTGTTAGAGTATTTTCAATATACAGGCCAAAAACATACTGAAAATCGATCTTTTAGGTGCCCAAAAGTCGATATGTGCATGCATCTTCTGTAACCGTTTATATCTCAAATTCTGGCCCTAAACACCCGAAAATTCGATATTTTGGGGTCCCAGAAGCGATCTGTACATGCCTACTTCGTGTTAGAGTATTTTCAAAATTCAGGCCCAAAACATGCTGAAAATCGATATTTTTGGTGCCCAAAGTCAATATGTGTATGCATCTTCTATACTCGTTTATATCTCAAATTCAGGCTCAAAACACCCGAAAATTCGATGTTTTGGGGTCCCAGAAGCGATCTGTACATGCCTACTGAGTGCTAGAATGTTTTCAAAATATAGGCTCAAAACATGCTCAAAATCTATATTTTAGGTGCCCTAAAGTCTATATGTGCATGCATCTTCTGTAACCGTTTATATCTCAAATTCTGGCTCTAAACACCCGAAAATTCGATATTTTGAGGTCCCAGAAGCGATCTGTACATGCCTACTCAGTGCTAGAATATTTTCAAAATATAGGCTAAAAACATGCTAAAAATCGATATTTTAGGTGCGTAAAGGCGATATCTCAAATTAAGGCCCAAAACACCCGAAAATTCGATATTTAGGGGTCCCAGAAGCGATCTGTACATGCCTACTTCGTGTTAGAGTATTTTCAAAATACAGGCCAAAAACATACTGAAAATCGATCTTTTAGGTGCCCAAAAGTCGATATTTGCATGCATTTTCTGTACCCGGTTATATTTAAAATTCTGGCCCTAAACACCCGAAAATTCTGATATTTTTGGGTCCCAGAAGCCATCTGTTCATGCCTACTCAGTGCTAGATTGTTTTCAAAATACAGGCCCAAAACATGCTCAAAATCGATGTTTTAGGTGCCAAAAAGTCGATATGTGCATGCACTTTCAGTACCCGTTTATATCTCAAATTCATGCTCAAAACACCCGAAAATTCGATATTTTGGGGTCCCAGAAGCGATCTGTACATGCTTACTCAGTGCTAGAATATTTTCAAAATACAGGCTAAAAACATGCTAAAAATCGATATTTTAGGTGCCAAAAAGTCGATATCTCAAATTAAGGCCCAAAACACCCGAAAATTCGATATTTAGGGGTCCCAGAAGCGATCTGTACATGCCTACTCCGTGTTAGAGTATTATCAAAATACAGGCCAAAAACATACTGAAAATCGATCTGTTAGGTGCCCAAAAGTCGATATGTGCATGCATCTTCTGTACCCGTTTATATCTCAAATTCAGGCTCAAAACACCCGAAAATTAGATATTTTGGGGTCCCAGAAGCGATCTGTACATGCCTACTCCGTATTAGAGTATTTTCAAAATACATGCCCAAAACATGCTGAAAATCGATATTTTAGATGCCCAAAGTCAATATGTGCATGTATCTTCTGTACCCGTTTATATCTCAAATTCAGGCTCAAAACACCCGAAAATTCAATATTTTTGGGTCCCAGAAGCAATCTGTACATGCCTAATCAGTGCTAGAATATTTTCAAAATATAGGCTTAAAACATGCTAAAAATCGATATTTTAGGTGCCAAAAAGTCGATATCTCAAATTAAGGCCCAAAACACCCGAAAATTCGATAATTAGGGGTCCCAGAAGCGATCTGTACATGCCTACTCCGTGTTAGAGTATTATCAAAATACAGGCCAAAAATATATTGAAAATCGATCTTTTAGGTGCCTAAAAGTCGATATGTGCATGCATCTTCTGTACCCGTTTATATCTCAAATTTGGGCCCTAAACACCCGAAAATTCGATATTTTTGGGTCCCAAAAGCGATCTGTACATGCCTACTCACTGCTAGAATGTTTTCAAAATATAGGCTCAAAACATGCTTATAATCGATATTTTAGGTGCCCAAAAGTCGATATGTGCATGCATCTTCTATATTTGATTATATCTCAAATTCAAGCTCAAAACACCCGAAAATTCGATATTTTGGGGTCCCAGAAGCGATCTGTACATGCCTACTCAGTGCCAGAATATTTTCAAAATATAGGCTCAAAACATGCTAAAAATCGATATTTTAGGTGCGTAAAGGCGATATCTCGAATTCATGCCCAAAACACCCGAAAATTCGATATTTTGGGGTCCCAGAAGCGATCTGTACATGCCTACTCAGTGTTAGAGTATTTTCAAAATTCAGGCCCAAAACATGCTAAAAATCGATATTACTGGTGCCCAAAGTCAATATGTGTATGCATCTTCTATACTCCTTTATATCTCAGATTCAGGCTCAAAACACCCGAAAATTCGATATTTTGGGGTCCCAGAAGCTATCTGTACATGCCTACTCAGTGCTAGAATATTTTCAAAATATAGGCTAAAAACATGATAAAAATCGATATTTTAGGTGCCAAAAAGTCGATATCTCAAATTAAGGCCCAAAACACCCGAAAATTCGATATTTAGGGGGCCCAGAAGCGATCTGTACATGCCTACTCCGTGTTAGAGTATTTTCAAAATACATGCCCAAAACATGCTCAAAATCGATGTTTTAGGTGCCAAAAAGTCGATATGTGCATGCACTTTCAGTACCCGTTTATATCTCAAATTCATGCTCAAAACACCCGAAAATTCGATATTTTGGGGTCCCAGAAGCGATCTGTACATGCCTACTCCGTATTAGAGTTTTTTTCAAAATACATGCCCAAAACATGCTGAAAATCGATATTTTAGATGCCCAAAGTCAATATGTGCATGTATCTTCTGTACCCGTTTATATCTCAAATTCCGGCTCAAAACACCCGAAAACTCAATATTTTGGGGTCCCAGAAGCAATCTGTACATGCTTACTCAGTGCTAGAATATTTTCAAAATACAGGCTAAAAACATGCTAAAAATCGATATTTTATTTGCCAAAAAGTCGATATCTCAAATTAAGGCCCCAAACACCCGAAAATTCGATATTTAGGGGTCCCAGAAGCGATCTGTACATGCCTACTCCGTGTTAGAGTATTATCAAAATACAGGCCAAAAACATACTGAAAATCGATCTGTTAGGTGCCCAAAAGTCGATATGTGCATGCATCTTCTGTACCCGTTTATATCTCAAATTCAGGCTCAAAACACCCGAAAATTCGATATTTTGGGGTCCCAGAAGCGATCTGTACATGCCTACTCCGTATTAGAGTATTTTCAAAATACATGCCCAAAACATGCTGAAAATCGATATTTTAGATGCCCAAAGTCAATATGTGCATGTATCTTCTGTACCCGTTTATATCTCAAATTCAGGCTCAAAACACCCGAAAATTCAATATTTTTGGGTCCCAGAAGCAATCTGTACATGCCTACTCAGTGCTAGAATATTTTCAAAATATAGGCTAAAAACATGCTAAAAATCGATATTTTAGGTGCCAAAAAGTCGATATCTCAAATTAAGGCCTAAAACACCCGAAAATTCGATAATTAGGGGTCCCAGAAGCGATCTGTACATGCCTACTCCGTGTTAGAGTATTATCAAAATACAGGCCAAAAATATATTGAAAATCGATCTTTTAGGTGCCTAAAAGTCGATATGTGCATGCATCTTCTGTACCCGTTTATATCTCAAATTTGGGCCCTAAACACCCGAAAATTCGATATTTTTGGGTCTCAAAAGCGATCTGTACATGCCTACTCACTGCTAGAATGTTTTCAAAATATAGGCTCAAAACATGCTTATAATCGATATTTTAGGTGCCCAAAAGTCGATATGTGCATGCATCTTCTGTATTCGATTATATCTCAAATTCAAGCTCAAAACACCCGAAAATTCGATATTTTGGGGTCCCAGAAGCGATCTGTACATGCCTACTCAGTGCCAGAATATTTTCAAAATATAGGCTCAAAACATGCTAAAAATCGATATTTTAGGTGCGTAAAGGCGATATCTCGAATTCATGCCCAAAACACCCGAAAATTCGATATTTTGGGGTCCCAGAAGCGATCTGTACATGCCTACTCAGTGTTAGAGTATTTTCAAAATTCAGGCCCAAAACATGCTAAAAATCGATATTTCTGGTGCCCAAAGTCAATATGTGTATGCATCTTCTATACTCCTTTATATCTCAGATTCAGGCTCAAAACACCCGAAAATTCGATATTTTGGGGTCCCAGAAGCTATCTGTACATGCCTATTAAGTGCTAGAATATTTTCAAAATATAGGCTAAAAACATGATAAAAATCGATATTTTAGGTGCCAAAAAGTCGATATCTCAAATTAAGGCCCAAAACACCCGAAAATTCGATATTTAGGGGGCCCAGAAGCGATCTGTACATGCCTACTCCGTGTTAGAGTATTTTCAAAATACAGGCCCAAAACATGCTCAAAATCGATGTTTTAGGTGCCAAAAAGTCGATATGTGCATGCACTTTCAGTACCCGTTTATATCTCAAATTCAGGCTCAAAACACCCGAAAATTCGATATTTTGGGGTCCCAGAAGCGATCTGTACATGCCTACTCCGTATTAGAGTATTTTCAAAATACATGCCCAAAACATGCTGAAAATCGATATTTTAGATACCCAAAGTCAATATGTGCATGTATCTTCTGTACCCGTTTATATCTCAAATTCAGGCTCAAAACACCCGAAAATTCAATATTTTGGGGTCCCAGAAGCAATCTGTACATGCCTACACAGTGCTAGAATATTTTCAAAATATAGGCTAAAAACATGCTAAAAATCGATATTTTAGGTGCCAAAAAGTCGATATCTCAAATTAAGGCCCAAAACACCCAAAATTCGATATTTAGGGGTACCAGTAGCGATCTGTACATGCCTACTCCGTGTTAGAGTATTATCAAAATACAGGCCAAAAACATACTGAAAATCGATCTTTTAGGTGCCCAAAAGTCGATATGTGCATGCATCTTCTGTACCCGTTTATAGCTCAAATTCTGGCCCTAAACACCAGAAAATTCGATATTTTTGGGTCCCAAAAGCGATCTGTACATGCCTACTCACTGCTAGAATGTTTTCAAAATATAGGCTCAAAACATGCTTAAAATCGATATTTTAGGTGCCCAAAAGTCGATATGTGCATGCATCTTCTGTATTCGTTTATATCTCAAATTCAAGCTCAAAACACCCGAAAATTCGATATTTTGGGGTCCCAGAAGCGATCTGTACATGCCTACTCAGTGCTAGAATATTTTCAAAATATATGCTAAAAACATGCTAAAAATCGATATTTTAGGTGCGTAAAGGCGATATCTCAAATTAAGGCCCAAAACACCCGAAAATTCGATATTTAGGAGTCCCAGAAGCGATCTGTACATGCCTACTTTGTGTTAGAGTATTTTCAAAATACAGGCCAAAAACATACTGAAAATCGATCTTTTAGGTGCCCAAAAGTCGATATGTGCATGCATTTTCTGTACCCGTTTATATCTAAAATTCTGGCCCTAAACACCCGAAAATTCTGATATTTTTGGGTCCCAGAAGCGATCTGTACATGCCTACTCAGTGCTAGAATGTTTTCAAAATATAGCCTCAAAACATGCTCAAAATCGATATTTTAGGTGCCCAAAAGTCGATATGTGCATGCATCTTCTGTACTCGTTTAGATCTCAAATTCAGGCTCAAAACACCCGAAAATTCTATATTTTGGGGTCCCAGAAGCAATCTGTACATGCCTACTCAGTGCTAGAATATTTTCAAAATATAGGCTATAAACATGATAAAAATCGATATTTTAGGTGCCAAAAAGTCGATATCTCAAATTAAGGCCCAAAACACCCGAAAATTCGATATTTAGGGGTCCCAAAGCGATCTGTACATGCCTACTCCGTGTTAGAGTATTTTCAAAATACAGGCCAAAAACATGCTCAAAATCGATGTTTTAGGTGCCAAAAAGTCGATATGTGCATGCACTTTCAGTACCCGTTTATATCTCAAATTCAGGCTCAAAACACCCGAAAATTCGATATTTTGAGGTCCCAGAAGCTATCTGTACATGCCTACTCCGTATTAGAGTATTTTCAAAATACATGCCCAAAACATGCTGAAAATCGATATTTTAGATGCCCAAAGTCAATATATGCATGTATCTTCTGTATCCGTTTATATCTCAAATTCAGGCTCAAAACACCCGAAAATTCAATATTTTGGGGTCCCAGAAGCAATCTGTACATGCCTACTCAGTGCTAGAATATTTTCAAAATATAGGCTAAAAACATGCTAAAAATCTATATTTTAGGTGCCAAAAAGTCGATAACTCAAATTAAGGCCCAAAACACCCGAAAATTCGATATTTAGGGGTCCCAGAAGCGATCTGTACATGCCTACTCAGTGCTAGAATATTTTCAAAATATAGGCTCAAAACATGCTAAAAATCGATATTTTAGGTGCGTAAAGGCGATATCTCAAATTCAGGCCCAAAACACCCGAAAATTCGATATTTTGGGGTCCCAGAAGTGATCTGTACATGCCTACTCCGTGTTAGAGTATTTTCAAAATTCAGGCCCAAAACATGCTGAAAATCGATATTTTTGGTGCCCAAAGTCAATATGTGTATGCATCTTCTATACTCCTTTATATCTCAAATTCAGGCTCAAAACACCCGAAAATTCAATATTTTGGGGTCCCAGAAGCAATCTTTACATGCCTACTCAGTGCTAGAATATTTTCAAAATATAGGCTATAAACATGATAAAAATCGATATTTTAGGTGCCAAAAAGTCGATATCTCAAATTAAGGCCCAAAACACCCGAAAATTCCATATTTTGGGGTCCCAGAAGCGATCTGTACATGCCTACTCCGTGTTAGAGTATTTTCAAAATACAGGCCCAAAACATGCTCAAAATCGATGTTTTAGGTGCCAAAAAGTCGATATGTGCATGCACTTTCAGTACCCGTTTATATCTCAAATTCAGGCTCAAAACACCCGAAAATTCGATATTTTGGGGTCCCAGAAGCGATCTGTACATGCCTACTCCGTATTAGAGTATTTTCAAAATACATGCGCAAAACATGCTGAAAATCGATATTTTAGATGCCCAAAGTCAATATGTGCATGTATCTTCTGTACCCGTTTATATCTCAAATTCAGGCCCAAAACACCCGAAAATTCAATGTTTTGGGGTCCCAGAAGCAATCTGTACATGCCTACTCAGTGCTAGAATATTTTCAAAATATAGGCTAAAAACATGCTAAAAATCGATATTTTAGGTGCCAAAAAGTCGATATCTCAAATTAAGGCCCAAAACACCCGAAAATTCGATATTTAGGGGTCCCAGAAGCGATCTGTACATGCCTAATCCGTGTTAGAGTATTATCAAAATACAGGCCAAAAACATACTGATAATCGATCTTTTAGGTGCCCAAAAGTCGATATGTGCATGCATCTTCTGTACCCGTTTATATCTCAAATTCTGGCCCTAAAAACCCGAAAATTCGATATTTTTGGGTCCCAAAAGCGATCTGTACATGCCTACTCACTGCTAGAATGTTTTCAAAATATAGGCTCAAAACATGCTTAAAATCGATATTTTAGGTGCCCAAAAGTCGATATGTGCATGCATCTTCTGTATTCGTTTATATCTGAAATTCAAGCTCAAAACACCCGAAAATTCGATATTTTGGGGTCCCAGAAGCGATCTGTACATGCCTACTCAGTGCTAGAATATTTTCAAAATAAAGGCTCAAAACATGCTAAAAATCGATATTTTAAGTGCGTAAAGGCGATATCTCAAATTCAGGCCCAAAACACCCGAAAATTCGATATTTTGGGGTCCCAGAAGCGATCTGTACATGCCTACTCCGTGTTAGAGTATTTTCAAAATACAGGCCCAAAACATGCTCAAAATCGATGTTTTAGGTGCCAAAAAGTCGATATGTGCATGCACTTTCAGTACCCGTTTATATCTCAAATTCAGGCTCAAAACACCCGAAAATTCGATATTTGGGGGTCCCAGAAGCGATCTGTACATGCCTACTCCGTATTAGAGTATTTTCAAAATACATGCCCAAAAGATGCTGAAAATCGATATTTTAGATGCCCAAAGTCAATATGTGCATGTATCTTCTGTACCCGTTTATATCTCAAATTCAGGCTCAAAACACCCGAAAATTCAATATTTTGGGGTGCCAGAAGCAATCTGTACATGCCTACTCAGTGCTAGAATATTTTCAAAATAAAGGCTCAAAACATGCTAAAAATCGATATTTTAGGTGCGTAAAGGCGATATCTCAAATTCAGAGCCCAAAACACCCGAAAATTCGATATTATGGGGTCCCAGAAGCGATCTGTACATGCCTACTCCGTGTTAGAGTATTTTCAAAATACAGGCTAAAACCATACTGAAAATCGATGTTTTAGGTGCCCAAAAGTCGATATGTGCATGCATCTTCTGTACCCGTTTATATCTCAAATTCTGGCCCTAAACACCCGAAAATTCGATATTTTGCGGTCCCAGAAGCGATCTGTACATGCCTACTCAGAGCTAGAATGTTTTCAAAATATAGACTCAAAACATGCTCAAAATAGATATTTTAGGTGCGCAAAAGTCGATATGTGCATGCATCTTCTGTACTCGTTTATATCTCAAATTCAAGCTCAAAACACCCTAAAATTCGATATTTTTGGGTTCCAGAAGCGATCTGTACCTGCCTACTCAGTGCTAGAATATTTTCAAAATATAGGCTCAAAACATGCTAAAAATCGATATATTAGGTGCGTAAAGGCGATATCTCAAATTCAGGCACAAAACACCCGAAAATTCGATATTTTGGGGTCCCAGAAGCGATCTGTACATGCCTACTCAGTGTTAGAGTATTTTCAAAATACAGGCCCAAAACATGCTCAAAATCGATGTTTTAGGTGCCCAAAAAGTCGATATGTGCATGCATCTTCAGTACCCGTTTATATCTCAAATTCAGGCTCAAAACACCCGAAAATTCGATATTTTTGGGTCCCAGAAGCAATCTGTACATGCCTACTCAGTGCTAGAATATTTTCAAAATATAGGCTAAAAATATGCTAATAATCGATATTTTAGGTGCCTAAAAGTCGATATCTCAAATTTAGTCCCAAAACACCCGAAAATTCTATATTTATGGGTCCCAGAAGGGATCTGTACATGCCTACTCCGTGTTAGAGTATTTTCAAAATACAGCCCAAAAACATACTGAAAATCGATCTTTTAGGTGCCCAAAAGTCGATATGTGCATGCATCTTCTGAACCCGTTTATATCTCAAATTCTTTCCCTAAACACCCGAAAATTCGATATTTTGGGGTCCCAGAAGCGATCTGTACATGCCTACTCCGTGTTAGAGTATTTTCAAAATTAAGGCCCAAAACATGCTGAAAATCGATATTTTTGGTGCCCAAAGTCAATATGTGTATGCATCTTCTATACTCGTTTATATCTCAAATTCAGGCTCAAAACACCCGAAAATTCGATATTTTGGGGTCCCAGAAGCGATCTGTACATGCCTAATCAATGCTAGAATGTTTTCAAAATATAGGCTCAAAACATGCTCAAAATCGATATTTTAGTAGCCGAAAAGTCGATATGTGCATGCATCTTCTGTACTCGTTTATATCTCAAATTCAAGCTCAAAACACCCGAACATTCGATATTTTGGGGTCCCAAAAGCGAGCTGTACATGCCTACTCAGTGCTAGAATATTATCAAAATATAGGCTCAAAACATGCTAAAATCGATATTTTAGGTGCATAAAGGCGATATCTCAAATTCAGGCTCAAAACACCCGAAAATTCGATATTTAGGGGTCCCAGAAGCGATCTGTACATGCCTACTCCGTGTTAGAGTATTTTCAAAATACAGGCCAAAAACATACTGAAAATCGATCTTTTAGGTTTCCAAAAGTCGATATGTGCATGCATCTTCTGTACCCGTTCATATCTCAAATTCTGGCCCTAAACACCCGAAAATTCGATATTTAGGGGTCCCAGAAGCGATCTGTACATGCCTACTCAGTGCTAGAATATTTTCAAAATATAGGCTCAAAACATGCTAAAAATCGATGTTTTAGGTGGCCAAAAGTCGATATGTGCATGCATCTTCAGTACCCGTTTATATCTCAAATTCAGGCTCAAAACACCAGAAAATTCGATATTTTGGGGTCCCAGAAGCGATCTGTACATGCCTACTCCGTGTTAGAGTATTTTCAAAATACAAACCCAAAACAGGCTGAAAATCGATATTTTAGACGCCCAAAGTCAATATGTGCTTTTATCTTCTGTACCCGTTTATATCTCAAATTCAGGCTCAAAACACCCGAAAATTCAATATTTTGGGGTCCCAGAAGCAATCTGTACTCAGTGCTAGAATATTTTCAAAATATAGGCTCAAAACATGCTAAAACTCGATATTTTAGGTGCGTAAAGGCGATATCTCAAATTCTGGCCCTAAACACCCGAAAATTCGATATTTTTGGGTCCCAGAAGCGATCTGTACATGCCTACTCAGTGCTGGAATGTTTTCAAAATATAGGCTAAAAACATGCTCAAAATCGATATTTTAGGTGCCCAAACGTCGATATGTGCATGCATCTTCTGTATCCGTTTATATCTCAAATTCAGGCTCAAAACACCCGAAAATTCAATATTTTGGGGTCCCAGAAGCAATCTGTACATGCCTACTCAGTGCTAGAATATTTTCAAAATATAGGCTCAAAACATGCTAAAACTCGATATTTTAGGTGCGTAAAGGCGATATATATTCTCAAATTCTGGCCCTAAACACCCGAAAATTCGATATTTTTGGGTCCCAGAAGCGATCTGTACATGCCTACTCAGTGCTGGAATGTTTTCAAAATATAGGCTAAAAACATGCTCAAAATCGATATTTTAGGTGCCCAAACGTCGATATGTGCATGCATCTTCTGTATCCGTTTATATCTCAAATTCTGGCCCTAAACACCCGAAAATTCAATATTTAGGGGTCACAGAAGCGATCTGTACATGCCTACTCCGTGTTAGAGTATTTTCAAAATACATGCCCAAAACATGCTCAAAATCGATGTTTTAGGTGCCAAAAAGTGAATATGTGCATGCACCTTCAGTGCCCGTTTATATCTCAAATTCAGGCTCAAAACACCCGAAAATTCGATATTTTGGGGTCCCAGAAGCAATCTGTACATGCCTACTCAGTGCTAGAATATTATCAAAATATAGGCTAAAAACATGCTAAAAATCGATATTTTAGGTGCCAAAAAGTCGATATCTCAAATTAAGGCCCAAAACACCCGAAAATTCGATATTTAGGGGTCCGAGAAGGGATCTGTACATTCGTACTCCGTGTTAGAGTATTTTCAAAATACAGGCCAAAAACATTCTGAAAATCGATCTTTTAGGTGCCCAAAAGTCGATATGTGCATGCATCTTCTGTACCCGTTTATATCTCAAATTCTGGCCCTAAACACCCGAAAATTCGATATTTTGAGGTCCCGGAAGCGATCTGTACATGCCTACTATGTGCTAGAATGTTTTCAAAATATAGGCTCAAAACATGCTCAAAATCGATATTTTAGGTGCCCAAAAGTCGATATGTGCATGCATCTTCTGTACTCGTTTATATCTCATATTCAGGCTCAAAACACCCGAAAATTCGATATTTTTGGGTCCCAGAAGCGATCTGTACATGCCTACTCAGTGCTAGAATATTTTTTTTAAATATAGTCTAAAAACATGCTAAAAATCGATATTTTAGGTGCCAAGAAGTCGATATCTCAAATTCAGTCCCAAAACACCCGAAAATTTCGATAATTAGGGGTCCCAGAAGCGATCTGTACATGCCTACTCCGTGTCAGAGTATTTTCACAATACAGGCCAAAAACATACTGAAAATCGATGTTTTAGGTGCCCAAAAGTCTATATGTGCATGCAACTTCTGTAACCGTTTATATCTCAAATTCTGGCCCTAAACACCCGAAAATGCGATATTATGGGGTCCCAGAAGCGATCTGTACATGCCTACTCCGTGTTAGAGTGTTTTCAAAATAAGGGCCCAAAACATGCTCAAAATCGATATTTTAGGTGCCCAAAAGTCGATATGTGCATGCATCTTCTGTCCTCGTTTATATCTCAAATTCAGGCTCAAAACACCCGAAAATTCGATATTTTGGGGTACCAGAAGCGATCTGTACATGCCTACTCAGTGCTAGAGTATTTTCAAAATACATGCCCAAAACATGCTGAAAATCGATATTTTAGATGTCCAAAGTCAATATGTGCATGTATCTTCTGTACCCGTTTATATCTCAAATTCAAGCTCAAAACACCCAAAAATTCGATATTTTGGGGTCCCAGAAGCGATCTGTACATGCCTACTCCGTGTTAAAGTATTTTCAAAATACAGGCCCAAAACATGCTCAAAATCGATATTTTAGGTGCCAAAAAGTCGATATGTGCATGCATCTTCAGTACCCGTTTATATCTCAAATTCAGGCTCAAAACATCCGAAAATTCGATATTTTGGGGTCCCAGAAGCGATCTGTACATGCCTACTCCGTGTGAGAGTATTTACAAAATACAGGCCCAAAACATGCTCAAAATCGATGTTTTAGGTGCCGAAAAGTCGATATGTGCATGCATCTTCAGTACCCGTTTATATCTCAAATTCAGGCTCAAAACGCCCGAAAATTCGATATTTTGGGGTCCCAGAAGCGATCTGTACATGCCTACTCAGAGCTAGAATGTTTTCAAAATATAGGCTCAAAACATGCTCAAAATCGATATTTTAGGTGCCCAAAAGCCGATATGTGCATGCATCTTCTGTACTCGTTTATATCTCAAATTCAAGCTCAAAACACCCGAAAATTCGATATTTTGGGGTCCCAGAAAAGATCTGTACATGCCTACTCAGTGTTAGAGTATTTTCAAAATACAGGCCCAAAACATGCTCAAAATCGATATTTTAGGTGCAAAAAAGTCGATATGTGCATGCATCTTCAATACCCGTTTATATCTCAAATTCAGGCTCAAAACACCCGAAAATTCGATATTTTGGGGTCTCAGAAGCGATCTGTACATGCCTACTCCGTGTTAGAGTATTTTCAAAATACAGGCCCAAAACATGCTGAAAATCGATAATTTAGATGCCTAAATTCTATATGTGCATGTATCTTCTGTACCCGTTTATATCTCAAATTCAGGCTTAAAATACCCGAAAATTCAATATTTTGGGGTCCCAGAAGCGATCTGTACATGCCTACTCCGTGTTAGAGTATTTTCAAAATTCAGGCCCAAAACATGCTCAAAATCGATGTTTTAGGTGCCAAAAAGTCGATATGTGCATGCACCTTCAGTGCCCGTTTATATCTCAAATTCAGGCTCAAAACACCCGAAAATTCGATATTTTGGGGTCCCAGAAGCAATCTGTACATGCCTACTCAGTGCTAGAATATTATCAAAATATAGGCTAAAAACATGCTAAAAATCGATATTTTAGGTGCCAAAAAATCGATATCTCAAATTAAGGCCCAAAACACCCGAAAATTCGATATTTAGGGGTCCGAGAAGGGATCTGTACATTCATACTCCGTGTTAGAGTATTTTCAAAATACGTGCCAAAAACATTCTGAAAATCGATCTTTTAGGTGCCCAAAAGTCGATATGTGCATGCATCTTCTGTACCCGTTTATATCTCAAATTCTGGCCCTAAACACCCGAAAATTCGATATTTTGAGGTCCCGGAAGCGATCTGTACATGCCTACTATGTGCTAGAATGTTTTCAAAATATAGGCTCAAAACATGCTCAAAATCGATATTTTAGGTGCCCAAAAGTCGATATGTGCATGCATCTTCTGTACTCGTTTATATCTCAAATTCAGGCTCAAAACACCCGAAAATTCGATATTTTTGGGTCCCAGAAGCGATCTGTACATGCCTACTCAGTGCTAGAATATTTTTTTTAAATATAGGCTAAAAACATGCTAAAAATCGATATTTTAGGTGCCAAAAAGTCGATATCTCAAATTCAGTCCCAAAACACCCGAAAATTTCGATATTTAGGGGTCCCAGAAGCGATCTGTACATGCCTACTCCGTGTCACAGTATTTTCACAATACCGGCCAAAAACATACTGAAAATCGATGTTTTAGGTGCCCAAAAGTCTATATGTGCATGCAACTTCTGTACCCGTTTATATCTCAAATTCTGGCCCTAAACACCCGAAAATTCGATATTATGGGGTCCCAGAAGCGATCTGTACATGCCTACTCCGTGTTAGAGTGTTTTCAAAATAAGGGCCCAAAACATGCTCAAAATCGATATTTTAGGTGCCCAAAAGTCGATATGTGCATGCATCTTCTGTCCTCGTTTATATCTCAAATTCAGGCTCAAAACACCCGAAAATTCGATATTTTGGGGTCCCAGAAGCGATCTGTACATGCCTACTCAGTGCTAGAGTATTTTCAAAATACATGCCCAAAACATGCTGAAAATCGATATTTTAGATGTCCAAAGTCAATATGTGCATGTATCTTCTGTACCCGTTTATATCTCAAATTCAAGCTCAAAACACCCAAAAATTCGATATTTTGGGGTCCCAGAAGCGATCTGTACATGCCTACTCCGTGTTAAAGTATTTTCAAAATACAGTCCCAAAACATGCTCAAAATCGATGTTTTAGGTGCCAAAAAGTCGATATGTGCATGCATCTTCAGTACCCGTTTATATATCAAATTCAGGCTCAAAACATCCGAAACTTCGATATTTTGGGGTCCCAGAAGCGATCTGTACATGCCTACTCCGTGTGAGAGTATTTACAAAATACAGGCCCAAAACATGCTCAAAATCGATGTTTTAGGTGCCGAAAAGTCGATATGTGCATGCATCTTCAGTACCCGTTTATATCTCAAATTCAGGCTCAAAACGCCCGAAAATTCGATATTTTGAGGTCACAGAAGCGATCTGTACATGCCTACTCAGAGCTAGAATGTTTTCAAAATATAGGCTCAAAACATGCTCAAAATCGATATTTTAGGTGCCCAAAAGTCGATATGTGCATGCATCTTCTGTACTCGTTTATATCTCAAATTCAAGCTCAAAACACCCGAAAATTCGATATTTTGGGGTCCCAGAAAAGATCTGTACATGCCTACTCAGTGTTAGAGTATTTTCAAAATACAGGCCCAAAACATGCTCAAAATCGATGTTTTAGGTGCAAAAAAGTCAATATGTGCATGCATCTTCAATACCCGTTTATATCTCAAATTCAGGCTCAAAACACCCGAAAATTCGATATTTTGGGGTCTCAGAAGCAATCTGTACATGCCTACTCCGTGTTAGAGTATTTTCAAAATACAGGCCCAAAACATGCTGAAAATCGATAATTTAGATGCCTAAATTCAATATGTGCATGTATCTTCTGTACCCGTTTATATCTCAAATTCAGGCTTAAAATACCCGAAAATTCAATATTTTGGGGTCCCAGAAGCGATCTGTACATGCCTACTCCGTGTTAGAGTATTTTCAAAATTCAGGCCCAAAACATGCTGAAAATCGATATTTTTGGTGCCCAAAGTTAATATGTGTATGCTTCTTCTATACTCGTTTATATCTCAAATTCAGGCTCAAAACACCCGAAAATTCGATATTTTGGGGTCCCAGAAGCGATCTGTACATGCCTACTCAGTGCTAGAATGTTTTCAAAATATAGGCACAAAACATGCTCAAAATCGATATTTTAGGTTTCCAAAAGTCGATATGTGCATGCATCTTCTGTACTCGTTTATATCTCAAATTCAGGCTCAAAACCCTCGAAGAGTATTTTCAAAATACAGGCCGAAAACATGCTCAAAATCGATGTTTTAGGTGCCAAAAAGTCGATATGTGTATGCACCTTCAGTACCCGTTTATATCTCAAAATCAGGCTCAAAACACCCGAAAATTCGATATTTTGGGGTCCCAGAAGCAATCTGTACATGCCTACTCAGTGCTAGAATATTATCAAAATATAGGCTGAAAACATGCTAAAAATCGATATTTTAGGTGACAAAAAGTCGATATCTCAAATTAAGGACCAAAACACCCGAAAATTCGATATTTAGGGGTCCCAGAAGGGATCTGTACATGCCTACTCCGTGTTAGAGTATTTTCAAAATACAGGCCAAAAACATACTGAAAATCGATCTTTTAGGTTCCCAAAAGTCGATATGTGCATGCATCTTCTGTACCCGTTTATATCTCAAATTCTGGCCATAAACACCCGAAAATTCGATATTTTGGTGTCCCAGAAGCGATCTGTACATGCCTACTATGTGCTAGAATGTTTTCAAAATATAGGCTCAAAACATGCTCAAAATCGATATTTTCGGTTCCGAAAAGTCCATATGAGCATGCATCTTCTTTACTCGTTTATATCTCAAATTCAGGCTTAAAAACAACGGAAAATTCGATATTTTGGGGTCCCAGAAGCGATCTGTACGTGCCTACTCAGTGCTAGAATATTTTCAAAATATAGGCTCAAAACATACTAAAATTCGATGTTTTAGGTGCCCAAAAGTCGATATGTGCATGCATCTTCAGTACCCGTTTATATCTCAAATTCAGGCTCAAAACACCCGAAAATTCGATATTTTGGGGTCCCAGAAGCGATCTGTACATGCCTACTCCGTGTTAGAGTATTTTCAAAATACAGACCCAAAACAGGCTGAAAATCGATATTTTAGACGCCCAAAGTCAATATATGCTTTTATCTTCTGTACCCGTTTATATCTCAAATTCAGGCTCAAAACACCCTAAAATCCAATATTTTGGGGTCCCAGAAGCAATCTGTACATGCCTACTCAGTGCTAGAATATTTTCAAAATATAGGCTCAAAACAAGCTAAAACTCGATATTTTAGGTGCGTAAAGGCGATATCTCAAATTCAGTCCCAAAACACCCGAAAATTCGATATTTAGGGGTCCCAGAAGCGATCTGTACATGCTTACTCCGTGTTAGAGTATTTTTAAAATACAGGCCAAAACCATACTGAAAATCGATCTTTTAGGTGCCCAAAAGTCGATATGTGCATGCATCTTCTGTACCCGTTTATATCTCAAATTCTGGCCTTAAACACCCGAAAATTCGATATTTTTGGGTCCCAGAAGCGATCTGTACATGCCTACTCAGTGTTAGAATGTTTTCAAAATATAGGCTCAAAACATGCTCAAAATCGATATTTTAGGTGCACAAAAGTCGATATGTGCATGCATCTTCTGTATCCGTTAATATCTCAAATTCTGGCCCTAAACACCCGAAAATTCAATATTTAGGGGTCCCAGAAGCGATCTGTACATGCCTACTCCGTGTTAGAGTATTTTCAAATTACATACCCAAAACATGCTCAAAATCGATGTTTTAGGTGCCAAAAAATCGATATGTGCATGCACCTTCAGTAACCGTTTATATCTCAAATTCCGGCTCAAAACACCCGAAAATTCGATATTTTGGGGTCCCAGAAGCAATCTGTACATGCCTACTCAGTGCTAGAATATTATCAAAATATAGGCTAAAAACATGCTAAAAATCGATATTTTAGGTGCCAAAAAGTGGATATCTCAAATTAAGGCCCAAAACACCCGAAAATTCGATATTTAGGGGTCCGAGAAGGGATCTGTACATGCCTACTCCGTGTTAGAGTATTTTCAAAATACAGGCCAAAAACATTCTGAAAATCGATCTTTTAGGTGCCCAAAAGTCGATATGTGCATGCATCTTCTGTACCCGTTTATATCTCAAATTCTGGCCCTAAACACCCGAAAATTCGATATTTTGAGGTCCCGGAAGCGATCTGTACATGCCTACTATGTGCTAGAATGTTTTCAAAATATAGGCTCAAAACATGCTCAAAATCGATATTTTAGGTGCCCAAAAGTCGATATGTGCATGCATCTTCTGTACTCGTTAATATCTCAAATTGAGGCTCAAAACACCAGAACATTCGATATTTTTGGGTCCCAGAAGCGATCTGTACATGCCTACTCAGTGCTAGAATATTTTCAAAATATAGGCTCAAAACATGCTAAAAATCGATATTTTAGGTGCGTAAAGGCGATATCTCAAATTCAGGCCCAAAGCACCCGAAAATTCGATATTATGGGGTCCCAGAAGCGATCTGTACATGCCTACTCCGTGATAGAGTATTTACAAAATACATGCCCAAAACATGCTCAAAATCGATGTTTTAGGTGCCCAAAAGTCGATATGTGCATGCATCTTCTGTACCCGTTTATATCTCAAATTCTGGCCCTAAACACCCGAAAATTCGATATTTTGGGTTCCCAGAAGCGATCTGTACATGCCTACTCAGTGCTAGAGTATTTTCAAAATACATGCCCAAAACATGCTGAAAATCGATATTTTAGATGCCCAAAGTGAATATGTGCATGTATCTTCTGTACCCGTTTATATCCCAAATTCAGGCTCAAAACACCCGAGAATTCAATATTTTGGGGTCCCAGAAGCAATCTGTACATGCTCAGTGCTAGAATATTTTCAAAATATAGGCTAAAAACATGCTAAAAATCGATATTTTAGGTGCCAAAAAGTCGATATCTCAAATTCAGTCAAAAAAAACCCCTGAAAATTCGATATTTAGGGGTCCCAGAAGCAATCTGTACATGCCTACTCCGTGTTAGAGTATTTTCAAAATACAGGCCAAAAACATACTGAAAATCGATATTTTAGGTGCCCAAAATTCGATATGTGCATGCATCTTCTGTACCCTTTATATCTCAAATTCTGGCCCTAAACACCCGAAAATTCAAAATTTGGGGTCCCAGAAGCGATCTGTACATGCCTACTCAGTGCAAGAATGTTTTCAAAATATAGGCTCAAAACATGCTTAAAATCGATATTTTAGGTGCAAAAAGTCGATATGTGCATGCATCTTCTGTACTCGTTTATATTTTAAATTCAAGCTCAAAACACCCGAAAATCCGATATTTTGGGGTCCCAGAAGCGATCTGTACATGCCTACTCAGTGCTAGAATATTTTCAAAATATAGGCTCAAAACATGCTAAAAATCGATATTTTAGGTGCGTAAAGGCGATATCTCAAATTCAGGCCCAAAACACCCGAAAATTCGATATTTTGGGGTCCCAGAAGCGATCTGTACATGCCTACTCCTTGTCAGATTATTTTAAAAATACAGGCCCAAAACATGCTCAAAATCGATGTTTTAGGTGCCCAAAAGTCGATATGTGCATGCTTGTTCAGTACCCGTTTATATCTCAAATTCAGGCTCAAAACACCCGAAATTTCGATATTTAGGGGTATCAAAAGGGATCTGTACATGCCTACTCCGTGTTAGAGTATTTTCAAAATACAGGCCAAAAACATACTGAAAATCGACCTTTTAGGTGTCCAAAAGTCGATATGTGCATGCATCTTCTGTACCCGTTTATATCTCAAATTCTGGCCCTAAACACCCGAAAATTCGATATTTTGGGGTCCCAGAAGCGATCTGTACATGCCTACTCCGTGTTAGAGTATTTTCAAAATACATGCCCAAAAGATGCTGAAAATCGATATTTTCGATGCCCAAAGTCAATATGTGCATGTATCTTCTGTAACCGTTTATATCTCAAATTCAGGCTCAAAACACCCAAAAATTCAATATTTTGGGGTCCCAGAAGCAATCTGTACATGCATACTCAGTGCTAGAATATTTTCAAAATATAGGCTAAAAACATGCTAAAAATCGATCTTTTAGGTGCCAAAAAGTGGATATCTCAAATTCAGTCCCAAAACACCCGAAAATTCGATATTTAGGGGTCCCAGAAGCGATCTGTACATGCCTACTCCGTGTTAGAGTATTTTCAAAATACAGGCCAAAAACATACTGAAAATCGATCTTTTAGGTGCCCAAAAGTCGATATGTACATGCATGTTCTGTACGCGTTTATATCTCAAATTCTGGCCCTAAACACCCGAAACTTTGATATTTTGGGGTCCCAGAAGCGATCTGTACAAGCCTACTCCGTGTTAGAGTATTTTCAAAATACAGGCCCAAAACATGCTGAAAATCGATATTTTTGGTGCCCAAAGTCAATATGTGTATGCATCTTCTATACTCGTTTATATCTCAAATTCAGGCTCAAAACACCCGAAAATTCGATATTTTGGGGTCCCAGAAGCGATCTGTACATGCCTACTCAGTGCTAGAATATTTTCAAAATATAGGCTCAAAACATGCTAAAAATCGATATTTTAGGTGCCAAAAAGTCGATATCTCAAATTCAGTCCCAAAACACCCGAAAATTCGATATTTAGGGGTCCCAGAAGCGATCTGTACATGCCTACTCCGTGCTAGAGTATTTTCAAAATACATGCCAAAAACATACTGAAAATCGATCTTTTAGGTGCCCAAAAGTCGATATGTGCATGCATCTTCTGTACCCGTTTATATCTCAAATTCTGGCCCTAAACACCCGAAAATTCGATATTTTGGGTTCCCAGAAGCGATCTGTACATGCCTACTCAGTGCTAGAGTATTTTCAAAATACATGCCCAAAACATGCTGAAAATCGATATTTTAGATGCCCAAAGTGAATATGTGCATGTATCTTCTGTACCCGTTTATATCCCAAATTCAGGCTCAAAACACCCGAAAATTCAATATTTTGGGGTCCCAGAAGCAATCTGTACATGCTCAGTGCTAGAATATTTTCAAAATATAGGCTAAAAACATGCTAAAAATCGATATTTTAGGTGCCAAAAAGTCGATATCTCAAATTCAGTCCCAAAACCCCCTGAAAATTCGATATTTAGGGGTCCCAGAAGCAATCTGTACATGCCTACTCCGTGTTAGAGTATTTTCAAAATACATGCCAAAAATATACTGAAAATCGATATTTTAGGTGCCCAAAATTCGATATGTGCATGCATCTTCTGTACCCTTTATATCTCAAATTCTGGCCCTAAACACCCGAAAATTCAAAATTTGGGGGTCCCAGAAGCGATCTGTACATGCCTACTCAGTGCAAGAATGTTTTCAAAATATAGGCTCAAAACATGCTTAAAATCGATATTTTAGGTGCAAAAAGTCGATATGTGCATGCATCTTCTGTACTCGTTTATATTTTAAATTCAAGCTCAAAACACCCGAAAATTCGATATTTTGGGGTCCTAGAAGCGATCTGTACATGCCTACTCAGTGCTAGAATATTTTCAAAATATAGGCTCAAAACATGCTAAAAATCGATATTTTAGGTGCGTAAAGGCGATATCTCAAATTCAGGCCCAAAACACACGAAAATTCGATATTTTGGGGTCCCAGAAGCGATCTGTACATGCCTACTCCGTGTCAGATTATTTTAAAAATACAGGCCCAAAACATGCTCAAAATCGATGTTTTAGGTGCCCAAAAGTCGATATGAGCATGCTTGTTCAGTACCCGTTTATATCTCAAATTCAGGCTCAAAACACCCGAAACTTCGATATTTAGGGGTACCAAAAGGGATCTGTACATGCCTACTCCGTGTTAGAGTATTTTCAAAATACAGGCCAAAAACATACTGAAAATCGACCTTTTAGGTGCCCAAAAGTCGATATGTGCATGCATCTTCTGTACCCGTTTATATCTCAAATTCTGGCCCTAAACACCCGAAAATTCGATATTTTGGGGTCCCAGAAGCGATCTGTACATGCCTACTCCGTGTTAGAGTATTTTCAAAATACATGCCCAAAAGATGCTGAAAATCGATATTTTCGATGCCCAAAGTCAATATGTGCATGTATCTTCTGTAACCGTTTATATCTCAAATTCAGGCTCAAAACACCCAAAAATTCAATATTTTGGGGTCCCAGAAGCAATTTGTACATGCATACTCAGTGCTAGAATATTTTCAAAATATAGGCTAAAAACATGCTAAAAATCGATCTTTTAGGTGCCAAAAAGTCGATATCTCAAATTCAGTCCCAAAACACCCGAAAATTCGATATTTAGGGGTCCCAGAGGCGATCTGTACATGCTTACTCCCTGTTAGAGAATTTTCAAAATACAGGCCAAAAACATACTGAAAATCGATATTTTAGGTACCCAAAAGTCGATATGTGCATGCATTTTCTCTACCCGTTTATATCTCAAATTCTGGCCCTAAACACCCGAAAATTCAATATTTTGGGGTCCCAGAAGCGATCTGTACATGCCTTCTCAGTGCTAGAATATTTTCAAAATATAGGCTAAAAACATGCTAAAAATCGATATTTTAGGTGCCAAAAAGTCGATATCTCAAATTCAGTCCCAAAACACCCGAAACTTCAATATTTAGGGGTCCCAGAAGCGATCTGTACATGCCTACTCCGTGTTAGAGTATTTTCAAAATACAGGCCAAAAACATACTGAAAATCGATCTTTTAGGTGCCCAAAAGTCGATATGTGCATGCATCTTCTTTACGCGTTTATATCTCAAATTCTTGCCCTAAACACCCGAAACTTCGATATTTTGGGGTCCCAGAAGCGATCTGTACATGCCTACTCCGTGTTAGAGTATTTTCAAAATACAGGCCCAAAACATGCTATAAATCGATATTTTTGGTGCCCAAAGTCAATATGTGTATGCATCTTCTATACTCGTTTATATCTCAAATTCAGGCTCAAAACACCCGAAACTTCGATATTTTGGGGTCCCAGAAGCGATCTGTACATGCCTACTCAGTGCTAGAATATTTTCAAAATATAGGCTCAAAACATGCTAAAAATCGATATTTTAGGTGCGTAAAGGCGATATCTCAAATTCAGGCCCAAAACACCCGAAAATTCGATATTTTGGGGTCCCAGAAGCGATCTGTACATACCTACTCCGTGTTAGAGTATTTTCAAAATTAAGGCCCAAAACATGCTAAAAATCGATATTTTTGGTGCCCAAAGTCAATATGTGTATACATCTTCTATACTCGTTTATATCTCAAATTCAGGCTCAAAACCCCCAAAAATTCGATATTTTGGGGTCCCAGAAGCGATCTGTACATGCCTACTCAGTGCTAGAAATGTTTTCAAAATATAGGCTCAAAACATGCTCAAAATCGATATTTTAGGTGCCCAAAAGTCGATATGTGCATGCATCTTCTGTACCCGTTTATATTCCAAATTCAGGCTCAAAACACCCGTAAATTCGATATTTTTGGGTCACAGAAGCAATCTGTACATGCCTACTCAGTGCTAGAATATTTTCAAAATATAGGCTAAAAAACATGCTAAAAATCGATATTTTAGGTGCCAAAAATTCGATATCTCAAATTCAGTCCCAAAACACCCGAAAAATCGATGTTTAGGGGTCCCAGAAGCGATCTGTACATGCCTATTCCGTGCTAGAGTATTTTCAAAATACAGGCCCAAAACATACTGAAAATCGATTTTTTAGGTGCCCAAAAGTCGATATGTGCATGCATCTTCTGTACCCGTTTATATCTCAAATTCTGGCCGTAAACACCCGAAAATTCGATATTTTGGGGTCCTAGAAGCGATCTGTACATGCCTACTCAGTGCTAGAGTATTTTCAAAATACATGCCCAAAACATGCTGAAAATCGATATTTTAGATGCCCAAAAGTCAATATGTGCATGTATCTTCTGTACTCGTTTATATCTCAAATGCAGGCTCAAAACACCCGAAAATTCAATATTTTGGGGTCCCAGAAGCAATCTGTACATGCTCAGTGCTAGAATATTTTCAAAATATAGGCTAAAAACATGCTAAAAATCGATATTTTAGGTGCCAAAAAGTCGATATCTCAAATTCAGTCCCAAAACACCCAAAAATTCGATATATAGTGGTCCCAGAAGCAATCTGTACATGCCTACTCCGTGTTAGAGTATTTTCAAAAATACAGGCCAAAAACATACTGAAAATCGATGTTTTAGGTGCCCAGAAGTCGATATGTACATGCATCTTCTGTACCCTTTATATCTCAAATTCTGGCCCTAAACACCCGAAAATTCAATATTTTGGGGTCCCAGAAGCGATCTGTACATGCCTACTCAGTGCTAGAATGTTTTCAAAATATAGGCTCAAAACATGCTCAAAATCGATATTTTAGGTGCCCAAAAGTCGATATGTGCATGCATATTCTGTACTCGTTTATATTTTAAATTCAAGCTCAAAACACCCGAAAATTCGATATTTTGGGGTCCCAGAAGCGATCTGTACATGCCTACTCAGTGCTAGAATATTTTCAAAATATAGGCTCAAAACATGCTAAAAATCGATATTTTAGGTGCGTAAAGGCGATATCTCAAATTCAGGCCCAAAACACCCGAAAATTCGATATTTTGGGGTCCCAGAAGCGATCTGTACATGCCTACTCCGTGTTAGAGTATTTTCAAAATAAAGGCCCAAAACATGCTGAAAATCGATATTTTAGATGACCAAAGTCAATATGTGCATGTATCTTCTGTACCCGTTTATATCTCAAATTCAGGCTCAAAACACCCGGAAATTCGATATTTTGTTTTGGGGTCCCAGAAGCGATCTGTACATGCCTACTCCGTGTTAGAGTATTTTCAAAATACATGCGCAAAAGATGCTGAAAATCGATATTTTAGATGCCCAAAGTCAATATGTGCATGTATCTTCTGTAACCGTTTATATCTCAAATTCAGGCTCAAAACACCCGAAAATTCAATATTTTGGGGTCCCAGAAGCAATCTGTACATGCATACTCAGTGCTAAAATATTTTCAAAATATAGGATAAAAACATGCCAAAAATCGATCTTTTAGGTGCCAAAAAGTCGATATCTCAAATTCAGTCCCAAAACACTCGAAAATTCGATATTTAGGGGTCCCAGAGTCGATCTGTACATGCTTACTCCGTGTTAGAGAATTTTCAAAATACAGGCCAAAAACATACTGAAAATCGATCTTTTAGGTGCTCAAAAGTCGATATGTGCATGCATTTTCTGTACCCGTTTATATCTCAAATTCTGGCCCTAAACACCCGAAAATTCAATGTTTTGGGGTCCCAGAAGCGATCTGTACATGCCTACTCAGTACTAGAATATTTTCAAAATATAGGCTTTTTAAAAACATGCTAAAAATCGATATTTTAGGTGCCAAAAAGTCGATATCTCAAATTCAGTCCCAAAACACCCGAAAATTCGATATATAGGGGTCCCAGAAGCAATCTGTACATGCCTACTCCGTGTTAGAGTATTTTCAAAATACAGGCCAAAAACATACTGAAAATCGATGTTTTAGGTGCCCAGAAGTCGATATGTACATGCATCTTCTGTACCCTTTATATCTCAAATTCTGGCCCTAAACACCTGAAAATTCAATATTTTGGGGTCCCAGAAGCGATCTGTACATGCATACTCAGTGCTAGAATATTTTCAAAATATAGGCTCAAAACATGCTAAAAATCGATATTTTAGGTGCGTAAAGGCGATATCTCAAATTCAGGCCCAAAACACCCGAAAATTCGATATTTTGGGGTCCCAGAAGCGATCTGTACATGCCTACTCAGTGTTAGAGTATTTTCAAAATACAGGCCCAAAACATGCTGAAAATCGATATTTTAGATGACCAAAGTCAATATGTGCATGTATCTTCTGTACCCGTTTATATCTCAAATTCAGGCTCAAAACACCCGAAAATTCAATATTTTGGGGTCCCAGAAGCAATCTGTACATGCCTACTCAGTGCTAGAATATTTTCAAAATATAGGCTAAATACATGATAAAAATCGATATTTTAGCTGCCAAAAAGTCGATATCTCAAATTCAGTCCCAAAACACCCGAGACTTCGATATTTAGGGGTCCCAGAAGGGATATGTACATGCCTACTCCGTGTTAGAGTATTTCCAAAATACAGCCCAAAAACATACTGAAAATCGATCTTTTAGGTGCCCAAAAGTCGATATGTGCATGCATCTTCTGTACTCGTTTATATCTCAAATTCAGGCTCAAAACACTCGAAAATTCGATATTTTGGGGTCCCAGAAGCGATCTGTAAATGCCTACTCAGTGCTAGAATATTTTCGAAATATAGGCTCAAAACATGCTATAAATCGATATTTTAGGTGCGTAAAGGCGATATCTCAAATTCAGGCCCAAAACACCCGAAAATTCGATATTATGGGGTCCCAGAAGCGATCTGTACATGCCTACTCCGTGTTAGAGTATTTGCAAAATACAGGTCCAAAACATGCTCAAAATCGATGTTTTATGTGCTCAAAAGTCGATATGTGCATGCATCTTCAGTACCCGTTTATATCTCAAATTCAGGCTCAAAACACCCGAAAATTCGATATTTTGTTTTGGGGTCCCAGAAGCGATCTGTACATGCCTACTCCGTGTTAGAGTATTTTCAAAATACATGCCCAAAAGATGCTGAAAATCGATATTTTAGATGCCCAAACTCAATATGTGCATATATCTTCTGTAACCGTTTATATCTCAAATTCAGGCTCAAAACACCCGAAAATTCAATATTTTGGGGTCCCAGAAGCAATCTGTACATGCATACTCAGTGCTAGAATATTTTCAAAATATAGGATAAAAACATGCCAAAAATCGATCTTTTAGGTGCCAAAAAGTCGATATCTCAAATTCAGTCCCAAAACACTCGAAAATTCGATATTTAGGGGTCCCAGAGGCGATCTGTACATGCTTACTCCGTGTTAGAGAATTTTCAAAATACAGGCCAAAAACATACTGAAAATCGATCTTTTAGGTGCTCAAAAGTCGATATGTGCATGCATTTTCTGTACCCTTTTATATCTCAAATTATGGCCCTAAACACCCGAAAATTCAATGTTTTGGGGTCCCAGAAGCGATCTGTACATGCCTACTCAGTGCTAGAATATTTTCAAAATATAGGCTTTTTAAAAACATGCTAAAAATCGATATTTTAGGTGCCAAAAAGTCGATATCTCAAATTCAGTCCCAAAACACCCGAAACTTCGATATTTAGGGGTCCCAGAAGCGATCTGTACATGCCTACTCCGTTTTAGAGTATTTTCAAAATACAGGCCAAAAACATACTGAAAATCAATCTTTTAAGTGCCCAAAAGTCGATATGTGCATGCATCTTCTGTACGCGTTTATATCTCAAATTCTGGCCCTATACACCCGAAACTTCGATATTTTGTGGTCCCTGAAGCGATCTGTACATGCCTACTCCGTGTTAGAGTATTTTCAAAATTCAGGCCCAAAACATGCTGAAAATCAATATTTTTGGTGCCCTAAGTCAATATGTGTATGCATCTTCTATACTTGTTTATATCTCAAATTCAGGCTCAAAACACCCGAAAATTCGATATTTTTGGGTCCCAGAAGCGATCTGTACATGCCTACTCAGTGCTAGAATATTTTCAAAATATAGGCTCAAATCATGCTCAAAATCGATATTTTAGGTGCCCAAAAGTCGATATGTGCATGCTTGTTCAGTACCCGTTTATATCTCAAATTCAGGCTCAAAACACCCGAAAATTCGATATTTTGGGGTCCCAGAAGCGATCTGTACATGCCTACTCCGTGTTAGAGTATTTTCAAAATACAGGCCAAAAACATACTGAAAATCGACCTTTTAGGTGCCCAAAAGTCGATATGTGCATGCATCTTCTGTACCCGTTTATATCTCAAATTCTGGCCCTAAACACCTGAAAATTCGATATTTTGGGGTCCCAGAAGCGATCTGTACATGCCTACTCCGTGTTAGAGTATTTTCAAAATACATGCCCAAAAGATGCTGAAAATCGATATTTTAGATGCCCAAAGTCAATATGTGCATGTATCTTCTGTATCCGTTTATATCTCAAATTCAGGCTCAAAACACCCAAAAATTCAATATTTTGGGGTCCCAGAAGCAATCTGTACATGCATACTCAGTGCTAGTATATTTTTAAAATATAGGCTAAAAACATGCTAAAAATCGATCTTTTAGGTGCCAAAAAGTCGATATCTCAAATTCAGTCCCAAAACACCCGAAAATTCGATATTTAGGGGTCCCAGAAGCGATCTGTACATGCCTACTCCGTGTTAGAGTATTTTCAAAATACAGGCCAAAAACATACTGAAAATCGATATTTTAGGTGCCCAAAAGTCGATATGTGCATGCATGTTCTGTACGCGTTTATATCTCAAATTCTGGCCCTAAACACCCGAAACTTTGATATTTTGGGGTCCCAGAAGCGATCTGTACAAGCCTACTCCGTGTTAGAGTATTTTCAAAATACAGGCCCAAAACATTCTGAAAATCGATATTTTTGGTGCCCAAAGTCAATATGTGTATGCATCTTCTATACTCGTTTATATCTCAAATTCAAGCTCAAAACACCCGAAAATTCGATATTTTGGGGTCCCAGAAGCGATCTGTACATGCCTACTCATTGCTAGAATATTTTCAAAATATAGGCTCAAAACATGCTAAAAATCGATATTTTAGGTGCCAAAAAGTCGATATATCAAATTCAGTCCCAAAACACCCGAAAATTCGATATTTCGGGGTCCCAGAAGCGATCTGTACATGCCTACTCCGTGCTAGAGTATTTTCAAAATACATGCCAAAAACATACTGAAAATCGATCTTTTAGGTGCCCAAAAGTCGATATGTGCATGCATCTTCTGTACCCGTTTATATCTCAAATTCTGGCCCTAAACACCCGAAAATTCGATATTTTGGGTTCCCAGAAGAGATCTGTACATGCCTACTCAGTGCTAGAGTATTTTCAAAATACATGCCCAAAACATGCTGAAAATCGATATTTTAGATGCCCAAAGTGAATATGTGCATGTATCTTCTGTACCCGTTTATATCCCAAATTCAGGCTCAAAACACCCGAAAATTCAATATTATGGGGTCCCAGAAGCAATCTGTACATGCTCAGTGCTAGAATATTTTCAAAATATAGGCTAAAAACATGCTAAAAATCGATATTTTAAGTGCCAAAAAGTCGATATCTCAAATTCAGTCCCAAAACCCCCTGAAAATTCGATATTTAGGGGTCCCAGAAGCTATCTGTACATGCCTACTCCGTGTTAGAGTATTTTCAAAATACAGGCCAAAAACATACTGAAAATCGATATTTTAGGTGCCCAAAATTCGATATGTGCATGCATCTTCTGTACCCTTTATATCTCAAATTGTGGCCCTAAACACCCGAAAATTCAAAATTTGGGGGTCCCAGAAGCGATCTGTACATGCCTACTCAGTGCAAGAATGTTTTCAAAATATAGGCTCAAAACATGCTTAAAATCGATATTTTAGGTGCAAAAAGTCGATATGTGCCTGCATCTTCTATACTCGTTTATATTTTAAATTCAAGCTCAAAACACCCGAAAATTCGATATTTTGGGGTCCCAGAAGCGATCTGTACATGCCTACTCAGTGCTAGAATATTTTCAAAATATAGGCTCAAAACATGCTAAAAATCGATATTTTAGGTGCGTAAAGGCGATATCTCAAATTCAGGCCCAAAACACCCGAAAATTCGATATTTTGGGGTCCCAGAAGCGATCTGTACATGCCTACTCCGTGTCAGATTATTTTAAAAATACAGGCCCAAAACATGCTCTAAATCGATGTTTTAGGTGCCCAAAAGTAGATATGTGCATGCTTGTTCAGTACCCGTTTATATCTCAAATTCAGGCTCAAAACACCCGAAATTTCGATATTTAGAGGTGCCAAAAGGGATCTGTACATGCCTACTCCGTGTTAGAGTATTTTCAAAATACAGGCCAAAAACATACTGAAAATCGACCTTTTAGGTGCCCAAAAGTCGATATGTGCATGCATCTTCTGTACCCGTTTATATCTCAAATTCTGGCCCTAAACACCCGAAAATTCGATATTTTGGGGTCCCAGAAGAGATCTGTACATGCGTACTCCGTGTTAGAGTATTTTCAAAATACATGCCCAAAAGATGCTGAAAATCGATATTTTCGATGCCCAAAGTCAATATGTGCATGTATCTTCTGTAACCGTTTATATCTCAAATTCAGGCTCAAAACACCCAAAAATTCAATATTTTGGGGTCCCAGAAGCAATCTGTACATGCATACTCAGTGCTAGAATATTTTCAAAATATAGGCTAAAAACATGCTAAAAATCGATCTTTTAGGTGCCAAAAAGTCGATATCTCAAATTCAGTCCCAAAACACCCGAAAATTCGATATTTAGGGGTCCCAGAGGCGATCTGTACATGCTTACTCCCTGTTAGAGAATTTTCAAAATACAGGCCAAAAACATACTGAAAATCGATCTTTTAGGTGCCCAAAAGTCGATATGTGCATGCATTTTCTCTACCCGTTTATATCACAAATTCTGGCCCTAAACACCCGAAAATTCAATATTTTGGGGTCCCAGAAGCGATCTGTACATGCCTTCTCAGTGCTAGAATATTTTCAAAATATTGGCTAAAAACATGCTAAAAATCGTTATTTTAGGTGCCAAAAATTCGATATCTCAAATTCAGTCCCAAAACACCCGAAACTTCAATATTTAGGGGTCCCAGAAGCGATCTGTACATGCCTACTCCGTGTTAGAGTATTTTCAAAATACAGGCCAAAAACATACTGAAAATCGATCTTTTAGGTGCCCAAAAGTCGATATGTGCATGCATCTTCTGTACGCGTTTATATCTCAAATTCTGGCCCTAAACACCCGAAACTTCGATATTTTGGGGTCCCAGAAGCGATCTGTACATGCCTACTCAGTGCTAGAATATTTTCAAAATATAGGCTCAAAACATGCTAAAAATCGATATTTTAGGTGCGTAAAGGCGATATCTCAAATTCAGGCCCAAAACACCCGAAAATTCGATATTTTGGGGTCCCAGAAGGGATCTGTACATGCCTACTCCGTGTTAGAGTATTTTCAAAATTAAGGCCCAAAACATGCTAAAAATCGATATTTTTGGTGCCCAAAGTCAATATGTGTATACATCTTCTATACTCGTTTATATCTCAAATTCAGGCTAAAAACACCCAAAAATTCGATATTTTGGGGTCCCAGAAGCGATCTGTACATGCCTACTCAGTGCTAGAATGTTTTCAAAATATAGGCTCAAAACATGCTCAAAATCGATATTTTAGGTGCCCAAAAGTCGATATGTGCATGCATTTTCTGTACCCGTTTATATCTCAAATTCAGGCTCAAAACACCCGAAAATTCGATATTTTTGGGTCCCAGAAACAATCTGTACATGCCTACTCAGTGCTAGAATATTTTCAAAATATAGGCTAAAAACATGCTAAAAATCGATATTTTAGGTGCCAAAAAGTCGATATCTCAAATTCAGTCCCAAAACACCCGAAAATTCGATATTTAGGGGTCCCAGAAGTGATCTGTACATGCCTACTCCGTGCTAGAGTATTTTCAAAATACAGGCCAAAAACATACTGAAAATCGATCTTTTAGGTGCCCAAAAGTCGATATGTGCATGCATCTTCTGTACCCGTTTATATCTCAAATTCTGGCCGTAAACACCCGAAAATTCGATATTTTGGGGTCCCAGAAGCGATCTGTACATGCCTACTCAGTGCTAGAATGTTTTCAAAATATTGGCTCAAAACATGCTAAAAATCGATATTTTAGGTGTCCAAAAGTCGATATGTGCATGCATCTTCTGTACTCGTTTATATCTCAAATTCAGGCTCAAAACACTCGAAAATTCGATATTTTGGGGTCCCAGAAGCGATCTGTACATGCCTACTCAGTGCTAGAATATTTTCAAAATATAGGCTCAAAACATGCTAAAAATCGATATTTTAGGTGCGTAAAGGCGATATCTCAAATTCAGGCCCAAAACACCCGAAAATTCGATATTATGGGGTCCCAGAAGCGATCTGTACATGCCTACTCCGTGTTAGAGTATTTACAAAATACAGGTCCAAAACATGCTCAAAATCGTTGTTTTTTGTGCTCAAAAGTCGATATGTGCATGCATCTTCAGTACCCGTTTATATCTCAAATTCAGGCTCAAAACACCCGAAAATTCGATATTTTGTTTTGGGGTCCCAGAAGCGATCTGTACATGCCTACTCCGTGTTAGAGTATTTTCAAAATACATGCCCAAAAGATGCTGAAAATCGATATTTTAGATGCCCAAAGTCAATATGTGCATGTATCTTCTGTAACCGTTTATATCTCAAATTCAGGCTCAAAACACCCGAAAATTCAATATTTTGGGGTCCCAGAAGCAATCTGTACATGCATACTCAGTGCTAGAATATTTTCAAAATATAGGATAAAAACATGCCAAAAATCGATCTTTTAGGTGGTCAAAAAGTCGATATCTCAAATTCAGTCCCAAAACACTCGAAAATTCGATATTTAGGGGTCCCAGAGGCGATCTGTACATGCTTACTCCGTGTTAGAGAATTTTCAAAATACAGGACAAAAACATACTGAAAATCGATCTTTTAGGTGCTCAAAAGTCGATATGTGCATGCATTTTCTGTACCCGTTTATATCTCAAATTCTGGCCCTAAACACCCGAAAATTCAATATTTTGGGGTCCCAGAAGCGATCTGTACATGCCTACTCATTGCTAGAATATTTTCAAAATATAGGCTTTTTAAAAACATGCTAAAAATCGATATTTTAGGTGCCAAAAAGTCGATATCTCAAATTCAGTCCCAAAACACCCGAAACTTCGATATTTAGGGGTCCCGGAAGCGATCTGTACATGCCTACTCCGTTTTAGAGTATTTTCAAAATACAGGCCAAAAACATACTGAAAATCAATCTTTTAAGTGCCCAAAAGTCGATATGTGCATGCATCTTCTGTACGCGTTTATATCTCAAATTCTGGCCCTATACACCCGAAACTTCGATATTTTGTGGTCCCTGAAGCGATCTGTACATGCCTACTCCGTGTTAGAGTATTTTCAAAATTCAGGCACAAAACATGCTGAAAATCAATATTTTTGGTGCCCTAAGTCAATATGTGTATGCATCTTCTATACTTGTTTATATCTCAAATTCAGGCTCAAAACACCCGAAAATTCGATATTTTGGGGTCCCAGAAGCGATCTGTACATGCCTACTCAGTGCTAGAATGTTTTCAAAATATAGTCTCAAAACATGCTCAAAATCGATATTTTAGGTGCCCAAAAGTCGATATGTGCATGCATCTTCTGTACCCGTTTATATCTCAAATTCAGGCTCAAAACACCCGAAAATTCGATATTTTGGGGTCCCAGAAGCAATCTGTACATGCCTACTCAGTGCTAGAATATTTTCAAAATATAGGCTAAAAACATGCTAAAAATCGATCTTTTAGGTGCCCAAAAGTCGATATGTGCATGCATCTTCTGTACCCGTTTATATCTCAAATTCTGGCCCTAAACACCTGAAAATTCGATATTTTGGGGTCCCAGAAGCGATCTGTACATGCCTACTCAGTGCTAGAGTATTTTCAAAATACATGCCCAAAACATGCTGAAAATCGTTATTTTAGATGCCCAAAGTCAATATGTGCATGTATCTTCTGTACCCGTTTATATCTCAAATTCGGGCTCAAAACACACGAAAATTCAATATTTTATGGTCCCAGAAGCAATCTGTACATGCTCAGTGCTAGAATATTTTCAAAATATAGGCTAAAAACATGCTAAAAATCGATATTTTAGGTGCCAATAAGTCGATATCTCAAATTCAGTCCCAAAACACCCGAAAATTCGATATTTAGGGGTCCCAGAAGCAATCTGTACATGCCTACTCCGTGTTAGAGTATTTTCAAAATACAGGCCAAAAACATACTGAAAATCGATATTTTAGGTGCCCAAAAGTCGATATGTGCATACATCTTCTGTACCCTTTTATATCTCAAATTCTGGCTCTAAACACCCAAAAATTCAAAATTTTTGTGTCCCAGAAGCGATCTGTACATGCCTACTCAGTGCTAGAATGTTTTCAAAATATAGGCTCAAAACATGCTCAAAATCGATATTTTAGGTGCCCAAAAGTCGATATGTGCATGCATCTTCTGTACCCGTTTATATCTTAAATTCAAGCTCAAAACACCCCAAAATTCGATATTTTGGGGTCCCAGAAGCGATCTGTACATGCCTACTCAGTGCTAGAATATTTTCAAAATATAGGCTCAAAACATGCTAAAAATCGATATTTTAGGTGCGTAAAGGCGATATCTCAAATTCAGGCCCAAAACACCCGAAAATTCGATATTTTGGGGTCCCAGAAGCGATCTGTACATGCGTACTCCGTGTTAGAGTATTTTCAAAATACAGACCCAAAACATGCTCAAAATCGATGTTTTAGGTGACCAAAAGTCGATATGTGCATGCATGTTCAGTACCCGTTTATATCTCAAATTCAGGCTCAAAACACCCAAAAATTCGATATTTTGGGGTCCCAGAAGCGATCTGTACATGCCTACTCCGTGTTAGAGTATTTTCAAAATACAGGCCCAAAACATGCTGAAAATCGATATTTTAGATGCCCAAAGTCAATATGTGCTTTTATCTTCTGTACCCGTTTATATCTCAAATTCAGGCCCTAAACACCCGAAAATTCGATATTTTGGGGTCCCAGAAGCGATCTGTACATGCATACTCAGTGCTAGAATATTGTCAAAATATAGGCCCAAAACATGCTGAAAATCGATATTTTAGGTGCCCAAAGTCGATATCTAAAATTCAGGTCCAAAACACCCAAAAATTCGATATTTTGGGGTCCCAGAAGCAAACTGTACATGCCTACTCTGTGTTAGAGTATTTTCAATATACATGCCCAAAACATACTGAAAATCGATCTTTTAGGTGCCCAAAAGTCGATATGTGCATGGATCTTCTGTACCCGTTTATATCCCAAATTCAACCTCAAAACTCCCGAAAATTTGATATTTTTGGGTCCCAGAAGCGATCTGTACATGCCTACTCAGTGCTAGAATTTTTTCAAAATATAGGCTCAAAACATGCTAAAAATCGATATTTTAAGTGTTCAAAGTCGATATGTGCATGTATCATCTGTACCCGTTTATATCTCAAATTCAGGCTCAAAACACCCGAAAATTCGATATTTTGGGGTCCCAGAAGTGATCTGTACATGCCTACTTAGTGCTAGAATATTTTCAAAATATAGGCCCAAAACATGCTAAAAATCGATATTTTAGGTGCCCAAAGTCGATATATCAAATTCAGGCCCAAAACACCCGAAAATTCGATATTTAGGGGTCCCAGAAGCGAACTGTACATGCCTACTCCGTGTTAGAGTATTTTCAAAATACAGGTCCAAAACATACTGAAAATCGATCATTTAGGTACCTAAAAGTCGATATGTGCATGCATCTTCTGTAACCGTTTATATCTTAAATTCAGGCTCCAAACACCAGAAAATTCGATATTTTGGGGTCCCAGAAGCGATCTGTACTTGCCTACTCCGTTTTAGAGTATTTTCAGAATACAGGCCCAAAACAAGCTGAAAATCGATATTTTAAGTGACGAAAGTCAATATGTGTATCCATCTTCTGCACCCGTTTATATCCCAAATTCAACCTCAAAACACCCGAAAATTCGATATTTTTGGGTCCCAGAAGCGATCTGTACATGCCTACTCAGTGCTAGAATGTTTTTAAAATATAGGCTCAAAACATTTTAGAAATCGATATTTTAAGTGTCCAAAGTCGATATGTGCATGCATCATCTGTACCCGTTTTTATCTCAAATTCAGGCTGAAAACACCCGAAAATTCGATATTTTGGGGTCCCAGAAGTGATCTGTACATGCCTACTTAGAGCTAGAATATTTTCAAAATATAGGCCCAAAACATGCTAAAAATCGATATTTTAGGTGCCCAAAGTCGATATCTCAAATTCAGGCCCAAAACACCCGAAAATTCGATATTTGGGGGTCCCAGAAGCGAACTGTACATGCCTACTCCGTGTTAGAGTATTTTCAAAATACAGGCCCAAAACATATTGAAAATCGATCTTTTAAGTGACACGAAGTCGATATGTGCATGAATCTTCTGTAACCGTTTATATCCCAAATTCAACCACAAAACACCCGAAAATTCGATATTTTTGGGTCCCAGAAGCGATCTGTACATGCCTACTGAGTGCTAGAATGTTTTCAAAATATAGGCTCAAAACATGCTAAAAATCGATATTTTAAGTGTGTAAAGTCGATATGTGCATGCATCATCTGTACCCGTTTATATCTCAAATTCAGGCTCAAAACACCCGAAAATTCGATATTTTGGGGTCCCAGAAGTGATCTGTACATGCCTACTTAGTGCTAGAATATTTTTAAAACATAGGCCCAAAACATGCTAAAAATCGATATTTTAGGTGCCCAAAGTCGATATCTCAAATTTAGGCCCAAAACACCCGAAAATTCGATATTTGGGGGTCCCAGAAGCGAACTGTACATGCCTACTCCGTGTTAGAGTATTTTCAAAATACAGGCCCAAAACATACTGAAAATCGATCATTTAGGTACCTAAAAGTCGATATGTGCATGCATCTTCTGTACCCGTTTATATCTCAAATTCAGGCTCCAAACACCTGAAAATTCGATATTTTGGGGTCCAAGAAGCGATCTGTACTTGCCTACTCCGTGTTAGAGTATTTTCAAAATACAGGCCCAAAACAAGCTGAAAATCGATATTTTAATTGACGAAAGTCAATATGTGTATGCATCTTCTGCACCCGTTTATATCCCAAATTCAACCTCAAAACACCCGAAAATTCGATAATTTTGGGTCCCATAAGCGATCTGTACATGCCCACTCAGTGCTAGAATGTTTTCAAAATATAGGCTCAAAACATGCTAAAAATCGATATTTTAAGTGTCCAAAGTCGATATGTGCATGCATCATCTGTACCCGTTTATATCTCAAATTCAGGCTCAAAACACCCGAAAATTCGATATTTTGGGGTCCCAGAAGTGATCTGTACAAGCCTACTTAGAGCTAGAATATTTTCAAAATATAGGCCCAAAACATGCTAAAAATCGATATTTTAGGTGCCCAAAGTCGATATCTCAAATTCAGACCCAAAACACCCGAAAATTCGATATTTTGGGGTCCCAGAAGCGAACTGTACATGCCTACTCCGTGTTAGAGTATTTTCAAAATACAGGCCCAAAACATACTGAAAATCGATCCTTTAGGTGCCCAAAAGTCATTATGTGCATGCATCTTCGGTACCCGTTTATATCTCAAATTCAGGCTCCAAACCCCCGAAAATTCGATATTTTGGGGTCCCAGAAGCGATCTGTACATGTCTACTCAGATGCAGGCCCAAAACATGCTGAAAATCGATATTTTAGGTGACGAAAGTCAATATGTGCATGCATCTTCTGCACCCGTTTATATCAAAAATACAACCTCAAAACACCCGAAAATTCGATATTTTTGGGTCCCAGAAGCGATCTGTACATGCCTACTCAGTGCTAGAATGTTTTCAAAATATAGGCTCAAAACATGCTAAAAATCGATATATTAAGTGTCCAAAGTCGATATGTGCATGCATCATCTGTACCCGTTTATATCTCAAATTCAGGCTTAAAACACTTGAAAATTCGATATTTTGGGGTCCCAGAAGCGATCTGTACATGCTTACTCAGTGCTGGAATATTTTCAAAATATAGGCCCAAAACATGCTAAAAATCGATATTTTAGGTGCCCAAAGTCGATATCTCAAATTCAGACCCAAAACACCCGAAAATTCGATATTTTGGGGTCCCAGAAGCGAACTGTACATGCCTACTCCGTGTTAGAGTATTTTCAAAATACAGGCCCAAAACATACTGAAAATCGATCTTTTAGGTTCCCCAAAGTCGATATGTGCATGCATCTTCTGTAACCGTTTATATCCCAAATTCAACCTCAAAACACCCGAAAATTAGATATTTTTGGGTCTTAGAAGCGATCTGTACATGCCTACTCAGTGCTAGAATGTTTTCAAAATATAGGCTCAAAAAATGCTAAAAATCGATATTTTAAGTGTCCAAAGTCGATATGTGCATGCATCATCTGTACCCGTTTATATCTCAAATTCAGGCTCAAAACACTTGAAAATTCGATATTTTGGGGTACCAGAAGCGATCTGCACATGCTTACTCAGTGCTAGAATATTTTCAAAATATAGGCCCAAAACATGCTAAAAATCGATATTTTAGGTGCCCAAAGTCGATATCTCAAATTCAGGCCTAAAACACCCGAAAATTCGATATTTTGGGGTCCCAGAAGCGAACTGTACATGCCTACTCCGTGTAAAGTATTTTCAAAATAAAGGCCCAAAACATACTGAAAATCGATCTTTTAGGTGCCCAAAAGTCGATATGTGCATGCATATTCTGTACCCGCTTATATCTCAAATTCAGGCTCCAAACACCCGAAAATTCGATATTTTGGGGTCCCAGAAGCGATCTGTACATGCCTACTCAGATGCAGGCCCAAAACATGCTGAAAATCGATATTTTAGGTGCCCAAAGTCAACATATGTATGCATCTTCTGCACTCGTTTATATCTCAAATTCAACCTCAAAACACCCGAAAATTCGATAATTTTTGGGTCCCAGAAGCGATCTGTACATGTCTAGTCAGTGCTAGAATGTTTTCAAAATATAGGCTCAAAACATGCTAAAAATCGATATTTTAGGTGCCCAAAGTCAATATGTGCATGCATCTTCTGTACCCGTTTATATCACAAATTTAGGCTCAAAACAACCCAAAAATTCGGTATTTTTGGGTCCTAGAAGCGATCTGTACATCTCTACACCTAGTTAGAATGTTTTCAAGATACAGACCCAAAACATGCTCAAAATCGATATTTTAGGTGCCCAAAAGTCAATATGTGCATGCATCTTCTGTACCCGTTTATATCTCAAATTCAGGCTCAAATCACCCGAAAATTCGATATTTTGGGGTCCCAGAAGCGATCTGTACATGCCTACTCCTAGTTAAAGTATTTTCAAAATACAGACCCAAAACATGCTGAAAATCGATATTTTAGGTGCCCAAAGTCAATATGTGCATGCATCTTCTGTACCCGTTTATATCACAAATTTAGGCTCAAAACAACCCAAAAATTCGGTATTTTTGGGTCCTAGAAGCGATCTGTACATCTCTACACCTAGTTAGAATGTTTTCAAGATACAGACCCAAAACATGTTAAAAATCGATATTTTAGGTGCCCAAAAGTCAATATGTGCATGCATCTTCTGTACCCGTTTATATCTCAAATTCATGCTCAAAACACCCGTAAATTCGATATTTTTGGGTCCCAGAAGCGATCTGTACTTGCCTACTCCGTGTTAGAGTATTTTCAAAATACAGGCCCAAAACAAGCTGAAAATCGATATTTTAATTGACGAAAGTCAATATGTGTATGCATCTTCTGCACCCGTTTATATCCCAAATTCAACCTCAAAACACCCGAAAATTCGATAATTTTGGGTCCCATAAGCGATCTGTACATGCCCACTCAGTGCTAGAATGTTTTCAAAATATAGGCTCAAAACATGCTAAAAATCGATATTTTAAGTGTCCAAAGTCGATATGTGCATGCATCATCTGTACCCGTTTATATCTCAAATTCAAGCTCAAAACACCCGAAAATTCGATATTTTGGGGTCCCAGAAGTGATCTGTACAAGCCTTCTTAGAGCTAGAATATTTTCAAAATATAGGCCCAAAACATGCTAAAAATCGATATTTTAGGTGCCCAAAGTCGATATCTCAAATTCAGACCCAAAACACCCGAAAATTCGATATTTTGGGGTCCCAGAAGCGAACTGTACATGCCTACTCCGTGTTAGAGTATTTTCAAAATACAGGCCCAAAACATACTGAAAATCGATCCTTTAGGTGCCCAAAAGTCATTATGTGCATGCATCTTCGGTACCCGTTTATATCTCAAATTCAGGCTCCAAACCCCCGAAAATTCGATATTTTGGGGTCCCAGAAGCGATCTGTACATGTCTACTCAGATGCAGGCCCAAAACATGCTGAAAATCGATATTTTAGGTGACGAAAGTCAATATGTGCATGCATCTTCTGCACCCGTTTATATCAAAAATACAACCTCAAAACACCCGAAAATTCGATATTTGTGGGTCCCAGAAGCGATCTGTACATGCCTACTCAGTGCTAGAATGTTTTCAAAATATAGGCTCAAAACATGCTAAAAATCGATATATTAAGTGTCCAAAGTCGATATGTGCATGCATCATCTGTACCCGTTTATATCTCAAATTCAGGCTTAAAACACTTGAAAATTCGATATTTTGGGGTCCCAGAAGCGATCTGTACATGCTTACTCAGTGCTGGAATATTTTCAAAATATAGGCCCAAAACATGCTAAAAATCGATATTTTAGGTGCCCAAAGTCGATATCTCAAATTCAGACCCAAAACACCCGAAAATTCGATATTTTGGGGTCCCAGAAGCGAACTGTACATGCCTACTCCGTGTTAGAGTATTTTCAAAATACAGGCCCAAAACATACTGAAAATCGATCTTTTAGGTTCCCCAAAGTCGATATGTGCATGCATCTTCTGTAACCGTTTATATTCCAAATTCAACCTCAAAACACCCGAAAATTAGATATTTTTGGGTCTTAGAAGCGATCTGTACATGCCTACTCAGTGCTAGAATGTTTTCAAAATATAGGCTCAAAAAATGCTAAAAATCGATATTTTAAGTCTCCAAAGTCGATATGTGCATGCATCATCTGTACCCGTTTATATCTCAAATTCAGGCTCAAAACACTTGAAAATTCGATATTTTGGGGTACCAGAAGCGATCTGCACATGCTTACTCAGTGATAGAATATTTTCAAAATATAGGCCCAAAACATGCTAAAAATCGATATTTTAGGTGCCCAAAGTCGATATCTCAAATTCAGGCCTAAAACACCCGAAAATTCGATATTTTGGGGTCCCAGAAGCGAACTGTACATGCCTACTCCGTGTAAAGTATTTTCAAAATAAAGGCCCAAAACATACTGAAAATCGATCTTTTAGGTGCCCAAAAGTCGATATGTGCATGCATATTCTGTACCCGCTTATATCTCAAATTCAGGCTCCAAACACCCGAAAATTCGATATTTTGGGGTCCCAGAAGCGATCTGTACATGCCTACTCAGATGCAGGCCCAAAACATGCTGAAAATCGATATTTTAGGTGCCCAAAGTCAACATATGTATGCATCTTCTGCACTCGTTTATATCTCAAATTCAACCTCAAAACACCCGAAAATTCGATAATTTTTGGGTCCCAGAAGCGATCTGTACATGTCTAGTCAGTGCTAGAATGTTTTCAAAATATAGGCTCAAAACATGCTAAAAATCGATATTTTAAGTGTCCAAAGTCGATATGTGCATGCATCTTCTGTACCCGTTTATATCTCAAATTCAGGCTCAAAACACCCGAAAATTCGATATTTTTGGGTCCCAGAAGCGATCTGTACATGCCTACTCCTAGTTAAAGTATTTTCACAATACAGACCCAAAACATGCTGAAAATCGATATTTTAGGTGCCCAAAGTCAATATGTGCATGCATCTTCTGTACCCGTTTATATCACAAATTTAGGCTCAAAACAACCCAAAAATTCGGTATTTTTGGGTCCTAGAAGCGATCTGTACATCTCTACACCTAGTTAGAATGTTTTCAAGATACAGACCCAAAACATGCTCAAAATCGATATTTTAGGTGCCCAAAAGTCAATATGTGCATGCATCTTCTGTACCCGTTTATATCTCAAATTCAGGCTCAAATCACCCGAAAATTCGATATTTTTGGGTCCCAGAAGCGATCTGTACATGCCTACTCCTAGTTAAAGTATTTTCAAAATACAGACCCAAAACATGCTAAAAATCGATATTTAAGGTGCCCAAAGTCAATATGTGCATGCATCTTCTGTACCCGTTTATATCACAAATTTAGGCTCAAAACAACCCAAAAATTCGGTATTTTTGGGTCCTAGAAGCGATCTGTACATCTCTACACCTAGTTAGAATGTTTTCAAGATACAGACCCAAAACATGTTAAAAATCGATATTTTAGGTGCCCAAAAGTCAATATGTGCATGCATCTTCTGTACCCGTTTATATCTCAAATTCAGGCTCAAAACACCCGTAAATTCGATATTTTGGGGTCCCAGAAGCGATCTGTACATGCCTACTCCGTGTTAAAGTATTTTCAATATACAGGCTCAAAACATACTGAAAATCGATCTTTTAGGTGCCCAAAAGTCGATATGTGCATGCATCTTCTGTACCCGTTTATATCCCAAATTCAACCTCAAAACACCCGAAAATTCGATATTTTTGGGTCCCAGAAGCAATCTGTACATGCCTACTCAGTGCTAGAATGTTTTCAAAATATAGGCTCAAAAACATGCTAAAAATCGATATTTTAAGTGTCCAAAGTCGATATGTGCATGCATCATCTGTACCCGTTTATAACTCAAATTCAGGCTCAAAACACCCGAAAATTCGATATTTTGGGGTCCCAGAAGTGATCTGTACATGCCTACTTAGTGCTAGAATATTTTCAAATTATTGGCCCAAAACATGCTAAAAATCGATATTTTAGGTGCCCAAAGTCGATATCTCAAATTCAGGCCCAAAACACCCGAAAATTCGATATTTGGGGGTCCCTGAAGCGATCTGTACATGCCTACTCAATGTCAGAGTATTTTCAAAATACAGGCCCAAAACTAGCTAAAAATCGATATTTTAGGTGACGAAAGTCAATGCATCTTCTGCACCCGTTTATATCCCAAATTCATCCTCAAAACACCCGAAAATTCGATATTTTTGGGTCCCAGAAGCGATCTGTACATGCCTACTCAGTGCTAGAACGTTTTCAAAATATAGGCTCAAAACATGCTAAAAATCGATATTTTAAGTGTGTAAAGCCGATATGTGCATGCATCATCTGTACCCGTTTATATCTCAAATTCAGGCTCAAAACACCGGTAAATTCGATATTTTGGGGTCCCAGAAGCGATCTGTACATGCTTACTCAGTGCTAGAATATTTTCAAAATATAGGCCCAAAACATGCTAAAAATCGATATTTTAGGTGCCCAAAGTCGATATCTCAAATTCAGGCCCAAAACACCCGAAATTCGATATTTTGGGGTCCCAGAAGCGAACTGTACATGCCTACTCCGTGTTAGAGTATTTTCAAAATACAGGCCCAAAACATACTGAAAATCAATCTTTAAGGTGCCCAAAAGTCGATATATGCATGCATCTTCTGTACCCGTTTATATCTCAAATTCAGGCTCAAAACACCCGAAAATTCGATATTTTGGGGTCCCAGAAGCGATCTGTACATGCCTACTCAGATGCAGGCCCAAAACAAGCTGAAAATCGATATTTTAGGTGCCCAAAGTTAACATGTGTATGCATCTTCTGCACTCGTTTATATCTCAAATTCAACCTCAAAACACCGAAAATTCGATAATTTTGGGTCCCAGAAGCGATCTGTACATGTCTAGTGAGTGCTAGAATGTTTTCAAAATATAGGCTCAAAACATGCTAAAAATCGATATTTTAAGTGTCCAAAGTCGATATGTACATGCATCTTCTGTACCCGTTTATATCTCAAATAAAGGCTCAAAACACCCGAAAATTCGATATTTTTGGGTCCCAGAAGCGATCTGTACATGCCTACTCCTAGTTAGAGTATTTTCAAAATACAGGCCCAAAACATGCTGAAAATCGATATTTTTGGTGCCCAAAGTCAATATGTGCATGCATCTTTTTTACCCGTTTATATCTCAAATTCAGGCTCAAAACACCCGAAGATTCGGTATTTTTGGGTCTTAGAAGCGATCTGTACATCTCTACACCTAGTTAGAATGTTTTCAAGATACAGACCCAAAACATGCTCAAAATCGATATTTTAGGTGCCCAAAAGTCAATATATGCATGCATCTTCTGAACCCGATATTTTGGGGTCCCAGAAGGGATCTGTACATGCCTATACAGATGCAGGCCCAAAACATGCTGAAAATCGATATTTTAGGTGCCCAAAGTTAACATGTGTATGCATCTTCTGCACTCGTTTATATCTCAAATTCAACCTCAAAACACCCGAAAATTCGATAATTTTGGGTCCCAGAAGCGATCTGTACATGTCTAGTCAGTGCTTGAATGTTTTCAAAATATAGGCTCAAAACATGCTAAAAATCGATATTTTAGGTGCCCAAAGTCGATATCTCAAATTCAGACCCAAAATACCCGAAAATTCGATATTTTGGGGTCCCAGAAGCGAACTGTACATGCCTACTCCGTGTTAGAGTATTTTCAAAATACAGGCCCAAAACATACTGAAAATCGATCATTTAGGTGCCCAAAAGTCGATATGTGCATGCATCTTCTGTACCCGTTTATATCTCAAATTCAGGCTCCAAACACCTGAAAATTCGATATATTTGGGTCCCAGAAGCGATCTGTACATGCCTACTCAAAGTTAGAGTATTTTAATAAAAACAGGCCCAAAACATGCTGAAAATCGATATTTTAGGTGCCCAAAGTCTATATGTGCATGCATCTTCTGTACCCGTTTATATCTCAAATTCAGGCTCAAAACACCCGAAGATTCGGTATTTTTGGGTCTTAGAAGCGATCTGTACATCTCTACACCTAGTTAGAATGTTTTCAAGATACAGACCCAAAACATGCTCAAAATCGATATTTTAAGTGTGTAAAGTCGATATGTGCATGCATCATCTGTACCCGTTTATATCTCAAATTCAGGCTCAAAACACCCGAAAATTCGATATTTTGGGGTCCCAGAAGTGATCTCTACATGCCTACTTAATGCTAGAATATTTTCAAAATATAGGCCCAAAACATGCTAAAAATCGATATTTTAGGTGCCCAAAGTCGATATCTCAAATTTAGGCCCAAAACACCCGAAAATTCAATATTTGGGGGTCCCAGAAGCGAACTGTACATGCCTACTCCGTGTTAGAGTATTTTCAAAATACAGGCCCAAAACATACTGAAAATCGATCATTTAGGTACCTAAAAGTCGATATGTGCATGCATCTTCTGTACCCGTTTATATCTCAAATTCAGGCTCCAAACACCTGAAAATTCGATATTTTGGGGTCCAAGAAGCGATCTGTACTTGCCTACTCCGTGTTAGAGTATTTTCAAAATACAGGCCCAAAACAAGCTGAAAATCGATATTTTAAGTGACGAAAGTCAATATGTGTATGCATCTTCTGCACCCGTTTATATCCCAAATTCAACCTCAAAACACCCGAAAATTCGATAATTTTGGGTCCCATAAGCGATCTGTACATGCCTACTCAGTGCTAGAATGTTTTCAAAATATAGGCTCAAAACATGCTGAAAATCGATATTTTAAGTGTCCAAACTCGATATGTGCATGCATCATCTGTACCCGTTTATATCTCAAATTCAGGCTCAAAACACCCGAAAATTCGATATTTTGGGGCCCCAGAAGTGATCTGTACAAGCCTACTTAGATCTAGAATATTTTCAAAATATAGGCCCAAAACATGCTAAAAATCGATATTTTAGGTGCCCAAAGTCGATATCTCAAATTCAGACCCAAAACACCCGAAAATTCGATATTTTGGGGTCCCAGAAGCGAACTGTACATGCCTACTCCGTGTTAGAGTATTTTCAAAATACAGGCCCAAAACATACTGAAAATCGATCCTTTAGGTGCCCAAAAGTCATTATGTGCATGCATCTTCGGTACCCGTTTATATCTCAAATTCAGGCTCCAAACACCCGAAAATTCGATATTTTGGGGTCCCAGAAGCGATCTGTACATGCCTACTCAGATGCAGGCCCAAAACATGCTGAAAATCGATATTTTTGGTGACGAAAGTCAATATGTGCATGCATCTTCTGCACCCGTTTATATCAAAAATACAACCTCAAAACACCCGAAAATTCGATATTTTTGGGTCCCAGAAGCGATCTGTACATGCCTACTGAGTGATAGAACGTTTTCAAAATATAGGCTCAAAACATGCTAAAAATCGATATTTTAAGTGTCCAAAGTCGATATGTGCATGCATCATCTGTACCCGTTTATATCTCAAATTCAACCTCAAAACACCCGAAAATTCGATAATTTTGGGCCCCAGAAGCGATCTGTACATGCCTACTCCTAGTTAGAGTATTTTCAAAATACAGGACCAAAACATGCTGAAAATCGATATTTTAGGTGCCCAAAGTTAACATGTGTATGCATCTTCTGCACTCGTTTATATCTCAAATTCAGGCTCAAAACACCCGAAGATTCGGTATTTTTGGGTCTTAGAAGCGATCTGTACATCTCTACACCTAGTTAGAATGTTTTCAAGATACAGACCCAAAACATGCTCAAAATCGATATTTTAGGTGTCCAAAAGTCAATATATGCATGCATCTTCTGAACCCGTTTATATCTCAAATTCAGGCTCAAAACACCCGAAAATTCGATATTTTGGGGTCCCAGAAGCGATCTGTACATGCTTACTCAGTGCTAGAATATTTTCAAAATATAGGCCCAAAACATGCTAAAAATCGATATTTTAGGTGCCCAAAGTCGATATCTCAAATTCAGGCCCAAAACTCCCAAAAATTCGATATTTTGGGGTCCCAGAAGCGATCTGTACATGCCTACTCCGTGTTAAAGTATTTTCAATATACAGGCCTAAAACATACTGAAAATCGATCTTTTAGGTGCCGAAAAGTCGATATGTGCATGCATCTTCTGTACCCGTTTATATCCAAAATTCAGGCTCAAAACACCCGAAGATTCGGTATTTTTGGGTCTTAGAAGCGATCTGTACATCTCTACACCTAGTTAGAATGTTTTCAAGATACAGACCCAAAACATGCTCAAAATCGATATTTTAGGTGTCCAAAAGTCAATATATGCATGCATCTTCTGAACCCGTTTATATCTCAAATTCAGGCTCAAAACACCCGAAAATTCGATATTTTGGGGTCCCAGAAGCGATCTGTACATGCTTACTCAGTGCTAGAATATTTTCAAAATATAGGCCCAAAACATGCTAAAAATCGATATTTTAGGTGCCCAAAGTCGATATCTCAAATTCAGGTCCAAAACTCCCAAAAAATCGATATTTTGGGGTCCCAGAAGCGATCTGTACATGCCTACTCCGTGTTAAAGTATTTTCAATATACAGGCCTAAAACATACTGAAAATCGATCTTTTAGTTGCCGAAAAGTAGATATGTGCATGCATCTTCTGTACCCGTTTATATCCAAAATTCAACCTCAAAACAACCGAAAATTCAATATTTTTGGGTCCCAGAAGCGATCTGTACATGCCTACTCAGTGCTAAAAATTTTTCAAAATATAGGCTCAAAACATGCTCAAAATCGATATTTTAAGTGTCCAAAGTCGATATGTGCATGCATCATCTGTACCCGTTTATATCTCAAATTCAGGCTCAAAACACCCGAAAATTCGATATTTTGGGGTCCCAGAACTTATCTGTACATGCCTACTTAGTGCTAGAATATTTTCAAAATATAGGCCCAAAACATGCTAAAAATCGATGATTTAGGTGCCCAAAGTCGATATCTCAAATTCAGGCCCAAAACACCCGAAAATTCAATATTTTGGGGTCCCAGAAGCGAACTGTACATGCCTACTCCGTGTTAGAGTATTTTCAAAATACAGGCCCAAGACATACTGAAAATCGATCATTTAGGTACCTAAAAGTCGATATGTGCATGCATCTTCTGTAACTGTTTATATCTCAAATTCAGGCTCCAAACACCCGAAAATTCGATATTTTAGGGTCCCTGAAGCGATCTGTACTTGCCTACTCCATGTTAGACTATTTTCAAAATACAGGCCCAAAACAAGCTGAAAATCGATATTTTAGGTGACGAAAGTCAATATGTGTCTCCATCTTCTGCACCCGTTTATATCCCAAATTCAACCTCAAAACACCCGAAAATTCGATATTTTTGGGTCCCAGAAGCGATCTGTACATGCCTACTCAGTGCTAGAATGTTTTCAAAATATAGGCTCAAAACATGCTAAAAATCGATATTTTAAGTGCCCAAAGTCGATATGTGCATGCATCATCTGTACCCGTTTATATCTCAAATTCAGGCTCAAAACACCCGAAAATTCGATATTTTGGGGCCCCAGAAGTGATCTGTACAAGCCTACTTAGAGCTAGAATATTTTCAAAATATAGGCCCAAAACATGCTAAAAATCGATATTTTAGGTGCCCAAAGTCGATATCTCAAATTCAGACCCAAAACACCCGAAAATTCGATATTTTGGGGTCCCAGAAGCGAACTGTACATGCCTACTCCGTGTTAGAGTATTTTCAAAATACAGGCCCAAAACATACTGAAAATCGATCCTTTAGGTGCCCAAAAGTCATTATGTGCATGCATCTTCGGTACCCGTTTATATCTCAAATTCAGGCTCCAAACACCCGAAAATTCGATATTTTGGGGTCCCAAAAGCGATCTGTACATGCCTACTCAGATGCAGGCCCAAAACATGCTGAAAATCGATATTTTAGGTGACGAAAGTCAATATGTGCATGCATCTTCTGCACCCGTTTATATCAAAAATACAACCTCAAAACACCCGAAAATTCGATATTTTTGGGTCCCAGAAGCGATCTGTACATGCCTACTGAGTGATAGAACGTTTTCAAAATATAGACTCAAAACATGCTAAAAATCGATATTTTAAGTGTCCAAAGTCGATATGTGCATGTATCATCTGTACCCGTTTATATCTCAAATTCAGGCTCAAAACACCCGTAAATTCGATATTTTGGGGTCCCAGAAGCGATCTGTACATGCTTACTCAATGCTAGAATATTTTCAAAATATAGGCACAAAACATGCTAAAAATCGATATTTTAGGTGCCCAAAGTCGATATCTCAAATTCAGGCCCAAAACACCCGAAAATTCGTTATTTTGGGGTCCCAGAAGCGAACTGTACATGCCTAATCCGTGTTAGAGTATTTTCAAAATACAGGCCCAAAACATACTGAAAATCGATCTTTAAGGTGCCCAAAAGTCGACATGTGCATGCATCTTCTGTACCCGTTTATATCTCAAATTCAGGCTCCAAACACCCGAAAATTCGATATTTTGGGGTCCCAGAAGCGATCTGTACATGCCTACTCAGATGCAGTCCCAAAACATGCTGAAAATCGATATTTTAGGTGCCCAAAGTTAACATGTGTATGCATCTTCTGCACTCGTTTATATCTCAAATTCAACCTCAATACACCCGAAAATTCGATAATTTTGGGTCCCAGAAGCGATCTGTATATGTCTAGTGAGTGCTAGAATGTTTTTCAAAATATAGACTCAAAACATGCTAAAAATCGATATTTTAAGTATCCAAAGTCGATATGTGCATGCATCTTCTGTACCCGTTTATATCTCAAATTAAGGCTCAAAACACCCGAAAATTCGATGTTTTTGGGTCCCAGAAGCGATCTGTACATGCCTACTCCTAGTTAGAGTATTTTCAAAATACAGGCCCAAAACATGCTGAAAATCGATATTTTAGGTGCCCAAAGTCAATATGTGCATGCATCTTCTGTACCCGTTTATATCTCAAATTCAGGCTCAAAACACCCGAAGATTCGGTATTTTTGGGTCTTAGAAGCGATCTGTACATCTCTACACCTAGTTAGAATGTTTTCAAGATACAGACCCAAAACATGCTCAAAATCGATATTTTAGGTGCCCAAAAGTCAATATGTGCATGCATCTTCTGAACCCGATATTTTGGGGTCCCAGAAGCGATCTGTACATGCCTACTCAGATGCAGGCTCAAAACATGCTGAAAATCGATATTTTAGGTGCCCAAAGTCAAAATGTGTATGCATCTTCTGCACTCGTTTATATCTCAAATTCAACCTCAAAACACCCGAAAATTCGATAATTTTGGGTCCCAGAAGCGATCTGTACATGCCTACTCCTAGTTAGAGTATTTTCAAAATACAGGCCCAAAACATGCTGAAAATCGATATTTTAGGTGCCCAAAGTCAATATGTGCATGCATCTTCTGTACCCGTTTATATCTCAAATTCAGGCTCAAAACACCCGAAAATTCGGTATTTTTGGGTCCAAGAAGCGATCCCTATATCTCTACTCCTAGTTAGAATGTTTTCAAGATACAGGCCCAAAACATGCTGAAAATCGATATTTTAGGTGCCCAAAGTTAACATGTGTATGCATCTTCTGCACTCGTTTATATCTCAAATTCAACCTCAAAACACCCGAAAATTCGATAATTTTGGGTCCCAGAAGCGATCTGTACATGTCTAGTCAGAGTTTGAATGTTTTCAAAATATAGGCTCAAAACATGCTAAAAATCGATATTTCAAGTGTCCAAAGTAGATATGTGCATGCATCTTCTGTACCCGTTTATATCTCAAATTAAGGCTCAAAACACCCGAAAATTCGATGTTTTTGGGTCCCAGAAGCGATCTGTACAGGCCTACTCCTAGTTAGAGTATTTTCAAAATACAGGCCCAAAACATGCTGAAAATCGATATTTTAGGTGCCCAAAGTCTATATGTGCATGAATCTTCTGTATCCGTTTATATCTCAAATTCAGGCTCAAAACACCCGAAGATTCGGTATTTTTGGGTCTTAGAAGCGATCTGTACATCTCTACACCTAGTTAGAATGTTTTCAAGATACAAACCCAAAACATGCTCAAAATCGATATTTTAGGTGCCCAAAAGTCAATATATCCATGCATCTTCTGAACCCGTTTATATCTCAAATTCAGGCTCAAAACTCCCAAAAATTCGATATTTTGGGGTCCCAGAAGCGATTTGTACATGCTTACTCAGTGCTAGAATATTTTCAAAATATAGGCCCAAAACATGCTAAAAATCGATTTTTTAGGTGCCCAAAGTCGATATCTCAAATTCTGGCCCAAAACACCCAAAAATTCGATATTTTGGGGTCCCATAAGCGATCTGTACGTGCCTACTCCGTGTTAAAGTATTTTCAATATACAGGCCTAAAACATACTGAAAATCGATCTTTTAGGTGCCGAAAAGTCGATATGTGCATGCATCTTCTGTACCCGTTTATATCCAAAATTCAGGCTCAAAACACCCGAAGATTCGGTATTTTTGGGTCTTAGAAGCGATCTGTACATCTCTACACCTAGTTAGAATGTTTTCAAGATACAGACCCAAAACATGCTCAAAATCGATATTTTAGGTGTCCAAAAGTCAATATATGCATGCATCTTCTGAACCCGTTTATATCTCAAATTCAGGCTCAAAACACCCGAAAATTCGATATTTTGGGGTCCCAGAAGCGATCTGTACATGCTTACTCAGGGCTAGAATATTTTCAAAATATAGGCCCAAAACATGCTAAAAATCGATATTTTAGGTGCCCAAAGTCGATATCTCAAATTCAGGCCCAAAACTCCCAAAAAATCGATATTTTGGGGTCCCAGAAGCGATCTGTACATGCCTACTCCGTGTTAAAGTATTTTCAATATACAGGCCTAAAACATACTGAAAATCGATCTTTTAGTTGCCGAAAAGTAGATATGTGCATGCATCTTCTGTACCCGTTTATATCCAAAATTCAACAATCAAAACAACCGAAAATTCAATATTTTTGGGTCCCAGAAGCGATCTGTACATGCCTACTCAGTGCTAAAAATTTTTCAAAATATAGGCTCAAAACATGCTCAAAATCGATATTTTAAGTGTCCAAAGTCGATATGTGCATGCATCATCTGTACCCGTTTATATCTCAAATTCAGGCTCAAAACACCCGAAAATTCGATATTTTGGGGTCCCAGAACTTATCTGTACATGCCTACTTAGTGCTAGAATATTTTCAAAATATAGGTCCAAAACATGCTAAAAATCGATGATTTAGGTGCCCAAAGTCGATATCTCAAATTCAGGCCCAAAACACCCGAAAATTCGATATTTTGGGGTCCCAGAAGCGAACTGTACATGCCTACTCCGTGTTAGAGTATTTTCAAAATACAGGCCCAAGACATACTGAAAATCGATCATTTAGGTACCTAAAAGTCGATATGTGCATGCATCTTCTGTAACTGTTTATATCTCAAATTCAGGCTCCAAACACCCGAAAATTCGATATTTTAGGGTCCCTGAAGCGATCTGTACTTGCCTACTCCATGTTAGACCATTTTCAAAATACAGGCCCAAAACAAGCTGAAAATCGATATTTTAGGTGACGAAAGTCAATATGTGTCTCCATCTTCTGCACCCGTTTATATCCCAAATTCAACCTCAAAACACCCGAAAATTCGATATTTTTGGGTCCCAGAAGCGATCTGTACATGCCTACTCAGTGCTAGAATGTTTTCAAAATATAGGCTCAAAACATGCTAAAAATCGATATTTTAAGTGCCCAAAGTCGATATGTGCATGCATCATCTGTACTCGTTTATATCTCAAATTCAGTCTGAAAACACCCGAAAATTCGATATTTTGGGGTTCCAGAAGCGATCTGTACATGCTTACTCAGTGCTAGAATATTTTCAAAATATAGGACCAAAACATGCTAAAAATCGATATTTTAGGTGCCCAAAGCCGATATCTCAAATTCAGGCGCCAAACACCCGAAAATTCGATATTTTAGGGTCCCAGAAGCGAACTGTACATGCCTACTCCGTGTTAGAGTATTTTCAATATACAGGCCCAAAACATACTGAAAATCGATCTTTTAGGTGCCCAAAAGTCGATATGTGCATGCATCTTCTGTACCCGTTTATATCTCAAATTCAGGCTCAAAACACCCGAAAATTCGATATTTTGGGGTCCCAGAAGCGATCTGTACATGCCTACTCAGATGCAGGCCCAAAACATGCTGAAAATCGATATTTTAGGTGCCCAAAGTCAACATGTGTATGCATCTTCTGCACTCGTTTATATCTCAAATTCAACCTCAAAACACCCGAAAATTCGATAATTTTGGGTCCCAGAAGCGATCTGTACATGTCTAGTTAGTGCTAGAATGTTTTCAAAATATAGGCTCAAAACATGCTAAAAATTGATATTTTAAGTGTCCAAAGTCGATATTTGCATGCATCTTCTGTACCCGTTTATATCTCAAATTCAGGCTCAAAACACCCGAAAATTCGATATTTTTGGGTCCCAGAAGCGATCTGTACATGCCTACTCCTAGTTAGAGTATTTTCAAAATACAGGCCCAAAACATGCTGAAAATAGATATTTTAGGTGCCCAAAGTCAATATTATATGTGCATGCATCTTTTGTACCCGTTTATATCTTAAATTCAGGCTCAAAACACCCGAAAATTCGATATTTTGGGGTCCCAGAAGCGATCTGTACATGCTTACTCAGTGCTAGAATATTTTCAAAATATAGGCCCAAAACATGCTAAAAATCGATATTTTAAGTGCCCAAAAGTCGATATGTGCATGCATCTTCTGTACACGTTTATATCCAAATTCAACCTCAAAACACCCGAAAATTCGATATTTTGGGTTCCCAGAAGCGATTTGTACATGCCTACTCAGGTCTAGAATTTTTTCGAAATATAGGCTCAAAACATGCTAAAAATCGATATTTTAAGTGTCCAAAGTCGATATGTGCATGCATCATCTGTACCCGTTTATATTTCAAATTCAGTCTCAAAACACCCGAAAATTCGATATTTTGGGGTCCCAGAAGTGATCTGTATATGCCTACTTAGTGCTAGAATATTTTCAAAATATAGGCCCAAAACATGCTAAAAATCGATATTTTAGGTGCCCAAAGTCGATATCTCAAATTCAGGCCCAAAACACCCGAAAAATCGATATTTTGGGGTGCCAGAAGCGAACTGTAGATGCCTACTCCGTGTTAGAGTATTTTCAAAATACAGGCCCAAAACATACTGAAAATCGATCATTTAGATACCTAAATGTCGATGAGTGGATGCATCTTCTGTACCCGTTTATATCTCAAATTCAGGCTCCAAACACCCGATAATTCGATATTTTGGGGTCCCAGAAGCGATCTGTACTTGCCTACTCCGTGTTAGAGTATTTTCAAAATACAGGCCCAAAACAAGCTGAAAATCGATATTTTAGGTGACGAAATTCAATATGTGTATGCATCTTCTGCACCCGTTTATATCCCAAATTCAACCTCAAAACACCCGAAAATTTGATATTTTTGGGTCCCAGGAGTGATCTGTACATGCCTACTTAGTGCAAGAATATTTTCAAAATATAGGCCCAAAACATGCTAAAAACCGATATTTTAGGTGCCCAAAGTCGATATCTCAAATTCAGGCCTAAAACACCCGAAAATTCGATATTTGGGGGTCCCAGAAGCGAACTGTACATGCCTACTCCGTGTTAGAGTATTTTCAAAATACAGACCCAAAACATACTGAAAAACGATCTTTTAGGTGCCCAAAAGTCGATATGTGCATGCATCTTCGGTACCCGTTTATATCTCAAATTCATTCCCCAAACACCCGAAAATTCGATATTTTGGGGTCTCAGAAGCGATCTGTACATGCCTACTCAGATGCAGGACCAAAACATGCTGGAAATCGATATTTTAGGTGCACAAAGTCAACATGTGTATGCATCTTCTGCACTCGTTTATATCTCAAATTCAACCTCAAAACACCCGAAAATTCGATAATTTTGGGTCCCAGAAGCGATCTCTACATGTCTAGTCAGTGCTAGAATGTTTTCAAAATATAGGCTCAAAACATGCTAAAAATCGATATTTTAAGTGTCCAAAGTCGATATGTGCATACATCTTCTGTACCCGTTTATATCTCAAATTCAGGCTCAAAACACCCGAAAATTCGATATTTTGGGGTCCCAGAAGCGATCTGTACATGCCTACTCCTAGTTAGAGTATTTTCAAAATACAGGCCCAAAACATACTGAAAATCGATATTTTAGGTGCCCAAAGTCAATATTATATGTGCATGCATCTTCTGTACCCGTTTATATCTCAAATTCAGGCTCAAAACACCCGAAAATTCGATATTTTTGGGTCCCAGAAGCGATCTGTACATGCCTACTCCTAGTTAGAGTATTTTCAAATTACAGGCCCAAAACATGCTGAAAATCGATATTTTAGGTGCCCAAAGTCAATATTATATGTGCATGCATCTTCTGTACCCGTTTATATCTTAAATTCAGGCTCAAAACACCCGAAAATTCGATATTTTGGGGTCCCAGAAGCGATCTGTACATGCTTACTCAGTGCTAGAATATTTTCAAAATATAGGCCCAAAACATGCTAGAAATCGATATTTTAGGTGCCCAAAGTCGATATCTCAAATTCAGGCCAAAAACACCCAAAAATTCGATTTTTTGGGGTCCCAGAAGCGATCTGTACATGCCTACTCCGTGTTAGAGTTTTTTCAATATACAGGCCCAAAACATACTGAAAATCGATCTTTTAAGTGCCCAAAAGTCGATATGTGCATGCATCTTCTGTACACGTTTATATCCCAAATTCAACCTCAAAACACCCGAAAATTCGATATTTTGGGTTCCCAGAAGCGATTTGTACATGCCTACTCAGGTCTAGAATTTTTTCGAAATATAGGCTCAAAACATGCTAAAAATCGATATTTTAAGTGTCCAAAGTCGATATGTGCATGCATCATCTGTACCCGTTTATATTTCAAATTCAGTCTCAAAACACCCGAAAATTCGATATTTTGGGTTCCCAGAAGCGATTTGTACATGCCTACTCAGGTCTAGAATATTTTCAAAATATAGGCCCAAAACATGCTAAAAATCGATATTTTAGGTGCCCAAAGTCGATATCTCAAATTCAGGCCCAAAACTCCCGAAAAATCGATATTTTGGGGTGCCAGAAGCGAACTGTAGATGCCTACTCCGTGTTAGAGTATTTTCAAAATACAGGCCCAAAACATACTGAAAATCGATCATTTAGGTACCTAAAAGTCGATAAGTGGATGCATCTTCTGTACCCGTTTATATCTCAAATTCAGGCTCCAAACACCCGAAAATTCGATATTTTGGGGTCCCAGAAGCGATCTGTACTTGCCTACTCCGTGTTAGAGTATTTTCAAAATACAGGCCCAAAACAAGCTGAAAATCGATATTTTAGGTAACGAAAGTCAATATGTGTATGCATCTTCTGCACCCGTTTATATCCCAAATTCAACCTCAAAACACCCGAAAATTTGATATTTTTGGGTCCCAGAAGCGATCTGTACATGCATACTCAGTGCTAGAATGTTTTCAAAATATAGGCTCAAAACATGCTAAAAATCTATATTTTAAGTGTCCAAAGTCGAAATGTGCATGCATTATCTGTAACCGTTTATATCTCAAATTCAGGCTCAAAACACCCGAAAATTCGATATTTTTGGGTCCCAGGAGTGATCTGTACATGCCTACTTAGTGCTAGAATATTTTCAAAATATAGGCCCAAAACATGCTAAAAACCGATATTTTAGGTGCCCAAAGTCGATATCTCAAATTCAGGCCTAAAACACCCGAAAATTCGATATTTGGGGGTCCCAGAAGCGAACTGTACATGCCTACTCCGTGTTAGAGTATTTTCAAAATACAGACCCAAAACATACTGAAAAACGATCTTTTAGGTGCCCAAAAGTCGATATGTGCATGCATCTTCGGTACCCGTTTATATCTCAAATTCATTCTCCAAACACCCGAAAATTCTATATTTTGGGGTCTCAGAAGCGATCTGTACATGCCTACTCAGATGCAGGACCAAAACAAGCTGGAAATCGATATTTTAGGTGCACAAAGTCAACATGTGTATGCATCTTCTGCACTCGTTTATATCTCAAATTCAACCTCAAAACACCCGAAAATTCGATAATTTTGGGTCCCAGAAGCGATCTGTACATGTCTAGTCAGTGCTAGAATGTTTTCAAAATATAGGCTCAAAACATGCTAAAAATCGATATTTTAAGTGTCCAAAGTCGATATGTGCATACATCTTCTGTACCCGTTTATATCTCAAATTCAGGCTCAAAACACCCGAAAATTCGATATTTTGGGGTCCCAGAAGCGATCTGTACATGCCTACTCCTAGTTAGAGTATTTTCAAAATACAGGCCCAAAACATACTGAAAATCGATATTTTAGGTGCCCAAAGTCAATATTATATGTGCATGCATCTTCTGTACCCGTTTATATCTCAAATTCAGGCTCAAAACACCCGAAAAATCGGTATTTTTGGGTCCTAGAAGCGATCTGTACATCTCTACACCTAGTTAGAATATTTTCAAGATACAGACCCAAAACATGCTCAAAATCGATATTTTAGGTGCCCAAAAGTCAATATGTGCATGCATCTTCTGTACCCGTTTATATCTCAAATTCAGGCTCAAAACACCCGAAAATTCGATATTTTTGGGTCCCAGAAGCGATCTGTACATGCTTACTCAGTGGTAGAATATTTTCAAAATATAGACCCAAAACATGCTAAAAATCGATATTTTAGGTGCCCAAAGTCGATATCTCAAATTCAGGCCCAAAACACCCGAAAAACCGATATTTTGGGGTCCCAGAAGCGAACTGTACATGCCTACTCCGTGTTAGAGTATTTTCAAAATACAGGCCCAAAACATACTGAAAATCGATCTTTTAGGTGCCCAAAGTCGATATGTGAATGCATCTTCTGTAACCGTTTATATCCCAAATTCAACCTCAAAACACCCGAAAATTCGATATTTTTGGGTCCCAGAAGCGATCTGTACATGCTTACTCAGTGCTAGAATTTTTTCAAAATATAGGCTCAAAACATGCTAAAAATCGATATTTTAAGTGTCCAAAGTCGAAATGTGCATGCATCATCTGTACCCGTTTATATCTCAAATTCAGGCTCAAAACACCCGAAAATTCGATATTTTGGGGTCCCAGAAGCGATCTGCACATGCCTACTCCTAGTTAGAGTATTTTCAAAATACAGGCCCAAAACATACTGAAAATCGATATTTTAGGTGCCCAAAGTCAATATTATATGTGCATGCATCTTCTGTACCCGTTTATATCTCAAATTCAGGCTCAAAACACCCGAAAATTCGGTATTTTTGGGTCCTAGAAGTGATCTGTACATCTCTACACCTAGTTAGAATGTTTTCAAGATACAGACCCAAAACATGCTCAAAATCGATATTTTAGGTGCCCAAAAGTCAATATGTGCATGCATCTTCTGTACCCGTTTATATCTCAAATTCAGGCTCAAAACACCCGAAAATTCGATATTTTGGGGTCCCAGAAGCGATCTGTACATGCTTACTCAGTGGTAGAATATTTTCAAAATATAGACCCAAAACATGCTAAAAATCGATATTTTAGGTGCCCAAAGTCGATATCTCAAATTCAGGCCCAAAACACCCGAAAAACCGATATTTTGGGGTCCCAGAAGCGAACTGTACATGCCTACTCCGTGTTAGAGTATTTTCAAAATACAGGCCCAAAACATACTGAAAATCGATCTTTTAGGTGCCCAAAGTCGATATGTGAATGCATCTTCTGTAACCGTTTATATCCCAAATTCAACCTCAAAACACCCGAAAATTCGATATTTTTGGGTCCCAGAAGCGATCTGTACATGCCTACTCAGTGCTAGAATTTTTTAAAAATATAGGCTCAAAACATGCTAAAAATCGATAATTTAAGTGTCCAAAGTCGAAATGTGCATGCATCATCTGTACCCGTTTATATCTCAAATTCAGGCTCAAAACACCCGAAAATTCGATATTTTTGGGTCCCAGAAGTGATCTGTACATGCCTACTTAGTGCTAGAATATTTTCAAAATATAGGCCCAAAACATGCTAAAAATCGATATTTTAGGTGCCCAAAGTCGATATCTCAAATTCAGGCCCAAAACACCCGAAAATTCGATATTTTGGGTTCCCAGAAGCGAACTGTACATGCCTACTCCGTGTTAGAGTATTTTCCAAATACAGGCCCAAAACATACTGAAAATCGATCTTTAAGGTGCCCCAAAGTCGATATGTGAATGCATCTTCTGTAACCGTTTATATCCCAAATTCAACCTCAAAACACCCGAAAATTCGATATTTTTGGGTCTCAGAAGCGATCTGTACATGCCTACTCAGTGCTAGAATTTTTTCAAAATATAGGCTCAAAACATGCTAAAAATCGATATTTTAAGTGTCCAAAGTCGATATGTGCATGCATCATCTGTACCCGTTTATATCTCAAATTCAAGCTCAAAACACCCGAAAATTCGATATTTTGGGGTCCCAGAAGTGATCTGTACATGCCTACTTAGTGCTAGAATATTTTCAAAATATAGGCCCAAAACATGCTAAAAATCGATATTTTAGGTGCCCAAAGTCGATATCTCAAATTCAGGCCCAAAACACCCGAAAATTCGATATTTTCGGGTCCCAGAAGCGAACTGTACATGCCTACTCCGTGTTAGAGTATTTTCAAAATACAGGCCCAAAACATACTGAAAATCGATCTTTTAGGTGCCCAAAAGTCGATATGTGCATGCATCTTCTGTACCCGTTTATATCTCAAATTCAGGCTCCAAACACCCGAAAATTCGATATTTTGGGGTCCCAGAAGCGATCTGTACATGCCTACTCAGATGCAGGCCCAAAACATGCTGAAAATCGATATTTTAGGTGCCCAAAGTCAACATGTGTATGCATCTTCTGCACTCGTTTATATCTCAAATTCAACCTCAAAACACCCGAAAATTCGATAATTTTGGGTCCCAGAAGCGATCTGTACATGTCTAGTCAGTGCTAGAATGTTTTCAAAATATAGGCTCAAAACATGCTAAAAATCGATATTTTAAGTGTCCAAAGTCGATATGTGCATACATCTTCTGTACCCGTTTATATCTCAAATTCAGGCTCGAAACACCCGAAAATTCGATATTTTTGGGTCCCAGAAGCGATCTGTACATGCCTACTCCTAGTTAGAGTATTTTCAAAATACAGGCCCAAAACATGCTGAAAATCGATATTTTAGGTGCCCAAAGTCAATGTTATATGTGCATGCATCTACTGTACCCGTTTATATCTCAAATTCAGGCTCAAAACACCCGAAAATTCGGTATTTTTGGGTCCTAGAAGCGATCTGTACATCTCTACACCTAGTTAGAATGTTTTCAAGATACAGACCCAAAACATGCTCGAAATCGATATTTTAGGTGCCCAAAAGTCAATATGTGCATGCATCTTCTGTACCCGTTTATATCTCAAATTCAGGCTCAAAACACCCGAAAATGTGATATTTTGGGGTCCCAGAAGTTATCTGTACATGCCTACTTAGTGCTAGAATATTTTCAAAATATAGGCCAAAAACATGCTAAAAATCGATATTTTAGGTGCCCAAAGTCGATATCTTAAATTCAGGCCCAAAACACCCGAAAATTCGATATTTTGGGGTCCCAGAAGCGAACTGTACATGCCTACTCCGTGTTAGAGTATTTTCAAAATACAGGCCCAAAACATACTGAAAATCGATCTTTTAGGTGCCCCAAAGTCGATATGTGAATGCATCTTCTGTAACCGTTTATATCCCAAATTCAACCTCAAAACACCCGAAAATTCGATAATTTTGGGTCCCAGAAGCGATCTGTACATGTCTAGTCAGTGCTAGAATTGTTTCAAAATATAGGCTCAAAACATGCTAAAAATCGATATTTTAAGTGTCCAAAGTCGATATGTGCGTGCATCTTCTGTACCCGTTTATATCTGAAATTCAGGCTCAAAACACCCGAAAATTCGATATTTTTGGGTCCCAGAAGCGATCTGTACATGCCTACTCCTAGTTAGAGTATTTTCAAAATACAGGCCCAAAACATGCTGAAAATCGATATTTTAGGTGCCCAAAGTCAATATTATATGTGCATGCATCTTCTGTACCCGTTTATATCTCAAATTCAGGCTCAAAACACCCGAAAATTCAGTATTTTTGGGTCCTAGAAGAGATCTGTACATCTCTACACCTAGTTAGAATGTTTTCAAGATACAGACCCAAAACATGCTCAAAATCGATATTTTAGGTGCCCAAAAGTCAATATGTGCATGCATCTTCTGTACCCGTTTATATCTCAAATTCAGGCTCAAAACACCTGAAAATTCGATATTTTTGGGTCCCAGAAGCGATCTGTACATGCTTACTCAGTGCTAGAATATTTTCAAAATATAGGCCAAAAACATGCTAAAAAACGATATTTTAGGTGCCCAAAGTCGATTTCTCAAATTCAGGCCCAAAACACCCAAAAATTCGATATTTTGGGGTGTCAGAAGCGATCTGTACATGCCTACTCCGTGTTAGAGTATTTTCAATATACAGGTCCAAAACATACTGAAAATCGATCTTTTAGGTGCCCAAAAGTCGATATGTGCATGCATCTTCTGTACCCGTTTATATCCCAAATTCAACCTCAAAACACCCAAAAATTCGATATTTTGGGGTCCCAGAAGCGATCTGTACATGCCTACTCAGTGCTAGAATTTTTTCGAAATATAGGCTCAAAACATGCTAAAAATCGATATTTTAAGTGTCCAAAGTTGATATGTGCATGCATCATCTGTACCCGTTTATATTTCAAATTCAGGCTCCAAACACCCGAAAATTCGATATTTTGGGGTCCCAGAAGTGATCTGTACATGCCTACTTAGTGCTAGAATATTTTCAAAATATAGGCCCAAAACATGCTAAAAATCGATATTTTAGGTGCCCAAAGTCGATATTTCAAATTCAGGCCCAAAACACCCGAAAAATCAATATTTTAGGGTCCCAGAAGCGAACTGTAGATGCCTACTCCGTGTTAGAGTATTTTCAAAATACAGGCCCAAAACATACTGAAAATCGATCATTTAGGTACCTAAAAGTCGATTTGTGGATGCATCTTCTGTACCCGTTTATATCTCAAATTCAGGCTCCAAACACCCGAAAATTCGATATTTTGGGGTCCCAGAAGCGATCTGTACTTGCCTTCTCCGTGTTAGAGTATTTTCAAAATACAGGCCCAAAACAAGCTGAAAATCGATATTTTAGGTGACGAAAGTCAATATGTGTATGCATCTACTGCACCCGTTTATATCCCAAATTCAACCTCAAAAAACCCGAAAATTCGATATTTTTGGGTCCCAGAAGCGATCTGTACATGCCAACTCAGTGCTAGAATGTTTTCAAAATATAGGCTCAAAACATGCTAAAAATCGATATTTTAAGTGCCCAAAGTCAATATGTGCATGCATCTTCTGTGCCCGTTTATATCTCAAATTCAGGCTCAAAACACCCGAAAATTCGGTATTTTTGGGTCCTAGAAGCGATCTGTACATCTCTACACCTAGTTAGAATGTTTTCAAGATACAGACCCAAAACATGCTCAAAATCGATATTTTAGGTGCCCAAAAGTCAATATGTGCATGCATCTTCTGTACCCGTTTATATCTCAAATTCAGGCTCAAAACACCCGAAAATTCGATATTTTGGGGTCCCAGAAGCGATCTGTACATGCCTACTTAGTGCTAGAATATTTTCAAAATATAGTCCCAAAACATGCTAAAAATCGATATTTTAGGTGCCCAAAGTCGATATCTCAAATTCAGGCCCAAAACACCCGAAAATTCGATATTTTGGGGTCCCAAAAGCGAACTGTACATGCCTACTCCGTGTTAGAGTATTTTCAAAATACAGGCCCAAAACATACTGAAAATCGATCTTTTAGGTGCCCAAAGTCGATATGTGAATGCATCTTCTGTAACCGTTTATATCCCAAATTCAACCTCAAAACACCCGAAAATTCGATATTTTTGGGTCCCAGAAGCGATCTGTACATGCCTACTCAGTGCTAGAATTTTTTAAAAATATAGGCTCAAAACATGCTAAAAATCGATATTTTAAGTGTCCAAAGTCGAAATGTGCATGCATCATCTGTACCCGTTTATATCTCAAATTCAGGCTCAAAACACCCGAAAATTCGATATTTTTGGGTCCCAGAAGTGATCTGTACATGCCTACTTAGTGCTAGAATATTTTCAAAATATAGGCCCAAAACATGCTAAAAATCGATATTTTAGGTGCCCAAAGTCGATATCTCAAATTCAGGCCCAAAACACCCGAAAATTCGATATTTGGGGGTCCCAGAAGCGAACTGTACATGCCTACTCCGTGTTAGAGTATTTTCAAAATACAGACCCAAAACATACTGAAAAACGATCTTTTAGATGCCCAAAAGTCGATATGTGCATGCATCTTCGGTACCCGTTTATATCTCAAATTCAGGCTCCAAACACCCGAAAATTCGATATTTTGGGGTCTCAGAAGCGATCTGTACATGCCTACTCAGATGCAGGACCAAAACATGCTGAAAATCGATATTTTAGGTGCACAAAGTCAACATGTGTATGCATCTTCTGCACTCGTTTATATCTCAAATTCAACCTCAAAACACCCGAAAATTCGATAATTTTGGGTCCCAGAAGCGATCTGTACATGTCTAGTCAGTGCTAGAATGTTTTCAAAATATAGGCTCAAAACATGCTAAAAATCGATATTTTAAGTGTCCAAAGTCGATATGTGCATACATCTTCTGTACCCGTTTATATCTCAAATTCAGGCTCAAAACACCCTAAAATTCGATATTTTGGGGCCCCAGAAGCGATCTGTACATGCCTACTCCTAGTTAGAGTATTTTCAAAATACAGGCCCAAAACATACTGAAAATCCATCTTTAAGGTGCCCCAAAGTCGATATGTGAATGCATCTTCTGTAACCGTTTATATCCCAAATTCAGCCTCAAAACACCCGAAAATTCGATATTTTTGGGTCTCAGAAGCGATCTGTACATGCCTACTCAGTGCTAAAATTTTTTCAAAATATAGGCTCAAAACATGCTAAAAATCGATATTTTAAGTGTCCAAAGTCGATATGTGCATGCATCATCTGTACTCGTTTATATCTCAAATTCAAGCTCAAAACACCCGAAAATTCGATATTTTGGGGTCCCAGAAGTGATCTGTACATGCCTACTTAGTGCTAGAATATTTTCAAAATATAGGCCCAAAACATGCTAAAAATCGATATTTTAGGTGCCGAAAGTCGATATCTCAAATTCAGGCCCAAAACACCCGAAAATTCGATATTTTGGGGTCCCAGAAGCGAACTGTACATGCCTACTCCGTGTTAGAGTATTTTCAAAATACAGGCCCAAAACATACTGAAAATTGATCTTTTAGGTGCCCAAAAGTCGATATGTGCATGCATCTTCTGTACCCGTTTATATCTCAAATTCACGCTCCAAACACCCGAAAATTCGATATTTTGGGGTCCCAGAAGCGATCTGTACATGCCTACTCAGATGCAGGCCCAAAACATGCTGAAAATCGATATTTTAAGTGTCCAAAGTCGATATGTGCATACATCTTCTGTACCCGTTTATATCTCAAATTCAGGCTCAAAACATCCGAAAATTCGATATTTTGGGGTCCCAGAAGCGATCTGTACATGCCTACTCCTAGTTAGAGTATTTTCAAAATACAGGCCCAAAACATACTGAAAATCGATATTTTAGGTGCCCAAAGTTGATATCTCAAATTCAGGCCCAAAACACCCGAAAATTCAATATTTTGGGGTCCCAGAAGCGAACTGTACATGCCTACTCCGTGTTAGAGTATTTTCCAAATACAGGCCCAAAACATACTGAAAATCGATCTTTAAGGTGCCCCAAAGTCGATATGTGAATGCATCTTCTGTAACCGTTTATATCCCAAATTCAACCTCAAAACACCCGAAAATTCGATATTTTTGGGTCTCAGAAGCGATCTGTACATGCCTACTCAGTGCTAGAATTTTTTCAAAATATAGGCTCAAAACATGCTCAAAATCGATATTTTAAGTGTCCAAAGTCGATATGTGCATGCATCATCTGTACCCGTTTATATCTCAAATTCAAGCTCAAAACACCCGAAAATTCGATATTTTGGGGTCCCAGAAGTGATCTGTACATGCCTACTTAGTGCTAGAATGTTTTCAAAATATAGGCCCAAAACATGCTAAAAATCGATATTTTAGGTGCCCAAAGTCGATATCTCAAATTCAGGCCCAAAACACCCGAAAATTCGATATTTTGGGGTCCCAGAAGCGAACTGTACATGCCTACTCCGTGTTAGAGTATTTTCAAAATACAGGCCCAAAACATACTGAAAATCGATCTTTTAGGTGCCCAAAAGTCGATATGTGCATGCATCTTCTGTACCCGTTTATATCTCAAATTCAGGCTCCAAACACCCGAAAATTCGATATTTTGGGGTCCCAGAAGCGATCTGTACATGCCTACTCAGATGCAGGCCCAAAACATGTTGAAAATCGATATTTTAGGTGCCCAAAGTCAACATGTGTATGCATCTTCTTCACTCGTTTATATCTCAAATTCAACCTCAAAACACCCGAAAATTCGATAATTTTGGGTCCCAGAAGCGATCTGTACATGTCTAGTCAGTGCTAGAATGTTTTCAAAATATAGGCTCAAAACATGCTAAAAATCGATATTTTAAGTGTCCAAAGTCGATATGTGCATACATCTTCTGTACCCGTTTATATCTCAAATTCAGGCTCGAAACACCCGAAAATTCGATATTTTTGGGTCCCAGAAGCGATCTGTACATGCCTACTCCTAGTTAGAGTATTTTCAAAATACAGGCCCAAAACATGCTGAAAATCGATATTTTAGGTGCCCAAAGTCAATGTTATATGTGCATGCATCTACTGTACCCGTTTATATCTCAAATTCAGGCTCAAAACACCCGAAAATTCGGTATTTTTTGGTCCTAGAATCGATCTGTACATCTCTACACCTAGTTAGAATGTTTTCAAGATACAGACCCAAAACATGCTCGAAATCGATATTTTAGGTGCCCAAAAGTCAATATGTGCATGCATCTTCTGTACCCGTTTATATCTCAAATTCAGGCTCAAAACACCCGAAAATGTGATATTTTGGGGTCCCAGAAGTTATCTGTACATGCCTACTTAGTGCTAGAATATTTTCAAAATATAGGCCAAAAACATGCTAAAAATCGATATTTTAGGTGCCCAAAGTCGATATCTTAAATTCAGGCCCAAAACACCCGAAAATTCGATATTTTGGGGTCCCAGAAGCGAACTGTACATGCCTACTCCGTGTTAGAGTATTTTCAAAATACAGGCCCAAAACATACTGAAAATCGATCTTTTAGGTGCCCCAAAGTCGATATGTGAATGCATCTTCTGTAACCGTTTATATCCCAAATTCAACCTCAAAACACCCGAAAATTCGATAATTTTGGGTCCCAGAAGCGATCTGTACATGTCTAGTCAGTGCTAGAATTGTTTCAAAATATAGGCTCAAAACATGCTAAAAATCGATATTTTAAGTGTCCAAAGTTGATATGTGCATGCATCTTCTGTACCCGTTTATATCTGAAATTCAGGCTCAAAACACCCGAAAATTCGATATTTTTGGGTCCCAGAAGCGATCTGTACATGCCTACTCCTAGTTAGAGTATTTTCAAAATACAGGCCCAAAACATGCTGAAAATCGATATTTTAGGTGCCCAAAGTCAATATTATATGTGCATGCATCTTCTGTACCCGTTTATATCTCAAATTCAGGCTCAAAACACCCGAAAATTCAGTATTTTTGGGTCCTAGAAGAGATCTGTACATCTCTACACCTAGTTAGAATGTTTTCAAGATACAGACCCAAAACATGCTCAAAATCGATATTTTAGGTGCCCAAAAGTCAATATGTGCATGCATCTTCTGTACCCGTTTATATCTCAAATTCAGGCTCAAAACACCCGAAAATTCGATATTTTTAGGTCCCAGAAGCGATCTGTACATGCTTACTCAGTGCTAGAATATTTTCAAAATATAGGCCAAAAACATGCTAAAAAACGATATTTTAGGTGCCCAAAGTCGATTTCTCAAATTCAGGCCCAAAACACCCAAAAATTCGATATTTTGGGGTGTCAGAAGCGATCTGTACATGCCTACTCCGTGTTAGAGTATTTTCAATATACAGGTCCAAAACATACTGAAAATCGATCTTTTAGGTGCCCAAAAGTCGATATGTGCATGCATCTTCTGTACCCGTTTATATCCCAAATTCAACCTCAAAACACCCAAAAATTCGATATTTTGGGGTCCCAGAAGCGATCTGTACATGCCTACTCAGTGCTAGAATTTTTTCGAAATATAGGCTCAAAACATGCTAAAAATCGATATTTTAAGTGTCCAAAGTTGATATGTGCATGCATCATCTGTACCCGTTTATATTTCAAATTCAGGCTCCAAACACCCGAAAATTCGATATTTTGGGGTCCCAGAAGTGATCTGTACATGCCTACTTAGTGCTAGAATATTTTCAAAATATAGGCCCAAAACATGCTAAAAATCGATATTTTAGGTGCCCAAAGTCGATATTTCAAATTCAGGCCCAAAACACCCGAAAAATCGATATTTTAGGGTCCCAGAAGCGAACTGTAGATGCCTACTCCGTGTTAGAGTATTTTCAAAATACAGGCCCAAAACATACTGAAAATCGATCATTTAGGTACCTAAAAGTCGATAAGTGGATGAATCTTCTGTACCCGTTTATATCTCAAATTCAGGCTCCAAACACCCGAAAATTCGATATTTTGGGGTCCCAGAAGCGATCTGTACTTGCCTTCTCCGTGTTAGAGTATTTTCAAAATACAGGCCCAAAACAAGCTGAAAATCGATATTTTAGGTGACGAAAGTCAATATGTGTATGCATCTACTGCACCCGTTTATATCCCAAATTCAACCTCAAAAAACCCGAAAATTCGATATTTTTGGGTCCCAGAAGCGATCTGTACATGCCAACTCAGTGCTAGAATGTTTTCAAAATATAGGCTCAAAACATGCTAAAAATCGATATTTTAAGTGCCCAAAGTCAATATGTGCATGCATCTTCTGTGCCCGTTTATATCTCAAATTCAGGCTCAAAACACCCGAAAATTCGGTATTTTTGGGTCCTAGAAGCGATCTGTACATCTCTACACTTAGTTAGAATGTTTTCAAGATACAGACCCAAAACATGCTCAAAATCGATATTTTAGGTGCCCAAAAGTCAATATGTGCATGCATCTTCTGTACCCGTTTATATCTCAAATTCAGGCTCAAAACACCCGAAAATTCGATATTTTGGGGTCCCAGAAGCGATCTGTACATGCCTACTTAGTGCTAGAATATTTTCAAAATATAGTCCCAAAACATGCTAAAAATCGATATTTTAGGTGCCCAAAGTCGATATCTCAAATTCAGGCCCAAAACACCCGAAAATTCGATATTTTGGGGTCCCAAAAGCGAACTGTACATGCCTACTCCGTGTTAGAGTATTTTCAAAATACAGGCCCAAAACATACTGAAAATCGATCTTTTAGGTGCCTAAAAGTCGATATGTGCATGCATCTTCTGTACCCGTTTATATCTCAAATTCAGGCTCCAAACACCCGAAAATTCGATATTTTGGGGTCCCAGAAGCGATCTGTACATGCCTACTCAGATGCAGGGCCAAAACATGCTGATAATCGATGTTTTAGGTGCCCAAAGTCAAAATGTGTATGCATCTTCTGCACTCGTTTATATCTCAAATTTAACCTCAAAACACTCTAAAATTCGATAATTTTTTGTCGCAGAAGCGATCTGTACATGTCTAATCAGTGCTAGAATGTTTTCAAAATACAGGCCCAAAACATGCTGAAATCGATATTTTAGGTGCCCAAAGTCCATATGTGTATGCATCTTCTGTACCGGTTTATATCTTAAATTCAGGCTCAAAACACCCGAAAATTCGGTATTTTTGGGTCCTAGAAGCGATCTGTACATCTCTACACCTAGTTAGAATATTTTCAAGATACAGACCCAAAACATGCTCAAAATCGATATTTTAGGTGCCCAAATGTCAATATGTGCATTCATCTTCTGTACCCGTTTATATCTCAAATTCAGGCTCAAAACACCCGAAAATTCGATATTTTGGGGTCCCAGAAGCGATCTGTACATGCTTACTCAGTGCTAGAATATTTTCAAAATATAGGCCCAAAACATGCTAAAAATCGATATTTTAGGTGCCCAAAGTCGATATCTCAAATTCAGGCCCAAAACACCCGAAAATTCGATATTTTGGGGTCCCAGAAGCAAACTGTACATGCCTACTCCGTGTTAGAGTATTTTCAAAATACAGGCCCAAAACATCCTGATAATCGATCTTTTAGGTGCCCAAAAGTCGATATGTGCATGCATCTTCTGTAACCGTTTATATCCCAAATTCAACCTCAAAACACCCGAAAATTCGATATTTTGGGGTCCCAGAAGTGATCTGTACATGCCTACTTAGTGCTAGAATATTTTCAAAATATAGGCCCAAAACATGCTAAAAATCTATATTTTAGGTGCCCAAAGTCGATATCTCAAATTCAGACCCAAAACACCCGAAAATTCGATATTTTGGGGTCCCAGAAGCGAACTGTACATGCCTACTCCGTGTTAGAGTATTTTAAAAATACAGGCCCAAAACATACTGAAAATCGATCATTTAGGTGCCCAAAAGTCGATATGTGCATGCATCTTCTGTACCCGTTTATATCTAAAATTCAGGCTCCAAACACCCGAAAATTCGATATTTTGGGGTCCCAGAAGCGATCTGTACATGCCTACTCAGATGCAGGCCCAAAACATGCTGAAAATCGATATTTTAGGTGCCCAAAGTCAACATGTGTATGCATCTTCTGCACTCGTTTATATCTCAAATTCAACCTCAAAACACCCGAAAATTCGATAATTTTGGGTCCCAGAAGCGATCTGTACATGTCTAGTCAGTGCTAGAATGTTTTCAAAATATAGGCTCAAAACATGATAGAAATCGATATTTTAAGTGTCCAAAGTCGATATGTGCATGCATCTTCTGTACCCGTTTATATCTCAAATTCAGGCTCAAAACACCCGAAAATTCGATATTTTTGGGTCCCAGAAGCGATCTGTACATGCCTACTCCTAGTTAGAGTATTTTAAAAAAAACAGGCCCAAAACATGCTGAAAATCGATATTTTAGGTGCCCAAAGTCAATATGTGCATGCATCTTCTGTACCCGTTTATATCTCAAATTCAGGCTCAAAACACCCGAAAATTCGGTATTTTTGGGTCCTAGAAGCGATCTGTACATCTCTACACCTAGTTAGAATGTTTTCAAGATACAGACCCAAAACATGCTCAAAATCGATATTTTAGGTGCCCAAAAGTCGATATGTGCATGCATCTTCTGTACCCGTTTATATCACAAATTCAACCTCAAAACACCCGAAAATTCGATATTTTTGGGTCACAGATGCCATCTGTACATGCCTAGTCAGCGCTAGAATGTTTTCAAAATATAGGCTTAAAACATGCTAAAAATCGATATTTTAAGTGTTCTAAAGTCGATATGTGCATGCATCTTCTGTACCCGTTTATATCTCAAATTCAGGCTCAAAACACCCGAAAATTCGATATTTTTGGGTCCCAGAAGCGATCTGTACATGCCTACTCCTAGTTAGAGTATTTAAAAAAAAACAGGCCCAAAACATGCTGAAAATCGATATTTTAGGTGCCCAAAGTCAATATGTGCATGCATCTTTTGTACCCGTTTATATCTCAAATTCAGGCTCAAAACACCCGAAAATTCGGTATTTTTGGATCCTAGAATCGATCTGTACATCTCTACACCTAGTTAGAATGTTTTCAAGATACAGACCCAAAACATGCTCAAAATCGATATTTTAGGTGCCCAAAAGTCGATATGTGCATGCATCTTCTGTACCCGTTTATATCACAAATTCAACCTCAAAACACCCGAAAATTCGATATTTTTGGGTCCCAGAAGCGATCTGTACATGCCTACTCAGCGCTAGAATATTTTCCAAATACCGGCCCAAAATATACTGAAAATTGATCATTTAGGTACCTAAAAGTCGATATGTGCAGGCATCTTCTGTACCCGTTTATATCTCAAATTCAGGCTCCAAACACCCGAAAATTCGATATTTTGGGTCCCAGAAGCGATATGTACGTGCCTACTCCGTGTTAGAGTATTTTCAAAATACAGGCCCAAAACAAGCTAAAAATCGATATTTTAGGTGCCCAAAGTCGATATCTCAAATTCCAGCCCAAAACTCCCGAAAATTCGATATTTCGGGTTCCCAGAAGCGAACTGTACATGCCTACTCCGTGTTAGAGTATTTTCAAAATACCGGCCCAAAACATACTGAAAAATTGATCATTTAGGTACCTAAAAGTCGATATGTGCATGTATCTTCTGTACCCGTTTATATCTCAAATTCAGGCTGCAAACACCCGAAAATTCGATATTTTGGGTCCCAAAAGCGATCTGTACGTGCCTACTCCGTGTTAAAGTATTTTCAAAATACAGGCCCAAAACAAGCTGAAAATCGATATTTTAGGTGACGAAAGTCAATATGTGTATGCATCTTCTGCACCCGTTTATATCCCAAATTCAACCTTAAAAACACCCGCAAATTCGATATATTTGTGTCCCAGAAGCGATCTGTACATGCCTACTCAGTGCTAGAATGTTTTCAAAATATAGGCTCAAAACATGCTAAAAATCGATATTTTAAGTGTCCAAACTCGATATGTGCATGCATCATTTGTACCCGATTATATCTCAAATTCAGGCTCAAAACACCCGAAAATTCGATATTTTGGGGTCCCAGAAGTGATCTGTACATGCCTACTTAGTGCTAGAATATTTTCAAAATATAGGCCCAAAACATGCTAAAAATCGATATTTTAGGTTCAAAAATCGATATCTCAAATTCAGGCCCAAAACACCCGAAAATTCGATATTTTAAGGGTCCCAGAAGCGAATTGTACATGACTACTACTCCGTGTTAGAGTATCTTCAAAATACAGGCCCAAAACATACTGAAAATCGATCTTTTATTTGCCTAAAAGTCGATTTGTGCATGCATCTTCTGTACCCGTTTATATCTCAAATTCAGGCTCCAAACACCCGAAAATTCGATATTTTGGGGTCCCAGAAGCGATCTGTACATGCCTACTCAGATGCAGGCCCAAAACATGCTGAAAATCGATATTTTAGGTGCCCAAAGTCAACATGTGTATGCATCTTCTGCACTCGTTTATATCTCAAATTCAACCTCAATACACCCGAAAATTCGATATTTTTGGGTCCCAGAAGCGATCTGTACATGTCTAGTCAGTGCTAGAATGTTTTCAAAATATAGACTCAAAACATGCTAAAAATCGATATTTTAAGTGTCCAAAGTCGATATGTGCATGCATCTTCAGTACCCGTTTATATCTCAAATTCATTCTCAAAACACCCGAAAATTCGATATTTTTGGGTCCCAGAAGCGATCTGTACATGCCTACTCCTAGTTAGAGTATTTTCAAAATACAGGCCCAAAACATGCTGAAAATCGATATTTTAGGTGCCCAAAGTCTATATGTGCATGCATCTTCTGTACCCGTTTATATCTCAAATTCAGGCTCAAAAAACACCCGAAGATTCGGTATTTTTGGGTCTTAGAAGCGATCTGTACATCTCTACACCTAGTTAGAATGTTTTCAAGATACAGACCCAAAACATGCTCAAAATCGATATTTTAGGTGTCCAAAAGTCAATATATGCATGCATCTTCTGAACCCGTTTATATCTCAAATTCAGGCTCAAAACACCCGAAAATTCGATATTTTGGGGTCCCAGAAGCGATCTGTACATGCTTACTCAGTGCTAGAATATTTTCAAAATATAGGCCCAAAACATGCTAAAAATCGATATTTTAGGTGCCCAAAGTCGATATCTCAAATTCAGGCCCAAAACACCCAAAAATTCGATATTTTGGGGTCCCAGAAGCGATCTGTACATGCCTACTCCTTGTTAAAGTATTTTCAATATACAGGCCTAAAACATACTGAAAATCGATCTTTTAGGTGCCGAAAAGTCGATATGTGTATGCATCTTCTGTACCCGTTTATATCCAGAATTCAACCTCAAAACAACCGAAAATTCGATATTTTTGGGTCCCAGAAGCAATCTGTACATGCCTACTCAGTGCTAAAAATTTTTCAAAATATAGGCTCAAAACATGCTAAAAATCGATATTTTAGGTGCCCAAAAGTCAATATCTGCATGCATCTTCTGAACCCGTTTATATCACAAATTCAGGCTCAAAACACCCGAAAATTCGATATTTTGGGGTCCCAGAAGTGATGTGTACATGCCTACTTAGTGCTAGAATATTTTCAAAATATAGGCCCAAAACATGCTAAAAATCGATATTTTAGGTGCCCAAAGTCGATATCTCAAATTCAGGCCCAAAACACCCGAAAATTCGATATTTTGGGGTGCCAGAAGCGAACTGTACATGCCTACTCCGTGTTAGAGTATTTTCAAAATACAGGCCCAAGACATACTGAAAATCGATCATTTAGGTTCCTAAAAGTCGATATGTGCATGCATCTTCTGTAACTGTTTATATCTCAAATTCTGGCTCCAAACACCCGAAAATTCGATATTTTGGGGTCTCAGAAGCGATCTGTACTTGCCTACTCCATGTTAGAGTATTTTAAAAATACAGGAACAAAACAAGCTGAAAATCGATATTTTAGGTGACGAAAATCAATATGTGTCTGCATCTTCTGCACCCGTTTATATCCCAAATTCAACCTCAAAACACCCGAAAATTCGATATTTTTGGGTCCCAGAAGCGATCTGTACATGCCTACTCAGTGCTAGAATGTTTTCAAAATATAGGCTCAAAACATGCTAAAAATCGATATTTTAAGTGTCCAAAGTCGATATGTTCATGCATCTTCTGTACCCGTTTATATCTCAAATTAAGGCTCACAACACCCGAAAATTCGATGTTTTTGGGTCCCAGAAGCGATCTGTACAGGCCTACTCCTAGTTAGAGTATTTTCAAAATACAGGCCCAAAACATGCTGAAAATCGATATTTTAGGTGCCCAAAGTCTATATGTGCATGCATCTTCTGTACCCGTTTATATCTCAAATTCAGGCTCAAAACACCCGAAGATTCGGTATTTTTGGGTCTTAGAAGCGATCTGTACATCTCTACACCTAGTTAGAATGTTTTCAAGATACAGACCCAAAACATGCTCAAAATCGATATTTTAGGTGTCCAAAAGTCAATATATGCATGCATCTTCTGAACCCGTTTATATCTCAAATTCAGGCTCAAAACACCCGAAAATTCGATATTTTGGGGTCCCAGAAGCGATCTGTACATGCTTACTCAGTGCTAGAATATTTTCAAAATATAGGCTCAAAACATGCTAAAAATCGATATTTTAAGTGTCCAAACTCGATATGTGCATGCATCATTTGTACCCGATTATATCTCAAATTCAGGCTCAAAACACCCGAAAATTCGATATTTTGGGGTCCCAGAAGTGATCTGTACATGCCTACTTAGTGCTAGAATATTTTCAAAATATAGGCCCAAAACATGCTAAAAATCGATATTTTAGGTTCAAAAATCGATATCTCAAATTCAGGCCCAAAACACCCGAAAATTCGATATTTTAAGGGTCCCAGAAGCGAATTGTACATGACTACTACTCCGTGTTAGAGTATCTTCAAAATACAGGACCAAAACATACTGAAAATCGATCTTTTATTTGCCTAAAAGTCGATTTGTGCATGCATCTTCTGTACCCGTTTATATCTCAAATTCAGGCTCCAAACACCCGAAAATTCGATATTTTGGGGTCCCAGAAGCGATCTGTACATGCCTACTCAGATGCAGGCCCAAAACATGCTGAAAATCGATATTTTAGGTGCCCAAAGTCAACATGTGTATGCATCTTCTGCACTCGTTTATATCTCAAATTCAACCTCAATACACCCGAAAATTCGATATTTTTGGGTCCCAGAAGCGATCTGTACATGTCTAGTCAGTGCTAGAATGTTTTCAAAATATAGACTCAAAACATGCTAAAAATCGATATTTTAAGTGTCCAAAGTCGATATGTGCATGCATCTTCAGTACCCGTTTATATCTCAAATTCATTCTCAAAACACCCGAAAATTCGATATTTTTGGGTCCCAGAAGCGATCTGTACATGCCTACTCCTAGTTAGAGTATTTTCAAAATACAGGCCCAAAACATGCTGAAAATCGATATTTTAGGTGCCCAAAGTCTATATGTGCATGCATCTTCTGTACCCGTTTATATCTCAAATTCAGGCTCAAAAAACACCCGAAGATTCGGTATTTTTGGGTCTTAGAAGCGATCTGTACATCTCTACACCTAGTTAGAATGTTTTCAAGATACAGACCCAAAACATGCTCAAAATCGATATTTTAGGTGTCCAAAAGTCAATATATGCATGCATCTTCTGAACCCGTTTATATCTCAAATTCAGGCTCAAAACACCTGAAAATTCGATATTTTGGGGTCCCAGAAGCGATCTGTACATGCTTACTCAGTGCTAGAATATTTTCAAAATATAGGCCCAAAACATGCTAAAAATCGATATTTTAGGTGCCCAAAGTCGATATCTCAAATTCAGGCCCAAAACACCCAAAAATTCGATATTTTGGGGTCCCAGAAGCGATCTGTACATGCCTACTCCTTGTTAAAGTATTTTCAATATACAGGCCTAAAACATACTGAAAATCGATCTTTTAGGTGCCGAAAAGTCGATATGTGTATGCATCTTCTGTACCCATTTATATCCAGAATTCAACCTCAAAACAACCGAAAATTCGATATTTTTGGGTCCCAGAAGCAATCTGTACATGCCTACTCAGTGCTAAAAATTTTTCAAAATATAGGCTCAAAACATGCTAAAAATCGATATTTTAGGTGCCCAAAAGTCAATATCTGCATGCATCTTCTGAACCCGTTTATATCACAAATTCAGGCTCAAAACACCCGAAAATTCGATATTTTGGGGTCCCAGAAGTGATGTGTACATGCCTACTTAGTGCTAGAATATTTTCAAAATATAGGCCCAAAACATGCTAAAAATCGATATTTTAGGTGCCCAAAGTCGATATCTCAAATTCAGGCCCAAAACACCCGAAAATTCGATATTTTGGGGTACCAGAAGCGAACTGTACATGCCTACTCCGTGTTAGAGTATTTTCAAAATACAGGCCCAAGACATACTGAAAATCGATCATTTAGGTTCCTAAAAGTCGATATGTGCATGCATCTTCTGTAACTGTTTATATCTCAAATTCTGGCTCCAAACACCCGAAAATTCGATATTTTGGGGTCTCAGAAGCGATCTGTACTTGCCTACTCCATGTTAGAGTATTTTCAAAATACAGGCCCAAAACAAGCTGAAAATCGATATTTTAGGTGACGAAAATCAATATGTGTCTGCATCTTCTGCACCCGTTTATATCCCAAATTCAACCTCAAAACACCCGAAAATTCGATATTTTTGGGTCCCAGAAGCGATCTGTACATGCCTACTCAGTGCTAGAATGTTTTCAAAATATAGGCTCAAAACATGCTAAAAATCGATATTTTAAGTGTCCAAAGTCGATATGTTCATGCATCTTCTGTACCCGTTTATATCTCAAATTAAGGCTCACAACACCCGAAAATTCGATGTTTTTGGGTCCCAGAAGCGATCTGTACAGGCCTACTCCTAGTTAGAGTATTTTCAAAATACAGGCCCAAAACATGCTGAAAATCGATATTTTAGGTGCCCAAAGTCTATATGTGCATGCATCTTCTGTACCCGTTTATATCTCAAATTCAGGCTCAAAACACCCGAAGATTCGGTATTTTTGGGTCTTAGAAGCGATCTGTACATCTCTACACCTAGTTAGAATGTTTTCAAGATACAGACCCAAAACATGCTCAAAATCGATATTTTAGGTGTCCAAAAGTCAATATATGCATGCATCTTCTGAACCCGTTTATATCTCAAATTCAGGCTCAAAACACCCGAAAATTCGATATTTTGGGGTCCCAGAAGCGATCTGTACATGCTTACTCAGTGCTAGAATATTTTCAAAATATAGGCCCAAAACATGCTAAAACTCGATATTTTAGGTGCCCAAAGTCGATATCTCAAATTCAGGCCCAAAACACCCAAAAATTCGATATTTTGGGGTCCCAGAAGCGATCTGTACATGCCTACTCCGTGTTAAAGTATTTTCAATATACAGGCCTAAAACATACTGAAAATCGATCTTTTAGGTGCCGAAAAGTAGATATGTGCATGCATCTTCTGTACCCGTTTATATCCAAAATTCAACCTCAAAACAACCGAAAATTCAATATTTTTGGGTCCCAGAAGCGATCTGTACATGCCTACTCAGTGCTAAAATTTTTTCAAAATATAGGATCAAAACATGCTAAAAATCGATATTTTAAGTGTCCAAAGTCGATATGTGCATGCATCATCTGTACCCGTTTATATCTCAAATTCAGGCTCAAAACACCCGAAAATTCGATATTTTGGGGTCCCAGAAGTGATCTGTACATGCCTACTTAGTGCTAGAATATTTTCAAAATATAGGCCCAAAACATGCTAAAAATCGATGATTTAGGTGCCCAAAGTCGATATCTCAAATTCAGGCCCAAAACACCCGAAAATTCAATATTTGGGGGTCCCAGAAGCGAACTGTACATGCCTACTCCGTGTTAGAGTATTTTCAAAATACAGGCCCAAGACATACTAAAAAACGATCATTTAGGTACCTAAAAGTCGATATGTGCATGCATCTTCTGTAACTGTTTATATCTCAAATTCAGGCTCCAAACACCCGAAAATTCGATATTTTGGGGTCCCAGAAGCGATATGTACTTGCCTACTCCATGTTAGACTATTTTCAAAATACGGGCCCAAAACAAGCTGAAAATCGATATTTTAGGTGACGAAAGTCAATATGTGTCTCCATCTTCTGCACCCGTTTATATCCCAAATTCAACCTCAAAACACCCTAAAATTCGATATTTTTGGGTCCCAGAAGCGATCTGTACATGCCTACTCAGTGCTAGAATGTTTTCAAAATATAGGCTCAAAACATGCTAAAAATCGATATTTTAAGTGCCCAAAGTCGATATGTGCATGCATCATCTGTACTCGTTTATATCTCAAATTCAGGCTGAAAACACCCGAAAATTCGATATTTTTGGGTCCCAGAAGCGATCTGTACATGCTTACTCAGTGCTAGAATATTTTCAAAATATAGGCCCAAAACATGCTAAAAATCGATATTTTAGGTGCCCAAAGCCGATATCTCAAATTTAGGCGCAAAACACCCAAAAATTCGATATTTTAGGGTCCCAGAAGCGAACTGTACATGCCTACTCCGTGTTAGAGTATTTTCAATATACAGGCCCAAAACATACTGAAAATCGATCTTTCAGGTGCCCAAAAGTCGATATGTGCATGCATCTTCTGTACCCGTTTATATCTCAAATTCAGGCTCCAAACACCCGAAAATTCGATATTTTGGGGTCCCGGAAGCGATCTGTACATGCCTACTCAGATGCAGGCCCAAAACATGCTGAAAATTGATATTTTAGGTGCCCAAAGTCAACATGTGTATGCATCTTCTGCACTCGTTTATATCTCAAATTCAACCTCAAAACACCCGAAAATTCGATAGTTTTGGGTCTCAGAAGCGATCTGTACATGTCTAGTTAGTGCTAGAATGTTTTCAAAATATAGGCTCAAAACATGCTAAAAATTGATATTTTAAGTGTCCAAAGTCGATATTTGCATGCATCTTCTGTACCCGTTTATATCTCAAATTCAGGCTCAAAACACCCGAAAATTCGATATTTTTGGGTCCCAGAAGCGATCTGTACATGCCTACTCCTAGTTAGAGTTTTTTCAAATTACAGGCCCAAAACATGCTGAAAATCGATATTTTAGGTGCCCAAAGTCAATATTATATGTGCATGCATCTTCTGTACCCATTTATATCTTAAATTCAGGCTCAAAACACCCGAAAATTCGATATTTTGGTGTCCCAGAAGCGATCTGTACATGCTTACTCAGTGCTAGAATATTTTCAAAATATAGGCCCAAAACATGCTAAAAATCGATATTTTAGGTGCCCAAAGTCGATATCTCAAATTCAGGCCAAAAACACCCAAAAATTCGATTTTTTGGGGTCCCAGAAGCGATCTGTACATGCCTACTCCGTGTTAGAGTATTTTCAATATACAGGCCCAAAACATACTGAAAATCGATCTTTTAAGTGCCCAAAAGTCGATATGTGCATGCATCTTCTGTACACGTTTATATCCCAAATTCAACCTCAAAACACCCGAAAATTCGATATTTTGGGTTCCCAGAAGCGATCTGTACATGCCTACTCAGGTCTAGAATTTTTTCGAAATATAGGCTCAAAACATGCTAAAAATCGATATTTTAAGTGTCCAAAGTCGATATGTGCATGCATCATCTGTACCCGTTTATATCTCAAATTCAGTCTCAAAACACCCGAAAATTCTATATTTTGGGGTCCCAGAAGTGATCTGTATATGCCTACTTAGTGCTAGGATATTTTCAAAATATAGGCCCAAAACATGCTAAAAATCGATATTTTAGGTGCCCAAAGTCGATATCTCAAATTCAGGCCCAAAACACCCGAAAAATCGATATTTTGGGGTGCCAGAAGCGAACTGTAGATGCCTACTCCGTGTTAGAGTATTTTCAAAATACAGGCCCAAATCATACTGAAAATCGATCATTTAGGTACCTAAAAGTCGATAAGTGGATGCATCTTCTGTACCCGTTTATATCTCAAATTCAGGCACCAAACACCCGAAAATTCGATATTTTGGGGTCCCAGAAGCGATCTGTACTTGCCTACTCCGTGTTAGAGTATTTTCAAAATACAGGCCCAAAACAAGCTGAAAATCGATATTTTAGGTGACGAAAGTCAATATGTGTATGCATCTTCTGCACCCGTTTATATCCCAAATTCAACCTCAAAACACCCGAAAATTCGATGTTTTTGGGTCCCAGAAGCGATCTGTACATGCATACTCAGTGCTAGAATGTTTTCAAAATATAGGCTCAAAACATGCTAAAAATCGATATTTTAAGTGTCCAAAGTCGAAATGTGCATGCATCATCTGTACCCGTTTATATCTCAAATTCAGGCTCAAAACACCCGAAAATTCGATATTTTTGGGTCCCAGAAGTGATCTGTACATGCCTACTTAGTGCTAGAATATTTTCAAAATATAGGCCCAAAACATGCTAAAAACCGATATTTTAGGTGCCCAAAGTCGATATCTCAAATTCAGGCCTAAAGCACCCGAAAATTCGATATTTGGGGGTCCCAGAAGCGAACTGTACATGCCTACTCCGTGTTAGAGTATTTTCAAAATACAGACCCAAAACATACTGAAAAACGATCTTTTAGGTGCCCAAAAGTCGATATGTGCATGCATCTTCGGTACCCGTTTATATCTCAAATTCAGGCTCCAAACACCCGAAAATTCGATATTTTGGGGTCTCAGAAGCGATCTGTACATGCCTACTCAGATGCAGGACCAAAACATGCTGAAAATCGATATTTTAGGTGCACAAAGTCAACATGTGTATGCATCTTCTGCACTCGTTTATATCTCAAATTCAACCTCAAAACACTCTAAAATTCGATAATTTTTTGTCGCAGAAGCGATCTGTACATGTCTAGTCAGTGCTAGAATGTTTTCAAAATACAGGCCCAAAACATGCTGAAATCGATATTTTAGGTGCCCAAAGTCCATATGTGTATGCATCTTCTGTACCGGTTTATATCTTAAATTCAGGCTCAAAACACCCGAAAATTCGGTATTTTTGGGTCCTAGAAGCGATCTGTACATCTCTACACCTAGTTAGAATGTTTTCAAGATACAGACCCAAAACATGCTCAAAATCGATATTTTAGGTGCCCAAAAGTCAATATGTGCATTCATCTTCTGTACCCGTTTATATCTCAAATTCAGGCTCAAAACACCCGAAAATTCGATATTTTGGGGTCCCAGAAGCGATCTGTACATGCTTACTCAGTGCTAGAATATTTTCAAAATATAGGCCCAAAACATGCTAAAAATCGATATTTTATGTGCCCAAAGTCGATATCTCAAATTCAGGCCCAAAACACCCGAAAATTCGATATTTTGGGGTCCCAGAAGCGAACTGTACATGCCTACTCCGTGTTAGAGTATTTTCAAAATACAGGCCCAAAACATACTGAAAATCGATCTTTTAGGTGCCCAAAAGTCGATATGTGCATGCATCTTCTGTAACCGTTTATATCCCAAATTCAACCTCAAAACACCCGAAAATTCGATATTTTGGGGTCCCAGAAGTGATCTGTACATGCCTACTTAGTGCTAGAATATTTTCAAAATATAGGCCCAAAACATGCTAAAAATCGATATTTTAGGTACCCAAAGTCGATATCTCAAATTCAGACCCAAAATACCCGAAAATTCGATATTTTGGGGTCCCAGAAGCGAACTGTACATGCCTACTCCGTGTTAGAGTATTTTCAAAATACAGGCCCAAAACATACTGAAAATCGATCATTTAGGTGCCCAAAAGTCGATATGTGCATGCATCTTCTGTACCCGTTTATATCTCAAATTCACGCTCCAAACACCCGAAAATTCGATATTTTGGGGTCCCAGAAGCGATCTGTACATGCCTACTCAGATGCAGGCCCAAAACATGCTGAAAATCGATATTTTAGGTGCCCAAAGTCAACATGTGTATGCATCTTCTGCACTCGTTTATATCTCAAATTCAGGCTCAAAACACCCGAAAATTCTATAATTTTGGGTCTCAGAAGCGATCTGTACATGTCTAGTTAGTGCTAGAATGTTTTCAAAATATAGGCTCAAAACATGCTAAAAATTGATATTTTAAGTGTCCAAAGTCGATATTTGCATGCATCTTCTGTACCCGTTTATATCTCAAATTCAGGCTCAAAACACCCGAAAATTCGATATTTTTGGGTCCCAGAAGCGATCTGTACATGCCTACTCCTAGTTAGAGTTTTTTCAAATTACAGGCCCAAAACATGCTGAAAATCGATATTTTAGGTGCCCAAAGTCAATATTATATGTGCATGCATCTTCTGTACCCATTTATATCTTAAATTCAGGCTCAAAACACCCGAAAATTCGATATTTTGGTGTCCCACAAGCGATCTGTACATGCTTACTCAGTGCTAGAATATTTTCAAAATATAGGCCCAAAACATGCTAAAAATCGATATTTTAGGTGCCCAAAGTCGATATCTCAAATTCAGGCCAAAAACACCCAAAAATTCGATTTTTTGGGGTCCCAGAAGCGATCTGTACATGCCTACTCCGTGTTAGAGTATTTTCAATATACAGGCCCAAAACATACTGAAAATCGATCTTTTAAGTGCCCAAAAGTCGATATGTGCATGCATCTTCTGTACACGTTTATATCCCAAATTCAACCTCAAAACACCCGAAAATTCGATATTTTGGGTTCCCAGAAGCGATCTGTACATGCCTACTCAGGTCTAGAATTTTTTCGAAATATAGGCTCAAAACATGCTAAAAATCGATATTTTAAGTGTCCAAAGTCGATATGTGCATGCATCATCTGTACCCGTTTATATCTCAAATTCAGTCTCAAAACACCCGAAAATTCTATATTTTGGGGTCCCAGAAGTGATCTGTATATGCCTACTTAGTGCTAGAATATTTTCAAAATATAGGCCCAAAACATGCTAAAAATCGATATTTTAGGTGCCCAAAGTCAATATCTCAAATTCAGGCCCAAAACACCCGAAAAATCGATATTTTGGGGTGCCAGAAGCGAACTGTAGATGCCTACTCCGTGTTAGAGTATTTTCAAAATACAGGCCCAAATCATACTGAAAATCGATCATTTAGGTACCTAAAAGTCTATAAGTGGATGCATCTTCTGTACCCGTTTATATCTCAAATTCAGGCACCAAACACCCGAAAATTCGATATTTTGGGGTCCCAGAAGCGATCTGTACTTGCCTACTCCGTGTTAGAGTATTTTCAAAATACAGGCCCAAAACAAGCTGAAAATCGATATTTTAGGTGACGAAAGTCAATATGTGTATGCATCTTCTGCACCCGTTTATATCCCAAATTCAACCTCAAAACACCCGAAAATTCGATGTTTTTGGGTCCCAGAAGCGATCTGTACATGCATACTCAGTGCTAGAATGTTTTCAAAATATAGGCTCAAAACATGCTAAAAATCGATATTTTAAGTGTCCAAAGTCGAAATGTGCATGCATCATCTGTACCCGTTTATATCTCAAATTCAGGCTCAAAACACCCGAAAATTCGATATTTTTGGGTCCCAGAAGTGATCTGTACATGCCTACTTAGTGCTAGAATATTTTCAAAATATAGGCCCAAAACATGCTAAAAACCGATATTTTAGGTGCCCAAAGTCGATATCTCAAATTCAGGCCTAAAGCACCCGAAAATTCGATATTTGGGGGTCCCAGAAGCGAACTGTACATGCCTACTCCGTGTTAGAGTATTTTCAAAATACAGACCCAAAACATACTGAAAAACGATCTTTTAGGTGCCCAAAAGTCGATATGTGCATGCATCTTCGGTACCCGTTTATATCTCAAATTCAGGCTCCAAACACCCGAAAATTCGATATTTTGGGGTCTCAGAAACGATCTGTACATGCCTACTCAGATGCAGGACCAAAACATGCTGAAAATCGATATTTTAGGTGCACAAAGTCAACATGTGTATGCATCTTCTGCACTCGTTTATATCTCAAATTCAACCTCAAAACACTCTAAAATTCGATAATTTTTTGTCGCAGAAGCGATCTGTACATGTCTAGTCAGTGCTAGAATGTTTTCAAAATACAGGCCCAAAACATGCTGAAATCGATATTTTAGGTGCCCAAAGTCCATATGTGTATGCATCTTCTGTACCGGTTTATATCTTAAATTCAGGCTCAAAACACCCGAAAATTCGGTATTTTTGGGTCCTAGAAGCGATCTGTACATCTCTACACCTAGTTAGAATGTTTTCAAGATACAGACCCAAAACATGCTCAAAATCGATATATTAGGTGCCCAAAAGTCAATATGTGCATTCATCTTCTGTACCCGTTTATATCTCAAATTCAGGCTCAAAACACCCGAAAATTCGATATTTTGGGGTCCCAGAAGCGATCTGTACATGCTTACTCAGTGCTAGAATATTTTCAAAATATAGGCCCAAAACATGCTAAAAATCGATATTTTATGTGCCCAAAGTCGATATCTCAAATTCAGGCCCAAAACACCCGAAAATTCGATATTTTGGGGTCCCAGAAGCGAACTGTACATGCCTACTCCGTGTTAGAGTATTTTCAAAATACAGGCCCAAAACATACTGAAAATCGATCTTTTAGGTGCCCAAAAGTCGATATGTGCATGCATCTTCTGTAACCGTTTATATCCCAAATTCAACCTCAAAACACCCGAAAATTCGATATTTTGGGGTCCCAGAAGTGATCTGTACATGCCTACTTAGTGCTAGAATATTTTCAAAATATAGGCCCAAAACATGCTAAAAATCGATATTTTAGGTACCCAAAGTCGATATCTCAAATTCAGACCCAAAATACCCGAAAATTCGATATTTTGGGGTCCCAGAAGCGAACTGTACATGCCTACTCCGTGTTAGAGTATTTTCAAAATACAGGCCCAAAACATACTGAAAATCGATCATTTAGGTGCCCAAAAGTCGATATGTGCATGCATCTTCTGTACCCGTTTATATCTCAAATTCACGCTCCAAACACCCGAAAATTCGATATTTTGGGGTCCCAGAAGCGATCTGTACATGCCTACTCAGATGCAGGCCCAAAACATGCTGAAAATCGATATTTTAGGTGCCCAAAGTCAACATGTGTATGCATCTTCTGCACTCGTTTATATCTCAAATTCAGGCTCAAAACACCCGAAAATTCGATAATTTTGGGTCTCAGAAGCGATCTGTACATGTCTAGTTAGTGCTAGAATGTTTTCAAAATATAGGCTCAAAACATGCTAAAAATTGATATTTTAAGTGTCCAAAGTCGATATTTGCATGCATCTTCTGTACCCGTTTATATCTCAAATTCAGGCTCAAAACACCCGAAAATTCGATATTTTTGGGTCCCAGAAGCGATCTGTACATGCCTACTCCTAGTTAGAGTTTTTTCAAATTACAGGCCCAAAACATGCTGAAAATCGATATTTTAGGTGCCCAAAGTCAATATTATATGTGCATGCATCTTCTGTACCCATTTATATCTTAAATTCAGGCTCAAAACACCCGAAAATTCGATATTTTGGTGTCCCAGAAGCGATCTGTACATGCTTACTCAGTGCTAGAATATTTTCAAAATATAGGCCCAAAACATGCTAAAAATCGATATTTTAGGTGCCCAAAGTCGATATCTCAAATTCAGGCCAAAAACACCCAAAAATTCGATTTTTTGGGGTCCCAGAAGCGATCTGTACATGCCTACTCCGTGTTAGAGTATTTTCAATATACAGGACCAAAACATACTGAAAATCGATCTTTTAAGTGCCCAAAAGTCGATATGTGCATGCATCTTCTGTACACGTTTATATCCCAAATTCAACCTCAAAACACCCGAAAATTCGATATTTTGGGTTCCCAGAAGCGATCTGTACATGCCTACTCAGGTCTAGAATTTTTTCGAAATATAGGCTCAAAACATGCTAAAAATCGATATTTTAAGTGTCCAAAGTCGATATGTGCATGCATCATCTGTACCCGTTTATATCTCAAATTCAGTCTCAAAACACCCGAAAATTCTATATTTTGGGGTCCCAGAAGTGATCTGTATATGCCTACTTAGTGCTAGAATATTTTCAAAATATAGGCCCAAAACATGCTAAAAATCGATATTTTAGGTGCCCAAAGTCGATATCTCAAATTCAGGCCCAAAACACCCGAAAAATCGATATTTTGGGGTGCCAGAAGCGAACTGTAGATGCCTACTCCGTGTTAGAGTATTTTCAAAATACAGGCCCAAATCATACTGAAAATCGATCATTTAGGTACCTAAAAGTCGATAAGTGGATGCATCATCTGTACCCGTTTATATCTCAAATTCAGGCACCAAACACCCGAAAATTCGATATTTTGGGGTCCCAGAAGCGATCTGTACTTGCCTACTCCGTGTTAGAGTATTTTCAAAATACAGGCCCAAAACAAGCTGAAAATCGATATTTTAGGTGACGAAAGTCAATATGTGTATGCATCTTCTGCAACCTTTTATATCCCAAATTCAACCTCAAAACACCCGAAAATTCGTTGTTTTTGGGTCCCAGAAGCGATCTGTACATGCATACTCCGTGTTAGAGTATTTTCAAAATACAGACCCAAAACATACTGAAAAACGATCTTTTAGGTGCCCAAAAGTCGATATGTGCATGCATCTTCGGTACCCGTTTATATCTCAAATTCAGGCTCAAAACACCCGAAAATTCGATATTTTGGGGTCTCAGAAGCGATCTGTACATGCCTACTCAGATGCAGGACCAAAACATGCTGAAAATCGATATTTTAGGTGCACAAAGTCAACATGTGTATGCATCTTCTGCACTCGTTTATATCTCAAATTCAACCTCAAAACACTCTAAAATTCGATAATTTTTTGTCGCAGAAGCGATCTGTACATGTCTAGTCAGTGCTAGAATGTTTTCAAAATACAGGCCCAAAACATGCTGAAATCGATATTTTAGGTGCCCAAAGTCCATATGTGTATGCATCTTCTGTACCGGTTTATATCTTAAATTCAGGCTCAAAACACCTGAAAATTCGGTATTTTTGGGTCCTAGAAGCGATCTGTACATCTCTACACCTAGTTAGAATGTTTTCAAGATACAGACCCAAAACATGCTCAAAATCGATATTTTAGGTGCCCAAAAGTCAATATGTGCATTCATCTTCTGTACCCGTTTATATCTCAAATTCAGGCTCAAAACACCCGAAAATTCGATATTTTGGGGTCCCAGAAGCGATCTGTACATGCTTACTCAGTGCTAGAATATTTTCAAAATATAGGCCCAAAACATGCTAAAAATCGATATTTTATGTGCCCAAAGTCGATATCTCAAATTCAGGCCCAAAACACCCGAAAATTCGATATTTTGGGGTCCCAGAAGCGAACTGTACATGCCTACTCCGTGTTAGAGTATTTTCAAAATACAGGCCCAAAACATACTGAAAATCGATCTTTTAGGTGCCCAAAAGTCGATATGTGCATGCATCTTCTGTAACCGTTTATATCCCAAATTCAACCTCAAAACACCCGAAAATTCGATATTTTGGGGTCCCAGAAGTGATCTGTACATGCCTACTTAGTGCTAGAATATTTTCAAAATATAGGCCCAAAACATGCTAAAAATCGATATTTTAGGTGCCCAAAGTCGATATCTCAAATTCAGACCCAAAATACCCGAAAATTCGATATTTTGGGGTCCCAGAAGCGAACTGTACATGCCTACTCCGTGTTAGAGTATTTTCAAAATACAGGCCCAAAACATACTGAAAATCGATCATTTAGGTGCCCAAAAGTCGATATGTGCATGCATCTTCTGTACCCGTTTATATCTCAAATTCACGCTCCAAACACCCGAAAATTCGATATTTTGGGGTCCCAGAAGCGATCTGTACATGCCTACTCAGATGCAGGCCCAAAACATGCTGAAAATCGATATTTTAGGTGCCCAAAGTCAACATGTGTATGCATCTTCTGCACTCGTTTATATCTCAAATTCAGGCTCAAAACACCCGAAAATTCGATATTTTTGGGTCCCAGAAGCGATCTGTACATGCCTACTCCTAGTTAGAGTATTTTAAAAAAAACAGGCCCAAAAAATGCTGAAAATCGATATTTTAGGTGCCCAAAGTCAATATGTGCATGCATCTTCTGTACCCGTTTATATCTCAAATTCAGGCTCAAAACACCCGAAAATTCGGTATTTTTGGGTCCTAGAAGCGATCTGTACATCTCTACACCTAGTTAGAATGTTTTCAAGATACAGACCCAAAACATGCTCAAAATCGATATTTTAGGTGCCCAAAAGTCGATATGTGCATGCATCTTCTGTACCCGTTTATATCACAAATTCAACCTCAAAACACCCGAAAATTCGATATTTTTGGGTCCCAGAAGCGATCTGTACATGCCTACTCAGCGCTAGAATGTTTTCAAAATATAGGCTCAAAACATGCTAAAAATCGATATTTTAAGTGTTCAAAGTCGATATGTGCATGTATCATCTGTACCCGTTTATATCTCAAATTCAGGCTCAAAACACCCAAAAATTCGATATTTTGGGGTCCCAGAAGTGATCTCTACATGCCTACTTAGTGCTAGAATATATTCAAAATATAGGCCTAAAACATGCTAAAAATCGATATTTTAGGTGCCCAAAGTGGATATCTCAAATTCCGGCCCAAAACTCCCGAAAATTCTATATTTGGGGTTCCCAGAAGCGAACTGTACATGCCTACTTCGTGTTAGAGTATTTTCAAAATACCGGCCCAAAACACACTGAAAATTGATCATTTAGGTACCTAAAAGTCGATATGTGCAGGCATCTTCTGTACCCGTTTATATCTCAAATTCAGGCTCCAAACAACCGAAAATTCGATATTTTGGGTCGCAGAAGCGATCTGTACGTGCCTACTCCGTGTTAGAGTATTTTCAAAATACAGGCCCAAAACAAGCTAAAAATCGATATTTTAGGTGCCCAAAGTCGATATCTCAAATTCCGGCCCAAAACTCCCGAAAATTCTATATTTGGGGTTCCCAGAAGCGAACTGTACATGCCTACTTCGTGTTAGAGTATTTTCAAAATACCGGCCCAAAACACACTGAAAATTGATCATTTAGGTACCTAAAAGTCGATATGTGCAGGCATCTTCTGTACCCGTTTATATCTCAAATTCAGGCTCCAAACAACCGAAAATTCGATATTTTGGGTCGCAGAAGCGATCTGTACGTGCCTACTCCGTGTTAGAGTATTTTCAAAATACAGGCCCAAAACAAGCTAAAAATCGATATTTTAGGTGCCCAAAGTCGATATCTCAAATTCCGGCCCAAAACTCCCGAAAATTCGATATTTGGGGTTCCCAGAAGCGAACTGTACATGCCTACTCCGTGTTAGAGTATTTTCAAAATACCGGCCCAAAACATACTGTAAAATTGATCATTTAGGTACCTAAAAGTCGATATGTGCATGCATCTTCTGTACCCGTTTATATCTCAAATTCAGGCTGCAAACACCCGAAAATTCGATATTTTGGGTCCCAAAAGCGATCTGTACGTGCCTACTCCGTGTTAAAGTATTTTCAAAATACAGACCCAAAACAAGCTGAAAATCGATATTTTAGGTGACGAAAGTCAATATGTGTATGCATCTTCTGCACCCGTTTATATCCCAAATTCAACCTTAAAAACACCCGAAAATTCAATATATTTGTGTCCCAGAAGCGATCTGTACATGCCTACTCAGTGTTAGAATGTTTTCAAAATATAGGCTCAAAACATGCTAAAAATCGATATTTTAAGTTTCCAAACTCGATATGTGCATGCATCATTTGTACCCGATTATATCTCAAATTCAGGCTCAAAACACCCGAAAATTCGATATTTTGGGGTCCCAGAAGTGATCTGTACATGCCTACTTAGTGCTAGAATATTTTCAAAATATAGGCCCAAAACATGCTAAAAATCGATATTTTAGGTGCCCAAAGTCGATATCTAAAATTCAGGCCCAAAACATCCGAAAATTCGATATTTTAAGGATCCCAGAAGCGAATTGTACATGACTACTACTCCGTGTTATAGTATTTTCAAAATACAGGACAAAAACATACTGAAAATCGATCTTTTAGGTGCCTAAAAGTCGATTTGTGCATGCATCTTCTGTACCCGTTTATATCTCAAATTCAGGCTCCAAACACCCGAAAATTCGATATTTTGGGGTCCCAGAAGCGATCTGTACATGTCTAGTCAGTGCTAGAATGTTTTCAAAATATAGAGTCAAAACATGCTAAAAATCGATATTTTAAGTGTCCAAAGTCGATATGTGCATGCATCTTCAGTACCCGTTTATATCTCAAATTCAGGCTCAAAACACCCGAAAATTCGATATTTTTGGGTCCAAGAAGCGATCTGTACATGGCTACTCCTAGTTAGAGTATTTTCAAAATACAGGCCCAAAACATGCTGAAAATCGATATTTTAGGTGCCCAAAGTCAATATGTGCATGCATCTTCTGTACCCGTTTATATCTCAAATTCAGGCTCAAAACACCCGAAAATTCGTTATTTTTGGGTCCTAGAAGCGATCTGTACATTTCTACACCTAGTTAGAATGTTTTCAAGATACAGAACCAAAACATGCTCAAAATCGATATTTTAGGTGCCCAAAAGTCGATATGTGCATGCATCTTCTGTACCCGTTTATATCCCAAATTCAACCTCAAAACACCCAAAAATTCGATATTTTGGGGTCCCAGAAGCGATCTGTACATGCCTACTCAGTGCTAGAATGTTTTCAAAATATAGGCTCAAAACATGCTAAAAATCGATATTTTAAGTGTTCAAAGTCGATATGTGCATGTATCATCTGTACCCGTTTATATCTCAAATTCAGGCTCAAAACACCCGAAAATTCGATATTTTGGGGTCCCAGAAGCGATCTGTACATGCCTACTTAGTGCTAGAATATATTCAAAATATAGGCCCAAAACATGCTAAAAATCGATATTTTAGGTGCCCAAAGTCGATATCTCAAATTCAGGCCCAAAACACCCGAAAATTCGATATTTGGGGGTCCCAGAAGCGAACTGTACATGCCTACTCCGTGTTAGAGTATTTTCAAAATACCGTCCCAAAACATACTGAAAATTGACCTAAAAGTCGATATGTGCATGCATCTTCTGTACCCGTTTATATCTCAAATTCAGGCTCCAAACACCCGAAAATTCGATATTTTGGGGTCCCAGAAGCGATCTGTACTTGCCTACTCCGTGTTAGAGTATTTTCAAAATACAGGCTCACAACATGCTGAAAATCGATATTTTAAGTGTCCAAACTCGATATGTGCATGCATCATTTGTACCCGATTATATCTCAAATTCAGGCTCAAAACACCCGAAAATTCGATATTTTTGGGTCCCAGAAGTGATCTGTACATGCCTACTTAGTGCTAGAATATTTTCAAAATATAGGCCCAAAACATGCTAAAAATCGATATTTTAGGTGCCCAAAGTCGATATCTCAAATTCAGGCCCAAAACACCCGAAAATTCAATATTTTAAGGGTCCCAGAAGCGAATTGTACATGACTACTACTCCGTATTTGAGTATTTTCAAAATACAGGCCCAAAACATACTGAAAATCGATCTTTTAGGTGCCTAAAAGTCGATTTGTGCATGCATCTTCTGTACCCGTTTATATCTCAAATTCAGGCTCCAAACACCCGAAAATTCGATATTTTGGGGTCCCAGAAGCGATCTGTACATGTCTAGTCAGTGCTAGAATGTTTTCAAAACATAGACTCAAAACATGCTAAAAATCGATATTTTAAGTGTCCAAAGTCGATATGTGCATGCATCTTAAGTACCCGTTTATATCTCAAATTCAGGCTCAAAACACCCGAAAATTCGATATTTTTGGGTCCCAGAAACGATCTGTACATGCCTACTCCTAGTTAGAGTATTTTCAAAATACAGGCCCAAAACATGCTGAAAATCGATATTTTAGGTGCCCAAAGTCAATATGTGCATGCATCTTCTGTACCCGTTTATATCCCAAATTCAACCTCAAAACACCCAAAAATTCGATATTTTGGGGTCCCAGAAGCGATCTGTACATGCCTACTCAGTGCTAGAATGTTTTCAAAATATAGGCTCAAAACATGCTAAAAATCGATATTTTAAGTGTTCAATGTCGATATGTGCATGTATCATCTGTACCCGTTTATATCTCAAATTCAGGCTCAAAACACCCGAAAATTCGATATTTTGGGGTCCCAGAAGTGATCTGTACATGCCTACTTAGTGCTAGAATATATTCAAAATATAGGCCCAAAACATGCTAAAAATCGATATTTTAGGTGCCCAAAGTCGATATCTCAAATTCAGGCCCAAAACACCCGAAAATTCGATATTTGGGGGTCCCAGAAGCGAACTGTACATGCCTACTCCGTGTTAGAGTATTTTCAAAATACCGGCCCAAAACATACTGAAAATTGACCTAAAAGTCGATATGTGCATGCATCTTCTGTACCCTATTATATCTCAAATTCAGGCTCCAAACACTCGAAAATTCGATATTTTGGGGTCCCAGAAGCGATCTGTACTTGCCTACTCCGTGTTAGAGTATTTTCAAAATACAGGCCCACAACATGCTGAAAATCGATATTTTAGGTGACGAAAGTCAATATGTGTATGCATCTTCTGCACCCGTTTATATCCCAAATTCAACCTCAAAACACCCGAAAATTCGATATTTTTGGGTCCCAGAAGCGATCTGTACATGCCTACTCAGTGCTAGAATGTTTTCAAAATATAGGCTCAAAACATGCTAAAAATCGATATTTTAAGTGTCCAAACTCGATATGTTCATGCATCATCTGTACCCTTTTATATCTCAAATTCAGGCTCAAAACACCCGAAAATTCGATATTTTTGGGTCCCAGAAGTGATCTGTACATGCCTACTTAGTGCTAGAATATTTTCAAAATATAGGCCCAAAACATGCTAAAAATCGATATTTTAGGTGCCCAAAGTCGATATCTCAAATTCTGGCCCAAAACACCCGAAAATTCGATATTTTGGGGTCACAGAAGCGAACTGTACATGCCTACTCCGTGTAAGAGTATTATCTAAATACAGGCCCAAAACATACTGAAAATCGATCTTTTAGGTGCCCAAAAGTCGATATGTGCATGCATCTTCTGTACCCGTTTATATCTCAAATTTAGGCTCCAAACACGCGAAAATTCGATATTTTGTGGTCCCAGAAGCGATCTGTACATGCCTACTCAGATGCAGGCCCAAAACATGCTGAAAATCGATATTTTAGGTGCCCAAAGTCAACATGTGTATGCATCTTATTAACTCGTTTATATCTCAAATTCAACCTCAAAACACCCGAAAATTCGATAATTTTGGGTCCCAGAAGCGATCTGTACATGTCTAGTCAGTGCTAGAATGTTTTCAAAATATAGGCTCAAAACATGCTAAAAATCGATATTTTAAGTGTCCAAAGTCGATATGTGCATGCATCTTCTGTACCCGTTTATATCTCAAATTCAGGCTCAAAACACCCGAAAATTCGATATTTTTGGGTCCCAGAAGCGATCTGTACATGCCTACTCCTAGTTAGAGTATTTAAAAAAAAACAGGCCCAAAACATGCTGAAAATCGATATTTTAGGTGCCCAAAGTCAATATGTGCATGCATCTTCTGTACCCGTTTATATCTCAAATTCAGGCTCAAAACACCCGAAAATTCGGTATTTTTGGGTCCTAGAAGCGATCTGTACATCTCTACACTTAGTTAGAATGTTTTCAAGATACAGACCCAAAACATGCTGAAAATCGATATTTTAGGTGCCCAAAAGTCGATGTGTGCATGCATCTTCTGTACTCGTTTATATCACAAATTCAACCTCAAAACACCCGAAAATTCGATATTTTTGGGTCCCAGAAGCGATCTGTACATGCCTACTCAGTGCTAGAATGTTTTCAAAATATAGGCTCAAAACATGCTAAAAATCGATATTTTAAGTGTTCAAAGTCGATATGTGCATGTATCATCTGTACCCGTTTATATCTCAAATTCAGGCTCAAAACACCCGAAAATTCGATATTTTGGGGTCCCAGAAGTGATCTGTACATGCCTACTTAGTGCTAGAATATATTCAAAATATAGGCCCAAAACATGCTAAAAATCGATATTTTAGGTGCCCAAAGTCGATATCTCAAATTCAGGCCCAAAACACCCGAAAATTCGATATTTGGGGGTCCCAGAAGCGAACTGTACATGCCTACTCCGTGTTAGAGTATTTTCAAAATACCGGCCCAAAACATACTGAAAATTGACCTAAAAGTCGATATGTGCATGCATCTTCTGTACCCGTTTATATCTCAAATTCAGGCTCCAAACACCAGAAAATTCGATATTTTGGGGTCCCAGAAGCGATCTGTACTTGCCTACTCCGTGGTAGAGTATTTTCAAAATACAGGCCCACAACATGCTGAAAATCGATATTTTAGGTGACGAAAGTCAATATGTGTATGCATCTTCTGCACCCGTTTATATCCCAAATTCAACCTCAAAACACCCGAAAATTCGATATTTTTGGGTCCCAGAAGCGATCTGTACATGCCTACTCAGTGCTAGAATGTTTTCAAAATATAGGCTCAAAACATGCTAAAAATCGATATTTTAAGTGTCCAAACTCGATATGTGCATGCATCATCTGTACCCGTTTATATCTCAAATTCAGGCTCAAAACACCCGAAAATTCGATATTTTGGGGTCCCAGAAGTGATCTGTACATGCCTACTTAGTGCTAGAATATTTTCAAAATATAGGCCCAAAACATGCTAAAAATCGATATTTTAGGTGACCAAAGTCGATATCTCAAATTCTGTCCCAAAACACCCGAAAATTCGATATTTTGGGGTCACAGAAGCGAACTGTACATGCCTACTCCGTATAAGAGTATTATCAAAATACAGGCCCAAAACATACTGAAAATCGATCTTTTAGGTGCCCAAAAGTCGATATGTGCATGCATCTTCTGTACCCGTTTATATCTCAAATTCAGGCTCCAAACACGCGAAAATTCGATATTTTTTGGTCCCAGAAGCGATCTGTACATGCCTACTCAGATGCAGGCCCAAAACATGCTGAAAATCGATATTTTAGGTGCCCAAAGTCAACATGTGTATGCATCTTATTAACTCGTTTATATCTCAAATTCAACCTCAAAACACCCGAAATTTCGATAATTTTGGGTCCCAGAAGCGATCTGTACATGTCTAGTCAGTGCTAGAATGTTTTTAAAATATAGGCTCAAAACATGCTAAAAATCGATATTTTAAGTGTCCAAAGTCGATATGTGCATGCATCTTCTGTACCCGTTTATATCTCAAATTCAGGCTCAAAACACCCGAAAATTCGATATTTTGGGGTCCCAGAAGCGATCTGTACATGCCTACTCCTAGTTAGAGTATTTAAAAAAAAACAGGCCCAAAACATGCTGAAAATCGATATTTTAGGTGCCCAAAGTCAATATGTGCATGCATCTTCTGTACCCGTTTATATCTCAAATTCAGGCTCAAAACACCCGAAAATTCGGTATTCTTGGGTCCTAGAAGCGATCTGTACATCTCTACACCTAGTTAGAATGTTTTCAAGATACAGACCCAAAACATGCGCAAAATCGATATTTTAGGTGCTCAAAAGTCGATGTGTGCATGCATCTTCTGTACCCGTTTATATCACAAATTCAACCTCAAAACACCCGAAAATTCGATATTTTTGGGTCCCAGAAGCGATCTGTACATGCCTACTCAGTGCTAGAATGTTTTCAAAATATAGGCTCAAAACATGCTAAAAATCGATATTTTAAGTGTTCAAAGTCGATATGTGCATGTATCATCTGTACCCGTTTATATCTCAAATTCAGGCTCAAAACACCCGAAAATTCGATATTTTGGGGTCCCAGAAGCTATCTGTACATGCCTACTCAGTGCTAGAATATTTTCAAAATATAGGCCCAAAACATAATAAAAATCGATATTTTAGGTGCCCAAAGTCGATATCTCAAATTCCGGCCTAAAACTCTCGAAAATTCGATATTTGGGGTTCCCAGAAGCGAACTGTACATGCCTACTCCGTGTTAGAGTATTTTCAAAATACCGGCCCAAAACATACTGAAAATTGATCATTTAGGTACCTAAAAGTCGATATGTGCAGGCATCTTCTGTACCCATTTATATCTCAAATTCAGGCTCCAAACACCCGAAAATTCGATATTTTGGGTCCCAGAAGCGATCTGTACGTGCCTACTCCGTGTTAGAGTATTTTCAAAATACAGGCCCAAAACAAGCTAAAAATCGATATTTTAGGTGCCCAAATTCGATATCTCAAATTCCGACCCAAAACTCCCGAAAATTCGATATTTGGGGTTCCCAGAAGCGAACTGTACATGCCTACTCCGTGTTAGAATATTTTCAAAATACCGGCCCAAAACATACTGAAAAATTGATCATTTAGGTACCTAAAAGTCGATATGTGCATGCATCTTCTGTACACGTTTATATCTCAAATTCAGGCTGCAAACACCCGAAAATTCGATATTTTGGGTCCCAGAAGCGATCTGTACGTGCCTACTCCGTGTTAGAGTATTTTCAAAATACAGGCCCAAAACAAGCTAAAAATCGATATTTTAGGTGCCCAAATTCGATATCTCAAATTCCGACCCAAAACTCCCGAAAATTCGATATTTGGGGTTCCCAGAAGCGAACTGTACATGCCTACTCCGTGTTAGAATATTTTCAAAATACCGGCCCAAAACATACTGAAAAATTGATCATTTAGGTACCTAAAAGTCGATATGTGCATGCATCTTCTGTACACGTTTATATCTCAAATTCAGGCTGCAAACACCCGAAAATTCGATATTTTGGGTCCCAGAAACGATCTGTACGTGCCTACTCCGTGTTAAAGTATTTTCAAAATACAGGCCCAAAACAAGCTGAAAATCGATATTTTAGGTGACGAAAGTCAATATGTGTATGCATCTTCTGCACCCGTTTATATCCCAAATTCAACCTTAAAAACACCCGAAAATTCGATATATTTGTGTCCCAGAAGCGATCTGTACATGCCTACTCAGTGCTAGAATGTTTTCAAAATATAGGCTCAAAACATGCTAAAAATCGATATTTTAAGTGTTCAAAGTCGATATGTGCATGTATCATCTGTACCCGTTTATATCTCAAATTCAGGGTCAAAACACCCGAAAATTCGATATTTTGGGGTCCCAGAAGTGATCTGTACATGCCTACTTAGTGCTAGAATATTTTCAAAATATAGGCCCAAAACATGCTAAAAATCGATATTTTAGGTGCCCAAAGTCGATATCTCAAATTCTGGCCCAAAACACCCGAAAATTCGATATTTTGGGGTCACAGAAGCGAACTGTACATGCCTACTCCGTGTAAGAGTATTATCAAAACACAGGCCCAAAACATACTGAAAATCGATCTTTTAGGTGCCCAAAAGTCGATATGTGCATGCATCTTCTGTACCCGTTTATATCACAAATTCAACCTCAAAACACCCGAAAATTCGATATTTTTGGGTCCCACAAGCGATCTGTACATGCCTACTCAGTGCTAGAATGTTTTCAAAATATAGGCTCAAAACATGCTAAAAATCGATATTTTAAGTGTTCAAAGTCGATATGTGCATGTATCATCTGTACCCGTTTATATCTCAAATTCAGGCTCAAAACACCCGAAAATTCGATATTTTGGGGTCCCAGAAGTGATCTCTACATGCCTACTTAGTGCTAGAATATATTCAAAATATAGGCCCAAAACATGCTAAAAATCGATATTTTAGGTGCCCAAAGTCGATATCTCAAATTCAGGCTCCAAACACGCGAAAATTCGATATTTTGTGGTCCCAGAAGCGATCTGTACATGCCTACTCAGATGCAGGCCCAAAACATGCTGAAAATCAATATTTTAGGTGCCCAAAGTCAACATGTGTATGCATCTTATTAACTCGTTTATATCTCAAATTCAACCTCAAAACACCCGAAAATTCGATAATTTTGGGTCCCAGAAGCGATCTGTACATGTCTAGTCAGTGCTAGAATGTTTTCAAAATATAGGCTCAAAACATGCTAAAAATCGATATTTTAAGTGTCCAAAGTCGATATGTGCATGCATCTTCTGTACCCGTTTATATCTCAAATTCAGGCTCAAAACACCCGAAAATTCGATATTTTTGGGTCCCAGAAGCGATCTGTACATGCCTACTCCTAGTTAGAGTATTTAAAAAAAAAAAGGCCCAAAACATGCTAAATCGATATTTTAGGTGCCCAAAGTCAATATGTGCATGCATCTTCTGTACCCGTTTATATCTCAAATTCAGGCCCAAAACACCCGAAAATTCGGTATTTTTGGGTCCTAGAAGCGATCTGTACATCTCTACACCTAGTTAGAATGTTTTCAAGATACAGACCCAAAACATGCTCAAAATCGATATTTTAGGTGCCCAAAAGTCGATATGTGCATGCATCTTCTGTACCCGTTTATATCACAAATTCAACCTCAAAACACCCGAAAATTCGATATTTTTGGGTCCCACAAGCGATCTGTACATGCCTACTCAGTGCTAGAATGTTTTCAAAATATAGGCTCAAAACATGCTAAAAATCGATATTTTAAGTGTTCAAAGTCGATATGTGCATGTATCATCTGTACCCGTTTATATCTCAAATTCAGGCTCAAAACACCCGAAAATTCGATATTTTGGGGTCCCAGAAGTGATCTCTACATGCCTACTTAGTGCTAGAATATATTCAAAATATAGGCCCAAAACATGCTAAAAATCGATATTTTAGGTGCCCAAAGTCGATATCTCAAATACCGGCCCAAAACTCCCGAAAATTCGATATTTGGGGTTCCCAGAAGCGAACTGTACATGCCTACTCCGTGTTAGAGTATTTTCAAAATACCGGCCCAAAACATACTGAAAATTGATCATTTAGGTACCTAAAAGTCAATATGTGCAGGCATCTTCTGTACCCGTTTATATCTCAAATTCAGGCTCCAAACACCCGAAAATTCGATATTTTGGGTCCCAGAAGCGATCTGTACGTGCCTACTCCGTGTTAGAGTATTTTCAAAATACAGGCCCAAAACAAGCTAAAAATCGATATTTTAGGTGCCCAAAGTCGATATCTCAAATTCCGGCCCAAAACTCCCGAAAATTCGATATTTGGGGTTCCCAGAAGCGAACTGTACATGCCTACTCCGTGTTAGAGTATTTTCAAAATACCGTCCCAAAACATACGGAAAAATTGATCATTTAGGTACCAAAAAGTCGATATGTGCATTCATCTTCTGTACCCGTTTATATCTCAAATTCAGGCTGCAAACACCCGAAAATTCGATATTTTGGGTCCCAGAAGCGATCTGTACGTGCCTACTCCGTGTTAAAGTATTTTCAAAATACAGGCCCAAAACAAGCTGAAAATCGATATTTTAGGTGACGAAAGTCAATATGTGTATGCATCTTTTGCAACCGTTTATATCCCAAATTCAACCTTAAAAACACCCGAAAATTCGATATATTTGTGTCCCAGAAGCGATCTGTACATGCCTACTCAGTGCTAGAATGTTTTCAAAATATAGGCTCAAAACATGCTAAAAATCGATATTTTAAGTGTTCAAAGTCGATATGTGCATGTATCATCTGTACCCGTTTATATCTCAAATTCAGGCTCAAAACACCCGAAAATTCGATATTTTGGGGTCCCAGAAGTGATCTGTACATGCCTACTTAGTGCTAGAATATATTCAAAATATAGGCCCAAAACATGCTAAAAATCGATATTTTAGGTGCCCAAAGTCGATATCTCAAATTCAGGCCCAAAACTCCCGAAAATTCGATATTTGGGGGTCCCAGAAGCGAACTGTACATGCCTACTCCGTGTTAGAGTATTTTCAAAATACCGGCCCAAAACATACTGAAAATTGACCTAAAAGTCGATATGTGCATGCATCTTCTGTACCCGTTTATATCTCAAATTCAGGCTCCAAACACCCGAAAATTCGATATTTTGGGGTCCCAGAAGCGATCTCTACATGTCTAGTCAGTGCTAGAATGTTTTCAAAATATAGACTCAAAACATGCTAAAAATCGATATTTTAAGTGTCCAAAGTCGATATGTGCATGCATCTTCAGTACCCGTTTATATCTCAAATTCAGGCTCAAAACACCCGAAAATTCGATATTTTTGGGTCCCAGAAGCGATCTGTACATGCCTACTCCTAGTTAGAGTATTTTCAAAATACAGGCCCAAAACATGCTGAAAATCGATATTTTAGGTGCCCAAAGTCAGTATGTGCATGCATCTTCTGTACCCGTTTATATCTCAAATTCAGGCTCAAAACAACCGAAAATTCGTTATTTTTGGGTCCTAGAAGCGATCTGTACATTTCTACACCTAGTTAGAATGTTTTCAAGATACAGACCCAAAACATGCTCAAAATCGATATTTTAGGTGCCCAAAAGTCGATATGTGCATGCATCTTCTGTACCCGTTTATATCCCAAATTCAACCTCAAAACACCCAAAAATTCGATATTTTGGGGTCCCAGAAGCGATCTGTACATGCCTACTCAGTGCTAGAATGTTTTCAAAATATAGGCTCAAAACATGCTAAAAATCGATATTTTAAGTGTTCAAAGTCGATATGTGCATGTATCATCTGTACCCGTTTATATCTCAAATTCAGGCTCAAAACACCCGAAAATTCGATATTTTGGGGTCCCAGAAGTGATCTGTACATGCCTACTTAGTGCTAGAATATATTCAAAATATAGGCCCAAAACATGCTAAAAATCGATATTTTAGGTGCCCAAAGTCGATATCTCAAATTCAGGCCCAAAACACCCGAAAATTCGATATTTGGGGGTCCCAGAAGCGAACTGTACATGCCTACTCCGTGTTAGAGTATTTTCAAAATACCGGCCCAAAACATACTGAAAATTGACCTAAAAGTCGATATGTGCATGCATCTTCTGTACCCGTTTATATCTCAAATTCAGGCTCCAAACACCCGAAAATTCGATATTTTGGGGTCCCAGAAGCGATCTGTACTTGCCTACTCCGTGGTAGAGTATTTTCAAATTACAGGCCCACAACATGCTGAAAATCGATATTTTAGGTGACGTAAGTCAATATGTGTATGCATCTTCTGCACCCGTTTATATCCCAAATTCAACCTCAAAACACCCGAAAATTCGATATTTTTGGGTCCCAGAAGCGATCTGTACATGCCTACTCAGTGCTAGAATGTTTTCAAAATATAGGCTCAAAACATGCTAAAAATCGATATTTTAAGTGTCCAAACTCGATATGTGCATGCATCATCTGTACCCGTTTATATCTCAAATTCAGGCTCAAAACACCCGAAAATTCGATATTTTGGGGTCCCAGAAGTGATCTGTACATGCCTACTTAGTGCTAGAATATTTTCAAAATATAGGCCCAAAACATGCTAAAAATCGATATTTTAGGTGACCAAAGTCGATATCTCAAATTCTGTCCCAAAACACCCGAAAATTCGATATTTTGGGGTCACAGAAGCGAACTGTACATGCCTACTCCGTGTAAGAGTATTATCAAAATACAGGCCCAAAACATACTGAAAATCGATCTTTTAGGTGCCCAAAAGTCGATATGTGCATGCATCTTCTGTACCCGTTTATATCTCAAATTCAGGCTCCAAACACGCGAAAATTCGATATTTTTTGGTCCCAGAAGCGATCTGTACATGCCTACTCAGATGCAGGCCCAAAACATGCTGAAAATCGATATTTTAGGTGCCCAAAGTCAACATGTGTATGCATCTTATTAACTCGTTTATATCTCAAATTCAACCTCAAAACACCCGAAATTTCGATAATTTTGGGTCCCAGAAGCGATCTGTACATGTCTAGTCAGTGCTAGAATGTTTTCAAAATATAGGCTCAAAACATGCTAAAAATCGATATTTTAAGTGTCCAAAGTCGATATGTGCATGCATCTTCTGTACCCGTTTATATCTCAAATTCAGGCTCAAAACACCCGAAAATTCGATATTTTTGGGTCCCAGAAGCGATCTGTACATGCCTACTCCTAGTTAGAGTATTTAAAAAAAAACAGGCCCAAAACATGCTGAAAATCGATATTTTAGGTGCCCAAAGTCAATATGTGCATGCATCTTCTGTACCCGTTTATATCTCAAATTCAGGCTCAAAACACCCGAAAATTCGGTATTCTTGGGTCCTAGAAGCGATCTGTACATCTCTACACCTAGTTAGAATGTTTTCAAGATACAGACCCAAAACATGCGCAAAATCGATATTTTAGGTGCTCAAAAGTCGATGTGTGCATGCATCTTCTGTACCCGTTTATATCACAAATTCAACCTCAAAACACCCGAAAATTCGATATTTTTGGGTCCCAGAAGCGATCTGTACATGCCTACTCAGTGCTAGAATGTTTTCAAAATATAGGCTCAAAACATGCTAAAAATCGATATTTTAAGTGTTCAAAGTCGATATGTGCATGTATCATCTGTACCCGTTTATATCTCAAATTCAGGCTCAAAACACCCGAAAATTCGATATTTTGGGGTCCCAGAAGCTATCTGTACATGCTTACTCAGTGCTAGAATATTTTCAAAATATAGGCCCAAAACATAATAAAAATCGATATTTTAGGTGCCCAAAGTCGATATCTCAAATTCCGGCCTAAAACTCCCGAAAATTCGATATTTGGGGTTCCCAGAAGCGAACTGTACATGCCTACTCCGTGTTAGAGTATTTTCAAAATACCGGCCCAAAACATACTGAAAATTGATCATTTAGGTACCTAAAAGTCGATATGTGCAGGCATCTTCTGTACCCGTTTATATCTCAAATTCAGGCTCAAAACACCCGAAAATTCGATATTTTGGGTCCCAGAAGCGATCTGTACGTGCCTACTCCGTGTTAGAGTATTTTCAAAATACAGGCCCAAAACAAGCTAAAAATCGATATTTTAGGTGCCCAAATTCGATATCTCAAATTCCGACCCAAAACTCCCGAAAATTCGATATTTGGGGTTACCAGAAGCGAACTGTACATGCCTACTCCGTGTTAGAATATTTTCAAAATACCGGCCCAAAACATACTGAAAAATTGATCATTTAGGTACCTAAAAGTCGATATGTGCATGCATCTTCTGTACACGTTTATATCTCAAATTCAGGCTGCAAACACCCGAAAATTCGATATTTTGGGTCCCAGAAGCGATCTGTACGTGCCTACTCCGTGTTAGAGTATTTTCAAAATACAGGCCCAAAACAAGCTAAAAATCGATATTTTAGGTGCCCAAATTCGATATCTCAAATTCCGACCCAAAACTCCAAAAATTCGATATTTGGGGTTCCCAGAAGCGAACTGTACATGCCTACTCCGTGTTAGAATATTTTCAAAATACCGGCTCAAAACATACTGAAAAATTGATCATTTAGGTACCTAAAAGTCGATATGTGCATGCATCTTCTGTACCCGTTTATATCTCAAATTCAGGCTGCAAACACCCGAAAATTCGATATTTTGGGTCCCAGAAACGATCTGTACGTGCCTACTCCGTGTTAAAGTATTTTCAAAATACAGGCCCAAAACAAGCTGAAAATCGATATTTTAGGTGACGAAAGTCAATATGTGTATGCATCTTCTGCACCCGTTTATATCCCAAATTCAATCTTAAAAACACCCGAAAATTCGATATATTTGTGTCCCAGAAGCGATCTGTACATGCCTACTCAGTGCTAGAATGTTTTCAAAATATAGGCTCAAAACATGCTAAAAATCGATATTTTAAGTGTTCAAAGTCGATATGTGCATGTATCATCTGTACCCGTTTATATCTCAAATTCAGGCTCAAAACACCCGAAAATTCGATATTTTGGGGTCCCAGAAGTGATCTGTACATGCCTACTTAGTGCTAGAATATATTCAACATATAGGCCCAAAACATGCTAAAAATCGATATTTTAGGTGCCCAAAGTCGATATCTCAAATTCAGGCCCAAAACACCCGAAAATTCGATATTTGGGGGTCCCAGAAGCGAACTGTACATGCCTACTCCGTGTTAGAGTATTTTCAAAATACCGGCCCAAAACATACTGAAAATTGACCTAAAAGTCGATATGTGCATGCATCTTCTGTACCCGTTTATATCTCAAATTCAGGCTCCAAACACCCGAAAATTCGATATTTTGGGGTCCCAGAAGCGATCTGTACTTGCCTACTCCGTGTTAGAGTATTTTCAAAATACAGGCCCACAACATGCTGAAAATCGATATTTTAGGTGACGAAAGTCAATATGTGTATGCATCTTCTGCACCCGTTTATATCCCAAATTCAACCTCAAAACACCCGAAAATTCGATATTTTTGGGTCCCAGAAGTGATCTGTACATGCCTACTCAGTGCTAGAATGTTTTCAAAATATAGGCTCAAAACATGCTAAAAATCGATATTTTAAGTGTCCAAACTCGATATGTGCATGCATCATCTGTACCCGTTTATATCTCAAATTCAGGCTCAAAACACCCGAAAATTCGATATTTTGGGGTCCCAGAAGTGATCTGTACATGCCTACTTAGTGCTAGAATATTTTCAAAATATAGGCCCAAAACATGCTAAAAATCGATATTTTAGGTGCCCAAAGTCGATATCTCAAATTCTGGCCCAAAACACCCGAAAATTCGATATTTTGGGGTCACAGAAGCGAACTGTACATGCCTACTCCGTGTAAGAGTATTATCAAAACACAGGCCCAAAACATACTGAAAATCGATCTTTTAGGTGCCCAAAAGTCGATATGTGCATGCATCTTCTGTACCCGTTTATATCACAAATTCAACCTCAAAACACCCGAAAATTCGATATTTTTGGGTCCCACAAGCGATCTGTACATGCCTACTCAGTGCTAGAATGTTTTCAAAATATAGGCTCAAAACATGCTAAAAATCGATATTTTAAGTGTTCAAAGTCGATATGTGCATGTATCATCTGTACCCGTTTATATCTCAAATTCAGGCTCAAAACACCCGAAAATTCGATATTTTGGGGTCCCAGAAGTGATCTCTACATGCCTACTTAGTGCTAGAATATATTCAAAATATAGGCCCAAAACATGCTAAAAATCGATATTTTAGGTGCCCAAAGTCGATATCTCAAATTCAGGCTCCAAACACGCGAAAATTCGATATTTTGTGGTCCCAGAAGCGATCTGTACATGCCTACTCAGATGCAGGCCCAAAACATGCTGAAAATCGATATTTTAGGTGCCCAAAGTCAACATGTGTATGCATCTTATTAACTCGTTTATATCTCAAATTCAACCTCAAAACACCCGAAAATTCGATAATTTTGGGTCCCAGAAGCGATCTGTACATGTCTAGTCAGTGCTAGAATGTTTTCAAAATATAGGCTCAAAACATGCTAAAAATCGATATTTTAAGTGTCCAAAGTCGATATGTGCATGCATCTTCTGTACCCGTTTATATCTCAAATTCAGGCTCAAAACACCCGAAAATTCGATATTTTTGGGTCCCAGAAGCGATCTGTACATGCCTACTCCTAGTTAGAGTATTTAAAAAAAAAAAGGCCCAAAACATGCTAAATCGATATTTTAGGTGCCCAAAGTCAATATGTGCATGCATCTTCTGTACCCGTTTATATCTCAAATTCAGGCTCAAAACACCCGAAAATTCGGTATTTTTGGGTCCTAGAAGCGATCTGTACATCTCTACACCTAGTTAGAATGTTTTCAAGATACAGACCCAAAACATGCTCAAAATCGATATTTTAGGTGCCCAAAAGTCGATATGTGCATGCATCTTCTGTACCCGTTTATATCACAAATTCAACCTCAAAACACCCGAAAATTCGATATTTTTGGGTCCCAGAAGCGATCTGTACATGCCTACTCAGTGCTAGAATGTTTTCAAAATATAGGCTCAAAACATGCTAAAAATCGATATTTTAAGTGTTCAAAGTCGATATGTGCATGTATCATCTGTACCCGTTTATATCTCAAATTCAGGCTCAAAACACCCGAAAATTCGATATTTTGGGGTCCCAGAAGTGATCTCTACATGCCTACTTAGTGCTAGAATATATTCAAAATATAGGCCAAAAACATGCTAAAAATCGATATTTTAGGTGCCCAAAGTCGATATCTCAAATTCCGGCCCAAAACTCCCGAAAATTCGATATTTGGGGTTCCCAGAAGCGAACTGTACATGCCTACTCCGTGTTAGAGTATTTTCAAAATACCGGCCCAAAACATACTGAAAATTGATCATTTAGGTACCTAAAAGTCAATATGTGCAAGCATCTTCTGTACCCGTTTATATCTCAAATTCAGGCTCCAAACACCCGAAAATTCGATATTTTGGGTCCCAGAAGCGATCTGTACGTGCCTACTCCGTGTTAGAGTATTTTCAAAATACAGGCCCAAAACAAGCTAAAAATCGATATTTTAGGTGCCCAAAGTCGATATCTCAAATTCCGGCCCAAAACTCCCGAAAATTCGATATTTGGGGTTCCCAGAAGCGAACTGTACATGCCTACTCCGTGTTAGAGTATTTTCAAAATACCGGCCCAAAACATACTGAAAAATTGATCATTTAGGTACCAAAAAGTCGATATGTGCATGCATCTTCTGTACCCGTTTATATCTCAAATTCAGGCTGCAAACACCCGAAAATTCGATATTTTGGGTCCCAGAAGCGATCTGTACGTGCCTACTCCGTGTTAAAGTATTTTCAAAATACAGGCCCAAAACAAGCTGAAAATCGATATTTTAGGTGACGAAAGTCAATATGTGTATGCATCTTTTGCACCCGTTTATATCCCAAATTCAACCTTAAAAACACCCGAAAATTCGATATATTTGTGTCCCAGAAGCGATCTGTACATGCCTACTCAGTGCTAGAATGTTTTCAAAATATAGGCTTAAAACATGCAAAAAACCGATATTTTAGGTGTTCAAAGTCGATATGTGCATGTATCATCTGTACCCGTTTATATCTCAAATTCAGGCTCAAAACACCCGAAAATTCGATATTTTGGGGTCCCAGAAGTGATCTGTACATGCCTACTTAGTGCTAGAATATATTCAAAATATAGGCCCAAAACATGCTAAAAATCGATATTTTAGGTGCCCAAAGTCGATATCTCAAATTCAGGCCCAAAACTCCCGAAAATTCGATATTTGGGGGTCCCAGAAGCGAACTGTACATGCCTACTCCGTGTTAGAGTATTTTCAAAATACCGGCCCAAAACATACTGAAAATTGACCTAAAAGTCGATATGTGCATGCATCTTCTGTACCCGTTTATATCTCAAATTCAGGCTCCAAACACCCGAAAATTCGATATTTTGGGGTTCCAGAAGCGATCTGTACTTGCCTACTCCGTGTTAGAGTATTTTCAAAATACAGGCCCACAACATGCTGAAAATCGATATTTTAGGTGACGAAAGTCAATACGTGTATGCATCTTCTGCACCCGTTTATATCCCAAATTCAACCTCAAAACTCCCGAAAATTCGATATTTTTGGGTCCCAGAAGCGATCTGTACATGCCTACTCAGTGCTAGAATGTTTTCAAAATATAGGCTCAAAACATGCTGAAAATCGATATTTTAAGTGTATAAACTCGATATGTGCATGCATCATCTGTACCCGTTTATATCTCAAAATCAGGCTCAAAACACCCGAAAATTCGATATTTTCGGGTCCCAGAAGTGATCTGTACATGCCTACTTAGTGCTAGAATATTTTCAAAATATAGGCCCAAAACATGCTAAAAATCGATATTTTAGGTGCCCAAAGTCGATATCTCAAATTCAGGCCCAAAACACCCGAAAATTCGATATTTTGGGGTCCCAGAAGCGATCTGTACATGCCTACTCCTAGTTAGAGTATTTAAAAAAAAAAAGGCTCAAAACATGCTAAATCGATATTTTAGGTGCCCAAAGTCAATATGTGCATGCATCTTCTGTACCCGTTTATATCTCAAATTCAGGCTCAAAACACCCGAAAATTCGGTATTTTTGGGTCCTAGAAGCGATCTGTACATCTCTACACCTAGTTAGAATGTTTTCAAGATACAGACCCAAAACATGCTGAAAATCGATATTTTAGGTGCCCAAAAGTCGATAAGTGCATGCATCTTCTGTACCCGTTTATATCTCAAATTCAGGCTCAAAACACCCGAAAATTCGATATTTTGGGGTCCCAGAAGTGATCTGTACATGCCTACTCAGTGCTAGAATATATTCAAAATATAGGCCCAAAACATGCTAAAAATCGATATTTTAGGTGCCCAAAGTCGATATCTCAAATTCAGGCCCAAAACTCCCGAAAATTCGATATTTGGGGGTCCCAGAAGCGAACTGTACATGCCTACTCCGTGTTAGAGTATTTTCAAAATACCGGCCCAAAACATACTGAAAATTGATCATTTAGGTACCTAAAAGTCGATATGTGCAGTCATCTTCTGTACCCGTTTATATCTCAAATTCAGGCTCCAAACACCCGAAAATTCGATATTTTGGGTCCCAGAAGCGATCTGTACGTGCCTACTCCGTGTTAGAGTATTTTCAAAATACAGGCCCAAAACAAGCTAAAAATCGATATTTTAGGTGCCCAAAGTCGATATCTCAAATTCTGGCCCAAAACACCCGAAAATTCGATATTTTGGGGTCACAGAAGCGAACTGTACATGCCTACTCCGTGTAAGAGTATTATCAAAATACAGGCCCCAAACATACTGAAAATCGATCTTTTAGGTGCCCAAAAGTCGATATGTGCATGCATCTTCTGTACCCGTTTATATCTCAAATTCAGGCTCCAAACACGCGAAAATTCGATATTTTGTGGTCCCAGAAGCGATCTGTACATGCCTACTCAGATGCAGGCCCAAAACATGCTGAAAATCGATATTTTAGGTGCCCAAAGTCAACATGTGTATGCATCTTATTAACTCGTTTATATCTCAAATTCAACCTCAAAACACCCGAAAATTCGATAATTTTGGGTCCCAGAAGCGATCTGTACATGTCTAGTCAGTGCTAGAATGTTTTCAAAATATAGGCTCAAAACATGCTAAAAATCGATATTTTAAGTGTCCAAAGTCGATATGTGCATGCATCTTCTGTACCCGTTTATATCTCAAATTCAGGCTCAAAACACCCGAAAATTCGATATTTTTGGGTCCCAGAAGCGATCTGTACATGCCTACTCCTAGTTAGCGTATTTAAAAAAAAAAAGGCCCAAAACATGCTAAATCGATATTTTAGGTGCCCAAAGTCAATATGTGCATGCATCTTCTGTACCCGTTTATATCTCAAATTCAGGCTCAAAACACCCGAAAATTCGGTATTTTTTTGTCCTAGAAGCGATCTGTACATCTCTACACCTAGTTAGAATGTTTTCAAGATACAGACCCAAAACATGCTCAAAATCGATATTTTAGGTGCCCAAAAGTCGATATGTGCATGCATCTTCTGTACCCGTTTATATCACAAATTCAACCTCAAAACACCCGAAAATTCGATATTTTTGGGTCCCAGAAGCGATCTGTACATGCCTACTCAGTGCTAGAATGTTTTCAAAATATAGGCTCAAAACATGCTAAAAATCGATATTTTAAGTGTTCAAAGTCGATATGTGCATGTATCATCTGTACCCGTTTATATCTCAAATTCAGGCTCAAAACACCCGAAAATTCGATATTTTGGGGTCCCAGAAGTGATCTCTACATGCCTACTTAGTGCTAGAATATATTCAAAATATAGGCCCAAAACATGCTAAAAATCGATATTTTAGGTGCCCAAAGTCGATATCTCAAATTCCGGCCCAAAACTCCCGAAAATTCGATATTTGGGGTTCCCAGAAGCGAACTGTACATGCCTACTCCGTGTTAGAGTATTTTCAAAATACCGGCCCAAAACATACTGAAAATTGATCATTTAGGTACCTAAAAGTCAATATGTGCAGGCATCTTCTGTACCCGTTTATATCTCAAATTCAGGCTCCAAACACCCGAAAATTCGATATTTTGGGTCCCAGAAGCGATCTGTACGTGCCTACTCCGTGTTAGAGTATTTTCAAAATACAGGCCCAAAACAAGCTAAAAATCGATATTTTAGGTGCCCAAAGTCGATATCTCAAATTCCGGCCCAAAACTCCCGAAAATTCGATATTTGGGGTTCCCAGAAGCGAACTGTACATGCCTACTCCGTGTTAGAGTATTTTCAAAATACCGGCCCAAAACATACTGAAAAATTGATCATTTAGGTACCAAAAAGTCGATATGTGCATCCATCTTCTGTACCCGTTTATATCTCAAATTCAGGCTGCAAACACCCGAAAATTCGATATTTTGGGTCCCAGAAGCGATCTGTACGTGCCTACTCCGTGTTAAAGTATTTTCAAAATACAGGCCCAAAACAAGCTGAAAATCGATATTTTAGGTGACGAAAGTCAATATGTGTATGCATCTTTTGCACCCGTTTATATCCCAAATTCAACCTTAAAAACACCCGAAAATTCGATATATTTGTGTCCCAGAAGCGATCTGTACATGCCTACTCAGTGCTAGAATGTTTTCAAAATATAGGCTCAAAACATGCTAAAAATCGATATTTTAAGTGTTCAAAGTCGATATGTGCATGTATCATCTGTACCCGTTTATATCTCAAATTCAGGCTCAAAACACCCGAAAATTCGATATTTTGGGGTCCCAGAAGTGATCTGTACATGCCTACTTAGTGCTAGAATATATTCAAAATATAGGCCCAAAACATGCTAAAAATCGATATTTTAGGTGCCCAAAGTCGATATCTCAAATTCAGGCCCAAAACTCCCGAAAATTCGATATTTGGGGGTCCCAGAAGCGAACTGTACATGCCTACTCCGTGTTAGAGTATTTTCAAAATACCGGCCCAAAACATACTGAAAATTGATCATTTAGGTACCTAAAAGTCGATATGTGCAGTCATCTTCTGTACCCGTTTATATCTCAAATTCAGGCTCCAAACACCCGAAAATTCGATATTTTGGGTCCCAGAAGCGATCTGTACGTGCCTACTCCGTGTTAGAGTATTTTCAAAATACAGGCCCAAAACAAGCTAAAAATCGATATTTTAGGTGCCCAAAGTCGATATCTCAAATTCTGGCCCAAAACACCCGAAAATTCGATATTTTGGGGTCACAGAAGCGAACTGTACATGCCTACTCCGTGTAAGAGTATTATCAAAATACAGGCCCCAAACATACTGAAAATCGATCTTTTAGGTGCCCAAAAGTCGATATGTGCATGCATCTTCTGTACCCGTTTATATCTCAAATTCAGGCTCCAAACACGCAAAAATTCGATATTTTGTGGTCCCAGAAGCGATCTGTACATGCCTACTCAGATGCAGGCCCAAAACATGCTGAAAATCGATATTTTAGGTGCCCAAAGTCAACATGTGTATGCATCTTATTAACTCGTTTATATCTCAAATTCAACCTCAAAACACCCGAAAATTCGATAATTTTGGGTCCCAGAAGCGATCTGTACATGTCTAGTCAGTGCTAGAATGTTTTCAAAATATAGGCTCAAAACATGCTAAAAATCGATATTTTAAGTGTCCAAAGTCGATATGTGCATGCATCTTCTGTACCCGTTTATATCTCAAATTCAGGCTCAAAACACCCGAAAATTCGATATTTTTGGGTCCCAGAAGCGATCTGTACATGCCTACTCCTAGTTAGCGTATTTAAAAAAAAAAAGGCCCAAAACATGCTAAATCGATATTTTAGGTGCCCAAAGTCAATATGTGCATGCATCTTCTGTACCCGTTTATATCTCAAATTCAGGCTCAAAACACCCGAAAATTCGGTATTTTTTTGTCCTAGAAGCGATCTGTACATCTCTACACCTAGTTAGAATGTTTTCAAGATACAGACCCAAAACATGCTCAAAATCGATATTTTAGGTGCCCAAAAGTCGATATGTGCATGCATCTTCTGTACCCGTTTATATCACAAATTCAACCTCAAAACACCCGAAAATTCGATATTTTTGGGTCCCAGAAGCGATCTGTACATGCCTACTCAGTGCTAGAATGTTTTCAAAATATAGGCTCAAAACATGCTAAAAATCGATATTTTAAGTGTTCAAAGTCGATATGTGCATGTATCATCTGTACCCGTTTATATCTCAAATTCAGGCTCAAAACACCCGAAAATTCGATATTTTGGGGTCCCAGAAGTGATCTCTACATGCCTACTTAGTGCTAGAATATATTCAAAATATAGGCCCAAAACATGCTAAAAATCGATATTTTAGGTGCCCAAAGTCGATATCTCAAATTCCGGCCCAAAACTCCCGAAAATTCGATATTTGGGGTTCCCAGAAGCGAACTGTACATGCCTACTCCGTGTTAGAGTATTTTCAAAATACCGGCCCAAAACATACTGAAAATTGATCATTTAGGTACCTAAAAGTCAATATGTGCAGGCATCTTCTGTACCCGTTTATATCTCAAATTCAGGCTCCAAACACCCGAAAATTCGATATTTTGGGTCCCAGAAGCGATCTGTACGTGCCTACTCCGTGTTAGAGTATTTTCAAAATACAGGCCCAAAACAAGCTAAAAATCGATATTTTAGGTGCCCAAAGTCGATATCTCAAATTCCGGCCCAAAACTCCCGAAAATTCGATATTTGGGGTTCCCAGAAGCGAACTGTACATGCCTACTCCGTGTTAGAGTATTTTCAAAATACCGGCCCAAAACATACTGAAAAATTGATCATTTAGGTACCAAAAAGTCGATATGTGCATCCATCTTCTGTACCCGTTTATATCTCAAATTCAGGCTGCAAACACCCGAAAATTCGATATTTTGGGTCCCAGAAGCGATCTGTACGTGCCTACTCCGTGTTAAAGTATTTTCAAAATACAGGCCCAAAACAAGCTGAAAATCGATATTTTAGGTGACGAAAGTCAATATGTGTATGCATCTTTTGCACCCGTTTATATCCCAAATTCAACCTTAAAAACACCCGAAAATTCGATATATTTGTGTCCCAGAAGCGATCTGTACATGCCTACTCAGTGCTAGAATGTTTTCAAAATATAGGCTCAAAACATGCTAAAAATCGATATTTTAAGTGTTCAAAGTCGATATGTGCATGTATCATCTGTACCCGTTTATATCTCAAATTCAGGCTCAAAACACCCGAAAATTCGATATTTTGGGGTCCCAGAAGTGATCTGTACATGCCTACTTAGTGCTAGAATATATTCAAAATATAGGCCCAAAACATGCTAAAAATCGATATTTTAGGTGCCCAAAGTCGATATCTCAAATTCAGGCCCAAAACTCCCGAAAATTCGATATTTGGGGGTCCCAGAAGCGAACTGTACATGCCTACTCCGTGTTAGAGTATTTTCAAAATACCGGCCCAAAACATACTGAAAATTGACCTAAAAGTCGATATGTGCATGCATCTTCTGTACCCGTTTATATCTCAAATTCAGGCTCCAAACACCCGAAAATTCGATATTTTGGGGTTCCAGAAGCGATCTGTACTTGCCTACTCCGTGTTAGAGTATTTTCAAAATACAGGCCCACAACATGCTGAAAATCGATATTTTAGGTGACGAAAGTCAATACGTGTATGCATCTTCTGCACCCGTTTATATCCCAAATTCAACCTCAAAACACCCGAAAATTCGATATTTTTGGGTCCCAGAAGCGATCTGTACATGCCTACTCAGTGCTAGAATGTTTTCAAAATATAGGCTCAAAACATGCTGAAAATCGATATTTTAAGTGTATAAACTCGATATGTGCATGCATCATCTGTACCCGTTTATATCTCAAATTCAGGCTCAAAACACCCGAAAATTCGATATTTTGGGGTCCCAGAAGTGATCTGTACATGCCTACTTAGTGCTAGAATATTTTCAAAATATAGGCCCAAAACATGCTAAAAATCGATATTTTAGGTGCCCAAAGTCGATATCTCAAATTCAGGCCCAAAACACCCGAAAATTCGATATTTTGGGGTCCCAGAAGCGATCTGTACATGCCTACTCCTAGTTAGAGTATTTAAAAAAAAAAAGGCTCAAAACATGCTAAATCGATATTTTAGGTGCCCAAAGTCAATATGTGCATGCATCTTCTGTACCCGTTTATATCTCAAATTCAGGCTCAAAACACCCGAAAATTCGGTATTTTTGGGTCCTAGAAGCGATCTGTACATCTCTACACCTAGTTAGAATGTTTTCAAGATACAGACCCAAAACATGCTCAAAATCGATATTTTAGGTGCCCAAAAGTCGATATGTGCATGCATCTTCTGTACCCGTTTATATCACAAATTCAACCTCAAAACACCCGAAAATTCGATATTTTTGGGTCCCAGAAGCGATCTGTACATGCCTACTCAGTGCTAGAATGTTTTCAAAATATAGGCTCAAAACATGCTAAAAATCGATATTTTAAGTGTTCAAAGTCGATATGTGCATGTATCATCTGTACCCGTTTATATCTCAAATTCAGGCTCAAAACACCCGAAAATTCGATATTTTGGGGTCCCAGAAGTGATCTGTACATGCCTACTCAGTGCTAGAATATATTCAAAATATAGGCCCAAAACATGCTAAAAATCGATATTTTAGGTGCCCAAAGTCGATATCTCAAATTCAGGCCCAAAACTCCCGAAAATTCGATATTTGGGGTTCCCAGAAGCGAACTGTACATGCCTACTCCGTGTTAGAGTATTTTCAAAATACCGGCCCAAAACATACTGAAAATTGATCATTTAGGTACCTAAAAGTCGATATGTGCAGGCATCTTCTGTACCCGTTTATATCTCAAATTCAGGCTCCAAACACCCGAAAATTCGATATTTTGGGTCCCAGAAGCGATCTGTACGTGCCTACTCCGTGTTAGAGAATTTTCAAAATACAGGCCCAAAACAAGCTAAAAATCGATATTTTAGGTGCCCAAAGTCGATATCTCAAATTCCGGCACAAAACTCCCGAAAATTCGATATTTGGGGTTCCCAGAAGCGAACTGTACATGCCTACTCCGTGTTAGAGTATTTTCAAAATACCGGCCCAAAACATACTGAAAAATTGATCATTTAGGTACCAAAAAGTCGATATGTGCATGCATCTTCTGTACCCGTTTATATCTCAAATTCAGGCTGCAAACACCCGAAAATTCGATATTATGGGTCCCAGAAGCGATCTGTACGTGCCTACTCCGTGTTAAAGTATTTTCAAAATACAGGCCCAAAACAAGCTGAAAATCGATATTTTAGGTGACGAAAGTCAATATGTGTATGCATCTTCTGCACCCGTTTATATCCCAAATTCAACCTTAAAAACACCCGAAAATTCGATTTATTTGTGTCCCAGAAGCGATCTGTACATGCCTACTCAGTGCTAGAATGTTTTCAAAATATAGGCTCAAAACATGCTAAAAATCGATATTTTAAGTGTTTAAAGTCGATATGTGCATGTATCATCTGTACCCGTTTATATCTCAAATTCAGGCTCAAAACACCCGAAAATTCGATATTTTGGGGTCCCAGAAGTCATCTGTACATGCCTACTTAGTGCTAGAATATATTCAAAATATAGGCCCAAAACATGCTAAAAATCGATATTTTAGGTGCCCAAAGTCGATATCTCAAATTCAGGCCCAAAACTCCCGAAAATTCGATATTTGGGGGTCCCAGAAGCGAACTGTACATGCCTACTCCGTGTTAGAGTATTTTCAAAATACCGGCCCAAAACATACTGAAAATTGACCTAAAAGTCGATATGTGCATGCATCTTCTGTACCCGTTTATATCTCAAATTCAGGCTCCAAACACCCGAAAATTCGATATTTTGGGGTTCCAGAAGCGATCTGTACTTGCCTACTCCGTGTTAGAGTATTTTCAAAATACAGGCCCACAACATGCTGAAAATCGATATTTTAGGTGACGAAAGTCAATACGTGTATGCATCTTCTGCACCCGTTTATATCCCAAATTCAATCTCAAAACACCCGAAAATTCGATATTTTTGGGTCCCAGAAGCGATCTGTACATGCCTACTCAGTGCTAGAATGTTTTCAAAATATAGGCTCAAAACATGCTGAAAATCGATATTTTAAGTGTCCAAACTCGATATGTGCATGCATCATCTGTACCCGTTTATATCTCAAATTCAGGCTCAAAACACCCGAAAATTCGATATTTTGGGGTCCCAGAAGTGATCTGTACATGCCTACTTAGTGCTAGAATATTTTCAAAATATAGGCCCAAAACATGCTAAAAATCGATATTTTAGGTGCCCAAAGTCGATATCTCAAATTCAGGCCCAAAACAACCTAAAATTCGATATTTTGGGGTCCCAGAAGCGAACTGTACATGCCTACTCCGTGTTAGAGTATTATCAAAATACAGGCCCAAAACATACTGAAAATCGATCTTTTAGGTGCCCAAAGTCAACATGTGTATGCATCTTATTAACTCGTTTATATCTCAAATTCAACCTCAAAACACCCCAAAATTCGATAATTTTGGGTCCCAGAAGCGATCTGTACATGTCTAGTCAGTGCTAGAATGTTTTCAAAATATAGGCTCAAAACATGCTAAAAATCGATATTTTAAGTGTCTAAAGTCGATATGTGCATGCATCTTCTGTACCCGTTTATATCTCAAATTCAGGCTCAAAACACCCTAAAATTCGATATTTTTGGGTCCCAGAAGCGATCTGTACATGCCTACTCCTAGTTAGAGTATTTAAAAAAAAACAGGCCCAAAACATGCTGAAAATCGATATTTTAGGTGCCCAAAGTCAATATGTGCATGCATCTTCTGTACCCGTTTATATCTTAAATTCTGGCTCAAAACACCCAAAAATTCGGTATTTTGGGGTCCTAGAAGCGATCTGTACATCTCTACACCTAGTTAGAATGTTTTCAAGATACAGACCCAAAACATGCTCAAAATCGATATTTTAGGTGCCCAAAAGTCGATATGTGTATGCATCTTCTGTACCCGTTTATATCCCAAATTCAACCTCAAAACACCCGAAAATTCGATATTTTGGGGTCCCAGAAGCGATCTGTACATGCCTACTCAGTGCTAGAATTTTTTCAAAATATAGGCTCAAAACATGTTAAAAATCGATATTTTAAGTGTTCAAAGTCGATATGTGCATGTATCATCTATACCCGTTTATATCTCAAATTCAGGCTCAAAACACCCGAAAATTCGATATTTTGGGGTCCCAGAAGTGATCTGTACATGCCTACTTAGTGCTAGATTATATTCAAAATATAAGCCCAAAACATGCTAAAAAACGATATTGTAGGTGTCCAAAGTCGATATCTCAAATTCAGGCCCAAAACACCCGAAAATTCGATATTTTGGGGTTCCAGAAGCGAACTGTACATGCCTACTCCGTGTTAGAGTATTTTCAAAATACAGGCCCAAAACATATTGAAAATCGATCTTTTATGTGCCCAAAAGTCGAAATGTGCATTCATCTTCTGTAACCGTTTATATCCCAAATTCAACCTCAAAACACCCAAAAATTCGATATTTTTGGGTCCCAGAAGCGATCTGTACATGCCTACTCAGTGCTAGAATTTTTTCAAAATATAGGCTCAAAACATGCTAAAAATCGATATTTTAAGTGTCCAAAGTTGATATGTGCATGCATCATCTGAATCCGTTTATATCTCAAATTCAGGCTCAAAACACCCGAAAATTCGATATTTTTGGGTCCCAGAAGCGATCTGTACATGAGTACTTAGTGCTAGAATATTTTCAAAATATAGGCCCAAAACATGCTAAAAATCGATATTTCAGGTGCCCAAAGTCGATATCTCAAATTCAGGCCCAAAACACCCGAAAATTCGATATTTTGGGGTCCCGGAAGCGAACTGTACATGCCTACTCCGTGTTAGAGTATTTTCGAAATACAGGCCCAAAACATACTGAAAATCGATCTTTTAGGTGCCCAAAAGTCGATATGTGCATGCATCTTCTGTACACGTTTATATCTCAAATTCAGGCTCCAAACACCCGAAAATTCGATATTTTTGGGTCAAAGAAGCGATCTGTACATGCCTACTCCTAGTTAGAGTATTTTCAGAATACAGGCCCAAAACATGCTGAAAATCGATATTTTAGGTGCCCAAAGTCAATATGTGCATGCATCTTCTGTTCCCGTTTATATCTCAAATTCAGGCTCAAAACACCCGAAAATTTGGTATTTTTGTGTCCTAGAAGCGATCTGTACATCTCTACACCTAGTTAGAATGTTTTCAAGATACAGACCCAAAACATGCTCAAAATCGATATTTTAGGTGCCCAAAAGTCGATATGTGCAGGCATCTTCTGTACCCGTTTATATCCCAAATTCAACCTCAAAACACCCGAAAATTCGATATTTTTGGATCCCAGAAGCGATCTGTACATGCCTACTCAGTGCTAGAATTTTTTCAAAATATATTCTCAAAACATGCTAAAAATCGATATTTTAAGTGTCCAAAGTCGATATGTGCATGCATCATCTGAACTCGTTTATATCTCATATTAAGGCTCAGAACACCCGAAAATTCGATATTTTTGGGTCCCAGAAGCGATCTGTACATGCCTACTCCTAGTCAGAGAATTTTCAAAATATAGGCCCAAAACATGCTAAAAATCGATATTTTAGGTGCCCAAAGTCGATATCTCAAATTCAGGCCCAAAACACCCGAAAATTCGATATTTTGAGGTCCCGAAAGCGAACTGTACATGCCTACTCCGTGTTAGAGTATTTTCGAAATACAGGCCCAAAACATACTGAAAATCGATCTTTTAGGTGCCCAAAAGTCGATATGTGCATGCAACTTCTGTACACGTTTATATCTCAAATTCAGGCTCCAAACACCCGAAAATTCGATATTTTGGGGTCCCAGAAGCGAACTGTACATGCCTACTCCGTGTTAGAGTATTTTCAAAATACAAGCCCAAAACATACTGAAAATCGATCTTTTAGGTGCCCAAAAGTCGATATGTCCATGCATCTTATGTAACCGTTTATATCCCAAATTCAACCTCAAAACACCCGAAAATTCGATATTTTTGGGTCCCAGAAGCGATCTGTACATGCCTACTCAGTGCTAGAATTTTTTCAAAATATAGGCTCAAAACATGCTAAAAATCGATATTTTAAGTGTCAAATGTCGATATGTGCATGCATCATCTGTACCCGTTTATATCTCAAATTCAGGCTCAAAACACCCGAAAATTCGATATTTTCGGGTCCCAGAAGTGATCTGTACATTCCTAGTTAGTGCTAGAATATATTCAAAATATAGGCCCAAAACATGGTAAAATCGATATTTTAGGTGCCCAAAGTCGATATCTCAAATTCAGGCCCAAAACACCCGAAAATTCGATATTTTGGGGTCCCAGAAGCGAACTGTACATGCCTACTCCGTGTTAGAGTATTTTCAATATACAGGCCCAAAACATACTGAAAATCGATCTTTTAGGTGCCCAAAACTCGATATGTGCATGCATCTTCTGTACCCGTTTATATCCCAAATTCAACCTCAAAACACCCGAAAATTCGATATTTTTGGGTCCCAGAAGCGATCTGTACATGCCTACTCAGTGCTAGAATTTTTTCAAAATATAGGCTTAAAACATGCAAAAAACCGATATTTTAGGTGTTCAAAGTCGATATGTGCATGTATCATCTGTACCCGTTTATATCTCAAATTCAGGCTCAAAACACCCGAAAATTCGATATTTTGGGGTCCCAGAAGTGATCTGTACATGCCTACTTAGTGCTAGAATATATTCAAAATATAGGCCCAAAACATGCTAAAAATCGATATTTTAGGTGCCCAAAGTCGATATCTCAAATTCAGGCCCAAATACCCGAAAATTCGATATTTTGGGGTCCCAGAAGCGAACTGTACATGCCTACTCCGTGTTAGAGTATTTTCAAAATACAGGCCCAAAACATACTGAAAATTGATCATTTAGGTACCTAAAAGTCGATATGTGCATGCATCTTCTGTACCCGTTTATATCTCAAATTCAGGCTCCAAACACCCGAAAATTCGATATTTTGGTGTCCCAGAAGCGATCTGTACTTGCGTACTCCGTGTTAGAGTATTTTCAAAATACAGGCCCAAAACAAGCTGAAAATCGATTTTTATGTGACGAAAGTCAATATGTGTATGCATCTTCTGGACCCGTTTATATCCCAAATTCAACCTCAAAACACCCGAAAATTCGATATTTTTGGGTCCCAGAAACTATCTGTACATGCCTACTCAGTGCTAGAATGTTTTCAAAATATAGGCTCAAAACATGCTATAAATCGATATTTTAAGTGTCCAAAGTCGATATGTGCATGCATCATCTGTACCCGTTTATATCTCAAATTAAGGCTCAAAACACCCGAAAATTCGATATTTTTGGGTCCCAGAAGCGATCTGTACATGCCTACTCAGTGCTAGAATGTTTTCAAAATATAGGCTCAAAACATGCTAAAAATCGATATTTTAAGTGTTCAAAGTCGATATGTGCATGTATCAACTGTACCCGTTTATATCTCAAATTCAGGCTCAAAACACCCGAAAATTCGATATTTTGGGGTCCCAGAAGTGATCTGTACATGCCTACTTAGTGCTAGAATATATTCAAAATATAGGCCCAAAACATGCTAAAAATCGATATTTTAGGTGCCCAAAGTCGATATCTCAAATTCAGGCCCAAAACTCCCGAAAATTCGATATTTGGGGGTCCCAGAAGCGAACTGTACATGCCTACTCCGTGTTAGAGTATTTTCAAAATACCGGCCCAAAACATACTGAAAATTGACCTAAAAGTCGATATGTGCATGCATCTTCTGTACCCGTTTATATCTCAAATTCAGGCTCCAAACACCCGAAAATTCGATATTTTGGGGTTCCAGAAGCGATCTGTACTTGCCTACTCCGTGTTAGAGTATTTTCAAAATACAGGCCCACAACATGCTGAAAATCGATATTTTAGGTGACGAAAGTCAATACGTGTATGCATCTTCTGCACCCGTTTATATCCCAAATTCAACCTCAAAACACCCGAAAATTCGATATTTTTGGGTCCCAGAAGCGATCTGTACATGCCTACTCAGTGCTAGAATGTTTTCAAAATATAGGCTCAAAACATGCTGAAAATCGATATTTTAAGTGTCCAAAGTCGATATGTGCATGCATCATCTGTACCCGTTTATATCTCAAATTCAGGCTCAAAACACCCGAAAATTCGATATTTTGGGGTCCCAGAAGTGATCTGTTCATGCCTACTTAGTGCTAGAATATTTTCAAAATATAGGCCCAAAACATGCTAAAAATCGATATTTTAGGTGCCCAAAGTCGATATCTCAAATTCAGGCCCAAAACACCCGAAAATTCGATATTTTTGGGTCCCAGAAGCGATCTGTACATGCCTACTCCTAGTTAGAGTATTTAAAAAAAAAAAGGCTCAAAACATGCTAAATCGATATTTTAGGTGCCCAAAGTCAATATGTGCATGCATCTTCTGTACCCGTTTATATCTCAAATTCAGGCTCAAAACACCCGAAAATTCGGTATTTTTGGGTCCTAGAAGCGATCTGTACATCTCTACACCTAGTTAGAATGTTTTCAAGATACAGACCGAAAACATGCTCAAAATCGATATTTTAGGTGCCCAAAAGTCGATATGTGCATGCATCTTCTGTACCCGTTTATATCACAAATTCAACCTCAAAACACCCGAAAATTCGATATTTTTGGGTCCCAGAAGCGATCTGTACATGCCTACTCAGTGCTAGAATGTTTTCAAAATATAGGCTCAAAACATGCTAAAAATCGATATTTTAAGTGTTCAAAGTCGATATGTGCATGTATCATCTGTACCCGTTTATATCTCAAATTCAGGCTCAAAACACCCGAAAATTCGATATTTTGAGGTCCCAGAAGCGATCTGTACATGCCTACTCAGTGCTAGAATATATTCAAAATATAGGCCCAAAACATGCTAAAAATCGATATTTTAGGTGCCCAAAGTCGATATCTCAAATTCAGGCCCAAAACTCCCGAAAATTCGATATTTGGGGGTCCCAGAAGCGAACTGTACATGCCTACTCCGTGTTAGAGTATTTTCAAAATACCGGCCCAAAACATACTGAAAATTGATCATTTAGGTACCTAAAAGTCGATATGTGCAGGCATCTTCTGTACCCGTTTATATCTCAAATTCAGGCTCCAAACACCCGAAAATTCGATATTTTGGGTCCCAGAAGCGATCTGTACGTGCCTACTCCGTGTTAGAGTATTTTCAAAATACAGGCCCAAAACAAGCTAAAAATCGATATTTTAGGTGCCCAAAGTCGATATCTCAAATTCCGGCCCAAAACTCCCGAAAATTCGATATTTGGGGTTCCCAGAAGCGAACTGTACATGCCTACTCCGTGTTAGAGTATTTTCAAAATACCGGCCCAAAACATACTGAAAAATTGATCATTTAGGTACCAAAAAGTCGATATGTGCATGCATCTTCTGTACCCGTTTATATCTCAAATTCAGGCTGCAAACACCCGAAAATTCGATATTTTGGGTCCCAGAAGCGATCTGTACGTGCCTACTCCGTGTTAAAGTATTTTCAAAATACAGGCCCAAAACAAGCTGAAAATCGATATTTTAGGTGACGAAAGTCAATATGTGTATGCATCTTCTGCACCCGTTTATATCCCAAATTCAACCTTAAAAACACCCGAAAATTCGATATATTTGTGTCCCAGAAGCGATCTGTACATGCCTACTCAGTGCTAGAATGTTTTCAAAATATAGGCTCAAAACATGCTAAAAGTCGATATTTTAAGTGTTCAAAGTCGATATGTGCTTGTATCATCTGTACCCGTTTATATCTCAAATTCAGGCTCAAAACACCCGAAAATTCGATATTTTGGGGTCCCAGAAGTGATCTGTACATGCCTACTTAGTGCTAGAATATATTCAAAATATAGGCCCAAAACATGCTAAAAATCGATATTTTAGGTGCCCAAAGTCGATATCTCAAATTCAGGCCCAAAACTCCCGAAAATTCGATATTTGGGGTTCCCAGAAGCGAACTGTACATGCCTACTCCGTGTTAGAGTATTTTCAAAATACCGGCCCAAAACATACTGAAAAATTGATCATTTAGGTACCAAAAAGTCGATATGTGCATGCATCTTCTGTACCCGTTTATATCTCAAATTCAGGCTGCAAACACCCGAAAATTCGATATTTTGGGTCCCAGAAGCGATCTGTACGTGCCTACTCCGTGTTAAAGTATTTTCAAAATACAGGCCCAAAACAAGCTGAAAATCGATATTTTAGGTGACGAAAGTCAATATGTGTATGCATCTTCTGCACCCGTTTATATCCCAAATTCAACCTTAAAAACACCCGAAAATTCGATATATTTGTGTCCCAGAAGCGATCTGTACATGCCTACTCAGTGCTAGAATGTTTTCAAAATATAGGCTCAAAACATGCTAAAAATCGATATTTTAAGTGTTCAAAGTCGATATGTGCTTGTATCATCTGTACCCGTTTATATCTCAAATTCAGGCTCAAAACACCCGAAAATTCGATATTTTGGGGTCCCAGAAGTCATCTGTACATGCCTACTTAGTGCTAGAATATATTCAAAATATAGGCCCAAAACATGCTAAAAATCGATATTTTAGGTGCCCAAAGTCGATATCTCAAATTCAGGCCCAAAACTCCCGAAAATTCGATATTTGGGGGTCCCAGAAGCGAACTGTACATGCCTACTCCGTGTTAGAGTATTTTCAAAATACCGGCCCAAAACATACTGAAAATTGACCTAAAAGTCGATATGTGCATGCATCTTCTGTACCCGTTTATATCTCAAATTCAGGCTCCAAACACCCGAAAATTCGATATTTTGGGGTTCCAGAAGCGATCTGTACTTGCCTACTCCGTGTTAGAGTATTTTCAAAATACAGGCCCACAACATGCTGAAAATCTATATTTTAGGTGACGAAAGTCAATACGTGTATGCATCTTCTGCACCCGTTTATATCCCAAATTCAACCTCAAAACACCCGAAAATTCGATATTTTGGGGTCCCAGAAGCGATCTGTACATGCCTACTCAGTGCTAGAATTTTTTCAAAATATAGGCTCAAAACATGCTAAAAATCGATATTTTAGGTGCCCAAAGTCGATATCTCAAATTCAGGCCCAAAACACCCGAAAATTCGATATTTTGGGGTCCCAGAAGCGAACTGTACATGCCTACTCCGTGTTAGAGTATTGTCAAAATACAGGCCCAAAACATACTGAAAATCGATCTTTTAGGTGCCCAAAGTCAACATGTGTATGCATCTTATTAACTCGTTTATATCTCAAATTCAACCTCAAAACACCCCAAAATTCGATAATTTTGGGTCCCAGAAGCGATCTGTACATGTCTAGTCAGTGCTAGAATGTTTTCAAAATATAGGTTCAAAACATGCTAAAAATCGATATTTTAAGTGTCTAAAGTCGATATGTGCATGCATCTTCTGTACCCGTTTATATCTCAAATTCAGGCTCAAAACACCCGAAAATTCGATATTTTTGGGTCCCAGAAGCGATCTGTACATGCCTACTCCTAGTTTGAGTATTTAAAAAAAAACAGGCCTAAAACATGCTGAAAATCGATATTTTAGGTGCCCAAAGTCAATATGTGCATGCATCTTCTGTACCCGTTTATATCTTAAATTCTGGCTCAAAACAACCAAAAATTCGGTATTTTTGGGTCCTAGAAGCGATCTGTACATCTCTACACCTAGTTAGAATGTTTTCAAGATACAGACCCAAAACATGCTCAAAATCGATATTTTAGGTGCCCAAAAGTCGATATGTGCATGCATCTTCTGTACCCGTTTATATCCCAAATTCTACCTCAAAACACCCGAAAATTCGATATTTTGGGGTCCCAGAAGCGATCTATACATGCCTACTCAGTGCTAGAATTTTTTCAAAATATAGGCTCAAAACATGTTAAAAATCGATATTTTAAGTGTTCAAAGTCGATATGTGCATGTATCATCTATACCCGTTTATATCTCAAATTCAGGCTCAAAACACCCGAAAATTCGATATTTTGGGGTCCCAGAAGTGATCTGTACATGCCTACTTAGTGCTAGATTATATTCAAAATATAAGCCCAAAACATGCTAAAAAACGATATTTTAGGTGTCCAAAGTCGATATCTCAAATTCAGGCCCAAAACACCCGAAAATTCGATATTTTGGGGTTCCAGAAGCGAACTGTACATGCCTACTCCGTGTTAGAGTATTTTCAAAATACAGGCCCAAAACATATTGAAAATCGATCTTTTATGTGCCCAAAAGTCGAAATGTGCATTCATCTTCTGTAACCGTTTATATCCCAAATTCAACCTCAAAACACCCAAAAATTCGATATTTTTGGGTCCCAGAAGCGATCTGTACATGCCTACTCAGTGCTAGAATTTTTTCAAAATATAGGCTCAAAACATGCTAAAAATCGATATTTTAAGTGTCCAAAGTTGATATGTGCATGCATCATCTGAATCCGTTTATATCTCAAATTCAGGCTCAAAACACCCGAAAATTCGATATTTTTGGGTCCCAGAAGCGATCTGTACATGACTACTTAGTGCTAGAATATTTTCAAAATATAGGCCCAAAACATGCTAAAAATAGATATTTTAGGTGCCCAAAGTCGATATCTCAAATTCAGGCCCAAAACACCCGAAAATTCGATATTTTGGGGTCCCGGAAGCGAACTGTACATGCCTACTCCGTGTTAGAGTATTTTCGAAATACAGGCCCAAAACATACTGAAAATCGATCTTTTAGGTGCCCAAAAGTCGATATGTGCATGCATCTTCTGTACACGTTTATATCTCAAATTCAGGCTCAAAACACCCGAAAATTCGATATTTTTGGGTCAAAGAAGCGATCTGTACATGCCTACTCCTAGTTAGAGTATTTTCAAAATACAGGCCCAAAACATGCTGAAAATCGATATTTTAGGTGCCCAAAGTCAATATGTGCATGCATCTTCTGTTCCCGTTTATATCTCAAATTCAGGCTCAAAACACCCGAAAATTTGGTATTTTTGTGTCCTAGAAGCGATCTGTACATCTCTACACCTAGTTAGAATGTTTTCAAGATACAGACCCAAAACATGCTCAAAATCGATATTTTAGGTGCCCAAAAGTCGATATGTGCAGGCATCTTCTGTACCCGTTTATATCCCAAATTCAACCTCAAAACACCCGAAAATTCGATATTTTTGGATCCCAGAAGCGATCTGTACATGCCTACTCAGTGCTAGAATTTTTTCAAAATATAGGCTAAAAACATGCTAAAAATCGATATTTTAAGTGTCCAAAGTCGATATGTGCATGCATCATCTGAACTCGTTTATATCTCATATTAAGGCTCAGAACACCCGAAAATTCGATATTTTTGGGTCCCAGAAGCGATCTGTACATGCCTACTCCTAGTCAGAGAATTTTCAAAATATAGGCCCAAAACATGCTAAAAATCGATATTTTAGGTGCCCAAAGTCGATATCTCAAATTCAGGCCCAAAACACCCGAAAATTCGATATTTTGAGGTCCCGAAAGCGAACTGTACATGCCTACTCCGTGTTAGAGTATTTTCGAAATACAGGCCCAAAACATACTGAAAATCGATCTTTTAGGTACCCAAAAGTCGATATGTGCATGCAACTTCTGTACACGTTTATATCTCAAATTCAGGCTCCAAACACCCGAAAATTCGATATTTTGGGGTCCCAGAAGCGAACTGTACATGCCTACTCCGTGTTAGAGTATTTTCAAAATACAAGCCCAAAACATACGGAAAATCGATCTTTTAGGTGCCCAAAAGTCGATATGTCCATGCATCTTCTGTAACCGTTTATATCCCAAATTCAACCTCAAAACACCCGAAAATTCGATATTTTTGGGTCCCAGAAGCGATCTGTACATGCCTACTCAGTGCTAGAATTTTTTCAAAATATAGGCTCAAAACATGCTAAAAATCGATATTTTAAGTGTCCAAAGTCGATATGTGCATGCATCATCTGAACTCGTTTATATCTCATATTAAGGCTCAGAACACCCGAAAATTCGATATTTTTGGGTCCCAGAAGCGATCTGTACATGCCTACTCCTAGTCAGAGAATTTTCAAAATATAGGCCCAAAACATGCTAAAAATCGATATTTTAGGTGCCCAAAGTCGATATCTCAAATTCAGGCCCAAAACACCCGAAAATTCGATATTTTGAGGTCCCGAAAGCGAACTGTACATGCTTACTCCGTGTTAGAGTATTTTCGAAATACAGGCCCAAAACATACTGAAAATCGATCTTTTAGGTGCCCAAAAGTCGATATGTGCATGCAACTTCTGTACACGTTTATATCTCAAATTCAGGCTCCAAACACCCGAAAATTCGATATTTTTGGGTCCCATAAGCGAACTGTACATGCCTACTCCGTGTTAGAGTATTTTCAAAATACAAGCCTAAAACATACTGAAAATCGATCTTTTAGGTGCCCAAAAGTCGATATGTCCATGCATCTTCTGTAACCGTTTATATCCCAAATTCAACCTCAAAACACCCAAAAATTCGATATTTTTGGGTCCCAGAAGCGATCTGTACATGCCTACTCAGTGCTAGAAGTTTTTCAAAATAAAGGCTCAAAACATGCTAAAAATCGATATTTTAAGTGTCAAATGTCGATATGTGCATGCATCATCTGTACCCGTTTATATCTCAAATTCAGGCTCAAAACACCCGAAAATTCGATATTTTCGGGTCCCAGAAGTGATCTGTACATTCCTAGTTAGTGCTAGAATATTTTCAAAATATAGGCCCAAAACATGCTAAAATCGATATTTTAGGTGCCCAAAGTCGATATCTCAAATTCAGGCCCAAAACACCCGAAAACTCGATATTTTGGGGTCCCAGAAGCGAACTGTACATGCCTACTCCGTGTTAGAGTATTTTCAATATACAGGCCCAAAACATACTGAAAATCGATCTTTTAGGTGCCCAAAACTCGATATGTGCATGCATCTTCTGTACCCGTTTATATCCCAAATTCAACCTCAAAACACCCGAAAATTCGATATTTTTGGGTCCCAGAAGCGATCTGTACATGCCTACTCAGTGCTAGAATTTTTTCAAAATATAGGCTTAAAACATGCAAAAAACCGATATTTTAAGTGTTCAAAGTCGATATGTGCATGTATCATCTGTACCCGTTTATATCTCAAATTCAGGTTCAAAACACCCGAAAATTCGATATTTTCGGGTCCCAGAAGTGATCTGTACATGCCTACTTAGTGCTAGAATATATTCAAAATATAGGCCCAAAACATGCAAAAAATCGATATTTTAGGTGCCCAAAGTCGATATCTCAAATTCAGGGCGAAATACCCGAAAATTCGATATTTGGGGGTCCCAGAAGCGAACTGTACATGCCTACTCCGTGTTAGAGTATTTTCAAAATACAGGCCCAAAACATACTGAAAATTGATCATTTAGGTACCTAAAAGTCGATATGTGCATGCATCTTCTGTACCCGTTTATATCTCAAATTCAGGCTCCAAACACCCGAAAATTCGATATTTTGGTGTCCCAGAAGCGATCTGTACTTGCGTACTCCGTGTTAGAGTATTTTCAAAATACAGGCCCAAAACAAGCTGAAAATCGATTTTTATGTGACGAAAGTCAATATGTGTATGCATCTTCTGGACCCGTTTATATCCCAAATTCAACCTCAAAACACCCGAAAATTCGATATTTTTGGGTCCCAGAAACTATCTGTACATGCCTACTCAGTGCTAGAATGTTTTCAAAATATAGGCTCAAAACATGCTATAAATCGATATTTTAAGTGTCCAAAGTCGATATGTGCATGAATCATCTGTACCCGTTTCTATCTCAAATTCAGGCTCAAAACACCCGAAAATTCGATATTTTTGGGTCCCAGAAGCGATCTGTACATGCCTACTCAGTGCTAGAATTTTTTCAAAATATAGGCTCAAAACATGCTAAAAATCGATATTTTAAGTGTCCAAAGTCGATATGTGCATGCATCTTCTGTACCCGTTTATATCTCAAATTCAGGCTCAAAACACCCGAAAATTCGATATTTTCGGGTCCCAGAAGCGATCTGTACATGCCTACTCCTAATTAGAGTACTTTCAAAATACAGGCCCAAAACATGCTGAAAATCGATATTTTAGGTGCCCAAAGTCAATATGTGTATGCATCTTCTGTACCCGTTTATATCTCAAATTCAGGCTCAAAACACCAGAAAATTCGGTATTTCTGGGTCCTAGAAGCGATCTGTACATCTCTACACCTAGTTAGAATGTTTTCAAGATACAGACCCAAAACATGCTCAAAATCGATATTTTAGGTGCCCAAAAGTCAATATGTGCATGCATCTTCTGTACCCGTTTATATCTCAAATTCAGGCTCAAAACACCCGAAAATTCGATATTTTGGGGACCCAGAAGTGATCTGTACATGCCTACTTAGTGCTAGAATATTTTCAAAATATAGGCCCAAAACATGCTAAAAATCGATATTTTAGGTGTCCAAAGTCGATATCTCAAATTCAGGCCCAAAACACCCGAAAATTCGATATTTGGGGGTCCTAAAAGCGAACTGTACATGCCTACTCCGTGTTAGAGTATTTTCAAAATACAGGCCCAAAACATACTGAAAATCGATCTTTTAGGTGCCCAAAAGTCGATATGTTCATGCAACTTCTGTACCCGTTTATATCTCAAATTCAGGCTCCAAACACCCGAAAATTCGATATTTTGGGGTCCCAGAAGCGATCTGTACTTGCCTACTCCGTGTTAGAGTATTTTCAAAATACAGGCCCAAAACAAGCTGAAAATCGATCTTTTAGGTGACGAAAGTCAATATGTGTATGCATCTTCTGCACCCGTTTATATCCCAAATTCAACCTCAAAACACCCGAAAATTCGATATTTTTGGGTCCCAGAAGCGATCTGAACATGCCTACTCAGTGCTAGAATGTTTTCAAAATATAGGCTCAAAACATGCTAAAAATCGATATTTTAAGTATCCAAAGTCAATATGTGTATGCATCTTCTGTACCCGTTTATATCCCAAATTCAACCTCAAAACAACCAAAAATTCGATATTTTTGGGTCCCAGAAGCGATCTGTACATGTCTACTTAGTGCTAGAATGTTTTTCAAAATATAGGCTCAAAACATGCTAAAATTCGATATTTTAATTGTCCAAAGTCGATATGTGCATACATCATCTGTACCCGTTTATATCTCAAATTCAGGCTCAAAACACCAGAAAATTTGATATTTTGGGGTCCCAGAAGTGATCTGTACATGCCTACTTAGTGCTAGAATATTTTCAAAATATAGGCCCAAAACATGCTTAAAATCGATATTTTAGGAGCCTAAAGTCGATATCTCAAATCCAGGCCCAAAACACCCGAAAATTCGATATTTGGGGGTCCCAGAAGCGAACTGTACATGCCTACTCCGTGTTAGAGTATTTTCAAAATACAGGCCCAAAACATACTGAAAATCGATCTTTTAGGTGCCTAAAAGTCGATATGTGCATGCATCTTCTGTACCCGTTTATATCTCAAATTCAGGCTCCAAACACCCGAAAATTCGATATTTTGGGGTCCCAGAAGCGATCTGTACTTGCGTACTCCGTGTTAGAGTATTTTCAAAATATAGGCCCAAAACAAGCTAAAAATCGATATTTTAGGTGACGAAAGTCAATATGTGTATGCATCTTCTGCACCCGTTTATATCCCAAATTCAACCTCAAAACACCCGAAAATTCGATATTTTTGGGTCCCAGAAGCGATCTGTACATGCCTACTGAGTGCTAGAATGTTTTCAAAATACAGGCCCAAAACATGCTAAAAATCGATATTTTAAGTGTCCAAAGTCGATATGTGCATGCATCATCTGTACCCGTTTATATCTCAAATTCAGGCTCAAAACACCCGAAAATTCGATATTTTGGGGTCCCAGAAGTAATCTGTACATGCCTACTTAGTGCTAGAATATTTTCAAAATATAGGCCCAAAACATGCTAAAAATCGATATTTTAGGTTCCCAAAGTCGATATCTCAAATTCAGGCCCAAAACACCCGAAAATTCGATATTTTGGGGTCCCAGAAGCTAACTGTACATGCCTACTCCGTGTTAGAATGTTTTCAAAATACAGGCCCAAAACAAGCTGAAAATCGATATTTTAGGTGACGAAAGTCAATATGTGTATGCATCTTCTGCACCCGTTTATATCCCAAATTCAACCTCAAAACACCCGAAAATTCGATATTTTAGGGCCCCAGAAGCGATCTGTACATGCCTACTGAGTGCTAGAATTTTTTCAAAATATAGGCTCAAAACATGCTAAAAATCGATATTTTAAGTGTCCAAAGTCGATATGTGCATGCATCATCTGTACCCGTTTATATCTCAAATTCAGGCTAAAAACACCCGAAAATTCGATATTTTGGTGTCCCAGAAGCGATCTGTACATGCCTACTTAGTGCTAGAATATTTTCAAAATATAGGCCCAAAACATGCTAAAAATCGATATTTTAGGTGCCCAAAGTCGATATCTCAAATTCAGGCCCAAAACACCCAAAAATTCGATATTTTGGGGTCCCAGAAGCGAACTGTACATGCCTACTCCGTGTTAGAGTATTTTCAAAATACAGGCCCAAAACATACTGAAAATCGATCTTTTAGGTGCCCAAAAGTCGATATGTGCATGCATCTTCTGTAACCGTTTATATCCCAAATTCAACCTCAAAACACCCGAAAATTCGATATTTTTTGGGTCCCAGAAGCGATCTGTACATGCCTACTCAGTGCTAGAATGTTTTCAAAATATAGGCTCAAAACATGCTAAAAATCGATATTTTAAGTGTCCAAAGTCGATATGTGCGTGCATCATCTGTACCCGTTTATATCTCAAATTCAGGCTCAAAACACACGAAAATTCGATATTTTGGGGTCCCAGAAGTGATCTGTACATGCCTACTTAGTGCTAGAATATTTTCAAATTATAGGCCCAAAACATGCTAAAAATCGATATTTTAGTTGCCCAAAGTCGATATCTCTAATTCAGGCCCAAAACACCCGAAAATTCGATATTAGGGGTCCCAGAAGCGATCTGTACTAGCCTACTCCGTGTTAGAGTATTTTCAAAATACAGGCCCAAAACAAGCTGAAAATCGATATTTTAGGTGACGAAAGTCAATATGTGTATGCATCTTCTGCACCAGTTTATATCCCAAATTCAACCTCAAAACACCCGAAAATTCGATATTTTTGGGTCCCAGAAGCGATCTGTACATGCCTACTGAGTGCTAGAATGTTTTCAAAATATAGGCTCAAAACATGCTAAAAATCGATATTTTAAGTGTCCAAAGTCGATATGTGCATGCATCATCTGTACCCGTTTATATCTCAAATTCAGGCTCAAAACTCCCGAAAATTCGATATTTTCGGGTTCCAGAAGTGATCTGTACATGCCTACTTAGTGCTAGAATATTTTCATAATATAGGCCCAAAACATGCTAAAAATCGATATTTTTGGTGCCCAAAGTCGATATCTCAAATTCAGGCCCAAAACACCCGAAAATTCGATATTTTTGGGTCCCAGAAGCGAACTGTACATGCTTACTCCGTGTTAGAGTATTTTCAAAATACAGGCCCAAAACATACTGAAAATCGATCTTTTAGGTGCCCAAAAGTCGATATCTGCATGCATCTTCTGTAACCGTTTATATCCCACATTCAACCATTAAAACACCCGAAAATTCGAAATTTTTGGGTCCCAGAAGCGATCTGTACATGCCTACTCAGTGCTAGAATGTTTTCAAAATATAGGCTCAAAACATGCTAAAAATCGATATTTTAAGTGTCCAAAGTCGATATGTGCATGCATCATCTGTACCCGTTTATAGCTCAAATTCAGGCTCAAAACACCCGAAAATTCGATATTTTGGGGTCCCAGAAGCGATCTGTTCATGCCTACTTAGTGCTAGAATATTTTCAAATTATAGGCCCAAAACATGCTAAAAATCGATATTTTAGTTGCCCAAAGTCGATATCTCAAATTCAGGCCCAAAACACCCGAAAATTCGATATTAGGGGTCCCAGAAGCGATCTGTACTTGCCTACTCCGTGTTAGAGTATTTTCAAAATACAGGCCCAAAACAAGCTGAAAATCGATATTTTAGGTGACGAAAGTCAATATGTGTATGCATCTTCTGCACCCGTTTATATCCCAAATTCAACCTCAAAACACCCGAAAATTCGATATTTTTGAGTCCCAGAAGCGATCTGTACATGCCTACTGAGTGCTAGAATGTTTTCAAAATATAGGCTCAAAACATGCTAAAAATCGATATTTTAAGTGTCCAAAGTCGATATGTGCATGCATCATCTGTACCCGTTTATATCTCAAATTCAGGCTCAAAACACCCGAAAATTCGATATTTTCGGGTCCCAGAAGTGATCTGTACATGCCTACTTAGTGCTAGAATATTTTCAAAATATAGGCCCAAAACATGCTAATAATCGATATTTTAGGTGCCCAAAGTCGATATCTCAAATTCAGGCCCAAAACACCCGAAAATTCGATATTTGGGGGTCCTAGAAGCGAACTGTACATGCCTACTCCGTGTTAGAGTATTTTCAAAATACAGGCCCAAAACAAGCTGAAAATCGATATTTTAGGTAACGAAAGTCAATATGTGTATGCATCTTCTGCACCCGTTTATATCCCAAATTCAACATCAAAACACCCGAAAATTCGATATTTTAGGGTCCCAGAAGCGATCTGTACATGCCTACTGAGTGCTAGAATGTTTTCAAAATATAGGCTCAAAACATGCTAAAAATAGATATTTTAAGTGTCCAAAGTCGATATGTGCATGCATCATCTGTACCCGTTTATATCTCAAATTCAGGTTCAAAACACCCGAAAATTCGATATTTTCGGGTCCCAGAAGTGATCTGTACATGCCTACTTAGTGCTTGAATAATTTCAAAATATAGGCCCAAAACATGCTAAAAATCGATATTTTAGGTGCCCAAAGTCGATATCTCAAATTCAGGCCCAAAACACCCGAAAATTCGATATTTGGGGGTCCCAGAAGCGAACTGTACATGCCCAATCCGTGTTAGAGTATTTTCAAAATACAGGCCCAAAACATACTGAAAATCGATCTCTTAGGTGCCCAAAAGTCGATATGTGCATGCATCTTCTGTAACCGTTTATATCCCAAATTCAACCTCAAAACACCCGAAAATTCGATATTTTGGGCTCCCAGAAGCGATCTGTACATGCCTACTCAGTGCTTGAATTTTTTTTTAAATATACGCTCAAAACATGCTAAAAATCGATATTTTAAGTGTCCAAAGTCGATATGTGCATGCATCATCTGTACCCGTTTATATCTCAAATTCAGGCTCAAAACACCCGAAAATTCGATATTTTGGGGTCCCAGAAGTAATCTGTACATGCCTACTTAGTGCTAGAATATTATCAAAATATAGGCCCAAAACATGCTAAAAATCGATATTTTAGGTTCCCAAAGTCGATATCTCAAATTCAGGCCCAAAACACCCGAAAATTCGATATTTTGGGGTCCCAGAAGCGAACTGTACATGCCTACTCCGTGTTAGAATGTTTTCAAAATACAGGCCCAAAACAAGCTGAAAATCGATATTTTAGGTGACGAAAGTCAATATGTGTATGCATCTTCTGCACCCGTTTATATCCCAAATTCAACCTCAAAACACCCGAAAATTCCATATTTTAGGGCCCCAGAAGCGATCTGTACATGCCTACTGAGTGCTAGAATTTTTTCAAAATATAGGCTCAAAACATGCTAAAAATCGATATTTTAAGTGTCCAAAGTCGATATGTGCATGCATCATCTGTACCCGTTTATATGTCAAATTCAGGCTAAAAACACCCGAAAATTCGATATTTTGGTGTCCCAGAAGCGATCTGTACATGCCTACTTAGTGCTAGAATATTTTCAAAATATAGGCCCAAAACATGCTAAAAATCGATATTTTAGGTGCCCAAAGTCGATATCTCAAATTCAGGCCCAAAACACCCAAAAATTCGATATTTTGGGGTCCCAGAAGCGAACTGTACATGCCTACTCCGTGTTAGAGTATTTTCAAAATACTGGCCCAAAACATACTGAAAATCGATCTTTTAGGTGCCCAAAAGTCGATATGTGCATGCATCTTCTGTAACCGTTTATATCCCAAATTCAACCTCAAAACACCCGAAAATTCGATATTTTTTGGGTCCCAGAAGCGATCTGTACATGCCTACTCAGTGCTAGAATGTTTTCAAAATATAGGCTCAAAACATGCTAAAAATCGATATTTTAAGTGTCCAAAGTCGATATGTGCGTGCATCATCTGTACCCGTTTATATCTCAAATTCAGGCTCAAAACACACGAAAATTCGATATTTTGGGGTCCCGGAAGTGATCTGTACATGCCTACTTAGTGCTAGAATATTTTCAAATTATAGGCCCAAAACATGCTAAAAATCGATATTTTAGTTGCCCAAAGTCGATATCTCTAATTCAGGCCCAAAACACCCGAAAATTCGATATTAGGGGTCCCAGAAGCGATCTGTACTAGCCTACTCCGTGTTAGAGTATTTTCAAAATACAGGCCCAAAACAAGCTGAAAATCGATATTTTAGGTGACGAAAGTCAATATGTGTATGCATCTTCTGCACCAGTTTATATCCCAAATTCAACCTCAAAACACCCGAAAATTCGATATTTTTGGGTCCCAGAAGCGATCTGTACATGCCTACTGAGTGCTAGAATGTTTTCAAAATATAGGCTCAAAACATGCTAAAAATCGATATTTTAAGTGTCCAAAGTCGATATGTGCATGCATCATCTGTACCCGTTTATATCTCAAATTCAGGCTCAAAACTCCCGAAAATTCGATATTTTCGGGTCCCAGAAGTGATCTGTACATGCCTACTTAGTGCTAGAATATTTTCAAAATATAGGCCCAAAACAAGCTAAAAATCGATATTTTTGGTGCCCAAAGTCGATATCTCAAATTCAGGCCCAAAACACCCGAAAATTCGATATTTTGGGGTCCCAGAAGCGAACTGTACATGCTTACTCCGTGTTAGAGTATTTTCAAAATACAGGCCCAAAACAAGCTGAAAATCGATATTTTAGGTGACGAAAGTCAATATGTGTATGCATCTTCTGCACCCGTTTATATCCCAAATTCAACCTCAAAACACCCGAAAATTCGATATTTTTGGGTCCCAGAAGCGATCTGTACATGCCTACTGAGTGCTAGAATGTTTTCAAAATATAGGCTCAAAACATGCTAAAAATCGATATTTTAAGTGTCCAAAGTCGATATGTGCATGCATCATCTGTACCCGTTTATATCTCAAATTCAGGCTCAAAACACCCGAAAATTCGATATTTTCGGGTCCCAGAAGTGATCTGTACATGCCTACTTAGTGCTAGAATATTTTCAAAATATAGGCCCAAAACATGCTAATAATCGATATTTTAGGTGCCCAAAGTCGATATCTCAAATTCAGGCCCAAAACACCCGAAAATTCGATATTTGGGGGTCCTAGAAGCGAACTGTACATGCCTACTCCGTGTTAGAGTATTTTCAAAATACAGGCCCAAAACAAGCTGAAAATCGGTATTTTAGGTGACGAAAGTCAATATGTGTATGCATCTTCTGCACCCGTTTATATCCCAAATTCAACATCAAAACACCCAAAAATTCGATATTTTAGGGTCCCAGAAGCGATCTGTACATGCCTACTGAGTGCTAGAATGTTTTCAAAATATAGGCTCAAAACATGCTAAAAATAGATATTTTAAGTGTCCAAAGTCGATATGTGCATGCATCATCTGTACCCGTTTATATCTCAAATTCAGGTTCAAAACACCCGAAAATTCGATATTTTCGGGTCCCAGAAGTGATCTGTACATGCCTACTTAGTGCTAGAATAATTTCAAAATATAGGCCCAAAACATGCTAAAAATCGATATTTTAGGTGCCCAAAGTCGATATCTCAAATTCAGGCCCAAAACACCCGAAAATTCGATATTTGGGGGTCCCAGAAGCGAACTGTACATGCCCAATCCGTGTTAGAGTATTTTCAAAATACAGGCCCAAAACATACTGAAAATCGATCTCTTAGGTGCCCAAAAGTCGATATGTGCATGCATCTTCTGTAACCGTTTATATCCCAAATTCAACCTCAAAACACCCGAAAATTCGATATTTTGGGCTCCCAGAAGCGATCTGTACATGCCTACTCAGTGCTTGAATTTTTTTTAAAATATACGCTCAAAACATGCTAAAAATCGATATTTTAAGTGTCCAAAGTCGATATGTGCATGCATCATCTGTACCCGTTTATATCTCAAATTCAGGCTCAAAACACCCGAAAATTCGATATTTTGGGGTCCCAGAAGTGATCTGTACATGCCTACTTAGTGCTAGAATATTTTCAAAATATAGGCCCAAAACATGCTAAAAATCGATATTTTTGGTGCCCAAAGTCGATATCTCAAATTCAGGCCCAAAACACCCGAAAATTCGATATTTGGGGGTCCCAGAAGCGAACTGTACATGCTTACTCCGTGTTAGAGTATTTTCAAAATACAGGCACAAAACATACTGAAAATCGATCTTTTATGTGCCCAAAAGTCTATATGTGCATGCATCTTCTGTACCCGTTTATATCTCAAATTCAGGCTCCAAACACCCGAAAATTCGATATTTTGGGGTCCCAGAAGCGATCTGTACTTGCCTACTACGTGTTAGAATATTTTCAAAATACAGGCCCAAAACAAGCTGAAAATCGATCTTTTAGGTGACGAAAGTCAATATGTGTATGCATCTTCTGCACCCGTTTATATCTCAAATTCAGGCTCAAAACACCCGAAAATTCGATATTTTGGGGTCCCTGAAGCGATCTGTACATGCCTACTGAGTGCTAGAATGTTTTCAAAATATAGGCTCAAAACATGCTAAAAATAGATATTTTAAGTGTCCAAAGTCGATATGTGCATGCATCATCTGTACCCGTTTAAATCTCAAATTCAGGTTCAAAACACCCGAAAATTCGATATTTTCGGGTCCCAGAAGTGATCTGTACATGCCTACTTAGTGCTTGAATAATTTCAAAATATAGGCCCAAAACATGCTAAAAATCGATATTTTAGGTGCCCAAAGTCGATATCTCAAATTCAGGCCCAAAACACACGAAAATTCGATATTTGGGGGTCCCAGAAGCGAACTGTACATGCCCAATCCGTGTTAGAGTATTTTCAAAATACAGGCCCAAAACATACTGAAAATCGATCTCTTAGGTGCCCAAAAGTCGATATGTGCATGCATCTTCTGTAACCGTTTATATCCCAAATTCAACCTCAAAACACCCGAAAATTCGATATTTTGGGCTCCCAGAAGCGATCTGTACATGCCTACTCAGTGCTTGAATTTTTTTTAAAATATACGCTCAAAACATGCTAAAAATCGATATTTTAAGTGTCCAAAGTCGATATGTGCATGCATCATCTGTACCCGTTTATATCTCAAATTCAGGCTCAAAACACCCGAAAATTCGATATTTTGGGGTCCCAGAAGTGATCTGTACATGCCTACTTAGTGCTAGAATATTTTCAAAATATAGGCCCAAAACATGCTAAAAATCGATATTTTTGGTGCCCAAAGTCGATATCTCAAATTCAGGCCCAAAACACCCGAAAATTCGATATTTGGGGGTCCCAGAAGCGAACTGTACATGCTTACTCCGTGTTAGAGTATTTTCAAAATACAGGCCCAAAACATACTGAAAATCGATCTTTTATGTGCCCAAAAGTCTATATGTGCATGCATCTTCTGTACCCGTTTATATCTCAAATTCAGGCTCCAAACACCCGAAAATTCGATATTTTGGGGTCCCAGAAGCGATCTGTACTTGCCTACTCCGTGTTAGAATATTTTCAAAATACAGGCCCAAAACAAGCTGAAAATCGATCTTTTAGGTGACGAAAGTCAATATGTGTATGCATCTTCTGCACCCGTTTATATCTCAAATTCAGGCTCAAAACACCCGAAAATTCGATATTTTGGGGTCCCTGAAGTGATCTGTACATGCCTACTTAGTGCTAGAATATTTTCAAAATATAGGCTCAAAACATGCTAAAAATCGATATTTTAAGTGTCCAAAGTCGATATGTGCATGCATCATCTGTACCCGTTTATATCTCAAATTCAGGCTCTAAACACCCGAAAATTCGATATTTTGGGGTCCCAGAAGCGATCTGTACATGCCTACTTAGTGCTAGAATATTTTCAAAATATAGGCCCAAAACATGCTAAAAATCGATATTTTATTTGCCCAAAGTCGATATCTCAAATTCAGGCCCAAAACACCCGAAAATTCGATATTTTGGGGTCCCAGAAGCGAACTGTACATGCCTACTCCGTGTTAGAGTATTTTCAAAATACAGGCCCAAAACAAGCTGAAAATCGATATTTTAGGTGACGAAAGTCAATATGTGTATGCATCTTCTGTACCCGTTTATATCCCAAATTCAACCTCAAAACACCCGAAAATTCGATATTTTAGGGTCCCAGAAGCGATCTGTACATGCCTACTGAGTGCTAGTATTGTTTTAAAATATAGGCTCAAAACATGCTAAAAATCGATATTTTAAGTGTCCAAAGTCGATATGTGCATGCATCATCTGTACCCGTTTATATCTCAAATTCAGGCTCAAAACACCCGAAAATTCGATATTTTCGGGTTCCAGAAGTGATCTGTACATGCCTACTTAGTGCTAGAATAATTTCAAAATATAGGCCCAAAACATGCTAAAAATCGATATTTTAGGTGCCCAAAGTCGATATCTCAAATTCAGGCCCAAAACACCCGAAAATTCGATATTTGGGGGTCCCAGAAGCGAACTGTACATGCCCACTCCGTGTTAGAGTATTTTCAAAATACAGGCCCAAAACATACTGAAAATCGATATTTTAGGTGCCCAAAAGTCGATATGTGCATGCATCTTCTGTAACCGTTTATATCCCAAATTCAACCTCAAAATACCCGAAAATTCGATATTTTGGGGTCCCAGAAGCGATCTGTACATGCCTACTGAGTGCTAGAATGTTTTCAAAATATAGGCTCAAAACATGCTAAAAATCGATATTTTAAGTGTCCAAAGTCGATATGTGCATGCATCATCTGTACCCGTTTATATCTCAAATTCAGGCTCAAAACACCCGAAAATTCGATATTTTCGGGTCCCAGAAGTGATCTGTACATGCCTACTTAGTGCTAGAATATTTTCAAAATATAGGCCCAAAACATGCTAATAATCGATATTTTAGGTGCCCAAAGTCGATATCTCAAATTCAGGCCCAAAACACCCGAAAATTCGATATTTGGGGGTCCTAGAAGCGAACTGTACATGCCTACTCCGTGTTAGAGTATTTTCAAAATACAGGCCCAAAACAAGCTGAAAATCGATATTTTAGGTGACGAAAGTCAATATGTGTATGCATCTTCTGCACCCGTTTATATCCCAAATTCAACATCAAAACACCCGAAAATTCGATATTTTAGGGTCCCAGAAGCGATCTGTACATGCCTACTGAGTGCTAGAATGTTTTCAAAATATAGGCTCAAAACATGCTAAAAATAGATATTTTAAGTGTCCAAAGTCGATATGTGCATGCATCATCTGTACCCGTTTATATCTCAAATTCAGGTTCAAAACACCCGAAAATTCGATATTTTCGGGTCCCAGAAGTGATCTGTACATGCCTACTTAGTGCTTGAATAATTTCAAAATATAGGCCCAAAACATGCTAAAAATCGATATTTTAGGTGCCCAAAGTCGATATCTCAAATTCAGGCCCAAAACACCCGAAAATTCGATATTTGGGGGTCCCAGAAGCGAACTGTACATGCCCAATCCGTGTTAGAGTATTTTCAAAATACAGGCCCAAAACATACTGAAAATCGATCTCTTAGGTGCCCAAAAGTCGATATGTGCATGCATCTTCTGTAACCGTTTATATCCCAAATTCAACCTCAAAACACCCGAAAATTCGATATTTTGGGCTCCCAGAAGCGATCTGTACATGCCTACTCAGTGCTTGAATTTTTTTTAAAATATACGCTCAAAACATGCTAAAAATCGATATTTTAAGTGTCCAAAGTCGATATGTGCATGCATCATCTGTACCCGTTTATATCTCAAATTCAGGCTCAAAACACCCGAAAATTCGATATTTTGGGGTCCCAGAAGTAATCTGTACATGCCTACTTAGTGCTAGAATATTTTCAAAATATAGGCCCAAAACATGCTAATAATCGATATTTTAGGTGCCCAAAGTCGATATCTCAAATTCAGGCCCAAAACACCCGAAAATTCGATATTTTGGGGTCCCAGAAGCGAACTGTACATGCCTACTCCGTGTTAGAATGTTTTCAAAATACAGGCCCAAAACAAGCTGAAAATCGATATTTTAGGTGACGAAAGTCAATATGTGTATGCATCTTCTGCACCCGTTTATATCCCAAATTCAACCTCAAAACACCCGAAAATTCGATATTTTAGGGCCCCAGAAGCGATCTGTACATGCCTACTGAGTGCTAGAATTTTTTCAAAATATAGGCTCAAAACATGCTAAAAATCGATATTTTAAGTGTCCAAAGTCGATATGTGCATGCATCATCTGTACCCGTTTATATCTCAAATTCAGGCTAAAAACACCCGAAAATTCGATATTTTGGTGTCCCAGAAGCGATCTGTACATGCCTACTTAGTGCTAGAATATTTTCAAAATATAGGCCCAAAACATGCTAAAAATCGATATTTTAGGTGCCCAAAGTCGATATCTCAAATTCAGGCCCAAAACACCCAAAAATTCGATATTTGGGGGTCCCAGAAGCGAACTGTACATGCCTACTCCGTGTTAGAGTATTTTCAAAATACAGGCCCAAAACATACTGAAAATCGATCTTTTAGGTGCCCAAAAGTCGATATGTGCATGCATCTTCTGTAACCGTTTATATCCCAAATTCAACCTCAAAACACCCGAAAATTCGATATTTTTTGGGTCCCAGAAGCGATCTGTACATGCCTACTCAGTGCTAGAATGTTTTCAAAATATAGGCTCAAAACATGCTAAAAATCGATATTTTAAGTGTCCAAAGTCGATATGTGCGTGCATCATCTGTACCCGTTTATATCTCAAATTCAGGCTCAAAACATACGAAAATTCGATATTTTGGGGTCCCAGAAGTGATCTGTACATGCCTACTTAGTGCTAGAATATTTTCAAATTATAGGCCCAAAACATGCTAAAAATCGATATTTTAGTTGCCCAAAGTCGATATCTCTAATTCAGGCCCAAAACACCCGAAAATTCGATATTAGGGGTCCCAGAAGCGATCTGTACTAGCCTACTCCGTGTTAGAGTATTTTCAAAATACAGGCCCAAAACAAGCTGAAAATCGATATTTTAGGTGACGAAAGTCAATATGTGTATGCATCTTCTGCACCAGTTTATATCCCAAATTCAACCTCAAAACACCCGAAAATTCGATATTTTTGGGTCCCAGAAGCGATCTGTACATGCCTACAGAGTGCTAGAATGTTTTCAAAATATAGGCTCAAAACATGCTAAAAATCGATATTTTAAGTGTCCAAAGTCGATATGTGCATGCATCATCTGTACCCGTTTATATCTCAAATTCAGGCTCAAAACTCCCGAAAATTCGATATTTTCGGGTCCCAGAAGTGATCTGTACATGCCTACTTAGTGCTAGAATATTTTCAAAATATAGGCCCAAAACATGCTAAAAATCGATATTTTTGGTGCCCAAAGTCGATATCTCAAATTCAGGCCCAAAACACCCGAAAATTCGATATTTTGGGGTCCCAGAAGCGAACTGTACATGCTTACTCCGTGTTAGAGTATTTTCAAAATACAGGCCCAAAACATACTGAAAATCGATCTTTTAGGTGCCCAAAAGTCGATATCTGCATGCATCTTCTGTAACCGTTTATATCCCACATTCAACCATTAAAACACCCGAAAATTCGAAATTTTTGGGTCCCAGAAGCGATCTGTACATGCCTACTCAGTGCTAGAATGTTTTCAAAATATAGGCTCAAAACATGCTAAAAATCGATATTTTAAGTGTCCAAAGTCGATATGTGCATGCATCATCTGTACCCGTTTATAGCTCAAATTCAGGCTCAAAACACCCGAAAATTCGATATTTTGGGGTCCCAGAAGCGATTTGTTCATGCCTACTTAGTGCTAGAATATTTTCAAAATATAGGCCCAAAACATGCTAATAATCGATATTTTAGGTGCCCAAAGTCGATATCTCAAATTCAGGCCCAAAACACCCGAAAATTCGATATTTGGGGGTCCTAGAAGCGAACTGTACATGCCTACTCCGTGTTAGAGTATTTTCAAAATACAGGCCCAAAACAAGCTGAAAATCGATATTTTAGGTGACGAAAGTCAATATGTGTATGCATCTTCTGCACCCGTTTATATCCCAAATTCAACATCAAAACACCCGAAAATTCGATATTTTAGGGTCCCAGAAGCGATCTGTACATGCCTACTGAGTGCTAGAATGTTTTCAAAATATAGGCTCAAAACATGCTAAAAATAGATATTTTAAGTGTCCAAAGTTGATATGTGCATGCATCATCTGTACCCGTTTATATCTCAAATTCAGGTTCAAAACACCCGAAAATTCGATATTTTCGGGTCCCAGAAGTGATCTGTACATGCCTACTTAGTGCTTGAATAATTTCAAAATATAGGCCCAAAACATGCTAAAAATCGATATTTTAGGTGCCCAAAGTCGATATCTCAAATTCAGGCCCAAAACACCCGAAAATTCGATATTTGGGGGTCCCAGAAGCGAACTGTACATGCCCAATCCGTGTTAGAGTATTTTCAAAATACAGGCCCAAAACATACTGAAAATCGATCTCTTAGGTGCCCAAAAGTCGATATGTGCATGCATCTTCTGTAACCGTTTATATCCCAAATTCAACCTCAAAACACCCGAAAATTCGATATTTTGGGGTCCCAGAAGCGATCTGTACATGCCTACTCAGTGCTTGAATTTTTTTTAAAATATACGCTCAAAACATGCTAAAAATCGATATTTTAAGTGTCCAAAGTCGATATGTGCATGCATCATCTGTACCCGTTTATATCTCAAATTCAGGCTCAAAACACCCGAAAATTCGATATTTTGGGGTCCCAGAAGTGATCTGTACATGCCTACTTAGTGCTAGAATATTTTCAAAATATAGGCCCAAAACATGCTAAAAATCGATATTTTTGGTGCCCAAAGTCGATATCTCAAATTCAGGCCCAAAACACCCGAAAATTCGATATTTGGGGGTCCCAGAAGCGAACTGTACATGCTTACTCCGTGTTAGAGTATTTTCAAAATACAGGCCCAAAACATACTGAAAATCGATCTTTTATGTGCCCAAAAGTCTATATGTGCATGCATCTTCTGTACCCGTTTATATCTCAAATTCAGGCTCCAAACACCCGAAAATTCGATATTTTGGGGTCCCAGAAGCGATCTGTACTTGCCTACTCCGTGTTAGAATATTTTCAAAATACAGGCCCAAAACAAGCTGAAAATCGATCTTTTAGGTGACGAAAGTCAATATGTGTATGCATCTTCTGCACCCGTTTATATCCCAAATTCAGCCTCAAAACACCTGAAAAATCGATATTTTTGGGTCCCAGAAGCGATCTGTACATGCCTACTTAGTGCTAGAATGTTTTCAAAATATATGCTCAAAACATGCTAAAAATCGATATTTTAAGTGTCCAAAGTCGATATGTGCATGCATCATCTGTAACCGTTTATATCTCAAATTCAGGCTCAAAACACCCGAAAATTCGATATTTTGGGGTCCCTGAAGTGATCTGTACATGCCTACTTAGTGCTAGAATATTTTCAAAATATAGGCTCAAAACATGCTAAAAATCGATATTTTAAGTGTCCAAAGTCGATATGTGCATGCATCATCTGTACCCGTTTATATCTCAAATTCAGGCTCTAAACACCCGAAAATTCGATATTTTGGGGTCCCAGAAGCGATCTGTACATGCCTACTTAGTGCTAGAATATTTTCAAAATATAGGCCCAAAACATGCAAAAAATCGATATTTTATTTGCCCAAAGTCGATATCTCAAATTCAGGCCCAAAACACCCGAAAATTCGATATTTTGGGGTCCCAGAAGCGAACTGTACATGCCTACTCCATGTTAGAGTATTTTCAAAATACAGGCCCAAAACAAGCTGAAAATCGATATTTTAGGTGACGAAAGTCAATATGTGTATGCATCTTCTGCACCCGTTTATATCCCAAATTCAACCTCCAAACACCCGAAAATTCGATATTTTAGGGTCCCAGAAGCGATCTGTACATGCCTACTGAGTGCTAGAATTGTTTCAAAATATAGGCTCAAAACATGCTAAAAATCGATATTTTAAGTGTCCAAAGTCGATATGTGCATGCATCATCTGTACCCGTTTATATCTCAAATTCAGGCTCAAAACACCCGAAAATTCGATATTTTCGGGTCCCAGAAGTGATCTGTACATGCCTACTTAGTGCTAGAATAATTTCAAAATATAGGCCCAAAACATGCTAAAAATCGATATTTTAGGTGCCCAAAGTCGATATCTTAAATTCAGGCCCAAAACACCCGAAAATTCGATATTTGGGGGTCCCAGAAGCGAACTGTACATGCCCACTCCGTGTTAGAGTATTTTCAAAATACAGGCCCAAAACATACTGAAAATCGATATTTTAGGTGCCCAAAAGTCAATATGTGCATGCATCTTCTGTAACCGTTTATATCCCAAATTCAACCTCAAATTACCCGAAAATTCGATATTTTGGGGTCCCAGAAGCGATCTGTACATGCCTACTCAGTGCTTGAATTTTTTTAAAATATACCCTCAAAACATGCTAAAAATCGATATTTTAAGTGTCCAAAGTCGATATGTGCATGCATCATCTGTACCCGTTTATATCTCAAATTCAGGCTCAAAACACCCGAAAATTCGATATTTTGGGGTCCCAGAAGTGATCTGTACTTGCCTACTCCGTGTTAGAGTATTTTCAAAATACAGGCCCAAAACAAGCTGAAAATCGATTTTTTAGGTGACGAAAGTCAATATGTGTATGCATCTTCTGCACCCTTTTATATCCCAAAATCAACCTCAAAACACCCGAAAATTCGATATTTTTGGGTCCCATGAAGCGATCTGTACATGCCTACTCAGTGCTAGAATGTTTTCAAAATATAGGCTCAAAACATGCTAAAAATCGATATTTTAAGTGTCCAAAGTCGATATGTGCATGTATCATCTGTACCCGTTTATATCTCAAATTCTGGCTCAAAACACCCGAAAATTCGATATTTTCGTGTCCCAGAAGTGATCTGTACATGCCTACTTAGTGCTAGAATATTTTCAAAATATAGGCCCAAAACATTCTAAAAATCGATATTATAGGTGCCCAAATTCGATATCTCAAATTCAGGCCCAAAACACCCGAAAATTCGATATTTTGGGGTCCCAGAAGCGAACTGTACATGCCTACTCCGTGTTAGAGTATTTTCAAAATACAGGCCCAAAACATACTGAAAATCGATCTTTTTTGTGGCCAAAAGTCGATATGTGCATGCATCTTCTGTAACCGTTTATATCCCAAATTCAACCTCAAAACACCCGAATATTCGATATTTTTGGGTCCCAAAAGCGATCTGTACATGCCTACTCAGTGCTAGAATTTTTTCAAAATATACGCTCAAAACATGCTAAAAATCGATATTTTAAGTGTCCAAAGTCGATATGTGCATGCATCATCTGTACCCGTTTATATCTCAAATTCAGGCTCAAAACACCCGAAAATTCGATATTTTGGGGTCCCAGAAGTGATCTGTACATGCCTACTTAGTGCTCGAATATTTTCAAAATATAGGCTCAAAACATGCTAAAAATCGATATTTTAGGTGCCCAAAGTCGATATCTCAAATTCAGGCCCAAAACACCCGAAAATTCGATATTTTGGGGTCCCAGAAGCGAACTGTACATGCCTACTCCGTGTTAGAGTATTTTCAAAATACAGGCCCAAAACATACTGAAAATCGATCTTTTAGGTGCCCAAACGTCGATATGTGCATGCATCTTCTGTACCCGTTTATATCTCAAATTCAGGCTCCAAACACCCGAAAATTCGATATTTTGGGGTCCCAGAAGCGATCTGTACATGCCTACTCAGATGCAGGCCCAAAACATGCTGAAAATCGATATTTTAGGTGCCCAAAGTCAACATGTGTATGCATCTTCTGCACTCGTTTATATCTCAAATTCAACCTCAAAACACCCGAAAATTCGATAATCTTGGGTCCCATAAGCGATCTGTACATGTCTAGTCAGTGCTAGAATGTTTTCAAAATATAGGCTCAAAACATGCTACAAATCGATATTTTAAGTGTTCAAAGTCGATATGTGCATGCATCTTCTGTACCCGTTTATATCTCAAATTCAGGCTCAAAACACCCGAAAATTCGATATTTTGGGGTCCCAGAAGCGATCTGTACATGCCTACTCCTAGTTAGAGTATTTTCAAAATATAGGCCCAAAACATGCTAGAAATCGATATTTTAGGTGCCCAAAGTCGATATCTTAAATTCAGGCCTAAAACACCCGAAAATTCGATATTTTGGTGTCTCAGAAGCGAACTGTATATGCCTACTCCGTGTTAGAGTATTTTCATAATACAGGCCCAAACCATACTGAAAATCGATCTTTTATGTGCCCAAAAGTCGATATGTGCATGCATCTTCTGTAACCGTTTATATCCCAAATTCAACCTCAAAACACCCGATAATTCGATATTTTGGGGTCCCAGAAGCGATCTGTACATGCCTACTCAGTGCTAGAATTTTTTCAAAATATAGGCTCAAAACATGCTAAAAATCGATATTTTAAGTGTCCGAAGTCGATATGTGCATGCATCATCTGTACCCGTTTATATCTCAAATTCAGGCTCAAAAAAACCCGAAAATTCGATATTTTGGGGTCCCAGAAGTGATCTGTACATTCTTACTTAGTGCTAGAATATTTTCAAAATATAGGCCCAAAACATGCTAAAATCGATATTTTAGGTGCCCAAAGTCGATATCTCAAATTCAGGCCCAAAACACCCGAAAAATCGATATTTTAAGTGCCCAAAGTCGATATGTGCATGCATCATCTGTACCCGTTTATATCTCAAATTCAGGCTCAAAACACCCGAAAATTCGATATTTGGGGGTCCTAGAAGTGATCTGTACATGCCTACTTAGTGCTAGAATATTTTCAAAATATAGGCCCAAAACATGCTAAAAATCGATATTTTAGGTGCCCAAAGTCAACATGTGTATGCATCTTCTGCACTCGTTTATAACTCAAATTCAACCTCAAAACACCCGAAAATTTGATAATTTTGGGTCCCAGAAGCGATCTGTACATGTCTAGTCAGTGTTAGAATGTTTTCAAAATATAGGCTCAAAACATGCTACAAATCGATATTTTAAGTGTCCAAAGTCGATATGTGCATGCATCTTCTGTACCCGTTTATATCTCAAATTCAGGCTCCAAACACCCGAAAATTCGATATTTTGGGGTCCCAGAAGCGATCTGTACTTGCGTACTTCGCGTTAGAGTATTTTCAAATTACAGGCCCAAAACAAGCTGAAAATCGATATTTTAGGTGACGAAAGTCAATATGTGTATGCATCTTCTGCACCCGTTTATATCCCAAATTCAACCTCAAAACACCCGAAAATTCGATATTTTTGGGTCCCAGAAGCAATCTGTACATGCCTACTCAGTGCTAGAATGTTTTCAAAATATAGGCTCAAAACATGCTAAAAATCGATATTTTAAGTGTCCAAAGACGATATGTGCATGCACCATCTGTACCCGTTTATATCTCAAATTCAAGCTCAAAACACCCGAAAATTCGATATTTTGGGGTCCCAGAAGTGATCTGTACATGCCTACTTAGTGCTAGAATATTTTCAAAATATAGGCCCAAAACATGCTAAAAATCGATATTTTAGGTGCCCAAAGTCAACATGTGTATGCATCTTCTTCACTCGTTTATATCTCAAATTCAACCTCAAAACACCCGAAAATTTGATAATTTTGGTTCCCAGAAGCGATCTGTACATATCTAGTCAGTGCTAGAATGTTTTCAAAATATAGGCTCAAAACATGCTACAAATCGATATTTTAAGTGTCCAAAGTCGATATGTGCATGCATCTTCTGTACCCGTTTAAATCTCAAATTCAGGCTCAAAACACCCGAAAATTAGATATTTTTGGGTCCCAGAAGCGATCTGTACATGCCTACTCCTAGTTAGAGTATTTAAAAAATATAGGCCCATAACATGCTAGAAATCGATATTTTAGGTGCCCAAAGTCGATATCTTAAATTCAGGCCTAAAACACCCGAAAATTCGATATTTTGGTGTCTCAGAAGCGAACTGTATATGCCTACTCCGTGTTAGAGTATTTTCATAATACAGGCCCAAACCATACTGAAAATCGATCTTTTATGTGCCCAAAAGTCGATATGTGCATGCATCTTCTGTAACCGTTTATATCCCAAATTCAACCTCAAAACACCCGATAATTCGATATTTTGGGGTCCCAGAAGCGAACTGTACATGCCTACTCTGTGTTAGAGTATTTTCAAAATACAGGCCCAAAACATACTGAAAATCGATATTTTAAGTGCCCAAAGTCGATATGTGCATGCATCATCTGTACCCGTTTATATCTCAAATTCAGGCTCAAAACACCCGAAAATTCGATATTTTGGGGTCCTAGAAGTGATCTGTACATGCCTACTTAGTGCTAGAATATTTTCAAAATATAGGCCCAAAACATGCTAAAAATCGATATTTTAGGTGCCCAAAGTCGATATCTCAAATTCAGGCCCAAAACACCCGAAAATTCGATATTTTGGGGTCCCAGAAGCGAACTGTACATGCTTACTCCGTGTTAGAGTATTTTAATAAAACACGCCCAAAACATACTGAAAATCGATCTTTTAGGTGCCCAAAAGTCGATTTGTGCATGCATCTTCTGTACCAGTTTATATCTCAAATTCAGGCTCCAAACACCCGAAAATTCGATATTTTGGGGTCCCAGAAGCGATCTGTACATGCCTACTCAGATGCAGGCCCAAAACATGCTGAAAATCGATATTTTAGGTGCCCAAAGTCAACATGTGTATGCATCTTCTGCACTCGTTTATATCTCAAATTCAACCTCAAAACACCCGAAAATTTGATAATTTTGGGTCCCAGAAGCGATCTGTACATGTCTAGTCAGTGCTAGAATGTTTTCAAAATATAGGCTCAAAACATGTTACAAATCGATATTTTAAGTGTCCAAAGTCGATATGTGCATGCATCTTCTGTACCCGTTTATATCTCAAATTCAGGCTCAAAACACCCGAAAATTAGATATTTTTGGGTCCCAGAAGCGATCTGTACATGCCTACTCCTAGTTAGAGTATTTTCAAAATATAGGCCCAAAACATGCTAGAAATCGATATTTTAGGTGCCCAAAGTCGATATCTTAAATTCAGGCCTAAAACACCCGAAAATTCGATATTTTGGTGTCTCAGAAGCGAACTGTATATGCCTACTTCGTGTTAGAGTATTTTCATAATACAGGCCCAAACCATACTGAAAATCGATCTTTTATGTGCCCAAAAGTCGATATGTGCATGCATATTCTGTAACCGTTTATATCCTGAATTCAGGCTCCAAACACCCGAAAATTCGATATTTTGGGGTCCGAAAGCGATCTGTACATGTCTAGTCAGTGCTAGAATGTTTTCAAAATATAGGCTCAAAACATGCTAAAAATCGATATTTTAAGTGTCCAAAGTCGATATGTGCATGCATCTTCTGTACCCGTTTATATCTCAAATTCAGGCTCCAAACACCAGAAAATTCGATATTTTCGGATCCCAAAAGCGATCCGTACCTGCCTACTCATAGTTAGACTATTTTCAAAATACATTCCCAAAACATGCTGAAAATCGATCTTTTATGTGCCCAAAAGTCAATATGTGCATGCATCTTCTGTAACCGTTTATATCACAAATTCAACCTCAAAACACCCGAAAATTCGATATTTTTGGGTCCCAGAAGCGATCTGTACATGCTTACTCAGTGCTAGAATTTTTTCAAAATATAGGCTCAAAACATGCTAAAAATCGATATTTTAAGTGTCCGAAGTCGATATGTGCATGCATCATCTGTACCCGTTTATATCTCAAATTCAGGCTCAAAACACCCGAAAATTCGATATTTTGGGTTCCCAGAAGTGATCTGTACATGCCTACTTAGTGCTAGAATATTTTCAAAATATAGGCCCAAAACATGCTAAAAATCGATATTTTAGGTGCCCAAAGTCGATATCTCAAATTCAAGCCCAAAACACAAGAAAATTCGATATTTGGGGGGTCCCAGAAGCGAACTGTACATGCCTACTCCGTGTTAGAGTATTTTCAAAATACAGGCCCAAAACATACTGAAAATCGATCATTTAGGTACCTAAAAGTCGATATGTGCATGCATCTTCTGTACCCGTTTATATCTCAAATTCAGGCTTCAAACACCCGAAAATTCGATATTTTGGGGTCCCAGAAGCGATCTGTACTTGCGTACTCCGTGTTAGAGTATTTTCAAAATACTGGCCCAAAACAAGCTGAAAATCGATATTTTAGGTGACGAAAGTCAATATGTGTATGCATCTTCTGCACCCGTTTATATCCCAAATTTAACCTCAAAACACCCGAAAATTCGATATTTTTGGGTCCCAGAATTGATCTGTACATGCCTACTTAGTGCTAGAATATTTTCAAAATATAGGCCCAAAACATGCTTAAAATCGATATTTTAGGTGCCCAAAGTCGATATCTCAAATTCAGGCCCAAAACACCCGAAAATTCGATATTTGGGGGTCCCAGAAGCGAACTGTACATGCCTACTCCATGTTAGAGTATTTTCAAAATACAGGCCCAAAACTTACTGAAAATCGATCATTTAGGTACCTAAAAGTCGATATGTGCATGCATCTTCTGTGCCCGTTTATATCTCAAATTCAGGCTCCAAACACCCGAAAATTCGATATTTTGGGGTCCCAGAAGCGATCTGTACTTGCGTACTTCGCGTTAGAGTATTTTCAAAATACAGGCCCAAAACAAGCTGAAAATCGATATTTTAGGTGACGAAAGTCAATATGTGTATGCATCTTCTGCACCCGTTTATATCCCAAATTCAACCTCAAAACACCCGAAAATTCGATATTTTTGGGTCCCAGAAGCAATCTGTACTTGCCTACTCAGTGCTAGAATGTTTTCAAAATATAGGCTTAAAACATGCTAAAAATCGATATTTTAAGTGTCCAAAGACGATATGTGCATGCACCATCTGTACCCGTTTATATCTCAAATTCAAGCTCAAAACACCCGAAAATTCGATATTTTGGGGTCCCAGAAGTGATCTGTACATGCCTACTTAGTGCTAGAATATTTTCAAAATATAGGCCCAAAACATGCTAAAAATCGATATTTTAGGTGCCCAAAGTCGATATCTCAAATTCAGGCCCAAAACACCAGAAAATTTGATATTTTGGGGTCCCAGAAGAAAACTGTTCATGGCTACTCCGTGTTAGTGTATTTTCAAAATACAGGCCCAAAGCATACTGAAAATCGATCTTTTAGGTGCCCAAAAGTCGATATGTGCATGCATCATCTGTACCCGTTTATATCTCAAATTCAGGCTCAAAACACTCGAAAATTCGATATTTTGGGGTCCCAGAAGTGATCTGTACATGCCTACTTAGTGCTAGAATATTTTCAAAATATAGGCCCAAAACATGCTAAAAATCGATATTTTAGGTGCCCAAAGTCGATATCTCAAATTCAAGCCCAAAACACCCGAAAATTCGATATTTGGGGGGTCCCAGAAGCGAACTGTACATGCCTACACCGTGTTAGAGTATTTTCAAAATACAGGCCCAAAACATACTAAAAATCGATCATTTAGGTACCTAAAAGTCGATATGTGCATGCATCTTCTGTACCCGTTTATATCTCAAATTCAGGCTTCAAACACCCGAAAATTCGATATTTTGGTGTCCCAGAAGCGATCTGTACTTGCGTACTCCGTGTTAGAGTATTTTCAATATACTGGCCCAAAACAAGCTGAAAATCGATATTTTAGGTGACGAAAGTCAATATGTGTATGCATCTTCTGCACCCGTTTATATCCCAAATTCAACCTCAAAACACCCGAAAATTCGATATTTTTGGGTCCCAGAATTGATCTGTACATGCCTACTTAGTGCTAGAATATTTTCAAAATATAGGCCCAAAACATGCTTAAAATCGATATTTTAGGTGCCCAAAGTCGATATCTCAAATTCAGGCCCAAAACACCCGAAAATTCGATATTTGGGGGTCCCAGAAGCGAACTGTACATGCCTACTCCTTGTTAGAGTATTTTCAAAATACAGGCCCAAAACTTACTGAAAATCGATCATTTAGGTACCTAAAAGTCGATATGTGCATGCATCTTCTGTGCCCGTTTATATCTCAAATTCAGGCTCCAAACACCCGAAAATTCGATATTTTGGGGTCCCAGAAGCGATCTGTACTTGCGGACTTCGCGTTAGAGTATTTTCAAAATACAGGCCCAAAACAAGCTGAAAATCGATATTTTAGGTGACGAAAGTCAATATGTGTATGCATCTTCTGCACCCGTTTATATCCCAAATTCAACCTCAAAACACCCGAAAATTCGATATTTTTGGGTCCCAGAAGCGATCTGTACATGCTTACTCAGTGCTAGAATGTTTTCAAAATATAGGCTCAAAACATGCTAAAAATCGATATTTTAAGTGTCCGAAGTCGATATGTGCATGCATCATCTGTACCCGTTTATATCTCAAATTCAGGCTCAAAACACCCGAAAATTCGATATTTTGGGGTCCCAGAAGTGATCTGTACATGCCTACTTAGTGCTAGAATATTTTCAAAATATAGGCCCAAAACATGCTTAAAATCGATATTTTAGGTGCCCAAAGTCGATATCTCAAATTCAGGCCCAAAACACCCGAAAATTCGATATTTGGGGGTCCCAGAAGCGAACTGTACATGCCTACTCCTTGTTAGAGTATTTTCAAAATACAGGCCCAAAACTTACTGAAAATCGATCATTTAGGTACCTAAAAGTCGATATGTGCATGCATCTTCTGTGCCCGTTTATATCTCAAATTCAGGCTCCAAACACCCGAAAATTCGATATTTTGGGGTCCCAGAAGCGATCTGTACTTGCGTACTTCGCGTTAGAGTATTTTCAAAATACAGGCCCAAAACAAGCTGAAAATCGATATTTTAGGTGACGAAAGTCAATATGTGTATGCATCTTCTGCACCCGTTTATATCCCAAATTCAACCTCAAAACACCCGAAAATTCGATATTTTTGGGTCCCAGAAGCAATCTGTACATGCCTACTCAGTGCTAGAATGTTTTCAAAATATAGGCTTAAAACATGCTAAAAATCGATATTTTAAGTGTCCAAAGACGATATGTGCATGCACCATCTGTACCCGTTTATATCTCAAATTCAAGCTCAAAACACCCGAAAATTCGATATTTTGGGGTCCCAGAAGTGATCTGTACATGCCTACTTAGTGCTAGAATATTTTCAAAATATAGGCCCAAAACATGCTAAAAATCGATATTTTAGGTGCCCAAAGTCGATATCTCAAATTCAGGCCCAAAACACCAGAAAATTTGATATTTTGGGGTCCCAGAAGCGAACTGTACATGGCTACTCCGTGTTAGAGTATTTTCAAAATACAGGCCCAAAGCATACTGAAAATCGATCTTTTAGGTGCCCAAAAGTCGATATGTGCATTCATCTTCTGTAACCGTTTATATCCCAAATTCAACCTCAAAACACCCGAAAATTCGATATTTTGGGGTCCCAGAAGCTTTCTGTACATGCCTACTCAATGCTAGAATTGTTTCAAAATATAGGCTGAAAACATGCTAAAAATCTATATTTTAAGTGTCCAAAGTCGATATGTGCATGCATCATCTGTACCCGTTTATATCTCAAATCCAGGCTCAAAACACCCGAAAATTTGATATTTTGGGGTCGCAGAAGCGATCTGTAAATGCCTACTTAGTGCTAGAATATTTTCAAAATATAGGCCTAAAACATGCTAAAAAATCGATATTTTAGGTGCCCAAAGTCGATATCTCAAATTCAGGCCCAAAACACCCGAAAATTCGATATTTGGGGGTCCCAGAAGCGAACTGTACATTCCTACTTCGTGTTAGAGTATTTTCATAATACAGGCCCAAAACATACTGAAAATCGATCATTTAGGTACCTAAAAGTCGATAAGTGCATGAATCTTCTGTACCCGTTTATATCCCAAATTCAGGCTCCAAACACCCGAAAATTCGATATTTTGGGGTCCCAGAAGCGATCTGTACTTGCCTACTCAGTGCTAGAATGTTTTCAAAATATAGGCTCAAAACATGCTAAAAATCGATATTTTAAGTGTCCAAAGTCGATATGTGCATCCATCATCTGTACCAGTTTTAATCTCAAATTCAGGCTCAAAACACCCGAAAATTCGATATTTTGGGGTCCCTGAAGTGATCTGTACATGCCTACTTAGTACTAGAATATTTTCAAAATATAGGCCCAAAACATGCCAAAAATCGATATTTTAGGTGCCCAAAGTCGATATCTCAAATTCAGGCCCAAAACACCCGAAAATTCGATATTTTGGGGTCCCAGAAGCGATATGTACATGCCTACTCCGTGTTAGAGTATTTTCAATATACAGGCCCAAAACATACTGAAAATCGATCTTTTAGGTGCCCAAAAGTCGATATGTGCAAGCATCTTCTGTACCCGTTTATATCCCAAATTCAACCTCAAAACACCCGAAAATTCGATATATTTTGGTCCCAGAAGCGATCTGTACATGCCTACTTAGTGCTAGAATATTTTCAAAATATAGGCCCAAAACATGCTACAAATCGATATTTTAGGTGCCCAAAGTCGATATCTCAAATTCAGGCCCAAAAAACCCGAAAATTCGATATTTGGGGGTCCCAGAAGCGAACAGTACATGCCTACTCCGTGTTAGAGTATTTTCAAAATACAGGCCCAAAACATACTGAAAATCGATCATTTAGGTACCTAAAAGTCGATATGTGCATGCATCTTCTGTACCCGTTTATATCTCAAATTCAGGCTCCAAACACCAGAAAATTCGATATTTTGGGGTCCCAGAACCGAACTGTACATGCCTACTCCGTGTTAGAGTATTTTCAAAATACAGGCCCAAAACAAGCTGAAAATCGATATTTTAGGTGACGAAAGTCAATATATATATGCATCTTCTGCACCCGTTTATATCCCAAATTCAACCTCAAAACACCCGAAAATTCGATATTTTTGGGTCCCAGAAGCGATCTGTACATGCCTACTTAGTGCTAGAATGTTTTCAAAATATAGGCTCAAAACATGCTAAAAATCGATATTTTAAGTGTCCAAAGTTGATATGTGCATGCATCATCTGTACCCGTTTATATCTCAAATTCAGGCTCAAAACACCCGAAAATTCGATAGTTTGGGGTCCCAGAAGTGATCTGTAAATGCCTACTTAGTGCTAGAATATTTTCAAATTATAGGCCCAAAACATGCTTAAAATCGATATTTTAGGTGCCCAAAGTCGATATCTCAAATTCAGGCCCAAAACACCCGAAAATTCGATATTTGGGGGTCCCAGAAGCGAACTGTACATGCCTACTCCTTGTTAGAGTATTTTCAAAATACAGGCCCAAAACTTACTGAAAATCGATCATTTAGGTACCTAAAAGTCGATATGTGCATGCATCTTCTGTGCCCGTTTATATCTCAAATTCAGGCTCAAAACACCCTAAAATTCGATATTTTGGGGTCCCAGAAGCGATCTGTACTTGCGTACTCCGCGTTAGAGTATTTTCAAAATACAGGCCCAAAACAAGTTGAAAATCGATATTTTAGGTGACGAAATTCAATATGTGTATGCATCTTCTGCACCCGTTTATATCCCAAATTCAACCTCAAAACTCCCGAAAATTCGATATTTTTGGGTCCCAGAAGCAATCTGTACATGCCTACTCAGTGCTAGAATGTTTTCAAAATATAGGCTCAAAACATGCTAAAAATCGATATTTTAAGTGTCCAAAGACGATATGTGCATACACCATCTGTACCCGTTTATATCTCAAATTCAAGCTCAAAACACCCGAAAATTCGATATTTTGGGGTCCCAGAAGTGATCTGTACATGCCTACTTAGTGCTAGAATATTTTCAAAATATAGGCCCAAAACATGCTAAAAAATCGATATTTTAGGTGCCCAAAGTCGATATCTCAAATTCAGGCCCAAAACACCAGAAAATTTGATATTTTGGGGTCCCAGAAGCGAATTGTACATGCTTACTTTGTGTTAGAGTATTTTCAAAATACAGGCCCAAAACATACTGAAAATCGATCTTTTAGGTGCCCAAAAGTCGATATGTGCATGCATCTTCTGTAACCGTTTATATCCCAAATTCAACCTCAAAACACCCGAAAATTCGATATTTTTGGGCCCCAAAAGTGATCTGTACATGCCTACTCAGTGCTAGAATTGTTTCAAAATATAGGCTCAAAACATGCTAAAAATCGATATTTTAAGTGTCCAAAGTCGATATGTGCATGCATCATCTGTACCCGTTTATATCTCAAATTCAGGCTCAAAACACCCGAAAATTTGATATTTTGGGGTCACAGAAGCGATCTGTACATGCCTACTTAGTGCTAGAATATTTTCAAAATATAGGCCCAAAACATGCTAAAAAATCGATATTTTAGGTGCCCAAAGTCGATATCTCAAATTCAGGCCCAAAACACCCGAAAATTCGATATTTGGGGGTCCCAGAAGCGAACTGTACATGCCTACTTCGTGTTAGAGTATTTTCATAATACAGGCCCAAAACATACTGAAAATCGATCATTTAGGTACCTAAAAGTCGATAAGTGCATGAATCTTCTGTACCCGTTTATATCTCAAATTCAGGCTCCAAACACCCGAAAATTCGATATTTTTGGGTCCCAGAAGCGATCTGTACATGCCTACTCAGTGCTAGAATTTTTTCAAAATATACGCTCAAAACATGCTAAAAATCGATATTTTAAGTGTCCAAAGTCGATATGTTCATGCATCATCTGTACCCGTTTATATCTCAAATTCAGGCTTAAAACACCCGAAAATTCGATATTTTGGGGTCCCAGAAGCGATCTGTACATGACTACATAGTGCTAGAATATTTTCAAAATATATGCCCAAAACATGCTAAAAATCGATATTTTAGGTGCCCAAAGTCGATATCTCAAATTCAGGCCCAAAACACCCGAAAATTCGATATTTGGGGGTCCCAGAAGCGAACTGTACATGCCTACTCCGTGTTAGAGTACTTTCAAAATACAGGCCCAAAACATACTGAAAATCGATCATTTAGATACCTAAAAGTCGATATGTGCATGCATCTTCTGTACCCGTTTATATCTCAAATTCAGGCTTCAAACACCCGAAAATTCGATATTTTGGGGTCCCAGAAGCGATCTGTACTTGCCTACTCCGTGTTAGAGTATTTTCAAAATACAGGCCCAAAACAAGGTGAAAATCGATATTTTAGGTGACGAAAGTCAATATGTGTATGCATCTTCTGCACCCGTTTATATCTTAAATTCAGGCTCAAAACACCCGAAAATTCGATATTTTGGGGTCCCAGAAGCGATCTGTACATGCTTACACAGTGCTAGAATATTTTCAAAATATAGGCCCAAAACTTGCTAAAAATCGATATTTTATGTGCCCAAAGTCGATATCTCAAATTCAGGCACAAAACACCCAAAAATTCGATATTTTGGGGTCCCAGAAGCGATCTGCACATGCCTAATCCGTGTTAGAGAATTTTCAATATACAGGCCCAAAACATACTGAAAATCGATCCTTTAGGTGCCCAAAAGTCGATATGTGCATGCATCTTCTGTACCCGTATCTCAAATTCAGGCTCAAAACACCCGAAAATTCAATATTTTTGGGTCCCAGAAGTGATATGTACATGCCTACTTAGTGCTAGAATATTTTCAAAATATAGGCCCAAAACATGCTAAAAATCGATATTTTAGGTGCCCAAAGTCGATATTTCAAATTCAGAGCCAAAACACCCGAAAATTCGATATTTGGGAGTCCCAGAAGCGAACTGTACATGCCTACTCAGTGTTAGAGTATTTTCAAAATACAGGCCCAAAACATACTGAAAATCGATCATTTAGGAACCTAAAAGTAGATATGTTCATGCATCTTCTGTAACCGTTTATATCCCAAATTCAACCTCAAAACACCCGAAAATTCGATATTTTGGGGTCCCATAAGCGATCTGTACATGCTTACTTAGTGCTAGAATATTTTCAAAATATAGGCCCAAAACATGCTAAAAATCGATATTTTAGGTGCCCAAAGTCGATATGTGCATGCATCTTCTGTACCCGTTTATATCTCAAATTCAGGCTTCAAACACCCGAAAATTCGATATTTTGGGGTCCCAGAAGCGATCTGTACTTGCCTACTCCGTGTTAGAGTATTTTCAATATACAAGCCCAAAACAAGCTGAAAATCGATATTTTAGGTGACGAAAGCCGATATGTGTATGCATCTTCTGCATCCGTTTATATCCCAAATTCAACCTCAAAACACCCTAAAATTTGATATTCTTCGGTCCCAGAAGCGATCTGTACATGCCTACTCCGTGTTAGAGTATTCTTAATATACAGGCCCAAAACAAGCTGAAAATCGATATTTTAGGTGCCCAAAGTCGATATCTCAAATTCAGGCCCAAAACACCCGAAAATTCGATATTTTTTGGTCCCAGAAGCGAACTGTACATGCCTACACCGTGTTAGAGTATTTTCAAAATACAGGCCCAAAACATACTGAAAATCGATCATTTAGGTACCTAAAAGTCGATATGTGCATGCATCTTCTGTAACCGTTTATATCCCAAATTCAACCTCAAAACACCCGAAAATTCGATATTTTTGGGTCCCAGAAGCGATCTGTACATGCCTACTGAGTGCTAGAATTGTTTCAAAATGTAGGCTCAAAACATGCTAAAAATCTATATTTTAAGTGTCCAAAGTCGATATGTGCATGCATCATCTGTACCCGTTTATATCTCAAATTCAGGCTCAAAACACCCGAAAATTCGATATTTTGGGGTCCAAGAAGCGATCTGTACATGCCTACTTAGTGCTAGAATATTTTCAAAATATAGGCCTAAAACATGCTAAAAATCGATATTTTAGGTGCTCAAAGTCGATATCTCAAATTCAGGCCCAAAACACCCAAAAATTCGATATTTTGGGGTCCCAGAAGCGATCTGTACATGCTTACTCCGTGTTAGAGTATTTTCAATATACAGGCCCAAAACATACTGAAAATCGATCTTTTAGGTGCCCAAAAGTCGATATGTGCATGCATCTTCTGTACCCGTTTATATCTTAAATTAAACCTCAAAACACCCGAAAATTCGATATTTTTCGGTCCCAGAAGCGATCTGTACATGCCTACTCCGTGTTAGAGTATTCTCAATATACAGGCCCAAAACAAGCTGAAAATCGATATTTTAGGTGCCCAAAAGTCGATATGTGCATGCATCTTCTGTACCCGTTTATATCTCAAATTCAGGCTCAAAACACCCGAAAATTCGATATTTTGGGGTCCCAGAAGTGATCTGTACATGCCTACTTAGTGCTAGAATATTTTCAAAATATAGGCCCAAAACATGCTAAAAATCGATATTTTAGGTGCCCAAAGTCGATATCTCAAATTCAGGCCCAAAACACCCGAAAATTCGATATTTGGGGGTCCCAGAAGCGAACTGTACATGCCTACTCCGTGTTAGAGTATTTTCAAAATACAGGCCCAAAACATACTGAAAATTGATCATTTAGGTACCTAAAAGTCGATATGTGCATGCATCTTCTGTACCCGTTTATATCTCAAATTCAGGCTCCAAACACCCAAAAATTCGATATTTTAGGGTTCCAGAAGCGATCTGTAATTGCCTACTCCGTGTTAGAGTATTTTCAAAATACAGGCCCAAAACAAGCTGAAAATCGATATTTTAGGTGACGAAAGTCAATATGTGTATGCATCTTCTGCACCCGTTTATATCTCAAATTCATATTAAAAACACCCGAAAATTCGATATTTTGGAGTCCTAGAAGTGATCTGTACATGCCTACTTAGTGCTAGAATATTTTCAAAATATAAGCCCAAAACATGCTAAAAATCGATATTTTAGGTGCCTAAAAGTCGATATGTGCATGCATGTTCTGTAACCGTTTATATCCCAAATTCAACCTCAAAACACCCGAAAATTCGATATTTTTGGGTCCCAGAAGCGATCTGTACATGCCTACTCAGTGCTAGAATTGTTTCAAAATATAGGCTCAAAACATGCTAAAAATCGATATTTAAAGTGTCCAAAATTGATATGTGTATGCATCAACTGTACCCGTTTATATCTCAAATTCAGGCCCAAAACTCCCGAAAATTCGATATTTGGATGTCCCAGAAGCGAACTGTTCATGCCTACTCCGTGTTAGAGTATTTTCAAAATACAGGCCCAAAACATGCTGAAAATCGATCATTTAGGTACCTAAAAGTCGACATGTGCATGCATCTTCTGTAACCGTTTATATCCCAAATTCAACCTCAAAACACCCGAAAAATCGATATTTTTGGGTCCCAGAAGCGATCTGTACATGCCTACTCCGTGTTAGAGTATTTTAAATATACAGGCCCAAAACATACTGAAAATCGATCTTTTAGGTGCCCAATAGTCGATATGTGCATGCATCTTCTGTACCCGTTTATATATCAAATTCAGGCTCAAAACACCCGAAAATTCGATATTTTTGGGTCCCAGAAGTGATCGGTACATGCGTACTTAGTGCTAGAATATTTTCAAAATATAGGCTCAAAACATGCTAAAAATCGATATTTTAGGTGCCCAAAGTCGATATCTCAAATTCAGGCCCAAAACACCCGAAAATTCGATAATTTTAGTTCCCAGAAGCGAACTGTACATGCCTACTCCGTGTTAGAGTATTTTCAAAATACAGGCCCAAAACATACTGAAAATCGATATTTTAGGTGACGAAAGTCAATATGTGTATGCATCTTCTGCACCCGTTTATATCCCAAATTCAACCTCAAAACACCCGAAAATTCGATATTTTGGGGTCCCAGAAGCGATCTGTACATGCCTACTCACTGCTAGAATGTTTTCAAAATATAGGCTCAAAACATGCTAAAAATCGATATTTTAAGTGTCCAAAGTCGATATGTGCATGCATCATCTGTACCCGTTTATATCTCAAATTCAGGCTTAAAACATCCGAAAATTCAATATTTTGGGGTCCCAGAAGTGATCTGTACCTGCCTACTTAGTGCTAGAATATTTTCGAAATATAGGCCCAAAACATGCTGAAAATCGATATTTTAGGTTCCCAAAGTCGATATCTCAAATTCAGGCCCAAAACACCCGAAAATTCGATATTTTGGGGTCCCAGAAGCGATCTGTACATGCCTACTTAGTGCTAGAATATTTTCAAAACATAGGCCCAAAACAAGCTAAAAATCGATATTTTAGGTGCCCAAAGTCGATATCTCAAATTCAGGCCCAAAACACCCGAAAATTCGATATTTTGGGGTCCCAGAAGCGAACTGTACATGCCTACTCCGTGTTAGAGTATTTTCAAAATACTGGCCCAAAACATACTTAAAATCGATCTTTTAGGTGCCCAAAAGTCGATATGTGCATGCATCTTCTGTACCCGTTTATATCTCAAATTCAGGCTCAAAACACCCGAAAATTCAATATTTTGGGGTCCCAGAAGTGATCTGTACATGCCTACTTAGTGCTAGAATATTTTCAAAATATAGGCCCAAAAAATGCTTAAAATCGATATTTTAGGTGCCCAAAGTCGATATCTCAAATTCAGGCCCAAAACACCCGAAAATTCGATATTTTGGGGTCCCAGAAGCGAACTGTACATGCCTACTCCGTGCTAGAGTTTTTTCAAAATACAGGCTCAAAACATGCTAAAAATCGATATTTTAAGTGTCCAAAGTCGATATGTGCATGCATCTTCTGTACCCGTTTATATCTCAAATTCAGGCTCAAAACACCTGAAAATTCGATATTTTTGGGTCCCAGAAGCGATCTGTACATGCCTACTCCTAGTTAGAGAATTTTCAAAATACAGACCCAAAACATGCTGAAAATCGATATTTTTGGTGCCCAAAGTCAATATGTGCATGCATCTTCTGTACCCGTTTATATCTCAAATTCAGGCTCAAAACACCCGAAAATTCGTTATTTTTGGGTCCTAAAAGCAATCTGTACATCTCTACACCTAGTTAGAATGTTTTCAAGATACATACCCAAAACATGCACAAAATCGATATTTTAGGTGCCCAAAAGTCAATATGTGCATGCATCTTCTGTACCCGTTTATATATCAAATTCAGGTTCAAAACACCCGAAAATTTGATATTTTGGGGTCCCAGAAGCGATCTGTACATGCTTACTCAGTGCTAGAATATTTTCAAAATATAGGCCCAAAACATGCTAAAAATCGATATTTTAGGTGCCCAAAGTCGATATCTCAAATTCAGGCCCAAAACACCCAAAAATTCGATATTTTCGGGTCCCAGAAGCGATCTGTACATGCCTACTCCGTGTTAAAGTATTTTCAATATACAGGCAAAAAACATACTGAAAATCGATCTTTTAGGTGCCCAAAAGTCGATATGTGCATGCATCTTCTGTACCCATTTATATCCCAAATTCAACCTCAAAACACCCGAAAATTCGATATTTTTTGGTCCCAGAAGCGATCTGTACATGCCTACTCAGTGCTAGAATTTTTTCAAGATATAGGCTCAAAACATGCTAAATATCGATATTTTAAGTGTCCAAATTCGATATGTGCATGCATCATCTCTACCCGTTTATATCTCAAATTCAGGCTTAAAACACCCGAAAATTCGATATTTATGGGTCCCAGAAGTGATCTGTACATGCCTACTTAGTGCTAAAATATTTTCAAAATATAGGCCCAAAACATGCTAAAAATCGATATTTTAGGTGCCCAAAGTCGATATCTCAAATTCAGGCCCAAAACACCCGAAAATTCGATATTTTCGGGTCCCAGAAGCGAACTGTACATGTCTACTCCGTGTTAGAGTATTTTCAAAATACAGGCTCAAAACATACTAAAAATCGATATTTTAAGTGTCCAAAGTCGATATGTGCATGCATCTTCTGTACCCGTTTATATCTCCAAATCAGGCTCAAAACACCCGAAAATTCGGCATTTTTGGGTCCTAGAAGCGATCTGTACATTTCTACACCTAGTTAGAATGTTTTCAAGATACAGACCCAAAACATGCTCAAAATCGATATTTTTGGTGCCCAAAGTCAATATGTGCATGCATCTTCTGTACCCGTTTATATCTCCAATTCAGGCTCAAAACACCCGAAAATTCGATATTTTGGGGTCCCAGAAGCGATCTGTACATGCTTACTCAATGCTAGAATATTTTCAAAATATAGACCCAAAACATGCTAAAAATCGATATTTTAGGTGCCCAAAGTCGATATCTCAAATTCAGGCCCAAAACACCCGAAAATTCGATATTTTGGGGTCCCAGAAGCGAACTGTATATGCCTACTCCGTGTTAGAGTATTTTCAAAATACAGGCTCAAAACAAGCTAAAAATCGATATTTTAAGTGTCCAAAGTTGATATGTGCATGCATCTTCTGTACCCGTTTATATCCCAAATTCAACCTCAAAACACCCGAAAACTCGATATTTATGGGTCCCAGAAGCGATCTGTACATGCCTACTCAGTGCTAGAATGTTTTCAAAATATAGGCTCAAAACATGCTAAAAATCGATATTTTAAGTGTCCAAAGTCGATATGTGCATGCATCATCTGTACCCGTTTATATTTCAAATTCAGGCTCAAAACACCCGAAAATTCGATATTATGGGGTCCCAGAAGCGATCTCTACATGCTTACTCAGTGCTAGAATATTTTCAAAATATAGGCCCAAAACATGCTAAAAATCGATATTTTAGGTGCCCAAAGTCGATATCTCAAATTCAGGCCCAAAACACCCGAAAATTCGATATTTTGGGGTCCCAGAAGCGAACTGTACATGCCTACTCCGTGTTAGAGTATTTTCAAAATACAGGCCCAAAACATACTGAAAATCGATCTTTAATGTTCCCAAAAGTCAATATGTGCATGCATCTTCTGCACTCGTTTATATCTCAAATTCAACCTCAAAACACCCTAAAATTCGATAATTTTGGGTCCTAGAAGCGATCTGTACATGTCTAGTCAGTGCTAGAATAATTTCAAAATATAGGCTCAAAACATGCTAAAAATCGATATTTTAAGTGTCCAAAGTCGATATGTGCATGCATCTTCTGTACCCGTTAATATCTCAAATTAAGGCTCAAAACACCCGAAAATTCGATATTTTGGGATCCCATAAGCGATCTGTACATGCCTACTCCTAGTTAGAGTATTTTCAAAATACAGGCCCAAAACATGCTGAAAATCGATATTTTAGGTGCCCAAAGTCAATATGTGCATGCATCTTCTGTACCCGTTTATAACTCAAATTCAAGCTCAAAACACCCGAAGATTCGGTATTTTTGGGTCTTAGAAGCGATCTCTACATTTCTACACCTAGTTAGAATGTTTTCAAGATACGGACCCAAAACATGCTCAAAATCGATATTTTAGGTGCCCAAAAGTCAATATGTGCATGCATCTTCTGAACCCGATATTTTGTGTCCCAGAAGCGATCTGTACATGCCTACTCAGATTGAGGCCCAAAACATGCTGAAAATCGATATTTTAGGTGCCCAAAGTTAACATGTGTATGCATCTTCTGCACTCGTTTATATCTCAAATTCAACCTCAAAACACCCGAAAATTCGATAATTTTGGGTCCCAGAAGCGATCTGTACATGCTTACTCAGTGCTAGAATATTTTCAAAATATAGGCCCAAAACATGCTAAAAATCGATATTTTAGGTGCCCAAAGTCGATATCTCAAATTCAGGCCCAAAACACCCGAAAATTCGATATTTGGGGGTCCCAGAAGCGAACTGTACATGCCTACTCCGTGTTAGAGTATTTTCAAAATATAGGCCCAAGACATACTGAAAATCGATCATTTAGGTACCTAAAAGTCGATATGTGCATCCATCTTCTGTAACTGTTTATATCTCAAATTCAGGCTCCAAACACCCGAAAATTCGATATTTTGTGGTCCCAGAAGCGATCTGTACTTGCCTACTCCATGTTAGAGTATTTTGAAAATACACGCCCAAAACAAGCTGAAAATCGATATTTTAGGTGACAAAAGTCAATATGTGTCTGCATCTTCTGCACCCGTTTATATCCCAAATTCAACCTCAAAACACCCGAAAATTCGATATTTTGGGGTCCCAGAAGCGATCTGTACACGCCTACTCAGTGCTAGAATTTTATCAAAATATAGGCTCAAAACATGCTAAAAATCGATATTTTAAGTGTCCAAAGTCGATATGTGCATGCATCATCTGTACTCGTTTATATCTCAATTTCAGGCTCAAAACACCCGAAAATTTGATATTTTGGGGTCCCAGAAGTGATCTGTACATGCCTAGTTAGTGCTAGAATATTTTCAAAATATAGGCAAAAAACATGCTAAAAATCGATATTTTAGGTGCCCAAAGTCGATATCTCAAATTCAGGCCCAAAACACCCGAAAATTTGATATTTTGGGGTCCCAGAAGCGAACTGTACATGCCTACTCCGTTTTAGAGTATTTTCAAAATACAGGCCCAAAACATACTGAAAATCGATCTTTTAGGTGCCCAAAAGTCGATATGTGCATGCATCTTCTGTACCCGTTTATATCTCAAATTCAGGCTCCAAACACCCGAAAATTCGATATTTTGGGGTCCCAGAAGCGATCTGTACTTGCCTACTCCATGTTAGAGTATTTTGAAAATACACGCCCAAAACAAGCTGAAAATCGATATTTTAGGTGACGAAAGTCAATATGTGTCTGCATCTTCTGCACCCGTTTATATCCCAAATTCAACCTCAAAACACCCGAAAATTCGATATTTTGGGGTCCCAGATGCGATCTGTACATGCCTACTCAGTGCTAGAATTTTTTCAAAATATACGCTCAAAACATGCTAAAAATCTATATTTTAAGTGTCCAAAGTCGATATGTGCATGAATCATCTGTACTCGTTTATATCTCAAATTCAGGCTCAAAACACCCGAAAATTCGATATTTTGGGGTCCCAGAAGCGATCTGTACATGCTTACTTAGTGCTAGAATATTTTCAAAATATAGGCCCAAAACATGCTAAAAATCGATATTTTATGTGCCCAAAGTCGATATCTCAAATACAGGCGCAAAACACCCAAAAATTCGATATTTTGGGGTCCCAGAAGTGAACTGTACATGCCTACTCCGTGTTAGAGTATTTTCAATATACAGGCCCAAAACATACTGAAAATCGATCTTTTAGGTGCCCAAAAGTCGATATGTGCATGCATCTTCTGTACCCGTTTATATCTCAAATTCAGGCTCCAAACACCCGAAAATTCGATATTTTGGGGTCCCAGAAGCGATCTGTACATGCCTACTCAGATGCAGGCCCAAAACATGCTGAAAATCGATATTTTAGGTGCCCAAAGTCAACATGTGTATGCATCTTCTGCACTCGTTTATATCTCAAATTCAACCTTCAAAACACCCGAAAATTCGATACTTTTGGGTCCCAGAAGCGATCTGTACATGTCTAGTCAGTGCTAGAATGTTTTCAAAATATAGGCTCAAAACATGCTAAAAATTGATATTTTAAGTGTCCAAAGTCGATATGTGCATGCATCTTCTTTACCCGTTTATATCTCAAATTCAGGCTCAAAACACCCGAAAATTCGATATTTTTGGGTCCCAGAAGCGATCTGTACATGCCTACTCCTATTTAGAGTATTTTCAAAATATAGGCCCAAAACATGCTGAAAATCGATATTTTAGGTGCCCAAAGTCAATATGTGCATGCATCTTCTGTACCCGTTTATATCTTAAATTCAGGCTCAAAACACCCGAAAATTCGGTATTTTTGGGTCCTAGAAGCGATCTGTACATCTCTACACCTAGTTAGAATGTTTTCAAGATACAGACCCAAAACATGCTCAAAATCGATATTTTAGGTGCACAAAAGTCAATATGTGCATGTATCTTCTGTACCCGTTTATATCTCAAATTCAGGCTCAAAACACCCGAAAATTCGATATTTTGGGGTCGCAGAAGCGATCTGTACATGATTACTCAGTGCTAGAATATTTTCAAAATATAGACCCAAAACATGCTAAAAATCGATATTTTAGGTGCCCAAAGTCGATATCTCAAATTCAGGCCCAAAACACCCGAAAATTCGATATTTTGGGGTCCCAGAAGCGAACTGTACATGCCTACTCCGTGTTAGAGTATTTTCAAAATACAGGCCCAAAACATACTGAAAATCGATCTTTTAGGTGCCCCAAAGTCGATATGTGAATGCATCTTCTGTAACCGTTTATATCCCAAATTCAACCTCAAAACACCCGAAAATTCGATATTTTTGGGTCCCAGAAGCGATCTGTACATGCCTACTCAGTGCTAGAATTTTTTCAAAATATAGGCTCAAAACATGCTAAAAATCGATATTTTAAGTGTCCAAAGTCGATATGTGCATGCATCATCTGTACCCGTTTATATCTCAAATTCAGGCTCAAAACACACGAAAATTCGATATTTTCGGGTCCCAGAAGTGATCTGTACATGCCTACTTAGTGCTAGAATATTTTCAAAATATAGACCCAAAACATGCTAAAAATCGATATTTTAGGTGCCCAAAGTCGATATCTCAAATTCAGGCCCAAAACACCCGAAAATTCGATATTTTGGGGTCCCAGAAGCGAACTGTACATGCCTACTCCGTGTTAGAGTATTTTCAAAATACAGGCCCAAAACATACTGAAAATCGATCTTTTAGGTGCCCCAAAGTCGATATGTGAATGCATCTTCTGTAACCGTTTATATCCCAAATTCAACCTCAAAACACCCGAAAATTCGATATTTTGAGGTCCCAGAAGCGATCTGTACATGCCTACTCAGTGCTAGAATTTTTTCAAAGTATAGGCTCAAAACATGCTAAAAATCTATATGTTAAGTGTCCAAAGTCGATATGTGCATGCATTATCTGTACCCGTTTATATCTCAATTTCAGGCTCAAAACACCCGAAAATTTGATATTTTGGGGTCCCAGAAGTGATCTGTACATGCCTAGTTAGTGCTAGAATATTTTCAAAATATAGGCAAAAAACATGCTAAAAATCGATATTTTAGGTGCCCAAAGTCGATATCTCAAATTCAGGCCCAAAACACCCGAAAATTTGATATTTTGGGGTCCCAGAAGCGAACTGTACATGCCTACTCCGTGTTATAGTATTTTAAAAATACAGGCCCAAAACATACTGAAAATCGATCTTTTAGGTGCCCAAAAGTCGATATGTGCATGCATCTTCTGTACCCGTTTATATCTCAAATTGAGGCTCCAAACACCCGAAAATTCGATATTTTTTGGTCCCAGAAACGATCTGTACATGCCTAGTCAGATGCAGGCCCAAAACATGCTGAAAATCGATATTTTAGGTGCCCAAAGTCAACATGTGTATGCATCTTCTGCACTCGTTTATATCTCAAATTCAACCTCAAAACTCCCGAAAATTCGATAATTTTGGGTCCCAGAAGCGATCTGTACATGTCTAGTCAGTGCTAGAATGTTTTCAAAATGTAGTCTCAAAACATGCTAAAAATCGATATTTTAAGTGTCCAAAGTCGATATGTGCATGCATCTTCTGTACCCGTTTATATCTCAAATTCTGTCTCAAAACACCCAAAAATTCGATATTTTTGGGTCCCAGAAGCGATCTGTACATGCCTACTCCTAGTTAGAATATTTTCAAAATACAGGCCCAAAACATACTGAAAATCGATATTTTAGGTGCCCAAAGTCATTATGTGTATGCATCTTCTATACCGTTTTATATCTTAAATTCAGGCTCAAAACACCCGAAAATTCGGTATTTTTGGGTCCTAGAAGCGATCTGTACATCTCTACACCTAGTTAGAATGTTTTCAAGATACAGACCCAAAACATGCTCAAAATCGATATTTTAGGTGCCCAAAAGTCAATATGTGCATGCATCTTCTGTACCCGTTTATATCTCAAATTCAAGCTCAAAACACCCGAAAATTCGATATTTTGGGGTCCCAGAAGCGATCTGTACATGCTTAGTCAGTGCTAGAATGTTTTCAAAATATAGGCCCAAAACATGCTAAAAATCGATATTTTGGTGCCCAAAGTCGATACCTCAAATTCAGGCCCAAAACACCCGAAAATTCGATATTTTGGGGTCCCAGAAGCGAACTGTATATGCCTACTCCGTGTTAGAGTATTTTCAAAATACAGGCCCAAAACATACTGAAAATCGATCTTTTAGGTGCCCAAAAGTTGATATGTGCATGCATCTTCTGTAACCGTTAATATCCCAAATTCAACCTCAAAACACTCGAAAATTCGATATTTTTGGGTCCTAGAAGCGATCTGTACATGCCTACTCAGTGCTAGAATTTTTTCAAAATATAGGCTCAAAACATGCTAAAAATCGATATTTTAAGTGTCCAAACTCGATATGTGCATCCATCATTTGTACCCGTTTATATCTCAAATTCAGGCTCAAAACACCCGAAAATTCGATATTTTGGGGTCCCAGAAGCGATCTGTACATGCCTACTTAGTGCTAGAATATTTTCAAAATATAGGCCCAAAACATGCTAAAAATCGATATTTTAGGTGCCCAAAGTAGATATCTCAAATTCAGGCCCAAAACACTCGAAAATTCGATATTTTGGGGTCCCAGATGCGAATTGTACATGCCTAGTCCGTGTTAGAGTATTTTCAAAATACAGGCCCAAAACATACTGAAAATTCATCATTTAGGTACCTAAAAGTCGATATGAGCATGCATCTTCTGTACCCTTTTATATCTCAAATTCAGGCTCCAAACACCCGAAAATTCGATATTTTGGGTCCCAGAAGCGATCTGTATTTGCCTACTCCGTGTTAGAGTATTTTCAAAATACAGGCCCAAAACAAGCTGAAAATCGATATTTTAGGTGACGAAAGTCAATATGTGTATGCATCTTCTGCACCCGTTTATATCCCAAATTCAAACTCAAAACACCCGAAAATTCGATATTTTTGGGTCCCAGAAGCGATCTGTACATGCCAACTCAGTGCTAGAATGTTTTCAAAATATAGGCTCAAAAAATGCTACAAATCGATATTTTAAGTGTCCAAAGTCGATATGTGCATGCATCATCTGTACCCGTTTATATCTCAAATTCAGGCTCAAAACACCCGAAAATTCGATATTTTGGGGTCCCAGAAGTGATCTGTGCATTCCTAGTTAGTGCTAGAATATTTTCAAAATATAGGCCCAAAACATGCTAAAAATCGATATTTTAGGTGCCCAAAACACCCGAAAATTCGATATTTGGGGGTCCCACAAGCGAACTGTACATGCCTACTCCGTGTTAGAGTATTTTCAAAATACAGGCCCAAAATATACTGAAAGTCGATCTTTTATGTGCCCAAAAGTCGATATGTGCATGCATCTTCTGTAACCGTTTATATCTCAAATTCAACCTCAAAACACCCGAAAATTCGATATTTTGGGGTCCCAGAAGCGATCTGTACATGCCTACTCAGTGCTAGAATTTTTTCAAAATATAGGCTCAAAACATGCTAAAAATCGATATTTTAAGTGTCCAAAGTCGATATGTTCATGCATCATCTGTACCCGTTTATATCTCAAATTCAGGCTCAAAACACCCGAAAATTCGATATTTTGGGGTCCCAAAAGTGATCTGTACATATCTACTTAGTGCTAGAATATTTTCAAAATATAGGCCCAAAACATGCTAAAAATCGATATTTTAGGTGCCCAAAGTGGATATCTCAAATCCAGGCCCAATACACACGAAAATTAGATATTTTGGGGTCCCAGAAGCGAACTGTACATGCCTACTTCGTGTTAGAGTATTTTGAAAATACAGGCCCAAAACATACTGAAAATCGATCTTTTAGGTGCCCAAAAGTCGATATGTGCATGCATCTTCTGTACCCGTTTATATCTCAAATTCAGGCTCCAAACACCCGAAAATTCGATATTTTGGGGTCCCAGAAGCGATCTGTACTTGCCTACTCAGTTCTAGAATTGTTTCAAAATATAGGCTCAAAACATGCTAAAAATCGATATTTTAAGTGTCCAAAGTCGATATGTGCATGCATCATCTGTACCCGTTTATATCTCAAATTCAGGCTCAAAACACCCGAAAATTCGATATTTTGGGGTCCCAGAAGCGATCTGTACATGCCTACTCAGTTCTAGAATTGTTTCAAAATGTAGGCTCAAAACATGCTAAAAATCGATATTTTAAGTGTCCAAAGTCGATATGTGCATGCATCATCTGTACCCGTTTATATCTCAAATTCAGGCTCAAAACACCCGAAAATTCGATATTTTGGGGTCCCAGAAGCGATCTGTACATGCCTACTTAGTGCTAGAATATTTTCAAAATATAGGCCCAAAACATGCTAAAAATCGATATTTTAGGTGCCCAAAGTCGATATCTCAAATTCAGGCCCAAAACACCCGAAAATTCGATATTTGGGGGTCCCAGAAGCGAACTGTACATGCCTACTTCGTGTTAGAGTATTTTCAAAATACAGGCCCAAAACATACTGAAAATCGATCATTTAGGTACCTAAAAGTCGATAAGTGCATGTATCTTCTGTACCCGTTTATATCCCAAATTCAGGCTCCAGACACCCGAAAATTCGATATTTTGGGGTCCCAGAAGCGATCTGTACATGCCTACTCAGTGCTAGAATGTTTTCAAAATATAGGCTCAAAACATGCTAAAAATCGATATTTTAAGTGTCCAAAGTCAATATGTGCATCCATCATCTGTACACGTTTAAATCTCAAATTTAGGCTCAAAAAACCCGAAAATTCGATATTTTGGGGTCCCTGAAGTGATCTGTACATGCCTACTTAGTGCTAGAATATTTTCAAAATATAGGCCCAAAACATGCTAAAAATCGATATTTTAGGTGCCCAAAGTCGATATCTCAAATTCAGGCCCAAAACACCCGAAAATTCGATATTTTGGGGTCCCAGAAGCGAACTGTACATGCCTACTCCGTGTTAGAGTATTTTCAAAATACAGGCCCAAAACATACTGAAAATCGATCTTTTTGGTGCCCAAAAGTCGATATGTGCATGTATCTTCTGTAACCGTTTATATCCCAAATTCAACTTCAAAACACCCGAAAATTCGATATTTTTTGGTCACAGAAGCGATCTGTACATGCCTACTCAGTGCTAGAATTTTTTCAAAATATACGCTCAAAACATGCTAAAAATCGATATTTTAAGTGTCCAAAGTCGATATGCTCATGCATCATCTGTACCCGTTTATATCTCAAATTCAGGCTCTAAACACCCGAAAATTCGATATTTTGGGGTCCCAGAAGCGATCTGTACATGCCTACCTAGTGCTAGAATATTTTCAAAATATAGGCCCAAAACATGCTAAAAATCTATATTTTAGGTGCCCAAAGTCGATATCTCAAATTCAGGCCCAATACACACGAAAATTCGATATTTTGGGGTCCCAGAAGCGAACTGTACATGCCTACTCCGTGTTAGAATACTTTCAAAATACAGGCCCAAAACATATTGAAAATCGATCATTTAGGTACCTAAAAGTCGATATGTGCATGCATCTTCTGTACCCGTTTATATCTCAAATTCAATCTTCAAACACCCGAAAATTCGATATTTTGGGGTCCCAGAAGCGATCTGTACATGCCTACTCAGATGCAGGCCCAAAACATGCTGAAAATCGATATTTTAGGTGCCCAAAGTCAACATGTGTATGCATCTTTTGCACTCGTTTATATCCCCAATTCAACCTCAAAACACCCGAAAATTTGAAAATTTTGGGTCCCAGAAGCGATCTGTACATGGCTAGTCAGTGCTAAAATTGTTTCAAAATATAGGCTCAAAACATGCTAAAAATCGATATTTTAAGTGTCCAAAGTCGATATGTGCATGCATCTTCTGTACTCGTTTATATCTCAAATTCAGGCTGAAAACACCCGAAAATTCGATATTTTGGTGTCCCAGAAGCGAACTGTACATGCCTACTTCGTGTTAGAGTATTTTCAAAATACAGGCCCAAAACATACAGAAAATCGATCATTTAGGTACCTATAAGTCTATATGTGCATGCATCTTCTGTACCCGTTTATATCCCAAATTCAGGCTCCAGACACCCGAAAATTCGATATTTTGGGGTCCCAGAAGCAATCAGTACTTGCCTACTCAGTGCTAGAATGTTTTCAAAATATAGGCTCAAAACATGCTAAAAATCGATATTTTAAGTGTCCAAAGTCGATATGTGCATCCATCATCTGTACCCGTTTAAATCTCAAATTCAGGCTCAAAACACCCGAAAATTCGATATTTTGGGGTCCCTGAAGTGATCTGTACATGCCTACTTAGTGCTAGAATATTTTCAAAATATAGGCCCAAAACATGCTAAAAATCGATATTTTAGGTGCCCAAAGTCGATATCTCGAATTCAGGCCCAAAACACCCGAAAATTCGATATTTTGGGGTCCCAAAAGCAAACTGTACATGCCTACTCCGTGTTAGAGTATTTTCAAAATACAGGCCCAAAACATACTGAAAATCGATCTTTTAGGTGCCCAAAAGTCGATATGTGCATGCATCTTCTGTAACCGTTTATATCCCAAATTCAACTTCAAAACACCCGAAAATTCGATATTTTTGGGTCTCAGAAGCGATCTGTATATGCCTACTCAGTGCTAGAATTTTTTCAAAATATACTCTCAAAACATGCTAAAAATCGATATTTTGAGGGTCCAAAGTCGATATGTTCATGCATCATCTGTACCCGTTTATATCTCAAATTCAGGCTCTAAACACCCGAAAATTCGATATTTTGGGGTCCCAGAAGTGGTCTGTACATGCTTACTTAGTGCTAGAATATTTTCAAAATATAGGCCCAAAACATGCTAAAAATCGATATTTTAGGTGCCCAAAGTCGATATCTCAAATTCAGGCCCAAAACACCCGAAAATTCGATATTTTGGGGTCCCAGAAGCGAACTGTACATGCCTACTCCGTGTTAGAGTATTTTCAAAATACAGGCCCAAAACATACTGAAAATCGATCTTTTTGGTGCCCAAAAGTCGATATGTGCATGTATCTTCTGTAAACGTTTATATCCCAAATTCAACTTCAAAACACCCGAAAATTCGATATTTTTTGGTCACAGAAGCGATCTGTACATGCCTACTCAGTGCTAGAATTTTTTCAAAATATACGCTCAAAACATGCTAAAAATCGATATTTTAAGTGTCCAAAGTCGATATGCTCATGCATCATCTGTACCCGTTTATATCTCAAATTAAGGCTCTAAACACCCGAAAATTCGATATTTTGGGGTCCCAGAAGCGATCTGTACATGCCTACCTAGTGCTAGAATATTTTCAAAATATAGGCCCAAAACATGCTAAAAATCGATATTTTAGGTGCCCAAAGTCGATATCTCAAATTCAGGCCCAATACACACGAAAATTCGATATTTTGGGGTCCCAGAAGCGAACTGTACATGCCTACTCCGTGTTAGAATACTTTCAAAATACAGGCCCAAAACATATTGAAAATCGATCATTTAGGTACCTAAAAGTCGATATGTGCATGCATCTTCTGTACCCGTTTATATCTCAAATTCAATCTTCAAACACCCGAAAATTCGATATTTTGGGGTCCCAGAAGCGATCTGTACATGCCTACTCAGATGCAGGCCCAAAACATGCTGAAAATCGATATTTTAGGTGCCCAAAGTCAACATGTGTATGCATCTTTTGCACTCGTTTATATCCCCAATTCAACCTCAAAACACACGAAAATTTGAAAATTTTGGGTCCCAGAAGCGATCTGTACATGGCTAGTCAGTGCTAAAATTGTTTCAAAATATAGGCTCAAAACATGCTAAAAATCTATATTTTAAGTGTCCAAAGTCGATATGTGCATGCATCTTCTGTACTCGTTTATATCTCAAATTCAGGCTGAAAACACCCGAAAATTCGATATTTTGGTGTCCCAGAAGCGAACTGTACATGCCTACTTCGTGTTAGAGTATTTTCAAAATACAGGCCCAAAACATACTGAAAATCGATCATTTAGGTACCTATAAGTCTATATGTGCATGCATCTTCTGTACCCGTTTATATCCCAAATTCAGGCTCCAGACACCCGAAAATTCGATATTTTGGGGTCCCAGAAGCGATCAGTACTTGCCTACTCAGTGCTAGAATGTTTTCAAAATATAGGCTCAAAACATGCTAAAAATCGATATTTTAAGTGTCCAAAGTCGATATGTGCATCCATCATCTGTACCCGTTTAAATCTCAAATTCAGGCTCAAAACACCCGAAAATTCGATATTTTGGGGTCCCTGAAGTGATCTGTACATGCCTACTTAGTGCTAGAATATTTTGAAAATATAGGCCCAAAACATGCTAAAAATCGATATTTTAGGTGCCCAAAGTCGATATCTCAAATTCAGGCCCAAAACACCCGAAAATTCGATATTTTGGGGTCCCAAAAGCGAACTGTACATGCCTACTCCGTGTTAGAGTATTTTCAAAATACAGGCCCAAAACATACTGAAAATCGATCTTTTAGGTGCCCAAAAGTCGATATGTGCATGCATCTTCTGTAACCGTTTATATCCCAAATTCAACTTCAAAACACCCGAAAATTCGATATTTTTGGGTCTCAGAAGCGATCTGTATATGCCTACTCAGTGCTAGAATTTTTTCAAAATATACTCTCAAAACATGCTAAAAATCGATATTTTGAGGGTCCAAAGTCGATATGTTCATGCATCATCTGTACCCGTTTATATCTCAAATTCAGGCTCTAAACACCCGAAAATTCGATATTTTGGGGTCCCAGAAGTGGTCTGTACATGCCTACTTAGTGCTAGAATATTTTCAAAATATAGGCCCAAAACATGCTAAAAATCGATATTTTAGGTGCCCAAAGTCGATATCTCAAATTCAGGCCCAAAACACCCGAAAATTCGATATTTTGGGGTCCCAGAAGCGAACTGTACATGCCTACTCCGTGTTAGAATACTTTCAAAATACAGGCCCAAAACATACTGAAAATCGATCATTTATGTACTTAAAAGTCGATATGTGCATGCATCTTCTGTACCCGTTTATATCTCAAATTCAGGCTTCAAACACCGGAAAATTGGATATTTTGGGGTCCCAGAAGCGATCTGTACTTGCCTACTCCGTGTTAGAGTATTTTCAAAATACAGGCCCAAAACAAGCTAAAAATCGATATTTTAGTTGACGAAAGTCAATATGTGTATGTATCTTCTGCACCCGTTTATATCTCAAATTCAGGCTCAAAACACCCGAAAATTCGATATTTTTGGGTCCCAGAAGCGATCTGTACATGCTTACACAGTGCTAGAATATTTTCAAAATATAGGCCCAAAACATGCTAAAAATCGATATTTTAGGTGCCCAAAGTCGATATTTCAAATTCAGGGCCAAAACACCCGAAAATTCGATATTTGGGGGTCCCAGAAGCGAACTGTACATGCCTACTCCGTGTTAGAGTATTTTCAAAATACAGGCCCAAAACATACTGAAAATCGATCATTTAGGTACCTAAAAGTAGATATGTGCATGCATCTTCTGTAACCGTTTATATCCCAAATTCAACCTCAAAACACCCGAAAATTCGATATTTTGGGGTCCCTGAAGTGATCTGTACATGCCTACTTAGTGCTAGAATATTTTCAAAATATAGGCCCAAAACATGCTAAAAATCGATATTTTAGGTGCCCAAAGTCGATATCTCAAATTCAGGCCCAAAACACCCGAAAATTCGATATTTTGGGGTCCCAAAAGCGAACTGTACATGCCTACTCCGTGTTAGAGTATTTTCAAAATATAGGCCCAAAACATGCTGAAAATCGATATTTTAGGTGCCCAAAGTCGATATTTGCATGCATATTCTGTACCCGTTTATATCTCAAATTCAGGCTTCAAACAACCGAAAATTCGATATTTCGGGGTCCCAGAAGCGATCTGTACTTGCCTACTCCGTGTTAGAGTATTTTCAAAATACAGGCCCAAAACAAGCTGAAAATCGATATTTTAGGTGACGAAAGTCAATATGTGTATGCATCTTCTTCACCCGTTTATATCCCAAATTCAACCTCAAAACACCCTAAAATTCGTAATATTTTGGTCCCAGCAGCGATCTGTACATGCCTACTCAGTGCTAGAATGTTTTCAAAATATAGGCTCAAAACATGCTAAAAATTGATATTTTAAGTGTCCAAAGTCGATATCTGCATGCATCATCTGTACCCGTTTATATCTCAAATTCAGGCCCAAAACACCCGAAAATTCGATATTTTGGGGTCCCAGAAGCGAACTGTACATGCCTACTCCGTGTTAGAGTATTTTCAATATACAGGCCCAAAACAAGCTGAAAATCGATATTTTAGGAGCCCAAAAGTCGATATGTGCATGCATCTTCTGTACCCGTTTATATCTCAAATTCAGGCTCAAAACACCCAAAAATTCGATATTTTTAGGTCCCAGAAGTGATCTGTACATGACTACTTAGTGCTAGAATATTTTCAAAATATAGGCCCAAAACATGCTAAAAATCGATATTTTAAGTGCCCAAAGTCGATATCTCAAATTCAGGCCCAAAATACACGAAAATTCGATATTTGGGGGTCCCAGAAGCGGACTGTTCATGCCTACTCCGTGTTAGAGTATTTTTAAAATACAGGCCCAAAACATACTGAAAATCGATCATTTAGGTACCTAAAGTCGATATGTGCAAGCATCTTCAGTACCCGTTTATATCTCAAATTCAGGCTCCAAACTCCCGTAAATTCGATATTTTGGGGTCCCAGAAGCAATCTGTACTTGCCTAATCCGTGTTAGAGTATTTTCAAAATACTGGCCCAAAACAAGCTGAAAATCGATATTTTAGGTGACGAAAGTCAATATGTGTGTGCATCTTCTGCACCCGTTTATATCCCAAATTCAACCTCAAAACACCCGAAAAATCGATATTTTTGGGTCCCAGAAGCGATCTGTACATGCCTACTCAGTGCTAGAATTTTTTAAAAATATACGCTGAAAACATGCTAAAAATCGATATTTTAAGTGTCCAAAGTCGATATGTTCATGCATCATCTGTACCCGTTTATATCTCAAATTCAGGCTCTAAACACCCGAAAATTCGATATTTTGGGGTCCCAGAAGCGATCTGTACATGCCTACTTAGTGCTAGAATATTTTCAAAATACAGGCCCAAAACAAGCTGAAAATCGATATTTTAGTTGACGAAAGTCAATATGTGTATGCATCTTCTGCACTCGTTTATATCTCAAATTCAGGCTCAAAACACCCGAAAATTCGATATTTTGGGGTCCCTGAAGTGATCTGTACATGCCTACTTAGTGCTAGAATATTTTCAAAATATAGGCCCAAAACATGCTAAAAATCGATATTTTAGGTGCCCAAAGTCGATATCTCAAATTCAGGCCCAAAACACCCGAAAATTCGATATTTTGGGGTCCCAAAAGCGAACTGTACATGCCTACTCCTTGTTAGAGTATTTTCAAAATACAGGCCCAAAACATACTGAAAATCGATCTTTTAGGTGCCCAAAAGTCGATATGTGCATGCATCTTCTGTAACCGTTTATATCCCAAATTCAACTTCAAAACACCCGAAAATTCGATATTTTTGGGTATCAGAAGCGATCTGTATATGCCTACTCAGTGCTAGAATTTTTTCAAAATATACTCTCAAAACATGCTAAAAATCGATATTTTGAGGGTCCAAAGTCGATATGTTCATGCATCATCTGTACCCGTTTATATCTCAAATTCAGGCTCTAAACACCCGAAAATTCGATATTTTGGGGTCCCAGAAGTGGTCTGTACATGCCTACTTAGTGCTAGAATATTTTCAAAATATAGGCCCAAAACATGCTAAAAATCGATATTTTAGGTGCCCAAAGTCGATATCTCAAATTCAGGCCCAAAACACCCGAAAATTCGATATTTTGGGGTCCCAGAAGCGAACTGTACATGCCTACTCCGTGTTAGAATACTTTCAAAATACAGGCCCAAAACATACTGAAAATCGATCATTTATGTACTTAAAAGTCGATATGTGCATGCATCTTCTGTACCCGTTTATATCTCAAATTCAGGCTTCAAACACCGGAAAATTGGATATTTTGGGGTCCCAGAAGCGATCTGTACTTGCCTACTCCGTGTTAGAGTATTTTCAAAATACAGGCCCAAAACAAGCTAAAAATCGATATTTTAGTTGACGAAAGTCAATATGTGTATGCATCTTCTGCACCCGTTTATATCTCAAATTCAGGCTCAAAACACCCGAAAATTCGATATTTTTGGGTCCCAGAAGCGATCTGTACATGCTTACACAGTGCTAGAATATTTTCAAAATATAGGCCCAAAACATGCTAAAAATCGATATTTTAGGTGCCCAAAGTCGATATTTCAAATTCAGGGCCAAAACACCCGAAAATTCGATATTTGGGGGTCCCAGAAGCGAACTGTACATGCCTACTCCGTGTTAGAGTATTTTCAAAATACAGGCCCAAAACATACTGAAAATCGATCATTTAGGTACCTAAAAGTAGATATGTGCATGCATCTTCTGTAACCGTTTATATCCCAAATTCAACCTCAAAACACCCGCAAATTCGATATTTTGGGTTCCCAGAAGCGATCTGTACATGCCTATTCAGTGCTAGAATTGTTTCAAAATATAGGCTCAAAACATGCTAAAAATCGATATTTTAAGTGTCCAAAGTCGATATGTGCATGCATCATCTGTACCCGTTTATATCTCAAATTAAACCTCAAAACACCCGAAAATTCGATATTTTGGGGTCCCAGAAGCGATCTGTACATGCCTACTTAGTGCTAGAATATTTTCAAAATATAGGCCCAAAACATGCTGAAAATCGATATTTTAGGTGCCCAAAGTCGATATTTGCATGCATATTCTGTACCCGTTTATATCTCAAATTCAGGCTTCAAACAACCGAAAATTCGATATTTCGGGGTCCCAGAAGCGATCTGTACTTGCCTACTCCGTGTTAGAGTATTTTCAAAATACAGGCCCAAAACAAGCTGAAAATCGATATTTTAGGTGACGAAAGTCAATATGTGTATGCATCTTCTTCACCCGTTTATATCCCAAATTCAACCTCAAAACACCCTAAAATTCGTAATATTTTGGTCCCAGCAGCGATCTGTACATGCCTACTCAGTGCTAGAATGTTTTCAAAATATAGGCTCAAAACATGCTAAAAATTGATATTTTAAGTGTCCAAAGTCGATATCTGCATGCATCATCTGTACCCGTTTATATCTCAAATTCAGGCCCAAAACACCCGAAAATTCGATATTTTGAGGTCCCAGAAGCGAACTGTACATGCCTACTCCGTGTTAGAGTATTTTCAATATACAGGCCCAAAACAAGCTGAAAATCGATATTTTAGGAGCCCAAAAGTCGATATGTGCATGCATCTTCTGTACCCGTTTATATCTCAAATTCAGGCTCAAAACACCCAAAAATTCGATATTTTTAGGTCCCAGAAGTGATCTGTACATGCCTACTCCTAGTTAGAATATTTTCAAAATATAGGCCCAAAACATGCTAAAAATCGATATTTTAAGTGCCCAAAGTCGATATCTCAAATTCAGGCCCAAAATACACGAAAATTCGATATTTGGGGGTCCCAGAAGCGGACTGTTCATGCCTACTCCGTGTTAGAGTATTTTCAAAATACAGGCCCAAAACATACTGAAAATCGATCATTTAGGTACCTAAAGTCGATATGTGCAAGCATCTTCAGTACCCGTTTATATCTCAAATTCAGGCTCCAAACTCCCGAAAATTCGATATTTTGGGGTCCCAGAAGCAATCTGTACTTGCCTAATCCGTGTTAGAGTATTTTCAAAATACTGGCCCAAAACAAGCTGAAAATCGATATTTTAGGTGACGAAAGTCAATATGTGTGTGCATCTTCTGCACCCGTTTATATCCCAAATTCAACCTCAAAACACGCAAAAAATCGATATTTTTGGGTCCCAGAAGCGATCTGTACATGCCTACTCAGTGCTAGAATTTTTTAAAAATATACGCTGAAAACATGCTAAAAATCGATATTTTAAGTGTCCAAAGTCGATATGTTCATGCATCATCTGTACCCGTTTATATCTCAAATTCAGGCTCTAAACACCCGAAAATTCGATATTTTGGGGTCCCAGAAGCGATCTGTACATGCCTACTTAGTGCTAGAATATTTTCAAAATACAGGCCCAAAACAAGCTGAAAATCGATATTTTAGTTGACGAATGTCAATATGTGTATGCATCTTCTGCACTCGTTTATATCTCAAATTCAGGCTCAAAACACCCGAAAATTCGATATTTTGGGGTCCCAAAGTGATCTGTACATGCCTACTTAGTGCTAGAATATTTTCAAAATATAGGCCCAAAACATGCTAAAAATCGATATTTCAGGTGCACAAGGTCGATATCTCAAATTCAGGCCCAAAACACCCGAAAATTCGATATTTTGGGGTCCCAGAAGCTAACTGTACATGCCTACTCCGTGTTAGAGTATTTTCAAAATACAGGCCCAAAACATACTGAAAATCGATCTTTTAGGTGCCTAAAAGTCGATATGTGCATGCATCTTATGTACCCGTTTATATCTCGAATTCAGGCTCCAAACACCCGAAAATTCGATATTTTGGGGTCCCAGAAGTGATCTGTACATGCCTACTCAGATGCAGGCCCAAAACATGCTGAAAATCGATATTTTAGGTGCCCAAAGTCAACATGTGTATGCATCTTTTTCACTCGTTTATATCTCAAATTCAACCTCAAAACACCCGAAAATTCGATAATTTTGGGTCCCAGAAGCGATCTGTACATGTTTAGTCAGTGCTAGAATGTTTTCAAAATATAGGCTCAAAACATGCTAAAAATCGATATTTTAAGTGTCCAAAGTCGATATGTGCATGCATCTTCTGTACCCGTTTATATCTCAAATTCAGGCTCAAAACACCCGAAAATTCGATATTTTGGGGTCCCAGAAGCGATCTGTACATGCTTACACAGTGCTAGAATATTTTCAAAATATAGGCCCAAAACATGCTAAATATCGATATTTTAGGTGCCCAAAGTCGATATCTCAAATTCAGGCTTCAAACAACCGAAAATTCGATATTTCGGGGTCCCAGAAGCGATCTGTACTTGCCTACTCCGTGTTAGAGTATTTTCAAAATACAGGCCCAAAACAAGCTGAAAATCGATATTTTAGGTGACGAAAGTCAATATGTGTATGCATCTTCTTCACCCGTTTATATCCCAAATTCAACCTCAAAACACCCTAAAATTCGTAATATTTTGGTCCCAGCAGCGATCTGTACATGCCTACTCAGTGCTAGAATGTTTTCAAAATATAGGCTCAAAACATGCTAAAAATTGATATTTTAAGTGTCCAAAGTCGATATCTGCATGCATCATCTGTACCCGTTTATATCTCAAATTCAGGCCCAAAACACCCGAAAATTCGATATTTTGGGGTCCCAGAAGCGAACTGTACATGCCTACTCCGTGTTAGAGTATTTTCAATATACAGGCCCAAAACAAGCTGAAAATCGATATTTTAGGAGCCCAAAAGTCGATATGTGCATGCATCTTCTGTACCCGTTTATATCTCAAATTCAGGCTCAAAACACCCAAAAATTCGATATTTTTAGGTCCCAGAAGTGATCTGTACATGACTACTTAGTGCTAGAATATTTTCAAAATATAGGCCCAAAACATGCTAAAAATCGATATTTTAAGTGCCCTAAGTCGATATCTCAAATTCAGGCCCAAAATACACGAAAATTCGATATTTGGGGGTCCCAGAAGCGGACTGTTCATGCCTACTCCGTGTTAGAGTATTTTCAAAATACAGGCCCAAAACATACTGAAAATCGATCATTTAGGTACCTAAAGTCGATATGTGCAAGCATCTTCAGTACCCGTTTATATCTCAAATTCAGGCTCCAAACTCCCGAAAATTCGATATTTTGGGGTCCCAGAAGCAATCTGTACTTGCCTAATCCGTGTTAGAGTATTTTCAAAATACTGGCCCAAAACAAGCTGAAAATCGATATTTTAGGTGACGAAAGTCAATATGTGTGTGCATCTTCTGCACCCGTTTATATCCCAAATTCAACCTCAAAACACCCGAAAAATCGATATTTTTGGGTCCCAGAAGCGATCTGTACATGCCTACTCAGTGCTAGAATTTTTTAAAAATATACGCTGAAAACATGCTAAAAATCGATATTTTAAGTCTCCAAAGTCGATATGTTCATGCATCATCTGTACCCGTTTATATCTCAAATTCAGGCTCTAAACACCCGAAAATTCGATATTTTGGGGTCCCAGAAGCGATCTGTACATGCCTACTTAGTGCTAGAATATTTTCAAAATACAGGCCCAAAACAAGCTGAAAATCGATATTTTAGTTGACGAAAGTCAATATGTGTATGCATCTTCTGCACTCGTTTATATCTCAAATTCAGGCTCAAAACACCCGAAAATTCGATATTTTGGGGTCCCAAAGTGATCTGTACATGCCTACTTAGTGCTAGAATATTTTCAAAATATAGGCCCAAAACATGCTAAAAATCGATATTTCAGGTGCACAAGGTCGATATCTCAAATTCAGGCCCAAAACACCCGAAAATTCGATATTTAGGGGTCCCAGAAGCGAACTGTACATGCCTACTCCGTGTTAGAGTATTTTCAAAATACAGGCCCAAAACATACTGAAAATCGATCTTTTAGGTGCCTAGAAGTCGATATGTGCATGCATCTTATGTACCCGTTTATATCTCAAATTCAGGCTCCAAACACCCGAAAATTCGATATTTTGGGGTCCCAGAAGTGATCTGTACATGCCTACTCAGATGCAGGCCCAAAACATGCTGAAAATCGATATTTTAGGTGCCCAAAGTCAACATGTGTATGCATCTTTTTCACTCGTTTATATCTCAAATTCAACCTCAAAACACCCGAAAATTCGATAATTTTGGGTCCCAGAAGCGATCTGTACATGTTTAGTCAGTGCTAGAATGTTTTCAAAATATAGGCTCAAAACATGCTAAAAATCGATATTTTAAGTGTCCAAAGTCGATATGTGCATGCATCTTCTGTACCCGTTTATATCTCAAATTCAGGCTCTAAACACCCGAAAATTCGATATTTTGGGGTCCCAGAAGCGATCTGTACATGCCTACTTAGTGCTAGAATATTTTCAAAATACAGGCCCAAAACAAGCTGAAAATCGATATTTTAGTTGACGAAAGTCAATATGTGTATGCATCTTCTGCACTCGTTTATATCTCAAATTCAGGCTCAAAACACCCGAAAATTCGATATTTTGGGGTCCCAAAGTGATCTGTACATGCCTACTTAGTGCTAGAATATTTTCAAAATATAGGCCCAAAACATGCTAAAAATCGATATTTCAGGTGCACAAGGTCGATATCTCAAATTCAGGCCCAAAACACCCGAAAATTCGATATTTAGGGGTCCCAGAAGCGAACTGTACATGCCTACTCCGTGTTAGAGTATTTTCAAAATACAGGCCCAAAACATACTGAAAATCGATCTTTTAGGTGCCTAAAAGTCGATATGTGCATGCATCTTATGTACCCGTTTATATCTCAAATTCAGGCTCCAAACACCCGAAAATTCGATATTTTGGGGTCCCAGAAGTGATCTGTACATGCCTACTCAGATGCAGGCCCAAAACATGCTGAAAATCGATATTTTAGGTGCCCAAAGTCAACATGTGTATGCATCTTTTTCACTCGTTTATATCTCAAATTCAACCTCAAAACACCCGAAAATTCGATAATTTTGGGTCCCAGAAGCGATCTGTACATGTTTAGTCAGTGCTAGAATGTTTTCAAAATATAGGCTCAAAACATGCTAAAAATCGATATTTTAAGTGTCCAAAGTCGATATGTGCATGCATCTTCTGTACCCGTTTATATCTCAAATTCAGGCTCAAAACACCCGAAAATTCGATATTTTGGGGTCCCAGAAGCGATCTGTACATGCTTACACAGTGCTAGAATATTTTCAAAATATAGGCCCAAAACATGCTAAATATCGATATTTTAGGTGCCCAAAGTCGATATCTCAAATTCAGGCCCAAAACACCCAAAAATTCGATATTTTGGCGTCCCAGAAGTGATCTGTACATGCCTACTCCGTGTTAGAGAATTTTCAATATACAGGCCCAAAACAAGCTGAAAATCGATATTTTAGGAGCCCAAAAGTCGATATGTGCATGCATCTTCTGTACCCGTTTATATCTCAAATTCAGGCTCAAAACACTCAAAAATTCGATATTTTTAGGTCCCAGAAGCGATCTGTACATGCTTACACAGTGCTAGAATATTTTCAAAATATAGGCCCAAAACATGCTAAAAATCGATATTTTAGGTGCCCAAAGTCGATATTTCAAATTCAGGGCCAAAACACCCGAAAATTCGATATTTGGGGGTCCCAGAAGCGAACTGTACATGCCTACTCCGTGTTAGGGTATTTTCAAAATACAGGCCCAAACCATACTGAAAATCGATCATTTAGGTACCTAAAAGTAGATATGTGCATGCATCTTCTGTAACCGTTTATATGCCAAATTCAACCTCAAAACACCCGAAAATTCGATATTTTGGGGTCCCAGAAGCGATCTGTACATGCCTACTCAGTGCTAGAATTGTTTCATAATATAGGCTCAAAACATGCTAAAAATCGATATTTTAAGTGTCCAAAGTCGATATGTGCATGCATCATCTGTACCCGTATATATCTCAAATTAAACCTCAAAACACCCGAAAATTCGATATTTTGGGGTCCCAGAAGCGATCTGTACATGCCTACTTAGTGCTAGAATATTTTCAAAATATAGGCCTAAAACATGCTAAAAATCGATATTTTAGGTGCCCAAAGTCGATATTTGCATGCATATTCTGTACCCGTTTATATCTCAAATTCAGGCTTCAAACACCCGAAAATTCGATATTTTGGGGTCCCAGAAGCGATCTGTACTTGCCTACTTCGTGATAGAGTATTTTCAAAATACAGGCCCAAAACAAGCTGAAAATCGATATTTTAGGTGACGAAAGTCAATATGTGTATGCATCTTCTTCACCCGTTTATATCCCAAATTCAACCTCAAAACACCCTAAAATTCGTAATTTTTTGGTCCCAGAAGCGATCTGTACATGCCTACTCAGTGCTAGAATGTTTTCAAAATATAGGCTCAAAACATGCTAAAAATCGATATTTTAAGTGTCCAAAGTCGATATCTGCATGCATCATCTGTACCCGTTTATATCTCAAATTCAGGCTCAAAACACCCGAAAATTCGATAATTTTGTGTCCCAGAAGCGATCTGTACATGCTTAGACAGTGCTAAAATGTTTTCAAAATATAGGCCCAAAACATGCTAAAAATCGATATTTTAGGTGCACAAAGTCGATATCTCAAATTCAGACCCAAAACACCCAAAAATTCGATATTTTGGGGTCCCAGAAGCGATCTGTACATGCCTACTCCGTGTTAGAGTATTTTCAATATACAGGCCCAAAACATACTGAAAATTGTTCTTTTAGGTGCCCAAAAGTCGATATGTGCATGCATCTTCTGTACCCGTTTATATCACAAATTCAACCTCAAAACACTCGAAAATTCGATATTTTTCGGTCCCAGAAGCGATCTGTACATGCCTACTCCGTGTTAGAGTATTTTCAATCTACAGGCCCAAAACAAGCTGAAAATCGATATTTTAGGAGCCCAAAAGTCGATATGTGCATGCATCTTCTGTACCCGTTTATATCTCAAATTCAGGCTCAAAACACCCAAAAATTCGATATTTTTAGGTCCCAGAAGTGATCTGTACATGACTACTTAGTGCTAGAATATTTTCAAAATATAGGCCCAAAACATGCTAAAAATCGATATTTTAAGTGCCCAAAGTCGATATCTCAAATTCAGGCCCAAAATACACGAAAATTCGATATTTGGGGGTCCCAGAAGCGGACTGTTCATGCCTACTCCGTGTTAGAGTATTTTCAAAATACAGGCCCAAAACATACTGAAAATCGATCATTTAGGTACCTAAAGTCGATATGTGCAAGCATCTTCAGTACCCGTTTATATCACAAATTCAGGCTCCAAACACCCGAAAATTCGATATTTTGGGGTCCCAGAAGCAATCTGTACTTGCCTAATCCGTGTTAGAGTATTTTCAATATACAGGCCCAAAACAAGCTGAAAATCGATATTTTAGGTGACGAAAGTCAATATGTGTGTGCATCTTCTGCACCCGTTTATATCACAAATTCAACCTCAAAACACTCGAAAAATCGATATTTTTGTTTCCCAGAAGCGATCTGTACATGCCTACTCAGTGCTAGAATTTTTTCAAAATATACGCACAAAACATGCTAAAAATCGATATTTTAAGAGTCCAAAGTCGATATGTGCATGCATCTTCTGTACCCGTTTATATCTCAAATTCAGGCTCAAAACACCCGAAAATTCGATATTTTGGGGTCCCAGAAGCGATCTGTACATGCTTACACAGTGCTAGAATATTTTCAAAATATAGGCCCAAAACATGCTAAAAATCGATATTTTAGGTGCCCAAAGTCGATATCTCAAATTCAGGCCCAAAACACCCAAAAATTCGATATTTTGGCGTCCCAGAAGTGATCTGTACATGCCTACTCCGTGTTAGAGAATTTTCAATATACAGGCCCAAAACAAGCTGAAAATCGATATTTTAAGAGCCCAAAAGTCGATATGTGCATGCATCTTCTGTACCCGTTTATATCTCAAATTCAGGCTCAAAACACCCAAAAATTCGATATTTTTAGGTCCCAGAAGCGATCTGTACATGCTTACACAGTGCTAGAATATTTTCAAAATATAGGCCCAAAACATGCTAAAAATCGATATTTTAGGTGCCCAAAGTCGATATTTCAAATTCAGGGCCAAAACACCCGAAAATTCGATATTTGGGGGTCCCAGAAGCGAACTGTACATGCCTACTCCGTGTTAGGGTATTTTCAAAATACAGGCCCAAAACATACTGAAAATCGATCATTTAGGTACCTAAAAGTAGATATGTGCATGCATCTTCTGTAACCGTTTATATCCCAAATTCAACCTCAAAACACCCGAAAATTCGATATTTTGGGGTCCCAGAAGCGATCTGTACATGCCTACTCAGTGCTAGAATTTTTTCATAATATAGGCTCAAAACATGCTAAAAATCGATATTTTAAGTGTCCAAAGTCGATATGTGCATGCATCATCTGTACCCGTATATATCTCAAATTAAACCTCAAAACACCCGAAAATTCGATATTTTGGGGTCCCAGAAGCGATCTGTACATGCCTACTTAGTGCTAGAATATTTTCAAAATATAGGCAAAAAACATGCTAAAAATCGATATTTTAGGTGCCCAAAGTCGATATTTGCATGCATATTCTGTACCCGTTTATATCTCAAATTCAGGCTTCAAACACCCGAAAATTCGATATTTTGGGGTCCCAGAAGCGATCTGTACTTGCCTACTTCGTGTTAGAGTATTTTCAAAATACAGGCCCAAAACAAGCTGAAAATCGATATTTTAGGTGACGAAAGTCAATATGTGTATGCATCTTCTTCACCCGTTTATATCCCAAATTCAACCTCAAAACACCCTAAAATTCGTAATTTTTTGGTCCCAGAAGCGATCTGTACATGCCTACTCAGTGCTAGAATGTTTTCAAAATATAGGCTCAAAACATGCTAAAAATCGATATTTTAAGTGTCCAAAGTCGATATCTGCATGCATCTTCTGTACCCGTTTATATCTCAAATTCAGGCTCAAAACACCCGAAAATTTGATATTTTGGGGTCCAGAAGCGATCTGTACATGCTTAGACAGTGCTAGAATATTTTCAAAATATAGGCCCAAAACATGCTAAAAATTGATATTTTAGGTGCCCAAAGTCGATATCTCAAATTCAGGCCCAAAACACCCAAAAATTCGATATTTTGGCGTCCCATAAGTGATCTGTACATGCCTACTCCGTGTTAGAGAATTTTCAATATACAGGCCAAAAACAAGCTGAAAATCGATATTTTAGGAGCCCAAAAGTCGATATGTGCATGCATCTTCTGTACCCGTTTATATCTCAAATTCAGGCTCAAAACACCCAAAAATTCTATATTTTTAGGTCCCAGAAGTGATCCGTACATGACTACTTAGTGCTAGAATATTTTCAAAATATAGGCCCAAAACATGCTAAAAATCGATATTTTAAGTGCCCAAAGTCGATATCTCAAATTCAGGCCCAAAATACACGAAAATTCGATATTTGGGGGTCCCAGAAGCGATCTGTACATGCCTACTCCGTGTTAGAGTATTTTCAAAATACATGCCCAAAACATACTGAAAATCGATCATTTAGGTACCTAAAGTCGATATGTGCAAGCATCTTCTGTACCCGTTTATATCTCAAATTCAGGCTCAAAACACCCGAAAATTCGATATTTTGGGGTCCCAGAAGCAATCTGTACTTGCCTAATCCGTGTTAGAGTATTTTCAAAATACAGGCCCAAAACAAGCTGAAAATCGATATTTTAGGTGACGAAAGTCAATATGTGTATGCATCTTCTGCACCCGTTTATATCCCAAATTCAACCTCAAAACACCCGAAAATTCGATATTTTTGGGTCCCAGAAGCGATCTGTACATGCCTACTCAGTGCTAAAATGTTTTCAAAATATAGGCCCAAAACATGCTAAAAATCGATATTTTAAGTGTCCAAAGTCGATATGTGCATGCATCATCTGTACCCGTTTATATCTCAAATTCAGGTTAAAAACACCTGAAAATTCGATATTTTGGGGTCCTAGAAGTGATCTGTACATGCCTACTTAGTGCTCGAATATTTTCAAAATATAGGCCCAAAACATGCTAAAAATCGATATTTTAGGTGCCCAAAGTCGATATCTCAAATTCAGGCCCAAAACACCCAAAAATTCGATATTTTGGGGTCCCAGAAGCGAACTGTACATGCCTACTCCGTGTTAGAGTATTTTCAATATACAGGCCCAAAACATACTGAAAATCGATCTTTTAGGTGCCCAAAAGTAGATATTTGCATGCATCTTCTGTACCCGTTTATATCTCAAATTCAGGCTCAAAACACCCGAAAATTCGATATTTTTGGGTCCCAGAAGTGATCTGTACATGCGTACTTAGTGCTAGAATATTTTCAAAATATAGGCCCAAAACATGCTAAAAATCGATATTTTAGGTGCCCAAAGTCGATATCTCAAATTCAGGCCCAAAACACCCGAAAATTCGATATTTGGGGGTCCTAGAAGCGAACTGTACATGCCTACTCCGTGTTAGAGTATTTTCAAAATACAGGCCCAAAACATACTGAAAATCGATCATTTAGGTACCTAAAAGTCGATATGTGCATGCATCTTCTGTACCCGTTTATATCTCAAATTCAGGCTAAAAAACACCCGAAAATTCAATATTTTGAGGTCCCAGAAGCAATCTGTACTTGCCTACTCCGTGTTAGAGTATTTTCAAAATACAGGCCCAAAACAAGCTGAAAATCGATATTTTAGGTGACGAAAGTCAATATGTGTATGCATCTTCTGCACCCGTTTATATCCCAAATTCAACCTCAAAACACCCGAAAATTCGATATTTTTGGGTCCCAGAAGCGATCTGTACATGCCTACTCAGTGCTAGAATGTTTTCAAAATAAAGGCTCAAAACATGCTAAAAATTGATATTTTAAGTGTCCAAAGTCGATATGTGCCTGCATCATCTGTACCCGTTTAAATCTCAAATTCAGGCCCAAAACACCCGAAAATTCGATATTTTGGGGTCCCAGAAGCGAACTGTACATGCCTACTTAGTGCTAGAATATTTTGAAAATATAGACCTAAAACATGCTAAAAACCGATATTTTAGGTGCCCAAAGTCGATATCTCAAATTCAGGCCCAAAACACCCGAAAATTCGATATTTTGGGGTCCCAGAAGCGAATTGTACATGCCTACTCCGTGTTAGAGTATTTTCAATATACAGGCCAAAAAAACATACTGAAAATCGATCTTTTAGGTGCCCAAAAGTCGATATGTGCATGCATCTTCTGTAACCGTTTATATCCCAAATTCAACCTCAAAACACCCGAAAATTCGATATTTTTGGGTCCCAGAAGCGATCTGTACATGCCTACTCCGTGTTAGAGTATTTTCAATATACAGGCCCAAAACATACTGAAAATCGATCTTTTAGGTGCCCAAAAGTCGATATGTGCATGCATCTTCTGTTCCCGTTTATATCTCAAATACTGGCTCAAAACACCCGAAAATTCTATATTTTTGGGTCCCAGAAGTGATCTGTACATGCGTACTTAGTGCTAGAATATTTTCAAAATATAGGCCCAAAACATGCTAAAAATCGATATTTTAGGTGCCCAAAGTCGATATCTCAAATTCAGGCCCAAAACACCCGAAAATTCGATATTTGGGGGTCCCAGAAGCGAACTGTACATGCCTACTCCGTGTTAGGGTATTTTCAAAATACAGGCCCAAACCATACTGAAAATCGATCATTTAGGTACCTAAAAGTAGATATGTGCATGCATCTTCTGTAACCGTTTATATGCCAAATTCAACCTCAAAACACCCGAAAATTCGATATTTTGGGGTCCCAGAAGCGATCTGTACATGCCTACTCAGTGCTAGAATTGTTTCATAATATAGGCTCAAAACATGCTAAAAATCGATATTTTAAGTGTCCAAAGTCGATATGTGCATGCATCATCTGTACCCGTATATATCTCAAATTAAACCTCAAAACACCCGAAAATTCGATATTTTGGGGTCCCAGAAGCGATCTGTACATGCCTACTTAGTGCTAGAATATTTTCAAAATATAGGCCTAAAACATGCTAAAAATCGATATTTTAGGTGCCCAAAGTCGATATCTGCATGCATCATCTGTACCTGTTTATATCTCAAATTCAGGCTCAAAACACCCGAAAATTCGTAATTTTTTGTCCCAGAAGCGATCTGTACATGCTTAGACAGTGCTAAAATGTTTTCAAAATATAGGCCCAAAACATGCTAAAAATCGATATTTTAGGTGCACAAAGTCGATATCTCAAATTCAGACCCAAAACACCCAAAAATTCGATATTTTGGGGTCCCAGAAGCGATCTGTACATGCCTACTCCGTGTTAGAGTATTTTCAATATACAGGCCCAAAACATACTGAAAATTGTTCTTTTAGGTGCCCAAAAGTCGATATGTGCATGCATCTTCTGTACCCGTTTATATCACAAATTCAACCTCAAAACACTCGAAAATTCGATATTTTTCGGTCCCAGAAGCGATCTGTACATGCCTACTCCGTGTTAGAGTATTTTCAATCTACAGGCCCAAAACAAGCTGAAAATCGATATTTTAGGAGCCCAAAAGTCGATGTGTGCATGCATCTTCTGTACCCGTTTATATCTCAAATTCAGGCTCAAAACACCCAAAAATTCGATATTTTTAGGTCCCAGAAGTGATCTGTACATGACTACTTAGTGCTAGAATATTTTCAAAATATAGGCCCAAAACATGCTAAAAATCGATATTTTAAGTGCCCAAAGTCGATATCTCAAATTCAGGCCCAAAATACACGAAAATTCGATATTTGGGGGTCCCAGAAGCGGACTGTTCATGCCTACTCCGTGTTAGAGTATTTTCAAAATACAGGCCCAAAACATACTGAAAATCGATCATTTAGGTACCTAAAGTCGATATGTGCAAGCATCTTCAGTACCCGTTTATATCACAAATTCAGGCTCCAAACACCCGAAAATTCGATATTTTGGGGTCCCAGAAGCAATCTGTACTTGCCTAATCCGTGTTAGAGTATTTTCAATATACAGGCCCAAAACAAGCTGAAAATCGATATTTTAGGTGACGAAAGTCAATATGTGTGTGCATCTTCTGCACCCGTTTATATCACAAATTCAACCTCAAAACACTCGAAAAATCGATATTTTTGTTTCCCAGAAGCGATCTGTACATGCCTACTCAGTGCTAGAATTTTTTCAAAATATACGCACAAAACATGCTAAAAATCGATATTTTAAGAGTCCAAAGTCGATATGTGCATGCATCTTCTGTACCCGTTTATATCTCAAATTCAGGCTCAAAACACCCGAAAATTCGATATTTTGGGGTCCCAGAAGCGATCTGTACATGCTTACACAGTGCTAGAATATTTTCAAAATATAGGCCCAAAACATGCTAAAAATCGATATTTTAGGTGCCCAAAGTCGATATCTCAAATTCAGGCCCAAAACACCCAAAAATTCGATATTTTGGCGTCCCAGAAGTGATCTGTACATGCCTACTCCGTGTTAGAGAATTTTCAATATACAGGCCCAAAACAAGCTGAAAATCGATATTTTAAGAGCCCAAAAGTCGATATGTGCATGCATCTTCTGTACCCGTTTATATCTCAAATTCAGGCTCAAAACACCCAAAAATTCGATATTTTTAGGTCCCAGAAGCGATCTGTACATGCTTACACAGTGCTAGAATATTTTCAAAATATAGGCCCAAAACATGCTAAAAATCGATATTTTAGGTGCCCAAAGTCGATATTTCAAATTCAGGGCCAAAACACCCGAAAATTCGATATTTGGGGGTCCCAGAAGCGAACTGTACATGCCTACTCCGTGTTAGGGTATTTTCAAAATACAGGCCCAAAACATACTGAAAATCGATCATTTAGGTACCTAAAAGTAGATATGTGCATGCATCTTCTGTAACCGTTTATATCCCAAATTCAACCTCAAAACACCCGAAAATTCGATATTTTGGGGTCCCAGAAGCGATCTGTACATGCCTACTCAGTGCTAGAATTTTTTCATAATATAGGCTCAAAACATGCTAAAAATCGATATTTTAAGTGTCCAAAGTCGATATGTGCATGCATCATCTGTACCCGTATATATCTCAAATTAAACCTCAAAACACCCGAAAATTCGATATTTTGGGGTCCCAGAAGCGATCTGTACATGCCTACTTAGTGCTAGAATATTTTCAAAATATAGGCAAAAAACATGCTAAAAATCGATATTTTAGGTGCCCAAAGTCGATATTTGCATGCATATTCTGTACCCGTTTATATCTCAAATTCAGGCTTCAAACACCCGAAAATTCGATATTTTGGGGTCCCAGAAGCGATCTGTACTTGCCTACTTCGTGTTAGAGTATTTTCAAAATACAGGCCCAAAACAAGCTGAAAATCGATATTTTAGGTGACGAAAGTCAATATGTGTATGCATCTTCTTCACCCGTTTATATCCCAAATTCAACCTCAAAACACCCTAAAATTCGTAATTTTTTGGTCCCAGAAGCGATCTGTACATGCCTACTCAGTGCTAGAATGTTTTCAAAATATAGGCTCAAAACATGCTAAAAATCGATATTTTAAGTGTCCAAAGTCGATATCTGCATGCATCTTCTGTACCCGTTTATATCTCAAATTCAGGCTCAAAACACCCGAAAATTTGATATTTTGGGGTCCAGAAGCGATCTGTACATGCTTAGACAGTGCTAGAATATTTTCAAAATATAGGCCCAAAACATGCTAAAAATCGATATTTTAGGTGCCCAAAGTCGATATCTCAAATTCAGGCCCAAAACACCCAAAAATTCGATATTTTGGCGTCCCATAAGTGATCTGTACATGCCTACTCCGTGTTAGAGAATTTTCAATATACAGGCCAAAAACAAGCTGAAAATCGATATTTTAGGAGCCCAAAAGTCGATATGTGCATGCATCTTCTGTACCCGTTTATATCTCAAATTCAGGCTCAAAACACCCGAAAATTCGATATTTTTGGGTCCCAGAAGTGATCTGTACATGCGTACTTAGTGCTAGAATATTTTCAAAATATAGGCCCAAAACATGCTAAAAATCGATATTTTAGGTGCCCAAAGTCGATATCTCAAATTCAGGCCCAAAACACCCAAAAATTCGATATTTTGGGGTCCCAGAAGCGAACTGTACATGCCTACTCCGTGTTAGAGTATTTTCAATATACAGGCCCAAAACATACTGAAAATCGATCTTTTAGGTGCCCAAAAGTAGATATTTGCATGCATCTTCTGTACCCGTTTATATCTCAAATTCAGGCTCAAAACACCCGAAAATTCGATATTTTTGGGTCCCAGAAGTGATCTGTACATGCGTACTTAGTGCTAGAATATTTTCAAAATATAGGCCCAAAACATGCTAAAAATCGATATTTTAGGTGCCCAAAGTCGATATCTCAAATTCAGGCCCAAAACACCCGAAAATTCGATATTTGGGGGTCCTAGAAGCGAACTGTACATGCCTACTCCGTGTTAGAGTATTTTCAAAATACAGGCCCAAAACATACTGAAAATCGATCATTTAGGTACCTAAAAGTCGATATGTGCATGCATCTTCTGTACCCGTTTATATCTCAAATTCAGGCTAAAAAACACCCGAAAATTCAATATTTTGAGGTCCCAGAAGCAATCTGTACTTGCCTACTCCGTGTTAGAGTATTTTCAAAATACAGGCCCAAAACAAGCTGAAAATCGATATTTTAGGTGACGAAAGTCAATATGTGTATGCATCTTCTGCACCCGTTTATATCCCAAATTCAACCTCAAAACACCCGAAAATTCGATATTTTTGGGTCCCAGAAGCGATCTGTACATGCCTACTCAGTGCTAGAATGTTTTCAAAATAAAGGCTCAAAACATGCTAAAAATTGATATTTTAAGTGTCCAAAGTCGATATGTGCCTGCATCATCTGTACCCGTTTAAATCTCAAATTCAGGCCCAAAACACCCGAAAATTCGATATTTTGGGGTCCCAGAAGCGAACTGTACATGCCTACTTAGTGCTAGAATATTTTGAAAATATAGACCTAAAACATGCTAAAAACCGATATTTTAGGTGCCCAAAGTCGATATCTCAAATTCAGGCCCAAAACACCCGAAAATTCGATATTTTGGGGTCCCAGAAGCGAATTGTACATGCCTACTCCGTGTTAGAGTATTTTCAATATACAGGCCAAAAAAACATACTGAAAATCGATCTTTTAGGTGCCCAAAAGTCGATATGTGCATGCATCTTCTGTAACCGTTTATATCCCAAATTCAACCTCAAAACACCCGAAAATTCGATATTTTTGGGTCCCAGAAGCGATCTGTACATGCCTACTCCGTGTTAGAGTATTTTCAATATACAGGCCCAAAACATACTGAAAATCGATCTTTTAGGTGCCCAAAAGTCGATATGTGCATGCATCTTCTGTTCCCGTTTATATCTCAAATACTGGCTCAAAACACCCGAAAATTCTATATTTTTGGGTCCCAGAAGTGATCTGTACATGCGTACTTAGTGCTAGAATATTTTCAAAATATAGGCCCAAAACATGCTAAAAATCGATATTTTAGGTGCCCAAAGTCGATATCTCAAATTCAGGCCCAAAACACCCGAAAATTCGATATTTGGGGGTCCCAGAAGCGAACTGTACATGCCTACTCCGTGTTAGAGTATTTTAAAAATACAAGCCCAAAACATACTGAAAATCGATCATTTAGGTACCTAAAAGTCGATATGTGCATGCATCTTCTGTACCCGTTTATATCTCAAATTCAGGCTCCAAACACCCGAAAATTCGATATTTTGGGGTCCCAGAAGCGATCTGTACTTGCCTACTCCGTGTTAGAGTATTTTTAAAATACAGGCCCAAAACAAGCTGAAAATCGATATTTTAGGTGACGAAAGTCAATATGTGTAAGCATCTTCTGCACCCGTTTATATCCGAAATTCAACCTCAAAACACCCGAAAATTCGATATTTTTGGGTCCCAGAAGCGATCTGTACATGCCTACTCAGTGCTAGAATGTTTTCAAAATATAGGCTCAAAACATGCTAAAAATCGATATTTTAAGTGTCCAAAGTCGATATGTGCATGCATCATCTGTACCCGTTTATATCTCAAATTCAGGCTCAAAACACCCGAAAATTCAATATTTTCGGGTCCCAGAAGTGATCTGTACATGCCTACTTAGTGCTAGAATATTTTCAAAATATAGGCCCAAAACATGCTAAAAATCGATATTTTTGGTGCCCAAAGTCGATATCTCAAATTACGGCCCAAAACACCCGAAAATTCGATATTTTGGGGTCCCAGAAGCGTACTGTACATGCCTACTCTGTGTTAGAGTATTTTCAAAATACAGGACCAAAACATACTGAAAATCGATCTTTTAGGTGCCCAAAAATCGATATGTGCTTGCATCTTCTGTACCCGTTTATATCTCAAATTCAGGATCCAAACACCCGAAAATTCGATATTTTTGGGTCCCAAAAGCGATCTGTACATGCATACTCAGATGCAGGACCTAAACATGCTGAAAATCGATATTTTAGGTGCCCAAAGTCAACATGTGTATGCATCTTCTGCACTCGTTTATATCTCAAATTCAACCTCAAAACATCCGAAAATTCGATAATTTTGGGTCCCAGAAGCGATCTGTACATGTCTAGTCAGTGCTAGAATTTTTTCAAAATATAGGCTCAAAACATGCTAAAAATCGATATTTTAAGTGTCCAAAGTCGATATGTGCATGCATCATCTGTACCCGTTTATATCTCAAATTCAGGCCCAAAACACCCGAAAATTCGATATTTTGGGGTCCCAGAAGCGATCTGTACATGCCTACTCCTAGTTAGAGTATTTTCAAGATACAGACACAAAACATGCTCAAAATCGATATTTTAGGTGCCCAAAAGTCAATATGTGCATTTATCTTTTGTACCCGTTTATATCTCAAATTCAGGCTCAAAACACCCGAAAATTCGATATTTTGGGGTCCCACAAGCGATCTGTACATGCTTACTCAGTGCTAGAATATTTTCAAAATATAGGCCCAAGACATGCTAAAAATCGATATTCTTGGTGCCCAAAGTCTATATCTCAAATTCAGGCCCAAAACACCCAAAAATTCGATATTTTGGGGTCCCAGAAGCGATCTGTACATGCCTAGTCCGTGTTAGAGTATTTTCAATATACAGGCCCAAAACATACTGAAAATCAATCTTTTAGGTGCCCAAAAGTCGATATGTGCATGCATCTTCTGTACCCGTTTATATCCCAAATTCAACCTCAAAACACCCGAAAATTCGATTTTTTTGGGTCCCAGAAGCAATCTTTACATGCCCATTCAGTGCTAGAATTTTTTCAAAATATAGGCACAAAACATGCTAAAAATCGATATTTTAAGTGTACAAAGTCGATATGCGCATGCATCACCTGTACCCGTTTATATCTCAAATTCAGGCCCAAAACACCCGAAAATTCGATAATTTGGGGTCCCAGAAGCGAACTGTACATGCCTACTCTGTGTTAGAGTATTTTCAAAATACAGGCCCAAAACATACTGAAAATCGATCTTTTAGGTGACTAAAAGTCGATATGTGCATGAATCTTCTGTACCCGTTTATATCTCAAATTCAGGCTCCAAACACCCGAAAATTCGATATTTTGGGGTACCAGAAGTGATCTGTACATGCCTACTCAGATGCAGGCCCAAAACATGCTGAAAATCGATATTTTAGGTGCCCAAAGTCAACATGTGTATGCATCTTCTGCACACGTTTATATCTCAAATTCAACCTCAAAACATCCGAAAATTCGATAATTTTGGGTCCCGGAAGCGATCTGTACATGTCTAGTCAGTGCTAGAATTTTTTCAAAATATAGGCTCAAAACATGCTAAAAATCGATATTTTAAGTGTCCAAAGTCGATATGTGCATGCATCTTCTGTACCCGTTTAAATCTCAAATTCTATCTCAAAACACCCGAAAATTCGATATTTTTGGGTCCCAGAAGCGATCTGTACATGCCTACTCCTAGTTAGAGTATTTTCAAAATACAGACCCAAAACATGCTGAAAATCGATATTTTAGGTGCCCAAAGTCAATATGTGCATGCATCTTCTGTACCCGTTTATATCTCAAATTCAGGCTTAAAACACCCGAAAATTCGATATTTTTGGGTCCCAGAAGCAATCTGTACATGCCTACTCCTAGTTAGAGTATTTTCAAGATACAGACACAAAACATGCTCAAAATCGATATTTTAGGTGCCCAAAAGTCAATATGTTCATTTATCTTTTGTACCCGTTTATATCTCAAATTCAGGCTCAAAACACCCGAAAAATCGATATTTTGGGGTCGCAGAAGCGATCTGTACATGCTTACTCAGTTCTAGAATATTTTCAAAATAAAGGCCCAAAACATGCTAAAAATCGATATTCTTGGTGCCCAAAGTCGATATCTCAAATCCAGGCCCAAAACACCCAAAAATTCGATATTTTGGGGTCCCAGAAGCGATCTGTACATGCCTAGTCCGTGTTAGAGTATTTTCAATATACAGGCCCAAAACATACTGAAAATCGATCTTTTAGATGCCTATAAGTCGATATGTGCATGAATCTTCTGTACCCGTTTATATCTCAAATTCAGGTTCCAAACACCCGAAAATTCGATATTTTGGGGTACCAGAAGCGATCTGTACATGCCTACTCAGATGCAGGCCCAAAACATGCTGAAAATCGATATTTTAGGTGCCCAAATTCAACATGTGTATGCATCTTCTGCACTCGTTTATATCTCAAATTCAACCTCAAAACACCCGAAAATTCGATAATTTTGGGTCCCAGAAGCGATCTGTACATGTCTAGTCAGTACTAGAATTTTTTCAAAATATAGGCTCAAAACATGCTAAAAATCGATATTTTGTGTCCAAAGTCGATATGTACATGCATCATCTGTACCCGTTTATATCTCAAATTCAGGATCAAAACACCCGAAAATTCAATATTTTCGGGTCCCAGAAGTGATCTGTACATGCCTACTTAGTGCTAGAATATTTTCAAAATATAGGCCCAAAACATGCTAAAAATCGATATTTTTGGTGCCCAAAGTCGATATCTCAAATTCAGGCCCAAAACACCCGAAAATTCGATATTTTGGGGTCCCAGAAGCGAACTGTACATGCCTACTCTGTGTTAGAGTATTTTCAAAATACAGGCCCAAAACATACTGAAAATCGATCTTTTAGGTGCCCAAAAATCGATATGTGCATGCATCTTCTGTACCCGTTTATATCTCAAATTCAGGATCCAAACACCCGAAAATTCGATATTTTGGGGTCCCAGAAGCGATCTGTACATGCATACCTAGATGAAGGCCTAAAACATGCTGAAAATCGATATTTTAGGTGCCCAAAGTCAACATGTGTATGCATCTTCTGCACTCGTTTATATCTCAAATTCAACCTCAAAACATCCGAAAATTCGATAATTTTGGGTCCCAGAAGCGATCTGTACATGTCTAGTCAGTGCTAGAATTTTTTCAAAATATAGGCTCAAAACATGCTAAAAATCGATATTTTATGTGTCCAAAGTCGATATGTGCATGCATTATCTGTACCCGTTTATATCTCAAATTCAGGCTCAAAACACCCGAAAATTCGATATTTTGGGGTCCCAGAAGCGATCTGTACATGCCTACTCCTAGTTAGAGTATTTTCAAGATACAGACACAAAACATGCTTAAAATCGATATTTTAGGTGCCCAAAAGTCAATATGTGCATTTATCTTTTGTACTCGTTTATATCTCAAATTCAGGCTCAAAACACCCTAAAAATCGATATTTTGGGGTCCCAGAAGCGATCTGTACATGCTTACTCAGTGCTAGAATATTTTCAAAATAAAGGCCCAAAACATGCTAAAAATCGATATTCTTGGTGCCCAAAGTCGATATCTCAAATTCAGGCCCAAAACACCCAAAAATTCGATATTTTGGGGTCCCAGGCGCGATCTGTACATGCCTAGTCCGTGTTAGAGTATTTTCAATATACAGGCCCAAAACATACTGAAAATCGATCTTTTAGGTGCCCAAAAGTCGATATGTGCATGCGTCTTCTGTACCCGTTTATATCCCAAATTCAACCTCAAAACACACGAAAATTCGATATTTTTGGGTCCCAGAAGCGATCTGTACATGCCTATTCAGTGCTAGAATGTTTTCAAAATATAGGCACAAAACATGCTAAAAATCGATATTTTAAGTGTCCAAAGTCGATATGTGCATGCATCACCTGTACCCGTTTATATCTCAAATTCAGGCCCAAAACACCCGAAAATTCGATATTTTGGGGTCCCAGAAGCGAACTGTACATGCCTACTCTGTGTTAGAGTATTTTCAAAATACAGGCCCAAAACATACTGAAAATCGATCTTTTAGATGCCTATAAGTCGATATGTGCATGAATCTTCTGTACCCGTTTATATCTCAAATTCAGTTTCCAAACACCCGAAAATTCGATATTTTGGGGTACCAGAAGCGATCTGTACATGCCTACTCAGATGCAGGCCCAAAACATGCTGAAAATCGATATTTTAGGTGCCCAAAGTCAACATGTGTATGCATCTTCTGCCCTCGTTTATATCTCAAATTCAACCTCAAAACACCCGAAAATTCGATAATTTTGGGTCGCAGAAGCGATCTGTACATGTCTAGTCAGTACTAGAATTTTTTCAAAATATAGGCTCAAAACATGCTAAAAATCGATATTTTGTGTCCAAAGTCGATATGTGCAGCCATCTTCTGTACCCGTTTAAATCTCAAATTCAGGCTCAAAACACCCGAAAATTCGATATTTTGGGGTCCCTGAAGTGATCTGTACATGCCTACTTAGTGCTAGAATATTTTCAAAATATAGGCCCAAAACATGCTAAAAATCGATATTTTAGGTGCCCAAAGTTGATATCTCAAATTCAGGCTCAAAACACCCGAAAATTCGATATTTTGGGGTCCCAGAATCGATCTGTACATCTCTAAACCTAGTTAGAATGTTTTCAAGATACAGACCCAAAACATGCTCAAAATCGATATTTTAGGTGCCCAAAAGTCAATATGTGCATGCATCTTCTGTACCCGTTTATATCTCAAATTAAATCGAAATTTCGAATTCGATATTTTGGGGTCCCAGAAGCGATCTGTACATGCTTTCTCAGTTCTAGAATATTTTCAAAATATAGGCCCAAAACATGCTAAAAATCGATATTTTAGGTGCCTAAAGTCGATATCTCAAATTCAGTCCCAAAACACCAAAAAATTCGATATTTTTTGGTCCCAGAAGCGATCTGTACATGCCTACTCCGTGTTAGAGTATTTTCAATATACAGGCCCAAAACATACTGAAAATCGATATTTTAGGTGCCCAAAAGTCGATATGTGCATGCATCTTCTGTACCCGTTTATATCCCAAATTCAACCTCAAAACACCCGAAAATTCGATATTTTTTGGTCCCAGAAGCGATCTGTACATGCCTACTCAGTGCTAGAATTTTCAAAATATAGGCTCAAAACATGCTAAAAATCGATATTTTAAGTGTCCAAAGTCGATATGTGCATGCATCATCTGTACCCGTTTATATCTCAAATTCAGGCTCAAAACACCCGAAAAATCGATATTTTGGGGTCATAGAAGTGATCTGTACATGCCTACTTAGTGCTAGAATATTTTCAAAATATAGGGCCAAAACATGCTAAAAATCGATATTTTAGGTGCCCAAAGTCGATATCTCAAATTCAGGCCCAAAACACCCAAAAATTCGATATTTTGGGGTCCCAGAAGCGATCTGTACATGCCTACTCCGTGCTAGAGTATTTTCAATATACAGGCCCTAAACATACTGAAAATCGATTTTTTAGGTGCCCAAAAGTCGATACGTGCATGCATCTTCTGTACCCGTTTATATCCCAAATTCAACCTGAAAACACCCGAAAATTCGATATTTTTTGGGTCCCAGAGGCGATCTGTACATGCCTACTCAGTGCTAGAATTGTTTTCAAAAAATAGGCTCAGAACATGCTAAAAATCGATATTTTAAGTGTCCAAAGTCGATATGTGCATTCATCATCTGTACCCGTTTATATCTCAAATTCAGGCTCAAAACACCCGAAAATTCGATATTTTGGGGTCCCAGAAGTGATCTGTACATGCCTACTTAGTGCTAGAATATTTTCAAAATATAGGCTCAAAACATGCTAAAAATCGATATTTTAAGTGTCCAAAGTCGACATGTGCATGCATCGTCTTTACCCGTTTATATCTCAAATTCAGTCCCAAAACACCCGAAAATTCGATATTTGGGGGTCCCAGAAGGAAACTGTTCATGCCTACTCCGTGTTAGAGTATTTTCAAAATACAGGCCCAAAACATACTGAAAATCGATCATTTAGGTACCTAAAAGTCAATATGTGCATGCATCTTCTGTACCCGTTTATATCCCAAATTCAACCTCCAAACACCCTAAAATTCGATATTTTGGGGTACCAGAAGCGATCTGTACATGCCTACTCAGATGCAGGCCCAAAACATGCTGAAAATCGATATTTTAGGTGCCCAAAGTCAACATGTGTATGCATCTTCTGCACTCGTTTATATCTCAAATTCAACCTCAAAACACCCGAAAATTCGATAATTTTGGGTCCCAGAAGCGATCTGTACATGTCTAGTCAGTACTAGAATTTTTTCAAAATATAGGCAAAAAACATGCTAAAAATCGATATTTTGTGTCCAAAGTCGATATGTGCAGGCATCTTCTGTACCCGTTTAAATCTCAAATTCAGGCTCAAAACACCCGAAAATCCGATTTTTTTGGATCCCAGATGCGATCTGTACATGCCTACTCCTAGTTAGAGTATTTTCAAAATACAGGCCCAAAACATGCTGAAAATCGATATTTTAGGTGCCCAAAGTCAATATGTGCATGCATCTTCTGTACCCGTTTATATCTCAAATTCAACCTCAAAACACCCGAAAATTCGGTATTTTTGGATCCTAGAAGCGATCTGTACATCTCTACACCTAGTTAGAATGTTTTCAAGATACAGACCCAAAACATGCTGAAAATCGATATTTTAGGTGCCCAAAAGTCAATATGTGCATGAATCTTTTGTACCCGTTTATATATCAAATTCAGGCTCAAAACACCCGAAAATTCGATATTTTGGGGTCCCAGAAGTGATCTGTACATGCCTACTTAGTGTTAGAATATTTTCAAAATATAGGCCCAAAACATGCTAAAAATCGATATTTTAGGTGCCCAAAGTCGATATCTCAAATTCAGGCCCAAAACACCCGAAAATTCGATATTTTGGGGTCCCAGAAGCGAACTGTACATGTCTACTCCGTGTTAGAGTATTTTCAAAATACAGGCCCAAAACATACTGAAAAATCGATCTTTTAGGTGCCCAAAAGTCGATATGTGCATGCATCTTCTGTAACTCTATATATCTCAAATTCAACCTCAAAACACCCGAAAATTCGATATTTTGGGGTCCAAGAAGCGATTTGTACATGCCTACTCAGTGCTAGAATTTTTTCAAAATATAGGGTCAAAACATGCTAAAAATCGATATTTTAAGTGTCCAAAGTCGATATGTGCATGCATCATCTGTACCCGTTTATATCTCAAATTCAGGCTCAAAACACCCGAAAATTCGATATTTTGGGGTCCCAAAGTGATCTGTACATGCCTACTTAGTGCTAGAATACTTTCAAAATATAGGCCCAAAACAAGCTAAAAATCGATATTTTAGGTGCCCAAAGTCGATATCTCAAATTCAGGCCCAAAACACCCGAAAATTCGATATTTTGGGGTCCCAGAAGCGAACTGTACATGCTTACTCCGTGTTAGAGTATTTTCAAACTACAGGCCCAAAACATACTGAAAATCGATCTTTTAGGTGCCCAAAAGTCGATATGTGCATGCATCTTCTGTACCCGTTTATATCCCAAATTCAACCTCAAAACACCCTAAAATTCGATATTTTGGGGTACCAGAAGCGATCTGTACATGCCTACTCAGATGCAGGCCCAAAACATGCTGAAAATCGATATTTTTGGTGCCCAAAGTCAACATGTGTATGCATCTTCTGCACTCGTTTATATCTCAAATTCAACCTCAAAAAACCCGAAAATTCGATAAATTTGGGTCCCAGAAGCGATCTGTACATGTCTAGTCAGTACTAGAATTTTTTCAAAATATAGGCTCAAAACATGCTAAAAATCGATATTTTGTGTCCAAAGTCGATATGTGCAGGCATCTTCTGTACCCGTTTAAATCTCAAATTCAGGCTCAAAACACCCGAAAATTCGATTTTTTTGGATCCCAGAAGCGATCTGTACATGCCTACTCCTAGTTAGAGTATTTTCAAAATACAGGCCCAAAACATGCTGAAAAACGATATTTTAGGTGCCCAAAGTCAATATGTGCATGCATCTTCTGTACCCGTTTATATCTCAAATTCAGGCTCAAAACACCCGAAAATTCGGTATTTTTGGATCCTAGAAGCGATCTGTACATCTCTACACCTAGTTAGAATGTTTTCAAGATACAGACCCAAAACATGCTGAAAATCGATATTTTAGGTGCCCAAAAGTCAATATGTGCATGCATCTTTTGTACCCGTTTATATATCAAATTCAGGCTCAAAACACCCGAAAATTCGATATTTTAGGGTCCCAGAAGTGATCTGTACATGCCTACTTAGTGCTAGAATATTTTCAAAATATAGGCCCAAAACATGCTAAAAATCGATATTTTAGGTGCCCAAAGTCGATATCTCAAATTCAGGCCCAAAACACCCAAAAATTCGATATTTTGGGGTCCCAGAAGCGATCTGTACATGCCTACTCCGTGCTAGAGTATTTTCAATATACAGGCCCAAAACATACTGAAAATCGATTTTTTAGGTGCCCAAAAGTCGATATGTGCATGCATCTTCTGTACCCGTTTATATCCCAAATTCAACCTCAAAACACCCGAAAATTCGATATTTTTTGGGTCCCAGAAGCGATCTGTACATGCCTACTCAGTGCTAGAATTATTTTCAAAAAATAGGCTCAGAACATGCTAAAAATGGATATTTTAAGTGTCCAAAGTCGATATGTGCATTCATCATCTGTACCCGTTTATATCTAAAATTCAGGCTCAAAACACCCGAAAATTCGATATTTTGGGGTCCCAGAGGTGATCTGTACATGCCTACTTAGTGCTAGAATATTTTCAAAATATAGGCTCAAAACATGCTAAAAATCGATATTTTAAGTGTCCAAAGTAGACATGTGCATGCATCGTCTGTACCCGTTTATATCTCAAATTCAGGCCCAAAAAACCCGAAAATTCGATATTTGGGGGTCCCAGAAGGGAACTGTACATGCCTACTCCGTGTTAGAGTATTTTCAAAATACAGGCCCAAAACATAATGAAAATCGATCATTTAGGTACCTAAAAGTCGATATGTGCATGCATCTTCTGTACCCGTTTATATCCCAAATTCAACCTCCAAACACCCTAAAATTCGATATTTTGGGGTCCCAGAAGCGATATGTACATGCCTACTCAGATGCAGGCCCAAAACATGCTGAAAATCGATATTTTAGGTGCCCAAAGTCAACATATGTATGCATCTTCGGCACTCGTTTATATCTCAAATTCAACCTCAAAACACCCGAAAATTCGATAATTTTGGGTCCCAGAAGCGATCTGTACATGTCTAGTCAGTGCTAGAATGTTTTCAAAATATAGGCTCAAAACATGCTAAAAATCGATATTTTAAGTGTCCAAAGTCGATATCTGCATGCATCTTCTGTACCCGTTTATATCTCAAATTCAGGCTCAAAACACCCGAAAATTCGATATTTTGGGGTCCCAGAAGTGATCTGTACATGCCTACTTAGTGCTAGAATATTTTCAAAATATAGGCCCAAAACATGCTAAATATCGATATTTTAGGTGCCCAAAGTCGATATCTCAAATTCAGGCCCAAAACACCCGAAAATTCGATATTTTGGGGTCCCAGAAGCAAACTGTACATGCCTACTCCGTGTTAGAGTATTTTCAAACTACAGGCCCAAAACATACTGAAAATCGATCTTTTAGGTGCCCAAAAGTCGATATGTGCATGCATCTTCTGTACCCGTTTATATCTCAAATTCAGGCTCCAAACACCCGAAAATTCGATATTTTGGGGTCCCAGAAGCGATCTGTACATCTCTACACCTAGTTAGAATGTTTTCAAGATACAGACACAAAACATGCTCAAAATCGATATTTTAGGTGCCCAAAAGTCAATATGTGTATGCATCTTCTGTACCCGTTTATATCTCAAATTCAGGCTCCAAACACCCAAAAATTCGATATTTTGGGGTCTCAGAAGCGATCTGTACATGCTTACTCCGTGTTAGAGTATTTTCAATATACAGGCCCAAAACATACTGAAAATCGATCTTTTAGGTGCCCAAAAGTCGATATGTGCATGCATCTTCTGTACCCGTTTATATCCCAAATTCAACCTCAATACACCCGAAAATTCGATATTTTTTGGGTCCCAGAAGCGATCTGTACATGCCTACTCAGTGCTAGAATTTTCTCAAAATATAGGCTCAAAGCATGCTAAAAATCGATATTTTAAGTGTCCAAAGTCGATATGTGCATGCATCATCTGTACCCGTTTATATCTCAAATTCAGGCTCAAAACACCCGAAAATTCGATATTTTGGGGTCCCAGAGGTGATCTTTACATGCCTACTTAGTGCTAGAATATTTTCAAAATATAGGCTCAAAACATGCTAAAAATCGATATTTTAAGTGTCCAAAGTCGACATGTGCATGCATCTTCTGTACCCGTTTATATCCCAAATTCAACCTCCAAACACCCTAAAATTCGATATTTTGGGGTCCCAGAAGCGATATGTACATGCCTACTCAGATGCAGGCCCAAAACATGCTGAAAATCGATATTTTAGGTGCCCAAAGTCAACATATGTATGCATCTTCTGCACTCGTTTATATCTCAAATTCAACCTCAAAACACCCGAAAATTCGATAATTTTGGGTGCCAGAAGCGATCTGTAAATGTCTAGTCAGTGCTAGAATGTTTTCAAAATATGGGCTCAAAACTTGCTAAAAATCGATATTTTAAGTGTCCAAAGTCGATATCTGCATGCATCTTCTGTACCCGTTTATATCTCAAATTCAGGCTCACAACACCCGAAAATTCGATATTTTGGGGTCCCAGAAGTGATCTGTACATGCCTACTTAGTGCTAGAATATTTTCAAAATATAGGCCCAAAACATGCTAAAAATCGATATTTTAGGTGCCCAAAGTCGATATCTCAAATTCAGGCCCAAAACACCCGAAAATTCGATATTTTGGGGTCCCAGAAGCAAACTGTACATGCCTACTCCGTGTTAGAGTATTTTCAAACTACAGGCCCAAAACATAATGAAAATCGATCTTTTAGGTGCCCAAAAGTCGATATGTGCATGCATCTTCTGTACCCTTTTATATCTCAAATTCAGGCTCCAAACACCCGAAAATTCGATATTTTGGGGTCCCAGAAGCGATCTGTACATCTCTACACCTAGTTAGAATGTTTTCAAGATACAGACACAAAACATGCTCAAAATCGATATTTTAGGTGCCCAAAAGTCAATATGTGCATGCATCTTCTGTACCCGTTTATATCTCAAATTCAGGCTCCAAACACCCGAAAATTCGATATTTTGGGGTTCCAGAAGCGATCTGTACATGCTTACTCAGTGCTAGAATATTTTCAAAATATAGGCCCAAAACATGCTAAAAATCGATATTTTAGGTGCCCAAAGTCGATATCTCAAATTCAGGTCCAAAACACCCAAAAATTCGATATTTTGGGGTCCCAGAAGCGATCTGTACATGCCTACTCCGTGTTAGAGTATTTTCAATATACAGGCCCAAAACATACTGAAAATCGATCTTTTAGGTACCCAAAAGTCGATATGTGCATGCATCTTCTGTACCCGTTAATATCCCAAATTCAACCTCAAAACAGCCGAAAATTCGATATTTTTGGGTCCCAGAAGCGATCTGTACATGCCTACTCAGTGCTAGAATTTTTTCAAAATATAGGCTCAAAACATGCTAAAAATCGATATTTTAAGTGTCCAAAGTCGATATGTGCATTCATCATCTGTACCCATTTATATCTCAAATTCAGGCTCAAAACACCCGAAAATTCGATATTTTGGGATCCCAGAAGTGATCTGTACATGCCTACTTAGTGCTAGAATATTTTCAAAATATAGGCTCAAAACATGCTAAAAATCGATATTTTAAGTGTCCAAAGTCGATATCTGAATGCATCACCTGTACCCGTTTATATCTCAAATTCAGGCACAAAACACCCGAAAATTCTATATTTGGGGGTCCCAGAAGGGAACTGTACATGCCTACTCCGTGTTAGAGTATTTTCAAAATACAGGCCCAAAACATAATGAAAATCGATCATTTAGGTACCTAAAAGTCGATATGTGCATGCATCTTCTGTACCCGTTTATATCCCAAATTCAACCTCCAAACACCCGAAAATTCGATATTTTGGGGTCCCAGAAGCGATCTGTACATGCCTACTCAGATGCAGGCCTAAAACATGCTGAAAATCGATATTTTAGGTGCCCAAAGTCAACATGTGTATGCATCATCTGCACTCGTTTATATCTCAAATTCAACCTCAAAACCCCCGAAAATTCGATAATTTTGGGTCCCAGAAGCGATCTGTACATGTCTAGTCAGTGCTAGAATGTTTTCAAAATATAGGCTCAAAACATGCTAAAAATCGATATTTTAAGTGTCCAAAGTCGATATGTGCATGCATCATCTGTACCCGTTTATATCTCAAATTCAGGCTCAAAACACCCGAAACATCGATATTTTGGGGTCCCATAAGTGATCTGTACATGCCTACTTAGTGCTAGAATATTTTCAAAATATAGGCCCAAAACATGCTAAAAATCAATATTTTAGGTGCCCAAAGTCGATATCTCAAATTCAGGCCCATAACACCCGAAAATTCGATATTTGGGGGTCCAAGAAGCGAACTGTACATGCCTACTCCGTGTTAGAGTATTTTCAAAATACAGGCCCAAAACATACTGAAAATCGATCTTTTAGGTGCCCAAAAGTCGATATGTGCATGCATGTTCTGTAACCGTTTATATCCCAAATTCAACCTCAAAACACCCGAAAATTCGATATTTTTGGGTCCCAGAAGCAATTTGTACATGCCTACTCAGTGCTAGAATATTTTCAAAATATAGGCTCAAAACATGCTAAAAATCGATATTTTATGTGTCCAAATTCGATATGTGCATGCATCATCTGTACCCGTTTATATCTCAAATTCAGGCTCAAAACACCCGAAAATTCGATATTTCTGGGTCCTAGAAGTGATCTGTACATTCCTAGTTAGTGCTAGAATATTTTTAAAATATAGGCACAAAACATGCTAAAAATCGATATTTTAGGTGCCCAAAGTCGATATCTCAAATTCAGGCCCAAAACACTCAAAAATTCGATATTTTGGGGTCCCAGAAGCGAACTGTACATGCCTACTCGTGTTAGAGAATTTTCAAAATACAGGCCCAAAACATACTGAAAATCGATCTTTTAGGTGCCCAAAAGTCGATATGTGCATGCATCTTCTGTACCCGTTTATATCTCAAATTCAGGCTCCAAACACCCGAAAATTCGATTTTGGGGTCCCAGAAGCGATCTGTACATGCCTACTCAGATGCAGGCCCAAAACATGCTGAAAATCGATATTTTAGGTGCCCAAAGTCAACATGTGTATGCATCTTCTGCCCTCGTTTATATCTCAAATTCAACCTCAAAACACCCGAAAAATCGATAATTTTGGGTCCCAGAAGCGATCTGTACATGTCTAGTCAGTGCTAGAATATTTTTAAAATATAGGCTCAAAAAATTCTAAAAATCGATATTTTTAGTGTCCAAAGTCGATATGTGCATGCATCTTCTGTACCCGTTTATATCTCAAATTCAGGCTCAAAACACCCGAAAATTCGAAATTTTTGGGTCCCAGAAGCGATCTGTACATGCCTACTCCTAGTTAGAGTATTTTCAAAATATAGGCCCAAAACATGCTAAAAATCGATATTTTAGGTGCCCGAAGTCGATATCTCAAATTTAGGCCCAAAACACCCGAAAATTCGATATTTTGGGGTCCGAGAAGCGAACTGTACATGCCTACTCCGTGTTAAAGTATTTTTCAAAATACAGGCCCAAAACATACTGAAAATCGATCTTTTATGTCCCCAAAACTCGATATGTGCATGCATCTTCTGTAACCGTTTATATCCCAAATTCAACCTCAAAACCCCCGAAAATTCGATATTTTTGGGCCCCAGAAGCGATCTGTACATGCCTACTCCTAGTTAGAGTATTTTCAAAATACAGGCCCGAAACATGCTGAAAATCGATATTTTAGGTGCCCAAAGTCAATATGTGCATGCATCTTCTGTACCCGTTTATATCTCAAATTCAGGCTCAAAACACCCGAAAATTCGGTATTTTTGGGTCCTAGAAGCGATCTGTACATCTCTACACCTAGTTAGAATGTTTTCAAGATACAGACCCAAAACATGCTCAAAATCGATATTTTAGGTGCCCAAAAGTCAATATGTGCATCCATCTTCCGTACCCGTTTATATCTCAAATTCAGGCTCAAAACACCCGAAAATTCGATATTTTGGGGTCCCAGAAGCGATCTGTACATGCTTACTCAGTGCTAGAATATTTTCAAAATATAGGCCCAAAACATGCTAAAAATCGATATTTTAGGTGCCCAAAGTCGATATCTCAAATTTAGGCCCAAAACACCCGAAAATTCGATATTTTGGGGTCCCAGAAGTGAACTGTACTTGCCTACTCCGTGTTAGAGTATTTTCAAAATACAGGCCCAAAACATACTGAAAATCGATCTTTTATGTGCCCAAAAGTCGATATGTGCATGCATCTTCTGTACCCGTTTATATCATAAATTCAACCTCAAAACACCCGAAAATTCGATATTTTTTGGTCCCAGAAGCGATCTGTACATGCCTACTCAGTGCTAGAATTTTTTCAAAATACAGGCTAAAAACATGCTAAAAATCGATATTTTAAGTGTCCAAAGTCGATATGTGCATGCATCATCTGTACCCGTTTATATCTCAAATTCAGGCTCCAAACACCCGAAAATTCGATATTTTTGGGTCCCAGAAGTGATCTGTACATGCCTACTTAGTGCTAAAATATTTTTAAAATATAGGCACAAAACATGCTAAAAATCGATATTTTAGGTGCCCAAAGTCGATATCTCAAATTCAGGCCCAAAACACTCAAAAATTCGATATTTTGGGGTCCCAGAAGCGAACTGTACATGCCTACTCGTGTTAGAGAATTTTCAAAATACAGGCCCAAAACATACTGAAAATCGATCTTTTAGGTGCCCAAAAGTCGATATGTGCATGCATCTTCTGTACCCGTTTATATCTCAAATTCAGGCTCCAAACACCCGAAAATTCGATTTTGGGGTCCCAGAAGCGATCTGTACATGCCTACTCAGATGCAGGCCCAAAACATGCTGAAAATCGATATTTTAGGTGCCCAAAGTCAACATGTGTATGCATCTTCTGCCCTCGTTTATATCTCAAATTCAACCTCAAAACACCCGAAAAATCGATAATTTTGGGTCCCAGAAGCGATCTGTACATGTCTAGTCAGTGCTAGAATATTTTTAAAATATAGGCTCAAAAAATTCTAAAAATCGATATTTTTAGTGTCCAAAGTCGATATGTGCATGCATCTTCTGTACCCGTTTATATCTCAAATTCAGGCTCAAAACACCCGAAAATTCGAAATTTTTGGGTCCCAGAAGCGATCTGTACATGCCTACTCCTAGTTAGAGTATTTTCAAAATATAGGCCCAAAACATGCTAAAAATCGATATTTTAGGTGCCCGAAGTCGATATCTCAAATTTAGGCCCAAAACACCCGAAAATTCGATATTTTGGGGTCCGAGAAGCGAACTGTACATGCCTACTCCGTGTTAAAGTATTTTTCAAAATACAGGCCCAAAACATACTGAAAATCGATCTTTTATGTCCCCAAAACTCGATATGTGCATGCATCTTCTGTAACCGTTTATATCCCAAATTCAACCTCAAAACCCCCGAAAATTCGATATTTTTGGGCCCCAGAAGCGATCTGTACATGCCTACTCCTAGTTAGAGTATTTTCAAAATACAGGCCCGAAACATGCTGAAAATCGATATTTTAGGTGCCCAAAGTCAATATGTGCATGCATCTTCTGTACCCGTTTATATCTCAAATTCAGGCTCAAAACACCCGAAAATTCGGTATTTTTGGGTCCTAGAAGCGATCTGTACATCCCTACACCTAGTTAGAATGTTTTCAAGATACAGACCCAAAACATGCTCAAAATCGATATTTTAGGTGCCCAAAAGTCAATATGTGCATCCATCTTCCGTACCCGTTTATATCTCAAATTCAGGCTCAAAACACCCGAAAATTCGATATTTTGGGGTCCCAGAAGCGATCTGTACATGCTTACTCAGTGCTAGAATATTTTCAAAATATAGGCCCAAAACATGCTAAAAATCGATATTTTAGGTGCCCAAAGTCGATATCTCAAATTTAGGCCCAAAACACCCGAAAATTCGATATTTTGGGGTCCCAGAAGTGAACTGTACTTGCCTACTCCGTGTTAGAGTATTTTCAAAATACAGGCCCAAAACATACTGAAAATCGATCTTTTATGTGCCCAAAAGTCGATATGTGCATGCATCTTCTGTACCCGTTTATATCATAAATTCAACCTCAAAACACCCGAAAATTCGATATTTTTTGGTCCCAGAAGCGATCTGTACATGCCTACTCAGTGCTAGAATTTTTTCAAAATACAGGCTAAAAACATGCTAAAAATCGATATTTTAAGTGTCCAAAGTCGATATGTGCATGCATCATCTGTACCCGTTTATATCTCAAATTCAGGCTCCAAACACCCGAAAATTCGATATTTTTGGGTCCCAGAAGTGATCTGTACATGCCTACTTAGTGCTAAAATATTTTCAAAATATAGGCCCAAAACATGCTTAAAATCGATATTTTAGGTGCCCAAAGTCGATATCTCAAATTTAGGCCCAAAACACCCGAAAATTCGATATTTTGGGGTCTCAGAAGCGAACTGTACACGCCAACTCCGTTTTAGAGTATCTTCAAAATACAGGCCCAAAACATACTGAAAATCGATCTTTTAGGTGCCCAAAAGTCGATATGTGCATGCATCTTCTGTACCCGTTTATATCTCAAATTTAGGCTCCAAACACCCGAAAATTCGATATTTTGGGGTCCCAGAAGCGATCTGTACATGCCTACTCAGATGCAGGCCCAAAACATGCTGAAAATCGATATTTTAGGTGCCTAAAGTCAAAATGTGTATGCATCTTCTGCACTCATTTATATCTCAAACTCAACCTCAAAACACCCGAAAATTCGATAATTTTGGGTCCCAGAAGCGATCTGTACATGTCTAGTCAGTGCTAAAATGTTTTCAAAATATAGGCTCAAAACATGCTAGAAATCGATATTTTAAGTGTCCAAAGTCGATATGTGCATGCATCATCTGTACCCGTTTATATCTCAAATTCAGGCTGAAAACACCCGAAAATTCGATATTTTGGGGTTCATAGAAGTGATCTGTACATGCCTACTTAGTGCTAGAATATTTTCAAAATATAGGCCCAAAAGATGCTAAAAATCGATATTTTAGGTGCCCAAAGTCGATATCTCAAATTCAGGCCCAAAACACCCAAAAATTCTATTTTGGGGGGTCCCAGAAGCGAACTGTACATGCCTACTCCGTGTTAGAGTATTTTCAAAATACAGGCCCAAAACATACTGAAAATCGATCATTTCGGTACCTAAAAGTCGATATGTGCATGCATCTTCTGTACCCGTTTATATCTCAAATTCAGGCTCCAAACACCCGAAAATTCGATATTTTGTGGTCCCAGAAGCGATCTGTACTTGCCTACTCCGTGTTAGAGAATTTTCAAAATACAGGCCTAAAACAAGCTGAAAATCGATATTTTAGGTGACGAAAGTCAATATATGTATGCATCTTCTGCACCCGTTTATATCCCAAATTCAACCTCAAAACACCCGAAAATTCGATATTTTTGGGTCCCAGAAGCGATCTGTACATGCCTACTCAGTGCTAGAATGTTTTCAAAATATAGGCTCAAAACATGCTAAAAATCGATATTTTAAGTGTCCAAAGTCGATATATGCATGCATCATGTGTACCCGTTTATATCTCAAATTCAGGCTCAAAACACCCGAAAATTCGATATTTTGGGGTCCCAGAAGTGGTCTGTACATGCCTACTTAGTGCTAGAATATTTTCAAAATATAGACCCAAAACATGCTAAAATCGATATTTTAGGTGCCCAAAGTCGATATCTCAAATTCCGGCCCAAAACACCCAAAAATTCGATATTTTGGGGTCCCAGAAGCGAACTGTACATGCCTACTCCGTGTTAGAGTATTTTCAAAATACAGGCCCAAAACATACTTAAAATCGATCTTTTAGGTGCCCATAAGTCGATATGTGCATGCATCTTCTGTAACCGTTTATATCCCAAATTCAACCTCAAAACCCCCGAAAATTAGATATTTTTGGGTCCCAGAAGCGATCTGTACATGCCTACTCCTAGTTAGAGTATTTTCAAAATACAGGCCCGAAACATGCTGAAAATCGATATTTTAGGTGCCCAAAGTGAATATGTGCATGCATCTTCTGTACCCGTTTATATCTCAAATTCAGGCTCAAAACACCCGAAAATTCGGTATTTTTGGGTCCTAGAAGCGATCTGTACATCTCTACACCTAGTTAGAATGTTTTCAAGATACAGACCCAAAACATGCTCAAAATCGATATTTTAGGTGCCCAAAAGTCAATATGTGCATCCATCTTCCGTACCCGTTTATATCTCAAATTCAGGCTCAAAACACCCGAAAATTCGATATTTTGGGGTCCCAGAAGCGATCTGTACATGCTTACTCAGTGCTAGAATATTTTCAAAATATAGGCCCAAAACATGCTAAAAATCGATATTTTAGGTGCCCAAAGTCGATATCTCAAATTTAGGCCCAAAACACCCGAAAATTCGATATTTTGGGGTCCCAGAAGTGAACTGTACTTGCCTACTCCGTGTTAGAGTATTTTCAAAATACAGGCCCAAAACATACTGAAAATCGATCTTTTATGTGCCCAAAAGTCGATATGTGCATGCATCTTCTGTACCCGTTTATATCATAAATTCAACCTCAAAACACCCGAAAATTCGATATTTTTTGGTCCCAGAAGCGATCTGTACATGCCTACTCAGTGCTAGAATTTTTTCAAAATACAGGCTAAAAACATGCTAAAAATCGATATTTTAAGTGTCCAAAGTCGATATGTGCATGCATCATCTGTACCCGTTTATATCTCAAATTCAGGCTCCAAACACCCGAAAATTCGATATTTTTGGGTCCCAGAAGTGATCTGTACATGCCTACTTAGTGCTAGAATATTTTCAAAATATAGGCCCAAAACATGCTTAAAATCGATATTTTAGGTGCCCAAAGTCGATATCTCAAATTTAGGCCCAAAACACCCGAAAATTCGATATTTTGGGGTCTCAGAAGCGAACTGTACACGCCTACTCCGTTTTAGAGTATCTTCAAAATACAGGCCCAAAACATACTGAAAATCGATCTTTTAGGTGCCCAAAAGTCGATATGTGCATGCATCTTCTGTACCCGTTTATATCTCAAATTTAGGCTCCAAACACCCGAAAATTCGATATTTTGGGGTCCCAGAAGCGATCTGTACATGCCTACTCGGATGCAGGCCCAAAACATGCTGAAAATCGATATTTTAGGTGCCTAAAGTCAAAATGTGTATGCATCTTCTGCACTCATTTATATCTCAAACTCAACCTCAAAACACCCGAAAATTCGATAATTTTGGGTCCCAGAAGAGATCTGTACATGTCTAGTCAGTGCTAAAATGTTTTCAAAATGTAGGCTCAAAACATGCTAGAAATCGATATTTTAAGTGTCCAAAGTCGATATGTGCATGCATCATCTGTACCCGTTTATATCTCAAATTCAGGCTGAAAACACCCGAAAATTCGATATTTTGGGGTTCTTAGAAGTGATCTGTACATGCCTACTTAGTGCTAGAATATTTTCAAAATATAGGCCCAAAAGATGCTAAAAATCGATATTTTAGGTGCCCAAAGTCGATATCTCAAATTCAGGCCCAAAACACCCAAAAATTCTATTTTTGGGGGTCCCAGAAGCGAACTGTACATGCCTACTCCGTGTTAGAGTATTTTCAAAATACAGGCCCAAAACATACTGAAAATCGATCATTTCGGTACCTAAAAGTCGATATGTGCATGCATCTTCTGTACCCGTTTATATCTCAAATTCAGGCTCCAAACACCCGAAAATTCGATATTTTGGGGTCCCAGAAGCGATCTGTACTTGCCTACTCCGTGTTAGAGAATTTTCAAAATACAGGCCTAAAACAAGCTGAAAATCGATATTTTAGGTGACGAAAGTCAATATATGTATGCATCTTCTGCACCCGTTTATATCCCAAATTCAACCTCAAAACACCCGAAAATTCGATATTTTTGGGTCCCAGAAGCGATCTGTACATGCCTACTCAGTGCTAGAATGTTTTCAAAATATAGGCTCAAAACATGCTAAAAATCGATATTTTAAGTGTCCAAAGTCGATATATGCATGCATCATGTGTACCCGTTTATATCTCAAATTCAGGCTCAAAACACCCGAAAATTCGATATTTTGGGGTCCCAGAAGTGGTCTGTACATGCCTACTTAGTGCTAGAATATTTTCAAAATATAGACCCAAAACATGCTAAAATCGATATTTTAGGTGCCCAAAGTCGATATCTCAAATTCCGGCCCAAAACACCCAAAAATTCGATATTTTGGGGTCCCAGAAGCGAACTGTACATGCCTACTCCGTGTTAGAGTATTTTCAAAATACAGGCCCAAAACATACTTAAAATCGATCTTTTAGGTGCCCATAAGTCGATATGTGCATGCATCTTCTGTAACCGTTTATATCCCAAATTCAACCTCAAAACCCCCGAAAATTAGATATTTTTGGGTCCCAGAAGCGATCTGTACATGCCTACTCCTAGTTAGAGTATTTTCAAATTACAGGCCCAAAAAGTGCTGAAAATCGATATTATAGGTGCCCAAAGTCAATATGTGCATGCATCTTCTGTACCCGTTTATATCTCAAATTCAGGCTCAAAACACCCGAAAATTCGGTATTTTTGGGTCCTAGAAGCAATCTGTACATCTCTACACCTAGTTAGAATGTTATCAAGATACAGACCCAAAAGATGCTCAAAATCGATATTTTAGGTGCCCAAAAGTCAATATGTGCATGCATCTTCCGTACCCGTTTATATCTCAAATTCAGGCTTAAAACACCCGAAAATTCGATATTTTGGGGTCCCAGAAGCGATCTGTACATGCTTACTCAGTGCTAGAATATTTTCAAAATATAGGCCCAAAACATGCTAAAAATCGATATTTTAGGTGCCCAAAGTCGATATCTCAAATTTAGGCCGAAAACACCCGAAAATTCGATATTTTGGGGTCCCAGAAGAGAACTGTACATGCCTACTCCGTGTTAGAGTATTTTCAAAATACATGCCCAAAACATACTGAAAATCGATCTTTTATGTGCCCAAAAGTCGATATGTGCATGCATCTTCTGTACGCGTTTATATCATAAATTCAAACTCAAAACACCCGAAAATTCGATATTTTTGGGTCCCAGAAGCGATCTGTACATGCCTACTCAGTGCTAGAATTTTTTCAAAATAAAGGCTCAAAACATGCTAAAAATCGATATTTTAAGTGTCCAAAGTCGATATGTGCATGCATCATCTGTACCCGTTTATATCTCAAATTCAGGCTCCAAACACCCGAAAATTCGATATTTTGGGGTCCCAGAAGTGATCTGTACATGCCTACTTAGTGCTAGAATATTTTCAAAATATAGGCCCAAAACATGCTAAAAATCGATATTTTAGGTGCCCAAAGTCGATATCTCAAATTTAGGTACAAAACACCCGAAAATTCGATATTTTGGGGTCCCAGAAGCGAACTGTACACGCCTACTCCGTGTTAGAGTATTTTCAAAATACAGGCCCAAAACATACTGAAAATCGATCTTTTAGGTGCCCAAAAGTCGATATGTGCATGCATCTTCTGTACCCGTTTATATCTCAAATTCAGGCTCCAAACACCCGAAAATTCGATATTTTGGGGTCCCAGAAGCGATCTGTACATGCCAACTCAGATGCAGGCCCAAAACATGCTGAAAATCGATATTTTAGGTGCCTAAAGTCAAAATGTGTATGCATCTTCTGCACTCATTTATATCTCAAATTCAACCTCAAAATACCCGAAAATTCGATAATTTTGGGTCCCAGAAGCGATCTGTACATGTCTAGTCAGTGCTAAAATGTTTTCAAAATATAGGCTCAAAACATGCTAAAAATCGATATTTTAAGTTTCCAAAGTCGATATGTGCATACATCTTCTGTGCCCGTTTATATCTCAAATTCAGGCTCAAAAAACCCGAAAATTCGATATTTTTGGGTCCCAGAAGCGATCTGTACATGCCTACTCCTAGTTTGAGTATTTTCAAAATACAGACCCAAAACATGCTTAAAATCGATATTTTAGGTGCCCAAAGTCAATATGTGCATGCATCTTCTGTACCCGTTTATATCTCAAATTCAGGCTCAAAACACCCGAAAATTCGATATTTTGGTGTCCCAGAATCGATCTGTACATGCTTACTCAGTGCTAGAATATTTTCAAAATATAGGCCCAAAACATGCTAAAAATCGATATTTTAGGTGCCCAAAGTCGATATCTCAAATTCAGGCCCAAAACACCCAAAAATTCGATATTTTGGGGTCCCAAAAGCGATCTGTACATGCCTACTCCGTGTTAGAGTATTTTCAATATACAGGCCCAAAACATATTGAAAATCGATCTTTTAGGTGCCTAAAGTCAATATGTGCATGCATCTTCTGTACCCGTTTATATCTCAAATTCAGGCTCAAACACCCGAAAATTCGGTATTTTTGGGTCCTAGAAGCGATCTGTACATCTCTACACCTAGTTAGAATGTTTTCAAGATACAGACCCAAAACATGCTCAAAATCGATATTTTAGGTGCCCAAAAGTCAATATGTGCATGCATCTTCCGAACCCGTTTATATCTCAAATTCAGGCTCCAAACACCCGAAAATTCGATATTTTGGGGTCCCAGAAGCGATCTGTACATGCTTACTCAGTGCTAGAATATTTTCAAAATATAGGCCCAAAACATGCTAAAAATCGATATTTTAGGTGCCCAAAGTCGATATCTCAAATTTAGTCCCAAAACACCCGAAAATTCGATATTTTGAGGTCCCAGAAGCGAACTGTACATGCTTACTCCGTGTTAGAGTATTTTCAAAATACAGGCCCAAAACATACTGAAAATCGATCTTTTATGTGCCCAAAAGTCGATATGTGCATGCATCTTCTGTACCCGTTTATATCATAAATTCAACCTCAAAACACCCGAAAATTCGATATTTTTGGGTCCCAGAAGCGATCTGTACATGCCTACTCAGTTCTAGAATTTTTTCAAAATATAGGCTCAAAACATGCTGACAATCGATATTTTAAGTGTCCAAAGTCGATATGTGCATGCATCATCTGTACCCGTTTATATCTCAAATTCAGGCTCAAAACACACGAAAATTCGATATTTGGGGGTCCCAGAAGTGATCTGTACATGCCTACTTAGTGCTAGAATATTTTCAAAATATAGTCCCAAAACATGCTAAAAATCGATATTTTAGGTGCCCAAAGTCGATATCTCAAATTTAGGCACAAAACACCCGAAAATTCGATATTTTGGGGTCCCAGAAGCGAACTGTACACGCCTACTCCGTGTTAGAGTATTTTCAAAATACAGGCCCAAAACATACTGAAAATCGATCTTTTAGGTGCCCAAAAGTCGATATGTGCATGCATCTTCTGTACCCGTTTATATCTCAAATTCAGGCTCCAAACACCCGAAAATTCGATATTTTGGGGTCCCAGAAGCGATCTGTACATGCCAACTCAGATGCAGGCCCAAAACATGCTGAAAATCGATATTTTAGGTGCCTAAAGTCAAAATGTGTATGCATCTTCTGCAATCATTTATATCTCAAATTCAACCTCAAAATACCCGAAAATTTGATTATTTTGGGTCCCAGAAGCGATCTGTACATGTCTAGTCAGTGCTAAAATGTTTTCAAAATATAGGCTCAAAACATGCTAAAAATCGATATTTTAAGTTTCCAAAGTCGATATGTGCATACATCTTCTGTACCCGTTTATATCTCAAATTCAGGCTCAAAAAATCCGAAAATTCGATATTTTTGGGTCCCAGAAGCGATCTGTACATGCCTACTCCTAGTTTGAGTATTTTCAAAATACAGACCCAAAACATGCTTAAAATCGATATTTTAGGTGCCCAAAGTCAATATGTGCATGCATCTTCTGTACCCGTTTATATCTCAAATTCAGGCTCAAAACACCCGAAAATTCGATATTTTGGTGTCCCAGAATCGATCTGTACATGCTTACTCAGTGCTAGAATATTTTCAAAATATAGGCCCAAAACATGCTAAAAATCGATATTTTAGGTGCCCAAAGTCGATATCTCAAATTCAGGCCCAAAACACCCAAAAATTCGATATTTTGGGGTCCCAAAAGCGATCTGTACATGCCTACTCCGTGTTAGAGTATTTTCAATATACAGGCCCAAAACATATTGAAAATCGATCTTTTAGGTGCCTAAAGTCAATATGTGCATGCATCTTCTGTACCCGTTTATATCTCAAATTCTGGCTCAAAACACCCGAAAATTCGGTATTTTTGGGTCCTAGAAGCGATCTGTACATCTCTACACCTAGTTAGAATGTTTTCAAGATACAGACCCAAAACATGCTCAAAATCGATATTTTAGGTGCCCAAAAGTCAATATGTGCATGCATCTTCCGTACCCGTTTATATCTCAAATTCAGGCTCCAAACACCCGAAAATTCGATATTTTGGGGTCCCAGAAGCGATCTGTACATGCTTACTCAGTGCTAGAATATTTTCAAAATATAGGCCCAAAACATGCTAAAAATCGATAATTTAAGTGTCCAAAGTCGATATGTGCATGCATCATCTGTACCCGTTTATATCTCAAATTCAGGCTCAAAACACCCGAAAATTCGATATTTGGGGGTCCCAGAAGTGATCTGTACATGCCTACTTAGTGCTAGAATATTTTCAAAATATAGTCCCAAAACATGCTAAAAATCGATATTTTAGGTGCCCAAAGTCGATATCTCAAATTTAGGCACAAAACACCCGAAAATTCGATATTTTGGGGTCCCAGAAGCGAACTGTACACGCCTACTCCGTGTTAGAGTATTTTCAAAATACAGGCCCAAAACATATTGAAAATCGATCTTTTATGTGCCCAAAAGTCGATATGTGCATGCATCTTCTGTACCCGTTTATATCATAAATTCAACCTCAAAACACCCGAAAATTCGATATTTTTGGGTCCCAGAAGCGATCTGTACATGCCTACTCAGTTCTAGAATTTTTTCAAAATATAGGCTCAAAACATGCTAACAATCGATATTTTAAGTGTCCAAAGTCGATATGTGCATGCATCATCTGTACCCGTTTATATCTCAAATTCAGGCTCAAAACACCCGAAAATTCGATATTTGGGGGTCCCAGAAGTGATCTGTACATGCCTACTTAGTGCTAGAATATTTTCAAAATATAGTCCCAAAACATGCTAAAAATCGATATTTTAGGTGCCCAAAGTCGATATCTCAAATTCAGGCCCAAAACACCCTAAAATTCGATATTTTTGGGGCCCCAGAAGCGAACTGTACACGCCTACTCCGTGTTAGAGTATTTTCAAAATACAGGCCCAAAACATACTGAAAATCGATCTTTTAGGTGCCCAAAAGTCGATATGTGCATGAATCTTCTGTACCCGTTTATATCTCAAATTCAGGCTCCAAACACCCGAAAATTCGATATTTTGGGGTCCCAGAAGCTATCTGTACATGCCTACTCAGATGCAGGCCCAAAACATGCTGAAAATCGATATTTTAGGTGCCTAAAGTCAAAATGTGTATGCATATTCTGCACTCGTATATATCTCAAATTCAACCTCAAAACGCCCGAAAATTCGATAATTTTGGGTCCCAGAAGCGATCTGTACATGTCTAGTCAGTGCTAGAATGTTTTCAAAATATAGGCTCAAAACATGCTGAAAATCGATATTTTAGGTGCCCAAAGTCAATTTGTGCATGCATCTTCTGTACCCGTTTATATCTCAAATTCAGGCTCAAAACACCCGAAAATTCGGCATTTTTGGGTCCTAGAAGCGATCTGTACATCTCTACACCTAGTTAGAATGTTTTCAAGATACAGACCCAAAACATGCTCAAAATCGATATTTTAGGTGCCCAAAAGTCAATATGTGCATGCATCTTTCGTACCCGTTTATATCTCAAATTCAGGCTCAAAACACCCGAAAAATCGGTATTTTTGGGTCCTAGAAGCGATCTGTACATGCTTACTCAGTGCTAGAATATTTTCAAAATATAGGCCCAAAACATGCTAAAAATCGATATTTTAGGTGCCCAAAGTCGATATCTCATATTCAGGCCCAAAACACCCAAAAATTCGATATTTTGGGGTCCCAGAAGCGATCTGTACATGCCTACTCCGTGTTAGAGTATTTTCAATATACAGGCATAAAAACATACTGAAAATCGATCTTTTAGGTGCCCAAAACTCAATATGTGCATGCATCTTCTGTAACCGTTTATATCCCAAATTCAGCCTCAAAACACCCGAAAATTCGATATTTTTGGTTCCCAGAAGCGATCTGTACATGCCTACTCAGTGCTAGAAATTTTTCAAAATATAGGCTCAAAACATGTTAAAAATCGATATTTTAAGTGTCCAAAGTCGATATGTGCATACATTATCTGTACCCGTTTATATCTCAAATTCAGGCTCAAAACACCCGAAAATTCGATATTTTGGGGTCCCAGAAGTGATCTGTACATGCCTACTTAGTGCTAGAATATTTTCAAAATATAGGCCCAAAACATGTTAAAAATCGATATTTTAGGTGCCCAAAGTCGATATCTCAAATTCAGGCCCAAAACAACCGAAAATTCGATATTTTGGGGTCCCAGAAGCGAACTGTACATGCCTACTCCGTGTTAGAGTATTTTCAAATTACAGGCCCAAAACATACTGAAAATCGATCTTTTAGGTGCCCAAAAGTCGATATGTGCATGCTTCTTCTGTACCCGTTTATATCTCAAATTCAGGCTCCAAACACCCGAAAATTCGATATTTTGGGGTCCCAGAAGCGATCTGTACATGCCTACTCAGATGCAGGCCCAAAACATGCTGAAAATCGATATTTTAGGTGCCCAAAGTCAACATGTGTATGCATCTTCTGCACTCGTTTATATCTCAAATTCAACCTCAAAACACCCGAAAATTCGATAATTTTGGGTCCCAGAAGCAATCTGTACATGTCTAGTCAGTGCTTGAATGTTTTCAAAATATAGGCTCAAAACATGCTAAAAATCAATATTTTAATTGTCCAAAGTCGATATGTGCATGCATCTTCTGTACCCGTTTATATCTCAAATTCAGGCTCATAACACCCGAGAATTCGATATTTTTGGGTCCCAGAAGCCATCTGTACATGCCTACTCCTAGTTAGAGTATTTTCAAAATACAGGCCCAAAACATGCTGAAAATCGATATTTTAGGTGCCCAAAGACAATATGTGCATGCATCTTCTGTACCCGTTTATATCTCAAATTCAGGCTCAAAACACCCAAAAATTCGGTATTTTTGGGTCCTAGAAGCGATCTGTACATCTCTACACCTAGTTAGAATGTTTTCAAGATACAGACCCAAAACATGCTTAAAATCGATATTTTAGGTGCCCAAAAGACAATATGTGCATGCATCTTCTGTACCCGTTTATATCTCAAATTCAGGCTCAAAACACCCGAAAATTCGATATTTTGGGGTCCCAGAAGCGATCTGTACATGCTTACACAGTGCTAGAATATTTTCAAAATATAGGCTCAAAAAATGCTATAAATCGATATTTTAGGTGCTCAATGTCGATATCTCAAATTCAGGCCCAAAACACCCAAAAATTCGATATTTTGGGGTCCCAGAAGCGATCTGTACATGCCTACTCCGTGTTAGAGTATTTTCAATATACAGGCCCAAAACAAAATGAAAATCGATCTTTTAGGTGCCCAAAAGTCGATATGTGCATGCATCTTCTGTACACGTTTATATCTCAAATTCAGGCTCAAAACACCCGAAAATTCGATATTTTGGGGTCCCAGAAATGATCTGTACATGCCTACTTAGTGCTAGAATATTTTCAAAATATAGGCTCAAAACATGCTAACAATCGATATTTTAAGTGTCCAAAGTCGATATGTGCATGCATCATCTGTACCCGTTTATATCTCAAATTCAGGCTCAAAACATACGAAAATTCGATATTTTGGGATCCTAGAAGTGACCTGTACATGCCTACTTAGTGCTAGAATATTTTCAAAATATAGGCCCAAAACATGCTATAAATCGATATTTTAGGTGCCCAAAGTCGATATCTCAAATTTAGGCCCAAAACACCCGAAAATTCGATATTTTGGGGTCCGAGAAGCGAACTGTACATGCCTACTCTGTGTTAGAGTATTTTCAAAATACAGGCCCAAAACATACTGAAAATCGATCATTTAGGTACCTAAAAGTCGATATGTGCATGCATCTTCTATAACCGTTTATATCCCAAATTCAACCTCAAAATACCCGAAAATTCGATATTTTTGGGTCCCAGAAGCGATCTGTACATGCCTACTCAGTGCTAGAATTTTTTCAAAATATAGGCTCAAAACATGCTAAAAATCGATATTTTAAGTGTCCAAAGTCGATATGTGCATGCATCATCTGTACCCGTTTATATCTCAAATTCAGGCTCGATACACCCGAAAATTCGATATTTTGGGGTCCCAGAAGCGATCTGTACATGCCTACTGAGTGCTAGAATATTTTTATAATATAGGCCCAAAACATGCTAAAAATCGATATTTTAGGTGCCCAAAGTCGATATTTCAAATTCAGGCCCAAAACACCCGAAAATTCGATATTTGGGGGTCCCAGAAGCGAACTGTACATGCCTACTCCGTGTTAGAGTATTTTCAAAATACAGGCCCAAAACATACTGAAAATCGATCATTTAGGTACCTAAAAGTCGATATGTGCCTGCATCTTCTGTACCCGTTTATATCTCATATTCAGGCCCCAAACACCCGAAAATTCGAAATTTTGGGGTCCAAGAAGCGATCTCTACTTGCCTACTCCGTGTTAGAGTATTTTTAAAAATACAGGCCCAAAACAAGCTGAAAATCGATATTTTAGGTGACGAAAGTCAATATGTGTATGCATCTTATGCACCCGTTTATATCCCAAATTCAACCTCAAAACACCCGAAAATTCGATATTTTTGGGTCCTAGAAGAGATCTGTACATGCCTACTCAGTGCTAGAATGTTTTCAAAATGTAGGCTCAAAACATGCTAAAAATCGATATTTTAAGTGTCCAAAGTCGATATGTGCATGCATCATCTGTACCCGTTTATATCTCAAATTCAGGCCCAAAACACCCGAAAATTCGATATTTTGGGGTCCCAGAAGTGATCTGTACATGCCTACTTAGTGCTAGAATATTTTCAAAATATAGGCCCAAAACATGCTAAAAATCGATATTTTAGGTGCCCAAAGTCGATATCTCAAATTCAGGCCCAAAACACCCGAAGATTCGATATTTTTGGGTCCCAGAAGCGATCTGTACATGCCTACTCCTAGTTAGAGTATTTTCAAAATACAGGCCCAAACCATGCTAAAAATCGATATTTTAAGTGTCCAAAGTCGATATGTGCATGCATCATCTGTACCCGTTTATATCTCAAATTCAGGCTCAAAACACCCGAAAATTCGATATTTTGGGGTCCCAGATGTGATCTGTACATGCCTACTTAGTGCTAGAATATTTTCAAAATATAGGCCCAAAACATGCTAAAAATCGATATTTTATGTGCCCAAAGTCGATATCTCAAATTCAGGCCCAAAACACCCGAAAATTCGATATTTTGGGGTCCCAGAAGCGAACTGTACATGCCTACTCCGTGTTAGAGTATTTTCAAAATACAGGCCCAAAACATACTGAAAATCGATCATTTAGGTACCTAGTGTCGATATGTGCAAGAATCTTCTGTACCCGTTTATATCTCAAATTCAGGCTCCAAACACACCGAAAATTTGATATTTTGGGGTCCCAGAAGCGATCTCTACTTGCCTACTCCTTGTTAGAGTATTTTTAAAAATACAGGCCTAAAACAAGCTGAAAATCAATATTTTAGGTGACGAAAGTCAATATGTGTATGCATCTTCTGCACCCGTTTATATCCCAAATTCAACCTCAAAACACCCGAAAATTCGATATTTTTGGGTCCCAGAAGCGATCTGTACATGCCTACTCAGTGCTAGAATTTTTTCAAAATATACGCTCAAAACATGCTAAAAATCGATATTTTAAGTGTTCAAAGTCGATATGTGCATGCATCATCTGTACAAGTTTATATCTCAAATTCAGGCTCAAAACACCCGAAAATTCGATATTTTGGGGTCCCAGAAGTGATCTGTACATGCCTACTTAGTGCTAGAATATTTTCAAAATATAGGCCCAAAACATGCTAAAAATCGATATTTTAGGTGCCCAAAGTCGATATCTCAAATTCAGGCCCAAAACACCCGAAAATTCGATATTTTGGGGTCCCAGAAGCGATCTGTTCATGCATACTCAAATGCAGGCCCAAATCATGCTGAAAATCGATATTTTAGGTGCCCAAAGTCAACATGTGTATGCTTCTTCTGCACTCGTTTATATCTGAAATTCAACCTTAAAACACCCGAGAATCCGATAATTTTGGGTCCCATAAGCGATCTGTACATGTCTAGTCAGTGCTAGAATGTTTTCAAAATATAGGCTCAAAACATGCTAAAAATCGATATTTTAAGTGTCCAAAGTCGATATGTGCATGCATCTTCTGTACCCGTTTATATCTCAAATTCAGGCTCAAAACACCCGAAAATTCGATATTTTTGGGTCCCAGAAGCAATCTGTACATGCCTACTCCTAGTTAGAGTATTTTCAAAATACAGGACCAAAACATGCTGAAAATCGATATTTTAGGTGCCCAAAGTCAATATGTGTATGCATCTTTTGCACTCGTTTATATCTGAAATTCAACCTCAAAACACCCGAGAATTCGATAATTTTGGGTCCCATAAGCGATCTGTACATGTCTAATCAGTGCTAGAATGTTTTCAAAATATAGGCTCAAAACATGCTAAAAATCGATATTTTAAGTGTCCAAAGTCGATATGTGCATACATTATCTGTACCCGTTTATATCTCAAATTCAGGCTCCAAACACCCGAAAATTCGATATTTTGGGGTCCCAGAAGTGATCTGTACATGCCTACTTAGTGCTAGAATATTTTCAAAAAATAGGCCCAAAACATGCTAAAAATCGATATTTTAGGTGCCCAAAGTTGATATCTCAAATTCAGGCCCAAAACACCCAAAAATTCGATATTTTTGGGTCCCAGAAGCTATCTGTACATGCCTACTCCGTGTTAGAGTATTTTCAATATACAGGCCCTAAACATACTGAAAATCGATCTTTTAGGTGCCCAAAAGTCGATATGTGCATGCATCTTCTGTACCCGTTTATATCCCAAATTCAACCTCAAAACACACGAAAATTCGATATTTTTGGGTCCCAGGAGCGATCTGTACATGCCTACTCAGTGCTAGAATTTTCAAAATATAGGCTCAAAACATGCTAAAAATCGATATTTTAAGTGTCCAAAGTCGATATGTGCATGCATCATCTGTACCCGTTTATATCTCGAATTCAGGCTCAAAGCACCCGAAAATTCGATATTTTGGGGTCCCAGAAGTGATCTGTACATGCCTACTTAGTGCTAGAATATTTTCAAAATATAGGCCCAAAACAGGCTAAAAATCGATATTTTAGGAGCCCAAAGGTGATATCTCAAATTCAGGACCAAAATACCCGAAAATTCGATATTTTGGGGTCCCAGAAGCGAACTGTACATACCTACTCTGTGTTAGAGTATTTTCAAAATACAGGCCCAAAACATACTGAAAATCGATCATTTAGGTGCCCAAAAGTCGATATGTGCATGCATCTTCTGTACCCGTATATATCTCAAATTCAGGCTCGAAACACCCGAAAATTCGGTATTTTTGGGTCCTAGAAGCGATCTGTACATCTCTACACCTTGTATCCGTGGCTGATCACGTTTGCGATACATGATACACCTATGGTGTTGGAACATTCCGTTAAGCCAAAGCAGTTCAAGCTAGTTTCATTAGACACAACATCCTTTGAAAAGTGCTGAGTTGCAGCGTGGGGGAATCTTCCATGCTGAGCTACTGATTGCTAGATTCACTCTGTAATTATCTATATGTTAATCTCTATACTATAATCAACTCCATATTGTCATCTCGTATGTAGAGAAAGGGACAATATATATTTACTCACTTTATTCTTATATAAACTCATATCTAACTTATCCATATTTCATATGTAAGCTTAGCATTGTAAATAGCATCATCGACAACCTGTCATCTGAGAAAGGGTGTGGCAGTGTATACCACGAGCGAGGACTACCAGAGAGAGAAGGCGCATTACAAGCCCTGCCCTGAAGACAACAGGTTCACTCCTACCTTATATTAGAGAGACACGAGATGTCTGTATAACCTGTAACTATATCTAATATACTCAGTAAATAGAGACAAGTCCACGAGTTTACTCTAACCCTTGAGTAACTAACTTAGTTCCCCAGGAAGACTAGAGTGGTAGTTCAGAGCAACGGTAAGTTGGGTTGAAACCAGAGGTCTACATCGGCGTAGTAAGTAATACTAGCCCGAGAGTAAGTGAGAGTTTCCAGCAGGTGTTTCCGAGAGAAGCTGTTGCTGAGCTTGGACGACCCCACGAGTACATAATGGTGGCAGCGGTAAGGGATACGTAACATTCACAGTGTTCTGTATTAATTCTATATTCCAAACAGAATAATTGTGTACGTGGTGGGCGGCTCGGGCGCTTTCCTGGTTGGTAACACTGACGGAGCGAGAGCGAGCCAGAGCGATACCAGCTGGGGGTTGCCAGCTAATGGTGGCTGCGTAACCTAACCTACTTTAATCAGGCATTTTTCCCTGTGTGCTTTTCCCAGGGAAAAAGAGGAATTGTCTGTTGTGGGTACTCTCATCTGGGAAGGAACAAGGACGGACTTAGGAGGGTGAACCAGAAGAGTGAACGGGAGCTGTGAGAGGAACGACTGGCCAGCGTTTACTCTGGGGGTGTGTGGCATCTACACATTCCTTTACTACGTGTATACTGAACATCTGTAATCTTCATTCTCCATCGGTTAGTTATTTTATTCTATACACATACACAGTGAACATTAAACACACAATAGTAACATGTTGTTGGGGTATTTTTGTATGCCTATGTAATATTTTATTATATGTTGTGGTGAGTGTATAGGAATTATTTCTACGGGACATGTTTAAGAAATTTAGAACGACAAAGAATATAATCCCAGGGGATTTATCAGAGGATTCAGACAGTAGTAGCAGTGAGGGGGAACTAAACTTTCCACCTACTCCCAATACCACTAATATACATGAGCAGTTAAGGGGACTGAATAGTCCAGTACCAGGGCAGTTAAGAAGTGGATATCAATTTCGTGTAGAGGGAAGTGACGAAATAGAGGAAACACGGGAGAACGTGTTTAAGTTACCGCCAAAAGGGCGAGGAAAGGGTAATAAAAATACTACAGTTGTACAAGCTACAATTCCAATGGCGACTGCAAGCACCAGTGCTGTTGGGGGAGCAGCCCAGGCGACAGGGCAGAATGTCACTAACCCTAGTATAGGCAATTTAGTGGGTAGCGCCCACGGGAATCAGCCAACGAATATTATGAGAGTGTTTACAGGTGAGGATTCAGTACCAAAGTTTGATGGGGATCCAAATAAGAATTATACAATAGAGGAATTTATACGGAGACTTGAGCAGTCTTTCGTGGAGTATAATATTACCGAGGATAGAGGTAAAATAGGATATGCAGACTCGAGGATTGAAGGGGAGTTTGCAAGGCAGTTATTAAACTGTAGTTGTCTGTTGGGGAGGTCGTCAAGGGAACAACAGACGTGGGAGGAGTTTAAAAAAGCATTAGTTATAGTGTACCGAAGGTCGGCTCCAGAGGGATGCTCGGCGTGGGCACATAGAATATTCAAGGACTTAGGTTTAAAGGCGTGGACTACATCACTAGAAGTAGCAGTATCAAAGGCGGGTGCTATACGTAAGGATATACAAGATTGTATACAGGACAACAATTGGTCTAAGGATGTTAATGGGGAACAATGGATGAAGGTAGACGACGCCTGTGAGATGTTTGAATATCTCTTGATGTATCTAGGTCTATCAGAGGAGGACCAGAGGAGAGTCCGGAAAAAAAAGTTGGAGCGAGGTAAGGGAATCTGGCATTTAATTAATGAGTTAAAACTGGAAATCAGAGATCCCATGGTTGTTAGACCATTTCGCAACCAAAATGCTACGAAGGTACAGACTTCGGTATTGCAAACGGAGGTAACTGACAGGAGGTCAGAGGGCGAGCCGCAGACTGGCGTAAATGCGGTCGCGGGGCAAAGGAATACAAGGGGTGGAAATTCATCTGTGAGGTACCAGGTAGAATGTTTCCATTGTCGTAAGTGGGGCCATGTAAAGGCCAACTGTCCTCAATTACAGAATAGATCTCAAGGGGATCAATATAGAGGTTCAATGAACAGGGGTCAGGCATACCCTAGAGGCGCAGCCAGGCGGGCGCGTGGAGGACAAGCTAGAGGACGTGGTAGAGCGTACCACTATGCACATCAGGATAATTATCAACAAGGAGGAGGTTATGTACCTCCCGGACAGAGTAAGTGGTGTGAAATCCATAAATGGTCGAATCATATAACGGCAGACTGTGGAGTAATAATACGAGCTATGCATGAGGAAAAATCACGTATGGGGGTCCGGCGATCAGGGTCGGATGAGGCATTATGACACAAGGACGAGAGGAAGAGAATGTCTAGAGATATAGAATTCTCCATAGTGTCGGCAGTCAGTAGAAGTAATCATTTAGCCGTAGGAAATGTAACAATAGGGGGAATTCCGGGGGCACTTTTGATTGATACTGGTGCAGTAGTCAATCTAATATCAAAGGAGACCTATCAAAATATTAGAAAACATCATTCTGAGAGGAGTTATGCATTGCAAGAGCCACAATACCAACTGAGTGGGGTGTCAGGAACTACAGTGGATGTTCTTGGAGTTGTGAGATTGCCAGTTCATTTCCGGGGTAGCTCAAGTTTTGCTGCATCATTTTATGTTGTAAGTAAATTTCATCCTATGGCAAGCGGGTTGCTTGGATTGTCAACCATGGCTGAAAGGAAGATTGAGGTGTACCCAGGGGAAGGTTTAATTGTTCATGAAAATGTACCTTATATGTGTATGGCAACCCCGCAACCCAAACACTCAGACAAAGAGGTTAAAACGGTGGGTTATGTAAGGGGCTTTGAAGAGAAGTCAACCCAAGGGGTCATGAAACAAGATAGACTATGCGACACTGCTAGGGTGGAAGTCACGCGTTGGACTGTTGTTACTGCTATTGTACCTGATGCGCACAGGCTGCAACCGCAGGAAATGATTCAGTTCAAGGTGTGTTTGAAAGGAGTGAAAGAAGGCGTAGATGTGGTGTGCATGTCTGAAACATGTAAGTTGAAAGGGGTGTCGCTAGAGTCTACTTTGACTACAGTAAAGTCAGGGGGTGAGACTGTGGTGCTGGCTGTAAATAATACAGGAGTAGAGATTGAAGTTAAGCCAGGCAGTCAATTGTGTGATTTTCTCGTATACCATGGTACGGTATTAGAGCCGAAGCATAACCTACCAGTTGTGAGGGTTGTTGGTTGTATTGGTGCATCTCCTTCGTCAGAATTGAGAAGTCAAGTTAAAACTGGGGGAAACTCAGAAGGGAAAGAAGAGTTGTTACAGTTACTTCAAGGGTATAGGAAGGCTATAGCTCTTGCAGGGGAACCATTAGGTAGTACAGACCTAACTTCACATGTGATTAAGTTAAAGCGAGAAGCGCAACCCAGTTACATAAAATCATATAGGCTCCCCCATTCACAAAGACAGATAGTGGACGATACGGTGAAGGATATGTTAAAACAGAAGGTTATTGAACCTTCGACCTCTCCTTGGAGTAGTCCCATATTTTTGGTTCCAAAGAAGGATGGAACATATAGACCTGTTATTGACTATAGGAGAGTAAATCAGCAGACAGTCCCTGATAAATACCCCATGCCTCATTTGAATGACCTGTTGCAGGCTATAGGTGAGGGAAATAAGGTGTTTTCTACCTTGGATTTGCTGTCAGGATATTGGTAGGTGCCAGTTCACGAGCGGTCTCGTGACATCACGGCTTTTTCCACTCATCAGGGTCATTATCAGTTTCGCAGGATGCCATTTGGGCTCTGCAATGCCCCTACGACTTTCCAAAGACTAGTGAACAATGTATTGGCGGGGTTAATTGGGAAAGATGCATTAGTATACCTAGATGACATAATTATTTTCTCAAAGGATGTGCCTACGCACTTGGAGAAATTAAGAAAGGTATTGGAACGCTTAGCATCAGCGGGTTTGAAGCTAAAACTTAGTAAGTGTGAATTCTTGAAACAAAAGATTAAGTATTTGGGGCATGAAGTAGACGAGTCAGGTATACATGTGAATCAGGATAAGATAAAGGCTATCTTAAAGTTTCCAACACCGACCAAGGCAGATCATGTACGATCTTTTCTGGGACTAGCGGGTTACTACAGGAGTTTTGTGTATCAGTTTTCTAGCAAGGCAGCACCTTTGATTAAACTGTTGAAGCAGACAAATAAGTTTGAATGGGGTCAACCACAAGAAGAGGCATTTAGTATATTAAAGGAGGCTCTGACGCAACCACCTGTTTTGGCTTTCCCAGATTTCAAGAAACCGTTTATTTTACATACAGATGCATCGGGGGTTGGACTTGGGGCAGTATTGGCACAAGAAGACGAGGGGGGAAAGTTAAAACCCATTGGCTACGCAAGTAAGGCGTTAAATGATACAGAGAAGAAATATAGTGTTACACATCAGGAGGCATATGCTATAGTTTGGGCCTTGAAACATTTTCGTCCTATTATTTTTGGTTACTCTATTACAGTTTGTACTGATCATCGCCCATGTCTCGAGTTGTTCAAGGGGAAGAATATGACTGGGAAGTTAGCACGATGGCACTTGACTATTCTGGAGTTCAACCCTACTTTCAATTTTGTACCTGGTAAGATTAATGTAGTTGCAGATGCATTAAGTCGACAGACTGTGAACTCTGTAACCACATTGAGTACAATATCCCCACAGAAGTTAAAGACAAAGCAAAGGGAAGATCATATGTGGAAGAGGGTAATTTATGGTCTAGAGTCAGGGGAAGAGGTAGAAGTTCCAGGTCTACCGCTAAGAACAACAGAGTTTATCCTGAGGGATAACGTTCTTCATAAGGTAACTGTAGTTGAAGGGAAAGAAACATACAGAATAGTAGTGCCAGGGTCTCTGATAGAAACAGTATTAAGGCTTCTTCATGATGCACCGCAAGCAGGTCATAAAGGGAGGGACGCTTGTCTAGAAGAAGCTAGGTCGAGGTATTTCTGGTTGAAAATGCGTAAGGACATAGAAAACCATATAAAGAAATGTGTATCGTGTGCGAGGAACAAGGGAACTACGGGACCACCCGCTCCTCTGCAAACATTTCCAAGTCCTGCTAAACCTTGGGATGTGGTAGCCATAGATGTGTTACAGCTACCTACAAGTTATCAGGGATCAAAGTATCTGTTGACTTGTGTGGATCACTTCAGTAGGTTTGTTGTGTTAGCTCCTCTACAAGATAAATCAGCTCAGTCCATTGCACATGCATTAGTAAACTCATTGTTTTGTACATACACTATACCCCGTGTGCTGTTGTCAGACAATGGGACAGAATTTAGAAATAGTGTCCTAGAAGAAATCTGCAAGCTCTACAATATTAAGCAGGTGTTCACGGTTGCATACCATCCTCAAAGTAATGGTATGGTAGAGAGAGTAAATAGGAAGATTTTGGAGGTACTTAGACATCTGGCAGGCTCAATTCAAGCAGGCTGGGAAGATTGGTTATGCCAGGTAACCGCATGTATAAATTGTTCCATACATTCCTCACTGGGAAAGACACCACATTATATTATATATGGTGAGGATAAGGTCCTACCATATGATATATTGGTTGGAAGACCAGGCCCAGTGTATAATGTAGACGACTATGTGAGTGTCCAGGGACACGCTTTTGCAACCATTCACCATGAAGTAAGAAAGCATATGGAAGCCTCACGGGCAGAACATATTGCAAGGCAACATAAGTTTGCAAAGAAAGTAGAAATTGAGGAAGGAGATGTGGTGATGGTGAAGACTCCAGAGAGACAGAGCAAACTATCTCCGAAATTCAAGGGTCCCTACATTGTAAAAAGGGTATTGGGAAATAAATTAATAGTTCAGGATAATATAACAGACGCGGATCTACAGGTACACGTGGATAGAATAAAGTGAGTTCCAAAGGTTCGACTGACCAAATAAAACCGGGTGCCTTAGTGGGTACTGATGGGAGACTTGAGGTGGTCACGGACGTAATAACAGTAAGACTCAATCTTGGAACTCTGTTGGACCTAAAGACAAGGGTTGATGATTTCCAGCTGAAATTTCATAACGCAATAGAAATGTCGTCTGCTAAATTAGGTAAATTGATGAACTCGAGCTACCCTCTGGAACGTCAAATAAAGGTACAGTTGGAAGACAGATATTTTCAAATAAAGAATATGATGAAATACTCGGAACAGAATTTACCCAACTTCTCAAGTGAGGTTAGAAAATTAGCTCATAATCAGATTACCAATAGCAGGGCTAAAAGAGGATTATTTGACATTGGAGGGGTAATTGCTAAAACTCTATTTGGAACAGCTACTAGTGACGATGTCGAAGATCTAGGACGCAGACTAGAGATTTTAAACAGGGTGATTGTAGAACAAAATAGGGTCATAGATAGTACGTTTTCCTTGGCAGCTAATGTGGCAGAAGAAGTAAATGGAGTTATTGAAAAGACAAATGAGGTAATTAAGGAATTAGACAGGTTAGCTAAACATTTGGATTTTACAATGTTTGTGTTAAACCTAGATCAATATTTAAGTATTGTGGAAAATTACATAAATGGACTGAATGCTCAAACCAGAAAACTACTCCATAACCTAAGGAATGCAGCGCTAGGTAAGGCCGACGCTGACCTTCTGTCAGTAGTTGATCTGCAAAGGGTGGTTGATGTGGCTAGAATTAAGCATGGTTTGAATCCTTTCTTTGAAGGTGAATCCGTATCTTACTACTATCCACTTTTGGAATCATGCTTAACGACTAAAACTATTCTTATTCACATTCCCACAAAACATCAGGTTCATTTTAACATATGGTCAGTGAAGCCATTTCCCATGAGGTTAGGGGCGGAGATCATGATGTTAAATGTGGATTATGATTATATTATTGCATCTCAGGATCGCTCACTGGTGGTTGCAGTTACCAAGGAACAGCTAGAAGATTGTCATACAGCATATTACCATTTGAAGGTGTGCCCAGCTCTAAATTTTATTTTTACAGGACCCGAGGAATCCCAGTGTGAACTGTCATTAATCCAGGCTAATGCTTCAAGCTCCATTAAACATTGTGAGTACCTGAGACCAAAAAGGAAGTCAGATGTTTATGTAACGTATTTTCAGGGCATTGCATATTATACTTTCACTAAGCCAGCAAGAGCAACTATTATTTGTGAAGATGGCCCTTCAGGAGCAAAACATGTGTCTGAGGTGGGTACGTTTGTAGTTCCACCTGCGTGTTCATTTTTAAGCAATACTAAAACAGTTCTGGCCACGAAGCATCATCTTGGATTGGTCCTAAACAAATCTGTGGAATTTGTGAAAGTCCATCCTCCTCTCCCAGCAAACTTTCTACTGTTAATATGGATTCTGAGAAAATAAGATTGATGGAATTGTTAAACATGTCTGATGTTCATCCTGTAATTGAATCTGCTCTACCTTTCCATCTGCAACGGGTAGCTGTGTACCCTTGGTCAGGAGTGACTAGTTTATTATTCATATTATATTTCATGTTCTCTTGTTACCTGTTCAGGAGTTTGAGGGTTTTGAATGGTGAGATTAAAAAGAAGAAGAACAGAAGATCAAGGAATATAGAGGTCCACCATACACAACCTAGGGAAGATGAATTGTAAGGATAATTTTAAGGACACCTCAACAACTAGGTAGTACACTACACGGTTAGTTGTAGGGATTTAGAATTAAGGAATTGTGTGAATGTGTATTACACTTTATTATCCATGTATAATTACTTAATTTAAGGAAGTATTATTAATTACCCATTGTATCATTCACGAGCTCAACGATTTATTTTTCTTTTATGTTAATTCATCCAGTGTATATATTTCATCTTGTATATATAGTATATATATGTTACCATGTCAAAAGTCAATCTAATAATCAGAAAGGCTAAGCATTGTTTAAAGTAAATTTAATATTATTATGAACTGCAGGGACGCAGTTGTTTTAGCGTGGCCGAGCAATGTATCCGTGGCTGATCACGTTCGCGATACATGATACACCTATGGTGTTGGAACATTCCGTTAAGCCAAAGCAGTTCAAGCTAGTTTCATTAGACACAACATCCTTTGAAAAGTGCTGAGTTGCAGCGTGGGGGAATCTTCCATGCTGAGCTACTGATTGCTAGATTCACTCTGTAATTATCTATATGTTAATCTCTATACTATAATCAACTCCATATTGTCATCTCGTATGTAGAGAAAGGGACAATATATATTTACTCACTTTATTCTTATATAAACTCATATCTAACTTATCCATATTTCATATGTAAGCTTAGCATTGTAAATAGCATCATCGACAACCTGTCATCTGAGAAAGGGTGTGGCAGTGTATACCACGAGCGAGGACTACCAGAGAGAGAAGGCGCATTACAAGCCCTGCCCTGAAGACAACAGGTTCACTCCTACCTTATATTAGAGAGACACGAGATGTCTGTATAACCTGTAACTATATCTAATATAATCAGTAAATAGAGACAAGTCCACGAGTTTACTCTAACCCTTGAGTAACTAACTTAGTTCCCCAGGAAGACTAGAGTGGTAGTTCAGAGCAACGGTAAGTTGGGTTGAAACCAGAGGTCTACATCGGCGTAGTAAGTAATACTAGCCCGAGAGTAAGTGAGAGTTTCCAGCAGGTGTTTCCGAGAGAAGCTGTTGCTGAGCTTGGACGACCCCACGAGTACAACCTAGTTAGAAGGTTTTTAAAGATACAGACCCAAAACATGCTGAAAATCGATATTTTAGTTGACGAAAGTCAATATGTGTATGCATCTTCTGCACCCGTTTATATCCCAAATTCAACCTCAAAACACCCGAAAATTCGATATTTTGTGGTACCAGAAGCGATCTGTACATGCTTACACAGTGCTAGAATATTTTCAAAATATAGGCCCAAAACATGGTAAAAATCGATATTTTAGGTGCCCAAAGTCGATATCTCAAATTCAGGCCCAAAACACCCAAAAATTCGATATTTTGGGGTCCCAGAAGCGATCTGTACATGCCTACTCCGTGTTAGAGTATTTTCAATATACAGGCCCAAAACATACTGAAAATCGATCTTTTAGGTGCCCAAAAGTCGATATGTGCATGAATCTTCTGTACCCGTTTATATCCCAAATTCAACCTCAAAACACCCGAAAATTGGATATTTTTGTGTCACGAAGAGATCTGTACATGCCTACTCAGTGCTAGAATGTTTTCAAAATATGGGCTCAAAACATGCTAAAAATCGATATTTTAAGTGTCCAAAGTCGATATGTGCAAGCATCATCTGTACCCGTTTATATCTCAAATTCAGGCTCAAAACACCCGAAAATTCGATATTTTGGGGTCCCAGAAGTGTTCTGTACATGCCTACTTAGTGCTAGAATATTTTCAAAATATAGGCCCAAAACATGCTAAAAATCAATATTTTAGGTGCCCAAAGTCGATATCTCAAATTCAGGCCCAAAACACCCGAAAATTCGATATTTTGGGGTCCCAGAAGCGATCTGTACATGCCTACTCCGTGTTAGAGTATTTCAAAATACAGGTCCAAAACATACTGAAAATCGATCTTTTAGGTGCCCAAAAGTCGATATGTGCATGCATCTTCTGTACCCGTTTATATCTCAAATTCAGGCTCAAAACACCCGAAAATTCGATATTTTGGGGTCCCAGAAGTGATCTGTACATGCCTACTTAGTGCTAGAATATTTTCAAAATATAGGCCCAAAACATGCTAAAAATCGATATTTTAGGTGCCCAAAGTCGATATCTCAAATTCAGGCCCAAAACACCCGAAAATTCGATATTTTGGGGTCCCAGAAGCGAACTGTAGATGCCTACTCCTAGTTAGAGTATTTTCAAAATACAGGCCCAAAACATACTGAAAATCGATCTTTTAGGTGCCCAAAGTCAATATGTGCATGCATCTTCTGTACCCGTTTATATCTCAAATTCATTCTCAAAACACCCGAAAATTCGATATTTTGTGGTACCAGAAGCGATCTGTACATGCTTACACAGTGCTAGAATATTTTCAAAATATAGGCCCAAAACATGGTAAAAATCGATATTTTAGGTGCCCAAAGTCGATATCTCAAATTCAGGTCCAAAACACCCAAAAATTCGATATTTTGGGGTCCCAGAAGCGATCTGTACATGCCTACTCCGTGTTAGAGTATTTTCAATATACAGGCCCAAAACATACTGAAAATCGATCTTTTAGGTGCCCAAAAGTCGATATGTGCATGAATCTTCTGTACCCGTTTATATCCCAAATTCAACCTCAAAACACCCGAAAATTCGATATTTTTGGGTCCCAGGAGCGATCTGTACATGCCTACTCAGTGCTAGAATTTTCAAAATATAGGCTCAAAACATGCTAAAAATCGATATTTTAAGTGTCCAAAGTCGATATGTGCATGCATCATCTGTACCCGTTTATATCTCAAATTCAGGCTCAAAGCACCCGAAAATTCGATATTTTGGGGTCCCAGAAGTGATCTGTACATGCCTACTTAGTGCTAGAATATTTTCAAAATATAGGCCCAAAACAGGCTAAAAATCGATATTTTAGGAGCCCAAAGGTGATATCTCAAATTCAGGACCAAAACACCCGAAAATTCGATATTTTGGGGTCCCAAAAGCGAACTGTACATACCTACTCTGTGTTAGAGTATTTTCAAAATACAGGCTCAAAACATACTGAAAATCGATCATTTAGGTGCCCAAAAGTCGATATGTGCATTCATCTTCTGTACCCGTATATATCTCAAATTCAGGCTCGAAACACCCGAAAATTCGGTATTTTTGGGTCCTAGAAGCGATCTGTACATCTCTACACCTAGTTAGAAGGTTTTTAAAGATACAGACCCAAAACATGCTGAAAATCGATATTTTAGGTGCCCAAAGTCAATATGTGCATGCATCTTTTGTACCCGTTTATATCTCAAATTCAGGCTCAAAACACCCGAAAATTCGGTATTTTTTGGTCCTAGAAGCGATCTGTACATGCCTACTCAGTGCTAGAATTTTTTCAAAATATAAGCTCAAAACATGCTAAAAATCGATATTTTAAGTGTCCAAAGTTGATTTGTGCATGCATCTTCTGTACCCGTTTATATCTCAAATTCAGGCTCAAAACACCCGAAAATTTGGTATTTTTGGGTCCTAGAAGCGATCTGTACATCTCTACACCTAGTTAGAATGTTTTCAAGATACAGACACAAAACATGCTCAAAATCGATATTTTTGGTGCCCAAAAGTCAATATGTGTATGCATCTTCTGCACCCGTTTATATCTGAAATTCAAGCTCAAAACACCCGAAAATTCGATATTTTTGTGTCACGAAGCGATCTGTACATGCCTACTCAGTGCTAGAATGTTTTCAAAATATGGGCTCAAAACATGCTAAAAATCGATATTTTAGGTGTCCAAAGTCGATATGTGCAAGCATCATCTGTACCCGTTTATATCTCAAATTCAGGCTCAAAACACCCGAAAATTCGATATTTTGGGGTCCCAGAAGTGTTCTGTACATGCCTACTTAGTGCTAGAATATTTTCAAAATATAGGCCCAAAACAGGCTAAAAATCGATATTTTAGGTGCCCAAAGTCGATATCTCAAATTCAGGCCCAAAACACCCGAAAATTCGATATTTTGGGGTCCCAAAAGCGATCTGTACATGCCTACTCCGTGTTAGAGTATTTTCAAAATACAGGCCCAAAACATACTGAAAATCGATCTTTTAGGTGCCCAAAGTCAATATGTGCATGCATCTTCTGTACCCGTTTATATCTCAAATTCAGGTCTCAAAACACCCGAAAATTCGGTATTTTTGGGTCCTAAAAGCGATCTGTACATCTCTACACATAGTTAGAATGTTTTCAAGATACAGACCCAAAACATGCTCAAAATCGATATTTTAGGTGCCTAAAATTCAACATGTGCATGCATCTTCTGTACCCGTTTATATCTCAAATTCAGGCTCAAAACACCCGAAAATTCGATATTTTGTGGTACTAGAAGCGATCTGTACATGCTTACACAGTGCTAGAATATTTTCAAAATATAGGCCCAAAACATGCTAAAAATCGATATTTTAGGCGCCCAAAGTCGATATCTCAAATTCAGGCCCAAAACACCCAAAAATCCGATATTTGTGGGTCCCAGAAGCGATCTGTACATGCCTACTCCGTGTTATAGTATTTTCAATATACAGGCCCAAAACATACTGAAAATCGATCTTTTATGTGCCCAAAAGTCGATATGTGCATACATCTTCTGTACCCGTTTATATCCCAAATTCAACCTCAAAACACCCGAAAATTCGATATTTTTGGGTCCCAGAAGCGATCTGTACATGCCTACTCATTGCTAGAATTTTCAAAATATAGGCTCAAAACATGCTAAAAATCGATATTTTAAGTGTCCAAAGTCGATATGTGCATGGATCATCTGTACCCGTTTATATCTCAAATTCAGGCTCAAAGCACCCGAAAATTCGATATTTTGGGGTCCCAGAAGTGATCTGTACATGCCTACTTAGTGCTAGAATATTTTCAAAATATAGGCCCAAAACAGGCTAAAAATCGATATTTTAGGTGCCCAAAGTCGATATCTCAAATTCAGGCCCAAAACACCCGAAAATTCGATATTTGGGGGTCCCAGAAGCGAACTGTACATGCCTACTCCGTGTTAGAGTATTTTCAAAATACAGGTCCAAAACATACTGAAAATCGATCATTTAGGTACCTAAAAGTCGATATTTGCATGCATCTTCTGTACCGGTTTATATCTCAAATTCAGGGTCAAAACACCCGAAAATTCGGTATTTTTGGGTTCTAGAAGCGATCTGTACATCTCTACACCTAGTTAGAAGGTTTTCAAGATATAGACCCAAAACATGCTCAAAATCGATATTTTAGGTGCCCAAAAGTCAATATGTGCATGCATCTTCTGTACCGGTTTATATCTCAAATTCAGGCTTAAAACACCCGAAAATTCGATATTTTGATATCCCAGAAGTGATCTGTACATGCTTACTCAGTGCTAGAATTTTTTCAAAATATAGGCCCAAAACATGCTAAAAATCGATATTTTAGGAGCCCAAAGGTGATATCTCAAATTCAGGACCAAAACACCCGAAAATTCGATATTTTGGGGTCCCAGAAGCGAACTGTACATACCTACTCTGTGTTAGAGTATTTTCAAAATACAGGCTCAAAACATACTGAAAATCGATCATTTAGGTGCCCAATAGTCCATATGTGCATTCATCTTCTTTACCCGTATATATCTCAAATTCAGGCTCGAAACACCCGAAAATTCGGTATTTTTGGGTCCTAGAAGCGATCTGTACATCTCTACACCTAGTTAGAAGGTTTTTAAAGATTCAGACCCAAAACATGCTGAAAATCGATATTTTAGGTGCCCAAAGTCAATATGTGCATGCATCTTTTGTAACCGTTTATATCTCAAATTCAGGCTCAAAACACCCGAAAATTCGGTATTTTTGGGTCCTAGAAGAGATCTGTACATGCCTACTCAGTGCTAGAATGTTTTCAAAATATAAGCTCAAAACATGCTAAAAATCGATATTTTAAGTGTCCAAAGTTGATTTGTGCATGCATCTTCTGTACCCGTTTATATCTCAAATTCAGGCTCAAAACACCCGAAAATTTGGTATTTTTGGGTCCTAGAAGCGATCTGTACATCTCTACACCTAGTTAGAATGTTTTCAAGATACAGACACAAAACATGCTCAAAATCGATATTTTTGGTGCCCAAAAATCAATATGTGCATGCATCTTCTGTACCCGTTTATATCTCAAATTCAGGCTCCAAACACCCGAAAATTCGATATTTTGGGGTCCCAGAAGCGATCTGTACATGCTTACTCAGTGCTAGAATATTTTCAAAATATAGGCCCAAAACATGCTAAAAATCGATATTTAAGGTGCCCAAAGTCGATATCTCAAATTCAGGCCCAAAACACCCAAAAAATCGATATTTTGGGGTCCCCGAAGCGATCTGTACATGCCTACTCCGTGTAAGAGTATTTTCAATATACAGGCCCAAAACATACTGAAAATCGATCCTTTAGGCGCCCAAAAGTCGATATGTGCATGCATCTTCTGTACCCGTTTATATCTCAAATTCAGGCTCCAAACACCCGAAAATTCGATATTTTGGGGTCCCAGAAGCGATCTGTACTTGCCTACTGCGTGTTAGAGTATTTTCAAAATACAGGCCCAAAACAAGCTGAAAATCGATATTTTAGTTGACGAAAGTCAATATGTGTATGCATCTTCTGCACCCGTTTATATCTGAAATTCAAGCTCAAAACACCCGAAAATTCGATATTTTTGTGTCACGAAGCGATCTGTACATGCCTACTCAGTGCTAGAATGTTTTCAAAATATGGGCTCAAAACATGCTAAAAATCGATATTTTAGGTGTCCAAAGTCGATATGTGCAAGCATCATCTGTACCCGTTTATATCTCAAATTCAGGCTCAAAACACCCGAAAATTCGATATTTTGGGGTCCTAGAAGTGTTCTGTACATGCCTACTTAGTGCTAGAATATTTTCAAAATATAGGCCCAAAACATGCTAAAAATCAATATTATAGGTGCCCAAAGTCGATATCTCAAATTCAGGCCCAAAACACCCGAAAATTCGATATTTTGGGGTCCCAGAAGCGATCTGTACATGCCTACTCCGTGTTAGAGTATTTCACAATACAGGCCCAAAACATACTGAAAATCGATCTTTTAGGTGCCCAAAAGTCGATATGTGCATGCATCTTCTGTACCCGTTTATATCTCAAATTCATGCTCCAAACTACCGAAAATTCGATATTTTTGGGTCCCAGAAGCGATCTGTACATGCCTACTCAGTGCTAGAATTTTTTCAAAATATAGGCTCAAAACATGCTAAAAATCGATATTTTAAGTGTCCAAAGTCGATATGTGCATGCCTCATCTATACCCGTTTATATCTCAAATTCAGGCTGAAAACACCCGAAAATTCGATATTTTGGGGTCCCAGAAGTGATCTGTACATGCCTACTTAGTGCTAGAATATTTTCAAAATATAGGCCCAAAACATGCTAAAAATCGATATTTTAGGTGCCCAAAGTCGATATCTCAAATTCAGGCCCAAAACACCCGAAAATTCGATATTTTGGGGTCCCAGAAGCGAACTGTAGATGCCTACTCCGTGTTAGAGTATTTTCAAAATACAGGCCCAAAACATACTGAAAATCGATCTTTTAGGTGCCCAAAGTCAATATGTGCATGCATCTTCTGTACCCGTTTATATCTCAAATTCATTCTCAAAACACCCGAAAATTCGATATTTTGTGGTACCAGAAGCGATCTGTACATGCTTACACAGTGCTAGAATATTTTCAAAAAATAGGCCCAAAACATGCTAAAAATCGATATTTTAGGTGCCCAAAGTCGATATCTCAAATTCAGGGCCAAAACACCCAAAAATTCGATATTTTTGGGTCCCAGAAGCGATCTGGACATGCCTACTCCGTGTTAGAGTATTTTCAATATACAGGCCCAAAACATACTGAAAATCGATCTTTTAGGTGCCCAAAAGTCGATATGTGCATGCATCTTCTGTACCCGTTTATATCCCAAATTCAACCTCAAAACACCCGAAAATTCGATATTTTTGGGTCCCAGGAGCGATCTGTACATGCCTACTCAGTGCTAGAATTTTCAAAATATAGGCTCAAAACATGCTAAAAATCGATATTTTAAGTGTCCAAAGGCGATATGTGCATGCATCATCTGTACCCGTTTATATCTCGAATTCAGGCTCAAAACACCCGAAAATTCGATATTTTGGGGTCCCAGAAGTGATCTGTACATGCCTACTTAGTGCTAGAATATTTTCAAAATATAGGCCCAAAACAGGCTAAAAATCGATATTTTAGGAGCCCAAAGGTGATATCTCAAATTCAGGACCAAAACACCCGAAAATTCGATATTTTGGGGTCCCAGAAGCGAACTTTACATACCTACTCTGTGTTAGAGTATTTTCAAAATACAGGCCCAAAACATACTGAAAATCGATCATTTAGGTGCCCAAAAGTCGATATGTGCATGCATCTTCTGTACCCGTATATATCTCAAATTCAGGCTCGAAACACCCGAAAATTCGGTATTTTTGGGTCCTAGAAGCGATCTGTACATCTCTACACCTAGTTAGAAGGTTTTTAAAGATACAGACCCAAAACATGCTGAAAATCGATATTTTAGTTGACGAAAGTCAATATGTGTATGCATCTTCTGCACCCGTTTATATCCCAAATTCAACCTCAAAACACCCGAAAATTCGATATTTTTGTGTCACGAAGCGATCTGTACATGCCTACTCAGTGCTGGAATGTTTTCAAAATATGGGCTCAAAACATGCTAAAAATCGATATTTTAAGTGTCCAAAGTCGATATGTGCAAGCATCATCTGTACCCGTTTATATCTCAAATTCAGTCTCAAAACACCCGAAAATTCGATATTTTGGGGTCCCAGAAGTGTTCTGTACATGCCTACTTAGTGCTAGAATATTTTCAAAATATGGGCTCAAAACATGCTAAAAATCGATATTTTAGGTGTCCAAAGTCGATATGTGCAAGCATCATCTGTACCCGTTTATATCTCAAATTCAGGCTCAAAACACCCGAAAATTCGATATTTTGGGGTCCTAGAAGTGTTCTGTACATGCCTACTTAGTGCTAGAATATTTTCAAAATATAGGCCCAAAACATGCTAAAAATCAATATTATAGGTGCCCAAAGTCGATATCTCAAATTCAGGCACAAAACACCCGAAAATTCGATATTTTGGGGTCCCAGAAGCGATCTGTACATGCCTACTCCGTGTTAGAGTATTTCACAATACAGGCCCAAAACATACTGAAAATCGATCTTTTAGGTGCCCAAAAGTCGATATGTGCATGCATCTTCTGTACCCGTTTATATCTCAAATTCATTCTCCAAACTACCGAAAATTCGATATTTTTGGGTCCCAGAAGCGATCTGTACATGCCTACTCAGTGCTAGAATTTTTTCAAAATATAGGCTCAAAACATGCTAAAAATCGATATTTTAAGTGTCCAAAGTCGATATGTGCATGCCTCATCTATACCCGTTTATATCTCAAATTCAGGCTCAAAACACCCGAAAATTCGATATTTTGGGGTCCCAGAAGTGATCTGTACATGCCTACTTAGTGCTAGAATATTTTCAAAATATAGGCCCAAAACATGCTAAAAATCGATATTTTAGGTGCCCAAAGTCGATATCTCAAATTCAGGCCCAAAACACCCGAAAATTCGATATTTTGGGGTCCCAGAAGCGAACTGTAGATGCCTACTCCGTGTTAGAGTATTTTCAAAATACAGGCCCAAAACATACTGAAAATCGATCTTTTAGGTGCCCAAAGTCAATATGTGCATGCATCTTCTGTACCCGTTTATATCTCAAATTCATTCTCAAAACACCCGAAAATTCGATATTTTGTGGTACCAGAAGCGATCTGTACATGCTTACACAGTGCTAGAATATTTTCAAAAAATAGGCCCAAAACATGCTAAAAATCGATATTTTAGGTGCCCAAAGTCGATATCTCAAATTCAGGGCCAAAACACCCAAAAATTCGATATTTTTGGGTCCCAGAAGCGATCTGTACATGCCTACTCCGTGTTAGAGTATTTTCAATATACAGGCCCAAAACATACTGAAAATCGATCTTTTAGGTGCCCAAAAGTCGATATGTGCATGCATCTTCTGTACCCGTTTATATCCCAAATTCAACCTCAAAACACCCGAAAATTCGATATTTTTGGGTCCCAGGAGCGATCTGTACATGCCTACTCAGTGCTAGAATTTTCAAAATATAGGCTCAAAACATGCTAAAAATCGATATTTTAAGTGTCCAAAGGCGATATGTGCATGCATCATCTGTACCCGTTTATATCTCGAATTCAGGCTCAAAACACCCGAAAATTCGATATTTTGGGGTCCCAGAAGTGATCTGTACATGCCTACTTAGTGCTAGAATATTTTCAAAATATAGGCCCAAAACAGGCTAAAAATCGATATTTTAGGAGCCCAAAGGTGATATCTCAAATTCAGGACCAAAACACCCGAAAATTCGATATTTTGGGGTCCCAGAAGCGAACTGTACATACCTACTCTGTGTTAGAGTATTTTCAAAATACAGGCCCAAAACATACTGAAAATCGATCATTTAGGTGCCCAAAAGTCGATATGTGCATGCATCTTCTGTACCCGTATATATCTCAAATTCAGGCTCGAAACACCCGAAAATTCGGTATTTTTGGGTCCTAGAAGCGATCTGTACATCTCTACACCTAGTTAGAAGGTTTTTAAAGATACAGACCCAAAACATGCTGAAAATCGATATTTTAGTTGACGAAAGTCAATATGTGTATGCATCTTCTGCACCCGTTTATATCCCAAATTCAACCTCAAAACACCCGAAAATTCGATATTTTTGTGTCACGAAGCGATCTGTACATGCCTACTCAGTGCTGGAATGTTTTCAAAATATGGGCTCAAAACATGCTAAAAATCGATATTTTAAGTGTCCAAAGTCGATATGTGCAAGCATCATCTGTACCCGTTTATATCTCAAATTCAGTCTCAAAACACCCGAAAATTCGATATTTTGGGGTCCCAGAAGTGTTCTGTACATGCCTACTTAGTGCTAGAATATTTTCAAAATATAGGCCCAAAACATGCTAAAAATCAATATTTTAGGTGCCCAAAGTCGATATCTCAAATTCAGGCCCAAAACACCCGAAAATTCGATATTTTGGGGTCCCAGAAGCGATCTGTACATGCCTACTCCGTGTTAGAGTATTTCAAAATACAGGTCCAAAACATACTGAAAATCGATCTTTTAGGTGCCCAAAAGTCGATATGTGCATGCATCTTCTGTACCCGTTTATATCTCAAATTCAGGCTCCAAACTCCCGAAAATTCGATATTTTTGGGTCCCAGAAGCGATCTGTACATGCCTACTCAGTGCTAGAATTTTTTCAAAATATAGGCTCAAAACATGTTAAAAATCGATATTTTAAGTGTCCAAAGTCGATATGTGCATACATTATCTGTACCCGTTTATATCTCAAATTCAGGCTCAAAACGCCCGAAAATTCGATATTTTGGTGTCCCAGAAGTGATCTGTACATGCCTACTTAGTGCTAGAATATTTTCAAATTATAGGCCCAAAACATGCTAAAAATCGATATTTTAGGTGCCCAAAGTCGATATCTAAAATTCAGGCCCAAAACACCCGAAAATTCGATATTTTGGGGTCCCAGAAGCGAACTGTAAATGCCTACTCCGTGTTAGAGTATTTTCAAAATACAGGCCCAAAACATACTGAAAATCGATCTTTTAGGTGCCCAAAGTCAATATGTGCATGCATCTTCTGTACCCGTTTATATCTCAAATTCAGGCTCCAAACACTCGAAAATTCGGTATTTTTGGGTCCTAAAAGCGATCTGTACATCTCTACACATAGTTAGAATGTTTTCAAGATACAGACCCAAAACATGCTCAAAATCGATATTTTAGGTGCCTAAAATTCAATATGTGCATGCATCTTCTGTACCCGTTTATATCCCAAATTCAACCTCAAAACACCCGAAAATTCGATATTTTTGGGTCCCAGAAGCGATCTGTACATGCCTACTCATTGCTAGAATTTTCAAAATATAGGCTCAAAACATGCTAAAAATCGATATTTTAAGTGTCCAAAGTCGATATGTGCATGGATCATCTGTACCCGTTTATATCTCAAATTCAGGCTCAAAGCACCCGAAAATTCGATATTTTGGGGTCCCAGAAGTGATCTGTACATGCCTACTTAGTGCTAGAATATTTTCAAAATATAGGCCCAAAACATGCTAAAAATCGATATTTTAGGTGCCCAAAGTCGATATCTCAAATTCAGGCCCAAAACACCCGAAAATTCGATATTTGGGGGTCCCAGAAGCGAACTGTACATGCCTACTCCGTGTTAGAGTATTTTCAAAATACAGGTCCAAAACATACTGAAAATCGATCATTTAGGTACCTAAAAGTCGATATTTGCATGCATCTTCTGTACCGGTTTATATCTCAAATTCAGGGTCAAAACACCCGAAAATTAGGTATATTTGGGTCCTAGAAGCGATCTGTACATCTCTACACCTAGTTAGAAGGTTTTCAAGATATAGACCCAAAACATGCTCAAAATCGATATTTTAGGTGCCCAAAAGTCAATATGTGCATGCATCTTCTGTACCGGTTTATATCTCAAATTCAGGCTTAAAACACCCGAAAATTCGATATTTTGATATCCCAGAAGCGATCTGTACATGCTTACTCATTGCTAGAATTTTTTCAAAATATAGGCCCAAAACATGCTAAAAATCGATATTTTAGGTGTCCAAAGTCGATATGTGCATGCATCATCTGTACCCGTTTCTATCTCAAATTCAGGCTCAAAACACCCGAAAATTCGATATTTTGGGGTCCCAGAAGTGATCTGTACATGCCTACTTAGTGCTAGAATATTTTCAAAATATAGGCCCAAAACATGCTAAAAATCGATATTTTTGGTGCCCAAAGTCGATAACTCAAATTCAGGCCCAAAACGCCCGAAATGTCGATATGTTGGGGTCCCAGAAGCGAACTGTACATGCCTACTCCGTGTTAGAGTATTTTCAAAATACAGGCCCAAAACATACTGAAAATCGATCTTTTAGGTGCCCAAAGTCAATATGTGCATGCATCTTCTGTACCCGTTTATATCTCAAATTCCGGCTCAAAACACCCGAAAATTCGGTATTTTTGGGTCCTAAAAGCGATCTGTACATCTCTACACCTAGTTAGAATGTTTTCAAGATACAGACCCAAAACATGCTCAAAATCGATATTTTAGGTGGCTAAAAGTCAATATGTGCATGCATCTTCTGTACCCGTTTATATCTCAAATTCAGGCTCAAAACACCCGAAAATTCAATATTTTGTGGTCCCAGAAGCGATCCGTACATGCTTATACAGTGCTAAAATATTTTGAAACTATAGGCCCAAAACATGCCAAAAATCGATATTTTAGGTGCCCAAAGTTGATATCTCAAATTCAGGCCCAAAACACCCAAAAATTCGATATTTTGGGGTCCCAGAAGCAATCTGTACATGCCTACTCCATGTTAGAGTATTTTCAATATACAGGCCCAAAACATACTGAAAATCGATCTTTTAGGTGCCCAAAAGTCGATATGTGCATGCATCTTCTGTACCCGTTTATATCCCAAATTCAACCTCAAAACACCAGAAAATTCGATATTTTTGGGTCCCAGAAGCGATCTGTACATGCCTACTCAGTGCTAGAATTTTCAAAATATAGGCTCAAAACATGCTAAAAATCGATATTTTAAGAGTCCAAAGTCGATATGTGCATGGATCATCTGTACCCGTTTATATCTCGAATTCAGGCTCAAAGCACCCGAAAATTCGATATTTTGGGGTCCCAGAAGTGATCTGTACATGCCTACTTAGTGCTAGAATATTTTCAAAATATAGGCCCAAAACAGGCTAAAAATCGATATTTTAGGTGCCCAAAGTCGATATCTCAAATTCAGGCCCAAAACACCCGAAAATTCGATATTTGGGGGTCCCAGAAGCGAACTGTACATGCCTACTCCGTGTTAGAGTATTTTCAAAATACAGGCCCAAAACATAATGAAAATCGATCATTTAGGTACCTAAAAGTCGATATGTGCATGCATCTTCTGTACCGGTTTATATCTCAAATTCAGGGTCAAAACACCCGTAAATTCGGTATTTTTGGGTCCTAGAAGCGATCTGTACATCCCTACACCTAGTTAGAAGGTTTTCAAGATATAGACCCAAAACATGCTCAAAAACGATATTTTAGGTGCCCAAAAGTCAATATGTGCATGCATCTTCTGTACCGGTTTATATCTCAAATTCAGGCTTAAAAGACCCGAAAATTCGATATTTTGAGGTCCCAGAAGCGATCTGTACATGCTTACTCAGTGCTAAAAATTTTTCAAAATATAGGCCCAAAACATGCTAAAAATCGATATTTTAGGTGTCCAAAGTCGATATGTGCATGCATCATCTGTACCCGTTTATATCTCAAATTCAGGCTCCAAACACCCGAAAATTCGATATTTTGGGGTCCCAGAAGCGATCTGTACATGCCTACTTAGTGCTAGAATATTTTCAAAATATAGGCCCAAAACATGCTAAAAATCGATATTTTAGGTGCCCAAAGTCGATATATCAAATTCAGGCCCAAAACACCCGAAAATTCGATATTTTTGAGTCCCAGAAGCGAACTGTACATGCCTACTCCGTGTTAGAGTATTTTCAAAATACAGGCCCAAAACATAATGAAAATCGATCTTTTAGGTGCCCAAAAGTCGATATGTGCATGCATCTTCTGTAACCGTTTATATCCCAAATTCAACCTCAAAACACCCGAAAATTCGATATTTTTAGGTCCCAGAAGCGATCTGTACATGCCTACTCAGTGCTAGAATTTTTTCAAAATATAGGCTCAAAACATGCTAAAAATCGATATTTTAAGTGTCCAAAGTCGATATGTGCATGCATCATCTGTACCCGTTTATATCTCAAATTCAGGCTCAAAAAACCCTAAAATTCGATATTTTGGCGTCCCAGAAGTGATCTGTACATGCCTACTTAGTGCTAGAATATTTTCAAAATATAGGCCCAAAACATGCTAAAAATCGATATTTTAGGTGCCCAAAGTCGATATCTCAAATTCAGGCCCAAAGCACCCGAAAATTCGATATTTGGGGGTCCCAGAAGCGATCTGTACTTGCCTACTCAGTGCTAGAATGTTTTCAAAATATAGGCCCAAAACATACTGAAAATCGATCTTTTAGCTGCCCAAAAGTCGATATGTGCATGCATCTTCTGTACCCGTTTATATCTCAAATTCAGGCTCCAAACACCCGAAAATTCGATATTTTGGGGTCCCAGAAGCGATCTGTACATGCCTACTTAGATGCAGGCCCAAAACATGCTGAAAATCGATATTTTAGGTGCCCAAAGTCAACATGTGTATGCATCATCTGCACTCGTTTATATCTCAAATTCAACCTCAAAACACCCGAAAATTCGATATTTTTGGGTCCCAGAAGCGATCTGTACATGTCTAGTCAGTGCTAGAATGTTTTCAAAATATAGGCTCAAAACTTGCTAAAAATCGATATTTTAAGTGTTCAAAGTCGATATGTGCATGCATCTTCTGTACCCGTTTATATCTCAAATTCAGGCTTAAAACACCCGAAAATTCGATATTTTTGGGTCCCAAAGGCGATCTGTACATGCCTACTCCTAATTAGAGTATTTTCAAAATACAGGCCCAAAACATGCTGAAAATCGATATTTTAGGTGCCCAAAGTCAATATGTGCATGCATCTTCTGTACCCGTTTATATCTCAAATTCTGGCTCAAAACACCCGAAAATTCGATATTTTGGGGTCCCAGAAGTGATCTGTACATGCCTACTTAGTGCTAGAATATCTTCAAAATATAGGCCCAAAACATGCTAAAAATCGATATTTTAGGTGCCCAAAGTCGATATCTCAAATTCAGGCCTAAAACACCCGAAAATTCGATATTTTTGGGTCCCAGAAGCGATCTGTACATGCCTACTGAGTGCTAGAATGTTTTCAAAATATAGGCTCAAAACATGCTAAAAATCGATATTTTAAGTGTCCATAGTCGATATGTGCATGCATCTTCTGTACCCGTTTATATCTCAAATTCATGCTCAAAACACCCGAAAATTCGGTATTTTTGGGTCCTAGAAGCGATCTGTACATCTCTACACCTAGTTAGAATGTTTTCAAGATACAGACCAAAAACATGCTCAAAATCGATATTTTAGGTGCCCAAAAGTCAATATGTCCATGCATCTTCTGTACCCGTTTATATCTCAAATTCAGGCTAAAAACACCCGAAAATTCGATATTTTGGGGTCCCAGAAGCGATCTGTACATGCTTACTCAGTGCTAGAATATTTTCAAAATATAGGCCCAAAACATGCAAAAAATCGATATTTTAGGTGCCCAAAGTCGATATCTCAAATTCAGGCCTAAAACACCCGAAAATTCGATATTTTTGGGTCCCAGATTCGATCTGTACATGCCTACTTAGTGCTAGAATATTTTCAAAATATAGGCCCAAAACATGCTAAAAATCGATATTTTAGGTGCCGAAAGTCGATATCTCTAATTCAGGCCCAAAACACCCGAAAATTCGATATTTGGGGGTCCCAGAAGCGAACTGTACATGCCTACTCCGTGTTAGAGTATTTTCAAAATACAGGCCCAAAACATACTGAAAATCGATCTTTTAGGTGCCCAAAAGTCGATATGTGCATACATCTTCTGTAACCGTTTATATCCCAAATTCAACCTCAAAACACCCGAAAATTCGATATTTTTGGGTCCCAGAAGCGATCTGTACATGCCTACTCAGTGCTAGAATGTTTTCAAAATATAGGCTCAAAACATGCTAAAAATCTATATTTTAAGTGTTCAAAGTCGATATGTGCATGTATCATCTGTACCCGTTTATATCTCAAATTCAGGCTCAAAACACCCAAAAATTCGATATTTTTGGGTCCCAGAAGCGATCTGTACATGCCTACTCCTGGTTATAGTATTTTCAAAATACAGGCCCAAAACATGCTGAAAATCGATATTTTAGGTGCCCAAAGTCGATATCTCAAATTTAGGCCCAAAACACCCGAAAATTCGATATTTTGGGGTCCCAGAAGCGAACTGTACATGCCTACTCCGTGTTAGAGTATTTTCAAAATACAGGCCCAAAACATACTGAAAATCGATCTTTTAGGTGCCCAAAAGTCGATATGTGCATGCATCTTCTGTACCCGTTTATATCCCAAATTCAACATCAAAACACCCGAAATTTCGATATTTTTGGGTCCAAGAAGCGATCTGTACATGCCTACACAGTGCTAGAATGTTTTCAAAATATAGGCTCAAAACTTGCTAAAAATCGATATTTTAAGTGTCCAAAGTCGATATGTGCATGCATCATCTGTACCCGTTTATATCTCAAATTCAGGCTCAAAAAACCCGAAAATTCGATATTTTGGCGTCCCAGAAGTGATCTGTACATGCCTACTTAGTGCTAGAATATTTTCAAAATATAGGCCCAAAACATGCTAAAAATCGATATTTTAGGTGCCCAAAGTCGATATCTCAAATTCAGGCCCAAAACACCCGAAAATTCGATATTTGGGGGTCCCAGAAGCGAACTGTACATGCCTACTCCGTGTTAGAGTATTTTCAAAATACAGGCCCAAAACATACTGAAAATCGATATTTTAGGTGCCCAAAAGTCGATATGTGCATGCATCTTCTGTAACCGTTTATATCCCAAATTCAACCTCAAAACACCCGAAAATTCGATATTTTTGGGTCCCAGAAGCGATCTGTACATGCCTACTCAGTGCTAGAATGTTTTCAAAATATAGGCTCAAAACATGCTAAAAATCTATATTTTAAGTGTTCAAAGTCGATATGTGCATGTATCATCTGTACCCGTTTATATCTCAAATTCAGTCTCAAAACACCCAAAAATTCGATATTTTTGGGTCCCAGAAGCGATCTGTACATGCCTACTCCTGGTTATAGTATTTTCAAAATACAGGCCCAAAACATGCTGAAAATCGATATTTTAGGTGCCCAAAGTCGATATCTCAAATTCAGACCCAAAACACCCGAAAATTCGATATTTTGGGGTCCCAGAAGCGAACTGTACATGCCTACTCCGAGTTAGAGTATTTTCAAAATACAGGCCCAAAACATGCTGAAAATCGATATTTTAGGTGCCCAAAGTCAATATGTGCATGCATCTTCTGTACCCGTTTATATCTCAAATTCTGGCTCAAAACACCCGAAAATTCGATATTTTGGGGTCCCAGAAGTGATCTGTACATGCCTACTTAGTGCTAGAATATTTTCAAAATATAGGCCCAAAACATGCTAAAAATCGATATTTTAGGTGCCCAAAGTCGATATCTCAAATTCAGGCCTAAAACACCCGAAAATTCGATATTTTTGGGTCCCAGAAGCGATCTGTACATGCCTACTGTGTGCTAGAATGTTTTCAAAATATAGGCTCAAAACATGCTAAAAATCGATATTTTAAGTGTCCATAGTCGATATGTGCATGCATCTTCTGTACCCGTTTATATCTCAAATTCAGGCTCAAAACACCCGAAAATTCGGTATTTTTGGGTCCTAGAAGCGATCTGTACATCTCTACACCTAGTTAGAATGTTTTCAAGATACAGACCAAAAACATGCTCAAAATCGATATTTTAGGTGCCCAAAAGTCAATATGTCCATGCATCTTCTGTACCCGTTTATATCTCAAATTCAGGCTCAAAACACCCGAAAATTCGATATTTTGGGGTCCCAGAAGCGATCTGTACATGCTTACTCAGTGCTAGAATATTTTCAAAATATAGGCCCAAAACATGCAAAAAATTGTTATTTTAGGTGCCCAAAGTCGATATCTCAAATTCAGGCCCAAAACACCCGAAAATTCGATATTTTGGGGTCCCAGAAGCGATCTGTACATGCCTACTTCGTGTTAGAGTATTTTCAATATACAGGCCCAAAACATACTGAAAATCGATCTTTTAGGTGCCCAAAAGTCGATATGTGCATGCATCTTCTGTACCCGTTTATATCCCAAATTCAACATCAAAACACCCGAAAATTCGATATTTTGGGGTCCCAGAATCGATCTGTACATGCCTACTTAGTGCTAGAATGTTTTCAAAATATAGGCTCAAAACATGCTAAAAATCGATATTTTAAGTGTCCAAAGTCGATATGTGCATGCATCATCTGTACCCGTTTATATCTCAAATTCAGGCTCAAAAAACCCGAAAATTCGATATTTTGGCGTCCCAGAAGTGATCTGTACATGCCTACTTAGTGCTAGAATATTTTCAAAATATAGGCCCAAAACATGCTAAAAATCGATATTTTAGGTGCCCAAAGTCGATATCACAAATTCAGGCCCAAAACACCCGAAAATTCGATATTTGGGGGTCCCAGAAGCGAACTGTACATGCCTACTCCGTGTTAGAGTATTTTCAAAATACAGGCCCAAAACATACTGAAAATCGATCTTTTAGGTGCCCAAAAGTCGATATGTGCATGCATCTTCTGTAACCGTTTATATCCCAAATTCAACCTCAAAACACCCGAAAATTCGATATTTTTGGGTCCCAGAAGCGATCTGTACATGCCTACTCAGTGCTAGAATGTTTTCAAAATATAGGCTCAAAACATGCTAAAAATCGATATTTTAAGTGTTCAAAGTCGATATGTGCATGTATCATCTGTACCCGTTTATATCTCAAATTCAGGCTCAAAACACCCAAAAATTCGATATTTTTGGGTCCCAGAAGCGATCTGTACATGCCTACTCCTGGTTATAGTATTTTCAAAATACAGGCCCAAAACATGCTGAAAATCGATATTTTAGGTGCCCAAAGTCGATATCTCAAATTCAGACCCAAAACACCCGAAAATTCGATATTTTGGGGTCCCAGAAGCGAACTGTACATGCCTACTCCGTGTTAGAGTATTTTCAAAATACAGGCCCAAAACATACTGAAAATCGATCTTTTAGGTGCCCAAAAGTCGATATGTGCATGCATCTTCTGTAACCGTTTATATCCCAAATTCAACCTCAAAACACCTGAAAATTTGATATTTTTGGGTCCAAGAAGCGATCTGTACATGCCTACACAGTGCTAGAATTTTTTCAAAATATAGGCTCAAAACATGCTAAAAATCGATATTTTAAGTGTCCAAAGTCGATATGTGCATGCATCATCTGTACCCGTTTATATCTCAAATTCAGGCTCAAAAAACCCGAAAATTCGATATTTTGGGGTCCCAGAAGTGATCTGTACATGCCTACTTAGTGCTAGAATATTTTCAAAATATAGGCCCAAAACATGCTAAAAATCGATATTTTAGGTGCCCAAAGTCGATATCTCAAATTCAGGCCCAAAACACCCAAAAATTCGATATTTTGGGATCCCAGAAGCGATCTGTACTTGCCTACTCCGTGTTAGAGTATTTTCAAAATACAGGCCCAAAACAAGCTGAAAATCGATATTTTAGGTGACGAAAGTCAATATGTGTATGCATCTTCTGCACCCGTTTATATCCCAAATTCAACCTCAAAACACCCGAAAATTCGATATTTTTGGGTCCCAGAAGCGATCTGTACATGCCTACTCAGTGCTAGAATGTTTTCAAAATATAGGCTCAAAACATGCTAAAAATCGATATTTTATGTGTCCAAAGTCGATATGTGCATGCATCATCTGTACCCGTTTATATCTGAAATTCAAGCTCAAAACACCCGAAAATTCGATATTTTGGGGTCCCTGAAGTGATCGGTACATGCCTACTTAGTGCTAGAATATTTTCAAAATATAGGCCCAAAACATGCTAAAAATCGATATTTTAGGTGCCCAAAGTCGATATCTCAAATTCAGTCCCAAAACACCCGTAAATTCGATATTTTTGAGTCCCAGAAGCGATCTGTACATGCCTACTCAGTGCTAGAATGTTTTCAAAATATAGGCTCAAAACATGCTATAAATCGATATTTTAAGTGTCCAAAGTCGATATATGCATGCATCATCTGTACCCGTTTATATCTCAAATTCAGGCTCAAAACACCCGAAAATTCGATATTTTGGGGTCCCAGAAGTGATCTGTACATGCCTACTTAGTGCTAGAATATTTTCAAAATATAGGCCCAAAACATGCTAAAAATCGATATTTTAGGTGCCAAAAGTCGATATCTCAAATTCAGGCCCAAAACACCCGAAAATTCGATATTTGGGGGTCCCAGAAGCGAACTGTACATGCCTACTCCGTGTTAGAGTATTTTCAAAATACAGGCCCAAAACATACTGAAAATCGATCTTTTAGCAGCCCAAAAGTCGTTATGTGCATGCATCTTCTGTACCCGTTTATATCTCAAATTCAGGCTCCAAACACCCGAAAATTCGATATTTTGGGGTCCCAGAAGCGATCTGTACATGCCTACTTAGATGCAGGCCCAAAACATGCTGAAAATCGATATTTTAGGTGCCCAAAGTCAACATGTGTTTTCATCATCTGCACTCGTTTATATCTCAAATTCAACCTCAAAACACCCGAAAATTCGATATTTTTGGGTCCCAGAAGCGATCTGTACATGTCTAGTCAGTGCTAGAATGTTTTCAAAATATAGGCTCAAAACATGCTAAAAATCGATATTTTAAGTGTTCAAAGTCGATATGTGCATGCATCTTCTGTACCCGTTTATATCTCAAATTCAGGCTTAAAACACCCGAAAATTCGATATTTTTGGGTCCCAAAGGCGATCTGTACATGCCTACTCCTAATTAGAGTATTTTCAAAATACAGGCCCAAAACATGCTGAAAATCGATATTTTAGGTGCCCAAAGTCAATATGTGCATGCATCTTCTGTACCCGTTTATATCTCAAATTCTGGCTCAAAACACCCGAAAATTCGATATTTTGGGGTCCCAGAAGTGATCTGTACATGCCTACTTAGTGCTAGAATATCTTCAAAATATAGGCCCAAAACATGCTAAAAATCGATATTTTAGGTGCCCAAAGTCGATATCTCAAATTCAGGCCTAAAACACCCGAAAATTCGATATTTTTGGGTCCCAGAAGCGATCTGTACATGCCTACTGAGTGCTAGAATGTTTTCAAAATATAGGCTCAAAACATGCTAAAAATCGATATTTTAAGTGTCCATAGTCGATATGTGCATGCATCTTCTGTACCCGTTTATATCTCAAATTCATGCTCAAAACACCCGAAAATTCGGTATTTTTGGGTCCTAGAAGCGATCTGTACATCTCTACACCTAGTTAGAATGTTTTCAAGATACAAACCAAAAACATGCTCAAAATCGATATTTTAGGTGCCCAAAAGTCAATATGTCCATGCATCTTCTGTACCCGTTTATATCTCAAATTCAGGCTCAAAACACCCGAAAATTCGATATTTTGGGGTCCCAGAAGCGATCTGTACATGCTTACTCAGTGCTAGAATATTTTCAAAATATAGGCCCAAAACATGCAAAAAATCGTTATTTTAGGTGCCCAAAGTCGATATCTCAAATTCAGGCCCAAAACACCCGAAAATTCGATATTTTGGGGTCCCAGAAGCGAACTGTACATGCCTACTCCGTGTTAGAGTATTTTCAAAATACAGGCCCAAAACATACTGAAAATCGATCTTTTATGTGCCCAAAAGTCGATATGTGCATGCATCTTCTGTACCCGTTTATATCCCAAATTCAACATCAAAACACCCGAAAATTCGATATTTTGGGGTCCCAGAATCGATCTGTACATGCCTACTTAGTGCTAGAATGTTTTCAAAATATAGGCTCAAAACATGCTAAAAATCGATATTTTAAGTGTCCAAAGTCGATATGTGCATGCATCATCTGTACCCGTTTATATCTCAAATTCAGGCTCAAAAAACCCGAAAATTCGATATTTTGGCGTCCCAGAAGTGATCTGTACATGCCTACTTAGTGCTAGAATATTTTCAAAATATAGGCCCAAAACATGCTAAAAATCGATATTTTAGGTGCCCAAAGTCGATATCTCAAATTCAGGCCCAAAACACCCGAAAATTCGATATTTGGGGGTCCCAGAAGCGAACTGTACATGCCTACTCCGTGTTAGAGTATTTTCAAAATACAGGCCCAAAACATACTGAAAATCGATCTTTTAGGTGCCCAAAAGTCGATATGTGCATGCATCTTCTGTAACCGTTTATATCCCAAATTCAACCTCAAAACACCCGAAAATTCGATATTTTTGGGTCCCAGAAGCGATCTGTACATGCCTACTCAGTGCTAGAATGTTTTCAAAATATAGGCTCAAAACATGCTAAAAATCGATATTTTAAGTGTTCAAAGTCGATATGTGCATGTATCATCTGTACCCGTTTATATCTCAAATTCAGGCTCAAAACACCCAAAAATTCGATATTTTTGGGTCCCAGAAGCGATCTGTACATGCCTACTCCTGGTTATAGTATTTTCAAAATACAGGCCCAAAACATGCTGAAAATCGATATTTTAGGTGCCCAAAGTCGATATCTCAAATTCAGGCCCAAAACACCCGAAAATTCGATATTTTGGGGTCCCAGAAGCGAACTGTACATGCCTACTCCGTGTTAGAGTATTTTCAAAATACAGGCCCAAAACATACTGAAAATCGATCTTTTAGGTGCCCAAAAGTCGATATGTGCATGCATCTTCTGTACCCGTTTATATCCCAAATTCAACATCAAAACACCCGAAAATTCGATATTTTGGGGTCCCAGAATCGATCTGTACATGCCTACTTAGTGCTAGAATGTTTTCAAAATATAGGCTCAAAACATGCTAAAAATCGATATTTTAAGTGTCCAAAGTCGATATGTGCATGCATCATCTGTACCCGTTTATATCTCAAATTCAGGCTCAAAAAACCCGAAAATTCGATATTTTGGCGTCCCAGAAGTGATCTGTACATGCCTACTTAGTGCTAGAATATTTTCAAAATATAGGCCCAAAACATGCTAAAAATCGATATTTTAGGTGCCCAAAGTCGATATCTCAAATTCAGGCCCAAAACACCCGAAAATTCGATATTTGGGGGTCCCAGAAGCGAACTGTACATGCCTACTCCGTGTTAGAGTATTTTCAAAATACAGGCCCAAAACATACTGAAAATCGATCTTTTAGGTGCCCAAAAGTCGATATGTGCATGCATCTTCTGTAACCGTTTATATCCCAAATTCAACCTCAAAACACCCGAAAATTCGATATTTTTGGGTCCCAGAATCGATCTGTACATGCCTACTCAGTGCTAGAATGTTTTCAAAATATAGGCTCAAAACATGCTAAAAATCGATATTTTAAGTGTTCAAAGTCGATATGTGCATGTATCATCTGTACCCGTTTATATCTCAAATTCAGGCTCAAAACACCCAAAAATTCGATATTTTTGGGTCCCAGAAGCGATCTGTACATGCCTACTCCTGGTTATAGTATTTTCAAAATACAGGCCCAAAACATGCTGAAAATCGATATTTTAGGTGCCCAAAGTCGATATCTCAAATTCAGGCCCAAAACACCCGAAAATTCGATATTTTGGGGTCCCAGAAGCGAACTGTACATGCCTACTCCGTGTTAGAGTATTTTCAAAATACAGGCCCAAAACATACTGAAAATCGATCTTTTAGGTGCCCAAAAGTCGATATGTGCATGCATCTTCTGTACCCGTTTATATCCCAAATTCAACATCAAAACACCCGAAAATTCGATATTTTGGGGTCCCAGAATCGATCTGTACATGCCTACTTAGTGCTAGAATGTTTTCAAAATATAGGCTCAAAACATGCTAAAAATCGATATTTTAAGTGTCCAAAGTCGATATGTGCATGCATCATCTGTACCCGTTTATATCTCATTTTGAGGCTCAAAAAACCCGAAAATTCGATATTTTGGGGTCCCAGAAGTGATCTGTACATGCCTACTTAGTGCTAGAATATTTTCAAAATATAGGCCCAAAACATGCTAAAAATCGATATTTTAGGTGCCCAAAGTCGATATCTCAAATTCAGGCCCAAAACACCCGAAAATTCGATATTTGGGGGTCCCAGAAGCGAACTGTACATGCCTACTCCGTGTTAGAGTATTTTCAATATACAGGCCCAAAACATACTGAAAATCGATCTTTTAGGTGCCCAAAAGTCGATATGTGCATGCATCTTCTGTAACCGTTTATATCCCAAATTCAACCTCAAAACACCCGAAAATTCGATATTTTTGGGTCCCAGAAGCGATCTGTACATGCCTACTCAGTGCTAGAATGTTTTCAAAATATAGGCTCAAAACATGCTAAAAATCGATATTTTAAGTGTCCAAAGTCGATATGTGCATGTATCATCTGTACCCGTTTATATCTCAAATTCAGGCTCAAAACACCCAAAAATTCGATATTTTTGGGTCCCAGAAGCGATCTGTACAAGCCTACTCCTGGTTATAGTATTTTCAAAATACAGGCCCAAAACATGCTGAAAATCGATATTTTAGGTGCCCAAAGTCGATATCTCAAATTCAGACCCAAAACACCCGAAAATTCGATATTTTGGGGTCCCAGAAGCGAACTGTACATGCCTACTCCGTGTTAGAGTATTTTCAAAATACAGGCCCAAAACATACTGAAAATCGATCTTTTAGGTGCCCAAAAGTCGATATGTGCATGCATCTTCTGTAACCGTTTATATCCCAAATTCAACCTCAAAACACCTGAAAATTTGACATTTTTGGGTCCAAGAAGCGATCTGTACATGACTACACAGTGCTAGAATTTTTTCAAAATATAGGCTCAAAACATGCTAAAAATCGATATTTTAAGTGTCCAAAGTCGATATGTGCATGCATCATCTGTACCCGTTTATATCTCAAATTCAGGCTCAAAACACCCGAAAATTCGATATTTTGGGGTCCCAGAAGTGATCTGTACATGCCTACTTAGTGCTAGAATATTTTCAAAATATAGGCCCAAAACATGCTAAAAATCGATATTTTAGGTGCCCAAAGTCGATATCTCAAATTCAGGCCCAAAACACCCAAAAATTCGATATTTTGGGATCCCAGAAGCGATCTGTACTTGCCTACTCCGTGTTAGAGTATTTTCAAAATATAGGCTCAAAACATGCTATAAATCGATATTTTAAGTGTCCAAAGTCGATATATGCATGCATCATCTGTACCCGTTTATATCTCAAATTCACGCTCAAAACACCCGAAAATTCGATATTTTGGGGTCCCAGAAGTGATCTGTACATGCCTACTTAGTGCTAGAATATTTTCAAAATATAGGCCCAAAACATGCTAAAAATCGATATTTTAGGTGCCAAAAGTCGATATCTCAAATTCAGGCCCAAAACACCCGAAAATTCGATATTTGGGGGTCCCAGAAGCGAACTGTACATGCCTACTCCGTGTTAGAGTATTTTCAAAATACAGGCCCAAAACATACTGAAAATCGATCTTTTAGCAGCCCAAAAGTCGTTATGTGCATGCATCTTCTGTACCCGTTTATATCTCAAATTCAGGCTCCAAACACCCGAAAATTCGATATTTTGGGGTCCCAGAAGCGATCTGTACATGCCTACTTAGATGCAGGCCCAAAACATGCTGAAAATCGATATTTTAGGTGCCCAAAGTCAACATGTGTTTTCATCATCTGCACTCGTTTATATCTCAAATTCAACCTCAAAACACCCGAAAATTCGATATTTTTGGGTCCCAGAAGCGATCTGTACATGTCTAGTCAGTGCTAGAATGTTTTCAAAATATAGGCTCAAAACATGCTAAAAATCGATATTTTAAGTGTTCAAAGTCTATATGTGCATGCATCTTCTGTACCCGTTTATATCTCAAATTCAGGCTTAAAACACCCGAAAATTCGATATTTTTGGGTCCCAAAGGCGATCTGTACATGCCTACTCCTAGTTAGAGTATTTTCAAAATACAGGCCCAAAACATGCTGAAAATCGATATTTTAGGTGCCCAAAGTCAATATGTGCATGCATCTTCTGTACCCGTTTATATCTCAAATTCTGGCTCAAAACACCCGAAAATTCGATATTTTGGGGTCCCAGAAGCGATCTGTACATGCTTACTCAGTGCTAGAATATTTTCAAAATATAGGCCCAAAACATGCTAAAAATCGATATTTTAGGAGCCCAAAGTCGATATCTCAAATTCAGGCCCAAAACACCCAAAAATTCGATATTTTGGGGTCCCAGAAGCGATCTGTACATGCCTACTCCGTTTTAGAGTATTTTCAATATACAGGCCCAAAACATACTGAAAATCAATCTTTTAGGTGCCCTAAAGTCGATATGTGCATGCATCTTCTGTACCCGTTTATATCCCAAATTCAACCTCAAAACACCCGAAAATTCGATATTTTTGAGTCCAAGAAGCGATCTGTACATGCCTACTCAATGCTAGAATTTTTTCTAAATATAGGCTCAAAACATGCTAAAAATCGATATTTTAAGTGTTCAAAGTCGATATGTGCATGTATCATCTGTACCCATTTATATCTCAAATTCAGGCTCAAAACAACCGAAAATTCGATATTTTGGGGTCCCAGAAGTGATCTGTACATGCCTAGTTAGTGCTAGAATATTTTCAAAATATAGGCTCAAAACATGCTAAAAATAGATATTTTAGGTGCCCAAAGTCGATATCTCAAATTCAGGCCCAAAACACCCGAAAATTCGATATTTTTGAGTCCCAGAAGCGATCTGTACATGCCTACTCAGTGCTAGAATGTTTTCAAAATATAGGCTCAAAACATGCTAAAAATCGATATTTTAAGTGTCCAAAGTCGATATGTGCATGCATCATCTGTACCCGTTTATATCTCAAATTCAGGCTCAAAACACCCGAAAATTCGATATTTTAGGGTCCCAGAAGTGATCTGTACATGCCTACTTAGTGCTAGAATATTTTCAAAATATAGGCCCAAAACATGCTAAAAATCGATATTTTAGGTGCCCAAAGTCGATATCTCAAATTCAGGCCCAAAACACCCGAAAATTCGATATTTGGGGGTCCCAAAAGCGAACTGTACATGCCTACTCCGTGTTAGAGTATTTTTAAAATACAGGCCCAAAACATACTGAAAATCGATCTTTTAGCTGCCCAAAAGTCGATATGTGCATGCATCTTCTGTACCCGTTTATATATCAAATTCAGGCTCCAAACACCCGAAAATTCGATATTTTGGGGTCCCAGAAGCGATCTGTACATGCCTACTTAGATGCAGGCCCAAAACATGCTGAAAATCGATATTTTAGGTGCCCAAAGTCAACATGTGTATGCATCATCTGCACTCGTTTATATCTCAAATTCAACCTCAAAACACCCGAAAATTCGATATTTTTGGGTCCCAGAAGCGATCTGTACATGCCTACTCAGTGCTAGAATGTTTTCACGATATAGGCTCAAAACATGCTAAAAATCGATATTTTAAGTGTTCAAAGTCTATATGTGCATGCATCTTCTGTACCCGTTTATATCTCAAATTCATGCTTAAAACACCCGAAAATTCGATATTTTTGGGTCCCAAAGGCGATCTGTACATGCCTACTCCTAGTTAGAGTATTTTCAAAATACAGGCCCAAAACATGCTGAAAATCGATATTTTAGGTGCCCAAAGTCAATATGTGCATGCATCTTCTGTACCCGTTTATATCTCAAATTCTGGCTCAAAACACCCAAAAATTCGATATTTTGGGGTTACAGAAGCGATCTGTACTTGCATACTCCGTGTTAGAGTATTTTCAAAATACAGGCCCAAAACAAGCTGAAAATCGATATTTTAGGTGACGAAAGTCAATATGTGTATGCATCTTCTGCACCCGTTTATATCCCAAATTTAACCTCAAAACACCCGAAAATTCGATATTTTTGGGTCCCAGAAGCGATCTGTACATGCCTACTCAGTGCTAGAATGTTTTCACGATATAGGCTCAAAACATGCTAAAAATCGATATTTTAAGTGTCCGAAGTCGATATGTACATGCATCATCAGTACCCTTTTATATCTCAAATTCAGGCTCAAAACACCCGAAAATTCGATATTTTGGGGTCCCAGAAGTGATCTGTACATGCCTACTGAGTGCTAGAATATTTTCAAAATATAGGCCCAAAACATGCTAAAAATCGATATTTTAGGTGCCCAAAGTCGATATCTCAAATTCAGGCCCCAAAAACCCGAAAATTCGATATTTTGGGGTCCCAGAAGCGAACTGTACATGCTTACTCCGTGTTAGAGTATTTTCAAAATACAGGCCCAAAACATACTGAAAATCGATTTTTTAGGTACCTAAAAGTCGATATGTGCATGCATCTTCTGTACCCGTTTATATCTCAAATTCAGGCTCAAAGCACCCGAAAATTCGATATTTTGGGGTCCCAAAAGCGATCTGTACATGCTTACTCCTAGTTAGAGTATTTTCAAAATACAGGCCCAAAACATGCTGAAAATCGATATTTTAGGTGCCCAAAGTCAATATGTGCATGCATCTTCTGTACCCGTTTATTTCTCAAATTCAGGCTCAAAACACCCGAAAATTCGGTATTTTTGGGTCCTAGAAGCGATCTGTACATCTCTACACCTATTTAGAATGTTTTCAAGATACAGACCCAAAACATGCTCAAAATCCATATTTTAGATTCCCAAAAGTCAATATGTGCATGAATCTTCTGTACCCGTTTATATCTCAAATTCAGGCTCAAAACATCCGAAAATTCGATATTTGGGGGTCCCAAAAGCGATCTGTACATGCTTACTCAGTGCTAGAATATTTTCAAAATATAGGCCCAAAACATGCTAAAAATCGATATTTTAGGTGCCCAAAGTCGATATCTCAAATTCAGGCCCAAAACACCCGAAAATTCGATATTTTGGGGTTCCATAAGCGATCTGTACATGCTTACTCCGTGCTAGAGTATTTTCAATATACAGGCCCAAAACATACTGAAAATCGATCTTTTAGGTGATCAAAAGTCGATATGTGCATGCATCTTCTGTACCAGTTTATATCCCAAATTCAACCACAAAACACCCGAAAATTCGATATTTTTGGTTCCCAGAAGCGATCTGTACATGCCTACTCAGTGCTAGAATTTTTTCAAAATATAGGCTCAAAACATGCTAAAAATCGATATTTTAAGTGTCCAATGTCGATATGTGCATGCATCATCTGTACCCGTTTATATCTCAAATTCAGGCTCAAAACACCCGAAAATTCGATATTTTGGCGTCCCAGAAGTGATCTGTACATGCCTACTTAGTGCTAGAATATTTTCAAAATATAGGCCCAAAACATGCTAAAAATCGATATTTAAGGTGCCCAAAGTCGATATCTCAAATTCAGGCCCAAAACACCCGAAAATCCGATATTTTGGGGTCCCAGAAGCGAACTGTACATGCCTACTCCGTGTTAGAGTATTTTCAAAATACAGGCCCAAAACATACTGAAAATCGATATTTTAGGTGCCTATAAGTCAATATGTGCATGCATCTTCTGTAACCGTTTATATCCCAAATTCAACCTCAAAACACCCGAAAATTCGATATTTTTGTTTCCCAGAAGCGATCTGTACATGCCTACTCAGTGCTAGAATTTTTTCAAAATATAGGCTCAAAACATGCTAAAAATCGATATTTTAAGTGTCCGAAGTCGATATGTTCATGCATCATCTGTACCCGTTTATATATCAAATTCAGGCTCAAAACACCCGAAAAATCGATATTTTTGGGTCCCAGAAGCGATCTGTACATGCCTACTCCTAGTTAGAGTTTTTTCAAAATACAGGCCCAAAACATGCTGAAAATCGATATTTTAGGTGCCCAAAGTCGATATTTCAAATTCAGGCCCAAAACACCCAAAAATTCGATATTTTGGGGTCCCAGAAGCGATCTGTACTTGCCTACTCCGTGTTAGAGTATTTTCAAAATACTGGCCCAAAACAAGCTGAAAATCGATATTTTAGGTGACGAAAGTCAAAATGTGTATGCATCTTCTGCAACCGTTTATATCCCAAATTCAACCTCAAAACACCCGAAAATTCGATATTTTTGGGTCCCAGAAGCGATCTGTACATGCCTACTCAGTGCTAGAATGTTTTCAAAATATAGGCTCAAAACATGCTAAAAATCGATATTTTATGTGTCCAAAGTCGATATGTGCATGCATCATCTGTACCCGTTTATATCTCAAATTCAGGCTGAAAACACCCTAAAATTCGATATTTTGGGGTCCCAGAAGTGATCGGTACATGCCTACTTAGTGCTAGAATATTTTCAAAATATAGGCCCAATACATGCTAAAAATCGATATTTTAGGTGCCCAAAGTCGATATCTCAAATTCAGGCCCAAAACACCCGAAAATTTGATATTTTTGGGTCCCAGAAGCGATCTGTACATGCCTACTTAGTGCTTGAATGTTTTCAAAATATAGGCTCAAAACATGCTAAAAATCGATATATTAAGTGTCCAAAGTCGATATGTGCATGCATCTTCTGTACCCGTTTATATCTCAAATTCAGGCTCAAAACACCCGAAAATTCGATATTTTTGGGTCCCAGAAGTGATCTGTACATGCCTACTTAGTGCTAGAATATTTTCAAAATATAGGCCTAAAACATGCTAAAAATGGATATTTTAGGTGCCCAAAGTCGATATCTCAAATTCAGGCCCAAAACACCCGAAAATTCGATATTTGGGGGTCCCAGAAGCGAACTGTACATGCCTACTCCGTGTTAGAGTATTTTCAAAATACAGGCCCAAAACATACTGAAAATTGATATTTTAGCTGCCCAAAAGTCGATATGTGCATGCATCTTCTGTTCCCGTTTATATCTCAAATTCAGACTCCAAACACCCGAAAATTCGATATTTTGGGGTCCCAGAAGCGATCTGTACATGCCTACTTAGATGCAGGCCCAAAACATGCTGAAAATCGATATTTTAGGTGCCCAAAGTCAACATGTGTATGCATCATCTGCACTCGTTTATATCTCATATTCAACCTCAAAACGCCCGAAAATTCGATATTTTTGGGTCCAAGAAGCGATCTGTACATGTCGAGTCAGTGCTAGAATGTTTTCAAAATATAGGCTCAAAACATGCTAAAAATCGATATTTTAAGTGTTCAAAGTCGATATGTGCATGCATCTTCTGTACCCGTTTATATCTCAAATTCAGGCTTAAAACACCCGAAAATTCGATATTTTTGGGTCCCAAAGGCGATCTGTACATGCCTACTCCTAGTTAGAGTATTTTCAAAATACAGGCCCAAAACATGCTGAAAATCGATATTTTAGGTGCCCAAAGTCAATATGTGCATGTATCATCTGTACCCATTTATATCTCAAATTCAGGCTCAAAAAACTCGAAAATTCGATATTTTGGGGTCCTAGAAGCGATCTGTACATGCTTACTCAGTGCTAGAATATTTTCAAATTATAGGCCCAAAACATGCTAAAAATCGATATTTTAGGTGCCCAAAGTCGATATCTCAAATTCAGGCCCAAAACACCCCAAAATTCGATATTTTGGGGTCCCAGAAGCGATCTGTACATGCCTACTCCGTTTTAGAGTATTTTCAATATACAGGCCCAAAACATACTGAAAATCGATCTTTTAGGTGCCCTAAAGTCGATATGTGCATGCATCTTCTGTACCCGTTTATATCCCAAATTCAACCTCAAAACACCCGAAAATTCGATATTTTTGGGTCCCAGAAGCGATCTGTACATGCCTACTCAGTGCTAGAATTTTTCAAAATATAGGCTCAAAACATGCTAAAAATCGATATTTTAAGTGTTCAAAGTCGATATGTGCATGTATCATCTGTACCCATTTATATCTCAAATTCAGGCCCAAAACACCCGAAAATTCGATATTTGGGGGTCCCAGAAGCGAACTGTACATGCCTACTCCGTGTTAGAGTATTTTCAAAATACAGGCCCAAAACATACTGAAAATCGATCATTTAGGTACCTAAAAGTCGATATGTGCATGCATCTCCTGTACCCGTTTATATCTCAAATTCAGGCTCCAAACACCCAAAAATTCGATATTTTGGGGTCACAGAAGCGATCGGTACTTGCGTACTCAGTGTTAGAGTATTTTCAAAATACAGGCCCAAAACAAGCTGAAAATCGATATTTTAGGTGACGAAAGTCAATATGTGTATGCATCTTTTGCACCCGTTTATATCCCAAATTCAGGCTCAAAACACCCGAAAATTCGATATTTTTGGGTCCCAGAAGCGATATGTACATGCCTACTCAGTGCTAGAATGTTTTCACGATATAGGATCAAAACATGCTAAAAACCGATATTTTAAGTGTCCAAAGTCGATATGTGCATGCATCATCTGTACCCGTTTATATCTAAAATTCAGGCTCAAAACACCCGAAAATTCGATATTTTAGGGTCCCAGAAGTGATCTGTACATGCCTACTTAGTGCTAGAATATTTTCAAAATATAGGCCCAAAACATGCTAAAAATCGATATTTTAGGTGCCCAAAGTCGATATCACAAATTCAGGCCCAAAACACCCCAAAATTCGATATTTTGGGGTCCCAGAAGCGAACTGTACATGCCTACTCCGTGTTAGAGTATTTTCAAAATACAGGCCCAAAACATACTGAAAATCGATCATTTAGGTACCTAAAAGTCGATATGTGCATGCATCTTCTGTACCCGTTTATATCTCAAATTCAGGCTCCAAACACCCGAAAATTCGATATTTTTGGGTCCCAGAAGCGGTCAGTACTTGTCTACTCCGTGTTAGAGTATTTTCAAAATACAGGCACAAAACAAGCTGAAAATCGATATTTTAGGTGACGAAAGTCAATATGTGTATGCATCTTCTGCACCCGTTTATATCCCAAATTTATCCTCAAAACACCCGAAAATTCGATATTTTTGGGTCCCAGAAGCGATCTGTACATGCCTACTCAGTGCTAGAATGTTTTCAAGATATAGGCTCAAAACATGCTAAAAATCGATATTTTAAGTGTCCAATGTCGATATGTGCATGCATCATCTGTACCCGTTTATATCTCAAATTCAGGCTCAAAACACCCGAAAATTCGATATTTTGGCGTCCCAGAAGTGATCTGTACATGCCTACTTAGTGCTAGAATATTTTCAAAATATAGGCCCAAAATATGCTAAAAATCGATATTTAAGGTGCCCAAAGTCGATATCTCAAATTCAGGCCCAAAACACCCGAAAATCCGATATTTTGGGGTCCCAGAAGCGAACTGTACATGCCTACTCCGTGTTAGAGTATTTTCAAAATACAGGCCCAAAACATACTGAAAATCGATCTTTTAGGTGCCTATAAGTCAATATGTGCATGCATCTTCTGTAACCGTTTATATCCCAAATTCAACCTCAAAACACCCGAAAATTCGATATTTTTGTTTCCCAGAAGCGATCTGTACATGCCTACTCAGTGCTAGAATTTTTTCAAAATATAGGCTCAAAACATGCTAAAAATCGATATTTTAAGTGTCCGAAGTCGATATGTTCATGCATCATCTGTACCCGTTTATATATCAAATTCAGGCTCAAAACACCCGAAAAATCGATATTTTTGGGTCCCAGAAGCGATCTGTACATGCCTACTCCTAGTTAGAGTTTTTTCAAAATACAGGCCCAAAACATGCTGAAAATCGATATTTTAGGTGCCCAAAGTCGATATTTCAAATTCAGGCCCAAAACACCCAAAAATTCGATATTTTGGGGTCCCAGAAGCGATCTGTACTTGCCTACTCCGTGTTAGAGTATTTTCAAAATACTGGCCCAAAACAAGCTGAAAATCGATATTTTAGGTGACGAAAGTCAAAATGTGCATGCATCTTCTGCATCCGTTTATATCCCAAATTCAACCTCAAAACACCCGAAAATTCGATATTTTTGGGTCCCAGAAGCGATCTGTACATGCCTACTCAGTGCTAGAATGTTTTCAAAATATAGGCTCAAAACATGCTAGAAATCGATATTTTATGTGTCCAAAGTCGATATGTGCATACATCATCTGTACCCGTTTATATCTCAAATTCAGGCTGAAAACACCCTAAAATTCGATATTTTGGGGTCCCAGAAGTGATCGGTACATGCCTACTTAGTGCTAGAATATTTTCAAAATATAGGCCCAATACATGCTAAAAATCGATATTTTAGGTGCCCAAAGTCGATATCTCAAATTCAGGCCCAAAACACCCGAAAATTCGATATTTTTGGGTCCCAGAAGCGATCTGTACATGCCTACTTAGTGCTTGAATGTTTTCAAAATATAGGCTCAAAACATGCTAAAAATCGATATATTAAGTGTCCAAAGTCGATATGTGCATGCATCTTCTGTACCCGTTTATATCTCAAATTCAGGCTCAAAACACCCGAAAATTCGATATTTTTGGGTCCCAGAAGTGATCTGTACATGCCTACTTAGTGCTAGAATATTTTCAAAATATAGGCCTAAAACATGCTAAAAATGGATATTTTAGGTGCCCAAAGTCGATATCTCAAATTCAGGCCCAAAACACCCGAAAATTCGATATTTGGGGGTCCCAGAAGCGAACTGTACATGCCTACTCCGTGTTAGAGTATTTTCAAAATACAGGCCCAAAACATACTGAAAATTGATATTTTAGCTGCCCAAAAGTCGATATGTGCATGCATCTTCTGTTCCCGTTTATATCTCAAATTCAGACTCCAAACACCCGAAAATTCGATATTTTGGGGTCCCAGAAGCGATCTGTACATGCCTACTTAGATGCAGGCCCAAAACATGCTGAAAATCGATATTTTAGGTGCCCAAAGTCAACATGTGTATGCATCATCTGCACTCGTTTATATCTCATATTCAACCTCAAAACGCCCGAAAATTCGATATTTTTGGGTCCAAGAAGCGATCTGTACATGTCGAGTCAGTGCTAGAATGTTTTCAAAATATAGGCTCAAAACATGCTAAAAATCGATATTTTAAGTGTTCAAAGTCGATATGTGCATGCATCTTCTGTACCCGTTTATATCTCAAATTCAGGCTTAAAACACCCGAAAATTCGATATTTTTGGGTCCCAAAGGCGATCTGTACATGCCTACTCCTAGTTAGAGTATTTTCAAAATACAGGCCCAAAACATGCTGAAAATCGATATTTTAGGTGCCCAAAGTCAATATGTGCATGTATCATCTGTACCCATTTATATCTCAAATTCAGGCTCAAAAAACTCGAAAATTCGATATTTTGGGGTCCTAGAAGCGATCTGTACATGCTTACTCAGTGCTAGAATATTTTCAAATTATAGGCCCAAAACATGCTAAAAATCGATATTTTAGGTGCCCAAAGTCGATATCTCAAATTCAGGCCCAAAACACCCCAAAATTCGATATTTTGGGGTCCCAGAAGCGATCTGTACATGCCTACTCCGTTTTAGAGTATTTTCAATATACAGGCCCAAAACATACTGAAAATCGATCTTTTAGGTGCCATAAAGTCGATATGTGCATGCATCTCCTGTACCCGTTTATATCTCAAATTCAGGCTCCAAACACCCAAAAATTGGATATTTTGGGGTCACAGAAGCGATCGGTACTTGCGTACTCAGTGTTAGAGTATTTTCAAAATACAGGCCCAAAACAAGCTGAAAATCGATATTTTAGGTGACGAAAGTCAATATGTGTATGCATCTTTTGCACCCGTTTATATCCCAAATTCAGGCTCAAAACACCCGAAAATTCGATATTTTTGGGTCCCAGAAGCGATATGTTCATGCCTACTCAGTGCTAGAATGTTTTCACGATATAGGCTCAAAACATGCTAAAAACCGATATTTTAAGTGTCCAAAGTCGATATGTGCATGCATCATCTGTACCCGTTTATATCTCAAATTCAGGCTCAAAACACCCGAAAATTCGATATTTTAGGGTCCCAGAAGTGATCTGTACATGCCTACTTAGTGCTAGAATATTTTCAAAATATAGGCCCAAAACATGCTAAAAATCGATATTTTAGGTGCCCAAAGTCGATATCACAAATTCAGGCCCAAAACACCCCAAAATTCGATATTTTGGGGTCCCAGAAGCGAACTGTACATGCCTACTCCGTGTTAGAGTATTTTCAAAATACAGGCCCAAAACATACTGAAAATCGATCATTTAGGTACCTAAAAGTCGATATGTGCATGCATCTTCTGTACCCGTTTATATCTCAAATTCAGGCTCCAAACACCCGAAAATTCGATATTTTGGGGTCCCAGAAGCGGTCAGTACTTGTCTACTCCGTGTTAGAGTATTTTCAAAATACAGGCCCAAAACAAGCTGAAAATCGATATTTTAGGTGACGAAAGTCAATATGTGTATGCATCTTCTGCACCCGTTTATATCCCAAATTTATCCTCAAAACACCCGAAAATTCGATATTTTTGGGTCCCAGAAGCGATCTGTACATGCCTACTCAGTGCTAGAACGTTTTCAAGATATAGACTCAAAACATGCTAAAAATCGATATTTTAAGTGTCCATAGTCGATATGTGCATGCATCATCTGTACCCGTTTATATCTCAAATTCAGGCCCAAAACACCCAAAAATTCGATATTTTGGGGTCCCAGAAGCGATCTGTACATGCCTACTCAGTGCTAGAATGTTTTCAAGATATAGGCTCAAAACATGCTAAAAATCGATATTTTAAGTGTCCAAAGTCGATATGTGCATGCATCTTCTGTACTCGTTTATATCTCAAATTCAGGCTCAAAACACACGAAAATTCGATATTTTTGTGTCCCAGAAGTGATCTGTACATGCCTACTTAGTGCTAGAATATTTTCAAAATATAGGCCCAAGACATGCTAAAAATTGATATTTTAGGTGCCCAAAGTCGATATCTCAAATTCAGGCCCAAAAAACCCGAAAATTCGATATTTTGGGGTCTCAGAAGCGAACTGTACATGCTTACTCCGTGTTAGAGTATTTTCAAAATACAGGCCCAAAACGTACTGAAAATCGATCATTTAGGTACCTAAAAGTCGATATGTGCATGCATCTTCTGTACCCGTTTATATCTCAAATTCAGGCTCAAAACACCCGAAAATTCGATATTTTGGGGTCCCAAAAGCGATCTGTACATGCCTACACCTAGTTAGAGTATTTTCAAAATACAGGCCCAAAACATGCTGAAAATCGATATTTTAGGTGCCCAAAGTCAATATGTGCATGCATCTTCTGTACCCGTTTATTTCTCAAATTCAGGCTCAAAACACCCGAAAATTCGGTATTTTTGGGTCCTAGAAGCGATCTGTACATCTCTACACCTAGTTAGAATGTTTTCAAGATACAGACCCAAAACATGCTCAAAATCGATATTTTAGGTGCCCAAAAGTCAATATGTGCATGCATCTTCTGTACCCGTTTATATCTCAAATTCAGGCTCAAAACACCCGAAAATTCGATATTTGGGGGTCCCAAAAGCGATCTGTACATGCTTACTCAGTGCTAGAATATTTTCAAAATATAGGCCCAAAACATGCTAAAAATCGATATTTTAGGTGCCCAAAGTCGATATCTCAAATTCAGGCCCAAAACACCCGAAAATTCGATATTTTGGGGTTCCATAAGCGATCTGTACATGCCTACTCCGTGTTAGAGTATTTTCAATATACAGGCCCAAAACATACTGAAAATCGATCTTTTAGGTGATCAAAAGTCGATATGTGAATGCATCTTCTGTACCAGTTTATATCCCAAATTCAACCTCAAAACCCCCGAAAATTCGATATTTTTGGTTCCCAGAAGCGATCTGTACATGCCTACTCAGTGCTAGAATTTTTTCAAAATATAGGCTCAAAACATGCTAAAAATCGATATTTTAAGTGTCCAATGTCGATATGTGCATGTATCATCTGTACCCGTTTATATCTCAAATTCAGGCTCAAAACACCCGAAAATTCGATATTTTGGCGTCCCAGAAGTGATCTGTACATGCCTACTTAGTGCTAGAATATTTTCAAAATATAGGCCCAAAACATGCTAAAAATCGATATTTAAGGTGCCCCAAGTCGATATCTCAAATTCAGGCCCAAAACACCCGAAAATTCGATATTTTGGGGTCCCAGAAGCGAACTGTACATGCCTACTCCGTGTTAGAGTATTTTCAAAATACAGGCCCAAAACATACTGAAAATCGATCTTTTAGGTGCCCAAAAGTCGATATGTGCATGCATCTTCAGTAACCGTTTATATCCCAAATTCAACCTCAAAACACCCGAAAATTCGATATTTTTGTTTCCCAGAAGCGATCTGTACATGCCTACTCAGTGCTAGAATTTTGTCAAAATATAGGCTCAAAACATGCTAAAAATCGATATTTTAAGTGTTCAAAGTCGATATGTGCATGTATCATCTGTACCCATTTATATCTCAAATTCAGTCTCAAAACACCCGAAAATTCGATATTTTGGGGTCCCAGAAGTGATCTGTACATGCCTACTTAGTGCTAGAATATTTTCAAAATATAGGCCCAAAACATGCTAAAAATCGATATTTTAGGTGCCCAAAGTCGATATCTCAAATTCAGGCCCAAAACACCCTAAAATTCGATATTTGGGGGTCCCAGAAGCGAACTGTACATGCCTACTACGTGTTAGAGTATTTTCAAAATACAGGCCCAAAACATACTGAAAATCGATCATTTAGGTACCTAAAAGTCGATATGTGCATGCATCTTCTGTACCCGTTTTTATCTCAAATTCAGACTCCAAACACCCAAAAATTCGATATTTTGGGGTCACAGAAGCGATCGGTACTTGTGTACTCCGTGTTAGAGTATTTTCAAAATACAGGCCCAAAACAAGCTGAAAATCGATATTTTAGGTGACGAAAGTCAATATGTGTATGCATCTTTTGCACCCGTTTATATCCCAAATTCAGGCTCAAAACACCCGAAAATTCGATATTTTTGGGTCCCAGAAGCGATCTGTACATGCCTACTCAGTGCTAGAATGTTTTCACGATATAGGCTCAAAACATGCTAAAAATCGATATTTTAAGTGTCCAAAGTCGATATGTGCATGCATCATCTGTACCCGTTTATATCTCAAATTCAGGCTCAAAACACCCGAAAATTCGATATTTTAGGTTCCCAGAAGTGATCTGTACATGCCTACTTAGTGCTAGAATATTTTCAAAATATAGGCCCAAAACATGCTAAAAATCGATATTTTAGGTGCCCAAAGTCGATATCTCAAATTCAGGCCCAAAACACCCGAAAATTCGATATTTTGGGGTCCCAGAAGCGATCTGTACATGCCTACTCCGTGTTAGAGTATTTTCAAAATACAGGCCCAAAACATACTGAAAATCGATCATTTAGGTACCTAAAAGTCGATATGTGCATGCATCTTCTGTACCCGTTTATATCTCAAATTCAGGCTCCAAACACCCGAAAATTCGATATTTTGGGGTCCCAGAAGCGGTCTGTACTTGTCTACTCCGTGTTAGAGTATTTTCAAAATACAGGCCCAAAACAAGCTGAAAATCGATATTTTAGGTGACGAAAGTCAATATGTGTATGCATCTTCTGCACCCGTTTATATCCCAAATTTATCCTCAAAACACCCGAAAATTCGATATTTTTGGGTCCCAGAAGCGATCTGTACATGCCTACTTAGTGCTAGAATGTTTTCAAGATATAGGCTCAAAACATGCTAAAAATCGATATTTTAAGTGTCCATAGTCGATATGTGCATGCATCATCTGTACCCGTTTATATCTCAAATTCAGGCCCAAAACACCCTAAAATTCGATATTTTGGGGTCCCAGAAGCGATCTGTACATGCCTACTCAGTGCTAGAATGTTTTCAAGATATAGGCTCAAAACATGCTAAAAATCGATATTTTAATTGTCCAAAGTCGATATGTGCATGCATCTTCTGTGCCCGTTAATATCTCAAATTCAGGCTCAAAACACACGAAAATTCAATATTTTTGTGTCCCAGAAGAGATCTGTACATGCCTACTGAGTGCTAGAATTTTTTCAAAATATAGGCTCAAAACATGCTAAAAATCGATATTTTAAGTGTCCAAAGTCGATATGTGCATGCATCATCTGTACCCGTTTATATCTCAAATTCAGGCTCAAAACACCCGAAAATTCGATATTTTTGGGTCCCAGAAGCGATCTGTACATGCCTACTCCTAGTTAGAGTATTTTCAAAATACAGGCCCAAAACATGCTGAAAATCGATATTTTAGGTGCCCAAAGTCGATATCTCAAATTCAGTCCCAAAACGCCTAAAAATTCGATATTTTGGGGTCCCAGAAGCGATCTGTACTTGCCTACTCCGTGTTAGAGTATTTTCAAAATACAGGCCCAAAACAAGCTGAAAATCGATATTTTAGGTGACGAAAGTCAATATGTGTATGCATCTTCTGCACCCGTTTATATCCCAAATTCAACCTCAAAACACCCGAAAATTCGATATTTTTGGGTCCCAGAAGCGATCTGTACATGCCTACTCAGTGCTAGAATGTTTTCAAAATATAGGCTCAAAACATGCTAAAAATCGATATTTTATGTGTCCAAAGTTGATATGTGCATGCATCATCTGTACCCGTTTATATCTGAAATTCAGCCTCAAAACACCCGAAAATTCGATATTTTGGGGTCCCAGAAGTGATCGGTACATGCCTACTTAGTGCTAGAATATTTTCAAAATATAGGCCCAAAACATGCTAAAAATCGATATATTAAGTGTCCAAAGTCGATATGTGCATGCATCTTCTGTACCCGTTTATATCTCAAATTCAGGCTCAAAACACCCGAAAATTCGATATTTTGGGGTCCCAGAAGTGATCTGTACATGCCTAGTTAGTGCTAGAATATTTTCAAAATATAGGCCTAAAACATGCTAAAAATGGATATTTTAGGTGCCCAAAGTCGATATCTCAAATTCAGGCCCAAAACACCCGAAAATTCGATATTTGGGGGTCCCAGAAGCGAACTGTACATGCCTACTCCGTGTTAGAGTATTTTCAAAATACAGGCCCAAAACATACTGAAAATAGATCTTTTAGCTGCCCAAAAGTCGATATGTGCATGCATCTTCTGTACCCGTTTATATCTCAAATTCAGGCTTCAAACACCCGAAAATTCGATATTTTGGGGTCCCAGAAGCGATCTGTACATGCCTACTAAGATGCAGGCCCAAAAATGCTGAAAATCGATATTTTAGGTGACCAAAGTCAACATGTGTATGCATCATCTGCACTCGTTTATATCTCAAATTCAACCTCAAAACGCCCGAAAATTCGATATTTTTGGGTCCAAGAAGCGATCTGTACATGTCGAATCAGTGCTAGAATGTTTTCAAAATATAGGCTCAAAACATGCTAAAAATCGATATTTTAAGTGTTCAAAGTCGATATGTGCATGCATCTTCTGTACCCGTTTATATCTCAAATTCAGGCTTAAAACACCCGAAAATTCGATATTTTTGGGTTCCAAAGGCGATCTGTACATGCCTACTCCTAGTTAGAGTATTTTCAAAATACAGGCCCAAAACATGCTGAAAATCGATATTTTTGGTGCCCAAAGTCAATATGTGCATGCATCTTCTGTACCCGTTTATATCTCAAATTCAGGCTCAAAACACTCGAAAATTCGATATTTTGGGGTCCTAGAAGCGATCTGTACATGCTTACTCAGTGCTAGAATATTTTCAAAATATAGGCCCAAAACATGCTAAAAATCGATATTTTAGGTGCCTAAAGTCGATATCTCAAATTCAGGCCCAAAACACCCGAAAATTCGATATTTTTGGGTCCCAGAAGCGATCTGTACATGCCTACTTAGTGCTTGAATGTTTTCAAAATATAGGCTCAAAACATGCTAAAAATCGATATATTAAGTGTCCAAAGTTGATATGTGCATGCATCTTCTGTACCCGTTTATATCTCAAATTCAGGCTCAAAACACCCGAAAATTCGATATTTTGGGGTCCCAGAAGTGATCTGTACATGCCTACTTAGTGCTAGAATATTTTCAAAATATAGGCCCAAAACATGCTAAAAATCGATATTTTAGGTGCCCAAAGTCGATATCTCAAATTCAGGCCCAAAACACCCGAAAATTCGATATTTGGGGGTCCCAGAAGCAAACTGTACATGCCTACACCGTGTTAGAGTATTTTCAAAATACAGGCCCAAAACATACTGAAAATCGATCTTTTAGGTGCCCAAAAGTCGATATGTGCATGCATCTTCTGTACCCGTTTATATCTCAAAATCAGGCTCCAAACACCCGAAAATTCGATATTTTGGGGTCCCAGAAGCGATCTGTACATGCCTACTTAGATGCAGGCCCAAAACATGCTGAAAATCGATATTTTAGGTGACCAAAGTCAACATGTGTATGCATCATCTGCACTCGTTTATATCTCAAATTCAACCTCAAAACGCCCGAAAATTCGATATTTTTGGGTCCAAGAAGCGATCTGTACAAGTAGAGTCAGTGCTAGAATGTTTTCAAAATATAGGCGCAAAACATGCTAAAAATCGATATTTTAAGTGTTCAAAGTCGATATGTGCATGCATCTTCTGTACCCGTTTATATCTCAAATTCAGGCTTAAAACACCCGAAAATTCGATATTTTTGGGTCCCAAAGGCGATCTGTACATGCCTACTCCTAGTTAAAGTATTTTCAAAATACAGGCCCAAAACATGCTGAAAATCGATATTTTAGGTGCCCAAAGTCAATATGTGCATACATCTTCTGTACCCGTTTATATCTCAAATTCAGGCTCAAAACACTCGAAAATTCGATATTTTGGGGTCCCAGAAGCGATCTGTACATGCCTACTCAGTGCTAGAATTTTTTCAAAATATTGGCTCAAAACATGCTAAAAATCGATATTTTAAGTGTTCAAAGTCGATATGTGCACGTATCATCTGTACCCATTTATATCTCAAATTCAGTCTCAAAACACCCGAAAATTCGATATTTTGGGGTCCCAGAAGTGATCTGTACATGCCTACTTAGTGCTAGAATATTTTCAAAATATAGGCCCAAAACATGCTAAAAATGGATATTTTAGGTGCCCAAAGTCGATATCTCAAATTCAGGCCCAAAACACCCGAAAATTCGATATTTGGGGGTCCCAGAAGCGAACTGTACATGCCTACTCCGTGTTAGAGTATTTTCAAAGTACAGGCCCAAAACATACTGAAAATCGATCATTTAGGTACCTAAAAGTCGATATGTGCATGCATCTTCTGTATCCGTTTATATCTCAAATTCAGGCTCCAAACACCCAAAAATTCGATATTTTGGGGTCACAGAAGAAATCGGTACTTGCGTACTCCGTGTTAGAGTATTTTCAAAATAAAGGCCCAAAACAAGCTGAAAATCGATATTTTATGTGACGAAAGTCAATATGTGTATGCATCTTTTGCACCCGTTTATATCCCAAATTCAGGCTCAAAACACCCGAAAATTCGATATTTTTGGGTCCCAGAAGCGATCTGTACATGCCTACTCAGTGCTAGAATGTTTTCACGATATAGGCTCAAAACATGCTAAAAATCGATATTTTAAGTGTCCAAAGTCGATATGTGCATGCATCATCTGTACCCGTTTATATCTCAAATTCAGGCTCAAAACACCCGAAAATTCGATATTTTAGGGTCCCAGAAGTGATCTGTACATGCCTACTTAGTGCTAGAATATTTTCAAAATATAGGCCCAAAACATGCTAAAAATCGATATTTTAGGTGCCCAAAGTCGATATCACAAATTCAGGCCCAAATAACCCGAAAATTCGATATTTTGGGGTCCCAGAAGCGATCTGTACATGCCTACTCCGTGTTAGAGTATTTTCAAAATACAGGCCCAAAACAAGCTGAAAATCGATATTTTAGGTGACAAAAGTCAATATGTGTATGCATCTTCTGCACCCGTTTATATCCCAAATTTATCCTCAAAACACCCGAAAATTCGATATTTTTGGGTCCCAGAAGCGATCTGTACATGCCTACTCAGTGCTAGAATGTTTTCAAGATATAGGCTCAAAACATGCTAAAAATCGATATTTTAAGTGTCCATAGTCGATATGTGCATGCATCATCTGTACCCGTTTATATCACAAATTCAGGCCCAAAACACCCGAAAATTCGATATTTTGGGGTCCCAGAAGCGATCTGTACATGCCTACTCAGTGCTAGAATGTTTTCAAGATATAGGCTCAAAACATGCTAAAAACCGATATTTTAAGTGTCCAAAGTCGATATGTGCATGCATCTTCTGTACCCGTTAATATCTCAAATTCAGGCTCAAAACACACGAAAATTCGATATTTTTGGGTCCCAAAAGCGATCTGTACATGCCTACTCCTAGTTAGAGTATTTTCAAGATACAGACCCAAAACATGCTCAAAATCGATATTTTAGGTGCCCAAAAGTCAATATGTGCATGCATCTTCTGTACCCGTTTATATCTCAAATTCAGGCTCAAAACACCCGAAAATTCGATATTTGGGGGTCCCAGAAGCGATCTGTACATGCTTACTGAGTGCTAGAATATTTTCAAAATATAGGCCCAAAACATGCTAAAAATCGATATTTTAGGTGCCCAAAGTCGATATCTCAAATACAGGCCCAAAACACCCGAAATTTCGATATTTGGGGGTCCCAGAAGCGAACTGTACATGCCTACTCCGTGTTAGAGTATTTCCAAAATAGAGGCCCAAAACATACTGAAAATCGATCATTTAGGTACCTAAAAGTCGATATGTGCATGCATCTTCTGTACCCGTTTATATCTCAAATTAAGGCACCAAACACCCGAAAATTCGATATTTTGGGGTCCCAGAAGCGATCTGTACTTGCCTACTCCGTGTTAGAGTATTTTCATAATACAGGCCCAAAACAAGCTGAAAATCGATATTTTAGGTGACGAAAGTCAATATGTGTATGCATCTTCTGCACCCGTTTATATCCCAAATTCAACCTCAAAACACCCGAAAATTCGATATTTTGGGGTCCAAGAAGCGATCTTTACATGCCTACTCAGTGCTAGAATTTTTTCAAAATGTAGGCTCAAAACATGCTAAAAATCGATATTTTGGGTACCCAAAGTCGATATCTCAAATTCAGGCCCAAAACACCCGAAAATTCGATATTTGGGGGTCCCAGAAGCGATCTGTACATGCCTACTCAGTTGCAAGCTCAAAACATGCTGAAAATCGATATTTTAGGTGCCCAAAGTCAACATGTGTATGCATCTTCTGCACTCGTTTATATCTCAAATTCAACCTCAAAACACCCAAAAATTCGATAATTTTGGGTCCCAGAAGCGATTTGTACATGTCTAGTCAGTGCTAGAATGTTTTCAAAATATAGGCTCAAAACATGCTAAAAATCGATATTTTAAGTGTCCAAAGTCGACATGTGCATGCATCTTCTGTACCCGTTTATATCTCAAATTCAGGCTCAAAACACCCAAAAATTCGGTATTTTTGGATCCTAGAAGCGATCTGTACATCTCTACACCTAGTTAGAATGTTTTCAAGATACAGACCCAAAACATGCTCAAAATCGATATTTTAGGTGCCCAAAAGTCAATATGTGCATGCATCTTCTTTACCCGTTTATATCTCAAATTCAGGCTCAAAACACCCGAAAATTCGATATTTTGGGGTCCCAGAAGCGATCTGTACATGCTTACTCAGTGCTAGAATATTTTCAAAATATAGGCCCAAAACATGCTAAAAATCGATATTTTAGGTGCCCAAAGTCGATATCTCAAATTCAGGCCCAAAACACCCAAAAATTCGATATTTTGGGGTCCCAGAAGCGATCTGTACATGCCTACTCCGTGTTAGAGTATTCTCAATATACTGGCCCTAAACATACTGAAAATCGATCTTTTAGGTGCCCAAAAGTCGATATGTGCATGCATCTTCTGTACCTGTTTATATCCCAAATTCAACCTCAAAACACCCGAATATTCGATATTTTTGGTTCCGAGAAGCGATCTGTACTTGCCTACTCCGTGTTACAGTATTTTCAAAATACAGGTCCAAAACAGACTGAAATTCGATCTTTTAGGTGCCCAAAAGTCGATATGTGCATGCATCTTCTGTACCCGTTTATATCTCAAATTCAGGCTCCAAACACCCGAAAATTCGATATTTTGGGGTCCCAGAAGCGATCTGTACATGCCTACTTAGATGCAGGCCCAAAACATGCTGAAAATCGATATTTTAGGTTCCCAAAGTCAACATGTGTATGCATCTTCTGCACTCGTTTATATCTCAAATTCAACCTCTAAACACCCGAAAATTCGATAAATTTGGGTCCAAGAAGCGATCTGTACATGTCTAGTCAGTGCTAGAATGTTTTCAAAATATAGTCTCAAAACATGCTAAAAATCGATATTTTAAGTGTCCAAAGTCGATATGTGCATGCATCTTCTGTACCCGTTTATATCTCAAATTCAGGCTCAAAACACCCGAAAATTCGATATTTTTGGGTCCCAGAAGCGATCTGTACATGCCTACTCCTAGTTAGAGTATTTTCAAAATACAGGCCCAAAACATGCTGAAAATCGATATTTTAGGTGAACAAAGTCAATATGTGCATGCATCTTCAGTACCCTTTTATATCTCAAATTCAGGCTCAAAACACCCGAAAATTCGGTATTTTTGGGTCCTAGAAGCGATCTGTACATCTCTACACCAAGTTAGAATGTTTTCAAGATTCAGACCCAAAACATGCTCAAAATCGATATTTTAGGTGCCCAAAAGTCAATATGTGCATGCATCTTCTGTACCCGTTTATATCTCAAATTCAGGATCAAAACACCCGAAAATTCGATATTTTGGGGTCCAAGAAGCGATCTGTACATGCCTACTCAGATGCAGGCCCAAAACATGCAGAAAATCGATATTTTAGGTGCCCAAAGTCAACATGTGCATGCATCTTCTGTACCTGTTTATATCTCAAATTCAGGCTCTAAAAACCCGAAAATTCGATATTTTTGTTTCCCAGAAGCGATCTGTACATGCCTACTCAGAGCTAGAATTGTTTCAAAATATAGGCTCAAAACATGCTAAAAATCGATATTTTAAGTGTCCAAAGTCGATATGTGCATGCATCATCTGTACCCGTTTATATCTCAAATACAGGCTCAAAACACCCAAAAATTCGATATTTTGGGGTCCCAGAAGTGATCTGTACACTTAGTGCTAGAATATTTTCAAAATATAGGCCCAAAACATGCTAAACATCGATATTTTAGGTGCCCAAAGTCGATATCTGAAATTCAGGCCCATAACACCCGAAAATTCGATATTTTGGGGTCCCAGAAGCGATCTGTACATGCTTACTCAGTGCTAGAATATTTTCAAAATATAGGCCCAAAACATGCTAAAAATCGTTATTTTAGGTGCCCAAAGTCGATATCTCAAATTCAGGCCCAAAACACCCGAAAATTCGATATTTTGGGGTCCCAGAAGCGATCTGTACATGCCTACTCCTGGTTATAGTATTTTCAAAATACAGGCCCAAAACATGCTGAAAATCGATATTTTAGTTGCCCAAAGTCGATATCTCAAATTCAGACCCAAAACACCCGAAAAATCGATATTTTGGGGTCCCAGAAGCGAACTGTACATGCCTACTCCGTGTTAGAGTATTTTCAAATTACAGGCCCAAAACATACTGAAAATCGATCTTTTAGGTGCCCAAAAGTCGATATGTGCATGCATCTTCTGTAACCGTTTATATCCCAAATTCAACCTCAAAACACCTGAAAATTTGATATTTTTGGGTCCAAGAAGCGATCTGTACATGCCTACACAGTGCTAGAATTTTTTCAAAATATAGGCTCAAAACATGCTAAAAATCGATATTTTAAGTGTCCAAAGTCGATATGTGCATGCATCATCTGTACCCGTTTATATCTCAAATTCAGGCTCAAAACACCCGAAAATTCGATATTTTGGGGTCCCAGAAGTGATCTGTACATGCCTACTTAGTGCTAGAATATTTTCAAAATATAGGCCCAAAACATGCTAAAAATCGATATTTTAGGTGCCCAAAGTCGATATCTCAAATTCAGGCCCAAAACACCCAAAAATTCGATATTTTGGGATCCCAGAAGCGATCTGTACTTGCCTACTCCGTGTTAGAGTATTTTCAAAATACAGGCCCAAAACAAGCTGAAAATCGATATTTTTGGTGACGAAAGTCAATATGTGTATGCATCTTCTGCACCCGTTTATATCACAAATTCAGGCTCCAAACACCCGAAAATTCGATATTTTGGGGTCCCAGAAGCGATCTGTACATGTCTAGTCAGTGCTAGAATGTTTTCAAAATATAGGCTCAAAACATGCTAAAAATCGATATTTTAAGTGTTCAAAGTCTATATGTGCATGTATCTTCTGTACTCGTTTATATCTCAAATTCAGGCTTAAAACACCCGAAAATTCGATGTTTTTGGGTCCCAAAGGCGATCTGTACATGCCTACTCCTAGTTAGAGTATTTTCAAAATATAGGCTCAAAACATGCTGAAAATCGATATTTTAGGTGCCCAAAGTCAATATGTGCATGCATCTTCTGTACCCGTTTATATCACAAATTCTGGCTCAAAACACCCGAAAATTTGATTTTTTGGGGTCCCAGAAGTGATCTGTACATGCCTACTTAGTGCTAGAATATTTTCAAAATATAGGCCGAAAACATGCTAAAAATCGATATTTTAGGTGCCCAAAGTCGATATCTCAAATTCAGGCCCAAAACACCCAAAAATTCGATATTTTGGGGTCCCAGAAGCGATCTGTACATGCCTACTCCGTTTTAGAGTATTTTCAATATACAGGCCCAAAACATACTGAAAATCGATCAATTAGGTACCTAAAAGTCGATATGTGCATGCATCTTCTGTAACCGTTTATATCTCAAATTCAGGCTCCAAACACCCTAAAATTCGATATTTTGGGGTCACAGAAGCGATCTGTACTTGCATACTCCGTGTTAGAGTATTTTCAAAATACAGGCCCAAAACAAGCTGAAAATCGATATTTTAGGTGACGAAAGTCAATATGTGTATGCATCTTCTGCACCCGTTTATATCCCAAATTCAACCTCAAAACACCCGAAAATTCTATATTTTTGGGTCCCAGAAGCGATCTGTACATGCCTACTCAGTGCTAGAATGTTTTCACGATATAGGTTCAAAACATGCTAAAAATCTATATTTTAAGTGTCCAAAGTCGATATGTGTATGCATCATCTGTACCCTTTTATATCTCAAATTCAGGCTCAAAACACCCGAAAAATCGATATTTTGGGGTCCCAGAAGTGATCTGTACATGCCTACTTAGTGCTAGAATATTTTCAAAATATAGGCCCAAAACATGCTATAAATCGATATTTTAGGTGCCCAAAGTCGATATCTCAAATTCAGGCCCAAAAAACCCGAAAATTCGATATTTTTGGGTCCCAGAAGCGAACTGTACATGCTTACTCCGTGTTAGAGTATTTTCAAAAAACAGGCCCAAAACATACTGAAAATCGATCATTTAGGTACCTAAAAGTCGATACGTGCATGCATCTTCTGTACCCGTTTATATCTCAAATTCAGGCTCAAAACACACGAAAATTCGATATTTTTGGGTCCCAGAAGCGATCTGTACATGCCTACTCAGTGCTAGAATGTTTTCAAAATATAGGCTCAAAACATGCTAAAAATCGATATTTTATATGTCCAAAGTCGATATGTGCATGCATCATCTGTACCCGTTTATATCTGAAATTCAAGCTCAAAACACCCGAAAATTCGATATTTTGGAGTCCCAGAAGTGATCGGTACATGCCTACTTAGTGCTAGAATATTTTCAAAATATAGGCCCTAAACATGCTAAAAATCGATATTTTAGGTGCCCAAAGTCGATATCTCAAATTCAGGCCCAAATCACACGAAAATTCGATATTTTTGGGTCCCAGAAGCGATCTGTACATGTCTACTTAGTGCTTGAATGTTTTCAAAATATAGGCTCAAAACATGCTAAAAATCGATATATTAAGTGTCCAAAGTCGATATGTGCATGCATCATCTGTACCCGTTTATATCTCAAATTCAGGCTCAAAACACCCGAAAATTCGATATTTTGGGGTCCCAGGAGTGATCTGTACATGCCTACTTAGTGCTAGAATATTTTCAAAATATAGGCCTAAAACATGCTAAAAATGGATATTTTAGGTGCCCAAAGTCGATATCTCAAATTCAGGCCCAAAACACCCGAAAATTCGATATTTGGGGGGCCCAGAAGCGAACTGTACATGCCTACTCCGTGTTAGAGTATTTTCAAAATACAGGCCCAAAACATACTGAAAATTGATCTTTTAGCTGCCCAAAAGTCGATATGTGCATGCATCTTCTGTACCCGTTTATATCTCAAATTCAGGCTCCAAACACCCGAAAATTCGATATTTTTGGGTCCAAGAAGCGATCTGTACATGTCGAGTCAGTGCTAGAATGTTTTCAAAATATAGGCTCAAAACATGCTAAAAATCGATATTTTAAGTGTTCAAAGTCGATATGTGCATGCATCTTCTGTACCAGTTTATATCTCAAATTTAGGCTTAAAACACCCGAAAATTCGATATTTTTGGGTCCCAAAGGCGATCTGTACATGCCTACTCCTAGTTAGAGTATTTTCAAAATACAGGCCCAAAACATGCTGAAAATCGATATTTTAGGTGCCCAAAGTCAATATGTGCATGCATCTTCTGTACCCGTTTATATCCCAAATTCAACCTCAAAACACCCGAAAATTCGATATTTTTGGGTCCCAGAAGCAATCTGTACATGCCTACTCAGTGCTAGAATTTTTTCAAAATATAGGCTCAAAACATGCTAAAAATCGATATTTTAAGTGTTCAAAGTCGATATGTGCATGTATCATCTGTACCCATTTATATCTCAAATTCAGTCTCAAAACACCCGAAAATTCGATATTTTGGGGTCCCAGAAGTGATCTGTACATGCCTACTTAGTGCTAGAATATTTTCAAAATATAGGCCCAAAACATGCTAAAAATCGATATTTTAGGTGCCCAAAGTCGATATCTCAAATTCAGGCCCAAAACACCCGAAAATTCGATATTTGGGGGTCCCAGAAGCGAACTGTACATGCCTATTCCGTGTTAGAGTATTTTCAAAATACAGGCCCAAAACATACTGAAAATCGATCATTTATGTACCTAAAAGTCGATATGTGCATGCATCTTCTGTACCCGTTTATATCTCAAATTCAGGCTCCAAAGACCCAAAAATTCGATATTTTGGGGTCACAGAAGCGATCGGTACTTGCGTACTCCGTGTTAGAGTATTTTCAAAATACAGGCCCAAAACAAGCTGAAAATCGATATTTTAGGTGACGAAAGTCAATATGTGTATGCATCTTTTGCACCCGTTTATATCCCAAATTCAGGCTCAAAACACCCGAAAATTCAATATTTTTGGGTCCCAGAAGCGATCTGTACATGCCTACTCAGTGCTAGAATTTTTTCAAAATGTAGGCTCAAAACATGCTAAAAATCGATATTTTAAATGTCCAAAGTCGATATGTGCATGCATCATCTGTATCCGTTTATATCTCAAATTCAGGCTCAAAACACCCGAAAATTCGATATTTTGGGGTCCCAGAAGTGATCTGTACATGCCTACTTAGTGCTAAAATATTTTCAAAATATAGGCCCAAAACATGCTAAAAATCGATATTTTAGGTGCCCAAAGTCGATATCTCAAATTCAGGCCCAAAACACCCGAAAATTCGATATTTTGGGGTCCCAAAAACGATCTGTACATGCCTACTCAGTTGCAAGCTCAAAACATGCTGAAAATCGATATTTTAGGTGCCCAAAGTCAACATGTGTATGCATCTTCTGCACTCGTTTATATCTCAAATTCAACCTCAAAACACCCAAAAATTCGATAATTTTGGGTCCCAGAAGCGATTTGTACATGTCTAGTCAGTGCTAGAATGTTTTCAAAATATAGGCTCAAAACATCCTAAAAATCGATATTTTAAGTGTCCAAAGTCGACATGTGCATGCATCTTCTGTACCCGTTTATATCTTAAATTCAGGCTCAAAACACCCGAAAATTCGGTATTTTTGGATCCTAGAAGCGATCTGTACATCTCTACACCTAGTTAGAATGTTTTCAAGATACAGACCCAAGACATGCTCAAAATCGATATTTTAGGTGCCCAAAAGTCAATATGTGCATGCATCTTCTTTACCCGTTTATATCTCAAATTCAGGCTCAAAACACCCGAAAATTCGATATTTTGGGGTCCCAGAAGCGATCTGTACATGCTTACTCAGTGCTAGAATATTTTCAAAATATAGGCCCAAAACATGCTAAAAATCGATATTTTAGGTGCCCAAAGTCGATATCTCAAATTCAGGCCCAAAACACTCTAAAATTCGATATTTTGGGGTCCCAGAAGCGATCTGTACATGCCTACTCCGTGTCAGAGTATTCTCAATATACAGGCCCTAAACATACTGAAAATCGATCTTTTAGGTGCCCAAAAGTCGATATGTGCATGCATCTTCTGTACCCGTTTATATCCCAAATTCAACCTCAAAACACCCGAAAATTCGATATTTTTGGTACCGAGAAGCGATCTGTACTTGCCTACTCCGTGTTACAGTATTTTCAAAATACAGGCCCAAAACATACTGAAAATCGATCTTTTAGGTGCCCAAAAGTCGATATGTGCATGCATCTTCTGTTCCCGTTTATATCTTAAATTTAGGCTCCAAACACCCGAAAATTCGATATTTTGGGGTCCCAGAAGCGATCTGTACATGCCTACTCAGATGCAAGCCCAAAACATGCTGAAAATCGATATTTTAGGTGCCCAAAGTCAACATGTGTATGCATCTTCTGCACTCGTTTATATCTCAAATTCAACCTCAAAACACCCGAAAATTCGATAAATTTGGGTCCCAGAAGCGATCTGTACATGTCTAGTCAGTGCTAGAATGTTTTCAAAATATAGGCTCAAAACATGCTAAAAATCGATATTTTAAGTGTCCAAAGTCGATATGTGCATGCATCTTCTGTACCCGTTTATATCTCAAATTCAGGCTCAAAAAATCCGAAAATTCGATATTTTTGGGTCCCAGAAGCGATCTGTACATGCCTACTCCTAGTTAGAGTATTTTCAAAATACAGGCCCAAAACATGCTGAAAATCGATATTTTAGGTGCCCAAAGTCAATATGTGCATGCATCTTCAGTACCCTTTTATATCTCAAATTCAGGCTCAAAACACCCGAAAATTCGGTATTTTTGGGTCCTAGAAGCGATCTGTACATCTCTACACCTAGTTAGAATTTTTTCAAGATTCAGACCCAAAACATGCTCAAAATCGATATTTTAGGTGCCCAAAAGTCAATATGTGCATGCATCTTCTGTACCCGTTTATATCTCAAATTCAGGATCAAAACACCCGAAAATTCGATATTTTGGGGTCCAAGAAGCGATCTGTACATGCCTACTCAGATGCAGGCCCAAACCATGCAGAAAATCGATATTTTAGGTGCCCAAAGTCAACATGTGCATGCATCTTCTGTACCTGTTTATATCTCAAATTCAGGCTCTAAACACCCGAAAATTCGGTATTTTTAGGTTCCTAGAAGCGATCTGTACATCTCTACACCTAGTTAGAATGTTTTCAAGATACAGACTCAAAACGTGCTCAAAATCGATATTTTAGGTGCCCAAAAGTCAATATGTGCATGCATCTTCTGTACCCGTTTATATCCCAAATTCAACCTCAAAACACTCGAAAATTCGATATTTTTGGGTCCCAGAAGCGATCTGTACATCTCTACACCTAGTTAGAATGTTTTCAAAATATATGCTCAAAACATGCTAAAAATCGATATTTTAAGTGTCCAAAGTCGATATGTGCATGCATCATCTGTACCCGTTTATATCTCAAATTCAGGCTCAAAACACCCGAAAATTAGATATTTTGGGGTCCCAGAAGTGATCTGTACATGCCTACTTAGTGCTCGAATATTTTATAAATATAGGCCCAAAACATGCTAAAAATCTATATTTTAGGTGCCCAAAGTCGATATATCAAATTCAGGCCCAAAACATCCGAAAATTCGATATTTTGGGGTCCCAGAAGCGAACTGTACATGCCTACTCCGTGTTAGAGTATTTTCAAAATACAGGCCCAAAACATACTGAAAATCGATCATTTAGGTGCCCAAAAGTCGATATGTGCATGCATCTTCTGTAACCGTTTATATCCCAAATTCAACCTCAAAACACCCGAAAATTCGATATTTTTAGTTCCCAGAAGCGATCTGTACATGCCTACTCAGTGCTAGAATTTTTTCAAAATATAGGCTCAAAACATGCTAAAAATCGATATTTTAAGTGTCCAAAGTCGATATGTGCATGCATCATCTGTACCCGTTTATATCTCAAATTCAGGCTCAAAACACCCGAAAATTCGATATTTTGGGGTCCCAGAAGTGATCTGTACATGCCTACTTAGTGCTAGAATATTTTCAAAATATAGACCCAAAACATGCTAAAAATCGATATCTTAGGTGCCCAAAGTCGATATCTCAAATTCAGGCCCAAAACACCCTAAAATTCGATATTTTGCGGTCCCAGAAGCGAACTGTACATGCCTACTCCGTGTTAGAGTATTTTCAAAATACAGGCCCAAAACATACTGAAAATCGATCTTTTAGCTGCCCAAAAGTCGATATGTGCATGCATCTTCTGTACCCGTTTATATCTCAAATTCAGGCTCCAAACACCCGAAAATTCGATATTTTGGGGTCCCAGAAGCGATTTGTACATGCCTACTCAGATGCAGGCCCAAAACATGCTGAAAATCGATATTTTAGGTGCCAAAAGTCAACATGTGTATGCATCTTCTGCACTCGTTTATATCTCAAATTCAACCTCAAAACACCCGAAAATTCGATAATTTTGGGTCCCAGAAGCGATCTGTACATGTCTAGTCAGTGCTAGAATGTTTTCAAAATATAGGCTCAAAACATGCTAAAATTCGATATTTTAAGTGTCCAAAGTCGATATGCGCATGCATCTTCTGTACCCGTTTATATATCAAATTCAGGCTCAAAACACCCGAAAATTCAATATTTTGGGGTCCCATGAGCGATCTGTACATGCCTACTCATAGTTAGAGTATTTTCAAAATACAGGCCAAAAACATGCTGAAAATCTATATTTTAAGTGACCAAAGTCGATATGTGCATGCATCTTCTGTACCCGTTTATATCTCAAATTCAGGATCAAAACACCCGAAAATTCAATATTTTGGGGTCCCAGAAGCGATCTGTACATGCCTACTCAGATGCAGGCCCAAAACATGCTGAAAATCGATATTTTAGGTGCCCAAAGTCAACATGTGTATACACCTTCTGTACCCGTTTATATCTCAAATTCAGGCTCAAAACACCCGAAAATTCGATATTTTTAGGCCGCAGAAGCGATCTGTACATGCCTACTCCTAGTTAAAGTATTTTCAAAATACAGGCCCAAAACATGCTGAAAATCGATATTTTAGGTGCCCAAAGTCAATATGTGCATGCATCTTCTGTACCCGTTTATATCTCAAATTCTTGCTCTAAGCACCCGAAAATTCAGTATTTTTGGGTCCTAGAAGCAAACTGTACATCTCTACACCTAGTTAGAATGTTTTCAAGATACAGACTCAAAACATGCTCAAAATCGATATTTTAGTTGCCCAAAAGTCAATATGTGCATACATCTTCTGTACCCGTTTATATCTCAAATTCAGGCTCCAAACACCCGAAAATTCGATATTTCGGGGTCCCAGAAGCGATCTGTACTTGCCTACTCCGTGTTAGAGTATTTTCAAAATACAGGCCCAAAACATGCTGAAAATCGATATTTTAGGTGCCCAAAGTCAACATGTTTATGCATCTTCTGCACTCGTTTATATCTCAAATTCAACCTCAAAACACCCGAAAATTCGATAATTTTGGGTCCCAGAAGCGATCAGTACATGTCTAGTCAGTGCTAGAATGTTTTCAAAATAAAGGCTCAAAACATGGTAAAAATCGATATTTTAAGTGTCCAAAGTCGATATGTGCATGCATCTTCTGTACCCTTTTATATCTCAAATTCAGGCTCAAAACACCCGAAAATTTGATATTTTTGGGTCCCAGGAGCGATCTGTACATGCCTACTCCTAGTTAGAGTATTTTCAAAATACAGGCCCAAAACATGCTGAAAATCGATATTTTAGGTGCCCAAAGTCAATATGTGCATGCATCTTCTGTACCCGTTTATATATCAAATTCAGGCCCAAAACACCCGAAAATTCGATATTTTGGGGTCCCAGAAACGATTTGTACATGCCTACTCCGTGTTAGAGTATTTTCAATAAACAGGCCCAAAACATACTGAAAATCGACCTTTTAGGTGCCCAAAAGTCGATAAGTGCATGCATCTTCTGTACCCGTTTATATCCCAAATTCAACCTCAAAACGTCCGAAAATTCGATATTTTTGTTTCCCAGAAGCGATCTGTACATGTCTACTCAGTGCTAGAATTATTTCAAAATATAGGCTCAAAACATGCTAAAAATCGATATTTTAAGTGTCCAAAGTCGATATGTGCATGCATCATCTGTACCAGTTTATATCTCAAATTCAGGCTCAAAACACCCAAAAATTCGATATTTTGGGGTCCCAGAAGTGATCTGTACACTTAGTGCTAGAATATTTTCAAAATATAGGCCCAAAACATGCTAAAAATCGATATTTTAGGTGCCTAAAGTCGATATCTCAAATTTAGGCCAAAAGCACCAGAAAATTCGATATTTGGGGTCCCAGAAGCGAACTGTACATGCCTACTCCGTGTTAGAGTATTTTCAAAATACAGGCCCAAAACATACTGAAAATCGATCATTTAGGTACCTAAAAGTCGATATGTGCATGCATCTTCTGTACCCGTTTATATCTCAAATTCAGGCTCCAAACACCCGAAAATTCGATATTTTGGGGTCCCAGAAGCGATCTGTACTTGCCTACTCCGTGTTAGAGTATTTTCAAAATACAGGCCCAAAACAAGCTGAAAATCGATATTTTAGGTGACGAAATTCAATATGTGTATGCATCTTCTGCACCCGTTTATATCCCAAATTCAACCTCAAAACACCCGAAAATTCGATATTTTTGGGTCCCAGAAGCGATCTGTACATGCCTACTGATTGCTAGAATGTTTTCAAAATATAGGCTCAAAACATGCTAAAAATCGATATTTTAAGTGTCCAAAGTCGATATGTGCATGCATCATCTGTACCCGTTTATATCTCAAATTCAGGCTCAAAACACCCGAAAATTCGGTATTTTTGGGTCCTAGAAGCGATCTGTACATCTCTACACCTAGTTAGAATGTTTTCAAGATACAGACCCAGAACATGCTAAAAATCGATGTTTTAAGTGACCAAAGTCGATATGTGCATGCATCATCTGTACCCGTTTATATCTCAAATTCAGGCTCAAAACACCCGAAAATTCGATATTTTGGCGTCCCAGAAGTGATCTGTACATGCCTACTTAGTGCTAGAATATTTTCAATATTTAGGCCCAAAACATGCTAAAAATTGATATTTTAGGTGCCCAAAGTCGATATCTCAAATTCAGGCCCAAAACACTCAAAAATTCGATATTTTGGGGTCCCAGAAGCGATCTGTACATGCCTACTCAGAGCTAGAATTTTTTCAAAATATAGGCTCAAAACATGCTAAAAATCGATATTTTAAGTGTCCAAAGTCGATATGTGCATGCATCATCTGTACCCGTTTATATCTCAAATTCAGGCTCAAAACACCCGAAAATTCGATATTTTTGGGTCCCAGAAGCGATCTGTACATGCCTACTCCTAGTTAAAGTATTTTCAAAATACAGGCCCAAAAAATGCTGAAAATAGATATTTTAGGTGCCCAAAGTCGATATCTCAAATTCAGACCCAAAACACCCGAAAATTCGATATTTTGGGGTCCCAGAAGCGAACTGTACATGCTTACTCCGTGTTAGAGTATTTTCAAAATACAGGCCCAAAACATACTGAAAATCGATCTTTTAGGTGCCCAAAAGTCGATATGTGCATGCATCTTCTGTAACCGTTTATATCTCAAATTCAACCTCAAAACACCTGAAAATTCGATATTTTAGGGTCCGAGAAGCGATCTGTACATGCCTACACAGTGCTAGAATTTTTTCAAAATATAGGCTCAAAACAAGCTGAAAATCTATATTTTAGGTGACGAAAGTCAATATGTGTATGCATCTTCTGCACCCGTTTATATCCCAAATTCAACCTCAACACACCCGAAAATTCGATATTTTTGGGTCCCAGAAGCGATCTGTACATGCCTACTCAGTGCTAGAATTTTTTCAAAATATAGGCTCAAAACATGCTAAAAATCGATATTTTAAGTGTCCAAAGTCGATATGTGCATGCATCATCTGTACCCTTTTATATCTCAAATTCAGGCTCAAAACACCCGAAAATTCGATATTTTGGGGTCCCAGAAGTGATCTGTACATGCCTACTTAGTGCTAGAATATTTTCAAAATATAGGCCCAAAATAGGTTAAAAATCGATATTTTAGGTGCCCAAAGTCGATATCTCATATTCAATCCCAAAAAACCCGAAAATTCGATATTTGTGGGTCCCAGAAGCGAACTGTACATGCCTACTCCGTGTTAGAGTATTTTCAGAATACAGGCCCAAAACATACTGAAAATCGATCATGTAGGTACCTAAAAGTCGATATGTGCATGCATCTTCTGTACCCGTTTATATCTCAAATTCAGGCCCAAAACACCCGAAAATTCGATATTTTTGGGTCCCAGAAGCGATCTGTACATGCTAGAATGTTTTCAAAATATAGGCCCAAAACATACTAAAAATCGATATTTTAAGTGTCCAAAGTCGATATGTGCATGCATCATCTGTACCCGTTTATATCTCAAATTCAGGCTCAAAACACCCGAAAATTCGATATTTTGGGGTCCCAGAAGCGATCTGTACTTGCCTACTCCGTGTTAGAGTATTTTCAAAATACAGGCCCAAAAACAAGCTGAAAATCGATATTTTAGGTGACGAAAGTCAATATGTGTATGCATCTTCTGCACCCGTTTATATCCCAAATTCAACATCAAAACACCCGAAAATTCGATATTTTTGGGTCCCAGAAGCGATCTGTACATGCCTACTCAGATGCAGGCCCAAAACATGCTGAAAATCGATATTTTAGGTGCCCAAAGTCAACATGTGTATGCATCTTCTGCACTCGTTTATATCTCAAATTCAACCTCAAAACACCCGAAAATTCGATAATTTTGTGTCCCAGAAGCAATCTGTACATGTCTAGTCAGTGTTAGAATGTTTTCAAAATATAGGCTCAAAACATGCTAAAAATCGATATTTTAAGTGTCCAAAGTCGATATGTGCATGCATCTTCTGTACCCGTTTATATCACAAATTCAGGCTCAAAACACCCGAAAATTTGATATTTTTGGGTCCCAGAAGTGATCTGTACATGCCTACTCCTAGTTAGAGTATTTTCAAAATACAGGCCCAAAACATGCTGAAAATCGATATTTTAGGTGCCCAAAGTCAATATGTGCATGCATCTTCTGTACCCGTTTATATATCAAATTCAGGCCCAAAACACCCGAAAATTCGATATTTTGGGGTCCCAGAAACGATTTGTACATGCCTACTCCGTGTTAGAGTATTTTCAATAAACAGGCCCAAAACATACTGAAAATCGACCTTTTAGGTGCCCAAAAGTCGATAAGTGCATGCATCTTCTGTACCCGTTTATATCCCAAATTCAACCTCAAAACGTCCGAAAATTCGATATTTTTGTTTCCCAGAAGCGATCTGTACATGTCTACTCAGTGCTAGAATTATTTCAAAATATAGGCTCAAAACATGCTAAAAATCGATATTTTAAGTGTCCAAAGTCGATATGTGCATGCATCATCTGTACCAGTTTATATCTCAAATTCAGGCTCAAAACACCCAAAAATTCGATATTTTGGGGTCCCAGAAGTGATCTGTACACTTAGTGCTAGAATATTTTCAAAATATAGGCCCAAAACATGCTAAAAATCGATATTTTAGGTGCCTAAAGTCGATATCTCAAATTTAGGCCAAAAGCACCAGAAAATTCGATATTTGGGGTCCCAGAAGCGAACTGTACATGCCTACTCCGTGTTAGAGTATTTTCAAAATACAGGCCCAAAACATACTGAAAATCGATCATTTAGGTACCTAAAAGTCGATATGTGCATGCATCTTCTGTACCCGTTTATATCTCAAATTCAGGCTCCAAACACCCGAAAATTCGATATTTTGGGGTCCCAGAAGCGATCTGTACTTGCCTACTCCGTGTTAGAGTATTTTCAAAATACAGGCCCAAAACAAGCTGAAAATCGATATTTTAGGTGACGAAATTCAATATGTGTATGCATCTTCTGCACCCGTTTATATCCCAAATTCAACCTCAAAACACCCGAAAATTCGATATTTTTGGGTCCCAGAAGCGATCTGTACATGCCTACTGATTGCTAGAATGTTTTCAAAATATAGGCTCAAAACATGCTAAAAATCGATATTTTAAGTGTCCAAAGTCGATATGTGCATGCATCATCTGTACCCGTTTATATCTCAAATTCAGGCTCAAAACACCCGAAAATTCGGTATTTTTGGGTCCTAGAAGCGATCTGTACATCTCTACACCTAGTTAGAATGTTTTCAAGATACAGACCCAGAACATGCTAAAAATCGATGTTTTAAGTGACCAAAGTCGATATGTGCATGCATCATCTGTACCCGTTTATATCTCAAATTCAGGCTCAAAACACCCGAAAATTCGATATTTTGGCGTCCCAGAAGTGATCTGTACATGCCTACTTAGTGCTAGAATATTTTCAATATTTAGGCCCAAAACATGCTAAAAATTGATATTTTAGGTGCCCAAAGTCGATATCTCAAATTCAGGCCCAAAACACTCAAAAATTCGATATTTTGGGGTCCCAGAAGCGATCTGTACATGCCTACTCAGAGCTAGAATTTTTTCAAAATATAGGCTCAAAACATGCTAAAAATCGATATTTTAAGTGTCCAAAGTCGATATGTGCATGCATCATCTGTACCCGTTTATATCTCAAATTCAGGCTCAAAACACCCGAAAATTCGATATTTTTGGGTCCCAGAAGCGATCTGTACATGCCTACTCCTAGTTAAAGTATTTTCAAAATACAGGCCCAAAAAATGCTGAAAATAGATATTTTAGGTGCCCAAAGTCGATATCTCAAATTCAGACCCAAAACACCCGAAAATTCGATATTTTGGGGTCCCAGAAGCGAACTGTACATGCTTACTCCGTGTTAGAGTATTTTCAAAATACAGGCCCAAAACATACTGAAAATCGATCTTTTAGGTGCCCAAAAGTCGATATGTGCATGCATCTTCTGTAACCGTTTATATCTCAAATTCAACCTCAAAACACCTGAAAATTCGATATTTTAGGGTCCGAGAAGCGATCTGTACATGCCTACACAGTGCTAGAATTTTTTCAAAATATAGGCTCAAAACAAGCTGAAAATCTATATTTTAGGTGACGAAAGTCAATATGTGTATGCATCTTCTGCACCCGTTTATATCCCAAATTCAACCTCAACACACCCGAAAATTCGATATTTTTGGGTCCCAGAAGCGATCTGTACATGCCTACTCAGTGCTAGAATTTTTTCAAAATATAGGCTCAAAACATGCTAAAAATCGATATTTTAAGTGTCCAAAGTCGATATGTGCATGCATCATCTGTACCCTTTTATATCTCAAATTCAGGCTCAAAACACCCGAAAATTCGATATTTTGGGGTCCCAGAAGTGATCTGTACATGCCTACTTAGTGCTAGAATATTTTCAAAATATAGGCCCAAAATAGGTTAAAAATCGATATTTTAGGTGCCCAAAGTCGATATCTCATATTCAATCCCAAAAAACCCGAAAATTCGATATTTGTGGGTCCCAGAAGCGAACTGTACATGCCTACTCCGTGTTAGAGTATTTTCAGAATACAGGCCCAAAACATACTGAAAATCGATCATGTAGGTACCTAAAAGTCGATATGTGCATGCATCTTCTGTACCCGTTTATATCTCAAATTCAGGCCCAAAACACCCGAAAATTCGATATTTTTGGGTCCCAGAAGCGATCTGTACATGCTAGAATGTTTTCAAAATATAGGCCCAAAACATACTAAAAATCGATATTTTAAGTGTCCAAAGTCGATATGTGCATGCATCATCTGTACCCGTTTATATCTCAAATTCAGGCTCAAAACACCCGAAAATTCGATATTTTGGGGTCCCAGAAGCGATCTGTACTTGCCTACTCCGTGTTAGAGTATTTTCAAAATACAGGCCCAAAAACAAGCTGAAAATCGATATTTTAGGTGACGAAAGTCAATATGTGTATGCATCTTCTGCACCCGTTTATATCCCAAATTCAACATCAAAACACCCGAAAATTCGATATTTTTGGGTCCCAGAAGCGATCTGTACATGCCTACTCAGATGCAGGCCCAAAACATGCTGAAAATCGATATTTTAGGTGCCCAAAGTCAACATGTGTATGCATCTTCTGCACTCGTTTATATCTCAAATTCAACCTCAAAACACCCGAAAATTCGATAATTTTGTGTCCCAGAAGCAATCTGTACATGTCTAGTCAGTGTTAGAATGTTTTCAAAATATAGGCTCAAAACATGCTAAAAATCGATATTTTAAGTGTCCAAAGTCGATATGTGCATGCATCTTCTGTACCCGTTTATATCACAAATTCAGGCTCAAAACACCCGAAAATTCGATATTTTTGGGTCCCAGAAGTGATCTGTACATGCCTACTCCTAGTTAGAGTATTTTCAAAATACAGGCCCAAAACATGCTGAAAATCGATATTTTAGGTGCCCAAAGTCAATATGTGCATGCATCTTCTGTACCCGTTTATATCTCAAATTCAGGCTCAAAACACCTGAAAATTCGATATTTTGGGGTCCCAGAAGCGATCTGTACATGCTTACTCAGTGCTAGAATATTTTTAAAATATAGGCCCAAAACATGCTAAAAATCTATATTTTAGGTGCCCAAAGTTGATATCTCAAATTCAGGGCCAAAACACCCGAAAATTCGATATTTTGGGGTCCCAGAAGCGAACTGTACATGCCTACTCCGTGTTAGAGTATTTTTAAAATACAGGCCCAAAACATACTGAAAATCGATCTTTTAGGTGCCCAAAAGTCGATATGTGCATGCATCTTCAGTAACCTTTTATATCCCAAATTCAACCTCAAAACACCCGAAAATTCGATATTTTTTGTTCCCAGAAGCGATCTGTACATGCCTACTCAGTGCTAGAATATTTTCAAAATATAGGCCCAAAACATGCTAAAAATCGATATTTTAGGTGCCCAAAGTCGATATCTCAAATTCAGGCCCAAAATACCCGAAAATTCGATATTTTGGGGTCCCAGAAGCGAACTGTACATGCCTACTCCGTGTTAGAGTATTTTCAAAATACAGGCCCAAAACATACTGAAAATCGATCTTTTAGGTGCCCAAAAGTCGATATATGCATGCATCTTCTGTAACCGTTTATATCCCAAATTCAACCTCAAAACACCCGAAAATTCGATATTTTGGGGTCCCAGAAGCGATCGGTACATGCCTACTCAGATGCAGGCCCAAAACATGCTGAAAATCGATATTTTAAGTGCCCAAAGTCAACATATGTATTCATCTTCTGCACTCGTTTATATCTCAAATTCAACCTCAAAACTCCCGAAAATTCGATCATTTTGGGTCCCAGAAGCGATCTGTACATGTCTAGTCAGTGCTAGAATGTTTTCAAAATATAGGCTTAAAACATGCTACAAATCGATATTTTAAGTGTCCAAAGTCGATATGTGCATGCATCTTCTGTACCCGTATATATCTCAAATTCAGGCTCCAAACACCCGAAAATTCGATATTTTGGGGTCCCAGAAGCGATCTGTACATGCCTACTCAGTGCTAGAATGTTTTCAAAATATTGGCTCAAAACATGCTGAAAATCGATATTTTAAGTGTTCAAAGTCGATATGTGCATGCATCATCTGTACCCGTTTATTTCTCAAATTCAGGCTCCAAACACCCGAAAATTCGATATTTTGGGGTCCCAGAAGCGATCTGTACATGCCTACTCAGATGCAGGCCCAAAACATGCTGAAAATCGATATTTTAGGTGCCCAAAGTCAACATGGGTATGCATCTTCTGCTCCAGTTTATATCTCAAATTCAACCTCAAATCACCCGAAAATTCGATAATTTTGGGTCCCAGAAGCGATCTGCACATGTCTAGTCAGTGCTAGAATGTTTTCAAAATATAGGCTCAAAACATGCTAAAAATCGATATTTTAAGTGTCCAAAGTCGATATGTGCATGCATCTTCTGTACCCGTTTATATCTCAAATTCAGGCTCCAAACACCCGAAAATTCGATATTTTGGGGTCCCAGAAGCGATCTGTACATGCCTACTCCGTGTTAGAGTATTTTTAAAATACAGGCCCAAAACATACTGAAAATCGATCTTTTAGGTGCCCAAAAGTCGATATGTGCATGCATCTTCAGTAACCTTTTATATCCCAAATTCAACCTCAAAACACCCGAAAATTCGATATTTTTTGTTCCCAGAAGCGATCTGTACATGCCTACTCAGTGCTAGAATATTTTCAAAATATAGGCCCAAAACATGCTAAAAATCGATATTTTAGGTGCCCAAAGTCGATATCTCAAATTCAGGCCCAAAATACCCGAAAATTCGATATTTTGGGGTCCCAGAAGCGAACTGTACATGCCTACTCCGTGTTAGAGTATTTTCAAAATACAGGCCCAAAACATACTGAAAATCGATCTTTTAGGTGCCCAAAAGTCGATATATGCATGCATCTTCTGTAACCGTTTATATCCCAAATTCAACCTCAAAACACCCGAAAATTCGATATTTTGGGGTCCCAGAAGCGATCGGTACATGCCTACTCAGATGCAGGCCCAAAACATGCTGAAAATCGATATTTTAAGTGCCCAAAGTCAACATATGTATTCATCTTCTGCACTCGTTTATATCTCAAATTCAACCTCAAAACTCCCGAAAATTCGATCATTTTGGGTCCCAGAAGCGATCTGTACATGTCTAGTCAGTGCTAGAATGTTTTCAAAATATAGGCTTAAAACATGCTACAAATCGATATTTTAAGTGTCCAAAGTCGATATGTGCATGCATCTTCTGTACCCGTATATATCTAAAATTCAGGCTCCAAACACCCGAAAATTCGATATTTTGGGGTCCCAGAAGCGATCTGTACATGCCTACTCAGTGCTAGAATGTTTTTAAAATATTGGCTCAAAACATGCTGAAAATCGATATTTTAAGTGTTCAAAGTCGATATGTGCATGCATCATCTGTACCCGTTTATTTCTCAAATTCAGGCTCCAAACACCCGAAAATTCGATATTTTGGGGTCCCAGAAGCGATCTGTACATGCCTACTCAGATGCAGGCCCAAAACATGCTGAAAATCGATATTTTAGGTGCCCAAAGTCAACATGGGTATGCATCTTCTGCTCCAGTTTATATCTCAAATTCAACCTCAAATCACCCGAAAATTCGATAATTTTGGGTCCCAGAAGCGATCTGCACATGTCTAGTCAGTGCTAGAATGTTTTCAAAATATAGGCTCAAAACATGCTAAAAATCGATATTTTAAGTGTCCAAAGTCGATATGTGCATGCATCTTCTGTACCCGTTTATATCTCAAATTCAGGCTCCAAACACCCGAAAATTCGATATTTTGGGGTCCCAGAAGCGATCTGTACATGCCTACTTAGTGCTAGAATATTTTCAAAATATAGGCCCGTAAAATGCTAAAAATCTATATTTTAGGTGCTCAAAGTCGATATCTCAAATTCAGGCCCAAAACACCCGAAAATTCGATATTTTGGGGTCCCAGAAGCGATCTGTACATGCCTACTCCGTGTTAGAGTATTTTCAAAATACAGGCCCAAAACATACTGAAAATCGATCTTTTAGGTACCTAAAAGTCGATATGTGCATGCATCTTCTGTACCTGTTTATATCTCAAATTCAGGCTCCAAACACCCGAAAATTCGATATTTTGGGGTCTCAGAAGCGATCTGTACTTGCCTACTCCGTGTTAGAGTATTTTCAAAATACAGGCCCAAAACAAGCTGAAAATCGATATTTTAGGTGACGAAAGTCAATATGTGTATGCATCTTCTGCACCCGTTTATATCCCAAATTCAACCTCAAAACACCCGAAAATTCGATATTTTTAGGTCCCAGAAGCGATCTGTACATGCCTACTCAGTGCTAGAATGTTTTCAAAATATAGGCTCAAAACATGCTAAAAATCGATATTTTAAGTGTCGAAAGTCGATATGTGCATGCATCATCTGTACCCGTTTATATCTCAAATTCAGGCTCAAAACACCCGAAAATTCGATATTTTGGGGTCCCAGAAGTGATCTGTACATGCCTACTTAGTGCTAGAATATTTTCAAAATATAGGCCCAAAACATGCTAAAAATCGATATTTTAGGTGCCCAAAGTCGATATCTCAAATTCAGGCCCAAAACACCCGAAAATTCGATATTTTGGGGTCCCAGAAGCGAACTGTACATGCCTACTCCGTGTTAGAGTATTTTCAAAATACAGGCCCAAAACATACTGAAAATCGATCTTTTAGGTGCCCAAAAGTCGATATTTGCATGCATCTTCTGTAACCGTTTATATCCCAAATTCAACCTCAAAACATCCGAAAATTCGATATTTTGGGGTCCCAGAAGCGATCTGTACATGCCTACTCAGATGCAGGCCCAAAACATGCTGAAAATCGATATTTTAAGTGCCCAAAGTCAACATGTGTATGCATCTTCTGCACTCGTTTATATCTTAAATTCAACCTGAAAACACCCGAAAATTCGATAATTTTGAGTCCCAGAAGCGATCTGTACATGTCTAGTCAGTGCTAGAATGTTTTCAAAATATAGGCTCAAAACATGCTAAAAATCGATATTTTAAGTGTCCAAAGTCGATATGTGCATGCATCTTCTGTACCCGTTTATATCTCAAATTCAGGCTCAAAACACCCGAAAATTCGATATTTTTGGGTCCCAGAAGCGATCTGTACATGCCTACTCCTAGGTAGAGTATTTTCAAAATACAGGCCCAAAACATGCTGAAAATCGATATTTTAGGTGCCCAACAGTCGATATGTGTATGCATCTTCTGTACCCGTTTATATCTCAAATTCAACCTCAAAACACCCGAAAATTCGATATTTTTGGGTCCCAGAAGCGATCTGTACATGCCTACTCAGTGCTAGAATTTTTTCAAAATATAGGCTTAAAACCTGCTAAAAATCGATATTTTAAGTGTCCAAAGTCGATATGTGCATGCATCATCTGTTCCCGTTTATATCTCAAATTCTGGCTCAAAACACCCGAAAATTCGATATTTTGGGGTCCCAGAAGCGAACTGTACATGCGTCTTCCGTGTTAGAGTATTTTCAAAATACAGGCCCAAAACATACTGAAAATCGATCATTTAGGTACCTAAAAGTCGATATGTGCATGCATCTTCTGTACCCGTTTATATCTCAAATTCAGGCTCCAAACACCCAAAAATTCGATATTTTGGGGTCCCAGTACCGATCTGTACTTTCCTACTCCGTGTTAGAGTATTTTCAAAATACAGGCTTAAAACAAGCTGAAAATCGATATTTTAGGTGACGAAAGTCAATATGTGTATGCATCTTCTTCACCCGTTTATATCCCAAATTCAACCTCAAAACACCCGAAAATTCGAAATTTTTGGGTCCCAGAAGCGATCTGTACATGCCTACTCAGTGCTAGAATGTTTTCAAAATATAGGCCCAAAACATGCTAAAAATCGATATTTTAAGTGTCCAAAGTCGATATGTGCATGCATCATTTGTACCCGTTTATATCTCAAATTCAGGCTCAAAACACCCGAAAATTCGATATTTTGGGGTCCCAGAAGTGATCTGTACATGCCTACTTAGTGCTAGAATATTTTTAAAATATAGGCTCAAAACATGCTAAAAAATCGATATTTTAGGTGCCCAAAGTCGATATCTCAAATTCAGGCCCAAAACACCCGAAAATTCGATATTTTGGGGTCCCAGAAGCAAACTGTACATGCCTACTCCGTGTTAGAGTATTTTCAAAATACAGGCCGAAAACATACTGAATATCGATCTTTTAGGTGCCCAAAAGTCAAAATGTGCATGCATCTTCTGCACCCGTTTATATCTCAAATTCAGGCTCCAAACACCCGAAAATTCGATATTTTTGGGTCCCAGAAGCGATCTGTACATGCCTACTCAGTGCTAGAATTTTTTCAAAATATAGGCACAAAACATACTAAAAATCGATATTTTAAGTGTCCAAAGTCGATATGTGCATGGATCATCTGTACCCGTTTATATCTCAAATTCAGGCTCAAAACACCCGAAAATTCGATATTTTGGGGTCCCAGAAGTGATCTGTACATGCCTACATAGTGCTAGAATATTTTCAAAATTTAGGCCCAAAACATGCTAAAAATCAATATTTTAGGTGCCCAAAGTCGATATCTCAAATTCAGACCCAAAACACCCGAAAAATCGATATTTGGGGGTCCCAGAAGCGAACTGTACATGCCTACTCCGTGTTAGAGTATTTTCAAAATACAGGCCCAAAACATACTGAAAATCGATCAATTAGGTACCTAAAAGCCGATATGTGCATGCATCTTCTGTACCCGTTTATATCTCAAATTCAGGCTCAAAACACCCGAAAATTCGATATTTTGGGGTCCCAGAAGCGATCTGTACTTGCCTATTCCGTGTTACAGTATTTTCAAAATACAGGACCAAAACAAGCTGAAAATCGATATTTTAGGTAACGAAAGTCAATATGTGTATGCATCTTCTGCACCCGTTTATAACCCAAATTCAACCTCAAAACACCCGAAAATTCGATATTTTTGAGTCCCAGAAGCGATCTGTACAGGCCTACTCATTGCGAGAATGTTTTCAAAATATAGTCTCAAAACATGCTAAAAATCTATATTTTAAGTGTCTAAAGTCGATATGTGCATGCATCATTTGTACCCGTTTATATCTCAAATTCAGGCTCAAAACGCCCGAAAATTCGATATTTTGGGGTCCCAGAAGTGATCTGTACATGCCTACTTAGTGCTAGAATATTTTCAAAATATAGGCCCAAAACATGCTAAAAATCAATATTTTAGGTGCCCAAAGTCGATATCTCAAATTCAGGCCCAAAAGACCCGAAAATTCGATATTTTGGGGAACCAGAAGCGAACTGTACATGCCTACTCCGTGTTAGAGTATTTTCAAAATACAGTCCCAAAACAAGCTGAAAATTGATATTTTAGGTAACGAAAGTCAATATGAGTATGCATCTTCTGCACCCGTTTATATCCCAAATTCAACCTCAAAACACCCGAAAATTCGATATTTTTGAGTCCCAGAAGCGATCTGTACATGCCTACTCATTGCTAGAATGTTTTCAAAATATAGGCTCAAAACATGCTAAAAATCGATATTTTAAGTGTCCAAAGTCGATATGTGCATGCATCATTTGTACCCGTTTATATCTCAAATTCAGGCTCAAAACACCCGAAAATTCGATATTTTGGGGTCCCAGAAGTGATCTGTACATGCCTACTTAGTGCTAGAATATTTTTAAAATATAGGTCCAAAACATTCTAAAAATCGATATTTTAGGTGCCCAAAGTCGATATCTCAAATTCAGGCCCAAAACACCCGAAAATTCGATATTTTGGGGTCCCAGAAGCAAACTGTACATGCCTACTCCGTGTTAGAGTATTTTCAAAATACAGGCCGAAAACATACTGAAAATCGATCTTTTAGGTGCCCAAAAGTCAAAATGTGCATGCATCTTCTGCACCCGTTTATATCCCAAATTAAACCTCAAAACACCAGAAAATTCGATATTTTGGGATCCCAGAAGCGATCTGTACATGCCTACTCAGTGCTAGAATTTGTTCAAAATATAGGCTCAAAACATGCTAAAAATCGATATTTTAAGTGTCCAAAGTCGATATGTGCATGCATCATCTGTACCCGTTTATATCTCAAATTCAGGCTCAAAACACCCGTAAATTCGATATTTTGGGGTCCCAGAAGTGATCTGTACATGCCTACTTAGTGCTAGAATATTTTCAAAATATAGGCCCAATACATGCTAAAACTCGATATTTTAGGTGCCCAAAGTCGATATCTCAAATTCAGGCCCAAAACACCCGAAAATTCGATATTTTGGGGTCCCAGAAGCGAACTGTACATGCCTACTCCGTGTTAGAGAATTTTCAAAATACAGGCTCAAAACATATTGAAAATCGATCTTTTAGGTGCCCATAGGTCGATATGTGCATGCATCTTCTGTACCCGTTTATATCTCAAATTCAGGCTCCAAACACCCGAAAATTCGATATTTTTGGGTCCCAGAAGCGATCTGTACATGCCTACTCAGTGCTAGAATTTTTTCAAAATATAGGCACAAAACATACTAAAAATCGATATTTTAAGTGTCCAAAGTCGATATGTGCATGGATCATCTGTACCCGTTTATATCTCAAATTCAGGCTCAAAACACCCGAAAATTCGATATTTTGGGGTCCCAGAAGTGATCTGTACATGCCTACTTAGTGCTAGAATATTTTCAAAATATAGGCCCAAAACATGCTAAAACTCGATATTTTAGGTGCCCAAAGTCGATATCTCAAATTCAGGCCCAAAACACCCGAAAATTCGATATTATGGGGTCCCAGAAGCGAACTGTACATGCCTACTCCGTGTTAGAGAATTTTCAAAATACAAGCTCAAAACATATTGAAAATCGATCTTTTAGGTGCCCATAGGTCGATATGTGCATGCATCTTCTGTACCCGTTTATATCTCAAATTCAGGCTCCAAACACCCGAAAATTCGATATTTTTGGGTCCCAGAAGCGATCTGTACATGCCTACTCAGTGCTAGAATTTTTTCAAAATATAGGCACAAAACATACTAAAAATCGATATTTTAAGTGTCCAAAGTCGATATGTGCATGGATCATCTGTACCCGTTTATATCTCAAATTCAGGCTCAAAACACCCGAAAATTCGATATTTTGGGGTCCCAGAAGTGATCTGTACATGCCTACTCCGTGTTAGAGTATTTTCAAAATACAGGCCCAAAACATACTGAAAATCGATCAATTAGGTACCTAAAAGCCGATATGTGCATGCATCTTCTGTACCCGTTTATATCTCAAATCCAGGCTCAAAACACCCGAAAATTCGATATTTTGGGGTCCCAGAAGCGATCTGTACTTGCCTATTCCGTGTTACAGTATTTTCAAAATACAGGCCCAAAACATGCTGAAAATCGATATTTTAGGTAACGAAAGTCAATATGTGTATGCATCTTCTGCACCCGTTTATAACCCAAATTCAACCTCAAAACACCCGAAAATTCGATATTTTTGAGTCCCAGAAGCGATCTGTACATGCCTACTCATTGCTAGAATTTTTTCAAAATATAGGCTCAAAACATGCTGAAAATCGATATTTTAAGTGTCCAAAGTCGATATGTGCATGCATCATCTGTGCCCGTTTATATCTCAAATTCAAGCTCAAAACACCCGAAAATTCGATATTTTGGGGTCCCAGAAGTGATCCGTTTATGCCTACTTAGTGCTAGAATATTTTCAGAATATAGGCCCAAAACATGCTAAAAATCGATATTTTAGGTGCCCAAAGTCGATATCTCAAATTCAGGCCCAAAACACCCGAAAATTTGATATTTGGGGGTCCCAGAAGCGAACTGTACATGCCTACTCCGTGTTAGAGTATTTTCAAAATACAGGCCCAAAACATACTGAAAATCGATCATTTAGGTGCCCAAAAGTCGATATGTGCATGCATTTTCTGTAACCGTTTATATCCCAAATTCAACCTCAAAACACCCGAAAATTCGATATTTTGGGGTCCCAGAAGTGATCTGTACATGCCTACTCAGTGATAGAATTTTTTCAAAATATAGGCTTAAAACATGCTAAAAATCGATATTTTAAGTGGACAAAGTCGATATGTGCATGCATCATCTGTACCCGTTTATATCTCAAATTCAGGCTCAAGACACCCGAAAATTCGATATTTTGGGGTCCCAGAAGTGATCTGTACATGCTTACTTATTGCTAGAATATATTCAAAATATCGGCCCAAAACATGCTAAAAATCGATATTTTAGGTGCCCAAAGTCGATATCTCAAATTCAGGCCCAAAACACCAAAAAAATCGATGTTTTGGGGTCCTAGAAGCGATCTGTACATGCCTACTCCGTGTTAGAGTATTTTCAATATACAGGCCCAAAACATACTGAAAATCGATCTTTTAGGTGCCCAAAAGTCGATACGTGCATGCATCTTCTGTACCCGTTTATATCCCAAATTCAACCTCAAAACACACGAAAATTCGATATTTTTGGGTCCCAGAAGCGATCTGTACATGCCTACTCAGTGCTAGAATTTTTTCAAAATATAGGCTCAAAACATGCTAAAAATCGATATTTTAAGTGTCCAAAGTCGATATGTGCATGCATCATCTGTACCCGTTTATATCTCAAATTCAGTCTCAAAACACCCGAAAATTCGATATTTTGGGGTCCCAGAAGTGATCTGTATATGCCTACTTAGTGCTAGAATATTTTCAGAATATAAGCCCAAAACATGCTAAAAATCGATATTTTAGGTGCCCAAAGTCGATATCTCAAATTCAGGCCTAAAACACCCGAAAATTCGATATTTAGAGGTCCCAGAAGCGAACTGTACATGCCTACTCCGTGTTAGAGTATTTTCAAAATACAGGCCCAAAACATATTGAAAATCGATCTTTTAGGTGCCCAAAAGTCGATATGTGCATTCATCTTCTGTAACCGTTTATATCCCAAATTAAACCTCAAAAAACCCGAAAATTCGATATTTTTGGGTCCCACAAGCGATCTGTACATGCCTACTCAGTGCTAGAATGTTTTCAAAATATAGGCTCAAAACATGCTAAACATCGATATTTTAAGTGTCCAAAGTCGATATGTGTATTCATAATCTGTACCCGTTTATATCTCAAATTCAGGCTCAAAACACCCGAAAATTCGATATTTTGGGGTCCCAGAAGTGATCTGTACATGCCTACTTAGTGCTAGAATATTTTCAAAATATAGGCCCAAAACATGCTAAAAATCGATATTTTAGGTGCCCAAAGTCGATATCTCAAATTCAGGCCCAAAACACCCGAAAATTCGATATTTTGGGGTCCCAGAAGCGAACTGTACATGCCTACTCCGTGTTAGAGTATTTTCAAAATACAGGCCCAAAACATAGTGAAAATCGATCATTTAGGTGCCCAAAAGTCGATATGTGCATGCATCTTCTGTAACCGTTTATATCCCAAATTCAACCTCAAAACACCCGAAAATTCGATATTTTTGGGTCCCAGAAGCGATCTGTACATGCCTACTCAGTGCTAGAATTTTTTCAAAATATAGGCTCAAAACATGCTAAAAATCGATATTTTAAGTGTCCAAAGTCGATATGTGCATTAATCATCTGTACCCGTTTATATCTCAAATTCAGGCTCAAAACACCCGAAAATTCGATATTTTGGGGTCCCAGAAGTGATCTGTACATGCCTACTTAGTGCTAGAATATTTTCAAAATAAAGGCCCAAAACATTCTAAAAATCGATATTTTAGGTGCCCAAAGTCGATATCTCAAATTCAGGCCCAAAACTCCCGAAAATTCGATATTTGGGGGTCCCAGAAGCGAACTGTACATGCCTACTCCGTGTTAGAGTATTTTCAAAATACAGGCCCAAAACACACTGAAAATCGATCATATAGGTACATAAAAGTCGATATGTGTATGCATCTTCTGCACCCGTTTATATCCCAAATTCAACCTCAAAACACCCGAAAATTCAATATTTTGGGGTCCCAGAAGCGATCTGTACATGCCTACTCAGTGCTAGAATGTTTTAAAAATATAGGCTCAAAACATGCTAAAAATCGATATTTTAAGTGTCCAAAGTCGATATGTGCATGCATCATCTGTACTCGTTTATATCTCAAATTCAGGCTCAAAACACCCGAAAATTCGATATTTTGGGGTCCCAGAAGTAATCTGTACATGCTTACTTAGTGCTAGAATATTTTCAAAATATAGGCCCAAAACATGCTAAAAATCGATATTTTAGGTGCTTAAAGTCGATATCTCAAATTCAGGCCCAAAACACCCGAAAATTCGATATTTTGGGGTCCCAGAAGCAAACTGTACATGCCTACTCAGTGCTAGAATTTTTGTCAAAATATAGGCTCAAAACATGCTAAAAATCGATATTTTATGTGTCCAAAGTCGATATGTGCATGCATCATCTGTACCCGTTTATATCTCAAATTCAGGCTCAAAACACCCGAAAATTCGATATTTTGGGGTCCCAGAAGTGATCAGTACATGCCTACTTAGTGCTAGAATATTTTCAAAATATAGGCCCGAAACATGCTAAAAATCGATATTTTAGGTGCCCAAGGTCGATATCTCAATTTCCGGCCCAAAAAACCCGAAAATTGGATATTTTGGGGTCCCAGAAGCGAACTGTACATGCCTACTCCGTGTTAGAGTATTTTCAAAATACAGGCCCAAAACATAGTGAAAATCGATCATTTAGGAGCCCAAAATTCGATATGTGCATGCATCTTCTGTAACCGTTTATATCCCAAATTCAACCTCAAAACACCCGAAAATTCGATATTTTGGGGTCCCAGAAGCGATCTGTACATGCCTACTCAGTGCTAGAATGTTTTCAAAATATAGGCTCAAAACATGCTAAAAATCGATATATTAAGTGTCCAAAGTCGATATGTGCATGCATCATCTGTACCCGTTTTTATCTCAAATTCAGTCTCAAAACACCCGAAAATTCGATATTTTGGGGTCCCAGAAGTGATCTGTACATGCCTACTTAGTGCTATAATATTTTCAAAATATAGGCCCAAAACATGCTAAAAATCGATATTTTAGGTGACCAAAGTCGATATTTCAAATTCCGGCAAAAAAACACCCGAAAATTCGATATTTTGGGGTCCCAGAAGCGAACTGTACATGCCTACTCCGTGTTAGAGTATTTTCAAAATACAGGCCCAAAACCTTTGCTGAAAATCGATCTTTTAGGTGCCCAAAAGTCGATATGTGCATGCATCTTCTGTAACCGTTTATATCACAAATTCAATCTCAAAACACCCGAAAATTCGATATTTTTGGGTCCCAGAAGCGATCTGTACATGCCTACTCAGTGCTAGAATGTTTTCAAAATATAGGCTCAAAACATGCTAAAAATCGATATTTTAAGTGTCCAAAGTCGATATGTGTATGCATCATCTGTACCCGTTTATATCTCAAATTCAGGCTCAAAACACCCGAAAATTCGATATTTTGGGGTCCCAGAAGTAATCTGTACATGCCTACTTAGTGCTAGAATAATTTCAAAATATAGGCCAAAAACATGCTAAAAATCGATATTTTAGGTGCCTAAAGTCGATATCTCAAATTCCGACCCAAAACACCCGAAAATTCGATAGTTTGGGGTCCCAGAAGCGAACTGTACATGCCTACTCCGTGTTAGAGTATTTTCAAAATACAGGCTTTAAACATACTGAAAATCGATCATTTAGGTGCCCAAAAGTCGATATGTGCATGCATCTTCTGTAACCGTTTATATCCCAAATTCAACCTCAAAACACCCGAAAATTCGATATTTTGGGGTCCCTGAAGCGATCTGTACATGCCTACTCAGTGCTAGAATGTTTTCAAAATATAGGCTCAAAACATGCTAAAAATCGATATTTTAAGTGTCCAAAGTCGATATGTGTATGCATCATCTGTACCCGTTTATATCTCAAATTCAGGCTCAAAACACCCGAAAATTCGATATTTTGGGGTCCCAGAAGTGATCTGTACATGCCTACTTAGTGCTAGAATATTTTCAAAATATAGGCCCAAAACATGCTAAAAATCGATATTTTAGGTGCCCAAAGTCGATATCTCAAATTCAGGCCCAAAACACCTGAAAATTCGATATTTTGGGGTCCCAGAAGCGAACTGTACATGCCTACTCCGTGTTAGAGTATTTTCAAAATACAGGCCCAAAACATGCTGAAAATCGATCATTTAGGTGCCCAAAAGTCGATATGTTCATGCATCTTCTGTAACCGTTTATATCCCAAATTCAACCTCAAAACACCCGAAAATTCGATATTTTGGGGTCCCAGAAGCGATCTGTACATGCCTACTCAGTGCTAGAATTTTTTCAAAATATAGGCTCAAAACATGCTAAAAATCGATATTTTAAGTGTCCAAAGTCGATATGTGCATTCATCATCTGAACCCGTTTATATCTCAAATTCAGGCTCAAAACACCCGAAAATTCGATATTTTGGGGTCCCAGAAGTGATCTGTACATGCCTACTTAGTGCTAGAATATTTTCAAAATATAGGCCCAAAACATAATAAAAATCGATATTTTAGGTGCCCAAAGTCGATATCTCAAATTCAGGCCCAAAACACCCGAAAATTCGATATTTGGGGGTCCCAGAAGCGAACTGTACATGCCTACTCCGTGTTAGAGTATTTTCAAAATACAGGCCCAAAACATACTGAAAATCGATCATATAGGTACCTAAAAGTCGATATGTGTATGCATCTTCTGCACCCGTTTATATCCCAAATTCAACCTCAAAACACCCGAAAATTCGATATTTTTGGGTCCCAGAAGCAATCTGTACATGCCTACTCAGTGCTAGAATTTTTTCAAAATATAGGCTCAAAACATGCTAAAAATCGATATTTTAAGTGTCCAAAGTCGATATGTGGATGCATCATTTGTACTCGTTTATATCTCAAATTCAGGCTCAAAACACCCGAAAATTCGATATTTTGGGGTCCCAGAAGTGATCTGTACATGCCTACATAGTGCTAGAATGTTTTCAAAATATAGGCCCAAAACATGCTAAAAATCGATATTTTAGGTGCCCAAAGTCGATATCTCAAATTCACGCCGAAAACACCCGAAAATTCGATATTTTGGGGTCCTAGAAGCGAACTGTACATGCCTACTCCGTGTTAGAGTATTTTCAAAATACAGGCCCAAAACTTACTGAAAATCGATCTTTTATGTGCCCAAAAGTCGATATGTGCATGCATCTTCTGTACCCGTTTATATCTCAAATTCAGGTTCCAAACACCCGAAAATTCGATATTTTGGGTCCCAGAAGCGATCTGTACATGCCTACTCAGATGCAGGCCCAAAACATGCTGAAAATCGATCTTTTAGGTGCCCAAAGTCAACATGTGTATGCATCTTCTGCACTCGTTTATATCTCAAATTCAACCTCAAAACACCCGAAAATTCGATAATTTTCGGTCCCAGAAGCGATCTGTACATGTCTACTCAGTGCTAGAATGTTTTCAAAATATAGGCTCAAAACATGCTAAAAATCGATATTTTAAGTGTCCAAAGTCGATATGTGCATGCATCATCTGTACCCGTTTATATCTCAAATTCAGGCTCAAAACACCCGAAAATTCGATATTTTGGGGTCCCAGAAGTGATCTGTACATGCCTACTTAGTGCTAGAATATTTTCAAAATATAGGCTTTTAAAAACATGCTAAAAATCGATATTTTAGGTGCCCAAAGTCGATATCTCAAATTCAGGCCCAAAACACCCAAAAATTCGATATTTTGGGGTCCAAGAAGCGAACTGTACATGCCTACTCCGTGTATTTTCAAAATACAGGCCCAAAACATAATGAAAATCGATCTTTTAGGTGCCCAAAAGTCGATATGTGCATGCATCTTCTGTACCCGTTTATATCTCAAATTCAGGCTCCAAACACCCGAAAATTCGATATTTTGGGGTCCCAGAAGCGATCTGTACATGCCTATTCAGATGCAGGCCCAAAACATGCTGAAAATCGATATTTTAGGTGCCCAAAGTTAACATGTGTATGCATCTTCTGCACTCGTTTATATCTCAAAATCAACCTCAAAACACCCGAAAATTCGATAATTTTGGGTCCCAGAAGCGATCTGTACATGTCTAGTCAGTGCTAGAATGTTTTCAAAATATAGGCTCAAAACATGCTAAAAATCGATATTTTAAGTGTCCAAAGTCGATATGTGCATGCATCTTCTGTACCCGTTTATATCTCAAATTCAGTCTCAAAACACCCGAAAATTCGATATTTTTGGGTCCCAGAAGCGATCTGTACATGCCTACTCCTAGTAAGAGTATTTTCAAAATACAGGCCCAAAACATGCTGAAAATCGATATTTTAGGTGCCCAAAGTCAATATGTGCAAGCATCATCTGTACCCGTTTATATCTCAAATTCAGGCCCAAAACACCCGAAAATTCGATATTTTGGGGTCCCAGAAGTAATCTGTACATGCCTACTTAGTGCTAGAATATTTTTAAAAATATAGGCCCAAAACATGCTAAAAATCGATATTTTAGTTGCTTAAAGTCGATATCTCAAATTGAGGCCCAAAACACCCGAAAATTCAATATTTTGGGGTCCCAGAAGCGAACTGTACATGCCTACTCAGTGCTAGAATTTTTGTCAAAATATAGGCTCAAAACATGCTAAAAATCGATATTTTAAGTGTCCAAAGTCGATATGTGCATGCATCATCTGTACCCGTTTATATCTCAAATTAAGGCTCAAAACACCCGAAAATTCGATATTTTGGGGTCCCAGAAGTGATCTGTACATGCCTACTTAGTGCTAGAATATTTTCAAAATATAGGCCCAAAACATGCTAAAAAATCGATAATTTAGGTGCCCAAAGTCGATATCTCAAATTCACGCTCAAAACACCCGAAAATTCAATATTTTGGGGTCCTAGAAGCGAACTGTACATGCCTACTCCGTGTTAGAGTATTTTCAAAATACAGGCCCAAAACATACTGAAAATCGATCTTTTATGTGCCCAAAAGTCGATATGTGCATGCATCTTCTGTACCCGTTTATATCTCAATTTCAGGTTCCAAACACCCGAAAATTCGATATTTTGGGGTCCCAGAAGCGATCTGTACATGCCTACTCAGATGCAGGCCCAAAACATGCTGAAAATCGATCTTTTAGGTGCCCAAAGTCAACATGTGTATGCATCTTCTGCACTCGTTTATATCTCAAATTCAATCTCAAAACACCCGAAAATTCGATAATTTTGGTTCCGAGAAGCGATCTGTACATGTCTAGTCAGTGCTAGAATGTTTTCAAAATATAGGCTGAAAACATGCTAAAAATCGATATTTTAAGTGTCCAAAGTCGATATGTGCATGCATCTTCTGTACCCGTTTATATCTCAAATTCAGGCTCAAAACACCCGAAAATTCGATATTTTTGGGTCCCAGAAGCGATCTGTACATGCCTACTCCTAGTTAGAGTATTTTCATAATACAGGCCCAAAACATGCTGAAAATCGATATTTTAGGTGCCCAAAGTCAATATGTGCAAGCATCATTTGTACCCGTTTATATCTCAAATTCAGGCCCAAAACACCCGAAAATTCGATATTTTGGGGTCCCAGAAGTAATCTGTACATGCCTACTTAGTGCTAGAATATTTTCAAAATATAGGCCCAAAATATGCTAAAAATCGATATTTTAGGTGCTTAAAGTCGATATCTCAAATTCCTGCCCAAAACACCCGAAAATTCGATATTTTGGGGTCCCAGAAGCGAACTGTACATGCCTACTCAGTGCTAGAATTTTTTCAAAATATAGGCTCAAAACATGCTAAAAATCGATATTTTAAGTGTCCAAAGTCGATATGTGCATGCATCATCTGTACCCGGTTATATCTCAAATTCAGGCTCAAAAGACCCGAAAATTCGATATTTTGGGGTCCCAGAAGTGATCTGTACATGCCTACTTAGTGCTAGAATATTTTCAAAATATAGGCCCAAAACATGCTAAAAATCGATATTTTAGGTGCCCAAAGTCGATATCTCAATTTCCGGCCCAAAACACCCGAAAATTCGATATTTTGGGGTCCCAGAAGCGAAATGTACATGCCTACTCCGTGTTAGAGTATTTTCAAAATACAGGCCCAAAACATGCTAAAAATCGATATTTTAAGTGTCCAAAGTCGATATGTGCATGCATCATATGTACCCGTTTATATCTCAAATTCAGGCTCAAAACACCCGAAAATTCGATATTTTGGGGTCCCAGAAGCGATCTGTACATGCCTACTCAGTGCTTGAATATTTTCAAAATATAGGCTCAAAACATGCTAAAAATCGATATTTTAAGTGTCCAAAGTCGATATGTGCATGCATCATATGTACCCGTTTATATCTCAAATTCAGGCTCAAAACACCCGAAAATTCGATATTTTGGGGTCCCAGAAGTGATCTGTACATGCCTACTTAGTGCTAGAATATTTTCAAAATATAGGCCCAAAACATGCTAAAAATCGATATTTTAGGTGCCCAAAGTCGATATCTCAAATTCAGACCCCGAGCACCCGAAAATTCGATATTTGGGGGTCCCAGAAGCGAACTGTACATGCCTACTCCGTGTTAGAGTATTTTCAAAATACAGGCCCAAAACATACTGAAAATCGATCATTTAGGTACCTAAAAGCCGATATGTGCATGCATCTTCTGTACCCGTTTATATCTCAAATTCAGGCTCCAAACACCCGAAAATTCGATATTTTGGGGTCCCAGAAGCGATCTGTATTTGCCTACTCCGTGTTAGAGTATTTTCAAAATACAGGCCCAAAACATGCTAAAAATCGATATTTTAGGTGCCCAAAGTCGATATCTCAATTTCCGGCCCAAAACATCCGAAAATTCGATATTTTGGGGTCCCAGAAGCGAACTGTACATGCCTACTCCGTGTTAGAGTATTTTCAAAATACAGGCCCAAAACATACTGAAAATCGATCTTTTAGGTGCCCAAAAGTCGATATGTGCATGCATCTTCTGTACCCGTTTATATCTCAAATTCAGGTTCCAAACACCCGAAAATTCGATATTTTCGGGTCCCAGAAACGATCTGTACATGCCTACTCAGGTGCAGGCCCAAAACATGCTGAAAATCGATCTTTTAGGTGCCCAAAGTCAACATGTGTTTGCATCTTCTGCACTCATTTATATCAAAAATTCAAACTCAAAACACCCGAAAATTCGATATTTTAGGGTCTCAGAAGCGATCTGTACATGTCTAGTCATTGCTGGAATGTTTTCAAAATATTGGCTCAAAACATGCTAAAAATCGATATTTTAAGTGTCCAAAGTCGATATGTGCATGCATCTTCTTTACCCGTTTATATCTCAAATTCAGGCTCAAAACCCCCGAAAATTCGATATTTTTGGGTCCCAGAAGCGATCTGTACATGCCTACTCCTAGTTAGAGTATTTTCAAAATACAGGTACAAAACATGCTGAAAATCGATATTTTATGTGCCCAAAGTCAATATGTGCATGCATCTTCTGTACCCGTTTATATCTCAAATTCAGGCTCAAAACACCCGAAAATTCGATATTTTGGGGTCCCAGAAGCGATCTGTACATGCTTACTCAGTGCTAGAATATTTTCAAAATATAGGCCCAAAACATGCTAAAAATCGATATTTTAGGTGCTCAAAGTCGATATCTCAAATTCAGGCCCAAAACACCCAAAAATTCGATATTTTGGGGTCCCAGAAGCGATCTGTACATGCCTACTCCGTGTTAGAGTATTTTCAATATACAGGCCCAAAACATACTGAAAACCGATCTTTTAGGTGCCCAAAAGTCGATATGTGCATGCATCTTCTGTACCCGTTTATATCTCAAATTCAGGCTCAAAACACCCGAAAATTCGATATTTTGGGGTCCCAGAAGCGATCTGTACATGCCTACTCAGTGCTTGAATTTTTTCAAAATATAGGCTCAAAACATGCTAAAAATCGATATTTTAAGTGTCCAAAGTCGATATGTGCATGCATCATATGTACCCGTTTATATCTCAGATTCAGGCTCAAAACACCCGAAAATTCGATATTTTGGGGCCCCAGAAGTGATCTGTACATGCCTACTTAGTGCTAGAATATTTTCAAAATATAGGCCTAAAACATGCTAAAAATCGATATTTTAGGTGCCCAAAGTCGATATCTCAAATTCAGACCCCGAGCACCCGAAAATTCGATATTTATGGGTCCCAGAAGCGAACTGTACATGCCTACTCCGTGTTAGAGTATTTTCAAAATACAGGCCCAAAACATTCTGAAAATCGATCATTTAGGTACCTAAAAGCCGATATGTGCATGCATCTTCTGTACCCGTTTATATCTCAAATTCAGGCTCCAAACACCCGAAAATTCGATATTTTGGGGTCCCAGAAGCGATCTGTACTTGCCTACTCCGTGTTAGAGTATTTTCAAAATACAGGCCCAAACAAGCTGAAAATCGATATTTTAGGTAACGAAAGTCAATATGTGTATGCATCTTCTGCACCCGTTTATATCCCGAATTCAACCTCAAAACACCCGAAAATTCGATATTTTTGGGTCCCAGAAGCGATCTGTACATGCCTACTCATTGCTAGAATGTTTTCAAAATATAGGCTCAAAACATGCTAAAAATCGATATTTTAAGTGTCCAAAGTCGATATGTGCATGCATCATCTGTACCCGTTTATATCTCAAATTCAGGCTCAAAACACCCGAAAATTCGATATTTTGGGGTCCCAGAAGTGATCTGTACATGCCTACTTAGTGCTAGAATATTTTCAAAATATAGGCCCAAAACATGCTAAAAATCGATATTTTAGGTTCCCAAAGTCGATATCTCAAATTCAGGCCCAAAACACCCGAAAATTCGATATTATGGGGTCCCAGAAGCGAACTGTACATGCCTACTCCGTGTTAGAGTATTTTCAAAATACAGGCCCAAAACACACTGAAAATCGATCTTTTAGGTACCCAAAAGTCGATATGTGCATGCATCTTCTGTACCCGTTTATATCCCAAATTCAACCTCAAAACACCCGAAAATTCGATATTTTTGGGTCCCAGAAGCGATCTGTACATGCCTACTCAGTGCTAGAATGTTTTCAAAATATAGCCTCAAAACATGCTAAAAATCGATATTTTAGGTGCAAAAGTCAATATGTCCATGCATCTGCTGTACCCGTTTATATCTCAAATTCAGGCTCAATACACCCGAACATTCGGTATTTTTGGGTCCTAGAAGCGATCTGTACATCCCTACTCCTAGTTAGAATGTTTTCAAGATACAGACCCAAAACATGCTCAAAATCGATATTTTAGCTGCCCAAAAGTCTATATGTGCATGCATCTTCTGTACCCGTTTATATCTCAAATTCAGGCTCAAAACACCCGAAAATTCGATATTTTGGGGTCCCAGAAGCGATCTGTACATGCCTACTCATATGCAAGCCCAAAACATGCTGAAAATCGATATTTCAGGTGCCCAAATTCAACATGTGTATGCATCTTCTGCACTCGTTTATATCTCAAATTCAACCTCAAAATACCCGAAAATTCGATAATTTTGGGTCCCAGAAGCGATCTGTACATGTTTAGTCAGTGCTAGAATGTTTTCAAAATATAGGCTCAAAACATGCTAAAAATCGATATTTTAAGTGTCCAAAGTCGATATGTGCATGCATCTTCTGTAACCGTTTATAATTCAAATTCAGGCTCAAAACACCCGAAAATTCGGTATTTTTGGGTCCTATAAGCGATCTGTACATGCTTACTCAGTGCTAGAATAATTTCAAAATATAGGCCCAAAACATGCTAAAAATCGATATTTTAGGTGCCCAAAGTCGATATCTCAAATTCAGGCCCAAAACACCCAAAAATTCGATATTTTGGGGTCCCAGAAGCGATATGTACATGCCTACTCCGTGTTAGAGTATTTTCAATATACAGGCCTAAAACATACTGAAATTCGATCTTTTAGGTGCCCAAAAGTCGATATGTGCATGCATCTTCTGTACCCGTTTATATACCAAATTCAACCTCAAAACACCCGAAAATTCGATATTTTTGGGTCCCAGAAGCGATCGGTACATGCCTACTTAGTGCTAGAATTCTTTTCAAAATATAGGCTCAAAACATGCTAAAAATCGATATTTTAAGTGTCCAAAGTCGATATGTGCATGCATCATCTGTACACGTTTATATCTCAAATTCAGGCTCAAAACACCCGAAAATTCGATATTTTTGGGTCCCAGAAGTGATCTGTACATGCCTACTTAGTGCTAGAATATTTTCAAAATATAGGCCCAAAACATGCTAAAAATCGATATTTTAGGTGCCCAAAGTCGATATCTCAAATTCAGGCCCAAAACACCCGAAAATTCGATATTTAGGGGTCCCAGAAGCGATCTGTACATGCCTACTCCGTGTTAGAGTATTTTCAATATACAGGCCCAAAACATACTGAAAATCGATCTTTTAGGTGCCCAAAAGTCGATATGTGGATGCATCTTCTGTACCCGTTTATATTATTAAAATTCAGGCTCAAAACACCCGAAAATTCGATATTTGGGGGTCCCAGTAGCGAACTGTACATGCCTACTCCGTGTTAGAGTATTTTCAAAATACAGGCCCAAAACATACTGAAAATCGATCTTTTAGGTGCCCAAAAGTCGATATGTGCATGCATCTTCAGTAACCGTTTATATCCCAAATTCAACCTCAAAACACCCGAAAATTCGATATTTTGGGATCCCAGAAGCGATCTGTACATGCCTACTCAGTGCTAGAATTTTTTCAAAATATAGGCCCAAAACATGCTAAAAATCGATATTTTAGGTGCGTAAAGTCGATATCTCAAATTCAGGCCCAAAACACCCAAAAATTCGATATTTTTGGGTCCCAGAAGCGATATGTACATGCCTACTCCGTGTTAGAGTATTTTCAATATACAGGCCCAAAACATACTGAAATTCGATCTTTTAGGTGCCCAAAAGTCGATATGTGCATGCATCTTCTGTACCCGTTTATATCCCAAATTCAACCTCAAAACACCCGAAAATTCGATATTTTTGGGTCCCAGAAGTGATCTGTACATGCCTACTTAGTGCTAGAATATTTTCAAAATATAGGCCAAAAACATGCTAAAAATCGATATTTTAGGTGCGTAAAGTCGATATCTCAAATTCAGGCCCAAAACACCCGAAAATTCGATATTTTTGGGTCCCAGAAGCGAACTGTACATGCCTACTCCGTGTTAGAGTATTTTAAAATTACAGGCCCAAAACATACTGAAAATCGATCTTTTAGGTGCCCAAAAGTCGATATGTGCATGCATCTTCTGTACCCGTTTATATCCCAAATTCAGACTCCAAACACCCGAAAATTCGATATTTTTGGGTCCCAGAAGCGATCTGTACATGCCTACTCAGTGCTAGAATTTTTTCAAAATATAGGCCCAAAACATGCTAAAAATCGATATTTTAAGTGTCCAAAGTCAATATGTGCATGCATCATCTGAACCCGTTTATATCTCAAATTCAACCTCAAAACACTCGAAAATTCGATAATTTTTGGGTCACAGAAGCGATCTGTACATGTCTAGTCAGTGCTAGAATGTTTTCAAAATATAGCCTCAAAACATTCTAAAAATCGATATTTTAGGTGCCCAAAGTCAATATGTGCATGCATCTGCTGTACCCGTTTATATCTCAAATTCAGGCTCAATACACCCGAGCATTCGGTATTTTTGGGTCCTAGAAGCGATCTGTACATCCCTACTGCTAGTTAGAATGTTTTCAAGATACAGACCCAAAACATGCTCAAAATCGATATTTTAGCTGCCCAAAAGTCGATATGTGCATGCATCTTCTGTACCCGTTTATATCTCAATTTCAGGCTCAAAACACCCAAAAATTCGTTATTTTTGGGTATCTGAAGCGTTCTGTACATGCCTACTCAGTGCTAGAATTTTTTCAAAATATAGGCTCAAAACATGCTAAAAATCGATATTTTAAGTGTCCAAAGTCGATATGTGCATTCATTATCTGAACCCGTTTATATCTCAAATTCAGGCTCAAAACACCCGAAAATTCTATATTTTGGGGTCCCAGAAGCGATCTGTACATGCCTACTCAGATGCAGGCCCAAAACATGCTGAAAATCGATATTTTAAGTGCCCAAAGTCAACATGTGTATGCATCTTCTGCACTCGTTTATATCTCAAATTCAACCTCAAAACACTCGAAAATTCGATAATTTTGGTTCCCAGAAGCGATCTGTACATGTCTAGTCAGTGCTAGAATGTTTTCAAAATATAGGCTCAAAACATGCTGAAAATTGATATTTTAGGTGCCCAAAGTCAATATGTGCATGCATCTTCTGTACCCGTTTATATCTCAAATTCAGGCTCAATACACCCGAACATTCGGTATTTTTGGGTCCTAGAAGCGATCTGTACATGCCTACTCCTAGTTAGAGTATTTTCAAAATACAGGCCCAAAACATGCTGAAAATCGATATTTTAGGTGCCCAAAGTCAATATGCGCATGCATCTTCTGTACCCGTTTATTTCTCAAATTCAGGCTCAAAACACCCGAAAATTTGATATTTTGAGGTCCCAGAAGCGATCTGTACATTTCTACACCTAGTTAGAATGTTTTCAAGATACAGACCCAAAACATGCTCAAAATCGATATTTTAGGTGCCCAAAAGTCAATATGTGCATGCATCTTCTGTACCCGTTTATATCTCAAATTCAGGCTCAAAACACCCGAAAATTCGATATTTTGGGGTCCCAGAAGCGATCTGTACATGCTTACTCAGTGCTAGAATACTTTCAAAATATAGGCCCAAAACATGCTAAAAATCGATATTTTAGGTGCCCAAAGTCGATATCTCAAATTCAGGCCCAAAACACCCAAAAATTCGATATTTTGGGGTCCCAGAAGCGATCTGTACATGCCTATTCCGTGTTAGAGTATTTTCAATATACAGGCCCAAAACATACTGAAAATCGATATTTTAGGTGATGAAAGTCAATATGTGTATGCATCTTCTGCACAAGTTTATATCCCAAATTCATCCTCAAAACACCCGAAAATTCGATATTTTTGGGTCACAGAAGCGATCTGTACATGCCTACTCAGTGCTAGAATGTTTTCAAAATATAGGCTCAAAACATGCTAAAAATCGATATTTTAAGTGTCCAAAGTCGATATGTGCATGCATCATCTGTACCCGTTTATATCTCAAATTCAGCCTCAAAACACCCGAAATTTCGATATTTTTGGGTCTCAGAAGTGATCTGTACATGCCTACTTAGTGCTAGAATATTTTCAAAATATAGGCCCAAAACATGCTAAAAATCGATATTTTAGGTGCCCAAAGTCGATATCTCAAATTCAGGCCCAAAACACCCGAAAATTCGATATTTGGGGGTCCCAGAAGCGATCTGTACATGCCTACTCCGTGTTAGAGTATTTTCAATATACAGGCCCAAAACATACTGAAAATCGATCTTTTAGGTGCCCAAATGTCGATATGTGGATGCATCTTCTGTACCCGTTTATATTATTAATATTCAGGCTCAAAACACCCGAAAATTCGATATTTTGGGGTCCCAGAAGCGAACTGTACATGCCTACTCCGTGTTAGAGTATTTTCAAAATACACGCCCAAAACATACTGAAAATCGATCTTTTAGGTGCCCAAAAGTCGATATGTGCATGCATCTTCTGTAACCGTTTATATCCCAAATTCAACCTCAAAACACCCAAAAATTCGATATTTTGGGATCCCAGAAGCAATCTGTACATGCCTACTCAGTGCTAGAATTTTTTCAAAATATAGGCCCAAAACATGCTAAAAATCGATATTTTAAGTGTCCAAAGTTGATATGTTCATGCATCATCTGTACCCGTTTATATCTCAAATTCAGGCTCAAAACACCCGAAAATTCGATATTTTGGGGTCCCACAAGTGATCTGTACATGCCTAGTTAGTGCTAGAATATTTTCAAAATATAGGCCCAAAACATGCTAAAAATCGATATTTTAGGTGCCCAAAGTCGATATCTCAAATTCAGGCCCAAAACACCCGAAAATTCGATATTTGGGGGTCCCAGAAGCGAACTGTACATGCCTACTCCGTGTTAGAGTATTTTCAAAATACAGGCCCAAAACATACTGAAAATCGATCATTTTGGTGCCCAAAATTCGATATGTGCATGCATCTTCTGTACCCGTTTATATCTCTAATTCAGGCTCCAAACACCCGAAAATTCGATATTTTGGGGTCCCAGAAGCGATCTGTACATGCCTACTCAGATACAGGCCCAAAACATGCTGAAAATCAATATTTCAGGTGCCCAAATTCAACATGTGTATGGATCTTCTACACTCGTTTATATCTCAAATTCAACCTCAAAATACCCGAAAATTCGATAATTTTGGGTCCCAGAAGCGATCTGTACATGTCTAGTCAGTGCTAGAATGTTTTCAAAATATAGGCTCAAAATATGCTAAAAATCGATATTTTAAGTGTCCAAAGTCGATATGTGCATGCATCTTCTGTACCCGTTTATATCTCAAATTCAGGCTCAAAATACCCTAAAATTCGGTATTTTTGGGTCCTAGAAGAGATCTGAACATGCTTACTCAGTGCTAGAATATTTTCAAAATATAGGCCCAAAACATGCTAAAAATCGATATTTTAGGTGCCCAAAGTCGATATCTCAAATTCAGGCCCTAAACACCCAAAAATTCGATATTTTGGGGTCCCAGAAGCGATATGTACATGCCTACTCCGTGTTAGAGTATTTTCAATATACAGGCCCAAAACATACTGAAATTCGATCTTTTAGGTGCCCAAATGTCGATATGTGCATGCATCTTCTGTACCCGTTTATATCCCAAATTCAACCTCAAAACACCCGAAAATTCGATATTTTTGGGTCCCAGAAGCGATCGGTAGATGCCTACTTAGTGCTAGAATTCCTTTCAAAATATAGGCTAAAAACATGCTAAAAATCGATATTTTAAGTGTCCAAAGTCGATATGTGCATGCATCATCTGTACCCGTTTATATCTCAAATTCAGCCTCAAAACACTTGAAAATTCGATATTTTTGGGTCCCAGAAGTGATCTGTACATGCCTACTTAGTGATAGAATATTTTCAAAATATAGGCCTAAAACATGCTAAAAATCGATATTTTAGGTGCCCAAAGTCGATATCTCAAATTCAGGCCCAAAACACCCGAAAATTCAATATTTTGGGGTCCCAGAAGCGAACTGAACATGCCTACTTAGTGTTAGAGTATTTTCAATATACAGGCCGAAAACATACTGAAAATCGATATTTTAGGTGCCTAAAAGTCGATCTTTTAGGTGCCCAAAAGTCGATATGTGCATGCATTTTCTGTACCCGTTTATATCCCTAATTCAACCTCAAAACACCCGAAAATTCGATATTTTTGGGTCACAGAAGCAATATGTACATGCCTACTCAGTGCTAGAATTTTTTTCAAAATATAGGCTCAAAACATGCTAAAAATCGATATTTTAAGTGTCCAAAGTCAATATGTGCATGCATCATCTGAACCCGTTTATATCTCAAATTCAGGCTCAATACACCCGAACATTCGGTATTTTTGGGTCCTAGAAGCGATTTGTACATCCCTACTCCTAGTTAGAATGTTTTCAAGATACAGACCCAAAACATGCTCAAAATCGATATTTTAGCTGCCCAAAAGTCGATATGTGCATGCATCTTCTGTACACGTTTATATCTCAAATTCTGGCTCCAAACACCCAAAAATTTGATATTTTGGGGTCCCAGAAGCGATCTGTACATGGCTACTCAGATGCAGGCCCAAAACATGCTAAAAATCGATATTTTAAGTGCCCAAAGTCAACATGTGTATGCATCTTCTGCACTCGTTTATATCTCAAATTCAACCTCAAAACACTCGAAAATTCGATAATTTTGGGTCCCAGAAGCGATCTGAACATGTCTAGTCAGTGCTAGAATGTTTTCAAAATATAGGCTCAAAACATGCTGAAAATTGATATTTTAGGTGCCCAAAGTCAATATGTGCATGCATCTTCTGTACCCGTTTATATCTCAAATTCAGGCTCAATACACCCGAACATTCGGTATTTTTGGGTCCTAGAAGCGATCTGTACATGCCTACTCCTAGTTAGAGTATTTTCAATATACAGGCCCAAAACATGCTGAAAATCGATATTTTAGGTGCCCAAAGTCAATATGTGCATGCATCTTCTGTACCCGTTTATTTCTCAAATTCAGGCTCAAAACACCCGAAAATTTGATATTTTGAGGTCCCAGAAGCGATCTGTACATTTCTACACCTAGTTAGAATGTTTTCAAGATACAGACCCAAAACATGCTCAAAATCGACATTTTAGGTGCCCAAAAGTCAATATGTGCATGCATCTTCTGTACCCGTTTATATCTCAAATTCAGGCTCAAAACACACGAAAATTCGATATTTTGGGGTCCCAGAAGCGATCTGTACATGCTTACTCAGTGCTAGAATATTTTCAAAATATAGGCCCAAAACATGCTAAAAATCGATATTTTAGGTGCCCAAAGTCGATATCTCAAATTCAGGCCCAAAACACCCAAAAATTCGATATTTTGGGGTCCCAGAAGCGATCTGTACATGCCTATTCCGTGTTAGAGTATTTTCAATATACAGGCCCAAAACATACTGAAAATCGATATTTTAGGTGATGAAAGTCAATATGTGTATACATCTTCTGCACCAGTTTATATCCCAAATTCAACCTCAAAACACCCGAAAATTCGATATTTTTGGGTCACAGAAGCGATCGGTAGATGCCTACTTAGTGCTAGAATTCCTTTCAAAATATAGGCTCAAAACATGCTAAAAATCGATATTTTAAGTGTCTAAAGTCGATATGTGCATGCATCATCTGTACCCGTTTATATCTCAACTTCAGGCTCAAAACACCCGAAAATTCGATATTTTGGGGTCCCAGAAGTGATCTGTACATGCCTACTCCTAATTAGAGTATTTTCAAAATACAGGCCCAAAACATAATAAAAATCGATATATTAGGTGCCCAAAGTCAATATGTGCATGCATCTTCTGTACCCGTTTATATCTCAAATTCTGGCTCAAAACACCCGAAAATTCGGTATTTTTGGGTCTTAGAAGCGATCTGTACATTTCTACACCTAGTTAGAATATTTTCAAGATACAGACCCAAAACATGCTGAAAATCGATATTTTAGGTGCCCAAAGTCAACATGTGTATGCATCTTCTGCACTCGTTTATATCTCAAATTCTACCTCAAAACACCCGAAAATTCGATAATTTTGGGTCCCAGAAGCGATCTGTACATGTCTAGTCAGTGCTAGAATGTTTTCAAAATATAGGCTCAAAACATGCTAAAAATCGATATTTTAAGTGTCCTAAGTTGATATGTGCATGCATCTTCTGTACCCGTTTATATCTCAAATTCAGGCTCAAATCACCCGAAAATTCGATATTTTTATGTCCCAGAAGCGATCTGTACATGCCTACTCCTAGTTAGAGTATTTTCAAAATACAGGCCCAAAACATGCTGAAAATCGATATATTAGGTGCCCAAAGTCAATATGTGCATGGATCTTCTGTAACCGTTTATATCTCAAATTCAGGCTCAAAACACCCGAAAATTCGATATTTTTGGGTCCCAGAAGCGATCTGTACATGCTTACTCAGTGCTAGAATATTTTCAAAATATAGGCCCAAAACATGCTAAAAATCGATATTTTAGGTGATGAAAGTCAATATGTGTATGCATCTTCTGCACCCGTTTATATCCCAAAATCAACCTCAAAACACCCGAAAATTCGATATTTTTGGGTCCCAGAAGCGATCTGTACATGCCTACTCAGTGCTAGAATTTTTTAAAAATATAGGCTCAAAACATGCTAAAAATCGATATTTTAAGTGTCCAAAGTCGATATATGCACGCATCATCTGTACCCGTTTAATTAAATGTCAAATTCAGGCTCAAAACACCCGAAAATTCGATATTTTGGGGTCCCAGAAGTGATCTGTACATGCCTACTCCTAGTTAGAGTATTTTCAAAATACGAGCCAAAAACATGATAAAAATCGATATATTAGATGCCCAAAGTCAATATGTGCATGCACCTTCAGTACCCGTTTATATCTCAAATTCTGGCTCAAAACACCCGAAAATTCGGTATTTTTGGGTCCTAGAAGCGATCTGTACAACTCTACACCTAGTTAGAATATTTTCAAGATACAGACCCAAAACATGCTCAAAATCGATATTTTAGGTGCATCTTCTGTACCCGTTTATATCCCAAATTCAACCTCAAAACACCATAAAAATCGATATTTTTGGGTCCCAGAAGCGATCTGTACATGCTTACTTAGTGCTAGAATATTTTCAAAATATAGGCCCAAAACATGCTAAAAATCGATATTTTAGGTGCCCAAAGTCAATATGTGCATGCACCTTCAGTACCCGTTTATATCTCGAATTCTGGCTCAAAACACCCGAAAATTCGGTATTTTTGGGTCCTAGAAGCGATCTGTACATCTCTACACCTAGTTAGAATATTTTCAAGATACAGACCCAAAACATGCTCAAAATCGATATTTTAGGTGCCCAAAAGTCAATATGTGCATGCATCTTCTGTACCCGTTTATATCCCAAATTCAACCTCAAAACACCAGAAAAATCGATATTTTTGGGTCCCAGAAGCGATCTGTACATGCCTACTTAGTGCTAGAATATTTTCAAAATATAGGCCCAAAACATGCTAAAAATCGATATTTTAGGTGCCCAAAGTCGATATCTCAAATTCAGGCCCAAAACACCCGAAAATTCGATATTTTGGGGTCCCAGAAGCGAACTGTACATGCCTATTACGTGTTAGAGTATTTTCAAAATACAGGCCTTAGGTGCCCAAAGTCAATATGTGCATGCATCTTCTGTACCCGTTTATATCTCAAATTCAGGCTCAAAACACCTGAAAATTCGGTATTTTTGGGTCCTAGAAGCGATCTGTACATCCCTACTCCTAGATAGAATGTTTTCAAGATACAGACCCAAAACATGCTTAAAATCGATATTTTAAGTGCCCAAAAGTCGATATGTGCATGCATCTTATTTACCCGTTTATATCTCAAATTCAGGTTCAAAACACCCGAAAATTCGATATTTTGGGGTCCCAGAAGCGATCTGTACATGCCTACTCAGTGCTAGAATATTTTCAAAATAAAGGCCCAAAACATGCTAAATATCGATATTTTAGGTGCCCAAAGTCGACATCTCAAATTCAGGACCAAAACACCCAAAAATTCGATATTTTGGGGTCCCAAAAGCGATCTGTACATGCCTACTCAGTGCTAGAATGTTTTCAAAATATAGGCTCAAAACATGCTAAAAATCGATATTTTAAGTGCCCAAAGTCGATATGTGCATGCATCATCTGTACCCGTTTATATATCAATTTCTGGCTCCAAACACCCGAAAATTCGATATTTTGGGGTCCCAGAAGCGATCTGTACATGCCTACTCAGATGCAAGCCCAAAACAAGCTGAAAATCGATATTTTAGGTGCCCAAAGTCAACATGTGTATGCATCTTCTGCACTCGTTTATATCTCAAATTCAACCTCAAAACACCCGAAAATTCGATAATTTTGGGTCCCAGAAGCGATCTGTACATGTCTAGTCAGTGCTAGAATGTTGTCAAAATATAGGCTCAAAACATGCTAAAAATCGATATTTTATGTGCCCATAGTCGATATCTCAAATTCAGGCCCAAAACACCCAAAAATTCGATATTTTGGAGTCCCAGAAGCGATCTGTACATGCCTACTCCGTGTTAGAGTATTACCAATATACAGGCCCAAAACATACTGAAAATCGATCTTTTAGGTGCCCAAAAGTCGATATGTGGATGCATCTTCTGTACACGTTTATATTATTAAAATTCAGGCTCAAAACACCCGAAAATTCGATATTTTGGGGTCCCAGAAGCGAACTGTACATGCCTACTCAGTGCTAGAATGTCTTCAAAATATAGGCTCAAAACATGCTAAAAATCGATATTTTAAGTGTTCAAAGTCGATATGTGCATGCATCATCTGTACCCGTTTATATCTCAAATTCAGGCTCCAAACACCAGAAAATTCGATATTTTGGGGTCCCAGAAGCGATCTGTACATGCCTACTCAGATGCAAGCTCAAAACATGCTGAAAATTGATATTTTAGGTGCCCAAAGTCAATATGTGCATGCATCTTCTGTACCCGTTTATATCTCAAATTCAGGCTCAATACACCCGAACATTCGGTATTTTTGGGTCCTAGAAGCGATCTGTACATGCCTACTCCTAGTTAGAGTATTTTCAAAATACAGGGCCAAAACATGCTGAAAATCGATATTTTAGATGCCCAAAGTCAATATGTGCATGCATCTTCTTTACCCGTTTATTTCTCAAATTCAGTCTCAAAACACCCGAAAATTTGATATTTTGAGGTCCAAGAAGCGATCTGTACATTTCTACACCTAGTTAGAATGTTTTCAAGATACAGACCAAAAACATGATCAAAATCGACATTTTAGGTGCCCAAAAGTCAATATGTGCATGCATCTTCTGTACCCGTTTATATCTCAAATTCAGGCTCAAAATATCCGAAAATTCGATATTTTGGGGTCCCAGAAGTGATCTGTACATGCTTACTTAGTGCTAGAATATTTTCAAAATATAGGCCCAAAACATGCTAAAAATCGATATTTTAGGTGATGAAAGTCAATATGTGTATGCATCTTCTGCACCCGTTTATATACCAAATTCAACCTCAAAACACCCGAAAATTCGATATTTTTGGGTCCCAGAAGCGATCTGTACATGCCTACTCAGTGCTAGAATGTTTTCAAAATATAGGCTCAAAACATGTTAAAAATCGATATTTTAAGTGTCCAAAGTCGATATATGCACGCATCATCTGTACCCGTTTATATCTCAAATTCAGGCTCAAAACACCCGAAAATTCGATATTTTGGGGTCCCAGAAGTGATCTGTACATGCCTACTCCTAGTTAGAGTATTTTCAAAATACGGGCCCAAAACATGATAAAAATCGATATATTAGGTGCCCAAAGTCAATATGTGAATGCACCTTCAGTACCCGTTTATATCTCAAATTCTGGCTCAAAACACCCGAAAATTCGGTATTTTTGGGTCCTAGAAGCGATCTGTACATCTCTACACCTAGTTAGAATATTTTCAAGATACAGACCCAAAACATGCTCAAAATCGATATTTTAGGTGCCCAAAAGTCAATATGTGCATGCATCTACTGTACCTGTTTATATCCCAAATTCAACCTCAAAACACCAGAAAAATCGATATTTTTGGGTCCCAGAAGCGATCTGTACATGCCTACTTAGTGCTAGAATATTTTCAAAATATAGGCCCAAAACATGCTAAAAATCGATATTTTAGGTGCCCAAAGTCGATATCTCAAATTCAGGCCCAAAACACCCGAAAATTCGATATTTTGGGGTCCCAGAAGCGAACTGTACATGCCTATTCCGTGTTAGAGTATTTTCAAAATACAGGCCTTAGGTGCCCAAAGTCAATATGTGCATGCATCTTCTGTACCCGTTTATATCTCAAATTCAGGCTCAAAACACCTGAAAATTCGGTATTTTTGGGTCCTAGAAGCGATCTGTACATCCCTACTCCTAGATAGAATGTTTTCAAGATACAGACCCAAAACATGCTTAAAATCGATATTTTAAGTGCCCAAAAGTCGATATGTGCATGCATCTTATTTACCCGTTTATATCTCAAATTCAGGTTCAAAACACCCGAAAATTCGATATTTTGGGGTCCCAGAAGCGATCTGTACATGCCTACTCAGTGCTAGAATATTTTCAAAATAAAGGCCCAAAACATGCTAAATATCGATATTTTAGGTGCCCAAAGTCGACATCTCAAATTCAGGACCAAAATACCCAAAAATTCGATATTTTGGGGTCCCAAAAGCGATCTGTACATGCCTACTCAGTGCTAGAATGTTTTCAAAATATAGGCTCAAAACATGCTAAAAATCGATATTTTAAGTGCCCAAAGTCGATATGTGCATGCATCATCTGTAACCGTTTATATATCAAATTCTGGCTCCAAACACCCGAAAATTCGATATTTTGGGGTCCCAGAAGCGATCTGTACATGCCTACTCAGATGCAAGCCCAAAACAAGCTGAAAATCGATATTTTAGGTGCCCAAAGTCAACATGTGTATGCATCTTCTGCACTCGTTTATATCTCAAATTCAACCTCAAAACACCCGAAAATTCGATAATTTTGGGTCCCAGAAGCGATCTGTACATGTCTAGTCAGTGCTAGAATGTTGTCAAAATATAGGCTCAAAACATGCTAAAAATCGATATTTTAGGTGCCCATAGTCGATATCTCAAATTCAGGCCCAAAACACCCAAAAATTCGATATTTTGGAGTCCCAGAAGCGATCTGTACATGCCTACTCCGTGTTAGAGTATTACCAATATACAGGCCCAAAACATACTGAAAATCGATCTTTTAGGTGCCCAAAAGTCGATATGTGGATGCATCTTCTGTACACGTTTATATTATTAAAATTCAGGCTCAAAACACCCGAAAATTCGATATTTTGGGGTCCCAGAAGCGAACTGTACATGCCTACTCAGTGCTAGAATGTCTTCAAAATATAGGCTCAAAACATGCTAAAAATCGATATTTTAAGTGTTCAAAGTCGATATGTGCATGCATCATCTGTACCCGTTTATATCTCAAATTCAGGCTCCAAACACCCGAAAATTCGATATTTTGGGGTCCCAGAAGCGATCTGTACATGCCTACTCAGATGCAAGCTCAAAACATGCTGAAAATCGATATTTTATTTGCCCAAAGTCAACATGTGTATGCATCTTCTACACTCGTTTATATCTCAAATTCAACCTCAAAACACCCGAAAATTCGATAATTTTGGGTCCCAGAAGCGATCTGTACATGTCTAGTCAGTGCTAGAATGTTTTCAAAATATAGGCTCAAAACATGCTAAAAATCGATATTTTAAGTGTCCAAAGTCGATATGTACATGCATCTTCTGTACCCGTTTATATCTCAAATTCAGGCTCAAAACACCCGAAAATTCGATATTTTGGGGTCCCAGAAGTGATCTGTACATGCCTACTTAGTGCTAGAATATTTTCAAAATATAGGCCCAAAACATGCTAAAAATCGATATTTTAGGTGCCCAAAGTCGATATCTCAAATTCAGGCCCAAAACACCCGAAAATTCGATATTTGGGGGTCCCAGAAGCGAACTGTACATGCCTACTCCGTGTTAGAGTATTTTCAAAATACAGGCCGAAAACATACTGAAAATCGATCTTTTAGGTGCCCAAAAGTCGATATATAAATGCATCTTCTGTACCCGTTTATATCCCAAATTTAACCTCAAAACACCCGAAAAATCGATATTTTTTGGTCCCAGAAGCGATCTGTACATGCCTACTCAGTGCTAGAATTTTTTCAAAATATAGGCTCAAAACATGCTAAAAATCGATATTTTAAGTGTCCAAAGTCGATATGTGCATGCATCATCTGTACCCGTTTATATCTCAAATTCAGGCTCAAAACACCCGAAAATTCGATATTTTGGGGTCCCAGAAGTAATCTGTACATGCCTACTTAGTGCTAGAATATTTTCAAAACATAGGCCCAAAACATGATAAAAATCGATATTTTAGGTGCCCAAAGTCGATATCTCAAATTCAGGCCCAAAACACCCGAAAATTCGATATTTTGGGGTCCCAGAAGCGAACTGAACATGCCTACTCCGTGTTAGAGTATTTTCAAAATACAGGCCGAAAACATACTGAAAATCGATATTTTAGGTGCCTAAAAGTCGATCTTTTAGGTGCCCAAAAGTCGATATGTGCATGCATTTTCTGTACCCGTTTATATCCCTAATTTAATCTCAAAACACACGAAAATTCGATATTTTTGGGTCCCTGAAGCGATCTGTACATGCTTACTCAGTGCTAGAATTTTTTCAAAATATAGGCTCAAAACATGCTAAAAATCGATATTTTAAGTGTCCAAAGTCGATATGTGCATGCATCATCTGAACCCGTTTATATCTTAAATTCAGGCTCAAAACACCCGAAAATTCGATATTTTTGGGTCCCAGAAGTGATCTGTACATGCCTACTTAGTACTAGAATATTCTCAAAATATAGGCCCAAAACATGCTAAAAATCGATATTTTAGGTGCCCATAGTCGATATCTCAAATTCAGGCTCAAAACACCCGAAAATTCGATATTTTGGAGTCCCAGAAGCGAACTGTACATGCCTACTCCATGTTAGAGTATTTTCAAAATACAGGCCCATAACATACTGAAAATCGACCTTTTAGGTGCCCAAAAGTCGATATGTGCATGCATCTTCTGTACCCATTCATATCTCAAATTCAGGCTCCAAACACCCGAAAATTCGATATTTTGGGGTCCCAGAGGCGATCTGTACATGCCTACTCAGATGCAGGCCCAAAACATGCTGAAAATCGATATTTTAAGTGCCCAAAGTCAACATGTGTATGCATCTTCTGCACTCGTTTATATCTCAAATTCAACCTTAAAACACTCGAAAATTCGATAATTTTTGGGTCACAGAAGCGATCTGTACATGTCTAGTCAGTGCTAGAATGTTTTCAAAATATAGGCTCAAAACATGCTAAAAATCGATATTTTAGGAGCCCAAAGTCAATATGTGCATGCATCTGCTGTACCCGTTCATATCTCAAATTCAGGCTTATTACACCCGAACATTCGGTATTTTTGTATCCCAGAAGCGATCTGTACATCCCTACTCCTAGTTAGAATGTTTTCAAGATACAGACCCAAAACATGCTCAAAATCGATATTTTAGGTGCCCAAAAGTCGATATGTGCATGCATCTTCTGCACCCGTTTATATTTCAAATTCAACCTTAAAACACCCGAAAATTCGATATTTTGGGTCCCAGAAGCGATCTGTACATGCTTACTTAGTGCTAGAATGTTTTCAAAATATAGGCTCAAAACATGATAAAAATCGATATTTTAAGTGTCCAAAGTCGATATGTACATGCATCTTCTGTACCCGTTTATATCTCAAATTCAGGCTGAAAACTCCCGAAAATTCGATATTTTTGGGTCCCAGAAGCGATCTGTACATGCCTACTCAGTGCTAGAATTTTTTCAAAATATAGGCTCAAAACATGCTAAAAATCGATATTTTAAGTGTCCAAAGTCGATATGTGCATGCATCATCTGTACCCGTTTATATCTCAAATTCAGGCTCAAAACACCCGAAAATTCGATATTTTGGGGTCCCAGAAGTGATCTGTACATGCCTACTTAGTGCTAGAATATTTTCAAAATATAGGCCCAAAACATGCTAAAAAATCGATATTTTAGGTGCCCAAAGTCGATATCTCAAATTCAGGCCCAAAACACCCGAAAATTCGATATTTGGGGGTCCCAGAAGCGAACTGTACATGCCTACTCCGTGTTAGAGTATTTTCAAAATACAGGCCCAAAACATACTGAAAATCGATCTTTTAGGTGCCCAAAAGTCGATATATAAATGCATCTTCTGTACCCGTTTATATCCCAAATTTAACTTCAAAACACCCGAAAAATCGATATTTTTTGGTCCCAGAAGTGATCTGTACATGCCTACTTAGTGCTAGAATATTTTCAAAATATAGGCCCAAAACATGCTAAAAAATCGATATTTTAGGTGCCCAAAGTCGATATCTCAAATTCAGGCCCAAAACACCCGAAAATTCGATATTTGGGGGTCCCAGAAGCGAACTGTACATGCCTACTCCGTGTTAGAGTATTTTCAAAATACAGGCCCAAAACATACTGAAAATCGATCTTTTAGGTGCCCAAAAGTCGATATATAAATGCATCTTCTGTACCCGTTTATATCCCAAATTTAACCTCAAAACACCCGAAAAATCGATATTTTTTGGTCCCAGAAGCGATCTGTACATGCCTACTCAGTGTTAGAATTTTTTCAAAATATAGGCTCAAAACATGCTAAAAATCGATATTTTAAGTGTCCAAAGTCGATATGTGCATGCATCATCTGTACCCGTTTATATCTCAAATTCAGGCTCAAAACACCCGAATATTCGATATTTTGGGGTCCCAAAAGTAATCTGTACATGCCTACTTAGTGATAGAATATTTTCAAAACATAGGCCCAAAACATGATAAAAATCGATATTTTAGGTGCCCAAAGTCGATATCTCAAATTCAGGCCCAAAACACCCGAAAATTCGATATTTTGGGGTCCCAGAAGCGAACTGAACATGCCTACTCCGTGTTAGAGTATTTTCAAAATACAGGCCGAAAACATACTGAAAATCGATATTTTAGGTGCCTAAAAGTCGATCTTTTAGGTGCCCAAAAGTCGATATGTGCATGCATTTTCTGTACCCGTTTATATCCCTAATTCAACCTCAAAACACCCGAAAATTCGATATTTTTGGGTCCCTGAAGCGATCTGTACATGCTTACTCAGTGCTAGAATTTTTTCAAAATATAGGCTCAAAACATGCTAAAAATCGATATTTTAAGTGTCCAAAGTCGATATGTGCATGCATCATCTGAACCCGTTTATATCTCAAATTCAGGCTCAAAACACCCGAAAATTCGATATTTTTGGGTCCCAGAAGTGATCTGTACATGCCTACTTAGTGCTAGAATATTTTCAAAATATAGGCCCAAAACATGCTAAAAATCGATATTTTAGGTGCCCATAGTCGATATCTCAAATTCAGGCTCAAAACACCCGAAAATTCGATATTTTGGAGTCCCAGAAGCGAACTGTACATGCCTACTCCATGTTAGAGTATTTTCAAAATACAGGCCCAAAACATACTGAAAAAAGACCTTTTAGGTGCCCAAAAGTCGATATGTGCATGCATCTTCTGCACCCATTCATATCTCAAATTCAGGCTCCAAACACCCGAAAATTCGATATTTTGGGGTCCCAGAAGCGATCTGTACATGCCTACTCAGATGCAGGCCCAAAACATGCTGAAAATCGATATTTTAAGTGCCGAAAGTCAACATGTGTATGCATCTTCTGCTCTCGTTTATATCTCAAATTCAACCTCAAAACACTCGAAAATTCGATAATTTTTGGGTCACAGAAGCGATCTGTACATGTCTAGTCAGTGCTAGAATGTTTTCAAAATATAGGTTCAAAACATGCTAAAAATCGATATTTTAGGTGCCCAAAGTCAATATGTGCATGCATCTGCTGTACCCGTTCATATCTCAAATTCAGGCTTATTACTCCCGAACATTCGGTATTTTTGGATCCCAGAAGCGATCTGTACATCCCTACTCCTAGTTAGAATGTTTTCAAGATACAGACCCAAAACATGCTCAAAATCGATATTTTAGGTGCCCAAAAGTCGATATGTGCATGCATCTTCTGTACCCGTTTATATCTCAAATTCAGGTCCAAAACACCCGAAAATTCGATATTTTGAGGTCCCAGAAGCGATCTGTACTTGCCTACACCGTGTTAGAGTATTTTCAAAATACAGGCCCAAAACAAGCTGAAAATCGATATTTTAGGTGACCAAAGTTAATATGTGTATGCATCTTATGCACCCGTTTATATTTCAAATTCAACCTTAAAACACCCGAAAATTCGATATTTTGGGTCCCAAAATCGATCAGTACATGCCTACTTAGTGCTAGAATGTTTTCAAAATATAGGCTCAAAACATGCTAAAAATCGATATTTTAAGTGTCGAAAGTCGATATGTGCATGCATCATCTGAACCCGTTTATATCTCAAATTCAGGCTCAAAACACCCGAAAATTCGATATTTTGGGGTCCCAAAAGTGATCTGTACATGCCTACTTAGTGCTAGAATATTCTCAAAATATAGGCCCAAAACATGCTAAAAATCGATATTTTAGGTGCCCAAAGTCGATATCTCAAATTTAGGCCCAAAACACCCGAAAATTCGATATTTTGGGGTCCCAGAAGCGAACTGAACATGCCTACTCCGTGTTAGAGTATTTTCAAAATACAGGCCCAAAACAAACTGAAAATAGATCTTTTAGGTGCCCAAAAGTCGATATGTGCATGCATCTTCTGTATCCGTTTATATCTCAAACTCAGACTCCAAACACCCGAAAATTCGATATTTTGGGGTCCCAGAAGCGATCTGTACATGCCTACTTAGTGCTCGAATATTTTCAAAATATAGGCCCAAAACATGCTAAAAATCGATATTTTAGGTGCCCAAAGTCGATATCTCAAATTTAGGCCCAAAACACCCGAAAATTCGATATTTTGGGGTCCCAGAAGCGAACTGTACATGCATACTCCGTGTTAGAGTATTTTCAAAATACAGGCCCAAAACAAACTGAAAATAGATCTTTTAGGTGCCCAAAAGTCGATATGTGCATGCATCTTCTGTATCCGTTTATATCTCAAATTCAGGCTCCAAACACCCGAAAATTCGATATTTTGGGTTTCAGAAGCGATCTGTACATGCCTACTCAGATGCAGGCCCAAAACATGCTGAAAATCGATATTTTAGGTGCCCAAAGTCAACATGTGTATGCATCTTCTGTACCCGTTTATATCTCAAATTCAGGCCCAAAACACCCGAAAATTCGATATTTTGGGGTCCCAGAAGCGAACAGTACATGCCTACTCCGTGTTAGAGTATTTTCAAAATACAGGCCCAAAACATAATGAAAATCGATCTTTTAGGTGCCCAAAAGTCGATATGTGCATGCATCTTCTGTAATCGTTTATATCCCAAATTCAACCTCAAAACACCCGAAAATTCGATTTTTTTGGGTCCTATAAGCGATCTGTACATGCCTACTCAGTGCTAGAATTTTTTCAAAATACAGGCCCAAAACATACTGAAAATCGATCTTTTAGGTGCCCAAAAGTCGATACGTGCATGCATCTTCTGTAACCGTTTATATCCCTAATTCAACCTCAAAACACCCGAAAATTCGATATTTTTGGGTCCCAGAAGCGATCTGTACATGCCTACTCAGTGCTAGAATTTTTTCAAATTATAGGCTCAAAACATGCTAAAAATCGATATTTTAAGTGTCCAAAGTCGATATGTGCATGCATCATCTGTACCTGTTTATATCTCAAATTCAGGCTCAAAACACCCGAAAATTCGATATTTTGGGGTCCCAGAAGTGATCTGTACATGCTTACTTAGTGCTAGAATATTTTCAAAATATAGGCCCAAAACATGCTAAAAATCGATATTTTAGGTGCCCAAAGTCGATATCTCAAATTCAGGCCCAAAACACCCAAAAATTCGATATTTTGTGGTTCCAGAAGCGATCTGTACATGCCTACACCGTGTTAGAGTATTTTCAATATACAGGCCCAAAACATACTGAAAATCGATGTTTTAGGTGCCCAAAAGTCGATATGTGCTTGCATCTTCTGTACCCGTTTATATCCCAAAATTCAACCTCAAAACACCCGAAAATTCGATATTTTTGGGTACCAGAAGCGATCTGTGTATGCCTACTCAGTGCTAGAATGTTTTCATAATATAGGCTCAAAACATGCTAAAAATCGAAATTTTAAGTGTCCAAAGTCGATTTGTGCATGCATCATCTGTACCCGTTTATATCTCAAATTCAGGCTCAAAACTCCCGAACATTCGGTATTATTGGGTCCTAGAAGCGATCTGTACATCCCTACTCCTAGTTAGAATGTTTTCAAGATACAGACCCAAAACATGCTCAAAATCGATATTTTAGGTGCCCAAAAGTCGATATGTGCATGCATCTTCTGTACCCGTTTTTATCTCAAATTCAGGCTCCAAACACCCAAAAATTCGATATTTTGGGGTCCCAGAAGCGATCTGTACATGCTTACTCAGTGCTAGAATATTTTCAAAATATAGGCCCAAAACATGCTAAAAATCGATATTTTAGGTGCCCAAAGTCGATATCTCAAATTCAGACCCAAAACACCCAAAAATTCGATATTTTGGTGTCCCAGAAGCGATCTGTACATGCCTATTCCGTGTTAGAGTATTTTCAATATACAGGCCCAAAACATACTGAAAATCGATCTTTTAGGTGATCAAAAGTCAATATATGCATGCATCTTCTGTACCCGTTTATATCCCAAATTCAACCTCAAAACACCCGAAAATTCGATATTTTTGGGTCCAAGAAGTGATCTGTACATGCCTATTCAGTGCCAGAATTTTTTCAAAATGTAGGCTCAAAACATGCTAAAAATCGATATTTTAAGTGTCCAAAGTCGATATGTGCATGCATCATCTGTACCCGTTTATATCTCAAATTCAGGCTCAAAACACCCGAAAATTCGATATTTTTGGGTCCCAGAAGCGATCTGTACATGCCTACTTAGTGCTAGAATATTTTTTTAAATATAGGCCCAAAACATGCTAAAAATCGATATTCTAGGTGCCCAAAGTCGATATCTCAAATTCAGGCCCAAAACACCCGAAAATTCGATATTTTTGGGTCCCAGAAGCGAACTGTACATGCCTACTCCGTGTTAGAGTATTTTCAAAATACAGGCCCAAAACATACTGAAAATCGATCTTTTAGGTGCCCAAAAGTCGATATGTGCATGCATCTTCTGTACCCGTTTATATCTCAAATTCAGGCTCCAAACACCCAAAAATTCGATATTTTGGGGTCCCAGAAGCGATCTGTACATACCTACTAAGATGCAGGCCCAAAACATGCTGAAAATCGATATTATAGGTGCCCAAAGTCAACATGTGTATGCATCTTCTGCTCTCGTTTATATCTCAAATTCAACCTCAAAACACTCGAAAATTCGATAATTTTGGGTCCCAGAAGCGATCTGTACATGTCTAGTCAGTGCTAGAATGTTTTCAAAATATAGGCTCAAAACATGCTAAAAATCGATATTTTAAGTGTCCAAAGTCGATATGTGCATGCATATTCTGTACCCGTTTATATCTCAAATTCAGGCTCAAAACACCCGAAAATTCGATATTTTGGGGTCCCAGAAGCGATCTGTACATGCTTACTCCGTGTTAGAGTATTTTCAAGGTACAGGCCCAAAACAAGCTGAAAATCGATATTTTAGGTGATGAAAGTCAATATGTGTATGCATCTTCTGCAACCGTTTATATCCCAAATTCAACCTCAAAACACCCGAAAATTCTATATTTTTGGGTCCCAGAAGCGATCTGGACATGCCTACTCAGTGCTAGAATGTTTTCAAAATATAGGCTCAAAACATGCTAAAAATTGATATTTTAAGTGTCCAAAGTCGATATGTGCATGCATCATCTGTACCCGTTTATATCTCAAATTCAGGCTCGAAACACTCGAAAATTCGATATTTTGGGGTCCCAGAAGTGATCTGTACATGCCTACTTAGTGCTCGAATATTTTTCAAAATATAGGCCCATAACATGCTAAAAATCGATATTTTAGGTGCCCAAAGTCGATATCTCAAATTTAGGCCCAAAACACCCGAAAATTCGATATTTTGGGGTCCCAGAAGCGAACTGAACATGCCTACTCCGTGTTAGAGTATTTTCAAAATACAGGCCCAAAACAAACTGAAAATAGATCTTTTAGGTGCCCAAAAGTCGATATGTGCATGCATCTTCTGTATCCGTTTATATCTCAAACTCAGGCTCCAAACACCCGAAAATTCGATATTTTGGGGTCCCAGAAGCGATCTGTACATGCCTACTTAGTGCTCGAATATTTTCAAAATATAGGCCCAAAACATGCTAAAAATCGATATTTTAGGTGCCCAAAGTCGATATCTCAAATTTAGGCCCAAAACACCCGAAAATTCGATATTTTGGGGTCCCAGAAGCGAACTGTACATGCATACTCCGTGTTAGAGTATTTTCAAAATACAGGCCCAAAACAAACTGAAAATAGATCTTTTAGGTGCCCAAAAGTCGATATGTGCATGCATCTTCTGTATCCGTTTATATCTCAAATTCAGGCTCCAAACACCCGAAAATTCGATATTTTGGGTTTCAGAAGCGATCTGTACATGCCTACTCAGATGCAGGCCCAAAACATGCTGAAAATCGATATTTTAGGTGCCCAAAGTCAACATGTGTATGCATCTTCTGTACCCGTTTATATCTCAAATTCAGGCCCAAAACACCCGAAAATTCGATATTTTGTGGTTCCAGAAGCGATCTGTACATGCCTACACCGTGTTAGAGTATTTTCAATATACAGGCCCAAAACATAATGAAAATCGATCTTTTAGGTGCCCAAAGTCGATATCTCAAATTCAGGCCCAAAACACCCAAAAATTCGATATTTTGTGGTTCCAGAAGCGATCTGTACATGCCTACACCGTGTTAGAGTATTTTCAATATACAGGCCCAAAACATACTGAAAATCGATGTTTTAGGTGCCCAAAAGTCGATATGTGCTTGCATCTTCTGTACCCGTTTATATCCCAAAATTCAACCTCAAAACACCCGAAAATTCGATATTTTTGGGTCCCAGAAGCGATCTGTACATGCCTACTCAGTGCTAGAGTATTTTCAAAATACAGAGTCAAAACAAGCTGAAAATCGATATTTTAGGTGATGAAAGTCAATATGTGTATGCATCTTCTGCACCCGTTTATATCCCAAATTCAAGCTCAAAACACCCGAAAATTCGATATTTTTGGGTCCCAGAAGCTATCTGTACATGCCTACTCAGTGCTAGAATGTTTTCAAAATATAGGCTCAAAACATGCTAAAAATCGATATTTTAAGTGTCCAAAGTCGATATGTGCATGCATCATCTGTACCCGTTTATATCTCAAATTCAGGCTCAAAACACCCGAAAATTCGATATTTTGGGGTCCCAGAAGTGATCTGTACATGCCTACTCCTAGTTAGAGTATTTTCAAAATACAGGCCCAAAACATGATAAAAATCGATATATTAGGTGCCCAAAGTCAATATGTGCATGCATCTTCTGTACCCGTTTATATCTCAAATTCTGGCTCAAAACACCCGAAAATTCGGTATTTTTGGGTCCTAGAAGCGATCTGTACATATCTACACCTTGTTAGAATATTTTCAAGATACAGACCCAAAACATGCTCAAAATCGAAATTTTAGGTGCCCAAAAGTCAATATGTGCATGCATCTTCTGTACCTGTTTATATCTCAAATTCAGGCCCAAAACACCCGAAAATTCGATATTTTGGGGTCCCAGAAGTGATCTGTACATGCCTACTTAGTGCTAGAATATTTTCAAAATATAGGCCCAAAACATGCTAAAAATCGATATTTTAGGTGCCCAAAGTCGATATCTCAAATTCAGGCCCAAAACACCCAAAAATTCGATATTTTGTGGTTCCAGAAGCAATCTGTACATGCCTACTCCGTGTTAGAGTATTTTCAATATACAGGCCCAAAACATACTGAAAATCGATCTTTTAGGTGCCCAAAAGTCGATATGTGCATGCATCTTCTGTACCCGTTTATATCCCAAATTCAACCTCAAAACACCTGAAAATTCGATATTTTTGGGTCCCAGAAGCGATCTGTACATACCTACTCAGATGCAGGCCCAAAACATACTGAAAATCGATATTTTAGGTGCCCAAAGTCAACATGTGTATGCATCTTCTGCACTCGTTTATATTTTAAATTCAACCTCAAAATACCCGAAAATTCGATAATTTTGGGTCCCAGAAGCGATCTGTACATGCCTACTCAGTGCTAGAATTTATTCAAAATATAGGCTCAAAACATGCTAAAAATCGATATTTTAAGTGTCCAAAGTCGATATGTGCATGCATCATCTGTACCTGTTTATATCTCAAATTCTGGCTCAAAACACCCGAAAATTCGATATTTTGGGGTCCCAGAAGTGATCTGTACATGCCTACTTAGTGCTAGAATATTTTCAAAATATAGGCCCAAAACATGCTAAAAATCGATATTTTAGGTGCCCAAAGTCGATATCTCAAATTCAGGCCCAAAACACCCAAATATTCGATATTTTTTTGGTTCCAGAAGCGATCTGTACATGCCTACTCCGTGTTAGAGTATTTTCAATATACAGGCCCAAAACATACTGAAAATCGATCTTTTAGGTGCCCAAAAGTCGATATGTGCATGCATCTTCTGTACCCGTTTATATCTCAAATTCAACCTCAAAACACCCGAAAATTCGATATTTTTGGGTCCCAGAAGCGATCTGTACTTGCCTAATCCGTGTTAGAGTATTTTCAATATACAGAGTCAAAACAAGCTGAAAATCGATATTTTAGTTGATGAAAGTCAATATGTGTATGCATCTTCTTCACCCTTTTATATCCCAAATTCAACCTCAAAACACCCGAAAATTCAATATTTTTGGGTCCCAGAAGCGATCTGTACATTCCTACTCAGTGCTAGAATGTTTTCAAAATATAGGCTCAAAACATGCTAAAAATCGATATTTTAAGTGTCCAAAGTCGATATGTGCATACATCATCTGTACCCGTTTATATCTCAAATTCAGGCTCAAAACACCTGAAAATTCGATATTTTGTGGTCCCAGAAGTGATCTGTACATGCCTACTCCTAGTTAGAGTATTTTCAAAATACAGACCCAAAACATGCTCAAAATCGATATTTTAGGTGCCCAAAAGTCAATATGTGCATGCATCTTCTGTACCCGTTTATATCCCAAATTCAACCTCAAAACACCCGAAAATTCGATATTTTTGGGTCCCAGAAGCGATCTGTATATGCCTACTTAGTGCTAGAATATTTTCAAAATATAGGCCCAAAACATGCTAAAAATCGATATTTTAGGTGTCCAAAGTCGATATCTCAAATTCTGGCTCAAAACACCCGAAAATTCGATATTTTGGGGTCCCAGAAGCGAACTGTACATGCCTACTCCGTGTTAGAGTATTTTCAAAATACAGGCCCAAAACATACTGCAAATCGATCTTTTAGGTGCCCAAAAGTCAATATGTGAATGCATCTTCTGTACCCGTTTATATCTCAAATTCAGGCTCCAAACACCCAAAAATTCGATATTTTGGGGTCCCAGAAGCGATCTGTACATACCTACTCAGATGCAAGCCCCAAACATGCTGAAAATCGATATTTTAGGTGCCCAAATTCAAATTGTGTATGCATCTTCTGCACTCGTTTATATCTCAATTTCAACCTCAAAACACCCGAAAATTCGATAATTTTGGGTCCCAGAAGCGATCTGTACATGTCTAGTCAGTGCTAGAATGTTTTCAAAATATAGGCAAAAAACATGCTAAAAATCGATATTTTAAGTGTCCAAAGTCGATATGTGCATGAATCTTCTGTACCCGTTTATATCTCAAATTCAGGCTCAAAACACCCGAAAATTCGATATTTTTGGGTCCTAGAAGCGATCTGTACATGCCTACTACTAGTTAGAGTATTTTCAAAATACAGGCCCAAAACATGCTGAAAATCGATATATTAGGTGCCCAAAGTCAATATGTGCATGCATCTTCTGTACCCGTTTATATCTCAAATTCAGGTTCAAAACACCCGAAAATTCGATATTTTGGGGTCCCAGAAGCGATCTGTACATGCTTACTCAGTGCTAGAATATTTTCAAAATATAGGCCCAAAACATGCTAAAAATCGATATTTTAGTTGCCCAAAGTCGATATCTCAAATTCAGGCCCAAAACACCCAAAAATTCGATATTTTGGGGTCCCAGAAGCGATCTGTACATGCCTACAATGTGTTAGAGTAATTTCAATATACAGGCCCAAAACATTCTGAAAATCGATCTTTTAGGTGCCCAAAAGTCGATATGTGCATGCATCTTCTGTACCCGTTTATATCCCAAATTTAACCTCAAAACACCCGAAAATTCGATATTTTTGGGTCCCAGAAGCGATCTGTACATGCCTACTCAGTGCTAGAATTTTTTCAAAATATAGGCTCAAAACATGCTAAAAATCGATATTTTAAGTGTTCAAAGTCGATATGTGCATGAATCATCTGTACCCGTTTTTTTTCTCAAATTCAGGCTCAAAACACCCGAAAATTCGATATTTTGGGGTCCCAGAAGTGATCTCTACATGCCTACTTAGTGCTAGAATATTTTCAAAATATAGGCCCAAAACATGCTAAAAATCGATATTTTAGGTGCCCAAAGTCGATATCTCAAATTCAGGCCCAAAACACCCGAAAATTCGATATTTGGGGGTCCCAGAAGCGAACTGTACATGCCTACTCCGTATTAGAGTATTTTCAAAATACAGGCCCAAAACATACTGAAAATCGATCGTTTAGGTACCTAAAAGTCAATATATGCATGCATCTTCTGTACCCGTTTATATCTCAAATTCAGGCTCCAAACACCCGAAAATTCGATATTTTGGGGTCCCAGAAGCGATCTGTACTTGCCTACTACGTGTTAGAGTATTTTCAAAATACAGCCCCAAAACAAGCTGAAAATCGATATTTTAGGTGATGAAAGTCAATATGTGTATGCATCTTCTGCACCCGTTTATATCCCAAATTCAACCTCAAAACACCCGAAAATTCGATATTTTTGGGTCCCAGAAGCGATCTGTACATGCCTACTCAGTGCTAGAATGTTTTCAAAATATAGGCTCAAAACATGCTAAAAATCGTTATTTTAAGTGTCCAAAGTCGATATGTGAATGCATCATCTGTACCCGTTTATATCTCAAATTCAGGCTCAAAAAACCCGAAAATTCGATATTTTGGGGTCCCTGAAGTGATCTGTACATGCCTACTTAGTGCTCGAATTTTTCAAAATATAGGCCCAAAACATGCTAAAAATTGATATTTTAGGTGCCCAAAGTCGATATATCAAATTTAGGCCCGAAACACCCGAAAATTCGATATTTTGGGGTCCCAGAAGCGATCTGTACTTGCCTACTCCGTGTTAGAGTATTTTCAAAATACAGGGTCAAAACAAGCTGAAAATCGATATTTTACGTGATGAAAGTCAATATGTGTATGCATCTTCTGCACCCGTTTATATCCCAAATTCAACCTCAAAACACCCGAAAATTCGATATTTTGGGGTCCCAGAAGTGATCTGTACATGCCTACTTAGTGCTAGAATATTTTCAAAATATAGGCCCAAAACATGCTAAAAATCGATATATTAGGTGCCCAAAGTCGATATCTCAAATTCAGGCCCAAAACAACCGAAAATTTGATATTTTGGGGTCCCAGAAGCGAACTTTACATGCCTACTCCGTGTTAGAGTATTTTCAAAATACAGGCCCAAAACATACTGAAAATCGATCTTTTTGTGCGCAAAAGTCGATATGTGCATTCATCTTCTGTAACCGTTTATATCCCAAATTCAACCTCAAAACACCCGAAAATTCGATAATTTTAGGTCCCAGAAGCGATCTGTACATGCCTACTCAGTGCTAGAATTTTTTTCAAAATATAGGCTCAAAACATGCTAAAAATCGATAATTTAAGTGTCCAAAGTCGATATCTGCATGCATCATCTGTACCCGTTTATATCTCAAATTCAGGCTCAAAACACCCGAAAATTCGATATTTTGGGGTCCCAGAAGTGATCTGTACATGCCTACTTAGTGCTAGAATATTTTCAAAATATAGGCCCAAAACATGCTAAACATCGATATCTTAGGTGCCCAAAGTCGATATCTCAAATTCCGGCCCAAAACACCCGAAAATTCGATATTTTGGGGTCCCAGAAGCGAAATGTACATGCCTACTCCGTGTTAGAGCATTTTCAAAATACAGGCCCAAAACATACTGAAAATCGATCTTTTAGGTGCCCAAAAGTCCATATGTGCATGCATCTTCTGTACCCGTTTATATCTCAAATTCATGCTCCAAACACCCGAAAATTCGATATTTTGGGGTCCCAGAAGCGATCTGTACATGCCTACTCAGATGCAGGCCCAAAACATGCTGAAAATCGATATTTTAGGTGATCAAAGTCAACATGTGTATGCATCTTCTGTACTCGTTTATATCTCAAATTCAACCTCAAAACACCCGAAAATTCGATATTTTTGGGTCCCAGAAGCGATCTGTACATGCCTACTCAGTGCTAGAATGTTTTCAAAATATAGGCTCAAAACATGCTAAAAATCGATATTTTAAGTGTCCAAAGTCGATATGTGAATGCATCATCTGTACCCGTTTATATCTCAAATTCAGGCTCAAAAAACCCGAAAATTCGATATTTTGGGGTCCCTGAAGTGATCTGTACATGCCTACTTAGTGCTCGAATTTTTCAAAATATAGGCCCAAAACATGCTAAAAATTGATATTTTAGGTGCCCAAAGTCGATATATCAAATTTAGGCCCGAAACACCCGAAAATTCGATATTTTGGGGTCCCAGAAGCGATCTGTACTTGCCTACTCCGTGTTAGAGTATTTTCAAAATACAGGGTCAAAAGAAGCTGAAAATCGATATTTTACGTGATGAAAGTCAATATGTGTATGCATCTTCTGCACCCGTTTATATCCCAAATTCAACCTCAAAACACCCGAAAATTCGATATTTTGGGGTCCCAGAAGTGATCTGTACATGCCTACTTAGTGCTAGAATATTTTCAAAATATAGGCCCAAAACATGCTAAAAATCGATATATTAGGTGCCCAAAGTCGATATCTCAAATTCAGGCCCAAAACAACCGAAAATTTGATATTTTGGGGTCCCAGAAGCGAACTTTACATGCCTACTCCGTGTTAGAGTATTTTCAATATACAGGCCCAAAACATACTGAAAATCGATCTTTTTGTGCGCAAAAGTCGATATGTGCATTCATCTTCTGTAACCGTTTATATCCCAAATTCAACCTCAAAACACCCGAAAATTCGATAATTTTAGGTCCCAGAAGCGATCTGTACATGCCTACTCAGTGCTAGAATTTTTTTCAAAATATAGGCTCAAAACATGCTAAAAATCGATAATTTAAGTGTCCAAAGTCGATATCTGCATGCATCATCTGTACCCGTTTATATCTCAAATTCAGGCTCAAAACACCCGAAAATTCGATATTTTGGGGTCCCAGAAGTGATCTGTACATGCCTACTTAGTGCTAGAATATTTTCAAAATATAGGCCCAAAACATGCTAAACATCGATATCTTAGGTGCCCAAAGTCGATATCTCAAATTCCGGCCCAAAACACCCGAAAATTCGATATTTTGGGGTCCCAGAAGCGAAATGTACATGCCTACTCCGTGTTAGAGTATTTTCAAAATACAGGCCCAAAACATACTAAAAATCGATCTTTTAGGTGCCCAAAAGTCGATATGTGCATGCATCTTCTGTACCCGTTTATATCTCAAATTCAGGCTCCAAACACCCGAAAATTCGATATTTTGGGGTCCCAGAAGCGATCTGTACATGCCTACTCAGATGCCGGCCCAAAACATGCTGAAAATCGATATTTTAGGTGATCAAAGTCAACATGTGTATGCATCTTCTGTACTCGTTTATATCTCAAATTCAGGCTCAAAACACCCGAAAATTCGATATTTTGGGGTCCCAGAAGTGATCTGTACATGCCTACTTAGTGCTAGAATATTTTCAAAATATAGGCCCAAAACATGCTAAAAATCGATATTTTAGGTGCCCAAAGTCGATATCTCAAATTCAGGCCCAAAACACCCGAAAATTCGATATTTTGGGGTCCCAGAAGCGAACTTTACATGCCTACTCCGTGTTAGAGTATTTTCAAAATACAGGCCCAAAACATACTGAAAATCGATCTTTTAGGTGCGCAAAAGTCTATATGTGCATGCATCTTCTGTAACCGTTTATATCCCAAATTCAACCTCAAAACACCCGAAAATTCGATATTTTGGGGTCCCAGAAGTGATCTGTACATGCCTACTTAGTGCTAGAATATTTTCAAAATATAGGCCCAAAACATGCTAAAAATCGATATTTTTGGTGCCCAAAGTCGATATCTCAAATTCAGGCCCAAAACACCCGAAAATTCGATATTTTGGGGTCCCAGAAGCGATCTGTACATGCCTACTCAAATGCAGGCCCAAAAAATGCTGAAAATCGATAATTTAGGTGCCCAAAGTCAACATGTGTATGCATCTTCTGCACTCGTTTATATCTCAAATTCAACCTCAAAACACCCGAAATTTCGATAATTTTGGGTCCCAGAAGCGATCTGTACATGTCTAGTCAGTGCTAGAATGTTTTCAAAATATAGGCTCAAAACATGCTAAAAATCGATATTTTAAGTGTCCAAAGTCGATATGTGCATTCATCTTCTGTACCCGTTTATATCTCAAATTCAGGCTCCAAACACCCGAAAATTCGATATTTTGGGGTCCCAGAAGCGATCTGTACATGCCTACTCCTAGTTAGAGTATTATCAAAATACAGGCCCAAAACATGCTGAAAATCGATATTTTAGGTGCCCAAAGTCAATATGTGCATGCATCTTCTGTACCCGGTTATATCTCAAATTCAGGCTCAAAACACCCGAAAATTCGGTATATTGGGGTCCCAGAAGCGATCTGTACATGCTTATATTTTCAAAATATAGACCCAAAACATGCTAAAAATCGATATTTTAGGTGCCCAAAGTCGATATCTCAAATTCAGACCCAAAACACCCAAAAATTCGATATTTTGGGGTCCCAGAAGCGATCTGTACATGCCTACTCCGTGTTAGAGTATTTTCAATATACAGGCCCAAATCATACTGAAAATAGATCTTTTAGGTGCCCAAAAGTCGATATGTGCATGCATCTTCTATAACCGTTTATATCCCAAATTCAACCTCAAAACACCCGAAAATTCGATATTTTTGGTACCCAGAAGCGATCTGTACATGTTTACTCAGTGCTAGAATGTTTTCAAGATATAGGCTCAAAACATGCTAAAAATCGATATTTTAAGTGTCCAACGTCGATATGTGCGTGCATCATGTGTACCCGTTTATATCTCAAATTCAGGCTAAAAAAAAAAACGAAAATTCGATATTTTGGGGTCCCAGAAGTGATCTGTACATGCCTACTTAAGGCTAGAATATTTTCAAAATATAGGCCCAAAACATGCTAAAAATCGATATTTTAGGTGCCCAAAGTCGATATCTCAAATTCAGGCCCAAAACACCCGAAAATTTGATATTTTGGGGTCCCAGAAGCGATCTGTACATGCCTACTTCGTGTTAGAGTATTTTCAAAATACAGGCCCAAAACATACTGAAAATCGATCTTTTAGGTGCCCAAAAGTCGATATATGCATGCATCTTCTGTACCCGTTTATATCTCAAATTCAGGCTCCAAACACCCGAAAATTCGATATTTTGGGGACCCAAAAGCGATTTGTACATGCCTACTCAGATGCAGGCCCAAAAAATGCTGAAAATCGATAATTTAGGTGCCCAAAGTCAACATGTGTATGCATCTTCTGCACTCGTTTATATCTCAAATTCAACCTCAAAACACCCGAAATTTCGATAATTTTGGGTCCCAGAAGCGATATGTACATGTTTACTCAGTGCTAGAATGTTTTCAAGATATAGGCTCAAAACATGCTAAAAATCGATATTTTAAGTGTCCAACGTCGATATGTGCGTGCATCATGTGTACCCGTTTATATCTCAAATTCAGGCTCAAAAAACCCGAAAATTCGATATTTTGGGGTCCCAGAAGTGATCTGTACATGCCTACTTAAGGCTAGAATATTTTCAAAATATAGGCCCAAAACATGCTAAAAATCGATATTTTAGGTGCCCAAAGTCGATATCTCAAATTCAGGCCCAAAACACCCGAAAATTTGATATTTTGGGGTCCCAGAAGCGATCTGTACATGCCTACTCAGATGCAGGCCCAAAACATGCTGAAAATCTATATTTTAGGTGCCCAAAGTCAACATGTGTATGCATCTTCTGCACTCGTTTATATCTCAAATTCAACCTCAAAACACCCGAAAATTCGATAATTTTGGGTCCCAGTAGCGATCTGTACATGTCTAGTCAGTGCTAGAATGTTTTCAAAATAAAGGCTCAAAACATGCTAAAAATCGATATTTTAAGTGTCCAAAGTCGATATGTTCATGCATCTTCTGTACCCGTTTAACTCTCAAATTAAGGCTCAAAACACCCGAAAATTCGGTATTTTTGGGGCCTAGAAGTGATCTGTACATCTCTACACCTAGTTAGAATGTTTTCAAGATATAGACCCAAAACATGCTCAAAATCGATATTTTAGGTGCCCAAAAGTCAATATGTGCATGCATCTTCTGTACCCGTTTATATCTCAAATTAAGGCCCAAAACACCCGAAAATTCGAAATTTTGGGGTCCCAGAAGCGATCTGTACATGCTTACTCAGTGCTAGAATATTTTCAAAATATAGGCCCAAAACATGCTAAAAATCGATATTTTAGGTGCCCAAAGTCGATATCTCAAATTCAGGCCCAAAACATCCAAAAATTCGATATGTAGGGTCCCAGAAGCGATCTGTACATGCCTACTCCGTGTTAGAGTATTTTCAATATACAGGTCCTAAACATACTGAAAATCGATCTTTTAGGTGCCCAAAAGTCGATATGTGCATGCATCTTCTGCACCCGTTTATATCCCAAATTCAGGCTCAAAACACCCGAAAATTCGATATTTTTGGGTCCCAGAAGCGATCTGTACATGCCTACTCAGTGCTAGAATGTTTTCAAAATATAGGCTCAAAACATGCTAAAAATTGATATTTTAAGTGTCCAAAGTCGATATGTGCATGCATCATCTGTACCCGTTTATATCTCAAATTCAGGCTCAAAACACCTGAAAATTCGATATTTTGGGGTCCCAGAAGTGATCTGTACATGCCTACTTAGTGCTAGAATATTTTCAAAATATAGGCCCAAAACATGCTAAAAATCGATATTTTAGGTGCCCAAAGTCGATATCTCAAATTCAGGGCCAAAACACCCGAAAATTCGATATTTTGGGGTCCCAGAAGCGAACTTTACATGCCTACTCCGTGTTAGAGTATTTTCAAAATACAGGCCCAAAACATACTGAAAATCGATATTTTAGGTGCCCAAAAGTCGATATGTGCATGCATCTTCTGTAACCGATTATATCCCAAATTCAACTTCAAAACACCCGAAAAATCGATATTTTTGGGTCCCAGAAGCGATCTGTACATGCCTACTCAGTGCTAGAATTTTTTTCAAAATATAGGCTCAAAACATGCTAAAAATCGATAATTTAAGTGTCCAAAGTCGATATGTGCATGCATCATCTGTACCCGTTTATATCTCAAATTCAGGCCCAAAACACCCGAAAATTCGATATTTTGGGGTCCCAGAAGCGAACTGTACATGCCTACTTCGTGTTAGAGTATTTTCAAAATGCAGGCCCAAAACATACTGAAAATCGATCTTTTAGGTGCCCAAAAGTCGATATGTGCATGCATCTTCTGTACCCGTTTATATCTCAAATTCAGGCTCCAAACACCCGAAAATTCGATATTTTGGGGTCCCAGAAGCGATTTGTACATGCCTACTCAGATGCAGGCCCAAAACATGCTGAAAATCGATATTTTAGGTGCCCAAAGTCAACATGTGTATACATCTTTTGCACTCGTTTATATCTCAAATTCAACCTCAAAACACCCGAAAATTAGATAATTATGGGTCCCAGAAGCGATCTGTACATGTCTAGTCAGTGCTAAAATGTTTTCAAAATATAGGCTCAAAACATGCTAAAAATCGATATTTTAAGTGTCCAAAGTCGATATGTGCATTCATCTTCTGTACACGTTTATATCTCAAATTCAGGCTCCAAACACCCTAAAATTCGATATTTTGGGGTCCCAGAAGCGATCTGTACATGCCTACTCCTAGTTAGAGTATTTTCAAAATACAGGCCCAAAACATGCTGAAAATCGATATTTTAGGTGCCCAAAGTCAATATGTGCATGCATCTTCTGTACCCGGTTATATCTCAAATTCAGGCTCAAAACACCCGAAAATTCTGTATATTTGGGTCCCAGAAGCGATCTGTACATGCTTATATTTTCAAAATATAGGCCCAAAACATGCTAAAAATCGATATTTTAGGTGCCCAAAGTCGATATCTCAAATTCAGACCCAAAACACCCAAAAATTCGATATTTTGGGGTCCCATAAGCGATCTGTACATGCCTACTCCGTGTTAGAGTATTTTCAATATACAGGCCCAAAACATACTGAAAATCGATCTTTTAGGTGCCCAAAAGTCGATATGTGCATGCATCTTCTGTACCCGTTTATATCTCAAATTCAACCTCAAAACACCCGAAAATTCGATATTTTTGGGTCCCAGAAGCGATCTGTACTTGCCTAATCCGTGTTAGAGTATTTTCAATATACAGAGTCAAAACAAGCTGAAAATCGATATTTTAGTTGATGAAAGTCAATATGTGTATGCATCTTCTTCACCCTTTTATATCCCAAATTCAACCTCAAAACACCCGAAAATTCAATATTTTTGGGTCCCAGAAGCGATCTGTACATTTCTACTCAGTGCTAGAATGTTTTCAAAATATAGGCTCAAAACATGCTAAAAATCGATATTTTAAGTGTCCAAAGTCGATATGTGCATACATCATCTGTACCCGTTTATATCTCAAATTCAGGCTCAAAACACCTGAAAATTCGATATTTTGGGGTCCCAGAAGTGATCTGTACATGCCTACTCCTAGTTAGAGTATTTTCAAAATACAGACCCAAAACATGCTCAAAATCGATATTTTAGGTGCCCAAAAGTCAATATGTGCATGCATCTTCTGTACCCGTTTATATCCCAAATTCAACCTCAAAACACCCGAAAATTCGATATTTTTGGGTCCCAGAAGCGATCTGTATATGCCTACTTAGTGCTAGAATATTTTCAAAATATAGGCCCAAAACATGCTAAAAATCGATATTTTAGGTGTCCAAAGTCGATATCTCAAATTCTGGCTCAAAACACCCGAAAATTCGATATTTTGGGGTCCCAGAAGCGAACTGTACATGCCTACTCCGTGTTAGAGTATTTTCAAAATACAGGCCCAAAACATACTGCAAATCGATCTTTTAGGTGCCCAAAAGTCAATATGTGAATGCATCTTCTGTACCCGTTTATATCTCAAATTCAGGCTCCAAACAACCAAAAATTCGATATTTTGGGGTCCCAGAAGCGATCTGTACATACCTACTCAGATGCAAGCCCCAAACATGCTGAAAATCGATATTTTAGGTGCCCAAATTCAAATTGTGTATGCATCTTCTGCACTCGTTTATATCTCAATTTCAACCTCAAAACACCCGAAAATTCGATAATTTTGGGTCCCAGAAGCGATCTGTACATGTCTAGTCAGTGCTAGAATGTTTTCAAAATATAGGCAAAAAACATGCTAAAAATCGATATTTTAAGTGTCCAAAGTCGATATGTGCATGAATCTTCTGTACCCGTTTATATCTCAAATTCAGGCTCAAAACACCCGAAAATTCGATATTTTTGGGTCCTAGAAGCGATCTGTACATGCCTACTACTAGTTAGAGTATTTTCAAAATACAGGCCCAAAACATGCTGAAAATCGATATATTAGGTGCCCAAAGTCAATATGTGCATGCATCTTCTGTACCCGTTTATATCTCAAATTCAGGTTCAAAACACCCGAAAATTCGATATTTTGGGGTCCCAGAAGCGATCTGTACATGCTTACTCAGTGCTAGAATATTTTCAAAATATAGGCCCAAAACATGCTAAAAATCGATATTTTAGTTGCCCAAAGTCGATATCTCAAATTCAGGCCCAAAACACCCAAAAATTCGATATTTTGGGGTCCCAGAAGCGATCTGTACATGCCTACAACGTGTTAGAGTAATTTCAATATACAGGCCCAAAACATTCTGAAAATCGATCTTTTAGGTGCCCAAAAGTCGATATGTGCATGCATCTTCTGTACCCGTTTATATCCCAAATTTAACCTCAAAACACCCGAAAATTCGATATTTTTGGGTCCCAGAAGCGATCTGTACATGCCTACTCAGTGCTAGAATTTTTTCAAAATATAGGCTCAAAACATGCTAAAAATCGATATTTTAAGTGTTCAAAGTCGATATGTGCATGAATCATCTGTACCCGTTTTTTTTCTCAAATTCAGGCTCAAAACACCCGAAAATTCGATATTTTGGGGTCCCAGAAGTGATCTCTACATGCCTACTTAGTGCTAGAATATTTTCAAAATATAGGCCCAAAACATGCTAAAAATCGATATTTTAGGTGCCCAAAGTCGATATCTCAAATTCAGGCCCAAAACACCCGAAAATTCGATATTTGGGGGTCCCAGAAGCGAACTGTACATGCCTACTCCGTATTAGAGTATTTTCAAAATACAGGCCCAAAACATACTGAAAATCGATCGTTTAGGTACCTAAAAGTCGATATATGCATGCATCTTCTGTACCCGTTTATATCTCAAATTCAGGCTCCAAACACCCGAAAATTCGATATTTTGGGGTCCCAGAAGCGATCTGTACTTGCCTACTACGTGTTAGAGTATTTTCAAAATACAGCCCCAAAACAAGCTGAAAATCGATATTTTAGGTGATGAAAGTCAATATGTGTATGCATCTTCTGCACCCGTTTATATCCCAAATTCAACCTCAAAACACCCGAAAATTCGATATTTTTGGGTCCCAGAAGCGATCTGTACATGCCTACTCAGTGCTAGAATGTTTTCAAAATATAGGCTCAAAACATGCTAAAAATCGATATTTTAAGTGTCCAAAGTCGATATGTGAATGCATCATCTGTACCCGTTTATATCTCAAATTCAGGCTCAAAAAACCCGAAAATTCGATATTTTGGGGTCCCTGAAGTGATCTGTACATGCCTACTTAGTGCTCGAATTTTTCAAAATATAGGCCCAAAACATGCTAAAAATTGATATTTTAGGTGCCCAAAGTCGATATATCAAATTTAGGCCCGAAACACCCGAAAATTCGATATTTTGGGGTCCCAGAAGCGATCTGTACTTGCCTACTCCGTGTTAGAGTATTTTTAAAATACAGGGTCAAAACAAGCTGAAAATCGATATTTTACGTGATGAAAGTCAATATGTGTATGCATCTTCTGCACCCGTTTATATCCCAAATTCAACCTCAAAACACCCGAAAATTCGATATTTTGGGGTCCCAGAAGTGATCTGTACATGCCTACTTAGTGCTAGAATATTTTCAAAATATAGGCCCAAAACATGCTAAAAATCGATATATTAGGTGCCCAAAGTCGATATCTCAAATTCAGGCCCAAAACAACCGAAAATTTGATATTTTGGGGTCCCAGAAGCGAACTTTACATGCCTACTCCGTGTTAGAGTATTTTCAAAATACAGGCCCAAAACATACTGAAAATCGATCTTTTTGTGCGCAAAAGTCGATATGTGCATTCATCTTCTGTAACCGTTTATATCCCAAATTCAACCTCAAAACACCCGAAAATTCGATAATTTTAGGTCCCAGAAGCGATCTGTACATGCCTACTCAGTGCTAGAATTTTTTTCAAAATATAGGCTCAAAACATGCTAAAAATCGATAATTTAAGTGTCCAAAGTCGATATCTGCATGCATCATCTGTACCCGTTTATATCTCAAATTCAGGCTCAAAACACCCGAAAATTCGATATTTTGGGGTCCCAGAAGTGATCTGTACATGCCTACTTAGTGCTAGAATATTTTCAAAATATAGGCCCAAAACATGCTAAACATCGATATCTTAGGTGCCCAAAGTCGATATCTCAAATTCCGGCCCAAAACACCCGAAAATTCGATATTTTGGGGTCCCAGAAGCGAAATGTACATGCCTACTCCGTGTTAGAGTATTTTCAAAATACAGGCCCAAAACATACTGAAAATCGATCTTTTAGGTGCCCAAAAGTCCATATGTGCATGCATCTTCTGTACCCGTTTATATCTCAAATTCAGGCTCCAAACACCCGAAAATTCGATATTTTGGGGTCCCAGAAGCGATCTGTACATGCCTACTCAGATGCAGGCCCAAAACATGCTGAAAATCGATATTTTAGGTGATCAAAGTCAACATGTGTATGCATCTTCTGTACTCGTTTATATCTCAAATTCAGGCTCAAAACACCCGAAAATTCGATATTTTTGGGTCCCAGAAGCGATCTGTACATGCCTACTCAGTGCTAGAATGTTTTCAAAATATAGGCTCAAAACATGCTAAAAATCGATATTTTAGGTGCCCAAAGTCGATATCTCAAATTCAGGCCCAAAACACCCGAAAATTCGATATTTTGGGGTCCCAGAAGCGAACTTTACATGCCTACTCCGTGTTAGAGTATTTTCAAAATACAGGCCCAAAACATACTGAAAATCGATCTTTTAGGTGCGCAAAAGTCTATATGTGCATGCATCTTCTGTAACCGTTTATATCCCAAATTCAACCTCAAAACACCCGAAAATTCGATATTTTGGGGTCCCAGAAGTGATCTGTACATGCCTACTTAGTGCTAGAATATTTTCAAAATATAGGCCCAAAACATGCTAAAAATCGATATTTTTGGTGCCCAAAGTCGATATCTCAAATTCAGGCCCAAAACACCCGAAAATTCGATATTTTGGGGTCCCAGAAGCGATCTGTACATGCCTACTCAAATGCAGGCCCAAAAAATGCTGAAAATCGATAATTTAGGTGCCCAAAGTCAACATGTGTATGCATCTTCTGCACTCGTTTATATCTCAAATTCAACCTCAAAACACCCGAAATTTCAATAATTTTGGGTCCCAGAAGCGATCTGTACATGTCTAGTCAGTGCTAGAATGTTTTCAAAATATAGGCTCAAAACATGCTAAAAATCGATATTTTAAGTGTCCAAAGTCGATATGTGCATTCATCTTCTGTACCCGTTTATATCTCAAATTCAGGCTCCAAACACCCGAAAATTCGATATTTTGGGGTCCCAAAAGCGATCTGTACATGCCTACTCCTAGTTAGATTATTATCAAAATACAGGCCCAAAACATGCTGAAAATCGATATTTTAGGTGCCCAAAGTCAATATGTGCATGCATCTTCTGTACCCGGTTATATCTCAAATTCAGGCTCAAAACACCCGAAAATTCGGTATATTGGGGTCCCAGAAGCGATCTGTACATGCTTATATTTTCAAAATATAGGCCCAAAACATGCTAAAAATCGATATTTTAGGTGCCCAAAGTCGATATCTCAAATTCATACCCAAAACACCCAAAAATTCGATATTTTGGGGTCCCAGAAGCTATCTGTACATGCCTACTCCGTGTTAGAGTATTTTCAATATACAGACCCAAATCATACTGAAAATAGATCTTTTAGGTGCCCAAAAGTCGATATGTGCATGCATCTTCTATAACCGTTTATATCCCAAATTCAACCTCAAAACACCCGAAAATTCGATATTTTTGGGTCCCAGAAGCGATCTGTACATGTTTACTCAGTGCTAGAATGTTTTCAAGATATAGGCTCAAAACATGCTAAAAATCGATATTTTAAGTGTCCAAAGTCGATATGTGCATGCATCATGTGTACCCGTTTATATCTCAAATTCAGGCTCAAAAAACCCGAAAATTCGATATTTTGGGGTCCCAGAAGTGATCTGTACATGCCTACTTAAGGCTAGAATATTTTCAAAATATAGGCCCAAAACATGCTAAAAATCGATATTTTAGGTGCCCAAAGTCGATATCTCAAATTCAGGCCCAAAACACCCGAAAATTTGATATTTTGGGGTCCCAGAAGCGATCTGTACATGCCTACTCAGATGCAGGCCCAAAACATGCTGAAAATCTATATTTTAGGTGCCCAAAGTCAACATGTGTATGCATCTTCTGCACTCGTTTATATCTCAAATTCAACCTCAAAACACCCGTAATTTCGATAATTTTGGGTCCCAGAAGCGATCTGTACATGTCTAGTCAGTGCTAGAATGTTTTCAAAATATAGGCTCAAAACATGCTAAAAATCGATATTTTAAGTGTCCAAAGTCGATATGTTCATGCATCTTCTGTACCCGTTTAACTCTCAAATTAAGGCTCAAAACACCCGAAAATTCGGTATTTTTGGGGCCTAGAAGTGATCTGTACATCTCTACACCTAGTTAGAATGTTTTCAAGATATAGACCCAAAACATGCTCAAAATCGATATTTTAGGTGCCCAAAAGTCAATATGTGCATGCATCTTCTGTACCCGTTTATATCTCAAATTAAGGCCCAAAACACCCGAAAATTCGAAATTTTGGGGTCCCAGAAGCGATCTGTACATGCTTACTCAGTGCTAGAATATTTTCAAAATATAGGCCCAAAACATGCTAAAAATCGATATTTTAGGTGCCCAAAGTCGATATCTCAAATTCAGGCCCAAAACATCCAAAAATTCGATATGTAGGGTCCCAGAAGCGATCTGTACATGCCTACTCCGTGTTAGAGTATTTTCAATATACAGGTCCTAAACATACTGAAAATCGATCTTTTAGGTGCCCAAAAGTCGATATGTGCATGCATCTTCTGCACCCGTTTATATCCCAAATTCAGGCTCAAAACACCCGAAAATTCGATATTTTTGGGTCCCAGAAGCGATCTGTACATGCCTACTCAGTGCTAGAATGTTTTCAAAATATAGGCTCAAAACATGCTAAAAATTGATATTTTAAGTGTCCAAAGTCGATATGTGCATGCATCATCTGTACCCGTTTATATCTCAAATTCAGGCTCAAAACACCCGAAAATTCGATATTTTGGGGTCCCAGAAGTGATCTGTACATGCCTACTTAGTGCTAGAATATTTTCAAAATATAGGCCCAAAACATGCTAAAAATCGATATTTTAGGTGCCCAAAGTCGATATCTCAAATTCAGGGCCAAAACACCCGAAAATTCGATATTTTGGGGTCCCAGAAGCGAACTTTACATGCCTACTCCGTGTTAGAGTATTTTCAAAATACAGGCCCAAAACATACTGAAAATCGATATTTTAGGTGCCCAAAAGTCGATATGTGCATGCATCTTCTGTAACCGATTATATCCCAAATTCAACTTCAAAACACCCGAAAAATCGATATTTTTGGGTCCCAGAAGCGATCTGTACATGCCTACTCAGTGCTAGAATTTTTTTCAAAATATAGGCTCAAAACATGCTAAAAATCGATAATTTAAGTGTCCAAAGTCGATATGTGCATGCATCATCTGTACCCGTTTATATCTCAAATTCAGGCCCAAAACACCCGAAAATTCGATATTTTGGGGTCCCAGAAGCGAACTGTACATGCCTACTTCGTGTTAGAGTATTTTCAAAATGCAGGCCCAAAACATACTGAAAATCGATCTTTTAGGTGCCCAAAAGTCGATATGTGCATGCATCTTCTGTACCCGTTTATATCTCAAATTCAGGCTCCAAACACCCGAAAATTCGATATTTTGGGGTCCCAGAAGCGATTTGTACATGCCTACTCAGATGCAGGCCCAAAACATGCTGAAAATCGATATTTTAGGTGCCCAAAGTCAACATGTGTATACATCTTTTGCACTCGTTTATATCTCAAATTCAACCTCAAAACACCCGAAAATTAGATAATTATGGGTCCCAGAAGCGATCTGTACATGTCTAGTCAGTGCTAAAATGTTTTCAAAATATAGGCTCAAAACATGCTAAAAATCGATATTTTAAGTGTCCAAAGTCGATATGTGCATTCATCTTCTGTACACGTTTATATCTCAAATTCAGGCTCCAAACACCCTAAAATTCGATATTTTGGGGTCCCAGAAGCGATCTGTACATGCCTACTCCTAGTTAGAGTATTTTCAAAATACAGGCCCAAAACATGCTGAAAATCGATATTTTAGGTGCCCAAAGTCAATATGTGCATGCATCTTCTGTACCCGGTTATATCTCAAATTCAGGCTCAAAACACCCGAAAATTCTGTATATTTAGGTCCCAGAAGCGATCTGTACATGCTTATATTTTCAAAATATAGGCCCAAAACATGCTAAAAATCGATATTTTAGGTGCCCAAAGTCGATATCTCAAATTCAGACCCAAAACACCCAAAAATTCGATATTTTGGGGTCCCATAAGCGATCTGTACATGCCTACTCCGTGTTAGAGTATTTTCAATATACAGGCCCAAATCATACTGAAAATAGATCTTTTAGGTGCCTAAAAGTCGATATGTGCATGCATCTTCTATAACCGTTTATATCCCAAATTCAACCTCAAAACACCAGAAAATTCGATATTTTTGGGTCCCAGAAGCGATCTGTACATGTTTACTCAGTGCTAGAATGTTTTCAAAATATAGGCTCAAAACATGCTAAAAATCGATATTTTAAGTGTCCAAAGTCGATATGTGCATGCATCATGTGTACCCGTTTATATCTCAAATTCAGGCTCAAAACACCCGAAAAATCGATATTTTGGGGTCCCAGAAGTGATCTGTACATGCCTACTTAGTGCTAGAATATTTTCAAAATATAGGCCCAAAACATGCGAAAAATCGATATTTTATGTGCCCAAAGTCGATATCTCAAATTCAGGCCCAAAACACCCGAAAATTCGATTTTTTGGGGTCCCAGAAGCGAACTGTACATGCATACTCCGTGTTAGAGTATTGAAAATACAGGCCCAAAACATACTGAAAATCGATCTTTTATTTGCCCAAAAGTCGATATGTGCATGCATTTTCAGTAACCGTTTATATCTCAAATTCAACCTCAAAACACCCGAAAATTCGATATTAGGGGTCCCAGAAGTGATCTGTACATGCCTTCTTAGTGCTAGAATATTTTCAAAATATAGGCCCAAAACATGCTAAAAATCGATATTTTAGGTGCCCAAAGTCGATATCTCAAATTTAGGCCCGAAACACCCGAAAATTCGATATTTTATGGTCCCTGAAGCGAACTTTACATGCCTACTCCGTGTTAGAGTATTTTCAAAATACAGGCCCAAAACAAACTGAAAATCGATCTTTTAGGTGCCCAAAAGTCGATATGTGCATGCATCTTCTGTACCCGTTTATATCTCAAATTCAGGCTCAAAACACCCGAAAATTCGATATTTTGGGATCCCAGAAGCGAACTGTACATGCCTTCTCCGTGTTAGAGTATTTTCAAAATACAGGCCCAAAACATACTGAAAATCGATCTTTTAGGTGTCCAAAAGTCAATATGTGCATGCATCATCTGTACCCGTTTATATCTCAAATTCAGGCTCAAAACACCCGAAAATTCGATATTTTTGGGTCCCAGAAGCGATCTGTACATGCCTACTCAGATGCATGCCCAAAACATGCTGAAAATCGATATTTTAGGTGCCCAAAGTCAACATGTGTATGCATCTTCTGCACTCGTTTATATCTCAAATTCAACCTCAAAACACCCGAAAATTCGATAATTTTGGGTCCCAGAAGCGATCTGTACCTGTTTAGTCAGTGCTAGAATGTTTTCAAAATATAGGCTCAAAACATGATGAAAATCGATATTTTAGGTGCCCAAAGTCGATATGTGCATGCATCTTCTGTACCCGTTTATATATCAAATTCAGGCTCAAAACACCCGAAAATTCGGTATTTTTGGGTCCTAGAAGCGATCTGTTCATCTCTACACCAAGTTTGATTGTTTTCAAGATAAAGACCCAAAACATGCTCAAAATCGATATTTTAGGTGCCCAAAAGTCAATATGTGCATGCATCTTCAGTACCCGTTTATATCTTAAATTCAGGCTCAAAACACCCGAAAATTCGATATTTTGGGGTCCCAGAAGCGATCTGTACATGCTTACTCAGTGCTAGAATATTTTCAATATATAGGCCCAAAACATGCTAAAAATCGATATTTTAGGTGCCCAAAGTCGATATCTCAAAATCAGTCCCAAAACACCCGAAAATTTGATATTTTGGGGTCCCAGAAGCGATCTGTACATGCCTACTCCGTGTTAGAGTATTTTCAATATACAAGCTCAAAACATACTGAAAATCGATCATTTAGGTACCTAAAAGTCGATATGTGCATGCATCTTCTGTACCCGTTTATATCTCAAATTCAGGCTCCAAACACCCGAAAATTCGATATTTTGTGGTCCCCGAAGCCATCTGTACTTGCCTACTCCGTGTTAGAGTATTTTCAAAATACAGGCCCAATACAAACTGAAAATCGATATTTTAGGTGACGAAAGTAAATATGTGTATGCATCTTCTGCACCCGTTTATATCCCAAATTCAACCTCAAAACACCCGAAAATTCGATATTTTTGGTTCCCAGAAGCGATCTGTACATGCCTACTCAGTACTAGAATGTTTTCAAAATATAGGCTCAAAACATGCTAAAAATCGATATTTTAAGTGTCCAAAGTCGATATGTGCATGCATCAAATGTACCCGTTTATATCTCAAATTCAGGCTCAAAACACCCGAAAATTCGATATTTTGGGGTCCCTGAAGTGATCTGTACATGCCTACTTAGTGCTAGAATATTTTCAAAATATAGGCCCAAAACATGCTAAAAATCGATATTTTAGTTGCCCAAAGTCGATATCTCAAATTCAGGCCCAAAACACCCGAAAATTCGATATTTTGGGGTCCCAGAAACGAACTTTACATGCCTACTCCGTGTTAGAGTATTTTCAAAATACAGGCCCAAAACATACTGAAAATCGATCTTTTAGGTGCGCAAAAGTCGATATGTGCATGCATCTTCTGTAACCGTTTATATCCCAAATTCAACCTCAAAACACCAGAAAATTCGATATTTTTGGGTCCCAGAAGCGATCTGTACATGCCTACTCAGTGCTAGAATTTTTTTCAAAATATAGGCTCAAAACATGCTAAAAATCGATAATTTAAGTGTCCAAAGTCGATATGTGCATGCATCATCTGTACCCGTTTATATCTCAAATTCAGGCTCAAAACACCCGAAAATTCGATATTTTGGGGTCCCAGAAGTGATCTGTACATGCCTACTTAGTGCTAGAATATTTTCATAATATAGGCCCAAAACATGCTAAAAATCGATATTTTAGGTGCCCAAAGTCGATATCTCAAATTCATGCCTAAAACACCCGAAAATTCGATATTTTGGGGTCCCAGAAGCGAACTGTACATGCCTACTTCATGTTAGAATATTTTCAAAATACAAGCCCAAAACATACTGAAAATCGATCTTTTAGGTGCCCAAAAGTCGATATGTGCATGCATCTTCTGTACCCGTTTATATCTCAAATTCAGGCTCCAAACACCCGAAAATTCGCGATTTTGGGGTCCCAGAAGAGATTTGTACATGCCTACTCAGATGCAGGCCCAAAACATGCTGAAAATCGATATTTTAGGTGCCCAAAGTCAACATGTGTATGCATCTTCTGCACTCGTTTATATCTCAAATTCAACCTCAAAACACCCGAAAATTCGATATTTTTGGGTCCCAGAAGCGATCTGTACATGCCTACTCAGTGCTAGAATTTTTTTCAAAATATAGGCTCAAAACATGCTAAAAATCGATAATTTAAGTGTCCAAAGTCGATATGTGCATGCATCATCTGTACCCGTTTATATCTCAAATTCAGGCTCAAAACACCCGAAAATTCGATATTTTGGGGTCCCAGAAGTGATCTGTACATGCCTACTTAGTGCTAGAATATTTTCAAAATATAGGCCCAAAACATGCTAAAAATCGATATTTTAGGTGCCCAAAGTCGATATCTCAAATTCATGCCCAAAACACCCGAAAATTCGATATTTTGGGGTCCCAGAAGCGAACTGTACATGCCTACTTCATGTTAGAATATTTTCAAAATACAAGCCCAAAACATACTGAAAATCGATCTTTTAGGTGCCCAAAAGTCGATATGTGCATGCATCTTCTGTACCCGTTTATATCTCAAATTCAGGCTCCAAACACCCGAAAATTCGCGATTTTGGGGTCCCAGAAGAGATTTGTACATGCCTACTCAGATGCAGGCCCAAAACATGCTGAAAATCGATATTTTAGGTGCCCAAAGTCAACATGTGTATGCATCTTCTGCACTCGTTTATATCTCAAATTCAACCTCAAAACACCCGAAAATTCGATAATTTTGGGTCCCAGAAGCGATCTGTACATGTGTAGTCAGTGCTAGAATGTTTTCAAAATATAGGCTCAAAACATGCTAAAAATCGATATTTTAAGTGTCCAAAGTCGATATGTGCATTCATCATCTGTACCCGTTTATATCTCAAATTCATGCTCAAAACACCCGAAAATTCGATATTTTCGGGTCCCAGAAGTGATCTGTACATGCCTACTTAGTGCTAGAATATTTTCAAAATATAGGCCCAAAACATGCTAAAAATCGATATTTTAGGTGCCCAAAGTCGATATCTCAAATTCAGGCCCAAAACACCCGAAAATTCGATATTTGGGGGTCCCAGAAGCGAACTGTACATGCCTACTTCGTGTTAGAGTATTTTCAAAATACAGGCCCAAAACATACTGAAAATCGATCTTTTAGGTGCCCAAAAGTCGATATGTGCATGCATCTTCTGTACCCGTTTATATCTCAAATTCAGGCTCCAAACACCCGAAAATTCGATATTTTGGGGTCCCAGAAGCGATTTGTACATGCCTACTCAGATGCAGGCCCAAAACATGCTGAAAATCGATATTTTAGGTGCATAAGTCAACATGTGTATACATCTTCTGCACTCGTTTATATCTCAAATTCAACCTCAAAACACCCGAAAATTCGATAATTATGGGTCCCAGAAGCGATCTGTACATGTCTAGTCAGTGCTAAAATGTTTTCAAAATATAGGCTCAAAACATGCTAAAAATCGATATTTTAAGTGTCCAAAGTCGATATGTGCATGCATCTTCTGTACCCGTTTATATCTCAAATTAAGGCTCAAAACACCCGAAAATTCGGTATTTTTGGGTCCTAGAAGCGATCTGTACATCTCTACACCTAGTTAGAATGTTTTCAAGATACAGACCCAAAACATGCTCAAAATTGATATTTTAGGTGCCCAAAAGTCAATATGTGCATGCATCTTCTGTACCCGTTTATATCTCAAATTCAGGCTCAAAACACCCGAAAATTCGATATTTTGGGGTCCCAGAAGCGATCTGTACATGCTTACTCAGTGCTAGAATATTTTCAAAATATAGGCCCAAAACATGCTAAAATCGATATTTTAGGTGCCCAAAGTCGATATCTCAAATTCAGGCCCAAAACATCCAAAAATTCGATATGTAGGGTCCCAGAAGCGATCTGTACATGCCTACTCCGTGTTAGAGTATTTTCAATATACAGGCCCTAAACATACTGAAAATCGATCTTTTAGGTGCCCAAAAGTCGATATGTGCATGCATCTTCTGCACCCGTTTATATCCCAAATTCAACCTCAAAACACCCGAAAATTCGATATTTTTGGTTCCCAGAAGCGATCTGTACATGCCTACTCAGTACTAGAATGTTTTCAAAATATAGGCTCAAAACATGCTAAAAATCGATATTTTAAGTGTCCAAAGTCGATATGTGCATGCATCAAATGTACCCGTTTATATCTCAAATTCAGGCTCAAAACACCCGAAAATTCGATATTTTGGGGTCCCTGAAGTGATCTGTACATGCCTACTTAGTGCTAGAATATTTTCAAAATATAGGCCCAAAACATGCTAAAAATCGATATTTTAGTTGCCCAAAGTCTGTACCAGTTCTGAAGGCTTGAACTCTGGGCAGAACTTGGTAACTTACTTGTATGTAATTCTTGTAGTTGTAGTGTAGTTGTTGTTGTTGTTGTTGTTTTAGGTAACGTGGAAGACGGGGTGCTTTCTTAGGTGATTGACTTCACAAGTTTCTTAAGGCTTAATTTATTAATATGTTCTTATATCTATACAGAGAGTTATATTGATGTGCCTTGTCTTGTCTTATATGGTATTATGTCTCCCTCTATGGAGACAGTTTATAGCCCTTAGGGAGTCAGTGTGGTATCCTAACTCCTAGTGTACCTCCTCTGCTTATATACATTTCAAACTCTATAGTTTACAGAATGGCTAGAGTGTGACTGTGTTGCCTGTGAATGGTCAGTTTGATTCTGTACCTACTTCTCTCTTCTCTCCCTATTTATTCCTTATTCATTTATTCTCCCATTCTCTCTCTCTCTCTGTGAAACTAGAGAGAGGAGGAAGGGGTTAATGGTTTCTGCTATATCCTCTTACCACAACTTGAAGCAGAGAGATGTCATTGGAGACTGGTCAAGCGAGGGTAACTCTGTGTACGTGTATATGTGTGTGTGTTGGACAGAGAGAAAAATGATCTCGGTCAGATCAAGTCACGTCTAGTGAGTGCAGCTGGCTTGTCTGTGTGTATGTATGTATGTATGTGGAATCTGAATCTGTCTGTCAGGTCCCGAAAGGCGAGTCACTGCACGTGTTTGTGTGTGTGTATGGAGTGGTGTGTGTGTGTGTGTGTGTGTGTATGGAGAGAAGGAAGGAAGGACAGCTGTGATGGAGTGTCTAATATCTGTCTGGCTATTAATGACTTTGCCATCTGATCTGTTGTTCCTTCTAGTCTTTGCCTTTGTCCGTACATCGCTCGAACCATGCTACCCTCGCCTGGCCTCCAGGCGATGCTTTATGCTTTATTTAATAGAAGGCCAGTTCACAATGTTGGGTAGGTTACATAGGAACTAAGACATTAACAATGAATACATGTATAGTAACATAAAAATAGACATTAAGACATTGGCACACCATATACTTAAAATTAACATTACCGGTAATACATGAATATAAATACATGAACATGAATACATTGTTACATAAAATTTCATCTTAATTTTAATGTGTTTAGCTAGGTGCATGTTATTGTGTGTATATAATCTAACCTATGCTAAAAATTCACACATTAATGAGGGGGGGGCCTGTGTTGCTATGCTGTAGCTGTGAAATGACAGTCTTGTTCTTTTCAACTCAAGATAATTCAGTATACTTCGATAGTTCTTTTTTTTTTTTTTTTTTTTTTTTTTTTTTTTTTTTTTTTTTTTACAATACAAAAATAGTATTTTAGACTGTCTTATACAATACATAAATTTTATAGTACATGCCAGAAAGATAAGACATGGGATAATAAACATTGGTACCAATTTTTATTTTGATCACTATGTGGAGGAATCAAATGATATAATAAGGATGATTGAATCCTATTCTCATTGAGTAACATAATAGTTTCATTTTGTCTGATACAACTGATAATGAATTAAGAGATGTTAAACAATTCAACTTTAAATGAAATATGTTGAAAAGGTGGAAGAGATTGTGCTATGTTTTCTAGCAAATTATGTTTACTAGGCAAGGTACGATTCCCTTGGATCGTATTTCCTATGAGTCTGCTTCTTTATAGTTGCCTTGAACCATACCATATGTAGGGTGATTAGGGCAAATTAATGTTAATTATGTATTAGCAGGTAAGTATAGATAGTGGAAATTAAAATTGATGATGAAAGAGAGTTTGATTAGTAATAGATATGAATATACATGCATATAGTGCTTGATTAGTAGTACTTATGATTCTAAGCAAGTGGAGATTTTGCATCCTTTGGAGACTTAAATGCAACTTAAATGCAAAGAAATATGCAAGACAAACATATATGAAGATATGCAACAAGGCACTTGAAGTGTTGTGTGTCACTGACGACATCATCACTAAGTATAATACTTATTGGATGAAAATTGAATATTAAATGATTACTTCCATTTTCATAGGGAATTGTAGAAGTGCGTAGTTTGTGAATAACATTTTACTCTTATGGGAATAATAATGAGTATATGATTTTGTATTAAAATACTACGCATGACTGGTTAATAATATTTCATGAAAGAAATAAGGAAGATGAGATTTCATCATTGATTGTACCATTGCATCTCGTAGCTATTGGAGTGGTAATAATATTGTGAGTTGATCTTATCTTACCCGCAGTAAATATTCTCTTAATAAGTGATTGTAATTCCTCTTGAAGTTCCTCACCTGCTATTATTTTTCCGCAAACTCACAGAAATAAATAGAAGCCTAAAAATATGATGTGATTATTTCATATATGTAGTTCATTTCATTCGTTGCTCATATAAACTATCTAAATCGTCTTTAATTTCTGTGCAATGATTTACACTCTAATACAGTATATACCTGTTACTCTATCTTACCTTGATTTGCAAAGGCTTGTCCTGCAACCTTTTATGTATGGGATAATGCTTGTATACCACTATACCTCTAAGCATTACCAAATAGTGCTCATGAAATTTCACTTAAAAATTATCTAAATCACGCTCTGGGCTGTGATGATGGCTCTAAGCCATTATATTTTTTGTTGTATAATAAGCTAGCAATATTACCTGAGTCGCTGAATCCATTCCTAGGGCGCCCAATAGTGAAAGGACACTATAGAATATAATGCACTTACATAGGTAAATTCAGTTGTGTGATACCTGTCAACCAAAACTAGTGTATCATTAAGTATTTTATCTGTAATTACTGCTCAATGGCAGAAATTTTGGTAATAATTCATATATCCAGTAAAGAGTAAGAAATAGTGATCATATCGTTCATCACCAATATTTTATTTATTTTCCTTTTCTTTTCAACTGTTTGATAAAATTGTAAACGAGAGCTCTCGGATTGAAGACGTCATCTTTTGCGGTGTGTACTTCGTCGGAGCCTGTAGCCGCCGCGAGTATAGACATGAAAACCGTTATATAGGTTGATTTGGGCCACATTTGTAAGAAGAAATATTATTTTTCATTGGAAACCGATCGGAGTTTGTGTTTGTAAGTGTTTATTTTATTATCATCAATAGTAGGGATAATATTACGAGGAAGAGGACATTGTTGCTGTTGCAGAGATATTGATTGGTTTTATTTTGGATGTTAGGATTTTTGCGCGCATTTTACCAATTTCTTTATTCTGTTTACATAAACAATATCATCCGCCTGGTAAAATTATTCATTATTATAAGGTTATGCCTACTAAAGACATGACTGTGTGAAGTTCGATCGGGTACCCATTATGTTGGCGATTACGCATTTTTTTTTTTTCTAGCAAGCCTATAATTTGTTTTGTTCTGTCGGCGATCACACATTTTTCTTGCAAGCCGATAAATTGCTTTGTTATGTCGGCGATCACGCATTTTTCTTGCAAGCCGATAAATTGCTTTGTTATGTCGGCGATCACGCATTTTTCTTGCAAGCCGATAAATTGCTTTGTTCATCATGATGAAATTGTGGAAATACAACTCACTGTTGTTCAGCATAGTTGTCCATGTTGTAGCATGGCTTCTTCGTGGCAATTGTTATATCATATGAAAGACGTATCCATACGCCATATAGTATTTCATGTGGAGTTTTTCCTTTTATTTTCGTATTTTGTAGTGGTTATTGACCGTCATATCGATGCAGTCTTCCCATGTGGAGGGATTTTCATTGTTTCTGTGCCATGAAGTACTTCTAGTAGTGTTACGGTTTTGCCGTTTTGTTAACCCATTAGATGCTGGGAAATATGGTAATACAAACGTTTGCTTAATATAGTAGAAATCAGATACCTTTTATAATATCGGGACATGTATATGGTCATATGAATTTGGTTTTAAAATATATGTGCACTTACTTTTGCGGTTTTTCCCTAGTGGTGCCGCCACTAAATCTAGAAAATGGTTAACCATAGGTAAAAACTTATCTGTGTCCTGATTGTAAATTGGTAAGGAAAGTAGATCTATTCCTACTATGTCCCATGATTCGTCCAGGATTAGGGATTCCTGTCATGGAACAGAGGTCCATATGTATGGCCTTGATTTGCATTGTATGTTTCGCACTGAGCGATATATGTGTTTCATCATCTACCCTTAGTTTATGTTAATAGTATATTATATGGAGAGTGGTTAGTTACCTACCTCTCCCAGGATGTCCTTCTGCATTATGATATAAGGGTAATTAATACTGAGGGAATTATTATTTGTTGTATCACTATGTGATTGGTTTGTACGTCACGTTTCCTTAGTTTTCTGTAAATAATATCATCATGAAGGGAAAAGATATTTAAGTGACTGGGTAATTATGGTCCATTATTTTCATCCTCAGGGTTTTTAATGAATATCTTATTACATTCATCATAGAATCCGTTTGCTAATGTTTAGGAACCGTATTAATGTCAAAGTCCATGGGTGTCCTCGGAACTAAAAGGACAAGATAATTGTTTAAGGGATCTGCTACTTTATTTAATCGTCCTGGAAGGTATTTAATATCAATATGTGGGAGAAATTCCTGAGTTGTTAGATTTTATTTGGCTAATTTTCCCGTTAGGGTTTGAGGTTATAGTAAGCCAAGGATCGTTTGATAATTCGCGAAAACTTGTAAAGGATAGCCTAATACGATTTCTCTAAAAGTACGAAGTGCCCATAATATTGCTTAAATTTCCTGTTTTGTTACAGAGTAATGAGTTCCCTGTGCACTTAATATACTCTAAGCATTAGCACATACCTGATATCTACCCATAGCTATCTCTTACATAAGTACAGCGCCTAAGCCTACTGAAGAAGCATCTGTACACTTGATAAAAGTTAATGAATATTTGGGAACGCAATAATTGGAGCTGACATTACTTAACCTTTAATAATTCAAAGCTCAGCTGTTTTTTCTGGCATCCATACAAAATCTCGAGTTGATTATTTAGGGGTTTAGCCACTTGGGAAAAATGTTCTACAAAGATTCTATAATAAGAACATAAACCCAAGAATTATTTTACGTTAGTAGCATTTATTAGGAATAGTGAATACTTTCATTGCTCGTATTTTACCAGATTGTGTATGGAGCACAGTGGCGGTTAATGTATAACCTAAAATTATAATTTCCTGGTTAATAAAATGACACATAGGCAGTTAAAGTTTGAGGCCTACCTAAAGTAATCTCTGGATAAGCTTCTTTATTGTTACTTATTATGAATGTACGTCTATAGAAAATAATCAAATCGTTGAGATTAACGATTATTATTAATATTATTATTAATAACGCCAATACGGAAATTGACCATATGCTGAAATGTGGATGAAACATTACATAACCCAAATGGTCTACGAATGTATTCATAATAACCATGGGAAGTACTAAATGTTGTAATGGGTTGACTTTTATCATCTAATGCTACTTGCCAGTTTCCACTGACCAAGTTTAAGGTGGAGGATATCATAGGCTTTGATTTACCAATGTTAGACAAAACATCTTAAAGGAGGGAGGGGATATTTATCTTTAATTGTAGCATTATTTATTTGTCTGTAATCAATTACTGGCGTAAATTCACCATTATTATTGAAACCAACAACATTGGGTTGTTAAAAGGGGAGTTAGAATTCCTAATAATGCTTTCATCCATCACTACATTTATAATTTTCTTTACAACTTTCTGCCTACTACGAGGTACGGTAGTCTATATGCTTGAAATAAATGGGTTGAGGAGATGTTAGTGTAATGGCATGCTTTATAATGTTGGTTCATCCTAAGGATTCACCAAGTAGGGCAATCGTATTCAATATGTGGCTAGTATGGTGATGAGATTATCACGATAAAGTGGAAAATCGTGTCCACTGACAAAATTTTCTAAGTTGTTCCCTTCTGTGTGACTATCAATTTATCCCTCGGTAAGAACCGATACAATATTTCCTTGTGGTATTGGTCTACCTTCCATCTGTACAGATCACATAGATATGTTCTTTTCTTTACATGCATATTGGTAGATGTTTTATTATTATCAGTGACATTTTCACTGTTTACATTGGGTAAAGTAAATTAATCCCTGATTATATATTATTTTACTAGTTCTATTGAGAATAGAACGGTAGTATGTGGCTGTACATGAGATGGAAGCTTTACCTTCAATTAATGGACGAAATTTGGAGTTAATATAATATTATATGCAGCAATGGCCTTTATGATATTGGAGTTATTTCCCTTATTTTCAATATGTATAGAATTAACATTACATGGACTTATATATTGGCCTGGACAATCCTGTATTGGAATACATTAATTCCTAAAATGTATTATTTTATATTTAGGGTTAATTAATATGGTTTGTTTGATAAGGTATGATAAACCTAGTTTATAATTTTGTATTATATAAAATGCAATATGTATATGGTTAGTTCCCTTGTCTAACCGTACAGGAAGGGTTAAAGTGTCCCTAAGACCTGTAATTTATTGCCTGTCATGGTTGACAATGCTATGTCACTTGTTCAATCTTGGTTTATAAATGCTGCTGTGGAGCTAATTTGCATAATTTGTTAAAGGAATTATCCGATAACAAGGAAACTGCGGCGCCTGTGTCTATCATTAAGGTGGTGTTACTATGTGATACTAGGACAGGGAATTATAGTATATTATTGGTAAATGCGACGACAGGGCCTACAGTTATATTTTCGGGACGTTTTAATATTGTGGCGGTCTCGTTTCATACATCATATTTCGATTGTGCAAGTCCCATTTCATTCTGTTAAGGATCATGCATTCCTCTAAGGAATGCGACTTTGATTCATGTATTTGACTGTATTTATTATTACTTTTCCCTTGATCATTTCCTTTAGTATTATGTAAGTAATAACAATCACTGGTAATATTATTATTTCCGTTACAGTGTTTGCAACGTTTTCCTTGTGATTCCCCTTGAGTAGGTGTGGCATCAAAATTAAAATTCTTCGTCCCCATGGATTGAGTAATCTGTAATTCACGATGTATGATACGAGATTCCTTCGAATTTAAAGTTAGAGACCCTGATAATGCAAGTGCTTTTGCTGGTTCACTTGTATTTATGTTGTCTGCCTTTGTTTTAAACATTCTCTGAACCCATGATAATGAATTATGAATTTTACCATCCCCAAAAACATCAATAAGTGACTGTCTGAACGTAGCATATGACGTTAAATTCTCTGGATCAGAAAAAGCACTTGTAGTTAACATATAGCTGGCTGGACTATCTGGTGCAATATGCTCTCTCACGAATCTTATCTTATGTAAGTCCTGCTCTATATTAGTTTGGTAAAACACATCCTCCAAATGACGCAAGAAGAGATGAATCCCATATCTTGGATTATCTCCCGTGTAATACTTTAAATACTTGTGGGTGGGTAAGCTTGTCATTGTATGCATAGAAGAGGTAGTGGGGTTAGAAGAAGTTGTATGAAGAGCAGAGACAGTAGGAGATTGTGGAGGAGTAGCCATTGTTAGAGAAAATACAGGTTAATATAGTATACCAGATTAAGTTGTTAATGGGGGTAAGGTAGAAGCAGAAAATATACTCGAATGTGTTGGCACCACAAACGAGGCTTAGGGAGGCAGGGAAATCTAGTTTGGAGACTAATGACTCATTATCAGGGATATTCGAAGTTAGTTATGATACCTTTGGATTAATGGGGGAGAATATCTTTACCTTTGTTGTAATTTGGCACTTCTTTTCTTTCTTTCTGGGCTGTAATTGAGGAACCTAATCTATTCTAACATGTTCGTGGACAAGTGAAAAATAATGTAATGTAACATGTAATGTGTACCTACTGTTAGTTGACTCTAGTTGCAACGACGATGACGATGTGGTGAAGAGGCGACGTCGGTGGAGAGGCGAAGCGATTATTAGTTAGCTCGCACACTAACACACTAACAGTCGTTATTGGAGTGAAGATGATGAACGTTGACTTGCCTTTACGAGAGCATTTACGTAACGAGGCGTCAGCGTGGAGGTGATGGAGGTCGTGGCGTTGTCCTGACGAGAGCATTTACGCAGGGACGCCGATATGGTAGTGATGAAGTGATGATTGTTTGTTGTGAAGTAGATGAGGACCCCTTGTAGGTCAGTTGCAGTTATGTTGAAGCAAGTGCCTCTTGTAGGTGAAGAATTTGTGGTTTATCTCCCTCGTTAGAGGTCGTAAGATTATACCCACAGAAGAAATTACTTGAGAGGATTTACAAGTAAATTCCTTCAACTTGTCCTTGAACAATGTTAGTCACTGTACTCCCGTGAAGTCTATACCTTGCAATTTGCCTTATTGCAAAAACACCGCTGCCATCAAATGTACCAGTTCTGAAGGCTTGAACTCTGGGCAGAACTTGGTAACTTACTTGTATGTAATTCTTGTAGTTGTAGTGTAGTTGTTGTTGTTGTTGTTGTTTTAGGTAACGTGGAAGACGGGGTGCTTTCTTAGGTGATTGACTTCACAAGTTTCTTAAGGCTTAATTTATTAATATGTTCTTATATCTATACAGAGAGTTATATTGATGTGCCTTGTCTTGTCTTATATGGTATTATGTCTCCCTCTATGGAGACAGTTTATAGCCCTTAGGGAGTCAGTGTGGTATCCTAACTCCTAGTGTACCTCCTCTGCTTATATACATTTCAAACTCTATAGTTTACAGAATGGCTAGAGTGTGACTGTGTTGCCTGTGAATGGTCAGTTTGATTCTGTACCTACTTCTCTCTTCTCTCCCTATTTATTCCTTATTCAAGTCGATATCTCAAATTCAGGCCCAAAACACCCGAAAATTCGATATTTTGGGGTCCCAGAAACGAACTTTACATGCCTACTCCGTGTTAGAGTATTTTCAAAATACAGGCCCAAAACATACTGAAAATCGATCTTTTAGGTGCGCAAAAGTCGATATGTGCATGCATCTTCTGTAACCGTTTATATCCCAAATTCAACCTCAAAACACCCGAAAATTCGATATATTTGGGTCCCAGAAGCGATCTGTACATGCCTACTCAGTGCTAGAATTTTTTTCAAAATATAGGCTCAAAACATGCTAAAAATCGATAATTTAAGTGTCCAAAGTCGATATGTGCATGCATCATCTGTACCCGTTTATATCTCAAATTCAGGCTCAAAACACCCGAAAATTCGATATTTTGGGGTCCCAGAAGTGATCTGTACATGCCTACTTAGTGCTAGAATATTTTCAAAATATAGGCCCAAAACATGCTAAAAATCGATATTTTAGGTGCCCAAAGTCGATATCTCAAATTCATGCCCAAAACACCCGAAAATTCGATATTTTGGGGTCCCAGAAGCGAACTGTACATGCCTACTTCATGTTAGAATATTTTCAAAATACAAGCCCAAAACATACTGAAAATCGATCTTTTAGGTGCCCAAAAGTCGATATGTGCATGCATCTTCTGTACCCGTTTATATCTCAAATTCAGGCTCCAAACACCCGAAAATTCGCGATTTTGGGGTCCCAGAAGAGATTTGTACTTGCCTACTCAGATGCAGGCCCAAAACATGCTGAAAATCGATATTTTAGGTGCCCAAAGTCAACATGTGTATGCATCTTCTGCACTCGTTTATATCTCAAATTCAACCTCAAAACACCCGAAAATTCGATAATTTTGGGTCCCAGAAGCGATCTGTACATGTCTAGTCAGTGCTAGAATGTTTTCAAAATATAGGCTCAAAACATGCTAAAAATCGATATTTTAAGTGTCCAAAGTCGATATGTGCATTCATCATCTGTACCCGTTTATATCTCAAATTCAGGCTCAAAACACCCGAAAATTCGATATTTTCGGGTCCCAGAAGTGATCTGTACATGCCTACTTAGTGCTAGAATATTTTCAAAATATAGGCCCAAAACATGCTAAAAATCGATATTTTAGGTGCCCAAAGTCGATATCTCAAATTCAGGCCCAAAACACCCGAAAATTCGATATTTGGGGGTCCCAGAAGCGAACTGTACATGCCTACTTCGTGTTAGAGTATTTTCAAAATACAGGCCCAAAACATACTGAAAATCGATCTTTTAGATGCCCAAAAGTCGATATGTGCATGCATCTTCTGTACCCGTTTATATCTCAAATTCAGGCTCCAAACACCCGAAAATTTGATATTTTGGGGTCCCAGAAGCGATTTGTACATGCCTACTCAGATGCAGGCCCAAAACATGCTGAAAATCGATATTTTAGGTGCAAAAGTCAACATGTGTATACATCTTCTGCACTCGTTTATATCTCAAATTCAACCTCAAAACACCCGAAAATTCGATAATTATGGGTCCCAGAAGCGATCTGTACATGTCTAGTCAGTGCTAAAATGTTTTCAAAATATAGGCTCAAAACATGCTAAAAATCGATATTTTAAGTGTCCAAAGTCGATATGTGCATTCATCTTCTGTACCCGTTTATATCTCAAATTCAGGCTCCAAACACCCGAAAATTCGATATTTTGGTGTCCCAGAAGCGATCTGTACATGCCTACTCCTAGTTAGAGTATTTTCAAAATACAGGCCCAAAACATGCTGAAAATCGATATTTTAGGTGCCCAAAGTCAATATGTGCATGCATCTTCTGTACCCGGTTATATCTCAAATTCAGGCTCAAAACACCCGAAAATTCGGTATATTGGGGTCCCAGAAGCGATCTGTACATGCTTATATTTTCAAAATATAGGCCCAAAACATGCTAAAAATCGATATTTTAGGTGCCCAAAGTCGATATCTCAAATTCAGACCCAAAACACCAGAAAATTCGATATTTTGGGGTCCCATAAGCGATCTGTACATGCCTACTCCGTGTTAGAGTATTTTCAATATACAGGCCCAAATCATACTGAAAATAGATCTTTTAGGTGCCCAAAAGTCGATATGTGCATGCATCTTCTATAACCGTTTATATCCCAAATTCAACCTCAAAACACCCGAAAATTCGATATTTTTGGGTCCCAGAAGCGATCTGTACATGTTTACTCAGTGCTAGAATGTTTTCAAAATATAGGCTCAAAACATGCTAAAAATCGATATTTTAAGTGTCCAAAGTCGATATGTGCATGCATCATCTGTACCCGTTTACATCTCAAATTCAGGCTCAAAACACCCGAAAATTCGATATTTTGGGGTCCCAGAAGTGATCTGTACATGCCTACTTAGTGCTAGAATATTTTCAAAATATAGGCCCAAAACATGCTAAAAATCGATATTTTAGGTGCCCAAAGTCGATATCTCAAATTCAGGCCCAAAACACCCGAAAATTTGATATTTTGGGGTCCCAGAAGCGATCTGTACATGCCTACTCAGATGCAGGCCCAAAACATGCTGAAAATCGATATTTTAGGTGCCCAAAGTCAACATGGGTATGCATCTTCTGCACTCGTTTATATCTCAAATTCAACCTCAAAATACCCGAAAATTCGATATTTTGGTGTCCCAGAAGCGATCTGTACATGCTTACTCAGTGCTAGAATATTTTCAAAATATAGGCCCAAAACATGCTAAAATCGATATTTTAGGTGCCCAAAGTCGATATCTCAAATTCAGGCCCAAAACATCCAAAAATTCGATATGTAGGGTCCCAGAAGCGATCTGTACATGCCTACTCCGTGTTAGAGTATTTTCAATATACAGGCCCTAAACATACTGAAAATCGATCTTTTAGGTGCCCAAAAGTCGATATGTGCATGCATCTTCTGCACCCGTTTATATCCCAAATTCAACCTCAAAACACCCGAAAATTCGATATTTTTGGGTCCCAGAAGCGATCTGTACATGCCCACTCAGTACTAGAATGTTTTCAAAATATAGGCTCAAAACATGCTAAAAATCGATATTTTAAGTGTCCAAAGTCGATATGTGCATGCATCAAATGTACCCGTTTATATCTCAAATTCAGGCTCAAAACACCCGAAAATTCGATATTTTGGGGTCCCTGAAGTGATCTGTACATGCCTACTTAGTGCTAGAATATTTTCAAAATATAGGCCCAAAACATGCTAAAAATCGATATTTTAGTTGCCCAAAGTCGATATCTCAAATTCAGGCCCAAAACACCCGAAAATTCGATATTTTGGGGTCCCAGAAACGAACTTTACATGCCTACTCCGTGTTAGAGTATTTTCAAAATACAGGCCCAAAACATACTGAAAATCGATCTTTTAGGTGCGCAAAAGTCGATATGTGCATGCATCTTCTGTAACCGTTTATATCCCAAATTCAACCTCAAAACACCCGAAAATTCAATATTTTTGGGTCCCAGAAGCGATCTGTACATGCCTACTCAGTGCTAGAATTTTTTTCAAAATATAGGCTCAAAACATTCTAAAAATCAATAATTTAAGTGTCCAAAGTCGATATGTGCATGCATCATCTGTACCCGTTTATATCTCAAATTCAGGCTCAAAACACCCGAAAATTCGATATTTTGGGGTCCCAAAAGTGATCTGTACATGCCTACTTAGTGCTAGAATATTTTCAAAATACAGGCCCAAAACATGCTAAAAATCGATATTTTAGGTGCACAAAGTCGATATCTCAAATTCAGGCCCAAAACTCCCGAAAATTCGATATTTTGGGGTCCCAGAAGCGAACTGTACATGCCTACTTCATGTTAGAATATTTTCAAAATACAAGCCCAAAACATACTGAAAATCGATTTTTTAGGTGCCCAAAAGTCGATATGTGCATGCATCTTCCGTACCCGTTTATATCTCAAATTCAGGCTCCAAACACCCGAAAATTCGCGATTTTGGGGTCCCAGAAGAGATTTGTACATGCCTACTCAGATGCAGGCCCAAAACATGCTGAAAATCGATATTTTAGGTGCCCAAAGTCAACATGTGTATGCATCTTCTGCACTCGTTTATATCTCAAATTCAACATCAAAACACCCGAAAATTCGATAGTTTTGGGTCCCAGAAGCGATCTGTACATGTCTAGTCAGTGCTAGAATGTTTTCAAAATATAGGCTCAAAACATGCTAAAAATCGATATTTTAAGTGTCCAAAGTCGATATGTGCATTCATCATCTGTACCCGTTTATATCTCAAATTCATGCTCAAAACACCCGAAAATTCGATATTTTGGGGTCCCAGAAGTGATCTGTACATGCCTACTTAGTGCTAGAATATTTTCAAAATATAGGCCCAAAACATGCTAAAAATCGATATTTTAGGTGCCCAAAGTCGATATCTCAAATTCAGGCCCAAAACACCCGAAAATTCGATATTTGGGGGTCCCAGAAGCGAACTGTACATGCCTACTCCGTGTTAGAGTATTTTCAATATACAGGCCCTAAACATACTGAAAATCGATCTTTTAGGTGCCCAAAAGTCGATATGTGCATGCATCTTCTGCACCCGTTTATATCCCAAATTCAACCTCAAAACACCCGAAAATTCGATATTTTTGGGTCCCAGAAGCGATCTGTACATGCCCACTCAGTACTAGAATGTTTTCAAAATATAGGCTCAAAACATGCTAAAAATCGATATTTTAAGTGTCCAAAGTCGATATGTGCATGCATCAAATGTACCCGTTTATATCTCAAATTCAGGCTCAAAACACCCGAAAATTCGATATTTTGGGGTCCCTGAAGTGATCTGTACATGCCTACTTAGTGCTAGAATATTTTCAAAATATAGGCCCAAAACATGCTAAAAATCGATATTTTAGTTGCCCAAAGTCGATATCTCAAATTCAGGCCCAAAACACCCGAAAATTCGATATTTTGGGCTCCCAGAAACGAACTTTACATGCCTACTCCGTGTTAGAGTATTTTCAAAATACAGGCCCAAAACATACTGAAAATCGATCTTTTAGGTGCGCAAAAGTCGATATGTGCATGCATCTTCTGTAACCGTTTATATCCCAAATTCAACCTCAAAACACCCGAAAATTCAATATTTTTGGGTCCCAGAAGCGATCTGTACATGCCTACTCAGTGCTAGAATTTTTTTCAAAATATAGGCTCAAAACATTCTAAAAATAGATAATTTAAGTGTCCAAAGTCGATATGTGCATGCATCATCTGTACCCGTTTATATCTCAAATTCAGGCTCAAAACACCCGAAAATTCGATATTTTGGGGTCCCAGAAGTGATCTGTACATGCCTACTTAGTGCTAGAATATTTTCAAAATACAGGCCCAAAACATGCTAAAAATCGATATTTTAGGTGCACAAAGTCGATATCTCAAATTCAGGCCCAAAACTCCCGAAAATTCGATATTTTGGGGTCCCAGAAGCGAACTGTACATGCCTACTTCATGTTAGAATATTTTCAAAATACAAGCCCAAAACATACTGAAAATCGATCTTTTAGGTGCCCAAAAGTCGATATGTGCATGCATCTTCCGTACCCGTTTATATCTCAAATTCAGGCTCCAAACACCCGAAAATTCGCGATTTTGGGGTCCCAGAAGAGATTTGTACATGCCTACTCAGATGCAGGCCCAAAACATGCTGAAAATCGATATTTTAGGTGCCCAAAGTCAACATGTGTATGCATCTTCTGCACTCGTTTATATCTCAAATTCAACCTCAAAACACCCGAAAATTCGATAGTTTTGGGTCCCAGAAGCAATCTGTACATGTCTAGTCAGTGCTAGAATGTTTTCAAAATATAGGCTCAAAACATGCTAAAAATCGATATTTTAAGTGTCCAAAGTCGATATGTGCATTCATCATCTGTACCCGTTTATATCTCAAATTCATGCTCAAAACACCCGAAAATTCGATATTTTGGGGTCCCAGAAGCGATCTGTACATGCCTACTTAGTGCTAGAATATTTTCAAAATATAGGCCCAAAACATGCTAAAAATCGATATTTTAGGTGCCCAAAGTCGATATCTCAAATTCAGGCCCAAAACACCCGAAAATTCGATATTTGGGGGTCCCAGAAGCGAACTGTACATGCCTACTTCGTGTTAGAGTATTTTCAAAATACAGGCCCAAAACATACTGAAAATCGATCTTTTAGGTGCCCAAAAGTCGATATGTGCATGCATCTTCTGTACCCGTTTATATCTCAAATTCAGGCTCCAAACACCCGAAAATTCGATATTTTGGGGTCCCAGAAGCGATCTGTACTTGCCTACTCCGTGTTAGAGTATTTTCAAAATACAGGCCCAAAACAAGCTGAAAATCGATATTTTAGGTGATGAAAGTCAATATGTGTATGCATCTTCTGCACCCGTTTATATCCCAAATTCAACCTCAAAACACCCGAAAATTCGATATTTTTGGGTCCCAGAAGCGATCTGTACATGCCTACTCAGTGCTAGAATGTTTTCAAAATATAGGCTCAAAACATGCTAAAAATCGATATTTTAAGTGTCCAAAGTCGATATGTGCATGCATCATCTGTACCCGTTTATATCTCAAATTCAGGCTCAAAACACCCGAAAATTCGATATTTTTGGGTCCCAGAAGTGATCTGTACATGCCTACTTAGTGCTCGAATATTTTCAAAATATAGGCCCAAAACATGCTAAAAATCGATATTTTAGGTGCCCAAAGTCGATATCTCAAATTTAGGCCCGAAACACCCGAAAATTCGATATTTTGGGGTCCCTGAAGCGAACTGTACATGCCTACTCCGTGTTAGAGTATTTTCAAAATACAGGCCCAAAACAAACTGAAAATCGATCTTTTAGGTGCCCAAAAGTCGATATGTGCATGCATCTTCTGTACCCGTTTATATCTCAAATTCAGGCTCAAAACACCCGAAAATTCGATATTTTAGGGTCCCAGAAGCGAACTGTACATGCCTTCTCCGTGTTAGAGTATTTTTAAAATACAGGCCCAAAACATACTGAAAATCGATCTTTTAGGTGTCCAAAAGTCAATATGTGCATGCATCATCTGTACCCGTTTATATCTCAAATTCAGGCTCAAAACACCCGAAAATTCGATATTTTGGGGTCCCAGAAGTGATATCTACATGCCTACTTAGTGCTAGAATATTTTCAAAATATAGGCCCAAAACATGCTAAAAATCGATATTTTAGGTGCCCAAAGTCGATATCTCAAATTCAAGCCCAAAACACCCGAAAATTCGATATTTGGGGGTCCCAGAAGCGAACTGTACATGCCTACTCCGTGTTAGAGTATTTTCAAAATACAGGCCCAAAACATACTGAAAATCGATCACTTAGGTACCTAAAAGTCGATATGTGCATGCATCTTCTGTACCCGTTTATATCTCAAATTCAGGCTCGAAACACCCGAAAATTCGATATTTTGGGGTACCAGAAGCGATCTGTACTTGCCTACTCCGTGTTAGAGTATTTTCAAAATACAGGCCCAAAACAAGCTGAAAATCGATATTTTAGGTGATGAAAGTCAATATGTGTATGCATCTTCTGCACCCGTTTATATCCCAAATTCAACCTCAAAACACCCGAAAATTCGATATTTTTGGGTCCCAGAAGCGATCTGTACATGCCTACTTAGTGCTAGAATGTTTTCAAAATATAGGCTCAAAACATGCTAAAAATCGATATTTTAAGTGTCCAAAGTCGATATGTGCATGCATCATCTGTACCCGTTTATATCTCAGATTCAGGCTCAAAACACCCGAAAATTCGATATTTTGTGGTCCCAGAAGTGATCTGTACATGCCTACTTAGTGCTCGAATATTTTCAAAATATAGGCCCAAAATATGCTAAAAATCGATATTTTAGGTGCCCAAAGTCGATATCTCAAATTTAGGCCCGAAACACCCGAAAATTCGATATTTTGGGGTCCATGAAGCGAACTGTACATGCCTACTCCGTGTTAGAGTATTTTCAAAATACAGGCCCAAAACAAACTGAAAATCGATCTTTTAGGTGCCCAAAAGTCGATATGTGCATGCATCTTCTGTACCCGTTTATATCTCAAATTCAGGCTCCAAACACCCGAAAATTCGATATTTTTGGGTCCCAGAAGCGATCTGTACATGCCTACTCAGATGCATGCCCAAAACATGCTGAAAATCGATATTTTAGGTGCCCAAAGTCAACATGTGTATGCATCTTCTGCACTCATTTATATCTCAAATTCAACCTCAAAACACCCGAAAATTCGATAATTTTGGGTCCCAGAAGCGATCTGTACCTGTTTAGTCAGTGCTAGAATGTTTTCAAAATATAGGCTCAAAACATGCTAAAAATCGATATTTTAAGTGTCCAAAGTCGATATGTGCATGCATCATCTGTACCCGTTTATATCTCAAATTCAGGCTCAAAACACCCGAAAATTCGATATTATTGGGTCACGGAAGCGATCTGTACATGCCTACTCCTAGTTAGAGTATTTTCAAAATACAGGCCCAAAACATGATGAAAATCGATATTTTAGGTGCCCAAAGTCGATATGTGCATGCATCTTCTGTACCCGTTTATATATCAAATTCAGGCTCAAAACACCCGAAAATTCGGTATTTTTGGGTCCTAGAAGCGATCTGTTCATCTCTACACCAAGTTTGAATGTTTTCAAGATAAAGACCCAAAACATGCTCAAAATCGATATTTTAGATGCCCAAAAGTCAATATGTGCATGCATCTTCTGTACCCGTTTATATCTTAAATTCAGGCTCAAAACACCCGAAAATTCGATATTTTGGGGTCCCAGAAGCGATCTGTACATGCTTACTCATTGCTAGAATATTTTCAATATATAGGCCCAAAACATGCTAAAAATCGATATTTTAGGTGCCCAAAGTCGATATCTCAAAATCAGGCCCAAAACACCCGAAAATTTGATATTTTGGGGTCCCAGAAGTGATCTGTACATGCCTACTCCGTGTTAGAGTATTTTCAATATACAGGCTCAAAACATACTGAAAATCGATCATTTAGGTACCTAAAAGTCGATATGTGCATGCATCTTCTGTACCCGTTTATATCTCAAATTCAGGCTCCAAACACCCGAAAATTCGATATTTTGTGGTCCCCGAAGCGATCTGTACTTGCCTACTCCGTGTTAGAGTATTTTCAAAATACAGGCCCAATACAAACTGAAAATCGATATTTTAGGTGACGAAAGTCAATATGTGTATGCATCTTCTGCACCCGTTTATATCCCAAATTCAACCTCAAAACACCGAAAATTCGATATTTTGGGGTCCCAGAAGTGATCTGTACATGCCTACTTAATGCTAGAATATTTTCAAAATATAGGCCCAAAACATGCTAAAAATCGATATTTTAGGTGCCCAAAGTCGATATCTCAAATTCAGGCTCAAAACACCCGAAAATTTGATATTTTGGGGTCCCAGAAGCGATCTGTACATGCCTACTCAGATGCAGGCCCAAAACATGCTGAAAATCGATATTTTAGGTGCCCAAAGTCAACATACGGAATGAATCTTCTGTCTCTTTATATATCAAATTCAACATCAAAACACCCGAAAATTCGATAATTTTGGGTCACAGAAGCGATCTGTACATGTCTAGTCAGTGCTAGAATGTTTTCAAAATATAGGGTCAAAACATGCTAAAAATCGATATTTTAAGTGTCCAAAGTCGATATGTGCATGCATCTTCTGTACCCGTTTATATCTCAAATTAAGGCTCAAAACACCCGAAAATTCTTTATTTTTGGGTCCTAGAAGCGATCTGTACATCTCTACACCTAGTTAGAATGTTCTCAAGATACAGACCCAAAACATGCTCAAAATTGATATTTTAGGTGCCCAAAAGTCAATATGTGCATGCATCTTCTGTACCCGTTTATATCTCGAATTCAGGCTCAAAACACCCGAAAATTCGATATTTTGGGGTCCCAGAAGCGATCTGTACATGCTTACTCAGTGCTAGAATATTTTCAAAATATAGGCCCAAAACATGCTAAAATCGATATTTTAGGTGCCCAAAGTCGATATCTCAAATTCAGGCCCAAAACATCCAAAAATTCGATATGTAGGGTCCTAGAAGCGATCTGTACATGCCTACTCCGTGTTAGAGTATTTTCAATATACAGGCCCTAAACATACTGAAAATCGATCTTTTAGGTGCCCAAAAGTCGATATGTGCATGCATCTTCTGCACCCGTTTATATCCCAAATTCAACCTCAAAACACCCGAAAATTCGATATTTTTGGGTCCCAGAAGCGATCTGTACATGCCTACTCAGTGCTAGAATGTTTTCAAAATATAGGCTCAAAACATGCTAAAAATCGATATTTTAAGTGTCCAAAGTCGATATGTGCATGCATCAAATGTACCCGTTTATATCTCAAATTCAGGTTCAAAACACCCGAAAATTCGATATTTTGGGGTCCCTGAAGTGATCTGTACATGCCTACTTAGTGCTAGAATATTTTCAAAATATAGGCCCAAAACATGCTAAAAATCGATATTTTAGGTGCCCAAAGTCGATATCTCAAATTCAGGCCCAAAACACCCGAAAATTCGATATTTTGGGGTCCCAGAAACGAACTTTACATGCCTACTCCGTGTTAGAGTATTTTCAAAATACAGGCCCAAAACATACTGAAAATCGATCTTTTAGGTGCGCAAAAGTCGATATGTGCATGCATCTTCTGTAACCGTTTATATCCCAAATTCAACCTCAAAACACCCGAAAATTCGATATTTTTGGGTCCCAGAAGCGATCTGTACATGCCTACTCAGTGCTAGAATTTTTTTCAAAATATAGGCTCAAAACATGCTAAAAATCGATAATTTAAGTGTCCAAAGTCGATATGTGCATGCATCATCTGTACCCGTTTATATCTCAAATTCAGGCTCAAAACACCCGAAAATTCGATATTTTGGGGTCCCAGAAGTGATCTGTACATGCCTACTTAGTGCTAGAATATTATCAAAATATAGGCCCAAAACATGCTAAAAATCGATATTTTAGGTGCCCAAAGTCGATATCTCAAATTCAGGCCCAAAACACCCGAAAATTCGATATTTTGGGGTCCCAGAAGCGAACTGTACATGCCTACTTCATGTTAGAATATTTTCAAAATACAAGCCCAAAACATACTGAAAATCGATCTTTTAGGTGCCCAAAAGTCGATATGTGCATGCATCTTCTGTACCCGTTTATATCTCAAATTCAGGCACCAAACACCCGAAAATTCGAGATTTTGGGGTCCCAGAAGCGATTTGTACATGCCTACTCAGATGCAGGCCCAAAACATGCTGAAAATCGATATTTTAGGTGCCCAAAGTCAACATGTGTATGCATCTTCTGCACTCGTTTATATCTCAAATTCAACCTCAAAACACCCGAAAATTCGATAATTTTGGGTCACAGAAGCGATCTGTACATGTATAGTCAGTGCTAGAATGTTTTCAAAATATAGGGTTAAAACATGCTAAAAATCGATATTTTAAGTGTCCAAAGTCGATATGTGCATGCATCTTCTGTACCCGTATATATCTCAAATTAAGGCTCAAAACACCCGAAAATTCGGTATTTTTGGGTCCTAGAAGCGATCTGTACATCTCTACACCTAGTTAGAATGTTTTCAAGATACAGACCCAAAACATGCTCAAAATCGATATTTTAGGTGCCCAAAAGTCAATATGTGCATTCATCTTCTGTACCCGTTTATATCTCAAATTCAGGCTCAAAACACCCGAAAATTCGATATTATGGGGTCCCAGAAGCGATCTGTACATGCTTACTCGGTGCTAGAATATTTTCAAAATATAGGCCCAAAACATGCTAAAAATCGATATTTTAGGTGCCCAAAGTCGATATCTCAAATTCAAGCCCAAAACATCCAAAAATTCGATATGTATGGTCCCAGAAGCGATCTGTACATGCCTACTCCGTGTTAGAGTATTTTCAATATACAGGCCCAAATCATACTGAAAATAGATCTTTTAGGTGCCCAAAAGTCGATATGTGCATGCATCTTCTGTACCCGTTTATATATCAAATTCAGGCTCCAAACACCCGAAAATTCGATATTTTGGGGTCCCAGAAGTGATCTGTACATGCCTACTTAGTGCTAGAATATTTTCAAAACATAGGCTAAAAACAAGGTAAAAATCGATATTTTAGGTGCCCAAAGTCGATATCTCAAATTCAGGCCTAAAACACCCGAAAATTCGATATTTTGGGGTCCCAGAAGTGATCTGTACATGCCTACTCAGTGCTAGAATGTTTTCAAAATATAGGCTCAAAACATGCTAAAAATCGATATTTTAAGTGTCCAAAGTCGATATGTGCATGCATCAAATGTACCCGTTTATATCTCAAATTCAGGCTCAAAACACCCGAAAATTCGATATTTTGGGGTCCCTGAAGTGATCTGTACATGCCTACACCTAGTTAGAGTATTTTCAATATACAGGCCCAAAACATGCTGAAAATCGATATTTTAGGTGCCCAAAGTCAATATGTGCATGCATCTTCTGTACCCGGTTATATCTCAAATTCAGGCCTAAAACACCCGAGAATTCGGTATATTGGGGTCCCAGAAGCGATCGGTACATGCTTATATTTTCAAAATATAGGCCCAAAACATGCTAAAAATCGATATTTTAGGTGCCCAAAGTCGATATCTCAAATTCAGACCCAAAACACCCCAAAATTCGATATTTTGGGGTCCCAGAAGCGATCTGTACATGCCTACTCCGTGTTAGAGTATTTTCAATATACAGGCCCAAATCATACTGAAAATAGATCTTTTAGGTGCCCAAAAGTCGATATGTGCATGCATCTTCTATAACCGTTTATATCCCAAATTCAACTTCAAAACACCCGAAAATTCGTTATTTTTGGGTCCCAGAAGCGATATGTACATGTCTACTCAGTGCTAGAATTTTTTCAAAATATAGGCTCAAAACATGCTAAAAATCGATATTTTAAGTGTCCGAAGTCGATATGTGCATGCATCATCTGTACCCGTTTATATCTCAAATTCAGGCTCAAAACACCCGAAAATTCGATATTTTGGGGTCCCAGAAGTGATCTGTACATGCCTACTTAGTGCTAGAATATTTTCAAAATATAGGCTAAAAACATGCTTAAAAATCGATATTTTAGGTGCCCAAAGTCGATATCTCAAATTCAGGCCCAAAACACCCGAAAATTCGATATTTTGGGGTCCCAGAAGCGAACTGTACATGCCTACTCCGTGTTAGAGTATTTTCAAAATACTGGCCCAAACATACTGAAAATCGATCTTTTATTTGACCAAAAGTCGATATGTGCATGCATCTTCAGTAACCGTTTATATCTCAAATTCAACCTCAAAACACCCGAAAATTCGATATTTTTGGGTCCCAGAAGCGATCTGTACATGCCTACTCAGTGCTAGAATTTTTTCAAAATATAGGCTCAAAACATGCTAAAAATTGATATTTTAAGTGTCCAAAGTCGATATGTGCATGCATCATCTGTACCCGTTTATATCTCAAATTCAGGCTCAAAACACCCGTAAATTCGATATTTTGGGGTCCCAGAAGTGATCTGTACATGAATACTTAGTGCTAGAATATTTTCAAAATATAGGCCCAAAACATGCTAAAAATCGATATTTTAGGTGCCCAAAGTCGATATCTCAAATTCAGGCCCAAAACACCCGAAAATTCGATATTTTGGGGTCCCAGAAGCGAACTGTACATGCCTACTTCGTGTTAGAATATTTTCAAAATACAGGCCCAAAACATACTGAAAATCGATCTTTTAGGTGCCCAAAAGTCGATATGTGCATGCATCTTCTGTACCCGTTCATATCTCAAATTCAGGCTCCAAACACCCGAAAATTCGAGATTTTGGGGTCCCAGAAGCGATTTGTACATGCCTACTCAGATGCAGGCCCAAAACATGCTGAAAATCGATATTTTAGGTGCCCAAAATCAACATGTGTATGCATCTTCTGCACTCATTTATATCTCAAATTCAACCTCAAAACACCCGAAAATTCGATAATTTTGGGTCCCAGAAGCGATCTGTACATGTCTAGTCAGTGCTAGAATGTTTTCAAAATATAGGCTCAAAACATGCTAAAAATCGATATTTTAAGTGTCCAAAGTCGATATGTGCATTCATCTTCTGTACCCGTTTATATCTCAAATTCAGGCTCCAAACACCCGAAAATTCGATATTTTGGGTTCCCAGAAGGGATCTGTACATGCCTACTCAGTGCTAGAATTTTTTCAAAATATAGGCTCAAAACATGCTAAAAATCGATATTTTAAGTGTTCAAAGTCGATATGTGCATGTATCATCTGTACCCATTTATATCTCAAATTCAGTCTCAAAACACCCGAAAATTCGATATTTTGGGGTCCCAGAAGTGATCTGTACATGCCTACTTAGTGCTAGAATATTTTCAAAATATAGGCCCAAAACATGCTAAAAATCGATATTTTAGGTGCCCAAAGTCGATATCTCAAATTCAGGCCCAAAACACCCGCAAATTCGATATTTTAGGGTCCCAGAAGTGATCTGTACATGCCTACTTAGCGCTAGAATATTTTCAATAAACAGGCCCAAAACATGCTGAAAATCGATATTTTAGGTGCCCAAAGTCAATATGTGCATGCATCTTCTGTACCCGGTTATATCTCAAATTAAGGCTTAAAACACCCGAAAATTCGGTATATTGGGGTCCCAGAAGCGATCCGTACATGCTTATATTTTCAAAACATAGGCCCAAAACATGCTAAAAATCGATATTTTAGGTGCCCAAAGTCGATATCTCAAATTTAGACCCAAAACACCCAAAAATTCGATATTTTGGGGTCCCAGAAGCGATCTGTACATGCCTACTCCGTGTTAGAGTATTTTCAATATACAGGCCCAAATCATACTGAAAATAGATCTTTTAGGTGCCCAAAAGTCGATATGTGCATGCATCTTCTATAACCGTTTATATCCCAAATTCAACCTCAAAACACCCGAAAATTCGATATTTTGGGGTCCCAGAAGTGATCTGTACATGCCTACTTAGTGCTAGAATATTTTCAAAATATAGGCCCAAAACATGCTAAAAATCGATATTTTAGGTGCCCAAAGTCGATATGTGCATGCATCAAATGTCCCCGTTTATATCTCAAATTCAGGCTCAAAACACCCGAAAATTCGATATTTTGGGGTCCCTGAAGTGATCTGTACATGCCTACTCCTAGTTAGAGTATTTTCAATATACAGGCCCAAAACATGCTGAAAATCGATATTTTAGGTGCCTAAAGTCAATATGTGCATGCATCTTCTGTACCCGTTTATATCTCAAATTCAGGCCTAAAACACCCGAGAATTCGGTATATTGGGGTCCCAGAAGCGATCTGTACATGCTTATATTTTCAAAATATAGGCCCAAAACATGCTAAAAATCGATATTTTAGGTGCCCAAAGTCGATATCTCAAATTCAGACCCAAAACACCCAAAAATTCGATATTTTGGGGTCCCAGAAGCGATCTGTACATGCCTACTCCGTGTTAGAGTATTTTCAATATACAGGCCCAAATCATACTGAAAATAGATCTTTTAGGTGCCCAAAAGTCGATTTGTGCATGCATCTTTTATAACCGTTTATATTAAAAATTCAACCTCAAAACACCCGAAAATTCGTTATTTTTGGGTCCCAGAAGCGATATGTACATGTCTACTCAGTGCTAGAATTTTTTCAAAATATAGGCTCAAAACATGCTAAAAATCGATATTTTAAGTGTCCAAAGTCGATATGTGCATGCATCATCTGTACCCGTTTATATATCAAATTCAGGCTCAAAACACCCGAAAATTCGATATTTTGGGGTCCCAGAAGTGATCTGTACATGCCTACTTAGTGCTAGAATATTTTCAAAATATAGGCTAAAAACATGCTAAAAATCGATATTTTAGGTGCCCAAAGTCGATATCTCAAATTCAGGCCCAAAACACCCGAAAATTCGATATTTTGGGGTCCCAGAAGCGAACTGTACATGCCTACTCCGTGTTAGAGTATTTTCAAAATACTGGCCCAAACATACTGAAAATCGATCTTTTATTTGACCAAAAGTCGATATGTGCATGCATCTTCAGTAACCGTTTATATCTCAAATTCAACCTCAAAACACCCGAAAATTCGATATTTTTGGGTCCCAGAAGCGATCTGTACATGCCTACTCAGTGCTAGAATTTTTTCAAAATATAGGCTCAAAACATGCTAAAAATTGATATTTTAAGTGTCCAAAGTCGATATGTGCATGCATCATCTGTACCCGTTTATATCTCAAATTCAGGCTCAAAACACCCGAAAATTCGATATTTTGGGGTCCCAGAAGCGATTTGTACATGCCTACTCAGATGCAGGCCCAAAACATGCTGAAAATCGATATTCTAGGTGCCCAAAATCAACATGTGTATGCATCTTCTGCACTCATTTATATCTCAAATTCAACCTCAAAACACCCGAAAATTCGATAATTTTGGGTCCCAGAAGCGATCTGTACATGTCTAGTCAGTGCTAGAATGTTTTCAAAATATAGGCTCAAAACATGCTAAAAATCGATATTTTAAGTGTCCAAAGTCGATATGTGCATTCATCTTCTGTACCCGTTTATATCTCAAATTCAGGCTCCAAACACCCGAAAATTCGATATTTTGGGTTCCCAGAAGCGATCTGTACATGCCTACTCAGTGCTAGAATTTTTTCAAAATATAGGCTCAAAACATGCTAAAAATCGATATTTTAAGTGTTCAAAGTCGATATGTGCATGTATCATCTGTACCCATTTATATCTCAAATTCAGTCTCAAAACACCCGAAAATTCGATATTTTGGGGTCCCAGAAGTGATATGTACATGCCTACTTAGTGCTAGAATATTTTCAAAATATAGGCCCAAAACATGCTAAAAATCGATATTTTAGGTGCCCAAAGTCGATATCTCAAATTCAGGCCCAAAACACCCGAAAATTCGATATTTTAGGGTCCCAGAAGTGATCTGTACATGCCTACTTAGCGCTAGAATATTTTCAATAAACAGGCCCAAAACATGCTGAAAATCGATATTTTAGGTGCCCAAAGTCAATATGTGCATGCATCTTCTGTACCCGGTTATATCTCAAATTAAGGCTTAAAACACCCGAAAATTCGGTATATTGGGGTCCCAGAAGCGATCCGTACATGCTTATATTTTCAAAATATAGGCCCAAAACATGCTAAAAATCGATATTTTAGGTGCCCAAAGTCGATATCTCAAATTTAGACCCAAAACACCCAAAAATTCGATATTTTGGGGTCCCAGAAGCGATCTGTACATGCCTACTCCGTGTTAGAGTATTTTCAATATACAGGCCCAAATCATACTGAAAATAGATCTTTTAGGTGCCCAAAAGTCGATATGTGCATGCATCTTCTATAACCGTTTATATCCCAAATTCAACCTCAAAACACCCGAAAATTCGTTATTTTTGTGTCCCAGAAGCGATCTGTACATGTCTACTCAGTGCTAGAATGTTTTCAAAATATAGGCTCAAAACATGCTAAAAATCGATATTTTAAGTGTCCAAAGTCGATATGTGCATGCATCATCTGTACCCGTTTATATCTCAAATTCAGGCTCAAAACCCCCGAAAATTCGATATTTTGGGGTCCCAGAAGTGATCTGTACATGCCTACTTAGTGCTAGAATATTTTCAAAATATAGGCTAAAAACATGGTAAAAATCGATATTTTAGGTGCCCAAAGTCGATATCTCAAATTCAGGCCTAAAACACCTGAAAATTCGATATTTTGGGGTCCCAGAAGTGATCTGTACATGCCTACTCAGTGCTAGAATGTTTTCAAAATATAGGCTCAAAACATGCTAAAAATCGATATTTTAAGTGTCCAAAGTCGATATGTGCATGCATCAAATGTACCCGTTTATATCTCAAATTCAGGCTCAAAACACCCGAAAATTCGATATTTTGGGGTCCCTGAAGTGATCTGTACATGCCTACTCCTAGTTAGAGTATTTTCAATATACAGGCCCAAAACATGCTGAAAATCGATATTTTAGGTGCCTAAAGTCAATATGTGCATGCATCTTCTGTACCCGTTTATATCTCAAATTCAGGCCTAAAACACCCGAGAATTCGGTATATTGGGGTCCCAGAAGCGATCTGTACATGCTTATATTTTCAAAATATAGGCCCAAAACATGCTAAAAATCGATATTTTAGGTGCCCAAAGTCGATATCTCAAATTCAGACCCAAAACACCCAAAAATTCGATATTTTGGGGTCCCAGAAGCGATCTGTACATGCCTACTCCGTGTTAGAGTATTTTCAATATACAGGCCCAAATCATACTGAAAATAGATCTTTTAGGTGCCCAAAAGTCGATTTGTGCATGCATCTTTTATAACCGTTTATATTCCAAATTCAACCTCAAAACACCCGAAAATTCGTTATTTTTGGGTCCCTGAAGCGATATGTACATGTCTACTCAGTGCTAGAATTTTTTCAAAATATAGGCTCAAAACATGCTAAAAATCGATATTTTAAGTGTCCAAAGTCGATATGTGCATGCATCATCTGTACCCGTTTATATATCAAATTCAGGCTCAAAACACCCGAAAATTCGATATTTTGGGGTCCCAGAAGTGATCTGTACATGCCTACTTAGTGCTAGAATATTTTCAAAATATAGGCTAAAAACATGCTAAAAATCGATATTTTAGGTGCCCAAAGTCGATATCTCAAATTCAGGCCCAAAACACCCGAAAATTCGATATTTTGGGGTCCCAGAAGCGAACTGTACATGCCTATTCCGTGTTAGAGTATTTTCAAAATACAGGCCCAAACATACTGAAAATCGATCTTTTATTTGACCAAAAGTCGATATGTGCATGCATCTTCAGTAACCGTTTATATCTCAAATTCAACCTCAAAACACCCGAAAATTCCATATTTTTGGGTCCCAGAAGCGATCTGTACATGCCTACTCAGTGCTAGAATTTTTTCAAAATATAGGCTCAAAACATGCTAAAAATTGATATTTTAAGTGTCCAAAGTCGATATGTGCATGCATCATCTGTACCCGTTTATATCTCAAATTCAGGCTCAAAACACCCGTAAATTCGATATTTTGGGGTCCCAGAAGTGATCTGTACATGAATACTTAGTGCTAGAATATTTTCAAAATATAGGCCCAAAAACATGCTAAAAATCGATATTTTAGGTGCCCAAAGTCGATATCTCAAATTCAGGCCCAAAACACCCGAAAATTCGATATTTTGGGGTCCCAGAAGCGAACTGTACATGCCTACTTCGTGTTAGAATATTTTCAAAATACAGGCCCAAAACATACTGAAAATCGATCTTTTAGGTGCCCAAAAGTCGATATGTGCATGCATCTTCTGTACCCGTTTATATCTCAAATTCAGGCTCCAAACACCCGAAAATTCGACATTTTGGGGTCCTAGAAGCGATTTGTACATGCCTACTCAGATGCAGGCCCAAAACATGCTGAAAATCGATATTTTAGGTGCCCAAAATCAACATGTGTATGCATCTTCTGCACTCGTTTATATCTCAAATTCAACCTCAAAACACCCGAAAATTCGATAATTTTGGGTCCCAGAAGCGATCTGTACATGTCTAGTCAGTGCTAGAATGTTTTCAAATATAGGCTCAAAACATGCTAAAAATCGATATTTTAAGTGTCCAAAGTCGATATGTGCATTCATCTTCTGTACCCGTTTATATCTCAAATTCAGGCTCCAAACACCCGAAAATTCGATATTTTGGGTTCCCAGAAGCGATTTGTACATGCCTACTCCTAGTTAGAGTATTTTCAATATACAGGCCCAAAACATGCTGAAAATCGATATTTTAGGTGCCCAAAATCAACATGTGTATGCATCTTCTGCACTCGTTTATATCCCAAATTCAACCTCAAAACACCCGAAAATTCGTTATTTTTGGGTCCCAGAAGCGATCTGTACATGTCTACTCAGTGCTAGAATGTTTTCAAAATATAGGCTCAAAACATGCTAAAAATCGATATTTTAAGTGTCCAAAGTCGATATGTGCATGCATCATCTGTACCCGTTTATATCTCAAATTCAGGCTCAAAACACCCGAAAATTCGATATTTTGGGGTCCCAGAAGTGATCTGTACATGCCTACTTAGTGCTAGAATATTTTCAAAATATAGGCTAAAAACATGCTAAAAATCGATATTTTAGGTGCCCAAAGTCGATATCTCAAATTCAGGCCCAAAACACCCGAAAATTCGATATTTTGGGGTCCCAGAAGCGAACTGTACATGCCTACTCCGTGTTAGAGTATTTTCAAAATACAGGCCCAAACATACTGAAAATCGATCATTTATTTGACCAAAAGTCGATATGTGCATGCATCTTCAGTACCCGTTTATATCTCAAATTCAACCTCAAAACACCCGAAAATTCGATATTTTTGGGTCCCAGAAGCGATCTGTACATGCCTACTCAGTGCTAGAATTTTTTCAAAATATAGGCTCAAAACATGCTAAAAATTGATATTTTAAGTGTCCAAAGTCGATATGTGCATGCATCATCTGTACCCGTTTATATCTCAAATTTAGGCTAAAAAAACCCGTAAATTCGATATTTTGGGGTCCCAGAAGTGATCTGTACATGCCTACTTAGTGCTAGAATATTTTCAAAATATAGGCCCAAAACATGCTAAAAATCGATATTTTAGGTGCCCAAAGTCGATATCTCAAATTCAGGCCCAAAACACCCGAAAATTCGATATTTTGGGGTCCCAGAAGCGAACTGTACATGCCTACTTCGTGTTAGAATATTTTCAAAATACAGGCCCAAAACATACTGAAAATCGATCTTTTAGGTGCACAAAAGTCGATATGTGCATGCATCTTCTGTACCCGTTTATATCTCAAATTCAGGCTCCAAACACCCGAAAATTCGAGATTTTGGGGTCCCAGAAGCGATTTGTACATGCCTACTCAGATGCAGGCCCAAAACATGCTGAAAATCGATATTTTATGTGCCCAAAATCAACATGTGTATGCATCTTCTGCACTCGTTTATATCTCAAATTCAACCTCAAAACACCCGAAAATTCGATAATTTTGGGTCCCAGAAGCGATCTGTACATGTCTAGTCAGTGCTAGAATGTTTTCAAAATATAGGCTCAAAACATGCTAAAAATCGATATTTTAAGTGTCCAAAGTCGATATGTGCATTCATCTTCTGTACCCGTTCATATCTCAAATTCAGGCTCCAAACACCCGAAAATTCGATATTTTGGGTTCCTAGAAGCGATCTGTACATGCCTACTCAGTGCTAGAATTTTTTCAAAATATAGGCTCAAAACATGCTAAAAATCGATATTTTAAGTGTTCAAAGTCGATATGTGCATGTATCATCTGTACCCATTTATATCTCAAATTCAGTCTCAAAACACCCGAAAATTAGATATTTTGGGGTCCCAGAAGTGATCTGTACATGCCTACTTAGTGCTAGAATATTTTCAAAATATAGGCCCAAAACATGCTAAAAATCGATATTTTAGGTGCCCAAAGTCAATATGTGCATGCATCTTCTGTACCCGGTTATATCTCAAATTCAGGCTTAAAACACCCGAAAATTCGGTATATTGGGGTCCCAGAAGCGATCTGTACATACTTATATTTTCAAAATATAGGCCCAAAACATGCTAAAAATCGATATTTTAGGTGCCCAAAGTCGATATCTCAAATTTAGACCCAAAACACCCAAAAATTCGATATTTTGGGGTCCCAGAAGCGATCTGTACATGCCTACTCCGTGTTAGAGTATTTTCAATATACAGGCCCAAATCATACTGAAAATAGATCTTTTAGGTGCCCAAAAGTCGATATGTGCATGCATCTTCTATAACCGTTTATATCCCAAATTCAACCTCAAAACACCCGAAAATTCGTTATTTTTGGGTCCCAGAAGCGATCTGTACATGTCTACTCAGTGCTAGAATGTTTTCAAAATATAGGCTCAAAACATGCTAAAAATCGATATTTTAAGTGTCCAAAGTCGATATGTGCATGCATCATCTGTACCCGTTTATATCTCAAATTCAGGCTCAAAACACCCGAAAATTCGATATTTTGGGGTCCCAGAAGTGATCTGTACATGCCTACTTAGTGCTAGAATATTTTCAAAATATAGGCTTTTAAAAACATGCTAAAAATCGATATTTTAGGTGCCCAAAGTCGATATCTCAAATTCAGGCCCAAAACACCCAAAAATTCGATATTTTGGGGTCCAAGAAGCGAACTGTACATGCCTACTCCGTGTATTTTCAAAATACAGGCCCAAAACATAATGAAAATCGATCTTTTAGGTGCCCAAAAGTCGATATGTGCATGCATCTTCTGTACCCGTTTATATCTCAAATTCAGGCTCCAAACACCCGAAAATTCGATATTTTGGGGTCCCAGAAGCGATCTGTACATGCCTATTCAGATGCAGGCCCAAAACATGCTGAAAATCGATATTTTAGGTGCCCAAAGTTAACATGTGTATGCATCTTCTGCACTCGTTTATATCTCAAAATCAACCTCAAAACACCCGAAAATTCGATAATTTTGGGTCCCAGAAGCGATCTGTACATGTCTAGTCAGTGCTAGAATGTTTTCAAAATATAGGCTCAAAACATGCTAAAAATCGATATTTTAAGTGTCCAAAGTCGATATGTGCATGCATCTTCTGTACCCGTTTATATCTCAAATTCAGGCTCAAAATACCCGAAAATTCGATATTTTTGGGTCCCAGAAGTGATCTGTACATGCCTACTCCTAGTTAGAGTATTTTCAAAATACAGGCCCAAAACATGCTGAAAATCGATATTTTAGGTGCCCAAAGTTAACATGTGTATGCATCTTCTGCACTCGTTTATATCTCAAAATTAACCTCAAAACACCCGCAAATTAGATAATTTTCGGTCCCAGAAGCGATCTGTACATGTCTAGTCAGTGCTAGAATGTTTTCAAAATATAGGCTCAAAACATGCTAAAAATCGATATTTTAATTGTCCAAAGTCGATATGTGCATGCATCTTCTGTAAACGTTTATATCTCAAATAAAGGCTCAAAATACCCGAAAATTCGATATTTTTGGGTCCCAGAAGTGATCTGTACATGCCTACTCCTAGTTAGAGTATTTTCAAAATACGGGTCCAAAACATGCTGAAAATCGATATTTTAGGTGCCCAAAGTCATTATGTGCATGCATCCCGTTTTTTTCTCAAATTCAGGCTCAAATCACCCGAAAATTCGGTATTTTTGGGGCCTAGTAACGATATGTACATCTCTACACCTAGTTAGAATGTTTTCAAGATACAGACCCAAAACATGCTCAAAATCGATATTTTAGGTGCCCAAAAGTCAATATGTGCATGCATCTTCTGTACCCGTTTATATCTCAAATTCAGGCTCAAAACACCCGAAAATTCGATATTTTGGGGTCACAGAAACGATCTGTACATGCTTACTCAGTGCTAGAATATTTTCAAAATATAGGCCCAAAACATGCTAAAAATCGATATTTTAGGTGCCCAAAGTCGATATCTCAAATTCAGGCCCAAAACACCCAAAAATTCGATATTTTGGGGTCCCAGAAGCGATCTGTACATGCCTACTCCGTGTTAGAGTATTTTCAAAATACAGGCCCAAAACATACTGAAATTCGATCTTTTAGGTGCCCAAAAGTCGATATGTGCATGCATCTTCTGTAACCGTTTATATCCCAAATTCAACTTCAAAACACCCGAAAATTCGATATTTTGGGGTCCCAGAAGCGATCTGTACATGCCTACTTAGTGCTAGAATATTTTCAAAATATAGGCCCAAAACATGCTAAAAATCGATATTTTAGGTGCCCAAAGTCGATATCTCAAATTCAGGACCAAAACTCCCGAAAATTCGATATTTTGGGGTCCCAGAAGCGAAATGTACATGCCTACTCCGTGTTAGAGTATTTTCAAAATACAGGCCCAAAAAATACTGAAAATCGATCTTTTAGGTGCCCAAAAGTCGATATGTGCATGCATCTTCTGTACCCGTTTATATCTCAAATTCAGGCTCCAAACACCCGAAAATTCGATATTTTTGGGTCACAGAAGCGATCTGTACATGCCTACTCCTAGTTAGAGTATTTTCAAAATACAGGCCCAAAACATGCTGAAAATCGATCTTTTAGGTGCCCAAAAGTCGATATGTGCATGCATCTTCTGTAGCCGTTTATATCTCAAATTCAGGCTCCAAACACCCAAAAATTCGATATTTTGGGGTCCCAGAAGCGATCTGTACATGCCTACTCAGGTGCAGGCTCAAAACATGCTGAAAATCGATTTTTTAGGTGCCCAAAGTCAACATGTGTATGCATCTTCTGCACTCGTTTATATCTCAAATTCAACCTCAAAACACCCGAAAATTCGATTATTTTGGGTCCCAGAAGCGATCTGTACATGTTTAGTCAGTGCTAGAACGTTTTCAAAATATAGGCTCAAAACATGCTAAAAATCGATATTTTAAGTGTCCAAAGTCGATATGTGCATGCACCTTCTGTACCCGTTTATATCTCAAATTCAGGTTCAAAACACCCGAAAATTCGATATTTTTGGGTCCCAGAAGCAATCTGTACATGCCTACCCCTAGTTAGAGTATTTTCAAAATACAGGCCCAAAACATGATGAAAATCGATATTTTAGGTGCCCAAAAGTCAATATGTGCATGCATCTTCTGTACCCGTTTATATCTCAAATTCAAGCTCAAAAAACCCAAAAATTCGATATTTTGGGGTCCCAGAAGCGATCTGTACATGCCTACTCCGTGTTAGAGTATTTTCAAAATACAGGCCCAAAACATACTGAAAATTGATCTTTAGGTACCTAAAAGTCGATATGTGCATGCATCTTCTGTAGCCGTTTATATCCCAAATTCAACCTCAAAACACCCGAAAATTCGATATTTTTGGGTCCCAGAAGCGATCTGTACATGTCTAGTCAGTGCTAGAATGTTTTCAAAATATAGGCTCAAAACATGCTAAAAATCGATATTTTAAGTGTCCAAAGTCGATATGTGCATGCATCTTCTGTACTCGTTTATATCTCAAATTCAGGCTCAAAACACCTGAAAATTCGATATTTTTGGGTCCCAGAAGCAAACTGTACATGCCTACTCCTAGTTAGAGTATTTTTAAAATACAGGCCCAAAACATGCTGAAAATCGATATTTTAGGTGCCCAAAGTCAATATGTGCTTGCATCTTCTGTACCCGTTTATATCTCAAATTCAGGCTCAAAACATCCGAAAATTCGATATTATAGGGTCCCAGAAACGATCTGTACATGCCTACTCAGTGCTAGAATATTTTCAAAATATAGGCCCAAAACATGCTAAAAATCGATATTTTAGGTGCCCAAAGTCGATATCTCAAATTCAGGCCCAAAACACCCAAAAATTCGATATTTTGGGGTCCCAGAAGCGATCTGTACATGCCTACTCCGTGTTAGAGTATTTTCAATATACAGGCCAAAAACATACTGAAAATCGATCTTTTAGGTGCCCAAAAGTCGATATGTGCATGCATCTTCTGTACCCGTGTATATCCCAAATTCAACCTCAAAACACCCGAAAATTCGATATTTTAGGGTCCCAGAAGCGATCTGTACATGCCTACTCAGTCCTAGAATTTTTTCAAAATAAAGGCTCAAAACATGCTAAAAATCGATATTTTAAGTGTCCAAAGTCGATATGTGCATGCATCATCTGTACCCGTTTATATCTCAAATTCAGTCTCAAAATCTCCGAAAATTCGATATTTTGGGGTCCCAGAAGTGATCTGTACATGCCTACATAGTGCTAGAATATTTTCAAAATATAGGCCCATAACATGCTAAAATCGATATTTTAGATGCCCAAAGTCGATATCTCAGATTCAGGCCCAAAACACCCGAGAATTCGATATTTTGGGGTCCCAGAAGCGAACTGTACATGCCTACTCCGTGTTAGAGTATTTTCAAAATACAGGCCCAAAACATACTGAAATTCGATCTTTTAGGTGCCCAAAAGTCGATATGTGCATGCATCTTCTGTAACCGTTTATATCCCAAATTCAACTTCAAAACACCCGAAAATTCGATATTTTGGGGTCCCAGAAGCGATCTGTACATGCCTACTTAGTGCTAGAATATTTTCAAAATATAGGCCCAAAACATGCTAAAAATCGATATTTTAGGTGCCCAAAGTCGATATCTCAAATTCAGGACCAAAACTCCCGAAAATTCGATATTTTGGGGTCCCAGAAGCGAAATGTACATGCCTACTCCGTGTTAGAGTATTTTCAAAATACAGGCCCAAAAAATACTGAAAATCGATCTTTTAGGTACCCAAAAGTCGATATGTGCATGCATCTTCTGTACCCGTTTATATCTCAAATTCAGGCTCCAAACACCCGAAAATTCGATATTTTTGGGTCACAGAAGCGATCTGTACATGCCTACTCCTAGTTAGAGTATTTTCAAAATACAGGCCCAAAACATGCTGAAAATCGATCTTTTAGGTGCCCAAAAGTCGATATGTGCATGCATCTTCTGTAGCCGTTTATATCTCAAATTCAGGCTCCAAACACCCAAAAATTCGATATTTTGGGGTCCCAGAAGCGATCTGTACATGCCTACTCAGATGCAGGCTCAAAACATGCTGAAAATCGATTTTTTAGGTGCCCAAAGTCAACATGTGTATGCATCTTCTGCACTCGTTTATATCTCAAATTCAACCTCAAAACACCCGAAAATTCGATTATTTTGGGTCCCAGAAGCGATCTGTACATGTTTAGTCAGTGCTAGAACGTTTTCAAAATATAGGCTCAAAACATGCTAAAAATCGATATTTTAAGTGTCCAAAGTCGATATGTGCATGCACCTTCTGTACCCGTTTATATCTCAAATTCAGGTTCAAAACACCCGAAAATTCGATATTTTTGGGTCCCAGAAGCAATCTGTACATGCCTACCCCTAGTTAGAGTATTTTCAAAATACAGGCCCAAAACATGATGAAAATCGATATTTTAGGTGCCCAAAAGTCAATATGTGCATGCATCTTCTGTACCCGTTTATATCTCAAATTCAAGCTCAAAAAACCCAAAAATTCGATATTTTGGGGTCCCAGAAGCGATCTGTACATGCCTACTCCGTGTTAGAGTATTTTCAAAATACAGGCCCAAAACATACTGAAAATTGATCTTTAGGTACCTAAAAGTCGATATGTGCATGCATCTTCTGTAGCCGTTTATATCCCAAATTCAACCTCAAAACACCCGAAAATTCGATATTTTTGGGTCCCAGAAGCGATCTGTACATGTCTAGTCAGTGCTAGAATGTTTTCAAAATATAGGCTCAAAACATGCTAAAAATCGATATTTTAAGTGTCCAAAGTCGATATGTGCATGCATCTTCTGTACTCGTTTATATCTCAAATTCAGGCTCAAAACACCTGAAAATTCGATATTTTTGGGTCCCAGAAGCAAACTGTACATGCCTACTCCTAGTTAGAGTATTTTTAAAATACAGGCCCAAAACATGCTGAAAATCGATATTTTAGGTGCCCAAAGTCAATATGTGCTTGCATCTTCTGTACCCGTTTATATCTCAAATTCAGGCTCAAAACATCCGAAAATTCGATATTTTGGGGTCCCAGAAACGATCTGTACATGCCTACTCAGTGCTAGAATATTTTCAAATTATAGTGTCAAAACATGCTAAAAATCGATATTTTAAGTGTCCAAAGTCGATATGTGCATGCATCATCTGTACCCGTTTATATCTCAAATTCAGGCTCAAAACACCCGAAAATTCGATATTTTGGGGTCCCATTAGTGATCTGTACATGCCTACTTAGTGCTAGAATATTTTCAAAATATAGGCCCAAAACATGCTAAAAATCGATATTTTAGGTGCCCAAAGTCGATATCTCAAATTCAGGCCCAAAACTCCCGAAAATTCGATATTTTGGGGTCCCAGAAGCAAAATGTACATGCCTACTCCGTGTTAGAGTATTTTCAAAATACAGGCCCAAAACATACTGAAAATCGATCTTTTAGGTGCCCAAAAGTCGATATGTGCATGCATCATCTGTACCCGTTTATATCTCAAATTCAGGCTCCAAACACCCGAAAATTCGATATTTTGGGGTCCCAGAAGCGATCTGTACATGCCTACTCAGATGCAGGCCCAAAACATGCTGAAAATAGATTTTTTAGGTGCCCAAAGTCAACATGTGTATGCATCTTCTGCACTTGTTTATATCTCAAATTCAACCTCAAAACACCCGAAAATTCGATTATTTTGGGTCCCAGAAGCGATCTGTACATGTTTAGTCAGTGCTAGAACGTTTTCAAAATATAGGCTCAAAACATGCTAAAAATCGATATTTTAAGTGTCCAAAGTCGATATGTGCATGCATCTTCTGTACCCGTTTATATCTCAAATTCAGGCTCAAAACACCCAAAAATTCGATATTTTTGGGTCCTAGAAGCGATCTGTACATCTCTACACCTAGTTAGAATGTTTTCAAGATACAGACCCAAAACATGCTCAAAATCGATATTTTAGGTGCCCAAACGTCAATATGTGCATGCATCCTCTGTACCCGTTTATATCTCAAATTCAGGCTCAAAACACCCGAAAATTCGATATTTTGGGGTCCCATAAGCGATCTATACATGCTTACTCAGTGCTAGAATATTTTCAAAATATTGGCCCAAAACATGCTAAAAATCGATATTTTAGGTGCCCAAAGTCGATATCTCAAATTCAGGCTCAAAACACCCAAAAATTCGATATTTTGGGGTCCCAGAAGCGATCTGTACATGCCTACTCCGTGTTAGAGTATTTTCAAAATACAGGCCCAAAACATACTGAAAATTGATCTTTAGGTACATAAAAGTCGATATGTGCATGCATCTTCTGTAACCGTTTATATCCCAAATTCAACCTCAAAACACCCGAAAATTCGATATTTTTGGGTCCCAGAAGCGATCTGTACATGTCTAGTCAGTGCTAGAATGTTTTCAAAATATAGGTTCAAAACATGCTAAAAATCGATATTTTAAGTGTCCAAAGTCGATATGTGCATGCATCTCGTTTATATCTCAAATTCAGGCTCAAAACACCCGAAAATTCGATATTTTGGGGTCCCAGAAGTGATCTGTACATGCCTACTTAGTGCTAGAATATTTTCAAAATATAGGCCCAAAACATGCTAAAAATCGATATTTTAGGTGCCAAAAGTCGATATCTCAAATTCAGGCCCAAAACATCCGAAAATTCGATATTTTGGGGTCCCAGAAGCAAACTGTACAAGCCTATTCCGTGTTAGATTATTTTCAAATTACAGGCCCAAAACATACTGAAAATCGATCTTTTAGGTGCCCAAAAGTCGATATGTGCATGCATCTTCTGTAACCGTTTATATCCCAAATTCAACCTCAAAACACCCGAAAATTCGATATTTTGGGGTCCCAGAAGCGATCTGTACATGCCTACTCAGTGCTAGAATGTTTTCAAAATATAGGCTCAAAACATGCTAAAAATCGATATTTTAAGTGTCCAAAGTCGATATGTGCATGCTTCATCTGTACCCGTTTATATCTCAAATTCAGGCTCAAAACACCCGAAAATTCGATATTTTTGGGTCCCAGAAGCGATCTGTACATGCCTACTCCTAGTTAGAGTATTTTCAAAATACAGGCCCAAAACATGCTGAAAATCGATATTTTAGGTGCCCAAAGTCAATATGTGCTTGCATCTTCTGTACCCGTTTATATCTCAAATTCAGGCTCAAAACACCCGAAAATTCGATATCTTGGGGTCCCAGAAGTGGTCTGTACATGCCTAGTTAGTGCTAGAATATTTTCAAAATATAGGCCCAAAACATGCTAAAAATCGATATTTTAGGTGCCCAAAGTCGATATCTCAAATTCAGGCCCAAAACACCCGAAAATTCGATATTTGCGGGTCCCAGAAGCGAACTGTACATGCCTACTCCGTGTTAGAGTATTTTCAAATTACAGGCCCAAAACATACTGAAAATTGATCTTTAGGAACCTAAAAGTCGATATGTGCATGCATCTTCTGTAACCGTTTATATCCCAAATTCAACCACAAAACACCCGAAAATTCGATATTTTTGGGTCCCAGAAGCGATCTGTTTATGCCTACTCAGTGCTAGAATTTTTTCAAAATATAGGCTCAAAACATGCTAAAAATCGACATTTTAAGTGTCCAAAGTCGATATGTGCATGCATCATCTGTACCCGTTTATATTTCAAATTCAGGCTCAAAACACCCGAAAATTCGATATTTTAGGGTCCCAGAAGTGATCTGTACATGCCTACTTAGTGCTAGAATATTTTCAAAATATAGGCCCAAAACATGCTAAAAATCGATATTTTAGGTGCCCAAAGTCGATATCTCAAATTCAGGCCCAAAACACCCGAAAATTCGATATTTTGGGGTCCCAGAAGCAAACTGTACATGCCTACTCCGTGTTAGAGTATTTTCAAAATACAGGCCCAAAACATACTGAAAATCGATCTTTTAGGTGATCAAAAGTCGATATGTGCATGCATCTTCTGTACCCGTTTATATCTCAAATTCAGGCTCCAAACACCCGAAAATTCGATATTTTGGGGTCCAAGAAGCGATCTGTACATGCCTATTCAGATGCAGGCCCAAAACATGCTGAAAATCGATATTTTAGGTGCCCAAAGTCAACATGTGCATGCATCTTCTGCACTCGTTTATATCTCAAATTCAACCTCAAAACACCCGAAAATTCGATAATTTTGGGTCCCAGAAGCGATCTGTATATGTCTAGTCAGTGCTAGAATGATTTCAAAATATAGGCTCAAATTATGCTAAAAATCGTTATTTTAAGTGTCCAAAGTCGATATGTGCATGCATCTTCTGTACCCGTTTATATCTCAAATTCAGGCTCAAAACACCCGAAAATTCGATATTTTAGGGTCCCAGAAGTGATCTGTACATGCCTACTTAGTGCTAGAATATTTTCAAAATATAGGCCCAAAACATGCTAAAAATCGATATTTTAGGTGCCCAAAGTCGATATCTCAAATTCAGGCCCAAAACACCCGAAAATTCGATATTTTGGGGTTCCAGAAGCGAACTGTACATGCCTACTCCGTGTTAGAGTATTTTCAAAATACAGGCCCAAAACATACTGAAAATCGATCTTTTAGGTGCCCAAAAGTCGATATGTGCATGCATCTTCTGTACCCGTTTATATCTCAAATTCAGGCTCCAAACACCCAAAAATTCGATATTTTGGGGTCCCAGAGGCGATATGTACTTGCCTACTCCGTGTTAGAGTATTTTCAAAATACAGGCCCAAAACAAGCTGAAAATCGATATTTTAGGTGACGAAAGTCAATATGTGTATGCATCTTCTGCACCCGTTTATATCCCAAATTCAACCTCAAAACACCCGAAAATTCGATATTTTTGGGTCCCAGAAGCGATCTGTACATGCCTACTCAGTGCTAGAATGTTTTCAAAATATAGGCTCAAAACATGCTAAAAATCGATATTTTAAGTGTCCAAAGTCGATATGTGCATGCATCATCTGTACCCGTTTATATCTCAAATTCAGGCTCAAAACACCCCAAATTTCGATATTTTGGGGTCCCAGAAGTGATCTGTACATGCCTACTTAGTGCTAGAATATTTTCAAAATATAGGCCCAAAACATGCTAAAAATCGATATTTTAGGTGCCCAAAGTCGATATCTCAAATTCAGGCCCAAAACACCCGAAAATTCGACATTTTGGGGTTCCAGAAGCGAACTGTACATGCCTATTCCGTGTTAGAGTATTTTCAAAATACAGGCCCAAAACATACGGAAAATCGATCTTTTAGGTGCCCAAAAGTCGATATGTGCATGCATCTTCTGTAACCGTTTATATCCCAAATTCAACCTCAAAACACCCGAAAATTGGATATTTTTGGGTCCCATAAGCGATCTGTTTATGCCTACTCAGTGCTAGAATTTTTTCAAAATATAGGCTCAAAACATGCTAAAAATCAATATTTTAAGTGTCCAAAGTCGATATGTGCATGCATCACCTGTACCCGTTTATATCTCAAATTCAGGCTCAAAACACCCGAAATTTCGATATTTTGGGGTCCCACAAGTGATCTGTACATGCCTACTTAGTGCTAGAATATTTTCAAAATATAGGCCCAAAACATGCTAAAAATCGATATTTTAGGTGCCCAAAGTCGATATCTCAAATTCAGGCCCATGACACCCGAAAATTCGATATTTTGGGGTCCCAGAAGCGATCTGTACATGCCTACTCCGTGTCAGAGTATTTTCAATATACAGGAACAAAACATGCTGAAAATCGATATTTTAGGTGCCCAAAGTCAACATGTGCATGCATCTTCTGCACTCGTTTATATCTCAAATTCAACCTCAAAACACCCGAAAATTCGATAATTTTGGGTCCCAGAAGCGATCTGTATATGTCTAGTCAGTGCTAGAATGATTTCAAAATATAGGCTCAAATTATGCTAAAAATCGTTATTTTAAGTGTCCAAAGTCGATATGTGCATGCATCTTCTGTACCCGTTTATATCTCAAATTCAGGCTCAAAACACCCGAAAATTCGATATTTGTTGGTCCCGGAAGCGATCTGTACATGCCTACTCCTAGTTAGAGTATTTTCAAATTACAGGCCCAAAACATGCTGAAAATCGATATTTTAGGTGCCCAAAGTCAATATGTGCATGCATCTTCTGTACCCGTTTATATCTCAAATTCAGGCTCAAAACACCCGAAAATTCGGTATTTTTGGGTCCTAGAAGCGATCTGTACATCTCTACACCTAGTTATAATGTTTTCAAGATACATACCCAAAACATGCTCAAAATCGATATTTTAGGTGCCCAAAAGTCAATATGAGCATGCATCTTCTGTACCCGTTTATATCTTAAATTCAGGCTCAAAACACCCGAAAATTCGATATTTTAGGGTCCCAGAAGTGATCTGTACATGCCTACTTAGTGCTAGAATATTTTCAAAATATAGGCCCAAAACATGCTAAAAATCGATATTTTAGGTGCCCAAAGTAGATATCTCAAATTCAGGCCCAAAACACCCGAAAATTCGATATTTTGGGGTCCCAGAAGCGAACTGTACATGTCTACTCCGTGTTAGAGTATTTTCAAAATACAGGCCCAAAACATACTGAAAATCGATCTTTTAGGTGCCCAAAAGTCGATATGTGCATGCATCTTCTGTACCCGTTTATATCTCAAATTCAGGCTCCAAACACCCAAAAATTCGATATTTTGGGGTCCCAGAAGCGATATGTACTTGCCTACTCCGTGTTAGAGTATTTTCAAAATACAGGCCCAAAACAAGCTGAAAATCGATATTTTAGGTGACGAAAGTCAATATGTGTATGCATCTTCTGCACCCGTTTATATCCCAAATTCAACCTCAAAACACCCGAAAATTCGATATTTTTGGGTCCCAGAAGCGATCTGTACATGCCTACTCAGTGCTAGAATGTTTTCAAAATATAGGTTCAAAACATGCTAAAAATCGATATTTTAAGTGTCCAAAGTCGATATGTGCATGCATCATCTGTACCCGTTTATATCTCAAATTCAGGCTCAAAACACCCGAAATTTCGATATTTTGGGGTCCCAGAAGTGATCTGTACATGCCTACTTAGTGCTAGAATATTTTCAAAATATAGGCCCAAAACATGCTAAAAATCGATATTTTAGGTGCCCAAAGTCGATATCTCAAATTCAGGCCCAAAACACCCGAAAATTCGACATTTTGGGGTTCCAGAAGCGAACTGTACATGCCTATTCCGTGTTAGAGTATTTTCAAAATACAGGCCCAAAACATACTGAAAATCGATCTTTTAGGTGCCCAAAAGTCGATATGTGCATGCATCTTCTGTAACCGTTTATATACCAAATTCATCCTCAAAACACCCGAAAATTGGATATTTTTGGGTCCCATAAGCGATCTGTTTATGCCTACTCAGTGCTAGAATTTTTTCAAAATATAGGCTCAAAACATGCTAAAAATCGATATTTTAAGTGTCCAAAGTCGATATGTGCATGCATCACCTGTACCCGTTTATATCTCAAATTCAGGCTCAAAACACCCGAAATTTCGATATTTTGGGGTCCCAGAAGTGATCTGTACATGCCTACTTAGTGCTAGAATATTTTCAAAATATAGGCCCAAAACATGCTAAAAATCGATATTTTAGGTGCCCAAAGTCGATATCTCAAATTCAGGCCCATGACACCCGAAAATTCGATATTTTGGGGTCCCAGAAGCGATCTGTACATGCCTACTCCGTGTCAGAGTATTTTCAATATACATGCCCAAAACATACTGAAAATCGATCTTTTAGGTGCCCAAAAGTCGATATGTGCATGCATCTTCTGAAAACCGTTTATATCCCAAATTCAACTTCAAAACACCCGAAAATTCGATATTTTGGGGTCCCAGAAGCGATCTGTACATTCCTGCTTAGTGCTAGAATGTTTTCAAACTACAGGCTCAAAACATACTGAAAATCGATCATTTAGGTACCTAAAGGTCGATATGTGCATTCATCTTCTGTACCCGTTTATATCTCAAATTCAGGCTCGAAACACCCGAAAATTCGATATTTTGCGGTCCCAGAAGCTATCTGTACTTGCCTACTCCGTGTTAGAGTATTTTCAAAATATAGGCTCAAAACATGCTAAAAATCGATATTTTAAGTGTCCAAAGTCGATATGTGCATGCATCATCTGTACCCGTTTTTATCTCAAATTAAGGCTCAAAACACCCGAAAATTCGATATTTTAGAGACCCAGAAGTGATCTGTACATGCCTACTTAGTGCTAGAATATTTTCAAAATGTAGGCCCAAAACATGCTAAAAATCGATATTTTAGGTGTCCAAAGTCGATATCTCAAATTCAGGCCCAAAACACCCGAAATTTCGATATTTGGGGGTCCCAGAAGCGAACTGTAGATGCCTAATCCGTGTTAGAGTATTTTCAAAATACAGGCCCAAAACATACTGAAAATCGATCTTTTAGGTGCCCAAAAGTCGATGTGTGAATGTATCTTCTGTACCCGTTTATATCTCAAATTCAAGCTCCAAACACCCGAAAATTCGATATTTTGGGGTCCCAGAAGCGATCTGTACATGCCTACTCAGATGCAGGCCCAAAACATACTGAAAATCGATATTTTAGGTGCCCAAAGTCGATATGTGCATGCATCTTCTGTACCCGTTTATATCCCAAATTCAACCTCAAAACACCAGAAAATTCGATATTTTTGGGTCCCAGAAGCGATCTGTACATCTCTACACCTAGTTATAATGTTTTCAAGATACATACCCAAAACATGCTCAAAATCGATATTTTAGGTGCCCAAAAGTCGATATGTGCATGCATCTTCTGTACCCGTTTATATCCCAAATTCAGGCTCAAAACACCCGAAAATTCGATATTTTTGGGTCCCAGAAGCGATCTGTACATGCCTACTCCGTGTTAGAGTATTTTCAATATACAGGCCCAAAATATACAGAAAATCGATCTTTTATGTGCCCAAAAGTCGATATGTGCATGCATCTTCTGTACCCGTTTATATCCCAAATTCAACCTCAAAACACCCGAAAATTCGATATTTTTGGGTCCCAGAAGCGATCGTTACATGCCTACTTTGTGCTAGAATTTTTTCAAAATATAGGCTTAAAACATGCTAAAAATCGATATTTTAAGTGTCTAAAGGCGATATGTGCATGCATCATCTGTACCCGTTTATATCTCAAATTCAGGCTCAAAACACCCGAAAACTCGATATTTTGGGGTCCCAGAAGTGATCTGTACATGCCTACTTAATGCTAGAATATTTTCAAAATATAGGCCCAAAACATGCTAAAAATCGATATTTTAGGTGCCCAAAGTCGATATCTCAAATTCAGGCCCAAAACACCCGAAAAATCGATATTTGAGGGTCCCAGAAGCGAACTGTACATGCCTACTCCGTGTTAGAGTATTTTCAAAATACAGGCCCAAAACATACTGAAAATCGATCATTTAGGTACCTAAAAGTCGATATGTGCATGCATCTTCTGTACCCGTTTATATCTCAAATTCTGGCTGCAAACACCCGAAAATTCGATATTTTGGGGTCCCAGAAGCGATCTGTATTTGCCTACTCCGTGTTAGAGTATTTTCAAAATATAGGCTCAAAAACATGCTAAAAATCGATATTTTAAGTGTCCAAAGTCGATATGTGCATGCATCATCTGTACCCGTTTATATATCAAATTCAGTCTCAAAACACCCGAAAATTCGATATTTTAGGGTCCCAGAAGTGATCTGTACATGCCTACTTAGTGCTAGAATATTTTCAAAGTATAGCCCCAAAACATGCTAAAAATCGATATTTTAGGTTCCCAAAGTCGATAACTCAAATTCAGGCCCAAAACACCCGAAAATTCGATATTTTGGGGCCCCTGAAGCGAACTGTACATGCCTACTCCGTGTTAGAGTATTTTGAAATTACAGGCCCAAAACATACTAAAAATCGATCTTTTAGGTTCCCAAAAGTCGATATGTGCATGCATCTTCTGTACCCGTTTATATCTCAAATTCAGGCTCCAAACATCCGAAAATTCGATATTTTGGGGTCCCAGAAGCGATATGTACATGCCTACTCAGATGCAGGCCCAAAACATACTGAAAATCGATATTTTAGGTGCCCATAGTCAACATGGGAATGCATCTTCTGCACTCGTTTATATCTCAAATTCAACCTCAAAACACCCGAAAATTCGATAATTTTAAGTCCCAGAAGCGATCTGTACATGTCTAGTCAGTGCTAGAATGTTTTCAAAATATATGCTTCAAACATGCTAAAAATCGATATTTTAAGTGTCCAAAGTCGATATGTGCATGCATCTTCTGTACCCGTTTATATCTCAAATTCAGGCTCAAAACACCCGAAAATTCGATATTTTTGGGTCCCAGAAGTGATCTGTACATGCCTACTCCGTGGTAGAGTATTTTCAATATACAGGCCCAAAACATACTGAAAATCGATCCTTTAAGTGCCCAAAAGTCGATATGTGCATGCATCTTCTGTACCCGTTAATATCCCAAATTTTACCTCAAAACACAGGAAAATTCAATATTTTTGGGTCCCAGAAGCGATCTGTACATGCCTACTCAGTGCTAGAATTTTTTCCAAAAATTGGCTCAAAACATTCAAAAATCGATATTTTAAGTGTCCAAAGTCGATATGTGCATGCATCATCTGTACCCGTTTATATCTCAAATTCAGGCTCAAAACACCCGAAAATTCGATATTTTGGGGTCCAAGAAGTGATCTGTATATGCCTACTTAGTGCTAGAATATTTTCAAAATATAGGCCCAAAACATGCTACAAATCGATATTTTAGGTGCCCAAAGTCGATATCTGAAATTCAGGCCCAAAACACCCGAAAACTCGATATTTACGGGTCCCAGAAGCGAACTGTACATGCCTACTCCGTGTTAGAGTATTTTCAAAATACAGGCCCAAAACATACTGAAAATCGATCATTTAGGTACCTAAAAGTCGATATATGCATGCTTCTTCTGTACCCGTTTATATCTCAAATTCAGGCTCAAAACACCCGAAAATTCGATATTTAGGGGTCCCAGAAGCGATCTGTACTTGCCTACTCAGTGCTAGAATGTTTTCAAAATATAGGCTCAAAACATGCTAAAAATCGATATTTTAAGTGTCCAAAGTCGATATGTGCATGAATCATCTGTACCCGTTTATATCTCAAATTCAGGCTCAAAACACCCGAAAATTCGATATTTTGGGGTCCCAGAAGTGATCTGTAAATGCCTACTTAGTGCTATAATATTTTCAAAATATAGGCCCAAAACATGCTAAAAAACGATATTTTAGGTGCCCAAAGTCGATATCTGAAATTCAGGCCCAAAACACCCGAAAACTCGATATTTGGGGGTCCCAGAAGCGAACTGTACATGCCTACTCCGTGTTAGAGTATTTTCAAAATACAGGCCCAAAACATACTGAAAATCGATCATTTAGGTACCTAAAAGTCGATATGTGCATGCATCTTCTGTACCTGTTTATATCTCAAATTCAGGCTCCAAACACCCGAAAATTCGATATTTTGGGGTCCCAGAAGCGATATGTACATGCCTACTCAGATGCAGGCCCAAAACATGCTGAAAATCGATATTTTAGGTGCCCATAGTCAACATGTGAATGCATCTTCTGCACTCGTTTATATCTCAAAATCAGGCTCAAAACACCCGAAAAATTGATATTTTTGGGTCCAAGAAGCGATCTGTACATGCCTACTCCTAGTTAGAGTATTTTCAAAATACAGGCCCAAAACATGCTGAAATACGATATTTTAGGTGACCAAACTCAATATGTGCATGCATCTTCGTACCCGTTTATATCTCAAATTCAGGCTCAAAACACCCGAAAATTCTGTATTTTTGGGTCCTAGAAGCGATCTGTACATCTCTACACCTAGTTATAATGTTTTCAAGATACATACCCAAAACATGCTCAAAATCGATATTTTAGGGGCCCAAAAGTCAATATGTGCATGCATCTTCTGTACCCGTTTATATCCCAAATTCAGGCTCAAAACACCCGAAAATTCGATATTTTGGGGTCCCAGAAGCGATCTGTACATGCTTACTCAGTGCTAGAATATTTTCAAAACATAGGCCCAAAACATGCTAAAAATCGATATTTTAAGTGTCCAAAGTCGATATGTGCATGCATCATCTGTACCCGTTTATAACTCAAATTCAGGCTCAAAACACCCGAAAATTCGATATTTTGGGGTCCCAGAAATGATCTGTACATGCCTACTTAGTGCTAGAATATTATCAAAATATAGGCCCAAAACATGCTAAAAATCGATATTTTAGGTGCCCAAAGTCGATATCTCAAATTCAGGCCCAAAACACCCGAAAATTCGATATTTTGGGGTCCCAGAAGCGAACTATACATGCCTATTCCGTGTTAGAGTATTTTCAAAATACAGGCCCAAAACATACTGAAAATCGATCTTTTAGGTGCCCAAAAGTCGATATGTGCATGCATCTTCTGTAACCGTTTATATCCCAAATTCAACCTTAAAACACCCGAACATTGGATATTTTTGGGTCCCAGAAGCGATCTGTACATGTCTAGTCAGTGCTAGAATGTTTTCAAAATATAGGCTCAAAACATGCTAAAAATCGATATTTTAAGTGTCCAAAGTCGATATGTGCATGCATCTTCTGTACCCGTTTATATCTCAAATTCAGGCTCAAAACACCCGAAAATTCGATAATATTGGGGTCCCAGAAGCGAACTGTACATGCCTACTCCGTGTTAGAGTATTTTCAAAATACAGTCCCAAAACATACTGAAAATCGATCTTTTAGGTGCCCAAAAGTCGATATGTCCATGCATCTTCTTTAACCGTTTATATCCCAAATTCAACTTTAAAACACCCGAAAATTGGATATTTTTGGGTCCCAGAAGCGATCTGTACATGCCTACTCAGATGCAAGCCCAAAACATGCTGAAAATTGATATTTTAGGTGCCCAAAGTCAACATGTGTATGCATCTTCTGCACTCGTTTATATCTCAAATTCAACCTCAAAACACCCGAAAATTCGATAATTTTGGGTCCCAGAAGCGATCTGTACATGTCTAGTCAGTGCTAGAATGTTTTCAAAATATAGGCTCAAAACATGCTAAAAATCGATATTTTAAGTGTCCAAAGTCGATATGTGCATGCATCTTCTGTACCCGTTTATATCTCAAATTCAGGCTCCAAACACCCGAAAATTCGATATTTTGTGGTCCCCGAAGCGATCTGTACTTGCCTACTCCGTGTTAGAGTATTTTCAAAATACAGGCCCAATACAAACTGAAAATCGATATTTTAGGTGACGAAAGTCAATATGTGTATGCATCTTCTGCACCCGTTTATATCCCAATTTCAACCTCAAAACACCGAAAATTCGATATTTTTGGGTCCCAGAAGCGATCTGTACATGCCTACTCAGTGCTAGAATGTTTTCAAGATATAGGCTCAAAACATGCTAAAAATCGATATTTTAAGTGTCCAAAGTCGATATGTGCATGCATCATGTGTACCCGTTTATATCTCAAATTCAGGCTCAAAAAACCCGAAAATTCGATATTTTGGGGTCCCAGAAGTGATCTGTACATGCCTACTTAATGCTAGAATATTTTCAAAATATAGGCCCAAAACATGCTAAAAATCAATATTTTAGGTGCCCAAAGTCGATATCTCAAATTCAGGCCCAAAACACCCGAAAATTTGATATTTTGGGGTCCCAGAAGCGATCTGTACATGCCTACTCAGATGCAGGCCCAAAACATGCTGAAAATCGATATTTTAGGTGCCCAAAGTCAACATGGGTATGCATCTTCTGCACTCGTTTATATATCAAATTCAACCTCAAAACACCCGAAAATTCGATAATTTTGGGTCACAGAAGCGATCTGTACATGTCTAGTCAGTGCTAGAATGTTTTCAAAATATAGGGTCAAAACATGCTAAAAATCGATATTTTAAGTGTCCAAAGTCGATATGTGCATGCATCTTCTGTACCCGTTTATATCTCAAATTAAGGCTCAAAACACCCGAAAATTCGGTATTTTTGGGTCCTAGAAGCGATCTGTACATCTCTACACCTAGTTAGAATGTTTTCAAGATACAGACCCAAAACATGCTCAAAATTGATATTTTAGGTGCCCAAAAGTCAATATGTGCATGCATCTTCTGTACCCGTTTATATCTCAAATTCAGGCTCAAAACACCCGAAAATTCGATATTTTGGGGTCCCAGAAGCGATCTGTACATGCTTACTCAGTGCTAGAATATTTTCAAAATATAGGCTCAAAACATGCTAAAAATCGATATTTTAAGTGTCCAAAGTCGATATGTGCATGCATCAAATGTACCCGTTTATATCTCAAATTCAGGCTCAAAACACTCGAAAATTCGATATTTTGGGGTCCCTGAAGTGATCTGTACATGCCTACTTAGTGCTAGAATATTTTCAAAATATAGGCCCAAAACATGCTAAAAATCGATATTTTAGGTGCCCAAAGTCGATATCTCAAATACAGGCCCAAAACACCCGAAAATTCAATATTTTGGGGTCCCAGAAACGAACTTTACATGCCTACTCCGTGTTAGAGTATTTTCAAAATACAGGCCCAAAACATATTGAAAATCGATCTTTTAGGTGCGCAAAAGTCGATATGTGCATGCATCTTCTGTAACCGTTTATATCCCAAATTCAACCTCAAAACACCCGAAAATTCGATATTTTTGGGTCCCAGAAGCGATCTGTACATGCCTACTCAGTGCTAGAATTTTTTTCAAAATATAGGCTCAAAACATGCTAAAAATCGATAATTTAAGTGTCCAAAGTCGATATGTGCATGCATCATCTGTACCCGTTTATATCTCAAATTCAGGCTCAAAACACCCGAAAATTCGATATTTTGGGGTCCCAGAAGTGATCTGTACATGCCTACTTAGTGCTAGAATATTATCAAAATACAAGCCCAAAACATGCTAAAAATCGATATTTTAGGTGCCCAAAGTCGATATCTCAAATTCAGGCCCAAAACACCCGAAAATTCGATATTTTGGGGTCCCAGAAGCGAACTGTACATGCCTACTTCATGTTAGAATATTTTCAAAATACAAGCCCAAAACATACTGAAAATCGATCTTTTAGGTGCCCAAAAGTCGATATGTGCATGCATCTTCTGTACCCGTTTATATCTCAAATTCAGGCTCCAAACACCCGAAAATTCGAGATTTTGGGGTCCCAGAAGCGATTTGTACATGCCTACTCAGATGCAGGCCCAAAACATGCTGAAAATCGATATTTTAGGTGCCCAAAGTCAACATGTGTATGCATCTTATGCACTCGTTTATATCTCAAATTCAACCTCAAAACACCCGAAAATTCGATAATTTTGGGTCCCAGAAGCGATCTGTACATGTCTAGTCAGTGCTAGAATGTTTTCAAAATATAGGCTCAAAACATGCTAAAAATCGATATTTTAAGTGTCCAAAGTCGATATGTGCATTCATCTTCTGTACCCGTTTATATATCAAATTCAGGCTCCAAACACCCGAAAATTCGATATTTTGGGTTCCCAGAAGCGATCTGTACATGCCTACTCCTAGTTAGAGTATTTTCAATATACAGGCCCAAAACATGCTGAAAATCGATATTTTAGGTGCCCAAAAGTCAATATGTGCATGCATCTGCTGTACCCGTTTATATCTTAAATTCAGGCTCAAAACACCCGAAAATTCGATATTTTGGGGTCCCAGAAGCGATCTGTACATGCTTACTCAGTGCTAGAATATTTTCAATATATAGGCCCAAAACATGCTAAAAATCGATATTTTAGGTGCCCAAAGTCGATATCTCAAATTCAGGCCCAAAACACCCGAAAATTTGATATTTTGGGGACCCAGAAGCGATCTGTACTTGCCTACTCCGTGTTAGAGTATTTTTAAAATACAGGCCCAATACAAACTGAAAATCGATATTTTAGGTGACGAAAGTCAATATGTGTATGCATCTTCTGCACCCGTTTATATCCCAAATTCAACCTCAAAACACCCGAAAATTCGATATTTTTGGGTCCCAGAAGCGATCTGTACATGCCTACTCAGTGCTAGAATTTTTTCAAGATATAGGCTCAAAACATGCTAAAAATCGATATTTTAAGTGTCCAAAGTCGATACGTGCATGCATCATGTGTACCCGTTTATATCTCAAATTCAGGCTCAAAAAACCCGAAAATTCGATATTTTGGGGTCCCAGAAGTGATCTGTACATGCCTACTTAATGCTATAATATTTTTAAAATATAGGCCCAAAACATGCTAAAAATCGATATTTTAGGTGCCTAAAGTCGATATCTCAAATTCAGGCCCAAAACACCCGAAAATTTGATATTTTGGGGTCCCAGAAGCGATCTGTACATGCCTACTCAGATGCAGGCCCAAAACATGCTGAAAATCGATAATTTAGGTGCCCAAAGTCAACATGTGTATGCATCTTCTGCACTCGTTTATATCTCAAATTCAACCTCAAAACACCCGAAAATTCGATAATTTTGGGTCACAGAAGCGATCTGTACATGTATAGTCAGTGCTAGAATGTTTTCAAAATATAGGGTCAAAACATGCTAAAAATCGATATTTTAAGTGTCCAAAGTCGATATGTGCATGCATCTTCTGTACCCGTATATATCTCAAATTAAGGCTCAAAACACCCGAAAATTCGGTATTTTTGGGTCCTTGAAGCGATCTGTACATCTCTACACCTAGTTAGAATGTTTTCAAGATACAGACCCAAAACATGCTCAAAATCGATATTTTAGGTGCCCAAAAGTCAATATGTGCATTCATCTTCTGTACCCGTTTATATCTCAAATTCAGGCTCAAAACACCCGAAAATTCGATATTATGGGGTCCCAGAAGCGATCTGTACATGCTTACTCGGTGCTAGAATATTTTCAAAATATAGGCCCAAAACATGCTAAAAATCGATATTTTAGGTGCCCAAAGTCGATATCTCAAATTCAGGCCCAAAACATCCAAAAATTCGATATGTAGGGTCCCAGAAGCGATCTGTACATGCCTACTCCGTGTTAGAGTATTTTCAATATACAGGCCCAAATCATACTGAAAATAGATCTTTTAGGTGCCCAAAAGTCGATATGTGCATGCATCTTCTGTACCCGTTTATATCTCAAATTCAGGCTCCAAACACCCGAAAATTCGATATTTTGGGGTCCCAGAAGTGATCTGTACATGCCTACTCATTGCTAGAATGTTTTCAAAATATAGGCTCAAAACATGCTAAAAATCGATATTTTAAGTGTCCAAAGTCGATATGTGCATGCATCAAATGTACCCGTTTATATCTCAAATTCAGGCTCAAAACACCCGAAAATTCGATATTTTGGGGTCCCTGAAGTGATCTGTACATGCCTACTCCTAGTTAGAGTATTTTCAATATACAGGCCCAAAACATGCTAAAAATCGATATTTTAGGTGCCCAAAGTCAATATGTGCATGCATCTTCTGTACCAGGTTATATCTCAAATTCAGGCCTAAAACACCCGAGAATTCGGTATATTGGGGTCCCAGAAGCGATCTGTACATGCTGTTATTTTCAAAATACAGGCCCAAAACATGCTAAAAATCGATATTTTAGGTGCCAAAAGTCGATATCTCAAATTCAGACCCAAAACACCCAAAAATTCGATATTTTGGGGTCCCAGAAGCGATCTGTACATGCCTACTCCGTGTTAGAGTATTTTCAATATACAGGCCCAAATCATACTGAAAATAGATCTTTTAGGTGCCCAAAAGTCGATATGTGCATGCATCTTCTATAACCGTTTATATCCCAAATTCAACCTCAAAACACCCGAAAATTCGTTAATTTTGGGTCCCAGAAGCGATATGTACATGTCTACTCAGTGCTAGAATTTTATCAAAATATAGGCTCAAAACATGCTAAAAATCGATATTTTAAGTGTCCGAAGTCGATATGTGCATGCATCATCTGTACCCGTTTATATCTCAAATTCAGGCTCAAAACACCCGAAAATTCAATATTTTGGGGTCCCAGAAGTGATCTGTACATGCCTACTTAGTGCTAGAATATTTTCAAAATATAGGCTAAAAACATGCTAAAAATCGATATTTTAGGTGCCCAAAGTCGATATCTCAAATTCAGGCCCAAAACACCCGAAAATTCGATATTTTGGGGTCCCAGAAGCGAACTGTACATGCCTACTCCTAGTTAGAGTATTTTCAATATACAGGCCCAAAACATGCTGAAAATCGATATTTTAGGTGCCTAAAGTCAATATGTGCATGCATCTTCTGTACCCGTTTATATCTCAAATTCAGGCCTAAAACACCCGAGAATTCGGTATATTGGGGTCCCAGAAGCGATCTGTACATGCTTATATTTTCAAAATATAGGCCCAAAACATGCTAAAAATCGATATTTTAGGTGCCCAAAGTCGATATCTCAAATTCAGACCCAAAACACCCAAAAATTCGATATTTTGGGGTCCCAGAAGCGATCTGTACATGCCTACTCCGTGTTAGAGTATTTTCAATATACAGGCCCAAATCATACTGAAAATAGATCTTTTAGGTGCCCAAAAGTCGATATGTGCATGCATCTTCTATAACCGTTTATATCCCAAATTCAACCTCAAAACACCCGAAAATTCGTTATTTTTGGGTCCCAGAAGCGATATGCACATGTCTACTCAGTGCTAGAATTTTTTCAAAATATAGGCTCAAAACATGCTAAAAATCGATATTTTAAGTGTCCAAAGTCCATATGTGCATGCATCATCTGTACCCGTTTATATCTCAAATTCAGGCTCAAAACACCCGAAAATTCGATATTTTGGGGTCCCAGAAGTGATCTGTACATGCCTACTTACTGCTAGAATATTTTCAAAATATAGGCTAAAAACATGCTAAAAATCGATATTTTAGGTGCCCAAAGTCGATATCTCAAATTCAGGCCCAAAACACCCGAAAATTCGATATTTTGGGGTCCCAGAAGCGAACTGTACATGACTACTCCGTGTTAGAGTATTTTCAAAATACAGGCCCAAACATACTGAAAATCGATCTTTTATTTGACCAAAAGTCGATATGTGCATGCATCTTCAATAACCGTTTATATCTCAAATTCAACCTCAAAACACCCGAAAATTCGATATTTTTGGGTCCCAGAAGCGATCTGTACATGCCTACTCAGTGCTAGAATTTTTTCAAAATATAGGCTCAAAACATGCTAAAAATTGATATTTTAAGTGTCCAAAGTCGATATGTGCATGCATCATCTGTACCCGTTTATATCTCAAATTCAGGCTCAAAACACCCGTAAATTCGATATTTTGGGGTCCCAGAAGTGATCTGTACATGAATACTTAGTGCTAGAATATTTTCAAAATATAGGCTAAAAACATGCTAAAAATCGATATTTTAGGTGCCCAAAGTCGATATCTCAAATTCAGGCCCAAAACACCCGAAAATTCGATATTTTGGGGTCCCAGAAGCGAACTGTACATGCCTACCTCGTGTTAGAATATTTTCAAAATACAGGCCCAAAACATACTGAAAATCGATCTTTTAGGTGCCCAAAAGTCGATATGTGCATGCATCTTCTGTACCCGTTTATATCTCAAATTCAGGCTCCAAACACCCGAAAATTCGAGATTTTGGGGTCCCAGAAGCGATTTGTACATGCCTACTCAGATGCAGGCCCAAAACATGCTGAAAATCGATATTTTAGGTGCCCAAAATCAACATGTGTATGCATCTTCTGCACTCGTTTATATCTCAAATTCAACCTCAAAACACCCGAAAATTCGATAATTTTGGGTCCCAGAAGCGATCTGTACTTGTCTAGTCAGTGCTAGAATGTTTTCAAAATATAGGCTCAAAACATACTAAAAATCGATATTTTAAGTGTCCAAAGTCGATATGTGCATTCATCTTCTGTACCCGTTTATATCTCAAATTCAGGCTCCAAACACCCGAAAATTCGATATTTTGGGTTCCCAGAAGCGATCTGTACATGCCTACTCCTAGTTAGAGTATTTTCAATATACAGGCCCAAAACATGCTGAAAATCGATATTTTAGGTGCCCAAAGTCAATATGTGCATGCATCTTCTGTACCCGGTTATATCTCAAATTCAGGCTTAAAACACACGAAAATTCGGTATATTGGGGTCCCAGAAGCGATCTGTACATGTCTACTCAGTGCTAGAATGTTTTCAAAATATAGGCTCAAAACATGCTAAAAATCGATATTTTAAGTGTCCAAAGTCGATATGTGCATGCATCATCTGTACCCGTTTATATCTCAAATTCAGGCTCAAAACACCCGAAAATTCGATATTTTGGGGTCCCAGAAGTGATCTGTACATGCCTACTTAGTGCTAGAATATTTTCAAAATATAGGCTAAAAACATGCTAAAAATCGATATTTTAGGTGCCCAAAGTCGATATCTCAAATTCAGGCCCAAAACACCCGAAAATTCGATATTTTGGGGTCCCAGAAGCGAACTGTACATGCCTACTCCGTGTTAGAGTATTTTCAAAATACAGGCCCAAACATACTGAAAATCGATCTTTTATTTGACCAAAAGTCGATATGTGCATGCATCTTCAGTAACCGTTTATATCTCAAATTCAACCTCAAAACACCCGAAAATTCGATATTTTTGGGTCCCAGAAGCGATCTGTACATGCCTACTCAGAGCTAGAATTTTTTCAAAATATAGGCTCAAAACATGCTAAAAATTGATATTTTAAGTGTCCAAAGTCGATATGTGCATGCATCATCTGTACCCGTTTATATCTATAATTTAGGCTCAAAACACCCGTAAATTCGATATTTTGGAGTCCCAGAAGTGATCTGTACATGCCTACTTAGTGCTAGAATATTTTCAAAATATAGGCCCAAAACATGCTAAAAATCGATATTTTAGGTGCCCAAAGTCGATATCTCAAATTCAGGCCCAAAACACCCGAAAAATCGATATTTTGGGGTCCCAGAAGCGAACTGTACATGCCTACTTCGTGTTAGAATATTTTCAAAATACAGGCCCAAAACATACTGAAAATCGATCTTTTAGGTGCACAAAAGTCGATATGTGCATGCATCTTCTGTACCCGTTTATATCTCAAATTCAGGCTCCAAACACCCGAAAATTCGAGATTTTGGGGTCCCAGAAGCGATTTGTACATGCCTACTCAGATGCAGGCCCAAAACATGCTGAAAATCGATATTTTAGGTGCCCAAAATCAACATGTGTATGCATCTTCTGCACTCGTTTATATCTCAAATTCAACCTCAAAACACCCGAAAATTCGATAATTTTGGGTCCCAGAAGCGATCTGTACATGTCTAGTCAGTGCTAGAATGTTTTCAAAATATAGGCACAAAACATGCTAAAAATCGATATTTTAAGTGTCCAAAGTCGATATGTGCATGCATCTTCTGTACCCGTTTATATCTCAAATTCAGGCTCCAAACACCCGAAAATTCGATGTTTTGGGTTCCCAGAAGCGATCTGTACATGCCTACTCCTAGTTAGAGTATTTTCAATATACAGGCCCAAAACATGCTGAAAATCGATATTTTAGGTGCCCAAAGTCAATATGTGCATGCATCTTCTGTACCCGGTTATATCTCAAATTCAGGCTTAAAACACCCGAAAATTCGGTATATTGGGGTCCCAGAAGCGATCTGTACATGTCTACTCAGTGCTAGAATGTTTTCAAAATATAGGCTCAAAACATGCTAAAAATCGATATTTTAAGTGTCCAAAGTCGATATGTGCATGCATCATCTGTACCCGTTTATATCTCAAATTCAGGCTCAAAACACCCGAAAATTCGATATTTTAGGGTCCCAGAAGTGATCTGTACATGCCTACTTAGTGCTAGAATATTTTCAAAATATAGGCTAAAAACATGCTAAAAATCGATATTTTAGGTGCCCAAAGTCGATATCTCAAATTCAGGCCCAAAACACCCGAAAATTCGATATTTTGGGGTCCCAGAAGCGAACTGTACATGCCTACTTCGTGTTAGAATATTTTCAAAATACAGGCCCAAAACATACTGAAAATCGATCTTTTAGGTGCACAAAAGTCGATATGTGCATGCATCTTCTGTACCCGTTTATATCTCAAATTCAGGCTCCAAACACCCGAAAATTCGAGATTTTTGGGTCCCAGAAGCGATTTGTACATGCCTACTCAGATGCAGGCCCAAAACATGCTGAAAATCGATATTTTAGGTGCCCAAAATCAACATGTGTATGCATCTTCTGCAATCGTTTATATCTCAAATTCAACCTCAAAACACCCGAAAATTCGATAATTTTGGGTCCCAGAAGCGATCTGTACATGTCTAGTCAGTGCTAGAATGTTTTCAAAATATAGGCACAAAACATGCTAAAAATCGATATTTTAAGTGTCCAAAGTCGATATGTGCATTCATCTTCTGTACCCGTTTATATCTCAAATTCAGGCTCCAAACACCCGAAAATTCGATGTTTTGGGTTCCCAGAAGCGATCTGTACATGCCTACTCAGTGCTAGAATTTTTTCAAAATATAGGCTCAAAACATGCTAAAAATCGATATTTTAAGTGTTCAAAGTCGATATGTGCATGTATCATCTGTACCCATTTATATCTCAAATTCAGTCTCAAAACACCCGAAAATTCGATATTTTCGGGTCCCAGAAGTGATCTGTACATGCCTACTTAGTGCTAGAATATTTTCAAAATATAGGCCCAAAACATGCTAAAAATCGATATTTTAGGTGCCCAAAGTCGATATCTCAAATTCAGGCCCAAAACACCCGAAAATTCGATATTTTAGGGTCCCAGAAGTGATCTGTACATGCCTACTTAGTGCTAGAATATTTTCAATAAACAGGCCCAAAACATGCTGAAAATCGATATTTTAGGTGCCCAAAGTCAATATGTGCATGCATCTTCTGTACCCGGTTATATCTCAAATTCAGGCTTAAAACACCCGAAAATTCGGTATATTGGGGTCCCAGAAGCGATCTGTACATGCTTATATTTTCAAAATATAGGCCCAAAACATGCTAAAAATCGATATTTTAGGTGCCCAAAGTCGATATCTCAAATTTAGACCCAAAACACCCAAAAATTCGATATTTTGGGGTCCCAGAAGCGATCTGTACATGCCTACTCCGTGTTAGAGTATTTTCAATATACAGGCCCAAATCATACTGAAAATAGATCTTTTAGGTGCCCAAAAGTCGATATCTGCATGCATCTTCTATAACCGTTTATATCCCAAATTCAACCTCAAAACACCCGAAAATTCGTTATTTTTGGGTCCCAGAAGCGATCTGTACATGTCTACTCAGTGCTAGAATGTTTTCAAAATATAGGCTCAAAACATGCTAAAAATCGATATTTTAAGTGTCCAAAGTCGATATGTGCATGCATCATCTGTACCCGTTTATATCTCAAATTCAGGCTCAAAACACCCGAAAATTCGATATTTTGGGGTCCCAGAAGTGATCTGTACATGCCTACTTAGTGCTAGAATATTTTCAAAATATAGGCTAAAAACATGGTAAAAATCGATATTTTAGGTGCCCAAAGTCGATATCTCAAATTCAGGCCTAAAACACCCGAAAATTCGATATTTTGTGGTCCCAGAAGTGATCTGTACATGCCTACTCAGTGCTAGAATGTTTTCAAAATATAGGCTCAAAACATGCTAAAAATCGATATTTTAAGTGTCCAAAGTCGATATGTGCATGCATCAAATGTACCCGTTTATATCTCAAATTCAGGCTCAAAACACCCGAAAATTCGATATTTTGGGGTCCCTGAAGTGATCTGTACATGCCTACTCCTAGTTAGAGTATTTTCAATATACAGGCCCAAAACATGCTGAAAATCGATATTTTAGGTGCCCAAAGTCAATATGTGCATGCATCTTCTGTACCCGGTTATATCTCAAAATCAGGCTTAAAACACCCGAAAATTCGGTATATTGGGGTCCAAGAAGCGATCTGTACATGCTTATATTTTCAAAATATAGGCCCAAAACATGCTAAAAATCGATATTTTAGGTGCCCAAAGTCGATATCTCAAATTTAGACCCAAAACACCCAAAAATTCGATATTTTGGGGTCCCAGAAGCGATCTGTACATGCCTACTCCGTGTTAGAGTATTTTCAATATACAGGCCCAAATCATACTGAAAATAGATCTTTTAGGTGCCCAAAAGTCTATATGTGCATGCATCTTCTATAACCGTTTATATCCCAAATTCAACCTCAAAACACCCGAAAATTCGTTATTTTTGAGTCCCAGAAGCGATCTGTACATGTCTACTCAGTGCTAGAATGTTTTCAAAATATAGGCTCAAAACATGCTAAAAATCGATATTTTAAGTGTCCAAAGTCGATATGTGCATGCATCATCTGTACCCGTTTATATCTCAAATTCAGGCTCAAAACACCCGAAAATTCGATATTTTGGGGTCCCAGAAGTAATCTGTACATGCCTACTTAGTGCTAGAATATTTTCAAATTATAGGCCCAAAACATGCTAAAAATCGATATTTTAGGTGCCCAAACTCGAGATCTCAAATTCAGGCCCAGAACACCCGAAAATTCGATATTTTGGGGTCCCAGAAGCGAAATGTACATGCCTACTCCGCGTTAGAGTATTTTCAAAATACAGGCCCAAAACATAATGAAAATCGATCTTTTAGGTGCCCAAAAGTCGATATGTGCATGCATCATCTGTACCCGTTTATATCTCAAATTCTGGCTCCAAACACCCGAAAATTCGATATTTTGGGGTCCCAGAAGCGATCTGTACAGTGCCTACTCAGATGGAGGCCCAAAACATGCTGAAAATCGATATTTTAGGTGCCCAAAGTTAACATGTGTATGAATCTTCTGCACTTGTTTATATCTTAAATTCAACCTCAAAAAACCCGTAAATTCGATAATTTTCGGTCCCAGAAGCGATCTGTACATGTCTAGTCAGTGCTAGAATGTTTTCATTATATAGGCTCAAAACATGCTAAAAATCGATATTTTAAGTGTCCAAAGTCGATATGTGCATGCATCTTCTGTACCCGTTTACATCTCAAATTCAGGCTCAAAATACCTGAAAATTCGATTTTTTGGGGTCCCAAAAGCGATCTTTACATGCCTACTCCTAGTTAGATTATTTTTAAAATACAGGCCCAAAACATGCTGAAAATCGATATTTTAGGTGCCCAAAGTCAATATGTGCATGCATCTTCTGTACCCGTTTTTATCTCAAATTCAGGCTCAAAACACCCAAAAATTCGGTATTTTTGGGTCGTAGAAGCGATATGTACATCTCTACACCTAGTTAGAATGTTTTCAAGATACAGACCCAAAACATGCTCAAAATCGATATTTTTGGTGCCCAAAAGTCAATATGTGCATGCATCTTCTGTACCCGATTATATCTCAAATTCAGGCTGAAAACACCCAAAAATTCGATATTTTGGGGTCACAGAAGCGATCTGTACATGCTTACTCAGTGACAGAATATTTTCAAAATATAGGCCCAAAACATGCTAAAAATCGATATTTTAGGTGCCCAAAGTCGATATCTCAAATTCAGGCCCAAAACACCCAAAAATTCGATATTTTGGGGTCCCAGAAGCGATCTGTACATGCCTACTCCGTGTTAGAGTATTTTCAATATACAGGCCAAAAACATACTGAAAATCGATCTTTTAGGTGCCCAAAAGTCGATATGTGCATGCATCTTCTGTACCCGTTTATATCCCAAATTCAACCTCAAAACACCCGAAAATGCGATATTTTTGGGTCCCAGAAGCGATCTGTACATGCTTACTCAGTGCTAGAATATTTTCAAAATATAGGCCCAAAACATGCTAAAAATCGATATTTTAGGTGCCCAAAGTCGATATCTCAAATTCAGGCCCAAAACACCCAAAAATTCGATATTTTGGGGTCCCAGAAGTGATCTGTACATGCCTACTCCGTGTTAGAGTATTTTCAATATACAGGCCAAAAACATACTGAAAATCGATCTTTTAGGTGCCCAAAAGTCGATATGTGCATGCATCTTCTGTACCCGTTTATATCCCAAATTCAACCTCAAAACACCCGAAAATTCGATATTTTTGGGTCCCAGAAGCGATCTGTAAATGCCTACTCAGTGCTAGAATTTTTTCAAAATATAGGCTCAAAACATGCTAAAAATCGATATTTTAAGTGTCCAAAGTCGATATGTGCATGCATCATCTGTACCCGTTTATATCTCAAATCCAGGCTCAAAACACCCAAAAATTCGATATTTGGGGTCCCAGAAGTGATCTGTACATGCCTACTTAGTGATAGAATATTTTCAAAATATAGGCCCAAAACATGTTAAAAATCGATATTTTAGGTGCCCAAAGTCGATATCTCAAATTCAGGCCCAAAACACCCGAAAATTCGATATTTTGGGGTCCCAGAAGCGATCTGTAAATGCCTACTCCGTGTTAGAGTATTTTCAAAATACAGGCCCAAAACATACTGAAAATCGATCTTTTAGGTGCCCAAAAGTCGATATGTGCATGCATCATCTGTAACCGTTTATATCCCAAATTCAACCTCAAAACACCCGAAAATTCGATATTTTTGGGTCCCAGAAGCGATCTGTACATGCCTACTCAGTGCTAGAATATTTTCAAAATATAGGCTCAAAACATGCTAAAAATCGATATTTCAAGTGTCCAAAGTCGATATGTTCATGTATCATCTGTACCCGTTTATATCTCAAATTCAGGCTCAAAACACCCGAAAATTCGATATTTTGGGGTCCCAGAAGTGATCTGTACATGCCTACTTAGTGCTAGAATATTTTCAAAATATAGGCCCAAAACATGCTAAAAATCGATATTTTAGGTGCCCAAAGTCGATATCTCAAATTCAGGCCCAAAACACCCGAAAATTCGATATTTTGGGGTCCCAGAAGCGAACTGTACATGCCTACTCCGTGTTAGAGTATTTTCAAAATACAGGCCCAAAACATAATGAAAATCGATCTTTTAGGTGCCCAAAAGTCAATATGTGCATGCATCTTCTGTACCGGTTTTTATCTCAAATTCAGGCTCCAATCACCCGAAAATTCGGTATTTTTGGGTCCTAGAAGGGATCTGTACATGCCTACTCAGATGGAGGCCCAAAACATGCTGAAAATCGATATTTTAGGTGCCCAAATTTAACATGTGTATGCATCATTTGCACTCGTTTATATCTCAAATTCAACCTCAAAACACCCGTAAATTCGATCATTTTCGGTCCCAGAAGCGATCTGTACATGTCTAGTCAGTGCTAGAATGTTTTCAATATATAGGCTCAAAACATGCTAAAAATCGATATTTTAAGTGTCCAAAGTCGATATGTGCATGCATCTTCTGTACCCGTTTATATCTCAAATTCAGGCTCAAAATACCCGAAAATTCGATGTTTTGGGTTCCCAGAAGCGATCTGTACATGCCTACTCCTTGTTAGAGTATTTTCAAAATACAGGCCCAAAACATGCTGAAAATCGATATTTTAGGTGCCCAAAGTCAATATGTGCATGCATCTTCTGTACCCGTTTTTATCTCAAATTCAGGCTCAAAACACCCGAAAATTCGGTATTTTTGTTTCCGAGAAGCGATATGTACATCTCTACACCTAGTTAGAATGTTTTCAAGATACAGACCCAAAACATGCTCAAAATCGATATTTTAGGTGCCCAAAAGTCAATATGTGCATGCATCTTCCGTACCCGTTTATATCTCAAATTCAGGCTCAAAACACCCGAAAATTCGATATTTTGGGGTCACAGAAGCGATCTGTACATGCTTACTCAGTGCTAGAATATTTTCAAAATATAGGCCCAAAACATGCTAAAAATCGATATTTTAGGTGCCCAAAGTCGATATCTCAAATTCAGGCCCAAAACACCCAAAAATTCGATATTTTGGGGTCCCAGAAGCGATCTGTACATGCCTACTCCGTGTTAGAGTATTTTCAATATACAGGCCAAAAATATAATGAAAATCGATCTTTTAGGTGCCCAAAAGTCGATATGTGCATGCATCTTCTGTACTCGTTTATATCCCAAATTCAACCTCAAAACACCCGAAAATTCGATATTTTTGGGTCCCAGAAGAGATATGTACATGCTTACTCAGTGCTAGAATATTTTCAAAATATAGGCCCAAAACATGCTAAAAATCGATATTTTAGGTGCCCAAAGTCGATATCTCAAATTCAGGCTCAAAACACCCAAAAATTCGATATTTTGGGGTCCCAGAAGCGATCTGTACATGCCTACTCCGTGTTAGAGTGTTTTCAATATACAGGCCAAAAACATACTGAAAATCGATCTTTTAGGTGCCCAAAAGTCGATATGTGCATGCATCTTCTGTACCCGTTTATATCCCAAATTCAACCTCAAAACACCCGAAAATTCGATATTTTTGGGTCCCAGAAGCGATCTGTACATGCCTACTCAGTGCTAGAATTTTTTCAAAATATAGGCTCAAAACATGCTAAAAATCAATATTTTAAGTGTCCAAAGTCGATATGTGCATGCATCATCTGTGCCCGTTTATATCTCAAATCCAGGCTCAAAACACCCGAAAATTCGATATTAGGGGTCCCAGAAGTGATCTGTACATGCTTACTTAGTGCTAGAATATTTTCAAAATATAGGCCCAAAACATGTTAAAAATCGATATTTTAGGTGCCCAAAGTCGATATCTCAAATTCAGGCCCAAAACACCCGAAAATTCGATATTTTGGGGTCCCAGAAGCGAACTGTACATGCCTACTCCGTGTTAGAGTATTTTCAAAATACAGGCCCAAAACATAATGAAAATCGATCTTTTAGGTGCCCAAAAGTCAATATGTGCATGCATCTTCTGTACCGGTTTTTATCTCAAATTCAGGCTCCAATCACCCGAAAATTCGGTATTTTTGGGTCCTAGAAGGGATCTGTACATGCCTACTCAGATGGAGGCCCAAAACATGCTGAAAATCGATATTTTAGGTGCCCAAATTTAACATGTGTATGCATCATTTGCACTCGTTTATATCTCAAATTCAACCTCAAAACACCCGTAAATTCGATCATTTTCGGTCCCAGAAGCGATCTGTACATGTCTAGTCAGTGCTAGAATGTTTTCAATATATAGGCTCAAAACATGCTAAAAATCGATATTTTAAGTGTCCAAAGTCGATATGTGCATGCATCTTCTGTACCCGTTTATATCTCAAATTCAGGCTCAAAATACCCGAAAATTCGATGTTTTGGGTTCCCAGAAGCGATCTGTACATGCCTACTCCTTGTTAGAGTATTTTCAAAATACAGGCCCAAAACATGCTGAAAATCGATATTTTAGGTGCCCAAAGTCAATATGTGCATGCATCTTCTGTACCCGTTTTTATCTCAAATTCAGGCTCAAAACACCCGAAAATTCGGTATTTTTGTTTCCGAGAAGCGATATGTACATCTCTACACCTAGTTAGAATGTTTTCAAGATACAGACCCAAAACATGCTCAAAATCGATATTTTAGGTGCCCAAAAGTCAATATGTGCATGCATCTTCCGTACCCGTTTATATCTCAAATTCAGGCTCAAAACACCCGAAAATTCGATATTTTGGGGTCACAGAAGCGATCTGTACATGCTTACTCAGTGCTAGAATATTTTCAAAATATAGGCCCAAAACATGCTAAAAATCGATATTTTAGGTGCCCAAAGTCGATATCTCAAATTCAGGCCCAAAACACCCAAAAATTCGATATTTTGGGGTCCCAGAAGCGATCTGTACATGCCTACTCCGTGTTAGAGTATTTTCAATATACAGGCCAAAAATATAATGAAAATCGATCTTTTAGGTGCCCAAAAGTCGATATGTGCATGCATCTTCTGTACTCGTTTATATCCCAAATTCAACCTCAAAACACCCGAAAATTCGATATTTTTGGGTCCCAGAAGAGATATGTACATGCTTACTCAGTGCTAGAATATTTTCAAAATATAGGCCCAAAACATGCTAAAAATCGATATTTTAGGTGCCCAAAGTCGATATCTCAAATTCAGGCTCAAAACACCCAAAAATTCGATATTTTGGGGTCCCAGAAGCGATCTGTACATGCCTACTCCGTGTTAGAGTGTTTTCAATATACAGGCCAAAAACATACTGAAAATCGATCTTTTAGGTGCCCAAAAGTCGATATGTGCATGCATCTTCTGTACCCGTTTATATCCCAAATTCAACCTCAAAACACCCGAAAATTCGATATTTTTGGGTCCCAGAAGCGATCTGTACATGCCTACTCAGTGCTAGAATTTTTTCAAAATATAGGCTCAAAACATGCTAAAAATCAATATTTTAAGTGTCCAAAGTCGATATGTGCATGCATCATCTGTGCCCGTTTATATCTCAAATCCAGGCTCAAAACACCCGAAAATTCGATATTAGGGGTCCCAGAAGTGATCTGTACATGCTTACTTAGTGCTAGAATATTTTCAAAATATAGGCCCAAAACATGTTAAAAATCGATATTTTAGGTGCCCAAAGTCGATATCTCAAATTCAGGCCCAAAACACCCGAAAATTCGATATTTTGGGGTCCCAGAAGCGAACTGTACATGCCTACTCCGTGTTAGAGTATTTTCAAAATACAGGCCCAAAACATACTGAAAATCGATCTTTTAGGTTCCCAAAAGTCGATATGTGCATGCATCTTCTGTAACCGTTTATATCCCAAATTCAACCTCAAAACACCCGAAAATTCGATATTTTTGGGTCCCAGAAGCGATCTGTACATGCCTACTCAGTGCTAGAATTTTTTCAAAATATAGGCTCAAAACATGCTAAAAATCAATATTTTAAGTGTCCAAAGTCGATATGTGCATGCATCATCTGTGCCCGTTTATATCTCAAATCCAGGCTCAAAACACCCGAAAATTCGATATTAGGGGTCCCAGAAGTGATCTGTACATGCTTACTTAGTGCTAGAATATTTTCAAAATATATGCCCAAAACATGTTAAAAATCGATATTTTAGGTGCCCAAAGTCGATATCTCAAATTCAGGCCCAAAACACCCGAAAATTCGATATTTTGGGGTCCCAGAAGCGAACTGTACATGCCTACTCCGTGTTAGAGTATTTTCAAAATACAGGCCCAAAACATACTGAAAATCGATCTTTTAGGTTCCCAAAAGTCGATATGTGCATGCATCTTCTGTAACCGTTTATATCCCAAATTCAACCTCAAAACACCCGAAAATTCGATATTTTTGGGTCCCAGAAGCGATCTGTACATGCCTACTCAGTGCTAGAATATTTTCAAAATATAGGCTCAAAACATGCTAAAAATCGATATTTTAAGTGTCCAAAGTCGATATGTTCATGTATCATCTGTACGCGTTTATATCTCAAATTCAGGCTCAAAACACCCGAAAATTCGATATTTTGGGGTCCCAGAAGTGATCTGTACATGCCTACTTAGTGCTAGAATATTTTCAAAATATAGGCCCAAAACATGTTAAAAATCGATATTTTAGGTGCCCAAAGTCGGTATCTCAAATTCAGGCCCAAAATACCCAAAAATTCGATATTTTGGGGTCCCAGAAGCGAACTGTACATGCATACTCCGTGTTAGAGTATTTTCAAAATACAGGCCCAAAACATAATGAAAATCGATCTTTTAGGTGCCCAAAAGTCGATATGTGCATGCATCTTCTGCACCCGTTTATATCTCAAATTCATGCTCCAAACACCCGAAAATTCGATATTTTGGGGTCCCAGAAGCGATCTGTACATGCCTACTCAGATGCAGGCCCAAAACATGCTGAAAATCGATATTTTAGGTGCCCAAAGTTAACATGTGTATGCATCTTCTGCAATCGTTTATATCTCAAAATCAACCTCAAAACACCCGCAAATTCGATAATTTTGGGTCCCAGAAGCGATCTGTACATGTCTAGTCAGTGCTAGAATGTTTTCAAAATATAGGCTCAAAACATGCTAAAAATCGATATTTTAAGTGTCCAAAGTCGATATGTGCATGCATCTTCTGTACCCGTTTATATCTCAAATTCAGGCTCAAAATACCCGAAAATTCGATATTTTTGGGTCCCAGAAGTGATCTGTACATGCCTACTCCTAGTTAGAGTATTTTCAAAATACAGGCCCAAAACATGCTGAAAATCGATATTTTAGGTGCCCAAAGTCAATATGTGCATGCATCTTCTGTACCCGTTTATATCTCAAATTCATTCTCAAAACACCCGAAAATTCGATATTTTGGGGTCACAGAAACGATCTGTACATGCTTACTCAGTGCTAGAATATTTTCAAAATATAGGCCCAAAACATGCTAAAAATCGATATTTTAGGTGCCCAAAGTCGATATCTCAAATTCAGGCCCAAAACACCCAAAAATTCGATATTTTGGGGTCCCAGAAGCGATCTGTACATGCCTACTCCGTGTTAGAGTATTTTCAATATACAGGCCAAAAACATACTGAAAATCGATCTTTTAGGTGCCCAAAAGTCGATATGTGCATGCATCTTCTGTACCCGTTTATATCTCAAATTCAGGCTCAAAACACCCGAAAATTCGATATTTTGGGGTCACAGAAACGATCTGTACATGCTTACTCAGTGCTAGAATATTTTCAAAATATAGGCCCAAAACATGCTAAAAATCGATATTTTAGGTGCCCAAAGTCGATATCTCAAATTCAGGCCCAAAACACTCAAAAATTCGATATTTTGGGGTCCCAGAAGCGATCTGTACATGCCTACTCCGTGTTAGAGTATTTTCAATATACAGGCCAAAAACATACTGAAAATCGATCTTTTAGGTGCCCAAAAGTCGATATGTGCATGCATCTTCTGTACACGTGTATATCCCAAATTCAACCTCAAAACACCCGAAAATTCGATATTTTAGGGTCCCAGAAGCGATCTGTACATGCCTACTCAGTGCTAGAATTTTTTCAAAATAAAGGCTCAAAACATGCTAAAAATCGATATTTTAAGTGTCCAAAGTCGATATGTGCATGCATCATCTGTACCCGTTTATATCTCAAATTCAGGCTCAAAACATCCGAAAATTCGATATTTTGGGGTCCCAGAAGTGATCTGTACATGCCTACATAGTGCTAGAATATTTTCAAAATATAGGCCCATAACATGCTAAAATCGATATTTTAGATGCCCAAAGTCGATATCTCAGATTCAGGCCCAAAACACCCGAAAATTCGATATTTTGGGGTCCCAGAAGCGAACTGTACATGCCTACTCCGTGTTAGAGTATTTTCAAAATACAGGCCCAAAACATACTGAAAATCGATCTTTTATGTGCCCTAAAGTCGATATTTGCATGCATCTTCTGCACTCGTTTATATCTCAAATTCAACCTCAAAACACCCGAAAATTCGATTATTTTGGGTCCCAGAAGCGATCTGTACATGTTTAGTCAGTGCTAGAACGTTTTCAAAATATAGGCTCAAAACATGCTAAAAATCGATATTTTAAGTGTCCAAAGTCGATATGTGCATGCACCTTCTGTACCCGTTTATATCTCAAATTCAGGTTCAAAACACCCGAAAATTCGATATTTTTGGGTCCCAGAAGCGATCTGTACATGCCTACTCCGTGTTAGAGTATTTTCAAAATACAGGCCCAAAACATACTGAAAATTGATCTTTAGGTACCTAAAAGTCGATATGTGCATGCATCTTCTGTAACCGTTTATATCCCAAATTCAACCTCAAAACACCCGAAAATTCGATATTTTTGGGTCCCAGAAGCGATCTGTACATGTCTAGTCAGTGCTAGAATGTTTTCAAAATATAGGCTCAAAACATGCTAAAAATCGATATTTTAAGTGTCCAAAGTCGATATGTGCAAGCATCTTCTGTACTCGTTTATATCTCAAATTCAGGCTCAAAACACCTGAAAATTCGATATTTTTGGGTCCCAGAAGCAAACTGTACATGCCTACTCCTAGTTAGAGTATTTTTAAAATACAGGCCCAAAACATGCTGAAAATCGATATTTTAGGTGCCCAAAGTCAATATGTGCTTGCATCTTCTGTACCCGTTTATATCTCAAATTCAGGCTCAAAACATCCGAAAATTCGATATTTTGGGGTCCCAGAAGCGATCTGTACATGCCTACTCAGTGCTAGAATATTTTGAAATTATAGGGTCAAAACATGCTAAAAATCGATATTTTAAGTGTCCAAAGTCGATATGTGCATGCATCATCTGTACCCGTTTATATCTCAAATTCAGGCTCAAAACACCCGAAAATTCGATATTTTGGGGTCCCATTAGTGATCTGTACATGCCTACTTAGTGCTAGAATATTTTCAAAATATAGGCCCAAAACATGCTAAAAATCGATATTTTAGGTGCCCAAAGTCGATATCTCAAATTCAGGCCCAAAACTCCCGAAAATTCGATATTTTGGGGTCCCATAAGCGAACTGTACATGCCTACTCCGTGTTAGAGTATTTTCAAAATACAGGCCCAAAACATACTGAAAATCGATCTTTTAGGTTCCCAAAAGTCTATATGTGCATGCATCTTCTGTAACCGTTTATGTCCCAAATTCAACCTCAAAACACCCGAAAATTCGATATTTTTGGGTCCCAGAAGCGATCTGTACATGCCTACTCAGTGCTAGAATATTTTCAAAATATAGGCTCAAAACATGCTAAAAATCGATATTTTAAGTGTCCAAAGTCGATATGTTCATGTATCATCTGTACCCGTTTATATCTCAAATTCAGGCTCAAAACACCCGAAAATTCGATATTTTAGGGTCCCAGAAGTGATCTGTACATGCCTACTTAGTGCTAGAATATTTTCAAAATATAGGCCCAAAACATGCTAAAAATCGATATTTTAGGTGCCCAAAGTCGGTATCTCAAATTCAGGCCCAAAATACCCGAAAATTCGATATTTTGGGGTCCCAGAAGCGAACTGTACATGCCTACTCCGTGTTAGAGTATTTTCAAAATACAGGCCCAAAACATAATGAAAATCGATCTTTTAGGTGCCCAGAAGTCGATATGTGCATGCATCTTCTGCACCCGTTTATATCTCAAATTCAACCTCAAAACACCCGAAAATTCGATATTTTGGGGTCCCAGAAGCGATCTGTACATGCCTACTCAGATGCAGGCCCAAAACATGCTGAAAATCGATATTTTAGGTGCCCAAAGTTAACATGTGTATGCATCTTCTGCACTCGTTTATATCTCAAAATCAACCTCAAAACACCCGCAAATTCGATAATTTTCGGTCCCAGAAGCGATCTGTACATGTCTAGTCAGTGCTAGAATGTTTTCAAAATATAGGCTCAAAACATGCTAAAAATCGATATTTTAAGTGTCCAAAGTCGATATGTGCATGCATCTTCTGTACCCGTTTATATCTCAAATTCAGGCTCAAAATACCCGAAAATTCGATATTTTAGGGTCCCAGAAGCGATCTGTACATGCCTACTCAGTGCTAGAATTTTTTCAAAATAAAGGCTCAAAACATGCTAAAAATCGATATTTTAAGTGTCCAAAGTCGATATGTGCATGCATCATCTGTACCCGTTTATATCTCAAATTCAGGCTCAAAACATCCGAAAATTCGATATTTTGGGGTCCCAGAAGTGATCTGTACATGCCTACATAGTGCTAGAATATTTTCAAAATATAGGCCCATAGCATGCTAAAATCGATATTTTAGATGCCCAAAGTCGATATCTCAGATTCAGGCCCAAAACACCCGAAAATTCGATATTTTGGGGTCCCAGAAGCGAACTGTACATGCCTACTCCGTGTTAGAGTATTTTCAAAATACAGGCCCAAAACATACTGAAAATCGATCTTTTAGGTGCCCAAAAGTCGATATGTGCATGCATCTTCTGTAACCGTTTATATCCCGAATTCAACCTCAAAACACCCGAAAATTCGATATTTTGGGGTCCCAGAAGCGATCTGTACATGCCTACTTAGTGCTAGAATATTTTCAAAATATAGGCCCAAAACATGCTAAAAATCGATATTTTAGGTGCCCAAAGTCGATATCTCAAATTCAGGCCCAAAACTCCTGAAAATTCGATATTTTGGGGTCCCAGAAGCGAAATGTACATGCCTACTCCGTGTTAGAGTATTTTCAAAATACAGGCCCAAAAAATACTGAAAATCGATCTTTTAGGTGCCCAAAAGTCGATATGTGCATGCATCTTCTGTACCCGTTTATATCTCAAATTCAGGCTCCAAACACCCGAAAATTCGATATTTTTGGGTCACAGAAGCGATCTGTACATGCCTACTCCTAGTTAGAGTATTTTCAAAATACAGGCCCAAAACATGCTGAAAATCGATCTTTTAGGTGCCCAAAAGTCGATATGTGCATGCATCTTCTGTACCCGTTTATATCTCAAATTCAGGCTCCAAACACCCAAAAATTCGATATTTTGGGGTCCCAGAAGCGATCTGTACATGCCTACTCAGATGCAAGCCCAAAACATGCTGTAAATCGATTTTTTAGGTGCCCAAAGTCAACATGTGTATGCATCTTCTGCACTCGTTTATATCTCAAATTCAACCTCAAAACACCCGAAAATTCGATTATTTTGGGTCCCAGAAGCGATCTGTACATGTTTAGTCAGTGCTAGAACGTTTTCAAAATATAGGCTCAAAACATGCTAAAAATCGATATTTTAAGTGTCCAAAGTCGATATGTGCATGCACCTTCTGTACCCGTTTATATCTCAAATTCAGGTTCAAAACACCCGAAAATTCGATATTTTTGGGTCCCAGAAGCGATCTGTACATGCCTACTCCGTGTTAGAGTATTTTCAAAATACAGGCCCAAAACATACTGAAAATTGATCTTTAGGTACCTAAAAGTCGATATGTGCATGCATCTTCTGTAACCGTTTATATCCCAAATTCAACCTCAAAACACCCGAAAATTCGATATTTTTGGGTCCCAGAAGCGATCTGTACATGTCTAGTCAGTGCTAGAATGTTTTCAAAATATAGGCTCAAAACATGCTAAAAATCGATATTTTAAGTGTCCAAAGTCGATATGTGCATGCATCTTCTGTACTCGTTTATATCTCAAATTCAGGCTCAAAACACCTGAAAATTCGATATTTTTGGGTCCCAGAATCAAACTGTACATGCCTACTCCTAGTTAGAGTATTTTTAAAATACAGGCCCAAAACATGCTGAAAATCGATATTTTAGGTGCCCTAAGTCAATATGTGCTTGCATCTTCTGTACCCGTTTATATCTCAAATTCAGGCTCAAAACATCCGAAAATTCGATATTTTGGGGTCCCAGAAGCGATCTGTACATGCCTACTCAGTGCTAGAATATTTTCAAATTATAGGGTCAAAACATGCTAAAAATCGATATTTTAAGTGTCCAAAGTCGATATATGCATGCATCATCTGTACCCGTTTATATCTCAAATTCAGGCTCAAAACACCCGAAAATTCGATATTTTGGGGTCCCATTAGTGATCTGTACATGCCTACTTAGTGCTAGAATATTTTCAAAATATAGGCCCAAAACATGCTAAAAATCGATATTTTAGGTGCCCAAAGTCGATATCTCAAATTCAGGCCCAAAACTCCCGAAAATTCGATATTTTGGGGTCCCAGAAGCAAAATGTACATGCCTACTCCGTGTTAGAGTATTTTCAAAATACAGGCCCAAAACATACTGAAAATCGATCTTTTAGGTGCCCAAAAGTCGATATGTGCATGCATCATCTGTACCCGTTTATATCTCAAATTCTGGCTCCAAACACCCGAAAATTCGATATTTTGGGGTCCCAGAAGCGATCTGTACATGCCTACTCAGATGCAGGCCCAAAACATGCTGAAAATCGATTTTTTAGGTGCCCAAAGTCAACATGTGTATGCATCTTCTGCACTTGTTTATATCTCAAATTCAACCTCAAAACACCCGAAAATTCGATTATTTTGGGTCCCAGAAGCGATCTGTACATGTTTAGTCAGTGCTAGAACGTTTTCAAAATATAGGCTCAAAACATGCTAAAAATCGATATTTTAAGTGTCCAAAGTCGATATGTGCATGCATATTCTGTACCCGTTTATATCTCAAATTCAGGCTCAAAACACCCGAAAATTCGATATTTTTGGGTCCCAGAAGCGATCTGTACATGCCTACTCCTAGTTAGAGTATTTTCAAAATACAGGCCCAAAACATGCTGAAAATCGATATTTTAGGTGCCCAAAAGTCAATATGTGCATGCATCTTCTGTACCCGTTTATATCTCAAATTCAGGCTCAAAACACCCAAAAATTCGGTATTTTTGGGTCCTAGAAGCGATCTGTACATCTCTACACCTAGTTAGAATGTTTTCAAGATACAGACCCAAAACATGCTCAAAATCGATATTTTAGGTGCCCAAACGTCAATATGTGCATGCATCCTCTGTACCCATTTATATCTCAAATTCAGGCTCAAAACACCCGAAAATTCGATATTTTGGGGTCCCATAAGCGATCTATACATGCTTACTCAGTGCTAGAATATTTTCAAAATATAGGCCCAAAACATGCTAAAAATCGATATTTTAGGTGCCAAAAGTCGATATCTCAAATTCAGGCCCAAAACATCCGAAAATTCGATATTTTGGGATCCCAGACGCGAACTGTACATGCCTATTCCGTGTTAGATTATTTTCAAATTACAGGCCCAAAACATACTGAAAATCGATCTTTTAGGTGCCCAAAAGTCGATATGTGCATGCATCTTCTGTAACAGTTTATATACCAAATTCAACCTCAAAACACCCGAAAATTCGATATTTTGGGGTCCCAGAAGCGATCTGTACATGCCTACTCAGTGCTAGAATGTTTTCAAAATATAGGCTCAAAACATGCTAAAAATCGATATTTTAAGTGTCCAAAGTCGAAATGTGCATGCTTCATCTGAACCCGTTTATATCTCAAATTCAGGCTCAAAACACCCGAAAATTCGATATTTTTGGGTCCCAGAAGCGATCTGTACATGCCTACTCCTAGTTAGAGTATTTTCAAAATACAGGCCCAAAACATGCTGAAAATCGATATTTTTGGTGCCCAAAGTCAATATGTGCTTGCATCTTCTGTACCCGTTTATATCTCAAATTCAGGCTCAAAACATCCGAAAATTCGATATTTTGGGGTCCCAGAAGTGATCTGTACATGCCTACATAGTGCTAGAATATTTTCAAAATATAGGCCCAAAACATGCTAAAATCGATATTTTAGGTGCCCAAAGTCGATATCTCAAATTCAGGCCCAAAACACCCGAAAATTCGATATTTGGGGGTCCCAGAGGCGAACTGTACATGCCTACTCCGTGTTAGAGTATTTTCAAAATACAGGCCAAAAACATACTGAAAATCGATCTTTTAGGTGCCCAAAAGTCGATATGTGCATGCATCTTCTGTAACCGTTTATATCCCAAATTCAACTTCAAAACACCCGAAAATTCGATATTTTGGGGTCCCAGAAGCGATCTGTACATGCCTACTCAGTGCTAGAATATTTTCAAATTATAGGCTCAAAACATGCTAAAAATCGATATTTTAGGTGCCCAAAAGTCAATATGTGCATGCATCTTCTGTACCCGTTTATATCTCAAATTCAGGCTCAAAACACCCAAAAATTCGGTATTTTTGGGTCCTAGATGCGATCTGTACATCTCTACACCTAGTTAGAATGTTTTTAAGATACAGACCCAAAACATGCTCAAAATCGATATTTTAGTTTCCCAAACGTCAATATGTGCATGCATCCTCTGTACCCGTTTATATCTCAAATTCAGGCTCAAAACACCCAAAAATTCGATATTTTGGGGTCCCATAAGCGATCTATACATGCTTACTCAGTGCTAGAATATTTTCAAAATATAGGCCCAAAACATGCTAAAAATCGATATTTTAGGTGCCCAAAGTCGATATCTCAAATTCAGGCTCAAAACACCCAAAAATTCGATATTTTGGGGTCCCAGAAGCGATCTGTACATGCCTACTCCGTGTTAGAGTATTTTCAAAATACAGGCCCAATACATACTGAAAATTGATCTTTAGGTACCTAAAAGTCGATATGTGCATGCATCTTCTGTAACCGTTTATATCCCAAATTCAACCTCAAAACACCCGAAAATTCGATATTTTTGGGTCCCAGAAGCGATCTGTACATGTCTAGTCAGTGCTAGAATGTTTTCAAAATATAGGCTCAAAACATGCTAAAAATCGATATTTTAAGTGTCCAAAGTCGATATGTGCATGCTTCATCTGTACCCGTTTATATCTCAAATTCAGGCTCAAAACACCCGAAAATTCGATATTTTTGGGCCCCAGAAGCGATCTGTACATGCCTACTCCTAGTTAGAGTATTTTCAAAATACAGGCCCAAAATATGCTAAAAATCGATATTTTAGGTGCCCAAAGTCAATATGTGCTTGCATCTTCTGTACCCGTTTATATCTCAAATTCAGGCTCAAAACATCCGAAAATTCGATATTTTGGGGTCCCAGAAGTGATCTGTACATGCCTACATAGTGCTAGAATATTTTCAAAATAAAGGCCCAAAACATGCTACAATCGATATTTTAGGTGCCCAAAGTCGATATCTCAAATTCAGGCCCAAAACACCCGAAAATTCGATATTTGGGGGTCCCAGAGGCGAACTGTACATGCCTACTCCGTGTTAGAGTATTTTCAAAATACAGGCCAAAAACATACTGAAAATCGATCTTTTAGGTGCCCAAAAGTCGATATGTGCATGCATCTTCTGTAACCGTTTATATCCCAAATTCAACTTCAAAACACCCGAAAATTCGATATTTTGGGGTCCCAGAAGCGATCTGTACATGCCTACTCAGTGCTAGAATATTTTCAAATTATAGGCTCAAAACATGCTAAAAATCGATATTTTAAGTGTCCAAAGTCGATATGTGCATGCATCATCTGTACCCATTTATATCTCAAATTCAGGCTCAAAACACCCGAAAACTCGATATTTTGGGTTCCCAGAAGTGATCTGTACATGCCTACTTAGTGCTAGAATATTTTCAAAATATAGGCCCAAAACATGCTAAAAATCGATATTTTAGGAGCCCAAAGTCGATATCTCAAATTCAGGCCCAAAACTCCCAAAAATTCGATATTTTGGGGTCCCAGAAGCGAAATGTACATGCCTACTCAGATGCAGGCCCAAAACATGCTGAAAATCGATTTTCTAGGTGCCCAAAGTCAACATGTGTATGCATCTTCTGCACTCGTTTATATCTCAAATTCAACCTCAAAACACCCGAAAATTCGATTATTTTTGGTCCCAGAAGCGATCGGTACATGTTTAGTCAGTGCTAGAACGTTTTCAAAATATAGGCTCAAAACATGCTAAAAATCGATATTTTAAGTGTCCTAAGTCGATATGTGCATGCATCTTCTGTACCCGTTTATATCTCAAATTCAGGCTCAAAACACCCGAAAATTCGATATTTTGGGGTCCCAGAAGCGATCTGTACATGCCTACTCAGTGCTAGAATATTTTCAAATTATAGGCTCAAAACATGCTAAAAATCGATATTTTAGGTGCCCAAAAGTCAATATGTGCATGCATCTTCTGTACCCGTTTATATCTCAAATTCAGGCTCAAAACACCCAAAAATTCGGTATTTTTGGGTCCTAGATGCGATCTGTACATCTCTACACCTAGTTAGAATGTTTTTAAGATACAGACCCAAAACATGCTCAAAATCGATATTTTAATTTCCCAAACGTCAATATGTGCATGCATCCTCTGTACCCGTTTATATCTCAAATTCAGGCTCAAAACACCCGAAAATTTGATATTTTGGGGTCCCATAAGCGATCTATACATGCCTACATAGTGCTAGAATATTTTCAAAATATAGGCCCAAAACATGCTAAAATCGATATTTTAGGTGCCCAAAGTCGATATTTCAAATTCAGGCCCAAAACACCCGAAAATTCGATATTTGGGGGTCCCAGAGGCGAACTGTACATGCCTACTCCGTGTTAGAGTATTTTCAAAATACAGGCCAAAAACATACTGAAAATCGATCTTTTAGGTGCCCAAAAGTCGATATGTGCATGCATCTTCTGTAACCGTTTATATCCCAAATTCAACTTCAAAACACCCGAAAATTCGATATTTTGGGGTCCCAGAAGCGATCTGTACATGCCTACTCAGTGCTAGAATATTTTCAAATTATAGGCTCAAAACATGCTAAAAATCGATATTTTAAGTGTCCAAAGTCGATATGTGCATGCATCATCTGTACCCATTTATATCTCAAATTCAGGCTCAAAACACCCGAAAACTCGATATTTTGGGTTCCCAGAAGTGATCTGTACATGCCTACTTAGTGCTAGAATATTTTCAAAATATAGGCCCAAAACATGCTAAAAATCGATATTTTAGGTGCCCAAAGTCGATATCTCAAATTCAGGCCCAAAACTCCCAAAAATTCGATATTTTGGGGTCCCAGAAGCGAAATGTACATGCCTACTCAGATGCAGGCCCAAAACATGCTGAAAATCGATTTTCTAGGTGCCCAAAGTCAACATGTGTATGCATCTTCTGCACTCGTTTATATCTCAAATTCAACCTCAAAACACCCGAAAATTCGATTATTTTTGGTCCCAGAAGCGATCGGTACATGTTTAGTCAGTGCTAGAACGTTTTCAAAATATAGGCTCAAAACATGCTAAAAATCGATATTTTAAGTGTCCTAAGTCGATATGTGCATTCATCTTCTGTACCCGTTTATATCTCAAATTCAGGCTCAAAACACCCGAAAATTCGATATTTTTGGGTCCCAGAAGCGATCTGTACATGCCTACTCCTAGTTAGAGTATTTTCAAATTACAGGCCCAAAACATGCTGAAAATCGATATTTTAGGTGCCCAAAGTCAATATGTGCATGCATCTTCTGTACCCGTTTATATCTCAAATTCAGGCTCAAAACACCCGAAAATTCGGTATTTTTGGGTCCTAGAAGCTATCTGTACATCTCTACACCTAGTTAGAATGTTTTCAAGATACAGAGCCAAAACATGCTCAAAATCGATATTTTAGGTGCCCAAACGTCAATATGTGCATGCATCCTCTGTACCCGTTTATATCTCAAATTCAGGCTCAAAACACCCGAAAATTCGATATTTTGGGGTCCCATAAGCGATCTATACATGCTTACTCAGTGCTAGAATATTTTCAAAATATAGGCCCAAAACATGCTAAAAATCGATATTTTAGGTGCCCAAAGTCGATATCTCAAATTCAGGCCCAAAACACCCGAAAATTCGACATTTTGGGGTTCCAGAAGCGAACTGTACATGCCTATTCCGTGTTAGAGTATTTTCAAAATACAGGTCCAAAACATACTGAAAATCGATCTTTTAGGTGCCCAAAAGTCGATATGTGCATGCATCTTCTGTAACCGTTTATATCCCAAATTCAACCTTAAAACACCCGAAAATTGGATATTTTTGGGTCCCATAAGCGATCTGTTTATGCCTACTCAGTGCTAGAATTTTTTCAAAATATAGCCTCAAAACATGCTAAAAATCGATATTTTAAGTGTCCAAAGTCGATATGTGCATGCATCACCTGTACCCGTTTATATCTCAAATTCAGGCTCAAAACACCCGAAATTTCGATATTTTGGGGTCCCAGAAGTGATCTGTACATGCCTACTTAGTGCTAGAATATTTTCAAAATATAGGCCCAAAACATGCTAAAAATCGATATTTTAGGTGCCCAAAGTCGATATCTCAAATTCAGGCCCATGACACCCGAAAATTCGATATTTTGGGGTCCCAGAAGCGATCTGTACATGCCTACTCCGTGTCAGAGTATTTTCAATATACAGGCCCAAAACATACTGAAAATCGATCTTTTAGGTGCCCAAAAGTCGATATGTGCATGCATCTTCTGTACCCGTTTATATCTCAAATTCAGGCTCCAAACACCCGAAAATTCGATTTTTTGGGGTCCCAGAAGCGATCTGTACATGCCTATTCAGATGCATGCCCAAAACATGCTGAAAATCGATATTTTAAGTGTCCAAAGTCGATATGTGCATGCATCTTCTGTACCCGTTTATATCTCAAATTCAGGCTCAAAACACCCGAAAATTCAATATTTTTTGGTCCCGGAAGCGATCTGTACATGCCTACTCCTAGTTAGAGTATTTTCAAATTACAGGCCCAAAACATGCTGAAAATCGATATTTTAGGTGCCCAAAGTCAATATGTGCATGCATCTTCTGTACCCGTTTATATCTCAAATTCAGGCTCAAAACACCCGAAAATTCGGTATATTTGGGTCCTAGAAGCGATCTGTACATCTCTACACCTAGTTATAATGTTTTCAAGATACATACCCAAAACATGCTCAAAATCGATATTTTAGGTGCCCAAAAGTCAATATGAGCATGCATCTTCTGTACCCGTTTATATCTCAAATTCAGGCTCAAAACACCCTAAAATTCGATAATTTGGGGTCCCAGAAGAGATCTGTACATGCCTACTTAGTGCTAGAATATTTTCAAAAAATAGGCCCAAAACATGCTAAAAATCGATATTTTAGGTGGCCAAAGTCGATATCTCAAATTCAGGCCCAAAACACCCGAAAATTCGATATTTTGGGGTCCCAGAAGTGAACTGTACATGCCTACTCCGTGTTAGAGTATTTTCAAAATACAGGCCCAAAACATACAGAAAATCGATCTTTTAGGTGCCCAAACGTCAATATGTGCATGAATCTTCTGTACCCGTTTATATCTCAAATTCAGGTTCCAAACACCCGAAAATTCGATATTTTGGGGTCCCATAAGCGATCTATACATGCTTACTCAGTGCTAGAATATTTTCAAAATATAGGCCCAAAACATGCTAAAAATCGATATTTTAGGTGCCCAAAGTCGATATCTCAAATTCAGGCCCAAAACACCCGAAAATTCGACATTTTGGGGTTCCAGAAGCGAACTGTACATGCCTATTCCGTGTTAGAGTATTTTCAAAATACAGGCCCAAAACATACTGAAAATCGATCTTTTAGGTGCCCAAAAGTCGATATGTGCATGCATCTTCTGTAACCGTTTATATCCCAAATTCAACCTCAAAACACCCGAAAATTGGATATTTTTGGGTCCCATAAGCGATCTGTTTATGCCTACTCAGTGCTAGAATTTTTTCAAAATATAGGCTCAAAACATGCTAAAAATCGATATTTTAAGTGTCCAAAGTCGATATGTGCATGCATCACCTGTACCCGTTTATATCTCAAATTCAGGCTCAAAACACCCGAAATTTCGATATTTTGGGGTCCCAGAAGTGATCTGTACATGCCTACTTAGTGCTAGAATATTTTCAAAATATAGGCCCAAAACATGCTAAAAATCGATATTTTAGGTGCCCAAAGTCGATATCTCAAATTCAGGCCCATGACACCAGAAAATTCGATATTTTGGGGTCCCAGAAGCGATCTGTACATGCCTACTCCGTGTCAGAGTATTTTCAATATACAGGCCCAAAACATACTGAAAATCGATCTTTTAGGTGCCCAAAAGTCGATATGTGCATGCATCTTCTGTACCCGTTTATATCTCAAATTCAGGCTCCAAACACCCGAAAATTCGATATTTTGGGGTCCCAGAAGTGATCTGTACATGCCTAGTTAGTGCTAGAATATTTTCAAAATATAGGCCCAAAACATGCTATAAATCGATATTTTAGGTGCCCAAAGTCGATATCTCAAATTCAGGCCCAAAACTCCCGAAAATTCGATATTTTGGGGTCCCAGAAGCGAAATGTACATGCCTACTCAGATGCAGGCCCAAAACATGCTGAAAATCGATTTTTTAGGTGCCCAAAGTCAACATGTGTATGCATCTTCTGCACTCGTTTATATCTCAAATTCAACCTCAAAACACCCGAAAATTCGATTATTTTTGGTCCCAGAAGCGATCGGTACATGTTTAGTCAGTGCTAGAACGTTTTCAAAATATAGGCTCAAAACATGCTAAAAATCGATATTTTAAGTGTCCAAAGTCGATATGTGCATGCATCTTCTGTACCCGTTTATATCTCAAATTCAGGCTCAAAACACCCGAAAATTCGATATTTTTGGGTCCCAGAAGCGATCTGTACATGCCTACTCCTAGTTAGAGTATTTTCAAATTACAGGCCCAAAACATGCTGAAAATCGATATTTTAGGTGCCCAAAGTCAATATGTGCATGCATCTTCTGTACCCGTTTATATCTCAAATTCAGGCTCAAAACACCCGAAAATTCGGTATTTTTGGGTCCTAGAAGCGATCTGTACATCTCTACACCTAGTTAGAATGTTTTCAAGATACAGACCCAAAACATGCTCAAAATCGATATTTTAGGTGCCCAAACGTCAATATGTGCATGCATCCTCTGTACCCGTTTATATCTCAAATTCAGGCTCAAAACACCCGAAAATTCGATATTTTGGGGTCCCATAAGCGATCTATACATGCTTACTCAGTGCTAGAATATTTTCAAAATATAGGCCCAAAACATGCTAAAAATCGATATTTTAGGTGCCCAAAGTCGATATCTCAAATTCAGGCCCAAAACACCCGAAAATTCGACATTTTGGGGTTCCAGAAGCGAACTGTACATGCCTATTCCGTGTTAGAGTATTTTCAAAATACAGGCCCAAAACATACTGAAAATCGATCTTTTAGGTGCCCAAAAGTCGATATGTGCATGCATCTTCTGTAACCGTTTATATCCCAAATTCAACCTCAAAACACCCGAAAATTGGATATTTTTGGGTCCCATAAGCGATCTGTTTATGCCTACTCAGTGCTAGAATTTTTTCAAAATATAGGCTCAAAACATGCTAAAAATCGATATTCTAAGTGTCCAAAGTCGATATGTGCATGCATCACCTGTACCCGTTTATATCTCAAATTCAGGCTCAAAACACCGGAAATTTCGATATTTTTGGGTCCCAGAAGTGATCTGTACATGCCTACTTAGTGCTAGAATATTTTCAAAATATAGGCCCAAAACATGCTAAAAATCGATATTTTAGGTGCCCAAAGTCGATATCTCAAATTCAGGCCCATGACACCCGAAAATTCGATATTTTGGGGTCCCAGAAGCGATCTGTACATGCCTACTCCGTGTCAGAGTATTTTCAATATACAGGCCCAAAACATACTGAAAAACGATCTTTTAGGTGCCCAAAAGTCGATATGTGCATGCATCTTCTGTACCCGTTTATATCTCAAATTCAGGCTCCAAACACCCGAAAATTCGATATTTTGGGGTCCCAGAAGCGATCTGTACATGCCTATTCAGATGCAGGCCCAAAACATGCTGAAAATCGATATTTTAGGTGCCCAAAGTCAACATGTGCATGCATCTTCTGCACTCGTTTATATCACAAATTCAACCTCAAAACACCCGAAAATTCGATAATTTTGGGTCCCAGAAGCGATCTGTATATGTCTAGTCAGTGCTAGAATGATTTCAAAATATAGGCTCAAATTATGCTAAAAATCGTTATTTTAAGTGTCCAAAGTCGATATGTGCATGCATCTTCTGTACCCGTTTATATCTCAAATTCAGGCTCAAAACACCCGAAAATTCGATATTTTTTGGTCCCGGAAGCGATCTGTACATGCCTACTCCTAGTTAGAGTATTTTCAAATTACAGGCCCAAAACATGCTGATAAACGATATTTTAGGTGCCCAAAGTCAATATGTGCATGCATCTTCTGTACCCGTTTATATCTCAAATTCAGGCTCAAAACACCCGAAAATTCGGTATTTTTGGGTCCTAGAAGCGATCTGTACATCTCTACACCTAGTTATAATGTTTTCAAGATACATACCCAAAACATGCTCAAAATCGATATTTTAGGTGCCCAAAAGTCAATATGAGCATGCATCTTCTGTACCCGTTTATATCTCAAATTCAGGCTCAAAACACCCGAAAATTCGATATTTTTGGGTCCCAGAAGAGATCTGTACATGCCTACTTAGTGCTAGAATATTTTCAAAAAATAGGCCCAAAACATGCTAAAAATCGATATTTTAGGTGCCCAAAGTCGATATCTCAAATTCAGGCCCAAAACACCCGAAAATTCGATATTTTGGGGTCCCAGAAGTGAACTGTACATGCCTACTCCGTGTTAGAGTATTTTCAAAATATAGGCCCAAAACATACAGAAAATCGATCTTTTAGGTGTACAAAAGTCGATATGTGCATGAATCTTCTGTACCCGTTTATATCTCAAATTCAGGCTCCAAACACCCGAAAATTCGATATTTTGGGGTCCAAGAAGCGATCTGTACATGCCTACTCAGATGCAGGCCCAAAACATGCTGAAAATCGATATTTTAGGTGCCTAAAGTCAACATGTGTATGCATCTTCTGCACTCGTTTATATCTCAAATTCAACCTCAAAACACCCGAAAATTCGATAATTTTGGGTCCCAGAAGCGATCTGTACATGTCTAGTCAGTGCTAGAATGTTTTCAAAATATAGGCTCAAAACATACTAAAAATCGATATTTTAAGTGTCCCAAGTCGATATGTGCATGCATCTTCTGTACCCGTTTATATCTCAAATTCAGGTTCAAAACACCCGAAATTTCGATATTTTGGGGTCCCAGAAGCGATCTGTACATGCCTACTCCTAGTTAGAGTATTTTCAAAATACAGGCCCAAAACATGCTGAAAATCGATATTTTAGGTGCCCAAAGTCAATATGTGCATGCATTTTCTGTACCCGTTTATATCTCAAATTCAGGCTCAAAACACCCGAAAATTCAGTATTATTGGGTCCTAGAAGCGATCTGTACATCTCTACACCTAGTTAGAATGTTTTCAAGATACAGACCCAAAACATGCTCAAAATCGATATTTTAGGTGCACAAAAGTCAATATGTGCATGCATCTTCTGTACCCGTTTATATCTCAAATTCAGGCTCAAAACACCCGAAAATTCGATATTTTGGGGTCCCAGAAGTGATCTGTACTTGCCTAGTTAGTGCTAGAATATTTTCAAAATATAGGCCCAAAACATGCTAAAAATCGATATTTTAGGTGCCCAAAGTCGATATCTCAAATTCAGGCCCAAAACACCAGAAAATTCGATATTTGCGGGTCCCAGAAGTGAACTGTACATGCCTACTCCGTGTTAGAGTATTTTCAAAATACAGGCCCAAAACATGCTGAAAATCGATATTTTAGGTGCCCAAAGTCAACATGTGTATGCATCTTCTGCACTCGTTTATATCTCAAATTCAACCTCAAAACACCCGAAAATTCGATAATTTTGGGTCCCAGAAGCGATCTGTACATGTCTAGTCAGTGCTAGAATATTTTCAAAATATAGGCTCAAAACATACTAAAAATCGATATTTTAAGTGTCCCAAGTCGATATGTGCATGCATCTTCTGTACCCGTTTATATCTCAAATTCAGGTTCAAAACACCCGAAATTTCGATATTTTGGGGTCCCAGAAGCGATCTGTACATGCCTACTCCTAGTTAGAGTATTTTCAAAATACAGGCCCAAAACATGCTGAAAATCGATATTTTAAGTGCCCAAAGTCAATATGTGCATGCATTTTCTGTACCCGTTTATATCTCAAATTCAGGCTCAAAACACCCGAAAATTCGGTATTTTTGGGTCCTAGAAGCGATCTGTACATCTCTACACCTAGTTAGAATGTTTTCAAGATACAGACCCAAAACATGCTCAAAATCGATATTTTAGGTGCACAAAAGTCAATATGTGCATGCATCTTCTGTACCCGTTTATATCTCAAATTCAGGCTCAAAACACCCGAAAATTCGATATTTTGGGGTCCCAGAAGTGATCTGTACATGCCTAGTTAGTGCTAGAATATTTTCAAAATATAGGCCCAAAACATGCTAAAAATCGATATTTTAGGTGCCCAAAGTCGATATCTCAAATTCAGGCCAAAAACACCCGAAAATTCGATATTTGCGGGTCCCAGAAGCGAACTGTACATGCCTACTCCGTGTTAGAGTATTTTCAAATTACAGGCCCAAAACATACTGAAAATTGATCTTTAAGAACCTAAAAGTCGATATGTGCATGCATCTTCTGTAACCGTTTATATCCCAAATTCGACCACAAAACACCCGAAAATTCGATATTTTTGGTTCCCAGAAGCGATCTGTTTATGCCTACTCAGTGCTAGAATTTTTTCAAAATATAGGCTCAAAACATGCTAAAAATCGACATTTTAAGTGTCCAAAGTAAATATGTGCATGCATCATCTGTACCCGTTTATATCTCAAATTCAGGCTCAAAACACCCGAAAATTCGATATTTTAGGGTCCCAGAAGTGATCTGTACATGCCTACTTAGTGCTAGAATATTTTCAAAATATAGGCCCAAAACATGCTAAAAATCGATATTTTAGGTGCCCAAAGTCGATATCTCAAATTCAGGCCCAAAACACCCGAAAATTCGATATTTTGGGGTCCCAGAAGCAAACTGTACATGCCTACTCCGTGTTAGAGTATTTTCAAAATACAGGCCCAAAACATACTGAAAATCGATCTTTTAGGTGATCAAAAGTCGATATGTGCATGCATCTTCTGTACCCGTTTATATCTCAAATTCAGGCTCCAAACACCCGAAAATTCGATATTTTGGGGTCCAAGAAGCGATCTGTACATGCCTATTCAGATGCAGGCCCAAAACATGCTGAAAATCGATATTTTAGGTGCCCAAAGTCAACATGAGCATGCATCTTCTGCACTCGTTTATATCTCAAATTCAACCTCAAAACACCCGAAAATTCGATAATTTTGGGTCCCAGAAGCGATCTGTATATGTCTAGTCAGTGCTAGAATGATTTCAAAATATAGGCTCAAATTATGCTAAAAATCGTTATTTTAAGTGTCCAAAGTCGATATGTGCATGCATCTTCTGTACCCGTTTATATCTCAAATTCAGGCTCAAAACACCCGAAAATTCGATATATTTTGGTCCCGGAAGCGATCTGTACATGCCTACTCCTAGTTAGAGTATTTTCAAATTACAGGCCCAAAACATGCTGAAAATCGATATTTTAGGTGCCCAAAGTCAATATGTGCATGCATCTTCTGTACCCGTTTATATCTCAAATTCAGGCTCAAAACTCCCGAAAATTCGGTATTTTTGGGTCCCAGAAGTGATCTGTACATGCCTACTTAGTGCTAGAATATTTTCAAAATATAGGCCCAAAACATGCTAAAAATCGATATTTTAGGTGCCCAAAGTCGATATCTCAAATTCAGGCCCAAAACACCCGAAAATTCGATATTTTGGGGTCCCAGAAGCGAACTGTACATGCCTACTCCGTGTTAGAGTATTTTCAAAATACAGGCCCAAAACATACTGAAAATCAATCTTTTAGGTGCCCAAAAGTCGATATGTGCATGCATCTTCTGTACCCGTTTATATCTCAAATTCAGGCTCCAAACTCCCAAAAATTCGATATTTTGGGGTCCCAGAAGCGATATGTACTTGCCTACTCCGTGTTAGAATGTTTTCAAAATATAGGCTCAAAACATGCTAAAAATCGATATTTTAAGTGTCCAAAGTCGATATGTGCATGCATCATCTGTACCCGTTTATATCTCAAATTCAGGCTCAAAACACCCGAAATTTCGATATTTTGGGGTCCCAGAAGTGATCTGTACATGCCTACTTAGTGCTAGAATATTTTCAAAATATAGGCCCAAAACATGCTAAAAATCGATATTTTAGGTGCCCAAAGTTGATATCTCAAATTCAGGCCCAAAACACCCGAAAATTCGACATTTTGGGGTTCCAGAAGCGAACTGTACATGCCTATTCCGTGTTAGAGTATTTTCAAAATACAGGCCCAAAACATACTGAAAATCGATCTTTTAGGTGCCCAAAAGTCGATATGTGCATGCATCTTCTGTAACCGTTTATATCCCAAATTCAACCTCAAAACACCCGAAAATTGGATATTTTTGGGTCCCATAAGCGATCTGTTTATGCCTACTCAGTGCTAGAATTTTTTCAAAATATAGGCTCAAAACATGCTAAAAATCGATATTTTAAGTGTCTAAAGTCGATATGTGCATGCATCATCTGTACCCGTTTTTATCTCAAATTAAGGCTCAAAACACCCGAAAATTCGATATTATAGGGACCCAGAAGTGATCTGTACATGCCTACTTAGTGCTAGAATATTTTCAAAATGTAGGCCCAAAACATGCTAAAAATCGATATTTTAGGTGTCCAAAGTCGATATCTCAAATTCAGGCCCAAAACACCCGAAATTTCGATATTTGGGGGTCCCAGAAGCGAACTGTAGATGCCTAATCCGTGTTAGAGTATTTTCAAAATACAGTCCCAAAACATACTGAAAATCGATCTTTTAGGTGCCCAAAAGTCGATGTGTGAATGCATCTTCTGTACCCGTTTATATCTCAAATTCAAGCTCCAAACACCCGAAAATTCGATATTTTGGGGTCCCAGAAGCGATCTGTACATGCCTACTCAGATGCAGGCCCAAAACATACTGAAAATCGATATTTTAGGTGCCCAAAGTCGATATGTGCATGCATCTTCTGTACCCGTATATATCCCAAATTCAACCTCAAAACACCCGAAAATTCGATATTTTTGGGTCCCAGAAGCGATCTGTACATCTCTACACCTAGTTATAATGTTTTCAAGATACATACCCAAAACATGCTCAAAATCGATATTTTAGGTGCACAAAAGTCGATATGTGCATGCATCTTCTGTACCCGTTTATATCCCAAATTCAACCTCAAAACACCCGAAAATTCGATATTTGGGGGTCCCAGAAGCGAACTGTAGATGCCTAATCCGTGTTAGAGTATTTTCAAAATACAGGCCCAAAACATACTGAAAATCGATCTTTTAGGTGCCCAAAAGTCGATGTGTGAATGCATCTTCTGTACCCGTTTATATCCCAAATTCAGGCTCAAAACATCCGAAAATTCGATATTTTGGGGTCCCAGAAGCGATCTGTACATGCTTACTCAGTGCTAGAATATTTTCAAAACATAGGCCCAAAACATGCTAAAAATCGATATTTTAGGTGCCCAAAGTCGATATCTCAAATTCAGGCCCAAAACACCCGAAAATTCGATATTTTGGGGTCCCAGAAGCAAACTGTTCATGCCTACTCCGTGATAGAGTATTTTCAAAATACAGGCCCAAAACATCCTGAAAATCGATCTTTTAGGTGCCCAAAAGTCGATATGTGCATGCATCTTCTGTACCCGTTTATATCTCAAATTCAGGCTCCAAACACCCAAAAATTCGATATTTTGGGGTCCCAGAAGGGATCTGTACTTGCCTACTTCGTGTTAGAGTATTTTCAAAATACAGGCCCAAAACAAGCTGAAAATCGATATTTTAGGTGACGAAAGTCAATATGTGTATGCATCTTCTGCACCCGTTTATATCCCAAATTCAACCTCAAAACACCCGAAAGTTCGATATTTTTTGGTCCCAGAAGCGATCTGTACATGCCTACTCAGTGCTAGAATGTTTTCAAAATATAGGCTCAAAACATGCTAAAAATCGATATTTTAAGTGTCCAAAGTCGTTATGTGCATGCATCATCTGTACCCGTTTATATCTCAAATTCAGGCTCAAAACACCCGAAAATTCGATATTTTGGGGTCCAAGAAGTGATCTGTACATGCCTACTTAGTGCTTGAATATTTTCAAAATATAGGCCCAAAACATGCTAAAAATCGATATTTTAAGTGTCCAAAGTCGATATGTGCATGCATCATCTGTACCCGTTTATATCTCAAATTCAGGCTCAAAACACCCGAAAATTGGATATTTTTGGGTCCCAGAAGCGATCTGTACATGCCTACTCCTAGTTAGAGTATTTTCATAATACAGGCCCAAAATATGCTGAAAATCGATAGTTTAGGGGCCCAAAGTCAATATGTGCATGCATCTTCTGTACCCGTTTATATCTCAAATTCAGGCTCAAAACACCCGAAAATTCGGTATTTTTGGGTCCTAGAAGCGATCTGTACATCTCTACACCTAGTTATAATGTTTTCAAGATACATACCCAAAACATGCTCAAAATCGATATTTTAGGTGCCCAAAAGTCAATATGTGCATGCATCTTCTGTACCCGTTTATATCCCAAATTCAGGCTCAAAACACCCGAAAATTCGATATTTTGGGGTCCCAGAAGCGATCTGTACATGCTTACTCAGTGCTAGAATATTTTCAAAACATAGGCCCAAAACATGCTAAAAATCGATATTTTAAGTGTCCAAAGTGGATATGTGCATGCATCATCTGTACCCGTTTGTATCTCAAATTCAGGCTCAAAACACCCGAGAATTCGATATTTTGGGGTCCCAGAAGTGATCTATAAATGCCTACTTAGTGCTAGAATATTTTCAAAATATAGGCCCAAAACATGCTAAAAATCGATATTTTAGGTGCCCAAAGTCGATATCTCAAATTCAGGAACAAAACACCCGAAAATTCGATATTTTTGGGCCCCAGAACCGAACTGTACATGCCTACTCCGTGTTAGAGTATTTTCAAAATACAGGCCCAAACCATACTGAAAATCGATATTTTAGGTGCCCAAAAGTCGATATGTGCATGCATCTTCTGTAACCGTTTATATCCCAAATTCAACCATAAAACAGCCGAAAATTGGATATTTTTGGGTCCCAGAAGCGATCTGTACATGCCTACTCAGATGCAGGCCCAAAACATGCTGAAAATCGATATTTTAGGTACACAAAGTCAACATGTGTATGCATCTTCTGCACTCGTTTATATCTCAAATTCATCCTCAAAACACCGGAAAATTCGTTAATTTTGGGTCCCAGAAGCTATCTGTACATGTCTAGTTAGTGCTAGAATGTTTTCAAAATATAGGCTCAAAACATGCTAAAAATCGATATTTTAAGTGTCCAAAGTCGATATGTGCATGCATCTTCTGTATCCGTTTATATCTCAAATTCAGGCTCAAAACACCCGAAAATTCGATATTTTTGGGTCCCAGAAGCGATCTGTACATGCCTACTCCGTGTTAGAGTATTTTCAATATACAGGCCCAAAATATACAGAAAATCGATCTTTTATGTGCCCAAAAGTCGATATGTGCATGCATCTTCTGTACCCGTTTATATCCCAAATTCAACCTCAAAACACCCGAAAATTCGATATTTTTGGGTCCCAGAAGCGATCGTTACATGCCTACTTTGTGCTAGAATTTTTTCAAAATATAGGCTCAAAACATGCTAAAAATCGATATTTTAAGTGTCTAAAGTCGATATGTGCATGCATCATCTGTACCCGTTTATATCTCAAATTCAGGCTCAAAACACCCGAAAACTCGATATTTTGGGGTCCCAGAAGTGATCTGTACATGCCTACTTAATGCTAGAATATTTTCAAAATATAGGCCCAAAACATGCTAAAAATCGATATTTTAGGTGCCCAAAGTCGATATCTCAAATTCAGGCCCAAAACACCCGAAAATTCGATATTTTTGGGTCCCAGAAGTGATCTGTACATGCCTACTCCGTGGTAGAGTATTTTCAATATACAGGCCCAAAACATACTGAAAATCGATCCTTTAGGTGCCCAAAAGTCGATATGTGCATGCATCTTCTGTACCCGTTAATATCCCAAATTTTACCTCAAAACACAGGAAAATTCGATATTTTTGGGTCCCAGAAGCGATCTGTACATGCCTACTCAGTGCTAGAATTTTCTCCAAAAATTGGCTCAAAACATGCAAAAATCGATATTTTAAGTGTCCAAAGTCGATATGTGCATGCATCATCTGTACCCGTTTATATCTCAAATTCAGGCTCAAAACACCCGAAAATTCGATATTTTGGGGTCCCAGAAGTGATCTGTATATGCCTACTTAGTGCTAGAATATTTTCAAAATATAGGCCCAAAACATGCTACAAATCGATATTTTAGGTGCCCAAAGTCGATATCTGAAATTCAGGCCCAAAACACCCGAAAATTCGATATTTACGGGTCCCACAAGCGAACTGTACATGCCTACTCCGTGTTAGAGTATTTTCAAAATACAGGCCCAAAACATACTGAAAATCGATCATTTAGGTGCCCAAAAGTCGATGTGTGAATGCATCTTCTGTACCCGTTTATATCTCAAATTCAAGCTCCAAACACCCGAAAATTCGATATTTTGGGGTCCCAGAAGCGATCTGTACATGCCTACTCAGATGCAGGCCCAAAACATACTGAAAATCGATATTTTAGGTGCCCAAAGTCGATATGTGCATGCATCTTCTGTACCCGTATATATCCCAAATTCAACCTCAAAACACCCGAAAATTCGATATTTTTGGGTCCCAGAAGCGATCTGTACATCTCTACACCTAGTTATAATGTTTTCAAGATACATACCCAAAACATGCTCAAAATCGATATTTTAGGTGCACAAAAGTCGATATGTGCATGCATCTTCTGTACCCGTTTATATCCCAAATTCAACCTCAAAACACCCGAAAATTCGATATTTGGGGGTCCCAGAAGCGAACTGTAGATGCCTAATCCGTGTTAGAGTATTTTCAAAATACAGGCCCAAAACATACTGAAAATCGATCTTTTAGGTGCCCAAAAGTCGATGTGTGAATGCATCTTCTGTACCCGTTTATATCCCAAATTCAGGCTCAAAACATCCGAAAATTCGATATTTTGGGGTCCCAGAAGCGATCTGTACATGCTTACTCAGTGCTAGAATATTTTCAAAACATAGGCCCAAAACATGCTAAAAATCGATATTTTAGGTGCCCAAAGTCGATATCTCAAATTCAGGCCCAAAACACCCGAAAATTCGATATTTTGGGGTCCCAGAAGCAAACTGTTCATGCCTACTCCGTGATAGAGTATTTTCAAAATACAGGCCCAAAACATCCTGAAAATCGATCTTTTAGGTGCCCAAAAGTCGATATGTGCATGCATCTTCTGTACCCGTTTATATCTCAAATTCAGGCTCCAAACACCCAAAAATTCGATATTTTGGGGTCCCAGAAGGGATCTGTACTTGCCTACTTCGTGTTAGAGTATTTTCAAAATACAGGCCCAAAACAAGCTGAAAATCGATATTTTAGGTGACGAAAGTCAATATGTGTATGCATCTTCTGCACCCGTTTATATCCCAAATTCAACCTCAAAACACCCGAAAGTTCGATATTTTTTGGTCCCAGAAGCGATCTGTACATGCCTACTCAGTGCTAGAATGTTTTCAAAATATAGGCTCAAAACATGCTAAAAATCGATATTTTAAGTGTCCAAAGTCGTTATGTGCATGCATCATCTGTACCCGTTTATATCTCAAATTCAGGCTCAAAACACCCGAAAATTCGATATTTTGGGGTCCAAGAAGTGATCTGTACATGCCTACTTAGTGCTTGAATATTTTCAAAATATAGGCCCAAAACATGCTAAAAATCGATATTTTAAGTGTCCAAAGTCGATATGTGCATGCATCATCTGTACCCGTTTATATCTCAAATTCAGGCTCAAAACACCCGAAAATTGGATATTTTTGGGTCCCAGAAGCGATCTGTACATGCCTACTCCTAGTTAGAGTATTTTCATAATACAGGCCCAAAATATGCTGAAAATCGATAGTTTAGGGGCCCAAAGTCAATATGTGCATGCATCTTCTGTACCCGTTTATATCTCAAATTCAGGCTCAAAACACCCGAAAATTCGGTATTTTTGGGTCCTAGAAGCGATCTGTACATCTCTACACCTAGTTATAATGTTTTCAAGATACATACCCAAAACATGCTCAAAATCGATATTTTAGGTGCCCAAAAGTCAATATGTGCATGCATCTTCTGTACCCGTTTATATCCCAAATTCAGGCTCAAAACACCCGAAAATTCGATATTTTGGGGTCCCAGAAGCGATCTGTACATGCTTACTCAGTGCTAGAATATTTTCAAAACATAGGCCCAAAACATGCTAAAAATCGATATTTTAAGTGTCCAAAGTGGATATGTGCATGCATCATCTGTACCCGTTTGTATCTCAAATTCAGGCTCAAAACACCCGAGAATTCGATATTTTGGGGTCCCAGAAGTGATCTATAAATGCCTACTTAGTGCTAGAATATTTTCAAAATATAGGCCCAAAACATGCTAAAAATCGATATTTTAGGTGCCCAAAGTCGATATCTCAAATTCAGGAACAAAACACCCGAAAATTCGATATTTTTGGGCCCCAGAACCGAACTGTACATGCCTACTCCGTGTTAGAGTATTTTCAAAATACAGGCCCAAACCATACTGAAAATCGATATTTTAGGTGCCCAAAAGTCGATATGTGCATGCATCTTCTGTAACCGTTTATATCCCAAATTCAACCATAAAACAGCCGAAAATTGGATATTTTTGGGTCCCAGAAGCGATCTGTACATGCCTACTCAGATGCAGGCCCAAAACATGCTGAAAATCGATATTTTAGGTACACAAAGTCAACATGTGTATGCATCTTCTGCACTCGTTTATATCTCAAATTCATCCTCAAAACACCGGAAAATTCGTTAATTTTGGGTCCCAGAAGCTATCTGTACATGTCTAGTTAGTGCTAGAATGTTTTCAAAATATAGGCTCAAAACATGCTAAAAATCGATATTTTAAGTGTCCAAAGTCGATATGTGCATGCATCTTCTGTATCCGTTTATATCTCAAATTCAGGCTCAAAACACCCGAAAATTCGATATTTTTGGGTCCCAGAAGCGATCTGTACATGCCTACTCCGTGTTAGAGTATTTTCAATATACAGGCCCAAAATATACAGAAAATCGATCTTTTATGTGCCCAAAAGTCGATATGTGCATGCATCTTCTGTACCCGTTTATATCCCAAATTCAACCTCAAAACACCCGAAAATTCGATATTTTTGGGTCCCAGAAGCGATCGTTACATGCCTACTTTGTGCTAGAATTTTTTCAAAATATATGCTCAAAACATGCTAAAAATCGATATTTTAAGTGTCTAAAGTCGATATGTGCATGCATCATCTGTACCCGTTTATATCTCAAATTCAGGCTCAAAACACCCGAAAACTCGATATTTTGGGGTCCCAGAAGTGATCTGTACATGCCTACTTAATGCTAGAATATTTTCAAAATATAGGCCCAAAACATGCTAAAAATCGATATTTTAGGTGCCCAAAGTCGATATCTCAAATTCAGGCCCAAAACACCCGAAAATTCGATATTTTTGGGTCCCAGAAGTGATCTGTACATGCCTACTCCGTGGTAGAGTATTTTCAATATACAGGCCCAAAACATACTGAAAATCGATCCTTTAGGTGCCCAAAAGTCGATATGTGCATGCATCTTCTGTACCCGTTAATATCCCAAATTTTACCTCAAAACACAGGAAAATTCGATATTTTTGGGTCCCAGAAGCGATCTGTACATGCCTACTCAGTGCTAGAATTTTCTCCAAAAATTGGCTCAAAACATGCAAAAATCGATATTTTAAGTGTCCAAAGTCGATATGTGCATGCATCATCTGTACCCGTTTATATCTCAAATTCAGGCTCAAAACACCCGAAAATTCGATATTTTGGGGTCCCAGAAGTGATCTGTATATGCCTACTTAGTGCTAGAATATTTTCAAAATATAGGCCCAAAACATGCTACAAATCGATATTTTAGGTGCCCAAAGTCGATATCTGAAATTCAGGCCCAAAACACCCGAAAATTCGATATTTACGGGTCCCACAAGCGAACTGTACATGCCTACTCCGTGTTAGAGTATTTTCAAAATACAGGCCCAAAACATACTGAAAATCGATCATTTAGGTACCTAAAAGTCGATATATGCATGCTTCTTCTGTACCCGTTTATATCTCAAATTCAGGCTCAAAACACCCGAAAATTCGATATTTAGGGGTCCCAGAAGCGATCTGTACTTGCCTACTCCGTGTTAGAGTATTTTCAAAATGCAGGCCCAAAACAAGCTGAAAATCGATATTTTAGGTGACGAAAGTCAATATGTGTATGCATCTTCTGCACCCGTTTATATCCCAAATTCAACCTCAAAACACCCGAAAATTCGATAATTTTAAGTCCCAGAAGCGATCTGTGCATGTCTAGTCAGTGCTAGAATGTTTTCAAAATATATGCTTAAAACATGCTAAAAATCGATATTTTAAGTGTCCAAAGTCGATATGTGCATGAATCATCTGTACCCGTTTATATCTCAAATTCAGGCTCAAAACACCCGAAAATTCGATATTTTTGGGTCCCAGAAGCGATCTGTACATGCTTACTTAATGCTAGAATTTTTTCAAAATATAGGCCCAAAACATGCTAAAAATCGATATTTTAGGTGCCCAAAGTCGATATTTCAAATTCAGGCCCAAAACACCCGAAAATTCGATATTTGGGGGTCCCAGAAGCGAACTGTACATGCCTACTCTGTGATAGAGTATTTTCAATGTACAGGCCCAAAACATTCTGAAAATCGATCATTTAGGTACCTAAAAGTCGATATGTGCATGCATCTTCTGTACCCGTTTATATCTCAAATTCAGGCTCCAAACACCCGAAAATTCGATATTTTGGGGTCCCAGAAGCGATCTGTACTTGCCTACGCCGTGTTAGAGTATTTTCAAAATATAGGTTTAAAACATGTTAAAAATCGATATTTGAAGTGTCCAAAGTCGATATGTGCATGCATCATCTGTACCCGTTTATATCTCAATTTCAGGCTCAAAACACCCGAAAATTCGATATTTTAGGGTCCCAGAAGTGATCTGTACATGCCTACTTAGTGCTAGAATATTTTCAAAATATAGGCCCAAAACATGCTAAAATTCGATATTTTAGGTGCCCAAAGTCGATATCTTAAATTCAGGCCCAAAACACCCGAAAATTCGATATTTTGGGGTCCCTGAAGCGAACTGTACATGCCTACTCCTTGTTAGAGTATTTTCAAAATACAGGCCCAAAACATACTGAAAATCGATCTTTTAGGTGCCCAAAAGTCGATATGTGAATGAATCTTCTGTACCCGTTTATATCTCAAATTCAGGCTCCAAACACCCGAAAATTCGATATTTTGGGGTCCCAGAAGCGATCTGTACATGCCTACTCAGATGCAGGCCCAAAACATACTGAAAATCGATATTTTAGGTGCACAAGTCAACATGTGTATGCATCTTCTGCACTCGTTTATATCTCAAATTCAACCTCAAAACACCCGAAAATTCGATAATTTTGGGTCCCAGAAGCGATCTGTACATGTCTAGTCAGTGCTAGAATGTTTTCAAAATATAGGCTCAAAACATGCTAAAAATCGATATTTTAAGTGTCCAAAGTCGATATGTGCATGCATCTTCTGTACCCGTTTATATCTCAAATTCAGGCTCAAAACACCCGAAAATTCTATATTTTTGGGTCCCAGAAGCGATCTGTACATGCCTACTCCGTGTTAGAGTATTTTCAATATACAGGCCCAAAACATACTGAAAATCGATCATTTAGGTGCCCAAAAGTCGATATGTGCATGCATCTTCTGTACCCGTTTATATCTCAAATTCAGGCTCCAAACACCCGAAAATTCGATATTTTGGGGTCCCAGAAGCGATCTGTACTTGCCTACTCCGTGTTAGAGTATTTTCAAAATATAGGCTCAAAACATGCTAAAAATCGATATTTTAGGTGACGAAAGTCAATATGTGTATGCATCTTCTGCACCCGTTTATATCCCAAATTCAACCTCAAAACACCCGAAAATTCGATAATTTTGGGTCCCAGAAGCGATCTGTACATGTCTAGTCAGTGCTAGAATGTTTTCAAAATAAAGGCCCAAAACATGCTAAAATCGATATTTTAGGTGCCCAAAGTCAATATGTGCATGCATCTTCTGTACCCGTTTATATCTCAAATTCAGGCTCCAAACAACCGAAAATTCGGTATTTTTGGGTCCTATAAGCGATCTGTACATCTCTACACCTAGTTAGAATGTTTTCAAGATACAGACCCAAAACATGCTCAAAATCGATATTTTAGGTGACCAAAAATCAATATGTGAATGCATCGTCTGTACCCGTTTATATCTCAAATTCAGGCTCAAAACACCCGAAAATTCGATATTTTGGGGTCCCAGAAGCGATCTCTACATTCCTACTTAGTGCTAGAATTTTTTCAAAATATAGGCTCAAAACATGCTAAAAATCGATATTTTAAGTGTCCAAAGTCGATATGTGCATGCATCATCTGTACCGATTTATATCTCAAATTCAGGCTCAAAACACCCGAAAATTCGATATTTTGGGGTCCCAGAAGCGATCTGTACATGCCTACTACTAGTTAAAGTATTTTCAAAATACAGGCCAAAAACGTGCTGAAAATCGATATTTTAGGTGCCCAAAGTCGATATCTCAAATTCAGGCCCAAAACACCCGAAAATTCGATATTTTAGGGTCCCAGAAGCGAACTGTACATGCCTACTCCTTGTTAGAGTATTTTCAAAATACAGGCCCAGAACATACTGAAAATCGATCTTTTAGGTGCCCAAAAGTCGATATGTGCATATATCTCAAATTCAGGCTCCAAACACCCGAAAATTCGATATTTTGGGGTCCCAGAAGCGATCTGTACATGCCTACTCAGATGCAGGCCCAAAACATACTGAAAATCGATATTTTAGGTGCCCAAGTCAACATGTGTATGCATCTTCTGCACTCGTTTATATCCCAAATTCAACCTCAAAACACCCGAAAATTCGATAATTTTGGGTCCCAGAAGCGATCTGTACATGTCTAGTCAGTGCTAGAATGTTTTCAAAATATAGGCTCAAAACATGCTAAAAATCGATATTTTAAGTGTCCAAAGTCGATATGTGCATGCATCTTCTGTACCCGTTTATATCTCAAATTCAGGCTCAAAACACCCGAAAATTCGATATTTTTGGGTCCCAGAAGCGATCTGTACATGCCTACTCCGTGTTAGAGTATTTTCAATATACAGGCCCAAAACATACTGAAAATCGATCATTTAGGTGCCCAAAAGTCGATATGTGCATGCATCTTCTGTACCCGTTTATATCTCAAATTCAGGCTCCAAACACCCGAAAATTCGATATTTTGGGGTCCCAGAAGCGATCTGTACTTGCCTACTCCGTGTTAGAGTATTTTCAAAATATAGGCTCAAAACATGCTAAAAATCGATATTTTAGGTGACGAAAGTCAATATGTGTATGCATCTTCTGCACCCGTTTATATCCCAAATTCAACCTCAAAACACCCGAAAATTCGATAATTTTGGGTCCCAGAAGCGATCTGTACATGTCTAGTCAGTGCTAGAATGTTTTCAAAATACAGGCCCAAAACATGCTGAAAATCGATATTTTAGGTGCCCAAAGTCAATATGTGCATGCATCTTCTGTACCCGTTTATATCTCAAATTCAGGCTCAAAACACCCGAAAATTCGGTATTTTTGGGTCCTATAAGCGATCTGTACATCTCTACACCTAGTTAGAATGTTTTCAAGATACAGACCCAAAACATGCTCAAAATCGATATTTTAGGTGACCAAAAATCAATATGTGAATGCATCGTCTGTACCCGTTTATATCTCAAATTCAGGCTCAAAACACCCGAAATTTCGATATTTCGGGGTCCCAGAAGCGATCTGTACATGCTTACTCAGTGCTAGAATATTTTCAAAATATAGGCCCAAAACATGCTAAAAATCGTTATTTTAGGTGCCCAAAGTCGATATCTCAAATTCAGGCCCAAAACACCCAAAAATTCGATATTTTGGGGTCCCAGAAGCGATCTGTACATGCCTACTCCATGTTAGAGTATTTTCAATATGCAGGCAAAAAACGTACTGAAAATCGATCTTTTAGGTGCCCAAAAGTCGATATGTGCATGCATCTTCTGTACCCGTTTATATCCCAAATTTAACTTCAAAACACCCGAAAATTCGATATTTTTGGGTCCCAAAAGCGATCTCTACATTCCTACTTAGTGCTAGAATGTTTTCAAAATATAGGCTCAAAACATGCTAAAAATCGATATTTTAAGTGTCCAAAGTCGATATGTGCATGCATCATCTGTACCCGTTTATATCTCAAATTCAGGCTCAAAACACCCGAAAATTCGATATTTTGGGGTCCCAGAAGTGATTTGTACATGCCTACTTAGTGCTAGAATATTTTCAAAATATAGGCCCAAAACATGCTAAAAATCGATATTTTAGGTGCCCAGAGTCGATATCTCAAATTCAGGCCCAAAACACCCGAAAATTCGATATTTTAGGGTCCCAGAAGCGAACTGTACATGCCTACTCCGTGTTAGAGTATTTTCAAAATACAGGCCCAAAACATACTGAAAATCGATCTTTTAGGTGCCCTAAAGTCGATATGTGCATGCATCTTCTGTAACCGTTTATATCCCAAATTCAACCTTTAAAACACCCGAAAATTCGGTAATTTTGGATCCCAGATGCGATCTGTACATGCCTACACAGTGCTAGAATTTTTTCAAAATATAGGCTCAAAACATGCTAAAAATCGATATTTTAAGTGTCCAAAGTCGATATGTGCATGCATCATCTGTACCCGTTTATATCTCAAATTCAGGCTCAAAACACCCGAAAATTCTATATTTTGGGGTCCCAGAAGAGATCTGTACATGCCTACTTAGTGCTAGAATATTTTCAAAATATAAGCCCAAAACATGCTAAAAATCGATATTTTAGGTGCCTAAAGTCGATATCTGAAATTAAGGCCCAAAACACCCGAAAATTCGATATTTTGGGGTCCCAGAAGCGTTCTGTACATGCCTACTCAGTGCTAGAATTTTTTCAAAATATAGGCTCAAAACATGCTAAAAATCGATATTTTAAGTGTCCAAAGTCGATATGTGCATGCATCATCTGTACCGATTTATATCTCAAATTCAGGCTCAAAACACCCGAAAATTCGATATTTTGGGGTCCCAGAAGCGATCTGTACATGCCTACTACTAGTTAAAGTATTTTCAAAATACAGGCCAAAAACGTGCTGAAAACCGATATTTTAGGTGCCCAAAGTCGATATCTCAAATTCAGGCCCAAAACACCCGAAAATTCTATATTTGGGGGTCCCAGAAGCGTACTGTACATGCCTACTCCGTGTTAGAGTATTTTCAAAATACAGGCCCAAAATATACTGAAAATCGATCATTTAGGTACCTAAAAGTCGATATGTGCATGCATCATCTGTACCCGTTTATATCTTAAATTCAGGGTCCAAACACCCGAAAATTCGATATTTTGGGGTCCCAGAAGCGATCTGTACATGCCTACTCAGATGCAGGCCCAAAACATGCTGAAAATCGATATTTTAGGTTGGTAAAGTCAACATGTGTATGTATCTTCTGCACTCGTTTATATCTCAAATTCAACCTCAAAACACCCTAAAATTCGATAATTTTGGGTCCCAGAAGCGATCTGTACATGTCTAGTCAGTGCTAGAATGTTTTCAAAATATAGGCTCAAAACATGCTAAAAATCGATATTTTAAGTGTCCAAAGTCGATATGTGCATGCATCTTCTGTACTCGTTTATATCTCAAATTCAGGCTCAAAACACCCGAAAATTCGATATTTTTGGGTCCCAGAAGCGATCTGTACATGCCTACTCCGTGTTAGAGTATTTTCAAAATACAGGCCCAAAACGTGCTGAAAATCGATATTTTAGGTGCCCAAAGTCGATATCTCAAATTCAGGCCCAAAACACCCGTAAAATTCGATATTTTGGGGTCCCAGAAGCGAACTGTACATGCCTACTCCGTGTTAGAGTATTTTCAAAATACAGGCCCAAAACATACTGAAAATCGATCTTTTAGGTGCCCAAAAGTCCATATGTGCATGCATCTTCTGTACCCGTTTATATCCCAAATTCAACCTCAAAAGACCCGAAAATTCGATATTTTTGGGTCCCAGAAGCGATCTGTACATGCCTAGTCAGTGCTAGAATTTTTTCAAAATATAGGCTCAAAACATGCTAAAAATCGATATTTTAAGTGTCCAAAGTCGATATGTGCATGCATCTTCTCTACCCGTTTATATCTCAAATTCAGGCTCAAAACACCCGAAAATTCTATATTTTAGGGTCCCAGAAGCGATCTGTACATGTCTACTTAGTGCTAGAATATTTTCAAAATATAGGCCCAAAACATGCTACAAATCGATATTTTAGGTGCCCAAAGTCGATATCTGAAATTCAGGCCCAAAACACCCGCAAATTCGATATTTGCGGGTCCCAGAAGCGAACTGTACATGCCTACTCCGTGTTAGAGTATTTTCAAAATACAGGCCCAAAACATACTGAAAATCGATCATTTAGGTACCTAAAAGTCGATATGTGCATGCATCTTCTGTACCCGTTTATATCTCAAATTCAGGCTCCAAACTCCCGAAAATTCGATATTTTGGGGTCCCAGAAGCGATCTGTACTTGCCTACGCCGTGTTAGAGTATTTTCAAAATATAGGCTCAACACATGTTAAAAATCGATATTTGAAGTGTCCAAAGTCGATATGTGCATGCATCATCTGTACCCGTTTATATCTCAAATTCAGGCTCAAAACACCCGAAAATTCGATATTTTAGGGTCCCAGAAGTGATCTGTACATGCCTACTTAGTGCTAGAATATTTTCAAAATATAGGCCCAAAACATGCTAAAATCGATATTTTAGGTGCCCAAAGTCGATATCTCAAATTCAGGCCCAAAACACCCGCAAATTCGATATTTTGGGGTCCCTGAATCGAACTGTACATGCCTACTCCGTGTTAGAGTATTTTCAAAATACAGGCCCAAAACATACTGAAAATCGATCTTTTAGGTGCCCAAAAGTCGATATGTGCATGCATCTTCTGTACCCGTTTATATCTCAAATTCAGGCTCCAAACACCCGAAAATTCGATATTTTGGGGTCCCAGAAGCGATCTGTACATGCCTACTCAGATGCAGGCCCAAAACATACTGAAAATCGATATTTTAGGTGCCCAAGTCAACATGTGTATGCATCTTCTGCACTCGTTTATATCCCAAATTCAACCTCAAAACACCCGAAAATTCGATAATTTTGGGTCCCAGAAGCGATCTGTACATGTCTAGTCAGTGCTAGAATGTTTTCAAAATATAGGCTCAAAACATGCTAAAAATCGATATTTTAAGTGTCCAAAGTCGATATGTGCATGCATCTTCTGTACCCGTTTATATCTCAAATTCAGGCTCAAAACACCCGAAAATTCGATATTTTTGGGTCCCAGAAGCGATCTGTACATGCCTACTCCGTGTTAGAGTATTTTCAATATACAGGCCCAAAACATACTGAAAATCGATCATTTAGGTGCCCAAAAGTCGATATGTGCATGCATCTTCTGTACCCGTTTATATCTCAAATTCAGGCTCCAAACACCCGAAAATTCGATATTTTGGGGTCCCAGAAGCGATCTGTACTTGCCTACTCCGTGTTAGAGTATTTTCAAAATATAGGCTCAAAACATGCTAAAAATCGATATTTTAGGTGACGAAAGTCAATATGTGTATGCATCTTCTGCACCCGTTTATATCCCAAATTCAACCTCAAAACACCCGAAAATTCGATAATTTTGGGTCCCAGAAGCGATCTGTACATGTCTAGTCAGTGCTAGAATGTTTTCAAAATACAGGCCCAAAACATGCTGAAAATCGATATTTTAGGTGCTCAAAGTCAATATGTGCATGCATCTTCTGTACCCGTTTATATCTCAAATTCAGGCTCAAAACACCCGAAAATTCGGTATTTTTGGGTCCTAGAAGCGATCTGTACATCTCTACACCTATTTAGAATGTTTTCAAGATACAGACCCAAAACATGCTCAAAATCGATATTTTAGGTGACCAAAAATCAATATGTGAATGCATCGTCTGTACCCGTTTATATCTCAAATTCAGGCTCAAAACACCCGAAATTTCGATATTTCGGGGTCCCAGAAGCGATCTGTACATGCTTACTCAGTGCTAGAATATTTTCAAAATATAGGCCCAAAACATGCTAAAAATCGTTATTTTAGGTGCCCAAAGTCGATATCTCAAATTCAGGCCCAAAACACCCAAAAATTTGATATTTTGGGGTCCCAGAAGCGATCTGTACATGCCTACTCCGTGTTAGAGTATTTTCAATATACAGGCAAAAAATATACTGAAAATCGATCTTATAGGTGCCCAAAAGTCGATATGTGCATGCATCTTCTGTACCCGTTTATATCCCAAATTCAGGCTCAAAACACCCGAAAATTCGATATTTTTGGGTCCCAGAAGCGATCGGTACATGCCTACTTTGTGCTAGAATTTTTTTAAAATATAGGCTCAAAACATGCTAAAAATCGATATTTTAAGTGTCCAAAGTCGATATGTGCATGCATCATCTGTACCCGTTTATATCTCAAATTCATGCTCAAAACACCATAAAACTCGTTATTTTGGGGTCCCAGAAGTGATCTGTACATGCTTACTTAATGCTAGAATATTTTCAAAATATAGGCCCAAAACATGCTAAAAATCGATATTTTAGGTGCCCAAAGTCGATATCTCAAATTCAGGCCCAAAACACCCGAAAATTCGATATTTGGGGGTCCCAGAAGCGAACTGTACATGCCTACTCCGTGTTAGAGTATTTTCAAAGTACAGGCCCAAAACATACTGAAAATCGATCATTTAGGTACCTAAAAGTCGATATGTGCATGCATCTTCTGTACCCGTTTATATCTCAAATTTAGGCTCCAAACACCCGAAAATTCGATATTTTATGGTCCCAGAAGCGATCTGTACTTGCCTACTCCGTGTTAGAGTATTTTCAAAATATAGGTTCAAAACATGTTAAAAATCGATATTTGAAGTGTCCGAAGTCGATATGTGCATGCATCATCTGTACCCGTTTATATCTCAAATTCAAGCTCAAAACACCCGAAAATTCGATATTTTGGGGTCCCAGAAGTGATCTGTACATGCCTACTTAGTGCTGGAATATTTTCATAATATAGGCCCAAAACATGCTAAAAATCGATATTTTAGGTGCCTAAAGTCGATAACTCAAATTCAGGCCCAAAACACCCTAAAATTCGATATTTTGGGGTCCCAGAAGCGAACTGTACATGCCTACTCCGTGTTAGAGTATTTTCAAAATACAGGCCCAAAACATACTGAAAATCGATCTTTTAGGTGCCCAAAAGTCGATATGTGCATGCATCATCTTTACCCGTTTATATCTCAAATTCAGGCTCAAAACACCCGAAAATTCGATATTTTGGGGTCCCAGAAGTGATCTGTACATGCCTACTTAGTGCTAGAATATTTTCAAAATATAGGCCCAAAACATGCTAAAAATCGATATTTTAGGTGCCTAAAGTCGATATCCCAAATTCAGGCCCAAAACACCCGAAAATTCGATATTTTTGGGTCCCAGAAGCGTTCTGTACATCCCTACTCAGTGCTAAAAATTTTTCAAAATATAGGCTCAAAACATGCTAAAAATCGATATTTTAAGTGTCCAAAGTCGATATGTGCATGCATCATCTGTACCGATTTACATCTCAAATTCAGGCTCAAAACACCCGAAAATTCGATATTTTGGGGTCCCAGAAGCGATCTGTACATGCCTACTACTAGTTAAAGTATTTTCAAAATACAGGCCAAAAACGTGCTGAAAATCGATATTTTAGGTGCCCAAAGTCGATATCTCAAATTCAGGCCCAAAACACCCGAAAATTCGATATTTGGGGGTCCCAGAAACGAACTGTACATGCCTACTCCGTGTTAGAGTATTTTCAAAATACAGGCCCAAAATATACTGAAAATCGATCATTTAGGTACCTAAAAGTCGATATGTGCATGCATCTTCTGTACCCGTTTATATCTCAAATTCAGGCTCCAAACACCCGAAAATTCGATATTTTGGGGTCCCAGAAGCGATCTGTACATGCCTAATCAGATGCAGGCCCAAAACATGCTGAAAATCGATATTTTAGGTGGCTAAAGTCAACATGTGTATGCATCTTCTGCACTCGTTTATATCTCAAATTCAACCTCAAAACACCCGAAAATTCGATAATTTTGGGTCCCAGAAGCGATCTGTACATGTCTAGTCAGTGCTTGAATGTTTTCAAAATATAGGCTCAAAACATGCTAAAAATCGATATTTTAAGTGTCCAAAGTCGATATGTGCATGCATCTTCTGTACTCGTTTATATCTCAAATTCAGGCTCAAAACACCCGAAAATTCGATATTTTTGGGTCCCAGAAGCGATCTGTACATGCCTACTCCTAGTTAGAGTATTTTCAAAATACAGGCCCAAAACGAGCTGAAAATCGATATTTTAGGTGCCCAAAGTCGATATCTCAAATTCAGGCCCAAAACTCCCGTAAAATTCGATATTTTGGGGTCCCAGAACGAACTGTACATGCCAACTCCGTGTTAGAGTATTTTCAAAATACAGGCCAAAAACATACTGAAAATCGATCTTTTAGGTGCCCAAAAGTCGATATGTGCATGCATCTTCTGTACCCGTTTATATCCCAAATTCAGGCTCCAAACACCCGAGAATTCGATATTTTTGGGTCCCAGAAGCGATCTGTACATGCCTACTCAGTGCTAGAATTTTTTCAAAATATAGGCTCAAAACATGCTAAAAAACGATATTTTAGGTGCCCGTAGTCGATATCTCAAATTCAGGCCCAAAACACCCGAAAATTCGATATTTGGGGGTCCCAGAAGCGAACTGTACATGCCTACTCCGTGTTAGAGTATTTTCAAAATACAGGCCCAAAACATACTGAAAATCGATCATTTAGGTACCTAAAAGTCGATATGTGCATGCATCTTCTGTACCCGTTTATATCTCAAATTCAGGCTCCAAACACCCTAAAATTCGATATTTTGGGGTCCCAGAAGTGATCAGTACTTGCGTACTCCGTGTTAGAGTATTTTCAAAATACAGGCCCAAAACAAGCTGAAAATCGATATTTTAGGTGACGAAAGTCAATATGTGTATGCATCTTCTGCACCCGTTTATATCCCAAATTCAACCTCAAAACACCCGAAAATTCGATATTTTTGGGTCCCAGAAGCGATCTGTACATGCCTACTCAGTGCTAGAATGTTTTCAAAATATAGGCTCAAAACATGCTAAAAATCGATATTTTAAGTGTCCAAAGTCGATATGTGCATGCATCATCTGTACCCGTTTATATCTCAAATTCAGGCTCAAAACACCCGAAAATTCGATATTTTGGGGTGCCAGAAGTGATCTGTACATGCCTACTTAGTGCTAGAAAATTTTCAATATATAGGGACAAAACATGCTAAAAATCGATATTTTAGGTGACCAAAGTCGATATCTCAAATTCAGGCCTAAAACACCCGAAAAGTCGATATTTTTGGTTCCCAGAAGCAAACTGTACATGCCTACTCCGTGTTAGAGTATTTTCAAAATACAGGCCCAAAACATACTAAAAATCGATCTTTTAGGTGCCCAAAAGTCGATATGTGCATGCATCTTCTGTACCCGTTTATATCTCAAATTCTGGCTCAAAACACCCGAAAATTCGATATTTTTGGGTCCCAGAAGCGATCTGTACATGCCTACTCCTAGTTAGAGTATTTTCAAAATACAGGCAAAAAACATGCTGAAAATCGATATTTTAGGTGCCCAAAGTCAATATGTGCATGCATCTTCTGTACCCGTCTATATCTCAAATTCAGGGTCAAAACACCCGAAAATTCGGTATTTTTGGGTCCTAGAAGCAATCTGTACATCTCTACACCTAGTTAGAATGTTTTCAAGATACAGACCCAAAACATGCTCAAAATCGATATTTTAGGTGCTTAAAAGTCAATATGTGCATGCATCTTCTGTACCCGTTTATATCTCAAATTCAGGCTCAAAACACCCGAAAATTCGATATTTTGGGGTCCCAGAGGCGATCTGTACATGCCCACTCAGATACAGACCCAAAACATGCTGAAAATCGATATTTTAGGTGCCCAAAGTCAACAGGTGTATGCATCTTCTGCAATCGTTTATATCTCAAATTCAGGCTCCAAACACCCGAAAATTCGATAATTTTGGGTCCCAGAAGCGATCTGTACATGCCTACTCAGATGAAGGCCCAAAACATGCTGAAAATTGATATTTTAGGTGCCCAAAGTCAACATGTGTATGCATCTTCTGCACTCGTTTATATGTCAAATTCAACCTCAAAACACCCGAAAATTCGATAATTTTGTATCACAGAAGCGATCTGTACATGTCTAGTCAGTGCTGGAATGTTTTCAAAATATAGGCTCAAAACATGCTAAAAATCGATATTTTAAGTGTCCAAAGTCGATATGTGCATACATCTTCTGTACCCGTTTATATCTCAAATTCTGGCTCAAAACACCCGAAAATTCGATATTTTTGGGTCCCAGAAGCGATCTGTACATGCCTACTCCTTGTTAGAGTATTTTCAAAATACAGGCCCAAAACATGCTGAAAATCGATATTTTAGGTGCCCAAAGTCAATATGTGCATGCATCTTCTGTACCCGTCTATATCTCAAATTCAGGGTCAAAACACCCGAAAATTCGGTATTTTTGGGTCCTAGAAGCAATCTGTACATCTCTACACCTAGTTAGAATGTTTTCAAGATACAGACCCAAAACATGCTCAAAATCGATATTTTAGGTGCTTAAAAGTCAATATGTGCATGCATCTTCTGTACCCGTTTATATCTCAAATTCAGGCTCAAAACACCCGAAAATTCGATATTTTGGGGTCCCAGAAGCGATCTGTACATGCCCACTCAGATACAGACCCAAAACATGCTTAAAATCGATATTTTAGGTGCCCAAAGTCAACAAGTGTATGCATCTTCTGCAATCGTTTATATCTCAAATTCAACCTCAAAACACCCGAAAATTCGATATTTTGGGGTCCCAGAAGCGATCTTTACTTGCCTACTCCGTGTTAGAGTATTGCCAAAATACAGGCCCAAAACAAGCTGAAAATCGATATTTTAGGTGACGAAAGTCAATATGTGTATGCATCTTCTGCACCCGTTTATATCCCAAATTCAACCTCAAAACACCCGAAAATTCGATATTTTTTGGTCCCAGAAGCGATCTGTACATGCCTACTCAGTGCTAGAATGTTTTCAAAATATAGGCTCAAAACATGCTAAAAATCGATATTTTAAGTGTCCAAAGTCGATATGTGCATGCATCATCTGTATCCGTTTATATCTCAAATTTAGGCTCAAAACACCCGAAAATTCGATATTTTGGGGTCCCAGAAGTGATCTGTACATACCTAGTTAGTGCTAGAATATTTTCAAAATATAGGAAAAAAACATGCTAAAAATCGATATTTTAGGTGCCCAAAGTCGATATCTTAAATTCAGGCCCAAAACACCCAAAAATTCGATATTTTGGGGTCCCAAAAGCGAACTGTACATGCCTACTCCGTGTTAGAGCATTTTCAAAATACAGGCCAAAACATACTGAAAATCGATCTTTTAGGTGCCCAAAAGTCGATATGTGCATGCATCTTCTGTAACCGTTTATATCCCGAATTCAACCTCAAAATACCCGAAAATTCGATATTTTTGTGTTTCAGAAGCGATCTGTACATGCCTACTCAGTGCTAGAATGTTTTCAAAATATAGGCTCAAAACATGCTAAAAATCGATATTTTAATTGTTCAAAGTCGATATGTGCATGCATCATCTGTACCCGTTTATATCTCAAATTCAGGCTCAAAACACCCGAAAATTCGATATTTTGGGGTCCCAGAAGTGATCTGAACATGCCTACTTAGTGCTGGAATATTTTCAAAATATAGGCCCAAAACATGCTAAAAAACGATATTTTAGGTGCCGAAAGTCGATATCTCAAATTCAGGCCCAAAACACCCGAAAATTCGATATTTTAGGTTCCCAGAAGCGAACTGTACATGCTTACTCCGTGTTAGAGTATTTTCAAAATACAGGCCCAAAACATACTGAAAATCGATATTTTAGGTGCCCAAAGTCAACATGTGTATGCATCTTCTGCTGTCGTTTATATCCCAAATTCAACCTCAAAACACCCGAAAATCCGATATTTTTGGGACCCTGAAGCGATCTGTACATGCCTACTCAGTGCTAGAATTTTCTCAAAATATAGGCTCAAAACATGCTAAAAATCGATATTTTAGGTGCCCAAAAGTCGATATGTGCGTGCATGCATCATCTGTACCCGTTTATATCTCAAATTCAGGCTCAAAACACCCAAAAATTCGATATTTTGGGGTCCCAGAAGTGATCTGTACATGCCTATTTAGTGCTAGAATATTTTCAAAATATAAGCCTGAAACATGTTAAAAATCGATATTTTAGGTGCCCAAAGTCGATATCTCAAATTCAGGCCCAAAACACCCGAAAATTCGATATTTGGGGGTCCCAGAAGCGAACTGTACATGCCTACTCAGTGTTAGAGTATTTTCAAAATACAGGCCAAAACATACTGAAAATCGATCATTTAGGTACCTAAAAGTCGATATGTGCATGCATCTTCTGTACCCGTTTATATCTCAAATTCAGGCTCCAAACACCCGAAAATTCGATATTTTAGGGTCCCAGAAGCGATCTGTACTTGCGTACTCCGTGTTAGAGTATTTTCAAAATACAGGCCCAAAACATGCTGAAAATCGATATTTTAGGTGACGAAAGTCAATATGTGTATGCATCTTCTGCACCCGTTTATATCCCAAATTCAACCTCAAAACACCCGAAAATTCGATAATTTTGGGTCCCAGAAGCGATCTGTACATGCCTACTCAGTGCTAGAATGTTTTCAAAATATAGGCTCAAAACATGCTAAAAATCGATATTTTAAGTGTCCAAAGTCGATATGTGCATGCATCATCTGTACCCGTTTATATCTCAAATTCAGGCTCAAAACACCCTAAAATTCGATATTTTGGGGTCCCAGAAGTGATCTGTACATGCCTACTTAGTGCTAGAAAATTTTCAAAATATAGGTCCAAAACATGCTAAAAATCGATATTTTAGGTACCCAAAGTCGATATCTCAAATTCAGGCCCAAAACACCCAAAAATTCGATATTTTGGGGTCCCAGAAGCGAACTGTACATGCCTACTCCGTGTTAGAGCATTTTCAAAATACAGGCCCAAAACATAATGAAAATCGATCTTTTAGGTGCCCAAAAGTCGATATGTGCATGTATCTTCTGTAACCGTTTATATCCCAAATTCAACCTCAAAACACCCGAAAATTCGATATTTTTGGGTCCCAGAAGCGATCTGTACATGCCTACTTAGTGCTAGAATTTTTTCAAAATATAGGCTCAAAACATGCTAAAAATCGATATTTTAATTGTCTAAAGTCGATATGTGCATGCATCATCTGTACCCGTTTATATCTCAAATTCAGGCTCAAAACACCCGAAAATTCGATATTTTGGGGTCCCAGAAGTGATCTGTACATGCCTACTTAGGGCTGGAATATTTTCAAAATATAGGCCCAAAACATGTTAAAAATCGATATTTTTGGTGCCCAAAGTCGATATCTCAAATTCAGGCCCAAAACACCCTAAAATTCGATATTTTGGGGTCCCAGAAGCGATCTGTACTTGCATACTCCGTGTTAGAGTATTTTCAAAATACAGGCCCAAAACAAGCTGAAAATCGATATTTTAGGTGACGAAAGTCAATATGTGTATGCATCTTCTGCACCCGTTTATATCCCAAATTCAACCTCAAAACACCCGAAAATTCGATATTTTTGGGTCCCAGAAGCGATCTGTACATGCCTACTCAGTGCTAGAATGTTTTCAAATAATAGGCTCAAAACATGCTAAAAATCGATATTTTAAGTATCCAAAGTCGATATGTGCATGCATTATCTGTACTCGTTTATATCTCAAAATCAGGCTCAAAACACCTGAAAATTCGATATTTTTGGGTCCCAGAAGTGATCTGTACATGCCTACTTAGTGCTACAATATTTTCAATATATAGGCCCATAACATGCTAAAAATCGATATTTTAGGTTCACAAAGTCGATATCTCAAATTCAACCTCAAAACACCCGAAAATTCGATATTTTGGGGTCCCAGAAGCGATCTGTACATGCCTACTCAGTGCTAGAATGTTTTCAAAATATAGGCTCAAAACATGCTAAAAATCGATATTTTAAGTGTCCAAAGTCGATATGTGCATGCATCATCTGTACCCGTTTATATCTCAAATTCAGGCTCAAAACACCCGAAAATTCGATATTTTGGGGTGCCAGAAGTGATCTGTACATGCCTACTTAGTGCTAGAAAATTTTCAATATATAGGGACAAAACATGCTAAAAATCGATATTTTAGGTGACCAAAGTCGATATCTCAAATTCAGGCCTAAAACACCCGAAAAGTCGATATTTTTGGTTCCCAGAAGCAAACTGTACATGCCTACTCCGTGTTAGAGTATTTTCAAAATACAGGCCCAAAACATACTAAAAATCGATCTTTTAGGTGCCCAAAAGTCGATATGTGCATGCATCTTCTGTACCCGTTTATATCTCAAATTCTGGCTCAAAACACCCGAAAATTCGATATTTTTGGGTCCCAGAAGCGATCTGTACATGCCTACTCCTAGTTAGAGTATTTTCAAAATACAGGCAGAAAACATGCTGAAAATCGATATTTTAGGTGCCCAAAGTCAATATGTGCATGCATCTTCTGTACCCGTCTATATCTCAAATTCAGGGTCAAAACACCCGAAAATTCGGTATTTTTGGGTCCTAGAAGCAATCTGTACATCTCTACACCTAGTTAGAATGTTTTCAAGATACAGACCCAAAACATGCTCAAAATCGATATTTTAGGTGCTTAAAAGTCAATATGTGCATGCATCTTCTGTACCCGTTTATATCTCAAATTCAACCTCAAAACACCCGAAAATTCGATATTTTGGGGTCCCAGAAGCGATCTGTACATGCCCACTCAGATACAGACCCAAAACATGCTGAAAATCGATATTTTAGGTGCCCAAAGTCAACAGGTGTATGCATCTTCTGCAATCGTTTATATCTCAAATTCAGGCTCCAAACACCCGAAAATTCGATAATTTTGGGTCCCAGAAGCGATCTGTACATGCCTACTCAGATGCAGGCCCAAAACATGCTGAAAATTGATATTTTAGGTGCCCAAAGTCAACATGTGTATGCATCTTCTGCACTCGTTTATATGTCAAATTCAACCTCAAAACACCCGAAAATTCGATAATTTTGGATCACAGAAGCGATCTGTACATGTCTAGTCAGTGCTGGAATGTTTTCAAAGTATAGGCTCAAAACATGCTAAAAATCGATATTTTAAGTGTCCAAAGTCGATATGTGCATACATCTTCTGTACCCGTTTATATCTCAAATTCTGGCTCAAAACACCCGAAAATTCGATATTTTTGGGTCCCAGAAGCGATCTGTACATGCCTACTCCTAGTTAGAGTATTTTGAAAATACAGGCCCAAAACATGCTGAAAATCGATATTTTAGGTGCCCAAAGTCAATATGTGCATGCATCTTCTGTACCCGTCTATATCTCAAATTCAGGGTCAAAACACCCGAAAATTCGGTATTTTTGGGTCCTAGAAGCAATCTGTACATCTCTACACCTAGTTAGAATGTTTTCAAGATACAGACCCAAAACATGCTCAAAATCGATATTTTAGGTGCTTAAAAGTCAATATGTGCATGCATCTTCTGTACCCGTTTATATCTCAAATTCAGGCTCAAAACACCCGAAAATTCGATATTTTGGGGTCCCAGAAGCGATCTGTACATGCCCACTCAGATACAGACCCAAAACATGCTTAAAATCGATATTTTAGGTGCCCAAAGTCAACAAGTGTATGCATCTTCTGCAATCGTTTATATCTCAAATTCAACCTCAAAACACCCGAAAATTCGATATTTTGGGGTCCCAGAAGCGATCTTTACTTGCCTACTCCGTGTTAGAGTATTGCCAAAATACAGGCCCAAAACAAGCTGAAAATCGATATTTTAGGTGACGAAAGTCAATATGTGTATGCATCTTCTGCACCCGTTTATATCCCAAATTCAACCTCAAAACACCCGAAAATTCGATATTTTTTGGTCCCAGAAGCGATCTGTACATGCCTACTCAGTGCTAGAATGTTTTCAAAATATAGGCTCAAAACATGCTAAAAATCGATATTTTAAGTGTCCAAAGTCGATATGTGCATGCATCATCTGTATCAGTTTATATCTCAAATTTAGGCTCAAAACACCCGAAAATTCGATATTTTGGGGTCCCAGAAGTGATCTGTACATACCTAGTTAGTTCTAGAATATTTTCAAAATATAGGAAAAAAACATGCTAAAAATCGATATTTTAGGTGCCCAAAGTCGATATCTTAAATTCAGGCCCAAAACACCCAAAAATTCGATATTTTGGGGTCCCAAAAGCGAACTGTACATGCCTACTCCGTGTTAGAGCATTTTCAAAATACAGGCCAAAACATACTGAAAATCGATCTTTTAGGTGCCCAAAAGTCGATATGTGCATGCATCTTCTGTAACCGTTTATATCCCGAATTCAACCTCAAAACACCCGAAAATTCGATATTTTTGGGTTTCAGAAGCGATCTGTACATGCCTACTCAGTGCTAGAATTTTTTCAAAATATAGGCTCAAAACATGCTAAAAATCGATATTTTAATTGTTCAAAGTCGATATGTGCATGCATCATCTGTACCCGTTTATATCTCAAATTCAGGCTCAAAACACCCGAAAATTCGATATTTTGGGGTCCCAGAAGTGATCTGAACATGCCTACTTAGTGCTGGAATATTTTCAAAATATAGGCCCAAAACATGCTAAAAAACGATATTTTAGGTGCCGAAAGTCGATATATCAAATTCAGGCCCAAAACACCCGAAAATTCGATATTTTAGGTTCCCAGAAGCGAACTGTACATGCTTACTCCGTGTTAGAGTATTTTCAAAATACAGGCCCAAAACATACTGAAAATCGATATTTTAGGTGCCCAAAGTCAACATGTGTATGCATCTTCTGCTGTCGTTTATATCCCAAATTCAACCTCAAAACACCCGAAAATCCGATATTTTTGGGACCCTGAAGCGATCTGTACATGCCTACTCAGTGCTAGAATTTTCTCAAAATATAGGCTCAAAACATGCTAAAAATCGATATTTTAGGTGCCCAAAAGTCGATATGTGCGTGCATGCATCATCTGTACCCGTTTATATCTCAAATTCAGGCTCAAAACACCCAAAAATTCGATATTTTGGGGTCCCAGAAGTGATCTGTACATGCCTATTTAGTGCTAGAATATTTTCAAAATATAAGCCTGAAACATGTTAAAAATCGATATTTTAGGTGCCCAAAGTCGATATCTCAAATTCAGGCCCAAAACACCCGAAAATTCGATATTTGGGGGTCCCAGAAGCGAACTGTACATGCCTACTCAGTGTTAGAGTATTTTCAAAATACAGGCCAAAACATACTGAAAATCGATCATTTAGGTACCTAAAAGTCGATATGTGCATGCATCTTCTGTACCCGTTTATATCTCAAATTCAGGCTCCAAACACCCGAAAATTCGATATTTTAGGGTCCCAGAAGCGATCTGTACTTGCGTACTCCGTGTTAGAGTATTTTCAAAATACAGGCCCAAAACAAGCTGAAAATCGATATTTTAGGTGACGAAAGTCAATATGTGTATGCATCTTCTGCACCCGTTTATATCCCAAATTCAACCTCAAAACACCCGAAAATTCGATAATTTTGGGTCCCAGAAGCGATCTGTACATGCCTACTCAGTGCTAGAATGTTTTCAAAATATAGGCTCAAAACATGCTAAAAATCGATATTTTAAGTGTCCAAAGTCGATATGTGCATGTATCATCTGTACCCGTTTATATCTCAAATTCAGGCTCAAAACACCCGAAAATTCGATATTTTGGGGTCCCAGAAGTGATCTGTACATGCCTACTTAGTGCTAGAAAATTTTCAAAATATAGGCCCAAAACATGCTAAAAATCGATATTTTAGGTACCCAAAGTCGATATCTCAAATTCAGGCCCAAAACACCCAAAAATTCGATATATTGGGGTCCCAGAAGCGAACTGTACATGCCTACTCCGTGTTAGAGCATTTTCAAAATACAGGCCCAAAACATAATGAAAATCGATATTTTAATTGTCCAAAGTCGATATGTGCATGTATCATCTGTACCCGTTTATATCTCAAATTCAGGCTCAAAACACCCGAAAATTCGATATTTTGGGGTCCCAGAAGTGATCTGTACATGCCTACTTAGGGTTGGAATATTTTCAAAATATAGGCCCAAAACATGTTAAAAATCGATATTTTTGGTGCCCAAAGTCGATATCTCAAATTCAGGCCCAAAACACACTAAAATTCGATATTTTGGGGTCCCAGAAGCGATCTGTACTTGCATACTCCGTGTTAGAGTATTTTCAAAATACAGGCCCAAAACAAGCTGAAAATCGATATTTTAGGTGACGAAAGTCAATATGTGTATGCATCTTCTGCACCCATTTATATCTCATATTCAGGCTCAAAACACCCGAAAATTCGATATTTTGTGGTCCCAGAAGCGATCTGTACATGCCTACTCCTAGTTAGAGTATTTTCAAAATACAGGCCCAAAACATGCTGAAAATCGATATTTTAGGTGCCTAAAGTCAATATGTGCATGCATCTTCTGTACCCGTTTATATCTCAAATTCAGGCTCAAAACACCCGAAAATTCGGTATTTTTGGGTCCTAGAAGCGATCTGTACATCTCTACACCTAGTTAGAATGTTTACAAGATACAGACCCAAAACATGCTCAAAATCGATATTTTAGGTGCCCAAAAGTCAATATGTGCATGCATCTTCTGTACCCGTTTATATCTCAAATTCAGGCTCAAAACACCCAAAAATTCGATATTTTGGGGTCCCTGAAGCGATCTGTACATGCTTACTCAGTTCTAGAATATTTTCAAAATATATGCCCAAAACATGCTAAAAATCGATATTTTAGGTGCCCAAAGTTGATATCTCAAATTCTGGCCCAAAATACCCGAAAATTCGATATTTGTGGGTCACAGAAGCGAACTGTACATGACTACTATGTGTTAGAGTATTTTCAAAATACAGGCCCAAAACATACTGAAAATCGATCTTTTAGGTGCCCAAAAGTCGATATGTGCATGCATTATCTGTACTCATTTATATCTCAAAATCAGGCTCAAAACACCTGAAAATTCGTTATTTTGGGGTCCCAGAAGTGATCTGTACATGCCTACTTAGTGTTAGAATATTTTCAAAATATAGGCCCAAAACATGCTAAAAATCGATATTTTAGATGCACAAAGTCGATATCTTAAATTCAGGCCCAAAACACCCGAAAATTCGATATTTTGGGGTCCCAGAAGCGAACTGTACATGCCTACTCCGTGTTATAGCATTTTCAAAATACAGGCCCAAAACATACTGAAAATCGATTTTTTAGGTGCCCAAAAGTTGATATGTGCATGCATCTCCTGTACCCGTTTATATCTCATATTCAGGCTCAAAACACCCGAAAATTCGATATTTTGTGGTCCCAGAGGCGATCTGTACATGCCTACTCCTAGTTAGAGTATTTTCAAAATACAGGCCCAAAACATGCTGAAAATCGATATTTTAGGTGCCCAAAGTCAATATGTGCATGCATCTTCGTACCCGTTTATATCTCAAATTCAGGCTCAAAACACCCGAATATTCGGTATTTTTGGGTCCTAGAAGCGATCTGTACATCTCTACACCTAGTTAGAATGTTTACAAGATACAGACCCAAAACATGCTCAAAATCGATATTTTAGGTGCCCAAAAGTCAATATGTGCATGCATCTTCTGTACCCGTTTATATCTCAAATTCAGGCTCAAAACACCCGAAAATTCGATATTTTGGGGTCCCAGAAGCGATCTGTACATGCTTACTCAGTTCTAGAATATTTTCAAAATATATGCCCAAAACATGCTAAAAATCGATATTTTAGGTGCCCAAAGTCGATATCTCAAATTCAGGCCCAAAACACCCGAAAATTCGATATTTGGGGGTCCCAGAAGCGAACTGTACATGACTACTATGTGTTAGAGTATTTTCAAAATACAAGCCCAAAACATACTGAAAATCGGTCTTTTAGGTGCCCAAAAGTCGATATGTGCATGCATCTTCTGTACCCGTTTATATCTCAAATTCAGGCTCAAAACACCCGAAAATTCGATATTTTGGGGTCCCAGAAGTGATCTGTACATGCCTACTTAGGGCTGGAATATCTTCAAAATATAGGCCCAAAACATGTTAAAAATCGATATTTTTGGTGCCCAAAGTCGATATCTCAAATTCAGGCCCAAAACACCCGAAAATTCGATATTTTGGGGTCCCAGAAGCGATCTGTACTTGCCTACTCCGTGTTAGAGTATTTTCAAAATACAGGCCCAAAACAAGCTGAAAATCGATATTTTAGGTGACGAAAGTCAATATGTGTATGCATCTTCTGCATCCGTTTATATCCCAAATTCAACCTCAAAACACCCGAAAATTCGATATTTTTGGGTCCCAGAAGCGATCTGTACATGCCTACTCAGTGCTAGAATGTTTTCAAATAATAGGCTCAAAACATGCTAAAAATCGATATTTTAAGTGTCCAAAGTCGATATGTGCATGCATTATCTGTACTCGTTTATATCTCAAAATCAGGCTCAAAACACCTGAAAATTCGATATTTTTGGGTCCCAGAAGTGATCTGTACATGCCTACTTAGTGCTAGAATATTTTCAATATATAGGCCCAAAACATGCTAAAAATCGATATTTTAGGTGCACAAAGTCGATATCTCAAATTCAGGCCCAAAACACCCGAAAATTCGATATTTTGGGGTCCCAGAAGCGAACTGTACATGCCTACTCCGTGTTATAGTATTTCCAAAATACAGGCCCAAAACATACTGAAAATCGATTTTTTAGGTGCCCAAATGTCGATATGTGCATGCATCTTCTGTACCCATTTATATCTCATATTCAGGCTCAAAACACCCGAAAATTTGATATTTTGTGGTCCCAGAAGCGATCTGTACATGCCTACTCCTAGTTAGAGTATTTTCAAAATACAGGCCCAAAACATGCTGAAAATCGATCTTTTAGGTGCCCAAAGTCAATATGTGCATGCATCTTCTGTACCCGTTTATATCTCAAATTCAGGCTCAAAACACCCGAAAATTCGGTATTTTTGGGTCCTAGAAGCGATCTGTACATCTCTACACCTAGTTAGAATGTTTACAAGATACAGACCCAAAACATGCTCAAAATCGATATTTTAGGTGCCCAAAAGTCAATATGTGCATGCATCTTCTGTACCCGTTTATATCTCAAATTCAGGCTCAAAACACCCGAAAATTCGATATTTTGGGGTCCCAGAAGCGATCTGTACATGCTTACTCAGTTCTAGAATATTTTCAAAATATATGCCCAAAACATGCTAAAAATCGATATTTTAGGTGCCCAAAGTCGATATCTCAAATTCACGCCCAAAACACCCGAAAATTCGATATTTGGGGGTCCCAGAAGCGAACTGTACATGACTACTATGTGTTAGAGTATTTTCAAAATACAAGTCCAAAACATACTGAAAATCGATCTTTTAGGTGCCCAAAAGTCGATATGTGCATGCATCTTCTGTACCCGTTTATATCTCAAATTCAGGCTCAAAACACCCGAAAATTCGATATTTTGGGGTCCCAGAAGTGATCTGTACATGCCTACTTAGGGCTGGAATATTTTCAAAATATAGGCCCAAAACATGTTAAAAATCGATATTTTTGGTGCCCAAAGTCGATATCTCAAATTCAGGCTCAAAACACCCGAAAATTCGATATTTTGGGGTCCCAGAAGCGATCTGTACTTGCCTACTCCGTGTTAGAGTATTTTCAAAATACAGGCCCAAAACAAGCTGAAAATCGATATTTTAGGTGACGAAAGTCAATATGTGTATGCATCTTCTGCACCCGTTTATATCCCAAATTCAACCTCAAAACACCCGAAAATTCGATATTTTTGGGTCCCAGAAGCGATCTGTACATGCCTACTCAGTGCTAGAATGTTTTCAAATAATAGGCTCAAAACATGCTAAAAATCGATAATTTAAGTGTCCAAAGTCGATATGTGCATGCATTATCTGTACTCGTTTATATCTCAAAATCAGGCTCAAAACACCTGAAAATTCGATATTTTTGGGTCCCAGAAGTGATCTGTACATGCCTACTTAGTGCTAGAATATTTTCAATATATAGGCCCAAAACATGCTAAAAATCGATATTTTAGATGCACAAAGTCGATATCTCAAATTCAGGCCCAAAACACCCGAAAATTCGATATTTTGGGGTCCCAGAAGCGAACTGTACATGCCTACTCCGTGTTATAGTATTTTCAAAATACAGGCCCAAAACATACTGAAAATCGATTTTTTAGGTGCCCAAAAGTCGATATGTGCATGCATCTCCTGTACCCGTTTATATCTCATATTCAGGCTCAAAACACCCGAAAATTCGATATTTTGTGGTCCCAGAGGCGATCTGTACATGCCTACTCCTAGTTAGAGTATTTTCAAAATACAGGCCCAAAACATGCTGAAAATCGATATTTTAGGTGCCCAAAGTCAATATGTGCATGAATCTTCTGTACCCGTTTATATCTCAAATTCAGGCTCAAAACACCCGAAAATTCGGTATTTTTGGGTCCTAGAAGCGATCTGTACATCTCTACACCTAGTTAGAATGTTTTCAAGATACAGACCCAAAACATGCTCAAAATCGATATTTTAGGTGCCCAAAAGTCAATATGTGCATGCATCTTCTGTACCCGTTTATATCTCAAATTCAGGCTCCAAACACCCGAAAATTCGATATTTTGGGGTGCCAGAAGCGATCTGTACATGCCTACTCAGATGCAGGCCCAAAACATGCTGAAAATCGATATTTTAGGTGCCCAAAGTCAACATGTGTATGCATCTTCTGCACTCGTTTATATCTCAAATTCAAAATCAAAACACCCGAAAATTCGAAATTTTGGGTCCCAGAAGCGATCTGTACATGTCTAGTCAGTGCTAGAATGTTTTCAAAATATAGGCTCAAAACATACTAAAAATCGATATTTTAAGTGTCCAAAGTCGATATGTGCATGCATCTTCTGTACCCGTTTATATATCAAATTAAGGCTCAAAACACCCGAAAATTCGATATTTTTGGGTCCCAGAAGCGATCTGTACATGCCTACTCCTAGTTACAGTATTTTCAAATTACAGGCCCAAAACATGCTGAAAATCGATTTTAGGTGCCCAAACTCAATATGTGCATGCATCTTCTGTACCCGTTTATATCTCAAATTCAGGCTCAAAACACCTGAAAATTCGATATTTAGTGCTAGAATATTTTCAAAATATAGGCCTAAAACATGCTAAAAATCGATATTTTATGTGCCCAAAGTCGATATCACAAATTCAGGCCCAAAACACCCGAAAATTCGATATTTGGGGGTCCCAGAAGCGAACTGTACATGCCTACTCCGTGTTAGAGTATTTTCAAAATACAGGCCCAAAACAAGCTGAAAATCGATATTTTAGGTGACGAAAGTCATTATTTGTATGCATCTTCTGCTCCTGTTTATATTCCAAATTCAACCTCAAAACACCCGAAAATTCGATATTTTGGGGTCCCAGAAGCTATCTGTACATGCCTACTCAGTGCTAGAATGTTTTCAAAATATAGGCTCAAAATATGCTAAAAATCGATATTTTAAGTGTCCAAAGTCGATATGTGCATGCATCATCTGTACCCGTTTATATCTCAAATTCAGGCTCAAAACACCCGAAAATTCGATATTTAGTGCTAGAATATTTTAAAAATATAGGCCTAAAACATGCTAAAAATCGATATTTTATGTGCCCAAAGTCGATATCTCAAATTCAGGCCCAAAACACCCGAAAATTCGATATTTTGGGGTCCCAGAAGCGAACTGTACATGCCTACTCCGTGTTAGAGTATTTTCAAACTACAGGCCCAAAACATACTGAAAATCGATCTTTTAGGTGCCCAAAAGTCGATATGTGCATGCATCTTCTGTACCCGTTTATATCTCAAATTCAGGCTCCAAACACCCGAAAATTCGATATTTTTGGTTCCCAGGAACGATCTGTACAAGCCTACTCAGTGCTAGAATGTTTTCAAAATATAGGCTCAAAACATGCTAAAAATCGATATTTTAGGTGCCCAAAAGTCGATATGTGCATGCATCATCTGTACCCGTTTATATCTCAAATTCAGGCTCAAAACACCCGAAAATTCGATATTTAGTGCTAGAATATTTTCAAAATATAGGCCTAAAACATGCTAAAAATCGATATTTTATGTGCCCAAAGTCGATATCTCAAATTCAGGCCCAAAACACCCGAAAATTCGATATTTGGGGGTCCCAGAAGCGATCTGTACATTCCTACTCCGTGTTAGAGTATTTTCAAAATACAGGCCCAAAACATACTGAAAATCGATCATTTAGGTACCTAAAAGTCGATATGTGCATGCATCTTCTGTACCCGTTTATATCTCAAAGTCAGGCTCAAAACACCCGAAAATTCGATATTTTGGGGTCCCAGAAGCGATCTGTACTTGCCTACTCCGAGTTAGAGTATTTTCAAAATACAGGCCCAAAACAAGCTAAAAATCGATATTTTAGGTGACGAAAGTCAATATGTGTATGCATCTTCTGCACCCGTTTATATCCCAAATTCAGGCTCAAAACACCCGAAAATTCGATACTTTGGGGTTCCAGAAGCTATCTGTACATGCATACTCAGTGCTAGAATATTTTCAAAATATAGGCCTAAAACATGCTAAAATTCGATATTTTATGTGACCAAAGTCGATATCTCAAATTCAGGCCCAAAACACCCGAAAATTCGATATTTTGGGGTCCCAGAAGCGAACTGTACATGCCTACTCCGTGTTAGAGTAATTTCAATATACAGGCCCAAAACATATTGAAAATCGATATTTTAGGTGCCCAAAGTCAATATGTGCATGCATCTTCTGTACCCGTTTAAATCTCAAATCCAGGCTCAAAACACCCGAAAATTCGGTATTTTTGGGTCCTAGAAGCGATCTGTACATCTCTACACCTAGTTAGAATGTTTTCAAGATACAGACCCAAAACATGCTCAAAATCGATATTTTAGGTGCCCAAAAGTCAATATGTGCATGCATCTTCTGTACCCGTTTAAATCTCCAATTCAGGCTCAAAACACCCGAAAATTCGATATTTTGGGGTCCCAGAAGCGATCTGTACATGCTTACTCAGTGCTAGAATATTTTCAAAATATAGGTAAAAAACATGCTAAAAATCGATATTTTTACGTGCCCAAAGTCGATATCTTAAATTCAGGCCCAAAACACCCAAAAATTCGATATTTTGGGATCCCAGAAGCGATCTGTACATGCCTACTCCGTGTTAGAATATTTTCAATATACAGGCCCAAAACATAATGAAAATCGATCTTTTAGATGCCCAAAAGTCGATATGTCCATGCATCTTCTGTAACCGTTTATATCACAAATTCAACCTCAAAACACCCGAAAATTCGATATTTTTGGGTCCCAGAAGCGATCTGTACATGCCTACTCAGTGCTAGAATTTTTTTCAAAATATAAGCTCAAAACATGCTAAAAATCGATATTTTAAGTGTCCAAAGTCGATATGTGCATGCATCATCTGTACCCGTTTATATCTCAAATTAAGGCTCAAAACACCCGAAAATTCGATATTTTTGGGTCCCAGAAGTGATCTGTACATGCCTACTTAGTGCTAGAATATTTTCAAAATATAGGCCCAAAACTTGCTAAAAATCGATATTTTAGGTGCCCAAAGTCGATATCTCAAATTCAGGCCCAAAACACCCGAAAATTCGATATTTGGGGGTCCCAGAAGCGAACTGTACATGCCTACTCTGTGTCAGAGTATTTTCAAAATACAGGCCCAAAACATACTGAAAATCGATCATTTAGGTACCTAAAAGTCGATACGTGCATGAATCTTCTGTACCCGTTTATATCTCAAATTCAGGCTTCAAACACCCGAAAATTCGATATTTTGGGGTCCCAGAAGCGATCTGTACTTGTCTACTCCGTGTTAGAGTATTTTCAAAATACAGGCCCAAAACAAGCTGAAAATCGATATTTTAGTTGACGAAAGTCAATATGTGTATGCATCTTCTGCACCCGTTTATATCCCAAATTCAACCTCAAAACACCCGAAAATTCGATATTTTTGGGTCCCAGAAGCGATCTGTACATGCCTACTCAGTGCTAGAATGTTTTCAAAATATAGGCTCAAAACATGCTAAAAATCGATATTTTAAGTGTCCAAAGTCGATATGTGCATGCATCATCTGTACCCGTTTATATCTCAAATTCAGTCCCAAAACACCCGAAAATTCGATATTTTGGGGTCCCAGAAGTGATCTGTACATGCCTACTTAGTGCTAGAATATTTTCAAAATATAGGCCCAAAACATGCTAAAAATCGATATTTTAGGTGCCCAAAGTCGATATCTCAAATTCAGGCCCAAAACACCCGAAAATTCGATATTTTGGGGTCCCAGAAGCGAACTGTACATGCCTACTCCGTGTTAGAGTATTTTCGAAATACAGGCCCAAAACATATTGAAAATCGATCATTTAGGTACCTAAAAGTCGATATGTGCATGAATCTTCTGTACCCGTTTATATCTCAAATTCAGGCTCCAAACACCCGAAAATTCGATATTTTGGGGTCCCAGAAGCAATCTGTACTTGCCTACTCCGTGTTAGAGTATTTTCAAAATACAGGCCTAAAACAAACTGAAAATCGATATTTTAATTGACGAAAGTCAATATGTGTATGCATCTTCTGCACCCGTTTATATCCCAAATTCAACCTCAAAACACCCGAAAATTCGATATTTTTGGGTCCCAGAAGCGATCTGTACATGCCTACTTAGTGCTAGAATGTTTTCAAAATATAGGCTCAAAACATGCTAAAAATCGATATTTTAGGTGCCCAAAGTCGATATCTCAAATTCAGGCCCAAAACACCCGAAAATTTGATATTTTGGGGTCCCAGAAGCGAACTGTACATGCCTAGTCCGTGTTAGAGTATTTTCAAAATACAGGCCCAAAACATACTGAAAATCGATCTTTTAGGTGTCCAAAAGTCGATATGTGCATGCATCTTCTGTAACCGTTTATATCCCAAATTCAACCTCAAAACACCCGAAAATTCGATATTTTTGGGTCCCAGAAGCGATCTGTACATGCCTACTCAGTGCTAGAATTTTTTCAAAATATAGGCTCAAAACATGCTAAAAATCGATATTTTAAGTGTCCAAAGTCGATATGTGCATGCATCATCTGTTCCCGTTTATATCTCAAATTCAGGCTCAAAACACACGTAATTTCGATATTTTGGGGTCCCAGAAGTGATCTGTACATGCCTACTCAGTGTTAGAATATATTTTCAAAATATAGGCCCAAAACATGCTAGAAATCGATATTTTAGGTGCCCAAAGTCGATATCTCAAATTCAGGCCCAGAACACCCGAAAATTCGATATTTTTGGGTCCCTGAAGCGAACTGTACATGCCTATTCCGTGTTACAGTGTTTTCAAAATACAGGCCCAAAACATACTGAAAATCGATCTTTTAGGTGCCCAAAAGTCGATATGTGCATGCATCTTCTGTAGCCGTTGAAATCTCAAATTCAGGCTCCAAACACCCGAAAATTCGATATTTTTGGGTCCCAGAAGCGATCTGTACATGCCTACTCAGATGCAGGCCCAAAATATGCTGAAAATCGATATTTTAGGTGCCCAAAGTCAACATGTGTATGCATCTTCTGCACTCGTTTATATCTCAAATTCAGCCTCAAAACACCCGAAGCGATCTGTACATGTCTAGTCAGTGCTAGAATGTTTTCAAAATACAGGCCCAAAACATACTGAAAATCGATCTTTTAGGTGCCCAAAAGTCGATATGTGCATGCATCTTTTGTACCCTTTTATATCCCAAATTCAACCTCAAAACACCCGAAAATTCGATATTTTGGGGTCCAGAAGCGATCTGTACATGCCTACTCAGTGCTAGAATGTTTACAGAATATAGGCCCAAAACATACTGAAAATCGATCATTTAGGTACCTAAAAGTCGATATGTGCATGCATCTTCTGTACCCGTTTATATCTCAAATTCAGGCTCCAAACACCCAAAAATTCGATATTTTTGGGTCCCAGAAGCGATCTGTACTTGCCTACTCCGTGTTAGAGTATTTTTAAAATACAGGCCCAAAACAAGCTGAAAATCGATATTTTAGGTGACGAAAGTCAATATGTGTATGCATCTTCTGCACCCGTTTATATCCCAAATTCAACCTCAAAACACCCGAAAATTCGATATTTTTGGGTCCAAGAAGCGATCTGTATATGCCTACTCAGTGCTAGAATGTTTACAAAATATAGGCCCAAAACATGCTAAAAATCGATATTTTAAGAGTCCAAAGTCTATATGTGCATGCATCTACTGTACCCGTTTATATCTCAAATTCAACCTCAAAACACCCGAAAATTCGATAATTTTGGGTCCCAGAAGCGATCTGTACATGTCTAGTCAGTGCTAGAATGTTTTCAAAATACAGGCCCAAAACATACTGAAAATCGATCTTTTAGGTGCCCAAAAGTCGATATGTTCATTCATCTTCAGGTCCCTTTTATATCCCAAATTCAACCTCAAAATACCCGAAAATTCGATATTTTGGGGTCCCAGAAGCCATCTGTACATGTCTACTCAGTGCTAGAATGTTTACAAAATATAGTCCCAAAACATACTGAAAATCGATCATTTAGGTACCTAAAAGTCGATATGTGCATGCATCTTCTGTACCCGTTTATATCTCAAACTCAGGCTCCAAAAACCCAAAAATTCGATATTTTGGGGTCCCAGAAGCGATCTGTACTTGCCTACTCCGTGTTAGAGTATTTTCAAAATACAGGTCCAAAACAAGCTGAAAATCTATATTTTTGGTGACAAAAGTCAATATGTGTATGCATCTTCTGCACCCGTTTATATCCCAAATTCAACCTCAAAACACCCGAAAATTCGATATTTTTGGGTCCCAGAAGCGATCTGTATATGCCTACTCAGTGCTAGAATGTTTACAAAATATAGGCCCAAAACATGCTAAATCGATATTTTAAGAGTCCAAAGTCGATATGTGCATGCATCTACTGTACCTGTTTATATCTCAAATTCAGGCTCAAAACACCTGAAAATTCGATATTTTTGGGTCACAGAAGTGATCTGTACATGCCTACTTAGTGCTAGAATATTTTCAAAATATAGGCCCAAAACATGCTAAAAATCGATATTTTAGGTGCATAAAGTCGATATCTCAAATTCAGGCCCAAAACACTTGAAAATTCGATATTTTGGGGTCCCAGAAGTGAACTGTACATGCCTACTCCGTGTTAGAGTATTTTCAAAATACAGGCCCAAAACATACTGAAAATCGATCTTTTAGATGCCCAAAAGTCGATATGTGCATGCATCTTCTGTAACCGTTTATATCCCAAATTCAACCTCAAAACACCCGAAAATTCGATATTTTTGGGTCCCAGAAGCGATCTGTACATGCCTACTCAGTGCTAGAATTTTTTCAAAATATAGGCTCAAAACATGCTAAAAATCGATATTTTAAGTGTCCAAAGTCGATATGTGCATGCATCTACTGTACCCGTTTATATCTCAAATTCAGGCTCAAAACACCCGAAAATTCGATATTTTCGGGTCCAAGAAGTGATCTGTACATGCCTACTTAGTGCTAGAATATTTTCAAAATATAGGCCCAAAACATGCTAAAAATCGATATTTTAGGTGCCCAAAGTCGATATCTCAAATTCAGGCCCAAAACACACGAAAATTCGATATTTTGGGGTCCCAGAAGCGAACTGTACATGCCTACTCCGTGTTAGAGTATTTTTAATATACAGGCCGAAAACATTCTGAAAATCGATCCTTTAGGTGCCGAAAAGTCGATATGTGCATGCATCTTCTGTACCCGTTTATATCTCAAATTCAGGCCCCAAACACCCGAAAATTCGATATTTTGGGGTCCCAGAAGCGATCTATACATGCCTACTCAGATACAGGCCCAAAACATGCTGAAAATCGATATTTTAGGTGCCCAAAGTCAACATGTGTATGCATCTTCTGCACTCGTTTATATCTCAGATTCAACCTCAAAACACCCGAAAATTTGATAATTTTGGATCCCAGAAGCGATCTGTACATATCTAGACAGTGCTAGAATGTTTTCAAAATATAGGCTCAAAACATGCTAAAAATCGATATTTTAAGTGTCCAAAGTCGATATGTGCATACATCTTCTGTACCCGTTTATATCTCAAATTCAGGCTCAAAACACCCGAAAATTCGATATTTTTGGGTCCCAGAAGCGATCTGTACATGCCTACTCCTAGTTAGAGTATTTTCAAAATACAAGCCCAAAACATGCTGAAAATCGATATTTTAGGTGCCCAAAGTCAATATGTGTATGCATCTTCTGTACCCGTTTATATCTCAAATTCAGGCTCAAAACACCCGAAAATTCGATATTTTGGGGTCCCAAAAGCGATCTGTACATGCTTACTCAGTGCTAGAATATTTTCAAAATATAGACCCAAAACATGCTAAAAATCGATATTTTATGTGCCCAAAGTCGATATCTCAAATTCAGGCCCAAAACACCCAAAAATTTAATATTTTGAGGTCCCAGAAGCGATTTGTACATGCCTTCTCCGTGTTAGAGTATTTTCAATATACAGGCCCAAAACATAGTGAAAATCGATCTTTTAGGTGCCTAAAAGTCGATATGTGCATGCATCTTCTGTAACCGTTTATATCCCAAATTCAACCTCAAAACACCCGAAAATTCGATATTTTCGGGTCCCAGAAGCGATCTGTACATGCCTACTCAGTGCTACAATTTTTTCAAAATATAGGCTCAAAACATGCTAAAAATCGATATTTTAAGTGTCCAAAGTCGATATATGCATGCATCATCTGTACCCGTTTATATCTCAAATTCAGGCTGAAAACACCCGAAAATTCGATATTTTGGGGTCCCAGAAGTGATCTGTACATGCCTACTTAGTGCTAGAATATTTTCAAAATATAGGCCCAAAACATGCTAAAAATCGATATTTTAGGTGCCCAAAGTCGATATCTCAAATTCAGGCCCAAAGCACACGAAAATTCGATATTTTGGGGTCCCAGAAGCGAACTGTACATGCTTACTCAGTGCTAGAATGTTTACAAAATATAGGCCTAAAACATGCTAAAAATCGATATTTTAAGTGTCCAAAGTCGATATGTGCATGCATCTACTGTACCCGTTTATATCTCAAATTCAGGCTCAAAACACCCGAAAATTCGATATTTTGGGGTTCCAGAAGTGATCTGTACATGCCTACTTAGTGCTAGAATATTTTCAAAATATAGGCCCAAAACATGCTAAAAATCGATATTTTTGGTGCACAAAGTCGATATCTCAAATTCAGGCCCAAAACACCCGAAAATTCGATATTTTGGGGTCCCAGAAGCGAACTGTACATGCCTACTCCGTGTTAGAGTATTTTCAAAATACAGGCCCAAAACATACTGAAAATCGATCTTTTAGGTGCCCAAAAGTCGATATGTGCATGCATCTTCTGTAACCGTTTATATCCCAAATTCAACCTCAAAACACCCGAAAATTCGATATTTTTGGGTCCCAGAAGCGATCTGTACATGTCTACACAGAGCTAGAATTTTTTCAAATATAGGTTCAAAACATGCTAAAAATCGATATTTTAAGTGTCCAAAGTCGATATGTGCATGCATCATCTGTACCCGTTTATATCTCAAATTCAACCTCAAAACACCCGAAAATTTGATAATTTTGGGTTCCAGAAGCGATCTGTACATGTCTAGTCAGTGCTAGAATGTTTTCAAAATACAGGCCCAAAACATACTGAAAATCGATCTTTTAGGTGCCCAAAATTCGATATGTGCATGCATCTTCTGTACCCTTTTATATCCCAAATTCAACCTCAAAACACCCGAAAATTCGATATTTTGGGGTCCCAGAAGCGATCTGTACATGCCTACTCAGTGCTAGAATGTTTACAAAATATAGGCCCAAAACATACTGAAAATCGATCATTTAGGTACCTAAAAGTCGATATGTGCATGCATCTTCTGCACCCGTTTATATCTCAAATTCAGGCTCCAAACACCCAAAAATTCGATATTTTGGGGTCCCAGAAGCGATCTGTACTTTCCTACTCCGTGTTAGAGTATTTTCAAAATACAAGCCCAAAACAAGCTGAAAATCGATATTTTAGGTGACGAAAGTCAATATGTGTATGCATCTTCTGCACCCGTTTATATCCCAAATTCTACCTCAAAACACCCGAAAATTCGATATTTTTGGGTCCCAGAAGCGATCTGTATATGCCTACTCAGTGCTAGAATGTTTACAAAATATAGGCCCAAAACATGCTAAAAATCGATATTTTAAGAGTCCAAAGTCGATATGTGCATGCATCTACTGTACCCGTTTATATCTCAAATTCAACCTCAAAACACCCGAAAATTCGATAATTTTGGGTCCCAGAAGCGATCTGTACATGTCTAGTCAGTGCTAGAATGTTTTCAAAATACAGGCCCAAAACATACTGAAAATCGATCTTTTAGGTGCCCAAAAGTCGATATGTGCATGCATCTTCTGTACCCTTTTATATCCCAAATTCAACCTCAAAACACCCGAAAATTCGATATTTTGGGGTCCCAGTAGCGATCTGTACATGCCTACTCAGTGCTAGAATGTTTACAAAATATAGTCCCAAAACATACTGAAAATCGATCATTTAGGTACCTAAAAGTCGATATGTGCATGCATCTTCTGTACCCGTTTATATCTCAAATTCAGGCTCCAAACACCCAAAAATTCGATATTTTGGGGTCCCAGAATCGATCTGTACTTGCCTACTCCGTGTTAGAGTATTTTCAAAATACAGGCCCAAAACAAGCTGAAAATCGATATTTTAGGTGACGAAAGTCAATATGTGTATGCATCTTCTGCACCCGTTTATATCCCAAATTCAACCTCAAAACACCCGAAAATTCGATATTTTTGGGTCCCAGAAGCGATCTGTATATGCCTACTCAGTGCTAGAATGTTTACAAAATATAGGCCCAAAACATGCTAAATCGATATTTTAAGTGTCCAAAGTCGATATGTGCATGCATCTACTGTACCCGTTTATATCTCAAATTCAACCTCAATACACCTGAAAATTCGATATTTTGGGGTCCCAGAAGTGATCTGTACATGCCTACTTAGTGCTAGAATATTTTCAAAATATAGGCCCAAAACATGCTAAAAATCGATATTTTAGGTGCCCAAAGTCGATATCTCAAATTCAGGCCCAAAACACTTGAAAATTCGATATTTTGGGGTCCCAGAAGCGAACTGTACATGCCTACTCCGTGTTAGAGTATTTTCAAAATACAGGCCCAAAACATACTGAAAATCGATCTTTTAGGTGCCCAAAAGTCGATATGTGCATGCATCTTCTGTACCCGTTTATATCTCAAATTCAGGCCCCAAACACCCGAAAATTTGATAATTTTGGGTCCCAGAAGCGATCTGTACATGTCTAGACAGTGCTAGAATGTTTTCAAAATATAGTCTCAAAACATGCTAAAAATCGATATTTTAAGTGTCCAAAGTCGATATGTGCATGCATCTTCTGTACCCTTTTATATCCCAAATTCAACCTCAAAACACCCGAAAATTCGATATTTTGGGGTCCCAGAAGCGATCTGTACATGCCTACTCAGTGCTAGAATGTTTAAAAAATATAGGCCCAAAACATGCTGAAAATCGATCATTTAGGTACCTAAAAGTCGATATGTGCATGCATCTTCTGTACCCGTTTATATCTCAAATTCAGGCCCAAAACACCCGAAAATTCGATATTTTGGGGTCCCAGAAGTGAACTGTACATGCCTACTCCGTGTTAGAGTATTTTCAAAATACAGGCCCAAAACATACTGAAAATCGATCTTTTAGGTGCCCAAAAGTCGATATGTGAATGAATCTTCTGTAACCGTTTATATCCCAAATTCAACCTCAAAACACCCGAAAATTCGATATTTTTGGGTCCCAGAAGCGATCTGTACATGCCTACTCAGTGCTAGAATGTTTACAAAATATAGGCCCAAAACATACTGAAAATCGATCATTTAGGTACCTAAAAGTCGATATGTGCATGCATCTTCTGTACCCGTTTATATCTCAAATTCAGGCTCCAAACACCCAAAAATTCGATATTTTGGGGTCCCAGAAGCGATCTGTACTTTCCTACTCCGTGTTAGAGTATTTTCAAAATACAAGCCCAAAACAAGCTGAAAATCGATATTTTAGGTGACGAAAGTCAATATGTGTATGCATCTTCTGCACCCGTTTATATCCCAAATTCAACCTCAAAACACCCGAAAATTCGAAATTTTTGGGTCCCAGAAGCGATCTGTATATGCCTACTTAGTGCTAGAATGTTTACAAAATATAGGCTCAAAACATGCTAAAAATCGATATTTTAAGAGTCCAAAGTCGATATGTGCATGCATCTACTGTACCCGTTTATATCTCAAATTCAACCTCAAAACACCCGAAAATTCGATAATTTTGGGTCCCAGAAGCGATCTGTACATGTCTAGTCAGTGCTAGAATGTTTTCAAAATACATGCCCAAAACATACTGAAAATCGATCTTTTAGGTGCCCAAAAGTCGATATGTGCATGCATCTTCTGTACCCTTTTATATCCCAAATTCAACCTCAAAACACCCGAAAATTCGATATTTTGGGGTCCCAGAAGCGATCTGTACATGCCAACTCAGTGCTAGAATGTTTACAAAATATAGTCCCAAAACATACTGAAAATCGATCATTTAGGTACATAAAAGTCGATATGTGCATGCATCTTCTGCACCCGTTTATATCTCAAATTCAGGCTCCAAACTCCCAAAAATTCGATATTTTGGGGTCCCAGAATCGATCTGTACTTGCCTACTCCGTGTTAGAGAATTTTCAAAATACAGGCCCAAAACAAGCTGAAAATCGATATTTTAGGTGACGAAAGTCAATATGTGTATGCATCTTCTGCACCCGTTTATATCCCAAATTCAACCTCAAAACACCCGAAAATTCGAGATTTTGGGGTCCCAGAAGCGATCTGTACATGCCTACTCAGTGCTAGAATGTTTACAAAATATAGTCCCAAAACATACTGAAAATCGATCATTTAGGTACCTAAAAGTCGATATGTGCATGCATCTACTGTACTCGTTTATATCTCAAATTCAGGCTCAAAACACCTGAAAATTCGATATTTTGGGGTCCCAGAAGTGATCTGTACATGCCTACTTAGTGCTAGAATATTTTCAAAATATAGGCCCAAAACATGCTAAAAATCGATATTTTAGGTGCCCAAAGTCGATATCTCAAATTCAGGCCCAAAACATTTGAAAATTCGATATTTTGTGGTCCCAGAAGCGAACTGTACATGCCTACTCCGTGTTAGAGTATTTTCAAAGTACAGGCCCAAAACATACTGAAAATCGATCTTTTAGGTGCCCAAAAGTCGATATGTGCATGCATCTTCTGTAACCGTTTATATCCCAAATTCAACCTCAAAACACCCGAAAATTCGATATTTTTGGGTCCCAGAAGCGATCTGTACATGCCTACTCAGTGCTAGAATTTTTTCAAAATATAGGCTCAAAACATGCTAAAAATCGATATTTTAAGTGTCCAAAGTCGATATATGCATGCATCATCTGTACCCGTTTATATCTCAAATTTAGGCTCCAAACACCCAAAAATTCGATATTTTGGGGTCCCAGAAGCGATCTGTACTTACCTACTCCGTGTTAGAGTATTTTCAAAATACAGACCCAAAACAAGCTGAAAATCGATATTTTAGGTGACGAAAGTCAATATGTGTATGCATTTTCTGCACACGTTTATATTCCAAATTCAACCTCAAAACACCCGAAAATTCGATATTTTTGGGTCCCAAAAGCGATCTGTACATCCTTACTCAGTGCTAGAATATTTTCAAAAAATAGGCCCAAAACATGCTAAAAATCGATATTTTATGTGCCCAAAGTCGATATGTGCATGCATCTACTGTACCCGTTTATATCTCAAATTCAGGCTCAAAACATCCAAAAATTTGATATTTTGGGGTCCCAGAAGCGAACTGTACATGCCTACTCCGTGTTAGAGTATTTTCAAAATACAGGCCCAAAACATACTGAAAATCGATCTTTTAGGTGCCCAAAAGTCGATATGTGCATGCATCTTCTGTAACCGTTTATATCCCAAATTCAACCTCAAAACACCCTAAAATTCGATATTTTTGGGTCCCAGAAGCGATCTGTACATGCCTACTCAGTGCTAGAATTTTTTCAAAATACAGGCCCAAAACATACTGAAAATCGATCTTTTAGGTGCCCAAAAGTCGATATGTGCATGCATCTTCTGTACCCGTTTATATCTTAAATTCAGGCCCCAAACACCCGAAAATTCGATATTTTGGGGTCCCAGAAGCGATCTATACATGCCTACTCAGATGCAGTCCCAAAACATGCTGAAAATCGATATTTTAGGTGCCCAAAGTCAATATGTGAATTCATTTTCTGTACCCGTTTATATCTCAAATTCAGGCTCAAAACACCCGAAAATTCGATATTTTGGGGTCCCAGAAGCGATCTGTACATGCTTACTCAGTGCTAGAATATTTTCAAAATATAGACCCAAAACATGCTAAAAATCGATATTTTAGGTGCCCAAAGTCGATATCTCAAATTAAGGCCCAAAACACCCAAAAATTCGATATTTAGGGGTCCCAGAAGCTATCTGTACATGCCTACTCCGTGTTAGAGTATTTTCAATATACAGGCCCAAAACATACTGAAATTCGATCTTTTAGATGCCCAAAAGTCGATATGTGGATGCATCTTCTGTACCCGTTTATATCCCAAATTCAACCTCAAAACACCCGAAAATTCGATATTTTTGGGTCCCAGAAGCGACCTGTACATGCCTACACAGTGCTAGAATTTTTTCAAAATATCGGCTCAAAACATGCTAAAAATCGATATTTTAAGTGTCCAAAGTCGATACGTGCATGCATCATCTGTACCCGTTTATATCTCAAATTCAGGCTCAAAACACCCGTAAATTCGATATTTTGGTTTTCCAGAAGTGATCTGTACATGCCTACTTAGTGCTAGAATATTTTTAAAATATAGGCCCAAAACATGCTAAAAATCGATATTTTAGGTGCCCAAAGTCGATATCTCAAATTCAGGCCCAAAACACCCGAAAATTCGATATTTGGGGGTCCCAGAAGCGAACTGTACATGCCTACTCCGTGTTAGAGTATTTTCAAAATACAGGCCCAAAACATACTGAAAATCAATCATTTAGGTACCTAAAAATCGATATGTGCATGCATCTTCTGTACCCGTTTATATCTCAAATTCAGGCTCGAAACACCCGAAAATTCGATATTTTGGGGTCCCAGAAGCGATCTGTACTTGCCTACTCCGTGTTAGAGTATTTTCAAAATACAGGCCCAAAACAAGCTGAAAATCGATATTTTAGATAACGAAAGTCAATATGTGTATGCATCTTCTGCACCCGTTTATATCCCAAATTCAACCTCAAAACACCCGAAAATTCGATATTTTTGGGTCCCAGAAGCGATCTGTACATGCCTACTTATTGCTAGATTGTTTTCAAAATATAGGCTTAAAACATGCTAAAAATCGATATTTTAAGTGTCCAAAGTCTATATGTGCATGCATCTTCTGTAACCGTTTATATCCCAAATTTAACCTTAAAACACCCGAAAATTCGATATTTTTGGGTCCCAGAAGCGATCTGTACATGCCTACTCAGTGCTCGAATTTTTTCAAAATATAGGCTCAAAACATGCTAAAAATCGATATTTTAAGTGTCCAAAGTCGATATGTGCATGCATCATCTGTACCCGTTTATATCTCAAATTCAGTCTCTAAACACCCGAAAATTCGATATTTTGGGGTCCCAGAAGTGATCTGTACATGCCTACTTAGTGCTAGAATATTTTCAAAATATAGGCCCAAAACATGCTAAAAATCGATATTTTAGGTGCCCAAAGTCGATATCTCAAATTCAGGCCCAAAACACCCGAAAATTCGATATTTTGGGGTCCCAGAAGCGATCTATACATGCCTATTAAGATGCAGGCCCAAAACATACTGAAAATCGATATTTTAGGTCCCCAAAGTCAACATGTGTATGCATTTTCTGCACTCGTTTATATCTCAAATTCAGGCTCAAAACACCCGAAAATTAGATATTTTTGGGTCCCAGAAGCGATCTGTACATGCCTACTCCTAGTTAGAGTATTTTCAAAATACAGGCCCAAAACATGCTGAAATTCGATATTTTAGGTGCCCAAAGTCAATATGTCCATGCATTTTCTGTACCCGTTTATATCTCAAATTCAGGCTCAAAACACCCGAAAATTCGATATTTTGGGGTCCCAGAAGCGATCTGTACATGCTTACTCAGTGCTAGAATATTTTCAAAATATAGACCCAAAACATGCTAAAAATCGATATTTTAGGTGCCCAAAGTCGATATCTCAAATTCAGGCCCAAAACACCCTAAAATTCGATATTTTGGGGTCCCAGAAGCGATCTGTACATGCCTACTCCGTGTTAGAGTATTTTCAATATACAGGCCCAAAACATACTGAAAATCGATCTTTTAGGTGCCCAAAAGTCGATATGTGCATGCATCTTCTGTACCCGTTTATATCCCAAATTCAACCTCAAAACACCCGAAAATTCGATATTTTTGGGTCCCAGAAGCGATCTGTACATGCCTACTCAGTATTAGAATTTTTTCAAAAAATCGGCTCAAAACATGCTAAAAATCGATATTTTAAGTGTCCAAAGTCGATATGTGCATGCATCATCTGTACCCGTTTATATCTCAAATTCAGGCTCAAAACACCCGAAAATTCGATATTTTGGTTTTCCAGAAGTGATCTGTACATGCCTACTTAGTGCTAGAATATTTTCAAAATATAGGCCCAAAACATGCTAAAAATCGATATTTCAGGTGCCCAAAGTCGATATCTCAAATTCAGGCCCAAAACACCCGAAAATTCGATATTTGGGGGTTCCAGAAGCGAACTGTACATGCCTACTCCGTGTTAGAGTATTTTCAAAATACAGGCCCAAAACATACTGAAAATCGATCATTTAGGTAACTAAAAGTCGATATGTGCATGCATCTTCTGTACCCGTTTATATCTCAAATTCAGGCTCCAAACACCCGAAAATTCGATATTTTGGGGTCCCAGAAGAGATCTGTACTTGCCTACTCCGTGTTAGAGTATTTTCAAAATACAGGCCCAAAACATGCTAAAAATCGATATTTTAAGTGTCCAAAGTCGATATGTGCATGCATCATCTGTACCCGTTTATATCTGAATTTCAGGCTCAAAATACCCGAAAATTCGATATTTTGGGGTCCCAGAAGTGATCTGTACATGCCTACTTAGTGCTAGAATATTTTCAAAATATAGGCCCAAAACATGCTAAAATCGATATTTTAGGTGCCCAAAGTCGATATCTCAAATTCAGGCCCAAAACACCCGAAAATTCGATGTTTGGGGGTCCCAGAAGCGAACTGTACATGCCTACTCCGTGTTAGAGTATTTTCAAAATACAGGCCCAAAACATACTGAAAATCAATCATTTAGGTACCTAAAAATCGATATGTGCATGCATCTTCTGTACCCGTTTATATCTCAAATTCAGGCTCGAAACACCCGAAAATTCGATATTTTGGGGTCCCAGAAGCGATCTGTACTTGCCTACTCCGTGTTAGAGTATTTTCAAAATACAGGCCCAAAACAAGCTGAAAATCGATATTTTAGATAACGAAAGTCAATATGTGTATGCATCTTCTGCACCCGTTTATATCCCAAATTCAACCTCAAAACACCCGAAAATTCGATATTTTTGGGTCCCAGAAGCGATCTGTACATGCCTACTTATTGCTAGATTGTTTTCAAAATATAGGCTTAAAACATGCTAAAAATCGATATTTTAAGTGTCCAAAGTCTATATGTGCATGCATCTTCTGTAACCGTTTATATCCCAAATTTAACCTTAAAACACCCGAAAATTCGATATTTTTGGGTCCCAGAAGCGATCTGTACATGCCTACTCAGTGCTCGAATTTTTTCAAAATATAGGCTCAAAACATGCTAAAAATCGATATTTTAAGTGTCCAAAGTCGATATGTGCATGCATCATCTGTACCCGTTTATATCTCAAATTCAGTCTCTAAACACCCGAAAATTCGATATTTTGGGGTCCCAGAAGTGATCTGTACATGCCTACTTAGTGCTAGAATATTTTCAAAATATAGGCCCAAAACATGCTAAAAATCGATATTTTAGGTGCCCAAAGTCGATATCTCAAATTCAGGCCCAAAACACCCGAAAATTCGATATTTTGGGGTCCCAGAAGCGATCTATACATGCCTATTAAGATACAGGCCCAAAACATACTGAAAATCGATATTTTAGGTCCCCAAAGTCAACATGTGTATGCATTTTCTGCACTCGTTTATATCTCAAATTCAGGCTCAAAACACCCGAAAATTAGATATTTTTGGGTCCCAGAAGCGATCTGTACATGCCTACTCCTAGTTAGAGTATTTTCAAAATACAGGCCCAAAACATGCTGAAATTCGATATTTTAGGTGCCCAAAGTCAATATGTCCATGCATTTTCTGTACCCGTTTATATCTCAAATTCAGGCTCAAAACACCCGAAAATTCGATATTTTGGGGTCCCAGAAGCGATCTGTACATGCTTACTCAGTGCTAGAATATTTTCAAAATATAGACCCAAAACATGCTAAAAATCGATATTTTAGGTGCCCAAAGTCGATATCTCAAATTCAGGCCCAAAACACCCTAAAATTCGATATTTTGGGGTCCCAGAAGCGATCTGTACATGCCTACTCCGTGTTAGAGTATTTTCAATATACAGGCCCAAAACATACTGAAAATCGATCTTTTAGGTGCCCAAAAGTCGATATATGCATGCATCTTCTGTACCCGTTTATATCCCAAATTCAACCTCAAAACACCCGAAAATTCGATATTTTTGGGTCCCAGAAGCGATCTGTACATGCCTACTCAGTATTAGAATTTTTTCAAAAAATCGGCTCAAAACATGCTAAAAATCGATATTTTAAGTGTCCAAAGTCGATATGTGCATGCATCATCTGTACCCGTTTATATCTCAAATTCAGGCTCAAAACACCCGAAAATTCGATATTTTGGTTTTCCAGAAGTGATCTGTACATGCCTACTTAGTGCTAGAATATTTTCAAAATATAGGCCCAAAACATGCTAAAAATCGATATTTCAGGTGCCCAAAGTCGATATCTCAAATTCAGGCCCAAAACACCCGAAAATTCGATATTTGGGGGTTCCAGAAGCGAACTGTACATGCCTACTCCGTGTTAGAGTATTTTCAAAATACAGGCCCAAAACATACTGAAAATCGATCATTTAGGTAACTAAAAGTCGATATGTGCATGCATCTTCTGTACCCGTTTATATCTCAAATTCAGGCTCCAAACACCCGAAAATTCGATATTTTGGGGTCCCAGAAGAGATCTGTACTTGCCTACTCCGTGTTAGAGTATTTTCAAAATACAGGCCCAAAACATGCTAAAAATCGATATTTTAAGTGTCCAAAGTCGATATGTGCATGCATCATCTGTACCCGTTTATATCTCAATTTCAGGCTCAAAACACCCGAAAATTCGATATTTTGGGGTCCCAGAAGTGATCTGTACATGCCTACTTAGTGCTAGAATATTTTCAAAATATAGGCCCAAAACATGCTAAAATCGATATTTTAGGTGCCCAAAGTCGATATCTCAAATTCAGGCCCAAAACACCCGAAAATTCGATGTTTGGGGGTCCCAGAAGCGAACTGTACATGCCTACTCCGTGTTAGAGTATTTTCAAAATACAGGCCCAAAACATACTGAAAATCAATCATTTAGGTACCTAAAAATCGATATGTGCATGCATCTTCTGTACCCGTTTATATCTCAAATTCAGGCTCGAAACACCCGAAAATTCGATATTTTGGGGTCCCAGAAGCGATCTGTACTTGCCTACTCCGTGTTAGAGTATTTTCAAAATACAGGCCCAAAACAAGCTGAAAATCGATATTTTAGATAACGAAAGTCAATATGTGTATGCATCTTCTTCACCCGTTTATATCCCAAATTCAACCTCAAAACACCCGAAAATTCGATATTTTTGGGTCCCAGAAGCGATCTGTACATGCCTACTTATTGCTAGATTGTTTTCAAAATATAGGCTTAAAACATGCTAAAAATCGATATTTTAAGTGTCCAAAGTCTATATGTGCATGCATCTTCTGTAACCGTTTATATCCCAAATTTAACCTTAAAACACCCGAAAATTCGATATTTTTGGGTCCCAGAAGCGATCTGTACATGCCTACTCAGTGCTCGAATTTTTTCAAAATATAGGCTCAAAACATGCTAAAAATCGATATTTTAAGTGTCCAAAGTCGATATGTGCATGCATCATCTGTACCCGTTTATATCTCAAATTCAGTCTCTAAACACCCGAAAATTCGATATTTTGGGGTCCCAGAAGTGATCTGTACATGCCTATTTAGTGCTAGAATATTTTCAAAATATAGGCCCAAAACATGCTAAAAATCGATATTTTAGGTGCCCAAAGTCGATATCTCAAATTCAGGCCCAAAACACCCGAAAATTCGATATTTTGGGGTCCCAGAAGCGATCTATACATGCCTATTAAGATGCAGGCCCAAAACATACTGAAAATCGATATTTTAGGTCCCCAAAGTCAACATGTGTATGCATTTTCTGCACTCGTTTATATCTCAAATTCAGGCTCAAAACACCCGAAAATTAGATATTTTTGGGTCCCAGAAGCGATCTGTACATGCCTACTCCTAGTTAGAGTATTTTCAAAATACAGGCCCAAAACATGCTGAAATTCGATATTTTAGGTGCCCAAAGTCAATATGTCCATGCATTTTCTGTACCCGTTTATATCTCAAATTCAGGCTCAAAACACCCGAAAATTCGATATTTTGGGGTCCCAGAAGCGATCTGTACATGCTTACTCAGTGCTAGAATATTTTCAAAATATAGACCCAAAACATGCTAAAAATCGATATTTTAGGTGCCCAAAGTCGATATCTCAAATTCAGGCCCAAAACACCCGAAAATTCGATATTTTGGGGTCCCAGAAGCGATCTGTACATGCCTACTCCGTGTTAGAGTATTTTCAATATACAGGCCCAAAACATACTGAAAATCGATCTTTTAGGTGCCCAAAAGTCGATATGTGCATGCATCTTCTGTACCCGTTTATATCCCAAATTCAACCTCAAAACACCCGAAAATTCGATATTTTTGGGTCCCAGAAGCGATCTGTACATGCCTACTCAGTATTAGAATTTTTTCAAAAAATCGGCTCAAAACATGCTAAAAATCGATATTTTAAGTGTCCAAAGTCGATATGTGCATGCATCATCTGTACCCGTTTATATCTCAAATTCAGGCTCAAAACACCCGAAAATTCGATATTTTGGTTTTCCAGAAGTGATCTGTACATGCCTACTTAGTGCTAGAATATTTTCAAAATATAGGCCCAAAACATGCTAAAAATCGATATTTCAGGTGCCCAAAGTCGATATCTCAAATTCAGGCCCAAAACACCCGAAAATTCGATATTTGGGGGTTCCAGAAGCGAACTGTACATGCCTACTCCGTGTTAGAGTATTTTCAAAATACAGGCCCAAAACATACTGAAAATCGATCATTTAGGTAACTAAAAGTCGATATGTGCATGCATCTTCTGTACCCGTTTATATCTCAAATTCAGGCTCCAAACACCCGAAAATTCGATATTTTGGGGTCCCAGAAGAGATCTGTACTTGCCTTCTCCGTGTTTGAGTATTTTCAAAATACAGGCCCAAAACATGCTAAAAATCGATATTTTAAGTGTCCAAAGTCGATATGTGCATGCATCATCTGTACCCGTTTATATCTCAATTTCAGGCTCAAAACACCCGAAAATTCGATATTTTGGGGTCCCAGAAGTGATCTGTACATGCCTACTTAGTGCTAGAATATTTTCAAAATATAGGCCCAAAACATGCTAAAATCGATATTTTACGTGCCCAAAGTCGATATCTCAAATTCAGGCCCAAAACACCCTAAAATTCGATATCTTGGGGTCTCAGAAGCGATCTGTACATGCCTACTCCGTGTTAGAGTATTTTCAATATACAGGCCCAAAACATACTGAAAATCGATCTTTTAGGTGCCCAAAAGTCGATATGTGCATGCATCTTCTGTACCCGTTTATATCCCAAATTCAACCTCAAAACACCCGAAAATTCGATATTTTTGGGTCCCAGAAGCGATCTGTACATGCCTACTCAGTGCTAGGATTTTTTTCAAAATATAGGCTCAAAACATGCTAAAAATCGATATTTTAAGTGTCCAAAGTCGATATGTGCATGCATCATCTGTACCCGTTTATATCTCAAATTCAAGCTCAAAACACACGAAAATTCGAAATTTTGGGGTCCCAGAAGTGATCTGTACATGCCTACTTAGTGCTAGAATATTTTCAAAATATAGGCCCAAAACATGCTAAAAATCGATATTTTAGGTGCCCAATGTCGAGATCTCAAATTCAGGCCCAGAACACCCGCAAATTCGATATTTGGGGGTCCCAGAAGCGAACTGTACATGCCTACTCCGTGTTAGAGTATTTTCAAAATACAGGCCCAAAACATACTGAAAATCGATCTTTTAGGTGCCCAAAAGTCGATATGTGCATGCATCTTCTGTAACCGTTTATATCCCAAATTTAACCTTAAAACACACGAAAATTCGATAATTTTGGGTCCCAGAAGCGATCTGTACATGCCTACTCAGTGCTCGAATTTTTTCAAAATATAGGCTCAAAACATGCTAAAAATCGATATTTTAAGTGTCCAAAGTCGATATGTGCATGCATCATCTGTACCCGTTTATATCTCAAATTCAAGCTCAAAACACACGAAAATTCGAAATTTTGGGGTCCCAGAAGTGATCTGTACATGCCTACTTAGTGCTAGAATATTTTCAAAATATAGGCCCAAAACATGCTAAAAATCGATATTTTAGGTGCCCAATGTCGAGATCTCAAATTCAGGCCCAGAACACCCGCAAATTCGATATTTGGGGGTCCCAGAAGCGAACTGTACATGCCTACTCCGTGTTAGAGTATTTTCAAAATACAGGCCCAAAACATACTGAAAATCGATCTTTTAGGTGCCCAAAAGTCGATATGTGCATGCATCTTCTGTAACCGTTTATATCCCAAATTTAACCTTAAAACACCCGAAAATTCGATAATTTTGGGTCCCAGAAGCGATCTGTACATGCCTACTCAGTGCTCGAATTTTTTCAAAATATAGGCTCAAAACATGCTAAAAATCGATATTTTAAGTGTCCAAAGTCGATATGTGCATGCATCATCTGTACCCGTTTATATATCAAATTCAGGCTCAAAACACCCGAAAATTCGATATTTTGGGGTCCCAGAAATGATCTGTACATGCCTACTTAGTGCTAGAATATTTTCAAAATATAGGCCCAAAACATGCTAAAAAACGATATTTTAGGTGCCCAAAGTCGATATCTTAAATTCAGGCCCAAAACACCCGAAAATTCGATATTTTGACGTCCCAGAAACGAACTGTACATGCCTACTCCGTGTTAGAGTATTTTTAAAATACAGGCCCAAAACATACTGAAAATCGATCTTTTAGGTGCCCAAAAGTCGATATGTGCATGCATCTTCTGTACCCGTTTATATCTCAAATTCAGGCCCCAAACACCCAAAAATTCGATATTTTGGGGTCCCAGAAGCGATCTATACATGCCTACTCAGATGAAGGCCCAAAACATACTGAAAATCGATATTTTAGGTGCCCAAAGTCAACATGTGTATGCATCTTCTGCACTCGTTTATATCTCAAATTCAACCTCAAAACACCCGAAAATTTGATAATTTTGGGTCCCAGAAGCGATCTGTACATGTCTAGTCAGTGCTAGAATGTTTTCAAAATATAGGCTCAAAACATGCTAAAAATCGATATTTTAAGTGTCCAAAGTCGATATGTGCATTCATCTTTTGTACCCGTTTATATCTCAAAATCAGGCTCAAAACACCCGAAAATTCGATATTTTGGGGTCCCAGAAGCGATCTGTACATGCCTACTCCTAGTTAGAGTATTTTCAAAATACAGGCCCAAAACATGCTGAAAATCGATATTTTAGGTGCCCAAAGTCAATATGTGCATGTATTTTCTGTACCCGTTTATATCTCAAATTCAGGCTCAAAACACCCGAAAATTCGATATTTTGGGGTCCCAGAAGCGATCTGTACATGCTTACTCAGTGCTAGAATATTTTCAAAATATAGAACCAAAACATGCTAAAAATCGATATTTTAGGTGCCCAAAGTCGATATCTCAAATTTAGGCCCAAAACACCCTAAAATTCGATATTTTGGGGTCCCAGAAGCGAACTGTACATGCCTACTCCGTGTTAGAGTATTTTTAAAATACAGGCCCAAAACATACTGAAAATCGATCTTTTAGGTGCCCCAAAGTCGATATGTGCATGCATCTTCTGTACCCGTTTATATCTCAAATTCAGGCTCCAAACACCCGAAAATTCGATATTTTGGGGTCCCAGAAGCGATCTGTACTTGCCTACTCCGTGTTAGAGTATTTTCAAAATACAGGCCCAAAACAAGCTGAAAATCGATATTTTAGATAACGAAAGTCAATATGTGTATGCATCTTCTGCACCCGTTAATATCCCAAATTCAACTTCAAAACACCCTAAAATTCGATATTTTTGGGTCCCAGAAGCGATCTGTACATGCCTACTCCTAGTTAGAGTATTTTCAAAATACAGGCCCAAAACATGCTGAAAATCGATATTTTAGGTGCCCAAAATCGATATGTGCATGCATCTTCTGTACCCGTTTATATCCCAAATTCAACCTCAAAACACCCGAAAATTCGATATTTTTGGGTCCAAGAAGCGATCTGTACATGCCTACTCAGTGCTAGAATTTTTTCAAAATATCGGCTCAAAACAAGCTAAAAATCGATATTTTAAGTGTCCAAAGTCGATACGTGCATGCATCATCTGTACCCGTTTATATCTCAAATTCAGGCTCAAAACACCCGAAAATTCGATATTTTGGTTTTCCAGAAGTGATCTGTACATGCCTACTTAGTGCTAGAATATTTTTAAAATATAGGCCCAAAACATGCTAAAAATCGATATTTTAGGTGCCCAAAGTCGATATCTCAAATTCAGGCCCAAAACACCCGAAAATTCGATATTTTGGGGTCCCAGAAGCGAACTGTACATGCCTACTCCGTGTTAGAGTATTTTTAAAATACAGGCCCAAAACATACTGAAAATCGATCTTTTAGGTGCCCAAAAGTCGATATGTGCATGCATCTTCTGTACCCGTTTATATCTCAAATTCAGGCTCCAAACACCCGAAAATTCAATATTTTGGGGTCCCAGAAGCGATCTGTACTTGCCTACTCCGTGTTAGAGTATTTTCAAAATACAGGCCCAAAACATGCTGAAAATCGATATTTTAGGTGACGAAAGTCAATATGTGTATGCATCTTCTGCACCCGTTTATATCCCAAATTCAACCTCAAAACACCCGAAAATTCGATATTTTTGGGTCCCAGAAGCGAACTGTACATGCCTACTCCGTGTTAGAGTATTTTTAAAATACAGGCCCAAAACATACTGAAAACCGATCTTTTAGGTGCCCAAAAGTCGATATGTGCATGCATCTTCTGTACCCGTTTATATCTCAAATTCAGGCCCCAAACACCCGAAAATTCGATATTTTGGGGTCCCAGAAGCGATCTATACATGCCTACTCAGACGCAGGCCCAAAACATACTGAAAATCGATATTTTAGGTGCCCAAAGTCAACATGTGTATGCATCTTCTGCACCCGTTTATATCCCAAATTCAACCTCAAAACACCCGAAAATTCGATATTTTTGGGTCCCAGAAGCGATCTGTACATGCCTACTCAGTGCTAGAATTTTTTCAAAATATAGGCTCAAAACATGCTAAAAATCGATATTTTAAGTGTCCAAACTCTATATGTGCATGAATCATCTGTACCCGTTTATATATCAAATTCAGGCTCAAAACACCCGAAAATTCGATATTTTGGGGTCCCAGAAGTGATCTGTTAATGCCTACGAATGCTAGAATATTTTCAAAATATAAGCCCAAAACATGCTAAAAATCGATATTTTAGGTGCCCAAAGTCGATATCTCAAATTCAGGACCAAAACACCCGAAAATTCGATATTTTTGGGTCCCAGAAGCGAACTGTACATGCCTACTCCGTGTTATAGTATTTTCAAAATACAGACCCAAAACATACTGAAAATCGATCTTTTAGGTGCCCAAAAGTCAATATGTGCATGCATCTTCTGTACCCGTTTATATCTCAAATTCAGGCTCCAAACACCTGAAAATTCGATATTTTTGGGTCCCAGAAGCGATCTGTACATGCCTACTCAGTGCTAGAATTTTTTAAAAATATAGGCTCAAAACATGCTAAAAATCGATATTTTAAGTGTCCAAAGTCGATATGTGCATGCATCATCTGTACCCGTTTATATCTCAAATTCAGGCTCAAAACACCCGAAAATTCGATATTTTGGGGTCCCAGAAGTGATCTGTACATGCCTACTTAGTACTAGAATATTTTCAAAATATAGGCCCAAAACATGCTAAAAATCGATATTTTAGGTGCCCAAAGTCGATATCTCAAATTCAGGTCCAAAACACCCTAAAATTCGATATTTTGTGGTCCCAGAAGCGAACTGTACATGCCTACTCCGTGTTAGAGTATTTTTAAAAATACAGGCCCAAAACATACTGAAAATCGATCATTTAGGTAACTAAAAGTCGATATGTGCATGCATCTTCTGTACCCGTTTATATCTCAAATTCAGGCTCCAAACACCCGAAAATTCGATATTTTGGGGTCCCAGAAGAGATCTGTACTTGCCTACTCCGTCTTAGAGTATTTTCAAAATACAGGCCCAAAACATGCTGATAATCTATATTTTAGGTGACGAAAGTCAATATGTGTATGCATCTTCTGCACCCGTTTATATCCCAAATTTAACCTCAAAACACCCGAAAATTCTATATTTTTGGGTCCCAGAAGCGATCTGTACATGCCTACTCAGTGCTAGAATTTTTTCAAAATATAGGCTCAAAACATGCTAAAAATCGATATTTTAAGTGTCCAAACTCGATATGTGCATGCATCATCTGTACACGTTTATATATCAAATTCAGGCTCAAAACACCCGAAAATTCGATATTTTTGGGTCCCAGAAGTGATCTGTACATGCCTACGAAGTGCTAGAATATTTTCAAAATATAAGCCCAAAACATGCTAAAAATCGATATTTTAGGTGCCCAAAGTCGTTATCTCAAATTCAGTCCCAAAACACCCGAAAATTCGATATTTTGGGGTCCCAGAAGCGAACTGTACATGCCTACTCCGTGTTAGAGTATTTTCAAAATACAGGCCCAAAACATACCGAAAATCGATCTTTTAGGTACCCAAAAGTCGATATGTGCATGCATCTTCTGTACCCGTTTATATCTTAAATTCAGGCTCCAAACACCCGAAAATTCGATATTTTTGGGTCCCAGAAGCGATCTGTACATGCCTACTCAGTGCTAGAATTTTTTCAAAATATAGGCTCAAAACATGCTAAAAATCGATATTTTAAGTGTCCAAAGTCGATATGTGCATGCATCATCTGTACCCGTTTATATCTCAAATTCAGGGTCAAAACACCCGAAAATTCGATATTTTGGGGTCCCAGAAATGATCTGTACATGCCTACTTAGTGCTAGAATATTTTCAAAATATAGGCCCAAAACATGCTAAAATTCGATATTTTAGGTGCCCAAAGTCGATATCTCAAATTCAGGCCCAAAACACCCGAAAATTCGATATTTGGGGGTCCCAGAAGCGAACTGTACATGCCTACTCCGTGTTAGAGTATTTTCAAAATACAGGCCCAAAACATACTGAAAATCGATCATTTAGGTACCTAAAAGTCGATATGTGCATGCAACTTCTGTACCCGTTTATATCTCAAATTCAGGCTCAAAACACCCGAAAATTCGATATTTTGGGGTCCCAGAAGCGATCTGTACTTGCCTACTCCGTGTTAGAGTATTTTCAAAATACAGGCCCAAAACAAGCTGAAAATCGATATTTTAGATAGCGAAAGTCAATATGTGTATGCATCTTCTGCACCCGTTTATATCCCAAATTCAACCTCAAAACACCCGAAAATTCGATATTTTTGGGTCCCAGAAGCGATCTGTACATGCCTACTTATTGCTAGATTGTTTTCAAAATATAGGCTTAAAACATGCTAAAAATCGATATTTTAAGTGTCCAAAGTCTATATGTGCATGCATCATTTGTACCCGTTTATATCTCAAATTGAGGCTCAAAACACCCGAAAAATCTATATTTTTGGGTCCCAGAAGCGATCTGTACATGCCTACTCAGTGCTAGAATTTTTTTTAAAATATAAGCTCAAAACATGCTAAAAATCGATATTTTAAGTGTCCAAAGTCGATATGAGCATGCATCATCTGTACCCGTTTATATCTCAAATTCAGGCTCAAAACACCCGAAAATTCGATATTTTGGTGTCCCAGAAGTGATCTGTACAAGCCTACTTAGTGCTAGAATATTTTCAAAATATAGGCCCAACACATGCTAAAAATCGATATTTTAGGTGCCCAAAGTCGATATCTCAAATTCAGGCACAAAACACCCGAAAATTCGATATTTTGGGGTCCCAGAAGCGAACTGTACATGCCTACTCCGTGTTAGAGTATTTTCAAAATACAGGCCCAAACCATACTGAAAATCGATCTTTTAGGTGCCGAAAAGTCGATATGTGCATGGGTCTTCTGTAACCGTTTATATCCCAAATTCAACCTCAAAACACCCGAAAATTCAATATTTTTGGGTCCCAGAAGCGATCTGTACATGCCTACTCAGTGCTAGAATGTTTTCAAAATGTAGGCTCAAAACATGATAAAAATCGATATTTTAAGTGTCCAAAGTCGATATGTGTATGCATCATCTGTACCCGTTTATATCTCAAATTCAGGCTCAAAACACCCGAAAATTCGATATTTTGGGGTCCCAGAAGTGATTTGTACATGCCTACTCAGTGCTAGAATATTTTCGAAATATTGGCCCTAAACATGCTAAAAATCGATATTTTAGGTGCCCAAAGTCGATATCTCAAATTCAGGCCCAAAACACCCGAAAATTCGGTATTTTGGGGTCCCAGAAGCGAACTGTATATGCCTACTCCGTGTTAGAGTATTTTCAAAATACAGGCCCAAAACATACTGAAAATCGATCATTTAGGTACCTAAAAGTCGATATGTGCATGCATCTTCTGTACCCGTTTATATCTCAAATTCAGGCTCCAAACACCCGAAAATTCGATATTTTGGTGTCCCAAAAGCGATCTGTACTTGCCTACTCCGTGTTAGAGTATTTTCAAATAACAGGCCCAAAACTAGCTGAAAATCGATATTTTAAGTGACGAAAGTCAATATGTGCATGCATCTTATGCACCCGTTTATATCCCAAATTCAACCTCAAAACACCCGAAAATTCGATATTTTTGGGTCCCAGAAGCGATCTGTACATGCCTACTCAGTGCTAGAATGATTTCAAAATATAGGCTCAAAACATGCTAAAAATCGATATTTTAAATGGCCAAAGTCGATATGTGCTGTTCCCGTTTATATCCCAAATTCAACCTCAAAACACCCGAAAATTCGATATTTTTGGGTCCCAGAAGCGATCTGTACATGCCTACTCAGTGCAAGAATTTTTTTTAAATATAGGTTAAAAACATGCTAAAAATCGATATTTTAAGTGTCCAAAGTCGATATGTGCATGCATCATCTGTCCCCGTTTATATCTCAAATTCAGACTCAAAACACCCGAAAATTCGATATTTTGGGGTCCCAGAAGTGATCTGTACATGCCTACTTAGTGCTAGAATATTTTCAAAATGTAGGCCCAAAACATGCTAAAAATCGATATTTTAGGTGCCCAAAGTCGATATCTCAAATTCAGGCCCAAAACACCCGAAAATTCGGTAATTTGGGATCCCAGAAGCGAACTGTACATGCCTACTCCGTGTTAGAGTATTTTCAAAATACAGGCCCAAAACATACTGAAAATCGATCATTTAGGTACCAAAAGTCGATATGTGCATGCATCTTCTGTACCCGTTTATATCTCAAATTCAGGCTCCAAACACCCGAAAATTCGATATTTTGGGGTCCCAGAAGCGATCTGTACTTGCCTACTCCGTGTTAGAGTATTTTCAAAATACAGGCCCAAAACATGCTGAAAATCGATATTTTAGGTGACGAAAGTCAATATGTGTATGCATCTTCTGCACCCGTTTATATCCCAAATTCAACCTCAAAACACCCGAAAATTCGATATTTTTGGGTCCCAGAAGCGAACTGTACATGCCTACTCCGTGTTAGAGTATTTTTAAAATACAGGCCCAAAACATACTGAAAATCGATCTTTTAGGTGCCCAAAAGTCGATATGTGCATGCATCTTCTGTACCAGTTTATATCTCAAATTCAGGCCCCAAACACCCGAAAATTCGATATTTTGGGGTCCCAGAAGCGATCTATACATGCCTACTCAGATGCAGGCCCAAAATATGCTGAAAATCGATATTTTAGGTGCCCTAAGTCAACATGTGTATGCATCTTCTGCACTCGTTTATATCTCAAATTCAACCTCAAAACACCCGAAAATTTGATATTTTTGGGTCCCAGAAGCGATCTGTACATGTCTAGTCAGTGCTAGAATGTTTTCAAAATATAGGCTCAAAACATGCTAAAAATCGATATTTTAAGTGTCCAAAGTCGATATGTGCATGCATCTTCTGTACCCGTTTATATCTCAAATTAAGGCTCAAAACACCCGAAAATTCGATATTTTTGGGTCCCAGAAGCGATCTGTACATGCCTACTCCTAGTTAGAGTATTTTCAAAATACAGGCCCAAAACATGTTGAAAATCGATATTTTAGGTGCCCAAAGTCAATATGTGAATGCATTTTCTGTACCCGTTTATATCTCAAATTCAGGCTCAAAACACCCGAAAATTCGATATTTTGGGGTCCCAGAAGCGATCTGTACATGCTTACTCAGTGCTAGAATATTTTCAAAATATAGATCCAAAACATGCTAAAAATCGATATTTTAGGTGCCCAAAGTCGATATCTCAAATTAAGGCCCAAAACACCCAAAAATTCGATATTTTGGGGTCCCAGAAGCGATCTGTACATGCCTACTCCGTGTTAGAGTATTTTCAATATACAGGCCCAAAACATACTGAAAATCGATCTTTTAGATGCCCAAAAGTCGATATGTGCATGCATCTTCTGTACCCGTTTATATCCCAAATTCAACCTCAAAACACCCGAAAATTCGATATTTTTGGGTCCCAGAAGCGATCTGTACATGCCTACTCAGTGCTAGAATTTTTTCAAAATATCGGCTCAAAACAAGCTAAAAATCGATATTTTAAGTGTCCAAAGTCGATACGTGCATGCATCATCTGTACCCGTTTATATCTCAAATTCAGGCTCAAAACACCCGAAAATTCGATATTTTGGTTTTCCAGAAGTGATCTGTACATGCCTACTTAGTGCTAGAATATTTTTAAAATATAGGCCCAAAACATGCTAAAAATCGATATTTTAGGTGCCCAAAGTCGATATCTCAAATTCAGGCCCAAAACACCCGAAAATTCGATATTTTGGGGTCCCAGAAGCGAACTGTACATGCCTACTCCGTGTTAGAGTATTTTTAAAATACAGGCCCAAAACATACTGAAAATCGATCTTTTAGGTGCCCAAAAGTCGATATGTGCATGCATCTTCTGTACCCGGTTATATCTCAAATTCTTGCCCCAAGCACCCGAAAATTCGATATTTTGGGGTCCCAGAAGCGATCTATACATGCCTACTCAGATGCAGGCCCAAAACATACTGAAAATTGATATTTTAGGTGCCCAAAGTCAACATGTGTATGCATCTTCTGCACTCGTTTATATCTCAAATTCAACCTCAAAACACCCGAAAATTTGATAATTTTGGGTCCCAGAAGCGATCTGTACATGTCTAGTCAGTGCTAGAATGTTTTCAAAATATAGGCTCAAAACATGCTAAAAATCGATATTTTAAGTGTCCAAAGTCGATATGTGCATGCATATTTTGTACCCGTTTATATCTCAAATTCAGGCTCAAAACACCCGAAAATTCGATGTTTTTGGGTCCCAGAAGCGATCTGTACATGCCTACTCCTAGTTAGAGTATTTTCAAAATACTGGCCCAAAACATGCTGAAAATCGATATTTTAGGTGCCCAAAGTCAATATGTGCATGCATTTTCTGTACCCGTTTATATCTCAAATTCAGGCTCAAAACACCCGAAAATTCGATATTTTGGGGTCCCAGAAGCGATCTGTACATGCTTACTCAGTGCTAGAATATTTTCAAAATATAGACCCAAAACATGCTAAAAATCGATATTTTAGGTTCCCAAAGTCGATATCTCAAATTCAGGCCCAAAACACCCTAAAATTCGATATTTTGGGGTCCCAGAAGCGATCTGTACATGCCTACTCCGTGTTAGAGTATTTTCAATATACTGGCCCAAAACATACTGAAAATCGATCTTTTAGGTGCCGAAAGTCGATATGTGCATGCATCATCTGTACCCGTTTATATCTCAAATTCAAGCTGAAAACACACGAAAATTCGATATTTTGGGGACCCAGAGGTGCTCTGTACATGCCTACTTAGTGCTAGAATATTTTCAAAATATAGGCCCAAAACATGCTAAAAATCGATATTTTAGGTGCCCAAAGTCGAGATCTCAAATTCAGGCCCAGAACACCCGAAAATTCGATATTTGGGGGTCCCAGAAGCGAACTGTACATGCCTACTCCGTGTTAGAGTATTTTCAAAATACAGGCCCAAAACATACTGAAAATCGATCTTTTAGGTGCCCAAAAGTCGATATGTGCATGCCTCTTCTGTAACCGTTTATATCCCAAATTTAACCTTAAAACACCCGAAAATTCGATATTTTTGGGTCCCAGAAGCGATCTGTACATGCCTACTCAGTGCTCGAATTTTTTCAAAATATAGGCTCAAAACATGCTAAAAATCGATATTTTAAGTGTCCAAAGTCGATATGTGCATGCATCATCTGTACCCGTATATATCTTAAATTCAGGCTCAAAACACCCGAAAATTCGATATTTTGGGGTCCCAGAAATGATCTGTACATGCCTACTTAGTGCTCGAATATTTTCAAAGTATAGGCCCAAAACATGCTAATAATCGATATTTTAGGTGCCCAGAGTCGATATCTCAAATTCAGGCCCAAAACACCCGAAAATTCGATATTTTGGGGTCCCAGAAGCGAACTGTACATGCCTACTCCGTGTTAGAGTATTTTTAAAATACAGGCCCAAAACATACTGAAAATCGATCTTTTAGGTGCCCAAAAGTCGATATGTGCATGCATCTTCTGTACCCGTTTATATCTCAAATTCAGGCCCCAAACACCCGAAAATTCGATATTTTGGGGTCCCAGAAGCGATCTATACATGCCTACTCAGATGCAGGCCCAAAACATACTGAAAATCGATATTTTAGGTGCCCAAAGTCAACATGTGTATGCATCTTCTGCACTCGTTTATATCTCAAATTCAACCTCAAAACACCCGAAAATTTGATAATTTTGGGTCCCAGAAGCGATCTGTACATGTCTAGTCAGTGCTAGAATTTTTTCAAAATATAGGCTCAAAACATGCTAAAAATCGATATTTTAAGTGTCCATAGTCGATATGTGCATGCATCTTCTGTACCCGTTTATATCTCAAAATCAGGCTCAAAACACCCGAAAATTCGATATTTTGTGGTCCCAGAAGCGATCTGTTCATGCCTACTCCTAGTTAGAGTATTTTCAAAATACAGGCTCAAAACATGCTGAAAATCGATATTTTAGGTGCCCAAAGTCAATATGTGCATGCATTTTCTGTACCCGTTTATATCTCAAATTCAGGCTCAAAACACCCGAAAATTCGATATTTTGGGGTCTCAGAAACGATCTGTACATGCTTACTCAGTGCTAGAATATTTTCAAAATATAGACCCAAAACATGCTAAAAATCGATATTTTAGGTGCCCAAAGTCGATATCTCAAATTCAGGCTCTAAACACCCGAAAATTCGATATTTTGGGGTTCCAGAAGAGATCTGTACTTGCCTACTCCGTGTTAGAGTATTTTCAAAATACAGGCCCAAAACATGCTGAAAATCTATATTTTAGGTGACGAAAGTCAATATGTGTGGGCATCTTCTGCACCCGTTTATATCCCAAATTCAACCTCAAAACACCCGAAAATTCGATATTTTTGGGTCCCAGAAGCGATCTGTACATGCCTACTCAGTGCTAGAATTTTTTCAAAATATAGGCTCAAAACATGCTAAAAATCGATATTTTAAGTGTCCAAACTCGATATGTGCATGCATCATCTGTACCCGTTTATATATCAAATTCAGGCTCAAAACACCCGAAAATTCGATATTTTGGGGTCCCAGAAGTGATCTGTACATGCCTACGAATGCTACAATATTTGCAAAATATAAGCCCAAAACATGCTAAAAATCGATATTTTAGGTGCCCAAAGTAGATATCTCAAATTCAGGACCAAAACACCCGAAAATTCGATATTTTTGGGTCCCAGAAGCGAACTGTACATGCCTACTCCGTGTTAGAGTATTTTCAAAATACAGGCCCAAAACATACTGAAAATCAATCTTTTAGGTGCCCAAAAGTCAATATGTGCATGCATCTTCTGTACCCGTTTATATCTCAAATTCAGTCTCCAAACACCCGAAAATTCGATATTTTTGGGTCCCAGAAGCGATCTGTACATGCCTACTCAGTGCTAGAATTTTTTCAAAATATAGGCTCAAAACATGCTAAAAATCGATATTTTAAGTGTCCAAACTCGATATGTGCATGCATCATCTGTACCCGTTTATATCTCAAATTGAGGCTCAAAACACCCGAAAATTCTATATTTTTGGGTCCCAGAAGCGATCTGTACATGCCTACTCAGTGCTAGAATTTTTTTTTAAATATAGGCTCAAAACATGCTAAAAATCGATATTTTAAGTGTCCAAAGTCGATATGTGTATGCATCATCTGTACCCGTTTATATCTCAAATTCAGGCTCAAAACACCCGAAAATTCGATATTTTGGGGTCCCAGAAGTGATTTGTACATGCCTACTCAGTGGTAGAATATTTTCGAAATATTGGCCCTAAACATGCTAAAAATCGATATTTTAGGTGCCCAAAGTCGATATCTCAAATTCAGGCCCAAAACACCCGAAAATTCGGTATTTTGGGGTCCCAGAAGCGAACTGTACATGCCTACTCCGTGTTAGAGTATTTTCAAAATACAGGCCCAAAACATACTGAAAATCGATCATTTAGGTACCAAAAGTCGATATGTGCATGCATCTTCTGTACCCGTTTATATCTCAAATTCAGGCTCCAAACACCCGAAAATTCGATATTTTGGTGTCCCAAAAGCGATCTGTACTTGCCTACTCCGTGTTAGAGTATTTTCAAATAACAGACCCAAAACAAGCTGAAAATCTATATTTTAAGTGACGAAAGTCAATATGTGCATGCATCTTATGCACCCGTTTATATCCCAAATTCAACCTCAAAACACCCGAAAATTCGATATTTGTGGGTCCCAGAAGCGATCTGTACATGCCTACTCAGTGCTAGAATGTTTTCAAAATATAGGCTCAAAACATGCTAAAAATCGATATTTTAAGTGGCCAAAGTCGATATGTGCTGTTCCCGTTTATATCCCAAATTCAACCTCAAAACACCCGAAAATTCTATATTTTTGGGTCCCAGAAGCGATCTGTACATGCCTACTCAGTGCTAGAATTTTTTTTTAAATATAGGCTCAAAACATGCTAAAAATCGATATTTTAAGTGTCCAAAGTCGATATGTGTATGCATCATCTGTACCCGTTTATATCTCAAATTCAGGCTCAAAACACCCGAAAATTCGATATTTTGGGGTCCCAGAAGTGATCTGTACATGCCTACTTAGTGATAGAATATTTTCAAAATGTAGACCCAAAACATGCTAAAAATCGATATTTTAGGTGCCCAAAGTCGATATCTCAAATTCAGGCCCAAAACACCTGAAAATTCGATATATTGGGGTCCCAGAAGCGAACTGTACATGCCTACTCCGTGTTAGAGTATTTTCAAAATACAGGCCCAAAACATACTGAAAATCGATCTTTTAGGTGCCCAAAAGTCGATATGTGCATGCATCTTCTGTAACCGTTTATATCCCAAATTCAACCTCAAAACATCCGAAAATTCGATATTTTGGGGTCCCAGAAGCGAACTGTACATGCCTATTCCGTGTTAGAGTATTTTCAAAATACAGTCCCAAAACATACTGAAAATCGATCTTTTAGGTGCCTTAAAGTCGATATGTGCATGCATCTTCTGTAACCGTTTATATCCCAAATTCAACCACAAAACACCCGAAAATTCGATATTTTTGGGTCCCAGAAGCGATCTGTTTATGCCTACTCAGTACTAGAATTTTTTCAAAATATAGGCTCAAAACATGCTAAAAATCGATATTATAAGTGTCCAAAGTCGATATGTGCATGCATCATCTGTACCCGTTTATATCTCAAATTCAGGCTCATAACACCCGAAAATTCGATATTGTGGGGTCCCAGAAGTGATCTATACATGCCTACTTAATGCTAGAATATTTTCAAAATATAGGCCCATAACATGCTAAAAATCGATATTTTAGGTGCCAAAAGTCGATATCTCAAATTCAGGCCCAAAACACCCGAAAATTCGATATTTTGGGGTCTCAGAAGCGAACTGTACATGCCTACTCCGTGGTAGAGTATTTTCAAAATACAGGCCCAAAACATACTGAAAATCGATCATTTAGGTGCCCAAAATTCGATATGTGCATGCATCTTCTGTACCCGTTTATATCTCAAATTCAGGCTCCAAACACCCGAAAATTCGATATTTTTGGGTCCCAGAAGCGATCTGTACATGCCTACTCAGATGCAGGCCCAAACCAAGCTGAAAATCGATATTTTAGGTGCCCAAAGTCAACGTGTGTATGCATCTTCTGCACTCGTTTATATCTCAAATTCAACCTCAAAACACCCGAAAATTCGATAATTTTGGGTCCCAGAAGCGATCTGTACATGTCTAGTCAGTGCTAGAATGTTTTCAAAATATAGGCTCAAAACATGCTAAAAATCGATATTTTAAGTGTCCAAAGTCGATATGTGCATGCATCTTCTGTACCCGTTTATATCTCAAATTCAAGCTCAAAACACCCGAAAATTCGATATTTTGTGGTCCCAGAAGCGATCTGTACATGCCTACTCCTAGTTAGAGTATTTTCAAAATACAGGCCCAAAACATGCTGGAAATCGATATTTTAGGTGACCAAAGTCAATTTGTGCATGCATCTTCTGTACCCGTTTATATCTCAAATTCAGGCTCAAAACACCCGAAAATTCGATATTTTGGGGTCCCAGAAGCGATCTGTACATGCTTACTCAGTAGTAGAATGTTTTCAAAATATAGGCCCAAAACATGCTAAAAATCGATATTTTAGTTGCCCAAAGTCGATATCTCAAATTCAGGCCCAAAACACCCAATAATTCGATATTTTGGGGTCCCAGAAGCGATCTGTACATGCCTACTCCGTGTTAGAATATTTTCAATATACAGGCCCAAAACATACTGAAACTCGATCTTTTAGGTGCCCAAAAGTCGATATGTGCATGCATCTTCTGTACCCGTTTATATCCCAAATTCAACCTCAAAACACCCGAAAATTCGATATTTTTGGGTACCAGAAGCGATCTGTACATGCCTACTCAGTGCTAGAATATTTTCAAAATATAGGCCCAAAACATGCTAAAAATCGATATCTTAAGTGTCCAAAGTCGATATGTGCATGCATCATCTGTACCCGTTTATATCTCAAATTCAAGCTCAAAACACCCGAAAATTCGATATTATGGGGTCCCAGAAGTGAACTGTACATGCCTACTCCGTGTTAGAGTATTTTCAAAATACAGGCTCAAAATATACTGAAAATCGATCTTTTAGGTGCCCAAAAGTCGATATGAGCATGCATCTTCTGTAACCGTTTATATCCCAAATTCAACCTCAAAACACCCGAAAATTCGATATTTTTGGGTCCCAGAAGCGATCTGTACATGCCTACTCAGTGCTAGAATTTTTTCAAAATATAGGCTCAAAACATGCTAAAAATCGATATCTTAAGTGTCCAAAGTCGATATGTGCATGCATCATCTGTACCCGTTTATATCTCAAATTCAGGCTCAAAACACCCGAAAATTCGATATTTTGGGGTCCCAGAAGTGATCTGTACATGCCTACTTAGTTCTAGAATATTTTCAAAATATAGGCCCAAAACATGCTAAAAATCGATATTTTAAGTGCCCAAAGTCGATATCTCAAATTCATGCCCAAAACACCCGAAAATTCGATATTTTGGGGTCCCAGAAGCGAACTGTACATGCCTACTCCGTGTTAGAGTATTTTCAAAATACTGGCCCAGAATATACTGAAAATCGATCTTTTAGGTGCCCTAAAGTCGATATGAGCATGCATCTTCTGTAACCGTTTATATCCCAAATTCAACCTCAAAACATCCGAAAACTCGATATTTTTGGGTCCCAGAAGCGATCTGTACATGCCTACTCAGTGCTAGAATTTTTTCAAAATATAGGCTCAAAACATGCTAAAAATCGATATCTTAAGTGTCCAAAGTCGATATGTGCATGCATCATCTGTACCCGTTTATATCTCAAATTCAGGCTCAAAGCACCCGAAAATTCGATATTTTGGGGTCCCACAAGCGATCTGTACATGCCTACTCCTAGTTAAAGTATTTTTAAAATACAGGCCCAAAACGTGCTGAAAATCGATATTTTAGGTGCCCAAAGTCGATATCTCAAATTCAGGCCCAAAACATCCGAAAATTCGATATTTTGGGGTCCCAGAAGCGAACTGTACATGCCTACTCAGATGCAGGCCCAAAACATGCTGAAAATCGATATCTTAGGTGCCCAAAGTCAACGTGTGTATGCATCTTCTGCACTCGTTTTTATCTCAAATTCAACCTCAAAACAACCGAAAATTCTATAATTTTGGGTCCCAGAAGCGATCTGTACATGCCTACTCAGTGCTAGAATTTTATTAAAATATAGGCTAAAAAACATGCTAAAATTCGATATTTTAAGTGTCCAAAGTCGATATGTGCATGCATCATCTGTACCCGTTTATATCTCAAATTCAGGCTCAAAACACCCGAAAATTCGATATTATGGGGTCCCAGAAGTGATCTGTACATGCCTACTTAGTGGTAGAATATTTTCAAAATATAGGCCCAAAACAAGCTAAAAATCGATATTTTAGGTGCCCAAAGTCGATATCTTAAATTCAGGCCCAAAACACCCGAAAATTCGATATTTTGGGGTCCCAGAAGCGAACTGTACATGCCAACTCCGTGTAAGAGTATTTTCAAAATACAGGCCGAAAACATACTGAAAATCGATCTTTTAGGTGCCCAAGAGTCGATATGTGCATGCATCTTCTGTAACCGTTTATATCACAAATTCAACCTCAAAAGACCCGAAAATTCAATATTTTTGGGTCCCAGAAGCGATCTGTACATGCCTACTCAGTGCTAGAATTTTTTTTAAATATAGGCTCAAAACATGCTAAAAATCGATATTTTAAGTGTCCAAAGTCGATATGTGCATGCATCATCTGTACCCGTTTATATCTCAAATTCAGGCTCAAAACACCCGAAAATTCGATATTTTGGGGTCCCAGAAGTGATCTGTACATGCCTACTTAGTGCTAGAATATTTTCAAAATATAGGCCCAAAACATGCTAAAAATCGATATTTTAGGTGCCAAAAATCGATATCTTAAAATCAGGCCCAAAACACCCGAAAATTCGATATTTTGGGGTCCCAGAAGCGAACTGTACATGCCTACTCCGTGTTAGAGTATTTTCAAAATACAGGCCCATAACATACTGAAAATCGATCATTTAGGTACCTAAAATTCGATATGTGCATGCATCTTCTGTAACCGTTTATATCACAAATTCAACCTCAAAACACCCGAAAATTCGATATTTTTAGGTCCCAGAAGCGATCTGTACATGCCTTCTCAGTGCTAGAATTTTTTTAAAATATAGGCTCAAAACATGCTAAAAATCGATATTTTAAGTGTCCAAAGTCGATATGTGCATGCATCATCTGTACCCGTTTATATCTCAAATTCAGGCTCAAAACACCCGAAAATTCGATATTTTGGGGTCCCATAAGTGATCTGTACATGCCTACTTAGTTCTAGAATATTTTCAAAATATAGGCCCAAAACAAGCTAAAAATCGATATTTTAGGTGCCCAAAGTCGATATCTCAAATTCAGGCCCAAAACACCCGAAAATTCGATATTTTGGGGTCCCAGAAGCGAACTGTACATGCCAACTCCGTGTTAGAGTATTTTCAAAATACAGGCCCAAAACATACTGAAAATCGATCTTTTAGGTGCCCAAAAGTCGATATGTGCATGCATCTTCTGTAACCGTTTATATCACAAATTCAACCTCAAAACACCCTAAAATTCGATATTTTTGGGTCCCAGAAGCGATCTGTACATGCCTACTCAGTGCTAGAATTTTTTTAAAATATAGGCTCAAAACATGCTAAAAATCGATATTTTAAGTGTCCAAAGTCGATATGTGCATGCATCATCTGTACCCGTTTATATCTCAAATTCAGGCTCAAAACACCCGAAAATTCGATATTTTGGGGTCCCATAAGTGATCTGTACATGCCTACTTAGTGCTAGAATATTTTCAAAATATAGGCCCAAAACATGCTAAAAATCGATATTTTAGGTGCCAAAAGTCGATATCTTAAATTCAGGCCCAAAACACCCGAAAATTCGATATTTTGGGGTCCCAGAAGCGAACTGTACATGCCTACTCCGTGTTAGAGTATTTTCAAAATACAGGCCCAAAACATACTGAAAATCGATCATTTAGGTACCTAAAATTCGATATGTGCATGCATCTTCTGTACCCGTTTATATCTCAAATTCAGGCTCCAAACACCCGAAAATTCGATATTTTGGGGTCCCAGAAGCGATCTGTACTTGCCTAGTCCGTGTTAGAGTATTTTCAAAATACAGGCCCAAAACAAGCTGAAAATCGATATTTTAGGTGACGAAAGTCAATATGTGTATGCATCTTCTGCACCCGTTTATATCCCAAATTCAACCTCAAAACACCCGAAAATTCGATATTTTTGGGTCCCAGAAGCGATCTGTACATGCCTACTCAGTGCTAGAATGTTTTCAAAATATAGGCTCAAAACATGCTAAAAATCGATATTTTAAGTGTCCAAAGTCGATATGAGCATGCATCATCTGTACCCGTTTATATCTCAAATTTAGGCTCAAAACACCCGAAAATACGATATTTTGGGGTCCCAGAAGTGATCTGTACATGCTTACTTAGTGCTAGAATATTTTCAAAATATAGGCCCAAAACATGCTAAAAATCGATATTTTAGGTACCCAATGTCGATATCTCAAATTCAGGCCCAAAACACCCGAAAATTCGTTATTTTGGGGTCCCAGAATCGATCTGTACATGCCTACTCCGTGTTAGAGTATTTTCAAAATACAGGCCCAAAACATACTGAAAATCGATCTTTTAGGTGCCCAAAAGTCGATATGTGCATGCATCTTCTGTAACCGTTTATATCCCAAATTCAACCTCAAAACACCCGAAAATTCGATATTTTTGGGTCCCAGAAGCGATCTGTACATGCCTACTCAGTGCTAGAATTTTTTCAAAATATAGGCTCAAAACATGCTAAAAATCGATATTTTAAGTGTCCAAAGTCGATATGTGCATGCATCATCTGTATCCGTTTATATCTCAAATTCAGGCTCAAAACACCCGAAAATTCGATATTTTGGGGTCCCAGAAGTGATCTGTACATGCCTACTTAGTGCTAGAATATTTTCAAAATATAGGCCCAAAACATGCTAAAAATCGATATTTTAGGTGCCCAAAGTCGATATCTCAAATTCAGGCCCAAAACACCCGAAAATTCGATATTTTGGGGCCCAAAAGCGAACTGTACATGCCTACTCCGTGTTAGAGTATTTTCAAAATACAGGCCCAAAACATACTGAAAATCGATCTTTTTGGTGCCCAAAAGCCGATATGTGCATGTATCTTCTGTACCCGTTTATATCTCAAATTCAGGCTCCAAACACCCGAAAATTCGATATTTTTGGGTCCCAGAAGCGATCTGTACATGGCTACTCAGATGCAGGCCCAAAACATGCTAAAAATCGATATTTTAGGTGCCCAAGTCAACATGTGTATGCATCTTCTTCACTCGTTTATATCTCAAATTCAACCTCAAAACACCCGAAAATCCGATAATTTTGGGTCCCAGAAGCGATCTGTACATGTCTCGTCAGTGCTAGAATTTTTTCAAAATATATGCTCAAAACATGCTAAAAATCGATATTTTAAGTGTCCAAAGTCCATATGTGCATGCATCTTCTGTACCCGTTTATATATTAAATTCAGGCTCAAAACACCCGAAAATTCGATATTTTTGGGTCCCAGAAGCGATCTGTACATGCCTACTCCTAGTTAGAGTATTTTCAAAATACAGGCCCAAAGCATGCCGAAAATCGATATTTTAGGTGCACAAAGTCAATATGAGCATGCATCTTCTGTACCCGTTTATATCTCAAATTCAGGCTCAAAACACCCGAAAATTCGGTATTTTTGGGTCCTATAAGCAATCTGTACATCTCTACACCTAGTTAGAATGTTTTCAAGATACAGACCCAAAACATGCTCAAAATCGATATTTTAGGTGCCCAAAAGTCAATATGTGCATGCATCTTCTCTAACCGTTTATATCTCAAATTCAGGCTCAAAACACCCGAAAACTCGATATTTTGGGGTCCAAGAAGCGATCTGTACATGCCTACTCAGTGCTAGAATATTTTCAAAATATAGGCCCAAAACATGCTAAAAATCGATATTTTAGGTGCCCAAAGTCGATATCTCAAATTCAGGCCCAAAACACCCGAAAATTTGATATTTTGGGGTCCCAGAAGCGGTCTGTACATGCCTACTCAGTGCTAGAATTTTGTTTCTAAATATAGGCTCAAAACATGCTAAAAATCGATATTTTAAGTGTCCAAAGTCGATATGCGCATGTATCAACTGTACCCGTTTATATCTCAAATTCAGGCTTAAAACACCCGAAAATTCAATATTTTTGGGTCCCAGAAGTGATCTGTACATGTCTAGTCAGTGCTAGAATGTTTTCAAAATATAGGCTCAAAACATGCTAAAAATCGATATTTTAAGTGTCCAAAGTCGATATGTGCATGCATCTTCTGTACCCGTTTATATCTCAAATTCAGGCTCAAAAAACTCCCGAAAATTCGATATTTTGGGGTCCCAGAAGTGATCTGTACATGCCTACTTAGTGCTAGAATATTTTCAAAATATAGGCCCAAAACATGCTAAAAATCGATATTTTAGGTGCCCAAAGTCGATATCTCAAATTCAGGCCCAAAACACCCGAAAATTCGATATTTTGGGGCCCAAAAGCGAACTGTACATGCCTACTCCGTGTTAGAGTATTTTCAAAATACAGGCCCAAAACATACTGAAAATCGATCTTTTTGGTGCCCAAAAGTCGATATGTGCATGTATCTTCTGTACCCGTTTATATTTCAAATTCAGGCTCCAAACACCCGAAAATTCGATATTTTTGGGTCCCAGAAGCGATCTGTACATGGCTACTCAGATGCAGGCCCAAAACATGCTAAAAATCGATATTTTAGGTGCCCAAGTCAACATGTGTATGCATCTTCTGCACTCGTTTATATCTCAAATTCAACCTCAAAACACCCGAAAATCCGATAATTTTGGGTCCCAGAAGCGATCTGTACATGTCTCGTCAGTGCTAGAATTTTTTCAAAATATATGCTTAAAACATGCTAAAAATCGATATTTTAAGTATCCAAAGTTCATATGTGCATGCATCTTCTGTACCCGTTTATATATCAAATTCAGGCTCAAAACACCCGAAAATTCGATATTTTTGGGTCCCAGAAGCGATCTGTACATGCCTACTCCTAGTTAGAGTATTTTCAAAATACAGGCCTAAAGCATGCCGAAAATCGATATTTTAGGTGCACAAAGTCAATATGAGCATGCATCTTCTGTACCCGTTTATATCTCAAATTCAGGCTCAAAACACCCGAAAATTCGGTATTTTTGGGTCCTATAAGCGATCTGTACATCTCTACACCTAGTTAGAATGTTTTCAAGATACAGACCAAAAACATGCTCAAAATCGATATTTTAGGTGCCCAAAAGTCAATATGTGCATGCATCTTCTCTACCCGTTTATATCTCAAATTCAGGCTCAAAACACCCGAAAACTCGATATTTTGGGGTCCAAGAAGCGATCTGTACATGCCTACTCAGTGCTAGAATATTTTCAAAATATAGGCCCAAAACATGCTAAAAATCGATATTTTAGGTGCCCAAAGTCGATATCTCAAATTCAGGCCCAAAACACCCGAAAATTTGATATTTTGGGGTCCCAGAAGCGGTCTGTACATGCCTACTCAGTGCTAGAATTTTGTTTCTAAATATAGGCTCAAAACATGCTAAAAATCGATATTTTAAGTGTCCAAAGTCGATATGCGCATGTATCAACTGTACCCGTTTATATCTCAAATTCAGGCTTAAAACCCCCGAGAATTCAATATTTTTGGGTCCCAGAAGTGATCTGTACATGTCTAGTCAGTGCTAGAATGTTTTCAAAAAACAGACCCAAAACATACTCAAAATCGATATTTTAGGTGCCCAAAAGTCAATATGTGCATGCATCTTCTGTACCCGTTTATATCTCAAATTCAGGCTCAAAACACCCGAAAATTCGATATTTTGGGGTCCCAGAAGCGATCTGTACATGCTTACTCAGAGCTAGAATATTTTCAAAATATAGGCCCAAAACATGCTAAAAATCGATATTTTAGGTGCCCAAAGTCGATATCTCAAATTCAGGCCCAAAACACCCAAAAATTCGATATTATGGGGTCCCAGAAGCGATCTATACATGCCTACTCCGTGTTAGAATATTTTCAATATACAGGCCCAAAACATACTGAAAATCGATCTTTTAGGTGCCCAAATGTAGATATGTGCATGCATCTTCTGTACCCGTTTATATCCCAAATTCAACCTCAAAACACCCGAAAATTCGATAATTTTGGGTCCCAGAAGCGATCTGTACATGCCTACTCAGTGCTAGATTTTTTTCAAAATATAGGCTCAAAACATGCTAAAAATCGATATTTTAATTGTCCAAAGTCGATATGTGCATGCATCATCTGTACCCGTTTATATCTCAAATTCAGGCTCAAAACACCCGAAAATTCGATTTTTTGTGGTCCCAGAAGTGATCTGTACATGCCTACTTAGTGCTAGAATACATTCAAAATATAGGCCCAAAACATGCTAAAAATCGATATTTTAGGTCCCCAAAGTCGATATCTCAAATTCAGTCCCAAAACACCCGAAAATTCGATATTTTGGGGTCCCAGAAGCGAACTGTACATGCCTACTCAGTGTTAGAGTATTTTCAAAATACAGTCCCAAAACATACTGAAAATCGATCTTTTAGGTGCCCAAAAGTCCATATGTGCATGCATCTTCTGTACCCGTTTATATCCCAAATTAAACCTCAAAACACCCGAAAATTCGATATTTTTGGGTCCCAGAAGCGATCGGTACATGCCTACTCAGTGCTAGAATTTTTTCAAAATATAGGCTCAAAACATGCAAAAAATCGATATTTTAAGTGTCCAAAGTCGATATGTGCATGCATCATCCGTACCCGTTTATATCTCAAATTCAGGCTCAAAACACCCGAAAATTCGATATTATGGGGTCCCAGAAGCGAACTGTACATGCCTACTCCGTGTTAGAGTATTTTCAAAATACAGGCTCAAAACATACTGAAAATCGATCTTTTAGGTGCCCAAAAGTCGATATGAGCATGCATCATCTGTACCCGTTTATATCTCAAATTCAGGCTCAAAACACCCGAAAATTCGATATTTTGGGGTCCCAGAAGTGATCTGTACATGCCTACATAGTGCTAGAATATTTTCAAAATATAGGCCCAAAACATGCTAAAATCGATATTTTAAGTGCCCAAAGTCGAAATCTCAAATTCAGGCCCAAAACACCCGAAAATTCGATATTTTGAGGTCCCAGAAGCGAACTGTACATGCCTACTCCGTGTTAGAGTATTTTCAAAATACTGGCGCAGAATATACTGAAAATCGATCTTTTAGGTGCCCAAAAGTCGATATGAGCATATATCATCTGTAACCGTTTATATCCCAAATTAAACCTCAAAACATCCGAAAACTCGATATTTTTGGGTCCCAGAAGCGATCTGTACTTGCCTACTCAGTGCTAGAATTTTTTCAAAATAAAGGCTCAAAACATGCTAAAAATCGATATCTTAAGTGTCCAAAGTCGATATGTGCATGCATCATCTGTACCCGTTTATATCTCAAATTCAGGCTCAAAGCACCCTAAAATTCGATATTTTGGGGTCCCAGAAGCGATCTGTACATGCCTACTCCTAGTTAAAGTATTTTCAAAATACAGGCCCAAAACGTGCTGAAAATCGATATTTTAGGTGCCCAAAGTCGATATCTCAATTTCAGGCCCAAAACACCCGAAAATTCGATATTTTGGGGTCTCAGAAGCAAACTGTACATGCCTACTCCGTGTTAGAGTATTTTCAAAATACAGGCCCAAAACATACTGAAAATCGATCATTTAGGTGCCCAAAATTAGATATGTGCATGCATCTTCTGTACCCGTTTATATCTCAAATTCAGGCTCCAAACACCCGAAAATTCGATATTTTGGGGTCCCAGAAGCGATCTGTACATGCCTACTCAGATGCAGGCCCAAAACATGCTGAAAATCGATATTTTAGGTGCCCAAAGTCAACGTGTGTATGCATCTTCTGCACTCGTTTTTATCTCAAATTCAACCTCAAAACACCAGAAAATTCGATAATTTTGGGTCCCAGAAGCGATCTGTACATGTCTAGTCAGTGCTAGAATGTTTTCAAAATATAGGCTCAAAACATGCTAAAAATCGATATTTTAAGTGTCCAAAGTCGATATGTGCATGCATCTTCTGTACCCGTTTATATCTCAAATTCAGGCTCACAACACCCGAAAATTCGATATTTTGAGGTCCCAGAAGCGATCTGTACATGCCAACTTCGTGTTAGAGTATTTTCAAAATACAGGCCCTAAACATACTGAAAATCGATCTTTTAGGTGCCCAAAAGTCGATATGTGCATGCATCTTCTGTAACCGTTTATATCACAAATTCAACCTCAAAACACCCGAAAATTCGATATTTTTAGGTCCCAGAAGCGATCTGTACATGCCTACTCAGTGCTAGAATTTTTTTAAAATATAGGCTCAAAACATGCTAAAAATCGATATTTTAACTGTCCAAAGTCGATATGTGCATGCATCATCTTTACCCGTTTATAGCTCAAATTCAGGCTCAAAATACCCGAAAATTCGATATTATGGGGTCCCAGAAGTGATCTGTACATGCCTACTTAGTGCTAGAATATTTTCAAAATATAGGCCCAAAACAAGCTAAAAATCGATATTTTAGGTGCCCAAAGTCGATATCTCAAATTCAGGCCCAAAACACCCGAAAATTCGTTATTTTGGGGTCCCAGAAGCGAACTGTACATGCCAACTCCGTGTTAGAGTATTTTCAAAATACAAGCCCAAAACATACTGAAAATCGATCTTTTAGGTGCCCAAAAGTCGATATGTGCATGCATCTTCTGTAACCGTTTATATCACAAATTCAACCTCAAAACACCCGAAAATTCGATATTTTTGGGTCCCAGAAGCGATCTGTACATGCCTACTCAGTGCTAGAATTTTTTCTAAATATAGGCTTAAAACACGCTAAAAATCGATATTTTAGTTGTCCAAAGTCGATATGTGCATGCATCATCTGTACCCGTTTATATATCAAATTCAGGCTCAAAACACCCGAAAATTCGATATTTTGGGCTCCCAGAAGTGATCTGTACATGCCTACTCAGTGCTAGAATATTTTCAAAATATAGGCCCAAAACATGCTAAAAATCGATATTTTAAGTGTCCAAAGTCGATATGTGCATGCATCATCTGTACCCGTTTATATCTCAAATTCAGGCTCAAAACACCCGAAAATTCGATATTTTGGGGTCCCAGAAGTGATCTGTACATGCCTACTTAGTGCTAGAATACATTCAAAATATAGGCCCAAAACATGCTAAAAATTGATATTTTAGGTGCCCAAAGTCGATATCTCAAATTCAGGCCCAAAACACCCGAAAATTCGATATTTTGGGGTCCCAGAAGCGAACTGTACACGCCTACTCAGTGTTAGAGTATTTTCAAAATACAGGCCCAAAACATACTGAAAATCGATCTTTTAGGTGCCCAAAAGTCGATATGTGCATGCATCTTCTGTACCCGTTTATATCCCAAATTCAACCTCAAAACACCCGAAAATTCGATATTTTGGGGTCCCAGAAGCGATCGGTACATGCCTACTCAGTGCTAGAATTTTTTCAAAATATAGGCTCAAAACATGCTAAAAATCGATATTTTAAGTGTCCAAAGTCGATATGTGCATGCATCATCTGTACCCGTTTATATCTCAAATTCAGGCTCAAAACACCCGAAAATTCGATATTATGGGGTCCCAGAAGTGATCTGTACATGCCTACTTAGTACTAGAATATTTTCAAAATATAGGCCCAAAACATGCTAAAAATCGATTTTTTAGGTGCCCTAAGTCGATATCTCAAATTCAGGCCTAAAACACCCGAAAATTCGATATTTTGGGGTCCCAGAAGCGATCTGTACATGCCTACTCCTAGTTAGAGAATTTTCAAAATACAGGACCAAAACATATTGAAAATCGATCTTTTAGGTGCCAAAAGTCAATATGTGGATGTATCTTCTGTACCCGTTTATATCTCAAATTCGGACTCAAAACACCCGAAAATTCGGTATTTTTGGGTCCTAGAAGCGATCTGTACATCCCTACTCCTAGTTAGAATGTTTTCAAGATACAGACCCAAAACATGCTCAAAATCGATATTTTAGGTGACCAAAAGTCGATATGGGCATGCATCTTATGTACCCGTTTATATCTTAAATTCAGGCTAAAAACGTTCGAAAAATTCGATATTTTGGGGTACCAGAAGCGATCTGTACATGCCTACTCAGTGCTAGAAAATTTTCAAAATATAGTCCCAAAACATGCTAAAAATCGATATTTTAGGTGCCCAAAATCTATATCTTAAATTCAGGCCCAAAACACCCGAAAATTCGATATTTTGGGGTCCCAGAAGCGAACTGTACATGCCTACTCCGTGTTAGAGTATTTTCAAAATACAGGCCCAAAACATACTGAAAATCGATCTTTTAGGTGCCCAAAAGTCGATATGTGCATGAATCTTCTGTACCAGTTTATATCTCAAATTCAGGCTCCAAACACCCGAAAATTCGATATTTTGGGGTCCCAGAAGCGATCTGTACATGCCTACTCAGATGCAGGCCCAAAACATGCTAAAAATCGATATTTTAGGTGCCCAAAGTAAACATGTGTATGCATCTTCTGTACTCGTTTATATCTCAAATTCAACCTCAAAACACCCGAAAATTCGATAATTTTGGGTCCCAGAAGCGATCTGTACATGTCTAGTCAGTGCTAGAATGTTTTCAAAATATAGGCTCAAAACATGCTAAAAATCGATATTTTAAGTGTCAAAAGTCGATATGTGCATGCATCTTCTGTACCCGTTTATATCTCAAATTCAGGTTCAAAACAACCGAAAATTCGATATTTTTGGGTCCCAGAAGCGATCTGAACATGCCTACTCCTGGTTAGAGTATTTTCAAAATACAGGTCCAAAACATGCTGAAAATAAATATTTTAGGTGCCCTAAGTCAATATGTGCACGCATCTTCTGTACCCGTTTATATCTCAAACTCAAGCTCAAAACACCCGAAAATTCGGTATTTTTGGGTCTTAGAAGCGATCTGTACATCCCTACTCCTAGTTAGAATATTTTCAAGATACAGACCCATAACATGCTCAAAATCGATATTTTAGGTGCCCAAAAGTCGATATGTGCATGCATCTTCTGTACCCGTTTATATCTCAAATTCAGGCTCAAAACACCTGAAAATTCGATATTTTGGGGTCTCTGAAGCGATCTGTACATGCCTACTCAGTGCTAGAAAATTTTCAAAATATAGTCCCAAAACATGCTAAAAATCGATATTTTAGGTGCCCAAAATCTATATCTTAAATTCAGGCCCAAAACACCCGAAAATTCGATATTTTGGGGTCCCAGAAGCGAACTGTACATGCCTACTCCGTGTTAGAGTATTTTCAAAATACAGGCCCAAAACATACTGAAAATCGATCTTTTAGGTGCCCAAAAGTCGATATGTGCATGAATCTTCTGTACCAGTTTATATCTCAAATTCAGGCTCCAAACACCCGAAAATTCGATATTTTGGGGTCCCAGAAGCGATCTGTACATGCCTACTCAGATGCAGGCCCAAAACATGCTAAAAATCAATATTTTAGGTGCCCAAAGTCAACATGTGTATGCATCTTCTGTACTCGTTTATATCTCAAATTCAACCTCAAAACACCCGAAAATTCGATAATTTTGGGTCCCAGAAGCGATTTGTACATGTCTAGTCAGTGCTAGAATGTTTTCAAAATATAGGCTCAAAACATGCTAAAAATCGATATTTTAAGTGTCAAAAGTCGATATGTGCATGCATCTTCTGTACCCGTTTATATCTCAAATTCAGGTTCAAAACAACCGAAAATTCGATATTTTTGGGTCCCAGAAGCGATCTGAACATGCCTACTCCTGGTTAGAGTATTTTCAAAATACAGGCCCAAAACATGCTGAAAATCGATATTTTAGGTGCCCTAAGTCAATATGTGCACGCATCTTCTGTACCCGTTTATATCTCAAACTCAGGCTCAAAACACCCGAAAATTCGGTATTTTTGGGTCCTAGAAGCGATCTGTACATCCCTACTCCTAGTTAGAATATTTTCAAGATACAGACCCAAAACATGCTCAAAATCGATATTTTAGGTGCCCAAAAGTCGATATGTGCATGCATCTTCTGTACCCGTTTATATCTCAAATTCAGGCTCAAAACACCCGAAAATTCGATATTTTGGGGTCTCTGAAGCTATCTGTACATGCCTACTCAGTGCTAGAATATTTTCAAAATATAGGCCCAAAACATGCTAAAAATCGATATTTTAGGTGCCTAAAGTCGATATCTCAAATTCAGGCCCAAAACACCCGAAAATTCGATATTTTAGGGTCCCAGAAGCGAACTGTACATGCCTAATCCGTGTTAGAGTATTTTCAAAATACAGGCCCAAAACATACTGAAAATCGATCTTTTAGGTGCCCTAAAGTCGATATGTGCATGCATCTTCTGTACCCGTTTATATCTCAAATTCAGGCTCCAAACACCCGAAAATTCTATATTTTGGGGTCCCAAAAGCGAACTGTACATGCCTACACAGATACAGGCCCAAAACATCCTGAAAATCGATATTTTAGGTGCCCAAAGTCAACATGTGTATGCATCTTCTGCACTCGTTTTTATCTTAAATTCAACCTCAAAACATCCGAAAATTCGATAATTTTGGGTCCCAGGAGCGATCTGTACATGTCTAGTCAGTGCTAGAATGTTTTCAAAATATAGGTTCAAAATATGCTAAAAATCGATATTTTAAATGTCCAATGTAGATATGTGCATGCATCTTCTGTACCGGTTTATATCTCAAATTCAGGCTCAAAACACCCGAAAATTCAATATTTTTGGGTCCCAGAAGCGATCTGTACATGCTTACTCCTGGTTAGAGTATTATTTTAAAAATACAGGCCCAAAACATGCTGAAAATCGATATTTTAGGTGCCCAAAGTCAATATGTGCATGTATCTTTTGTACCCGTTTATATCTCAAATTCAGGCTCAAAACACCCGAAAATTCTTTATTTTTGGGTCCTAGAAGCGATCTGTACATCCCTACTCCTAGTTCGAATGTTTTCAAGATACGGACCCAAAACATGCTAAAAATCAATATTTTAGGTGCCCATAAGTCGATATGTGCAAGCATCTTCTGTACCCGTTTATATCTCAAATTCATGCTCAAAACACTCGAAAATTCGATATTTTGGGGTCCCCGAAGCGATCTGTACAGTGCTAGAATATTTTCAAAATATAGGCCCAAAACATGCTAAAAATCGATATTTTAAGTGCCCGAAGTCGATATCTCAAATTCAGGCCCAAACCACTCAAAAATTCGATATTTTGGGATCCCAGAAGTGATCTGTACATGCCTACTCCGTGTTAGAGTATTTTCAATATACAGGCCCAAAACATACTGAAAATCGATCTTTTAGGTGCCCAAAAGTCGATATGTGGATGCATCTTCTGTACCCGTTTATATCTCAAATTCAGGCTCAAAAACACCCGAAAATTCGATATTTTGTGGTCCCAGAAGCGATCTGTAAATGCCTACTCAGTGCTAGAATTTTTTCAAAATATAGGCTCAAAACATGCTGAAAATCGATATTTTAAGAGTCCAAAGTCGATATGTGCATGCATCATCTGTACCCGTTTATATCTCAAATTCATGCTCAAAACACCCGAAAATTTGATATTTTGGGGTCTCAGAAGTGATCTGTACATGCCTACTCAGTGCTAGAATGTTTTCAAAATATAGGCTCAAAACATGCTAAAAATCGATATTTTAAGTGTCCAAAGTCGATATGTGCATGCATCATCTGTACCCGTTTATATCTCAAATTCAGGCTCAAAACACCCGAAAATTCGATATTTTGGGGTCCCAGAAGTTATCTGTACATGCTTACTTAGTGCTAGAATGTTTTCAAAATATAGGCCCAAAACATGCTAAAATTCGATATTTTAGGTGCCCAAAGTCGATATCTCAAATTCAGGCTTAAAACACCCGAAAATTCGGTATTTTGGGGTCCCAGAAGCGAACAAAACATGCCTAACTCCTTGTTAGAGTATTTTCAAAATACAGGCCCAAAACATACTGAAAATCGATCTTTTAGGTGCCCAAAAGTCGATATGTGCATGCATCTTCTGTACCCGTTTATATCTCAAATTCAGGCTCCAAACACCCGAAAATTCGATATTTTTGGGTCCCAGAAGCGATCTGTACATGCCTGCTCAGTGCTAGAATTTTTCAAAGTATAGGCTCAAAACATGCTAAAAATCGATATTTTAAGTGTCCAAAGTCGATATGTGCATGCATCATCTGTACCCATTTATATCTCAAATTCAGGCTCAAAACACCCGAAAATTCGATATTTTGGGGTCCCAGAAGCGATCTGTACAGTGCTAGAATATTTTCAAAATATAGGCCCAAAACAAGCTAAAAATTGATATTTTAGGTGCCCAAAGTCGATATCTCAAATTCAGGCCCAAAACACCCAAAAATTCGATATTTTGGGGTCCCAGAAGCGATCTGTACATGCCTACTCCGTGTTAGAGTAATTTCAATATACAGGCCCAAAACATACTGAATATCGATTTTTTAGGTGCCCAAAAGTCGATATGTGCATGCATCTTCTGTACCCGTTTATATCTCAAATTCAGGCACAAAACACCGAAAATTCGATATTTTTGGGTCCCAGAAGCGATCTGTACTTGCCTACTCCGTGTTAGGGTATTTTCAAAATACAGGCCCAAAACAAGCTGAAAATCGATAATTTAGGTGACTAAAGTCAATATGTGTATGCATCTTCTGAACCCGTTTCTATCCCAAATTCAACCTCAAAACACCCGAAAATTTTATATTTTTGGGTCCCAGAAGCGATCTGTACATGCCTACTCAGTGCTAGAATGTTTTCAAAATATAGGCTCAAAACATGCTATAAATCGATATTTTAAGTGTCCAAAGTCAATATGTGCATGCATCATCTGTACCCGTTTATATCTCAAATTCAGGCTCAAAACACCCGAAAATTCGGTATTTTGGGGTCCCAGAAGTGATCTGTACATGCCTACTTAGTGGTAGAATATTTTCAAAATATAGGCCCAAAACATGCTAAAAATCGATATTTTAGGTGCCCAAAGTCGATATCTCAAATTCAGGCCCAAAACACCCGAAAATTCGATATTTTGGGGTCCCAGAAGCGAACTGTACATGCCTACTCCGTGTTAGAGTATTTTCAAAATACAGGCCCAAAACATACTGAAAATCGATCTTTTAGGTGTCCAAAAGTCAATATGTGCATGCATCTTCTGTACCCGTTTATATCTCATATTCAACCTCAAAACACCCGAAAATTCGATATTTTTGGGTCCCAGAAGCGATCTGTACATGCCTACTCTGTGCTACAATTTTTTCAAAATATAGGCTCAAAACATGCTAAAAATCGATATTGTAGGTGTCCAAAGTCGATATGTGCATGCATCATCTGTACCCGTTTATATCTCAAATTCAGGCTCAAAACACCCGAAAATTCGATATTTTGGGGTCCCAGAAGTGATCTGTACATGCCTACTCAGTGCTAGAATGTTTTCAAAATATAGGCTCAAAACATGCTAAAAATCGATATTTAAAGTGCCCAAAGTCGATATGTGCATGCATCATCTGTACTCGTTTATATTTCAAATTCAGGCTCAAAACACCAGAAAATTCGATATTTTTGGGTCCCAGAATTGATCTGTACATGCTTACTTAGTGCTAGAATGTTTTCAAAATATAGGCCCAAAACATGCTAAAATTCGATATTTTATATGCCCAAAGTCGATATCTCAAATTCAGGCCCAAAACACCCGAAAATTCGGTATTTTGGGGTTCCAGAAGCGAACTGTACATGCCTAACTCCTTGTTAGAGTATTTTCAAAATACAGGCCCAAAACATACTGAAAATCGATCTTTTAGGTGCCCAAAAGTCGATATTTGCATGCATCTTCTGTACCCGTTTATATCTCAAATTCAGGCTCCAAACTCCCGAAAATTCGATATTTTTGGGTCCCAGAAGCGATCTGTACATGCCTACTCAGTGCTAGAATTTTTCAAAATATAGGCTCAAAACATGCTAAAAATCGATATTTTAAGTGTCCAAAGTCGATATGTGCATGCATCATCTGTACCCATTTATATCTCAAATTCAGGCTTAAAACACCCGAAAATTCGATATTTTGGGGTCCCAGAAGCGATCTGTACAGTGCTAGAATATTTTCAAAATATAGGCCCAAAACATGCTAAAAATTGATATTTTAGGTGCCCAAAGTCGATATCTCAAATTCAGGCCCAAAACACCCAAAAATTCGATATTTTGGGGTCCCAGAAGCGATCTGTACATGCCTACTCCGTGTTAGAGTATTTTCAATATACAGGCCCAAAACATACTGAATATCGATCTTTTAGGTGCCCAAAAGTCGATCTGTGCATGCATCTTCTGTACCCGTTTATATCTCAAATTCAGGCACAAAACACCAAAATTCGATATTTTGGGGTCCCAGAAGCGATCTGTACTTGCTTACTCCGTGTTAGAGTATTTTCAAAATACAGGCCCAAAACAAGCTTAAAATCGATATTTTAGGTGACCAAAGTCTATATGTGTATGCATCTTCTGCACCCGTTTATATCACAAATGCAACCTCAAAACACCCGAAAATTCTATGTTTTTCGGTCCCAGAAGTGATCTGTACATGCCTACTCAGTGCTAGAAAGTTTTCAAAATATAGGCTCAAAACATGCTAAAAATCGATATTTTAAGTGTCCAAAGTCGATATGTTCATGCATCTTCTGTACCCGTTTATATCTCAAATTCAGGCTCAAAACACCGAAAATTCGATATTTTGGGGTCCCAGAAGCGATCTGTACTTGCCTACTTAGTGCTAGAATATTTTCAAAATATAGGCCCAAAACATGGTAAAAATCGATATTTTAGGTTCCAAAGTCGATATCTCAAATTCAGGCCCAAAACCCCCCAAAATTCGATATTTTTGGGTCCCAGAAGCGAACTGTACATCCCTACTCTGTGCTAGAATGTTTTCAAAATATAGGCTCAAAACATACTGAAAATCGATCTTTTAGGTGCCCAAAAGTCGATATGTGCATGCATCATCTGTACCCGTTTATATCTCAAATTCAGGCTCAATACACCCGAAAAATTGATATTTTGGGGTCCCAGAAGTGATCTGTACATGCCTACTCAGTGCTAGAATATTTTCAAAATATAGGCCCAAAACATGCTAAAAATCGATATTTTAGGTTCCCAAAGTCGATATCTCAAATTCAGGCCCAAAGCACCCGAAAATTCGATATTTTGGGGTCCCATAAGCGAACTGTACATGCCTACACCGTGTTAGAGTATTTTCAAAATACAGGCCCAAAACATACTAAAAATCGATGTTTTAGGTGCCCAAAAGTCGATATGTGCATGCATCTTCTGTACCCGTTTATATCTCAAATTCAGGCTCCAAATACCCGAAAACTCGATATTTTGGGGTCCCAGAAGCGATCTGTACATGCCTACTCAGATGCATGCCAAAAACATGCTGAAAATAGATATTTTAATTGCCCAAAGTCAACGTGTGCATGTATCATCTTTACCCGTTTATATCTCAAATTCAGGATCAAAACACCCGAAAATTCGATATTTTGGGGTCCCAGAAGTGATCTGTACATGCCTACTTAGTGCTAGAATATTTTCAAAATATAGGCCCAAAACATGCTAAAAATCGATATTTTACTATTTTGTGGTCCCAGAAGCGAACTGTACATGCCTACTCCGTGTTAGAGTATTTTCAAATTACAGGCCCAAAACATACTGAAAATCGATCTTTTAGGTGCCCAAAAGTCGATATGTGCATGCATCTTCTGTACCCGTTTATATCCCAAATTCAACCTCAAAACACCCGAAAATTCGATATTTTTGGGTCCCAGAAGCGATCTGTACATGCCTACTCAGTGCTAGAATTTTTTCAAAAAATCGGCTCAAAACATGCTAAAAATCGATATTTTAAGTGTCCAAAGTCGATATGTGCATGCATCATCTGTACCCGTTTATATCTCAAATTCAGGCTCAAAACACCCGAAAATTCGATATTTTGGGGTCCCAGAAGTGATCTGTACATGCCTACTTAGTGCTAGAATATTTTCAAAATATAGGCCCAAAACATGCTAAAAATCGATATTTTAGGTGCCCAAAGTCGATATCTCAAATTCAGGCCCAAAACACCCGAAAATTCGATATTTTGTGGTCCCAGAAGCGAACTGTACATGCCTACTCCGTGTTAGAGTATTTTCAAATTACAGGCCCAAAACATACTGAAAATCGATCTTTTAGGTGCCCAAAAGTCGATATGTGCATGCATCTTCTGTACCCGTTTATATCCCAAATTAAACCTCAAAACACCCGAAAATTCGATATTTTTGGGTTCCAGAAGCGATCTGTACATGCCTACTCAGTGCTAGAATTTTTTCAAAATAAAGCTCAAAACATGCTAAATTGATATTTTAAGTGTCCAAAGTCGATATGTGCATGCATCATCTGTACCCGTTTATATCTCAAATTCAGGCTCAAAACACCCGAAAATTCGATATTTTGGGGTCACAGAAGTGATCTGTACATGCTTACTTAGTGCTAGAATATTTTCAAAATATAGGCTCAAAACATGCTAAAAATCGATATTTTAGGTGCCCAAAGTCGATATCTCAAATTCAGGCCCAAAACACCCGAGAATTCGATATTTTGGGGTCCCAGAAGCGAACTGTACAACCCTACTCTGTGTTAGAGTATTTTCAAAATACAGGCCCAAAACATACTGAAAATCGATCTTTTAGGTGCCCAAAAGTCGATATGTGCATGCATCTTCTGTACCCGTTTATATCCCAAATTTTACCTCAAAACACCCGAAAATTCGATATTTTTCGGTCCCAGAAGCGATCTGTACATGCCTACTCAGTGCTAGAATCTTTTCAAAATATAGGTTCAAAACATGCTAAAAATCGATATGTTAGGTGTCCAATGTCGATATGTGCATGCATCATCTGTACCTGTTTATATCTCAAATTCAGGCTCAAAACACCCGAAAAATTGATATATTGGGGTCCCAGAAGTGATCTGTACATGCCTACTCTGTGCTAGAATATTTTCAAAATATAGGCCCAAAACATGCTAAAAATCGATGTTTTAGGTGCCCAAAGTCGATATCTCAAATTCAGGCCCAAAACACCCGAAAATTCGATATTTTGGGGTCCCAGAAGCGAACTGTACATGCCTACTCCGTGGTAGAGTATTTTCAAAATATAGGCTCAAAACATGCTAAAAATCGATATTTTAAGTGTCCAAAGTCGATATGTGCATGCATCATCTGTACCCGTTTATATCTCAAATTCAGGCTCAAAACACCCGAAAATTCGATATTTTTGGGTCCCAGAAGCGATCTGTACATGCCTACTCAGTGCTAGAATGTTTTCAAGATACAGACCCAAAACATGCTAAAAATCGATATTTTAGGTGCCCAAAGTCGATATCTCAAATTCAGGCCCAAAACACCCAAAAATTCGATATTTTGGGGTCCCAGAAGCGATCTTTATATGCCTACTCCGTGTTAGAGTATTTTCAATATACAGGCCCAAAACATACTGAAAATCGATCATTTAGGTGCCCAAAAGTCGATATGTGGATGCATCTTCTGTACCCGTTTATATCTCAAATTCTGGCGCAAAAAACCCGAAAATTCGATATTTTGGGGTCCCAGAAGCGATCTGTACTTGCCTACTCCGTGTTAGAGTATTTTCAAAATACAGACCCAAAACAAGCTGAAAATCGATATTTTAGGTGACCAAAGTCAATATGTGCATGCATCTTCTGTACACGTTTATATCCCAAATTCAGGCTCAAAACACCCGAAAATTCGATATTTTGGGGTCCCAGAATAGATCTGTACATGCCTACTCAGATGCAGGCCCAAAACATGCTGAAAATCGATATTTTAGGTGCCCAAAGTCAACATGTGTATGCATCTTCTGCACACGTTTATATCTCAAATTCAACCTCAAAACACCCGAAAATTCGATATTTTTGGGTCCCAGAAGCGATCTGTACATGCCTACTCCTAGTTAGAGTATTTTCAAAATACAGGAACAAAACATGCTGAAAATCGATATATTAGGTGCCCAATTTCAATATGTGCATGCATCTTCTGTACCCGTTTATATCTCAAATTCAGGCTCAAAACACCCGAAAATTCGGTATTTTTAGGTCCTAGAAGCGATCTGTACATCCCTACTCCTAGTTAGAATGTTTTCAAGATACAGACCCAAAACATGCTTAAAATCGATATTTTAGGTGCCCAAAAGTCGATATGTGCATGCATCTTCTGTACCCGTTTATATCTCAAATTCAGGCTCAAGACACCCGAAAATGCGATAATTTTGGGTCCCAGAAGCGATCTGTACATGCCTACTCAGTGCTAAAATATTTTCAAAATATTGGCCCAAAACATGATAGAAATCGATATTTTAGGTGCCCAAAGCCGATATCTCAATTTCAGGTCCCCAAAAAACCCAAAAAATCGATATTTTGGGGTCCCAGAAGCGATCTGTACATGCCTACTCCGTGTTAGAGTATTTTCAAAATACAGGCCCAAAACAAGCTGAAAATCGATATTTTAGGTGACCAAAGTCAATATGTGTATGCATCTTCTGCACCCGAGTATATCCCAAATTCAACCTCAAAACACCCGAAAATTCGATATTTTTGGGTCCCAGAAGCGATCTGTACATGCCTACTCAGTGCTAGACTTTTTTCAAAATATAGGCTCAAAACATGCTAAAAATCGATATTTTAAGTGTCCAAAGTCGATATGTGCATGCATCTTCTGTACCCGTTTATATCTCAAATTCAGGCTCAAAACACCCGAAAATTCGATATTTTTGGGTCCCAGAAGCGATCTGTACATGCCTACTCATAGTTAGAGTATTTTCAAAATACCGGCCCAAAACATGTTGAAAATCGATATTTTAGGTGCCCAAAGTCATTATGTGCATGCATCTTCTGTACCCGTTTATATTTCAAATTCAGGCTCAAAACACCCTAAAATTCGGTATTTTTGGGTCCTAGAAGCGATCTGTACATCCCCACTCCTAGTTAGAATGTTTTCAAGATACAGACCCAAAACATGCTCAAAATCGATATTTTAGGTGCCCAAAAGTCGAAATGTGCATGCATATTCTGTACCCGTTTATATCTCAAATTCAGGCTTAAAACACCCGAAAATTCGATATTTTGGGGTCCCAGAAGCGATCTGTACATGCCTACTCAGTGCTAGAATATTTTAAAAATATAGGCCTAAAACATGCTAAAAATTGATATTTTAGGTGCCCAAAGTCGATATCTCAAATTCAGGCCCAAAACACCAGAAAATTCGATATTTTGGTGTCCCAAAATCGAACTGTAAGTGCCTACTCCGTGTTAGAGTATTTTCAAAATACAGGCCCAAAACATACTGAAAATCGATCTTTTAGGTGCCCAAAAGTCGATATGTGCATGCATCTTCTGTACTCGTTTATATATCAAATTCAGGCTCAAAACACCCGAAAATTCGATATATTTCGCGTCCCAGAAGTGATCTGTACATGCCTACTCAGTGCTAGAATTTTTTCAAAATATAGGCTCAAAACATGCTAAAAATCGATATTTTAAGTGTCCAGAGTCGATATGTGCATGCATCATCTGTACCCGTTTATATCTCAAATTCAGGCTCAAAACACCCGAAAATTCGATATTTTGGGGTCACAGAAGTGATCTGTACATGCCTACTCAGTGCTAGAATATTTTCAAAATATAGCCCCAAAACAAGCTAAAAATCGATATTTTAGGTGCCCAAAGTCGATATCTGAATTTCAGGCCCAAAACACCCGAAAATTCGATATTTTGGGGTCCCAGAAGCTAACTGTATATGCCTACTCCGTGTTAGAGTATTTTCAAAATACAGGCCCAAAACATACTGAAAATCGATCTTTTAGGTGCCCAAAAGTCGATATGTGCATTCATCTTCTGTACCCGTTTATATCTCAAATTCAGGATCCAAACGCCCGAAAATTCGATATTTTGGGGTCCCTGAAGCGATCTGTACATGCCTACTCAGATGCAGGCCCAAAACATGCTGAAAATCGATATTTTAGGTGCCCAAAGTCAACATGTGTATGCATCTTCTGCACTCGTTTATATCTTAAATTTAACCTCAAAACACCCGAAAATTCGATAATTTTGGGTCCCAGAAGCGATCTGTACATGCCTACTCCTAGTTAGAGTATTTTAAAAATACAGGCCCAAAACATGCTAAAAATCGATATTTTGGTGCCCAAAGTCAATATGTGCATGCATCTTCTGTACCCGTTTATATCTCAAATTTAGGCTCAAAACACCCGAAAATTCGGTATTTTGGGGTCCTAGAAGCGATCTGTACATGCCTACTCCTTGTTAGAATGTTTTCAAGATACAGACCCAAAACATGCTCAAAATCGATATTTTAGGTGCCTAAAGTCAAAATGTGAATGCATTTTCTGTACCCGTTTATATCTCAAATTCAGGCTGAAAACACACGGAAAATTCGATATTTTGGGGTCCCAGAAGCGATCTGTACATGCCTACTCAGTGCTAGAATATTTTCAAAATATAGGCCCAAAACATGCTAAAAATCGATATTTTAGGTGCCCAAAGTCGATATCTCAAATTCAGGCCCAAAACACCCAAAAATTCGATATTTTGGGGTCCCAGAAGCGATCTGTACATGCCTACTCCGTGTTAGAGTATTTTCAATATACAGGCCCAAAACATACTGAAAATCGATCTTTTAGGTGCCTAAAAGTCGATATGTGGATGCATCTTCTGTACCCGTTTATATCTCAAATTCAGGCTTAAAGCACCCGAAAATTCGATATTTTGGGGTCCCAGAAGCGATGTGTACTTGCCTACTCCGTGTTAGAGTATTTTCAAAATACAGGCGTAAAACAAGCTGAAAATCGATATTTTAGGTGACCAAAGTTAATATGTGTATGCATCCATGCATCCTCTGCACCCGTTTATATCCCCAATTCAACCTCAAAACTCCGAAAATTCGATATTTTGGGGTCCCATAAGTGATCTGTACATGCCTACTTAGTGCTAGAATATTTTCAATATATAGGCTCAAAACATGCTACAAATCGATATTTTAGGTGCCCAAAGTCGTTATCTCAAATTCAGGCCCAAAACACCCGAAAATTCGATATTTTTTGGTCCCAGAAGCGATCTGTACATGCCTACTTCGTGTTAGAGTATTTTCAAAATACAGGCCCAAAACATACTGAAAATCGATCTTTTAGGTGCCCAAAGGTCGATATGTGCATGCATCTTCTGTACCCGTTTATATCTCAAATTCAGGTTCCAAACACCCGAAAACTCGATATTTTGGGGTCCCAGAAGCGATCTGTACATGCCTACTCAGATGCAGGCCCAAAACAAGCTGAAAAATCAATATTTTAGGTCCCCAAAATCAACATGTGTATGCATCTTCTGCACTCGTTTATATCTCAAATTCAACCTCAAAACACCAGAAAATTCGATAATTTTGGGTCCCAGAAGTGATCTGTACATGTCTAGTCAGTGCTAGAATGTTTTCAAAATATAGGCTCAAAACATGCTAAAAATCGATATTTTAAGTGTCCAAAGTCGATATGTGCATGCATCTTCTGTACCCGTTTATATCTTAAATTCAGGCTCAAATCACCCGAAAATTCGATATTTTGAGGTCCCAGAAGCGATCTGTACATGCCTACTCAGATGTAGGCCCAAAACATGCTGAAATTCGATATTTTAAGTTCCCAAAGTCAACATGTGTATGCATCTTCTGCACTCGTTTATATCTCAAATTCAACCTCAAAACACCCGAAAATTCGATAATTTTGGGTCCCAGAAGCGATCTGTACATGTCTAGTCAGTGCTAGAATGTTTTCAAAATATAGGCTGAAAACATGCTAAAAATCGATATTTTAAGTGTCCAAAGTCGATATATGCATTCATCTTCTGTACCCGTTTATATCTCAAATTCAGGCTCAAAACACCCGAAAATTCGGTATTTTTGGGTCCTAGAAGCGATCTGTACATCCCTACTCCTAGTTAGAATGTTTTCAAGATACAGACCCAAAACATGCTTAAAATCGATATTTTAGGTGCCCAAAAGTCGATGTGTTCATGCATCTTCTGTTCGAGTTTATATCTCAAATTCAGGCTCAAAACACCCGAAAATTCGATATTTTGGGGTCCCAGAAGCGATTTGTACATGCCTACTCAGTGCTAGAATATTTTCAAAATATAGGCCCAAAACATGCTAAAAATCGATATTTTAGGTGCCCAAAGTCGATATCTCAAATTCAGGCCCAAAACACCCAAAAGTTCGATATTTTGCGGTCCCAGAAGCGATCTGTACATGCCTACTCCGTGTTAGAGTATTTTCAATATACAGACCCAAAACATACTGAAAATCGATCTTTTAGGTGCCCAAAAGTCGATATGTGGATGCATCTTCTGTACCCGTTAATATTATTAAAATTCAGGCTCCAAACACCCGAAAATTCGATATTTTGGGGTCCCAGAAGCGATCTGTACTTGCCTACTCTGTGTTAGAGTATTTTCAAAATACAGGACCAAAACAAGCTGAAAATCGATATTTTTGGTGACTAAAGTCAGTATGTGTATGCATATTCTGCACCCGTTTATATCCCAAATTCAACCTCAAAACACCCGAAGATTCGATATTTTGGGGTCCCAAAAGCGATCTGTACATGCCTACTCCGTGTTAGAGTATTTTCAATATACAGGCCCAAAACATACTGAAAATCGATCTTTTAGGTGACCAAAGTTAAAATGTGTATGCATCTACTGCACCCGTTTATATCCCCAATTCAACCTCAAAACCCCGAAAATTCGATATTTTTGGTATCCCAGAAGTGATCTGTACATGCCTACTTAGTGCTAGAATATTTTCAAAATATAGGCCCAAAACATGCTAAAAATCGACATTTTAGGTGCCCAAAGTCGATAACTCAAATTCAGGCCCAAAACACCCGAAAATTCGATATTTTGTGGTCCCAGAAGCGATCTGTACATGCCTACTCCGTGTTAGAGTATTTTCAAAATACAGGCCCAAAACATACTGAAAATCGATCTTTTAGGTGCCCAAAAGTCGATATGTGCATGCATCTTCAGTACCCGTTTATATCTCAAATTCAGGTTCCAAACACCCGAAAATTCGATATTTTGGGGTCCCAGAAGCGATCTGTACATGCCTAGTCAGATGCAGGCCCAAAACATGCTGAAAATCGATATTTTAGGTCTCCAAAGTCAACATGTGTATGCATCTTCTGCACTCGCTTATATATCAAATTAAACATCAAAACACCCGAAAATTCGATAATTTTGGGTCCCAGAAGCGATCTGTACATGTGTAGTCAGTGCTAGAATGTTTTCAAAATATAGGCTCAAAACATGCTAAAAATCGATATTTTAAGTGTCCAAAGTCGATATGTGCATGCATCTTCTGTACCCGTTTATATCTCAAATTCAGGCTCAAAACACCCGAAAATTCGATATTTTTGGGTCCCAGAAGCGATCTGTATATGCCTACTCCTAGTTAGAGTATTTTCAAAATACAGGCCCAAAACATGCTGAAAATCGATATTTTAGGTGCCCAAAGTCAATATGTGCATGCATCTTCTGTACCCGTTTATATCTCAAATTCAGGCTCGAAACACCCGAAAATTCGATATTTTTGGGTCCTAGAAGCGATCTGTACATCCCTACTCCTAGTTAGAATGTTTTCAAGATACAGACTAAAAACATGCTTAAAATCGGTAATTTAGGTGCCTAAAAGTCGATATGTGCATGAATCTTCTGTACCCGTTTATATCTCAAATTCAGGCTCAAAACACCCGAAAATTCGATATTTTGGGGTCCCAGAGGCGAACTGTACATGTCTACTCAGTGCTAGAATATTTTTTAAAATATAGGCCCAAAACATGCTTAAAATCGATATTTTAGGTGCCCAAAGTCGATATCTCAAATGCAGGTCCAAAACACCCAAAAATTCGATATTTTGGGGTTCCAGAAGCGATCTGTTCATGCCTACTCCGTGTTAGAGTATTTTCATTATACAGGCCCAAAACATACTAAAAATCGATCTTTTAGGTGCCCAAAAGTCGATATGTGCATGCATCTTCTGTACCCGTTTATATCTCAAATTCAGGCTCCAAACACCCGAGAACTCGATATTTTGGGGTCCCAGAAGCTATCTGTACATGCCTACTCAGATGCAGGTCCAAAACATACTGAAAATCGATATTATAGGTGCCCAAAGTCAACATGTGTATGCATCTTCTGCACTAATTTATATCTCAAATTCAACCTCAAATCACCCGAAAATTCGATAATTTTGGGTCCAAGAAGCGATCTGTACATGTTTAGTCAGTGCTAGAATGTTTTCAAAATATAGGCTCAAAACATGCTAAAATCGATATTTTAAGTGTCCAAAGTCGAAATGTGCATGCATCTTCTGTACCGGTTTATATCCCAAATTCAACCTCAAAACACCCGAAAATTCGATATTTTTGGGTCCCAGAAGCAATCTGTACATGCCTACTCCTAGTTAGAGTATTTTCAAAATACTGACCCAAACTTGCTCAAAATCGATATTTTAGGTGCCCAAAGGTCGATATGTGCATGCATCTTCTGTACCCGTTTATATCTCAAATTCAGGCTCAAAACACCCGAAAATTCGATGTTTTGGGGTCCCAGAAGCGATCTGTACATGCCTACTCAGTGCTAGAATATTTTCAAAATAAAGGCCCAAAACATGCTCAAAATCGATATTTTAGGTGCCCAAAGTCGATATCTCAAATTCAGGTCCAAAACACCCAAAAATTCGATATTTTGGGGTCCCAGAAGCGATCTGTACATGCCTACTCAGATGCAGTCCCAAAACATGCTGAAATTCGATATTTTAAGTGCGCAAAGTCAACATGTGTATTCATCTTCTGCACTCGTTTATATCTCAAATTCAACCTCAAAACACTCGAAAATTCGATAATTTTGGGTCCCAGAAGCGATCTGTACATGTCTAGTCAGTGCAAGAATGTTTTCAAAATATAGGCTCAAAACATGCTGAAAATCGATATTTTAGGTGCCCAAAGTCAATATGTGCATGCATCTTCTGTACACGTTTATATCTCAAATTCAGCCTCAAAACACCCGGACATTCGGTATTTTTGGGTCCTAGAAGCGATCTGTACATCCCTACTCCTAGTTAGAATGTTTTCAAGATACAGACCCAAAACATGATCAAAAATTGATATTTTAGGTGCCCAAAAGTCGATATGTGCATGCATTTTCTGTACCCATTTATATCTCAAATTCTTGCTCAAAACACCCGAAAATTCGATATTTTGGGGTCCCAGAAGCGATCTGTACTTGCCTACTCCGTGTAAGAGTATTTTCAAGATACAGGCCCAAAACAAGCTGAAAATCGATAATTTAGGTGACCAAAGTCAATATGTGCATGCATCATCTGTACCCGTTTATATCTCAAATTCAGGCTCAAAACACCCAAAAATTCGATATTTTGGGGTCCCAGAAATGATCTGTACATGCCTACTTAGTGCTAGAATATTTTCAAGATACAGGCCCAAAACATGCTAAAAATCGATATTTTAGGTGCCCAAAGTCGATATCTCAAATTCAAGCCCAAAACACCCGAAAATTCGATATTTTGGGGTCTGAGAAGCGAACTGTACATGCCTACTCCGTGTTAGAGTATTTTCAAAATACAGGCCCAAAACATACTGAAAATCGATCTTTTAGGTGCCCAAAAGTCGATATGTGCATGCATCTTCTATACCTGTTTATATCCCAAATTCAACCTCAAAACACCCGAAAATTCGATAATTTTGGGTCCCAGAAGCGATCTGTACATGCCTACTCAGTGCTAGAATATTCTCAAAATATAGGCTCAAAACATGCTAAAAATCGATATTTTAAGTGTCCAAAGTCGATATGTGCATGCATCATCTGTTCCCTTTTATATCTCAAATTAAAGCTCAAAACACCCGAAAATTCGATATTTTGGGGTCCCAGAAGCGATCTGTACCTGCCTACTCAGATGCAGGCCAAAAACATGCAGAAAATCGATATTTTAGGTCCACAAAGTCAACATGTGTATGTATCTTCTGCACTCGTCTATATCTCAAATTCAACCTCAAAACACCCGAAAATTCGATAATTTTGAGTCCCAGAAGTGATCTGTGCATGTGTAGTCAGTGCTAGAATGTTTTCAAAATATAAGCTCAAAACATGCTAAAAATCGATATTTTAAGTGTCCAAAGTCGATATGTGAATGCATCTTCTGTACCCATTTATATCTCAAATTCAGGCTCAAAACACCCGAAAGTTCGATATTTTGGGGTCCCAGAAGCGATCTGTACATGCCTACTCAGTGCGAGAATATTTCAAAAATATAGGCCCAAAACATGCTAAAAATCGATATTTTAGGTGCCCAAAGTCGATATCTCAAATTTAGGCCTAAAACACCTGAAAATTCGATATTTTGGGGTCCCAGAAGCAAACTGTATATGTCTACTCCGTGTTAGAGTATTTTCAAAATACAGGCCCAAAACATACTGAAAATCGATCTTTTAGGTGCCCAAAAGTTGATATGTGCATGCATCTTCTGTACCCGTTTATATCTCAAATTCAGGCTCCAAACACCCGAAAATTCAATATTTTGGGGTCCCAGAAGCGATCTGTACCTGCCTACTCAGATGCAGGCCAAAAACATGCTGAAAATCGATATTTTAGGTGCCCAAAGTCAACATGTGTATGCATCTTCTTCACTTGTTTATATCTCAAATTCAACCTCAAAACACCCGAAAATTCGATAATTTTGGGTCCCAGAAGCGATCTTTACATGTTAGTCAGTACTAGAATGTTTTCAAAATATAGGCTCAAAACATGCTAAAAATCGATATTTTAGGTGCCCAAAGTCGATATCTCAAATTCAGGCCCAAAACACACAAAAATTCGATATTTTGGGGTCCAAGAAGCGATCTGTACATGCCTACTCCGTGTTAGAGTTTTTTCAATATACAGACCCAAAACATACTGAAAATCGATCTTTTAGGTGCCTAAAAGTCGATATGTGCATGCATCTTCTGTACCCGTTTATATCTCAAATTCAGGCTCCAAACACCCGAAAATTCGATATTTTTGGGTCCCAGAAGCGATCTGTACATGCCTACTCAGATGCAGGCCCAAAACATGCTGAAAATCGATATTTTAGGTGCCAAAAGTCAACATGTGTATTCATTTTCTGCACTCGTTTATATCTCAAATTCAACCTCAAAAAGACCCGAAAATTCGATAATTTTGGGTCCCAGAAGCGATCTGTACATGTCTAGTCAGTGCTTGAATGTTTTCAAAATATAAGCTCAAAACATGCTAAAAATCGATATTTTAAGTGTCCAAAGTCGATATGTGCATGCATCTTCTGTACCCGTTTAAATCTCAAATTTAGGCTCAAAACACCAGAAAATTCGATATTTTGGGGTCCCAGAAGCGATCTGTTCATGCCTACTCAGTGCTAGAATATTTTCAAAATATAGGCCCAAAACATGCTAAAAATCGATATTTTAGGTGCCCAAAGTCGATATCTCAAAATCAGGCCCAAAACACCCAAAAATTCGATAAATTGGGGTCCCAGAAGCGATCTGTACATGCCTAGTCCGTGTTAGAGTATTTTCAAAATACAGGCCCAAAACATGCTGAAAATCGATATTTTAGGTGCTCAAAGTCAATATGTGCATTCATCTTCTGTACCAGTTTATATCCCAAATTCAACCTCAAAACACCCCTAAATTCGATATTTTTAGGTCCCAGAAGCGATCTGTACATGTCTAGTCAGTGCTAGAATGTTTTCAAAATATAAGCTCAAAACATGTTAAAAATCGATATTTTAAGTGTCCAAAGTCGATATGTGCATGCATCTTCTGTACCCGTTTATATCTCAAAATCACGCCCAAAACACCCAAAAATTCGATAAATTGGGGTCCCAGAAGCGATCTGTACATGCCTACTCCGTGTTAGAGTATTTTCAAAATACAGGCCCAAAACAAGCTGAAAATCGATATTTTAGGTGACCAAAGTCAATATGTGCATTCATCTTCTGAACCCGTTTATATCCCAAATTCAACCTCAAAACACCAAAAAATTAGATATTTTTGGGTCCCAGAAGCGATCTGTACATGCCTACTCAGTGCTATAGAATTTTTTCAAAATATAGGCTCAAAACATGCTAAAAATCGATATTTTAAGTGTCCAAAGTCGATATGTGCATGCATCACCTGTACCCGTTTATATCTCAAATTCAGGCTCAAAACACCAGAAAATTCGATATTTTGAGGTCCCAGAAGTGATCTGTACATGCCTACTTAGTGCTAGAATATTTTCAAAATATAGGCCCAAAACATGCTAAAAATCGATATTTTAGGTGCCCAAAGTCGATATCTCAAATTCAGGCCCAAAACACCCGAAAATTCGATATTTTGGGGTCTCAGTAGCGAACTGTACATGCCTACTCCGTGTTAGAGTATTTTCAAAATACAGGCCCATAACATACTGAAAATCGATCTTTTAGGTGCCCAAAAGTCGATAAGTGCATGCATTTTCTGTACCCGTTTATATCCCAAATTCAACTTCAAAACACCCGAAAATTCGATATTTTTGGGTCCCAGAAGCGATCTGTACATGCCTACTGAGTGCTAGAATTCTATCAAAATATAGGCGAAAAACATGCTAAAAATCGATATTTTAAGTGTCCAAAGTCGATATGTGCATGCATCATCTGTACCCGTTTATATCTCAAATTCAGGCTCAAAACACCCGAAAATTCGATATTTTGGGGTCCCAGAAGTGATCTGTACATGTCTACTTAGTGCTAGAATATTTTCAAAATATAGGCCCATAACATGCTAAAAATCGATATTTTAGGTGCCCAAAGTCGATATCTCAAATTCAGGCCCAAAACACCCGAAAATTCGATATTTTGGGGTCCCAGAAGCGAACAGTACATGCCTACTCCGTGTTAGAGTATTTTCAAACTACAGGCCCAAAGCATATTGAAAATCGATCTTTTCGGTGCCCAAAAGTCCATATGTGCATGCATCTTCTGTACCTGTTTATATCCCAAATTCAACTTCAAAACACCCGAAAATTCGATAGTTTTGGGTCCCAGAAGCGATCTGTACATGCCTACTCAGTGCTAGAATATTTTCAAAATATAGGCTCAAAACATGCTAAAAATCGATATTTTAAGTGTCCAAAGTCGATATGTGCATTCATCATCTTTACCCTTTTATATCTCAAATTAAGGCTCAAAACACCCGAAAATTCGATATTTGGGGGTCCCAGAAGCGATCTCTACATGCCTACTCAGATGCAGGCCCAAAACATGCTGAAAATCGATATTTTAGGTGCCCAAAGTCAACATGTGTATGCATCTTCTGCTCTCGTTTATATCTCAAATTCAACCTCAAAAAGACCCGAAAATTCGATAATTTTGGGTCCCAGAAGCGATCTGTACATGTCTAGTCAGTGCTAGAAGGTTTTCAAAATATAAGCTCAAAACAGGATAAAAATCGATATTTTCAGTGTCCAAAGTCGATATGTGAATGCATCTTCTGTACCCGTTTATATCTCAAATTCAGGCTCAAAACACCCGAAAATTTGATATTTTTTGGTCCCAGACGCTATCTGTACATGCCTACTCCAAGTTAGAGTATTTTCCAAATACAGGCCCAAAACATGCTGAAAATTGATATTTTAGGTACCCAAAGTCAATATGTGCATGCATCTTCTGTACCCGTTTAAATCTCAAATTCAGGCTCAAAACACCCGAAAATTCGGTATTTTTGGGTCCTAGAAGCGATCTGTACATCCCTACTCCTAGTTAGAATGTTTTCAAGATACAGACCCAAAACATGCTCAAAATCGATATTTTAGGTGCCCAAAGTCGATATCTCAAATCCAGGCCCAAAACACCTGAAAATTCGATATTTTGGGGTCCCAGAAGCAAACTGTATATGCCTACTCCGTGTTAGAGTATTTTCAAAATACTGGCCAAAAACATACTGAAAATCGATCTTTTAGGTGCCCAAAAGTTGATATGTGCATGCATCTTCTGTACCCGTTTATATCTCAAATTCAGGCTCCAAACACCCGAAAATTCAATATTTTGGGGTCCCAGAAGCGATCTGTACTTGCCTACTCAGATGCAGGCCAAAAACATGCTGAAAATCAATATTTTAGGTGCCCAAAGTCAACATGTGTATGCATCTTCTTCACTTGTTTATATCTCAAATTCAACCTCAAAACACCCGAAAATTCGATAATTTTCGGTCCCAGAAGCGATCTGTACATGTTAGTCAGTGCTAGAATGTTTTCAAAATATAGGCTCAAAACATGCTAAAAATCGATATTTTAAGTGTCCAAAGTCGATATGTGCATGCATCTTATGTACCTGTTTATATCTCAAATTCAGGATCAAAACACACGAAAATTCGGTATTTTTGGGTCTTAGAAGCGATCTGTACATCCCTACTGCTAGTTAGAATGTTTTCAAGATACAGACCCAAAACATGGTCAAAATCGATATTTTAGGTGCCCAAAAGTCGATATGTGCATGCATCTTCTGTACCCGTTTATATCTCAAATTCAACCTCAAAACACCTGAAAATTCGATATTTTGGGGTCCCAGAAGCGATCTGTACATGCCTACTCAGTGCTAGAATATTTTCAAAATATTGGCTCAAAACATGCTAAAAATCGATATTTTAGGTGCCCAAAGTCGATATCTCAAATTCAGGCCCAAAACACCCGAAAATTCGATATTTTGGGGTCCCAGAAGCGAACTGTACATGCCTACTCCGTGTTAGAGTATTTTCAAAATACAGGCCCAAAACATACTAAAAATCGATCTTTTAGGTGCCCAAAAGTCGATATGTGCATGCATCTTCTGTACCCGTTAATATCCCAAATTCAACCTCAAAACACCCGAAAATTCTATATTTTTGGGTCCCAGAAGCGATCTGTACATGCCTACTGAGTGCTAGAATGTTTTCAAAATATAGGCTCAAAACATGCTAAAAATCGATATTTTAAGTGTCCAAAGTCGATATGTACATGCATCTTCTGTACCCGTTTATATCTCAAATTCAGACTCAAAACACCCGAAAACTCGATATTTTCTGGTCCCATAAGCGATCTGTACATGCCTACTCCTAGTTAGAGTATTGTCAAAATATAGGCCCAAAACATGCTGAAAATCGATATTTTAGGTGCCCAAAGTCAATATGTGCATGCATCTTCTGTACCCGTTTATATCTCAAATTCAGGCTCCAAACACCCGAAAATTCAATATTTTGGGGTCCCAGAAGCGATCTGTACATGCCTACTCAGATGCAGGCCCAAAACATGCAGAAAATTGATATTTTAGGTGCCCAAAGTTAACATGTGTATGCATCTTCTGCACTCGTTTATATCTCAAATTAAACCTCAAAACACCCGAAAATTCGATAATTTTGGGTCCCAGAAGCGATCTGTACATGTGTAGTCAGTTCTAGAATGTTTTCAAAATATAGGCTCAAAACATGCTAAAAATCGATATTTTAAGTGTCCAAGGTCGATATGTGCATGCATCTTCTGTACCCGTTCATATCTCAAATTCAGGCTCAAAACACCCGAAAATTCGATATTTTTGAGTCCCAGAAGCAACCTGTACATGCCTACTCCTAGTTAGAGTATTTTCAAAATGCATGCCCAAAACATGCTGAAAATCGATATTTTAGGTGCCCAAAGTCAATATGTGCATGCATCTTATGTACCCGTTTATATCTCAAATTGAGGCTCAAAACACACGAAAATTCGGTATATTTTTGGGTCCTAGAAGCGATCTGTACATCCCTACTGCTAGTTAGAACGTTTTCAAGATACAGACCCAAAACATGCTCAAAATCGATATTTTAGGTGCCCAAAAGTCGATATGTGCTTGCATCTTCTGTATCCGTTTATATCTCAAATTTAGGCTCAAAACACCCGAAAATCCGATATTTTGGGGTCACAGAAGCGATCTGTACATGCCTACTCAGTGCTAGAATATTTTCAAAATCACGCCCAAAACATGCTAAAAATCGATATTTAAGGTGCCCAAAGTCGATATCTCAAATTCAGGCCCAAAACACACAAAAATTCGATATTTTGGGGTCCCAGAAGCGATCTGTACATGCCTACTCCATGTTAGAGTATTTTCAAAATACAGGCCTAAAACATACTGAAAATCGATCTTTTAGGTGCCCAAAAGTCGATATGTTGATGCATTTTCTGTACCCGTTTATATATCAAATTCAGGCTCAAAACACCCTAAAAATCGATATTTTGGGGTCCCAGAAGCGATCTGTTTTTGCCTACTCCGTGTTAGAGTATTTTCAAAATACAGGCCCAAAACAAGCTGAAAATCGATATTTTAGGTGACCAAAGTCAATATGTGTATGCATCTTCTGCACCCGTTTATATCCCAAATTCAACCTCAAAACACCCGAAAATTCGATATTTTGGGGTCCCAGAAGCTATCTGTACATGCCTACTCAGTGCTAGAATGTTTTCAAAATATAGGCTCAAAACATGCTAAAAATCGATATTTTAAGTGTCCAAAGTCGATATGTGCATGCATCATCTGTACCCGTTTATATCTCAAATTCAGGCTCAAAACACCCGAAAATTCGATATTTTGGGGTCCCAGAAGTGATCTGTACATGCCTACTTAGTGCTAGAATTTTTTCAAAATATAGGCCCAAAACATGCTAAAAATCGATATTTTAGGTGCCCAAAGTCGATATCTCAAATTCAGGCCCAAAACACCCGAAAATTCGATATTTTGGGGTCCCAGAAGAGAACTGTACATGCCTACTCCTAGTTAGAGTATTTTCAAACTACAGGCCCAAAACATATTGAAAATCGATCTTTTAGGTGCCCAAAAGTCGATATGTGCATGCATCTTCTGTACCCGTTTATATCCCAAATTCAACCTCAAAAAACCCGAAAATTCGATATTTTTGGGTCCCAGAAGCGATCTGTACATGCCTACTCAGTGCTAGAATGTTTTCAAGATATAGGCTCAAAACATGCTAAAAATCGATATTTTAAGTGTCCAAAGTCGACATGTGCATGCATCATCTGCACCCGTTTATATCTCAAATTCAGGCTTAAAACACCCGAAAATTCGATATTTTGGGGTCCCAGAAATGATCTGTACATGCCTACTTAGTGCTAGAATATTTTCAAAATATAGGCCCAAAACATGCTAAAAATCGATATTTTAGGTGCCCAAAGTCGATATCTCATATTCAAGCCCAAAACACCCGAAAATTCGATATTTTGGGGTCCCAGAAGCGAACTGTACATGCCTACTCCGCGTTAGAGTATTTTCAAAATACAGGCCCAAAACATACTAAAAATCAATCTTTTGGGTGCCCAAAAGTCGATATGTGCATGCATCTTCTGTACCCGTTTATATCTCAAATTCAGGCTCTAAAAACCCGAAAATTCGATATTTTTGGGTCCCAGAAGCGATCTGTACATGCCTACTCAGATGCAGGCCCAAAACATGCTGAACATCGATATTTTAGGTGCCCAAAGTCAACATGTGTGTGCATCGTCTGCACTCGTTTATATCTCAAATTAAACCTCAAAACACCCGAAAATTCGATAATTTTGGGTCCCAGAAGCGATCTGTACATGTCTAGTCAGTGCTAGAATGTTTTTAAAATATAGGCTCAAACATGCTAAAAATCGATATTTTAAGAGTCCAAAGTCGATATGTGCATGCATCTTCTGTACCCGTTTTTAACTCAAATTCAGGCTCAAAACACACGAAAATTCGATATTTTTGGGTCCCATAAGCGATCTGTACATGCCTACTCCTAGTTAGAGTATTTTCAAAATACAGGCCCAAAAAATGCTGAAAATCGATATTTTAGGTGCCTAAAAGTCGATATGTGGATTCATCTTCTGTACCCGTTTATATATCAAATTCAGGCTCAAAACACCCGAAAATTCGATATTTTGGGGTCCCAGAAGCGATCTGTACATCCCTAGTCAGTGCTAGAATGTTTTCAAAATATAGGCTCAAAACATGCTGAAAATCGATATTTTAGGTGACCAAAGTCGATATGTGCATGCATCATCTGTACCCGTTTATATCTCAAATTCAGGCTCAAAACACCCGAAAATTCGATATTTTGGTGTCCCAGAAGCGATATGTACATGCCTACTTAGTGCTAGAATATTTTCAAAATATATGCCCAAAACATGCTAAAAATCTATATTTTAGGTGCCCCAAGTCGATATCCCAAATTCAACCTCAAAACACCCGAAAATTCAATATTTTGGGGTCCCAGAAGCGATCTGTACATGCCTACTCAGTGCTAGAATTTTTTCAAAATATAGGCTCAAAACATGCTATAAATCGATATTTTAAGTGTCCAAAGTCGATATGTGCATGCATCATCTGTACCCGTTTATATCTCAAATTCAGGCTCAAAACAAACGAAAATTCGATATTTTGGGGTCCTAGAAGCGATCTGTACATGTCTACTCAGATGCAGGCCCAAAACATGCAGAAAATCGATATTTTAGGTGCCCAAAGTCAACATGTGTATGCATCTTCTGCACTCGTTTATATCTCAAATTCAACCTCAAAACACCCGAAAATTCGATAATTTTGGGTCCCAGAAGCGATCTGTACATGTCTAGTCAGTGCTGCAATGTTTTCAAAATATAGGCTAAAAACAGGCTAAAAATCGATATTTTAAGTGTCCAAAGTCAATATGTGCATGCATCTTCTGTACCCGTTTATATCTCAAATTCAGGCTCAAAACACCGGAAAATTCGATATTTTTGTGTCCCAGAAGCGATCTGTACATGCCTACTCCTATTTAGTGTATTTTCAAAATAAAGGCCCAAAACATGCTGAAAAGCGATATTTTAGGTGCCCAAAGTCAATATGTGCATACATCTTCTGTACCCGTTTATATCTCAAATTCAGGCTCAAAACACCCGAAAATTCGATATTTTGGGGTCCCAGAAGCGATCTGTACATGCCTACTCAGTGCTAGAATATTTTCAAAATATAGGCCCAAAACATGCTTAAAATCGATATTTTAGGTGCCCAAAGTCGATATCTCAAATTCAGGCCCAAAACTCCCCAAAATTTGATATTTTGGGGTCCCAGAAGCGATCTGTACATGGCTACTCCGTGTTAGAGTATTTTCAATATACAGGCCTAAAACATACTGATAATCGATCTTTTAGGTGCCAAAAAGTCGATATGTGCATGCATCTTCTGTACCCGTTTATATCTCAAATTCAGGCTCAAAACACCCGAAAATTCGATATTTTGGGGTCCCAGAAGCGATCTGTACATGCCTACTCAGTGCTAGAATATTTTCAAAATATAGGCCCAAAACATGCTAAAAATCGATATTTTAGGTGCCCAAAGTCGATATCTCAAATTCAGGCCCAAAACACCCAAAAATTCGATATTTTGGGGTTCCAGAAAAGATCTGTACATGCCTACTCCGTGTTATAGTATTTTCAATATACAGACCCAAAACATACTGAAAATCGATCTTTTAGGTGCCCAAAAGTCGATATGTTGATGAATCTTCTGTACCCGTTTATATCTCAAATTCAGGCTCAAAACACCCGAAAATTCGATATTTTGGGGTCCCAGAAGTGATCTGTACTTGCCTACTCCGTGTTAGAGTATTTTCAAAATACAGGCCCAAAACAAGCTGAAAATCGATATTTTAGGTGACCAAAGTCAATATGTGTATGCATCTTATGCACCCGTTTATATCGCAAATTCAACCTCAAAACACCCGAAAATTCGATATTTTTGGGTCCCAGAAGCGATCTGTACATGCCTACTCCTAGTTAGAATATTTTCAAGATACAGACCCAAAACATGCTCAAAATCGATATTTTAGGTGCCCAAAAGTCGATATGTGCATGCATCATCTGTACACGTTTATATCTCAAATTCAGGTTCAAAACACCCGAAAATTCGATATTTTAGGGTCCCAGAAGCGATCTGTACATGCCTACTCAGTGCTAGTATATTTTAAAAATAAAGGCCCAAAACATGCTAAAAATCGATATTTTAGGTGCCAAAAGTCTATATCTCAAATTCAGGCCCAAAACACCCAAAAATTCGATATTTTGGGGCCCCAGAAGTGATCTGTACATGCCTACTCCGTGTTAGAGTGTTTTCAATATACAGGCCCAAAACATACTGAAAATCGATCTTTTAGGTGCCCAAAAGTCGATATGTGGATACATCTTCTGTACCCGTTTATATCTCAAATTCAGGCTCAAAACACTCGAAAATTCGATATTATGGGGTCCCAGAAGCAATATGTACTTGCCTACTCCGTGTTAGAGTATTTTCAAAATACAGGCCCAAAACAAGCTGTAAATCGATATTTTAGGTGACCAAAGTCAATATGTGTATGCATCTTCTGAACCCGTTTATATATCAAATTCAGGCTTAAAACACCCGAAAATTCGATATTTTTGGTTCCCAGAAGCGATCTGTACATGCCTACTCTATGCTAGAATGTTTTTAAAATATAGGCTCAAAAACATGCTAAAATCGATATTTTAAGTGTCCAAAGTCGATATGTGCATGCATCATCTGTACTCGTTTATATCTCAATTTCAAGCTCAAAACACCCGAAAATTCGATAGTTTGGGGTCCCAGAAGCGATCTGTACCTGCCTACTCAGTGCTAGAATATTTTAAAAAAATAGGCCCAAAACATGCTAAAAATCGATATTTTAGGTGCCCAAAGTCGATATCTCAAATTCAAGCCCAAAACAACCGAAAATTTGATATTTTGGGGTCCGAGAAGCGAGCTGTACATGCCTACTCCGTGTTAGAGTATTTTCAAAATACAGGCCCAAAACATACCTAAAATCAATCTTTTATGTGACCCAAAAGTCGATATGTGCATGCATCTTCTGTACCCGTTTATACCTCAAATTCCGGCTCCAAACACCCGAAAATTCGATATTTTGGGGTCCCAGAAGCGATCTGTACATGCCTACTGAGATGCAGGCCCAAAACATGCTGAAAATCGATATTTTAGGTGCCCAAAGTCAACATGTGTATGCATCTTCTGCACTCGTTTATATCTCAAATTCAACCTCAAAACACCCGAAATTTCGATATTTTTGGGTCTAAGAAGCGATCTGTACATGTCTAGTCAGTGCTAGAATGTTTTTTAAAAATATAGGCTCAAAACATGCTAAAAATCGATATTTTAAGTGTCCAAAGTCGATATGTGCATGCATTTTCTGTACCCGTTTATATCTCAAATTCAGGCTCAAAACACCCCAAAATTCGATATTTTTGGGTCCCAGAAGCGATCTGTACATGCCTACTCCTCGTTAGTGTATTTTCAAAATACAGGCCCAAAACATGCTGAAAATCGATATTTTAGGTGCCCAAAGTCAATATGTGTATGCATCTTCTGTACCCGTTTATATCTCAAATTCAGGACCCCAAATAACCCAAAAAATCGATATTTTTGGATCCCAGAAGCGATATGTACATGCCTACTCCGTGTTAGTGTATTTTCAATATACAGGCCCAAAACATACTGAAAATCGATCTTTTAGGTGCCCAAAAGTCGATATGTGCATGCATCTTCTGTACCCTTTTATATCTCAAATTCTGGCTCAAAACACCCGAAAATTTGATATTTTGGGGTCCCAGAAGCAATCTGTACTTGCCTACTCCGTGTTAGAGTATTTTCAAAATTCAAGTCCAAAACAAACTGAAAATCGATATTTTAGTTGCCGAAAGTCGATATCTCAAATTCAGGTCCAAAACCCCCAAAAATTCGATATTTTGGGGTCCCAGAAGCGATCTGTACATGCCTACTCCGTGTTAGAGTATTTTCAAAAATACAGGCCCAAAACATACTGAAAATCGATCTTTTAGGTGCCCAAAAGTCGATATGTGGATGCATCTTCTGTACTCGTTTATATCTCAAATTCAGGCTCCAAACACCCGAAAATTCGATATTTTTGGGTCCCAGAAGCGATCTGTACTTGCCTACTCCGTGTTAGAGTATTTTCAAAATACAGGCCCAGAGCAAGCTGAAAATCGATATTTTAGGTGACCAAAGTCAATATGTGTATGGATCTTCTGCACCCGTTTATATCCCAAATTCAACCTCAAAACACCCGAAAATTCGATCTTTTTGGGTCCCAGAAGCGATCTGTACATGCCTACTCAGTGCTAGAATGTTTTCAAAATAAAGGCTCAAAACGTGTTTAAAATCGATATTTTAAGTGTCCAAAGTCGATATGTGCATGCATCTTCTGTACCCGTTTATATCTCAAATTCAGGCTCCAAACACCCGAAAATTCGATATTTTGGGGTCCCAGAAGCGATCTGTACATGCCTACTCTTAGTTAGAATATTTTCAAGATACTGACCCAAAACATACTCAAAATCGATATTTTAGGTGCCCAAAAGTCGATATGTGCATTCATCTTCTGTACCCGTTTATATCTCAAATTCAGGCTCAAAACACCCGAAAATTCGATATTTTGGGGTCCCAGAAGCGATCTGTACATGCCTACTCAGTGCTAGAATATTTTCAAAATATAGGCCTAAAACATGCTAAAAATCGATATTTTAGGTGCCCAAAGTCGATATCTTAAATTCAGGACCCCCCAAAAAACAAAAAAATCGATATTTTGGGGTCCCAGAAGTGATCTGTATATGCCTACTCCGTGTTAGATTATTTTCAATACATAGGCCCAAAACATACTGAAAATCGATCTTTTAGGTGCCTAAAAGTCGATATGTGGATGCATCTTCTGTACCAGTTTATATCTCAAATTCAGGCTCAAAACACCCAAAAACTCGATATTTTGGGGTCCCAGAAGCGATCTGTACTTGCCTACTCCGTGTTAGAGTATTTTCATAATACAGGCACAAAACAAGCTGAAAATCGATATTTTAGGTGACCAAAGTCAATATGTATATGCATCTTCTGCACCCGTTTATATCCCAAATTCAACTTCAAAACACCCGAAAATTCGATATTTTTGGGTCCCAGAAGCGATCTGTACATGCCTACTCAGTGCTGGAATGGTTTCAAAATATAGGCTTAAAACATGCTAAAAATCGATATTTTAAGTGTCCAAAGTCGATATGTGCATGCATCATCTGTACCCTTTTATATCTCAAATTCAAGCTCAAAACACCCGAAAATTAGATAATTTTGGGTCCCAGAAGCGATCTGCACATGCCTACTCAGATACAAGCCCAAAACATGCTGAAAATCGATATTTTATGTGCCCAAAGTCAACATGTGTATGCAACTTCTGCACTCATTTATATATCGAATTCAACCTCAAAACACCCGAAAATTCGATAATTTTGGGTCCCAGAAGCGATCTGTACATATCTAGTCAGTGCTAGAATGTTTTCAAAATATAGGCTCAAAACATGATAAAAATCGATATTTTAAGTGTCCAAAGTCGATATGTGCATGCATCTTCTGTACCCGTATATATCTCAAATTCAGGCTCAAAACACCCGAAAATTCGGTATTTTGGGGTCCCTGAAGCGAACTGTACATCCCTACTCCTAGTTAGAATGTTTTCAAGATACAGACCCAAAACATGCTCAAAATCGATATTTTAGGTGCCCAAAAGTCGATATGTGCATGCATCTTCTGCACTCGTTTATATCTCAAATTCAACCTCAAAACACCCGAAAATTCGATAATTTTGGGTCCCAGAAGCGATCTGTACATGCCTACTCAGTGCTAAAATATTTTCAAAATATAGGCCCAAAACATGCTAAATATCGATATTTTAGGTGCCCAAAGTCGATATCTTAAATTCAGGACCCCCCAAAAAACAAAAATTCGATATTTTGGGGTCCCAGAAGCGATCTGCACATGCCTACTTAGTGCTAGAATATTTTCAAAATATAGGCCCAAAACATGCTAAAAATCTATATTTTAGGTGCCCAAAGTCGATATCTCAAATTCAGGCCCAAAACACCCGAAAATTCGATATTTTGGGGTCCCAGAAGCGAACTGTCCATGCCTACTCCGTGTTAGAGTATTTTCAAAATACAGGCCCCAAAACATGCTGAAAATCGATATTTTAGGTGCCCAAAGTCAACATGTGTATGCATCTTCTGCACTCGTTTATATCTCAAATTCAACCTCAAAACACCCGAAAATTCGATAATTTTGGGTCCCAGAAGCGATCTGTACATGTCTAGTCAGTGCTAGAATGTTTTCAAAATATAGGCTCCAAACATGCTAGAAATCGATATTTTAAGTGTCCATATGTGCATGCATCTTCTGTATCCGTTTACATCTCAAATTCAGGTTCAAAACAGCCGAAAATTCGATATTTTTGGGTCCCAGAAGCGATCTGTACATGCCTACTCAGATACATGCCCAAAACATGCTGAAAATCGATATTTTAGGTGCCCAAAGTCAACATGTGTATGCATCTTCTGCACTCGTTTATATCTCAAATTCAACCTCAAAACACCCGAAATTTCTATAATTTTGGGTCCCAGAAGCGATCTGTACATGTCTAGTCAGTGCTAGAATGTTTTCAAAATATAGGCACAAAACATGCTAAAAATCGATATTTTAAGTGTCCAAAGTCGATATGTGCATGCATTTTCTGTACCCGTTTATATATCAAATTCAGGCTCAAAACACCCAAAAATTCGATATTTTTTGGTCCCAGAATCGATCTGTACATGCCTACTCCTAGTTAGTGTATTTTCAAAATACAGGCCCAAAACATGCTGAAAATCGATATTTTAGGTGCCCAAAGTCAATATGTGCATGCATCTTCTGTACCCGTTTATATCTCAAATTCAGGACCCCAAATAACCCAAAAAAACGATATTTTTGGGTCCCAGAAGCGATCTGTACATGCCTACTCCGTGTTAGTGTATTTTCAATATACAGGCCCAAAACATACTGAAAATCGATCTTTTAGTTGCCTAAAAAATCGATATGTGCATGCATCTTCTGTACCCTTTTATATCTCAAATTCTGGCTCAAAACACCCGAAAATTCGATATTTTGGGGTCCCAGAAGCAATCTGTACTTGCCTACTCCGTGTTAGAGTATTTTCAAAATACAAGCCCAAAACAAGCTGAAAATCGATATTTTAGGTGCCCAAAGTCGATATCTCAAATTCAGGTCCAAAACCCCCAAAAATTCGATATTTTGGGGTCCCAGAAGCGATCTGTACATGCCTACTCCGTGTTAGAGTATTTTCACTATACAGGCCCAAAACATACTGAAAATCGATCTTTTAGGTGCCCAAAAGTCGATATGTGGATGCATCTTCTGTACTCGTTTATATCTCAATTTCAGGCTCCAAACTCCCGAAAATTCGATATTTTGGGGTCCCAGAAGCGATCTGTACTTGCCTACTCCGTGTTAGAGTATTTTCAAAATACAGGCCCAAAGCAAGCTGAAAATCGATATTTTAGGTGACCAAAGTCAATATGTGTATGCATCTTCTGCACCCGTTTATATCCCAAATTCAACCTCAAAACACCCAAAAATTCGATATTTTTGGGTCCCAGAAGCGATCTGTACATGCCTACTCAGTGCTAGAATGTTTTCAAAATAAAGGCTCAAAACGTGCTAAAAATCGATATTTTAAGTGTCCAAACTCGATATGTGCATGCATCTTCTGTACCCGTTTATATCTCAAATTCAGGCTCCAAACACCCGAAAATTCGATATTTTGGGGTCCCAGAAGCGATGTGTACATGCCTACTCAGATGCAGGCCCAAAACATGATGAAGTCCGATTTTTTAGGTTCCCAAATTCAACATGTGTATGCTTCCTCTGCACCCGTTTATATCCCAAATTCAACCTCAAAACACCCGAAAATTCGATATTTTGATGTCCCACAAGTGATCTGTACATGCCTACTGAGTACTAGAATATTTTCAAGATACAGACCCAAAACATGCTCAAAATCGATATTTTAGGTGCACAAAAGTCGATATGTGCATGCATCTTCTGCACTCGTTTACATCTCAAATTAAACCTCAAAACACCCGAAAATTCGATAATTTTGGGTCCCAGAAGCGATCTGTACATGCCTACTCAGTGCTAGAATATTTTCAAAATATAGGCCCAAAACATGCTAAAAATCGATATTTTAGGTGCCCAAAGTCGATATCTTAAATTCAGGACCCCCCAAAAAACAAAAATTCGATATTTTGGGGTCCCAGAAGTGATCTGTATATGCCTACTCCCTGTTAGATTATTTTCAATATATAGGCCCAAAACATACTGAAAATCGATCTTTTAGGTGCCCAAAAGTCGATATGTGGATGCATCTTCTGTACCAGTTTATATCTCAAATTCAGGCTCAAAATACCCGAAAATTCAAAATTTTGGGGTCCCAGAAGCGATCTTTACTTGCCTACTCCGTGTTAGAGTATTTTCAAGATACAGGCCCAAAACAAGCTGAAAATCGATATTTTAGGTGACCAAAGTCAATATGTGTATGCATATTCTGCACTCGTTTATATCCCAAATTCAACTTCAAAACACCCGAAAATTCGATATTTTGGGGTCCCAGAAGCGATCTGTACATGCCTACTTAGTGCTAGAATATTTTCAAAATATAGGCCCAAAACATGCTAAAAATCTATATTTTAGGTGCCCAAAGTCGATATCTCAAATTCAGGCCCAAAACACCCGAAAATTCGATATTTTGGGGTCCCAGAAGCGAACTGTCCATGCCTACTCCGTGTTAGAGTATTTTCAAATTACAGGCCCCAAAACATGCTGAAAATCGATATTTTAGGTGCCCAAAGTCAACATGTGTATGCATCTTCTGCACTCGTTTATATCTCAAATTCAACCTCAAAACACCCGAAAATTCGATAATTTTGGGTCCCAGAAGCGATTTGTACATGTCTAGTCAGTGCTAGAATGTTTTCAAAATATAGGCTCAAAACATGCTAGAAATCGATATTTTAAGTGTCCATATGTGCATGCATCTTCTGTATCCGTTTATATCTCAAATTCAGGTTCAAAACAGCCGAAAATTCGATATTTTTGGGTCCCAGAAGCGATCTGTACATGCCTACTCAGATACATGCCCAAAACATGCTGAAAATCGATATTTTAGGTGCCCAAAGTCAACATGAGTATGCATCTTCTGCACTCGTTTATATCTCAAATTCAACCTCAAAACACCCGAAATTTCGATAATTTTGGGTCCCAGAAGCGATCTGTACATGTCTAGTTAGTGCTTGAATGTTTTCAAAATATAGGCTCAAAACATGCTAAAAATCGATATTTTAAGTGTCCAAAGTCGATATGTGCATGCATTTTCTGTACCCGTTTATATCTCAAATTCAGGCTCAAAACACCCAAAAATTCGATATTTTTGGGTCCCAGAAGCGATCTGTACATGCCTACTCCTAGTTAGTGTATTTTCAAAATACAGGCCCAAAACATGCTGAAAATCGATATTTTAGGTGCCCAAAGTCAATATGTGCATGCATCTTCTGTACCCGTTTATATCTCAAATTCAGGACCCCAAATAACCCAAAAAATCGATATTTTTGGGTTCCAGAAGCGATCTGTACATGCCTACTCCGTGTTAGTGTATTTTCAATATACAGGCCCAAAACATACTGAAAATCGATTTTTTAGTTGCCCAAAAGTCGATATGTGCATGCATCTTCTGTACCCTTTTATATCTCAAATTCTGGCTCAATACACCCGAAAATTCGATATTTGGGGGTCCCATAAGCGATCTGTACATGCCTACTTAGTGCTAGAATATTTTCAAAATATAGGCCCAAAACATGCTAAAAATCTATATTTTAGTTGCCCAAAGTCGATATCTCAAATTCAGGCCCAAAACACCCGAAAATTCGATATTTCGGGGTCCCAGAAGCGAACTGTCCATGCCTACTCCGTGTTAGAGTATTTTCAAAATATAGGCCCCAAAACATGCTGAAAATCGATATTTTAGGTGCCCAAAGTCAACATGTGTATGCATCTTCTGCACTCGTTTATATCTCAAATTCAACCTCAAAACACCCGAAAATTCGATTATTTTGGGTCCCAGAAGCGATTTGTACATGTCTAGTCAGTGCTAGAATGTTTTCAAAATATAGGCTCAAAACATGCTAGAAATCGATATTTTAAGTGTCCATATGTGCATGCATCTTCTGTATCCGTTTATATCTCAAATTCTGGTTCAAAACAGCCGAAAATTCAATATTTTGGGGTCCCAGAAGCAATCTGTACTTGCCTACTCCGTGTTAGAGTATTTTCAAAATACAAGCCCAAAACAAGCTGAAAATCGATATTTTAGGTGCCCAAAGTCGATATCTCAAATTCAGTTCCAAAACACCCAAAAATTCGATATTTTGGGGTCCCAGAAGCGATCTGTACATGCCTACTCCGTGTTAGAGTATTTTCAATATACAGGCCCAAAACATACTGAAAATCGATCTTTTAGGTGTCCAAAAGTCGATATGTGGATGCATCTTCTGTACTCGTTTATATCTCAAATTCAGGCTCCAAACACCCGAAAATTCGATATTTTGGGGTCCCAGAAGCGATCTGTACTTGCCTACTCCGTGTTAGAGTATTTTCAAAATACAGGTCCAAAGCAAGCTGAAAATCGATATTTTAGGTGACCAAAGTCAATATATGTATGCATCTTCTGCACCCGTTTATATCCCAAATTCAACCTCAAAACACCCGAAAATTCGATATTTTTGGGTCCCAGAAGCGATCTGTACATGCCTACTCAGTGCTAGAATGTTTTCAAAATAAAGGCTCAAAACGTGCAAAAAATCAATATTTTAAGTGTCGGAAGTCGATATGTGCATGCATCTTCTGTACCCGTTTATATCTCAAATTCAGGCTCCAAACAACCGAAAATTCGATATTTTGGGGTCCCAGAAGCGATCTGTACATGCCTACTCAGATGCAGGCCAAAAACATGCTGAAGTCCGATTTTTTAGGTTCCCAAATTCAACATGTGTATGCATCTTCTGCACCCGTTTATATCCCAAATTCAACCTCAAAACACCCGAAAATTCGATATTTTGGGGTCCCAGATGTGATCTGTACATGTTTACTTAGTACTAGAATATTTTCAAAATATAGGCCCAAAACATACTGAAAATCGATCTATTAGGTGCCCAAAAGTCGATATGTGCATGCATCTTCTGTACCCGTTTATATCTCAAATTCAGGCTCCAAACACCCGAAAATTCGATATTTTGGGGTCCCAGATGCGATCTGTACATGCCTACTCAGATGCAGGCCCAAAACATGCTGAAGTCCGATTTTTTAGGTTCCCAAATACAACATGTGTATGCATCTTCTGCACTCGTTTATATCTCAAATTCAACCTCGAAACACCCGAAAATTAGATAATTTTGGGTCCCAGAAGCGATCTGTACATGTCTAGTCAGTGCTAGAATATTTTCGAAATATAGGTTCAAAACATGCTAAAAATCGATATATTAAGTGTCCAAAGTCGATATGTGCATGCATCTTCTGTACCCGTTTATATCTCAAATTCAGGCTCAAAACACCCGAAAATTCGGTATTTTTGGGTCCAAGAAGCGATCTGTACATCCCTACTCCTAGTTAGAATGTTTTCAAGATACAGACCCAAAACATGCTCAAAATCGATATTTTAGGTGCCCAAAAGTCGATATGAGCATGCATCTTCTGTACCCGCTTATATCTCAAATTCAGGCTCAAAACACCCGAAAATTCGATATTTTGGGGTCCCAGAAGCGATCTGTACATGTCTACTCAGTGCTAGAATATTTTCAAAATATAGGCCCAAAACATGCTAAAAATCGATATTTAAGGTGCCCAAAGTCGATATCTCAAATTCAGACCCAAAACACCCAAAAATTCGATATTTTGGGGTCCCAGAAGCGATCTGTACATGCCTACTCCGTGTTAGAGTATTTTCAATATACAGGCCATAAAACATACTGAAAATCGATCTTTTAGGTGCCCAAAAGTCTATATGTGGATGCATCTTCTACACCCGTTTATATCTCAAATTCAGGCTCAAAAAACCCGAAAATTCGATATTTTGGGGTCCCAGAAGCGATCTGTACTTGCCTACTCCGTGTTAGAGTATTTTCAAAATACAGGCCCAAAGCAAGCTGAAAATCGATATTTTAGGTGATCAAAGTCAATATGTGTATGCATCTTCTGCACCCGTTTATATCCCAAATTCAACCTCAAAACACCCGAAAATTCGATATTTTTGGGTCCCAGAAGCGATCTGTACATGCCTACTCAGTGCTAGAATGTTTTCAAAGTATAGGCTCAAAACATGCTATAAATCGATATTTTAAGTGTCCAAAGGCGATAAGTGCATGCATCATCTGTACCCATTTATATCTCAAATTCAGGCTCAAAACACCCGAAAATTCGATATTTTGGGGTCCCAGAAGCGATCTGTACATGCCTACTTAGTGCTAGAATATTTTCAAAATATAGGCCCAAAACATGCTAAAAATCGATATTTTATGTACCCAAAGTCGATATCTCAAATTCAGGCCCAAAACACCATAAAATTTGATATTTTGGGGTCCCAGAAGCGAACTATACATGCCTACTCCGTGTTAGAGTATTTTCAAAATACAGGCCCAAAACATACTGAAAATCGATCTTTTAGGTGCCCAAAAGTCGATATGTGCATGCATCATCTGTACCCGTTTATATCTCAAATTTAGGCTCTAAACACCCGAAAATTCGATATTTTGGGGTCCCAGAAGCGATCTGTACATACCTACTCAGATGCAGGCCCAAAACATGCTGAAAATCGATATTTTAGGTGCCCAAAGTCAACATGTGTATGCATCTTCTGCACTCGTTTATATCTCAAATTCAACCTCAAAACACCCGATAATTCGATAATTTTGGGACCCAGAAGCGATTGGTACATGTCTAGTCAGTGCTAGAATGTTTTCAAAATATAGGCTCAAAACATGCTAAATATCGATATTTTAAGTGTCCAAAGTCGATATGTGCGTGCATCTTCAGTACCCGTTTATATCTCAAATTCAGGCTCAAAACATCCGAAAATTCGATATTTTTGGGTCCCAGAAGCGATCTGTAAATGCCTACTCCTAGTTAGAGTATTTTCAAAATACAGGCCCAAAACATGCTGAAAATCGATATTTTAGGTGCCCAAAGTCTATATGTGCATGCATCTTCTGTACCCGTTTATATTTCAAATTCAGGCTCAAAACACCCGAACATTCGGTATTTTTGGGTCCGAGAAGCGATCTGTACATCCCTACTCCTAGTTAGAATGTTTTCAAGATACAGACCCAAAACATGCTCAAAAAAAAATATTTCAGGTGCCCAAAAGTCGATATGTGCATGCATCTTCTGTACCCGTTTATATCTCAAATTCAGGCTCAAAACACCCGAAAATTCGATATTTTTTGGTCCCAGAAGCGATCTGTACATGCCTACTCAGTGCTAGAGTATTTTCAAAATATAGGCCCAAAACATGCTAAAAATCGATATTTTTGGAACCCAAAGTCGATATCTCAAATTCAGGCCCAAAACACCCAAAACTTCGATATTTTGGGGTCCCAGAAGCGATCTGTACATGCCTACTCCGTGTTAGAGTATTTTCAATATACAGGCCCAAAACATACTGAAAATCGATCTTTTAGGTGCCCAAAAGTCGATATGTGGATGCATCTTCTGTACCCGTTTATATCTCAAATTCAGGCTCAAAACACCCGAAAATTCGATATTTTGGGGTCCCAGAAGCGATCTGTAATTGCCTACTCCGTGTTAGAGTATTTTCAAATTACAGGCCCAAAAAAGCTGAAAATCGATATTTTAGGTGACCAAAGTCAATAAGTGTATACATCTTCTGCACCCGTTTATATCCCAAATTTAACCTCAAAACACCCGAAAATTCGATATTTTTGGGTCCCAGAAGCGATCTGTACATGCCTACTCAGTGCTAGAATGTTTTCAAAATATTGGCCCAAAACAAGCTAAAAATCGATATTTTAGGTGCCCAAAGTCGATATCTCAAATTCAGTCCCAAAACACACGAAAATTCGATATTTTGGGGTCCCAGAAGCGAACTGTACATGCCTACTCCGTGTTAGAGTATTTTCAAAATACAGGCCAAAAACATACTGAAAATCGATCTTTTATGTGCCCAAAATTTGATATGTGCGTGCATCATCTGCACTCGTTTATATCTCAAATTCAACCTCAAAACACCCGAAAATTCGATAATTTTGGGCCCCAGAAGCGATCTGTACATGTCTAGTCAGTGCTAGATGTTTTCAAAATATAGGCTCAAAACATGCTAATAATCGATATTTTAAGTGTCCAAAGTCGATCTGTGCATGCATCTTCTGTACCCGTTTATATCTCAAATTCAGGCTAAAAACACTCGAAAATTCGATATTTTTGGGTCCAAGAAGCGATTTGTACATGCCTACTCCTAGTTAGAGTATTTTCAAAATACATGTCCAAAACATGCTGAAAATCGATATTTTGGTGCCCAAAGTCAATATGTGCATGCATCTTCTATACCCGTTTATATCTCAAATTCAGGCTCAAAACACCCGAAAATTTGATATTTTGGGGTCTCAGAAGTGATCTGTACATGCCTACTTAGTGCTAGAATATTTTCAAAATATAGGCCCAAAACATGCTAAAAATCGATATTTTAGGTGCCCAAAGTCGATATCTCAAATTCAGGCCCAAAACACCCGAAAATTCGATATATTTGGGTCCCAGAAGCGAACTGTACGTGCCTACTCTATGTTAGAGTATTTTCAAAATACAGGCCAAAACATACTGAAAATCGATTTTTTATGTGCCCAAAAGTCGATATGTGCATGCATCTTCTATACCCGTTTATATCTCAAATTCAGGTTCCAAACACCCGAAAATTCGATATTTTGGGGTACCAGAAGCGATCTGTACATGCCTACTCAGATGCAGGCCCAAAACATGCTGAAAATTGATATTTTAGGTGCCCAAAGTCAACATGTGTTTGCATCTTCTGCACTCGTTTATATCTCAAATTCAACCTCAAAACTCCCGAAAATTCGATAATTGTGGGTCCCAGAAGCGATCTGTACATGTCTAGTCAGTGCTAGAATGTTTTCAAAATATAGGCTCAAAACATGCTAAAAATCGATATTTTAGGTGCCCAAAGTCGACATCTCAAATTCAGGCCCAAAACACCCAAAAATTAGATATTTTGGGGTCCCAGAAGCGATCTGTACATGCCTACTCCGTGTTAGAGTATTTTCAATATACAGGCCCATAACACACTGAAAATCGATCTTTTAGGTGCCCAAAAGTCGATATGTGCAAGCATCTTCTGTACTCGTTTATATCTCAAATTCAGGCTCCAAACACCCGAAAATTCGATATTTTGGGGTCCCAGAAGCGATCTGTACTTGCCTACTCCGTGTTAGAATATTTTAAAAATGCAGGCCCAAAACAAGCTGAAAATCAATATATTTGGTGACCAAAGTCAATAAGTGTATGCATCTTCTGCCCCAGTTTATATCCCAAATTCAATCTCAAAACACCCGAAAATTCGATATTTTTGGGTCCCAGAAGCGATCTGTACTTGCCTACTCAGTGCTAGAATTTTTTCAAAATATAGGCTCAAAACATGCTAAAAATCGATATTTTAAGTGTCCAAAGTCGATATGTGCATGCATCATCTGTACCCGTTTATATCTCAAATTCAGGCTCAAAACACCCGAAAATTCGATATTTTGGGGTCCCAGAAGTGAACTGTACATGCCTTTTTAGTGCTGCTAGTTAGAATGTTTTCAAGATACATACCCAAAAGATGCTCAAAATCGATATTTTAGGTGCCTAAAAGTCGATATGTGCATGCATCTTCTGTACCCGTTTATATCTCAAATTCAGGCTCAAAACACCCGAAAATTCGATATTTTGGGGTCCCAGAAGCGATCTGTACATGCCTACTCAGTGCTAGAATATTTTCAAAATATAGGCCCAAAACATGCTAAAAATCGATATTTTAGGTGCCCAAATTCGATATCTCAAATTTAGGCCCAAAACACCCAAAAATTCGATATTTTGGGGTCCCAGAAGCGATCTGTACATGCCTACTCCGTGTTAGAGTATTTTCAATATACAGGCCCATAACATACTGAAAATCGATCTTTTTGGTGCCCAAAAGTCGATATTTGCATGCATCTTCTGTTCCCGTTTATATTTCAAATTCAGGCTCAAAACACCCGAAAATTCGATATTTTGGGGTCCCAGAAGCGATCTGTACATGCCTATTTAGTGCTAGAATTTTTTCAAAATAAAGGCTCAAAACATGCTAAAAATCGATATTTATGTGTCCAAAGTCGATATGTGCATGCATCATCTGTACCCGTTTATATCTCAAATTAAGGCTCAAAACACCCGAAAATTCGATATTTTGGGGTCCCAGAAGTGATCTGTACATGCCTTTTTAGTGCTGCTAGTTAGAATGTTTTCAAGATACATACCCAAAAGATGCTCAAAATCGATATTTTAGGTGCCTAAAAGTCGATATGTGCATGCATCTTCTGTACCCGTTTATATCTCAAATTCAGGCTCAAAACACCCGAAAATTCGATATTTTGGGGTCCCAGAAGCGATCTGTACATGCCTACTCAGTGCTAGAATATTTTCAAAATATAGGCCCAAAACATGCTAAAAATCGATATTTTAGGTGCCCAAATTCGATATCTCAAATTCGGGTCCAAAACACCCATAAATTCGATATTTTGGGGTCCCAGAAGCGATCTGTACATGCCTACTCCGTGTTAGAGTATTTTCAATATACAGGCCCATAACGTACTGAAAATCGATCTCTTTGGTGCCCAAAAGTCGATATTTGCATGCATCTTCTGTTCCCGTTTATATTTCAAATTCAGGCTCAAAACACCCAAAACTTCGATATTTTGGGGTCCCAGAAGCGATCTGTACTTGCCTACTCCGTGTTAGAGTATTTTCAAAATTCAGGCCCAAAACAAGCTGAAAATCGATATATTAGGTGACCAAAGTCAATATGTGTATGTATCTTCTGCACCAGTTTATATCCCAAATTCAACCTAAAAACACCCGAAAATTCGATATTTTTGGGTCCCATAAGCGATCTGTACATGCCTACTCAGTGCTAGAATTTTTTTCAAAATAAAGGCTCAAAACATGCTAAAAATCGATATTTATGTGTCGAAAGTCGATATGTGCATGCATCATCTGTACCCGTTTATATCTCAAATTAAGGCTCAAAACACCCGAAAATTCGATATTTTGGGGTCCCAGAAGTGATCTGTACATGCCTACTTAGTGCTAGAATATTTTCAAAATATAGGCATAAAACATGCTAGAAATCGATATTTTACGTGCCCAAAGTCGATATCTCAAATTCAGGCCCAAAACACTCGAAAATTCAATATTTTGTGGGCACAGAAGCGAACTGTACATGCCTAATCCATGTTAGAGAATTTTCAAAATACAGGCCCAAAACATACTGAAAATCGATCTTTTATGTGCCCAAAAGTCTATATGTAAATGCATCTTCTGTACCCGTTTATATCTCAAATCCAGGCTCCAAACACCCGAAAATTCGATATTTTTGGGTCGCAGAAGCGATCTGTACATGCCTACTCAGTGCTAGATTTTTTTCAAAATATAGGCCCAAAGCATGCTAAAAATCGATATTTTAGGTGCCCAAAGTCGATATCTCAAATTCAGGCCCAAAACACCAGAAAATTCGATATTTTGGGGTCCCAGAAGCGAACTGTACATGCCTACACCGTGCTAGAGTATTTTCAAAATACAGGCCCAAAACATACTGAAAATCGATCTTTTATGTGCCCAAAAGTCGATATGTGCATGCATCTTCTGTACCCGTTTATATCTCAAATTCAGGCTCCGAACAACCGAAAATTCAATATTTTGGGGTCCCAGAAGCGATCTGTACATGCCTACTCAGATGAAGTCCCAAAACATGCTGAAAATCGATATTTTAGGTGCCCAAAGTCAACATGTGTATGCATCTTCTGCACTCGTTTATATCTCAAATTCAACCTCAAAACACCCGAAAATTCGATAATTTTGGGTCCCAGAAGCGATATGTACATGTCTAGTCAGTGCTAGAATGTTTTCAAAATACAGGCCCAAAACATGCTGAAAATCGATATTTCAGGTGCCCAAAGTCAATATGTGCATGCATCTTCTGTACCCGTTTATATCTCAAATTCAGGCTCAAAAAACCCGAAAATTCGGTATTTTTGGGTCCTAGAAGCGATCTGTACATCCCTACTCCTAGTTAGAATGTTTTCAAGATACAGACCCGAAATATGCTAAAAATCGATATTTTAGGTGCCCAAAAGTCGATATGTGCATGCATCTTATGTACCCGTTTTTATCTAAAATTCAGGCTCAAAACACCCGAAAATTCGATATTTTGGGGTCCCAGAAGTGATCTGTACATGCCTACTCAGTGCTAGAATATTTTCAAAATAAAGGCCCAAAACATGCTAAAAATCGATATTTTAGGTGCCCAAAGTCGACATCTCAAATTCAGGCCCAAAACACCCGAAAATTCGATATTTTGGGGTCCCAGAAGCAAACTGTACATGCCTACTCCGTGTTAGAATTTTTTCAAAATACAGGCCCAAAACCTTATGAAAATCGATCTTTTAGGTGCCCAAAAGTCGATATGTGCATGCATCTTATGTACCCGTTTTTATCTAAAATTCAGGCTCAAAACACCCGAAAATTCGATATTTTTGGGTCCCAGAAGCGATCTGTACATGCCTAGTCAGAACTAGAATTTTTTCAAAATATAGGCTTAAAAACATGCTAAAAATCGATATTTTAAGTGTCCAAAGTCGATATGTGCATTCATCATCTGTACCCGTTTATATCTCATATTCAGGCCCAAAACACCCGAAAATTCGATATTTAGGGGTCCCAGAAGCGAACTGTACATACCTACTCCGTGTTAGAGTATTTTCAAAATACAGGCCCAAAACATACTGAAAATCGATCTTTTAGGTGCCCAAAAGTCAATATGTGCATGCATCTTCTGTACCCGTTTATATCTCAAATTCAGGCTCCAAACACCCGAAAATTCGATATTTTGGGGTCCCAGAAGCGATCTGTACATGCCTACTCAGATGCAGGCCCAAAACATGCTGGAAATCGATATTTTAAGTGCCCAAAGTCAACATGTGTATGCATCTTCTGCACTCGTTTATATCTCAAATTCAACCTCAAAACACTCGAAAATTCGATATTTTTGGGGTCCCAGAAGCGATCTGTACATGCCTACTCAGTCCTAGAATATTTTCAAAATATAGGCCCAAAACATGCTAAAAATCGATATTTTAGGTGCCCAAAGTCGATATCTCAAATTCAGGCCCAAAACACCCAAAAATTCGATATTTTTTGGTCCCTGAAGCGATCTGTACATGCCTACTCCGTGTTAGAGTATTTTCAATATACAGGCCCAAAACATACTGAAAATCGATCTTTTAGGCGCCCAAAAGTCAATATGTGGATGCATCTTCTGTGCCCGTTTATATCACAAATTCAGGCTCAAAACACCCGAAAATTCGATATTTATGGGTCCCAGATGCGATCAGTACTTGCCTACTCCGTGTTAGAGTATTTTCAAAATACAGGCCCAAAACAAGCTGAAAATCGATATTTTAGGTGACAAAGTCAATATGTGTATGCATCTTCTGTACCCGTTTATAGTCCAAATTCACCCTCAAAACACCCGAAAATTCGATATTTTTGGGTCCCACAAGCGATCTGTACATGCCTACTCAGTGCTAGAATGTTTTCAAAATATAGGCTCAAAAAATGCTAAAAATCGGTATTTTAAGTGTCCAAAATCGATATGTCCATGCATCATCTGTACCCGTTCATATCTCAAATTCAGGCTCAAAACACCCGAAAATTCGATATTTTTGGGTCCCAGAATCGATCAGTACTTGCCTACTCCGTGTTAGAGTATTTTCAAAATACAGGCCCAAAACAAGCTGAAAATCGATATTTTAGGTGACAAAGTCAATATGTGTATGCATCTTCTGCACCCGTTTATAGTCCAAATTCACCCTCAAAACACCCTAAAATTCGATATTTTGGGGTCCCAGAAGCGATTTGTACATGCCTACTCAGTGCTAGAATGTTTTCAAAATATAGGCTCAAAACATGCTAAAAATCGATATTTTAAGTGTCCAAAGTCGATATGTGCATGCATCATCTGTACACGTTCATATCTCAAATTCAGGCTCAAAACATCCGAAAATTCGATATTTTGGGGTCCCAGAAGTGATCTGTACATGCCTACTTAGTGCTAGAATATTTTCAAAATATAGGCACAAAACATGCTAAAAATCGATATTTTAGGTGCCCGAAGTCGATATCTCAAATTCAGGCTTAAAATACCCGAAAATTCGATATTTTGGGGTCCCAGAAGCGAACTTTACATGCCTACTCCGTGTTAGAGTATTTTCAAAATACAGGCCCAAAACATACTGAAAATCGATCTTTTAGGTGCCCAAAAGTCGATATGTGCATGCATCTTCTGTACCCATTTATATCCCAAATTCAGGCTCCAAACACCCAAGAATTCGATATTTTGGGGTCCCAGAAGCGATCTGTACATGCCTACTCAGATGGAGGCCCAAAACATGCTGAAAATAGATATTTTAAGTGCCCAAAGTCAACATGTGTATGCATCTTCAGCACTCGTTTATATATCAAATTCAACCTCAAAACACTCGAAAATTCGATATTTTTGGGTCCCAGAAGCGATCTGTACATGCCTACTCAGTGCTAGAATTTTTTCAAAATATAGGCTCAAAACATGCTCAAAATCGATATTTTAAGTGTCCAAAGTCGATATGTGCATGCATCATCTGTACCCGTTCATATCTCAAATTTAGGCTCAAAACATCCGAAAATTCGATATTTTGGGGTCCCAGAAGTGATCTGTACATGCCTACTTAGTGCTAGAATATTTTCAAAATATAGGCACAAAACATGCTAAAAATCGATATTTTAGGTGCCCGAAGTCGATATCTCAAATTCAGGCCCAAAACACCCGAAAATTCGATATTTTGGGGTCCCAGAAGCGAACTTTACATGCCTACTCCGTGTTAGAGTATTTTCAAAATACAGGCCCAAAACATACTTAAAATCGATCTTTTAGGTGCCCAAAAGTCAATATGTGGATGCATCTTCTGTACTCGTTTATATCACAAATTCAGGCTCAAAACACCCGAAAATTCGATATTTTTGGGTCCCAGAATCGATCAGTACTTGCCTACTCCGTGTTAGAGTATTTTCAAAATACAGGCCCAAAACAAGCTGAAAATCGATATTTTAGGTGACAAAGTCAATATGTGTATGCATCTTCTGCACCCGTTTATAGTCCAAATTCACCCTCAAAACACCCTAAAATTCGATATTTTTGGGTCCCAGAAGCGATTTGTACATGCCTACTCAGTGCTAGAATGTTTTCAAAATATAGGCTCAAAACATGCTAAAAATCGATATTTTAAGTGTCCAAAGTCGATATGTGCATGCATCATCTGTACACGTTCATATCTCAAATTCAGGCTCAAAACATCCGAAAATTCGATATTTTGGGGTCCCAGAAGTGATCTGTACATGCCTACTTAGTGCTAGAATATTTTCAAAATATAGGCACAAAACATGCTAAAAATCGATATTTTAGGTGCCCGAAGTCGATATCTCAAATTCAGGCTTAAAACACCCGAAAATTCGATATTTTGGGGTCCCAGAAGCGAACTTTACATGCCTACTCCGTGTTAGAGTATTTTCAAAATACAGGCCCAAAACATACTGAAAATCGATCTTTTAGGTGCCCAAAAGTCGATATGTGCATGCATCTTCTGTACCCATTTATATCCCAAATTCAACCTCAAAACACCCGAAAATTCGATATTTCTGGGTCCCAGAAGCGATCTGTACATGCCTACTCAGTGCTAGTATTTTTTCAAAATATAGGCTCAAAACATGCTAAAAATCGATATTTTAAGTGTCCAAAGTCGATATGTGCATGCATCATCTGTACCCGTTTATATCTCAAATTCAGTCTCAAAACACCCGAAAATTCGATATTTGGGGTCCCAGAAGTGATTTGTACATGCCTACTTAGTGCTAGAATATTTTCAAAATATAGGCCCAAAACATGCTAAAAATCGATATTTTAGGTGCCCAAAGTCGATATCTCAAATTCAGTCCCAAAACACCCGAAAATTCGATATTTTGGGGTCCCAGAAGCGAACTGTACATGCCTACTCAGTGTTAGAGTATTTTTAAAATACAGGCCCAAAACATACTGAAAATCGATCTTTTAGGTGCCCAAAAGTCGATATGTGCATGCATCTTCTGTACCCATTTATATCTCAAATCCAGGCTACAAACACCTGAAAATTCATTATTTTGGGGTCCCAGAAGTGATCTGTACATGCCTACTTAGTGCTAGAATATTCTCAAAATATAGGCCCAAAACATGCTAAAAATCGATATTTTAGGTGCCCAAAGTCGATATCTCAAATTCAGGCCCAAAACACCCGAAAATTTGATATTTTGGGGTCCCAGAAGCGAACTGTACATGCCTACTCCGTGTTAGAGTATTTTCAAAATACAGGCCCAAAACATACTGAAAATCGATCTTTTAGGTGCACAAAAGTCGATATGTGCATGCATCTTCTGTACCCATTTATATCTCAAATTCAGGCTCCAAACACCCGAGAATTCGATATTTTGGGGTCCCAGAAGCGATCTGTACATGCCTACTCAGATGCAGGCCCAAAACATCCTGAAAATAGATATTTTAAGTGCCCAAAGTCAACATGTGTATGCATCTTCAGCACTCGTTTATATCTCAAATTCAACCTCAAAACACTCGAAAATTCGATAATTTTGGGTCCCAGAAGCGATCTGTACATGTCTAGTCAGTGCTAGAATGTTTTCAAAATATAGGCTAAAAACATGCTGAAAATCAATATTTTAGGTGCCAAAAGTCAATATGTGCATGCATCTTCTGTACCCGTTTATATCTCAAATTCAGGCTCAAAACACCCGAACATTCGGTATTTTTGGGTCCTTGAAGCGATCTGTACATCCCTACTCCTAGTTAGAATGTTTTCAAGATATAGACCCAAAACATGCTCAAAATCGATATTTTAGGTCCCCAAAAGTCGATATCTGCATGCATCTTCTGAGCCCGTTTTATCTTAAATTCAGGCTCAAAAACACCCTAAAATTCGATATTTTAGGGTCCCAGAAGCGATCTGATCTTGCCTATTCCGTGTTAGAGTATTTTCAAAATACAGGCCCAAAACAAGCTGAAAATCGATATAATATGTGACCAAAGTCAATATGTTTATGCATCTTCTGCACCTGTTTATATTCCAAATTCAACCTTAAAACACCCGAAAATTCGATATTTTTTGGTCCCAGAAGCGATCTGTACATGCCTACTCAGTGCTAGAATGTTTTCAAAATATAGGCTCAAAACATGCTAAAAATCGATATTTTAAGTGTCCAAATTCGATATGTACATGCATCATTTGTACCCGTTCATATCTCAAATTCAGGCTCAAAACACCCGAAAATTCGATATTTTGGGGTCCCAGAAGTGATATGTACATGCCTACTTAGTGCTAGAATATTTTTAAAATAAAGGCAGAAAACATGCTAAAAATCGATATTTTTGGTGCCCAAAGTCGATATCTCAAATTTAGGCCCAAAACACCCGAAAATTTGATATTTTGGGGTCCCAGAAGCGAACTGTACATGCCTACTCCGTGTTAGAGTATTTTCAAAATACAGGCCCAAAACATACTGAAAATCGATCTTTAAGGTGCCCAAAAGTCGATATACGCATGCATCTTCTGTACCCGTTTATATCCCAAATTCAACCTCAAAACACCCGAAAATTCGATATTTTTGGGTCCCAGAAGCGATCTGTACATGCCTACTCAGTGCTAGAATTTTTTCAATATATAGGCTCAAAATATGCTAAAAATCGATATTTTAAGTATCCAAAGTCGATATGTACATGCATCATTTGTACCCGTTCATATCTCAAATTCAGGCTCAAAACTCCCGAAAATTCGATATTTTGGGGTCCCAGAAGTGATCTGTACATGCCTACTTAGTGCTAGAATATTTTCAAAATATAGGCACAAAACATGCTAAAAATCGATATTTTTGGTGCCCAAAGTCGATATCTCGAATTCAGGCCCAAAACACCCGAAAATTCGATATTTTGGGGTCCCTGAAGCGAACTGTACATGCTTACTCCGTGTTAGAGTATTTTCAAAATACAGGCCCAAAACATACTGAAAATCGATCTTTAAGGTGCCCAAAAGTCGATATGCGCATGCATCTTCTGTACCCGTTTATATCCCAAATTCAACCTCAAAACACCCGAAAATTCGATATTTTTGGGTCCCAGAAGCGATCTGTACATGCCTACTCAGTGCTAGAATTTTTTCAAAATATAGGATCAAAACATGCTCAAAATCGATATTTTAAGTGTCCAAAGTCGATATGTGCATGCATCATCTGTACCCGTTTATATCTCAAATTCAGGCCCAAAACACCCGAAAATTCGATATTTTGGGGTCCCAGAAGCGAACTGTACATACCTACTCCGTGTTAGAGTATTTTCAAAATACAGGCCCAAAACATACTGAAAATCGATCTTTTAGGTGCCCAAAAGTCAATATGTGCATGCATCTTCTGTACCCGTTTATATCTCAAATTCAGGCTCCAAACACCCGAAAATTCGATATTTTGGGGTCCCAGAAGCGATCTGTACATACCTACTCCGTGTTAGAGTATTTTCAAAATACAGGCCCGAAACATACTGAAAATCGATCTTTTAGGTGCCCAAAAGTCAATATGTGCATTCATCTTCTGTACCCGTTTATATCTCAAATTCAGGCTCCAAACACCCGAGAATTCGATATTTTGGGGTTGCAGAAGTGATCTGTACATGCCTACTTAGTGCTTGAATATTTTCAAAATATAGGCCCAAAACATGCTAAAAATCGATATTTTAGGTGCCCAAAGTCGATATCTCAAATTCAGTCCCAAAACACCCGAAAATTCGATATTTTGGGGTCCCAGAAGCAAACTGTACATGCCTACTCCGTGTTAGAGTATTTTCAAAATACAGGCCCAAAACATACTGAAAATCGATCTTTTAGGTGCCCAAAAGTCAATATGTGGATGCATCTTCTGTACCCGTTTATATCACAAATTCAGGCTCAAAACAACCGAAAATTCGATATTTTTGGGTCCCAGAAGCGATCTGTACATGCCTACTCAGTGCTAGAATGTTTTCAAAAAATAGGTTCAAAACATGCTAAAAATCAATATTTTAAGTGTCCAAAGTCGATATGTGCATGCATCATCTGTACCCGTTCATATCTCAAATTCAGGCTCAAAACATCCGAAAATTCGATATTTTGGGGTCCCAGAAGTGATCTGTACATGCCTACTTAGTGCTAGAATATTTTCAAAATATAGGCACAAAACATGCTAAAAATCGATATTTTAGGTGCCCGAAGTCGATATCTCAAATTCAGGCCCAAAACACCCGAAAATTCGATATTTTGGGGTCCCAGAAGCGAACTTTACATGCCTACTCCGTGTTAGAGTATTTTCAAAATACAGGCCGAAAACATACTGAAAATCGATCTTTTAGGTGCCCAAAAGTCGATATGTGCATTCATCTTCTGTACACATTTATATCCCAAATTCAACCTCAAAACACCCGAAAATTCGATATTTTTGGGTCCCAGAAGCGATCTGTACATGCCTACTCATTGCTAGAATTTTTTCAAAATATAGGCTCAAAACATGCTAAAAATCGATATTTTAAGTGTCCAAAGTCGATATGTGCATGCATCATCTGTACCCGTTTATATCTCAAATTCAGGCTCAAAACACCCGAAAATTCGATATTTTGGGGTCCCAGAAGTGATCTGTACATGCCTACTTAGTGCTAGAATATTTTCAAAATATAGGCCCAAAACATGCTAAAAATCGATATTTTAGGTGCCCAAAGTCGATATCTCAAATTCAGTCCCAAAACACCCGAAAATTCGATATTTTGGGGTCCCAGAAGCGAACTGTACATGCCTACTCCGTGTTAGAGTATTTTCAAAATACAGGCCCAAAACATACTGAAAATCGATCTTTTAGGTGCCCAAAAGTCGATATGTGCATGCATCTTCTGTACCCATTTATATCTCAAATCCAGACTCCAAACACCTGAAAATTCATTATTTTGGGGTCCCAGAAGTGATCTGTACATGCTTACTTAGTGCTAGAATATTCTCAAAATATAGGCCCAAAACAAGCTAAAAATCGATATTTTAGGTGCCCAAAGTCGATATCTCAAATTCAGGCCCAAAACACCCGAAAATTCGATATTTTGGGGTCCCAGAAGCGAACTGTACATGCCTACTCCGTGTTAGAGTATTTTCAAAATACAGGCCCAAAACATACTGAAAATCGATCTTTTAGGTGCACAAAAGTCGATATGTGCATGCATCTTCTGTACCCATTTATATCTCAAATTCAGGCTCCAAACACCCGAGAATTCGATATTTTGGGGTCCCAGAAGCGATCTGTACATGCCTACTCAGATGCAGGCCCAAAACATCCTGAAAATAGATATTTTAAGTGCCCAAAGTCAACATGTGTATGCATCTTCAGCACTCGTTTATATCTCAAATTCAACCTCAAAACACTCGAAAATTCGATAATTTTGGGTCCCAGAAGCGATCTGTACATGTCTAGTCAGTGCTAGAATGTTTTCAAAATATAGGATAAAAACATGCTGAAAATCGATATTTTAGGTGCCAAAAGTCAATATGTGCATGCATCTTCTGTACCCGTTTATATCTCAAATTCAGGCTCAAAATACCCGAACATTCGGTATTTTTGGGTCCTTGAAGCGATCTGTACATCCTTACTCCTAGTTAGAATGTTTTCAAGATATAGACCCAAAACATGCTCAAAATCGATATTTTAGGTCCCCAAAAGTCGATATGTGCATGCATCTTCTGAGCCCGTTTATATCTTAAATTCAGGCTCAAAAACACCCGAAAATTCGATATTTTGGGGTCCCAGAAGCGATCTGAACTTGCCTACTCCGTGTTAGAGTATTTTCAAAATACAGGCCCAAAACAAGCTGAAAATCGATATATTATGTGACCAAAGTCAATATGTTTATGCATCTTCTGCACCTGTTTATATTCCAAATTCAACCTCAAAACACCCGAAAATTCGATATTTTTGGGTCCCAGAAGCGATCTGTACATGCCTACTCAGTGCTAGAATGTTTTAAAAATATAGGCTCAAAACATGCTAAAAATCGATATTTTAAGTGTCCAAATTCGATATGTACATGCATCATTTGTACCCGTTCATATCTCAAATTCAGGCTCAAAACACCCGAAAATTCGATATTTTGGGGTCCCAGAAGTGATCTGTACATGCCTACTTAGTGCTAGAATATTTTTAAAATAAAGGCAGAAAACATGCTAAAAATCGATATTTTTGGTGCCCAAAGTCGATATCTCAAATTTAGGCCCAAAACACCCGAAAATTCGATATTTTGGGGTCCCAGAAGCGAACTGTACATGCCTACTCCGTGTTAGAGTATTTTCAAAATACAGGCCCAAAACATACTGAAAATCGATCTTTAAGGTGCCCAAAAGTCGATATGCGCATGCATCTTCTGTACCCGTTTATATCCCAAATTCAACCTCAAAACACCCGAAAATTCGATATTTTTGGGTCCCAGAAGCGATCTGTACATGCCTACTCAGTGCTAGAATTTTTTCAATATATAGGCTCAAAACATACTGAAAATCGATCTTTAAGGTGCCCAAAAGTCGATATGCGCATGCATCTTCTGTACCCGTTTATATCCCAAATTCAACCTCAAAACACCCGAAAATTCGATATTTTTGGGTCCCAGAAGCGATCTGTACATGCCTACTCATTGCTAGAATTTTTTCAAAATATAGGCTCAAAACATACTCAAAATCGATATTTTAAGTGTCCAAAGTCGATATGTGCATGCATCATCTGTACCCGTTTATATCTCAAATTCAGGCCCAAAACACCCGAAAATTCGATATTTTGGGGTCCCAGAAGCGAACTGTACATACCTACTCCGTGTTAGAGTATTTTCAAAATACAGGCCCAAAACATACTGAAAATCGATCTTTTAGGTGCCCAAAAGTCAATATGTGCATGCATCTTCTGTACCCGTTTATATCTCAAATTCAGGCTCCAAACACCCGAAAATTCGATATTTTGGGGTCCCAGAAGCGATCTGTACATACCTACTCCGTGTTAGAGTATTTTCAAAATACAGGCCCAAAACATACTGAAAATCGATCTTTTAGGTGCCCAAAAGTCAATATGTGCATTCATCTTCTGTACCCGTTTATATCTCAAATTCAGGCTCCAAACACCCGAGAATTCCATATTTTGGGGTCCCAGAAGCGATCTGTACATGCCTACTCAGATGCAGGCCCAAAACATGCTGGAAATCGATATTTTAAGTGCTCTAAGTCAACATGTGCATGCATCTTCTGCACTCGTTTATATCTCAAATTCAACCTCAAAACACTCGAAAATTCGATAATTTTGGGTCCCAGAAGCGATCTGGACATGCCTACTCAGTGCTAGAATGTTTTCAAAATATAGGCTCAAAACATGCTAAAAATCGATATTTTAAGTGTCCAAAGTCGATATGTGCATGCATCATCTGAACCCGTTTATACCTCAAGTTCAGGCTCAAAACACCAGAAAATTCGGTATTTTTGGGTCCTAGAAGCGATCTGTACATCCCTACTCATAGTAAGAATGTTTTAAAGATACAGACCCAAAACATGCTCAAAATCGATATATTAGGTGCCCAAAATTCGATATGTGCATGCATCATCTGTACCCGTTTATATCTCAAATTCAGGCTCAAAACACCCGAAAATTCGATATTTTGGGGTCCCAGAAGTGATCTGTACATGCCTATTTAGTGCTAGAATATTTTCAAAATATACGCACAAAACATGCTAAAAATCGATATTTTTGGTGCCCAAAGTCGATATCTCAAATTCAGGCCCAAAACACCCGAAAATTCGATATTTTGGGGTCCCAGAAGCGAACTGTACATGCTTACTCCGTGTTAGAGTATTTTCAAAATACAGGCCCAAAACATACTGAAATTCGATCTTTAAGGTGCCCAAAAGTCGATATGCGCATGCATCTTCTGTACCCGTTTATATCCCAAATTCAACCTCAAAACACCCGAAAATTCGATATTTTTGGGTCCCAGAAACGATCTGTACATGCCTACTCAGTGCAAGAATTTTTTCAAAATATAGGCTCAAATCATGCTAAAAATTGATATTTTAAGTGTCCAAAGTCGATATGTGCATGCATCATCTGTACCCGTTTATATCTCAAATTCAGGCTCAAAACACCCGAAAATTCGATATTTTGGGGTCCCAGAAGCGAACTGTACATACCTACTACGTGTTAGAGTATTTTCAAAATACAGGCCCAAAACATACTGAAAATCGATCTTTTAGGTGCCAAAAAGTCAAAATGTGCATGCATCTTCTGTACCCGTTTATATCTCAAATTCAGGCTCCAAACACCCGAAAATTCGATATTTTGGGGTCCCAGAAGCGATCTGTACATACCTACTCCGTGTTAGAGTATTTTAAAAATACAGGCCCAAAACATACTGAAAATCGATCTTTTAGGTGCCCAAAAGTCAATATGTGCATTCATCTTCTGTACCCGTTTATATCTCAAATTCAGGCTCCAAACACCCGAGAATTCGATATTTTGGGGTCCCAGAAGCGTTCTGTTCATGCCTACTCAGATGCAGGCCCAAAACATGCTGAAAATCGATATTTTAAGTGCCCAAAGTCAACATGTGTATGCATCTCCTGCACTCGTTTATATCTCAAATTCAACCTCAAAACACTCGAAAATTCGATAATTTTGGGTCCCAGAAGCGATCTGGACATGCCTACTCAGTGCTAGAATTTTTTCAAAATATAGGTTCAAAACATGCTAAAAATCGATATTTTAAGTGTCCAAAGTCGTTATGTGCATGCATCATCTGTACCCGTTTATATCTCAAATTCAGGCCCAAAACACCCGAAAATTCGATATTTTGGGGTCCCAGAAGCGAACTGTACATACCTACTCCGTGTTAGAGTATTTTCAAAATACAGGCCCAAAACATAGTGAAAATCGATCTTTTAGGTGCCCAAAAGTCAATATGTGCATGCATCTTCTGTACCCGTTTATATCTCAAATTCAGGCTCCAAACACCCGAAAATTCGATATTTAGGGGTCCCAGAAGCGATCTGTACATACCTACTCCGTGTTAGAGTATTTTCAAAATAAAGGCCCAAAACATACAGAAAATCGATCTTTTAGGTGCCCAAAAGTCAATATGTGCATTCATCTTCTGTACCCGGTTATATCTCAAATTCAGGCTCAAAACACCCGAACATTCCGTATTTTTGGGTCCTAGAAGCGATCTGTACATCCCTACTCCTAGTTAGAATGTTTTCAAGATACAGACCCAAAACATACTCAAAATCGAAATTTTAGGTGCCCAAAAGTCGATATGTGCATGCATCTTCTGAACCCGTTTATATCTCAAATTCAGGCTCAAAACACCCGAACATTCCGTATTTTTGGGTCCTAGAAGCGATCTGTACATCCCTACTCCTAGTTAGAATGTTTTCAATATACAGACCCAAAACATACTCAAAATCGAAATTTTAGGTGCCCAAAAGTCGATATGTGCATGCATCTTCTGAACCCGTTTATATCTCAAATTCAGGCCCAAAACACCCTAAAATTCGATATTTTGGGGTCCCAGAAGCGAACTGTACATGCTTACTCCTAGTTAGAGTATTTTCAAATTACAGGCCCAAAACATACTAAAAATCGATATTTTAGGTGCCTAAAGTCAATATGTGCATGCATCTTCTGTACCCGTTTATATTTCAAATTAAGGCTCAAAACACCCGAAAATTCGGTATTTTTGGGTCCTAGAAGTGATCTGTCCATCCCTACTCCTAGTAAGAATGTTTTCAAGATACAGACCCAAAACATGCTCAAAATCGATATTTTAGGTGCCCAAAAGTGGATATGTGCATGAATCTTCTGCACCCGTTTATATCCCAAATTCAACCTCAAAACACCCGAAAATTCGACATTTTTGTGTCCCAGAAGCGATCTGTACATGCCTACCCAGTGCTAGAATGTTTTTAAAATATAGGTTCAAAACATTCTAAAAAATCGATATTTTAAGTGTCCAAAGTCGATAAGTGAATGCATCATCTGTACCCGTTTATATCTCAAATTCAGGCTCAAAACACCCTAAAATTCGATATTTTGGGGTCCCAGAAGTGATCTGTACATGCCTACTTAGTGCTAGAATATTTTCAAAATATAGACCCAAAACATGCTAAAAATCGATATTTTAGGTGCCCAAAAGTCGATATGTGCATTCATCTTCTGCACCCGTTTATATCCCAAATTCAACCTCAAAACACCCGAAAATTCGACATTTTTAGGTCCCTGAAGCGATCTGTACATGCCTACCCAGTGCTAGAATGTTTTTTAAGATATAGGCTTAAAACATTCTAAAATCGATATTTTAAGTGTCCAAAGTCGATATGTGCATGCATCTTCTGTACCCGTTTATATCTCAAATTCAGGCTCAAAACACCCGAAAATTCGATATTTTTGGGTCCTAGAAGCGATCTGTACATCCCTACTCCTAGTAAGAATGTTTTCAAGATACAGACCCAAAACATGCTCAAAATCGATATTTTAGGTGCCCAAAAGTCGATGTGTGCATGCATCTTCTGCACCCGTTTATATCCCAAATACAACCTCAAAACACCCGAAAATTCGACATTTTTGGGCCCCAGAAGCGATCTGTACATGCCTACCCAGTGCTAGAATGTTTTTTAAAATATAGGCTAAAAACATTCTAAAAATCGATATTTTAAGTGTCCAAAGTCGATATGTGCATGCATCTTCTGTACCCGTTTATATCACAAATTTAACCTCAAAACACCCGAAAATTCGATATTTTAGGGCCCCAGAAGCGATCTGTACATGCCTACCCAGTGCTAGAATGTTTTCAAAATATAGGCTCAAAACATGCTAAAAATCGATATTTTAAGTGTTCAAAGTCGATATGTGCATGCATTATCTGTACCCGTTTATATCTCAAATTCAGGCTCAAAACACCCGAAAATTCGATATTTTGGGGTCCCAGAAGTGATCTGTACATGCTTACTTAGTGCTAGAATATTTTCAATATATAGGCACAAAACATGCTAAAAATCGATATTTTAGGTGCCCAAAGTCGATATCTCAAATTCAGGCCCAAAACACCCGAAAATTCGATATTTTGAAGTCCCAGAAGCGAACTGTACATGCCTACTCCGTGTTAGAGTATTTTTAAAATACAGGCCCAAAACATACTGAAAATCGATCTTTTAGGTGCACAAAAGTCGATATGTGCATGCATCTTCTGTACCCGTTTATATCCCAAATTCAACCTCAAAACACCCGAAAATTCGATATTTTTGGGTCCCAGAAGTGATCTGTACATGCCTACTCCGATGCAGGCCCAAAACATGCTGAAAATCGATATTTTAGGTGCACAAAGTCAACATGTGTATGCATCTTCTGCACCCGTTTATATTCCAAATTCAACCTCAAAACACCCGAAAATTCGATATTTTTGGGTCCCAGAAGCGATATGTACATGCATACTCAGTGCTGAAATGTTTTCAAAATATAGGCTCAAAACATGCTAAAAATCGATATTTTAAGTGTCCAAAGTCGATATGTGCATGCATCATCTGTACCCGTTCATATCACAAATTCTGGCTCAAAACACCCGAAAATTCGATATTTTGGGGTCCCAGAAGTGATCTGTACATGCCTACTTAGTGCTAGAATATTTTCAAAATATAGGCACAAAACATGCTAAAAATCGATATTTTAGGTGCCCAAAGTCGATATCTCAAATTCAGGCCCAAAACACCCGAAAATTCGATATTTTGGGGTCCCAGAAGCGAACTGTACATGCCTACTTCGTGTTAGAGTATTTTCAAAATACAGGCCCAAAACATACTGAAAATCGATCTTTTAGGTGCCCAAAAGTCGATATGTGCATGCATCTTGTGTACCCGTTTATATCTCAAATTGAGGCTTAAAACACCCGAAAATTCGATAATTTTGAGTCCCAGAAGCGATCTGTACATGTCTAGTCAGTGCTAGAATGTTATCAAAATATAGGCTCAAAATATGCTAAAAATCGATATTTTGAGTGTCCAAAGTCGATATGTGCATGCATCTTCTGTACCTGTTTATATCTCAAATTCAGGCCCAAAACACCCGAAAATTCGATATTTTGGGGTCCCAGAAGCGAACTGTACATGCCTACTCCGTGCCAGAGTATTTTCAAAATACAGGCCCAAAACATACTGTCCCATAAGCGATCTGTACATGCCTACTCAGTGCTAGAATTTTTTCAAAATATAGGCTCAAAACATGCTAAAATACGATATTTTAAGTGTCCAAAGTCGATATGTGCATGCATCATCTGTACCCGTTTATATCTCAAATTCAGGCTCAAAACACCCGAAAATTTGATATTTTGGGGTCCCAGAAGTGATTTGTACATGCTTACTTAGTGCCAGAATATTTTCAAAATATAGGTCCAAAACATGCTAAAAATCGATATTTTAGGAGCCCAAAGTCGATATCTCAAATTAAGGCCCAAAACATCCGAAAATTCGATATTTTGGGGTCCCAGAAGCGAACTGCACATGCCTACTCCGTGTTTGAGTATTTTCAAAATACAGGCCCAAAACATACTGAAAATCGATCTTTTAGGTGCCCAAAAGTCGATATGTGCATGCATCTTCTGTACCCATTTATATCTCAAATCCAAGCTCCAAACACCCGAAAATTCATTATTTTGGGGTCCCAGAAGCCATCTGTACATGCCTACTAAGATGCAAGTCCAAAACATGCTGAAAATCGATATTTTAGTTGCCCAAAGTCAACATGTGTATGCATCTTCTGCACTCGTTTATATCTCAAATTCTACCTCAAAACACTCGAAAATTCGATAATTTTGGGTCCCAGAAGCGATCTGTACATGTCTAGTCAGTGCTAGAATGTTTTCAAAATATAGGCTAAAAACATGCTAAAAATCGATATTTTAGGTGCCAAAATTCAATATGTGCATGAATCTTCTGTACCCGTTTATATCTCAAATTCAGGCTCAAAACACCCGAACATTCCGTATTTTTGGGTCCTAGAAGCGATCTGTACATCCCTACTCCTAGTTAGAATGTTTTTAAGATACAGACCCAAAACATACTCAAAATCGATATTTTAGGTGCCCAAAAGTCGATATGTGCATGCATCTTCTGAACGAGTTTATATCTTAAATTCAGGCTCAAAACACCCGAAAATTCGATATTTTGGGTCCCAGAAGCGATCTGTACTTGCCTACTCCGTGTTAGAGTATTTTCAAAATACAGGCCCAAAACAAGCTGAAAATCGATATTTTAGGTGACCAAAGTCAATATGTGTATGCATCTTCTGCACTCGTTTATATTCCAAATTCAACTTCAAAACACTTGAAAATTCGATATTTTTGGATCCCAGAAGCGATCTGTACATGTCTAGTCAGTGCTAGAATGTTTTCAAAATATAGGATAAAAACATGCTGAAAATCGATATTTTAGGTGCCAAAAGTCAATATGTGCATGAATCTTCTGTACCCGTTTATATCTCAAATTCAGGCTCAAAACACCCGAACATTCCGTATTTTTGGGTCCTAGAAGCGATCTGTACATCCCTACTCCTAGTTAGAATGTTTTCAAGATACAGACCCAAAACATACTCAAAATCGAAATTTTAGGTGCCCAAAAGTCGATATGTTCATGCATCTTCTAAACCCGTTTATATCTTAAATTCAGGCTCAAAACACTCGAAAATTCGATATTTTGGGTCCCAGAAGCGATCTGTACTTGCCTACTCCGTGTTAGAGTATTTTCAAAATACAGGCCCAAAACAAGCTGAAAATCGATATTTTAGGTGACCAAAGTCAATATGTGTATGCATCTTCTGCACCCGTTTATATTCCAAATTCAACCTCAAAACACCCGAAAATTCGATATTTTTGGGTCCCAGAAGCGATCTGTACATGCCTACTCAGTGCTAGAATGTTTTCAAAATATAGGCTCAAAACATGCTAAAAATCGATATTTTAAGTGTCCAAAGTCGATATGTGCATGCATCTTCTGTACCTGTTTATATCTCAAATTCAGGCCCAAAACACCCGAAAATTCGATATTTTGGGGTCCCAGAAGCGAACTGTACATGTCTACTCCGTGCCAGAGTATTTTCAAAATACAGGCCCAAAACATATTGTCCTATAAGCGATCTGTACATGCCTACTCAGTGCTAGAATTTTTTCAAAATATAGGCTCAAAACATGCTAAAATACGATATTTTAAGTGTCCAAAGTCGATATGTGCATGCATCATCTGTACCCGTTTATATCTCAAATTCAGGCTCAAAACACCTGAAAATTCGATATTTTGGGGTCCCAGAAGTGATTTGTACATGCCTACTTTGTGCTAGAATATTTTCAAAATATAGGCCAAAAACATGCTAAAAATCGATATTTTAGGTGCACAAAGTCGATATCTCAAATTCATTCCCAAAACACCCGAAAAATCGATATTTTGGGGTCCCAGAAGCAACCTGTACATGCCTACTCCGTGTTAGAGTATTAACAAAATACAGGCCCAAAATATACTGATAATCGATCTTTTAGGTGCCCAAAAGTCGATATGTGCATGCATCTTCTGTACCCGTTTATATCTCAAATTCAGGCTCCAAACACCCGAAAATTCGATATTTTGGGGTCCCAGAAGCGATCTGTACATGCCTACTCCGATGCAGGCCCAAAACATGCTGAAAATCGATATTTTAGGTGCCCAAAGTCAACATGTGTATGCATCTTCTGCACCCGTTTATATCCCAAATTCAACCTCAAAACACCCGAAAATTCGATAATTTTGGGTCCCAGAAGCGATCTGTACATGTCTAGTCAGTGCTAGAATGTTTTCAAAATATAGGCTCAAAACATGCTAAAAATCGATATTTTAAGTGCCCAAAGTCGATATGTGCATGCATCTTCTGTACCCGTTTATATCTGAAATCATGGCTCAAAACACCCGAAAATTCGATATTTTGGGGTCCCAGAAGTGATCTGTACATGCCTACTTAGTGCTAGAATACTTTCAAAATATAGGCACAAAACATGCTAAAAATCGATATTTTAGGTGCCCAAAGTCGATATCTCAAATTCAGGCCCAAAACACCCGAAAATTCGATATTTTCGGGTACCAGAAGCGAACTGTACATGCCTACTCCGTGTTAGAGTATTTTCAAAATACAGGCCCAAAACATACTGAAAATCGATCTTTTAAGTACACAAAAGTCGATATGTGCATGCATCTTCTGTACCCGTTAATATCCCAAATTCAACCTCAAAACACTCGAAAATTCGATAATTTTAGGTCCCAGAAGCGATATGGACATGCCTACTCAGTGCTAGAATGTTTTCAAAATATAGGCTCAAAACATGCTAAAAATCGATATTTTAAGTGTCCAAAGTCGATATGTGCATGCATCATCTGTATCCATTTATATCTCAAGTTCAGGCTCAAAACTCCCGAAAATTCGGTATTTTTGGGTCCTAGAAGCGATCTGTACATCCCTACTCCTAGTAAGAATGTTTTCAAGATACAGACCCAAAACATGCTAAAAATCGATATTTTAGGTGCCCAAAAGTCTATATGTGCGTGCATCATCTGTACCCGTTTATATCTCAAATTCAGGCCCAAAACACTCGAAAATTCGATATTTTGGGGTCCCAGAAGCAAACTGTACATACCTACTCCGTGTTAGAGTATTTTCAAAATACAGGCCCAAAACATACTAAAAATCGATATTTTAAGTGCCCAAAGTCGATATGTGCATGCATCTTCTGTACCCGTTTATATCTGAAATCCAGGCTCAAAACACCCAAAAATTCGATATTTTGGGGTCCCAGAAGCGATCTGTACATGCCTACTCAGATGCAGGCCCAAAACATGCTGAAAATCGATATTTTAAGTGCCCAAAGTCAACATGTTTATGCATCTTTTGCACTCGTTTATATCTCAAATTCAACCTCATAACACTCGAAAATTCGATAATTTTGGGTCCCAGAAGCGATCTGGACATGCCTACTCAGTGCTAGAATGTTTTCAAAATATAGACCCAAAACATGCTCAAAATCGATATTTTAGGAGCCCAAAAGTCGATATGTGCATGCATCTTCTGCACCCGTTTATATCCCAAATTCAACCTCAAAACACCCGAAAATTCGACATTTTTGGGTCCCTGAAACGATCTGTACATGCCTACCCAGTGCTAGAATGTTTTTTAAAATATAGGCTCAAAACATTCTAAAATCGATATTTTAAGTGTCCAAAGTCGATATGTGAATGCATCATCTGTACCCGTTTATATCTCAAATTCAGGCTCAAAACACCCGAAAATTCGGTATTTTTGGGTCCTAAAAGCGATCTGTACATCCCTACTCCTAGTAAGAATGTTTTCAAAATACAGACCCAAAACATGCTCAAAATCGATATTTTAGGTGCCCAAAAGTGGATATGTGCATGAATCTTCTGCACCCGTTTATATCCCAAATTCAACCTCAAAACACCCGAAAATTCGACATTTTTGTGTCCCAGAAGCAATTTGTACATGCCTACCCAGTGCTAGAATGTTTTTTAAAATATAGGCTCAAAACATTCTAAAAATCGATATTTTAAGTGTCCAAAGTCGATATGTGCATGCATCATCTGTACCCGTTTATATCTCAAATTCAGGCTCAAAACACCCGAAAATTCGATATTTAGGGGTCCCAGAAGTGATCTGTACATGCCTACTTAGTGCTAGAATATTTTCAAAATATAGACCCAAAACATGCTCAAAATCGATATTTTAGGTGCCCAAAAGTCGATATGTGCATGCATCTTCTGCACCCGTATATATCCCAAATTCAACCTCAAAACATCCGAAAATTCGACATTTTTGGGTCCCTGAAGCGATCTGTACATGCCTACTCAGTGCTAGAATGTTTTCAAAATATAGGCTCAAAACATGCTAAAAATCGATATTTTAAGTGTCCAAAGTCGATATGTGCATGCATCATCTGTATCCATTTATATCTCAAGTTCAGGCTCAAAACTCCCGAAAATTCGGTATTTTTGGGTCCTAGAAGCGATCTGTACATCCCTACTCCTAGTAAGAATGTTTTCAAGATACAGACCCAAAACATGCTAAAAATCGATATTTTAGGTGCCCAAAAGTCTATATGTGCGTGCATCATCTGAACCCGTTTATATCTCAAATTCAGGCTCAAAACACCCGAAAATTCGATATTTTGGGGTCCCAGAAGTGATCTGTACAGGCCTACTTAGTGCTAGAATATTTTCAAAATATAGGCCCAAAACATGCTAAAAATCGATATTTTAGGTGCCCAAAAGTCAATATGTGCATGCCTCTTCTGTACCCGTTTATATCTCAAATTCAGGCTCCAAACACCCGAAAATTCGATATTTGGGGGTCCCAGAAGCGATCTGTACATGCCTACTCAGATGCAGGCCCAAAACATGCTGAAAATCGATATTTTAAGTGCCCAAAGTCAACATGTGCATGCATCTTCTGTACCCGCTTATATCCCAAATTCAACCTCAAAACACCCGAAAATTCGATAATTTTGGGTCACAGAAGCGATCTGGACATGCCTACTCAGTGCTAGAATGTTTTCAAAATATAGGCCCAAAACATGCTAAAAATCGATATTTTTAGTGCCCAAAGTCGATATCTCAAATTCAGGCCCAAAACACCCGAAAAATCGTTATTTTGGGGTCCCAGAAGCGAACTGAACATGCCTACTCCGTGTTAGAGTATTATCAAAATACAGGCCCAAAATATACTGAAAATCGATCTTTTAGGTGCCCAAAAGTCGATATGTGCATGCATGTTCTGTACCCGTTTATATCTCAAATTCAGGCTCCAAACACCCGAAAATTCGATATTTTGGGGTCCCAGAAGCGATCTGTACATGCCTACTCCGATGCAGGCCCAAAACATGCTGAAAATCGATATTTTAGGTGCCCAAAGTCAACATGTGTATGCATCTTCTGCACTCGTTTATATCTCAAATTCAACCTCAAAACACCCGAAAATTCGATAATTTTGGGTCCAAGAAGTGATCTATACATGTATAGTCAGTGCTAGAATATTTTCAAAATATAGACCCAAAACATGCTCAAAATCGATATTTTAGGTGCCCAAAAGTCGATATGTGCATGCATCTTCTGCACCCGTTTATATCCCAAATTAAACCTCAAAAAACCCGAAAATTCGACATTTTTGGATTCCTGAAACGATCTGTACATGCCTACCCAGTGCTAGAATGTTTTTTAAAATATAGGCTCAAAACATTCTAAAAATCGATATTTTAAGTGTCCAAAGTCGATATGTGCATGCAACTTGTGTACCCGTTTATATCTCAAATTCAGGCTCAAAACGCCCGAAAATTCGGTATTTTTTGGTCCTATAAGCGATCTGTACATCCCTACTCCTAGTAAGAATGTTTTCAAGATACAGACCCAAAACATGCTCAAAATCGATATTTTAGGTGCCCAAAAGTCGATATGTGCATGCATCTTCTGCACCCGTTTATATCCCAAATTCAACCTCAAAACACCCGAAAATTCGATATTTTTGGGTCCCAGAAGCGATCTGTACATGCCTACCCAGTGCTAGAATGTTTTTTAAAATATAGGCTCAAAACATTCTAAAAATCGATATTTTAAGTGTCCAAAGTCGATATGTGCATGCATCATCTGTACCCGTTTATATCTCAAATACAGGCTCAAAACACCCGAAAATTCGATATTTTGGGGTCCCAAAAGTGATCTGTACATGCCTACTTAGTGCTAGAATATTTTCAAAATATAGGCCCAAAACATGCTAAAAATCGATATTTTAGGTGCCCAAAGTCGATATCTCAAATTCAAGCACAAAACACCCGAAAAATTGATATTTTGGGGTCCCAGAAGCGAACTGTACATGCCTACTCCGTGTTAGAGTATTATCAAAATGCAGGCCCAAAACATCCTGAAAATAGATCCTTTAGGTGCCGAAAAGTCGATATGTGCATGCATCTTCTGTACCCGTTAATATCTCAAATTCAGGCTCCAAACACCCGACAATTCGATATTTTGGGGTCCCAGAAGCGATCTGTACATGCCTACTCCGATGCAGGCCCAAAACATGCTGAAAATCGATATTTTAGGTGCCCAAAGTCAACATGTGTATGCATCTTCTGCACTCGTTTATATCTCAAATTGAGGCTCAAAACACCAGAAAATTCGATAATTTTGGGTCCCAGAAGCGATCTGTACATGTCTAGTCAGTGCTAGAATGTTTTCAAAATATAGGCTCAAAACATGCTAAAAATTGATATTTTAAGTGCCCAAAGTCGATATGTGCATGCATCTTCTGTACCCGTTTATATCTGAAATCCAGGCTCAAAACACCCGAAAATTCGATATTTTAGGGTCCCAGAAGTGATCTGTACATGCCTACTTAGTGCCAGAATACTTTCAAAATATAGGCACAAAACATGCTAAAATCGATATTTTAGGTGCCCAAAGTCGATATCTCAAATTCAGGCCCAAAACACCCGAAAATTCGATATTTTTGGGTCCCAGAAGCGAACTGTACATGCCTACTCCGTGTTAGAGTATTTTCAAAATACAGGCCCAAAACATACTGAAAATCGATCTTTTAGGTACACAAAAGTCGATATGTGCATGCATCTTCTGTACCCGTTTATATCCCAAATTCAACCTCAAAACACTCGAAAATTCGATAATTTTAGGTCCCAGAAGCGATCTGTACATGCCTACTCAGTGCTAGAATGTTTTCAAAATATAGACCCAAAACATGCTCAAAATCGATATTTTAGGTGCCCAAAAGTCGATATGTGCATGCATCTTCTGCACCCGTTTATATCCCAAATTCAACCTCAAAACACCCGAAAATTCGACATTTTTGGGTCCCTGAAACGATCTGTACATGCCTACCCAGTGCTAGAATGTTTTTTATAATATAGGCTCAAAACATTCTAAAAATCGATATTTTAAGTGTCCAAAGTCGATATGTGCATGCATCTTGTGTACCCGTTTATATCTCAAATTCAGGCTCAAAACACCCGAAAATTCGGTATTTTTTGGTCCTATAAGCGATCTGTACATCCCTACTCCTAGTAAAAATGTTTTCAAGATACAGACCCAAAACATGATCAAAATCGATATTTTAGGTGCCCAAAAGTCGATATGTGCATGCATCTTCTGCACCCGTTTATATCCCAAATTCAACCTCAAAACACCCGAAAATTCGACATTTTTGGCCGAAGCGATCTGTACATGCCTACCCAGTGCTAGAATGTTTTTTTAAAATATAGGCTCAAAACATTCTAAAAATCGATATTTTAAGTGTCCAAAGTCGATATGTGCATGCATCATCTGTACCCGTTTATATCTCAAATTCAGGCTCAAAACACCCGAAAATTCGATATTTTGGGGTCCCAGAAGTGATCTGTACATGCCTACTTAGTGCTAGAATATTTTCAAAATATAGGCCCAAAACATGCTAAAAATCGATATTTTTGGTGCTCAAAGTCAATATCTTAAATTCAGGCCCAAAACACCCGAAAATTCTATATTTTGGGGTCCCAGAAGCGAACTGTACATGCCTACTCCGTGTTAGAGTATTATCAAAATACAGGCCCAAAACATACTGAAAATCGATCTTTTCGGTGCCCAAAAGTTGATATGTGCATGCATCTTCTGTATCGGTTTATATCTCAAATTCAGGCTCCAAACACACGAAAATTCGATATTTTGGGGTCCCAGAAGCGATCTGTACATGCCTACTCCGATGCAGGCCCAAAACATGCTGAAAATCGATATTTTAGGGGCCCAAAGTCAACATGTGTATGCATCTTCTGCACTCGTTTATATCTCAAATTGAGGCTCAAAACACCCGAAAATTCGATAATTTTGGGTCCCAGAAGCGATATGTACATGTCTAGTCAGTGCTAGAATGTTTTCAAAATATAGGCTCAAAACATGCTAAAAATCGATATTTTAAGTGTCCAAAGTCGATATGTGCATGCATCTTCTGTACCCGTTTATATCTCAAATTGAGGCTCAAAACACCCGAAAATTCGGTATTTTTGGGTCCTAGAAGCGATCTGTACATGTCTAGTCAGTGCTAGAATGTTTTCAAAATAGAGGCTCAAAACATGCTCAAAATCGATATTTTAGGTGCCCAAAAGTCGATTTGTGCATGCATCTTATGTACCCGTTTATATCTCAAATTCAGGCTCAAAACACCCGAAAATTGGATATTTTGGGGTCCCAGAAGCGATCTGTACATGCCTACTCAGTGCTAGAATATTTTCAAAATATAGGCCCAAAACATGCTAAAAATCGATATTTTAGGTGCCCAAAGTCGATATCTCAAATTCAGTCCCAAAACACCCAAAAATTCGATATTTTGGGGTCCCAGAAGCGATCTGTACATGCCTACTCCGTGTTAGAGTATTTTCAATATATAGGCCCAAAACATACTGAAAATCGATATTTTAGGTACCCAAAGTCAATATGTGCTTGCATCTTCTGTACCCGTTTATATCTCAAATTTCACCTCAAAACACCCGAAAATTCGATATTTTGGGGTCCCAGAAGCAATCTGTACATGCCTACTCAGTGCAAGAATGTTTTCAAAATATAGGCTCAAAACATGCTAAAAATCGATATTTTAAGTGTCCAAAGTCGATATGTGCATGCATCATGTGTTCCCGTTTATATCTCAAATTCAGGCTCAAAACACCCGAAAATTCGATATTTTGGGGTCCCAGAAGTGATCTGTACATGCCTACTTAGTGCTAGAATATTCTCAAAATATAGGCCCAAAACATGCTAAAACCCGATATTTTAGGTGCCCAAAGTCGATATCTCAAATTCAGGCCCAAAACACCCGAAAATTCGATATTTTGGTGTCCCAGAAGCGAACTCTAAATGCCTACTCCGTGTTAGAGTATTTTCAAAATACAGGCCCAAAACATACTGAAAATCGATCTTTTAGGTGCCCAAAAGTCGATATGTGCATGCATCTTCTGTACCCGTTTATATCTCAAATTCAACCTCAAAACACCCGAAAATTCCATATTTTTGGGTCCCAAAAGCGATCTGTACATGCCTACTCAGTGCTAGAATTTTTTCAAAATATAGGCTCAAAACATGCTAAAAATCGATATTTTAAGTGTCCAAAGTCGATATGTGCATGCATCATCTGTACCCGTTTATATCTCAAATTCAGGCTCAAAACATCCGAAAATTCGATATTTTGGGGTCCCAGAAGTGATCTGTACATGCCTACTTAGTGCTAGAATATTTTCAAAATATAGGCCCAAAACATGCTAAAAATCGATATTTTAGGTGCCCAAAGTCGATATCTCAAATTCAGGCCCAAAACACCCGAAAATTAGATATTTAGGGGTCCCAGAAGCGAACTGTACATGCCTACTCCGTGTTAGAGTATTATCAAAATACAGGCCCAAAACATACTGAAAATCGATCTTTTCGGTTCCCAAAAGTCGATATGTGCATGCATCTTCTGTACCCGTTTATATCTCAAATTCAGGCTCCAAACACCCGAAAATTCGATATTTTGGGGTCCCAGAAGCGATCTGTATATGCCTACTCCGATGCAGGCCCAAAACATGCTGAAAATCGATATTTTAGGTGCCCAAAGTCAACATGTGTATGCATCTTCTGCACTCGTTTATATCTCAAATTGAGGCTTAAAACACCCGAAAATTCGATAATTTTGGGTCCCAGAATCGATCTGTACATGTCTAGTCAGTGCTAGAATGTTTTCAAAATATAGGCTCAAAACATGCTAAAAATCGATATTTTAAGTGTCCAAAGTCGATATGTGCATGCATCTTCTGTACCCGTTTACATCTCAAATTCAGGCTCAAAACACCCAAAAATTCGATATTTTTGGGTCCCAGAAGCGATCTGTACATGCCTACTCCTAGTTAGAGTATTTTCAAAATACAGGCCCAAAACATGCTAAAAATCGATATTTTAGGTGCCCAAAGTCAATATGTGCATGCATCTTCTGTACCCGTTTATATCTCAAATTCTACCTCAAAACACCCGAAAATTCGATATTTTGGGGTCCCAGAAGCGATCTGTACATGCCTACTCAGTGCTAGAATGTCTTCAAAATAAAGGCTCAAAACATGCTAAAAATCGATATTTTAAGTGTCCAAAGTCGATATGTGCATGTATCATCTGTACCCGTTTATATTTCAAATTCAGGCTCAAAACACCCGAAATTCGATATTTTGGGGTCCCAGAAGTGATCTGTACATGCCTACTTAGTGCTAGAATATTTTCAAAATCTAGGCCCAAAACATGCTAAAAAATCGATATTTTTGTTGCCCAAAGTCAATATCTCAAATTCAGGCCCAAAACACCCGAAAATTCGATATTTTGGGTCCCAGAAGCGAACTGTACATGCCTACTCCGTGTTAGAGTATTTTCAAAATACAGGCCCAAAACATACTGAAAATCGATCTTTTAAGTGTCCAAAAGTCGATATGTGCATGCATCTTCTGTACCCGTTTATATCTCAAATTCAACCTCAAAACACCCGAAAATTCCATATTTTTGGGTCCCATAAGCGATCTGTACATGCCTACTCAGTGCTAGAATTTTTTCAAAATATAGGCTCAAAACATGCTAAAAATCGATAATTTAAGTGTCCAAAGTCGATATGTGCATGCATCTTCTGTACCCGTTTATATCTCAAATTCAGGCTCAAAACACCGAAAAGTTCGATATTTTTGGGTCCCAGAAGCGATCTGTACATGCCTACTCCTAGTTAGAGTATTTTCAAAATACAAGCCCATAACATGCTGAAAATCGATATTTTAGGTGCCCAAAGTCAGTATGTGCATGCATCTTCTGTACCCGTTTATATCTCAAATTCAGGCTCAAAACCCCCGAAAATTCGGTATTTTTGGGTCCTAGAAGCTATCTGTAAATCCCTACTCCTAGTAAGAATATTTTCAAGATACAGACCTAAAACATGCTCAAAATCGATATTTTAGGTGTCCAAAAGTCGATATGTGCATGCATCTTCTGTACCCGTTTATATCTCAAATTCAGGCCCAAAATACCCGAAAATTCGATATTTTGGGGTCCCAGAAGCGAACTGTACATGCCTAATCCGTGTTAGAGTATTATCAAAATACAGGCCCAAAACATACTGAAAATCGATCTTTTAGGTGCCCAAAAGTCGATATGTGCATGCATCTTCTGTACCCGTTTATATCTCAAATTCAGGCTCCAAACACCCGAAAATTCGATATTTTGTGGTCCCAGAAGCGATCTGTATATGCCTAATCTGATGCAGGCCCAAAACATGCTGAAAATCGATATTTTAGGTGCCCAAAGTCAACATGTGTATGCATCTTCTGCACTCGTTTATATCTCAAATTGAGGCTCAAAAACACCCGAAAATTCGATAATTTTGGGTACCAGAAGCGATTTGTACATGTATAGTCAGTGATAGAATGTTTTCAAAATATAGGCTCAAAACATGCTAAAAATCGATCTTTTAGGTGCCCAAAAGTCGATATGTGCATGCATCTTCTGTACCCGTTTATATCTCAAATTCAGGCTCAAAACACCCGAAAATTCGGTATTTTTGGGTCCTAGAAGCGATCTGTACATCCCTACTCCTAGTAAGAATGTTTTCAAGATACAGACCCAAAACATGCTCAAAATCGATATTTTAGGTGCCCAAAACTCGATATGTGCATGCATCTTATGTACCCGTTTATATCTCAAATTCAGGCTCAAAACACCGAAAAAATCGATATTTTTGGGTCCCACAAGCGATCTGTACATGCCTACTCCTAGTTAGAGTATTTTCAAAATACAGGCTCAAAACATGCTGAAAATCGATATTTTAGGTGCCCAAAGTCAATAAGTGCATGCATATTCTGTACCCGTTTATATCTAAAATTCAGGCTCAAAACACCCGAAAATTCGGTATTTTTGGGTTCTAGAAGCGATCTGTAAATCCCTACTCCTAGTAAGAATGTTTTCATGATACAGACCCAAAACAAGCTCAAAATCGATATTTTAGGTGCCCAAAAGTCGATATGTGTATGCATCTTCTGCACTCGTTTATGTCTCAAATTCAACCTCAAAACACCGGAAAATTCGATAATTTTGGGTCCCAGAAGCGATCTGTACATGCCTACTCAGTGCTAGAATGTTTTCAAAATATAGGCTCAAAACATGCTAAAAATCGATATTTTAAGTGTCCAAAGTCTATAGGTGCATGCATCATCTGTACCCGTTTATACCTCAAATTCAGGCTGAAAACACCCGAAAATTCAATATTTTGGGGTCTCAGAAATGATCTGTACATGCCTACTTAGTGCTAGAATATTTTCAAAATATAGGCCCAAAACATGCTAAAAATCGATATTTTAGGTGCCCAAAGTCAATATCTCAAATTCAGGCCCAAAACACCCGAAAATTAGATATTTTGGGGTCCCAGAAGCAAACTGTACATGCCTACTCCGTGTTAGAGTATTTTCAAAATACAGGTCTAAAACATACTGAAAATCGATCTTTTAGGTGCCCAAAAGTCGATATGTGCATGCATCTTCTGTACCCGTTTATATCTCAAATTCAAGCTCCAAACACCCGAAAATTCGATTTTTTTGGGTCCCAGAAGCGATCTGTATATGCCTACTCCGTGTTAGAGTATTTTCAAAATACAGGCCCAAAAAATGCTGAAAATCGATATTTTAGGTGCCCAATGTCAATATGTGCATGCATCTTATGTACCCGTTTATATCCCAAATTCAACCTCAAAACACCCGAAAATTCCATATTTTTGGGTCCCAAAAGCGATCTGTACATGTCTAGTCAGTGCTAGAATGTTTTCAAAATATAGGGTCAAAACATGCTAAAAATCGATATTTTAAGTGTCCAAAGTCGATATGTGCATGCATCTTCTGTACCCGTTTATATCTCAAATTCAGGCTCAAAACACCGAAAAATTCGATATTTTTGGGTCCCAGAAGCGATCTGTACATGCCTACTCCTAGTTAGAGTATTTTCAAAATACAGGCCCATAACATGCTGAAAATCGATATTTTAGGTGCCCAAAGTCAATATGTGCATGCATCTTCTGTACCCGTTTATATCTCAAATTCAGGCTCAAAACACCCGAAAATTCGGTATTTTTGGGTCCTAGAAGCTATCTGTAAATCCCTATTCCTAGTAAGAATGTTTTCAAGATACAGACCTAAAACATGCTCAAAATCGATATTTTAGTTGCCCAAAAGTCGATATGTGTATGCATCTTCTGTACTCGTTTATATCCCAAATTTAACCTCAAAACACCCAAAAATTCGATATTTTTGGGTCCCAGAAGCGATCTGTACATGCCTACTCAGTGTTAGAATTTGTTCAAAATATAGGCTCAAAACATGATAAAAATCGATATTTTAAGTGTCCAAAGTCGATATGTACATGCATCATCTGTACCCGTTTTTATCTCAAATTCAGGCTCCAAACACCCGAAAATTCAATATATTGGGTTCACAGAAGCGATCTGTACATGCCTACTCAGTTGCAGGCCCAAAACATGCTGAAAATCGATATTTTAGGTGCCCAAAGTCAACATGTGTATGCATCTTATGCACTCGTTTATATCTCAAATTCAGGCTCGAAACACCCGAAAATTCGATAATTTTGGGTCCCAGAAGCGATCTGTACATGTCTAGTCAGTGCTAGAATGTTTTCAAAATATAGGCTCAAAACATGCTAAAAATCGATATTTTAAGTGTCCAAAGTCGATATGTGCATGCCTCTTCTGTACCCGTTTATATCTCAAATTCAGGCTCAAAACACCCGAAAATTCGGTATTTTTGGGTCCTAGAAGCGATCTGTACATCCCTACTCCTAGTAAGAATGTTTTCAAGATACAGACCCAAAACATGCTCAAAATCGATATTTTAGGTGCCCAAAACTCGATATGTGCATGCATCTTATGTACCCGTTTATATCTCAAATTCAGGCTCAAAACACCGAAAAAATCGATATTTTTGGGTCCCACAAGCGATCTGTACATGCCTACTCCTAGTTAGAGTATTTTCAAAATACAGGCTCAAAACATGCTGAAAATCGATATTTTAGGTGCCCAAAGTCAATAAGTGCATGCATATTCTGTACCCGTTTATATCTAAAATTCAGGCTCAAAACACCCGAAAATTCGGTATTTTTGGGTTCTAGAAGCGATCTGTAAATCCCTACTCCTAGTAAGAATGTTTTCATGATACAGACCCAAAACAAGCTCAAAATCGATATTTTAGGTGCCCAAAAGTCGATATGTGTATGCATCTTTTGCACTCGTTTATGTCTCAAATTCAACCTCAAAACACCGGAAAATTCGATAATTTTGGGTCCCAGAAGCGATCTGTACATGCCTACTCAGTGCTAGAATGTTTTCAAAATATAGGCTCAAAACATGCTAAAAATCGATATTTTAAGTGTCCAAAGTCTATAGGTGCATGCATCATCTGTACCCGTTTATACCTCAAATTCAGGCTGAAAACACCCGAAAATTCAATATTTTGGGGTCTCAGAAATGATCTGTACATGCCTACTTAGTGCTAGAATATTTTCAAAATATAGGCCCAAAACATGCTAAAAATCGATATTTTAGGTGCCCAAAGTCAATATCTCAAATTCAGGCCCAAAACACCCGAAAATTCGATATTTTGGGGACCCAGAAGCGAACTGTACATGCCTACTCCGTGTTAGAGTATTTTCAAAATACAGGCCCAAAACATACTGAAAATCGATCTTTTAGGTGTCCAAAAGTCGATATGTGCATGCATCTTCTGTACCCGTTTATATCTCAAATTCAACCTCAAAACACCCGAAAATTCCATATTTTTGGGTCCCATAAGCGATCTGTACATGCCTACTCAGTGCTAGAATTTTTTCAAAATATAGGCTCAAAACATGCTAAAAATCGATATTTTAAGTGTCCAAAGTCGACATGTGCATGCATCATCTGTACCCGTTTATATCTCAAATTCAGGCTCAAAACACCCGAAAATTCGATATTTTGGGGTCTCAGAAGTGATCTGTACATGCCTACTTAGTGCTAGAAAATTTTAAAAATATTGGCCCAAAACATGCTAAAATCGATATTTTTGGTGCCCAAAGTCAATATCTCAAATTCAATCCCAAAACACTCGAAAATTCGATATTTTGGGGTCCCATAAGCGAACTGTACATGCCTACTCCGTGTTAGAGTATTTTCAAAATACAGGCCCAAAACATACTGAAAATCGATCTTTTAGGTGTCCAAAAGTCGATATGTGCATGCATCTTCTGTACCCGTTTATATCTCAAATTCAACCTCAAAACACAAGAAAATTCTATATTTTTGGGTCCCATTAGCGATCTGTACATGCCTACTCAGTGCTAGAATTTTTTTCAAAATATAGGCTCAAAACATGCTAAAAATCGATATTTTAAGTGTCCAAAGTTGATATGTGCATGCATCATCTGTACGCGTTTATATCTCAAATTCAGGCTCCAAACACCCGAAAATTCGATATTTTGGGGTCCCAAAAGCGATCTGTATATGCCTACTCCGATGCAGGCCCAAAACATGCTGAAAATCGATATTTTAGGTGCCCAAAGTCAACATGTGTATGCATCTTCTGCACTCGTTTATATCTCAAATTGAGGCTCAAAACACCCAAAAATTCGATAATATTGGGTCCCAGAAGCGATCTGTACATGTCTAGTCAGTGCTAGAATGTTTTAAAAATATAGGCTCAAAACATGCTAAAAATCGATATTTTAAGTGTCCAAAGTCGATATGTGCATGCATCTTCTGTACCCGTTTATATCTCAAATTCAGGCTCCAAACACCCGAAAACACGATATTTTTGGGTCCCAGAAGCGATCTGTACATGCCTACTCCTAGTTAGAGTATTTTCAAAATACAGGCCATAAACATGCTGAAATTCGATATTTTAGGTGCCAAAGTCAATATGTGCATGCATCTTCTTTAACCGTTTATATCTCAAATTCAGGCTCATAACACCCGAAAATTCGGTATTTTGGGTCCTAGAAGCGATCTGTACATCCCTACTCCTAGTAAGAATGTTTTCAAGATACAAACCCAAAACATGCTACAAATCAATATTTTAAGTGTCTAAAGTAGATATGTGCATGCATCTTATGTACCCGTTTATATATCAAATTCAGGCTCAAAACACCCGAAAATTCGATATTTTGGGGTCCCAGAAGCGATCTGTACTTGCCTACTCCGTGTTAGAGTATTTTCAAAATACAGGCCAAAAATAAGCTGAAAATCGATATTTTAGGTGACCAAAGTCAATATGTGTATGCATCTTTTGCACCCGTTTATATCCCAAATTCAACCTCAAAACACCCGAAAATTCGATATTTTTGGGTCCCAGAAGCGATCTGTACATGCCTACTCAGTGCTAGAATGTTTTCAAAATATAGGCTCAAAACATGCTAAAAATCGATATTTTAAGTGTCCAAAGTCGATATGTGCATGCATCATCTGTACCCGTTTATACCTCAAATTCAGGCTGAAAACACCCGAAAATTCAATATTTTGGGGTCTCAGAAATGATCTGTACATGCCTACTTAGTGCTAGAATATTTTCAAAATATAGGCCCAAAACATGCTAAAAATCGATATTTTAGGTGCCCAAAGTCGATATCTCAAATTCAGGCCCAAAACACCCGAAAATTCGATATTTTGGGGTCCCTCAAGCGAACTGTACATGCCTACTCCGTGTTAGAGTATTTTCTAAATTAAGTCCCAAAACATACTGAAAATCGATTTTTTAGGTGTCCAAAAGTCGATATGTGCATGCATCTTCTATACCCGTTTATATCTCAAATTCAACCTCATAACACCCGAAAATTCAATATTTTAGGGTCCCAGAAATGATCTGTACATGCCTACTTAGTGCTAGAATATTTTCGAAATATAGTCCCAAAACATGCTAAAAATCGATATTTTAGGTGCCCAAAGTCAATATCTCAAATTCAGGCACAAAACACCCATAAATTCGATGTTTTGGGGTCCCAGAAGCGATCTGTACATGCCTACTCCGTGTTAGAGTATTTTCAAAATCCAGGCCCAACAAATGATGAAAATCGATCTTTTAGGTTCCCAAAGTCAATATGTGCATGCATCTTCTGTACCCGTTTATATCCCAAATTCAACCTCAAAACACCTGAAAATTCCATATTTTTGGGTCCCATAAGCGATCTGTACATGCCTACTTAGTGCTAGAATTTTTCCAAAACATAGGCTCAAAACATGCAAAAAATCGATATTTTAAGTGTCCAAAGTCGATATGTGCATGCATCATCTGTACCCGTTTATATCTCAAATTCAGGCTCAAAACACCCGAAAATTCGATATTTTGGGGTCCCAGAAGCGAACTGTACATGCCTACTCCGTGTTAGAGTATTATCAAAATACAGGCCCAAAACATACTGAAAATCGATCTTTTAGGTGCCCAAAAGTCGATATGTGCATACATCTTCTGTACCGGATTATATCTCAAATTCAGGCTCCAAACACCCGAAAATTCGATATATTGGGGTCCCAAAAGCGATCTGTATATGCCTACTCCGATGCAGGCCCAAAACATGCTGAAAATCGATATTTTAGGTGCCCAAAGTCAACATGTGTATGCATCTTCTGCACTCGTTTATATCTCAAATTGAGGCTCAAAACACCCGAAAATTCGATAATTTTGGGTCCCAGATGCGATCTGTACATGTCTAGTCAGTGCTAGAATGTTTTCAAAATATAGGCTCAAAACTTGCTAAAAATCGATATTTTAAGTGTCCAAAGTCGATATGTGCATGCATCTTCTGTACCCTTTTATATCTCAAATTCAGGCTCAAAACACCCTAAAATTCGATATTTTTCGGTCCCAGAAGCGATCTGTACATGCCTACTCCTAGTTAGAGTATTTTCAAAATACAGGCCCAAAACATGCTAAAAATCGATATTTTAGGTGCCCAAAGTCAATATGTGCATGCATCTTCTGAACCCGTTTATATCTCAAATTCAGGCTCAAAACACCCGAAAATTCGGTATTTTTGGGTCCTAGAAGCGATCTGTACATCCCTACTCCTAGTAAGAATGTTTTCAAGAGACAGACCCAAAACATGCTCAAAATCGATATTTTAGGTGCCCAAAAGTCGATATGTGCATGCATCTTCTGTACCCGTTTATATCTCAAATTCAACCTCAAAACACCCGAAAATTCTATATTTTTGGGTCCCATTAGCGATCTGTACATGCCTACTCAGTGCTAGAATTTTTTTCAAAATATAGGCTCAAAACATGCTAAAAATCGATATTTTAAGTGTCCAAAGTTGATATGTGCATGCATCATCTGTACGCGTTTATATCTCAAATTCAGGCTCCAAACACCCGAAAATTCGATATTTTGGGGTCCCAAAAGCGATCTGTATATGCCTACTCCGATGCAGGCCCAAAACATGCTGAAAGTCGATATTTTAGGTGCCCAAAGTCAACATGTGTATGCATCTTCTGCACTCGTTTATATCTCAAATTGAGGCTCAAAACACCCAAAAATTCGATAATTTTGGGTCCCAGAAGCGATCTGTACATGTCTAGTCAGTGCTAGAATGTTTTAAAAATATAGGCTCAAAACATGCTAAAAATCGATATTTTACGTGTCCAAAGTCGATATGTGCATGCATCTTCTGTACCCGTTTATATCTCAAATTCAGGCTCCAAACACCCGAAAACACGATATTTTTGGGTCCCAGAAGCGATCTGTACATGCCTACTCCTAGTTAGAGTATTTTCAAAATACAGGCCAAAAACATGCTGAAAATCGATATTTTAGGTGCCAAAGTCGATATGTGCATGCATCTTCTGTAACCGTTTATATCTCAAATTCAGGCTCATAACACCCGAAAATTCGGTATTTTGGGTCCTAGAAGCGATCTGTACATCCCTACTCCTAGTAAGAATGTTTTCAAGATACAAACCCAAAACATGCTACAAATCAATATTTTAAGTGTCTAAAGTAGATATGTGCATGCATCTTATGTACCCGTTTATATATCAAATTCAGGCTCAAAACACCCGAAAATTCGATATTTTGGGGTCCCAGAAGCGATCTGTACTTGCCTACTCCGTGTTAGAGTATTTTCAAAATACAGGCCAAAAATAAGCTGAAAATCGATATTTTAGGTGACCAAAGTCAATATGTGTATGCATCTTTTGCACCCGTTTATATCCCAAATTCAACCTCAAAACACCCGAAAATTCGATAATTTTGGGTCCCAGAAGCGATCTGTACATGCCTACTCAGTGCTAGAATGTTTTCAAAATATAGGCTCAAAACATGCTAAAAATCGATATTTTAAGTGTCCAAAGTCGATATGTGCATGCATCATCTGTACCCGTTTATACCTCAAATTCAGGCTGAAAACACCCGAAAATTCAATATTTTGGGGTCTCAGAAATGATCTGTACATGCCTACTTAGTGCTAGAATATTTTCAAAATATAGGCCCAAAACATGCTAAAAATCGATATTTTAGGTGCCCAAAGTCGATATCTCAAATTCAGGCCCAAAACACCCGAAAATTCGATATTTTGGGGTCCCTCAAGCGAACTGTACATGCCTACTCCGTGTTAGAGTATTTTCTAAATTAAGTCCCAAAACATACTGAAAATCGATTTTTTAGGTGTCCAAAAGTCGATATGTGCATGCATCTTCTATACCCGTTTATATCTCAAATTCAACCTCATAACACCCGAAAATTCAATATTTTAGGGTCCCAGAAATGATCTGTACATGCCTACTTAGTGCTAGAATATTTTCGAAATATAGTCCCAAAACATGCTAAAAATCGATATTTTAGGTGCCCAAAGTCAATATCTCAAATTCAGGCACAAAACACCCATAAATTCGATGTTTTGGGGTCCCAGAAGCGATCTGTACATGCCTACTCCGTGTTAGAGTATTTTCAAAATACAGGCCCAACAAATGATGAAAATCGATCTTTTAGGTTCCCAAAGTCAATATGTGCATGCATCTTCTGTACCCGTTTATATCCCAAATTCAACCTCAAAACACCTGAAAATTCCATATTTTTGGGTCCCATAAGCGATCTGTACATGCCTACTTAGTGCTAGAATTTTTCCAAAACATAGGCTCAAAACATGCAAAAAATCGATATTTTAAGTGTCCAAAGTCGATATGTGCATGCATCATCTGTACCCGTTTATATCTCAAATTCAGGCTCAAAACACCCGAAAATTCGATATTTTGGGGTCCCAGAAGCGAACTGTACATGCCTACTCCGTGTTAGAGTATTATCAAAATACAGGCCCAAAACATACTGAAAATCGATCTTTTAGGTGCCCAAAAGTCGATATGTGCATACATCTTCTGTACCGGATTATATCTCAAATTCAGGCTCCAAACACCCGAAAATTCGATATATTGGGGTCCCAAAAGCGATCTGTATATGCCTACTCCGATGCAGGCCCAAAACATGCTGAAAATCGATATTTTAGGTGCCCAAAGTCAACATGTGTATGCATCTTCTGCACTCGTTTATATCTCAAATTGAGGCTCAAAACACCCGAAAATTCGATAATTTTGGGTCCCAGATGCGATCTGTACATGTCTAGTCAGTGCTAGAATGTTTTCAAAATATAGGCTCAAAACTTGCTAAAAATCGATATTTTAAGTGTCCAAAGTCGATATGTGCATGCATCTTCTGTACCCGTTTATATCTCAAATTCAGGCTCAAAACACCCTAAAATTCGATATTTTTCGGTCCCAGAAGCGATCTGTACATGCCTACTCCTAGTTAGAGTATTTTCAAAATACAGGCCCAAAACATGCTGAAAATCGATATTTTAGGTGCCCAAAGTCAATATGTGCATGCATCTTCTGAACCCGTTTATATCTCAAATTCAGGCTCAAAACACCCGAAAATTCGGTATTTTTGGGTCCTAGAAGCGATCTGTACATCCCTACTCCTAGTAAGAATGTTTTCAAGATACAGACCCAAAACATGCTCAAAATCGATATTTTAGGTGCCCAAAAGTCGATATGTGTATGCATCTTCTGCACTCGTTTATATCTCAAATTCAACCTCAAAACACCCGAAAATAAGATAATTTTGGGTCCCAGAAGCGATCTGTACATGTCTAGTCAGTGCTAGAATGTTTTCAAAATATAGGCTCAAAACATGCTACAAATCAATATTTTAAGTGTCTAAAGTCGATATGTGCATGCATCTTATGTACCCGTTTATATATCAAATTCAGGCTCAAAAAACCCGAAAATTCGATATTTTGGGGTCCCATAAGCGATCTGTACATGCCTTCTCCGTGTTAGAGTATTTTCAAAATACAGGCCCAAAAAATGCTGAAAATCTATATTTTAGGTGGCCAAAGTCAATATATGCATGCATCTTCTGTACCTGTTTATATCTCAAATTCAACCTCAAAACACCCGAAAATTCTATATTTTTGGGTCCCAATAGCGATCTGTACATGCCTACTCAGTGCTAGAATTTTTTTCAAAATATAGGCTCAAAACATGCTAAAAATCGATATTTTAAGTGTCCAAAGTTGATATGTGCATGCATCATCTGTACGCGTTTATATCTCAAATTCAGGCTCCAAACACCCGAAAATTCGATATTTTGGGGTCCCAAAAGCGATCTGTATATGCCTACTCCGATGCACGCCCAAAACATGCTGAAAATCGATATTTTATGTGCCCAAAGTCAACATGTGTATGCATCTTCTGCACTCGTTTATATCTCATATTGAGGCTCACAACACCCGAAAATTCGATAATTTTGGGTCCCAGAAGCGATCTGTACATGTCTAGTCAGTGCTAGAATGTTTTAAAAATATAGGCTCAAAACATGCTAAAAATCGATATTTTACGTGTCCAAAGTCGATATGTGCATGCATCTTCTGTACCCGTTTATATCTCAAATTCAGGCTTAAAACTCCCGAAAACTCTATATTTTTGGGTCTCAGAAGCGATCTGTACATGCCTACTCCTAGAGTATTTTCAAAATACAGGCCAAAAACATGCTGAAAATCGATATTTTAGGTGCCAAAGTCAATATGTGCATGCATCTTCTTTAACCGTTTATATCTCAAATTCAGGCTCATAACACCCGAAAATTCGGTATTTTGGGTCCTAGAAGCGATCTGTACATCCCTACTCCTAGTAAGAATGTTTTCAAGATACAGACCCAAAACATGCTACAAATCAATATTTTAAGTGTCTAAAGTAGATATGTGCATGCATCTTATGTACCCGTTTATATATCAAATTCAGGCCCAAAACACCCGAAAATTCGATATTTTTGGGTCCCAGAAGCGATCTGTACTTGCCTACTCCGTGTTAGAGTATTTTCAAAATACAGGCCAAAAACAAGCTGAAAATCGATATTTTAGGTGAACAAAGTCAATATGTGTATGCATCTTCTGCACCCGTTTATATCCCAAATTCAACCTCAAAACACCCGAAAATTCGATAATTTTGGGTCCCAGAAGCGATCTGTACATGCCTATTCAGTGCTAGAATGTATTCAAAATATAGGCTCAAAACATGCTAAAAATCGATATTTTAAGTGTCCAAAGTCGATATGTGCATGCATCATCTGTACCCGTTTATATCTCAAATTCAACCTCAAAACACCCGAAAATTCGATATTTTTGGGTCCCAGAAGCGATCTGTACATGCCTACTCAGTGCTAGAATGTTTTCAAAATAAAGGCTCAAAACATGCTAAAAATCGATATTTTAAGTGTCCAAAGTCGATATGTGCATGCATCATCTGTACCCGTTTATATCTCAAATTCAAGCTCAAAACACCCAAAAATTCGATATTTTGGGGACCCAGAAGTGATCTGTACATGCCTAATTAGTGCTAGAATATTTTCAAAATATAGGCCCAAAACATGCTAAAAATCGATATTTTAGGTGCCCAAAGTCGATATCTCAAATTCAGGCCCAAAACACCCGAAAATTCGATATTTTGGGGTCCCTCAAGCGAACTGTACATGCCTACTCCGTGTTAGAGTATTTTCAAAATACAGTCCCAAAACATACTGAAAATCGATTTTTTAGGTGTCCAAAAGTCGATATGTGCATGCATCTTCTATACCCGTTTATATCTCAAATTCAACCTCATAACACCCGAAAATTCAATATTTTAGGGTCCCAGAAATGATCTGTACATGCCTACTTAGTGCTAGAATATTTTCGAAATATAGGCCCAAAACATGCTAAAAATCGATATTTTAGGTGCCCAAAGTCAATATCTCAAATTCAGGCACAAAACACCCATAAATTCGATGTTTTGGGGTCCCAGAAACGATCTGTACATGCCTACTCCGTGTTAGAGTATTTTCAAAATACATGCCCAACAAATGCTGAAAATCGATCTTTTAGGTTCCCAAAGTCAATATGTGCATGCATCTTCTGTACCCGTTTATATCCCAAATTCAACCTCAAAACACCTGAAAATTCCATATTTTTGGGTCCCATAAGCGATCTGTACATGCCTACTTAGTGCTAGAATTTTTCCAAAACATAGGCTCAAAACATGCAAAAAATCGATATTTTAAGTGTCCAAAGTCAACATGTGTATGCATCTTCTGCACTCGTTTATATCTCAAATTGAGGCTCAAAACACCCGAAAATTCGATAATTTTGGGTGCCAGATGCGATCTGTACATGTCTAGTCAGTGCTAGAATGTTTTCAAAATATAGGCTCAAAACTTGCTAAAAATCGATATTTTAAGTGTCCAAAGTCGATATGTGCATGCATCTTCTGTACCCGTTTATATCTCAAATTCAGGCTCAAAACACCCTAAAATTCGATATTTTTGGGTCCCAGAAGCGATCTGTACATGCCTACTCCTAGTTAGAGTATTTTCAAAATACAGGCCCAAAACATGCTGAAAATCGATATTTTAGGTGCCCAAAGTCAATATGTGCATGCATCTTCTGAACCCGTTTATATCTCAAATTCAGGCTCAAAACACCCGAAAATTCGGTATTTTTGGGTCCTAGAAGCGATCTGTACATCCCTACTCCTAGTAAGAATGTTTTCAAGATACAGACCCAAAACATGCTCAAAATCGATATTTTAGGTGCCCAAAAGTCGATATGTGTATGCATCTTCTGCACTCGTTTATATCTCAAATTCAACCTCAAAACACCCGAAAATAAGATAATTTTGGGTCCCAGAAGCGATCTGTACATGTCTAGTCAGTGCTAGAATGTTTTCAAAATATAGGCTCAAAACATGCTACAAATCAATATTTTAAGTGTCTAAAGTCGATATGAGCATGCATCTTATGTACCCGTTTATATATCAAATTCAGGCTCAAAAAACCAGAAAATTCGATATTTTGGGGTCCCATAAGCGATCTGTACATGCCTTCTCCGTGTTAGAGTATTTTCAAAATACAGGCCCAAAAAATGCTGAAAATCTATATTTTAGGTGGCCAAAGTCAATATGTGCATGCATCTTCTGTACCCGTTTATATCTCAAAACACAAAACACCCATAAATTCGATGTTTTGGGGTCCCAGAAGCGATCTGTACATGCCTACTCCGTGTTAGAGTATTTTCAAAATACAGGCCCAACAAATGATGAAAATCGATCTTTTAGGTTCCCAAAGTCAATATGTGCATGCATCTTCTGTACCCGTTTATATCCCAAATTCAACCTCAAAACACCTGAAAATTCCATATTTTTGGGTCCCATAAGCGATCTGTACATGCCTACTTAGTGCTAGAATTTTTCCAAAACATAGGCTCAAAACATGCAAAAAATCGATATTTTAAGTGTCCAAAGTCGATATGTGCATGCATCATCTGTACCCGTTTATATCTCAAATTCAGGCTCAAAACACCCGAAAATTCCATATTTTTGGGTCCCATAAGCGATCTGTACATGCCTACTTAGTGCTAGAATTTTTCCAAAACATAGGCTCAAAACATGCAAAAAATCGATATTTTAAGTGTCCAAAGTCAACATGTGTATGCATCTTCTGCACTCGTTTATATCTCAAATTGAGGCTCAAAACACCCGAAAATTCGATAATTTTGGGTGCCAGATGCGATCTGTACATGTCTAGTCAGTGCTAGAATGTTTTCAAAATATAGGCTCAAAACTTGCTAAAAATCGATATTTTAAGTGTCCAAAGTCGATATGTGCATGCATCTTCTGTACCCGTTTATATCTCAAATTCAGGCTCAAAACACCCTAAAATTCGATATTTTTGGGTCCCAGAAGCGATCTGTACATGCCTACTCCTAGTTAGAGTATTTTCAAAATACAGGCCCAAAACATGCTGAAAATCGATATTTTAGGTGCCCAAAGTCAATATGTGCATGCATCTTCTGAACCCGTTTATATCTCAAATTCAGGCTCAAAACACCCGAAAATTCGGTATTTTTGGGTCCTAGAAGCGATCTGTACATCCCTACTCCTAGTAAGAATGTTTTCAAGATACAGACCCAAAACATGCTCAAAATCGATATTTTAGGTGCCCAAAAGTCGATATGTGTATGCATCTTCTGCACTCGTTTATATCTCAAATTCAACCTCAAAACACCCGAAAATAAGATAATTTTGGGTCCCAGAAGCGATCTGTACATGTCTAGTCAGTGCTAGAATGTTTTCAAAATATAGGCTCAAAACATGCTACAAATCAATATTTTAAGTGTCTAAAGTCGATATGAGCATGCATCTTATGTACCCGTTTATATATCAAATTCAGGCTCAAAAAACCAGAAAATTCGATATTTTGGGGTCCCATAAGCGATCTGTACATGCCTTCTCCGTGTTAGAGTATTTTCAAAATACAGGCCCAAAAAATGCTGAAAATCTATATTTTAGGTGGCCAAAGTCAATATGTGCATGCATCTTCTGTACCCGTTTATATCTCAAAACACAAAACACCCATAAATTCGATGTTTTGGGGTCCCAGAAGCGATCTGTACATGCCTACTCCGTGTTAGAGTATTTTCGCAATACAGGCCCAACAAATGATGAAAATCGATCTTTTAGGTTCCCAAAGTCAATATGTGCATGCATCTTCTGTACCCGTTTATATCCCAAATTCAACCTCAAAACACCTGAAAATTCCATATTTTTGGGTCCCATAAGCGATCTGTACATGCCTACTTAGTGCTAGAATTTTTCCAAAACATAGGCTCAAAACATGCAAAAAATCGATATTTTAAGTGTCCAAAGTCGATATGTGCATGCATCATCTGTACCCGTTTATATCTCAAATTCAGGCTCAAAACACCCGAAAATTCGATATTTTGGGGTCCCAGAAGCGAACTGTACATGCCTACTCCGTGTTAGAGTATTATCAAAATACAGGCCCAAAACATACTGAAAATCGATCTTTTAGGTGCCCAAAAGTCGATATGTGCATACATCTTCTGTACCGGATTATATCTCAAATTCAGGCTCCAAACACCCGAAAATTCGATATATTGGGGTCCCAAAAGCGATCTGTATATGCCTACTCCGATGCAGGCCCAAAACATGCTGAAAATCGATATTTTAGGTGCCCAAAGTCAACATGTGTATGCATCTTCTGCACTCGTTTATATCTCAAATTGAGGCTCAAAACACCCGAAAATTCGAGAATTTTGGGTCCCAGATGCGATCTGTACATGTCTAGTCAGTGCTAGAATGTTTTCAAAATATAGGCTCAAAACTTGCTAAAAATCGATATTTTAAGTGTCCAAAGTCGATATGTGCATGCATCTTCTGTACCCGTTTATATCTCAAATTCAGGCTCAAAACACCCTAAAATTCGATATTTTTGGGCCCCAGAAGCGATCTGTACATGCCTACTCCTAGTTAGAGTATTTTCAAAATACAGGCCCAAAACATGCTGAAAATCGATATTTTAGGTGCCCAAAGTCAATATGTGCATGCATCTTCTGAACCCGTTTATATCTCAAATTCAGGCTCAAAACACCCGAAAATTCGGTATTTTTGGGTCCTAGAAGCGATCTGTACATCCCTACTCCTAGTAAGAATGTTTTCAAGATACAGACCCAAAACATGCTCAAAATCGATATTTTAGGTGCCCAAAAGTCGATATGTGTATGCATCTTCTGCACTCGTTTATATCTCAAATTCAACCTCAAAACACCCGAAAATAAGATAATTTTGGGTCCCAGAAGCGATCTGTACATGTCTAGTCAGTGCTAGAATGTTTTCAAAATATAGGCTCAAAACATGCTACAAATCAATATTTTAAGTGTCTAAAGTCGATATGTGCATGCATCTTATGTACCCGTTTATATATCAAATTCAGGCTCAAAAAACCCGAAAATTCGATATTTTGGGGTCCCATAAGCGATCTGTACATGCCTTCTCCGTGCTAGAGTATTTTCAAAATACAGGCCCAAAAAATGCTGAAAATCTATATTTTAGGTGGCCAAAGTCAATATGTGCATGCATCTTCTGTACCTGTTTATATCTCAAATTCAACCTCAAAACACCCGAAAATTCTATATTTTTGGGTCCCAATAGCGATCTGTACATGCCTACTCAGTGCTAGAATTTTTTTCAAAATATAGGCTCAAAACATGCTAAAAATCGATATTTTAAGTGTCCAAAGTTGATATGTGCATGCATCATCTGTACGCGTTTATATCTCAAATTCAGGCTCCAAACACCCGAAAATTCGATATTTTGGGGTCCCAAAAGCGATCTGTATATGCCTACTCCGATGCACGCCCAAAACATGCTGAAAATCGATATTTTAGGTGCCCAAAGTCAACATGTGTATGCATCTTCTGCACTCGTTTATATCTCATATTGAGGCTCACAACACCCGAAAATTCGATAATTTTGGGTCCCAGAAGCGATCTGTACATGTCTAGTCAGTGCTAGAATGTTTTAAAAATATAGGCTCAAAACATGCTAAAAATCGATATTTTACGTGTCCAAAGTCGATATGTGCATGCATCTTCTGTACCCGTTTATATCTCAAATTCAGGCTTAAAACACCCGAAAACTCTATATTTTTGGGTCTCAGAAGCGATCTGTACATGCCTACTCCTAGTTAGAGTATTTTCAAAATACAGGCCAAAAACATGCTGAAAATCGATATTTTAGGTGCCAAAGTCAATATGTGCATGCATCTTCTGTAACCGTTTATATCTCAAATTCAGGCTCATAACACCCGAAAATTCGGTATTTTGGGTCCTAGAAGCGATCTGTACATCCCTACTCCTAGTAAGAATGTTTTCAAGATACAGACCCAAAACATGCTACAAATCAATATTTTAAGTGTCTAAAGTAGATATGTGCATGCATCTTATGTACCCGTTTATATATCAAATTCAGGCCCAAAACACCCGAAAATTCGATATTTTTGGGTCCCAGAAGCGATCTGTACTTGCCTACTCCGTGTTAGAGTATTTTCAAAATACAGGCCAAAAACAAGCTGAAAATCGATATTTTAGGTGAACAAAGTCAATATGTGTATGCATCTTCTGCACCCGTTTATATACCAAATTCAACCTCAAAACACCCGAAAATTCGATAATTTTGGGTCCCAGAAGCGATCTGTACATGCCTATTCAGTGCTAGAATGTATTCAAAATATAGGCTCAAAACATGCTAAAAATCGATATTTTAAGTGTCCAAAGTCGATATGTGCTTGCATCATCTGTACCCGTTTATATCTCAAATTCAACCTCAAAACACCCGAAAATTCGATATTTTTGGGTCCCAGAAGCGATCTGTACATGCCTACTCAGTGCTAGAATGTTTTCAAAATAAAGGCTCAAAACATGCTAAAAATCGATATTTTAAGTGTCCAAAGTCGATATGTGCATGCATCATCTGTACCCGTTTATATCTCAAATTCAGGCTCAAAACACCCAAAAATTCGATATTTTGGGGACCCAGAAGTGATCTGTACATGCCTAATTATTGCTAGAATATTTTCAAAATATAGGCCCAAAACATGCTAAAAATCGATATTTTAGGTGCCCAAAGTCGATATCTCAAATTCAGGCCCAAAACACCCGAAAATTCGATATTTTGGGGTCCCTCAAGCGAACTGTACATGCCTACTCCGTGTTAGAGTATTTTCAAAATACAGTCCCAAAACATACTGAAAATCGATTTTTTAGGTGTCCAAAAGTCGATATGTGAATGCATCTTCTATACCCGTTTATATCTCAAATTCAACCTCATAACACCCGAAAATTCAATATTTTAGGGTCCCAGAAATGATCTGTACATGCCTACTTAGTGCTAGAATATTTTCGAAATATAGGCCCAAAACATGCTAAAATCGATATTTTAGGTGCCCAAAGTCAATATCTCAAATTCAGGCACAAAACACCCATAAATTCGATGTTTTGGGGTCCCAGAAACGATCTGTACATGCCTACTCCGTGTTAGAGTATTTTCAAAATACATGCCCAACAAATGCTGAAAATCGATCTTTTAGGTTCCCAAAGTCAATATGTGCATGCATCTTCTGTACCCGTTTATATCCCAAATTCAACCTCAAAACACCTGAAAATTCCATATTTTTGGGTCCCATAAGCGATCTGTACATGCCTACTTAGTGCTAGAATTTTTCCAAAACATAGGCTCAAAACATGCAAAAAATCGATATTTTAAGTGTCCAAAGTCAACATGTGTATGCATCTTCTGCACTCGTTTATATCTCAAATTGAGGCTCAAAACACCCGAAAATTCGATAATTTTGGGTCCCAGATGCGATCTGTACATGTCTAGTCAGTGCTAGAATGTTTTCAAAATATAGGCTCAAAACTTGCTAAAAATCGATATTTTAAGTGTCCAAAGTCGATATGTGCATGCATCTTCTGTACCCGTTTATATCTCAAATTCAGGCTCAAAACACCCTAAAATTCGATATTTTTGGGTCCCAGAAGCGATCTGTACATGCCTACTCCTAGTTAGAGTATTTTCAAAATACAGGCCCAAAACATGCTGAAAATCGATATTTTAGGTGCCCAAAGTCAATATGTGCATGCATCTTCTGAACCCGTTTATATCTCAAATTCAGGCTCAAAACACCCGAAAATTCGGTATTTTTGGGTCCTAGAAGCGATCTGTACATCCCTACTCCTAGTAAGAATGTTTTCAAGATACAGACCCAAAACATGCTCAAAATCGATATTTTAGGTGCCCAAAAGTCGATATGTGTATGCATCTTCTGCACTCGTTTATATCTCAAATTCAACCTCAAAACACCCGAAAATAAGATAATTTTGGGTCCCAGAAGCGATCTGTACATGTATAGTCAGTGCTAGAATGTTTTCAAAATATAGGCTCAAAACATGCTACAAATCAGTATTTTAAGTGTCTAAAGTCGATATGAGCATGCATCTTATGTACCCGTTTATATATCAAATTCAGGCTCAAAAAACCAGAAAATTCGATATTTTGGGGTCCCATAAGCGATCTGTACATGTCTTCTCCGTGTTAGAGTATTTTCAAAATACAGGCCCAAAAAATGCTGAAAATCTATATTTTAGGTGGCCAAAGTCAATATGTGCATGCATCTTCTGTACCCGTTTATATCCCAAATTCAACCTCAAAACACCCGAAAATTCCATATTTTTGGGTCCCAGAAGTGATATGTACATGCATACTCAGTGCTAGAATGTTTTCAAAATAAAGGCTCAAAACATGCTAAAAATCGATATTTTAATTGTCCAAAGTCGATATGTGCATGCATCATCTGTACCCGTTTATATCTCAAATTCAGGCACAAAACACCCATAAATTCGATGTTTAGGGGTCCCAGAAGCGATCTGTACATGCCTTCTCCGTGTTAGAGTATTTTCAAAATACAGGCCCAAAAAATGCTGAAAATCGATATTTTAGGTGGCCAAAGTCAATATGTGCATGCATCTTCTGTACCCGTTTATATCCCAAATTCAACCTCAAAACACCCGAAAATTCCATATTTTTGGGTCCCAGAAGCGATCTGTACATGCATACTCAGTGCTAGAATGTTTTCAAAATAAAGGCTCAAAACATGCTAAAAATCGATATTTTAATTGTCCAAAGTCGATATGTGCATGCATCATCTGTCCCCTTTTATATCTCAAATTCAGGCTCAAAACACCCGAAAATTCGATATTTTGGGGTCCCAGAAGTGATCTGTACATGCCTACTTAGTGCTAGAATATTTTCAAAATATAGGCCCAAAACATGCTAAAAATCGATATTTTAGGGTCCCAAAGTCGATATCTCAAATTCAGGCCCAAAACACCCGAATATTCGATATTTTGGGGTCCCTCAAACGAACTGTACATGCCTAATCCGTGTTAGAGTATTTTCAAAATACAGGCCCAAAACATACTGAAAATCGATCTTTTAGGTGTCCAAAAGTCGATATGTGCATGCATCTTCTGTACCCGTTTATATCTCAAATTCAACCTCAAAACACCCGAAAATTCGATATTTTTGGGTTCCATAAGCGATCTGTATATGCCTACTCCGTGTTAGAGTATTTTCAAAATATAGGCCCAAAAAATGCTGAAAATCGATATTTTAGGTGCCCAAAGTCAATATGTGCTTGCATCTTCTGTACCCGTTTATATCCCAAATTCTACCTCAAAACACCCGAAAATTCGATATTTTTGGGTCCCAGAAGCGATCTGTACATGCCTACTCAGTGCTAGAATGTTTTCAAAATAAAGGCTCAAAACATGCTAAAAATCGATATTTTAAGTGTTCAAAGTCGATATGTGCATGCATCATCTGTACCCGTTTATATCTCAAATTCAGGGTCAAAACACCCGAAAATTCGATATTTTGGGGTCCCAGAAATGATCTGTACATGCCTACTTAGTGATAGAATATTTTCGAAATATAGGCCCAAAACATGCTAAAAATCGATATTTAAGGTGCCCAAAGTCGATATCTCAAATTCAGGCACAAAACACCCATAAATTCGATGTTTTGGGGTCCCAGAAGCGATCTGTACATGCCTACTCCGTGTTAGAGTATTTTCAAAATACAGGCCCAAAAAATGCTGAAAATCGATATTTTAGGTGCCCAAAGTCAATATGTGCATGCATCTTCTGTAACCGTTTATATCCCAAATTCAACCTCAAAACACCCGAAAATTCCATATTTTTGGGTCCCAGAAGCGATCTGTACATGCCTACTCAGGGCTAGAATGTTTTCAAAATAAAGGCTCAAAACATGCAAAAAATCGATATTTTAAGTGTCCAAAGTCGATATGTGCATGCATCATATGAACCTGTTTATATCTCAAATTCAGGCTCAAAACACCCAAAAATTCGATATTTTGGGGTCCCAGAAGTGATCTGTACATGCCTACTTAGTGCTAGAATATTTTCAAAATATAGGCCCAAAACATGCTAAAAATCGATATTTTAGTGTCCCAAAGTCGATATCTCAAATTCAGGCCCAAAACACCCGAAAATTCGATATTTTGGGGTCCCTCAAGCGAACTGTACATGCCTAATCCGTGTTAGAGTATTTTCAAAATACAGGCCCAAAACATACTGAAATAGATCTTTTAGGTGTACAAAAGTCGATATGTGCATGCATCTTCTGTACCCGTTTATATCTTAAATTCAACCTCAAAACACCCGAAAATTCGATATTTTTGGGTCTAATAAGCGATCTGTACATGCCTTCTCAGTGCTAGAATTTTTTTCAAAATATAGGCTCAAAACATGCTAAAAATCGATATTTTAATTGTCCAAAGTCGATATGTGCATGCATCATCTGTACCCGTTTATATCTCAAATTCAGGCTCAAAACACCCGAACATTCGATATTTTGGGGTCCCAGAAGTGATCTGTACATGCCTACTTAGTGCTAGAATATTTTCAAAATATAGGCCCAAAACATGCTAAAAATCGATATTTTAGGTGCCCAAAGTCGATATCTCAAATTCAGGCCCAAAACACCCGAAAAATCGATATTTTGTGGTCCCAGAAGCGTACTGTACATGCCTACTCCCTGTTAGAGTATTATCAAAGTACAGGCCCAAAACATACTGAAAATCGATCTTTTAGGTGCCCAAAAGTCAATATGTGCATGCATCTTCTATACCCGTTTATATCTCAAATTCAACCTCATAACACCCGAAAATTCAATATTTTAGGGTCCCAGAAATGATCTGTACATGCCTACTTAGTGCTAGAATATTTTCGAAATATAGGCCCAAAACATGCTAAAAATCGATATTTTAAGTGTCCAAAGTCGATATGTGCATGCATCTTATGTACCCGTTTATATATCAAATTCAGGCTCAAAACACCCGAAAATTCGATATTTTGGGGTCCCAGAAGCGATCTGTACTTGCCTACTCCGTGCTAGAATATTTTCAAAATATAGGCCCAAAACAAGCTGAAAATCAATCTTTTAGGTGCCCAAAAGTCGATATGTGCATGCATCTTCTGTACCCGTTTATATCTCAAATTCAGGCTCCAAACACCCGAAAATTCGATATTTTGGGGTCCCAGAAGCGATCTGTATATGCCTACTCAGATGCAGGCCCAAAACATGCTGAAAATCGATATTTTAGGTGCCAGAAGTCGATATGTGTATGCATCTTCTGCACTCGTTTATATCTCAAATTCAACCTCAAAACACCCGAAAATTCGATAATTTTGGGTCCCAGAAGCGATCTGTACATGTCTAGTCAGTGCTAGAATATTTTCAAAATATAGGCCCAAAACAAGCTGAAAATCAATCTTTTAGGTGCCCAAAAGTCGATATGTGCATGCATCTTCTGTACCCGTTTATATCTCAAATTCAGGCTCCAAACACCCGAAAATTCGATATTTTGGGGTCCCAGAAGCGATCTGTCCATGTCTACTCAGATGCAGGCCCAAAACATGCTGAAAATCGATATTTTAGGTGCCCAAAGTCAACATGTGTATGCATCTTCTGCACTCGTTTATATCTCAAAACACCCGAAAATTCGATAATTTTGGGTCCCTGAAGCGATCTGTACATGTCTAGTCAGTGCTAGGATGTTTTCAAAATATAAGCTCAAAACATGCTAAAAATCGATATTTTAAGTGTCCAAAGTCGATATGTGCATGCATCTTATGTACCCGTTTATATATCAAATTCAGGCTCAAAACACCCGAAAATTCGATATTTTGGGGTCCCAGAAGCGATCTGTATTTGCCTACTCCGTGCTAGAATATTTTCAAAATATAGGCCCAAAATAAGCTGAAAATCAATCTTTTAGGTGCCCAAAAGTCGATATGTGCATGCATCTTCTGTACCCGTTTATATCTCAAATTCAGGCTCCAAACACCTGAAAATTCGATATTTTGGGGTCCCAGAAGCGATCTGTCCATGTCTACTCAGATGCAGGCCCAAAACATGCTGAAAATCGATATTTTAGGTGCCCAAAGTCGATATGTGTATGCATCTTCTGCACTCGTTTATATCCCAAATTCAACCTCAAAACACCCGAAAATTCGATAATTTTGGGTCCCAGAAGCGATCTGTACATGTCTAGTCAGTGCTAGAATGTTTTCTAAATATAGGCTCAAAACATGCTAAAAATCGATATTTTAAGTGTTCAAAGTCGATATGTGCATGCATCATCTGTACCCGTTTATATCTCAAATTCAGGCTCAAAACACCCGAAAATTCGATATTTTGGGGTCCCAGAAATGATCTGTACATGCCTACTTAGTGCTAGAATATTTTCGAAATATAGGCCCAAAACATGCTAAAAATCGATATTTTAGGTGCCCAAAGTCGATATCTCAAATTCAGGCACAAAACACCCATAAATTCGATGTTTTGGGGTACCAGAAGCGATCTGTACATGCCTACTCCGTGTTAGAGTATTTTCAAATTACAGGCCCAAAAAATGCTGAAAATCGATATTTTAGGTGCCCAAAGTCAATATGTGCATGCATCTTCTGTACCCGTTTATATCACAAATTCAACATCAAAACACCCGAAAATTCCATATTTTTGGGTCCCAGAAGCGATCTGTACATGCAAACTCAGGGCTAGAATGTTTTCAAAATATAGGCTCAAAACATGCTAAAAATCGATATTTTAAGTGTCCAAAGTCGATATGTGCATGCATCATCTGTACCCGTTTATATCTCAAATTCCGGCTCAAAACACCCGAACATTCGATATTTTGGGGTCCCAGAAGTGATCTGTACATGCCTACTTAGTGCTAGAATATTTTCAAAATATAGGCCCAAAACATGCTAAAAATCGATATTTTAGGTGCCCAAAGTCGATATCTCAAATTCAGGCCCAAAACACCCGGAAAATCGATATTTTGGGGTCCCAGAAGCGTACTGTACATGCCTACTCCGTGTTAGAGTATTATCAAAATACAGGCCCAAAACATACTGAAAATCGATCTTTTAGGTGCCCAAAAGTCGATATGTGAATGCATCTTCTGTACTCGTTTATATCCCAAATTTAACCTCAAAACCCCCGAAAATTCGATATTTTTTGGTCCGAGAAGCGATATGTACATGCCTACTCAGTGCTAGAATTTTTTCAAAATATAGGCTTAAAACATGCTAACAATCGATATTTTAAGTGTCCAAAGTCGAAATGTGCATGCATCATCTGTACCCGTTTATATCTCAAATTCAGGCTCCAAACACCCGAAAAATCGATATTTTGGGGTCCCAGAAGCGATCTGTCCATGTCTACTCAGATGCAGGCCCAAAACATGCTGAAAATCGATATTTTAGGTGCCCAAAGTCGATATGTGTATGCATCTTCTGCACTTGTTTATATCTCAAATTCAACCTCAAAACACCCGAAAATTCGATAATTTTGGGTCCCAGAAGCGATATGTACATGTCTAGTCAGTACTAGAATGTTTTCAAAATATAGGCTCAAAACATGCTAAAAATCGATATTTTAAATGTCCAAAGTCGATATGTGCATGCATCTTATGTACCCGTTTATATATCAAATTCAGGCTCAAAACACCCGAAAATTCGATATTTTGGGGTCCCAGAAGCGATCTGTACTTGCCTACTCCGTGCTAGAATATTTTCAAAATATAGGCCCAAAACAAGCTGAAAATCAATCTTTTAGGTGCCCAAAAGTCGATATGTGCATGCATCTTCTGTACCCGTTTATATCTCAAATTCAGGCTCCAAACACCCGAAAATTCGATATTTTGGGGTCCCAGAAGCGATCTGTATATACCTACTCCGATGCAGGCCCAAAACATGCTGAAAATCGATATTTTAGGTGCCCAAAGTCAATATGTGTATGCATCTTCTGTACTCGTTTATATCCCAAATTTAACCTCAAAACACCCGAAAATTCGATATTTTTTTGTCTGAGAAGCGATATGTACATGCCTACTCAGTGCTAGAATTTTTTCAAAATATAGGCTTAAAACATGCTAACAATCGATATTTTAAGTGTCCAAAGTCGAAATGTACATGCATCATCTGTACCCGTTTATATCTCAAATTCAGGCTCAAAACACCCGAAAATTCGATATTTTGGGGTCCCAGAAGCGATCTGTCCATGTCTACTCAGATGCAGGCCCAAAACATGCTGAAAATCGATATTTTAGGTGCCCAAAGTCGATATGTGTATGCATCTTCTGCACTCGTTTATATCTCAAATTCAACCTCAAAACACCCGAAAATTCGATAATTTTGGGTCCCAGAAGCGATCTGTACATATCTAGTCAGTGCTAGAATGTTTTCAAAATATAGGCCCAAAAAATGCTAAAAATCGATATTTTAAGTGTCCAAAGTCGATATGTGCATGCATCTTATGTACCCGTTTATATATCAAATTCAGGCTCAAAACACCCGAAAATTCGATATTTTGGGGTCCCAGAAGCGATCTGTACTTGCCTACTCCGTGCTAGAATATTTTCAAAATATAGGCCAAAAACATGCTAAAAATCGATATTTTAGGTGCCCAAAGTCGATATCTCAAATTCAGGCCCAAAACACCCGAAAATTCGATATTTTGGGGTCCCAGAAGCGATCTGTACATGCCTACTCAGATGCAGGCCCAAAACAAGCTGAAAATCGATATTTTAGGTGCAGAAGTTAACATGTGTATGCATCTTCTGCACTAGTTTATATTTCAAATTGAGGCTCAAAACAACCGAAAATTCGATAATTTTGGGTCCCAGAAGCGATCTGTACATGTCTAGTCACTGCTAGAATGTTTTCAAAATATAGGCTCAAAACATGCTAAAAATCGATATTTTAAGTGTCCAAAGTCGATATGTGCAAGCATCTTCAGTACCCGTTTATATCTCAAATTCAGGCTCAAAACAACCGAAAATTCGATATTTTTGGGTCCCAGAAGCGATCTGTACATGCCTACTCCTAGTTAGAGTATTTTCAAAAGACAGGCCAAAAACATGCTGAAAATCGATATTTTAGGTGAACTAAGTCGATATGTGTATGCATCTTCTGCACTCGTTTATATCTCAAATTCAACCTCAAAACACCCGAAAATTCGATATTTTTGGGTTCCAGAAGCGATCTGTACATGCCTACTCAGTGCTAGAATGTTTTCAAAATATAGGGTCAAAACATGCTAAAAATCGATATTTTAAGTGTCCAAAGTCGATACGTGCATGCATCATCTGTACCCGTTTATATCTCAAATTCAGGCTCAAAACACCCGAAAATTCGATATTTTGGGGTCCCAGAAATGATCTGTACATGCCTACTTAGTGCTAGAATATTTTCAAAATATAGGCTCAAAACATGCTAAAAATCGATATTTTAAGTGTCCAAAGTCGATATGTGCATGCATCTTCTGTACCCGTTTATATCTCAAATTCAGGCTCAAAACACCCGAAAATTCGGTATTTTTGGGTCATAGAAGCGATCTGTACATCTCTACTCCTAGTAAGAATGTTTTCAAGATACAGATCCAAAACATGCTCAAAATCGATATTTTAGGTGCCCAAAAGTCGATATGTGCATGCATCTTCTGTACCCGTTTATATCTCAAATTCAGGCTCAAAAAACCCGAAAATTCGATATTTTGGGGTCCCAGAAGCGATCTGTACATTTCTAGTCAGTGCTAGACTGTTTTCAAAATATAGGCTCAAAACATGCTAAAAATCGATATTTTAAGTGTCCAAAGTCGATATGTGCATGCATCTTCTGTACCCGTTTATATCTCAAATTCAGGCTCAAAACACCCGAAAATTCGGTATTTTTGGGTCATAGAAGCGATCTGTACATCTCTACTCCTAGTAAGAATGTTTTCAAGATACAGACCCAAAACATGCTCAAAATCGATATTTTAGGTGCCCAAAAGTCGATATGTGCATGCATCTTCTGTACCCGTTTATATCTCAAATTCAGGCTCAAAAAACCCGAAAATTCGATATTTTGGGGTCCCAGAAGCGATCTTTACATGCCTACTCAGTGCTAGAATATTTTCAAAATAAAGGCCCAAAACATGCTAAAAATCGATATTTTAGGTGCCCAAAGTCGATATCTCAAATTCAGGCCCAAAACACCCAAAAATTCGATATTTTGGGGTCCCAGAAGCGATCTGTACATGCCTACTCCGTGTTAGAGTATTTTCAATATACAGGCCGAAAACATGCTAAAAATCGATATTTTAAGTGTCCAAAGTCGATATGTGCATGCATCATCTGTACCCGTTTATATCTCAAATTCAGGCTCAAAACACCCGAAAATTCGATATTTTGGGGTCCCACAAATGATCTGTACATGCTTACTTAGTGCTAGAATATTTTCGAAATATAGGCCCAAAACATGCTAAAAATCGATATTTTAGGTGCCCAAAGTCGATATCTCAAATTCAGGCCCAAAACACCCATAAATTCGATGTTTTGGGGTCCCAGAAGCGATCTGTACATGCCTACTCCGTGTTAGAGTATTTTCAAAATACAGGCCCAAAAAATGCTGAAAATCGATATTTCAGGTGCCCAAAGTCAATATGTGCATTAATCTTCTGTACCCGTTTATATCCCAAATTCAACCTCAAAACACCCGAAAATTCGATATTCTTGGGTCGCAGAAGCGATCTGTACATGCCTACTCAGTGCTAGAATGTTTTCAAAATAAAGGCTCAAAACATGCTAAAAATCGATATTTTAAGTGTCCAAAGTCGATATGTGCATGCATCATCTGTACCCGTTTATATCTGAAATTCAGGTTCAAAACTCCCGAAAATTCGATATTTTGGGGTCCCAGAAGTGATCTGTACATGCCTACTTAGTGCTAGAATATTTTCAAAATATAGGCCCAAAACATGCTAAAAATCGATATTTTAGGTGCCCAAAGTCGATATCTCAAATTCAGGCCCAAAACACCCGTAAATTTGATATTTTGGGGTCCCTCAAGCAAACTGTACATGCCTACTCCTAGTTAGAGTATTTTCAAAATACAGGCCAAAAACATGCTGAAAATCGATCTTTTAGGTGTCCAAAAGTCGATATGTGCATGCATCTACTGTACCCGTTTATATCTCAAATTCAACCTCAAAACACCCGAAAATTCGATATTTTTGGGTCCCAGAAGCGATCTGTACATGCCTAGTCAGTGCTAGAATTTTTTCAAAACATAGGCTCAAAACATGCTAAAAATCGATATTTTAAGTGTCCAAAGTCGATATGTGCATGCATCATCTTTACCCGTTTATATCTCAAATTCAGGCTCAAAACACCCGAACATTCGATATTTTGGGGTCCCAGAAGTGATCTGTACATGCCTACTTAGTGCTAGACTATTTTCAAAATATAGGCCCAAAACATGCTAATAATCGATATTTTAGGTGCCCAAAGTCGATATCTCAAATTCAGGTCCAAAACACCCGAAAATTCGATATTTAGGGGTCCCAGAAGCGAACTGTACATACCTACTCCGTGTTAGAGTATTATAAAAATACAGGCCCAAAACATACTGAAAATCGATCTTTGAGGTGCCCTAAAATCGATATGTGCATGCATCCTCTGTACCCGTTTATATCTCAAATTCAGGCTCCAAACACCCGAAAATTCGATATTTTGGGGTCCCAGAAGCGATCTGTATATGCCTACTCCGATGCAGGCCCAAAACATGCTGAAAATCGATATTTTAGGTGCCCAAAGTCAACATGTGTATGCATCTTCTTCACTCGTTTATATCTCAAATTGAGGCTCAAAACACCCGAAAATTCGATAATTTTGGGTCCCAGAAGCGATCTGTACATGTCTAGTCAGTGCTAGAATGTTTTCAAAATATAGGCTCAAAACATGCTAAAAATCGAAATTTTAAGTGTCCAAAGTCGATATGTGCATGCATCTTCTGTACCCGTTTATATCTCAAATTCAGGCTCGAAACACCCGAAAATTCGATATTTTTGGTTCCCAGAAGCGATCTGTACATGCCTACTCCAAGTTCGAGTATTTTCAAAATACAAGCCCAAAACATGCTGAAAATCGATATTTTAGGTGACTAAAGTCAATATGTGCATGCATCTTCTTTACCCGTTTATATCTCAAATTCAGGCTCAAAACACCCGAAAATTCGGTATTTTTGGGTCATAGAAGCGATCTGTACATCTCTACTCCTAGTAAGAATGTTTTCAAGATACAGACCCAAAACATGCTCAAAATCGATATTTTAGGTGCCCAAAAGTCGATATGTGCATGCATCTTCTGTACCCGTTTATATCTCAAATTCAGGCTCAAAACACCCGAAAATTCGATATTTTGGGGTCCCAGAAGCGATCTTTACATGCCTACTCAGTGCTAGAATATTTTCAAAATAAAGGACCAAAACATACTGAAAATCGATATTTTAGGTGCCCAAAGTCAATATGTGCTTGCAACTTCTGTACCTGTTTATATCCCAAATTCAACCTCAAAACACCCGAAAATTCGATATTTTGGGGTCCCAGAAGCGATCTGTACATGCATACTCAGTGCAAGAATGTTTTCAATATATAGGCTCAAAACATGCTAAAAATCGATATTTTAAGTGTCCAAAATCGATATGTGCATGCATCATCTGTACCCGTTTATATCTCAAATTCAGGCTCAAAACACCCGAAAATTTGATATTTTGGGGTCCCAGAAGTGATCTGTACATGCCTACTTAGTGCTAGAATATTTTCAAAATATAGGCCCAAAACATGCGAAAAATCGATATTTTAGGTGCCCAAAGTCGATATCTCAAATTCAGGCCCAAAACACCCGTAAATTCGATATTTTGGGGTCCCTCAAGCGAACTGTACATGCCTACTCCGTGTTAGAGTATTTTCAAAATACAGGCACAAAACATGCTGAAAATCGATCTTTTAGGTGTCCAAAAGTCGATATGTGCATGCATCTACTGTACCCGTTTATATCTCAAATTCAACCTCAAAACACCCGAAAATTCGATATTTTTGGGTCCCAGAAGCGATCTGTACATGCCTAGTCAGTGCTAGAATTTTTTCAAAATATAGGCTCAAAACATGCTAAAAATCGATATTTTAAGTGTCCAAGGTCGATATGTGCATGCATCACCTTTACCCGTTTATATCTCAAATTCAGGCTCAAAACACCCGAACATTCGATATTTTGGGGTCCCAGAAGTGATCTGTACATGTCTACTTAGTGCTAGAATATTTTCAAAATATATGCCCAAAACATGCTAATAATCGATATTTTAGGTGCCCAAAGTCGATATCTCAAATTCAGGCCCAAAACACCCGAAAATTCGATGTTTTGGGGTCCCAGAAGCGAACTGTACATGCCTACTCCGTGTTAGAGTATTATCAAAATACAGGCCCAAAACATACTGAAAATCGATCTTTTAGGTGCCCTAAAGTCGATATGTGCATGCATCTTCTGTACCCGTTTATATCTCAAATTCAGGCTCCAAACACCCGAAAATTCGATATTTTGGGGTCCCAGAAGCGATCTGTATATGCCTACTCCGAAGCAGGCCCAAAACATGCTGAAAATCGATATTTTAGGTGCCCAAAGTCAACATGTGTATGCATCTTCTTCACACGTTTATATCTCAAATTGAGGCTCAAAACACCCGAAAATTCGATAATTTTGGGTCCCAAAAGCGATCTGTACATGTCTAGTCAGTGCTAGAATGTTTTCAAAATATAGGCTCAAAACATGCTAAAAATCGATATTTTAAGTGTCCAAAGTCGATATGTGCATGCATCTTCTGTACCCGTTTATATCTTAAATTCAGGCTCAAAACACCCGAAAATTCGATATTTTTGGTTCCCAGAAGTGATCTGTACATGCCTACTCCTAGTTAGAGTATTTTCAAAATACAGGCCCAAAACATGCTGAAAATCGATATTTTAGGTGCCCAAAGTCAATATGTGCATGCATCTTCTTTACCCGTTTATATCTCAAATTCAGGCTCAAAACACCCGAAAATTCGGTATTTTTGGGTCCTAGAAGCGATCTGTACATCTCTACTCCTAGTAAGAATGTTTTCAAGATACAGGCCCAAAACATGCTTAAAATCGATATTTTAGGTGCCCAAAAGTCGATATGTGCATGCATCTTCTGTACCCGTTTATATCTCAAATTCAGGCTCAAAACACCCGAAAATTCGATATTTCGGGGTCCCAGAAGCGATCTTTACATGCCTACTCAGTGCTAGAATATTTTCAAAATAAAGGCCCAAAACATGCTAAAAATCGATATTTTAGGTGCCCAAAGTCGATATCTCAAATTTAGGCCCAAAACACCCAAAAATTCGATATTTTGGGGTCCCAGAAGCGATCTGTACATGCCTACTCCGTGTTACAGTATTTTCAATATACAGGCCCAAAACATACTGAAAATCGATATTTTAGGTGCCCAAAGTCAATATGTGCTTGCATCTTCTGTACCCGTTTATATCCTAAATTCAACCTCAAAACACCCGAAAATTCGATATTTTGGAGTCTCAGAAGCGATCTGTACATGCCTACTCAGTGCAAGAATGTTTTCAAAATATAGGCTCAAAACATGCTAAAAATCGATATTTTAAGTGTCCAAAGTCGATATGTGCATGCATCATCTGTACCCGTTTATATCTCAAATTCCGGCTCAAAACACCCGAAAATTCGATATTTTGGGGTCCCAGAAGTGATCTGTACATGCCTACTTAATGCTAGAATATTTTCAAAATATAGGCCCAAAACATGCTAAAAATCGATATTTTAGGTGCCCAAAGTCGATATCTCAAATTCAGGCATAAAACACCCGAAAATTCGATATTTGGGGGCCCCAAAAGCGAACTGTACATGCCTACACCGTGTTAGAGTATTTTTAAAATACAGGCCCAAAACATACTAAAAATCGATCTTTTAGGTGCCCAAAAGTCGATATGTGCATGCATCTTCTGTACTCGTTTATATCCCAAATTTAACCTCAAAACACTGGAAAATTCGATATTTTTGGGTCCGAGAAGCGATATGTACATGCCTACTCAGTGCTAGAATTTTTTCAAAATATAGGCTTAAAACATGCTAAAAATCGATATTTTAAGTGTCCAAAGTCGAAATGTGCATGCATCATCTGTACCCGTTTATATCTCAAATTCAGGCTCCAAACACCCGATAATTCGATATTTTTGGGTCCCAGAAGCGATCTGTACATGCCTACTCAGATGCAGGCCCAAAACATGCTGAAAATCGATATTTTAGGTGCCCAAAGTCGATATGTGTATGCATCTTCTGCACTCGTTTATATCTCAAATTCAACCTCAAAACACCCGAAAATTCGATAATTTTGGGTCCCAGAAGCGATCTGTACATGTCTAGTCAGTGCTAGAATGTTTTCAAAATTTGGCTCAAAACATGCTAAAAATCGATATTTTAAGTGTCCAAAGTCGATATGTGCATGCATCTTATATACCCGTTTATATATCAAATTCAGGCTCAAAACACCCGAAAATTCGATATTTTGGGGTCCCAGAAGCGAACTGTACTTGCCTACTCCGTGCTAGAATATCTTCAAAATATAGGCCCAAAACATGCTAAAAATCGATATTTTAGGTGCCCAAAGTCGATATCTCAAATTAAGGCCCAAAACACCCATAAATTCGATATTTTTGGGTCCCATAAGCGTTCTGTACATGCCTACTCAGTGCTAGAATTTTTTCAAAATATAGGCTCAAAAACATGCTAAAAATCGATATTTTAAGTGTCCAAAGTCGATATGTGCATGTATCATCTGTACCCGTTTATATCTCAAATTCAGTCTCAAAACACCCGAAAATTCGATATTTTGGGGTCCCAGAAGTGATCTGTACATGCCTACTTAGTGCTAGAATATTTTCAAAATATAGGCCCAAAACATGCTAAAAATCGATATTTTAGGTGCCCAAAGTCAATATCTCAAATTCAGGCCCAAAACACCCGAAAATTCGATATTTTGGGGTCCCAGAAGCGAACTGTACATGCCTACTCCGTGTTAGAGTATTTTCAAAATTCAGGCCCAAAACATACTGAAAATCGATCTTTTAGGTGCCCAAAAGTCGATATGTGCATGCATCTTTTGTACTCGTTTATATCCCAAATTTAACCTCAAAACATCCGAAAATTCGATATTTATGGGTCCGAGAAGCGATATGTACATGCCTACTCAGTGCTATAATTTTTTCAAAATATAGGCTTAAAACATGCTAAAAATCGATATTTTAAGTGTCCAAAGTCGAAATGTGCATGCATCATCTGTACCCGTTTATATCTCAAATTCAGGCTCAAAACACCCGAAAATTCGATATTTTGGGGTCCCAGAAGCGATCTGTACATGCCTACTCAGATGCAGGCCCAAAACATGCTAAAAATCGATATTTTAGGTGGCAAAAGTCGGTATGTGAATGCATCTTCTTCACTCGTTTATATCTCAAATTCAACATCAAAACGCCCGAAAATTCGATAATTTTGGTTCCTAGAAGCGATCTCTACATGTCTAGTCAGTGCTAGAATGTTTTCAAAATATAGGCCCAAAACATGCTAAAAATCGATATTTTAAGTGTCCAAAGTCGATATGTGCATGCATCATCTGTACCCGTTTATATCTCAAATTCAGGCTCAAAACACCCGAAAATTCGATATTTTGGGGTCCCAGAAATGATCTGTACATGCCTACTTAGTGCTAGAATATTTTCGAAATATAGGCCCAAAACATGCTAAAAATCGATATTTTAGGTGCCCAAAGTCGATATCTCAAATTCAAGCCCAAAACACCCGAAAATTCAATATTTTGGGGTCCCAGGAGCGAACTGTACATGCCTACTCCGTGTTAGAGTATTTTCAAAATACAGGCCCAAAACATACTGAAAATCGATCTTGTATGTGCCCAAAGTCGATATGTGCATGCATCTTCTGTACCCGTTCATATCTCATATTCAGTCTCGAAACACCCGAAAACTCGTTATTTTTGGGTGCCATAAGCGATCTGTACATGCCTACTCAGATGCAGGCCCAAAACATGCTAAAAATCGATATTTTAGGTGCCCAAAGTCGATATGTGTATGCATCTTCTGCACTCGTTTATATCTCAAATTCAACCTCAAAACACCCGAAAATTCGATAATTTTGGGTCCCAGAAGCGATCTGTACATGTCTAGTCAGTGCTAGAATGTTTTCAAAATGTAGGCTCAAAACATGCTAAAAATCGATATTTTAATTGTCCAAAGTCGATATGTGCATGCATCTTATGTACACGTTTATATCCCAAATTCAACCTCAAAACACCCGAAAATTCGATAATTTTGGGTCCCAGAAGCGATCTGTACATGACTTCTCAGTGCTAGAATGTTTTGAAAATATAGGCTCAAAACATGCTAAAAATCGATATTTTAAATCTCCAAAGTCGATAAGTGCATGCATCATCTTTACCCGTTTATATCTCAAATTTAGGCTCAAAACACCCGAATTTTCGATATTTTGGGGTCCCAGAAATGATCTGTACATGCCTACTTAGTGTTAGAATATTTTCGAAATATAGGCCCAAAACATGTTAAAAATCGATATTTTAGGTGCCCAAAGTCGATATCTCAAATTCAAGCCCAAAACACCCGAAAATTCAATATTTTGTGGTCCCAGAAGCGATCTGTACATGCCTACTCCGTGTTAGAGTATTTTCAAAATACAGGCCCAAAACATACTGAAAATCGATCTTGTATGTGCCCAAAATTCGATATGTGCATGCATCTTCTGTACCCGTTTATATCTCAAATTCAGGCTCCAAACACCCGAAAATTCGATATTTTGGGGTCCCAGAAGCGATCTGTACATGCCTACTCAGATGCAGGCCCAAAAACCTGCTGAAAATCGATATTTTAGGTGCCCAAAGTCGATATGTGTATGCATCTTCTGCACTCGTTTATATCTCAAATTCAACCTCAAAACACCCGAAAATTCGATAATTTTGGGTCCCAGAAGCGATCTGTACATGTCTAGTCAGTGCTAGAATTTTTTCAAAATGTAGGCTCAAAACATGCTAAAAATCGATATTTTAATTGTCCAAAGTCGATATGTGCATGCATCTTATGTACACGTTTATATCCCAAATTCAACCTCAAAACACCCGAAAATTCGATAATTTTGGGTCCCAGAAGCGATCTGTACATGACTTCTCAGTGCTAGAATGTTTTCAAAATATAGGCTCAAAACATGCTAAAAATCGATATTTTAAGTCTCCAAAGTCGATAAGTGCATGCATCATCTTTACCCGTTTATATCTCAAATTTAGGCTCAAAACACCCGAATTCTCGATATTTTGGGGTCCCAGAAATGATCTGTACATGCCTACTTAGTGTTAGAATATTTTCGAAATATAGGCCCAAAACATGTTAAAAATCGATATTTTAGGTGCCCAAAGTCGATATCTCAAATTCAAGCCCAAAACACCCGAAAATTCAATATTTTGTGGTCCCAGAAGCGATCTGTACATGCCTACTCCGTGTTAGAGTATTTTCAAAATACAGGCCCAAAACATACTGAAAATCGATCTTGTATGTGCCCAAAATTCGATATGTGCATGCATCTTCTGTACCCGTTTATATCTCAAATTCAGGCTCCAAACACCCGAAAATTCGATATTTTGGGGTCCCAGAAGCGATCTGTACATGCCTACTCAGATGCAGGCCCAAAACATGCTAAAAATCGATATTTTAGGTGCACAAAGTCAACATGTGTATGCATCTTCTTCACTCGTTTATATCTCAAATTGAGGCTCAAAACACCCGAAAATTCGATAATTTTGGGTCCCAGAAGCGATCTGTACATGTCTAGTTAGTGCTAGAATGTTTTTAAAATATAGGCTTAAAACATGCTAAAAATCGATATTTTAAGTGTCCAAAGTCGATATGGGCATGCATCTTCTGTACCCGTTTATATCTCAAATTCAGGCTCAAACACCCGAAAACTCGATATTTTGGGGTCCCATAAGCGATCTGTACATGTCTACTCCTAGTTAGAGTATTTTCAAAATACAGACCCAAAACATGCTTAAAATCTATATTTTAGGTGCCCAAAGTCAATATGTGCATGCATCTTCTGTACCCGTTTATATCTCAAATTCAGGCTCAAAACACCCGAAAATTCGGTATTTTTGGGTCCTAGAAGCGATCTGTACATCCCTACTCCTAGTTAGAATGTTTTCAAGATACAGACCCAAAACAAGCTCAAAATCGATATTTTAGGTGCCCAAAAGTCGATATGTGCATGCATCTTCTGTACCTGTTTATATCTCAAATTCAGGCCCAAAACACCCAAAAATTCGATATTTTGGGGTCCCAGAAGCGTTAGAGTATTTTCAATATACAGGCCCAAAACATAATGAAAATCGATCTTTTAGGTGCCCAAAAGTCGATATGTGGATGCATCTTCTGTACCCGTTTATATCTCAAATTCAGGCTCAAAACACCTTAAAATTCGATATTTTTGGGTCCCAGAAGCGATCTGTACTTGCCTACTCCGTGTTAGAGTAGTTTCAAAATACAGGCCCAGAACAAGCTGAAAATCGATATTTTAGGTGACCAAAGTCAATATGTGTATGCATCTTCTGCACCCGTTTATATCTCAAATTCAACCTCAAAACATTCGAAAACTTCGATATTTTTGGGTCCCAGAAGCGATCTTTACATGCCTACTCAGTGCTAGAATGTTTTCAAAATATAGGCTCAAAACATGATAAAAATCGATATTTTAAGTGCCCAAAGTTGATATCTCAAATTCAGGCCCAAAACACCCGAAAATTCGATATTTTGGGGTCCCAGAAGCAAACTGTACATGCCTACTCCGTGTTAGAGTATTTTCAAAATAAAGGCCCAAAACATACTGAAAATCGATCTCTTAGGTGCCCAAAAGTCGATATGTGCATGCATCTTCTGTACCCGTTTATATCTCAAATTCAGGCTCAAAACACCCGAAAATTCGATATTTTAGGGTCCCAGAAGCGATCTGTACTTGCCTACTCCGTGTTAGAGTATTTTAAAAATACAGGCCCAAAACAAGCTGAAAATCGATATTTTAGGTGACCAAAGTCAATATGTGTATGCATCTTCTGCACCCGTTTATATCCCAAATTCAACCTCAAAACACCTGAAAATTTCGATATTTTGGGGTTCCAGAAGCGATCTGTACATGCCTACTCCTAGTAATAATGTTTTCAAGATACAGACCCAAAACATGCTCAAAATCGATATTTTAGGTGCCCAAAAGTCGATATGTGCATGCATCTTTTGTACCCGTTTATATCTCAAATTCAGGCTCCAAACACCCGAAAATTCGATATTTTGGGGTCCCAGAAGCGATCTGTACATGCCTACTCAGATGCAGGCCCAAAATATGCTGAAAATCGATATTTTAGGTGCCCAAAGTCAACATGTGTATGCATCTTCTGCACTAGTTTATATCTCAAATTCAACCTCAAAACACCCGAAAATTCGATAATTTTGGGTCCCAGAAGCGATCTGTACATGTCTAGTCAGTGCTAGAATGTTTTCAAAATATAGGCTTAAAACATGCTAAAAATCGATATTTTAAGTGTCTAAAGTCGATATGTGCATGCATCTTCTGTACCCGTTCATATCTCATATTCAGTCTCGAAACACCCGAAAACTCGTTATTTTTGGGTGCCATAAGCGATCTGTACATGCCTACTCCTAGTTTGAGTATTTTCAAAATACAGGACCATAACAAGCTGAAAATCGATATTTTAAGTGACCAAAGTCAATATGTGTATGCATCTTCTGCACCCGTTTATATCCCAAATTCAACCTCAAAACACCTGAAAATTTCGATATTTTTGGGTTCCAGAAGCGAACTGTACATGCCTACTCCTAGTAATAATGTTTTCAAGATACAGACCCAAAACTTGCTTAAAATCGATATTTTAAGTGCCCAAAAGTCGATATGTGAATGCATCTTCTGTACCCGTTTATATCTCAAATTCAGGCTCCAAACACCCGAAAATTCGATATTTTGGGGTCCCAGAAGCGATCTGTACATGCCTACTCCGATGCAGGCCCAAAACAAGCTGAAAATCGATATTTTAGGTGCAGAAGTCAACATGTGTATTCATCTTCTGCACTAGTTTATATTTCAAATTGAGGCTCAAAACAACCGAAAATTCGATAATTTTGGGTCCCAGAAGCGATCTGTACATGTCTAGTCAGTGCTAGAATGTTTTCAAAATATAGGCTCAAAACATGCTAAAAATCGATATTTTAAGTGTCCAAAGTCGATATGTGCATGCATCATCTGTACCCGTTTATATCTCAAATTCCGGCTCAAAACACCCGAAAATTCGATAATTTTGGGTCCCAGAAGCGATCTGTACATATCTAGTCAATGCTAGAATGTTTTCAAAATATAGGCTCAAAACATGCTAAAAATCGATATTTTAAGTGTCCAAAGTCGATATGTGCATGCATCATCTGTACCCGTTTATATCTCAAATTCAGGCTCAAAACACCCAAAAATTCGATATTTTGGGGTCCCAGAAGCGATCTGTACATGCCTACTCCGTGTTAGAGTATTTTCAATATACAGGCCCAAAACATACTGAAAATCGATATTTTAGGTGCCTAAAGTCAATATGTGCTTGCATCTTCTGTACACGTTTATATCTGAAATTCAGGCTCAAAACACCCTAAAATTCGATATTTTGGGGTCCCAGAAGCGATCTGTACATGCCTACTCAGTGCAAGAATGTTTTCAAAATATAGGCTCAAAACATGCTAAAAATCGATATTTTAAGTGTCCAAAGTCGATATGTGCATGCATCATCTGTACCCGTTTATATCTCAAATTCAGGCTCAAAACACCCGAAAATTTGATATTTTGGGGTCGCAGAAGTGATCTGTACATGCCTACTTAGTGCTAAAATATTTTCAAAATATAGGCCCAAAACATGCTAAAAATCGATATTTTAGGTGCCCAAAGTCGAAATCTCAAATTCAGGCCCAAAACACCCGAAAATTCGATATCTTGGGGTCCCAGAAGTGAACTGTACATTCCTACTCCGTGTTAGAGTATTTTCAAAATACAGGCCCAAAACATACTTAAAATCGATCTTTTAAGTGACCAAAAGTCGATATGTGCATGCATCTTCTGTACCCGTTTATATCTCAAATTCAGGCTCCAAACCCCCGAAAATTCGATATTTTGGGGTCCCAGAAGCGATCTGTACATGCCTACTCAGATGCAGGCCCAAAACATGCTAAAAATCGATATTTTAGGTGCACAAAGTCAACATGTGTATGCATCTTCTTCACTCGTTTATATCTCAAATTGAGGCTCAAAACACCCGAAAATTCGATAATTTTGGGTCCCAGAAGCGATCTGTACATGTCTAGTTAGTGCTAGAATGTTTTTAAAATATAGGCTTAAAACATGCTAAAAATCGATATTTTAAGTGTCCAAAGTCGATATGGGCATGCATCTTCTGTACCCGTTTATATCTCAAATTCAGGCTCAAACACCCGAAAACTCGATATTTTGGGGTGCCATAAGCGATCTGTACATGTCTACTCCTAGTTAGAGTATTTTCAAAATACAGACCCAAAACATGCTTAAAATCTATATTTTAGGTGCCCAAAGTCAATATGTGCATGCATCTTCTGTACCCGTTTATATCTCAAATTCACGCTCAAAACACCCGAAAATTCAGTATTTTTGGGTCCTAGAAGCGATCTGTACATCCCTACTCCTAGTTAGAATGTTTTCAAGATACAGACCCAAAACAAGCTCAAAATCGATATTTTAGGTGCCCAAAAGTCGATATGTGCATGCATCTTCTGTACCTGTTTATATCTCAAATTCAGGCCCAAAACACCCAAAAATTCGATATTTTGGGGTCCCAGAAGCGTTAGAGTATTTTCAATATACAGGCCCAAAACATAATGAAAATCGATCTTTTAGGTGCCCAAAAGTCGATATGTGGATGCATCTTCTGTACCCGTTTATATCTCAAATTCAGGCTCAAAACACCTTAAAATTCGATATTTTTGGGTCCCAGAAGCGATCTGTACTTGCCTACTCCGTGTTAGAGTAGTTTCAAAATACAGGCCCAGAACAAGCTGAAAATCGATATTTTAGGTGACCAAAGTCAATATGTGTATGCATCTTCTGCACCCGTTTATATCTCAAATTCAACCTCAAAACATTCGAAAACTTCGATATTTTTGGGTCCCAGAAGCGATCTTTACATGCCTACTCAGTGCTAGAATGTTTTCAAAATATAGGCTCAAAACATGCTAAAAATCGATATTTTAAGTGCCCAAAGTTGATATCTCAAATTCAGGCCCAAAACACCCGAAAATTCGATATTTTGGGGTCCCAGAAGCAAACTGTACATGCCTACTCCGTGTTAGAGTATTTTCAAAATAAAGGCCCAAAACATACTGAAAATCGATCTCTTAGGTGCCCAAAAGTCGATATGTGCATGCATCTTATGTACCCGTTTATATCTCAAATTCAGGCTCAAAACACCCGAAAATTCGATATTTTGGGGTCCCAGAAGCGATCTGTACTTGCCTACTCCGTGTTAGAGTATTTTAAAAATACAGGCCCAAAACAAGCTGAAAATCGATATTTTAGGTGACCAAAGTCAATATGTGTATGCATCTTCTGCACCCGTTTATATCTGAAATTCAGGCTCAAAAACACCCGAAAATTCGATATTTTTCGGTCCCAGAAGCGATCTGTACATGCCTACTCAGTGCTAGAATGTTTTCAAAATATACGCTCAAAACATGCTAAAAATCGATATTTTAAGTGTCCAAAGTCGATATGTGCATGCATCATCTGTACCCGTTTATATCTCAAATTCAGGCTCAAAACACCCGAAAATTTGATATTTTGGGGTCGCAGAAGTGATCTGTACATGCCTACTTAGTGCTAAAATATTTTCAAAATATAGGCCCAAAACATGCTAAAAATCGATATTTTAGGTGCCCAAAGTCGAAATCTCAAATTCAGGCCCAAAACACCCGAAAATTCGATATCTTGGGGTCCCAGAAGTGAACTGTACATTCCTACTCCGTGTTAGAGTATTTTCAAAATACAGGCCCAAAACATACTTAAAATCGATCTTTTAAGTGACCAAAAGTCGATATGTGCATGCATCTTCTGTACCCGTTTATATCTCAAATTCAGGCTCCAAACCCCCGAAAATTCGATATTTTGGGGTCCCAGAAGCGATCTGTACATGCCTACTCAGATGCAGGCCCAAAACATGCTAAAAATCGATATTTTAGGTGCACAAAGTCAACATGTGTATGCATCTTCTTCACTCGTTTATATCTCAAATTGAGGCTCAAAACACCCGAAAATTCGATAATTTTGGGTCCCAGAAGCGATCTGTACATGTCTAGTTAGTGCTAGAATGTTTTTAAAATATAGGCTTAAAACATGCTAAAAATCGATATTTTAAGTGTCCAAAGTCGATATGGGCATGCATCTTCTGTACCCGTTTATATCTCAAATTCAGGCTCAAACACCCGAAAACTCGATATTTTGGGGTGCCATAAGCGATCTGTACATGTCTACTCCTAGTTAGAGTATTTTCAAAATACAGACCCAAAAGCATGCTTAAAATCTATATTTTAGGTGCCCAAAGTCAATATGTGCATGCATCTTCTGTACCCGTTTATATCTCAAATTCACGCTCAAAACACCCGAAAATTCGGTATTTTTGGGTCCTAGAAGCGATCTGTACATCCCTACTCCTAGTTAGAATGTTTTCAAGATACAGACCCAAAACAAGCTCAAAATCGATATTTTAGGTGCCTAAAAGTCGATATGTGCATGCATCTTCTGTACCTGTTTATATCTCAAATTCAGGCCCAAAACACCCAAAAATTCGATATTTTGGGGTCCCAGAAGTGTTAGAGTATTTTCAATATACAGGCCCAAAACATAATGAAAATCGATCTTTTAGGTGCCCAAAAGTCGATATGTGGATGCATCTTCTGTACCCGTTTATATCTCAAATTCAGGCTCAAAACACCCGAAAATTCGATATTTTGGGGTCCCAGAAGCGATCTGTACTTGCCTACTCCGTGTTAGAGTAGTTTCAAAATACAGGCACAAAACAAGCTGAAAATCGATATTTTAGGTGACGAAAGTCAATATGTGTATGCATCTTCTGCACCCGTTTATATCTGAAATTCAGGCTCAAAACACCCGAAAATTCGATATTTTAGGCCCAGAAGCGATCTGTACATGCCTACTCAGTGCTAGAATGTTTTCAAAATATAGGCTCAAAACATGCTAAAAATCGATATTTTAGGTGACGAAAGTCAATATGTGTATGCATCTTCTGCACCCGTTTATATCTGAAATTCAGGCTCAAGACACCCGAAAAATCGATATTTTGGGGTCCCAGAAGTGATCTGTACATGAATACTTAGTGCTAGAATATTTTCAAAATATAGGCCCAAAAAATGCTAAAAATCGATATTTTAGGTGCCCAAAGTCGATAACTCAAATTCAGGCCCAAAACACCCGAAAATTCGATATTTTGAGGTCCCAGAAGGGAACTGTACATGCCTACTCCGTGTAAGAGTATTTTCCAAATACAGGCCCAAAACATACTGAAAATCGATCTTTTAGGTGCCCAAAGTCAATATGTGCATTCATCTTCTGTACCCGTTTATATCTCAAATTCAGGCTCAGAACACCCGAAAATTCGGTATTTTTGGGTCCAAGAAGCGATCTGTACATCCCTACTCCAAGTTAGAATGTTTTCAAGATACAGACCCAAAACATGCTCAAAATCGATATTTTAGGTGCCCAGAAGTCGATATGTGAATGCATCTTCTGTATCCGTTTATATCTCAAATTCAGGCTCAAACACCCGAAAATTCTATATTTCGGGGTCCCAGAAGCGATCTGTACATGCCTACTCAGTGCTAGAATATTTTCAAAATATAGGCCAAAAACATGCTAAAATCGATATTTTAGGTGCCCAAAGTCGATATCTCAAATTCAGGCCCAAAACACCCAAAAACTCGATATTTTGGGGTCCCAGAAGCGATCTGTACATGCCTACTCCGTGTTAGAGTATTTTCAAAATACAGGCCCAAAACATACTGAAAATCGATCTTTTAGGTGCCCAAAGTCAATATGTGCATGTACCTTCTGTACCCGTTTATATCCCAAATTCAACCTCAAAACACCCGAAAATTCGATATTTTTGGGTCCCAGAAGCGATCTGTACATGCCTACTCAGTGCTAGAATGTTTTCAAAATATAGGCTCAAAACATGCTAAAAATCGATATTTTAAGTGTCCAAAGTCTATATGTGCATGCATCATCTGTACCCGTTTATATCTCAAATTCAGGCTCAAAACCCCCCAAAAATTCGATATTTTGAGGTCCCAGAAGTGATCTGTACATGCCTACTTAGTGCTAGAATATTTTCAAAATATAGGCCAAAAACATGCTAAAAGTCTATATTTTAGGTGCCCAAAGTCAATATCTCAAATTCAAGTCCAAAACACCCGAAAATTCGATATTTTGGGTCCCAGAAGCGAACTGTACATGCCTACTCCGTGTTAGAGTATTTTCAAAATACAGGCCCAAAACATACTGAAAATCGATCTTTTAGGTGCCCAAAAGTCGATATGTGCATGCATCTTTTGTACTCGTTTATATCCCAAATTTAACCTCAAAACATCCGAAAATTCGATATTTATGGGTCCGAGAAGCGATATGTACATGCCTACTCAGTGCTAGAATTTTTTCAAAATATAGGCTTAAAACATGCTAAAAATCGACATTTTAAGTGTCCAAAGTCGAAATGTGCATGCATCTTCTGTACCCGTTTATATCTCAAATTCAGGCTCCAAACACCCGAAAATTCGATATTTTGTGGTCCCAGAAGCGATCTCTACATGCCTACTCAGATGCAGGCCCGAAACATGCTGAAAATCGATATTTTAGGTGCCCAAAGTCGATATGTGAATGCATCTTCTTCACTCGTTTATATCTCAAATTCAACATCAAAACGCCCGAAAATTCGATAATTTTGGTTCCTAGAAGCGATCTCTACATGTCTAGTCAGTGCTAGAATGTTTTCAAAATATAGGCTCAAAACATGCTAAAAATCGATATTTTAAGTGTCCAAAGTCGATATGTGCATGCATCATCTGTACCCGTTTATATCTCAAATTCAGGCTCAAAACACCCGAAAATTCGATATTTTGGGGTCCCAGAAATGATCTGTACATGCCTACTTAGTGCTAGAATATTTTCGAAATATAGGCCCAAAACATGCTAAAAATCGATATTTTAGGTGCCCAAAGTCGATATCTCAAATTCAAGCCCAAAACACCCGAAAATTCAATATTTTGGGGTCCCAGGAGCGAACTGTACATGCCTATTCCGTGTTAGAGTATTTTCAAAATACAGGTCCAAAACATACTGAAAATCGATCTTGTATGTGCCCAAAAGTCGATATGTGCATGCATCTTCTGTACCCGTTTATATCTCAAATTCGGGCTCCAAACACCCGAAAACTCGATATTTTGGGGTCTCAGAAGCGATCTGTACATGCCTACTCAGATGCAGGCCCAAAACATGCTGAAAATCGATATTTTAGGTGACCAAAGTCAACATGTGTATGCATCTTCTGCACTCGTTTATATCTCAAATACAACCTCAAAACACCCGAAAATTCGATTATTTTGGGTCCCAGAAGCGATCTGTACATGTCTAGTCAGTGCTAGAATGTTTTCAAAATATAGGCTCAAAACATGCTAAAAATCGATATTTTAAGTGTCCAAAGTCGATATGTGCATGCATCTTCTGTACCCGTTCATATCTCATATTCAATCTCGAAACACCCGAAAACTCGTTATTTTTGGGTGCCATAAGCGATCTGTACATGCCTACTCCTAGGTTGAGTATTTTCAAAATACAGGCCCAGAACAAGTTGAAAATCGATATTTTAGGTGACCAAAGTCATTATGTGTATGCATCTTCTGCACCCGTTTATATCCCAAATTCAACCTCAAAACACCTGAAAATTTCGATATTTTTGGGGTTCCAGAAGCGATCTGTACATGCCTACTCCTAGTAATAATGTTTTCAAGATACAGACCCAAAACATGCTCAAAATCGATATTTTAGGTGCCCAAAAGTCGATATGTGCATGCATCTTCTGTACCCGTTTATATCTCAAATTCAGGCTCCAAACACCCGAAAATTCGATATTTTGGGGTCCCAGAAGCGATCTGTACATGCCTACTCAGATGCAGGCCCAAAACATGCTGAAAATCGATATTTTAGGTGCCCAAAGTCAACATGTGTATGCATCTTCTGTACTAGTTTATATCTCAAATTCAACCTCAAAACACCCGAAAATTCGATAATTTTGGGTCCCAGAAGCGATCTGTACATGTCTAGTCAGTGCTAGAATGTTTTCAAAATATAGGCTCAAAACATGCTAAAAATCGATATTTTAAGTGTCTAAAGTCGATATGTGCATGCATCTTCTGTACCCGTTCATATCTCATATTCAGTCTCGAAACACCCGAAAACTCGTTATTTTTAGGTGCCATAAGCGATCTGTACATGCCTACTCCTAGTTTGAGTATTTAGAAAATACAGGCCCAGAACAAGCTGAAAATCGATATTTTAAGTGACCAAAGTCAATATGTGTATGCATCTTCTGCACCCGTTTATATCCCAAATTCAACCTCAAAACACCTGAAAATTTCGATATTTTTGGGTTCCAGAAGCGATCTGTACATGCCTACTCCTAGTAATAATGTTTTCAAGATACAGACCCAAAACATGCTCAAAATCGATATTTTAGGTGCCCAAAAGTCGATATGTGAATGCATCTTCTGTACCCGTTTATATCTCAAATTCAGGCTCCAAACAATCGAAAATTCGATATTTTGGGGTCCCAGAAGCGATCTGTACATGCCTACTCCGATGCAGGCCCAAAACAAGCTGAAAATCGATATTTTAGGTGCAGAAGTCAACATGTGTATGCATCTTCTGCACTAGTTTATATTTCAAATTGAGGCTCAAAACACCCGAAAATTCGATAATTTTGGGTCCCAGAAGCGATCTGTACATGTCTAGTCAGTGCTAGGATGTTTTCAAAATATAGGCTCAAAACATGCTAAAAATCGATATTTTAAGTGTCCAAAGTCGATATGCGCATGCATCATCTGTACCCGTTTATATCTCAAATTCAGGCTCAAAACACCCGAAAATTCGATAATTTTGGGTCCCTGAAGCGATCTGTACATGTCTAGTCAATGCTAGAATGTTTTCAAAATATAGGCTCAAAACATGCTAAAAATCGATATTTTAAGTGTCCAAAGTCGATATGTGCATGCATCTTCTGTACCCGTTCATATCTCATATTCAATCTCGAAACACCCGAAAACTCGTTATTTTTGGGTGCCATAAGCGATCTGTACATGCCTACTCCTAGGTTGAGTATTTTCAAAATACAGGCCCAGAACAAGCTGAAAATCGATATTTTAGGTGACCAAAGTCATTATGTGTATGCATCTTCTGCACCCGTTTATATCCCAAATTCAACCTCAAAACACCTGAAAATTTCGATATTTTTGGGGTTCCAGAAGCGATCTGTACATGCCTACTCCTAGTAATAATGTTTTCAAGATACAGACCCAAAACATGCTCAAAATCGATATTTTAGGTGCCCAAAAGTCGATATGTGCATGCATCTTCTGTACCCGTTTATATCTCAAATTCAGGCTCCAAACACCCGAAAATTCGATATTTTGGGGTCCCAGAAGCGATCTGTACATGCCTACTCCGATGCAGGCCCAAAACAAGCTGAAAATCGATATTTTAGGTGCAGAAGTCAACATGTGTATGCATCTTCTGCACTAGTTTATATTTCAAATTGAGGCTCAAAACACCCGAAAATTCGATAATTTTGGGTCCCAGAAGCGATCTGTACATGTCTAGTCAGTGCTAGGATGTTTTCAAAATATAGGCTCAAAACATGCTAAAAATCGATATTTTAAGTGTCCAAAGTCGATATGTGCATGCATCATCTGTACCCGTTTATATCTCAAATTCAGGCTCAAAACACCCCAAAATTCGATAATTTTGGGTCCCTGAAGCGATCTGTACATGTCTAGTCAATGCTAGAATGTTTTCAAAATATAGGCTCAAAACATGCTAAAAATCGATATTTTAAGTGTCCAAAGTCGATATGTGCATGCATCTTCTGTACCCGTTTATATCTCAAATTCAGGCTCAAAACACCCAAAAATTCGATATTTTGGGGTCCCAGAAGCGATCTGTACATGCCTACTCCGTGTTAGAGTATTTTCAATATACAGGCCCAAAACATACTGAAAATCGATATTTTAGGTGCCTAAAGTCAATATGTGCTTGCATCTTCTGTACCCGTTTATATCTCAAATTCAGGCTCAAAACACCCTAAAATTCGATATTTTGGGGTCCCAGAAGCGATCTGTACATGCCTACTCAGTGCAAGAATGTTTTCAAAATATAGGCTCAAAACATGCTAAAAATCGATATTTTAAGAGTCCAAAGTCGAAATGTGCATGCATCATCTTTACCCGTTTATATCACAAATTCAGGCTCAAAACACCCGAAAATTTGATATTTTGGGGTCCCAAAAGCGATCTGTACATGCCTACTCAGATGCAGGCCCAAAAACCTGCTGAAAATCGATATTATAGGTGCCCAAAGTCGATATGTGTATGCATCTTCTGCACTCGTTTATATCTCAAATTCAACCTCAAAACACCCGAAAATTCGATAATTTTGGGTCCCAGAAGCGATCTGTACATGTCTAGTCAGTGCTAGAATGTTTTCAAAATATAGGCTCAAAACATGCTAAAAATCGATATTTTAATTGTCCAAAGTCGATATGTGCATGCATCTTATGTACCCGTTTATATCCCAAATTCAACCTCAAAACACCCGAAAATTCGATAATTTTGGGTCCCAGAAGCGATCTGTACATGACTTCTCAGTGCTAGAATGTTTTCAAAATATAGGCTCAAAACATGCTAAAAATCGATATTTTAAGTCTCCAAAGTCGATAAGTGCATGCATCATCTTTACCCGTTTATATCTCAAATTTAGGCTCAAAACACCCGAATTTTCGATATTTTGGGGTCCCAGAAATGATCTGTACATGCCTACTTAGTGCTAGAATATTTTCGAAATATAGGCCCAAAACATGTTAAAAATCGATATTTTAGGTGCCCAAAGTCGATATCTCAAATTCAAGCCCAAAACACCCGAAAATTCAATATTTTGTGGTCCCAGAAGCGATCTGTACATGCCTACTCCGTGTTAGAGTATTTTCAAAATACAGGCCCAAAACATACTGAAAATCGATCTTGTATGTGCCCAAAAGTCGATATGTGCATGCATCTTCTGTACCCGTTTATATCTCAAATTCAGGCTCCAAACACCCGAAAATTCGATATTTTGGGGTCCCAGAAGCGATATGTACATGCCTACTCAGATGCAGGCCCAAAACATGCTAAAAATCGATATTTTAGGTGCACAAAGTCAACAGGTGTATGCATCTTCTTCACTCGTTTATATCTCAAATTCAGGCGAAAACACCCGAAAACTCGATATTTTTGGGTCCCATAAGCGATCTGTACATGCCTACTCCTAGTTAGAGTATTTTCAAAATACAGACCCAAAACATGCTGAAAATCTATATTTTAGGTGCCCAAAGTCAATATGTGCATGCATCTTCTGTACCCGTTTATATCTCAAATTCAGGCTCAAAACACCCGAAAATTCGGTATTTTTGGGTCCTAGAAACGATCTGTACATCCCTACTCCTAGTTAGAATGTTTTCAAGATACAGACCCAAAACAAGCTCAAAATCGATATTTTAGGTGCCCAAAAGTCGATATGTGCATGCATCTTCTGTACCTGTTTATATCTCAAATTCAGGCCCAAAATACCGAAAAATTCGATATTTTGGGGTATCAGAAGCGTTAGAGTATTTTCAATATACAGGCCCAAAACATAATGAAAATCGATCTTTTAGGTGCCTAAAAGTCGATATGTGGATGCATCTTCTGTACCCGTTTATATCTCAAATTCAGGCTCAAAACACCTTAAAACTCGATATTTTTGGGTCCCAGAAGCGATCTGTACTTGCCTACTCCGTGTTAGAGTAGTTTCAAAATACAGGCCCAGAACAAGCTGAAAATCGATATTTTAGGTGACCAAAGTCAATATGTGTATGCATCTTCTGCACCCGTTTATATCTCAAATTCAACCTCAAAACATTCGAAAACTTCGATATTTTTGGGTCCCAGAAGCGATCTTTACATGCCTACTCAGTGCTAGAATGTTTTCAAAATATAGGCTCAAAACATGCTAAAAATCGATATTTTAAGTGCCCAAAGTTGATATCTCAAATTCAGGCCCAAAACACCCGAAAATTCGATATTTTGGGGTCCCAGAAGCAAACTGTACATGCCTACTCCGTGTTAGAGTATTTTCAAAATAAAGGCCCAAAACATACTGAAAATCGATCTCTTAGGTGCCCAAAAGTCGATATGTGCATGCATCTTCTGTACCCGTTTATATCTCAAATTCAGGCTCAAAACACCCGAAAATTCGATATTTTGGGGTCCCAGAAGCGATCTGTACTTGCCTACTCCGTGTTAGAGTAGTTTCAAAATACAGGCCCAGAACAAGCTGAAAATCGATATTTTAGGTGACCAAAGTCAATATGTGTATGCATCTTCTGCACCCGTTTATATCTCAAATTCAACCTCAAAATATTCGAAAACTTCGATATTTTTGGGTCCCAGAAGCGATCTTTACATGCCTACTCAGTGCTAGAATGTTTTCAAAATATAGGCTCAAAACATGCTAAAAATCGATATTTTAAGTGCCCAAAGTTGATATCTCAAATTCAGGCCCAAAACACCCGAAAATTCGATATTTTGGGGTCCCAGAAGCAAACTGTACATGCCTACTCCGTGTTAGAGTATTTTCAAAATAAAGGCCCAAAACATACTGAAAATCGATCTCTTAGGTGCCCAAAAGTCGATATGTGCATGCATCTTCTGTACCCGTTTATATCTCAAATTCAGGCTCAAAACACCCGAAAATTCGATATTTTGGGGTCCCAGAAGCGATCTGTACTTGCCTACTCCGTGTTAGAGTAGTTTCAAAATACAGGCCCAGAACAAGCTGAAAATCGATATTTTAGGTGCCCAAAGTCAATATGTGCATGCATCTTCTGTACCCGTTTATATCTCAAATTCAGGCTCAAAACATCCGAAAATTCGGTATTTTTGGGTCGTAGAAGCGATCTGTACATGCCTACTCAGTGCTAGAATGTTTTCAAAATATAGGCTCAAAACATGCTAAAAATCGATATTTTAAGTGCCCAAAGTTGATATCTCAAATTCAGGCCCAAAACACCCGAAAATTCGATATTTTGGGGTCCCAGAAGCAAACTGTACATGCCTACTCCGTGTTAGAGTATTTTCAAAATAAAGGCCCAAAACATACTGAAAATCGATCTCTTAGGTGCCCAAAAGTCGATATGTGCATGCATCTTCTGTACCCGTTTATATCTCAAATTCAGGCTCAAAACACCCGAAAATTCGATATTTTGGGGTCCCAGAAGCGATCTGTACTTGCCTACTCCGTGTTAGAGTATTTTCAAAATACAGGCCCAAAACAAGCTGAAAATCGATATTTTCGGTGACGAAAGTCTTTATGTGTATGCATCTTCTGCACCCGTTTATATCTGAAATTCAGGCTCAAAACACCCGAAAATTCGATATTTTTGGGTCCCAGAAGCGATCTGTACATGCCTACTCAGTGCTAGAACGTTTACAAAATATAGGCTCAAAACATGCTAAAAATCGATATTTTAAGTGTCCAAAGTCGATTTGTGCATGCATCATCTGTACTCGTTTATATCTCAAATTCAGGCTCAAAACACCCGAAAATTCGATATTTTGGGGTCCCAGAAGCGATCTTTACTTGCCTACTCCGTGCTAGAATATTTTCAAAATATAGGCCCAAAACATGCTAAAAATCGATATTTTAGGTGCCCAAAGTCGATATCTCAAATTCAGGCCCAAAACACCCATAATTCGATATTTTGGGGTCCCAGAAGCGATCTGTACATGCCTACTCCGTGTTAGAGTATTTTCAAAATACAGGCCCAAAAAATACTAAAAATCGATATTTTAGGTGCCCAAAGTCAATATGTGCATGCATCTTCTGTACCCGTTTATATCCCAAATTCAACCTCAAAACACCCGAAAATTCCATATTTTTGGGTCCCATAAGCGATCTGTACATGCCTACTCAGTGCTAGAATTTTTTCAAAATATAGGCTCAAAACATGCTAAAAATCGATATTTTAAGTGTCCAAAGTCGATATGTGCATGTATCATCTGTACCTGTTTATATCTCAAATTCAGGCTCCAAACACCCGAAAATTCGATATTTTGGGGTCCCAGAAGCGATCTGTACATGCCTACTCAGATGCAGGCCCAAAACATGCTGAAAATCGATATTTTAGGTGCCCAAAGTCGATATGTGAATGCATCTTCTTCACTCGTTTATATCTCAAATTCAACATCAAAACGCCCGAAAATTCGATAATTTTGGTTCCTAGAAGCGATCTCTACATGTCTAGTCAGTGCTAGAATATTTTCAAAATATATGCTCAAAACATGCTAAAACTCGATATTTTAAGTGTCCAAAGTCGATATGTGCATGCATCTTATGTACCCGTTTATATATTAAATTCAGGCTCAAACACCCGAAAATTCAATATTTTGGGGTCCCAGAAGCGAACTGTACATGCCTACTCCGTGTTAGAGTATTTTCAAAATACAGGCCCAAAACATACAGAAAATCGATCTTGTATGTGCCCAAAACTCGATATGTGCATGCATCTTCTGTACCCGTTTATATCTCAAATTCGGCCTCCAAACACCTGAAAACTCGATATTTTGGGGTCCCAGAAGCGATCTGTACATGCCTACTCAGATGCAGGCCCAAAACATGCTGAAAATCGATATTTTAGGTGCCCAAAGTCAATATGTGCATGCATCTTCTGTACCCGTTTATATCTCAAATTCAGGTTCAAAACACCCGAAAATTCGGTATTTTTGGGTCCTAGAAGCGATCTGTACATCCCTAATCCTAGTAAGAATGTTTTCAAAATATAGGCTCAAAACATGCTAAAAATCGATATTTTAAGTGTCCAAAGTCGATATGTGCATGCATCATCTGTACCCGTTTATATCTCAAATTCAGGCTCAAAACACCCAAAAATTCGATAATTTTGGGTCCCTGAAGCGATCTGTACATGTCTAGTCAATGCTAGAATGTTTTCAAAATATAGGTTCAAAACATGCTAAAAATCTATATTTTAAGTTTCCAAAGTCGATATGTGCATGCATCTTCTGTACCCGTTTATATCTCAAATTCAGGCTCAAAACACCCGAAAATTCGATATTTTTGGGTCCCAGAAGCGATCTGTTCACGCCTACTCCTAGTTAGAGTATTTTCAAAATACAGGCACAAAACATGCTGAAAATCGATATTTTAGGTGCCCAAAGTCAATATGTGCATGCATCTTCTGTACCCGTTTATATCTCAAATTCAGGCTCAAAACATCCGAAAATTCGGTATTTTTGGGTCGTAGAAGCGATCTGTACATGCCTACTCAGTGCTAGAATATTTTCAAAATATAGGCCCAAAACATGTTAAAAATCGATATTTTAGGTGCCCAAAGTCGAAATCTCAAATACAGGCCCAAAACACCGAAAAATTCGATATTTTGGGGTCCCAGAAGCGATCTGTACATGCCTACTCCTAGTTAGAGTATTTTCAAAATACAGGCCCAAAACATGCTGAAAATCGATATTTTAGGTGCCCAAAGTCAATATGTGCATGCATCTTCTGTACCCGTTTATATCTCAAATTCAGGCTCAAAACACCCGAAAATTCGGTATTTTTGGGTCCTAGAAGCGATCTGTACATGCCTACTCAGTGCTAGAATATTTTCAAAATATAGGCCCAAAACATGCTAAAAATCGATATTTTAGGTGCCTAAAGTCGATATCTCAAATTCAGGCCCAAAACACCCAAAAATTCGATATTTTGGGGTCCCAGAAGCGATCTGTACATGCCTACTCCGTGTTAGAGTATTTTCAATATACAGGCCCAAAACATACTGAAAATCGATATTTTAGGTGCCTAAAGTCAATATGTGCTTGCATTTTCTGTACCCGTTTATATCTCAAATTCAGGCTCAAAACACCCTAAAATTCGATATTTTGGGGTTCCAGAAGCGATCTGTACATGCCTACTCAGTGCAAGAATGTTTTCAAAATATCGGCTCAAAACATGCTAAAAATCGATATTTTAAGTGTCCAAAGTCGATATGTGCATGCATCATCTGTACCCGTTTATATCTCAAATTCAGGCTCAAAACACCCGAAAATTTGATATTTTGGGGTCCCAGAAGTGATCTGTACATGCCTACTTAGTGCTAGAATATTTTCAAAATATAGGCCCAAAACATGCTAGAAATCGATATTTTAGGTGCCCAAAGTCGAAATCTCAAATTCAGGCCCAAAACACCCGAAAATTCGATATTTTGGGGTCCCAGAAGCGAACTGTACATGCCTACTCCGTGTTAGAGTATTTTCAAAATACAGGCCCAAAACATACCTGAAATCGATCTTTTAGGTGCCCAAAAGTCGATATGTGCATGCATCTTTTGTACTCGTTTATATCCCAAATTCAACCTCAAAACACCCGAAAATTCGATATTTTTGGGTCCAAGCAGCGATATGTACATGCCTACTCAGTGCTAGAATTTTTTCAAAATATAGGCTTAAAACATGCTAAAAATCGAAATTTTAAGTGTCCAAAATCGAAATGTGCATGCATCATCTTTACCCGTTTATATTTCAAATTCAGGCTCAAAACACCCGAAAATTCGATATTTTGGGGTCCCAAAAGCGGTCTGTACATGCCTACTCAGATGCAAGCCCAAAAACCTACTGAAAATCGATATTTTAGGTGCCCAAAGTCAATATGTGCATGCATCTTCTGTACCCGTTTATATCTCAAATTCAGGCTCAAAACACCCTAAAATTCGATATTTTGGGGTTCCAGAAGCGATCTGTACATGCCTACTCAGTGCAAGAATGTTTTCAAAATACAGGCCCAAAACATACAGAAAATCGATCTTGTATGTGCCCAAAACTCGATATGTGCATGCATCTTCTGTACCCGTTTATATCTCAAATTCGGCCTCCAAACACCTGAAAACTCGATATTTTGGGGTCCCAGAAGCGATCTGTACATGCCTACTCAGATGCAGGCCCAAAACATGCTGAAAATCGATATTTTAGGTGCCCAAAGTCAATATGTGCATGCATCTTCTGTACCCGTTTATATCTCAAATTCAGGCTCAAAACACCCGAAAATTCGGTATTTTTGGGTCCTAGAAGCGATCTGTACATCCCTACTCCTAGTAAGAATGTTTTCAAAATATAGGCTCAAAACATGCTAAAAATCGATATTTTAAGTGTCCAAAGTCGATATGTGCATGCATCATCTGTACCCGTTTATATCTCAAATTCAGGCTCAAAACACCCAAAAATTCGATAATTTTGGGTCCCTGAAGCGATCTGTACATGTCTAGTCAATGCTAGAATGTTTTCAAAATATAGGTTCAAAACATGCTAAAAATCTATATTTTAAGTTTCCAAAGTCGATATGTGCATGCATCTACTGTACCCGTTTATATCTCAAATTCAGGCTCAAAACACCCGAAAATTCGATATTTTTGGGTCCCAGAAGCGATCTGTTCATGCCTACTCCTAGTTAGAGTATTTTCAAAATACAGGCACAAAACATGCTGAAAATCGATATTTTAGGTGCCCAAAGTCAATATGTGCATGCATCTTCTGTACCCGTTTATATCTCAAATTCAGGCTCAAAACATCCGAAAATTCGGTATTTTTGGGTCGTAGAAGCGATCTGTACATGCCTACTCAGTGCTAGAATATTTTCAAAATATAGGCCCAAAACATGTTAAAAATCGATATTTTAGGTGCCCAAAGTCGAAATCTCAAATACAGGCCCAAAACACCGAAAAATTCGATATTTTGGGGTCCCAGAAGCGATCTGTACATGCCTACTCCTAGTTAGAGTATTTTCAAAATACAGGCCCAAAACATGCTGAAAATCGATATTTTAGGTGCCCAAAGTCAATATGTGCATGCATCTTCTGTACCCGTTTATATCTCAAATTCAGGCTCAAAACACCCGAAAATTCGGTATTTTTGGGTCCTAGAAGCGATCTGTACATGCCTACTCAGTGCTAGAATATTTTCAAAATATAGGCCCAAAACATGCTAAAAATCGATATTTTAGGTGCCTAAAGTCGATATCTCAAATTCAGGCCCAAAACACCCAAAAATTCGATATTTTGGGGTACCAGAAGCGATCTGTACATGCCTACTCCGTGTTAGAGTATTTTCAATATACAGGCCCAAAACATACTGAAAATCGATATTTTAGGTGCCTAAAGTCAATATGTGCTTGCATTTTCTGTACCCGATTATATCTCAAATTCAGGCTCAAAACACCCTAAAATTCGATATTTTGGGGTTCCAGAAGCGATCTGTACATGCCTACTCAGTGCAAGAATGTTTTCAAAATATCGGCTCAAAACATGCTAAAAATCGATATTTTAAGTGTCCAAAGTCGATATGTGCATGCATCATCTGTACCCGTTTATATCTCAAATTCAGGCTCAAAACACCCGAAAATTTGATATTTTGGGGTCCCAGAAGTGATCTGTACATGCCTACTTAGTGCTAGAATATTTTCAAAATATAGGCCCAAAACATGCTAGAAATCGATATTTTAGGTGCCCAAAGTCGAAATCTCAAATTCAGGCCCAAAACACCCGAAAATTCGATATTTTGGGGTCCCAGAAGCGAACTGTACATGCCTACTCCGTGTTAGAGTATTTTCAAAATACAGGCCCAAAACATACCTAAAATCGATCTTTTAGGTGCCCAAAAGTCGATATGTGCATGCATCTTTTGTACTCGTTTATATCCCAAATTCAACCTCAAAACACCCGAAAATTCGATATTTTTGGGTCCAAGCAGCGATATGTACATGCCTACTCAGTGCTAGAATTTTTTCAAAATATAGGCTTAAAACATGCTAAAAATCGAAATTTTAAGTGTCCAAAATCGAAATGTGCATGCATCATCTTTACCCGTTTATATTTCAAATTCAGGCTCAAAACACCCGAAAATTCGATATTTTGGGGTCCCAAAAGCGGTCTGTACATGCCTACTCAGATGCAAGCCCAAAAACCTACTGAACATCGATATTTTAGGTGCCCAAAGTCAATATGTGCATGCATCTTCTGTACCCGTTTATATCTCAAATTCAGGCTCAAAACACCCGAAAATTCGATATTTTGGGGTCCTAGAAGCGATCTGTACATGCCAACTCAGTGCTAGAATATTTTCAAAATATATGCCCAAAACATGCTAAAAATCGATATTTTAGGTACCTAAAGTCGATATCTCAAATTCAGGCCCAAAACACCCAAAAATTCGATATTTTGGGGTCCCAGAAGCGATCTGTACATGCCTACTCCGTGTTAGAGTATTTTCAATATACAGGCCCAAAACATACTGAAAATCGATATTTTAGGTGCCTAAAGTCAATATGTGCTTGCATCTTCTGTACCCGTTTATATCTCAAATTCAACATCAAAACACCCGAAAATTCGATATTTTGGAGTTCCAGAAGCGATCTGTACATGCCTACTCAGTGCAAGAATGTTTTCAAAATATAGGCTCAAAACATGCTAAAAATCGATATTTTAAGTGTCCAAAGTCGATATGTGCATGCATCATCTGTACCCGTTTATATCTCAAATTCAGGCTCAAAACACCAGAAAATTTGATATTTTGGGGTCCCAGAAGTGATCTGTACATGCCTACTTAGTGCTAGAATATTTTCAAAATATAGGCCCAAAACATGCTAGAAATCGATATTTTAGGTGCCCAAAGTCGAAATCTCAAATTCAGGCCCAAAACACCCGAAAATTCGATATTTTGGGGTCCCAGAAGCGAACTGTACATGCCTACTCCGTGTTAGAGTATTTTCAAAATACAGGCCCAAAACATACCTAAAATTGATCTTTTAGGTGCCCAAAAGTCGATATGTGCATGCATCTTTTGTACTCGTTTATATCCCAAATTCAACCTCAAAACACCCGAAAATTCGATATTTTTGGGTCCAAGCAGCGATATGTACATGCCTACTCAGTGCTAGAATTTTTTCAAAATATAGGCTTAAAACATGCTAAAAATCGAAATTTTAAGTGTCCAAAATCGAAATGTGCATGCATCATCTTTACCCGTTTATATCTCAAATTCAGGCTCAAAACACCCGAAAATTCGATATTTTGGGGTCCCAAAAGCGGTCTGTACATGCCTACTCAGATGCAGGCCCAAAAACCTACTGAAAATCGATATTTTAGGTGCCCAAAGTCGATATGTGTATGCATCTTCTGCACTCGTTTATATCTCAAATTCAACCTCAAAACACCCGAAAATTCGATAATTTTGGGTCCCAAAAGCGATCTGTACATGTCTAGTCAGTGCTAGAATGTTTTCAAAATATAAGCTCAAAACATGCTAAAAATCGATATTTTAATTGTCCAAAGTCGATATGTGCATTCATCTTATGTACCCGTTTATATCCCAAATTCTACCTCAAAACACCCGAAAATTCGATAATTTTGGGTCCCAGAAGCGATCTGTACATGACTTCTCAGTGCTAGAATGTTTTCAAAATATAGGCTCAAAACATGCTAAAAATCGATATTTTAAGTGTCCAAAGTCGATAAGTGCATGCATCATCTGTACCCGTTTATATCTCAAATTTAGGCTCAAAACACCCGAATTTTCGATATTTTGGGGTCCCAGAAATGATCTGTACATGCCTACTTAGTGCTAGAATATTTTCGAAATACAGGCCCAAAACATGCTAAAAATCGATATTTTAGATGCCCAAAGTCGATATCTCAAATTCAAGCCCAAAACACCCGAAAATTCAATATTTTGGGGTCCCAGAAGCGAACTGTACATGCCTACTCCGTGTTAGAGTATTTTCAAAATACAGGCCCAAAAGAAGCTGAAAATCGATATTTTAGGTGACGAAAGTCAATATGTGTATGCATCTTCTGCACCCGTTTATATCCCAAATTCGGGCTCAAAACACCCGAAAATTCGATATTTTTGGCTCCCAGAAGCGATCTGTACATGCCTACTCAGTGCTAGAATTTTTTCAAAATATAGGCTCAAAACATGCTAAAAATCGATCTTGTATGTGCCCAAAAGTCAATATGTGCATGCATCTTCTGTACCCGTTTATATCTCAAATTCAGGCTCCAAACACCCGAAAATTCGGTATTTTGGGGTCCCAGAAGCGATCTCTACATGCCTACTCAGATGCAGGCCCAAAACATGCTAAAAATCGATATTTTAGGTGCACAAAGTCAACATGTGTATGCATCTTCTTCACTCGTTTATATCTCAAATTAAGGCTCAAAACACCCGAAAATTCAATATTTTATGGTCCCAGAAGCGATATGTACTTGCCTACTCCGTGTTAGAGTATTTTCAAAATACAGGCCCAAAACAAGCTGAAAATCGATATTTTAGGTGACGAAAGTCAATATGTGTATGCCTCTTCTGCACCCGTTTATATCCCAAATTCTGGCTCAAAACACCCGAAAATTCGATATTTTTGGGTCCCAGAAGCGATCTGTACATGCCTACTCAGTGCTAGAATGTTTTCAAAATATAGGCTCAAAACATGCTAAAATTCGATATTTTAAGTGTCCAACGTCGATATGTGCATGCATCATCTGTACTCGTTTATATCTCAAATTCAGGCTCAAAACACCCGAAAATTCGATATTTTGGGGTCCCGAAAGCGGTCTGTACATGCCTACTCAGATGCAGGCCCAAAAACCTACTGAAAATCGATATTTTAGGTGCCCAAAGTCGATATGTGTATGCATCTTCTGCACTCGTTTATATCTCAAATTCAACCTCAAAACACCCGAAAATTCGATAATTTTGGGTCCCAAAAGCGATCTGTACATGTCTAGTCAGTGCTAGAATGTTTTCAAAATATAAGCTCAAAACATGCTAAAAATCGATATTTTAATTGTCCAAAGTCGATATGTGCATTCATCTTATGTACCCGTTTATATCCCAAATTCTACCTCAAAACACCCGAAAATTCGATAATTTTGGGTCCCAGAAGCGATCTGTACATGACTTCTCAGTGCTAGAATGTTTTCAAAATATAGGCTCAAAACATGCTAAAAATCGATATTTTAAGTGTCCAAAGTCGATAAGTGCATGCATCATCTGTACCCGTTTATATCTCAAATTTAGGCTCAAAACACCCGAATTTTCGATATTTTGGGGTCCCAGAAATGATCTGTACATGCCTACTTAGTGCTAGAATATTTTCGAAATACAGGCCCAAAACATGCTAAAAATCGATATTTTAGATGCCGAAAGTCGATATCTCAAATTCAAGCCCAAAACACCCGAAAATTCAATATTTTGGGGTCCCAGAAGCGAACTGTACATGCCTACTCCGTGTTAGAGTATTTTCAAAATACAGGCCCAAAAGAAGCTGAAAATCGATATTTTAGGTGACGAAAGTCAATATGTGTATGCATCTTCTGCACCCGTTTATATCCCAAATTCGGGCTCAAAACACCCGAAAATTCGATATTTTTGGCTCCCAGAAGCGATCTGTACATGCCTACTCAGTGCTAGAATTTTTTCAAAATATAGGCTCAAAACATGCTAAAAATCGATCTTGTATGTGCCCAAAAGTCAATATGTGCATGCATCTTCTGTACCCGTTTATATCTCAAATTCAGGCTCCAAACACCCGAAAATTCGGTATTTTGGGGTCCCAGAAGCGATCTCTACATGCCTACTCAGATGCAGGCCCAAAACATGCTAAAAATCGATATTTTAGGTGCACAAAGTCAACATGTGTATGCATCTTCTTCACTCGTTTATATCTCAAATTAAGGCTCAAAACACCCGAAAATTCAATATTTTATGGTCCCAGAAGCGATATGTACTTGCCTACTCCGTGTTAGAGTATTTTCAAAATACAGGCCCAAAACAAGCTGAAAATCGATATTTTAGGTGACGAAAGTCAATATGTGTATGCATCTTCTGCACCCGTTTATATCCCAAATTCTGGCTCAAAACACCCGAAAATTCGATATTTTTGGGTCCCAGAAGCGATCTGTACATGCCTACTCAGTGCTAGAATGTTTTCAAAATATAGGCTCAAAACATGCTAAAATTCGATATTTTAAGTGTCCAACGTCGATATGTGCATGCATCATCTGTACTCGTTTATATCTCAAATTCAGGCTCAAAACACCCGAAAATTCGATATTTTGGGGTCCCAGAAGTGATCTGTACATGAATACTTAGTGCTAGAATATTTTCAAAATATAGGCCCAAAAAATGCTAAAAATCGATATTTTAGGTGCCCAAAGTCGATATCTCAAATTCAGGCCCAAAACACCCGAAAATTCGATATTTTGGGGTCCCAGAAGGGAACTGTACATGCCTACTCCGTGTTAGAGTATTTTCAAAATACAGGCCCAAAACATACTGAAAATCGATCTTTTAGGTGCCCAAAAGTCCATATGTGCATGCATCTTCTGTACCCGTTTATATCTCAAATTCAGGCTCCAAACATCCGAAAATTCGATATTTTGGGGTCCCAGAAGCGATCTGTACATGTCTAGTCAGTGCTAGAATGTTTTCAAAATATAAGCTCAAAACATGCTAAAAATCGATATTTTAAGTGTCCAAAGTCGATATGTGCATTCATCTTCTGTACCCGTTTATATCTCAAATTCAGGCTCAGAACACCCGAAAATTCGGTATTTTTGGGTCCTAGAAGCGATCTGTACATCCCTACTCCAAGTTAGAATGTTTTCAAGATACAGACCCAAAACATGCTCAAAATCGATATTTTAGGTGCCCAGAAGTCGATATGTGAATGCATCTTCTGTATCCGTTTATATCTCAAATTCAGGCTCAAAACACCAGAAAATTCGATATTTTTGGGTCCCAGAAGTGATCTGTACATGCCTACTTAGTGCTAGAATATTTTCAAAATATAGGCCCAAAACATGCTAAAAAATCAATATTTTAGGTGCCCAAAGTCGATATGTGCATGCATCTTCTGTACCCGTTTATATCCCAAATTCAACATCAAAACACCCGAAAATTCGATATTTTTGGGTCCCATAAGCGATCTGTACATGTCTAGTCAGTGCTAGAATTTTTTCAAAATATAGGCTCAAAACATGCTAAAAATCGATATTTTAAGTGTCCAAAGTCGATATGTGCATGCATCATCTTTACCCGTTTATATCTCAAATTCAGGCTCAAAACACCCGAACATTCGATATTTTGGGGTCCCAGAAGTGATCTGTACATGCCTACTTAGTGCTAGAATATTTTCAAAATATAGGCCCAAAACATGCTACAAATCGATATTTTAGGTGCCCAAAGTCGATATCTCAAATTCAGGCCCAAAACACCCGAAAATTCGATATTTTGGGGTCCCAGAAGTGAACTGTACATGCCTACTCCGTGTTAGAGTATTATCAAAATACAGGCCCAAAACATACTGAAAATCGTTCTTTTAGGTGCCCTAAAGTCGATATGTGCATGCATCTTCTGCACCCGTTTATATCTCAAATTCAGGCTCCAAACACCCGAAAATTCGATATTTTGGGGTCCCAGAAGCGATCTGTATATGCCTACTCCGATGCAGGCCCAAAACATGATGAAAATCGATATTTTAGGTGCCCAAAGTCAACATGTGTATGCATCTTCTGCACTCGTTTATATCTCAAATTGAGGCTCAAAACACCCAAAAACTCGATAATTTTGGGTCCTAGAAGCGATCTGTACATGTCTAGTCAGTGCTAGAATGTTTTCAATATATAGGTTCAAAACATGCTAAAAATCGATATTTTAAGTGTCCAAAGTCGATATGTGCATGCATCTTCTGTACCCGTTTATATCTCAAATTCAGGCTCAAAACACCCGAAAATTCGATATTTTTGGGTCCCAGAAGCGATCTGTACATGCCTACTCCTAGTTAGAGTATTTTCAAAATACAGGCCCAAAACATGCTGAAAATCGATATTTTAGGTGCCCAAAGTCAATATGTGCATGAATCTTCTTTACCCGTTTATATCTCAAATTCAGGCTCAAAACACCCGAAAATTCGGTATTTTTGGGTCCTAGAAGCGATCTGTACATCTCTACTCCTAGTAAGAATGTTTTCAAGATACAGACCCAAAACATGCTCAAAATCGATATTTTAGGTGCCCAAAAGTCGATATGTGCATGCATCTTCTGCACCCGTTTATATCCCAAATTCTGGCTCAAAACACCCGAAAATTCGATATTTTTGGGTCCCAGAAGCGATCTGTACATGCCTACTCAGTGCTAGAATGTTTTCAAAATATAGGCTCAAAACATGCTAAAATTCGATATTTTAAGTGTCCAACGTCGATATGTGCATGCATCATCTGTACTCGTTTATATCTCAAATTCAGGCTCAAAACACCCGAAAATTCGATATTTTGGGGTCCCAGAAGTGATCTGTACATGAATACTTAGTGCTAGAATATTTTCAAAATATAGGCCCAAAAAATGCTAAAAATCGATATTTTAGGTGCCCAAAGTCGATATCTCAAATTCAGGCCCAAAACACCCGAAAATTCGATATTTTGGGGTCCCAGAAGGGAACTGTACATGCCTACTCCTTGTTAGAGTATTTTCAAAATACAGGCCCAAAACATACTGAAAATCGATCTTTTAGGTGCCCAAAAGTCCATATGTGCATGCATCTTCTGTACCCGTTTATATCTCAAATTCAGGCTCCAAACATCCGAAAATTCGATATTTTGGGGTCCCAGAAGCGATCTGTACATGTCTAGTCAGTGCTAGAATGTTTTCAAAATATAAGCTCAAAACATGCTAAAAATCGATATTTTAAGTGTCCAAAGTCGATATGTGCATTCATCTTCTGTACCCGTTTATATCTCAAATTCAGGCTCAGAACACCCGAAAATTCGGTATTTTTGGGTCCTAGAAGCAATCTGTACATCCCTACTCCAAGTTAGAATGTTTTCAAGATACAGACCCAAAACATGCTCAAAATCGATATTTTAGGTGCCCAGAAGTCGATATGTGAATGCATCTTCTGTATCCGTTTATATCTCAAATTCAGGCTCAAAACACCAGAAAATTCGATATTTTTGGGTCCCAGAAGTGATCTGTACATGCCTACTTAGTGCTAGAATATTTTCAAAATATAGGCCCAAAACATGCTAAAAAATCAATATTTTAGGTGCCCAAAGTCGATATCTCAAATTTAGGCCCAAAACACCCGAAAATTCGATATTTTGGGGTCCCAAATGCGAACTGTACATGCCTACTCCGAGTTAGAGTATTTTCAAAATACAGGCCTAAAACATATTAATAATCGATCTTTTAGGTGCCCAAAAGTCGATATGTGCATGCATCTTCTGTACCCGTTTATATCCCAAATTCAACATCAAAACACCCGAAAATTCGATATTTTTGGGTAACATAAGCGATCTGTACATGTCTAGTCAGTGCTAGAATGTTTTCAAAATATAGGCTCAAAACATGCTAAAAATCGATATTTTAAGTGTCCAAAGTCGATATGTGCATGCATCATCTTTACCCGTTTATATCTCAAATTCAGGCTCAAAACACCCGAACATTCGATATTTTGGGGTCCCAGAAGTGATCTGTACATGCCTACTTAGTGCTAGAATATTTTCAAAATATAGGCCCAAAACATGCTACAAATCGATATTTTAGGTGCCCAAAGTCGATATCTCAAATTCAGGCCCAAAACACCCGAAAATTCGATATTTTGGGGTCCCAGAAGTGAACTGTACATGCCTACTCCGTGTTAGAGTATTATCAAAATACAGGCCCAAAACATACTGAAAATCGTTTTTTTAGGTGCCCTAAAGTCGATATGTGCATGCATCTTCTGCACTCGTTTATATCTCAAATTCAGGCTCCAAACACCCGAAAATTCGATATTTTGGGGTCCCAGAAGCTATCTGTATATGCCTACTCCGATGCAGGCCCAAAACATGATGAAAATCGATATTTTAGGTGCCCAAAGTCAACATGTGTATGCATCTTCTGCACTCGTTTATATCTCAAATTGAGGCTCAAAACACCCAAAAACTCGATAATTTTGGGTCCTAGAAGCGATCTGTACATGTCTAGTCAGTGCTAGAATGTTTTCAATATATAGGTTCAAAACATGCTAAAAATCGATATTTTAAGTGTCCAAAGTCGATATGTGCATGCATCTTCTGTACCCGTTTATATTTCAAATTCAGGCTCAAAACACCCGAAAATTCGATATTTTTGGGTCCCAGAAGCGATCTGTACATGCCTACTCCTAGTTAGAGTATTTTCAAAATACAGGCCCAAAACATGCTGAAAATCGATATATTAAGTGCCCAAAGTAAATATGTGCATGAATCTTCTTTACCCGTTTATATCTCAAATTCAGGCTCAAAACACCCGAAAATTCGGTATTTTTGGGTCCTAGAAGCGATCTGTACATCTCTACTCCTAGTAAGAATGTTTTCAAGATACAGACCCAAAACATGCTCAAAATCGATATTTTAGGTGCCCAAAAGTCGATATGTGCATGCATCTTCTGCACCCGTTTATATCTCAAATTCATGCTCAAAACACCCGAAAATTCGATATTTTGGGGTCCCAGAAGCGATCTTTACATGCCTACTCAGTGCTAGAATATTTTCAAAATATAGGCCCAAAACATGCTAAAAATCAATATTTTAGGTGCCCAAAGTCGATATCTCAAATTCTGGCCCAAAACACCCAAAAATTCGATATTTTGGGGTCCCAGAAGCGATCTGTACATGCCTACTCCGTGTTAGAGTATTTTCAATATACAGGCCCAAAACATACTGAAAATCGATATTTTAGGTGCCCAAAGTCAATATGTGTTCGCATCTTTTGTACCCGTTTATATCTCAAATTCAGGCTTAACACACCCGAAAATTCGATATTTTGGGGTCCCAGAAGCGATCTGTACTTGCCTACTCAGTGCTAGAATTTTTTCAAAATATAGGCTTAAAACATGCTAAAAATCGATATTTTAAATGACCAAAGTCGAAATGTGCATGCATCATCTGTACCCGTTTATATCTCAAATTCAGGCTCCAAACACCCGAAAATTCGATATTTTGGGGTCCCAGAAGCTATCTGTACATGCCTACTCAGATGCAGGCCCAAAACATGCTGAAAATCGATATTTTAGGTACCCAAAGTCGATATGTGTATGCATCTTCTTCACTCGTTTATATCTCAAATTCAACCTCAAAACACCCGAAAATTCGATAATTTTGGGTCCCAGAAGCGATCTGTACATGCCTACTCAGTGCTAGAATGTTTTCAAAATATAAGCTCAAAACATGCTATAAATCGATATTTTAAGTGTCCAAAGTCGATATGTGCATGCATCATCTGTACCCGTTTATATTTCAAATTCAGGCTCAAAATACCCGAAAATTCGATATTTTGGGGTCCCAAAAATGATCTGTACATGCCTACTTAGTGCTAGAATATTTTCGAAATATAGGCCCAAAACATGCTAAAAATCGATATTTTAGGTGCCCAAAGTCGATATCTCAAATTCAAGCCCAAAACACCCAAAAATTCAATATTTTGGGGTCCCAGAAGCGAACTGTACATGCCTACTCCGTGTTAGAGTATTTTCAAAATACAGGCCCAAAACATACTGAAAATCGATCTTGTATGTGCCCAAAAGTCGATATGTGCATGCATCTTCTGTACCCGTTTATATTTCAAATTCAGGCTCTAAACACCCGAAAATTCGATATTTTGGGGTCCCAGAAGCGATCTGTACATGCCTACTTCGATGCAGGCCTAAAACATGCTGAAAATCGATATTTTAGGTGCCCAAAGTCAACATGTGTATGCATCTTCTGCACTAGTTTATATCTCAAATTCAACCTCAAAACACCCGAAAATTTGATAATTTTGGGTCTCAGAAGCGATCTGTACATGTCTAGTAAGTGTTAGAATGTTTTCAAAATATAGGCTCAAAACATGCTAAAAATCGATATTTTAAGTGTCCAAAGTCGATATGTGCATGCATCTTCTGTACCCGTTCATATCTCATATTCAGTCTCGAAACACCCGAAAACTCGTTATTTTTGGGTGCCATAAGCGATCTGTACATGCCTACTCCTAGTTTGAGTATTTTCAAAATACAGTCCCAGAACAAGCTGAAAATCGATATTTTAAGTGACCAAAGTCAATATGTGTATGCATCTTCTGCACCCGTTTATATCCCAAATTCAACCTCAAAACACCTGAAAATTTCGATATTTTTGGGTTCCAGAAGCGATCTGTACATGCGTACTCCTAGTAATAATGTTTTCAAGATACAGACACAAAACATGCTCAAAATCGATATTTTAGGTGCCCAAAAGTCGATATGTGAATGCATCTTCTGTACCCGTTTATATCTCAAATTCAGGCTCTAAACACCCGAAAATTCGATATTTTGGGTCCCAGAAGCAATCTGTACATGTCTAGTCAGTGCTAGAATGTTTTCAAAATATAGGCTCAAAACATGCTAAAAATCGATATTTTAAGTGTCCAAAGTCGATATGTGCAAGCATCTTCTGTACCCGTTTATATCTCAAATTCAGGCTCAAAACAACCGAAAATTCGATATTTTTGGGTCCCAGAAGCGATCTCTACATGCCTACTCCTAGTTAGAGTATTTTCAAAAGACAGGCCCAAAAAATGCTGAAAATCGATATTTTAGGTGCCCAAAGTCAATATGTGCATGCATCTTCTGTACCCGTTTATATCCCAAATTCAACCTCAAAACACCCGAAAATTCCATATTTTTGGGTCCCAGAAGCGATCTGTACATGCATACTCAGGGCTAGAATGTTTTCAAAATAAAGGCTCAAAACATGCTAAAAATCGATATTTTAAGTGTCCAAAGTCGATATGTGCATGCATCATCTTTACCCGTTTATATCTCAAATTCAGGCTCAAAACACCTGAACATTCGATATTTTGGGGTCCCAGAAGTGATCTGTACATGCCTACTTAGTGCTAGAATATTTTCAAAATATAGGCCCAAAACATGCTAAAAATCGATATTTTAGGTGCCCAAAGTCGATATCTCAAATTCAGGCCCAAAACACCCGAAAATTCGATATTTTGGGGTCCCAGAAGTGAACTGTACATGCCTACTCCGTGTTAGAGTATTATCAAAATACAGGCCCAAAACATACTGAAAATCGTTCTTTTAGGTGCCCTAAAGTCGATATGTGCATGCATCTTCTGCACCCGTTTATATCTCAAATTCAGGCTCCAAACACCCGAAAATTCGATATTTTGGGATCCCAGAAGCGATCTGTATATGCCTACTCCGATGCAGGCCCAAAACATGCTGAAAATCGATATTTTAGGTGCCCAAAGTCAACATGTGTATGCATCTTCTGCACTCGTTTATATCTCAAATTGAGGCTGAAAACACCCAAAAATTCGATAATTTTGGGTCCCAGAAGCGATCTGTACATGTCTAGTCAGTGCTAGAATGTTTTCAATATATAGGTTCAAAACATGCTAAAAATCGATATTTTAAGTGTCCAAAGTCGATATGTGCATGCATCTTCTGTACCCGTTTATATCTCAAATTCAGGCTCAAAACACCTGAAAATTCGATATTTTTGGGTCCCAAAAGCGATCTGTACATGCCTACTCCTAGTTAGAGTATTTTCAAAATACAGGCCCAAAACATGCTGAAAATCGATATTTTAGGTGCCCAAAGTCAATATGTGCATGAATCTTCTTTACCCGTTTATATCTCAAATTCAGGCTCAAAACACCCGAAAATTCGGTATTTTTGGGTCCTAGAAGCGATCTGTACATCTCTACTCCTAGTAAGAATGTTTTCAAGATACAGACCCAAAACATGCTCAAAATCGATATTTTAGGTGCCCAAAAATCGATATGTGCATGCATCTTCTGCACCCGTTTATATCTCAAATTCATGCTCAAAACACCCGAAAATTCGATATTTTGGGGTCCCAGAAGCGATCTTTACATGCCTACTCAGTTCTAGAATATTTTCAAAATATAGGCCCAAAACATGCTAAAAATCGATATTTTAGGTGCCCAAAGTCGATATCTCAAATTCAGGCTTAAAACACCCGAAAATTCGATATTTTGGGGTCCCAGAAGCGATCTGTACTTGCCTACTCAGTGCTAGAATTTTTTCAAAATATAGGCTTAAAACATGCTAAAAATCGATATTTTAAATGTCCAAAGTCGATATGTGCATGCATCATCTGTACCCGTTTATATCTCAAATTCAGGCTCCAAACACCCGAAAATTCGATATTTTGGGGTCCCAGAAGCTATCTGTACATGCCTACTCAGATGCAGGCCCAAAACATGCTGAAAATCGATATTTTAGGTGACCAAAGTCAACATGTGTACGCATCTTCTGCACTCGTTTATATCTCAAATTCAACTTCAAAACACCCGAAAATTCGATAATTTTTGGTCCCCGAAGCGATCTGTACATGTCTAGTCAGTGCTAGAATCTTTTCAAAATATAGGCTCAAAACATGCTAAAAATCGATATTTTAAGTGTCCAAAGTCGATATGTGCATGCATCTTCTGTACCCGTTCATATCTCATATTCAGTCTCGAAACACCCGAAAACTCGTTATTTTTGGGTGCCATAAGCGATCTGTACATGCCTACTCCTAGTTTGAGTATTTTCAAAATACAGTCCCAGAACAAGCTGAAAATCGATATTTTAAGTGACCAAAGTCAATATGTGTATGCATCTTCTGCACCCGTTTATATCCCAAATTCAACCTCAAAACACCTGAAAATTTCGATATTTTTGGGTTCCAGAAGCGATCTGTACATGCGTACTCCTAGTAATAATGTTTTCAAGATACAGACACAAAACATGCTCAAAATCGATATTTTAGGTGCCCAAAAGTCGATATGTGAATGCATCTTCTGTACCCGTTTATATCTCAAATTCAGGCTCTAAACACCCGAAAATTCGATATTTTGGGTCCCAGAAGCAATCTGTACATGTCTAGTCAGTGCTAGAATGTTTTCAAAATATAGGCTCAAAACATGCTAAAAATCGATATTTTAAGTGTCCAAAGTCGATATGTGCAAGCATCTTCTGTACCCGTTTATATCTCAAATTCAGGCTCAAAACAACCGAAAATTCGATATTTTTGGGTCCCAGAAGCGATCTCTACATGCCTACTCCTAGTTAGAGTATTTTCAAAAGACAGGCCCAAAAAATGCTGAAAATCGATATTTTAGGTGCCCAAAGTCAATATGTGCATGCATCTTCTGTACCCGTTTATATCCCAAATTCAACCTCAAAACACCCGAAAATTCCATATTTTTGGGTCCCAGAAGCGATCTGTACATGCATACTCAGGGCTAGAATGTTTTCAAAATAAAGGCTCAAAACATGCTAAAAATCGATATTTTAAGTGTCCAAAGTCGATATGTGCATGCATCATCTTTACCCGTTTATATCTCAAATTCAGGCTCAAAACACCCGAACATTCGATATTTTGGGGTCCCAGAAGTGATCTGTACATGCCTACTTAGTGCTAGAATATTTTCAAAATATAGGCCCAAAACATGCTAAAAATCGATATTTTAGGTGCCCAAAGTCGATATCTCAAATTCAGGCCCAAAACACCCGAAAATTCGATATTTTGGGGTCCCAGAAGTGAACTGTACATGCCTACTCCGTGTTAGAGTATTATCAAAATACAGGCCCAAAACATACTGAAAATCGTTCTTTTAGGTGCCCTAAAGTCGATATGTGCATGCATCTTCTGCACCCGTTTATATCTCAAATTCAGGCTCCAAACACCCGAAAATTCGATATTTTGGGATCCCAGAAGCGATCTGTATATGCCTACTCCGATGCAGGCCCAAAACATGCTGAAAATCGATATTTTAGGTGCCCACAGTCAACATGTGTATGCATCTTCTGCACTCGTTTATATCTCAAATTGAGGCTGAAAACACCCAAAAATTCGATAATTTTGGGTCCCAGAAGCGATCTGTACATGTCTAGTCAGTGCTAGAATGTTTTCAATATATAGGTTCAAAACATGCTAAAAATCGATATTTTAAGTGTCCAAAGTCGATATGTGCATGCATCTCCTGTACCCGTTTATATCTCAAATTCAGGCTCAAAACACCTGAAAATTCGATATTTTTGGGTCCCAAAAGCGATCTGTACATGCCTACTCCTAGTTAGAGTATTTTCAAAATACAGGCCCAAAACATGCTGAAAATCGATATTTTAGGTGCCCAAAGTCAATATGTGCATGAATCTTCTTTACCCGTTTATATCTCAAATTCAGGCTCAAAACACCCGAAAATTCGGTATTTTTGGGTCCTAGAAGCGATCTGTACATCTCTACTCCTAGTAAGAATGTTTTCAAGATACAGACCCAAAACATGCTCAAAATCGATATTTTAGGTGCCCAAAAATCGATATGTGCATGCATCTTCTGCACCCGTTTATATCTCAAATTCATGCTCAAAACACCCGAAAATTCGATATTTTGGGGTCCCAGAAGCGATCTTTACATGCCTACTCAGTTCTAGAATATTTTCAAAATATAGGCCCAAAACATGCTAAAAATCGATATTTTAGGTGCCCAAAGTCGATATCTCAAATTCAGGCTTAAAACACCCGAAAATTCGATATTTTGGGGTCCCAGAAGCGATCTGTACTTGCCTACTCAGTGCTAGAATTTTTTCAAAATATAGGCTTAAAACATGCTAAAAATCGATATTTTAAATGTCCAAAGTCGATATGTGCATGCATCATCTGTACCCGTTTATATCTCAAATTTAGGCTCCAAACACCCGAAAATTCGATATTTTGGGGTCCCAGAAGCTATCTGTACATGCCTACTCGGATGCAAGCCCAAAACATGCTGAAAATCGATATTTTAGGTACCCAAAGTCGATATGTGTATGCATCTTCTTCACTCGTTTATATCTCAAATTCAACCTCAAAACACCCGAAAATTCGATAATTTTGGGTCCCAGAAGCGATCTGTCCATGCCTACTCAGTGCTAGAATGTTTTCAAAATATAAGCTCAAAACATGCTATAAATCGATATTTTAAGTGTCCAAAGTCGATATGTGCATGCATCATCTGTACCCGTTTATATTTCAAATTCAGGCTCAAAATACCCGAAAATTCGATATTTTGGGGTCCCAGAAATGATCTGTACATGCCTACTTAGTGCTAGAATATTTTCGAAATATAGGCCCAAAACATGCTAAAAATCGATATTTTAGGTGCCCAAAGTCGATATCTCAAATTCAAGCCCAAAACACCCGAAAATTCAATATTTTGGGGTCCCAGAAGCGAACTGTACATGCCTACTCCGTGTTAGAGTATTTTCAAAATACAGGCCCAAAACATACTGAAAATCGATCTTGTATGTGCCCAAAAGTCGATATGTGCATGCATCTTCTGTACCCGTTTATATCTCAAATTCAGGCTCCAAACACCCGAAAATTCGATATTTTGGGGTCCCAGAAGCGATCTGTACATGCCTACTCAGATGCAGGCCCAAAACATGCTGAAAATCGATATTTTAGGTGACCAAAGTCAACATGTGTACGCATCTTCTGCACTCGTTTATATCTCAAATTCAACTTCAAAACACCCGAAAATTCGATAATTTTTGGTCCCAGAAGCGATCTGTACATGTCTAGTCAGTGCTAGAATCTTTTCAAAATATAGGCTCAAAACATGCTAAAAATCGATATTTTAAGTGTCCAAAGTCGATATGTGCATGCATCTTCTGTACCCGTTCATATCTCATATTCAGTCTCGAAACACCCGAAAACTCGTTATTTTTGGGTGCCATAAGCGATCTGTACATGCCTACTCCTAGGTTGAGTATTTTCAAAATACAGGCCCAGAACAAGCTGAAAATCGATATTTTAGGTGACCAAAGTCAATATGTGTATGCATCTTCTTCACCCGTTTATATCCCAAATTCAACCCCAAAACCCATGAAAATTTTGATATTTTTGGGTTCCAGAAGCGATCTGTACATGCCTACTCCTAGTAATAATGTTTTCAAGATACAGACCCAAAACATGCTCAAAATCGATATTTTAGGTGCCCAAAAGTCGATATGTGCATGCATCTTCTGTACCCGTTTATATCTCAAATTCATGCTCAAAACACCCGAAAATTCGATATTTTGGGGTCCCAGAAGCGATCTGTACATGCATACTCAGGGCTAGAATGTTTTCAAAATAAAGGCTCAAAACATGCTAAAAATCGATATTTTAAGTGTCCAAAGTCGATATGTGCATGCATCATCTTTACCCGTTTATATCTCAAATTCAGGCTCAAAACACCCGAACATTCGATATTTTGGGGTCCCAGAAGTGATCTGTACATGCCTACTTAGTGCTAGAATATTTTCAAAATATAGGCCCAAAACATGCTAAAAATCGATATTTTAGGTGCCCAAAGTCGATATCTCAAATTCAGGCCCAAAACACCCGAAAATTCGATATTTTGGGGTCCCAGAAGTGAACTGTACATGCCTACTCCGTGTTAGAGTATTATCAAAATACAGGCCCAAAACATACTGAAAATCGTTCTTTTAGGTGCCCTAAAGTCGATATGTGCATGCATCTTCTGCACCCGTTTATATCTCAAATTCAGGCTCCAAACACCCGAAAATTCGATATTTTGGGATCCCAGAAGCGATCTGTATATGCCTACTCCGATGCAGGCCCAAAACATGCTGAAAATCGATATTTTAGGTGCCCAAAGTCAACATGTGTATGCATCTTCTGCACTCGTTTATATCTCAAATTGAGGCTGAAAACACCCAAAAATTCGATAATTTTGGGTCCCAGAAGCGATCTGTACATGTCTAGTCAGTGCTAGAATGTTTTCAATATATAGGTTCAAAACATGCTAAAAATCGATATTTTAAGTGTCCAAAGTCGATATGTGCATGCATCTCCTGTACCCGTTTATATCTCAAATTCAGGCTCAAAACACCTGAAAATTCGATATTTTTGGGTCCCAAAAGCGATCTGTACATGCCTACTCCTAGTTAGAGTATTTTCAAAATACAGGCCCAAAACATGCTGAAAATCGATATTTTAGGTGCCCAAAGTCAATATGTGCATGAATCTTCTTTACCCGTTTATATCTCAAATTCAGGCTCAAAACACCCGAAAATTCGGTATTTTTGGGTCCTAGAAGCGATCTGTACATCTCTACTCCTAGTAAGAATGTTTTCAAGATACAGACCCAAAACATGCTCAAAATCGATATTTTAGGTGCCCAAAAATCGATATGTGCATGCATCTTCTGCACCCGTTTATATCTCAAATTCATGCTCAAAACACCCGAAAATTCGATATTTTGGGGTCCCAGAAGCGATCTTTACATGCCTACTCAGTTCTAGAATATTTTCAAAATATAGGCCCAAAACATGCTAAAAATCGATATTTTAGGTGCCCAAAGTCGATATCTCAAATTCAGGCTTAAAACACCCGAAAATTCGATATTTTGGGGTCCCAGAAGCGATCTGTACTTGCCTACTCAGTGCTAGAATTTTTTCAAAATATAGGCTTAAAACATGCTAAAAATCGATATTTTAAATGTCCAAAGTCGATATGTGCATGCATCATCTGTACCCGTTTATATCTCAAATTTAGGGTCCAAACACCCGAAAATTCGATATTTTGGGGTCCCAGAAGGTATCTGTACATGCCTACTCGGATGCAAGCCCAAAACATGCTGAAAATCGATATTTTAGGTACCCAAAGTCGATATGTGTATGCATCTTCTTCACTCGTTTATATCTCAAATTCAACCTCAAAACACCCGAAAATTCGATAATTTTGGGTCCCAGAAGCGATCTGTCCATGCCTACTCAGTGCTAGAATGTTTTCAAAATATAAGCTCAAAACATGCTATAAATCGATATTTTAAGTGTCCAAAGTCGATATGTGCATGCATCATCTGTACCCGTTTATATTTCAAATTCAGGCTCAAAATACCCGAAAATTCGATATTTTGGGGTCCCAGAAATGATCTGTACATGCCTACTTAGTGCTAGAATATTTTCGAAATATAGGCCCAAAACATGCTAAAAATCGATATTTTAGGTGCCCAAAGTCGATATCTCAAATTCAAGCCCAAAACACCCGAAAATTCAATATTTTGGGGTCCCAGAAGCGAACTGTACATGCCTACTCCGTGTTAGAGTATTTTCAAAATACAGGCCCAAAACATACTGAAAATCGATCTTGTATGTGCCCAAAAGTCGATATGTGCATGCATCTTCTGTACCCGTTTATATCTCAAATTCAGGCTCCAAACACCCGAAAATTCGATATTTTGGGGTCCCAGAAGCGATCTGTACATGCCTACTCAGATGCAGGCCCAAAACATGCTGAAAATCGATATTTTAGGTGACCAAAGTCAACATGTGTACGCATCTTCTGCACTCGTTTATATCTCAAATTCAACTTCAAAACACCCGAAAATTCGATAATTTTTGGTCCCAGAAGCGATCTGTACATGTCTAGTCAGTGCTAGAATCTTTTCAAAATATAGGCTCAAAACATGCTAAAAATCGATATTTTAAGTGTCCAAAGTCGATATGTGCATGCATCTTCTGTACCCGTTCATATCTCATATTCAGTCTCGAAACACCCGAAAACTCGTTATTTTTGGGTGCCATAAGCGATCTGTACATGCCTACTCCTAGGTTGAGTATTTTCAAAATACAGGCCCAGAACAAGCTGAAAATCGATATTTTAGGTGACCAAAGTCAATATGTGTATGCATCTTCTTCACCCGTTTATATCCCAAATTCAACCCCAAAACCCATGAAAATTTTGATATTTTTGGGTTCCAGAAGCGATCTGTACATGCCTACTCCTAGTAATAATGTTTTCAAGATACAGACCCAAAACATGCTCAAAATCGATATTTTAGGTGCCCAAAAGTCGATATGTGCATGCATCTTCTGTACCCGTTTATATCTCAAATTCATGCTCAAAACACCCGAAAATTCGATATTTTGGGGTCCCAGAAGCGATCTTTACATGCCTACTCAGTTCTAGAATATTTTCAAAATATAGGCCCAAAACATGCTAAAAATCGATATTTTAGGTGCCCAAAGTCGATATCTCAAATTCAGGCTTAAAACACCCGAAAATTCGATATTTTGGGGTCCCAGAAGCGATCTGTACTTGCCTACTCAGTGCTAGAATTTTTTCAAAATATAGGCTTAAAACATGCTAAAAATCGATATTTTAAATGTCCAAAGTCGATATGTGCATGCATCATCTGTACCCGTTTATATCTCAAATTTAGGCTCCAAACACCCGAAAATTCGATATTTTGGGGTCCCAGAAGCTATCTGTACATGCCTACTCAGATGCAAGCCCAAAACATGCTGAAAATCGATATTTTAGGTACCCAAAGTCGATATGTGTATGCATCTTCTTCACTCGTTTATATCTCAAATTCAACCTCAAAACACCCGAAAATTCGATAATTTTGGGTCCCAGAAGCGATCTGTCCATGCCTACTCAGTGCTAGAATGTTTTCAAAATATAAGCTCAAAACATGCTATAAATCGATATTTTAATTGTCCAAAGTCGATATGTGCATGCATCATCTGTACCCGTTTATATTTCAAATTCAGGCTCAAAATACCCGAAAATTCGATATTTTGGGGTCCCAGAAATGATCTGTACATGCCTACTTAGTGCTAGAATATTTTCGAAATATGGGCCCAAAACATGCTAAAAATCGATATTTTAGGTGCCCAAAGTCGATATCTCAAATTCAAGCCCAAAACACCCGAAAATTCAATATTTTGGGGTCCCAGAAGCGAACTGTACATGCCTACTCCGTGTTAGAGTATTTTCAAAATACAGGCCCAAAACATACTGAAAATCGATCTTGTATGTGCCCAAAAGTCGATATGTGCATGCATCTTCTGTACCCGTTTATATCTCAAATTCAGGCTCCAAACACCCGAAAATTCGATATTTTGGGGTCCCAGAAGCGATCTGTACATGCCTACTCAGATGCAGGCCCAAAACATGCTGAAAATCGATATTTTAGGTGACCAAAGTCAACATGTGTACGCATCTTCTGCACTCGTTTATATCTCAAATTCAACTTCAAAACACCCGAAAATTCGATAATTTTTGGTCCCAGAAGCGATCTGTACATGTCTAGTCAGTGCTAGAATCTTTTCAAAATATAGGCTCAAAACATGCTAAAAATCGATATTTTAAGTGTCCAAAGTCGATATGTGCATGCATCTTCTGTACCCGTTCATATCTCATATTCAGTCTCGAAACACCCGAAAACTCGTTATTTTTGGGTGCCATAAGCGATCTGTACATGCCTACTCCTAGGTTGAGTATTTTCAAAATACAGGCCCAAAACAAGCTGAAAATCGATATTTTAGGTGACCAAAGTCAATATGTGTATGCATCTTCTGCACCCGTTTATATCCCAAATTCAACCCCAAAACCCATGAAAATTTTGATATTTTTGGGTTCCAGAAGCGATCTGTACATGCCTACTCCTAGTAATAATGTTTTCAAGATACAGACCCAAAACATGCTCAAAATCGATATTTTAGGTGCCCAAAAGTCGATATGTGCATGCATCTTCTGTACCCGTTTATATCTCAAATTCAGGCTCCAAACACCCGAAAATTCGATATTTTGGGGTCCCAGAAGCGATCTGTACATGCCTACTTCGATGCAGGCCTAAAACATGCTGAAAATCGATATTTTAGGTGCCCAAAGTAAACATGTGTATGCATCTTCTGCACTAGTTTATATCTCAAATTCAACCTCAAAACACCCGAAAATTTGATAATTTTGGGTCTCAGAAGCGATCTGTACATGTCTAGTCAGTGTTAGAATGTTTTCAAAATATAGGCTCAAAACATGCTAAAAATCGATATTTTAAGTGTCCAAAGTCGATATGTGCATGCATCTTCTGTACCCGTTCATATCTCATATTCAGTCTCGAAAAACCCGAAAACTCGTTATTTTTGGGTGCCATAAGCGATCTGTACATGCCTACTCCTAGTTTGAGTATTTTCAAAATACAGGCCCAGAACAAGCTGAAAATCGATATTTTAAGTGACCAAAGTCAATATGTGTATGCATCTTCTGCACCCGTTTATATCCCAAATTCAACCTCAAAACACCTGAAAATTTCGATATTTTTGGGTTCCAGAAGCGATCTGTACATGCGTACTCCTAGTAATAATGTTTTCAAGATACAGACACAAAACATGCTGAAAATCGATATTTTAGGTGCCCAAAAGTCGATATGTGAATGCATCTTCTGTACCCGTTTATATCTCAAATTCAGGCTCTAAACACCCGAAAATTCGATATTTTGGGTCCCAGAAGCAATCTGTACATGTCTAGTCAGTGCTAGAATGTTTTCAAAATATAGGCTCAAAACATGCTAAAAATCGATATTTTAAGTGTCCAAAGTCGATATGTGCAAGCATCTTCTGTACCCGTTTATATCTCAAATTCAGGCTCAAAACAACCGAAAATTCGATATTTTTGGGTCCTAGAAGTGATCTGTACATGCCTACTCCTAGTTAGAGTATTTTCAAAAGACAGGCCCAAAAAATGCTGAAAATCGATATTTTAGGTGCCCAAAGTCAATATGTGCATGCATCTTCTGTACTCGTTTATATCTCAAATTCAGGCTTAAAACACACGAAAATTCGGTATTTTTGGGTCCTAGAAGCGATCTGTACATCCCTACTCCTAGTAAGAATGTTTTCAAGATGCAGGCCCAAAACATGCTGAAAATCGATATTTTAGGTACCCAAAGTCGATATGTGTATGCATCTTCTTCACTCGTTTATATCTCAAATTCAACCTCAAAAAACCCGAAAATTCGATAATTTTGGGTCCCAGAAGCGATCTGTCCATGCCTACTCAGTGCTAGAATGTTTTCAAAATATAAGCTCAAAACATGCTAAAAATCGATATTTTAGGTGCCCAAAGTCGATATCTCAAATTCAGGCCCAAAACCCCCGAAAATTCGATATTTTGGGGTCCCAGAAGTGAACTGTACATGCCTACTCCGTGTTAGAGTATTATCAAAATACAGGCCACAAACATACTGAAAATCGATCTTTTAGGTGCCCAAAAGTCGATATGTGCATTCATCTTCTGTACCCGTTTATATCTCAAATTCAGGCTCCAAACACCCGAAAATTCGATATATTGGGGTCTCAGAAGCGATCTGTATATGCCTACTCAGTGCTAGAATGTTTTCAAGATATAGGCTCAAAACATGCTAAAAATCGATATTTTAAGTGTCCAAAGTCGATATGTGCATGCATCATCTGTACCCGTTTATATCTCAAATTCAGGCTCAAAACACCCGAAAATTCGATATTTTGGGGTCCCAGAAGTGATCTGTACATGCCTACTTAGTGCTTGAATATTTTCAAAATATAGGCCCAAAAAATGCTAAAAATCGATATTTTAGGTGCCCAAAGTCGATATCTCAAATTCAGGCCCAAAACACCCGAAAATTCGATATTTTGGGGTACCAGAAGGGAACTGTACATGACTACTCCGTGTTAGAGTATTTTCAAAATACAGGCCCATAACATACTGAAAATCGATCTTTTAGGTGCCCAAAAGTCCATATGTGCATGTATCTTCTGTACCCGTTTATATCTCAAATTCAGGCTCCAAACACCCGAAAATTCGATATTTTGGGGTCCTAGAAGCGATCTGTATATGGCTACTCAGATGCAGGCCCAAAACATGCTAAAAATCGATATTTTAGGTGCACAAAGTCAACATGTGTATGCATCTTCTGCTATCGTTTATATCTCAAATTCAACCTCAAAACACCCGAAAATTCGATAATTTTGGGTCCCAGAAGCGATCTGTACATGTCTAGTCAGTGCTAGAATGTTTTCAAAATATAAGCTCAAAACATGCTAAAAATCGATATTTTAAGTGTCCAAAGTCGATATGTGCATGCATCTTCTGTACCCGTTTATATCTCAAATTCAGGCTCAAATCACCCGAAAACTCGATATTTTTGGGTCCCAGAAGCGATCTGTACATGCCTACTCCAAATTAGAGTATTTTCCAAATACAGGCCCAAAACATGCTGAAAATCGATATTTTAGGTGACCAAAGTCAATATGTGCATTCATCTTCTGTACCCGTTTATATCTCAAATTCATGCTCAGAACACCCGAAAATTCGGTATTTTTGGGTTCTAGAAGCGATCTGTACATCCCTACTCCAAGTTAGAATGTTTTCAAGATACAGACCCAAAACATGCTCAAAATCGATATTTTAGGTGCCCAGAAGTCGATATGTGCATTCATCTTCTGTATCCGTTTATATCTCAAATTCAGGCTCAAAACACACTAAAATTCGATATTTCGGGGTCCCAGAAGCGATCTGTACATGCCTGCTCAGTGCTAAAATATTTTCAAAATAAAGGCCCAAAACATGCTAAAAATCGATATTTTAGGTGCCCAGAGTCGATATCACAAATTCAGGCCCAAAACACCCAAAAATTCGATATTTTGGGGTCCCAGAAGCGATCTGTACATGCCTACTCCATGTTAGAGTATTTTCAAAATACAGGCTCAAAACATACAGAAAATCGATCTTTTAGGTGCCCAAAGTCAATATGTGCATGTATCTTCTGTATCCGTTTATATCTCAAATTCAACCTCAAAGCACCCGAAAATTCGATATTTTTGGGTCCCAGAAGCGATCTGTACATGCCTACTCAGTGCTAGAATGTTTTCAAAATATAGGCCCCAAACATGCTAAAAATCGATATTTTAAGTGTCCAAAGAGTATATGTGCATGAATCATCTATACCCGTTTATATCTCAAATTCAGGCTCAAAACACAAGGAAATACGATATTTTTGGGTCCCAGAAGTGATCTGTACATGCCTACTTAGTGCAAGAATATTTTCAAAATATAGGCTCATAACATGCTAAAAATCGATATTTTAGGTGACCAAAGTCAATATGTGCATTCATCTTCTGTACCCGTTTATATCTCAAATTCAGGCTCAGAACACCCGAGAAATTCGGTATTTTTGGGTCCTAGAAGCGATCTGTACATCCCTACTCCAAGTTAGAATGTTTTCAAGATACAGACCCAAAATATGCTCAAAATCGATATTTTAGGTGCCCATAAGTCGATATGTGCATGCATCTTCTGTATCCGTATATATCTCAAATTCAGGCTCAAAACACCCGAAAATTCGATATTTCGGGGTCCCAGAAGCGATCTGTACATGCCTACTCAGTGCTAGAATATTTTCAAAATATAGGCCCAAAACATGCTCAAAATCGATATTTTAGGTGCCCAGAGTCGATATCTCAAATTCAGGCCCAAAACACCCAAAAATTCGATATTTTGGGGTCCCAGAAGCGATCTGTACATGCCTACTCCTAGTTAGAGTATTTTCAAAATACAGGCCGAAAACATGCTGAAAATCGATATTTTAGGTGCCCAAAGTCAATATGTGCATGCATCTTCTGTACCCGTTTATATCTCAAATTCAGGCTCAAAACACCCGAAAATTCGGTGTTTTTGGATCCTAGAAGCGATCTGTACATCCCTACTCCTAGCAAGAATGTTTTCAAGATACAGACCCAAAACATGCTCAAAATCGATCTTTAAGGTGCCTAAAGTCAATATGTGCATATATCTTCTGTACCCGTTTATATCTCAAATTCAACCTCAAAACACCCGAAAATTCGATATTTTTGGGTCCCAGAAGCGATCTGTACATGCCAACTCAGTGCTAGAATGTTTTCAAAATATAGGCTCAAAACATGCTAAAAATCGATATTTTAAGTGTCCAAAGAGTATATGTGCATACATCATCTGTACCCGTTTATATCTCAAATTCAGGCTCAAAACACCAGAAAATTCGATATTTTTGGGTCCCAGAAGTGATCTGTACATGCCTACTTAGTGCTAGAATATTTCAAAATATAGGCCCAAAACATGCTAAAAAATCAATATTTTAGGTGCCCAAAGTCGATATCTCAAATTCAGGCCCAAAACACCCGAAAATTCGATATTTTGGGGTCCCAAAAGCGAACTGTACATGCCTACTCCGAGTTAGAGTATTTTCAAAATACAGGCCCAAAACATACAGAAAATCGATCTTTTAGGTGCACAAAAGTCGATATGTGCATGCATCTTCTGTACCCGTTTATATCCCAAATTCAACCTCAAAACACCGGAAAATTCGATATTTTTGGGTCCCAGAAGCGATCTGTACATGCCTACTCAGTGCTAGAATTTTTTCAAAATATAGGCTCAAAACATGCTAAAACTCGATATTTTAAGTGTCCAAAGTCGATATGTGTATGCATCTTCTGCACTCGTTTATATCTCAAATTGAGGCACAAAACACCCGAAAATTCGATAATTTTGGGTCCCAGAAGCAATTCGTACATGTCTAGTCAGTGCTAGAATGTTTTCAAAATACAGGCCCAAAACATACTGAAAATCGATATTTTAAGTGTCCAAAGTCGATATGTGCATGCATCTTCTGTACCCGTTTATATCTCAAATTCAGGCTCAAAACACCCGAAAACTCGATGTTTTTGGGTCACAGAAGCGATCTGTACATGCCTACTCCTAGTTAGAGTATTTTCAAAATACAGGCCCAAAACATGCTGAAAATCGATATTTTAGGTGCCCAAAGTCAATATGTGCATGCATCTTCTGTACCCGTTTATATCTCAAATTCAGGCTCAAAACACCCGAAAATTCGGTATTTTTGGATCCTAGAAGCGATCTGTACATCCCTACTCATAGCAAGAATGTTTTCAAGATACAGACCCAAAACATGCTCAAAATCGATATTTTAGGTGCCCAAAAGTCGATATGTGCATGCATCTACTGTACCCGTTTATATCCCAAATTCAACCTCAAAACACCGGAAATTTCGAAATTTTTGGGTCCCAGAAGCGACTTGTACATGCCTACTCAGTGCTAGAATTTTTTCAAAATATAGGCTCAAAACATGCTAAAAATCGATATTTTAAGTGTCCAAAGTCGATATGTGCATGCATCATCTGTACCCGTTTATATCTCAAATTCAGGCTCAAAACACCCGAAAATTCGATATTTTGGGGTCCCAGAAGTGATCTGTACATGCCTACTTAGTTCTAGAATACTTTCAAAATATAGGCCCAAAACATGCTAAAAATCGATATTTTACGTGCCCAAAGTCGATATCTCAAATTCAGGCCCAAAACACCCGAAAATTCGATATTTGGGGGTCCCAGAAGCGAACTGTACATGTCTACTCCGTGTTAGAGTATTTTCAAAATACAGGCCCAAAACATACTGAAAATCGATCATTTAGGTACCTAAAAGTCGATATGTGTATGCATCTTCTGTACCCGTTTATATATCAAATTCAGGCTCCAAACACCCGAAAATTCGATATTTTGGGGTCCCAGAAGCGATCTGTACTTGCCTACTCCGTGTTAGAGTATTTTCAAAATACAGGCCCAAAACAAGCTGAAAATCGATATTTTAGTTGACGAAAGTCAATATGTGTGTGCATCTTCTGCACCCGTTTATATCCCAAATTCAACCTCAAAACACCCGAAAATTCGATATCTTTGGGTCCCAGAAGCGATCTGTACATGCCTACTCAGTGCTAGAATGTTTTCAAAATATAGGCTCAAAACATGCTAAAAATCGATATTTTAAGTGTCCAAAGTCGATATGTGAATGCATCATCTGTACCCTTTTTATATCTCAAATTCAGGCTCAAAACACCCGAAAATTCGATATTTTGGGGTCCCAGAAGTGATCTGTACATGCCTACTTAGTGCTAGAATATTTTCAAAATATAGGCCCAAAACATGCTAAAAATCGATATTTTAGGTGCCCAAAGTCGATATCTCAAATTCAGGCCTAAAACACCCGAAAATTCGATATTTTGGGGTCCCAGAAGCGAACTGTACATGCCTACTCCGTGTTAGAGTATTTTCAAAATACAGACCCAAAACATACTGAAAATCGATCTTTTAGGTGCCCAAAAGTCGATGTGTGCATGCATCTTCTGTACCCGTTTATATCCCAAATTCAACCTCAAAACACCCGAAACTTCGATATTTTTGGGTCTCAGAAGCGATCTGTACATGCCTACTCAGTGCTAGAATTTTTTCAAAATATAGGCTCAAAACATGCTAAAAATCGATATTTTAAGTGTCCAAAGAGTATATGTGCATGAATCATCTATACCCGTTTATATCTCAAATTCAGGCTCAAAACACAAGGAAATACGATATTTTTGGGTCCCAGAAGTGATCTGTACATGCCTACTTAGTGCAAGAATATTTTCAAAATATAGGCTCAAAACATGCTAAAAATCGATATTTTAGGTGACCAAAGTCAATATGTGCATTCATCTTCTGTACCCGTTTATATCTCAAATTCAGGCTCAGAACACCCGAGAAATTCGGTATTTTTGGGTCCTAGAAGCGATCTGTACATCCCTACTCCAAGTTAGAATGTTTTCAAGATACAGACCCAAAATATGCTCAAAATCGATATTTTAGGTGCCCATAAGTCGATATGTGCATGCATCTTCTGTATCCGTATATATCTCAAATTCAGGCTCAAAACACCCGAAAATTCGATATTTCGGGGTCCCAGAAGCGATCTGTACATGCCTACTCAGTGCTAGAATATTTTCAAAATATAGGCCCAAAACATGCTCAAAATCGATATTTTAGGTGCCCAGAGTCGATATCTCAAATTCAGGCCCAAAACACCCAAAAATTCGATATTTTGGGGTCCCAGAAGCGATCTGTACATGCCTACTCCTAGTTAGAGTATTTTCAAAATACAGGCCGAAAACATGCTGAAAATCGATATTTTAGGTGCCCAAAGTCAATATGTGCATGCATCTTCTGTACCCGTTTATATCTCAAATTCAGGCTCAAAACACCCGAAAATTCGGTGTTTTTGGATCCTAGAAGCGATCTGTACATCCCTACTCCTAGCAAGAATGTTTTCAAGATACAGACCCAAAACATGCTCAAAATCGATCTTTAAGGTGCCTAAAGTCAATATGTGCATATATCTTCTGTACCCGTTTATATCTCAAATTCAACCTCAAAACACCCGAAAATTCGATATTTTTGGGTCCCAGAAGCGATCTGTACATGCCAACTCAGTGCTAGAATGTTTTCAAAATATAGGCTCAAAACATGCTAAAAATCGATATTTTAAGTGTCCAAAGAGTATATGTGCATACATCATCTGTACCCGTTTATATCTCAAATTCAGGCTCAAAACACCAGAAAATTCGATATTTTTGGGTCCCAGAAGTGATCTGTACATGCCTACTTAGTGCTAGAATATTTCAAAATATAGGCCCAAAACATGCTAAAAAATCAATATTTTAGGTGCCCAAAGTCGATATCTCAAATTCAGGCCCAAAACACCCGAAAATTCGATATTTTGGGGTCCCAAAAGCGAACTGTACATGCCTACTCCGAGTTAGAGTATTTTCAAAATACAGGCCCAAAACATACAGAAAATCGATCTTTTAGGTGCACAAAAGTCGATATGTGCATGCATCTTCTGTACCCGTTTATATCCCAAATTCAACCTCAAAACACCGGAAAATTCGATATTTTTGGGTCCCAGAAGCGATCTGTACATGCCTACTCAGTGCTAGAATTTTTTCAAAATATAGGCTCAAAACATGCTAAAACTCGATATTTTAAGTGTCCAAAGTCGATATGTGTATGCATCTTCTGCACTCGTTTATATCTCAAATTGAGGCACAAAACACCCGAAAATTCGATAATTTTGGGTCCCAGAAGCAATTCGTACATGTCTAGTCAGTGCTAGAATGTTTTCAAAATACAGGCCCAAAACATACTGAAAATCGATATTTTAAGTGTCCAAAGTCGATATGTGCATGCATCTTCTGTACCCGTTTATATCTCAAATTCAGGCTCAAAACACCCGAAAACTCGATGTTTTTGGGTCACAGAAGCGATCTGTACATGCCTACTCCTAGTTAGAGTATTTTCAAAATACAGGCCCAAAACATGCTGAAAATCGATATTTTAGGTGCCCAAAGTCAATATGTGCATGCATCTTCTGTACCCGTTTATATCTCAAATTCAGGCTCAAAACACCCGAAAATTCGGTATTTTTGGATCCTAGAAGCGATCTGTACATCCCTACTCATAGCAAGAATGTTTTCAAGATACAGACCCAAAACATGCTCAAAATCGATATTTTAGGTGCCCAAAAGTCGATATGTGCATGCATCTACTGTACCCGTTTATATCCCAAATTCAACCTCAAAACACCGGAAATTTCGAAATTTTTGGGTCCCAGAAGCGACCTGTACATGCCTACTCAGTGCTAGAATTTTTTCAAAATATAGGCTCAAAACATGCTAAAAATCGATATTTTAAGTGTCCAAAGTCGATATGTGCATGCATCATCTGTACCCGTTTATATCTCAAATTCAGGCTCAAAACACCCGAAAATTCGATATTTTGGGGTCCCAGAAGTGATCTGTACATGCCTACTTAGTTCTAGAATACTTTCAAAATATAGGCCCAAAACATGCTAAAAATCGATATTTTACGTGCCCAAAGTCGATATCTCAAATTCAGGCCCAAAACACCCGAAAATTCGATATTTGGGGGTCCCAGAAGCGAACTGTACATGTCTACTCCGTGTTAGAGTATTTTCAAAATACAGGCCCAAAACATACTGAAAATCGATCATTTAGGTACCTAAAAGTCGATATGTGTATGCATCTTCTGTACCCGTTTATATATCAAATTCAGGCTCCAAACACCCGAAAATTCGATATTTTGGGGTCCCAGAAGCGATCTGTACTTGCCTACTCCGTGTTAGAGTATTTTCAAAATACAGGCCCAAAACAAGCTGAAAATCGATATTTTAGTTGACGAAAGTCAATATGTGTGTGCATCTTCTGCACCCGTTTATATCCCAAATTCAACCTCAAAACACCCGAAAATTCGATATCTTTGGGTCCCAGAAGCGATCTGTACATGCCTACTCAGTGCTAGAATGTTTTCAAAATATAGGCTCAAAACATGCTAAAAATCGATATTTTAAGTGTCCAAAGTCGATATGTGAATGCATCATCTGTACCCTTTTTATATCTCAAATTCAGACTCAAAACACCCGAAAATTCGATATTTTGGGGTCCCAGAAGTGATCTGTACATGCCTACTTAGTGCTAGAATATTTTCAAAATATAGGCCCAAAACATGCTAAAAATCGATATTTTAGGTGCCCAAAGTCGATATCTCAAATTCAGGCCTAAAACACCCGAAAATTCGATATTTTGGGGTCCCAGAAGCGAACTGTACATGCCTACTCCGTGTTAGAGTATTTTCAAAATACAGACCCAAAACATACTGAAAATCGATCTTTTAGGTGCCCAAAAGTCGATGTGTGCATGCATCTTCTGTACCCGTTTATATCCCAAATTCAACCTCAAAACACCCGAAACTTCGATATTTTTGGGTCCCAGAAGCGATCTGTACATACCTACTCAGTGCTAGAATTTTTTCAAAATATAGGCTCAAAACATGCTAAAAATCGATATTTTAAGTGTCCAAAGTCGATATGTGCATGCATCATCTGTACCCGTTTATATCTCAAATTCAGGCTCAAAACACCTGAAAATTCGATATTTTGGGGTCCCAGAAGTGATCTGTACATGCCTACTTAGTGCTAGAATATTTCGAAATATAGGCTCAAAACATGCTAAAAATCGATATTTTAGGTGCCCAAAGTCGATATCTCAAATTCAGACCCAAAACACCCGAAAATTCGATATTTTGGGGTCCCAGAAGCGAACTGTACATGCCTACTCCGTGTTAGAGTATTTTATAATACAGGCTCAAAACATACTGAAAATCGATCTTTTAGGTGACCAAAAGTCGATATGTGCATGCATCTTCTGTACCCGTTTATATCTCAAATTCAGGCTCCAAACACCCGAAAATTCGATATTTTGGGGTCCCAGAAGCGATCTGTACATGCTTACTCAGTGCTAGAATATTTTCAAAATATAGGCCCAAAACATGCTAAAAATCGATATTTTAAGTGCCCAAAGTCGATATCTCAAATTCAGGCCCAAAACACCCAAAAATTCGATATTTTGGGGTCCAAGAAGCGATCTGTACATGCCTACTCCGTGTTAGAGTATTTTCAATATGCAGGCCCAAAACATACTAATAATCGATCTTTTAGGTGCCCAAAAGTCGATATGTGCATGCATCTTCTGTACCCGTTTATATCCCAAATTCAACCTCAAAACACCCGAAAATTCGATATTTTTTGGTCCCAGAAGCGATCTGTTCATGCCTACTCCTACTTAGAGTATTTTCAAAATATAGGCTCAAAACATGCTAAAAATCGATATTTTAAGTGTACAAAGTCGATATGTGCATGCATCATCTGTACCCGTTTATATCTCAAATTCAGGCTCAAAACACTCGAAAAATCTATATTTTGGGGTCCCAGAAGTGATCTGTACATGCCTACTTAGTGCTAGAATATTTTCAAAATATAGGACCAAAACATGCTAAAAATCGATATTTTAGGTGCCCAAAAGTCGATATGTGCATGCATCTTCTGTAACCGTTTATATCCAAAATTCAACCTCAAAACACCCGAAAATTCGATATTTTTGGGTCCCAGAAGCGATCTGTTCATGCCTACTCCTAGTTAGAGTATTTTCAAAATATAGGCTCAAAACATGCTAAAAATCGATATTTTAAGTGTCCAAAGTCGATATGTGCATGCATCATCTGTACCCGTTTATATCTCAAATTCAGGCTCAAAACACCCGAAAAATCTATATTTTGGGGTCCCAGAAGTGATCTGTACATGCCTACTTAGTGCTAGAATATTTTCAAAATATAGGCCCAAAACATGCTAAAAATCGATATTTTAGGTGCCCAAAGTCGATATCTCAAATTCAGGCCCAAAACACCCGAAAATTCGATATTTTGGGGTCCCAGAAGCGAACTGTACATGCCTACTCCGTGTTAGAGTATTTTCAAATTACATGCCCAAAACATACTTAAAATCGATCTTTTAGGTGCCCAAAAGTCGATATGTGCATGCATCTTCTGTACCCGTTTATATCTCAAATTCAGGCTCAAAACATCCGAAAATTCGGTATTTTTGGGTCTTAGAAGCGATCTGTACATCTCTACACCTAGTTAGAATGTTTTCATAATACAGACCCAAAACATGCACAAAATCGATATTTTAGGTGCCCAAAGTCAACATGTGTATGCATCTTCTGCACTCGTTTATATCTCAAATTCAACCTCAAAACACCCGAAAATTCGATAATTTTGGGTCCCAGAAGCGATCTGTACATGTCTAGTCAGTGCTAGAATATTTTCAAAATATAGGCTCAAAACATGCTAAAAATCGATATTTTAAGTGTCCAAAGTCGATATGTGCATGCATCTTCTGTACCCGTTTAGATCTCAAATTCAGGCTGAAAACACCCGAAAATTCGGTATTTTTGGGTCCTAGAAGCGATCTGTACATCTCTACACCTAGTTAGAATGTTTTCAAGATACAGACCTAAAACATGCTCAAAATTGATATTTTAGGTGCCCAAAAGTCAATATGTGCATGCATCTTCTGTACCCGTTTATATCTCAAATTCAGGCTCAAAACACCCGAAAATTCGATATTTTGGGGTCCCAGAAGCGATCTGTACATGCTTACTCAGTGCTAGAATATTTTCAAAAAATAGGCCCAAAACATGCTAAAAATCGATATTTTAGGTGCCCAAAGTCGATATCTCAAATTCAGGCCCGAAACACCCAAAAATTCGATATTTTGGGGTCCCAGAAGCGATCTGTACATGCCTACTCCGTGTTAGAGTATTTTCAATATACAGGCCCAAAACATACCGAAAATCGATCTTTTAGGTTCCCAAAAGTCGATATGTGCATGCATCTTCTGTACCCGTTTATATCCCAAATTCAACCTCAAAACACCCGAAAATTCGATATTTTGGGGTCCCAGAAGCGATCTGTACATGCCTACTCAGTGCTAGAATTTTTTCAAAATATAGGCTCAAAACATACTAAAAATCGATATTTTAAGTGTCCAAAGTCGATATGTGCATGCATCATCTGTACCCGTTTATATCTCAAATTCAGGCTCAAAACACCCGAAAATTCAATATTTTGGGGTCCCAGAAGTGATCTGTACATGCCTACTTAGTGCTAGAATATTTTCAAAATATAGGCCCAAAACATGCTAAAAATCGATATTTTAGGTGCCCAAAGTCGATATCTCAAATTCAGGCCCAAACCATCCGAAAATTCGATATTTTGGGGTCCCAGAAGCGAACTCTACATGCCTACTCCGTGTTAGAGTATTTTTAAAATACAGGCCCAAAACATACTGAAAATCGATCTTTTAGGTGCCCAAAAGTCGATATGTGCATGCATCTTCTGTAACCGTTTATATCCCAAATTCAACCTCAAAACACCCGAAAATTCGATATTTTTGGGTCCCAGAAGCGATCTGTACATGCCTACTCAGTGCTAGATTTTTTTCAAAATATAGGCTCAAAACATGCATAAAATCGATATTTTAAGTGTCCAAAGTCGATATGTGCATGCATCATCTGTACCCGTTTATATCTCAAATTCAGGCTCAAAACACCCGAAAATTCGATATTTTGGGGTCCCAGAAGTGATCTGTACATGCCTACTTAGTGATAGAATATATTCAAAATATAGGCCCAAAACATGCTAAAAATCGATATTTTAGGTGCCCAAAGTCGATATCTCAAATTCAGGCCCAAAACACCCGAAAATTCGATATTTTGGGGTCCCAGAAGCGAACTGTACATGCCTACTCCGTGTTAGAGTATTTTCAAAATACAGGCCCAAAACATACTGAAAATCAATCTATTAGGTGCCCAAAAGTCGATATGTGCATGCATCTTCTGTACACGTTTATATCTCAAATTCAGGCTCCAAACACCCGAAAATTCGATATTTTGGGATCCCAGAAGCGATCTGTACATGCCTACTCAGTGCTAGAATTTTTTCAAAATATAGGCTGAAAACATGATAAAAATCGATATTTTAGGTGCCCAAAGTCAATATGTGCATGCATCTTCTGTACCCGTTTATATCTCAAATTTAGGCTCAAAACACCCAAAAATTCGGTATTTTTGGGTCTTAGAAGCGATCTGTACATCTCTACACCTAGTTAGAATGTTTTAATAATACAGACCCAAAACATGCTCAAAATCGATATTTTACGTGCCCAAAGTCAACATGTGTATGCATCTTCTACATTCGTTTATATCTCAAATTCCACCTCAAAACACCCGAAAATTCGATAATTTTGGGTCCCAGAAGCGATCTGTTCATGTCTAGTCAGTGCTAGAATGTTTTCAAAATATAGGCTCAAAACATGCTACAAATCGATATTTTAAGTGTCCAAAGTCGATATGTGCATGCATCTTCTGTACCCGTTTATATTTCAAATTCAGGCTCAAAACACCCGAAAATTCGATATTTTGGGGTCCCAGAAGCGATCTGTACATGCCTACTCCGATGCAGGCCCAAAACATGCTGAAAATCGATATTTTAGGTGCCCAAAGACAACATGTGTATGCATCTTCGGCACTCGTTTATATCTCAAATTGAGGCTCAAAACACCCGAAAATTCGATATTTTGGGTCCCAGAAGCGATCTGTACATGTCTAGTCAGTGCTAGAATGTTCTCAAAATATAGGCTCAAAACATGCTAAAAATAAATATTTTAAGTGTCCAAAGTCGATATGTGCATGCATCATCTGTACCCGTTTATATCTCAAATTCAGGCTGAAAACACCCTAAATTTCGATATTTTGGGGTCCCAGAACCGATCTGTACATGCCTACTCCGTGTTAGAGGATTTTCAATATACAGGCCCAAAACATACTGAAAATCGACCTTTTAGGTGCCCAAAAGTCGATATGTGCATGCATCTTCTGTACCCGTTTATATCCCAAATTCAACCTCAAAACACCCGAAAATTCGATATTTTTGGGTCCCAGAAGCGATCTGTACATGCTTACTCAGTGCTTGAATTTTTTCAAAATATAGGCTCAAAACATTCTAAAAATCGATATTTTAAGTGTCCAAAGTCGATATGTGCATGCATCATCTGTACCCGTTTATATCTCAAATTCAAGCTGAAAACACCCTAAAATTCGATATTTTGGGGTCCCAGAAGTGATCTGTACATGCCTACTTAGTGCTAGAATATTTTCAAAATATAGGCCCAAAACATGCTAAAAATCGATATTTTAGGTGCCCAAAGTCGATATCTCAAATTCAGGCCCAAAACACCCGAAAATTCGATATTTTGGGGTCCCAGAATTGAACTGTACATGCCTACTCCGTGTTAGAGTATTTTCAAAATAAAGGACCAAAACATACTGAAAATCGATCTTTTAGGTGCCCAAAAGTCGATAAGTGCATGCATCTTCTGTACCCGTTTATATCCCAAATTCAACCTCAAAACACCCGAAAATTCGGTATTTTTGGGTCCTAGAAACGATCTGTACATCCCTACACCTAGTTAGAATGTTTTCAAAAAATAGGCTCAAAACATGCTAAAAATCGATATTTTAAGTGCCCAAAAGTCGATATGTGCATGCATCTTATGTACACGTTTATATATCAAATTCAGGCTCAAAACACCCGAAAATTCGATATTTTTGGGTCCCAGAAGCGATCTGTACATGCCTACTCAGTGCTAGAATATTTTCAAAATATAGGCCCAAAACATGCTAAAAATCGATATTTTAGGTGCCAAAAGTCGATATCTCAAATTCAGGCCCGAAACACCCAAAAATTCGATATTTTGGGGTCACAGAAGCGATCTGTACATGCCTACTCCGTGTTAGAGTATTTTCAATATACAGGCCCAAAACATACCGAAAATCGATCTTTTAGGTTCCCAAAAGTCGATATGTGCATGCATCTTCTGTACCCGTTTATATCCCAAATTCAACCTCAAAACAACCGAAAATTCGATATTTTTGGGTCCCAGAAGCGATCTGTACATGCCTACTCAGTGCTAGAATTTTTTCAAAATATAGGCTCAAAACATACTAAAAATCGATATTTTAAGTGTCCAATGTCGTTATGTGAATGCATCATTTGTACCCGTTTATATCTCAAATTCAGGCTCAAAACACCCGAAAATTCGATATTTTGGGGTCCCAGAAGCGATCTGTACATGCTTACTCAGTGCTAGAATATTTTCAAAATATAGGCCCAAAACATGCTAAAAATCGATATTTAAGGTGCCCAAAGTCGATATCTCAAATTCAGGCCCAAAACACCCGAAAATTCGATATTTTGGGGTCCTAGAAGCGAACTGTACATGCCTACTCCGTGTTAGAGTATTTTTAAAATACAGGCCCAAAACATACTGAAAATCGATCTTTTAGGTGCCCAAAAGTCGATATGTGCATGCATCGTCTGTAACCGTTTATATCCCAAATTCAACCTCAACACACCCGAAAATTCGATATTTTTGGGTCCCAGAAGCGATCTGTACATGCCTACTCAGTGCTAGAATTTTTTCAACATATAGGCTCAAAACATGCTTAAAATCGATATTTTAAGTGTCCAAAGTCGATATGTGCATGCATCATCTGTACCCGTTTATATCTCAAATTCAGGCTCAAAACACCCGAAAATTCGATATTTTGGGGTCCCAGAAGTGATCTGTACATGCCTACCTAGTGCTAGAATATTTTCAAAATATAGGCCCAAAACATGCTAAAAATCGATATTTTAGGTGCCCAAAGTCGATATCTCAAATTCAGGCCCAAAACACCCGAAAATTCGATATTTTGGGGTCCCAGAAGCGAACTGTACATGCCTACTCCGTGTTAGAGTATTTTCAAAATACAGGCCCAAAACATACTGAAAATCGATCTTTTATGTGCCCAAAAGTCGATATGTGCATGCATCTTCTGTACCCGTTTATATTTCAAATTCAGGCTCAAAACACCCGAAAATTCGATATTTTGGGGTCCCAGAAGCGATCTGTACATGCCTACTCCGATGCAGGCCCAAAACATGCTGAAAATCGATATTTTAGGTGCCCAAAGACAACATGTGTATGCATCTTCGGCACTCGTTTATATCTCAAATTGAGGCTCAAAACACCCGAAAATTCGATATTTTGGGTCCCAGAAGCGATCTGTACATGTCTAGTCAGTGCTAGAATGTTCTCAAAATATAGGCTCAAAACATGCTAAAAATCGATATTTTAAGTGTCCAAAGTCGATATGTGCATGCATCATCTGTACCCGTTTATATCTCAAATTCAGGCTGAAAACACCCTAAATTTCGATATTTTGGTGTCCCAGAACCGATCTGTACATGCCTACTCCGTGTTAGAGTATTTTCAATATACAGGCCCAAAACATACTGAAAATCGATCTTTTAGGTGCCCAAAAGTCGATATGTGCATGCATCTTCTGTACCCGTTTATATCCCAAATTCAACCTCAAAACACCCGAAAATTCGATATTTTTGGGTCCCAGAAGCGATCTGTACATGCTTACTCAGTGCTAGAATTTTTTCAAAATATAGGCTCAAAACATTCTAAAAATCGATATTTTAAGTGTCCAAAGTCGATATGTGCATGCATCATCTGTACCCGTTTATATCTCAAATTCAGGCTGAAAACACCCGAAAATTCGATATTTTGGGGTCCCAGATGTGATCTGTACATGCCTACTTAGTGCTGGAATATTTTCAAAATATAGGCCCAAAACATGCTAAAAATCGATATTTTAGGTGCCCATAGTCGATATCTCAAATTCAGGCACAAAACACCCGAGAATTCGATATTTTGGGGTCCCAAAAGCGAACTGTACATGCCTACTCCGTGTTAGAGTATTTTCAAAATACAGGCCCAAAACATACTGAAAATCGATCTTTTAGGTGCCCAAAAGTCGATATGTGCATGCATCTTCTGTACCCGTTTATATCTCAAATTCAGACTCCAAACACCAGAAAATTCGATATTTTTGGGTCCCAGAAGCGATCTGTACATGCCTACTCAGTGCTAGAATTTTTTTCAAAAAATAGGCTCAAAACATGCTAAAAATCGATATTTTAAATGCCCAAAAGTCGATATGTGCATGCATCTTATGTAAGCGTTTATATATCAAATTTAGGCTCAAAACACCCGAAAATTCGATATTTTTTGGTCCCAGAAATGATCTGTACATGCCTACTTAGCGCTAGAATATTTTCGAAATATAGGATCAAAACATCCTCAAAATCGATATTTTAAGAGTCCAAAGTCGATATGTGCATGCATCATCTGTACCCGCTTATATCTCAAATTCAGGCTCAAAACACCCGAAATTTCGATATTTTGGGGTCCCAGAAATGATCTGTACATGCCTACTTAGTGCTAGAATATTTTCGAAATATAGGCCCAAAACATGCTAAAATCGATATTTTAGGTGCCCAAAGTCGATATCTCAAATTCAGGCCCAAAACACCCGAGAATTCGATATTTTGGGGTCCCAGAAGCGAACTGTACATGCCTACTCCGTGTTAGAGTATTTTCAAAATACAGGCCCAAAACATACTGAAAATCGGTCTTTTAGGTGCCCAAAAGTCGATATGTGCATGCATCGTCTGTAACCGTTTATATCCCAAATTCAACCTCAAAACACCCGAAAATTCGATATTTTTGGGTCCCAGAAGCGATCTGTACATGCCTACTCCGATGCAGGCCCAAAACATGCTGAAAATCGATATTTTAGGTGCCCAAAGACAACATGTGTATGCATCTTCGGCACTCGTTTATATCTCAAATTGAGGCTCAAAACACCCGAAAATTCGATATTTTGGGTCCCAGAAGCGATCTGTACATGTCTAGTCAGTGCTAGAATGTTCTCAAAATATAGGCTCAAAACATGCTAAAAATCGATATTTTAAGTGTCCAAAGTCGATATGTGCATGCATCATCTGTACCCGTTTATATCTCAAATTCAGGCTGAAAACACCCTAAATTTCGATATTTTGGTGTCCCAGAACCGATCTGTACATGCCTACTCCGTGTTAGAGTATTTTCAATATACAGGCCCAAAACATACTGAAAATCGATCTTTTAGGTGCCCAAAAGTCGATATGTGCATGCATCTTCTGTACCCGTTTATATCCCAAATTCAACCTCAAAACACCCGAAAATTCGATATTTTTGGGTCCCAGAAGCGATCTGTACATGCTTACTCAGTGCTAGAATTTTTTCAAAATATAGGCTCAAAACATTCTAAAAATCGATATTTTAAGTGTCCAAAGTCGATATGTGCATGCATCATCTGTACCCGTTTATATCTCAAATTCAGGCTGAAAACACCCGAAAATTCGATATTTTGGGGTCCCAGATGTGATCTGTACATGCCTACTTAGTGCTGGAATGTTTTCAAAATATAGGCCCAAAACATGCTAAAAATCGATATTTTAGGTGCCCATAGTCGATATCTCAAATTCAGGCACAAAACACCCGAGAATTCGATATTTTGGGGTCCCAAAAGCGAACTGTACATGCCTACTCCGTGTTAGAGTATTTTCAAAATACAGGCCCAAAACATACTGAAAATCGATCTTTTAGGTGCCCAAAAGTCGATATGTGCATGCATCTTCTGTACCCGTTTATATCTCAAATTCAGACTCCAAACACCAGAAAATTCGATATTTTTGGGTCCCAGAAGCGATCTGTACATGCCTACTCAGTGCTAGAATTTTTTTCAAAAAATAGGCTCAAAACATGCTAAAAATCGATATTTTAAATGCCCAAAAGTCGATATGTGCATGCATCTTATGTAAGCGTTTATATATCAAATTTAGGCTCAAAACACCCGAAAATTCGATATTTTTTGGTCCCAGAAATGATCTGTACATGCCTACTTAGCGCTAGAATATTTTCGAAATATAGGATCAAAACATCCTCAAAATCGATATTTTAAGAGTCCAAAGTCGATATGTGCATGCATCATCTGTACCCGCTTATATCTCAAATTCAGGCTCAAAACACCCGAAATTTCGATATTTTGGGGTCCCAGAAATGATCTGTACATGCCTACTTAGTGCTAGAATATTTTCGAAATATAGGCCTAAAACATGCTAAAATCGATATTTTAGGTGCCCAAAGTCGATATCTCAAATTCAGGCCCAAAACACCCGAGAATTCGATATTTTGGGGTCCCAGAAGCGAACTGTACATGCCTACTCCGTGTTAGAGTATTTTCAAAATACAGGCCCAAAACATACTGAAAATCGGTCTTTTAGGTGCCCAAAAGTCGATATGTGCATGCATCGTCTGTAACCGTTTATATCCCAAATTCAACCTCAAAACACCCGAAAATTCGATATTTTTGGGTCCCAGAAGCGATCTGTACATGCCTACTCCGATGCAGGCCCAAAACATGCTGAAAATCGATATTTTAGGTGCCCAAAGACAACATGTGTATGCATCTTCGGCACTCGTTTATATCTCAAATTGAGGCTCAAAACACCCGAAAATTCGATATTTTGGGTCCCAGAAGCGATCTGTACATGTCTAGTCAGTGCTAGAATGTTCTCAAAATATAGGCTCAAAACATGCTAAAAATCGATATTTTAAGTGTCCAAAGTCGATATGTGCATGCATCATCTGTACCCGTTTATATCTCAAATTCAGGCTGAAAACACCCTAAATTTCGATATTTTGGGGTCCCAGAACCGATCTGTACATGCCTACTCCGTGTTAGAGTATTTTCAATATACAGGCCCAAAACATACTGAAAATCGATCTTTTAGGTGCCCAAAAGTCGATATGTGCATGCATCTTCTGTACCCGTTTATATCCCAAATTCAACCTCAAAACACCCGAAAATTCGATATTTTTGGGTCCCAGAAGCGATCTGTACATGCTTACTCAGTGCTAGAATTTTTTCAAAATATAGGCTCAAAACATTCTAAAAATCGATATTTTAAGTGTCCGAAGTCGATATGTGCATGCATCATCTGTACCCGTTTATATCTCAAATTCAGGCTGAAAACACCCGAAAATTCGATATTTTGGGGTCCCAGATGTGATCTGTACATGCCTACTTAGTGCTGGAATATTTTCAAAATATAGGCCCAAAACATGCTAAAAATCGATATTTTAGGTGCCCATAGTCGATATCTCAAATTCAGGCACAAAACACCCGAGAATTCGATATTTTGGGGTCCCAAAAGCGAATTGTACATGCCTACTCCGTGTTAGAGTATTTTCAAAATACAGGCCCAAAACATACTGAAAATCGATCTTTTAGGTGCCCAAAAGTCGATATGTGCATGCATCTTCTGTACCCGTTTATATCTCAAATTCAGACTCCAAACACCCGAAAATTCGATATTTTTGGGTCCCAGAAGCGATCTGTACATGCCTACTCAGTGCTAGAATTTTTTTCAAAAAATAGGCTCAAAACATGCTAAAAATCGATATTTTAAGTGACCAAAAGTCGATATGTGCATGCATCTTATGTACCCGTTTATATATCAAATTTAGGCTCAAAACACCCGATAATTCGATATTTTTTGGTCCCAGAAATGATCTGTACATGCCTACTTAGCGCTAGAATATTTTCGAAATATAGGATCAAAACATCCTCAAAATCGATATTTTAAGAGTCCAAAGTCGATATGTGCATGCATCATCTGTACCCGCTTATATCTCAAATTCAGGCTCAAAACACCCGAAATTTCGATATTTTGGGGTCCCAGAAATGATCTGTACATGCCTACTTAGTGCTAGAATATTTTCGAAATATAGGCCCAAAACATGCTAAAATCGATATTTTAGGTGCCCAAAGTCGATATCTCAAATTCAGGCCCAAAACACCCGAGAATTCGATATTTTGGGGTCCCAGAAGCGAACTGTACATGCCTACTCCGTGTTAGAGTATTTTCAAAATACAGGCCCAAAACATACTGAAAATCGGTCTTTTAGGTGCCCAAAAGTCGATATGAGCATGCATCTTCTGTACCCGTTTATATCTCAAATTCAGGCTCAAAACACCCGAAAATTCGATATTTTTGGGTCCCAGAAGCGATCTGTACATGCTTACTCAGTGCTAGAATTTTTTCCAAATTTAGGCTCAAAACATGCTAAAAATCGATATTTTAGGTGCCCAAAGTCAATATGTGCATGCATCTTCTGTACCCGTTTATATCTCAAATTCAGGCCCAAAACACCCAAAAATTCGATATTTTGGGGTCCCAGAAGCGATCTGTACATGCCTACTCCGTGTTAGAGTATTTTCAATATACAGGCCCAAAACATACTGAAAATCGATCTTTTAGGTGCCCAAATGTCGATATGTGCATGCATCTTCTGTACCCGTTTATATCTCAAATTCAGGCTCAAAACACCCGAAAATTCGATATTTTTGGGATCCCAGGAGCGATCTGTACATGCCTACTCAGTGCTAGAATTTTTTCAAAATATAGGCTCAAAACATGCTCAAAATCGATATTTTAAGAGTCTTAAGTCGATATGTGCATGCATCATCTGTACCCGTTTATATCTCAAATTCAGGCTCAAAACACCCGAAAATTCGATATTTTGGGGTCCCAGAAATGATCTGTACATGCCTACTTAGTGCTAGAATATTTTCGAAATATAGGCCCAAAACATACTAAAAATCGATATTTTAGGTGCCCAAAGTCGATATCTCAAATTCAGGCCCAAAACACCCGAAAATTCGATATTTTGGGGTCCCAGAAGCGAACTGTACATCCCTACTCCGTGTTAGAGTATTTTCAATATACAGGCCCAAAACATACTGAAAATCGATCTTTTAGGTGCCCAAATGTCGATATGTGCATGCATCTTCTGTACCCGTTTATATCTCAAATTTAGGCTCAAAACACCCGAAAACTCGATATTTTTGGGATCCCAGGAGCGATCTGTACATGCCTACTCAGTGCTAGAATTTTTTCAAAATATAGGCTCAAAACATGCTCAAAATCGATATTTTAAGAGTCCAAAGTCGATATGTGCATGCATCATCTGTACCCGTTTATATCTCAAATTCAGGCTCAAAACACCCGAAAATTCGATATTTTGGGGCCCCAGAAATGATCTGTACATGCCTACTTAGTGCTAGAATATTTTCGAAATATAGGCCCAAAACATGCTAAAAATCGATATTTTAGGTGCCCAAAGTCGATATCTCAAATTCAGGCCCAAAACACCCGAAAATTCGATATTTTGGGGTCCCAGAAGCGAACTGTACATGCCTACTCCGTGTTAGAGTATTTTCAAAATACAGGCCCAAAACATACTGAAAATCGGTCTTTTAGGTGCCCAAAAGTCGATATGTGCATGCATCTTCTGTACCCGTTTATATCTCAAATTCAGGCTCAAAAAACCCGAAAATTCGATATTTTTGGGTCCCAGAAGCGATCTGTAAATGCTTACTCAGTGCTAGAATTTTTTTAAAATATAGGCTCAAAACATGCTAAAAATCGATATTTTAAGTGTCCAGAGTCGATATGTGCATGCATCTTATGTACCCGTTTATATATCAAATTCAGGCTCAAAACACCCGAAAATTCGATATTTTGGGGTCCCAGAAGCGATCTGTACTTGCCTACTCCGTGTTAGATTATTTTCAAAATTCAGGCCCAAAACAAGCTGAAAATCGATATTTTAGGTGCACAAAGTCAATATGTGCATGCATCTTCTGTACCCGTTTATATCTCAAATAGAAGCTCAAAACACCCGAAAATTCGATATTTTGGGGTCCCTTAAGCGATCTGTACATGCTTACTCAGTGCTAGAATATTTTCAAAATATAGGCCCAAAACATGCTAAAAATCGATATTTTAGGTGCCCAAAGTCGATATCTCAAATTTAGGCCCAAAACACCCAAAAATTCGATATTTTGGGGTCCCAGAAGCGATCTGTACATGCCTACTCCGTGTTGGAGCATTTTCAATATACAGGCCAAAAACATACTGAAAATCGATCTTTTAGGTGCCCAAAAGTTGATATGTGCATGCATCTTCTGTACCCGTTTATATCCCAAATTCAACCTCAATACACCCGAAAATTCGATATTTTTGGGTCCCAGAAGCGATCTGTACATACTTACTCAGTGCTAGAATTTTTTCAAAATATAGGCTCAAAACATGCTAAAAATCGATATTTTAAGTGTCCAAAGTCGATATGTGCATGCATCTTCTGTACCCGTTTATATCTCAAATTCAGGCTCCAAACACCCGAGAATTCGATATTTTGGGGTCCCAGAAGCGATCTGTACATGCCTACTCCGTGTTAGAGTATTTTCAAAATTCAGGCCCAAAACATACTGAAAATCGATCTTTTAGGTGCCCAAAAGTCGATATGTGCATGCATCTTCTGTACCCGTTTATATCTCAAATTCAGACTCCAAACACCCGAAAATTCGATATTTTTGGGTCCCAGAAGCGATCTGTACATGCCTACTACGATGCAGGCCCAAAACATGCTGAAAATCGATATTTTAGGTGCCCAAAGTCATCATGTGTATGCATCTTCTGCACTCGTTTATATCTCAAATTGAGGCTCAAAACACCCGAAAATTCGATATTTTGGGTCCCAGAAGCGATCTGTACATGTCTAGTCAGTGCTAGAATTTTTTCAAAATATAGGCTCAAAACATGCTAAAAATCTATATTTTAAGTGTCCAAAGGAGATATGTGCATGCATCATCTGTACCCGTTTATATCTCAAATTCAGGCTCAAAATACCCTAAATTTCGATATTCTGGGGTCCCAGAAGCAATCTGTACATGCCTACTCCGTGTTAGAGTATTTTCAATATACAGGCCCAAAACATACTGAAAATCGATCTTTTAGGTGCCCAAAAGTCGATATGTGCATGCATCTTCTGTACCCGTTTATATCCCAAATTCAACCTCAATACACCCGAAAATTCGATATTTTTGGGTCCCAGAAGCGATCTGTACATGCTTACTCAGTGCTAGAATTTTTTCAAAATATAGGCTCAAAACATGCTAAAAATCGATATTTTAAGTGTCCAAAGTCGATATGTGCATGCATCTTCTTTACCCGTTTATATCTCAAATTCAGGCTCCAAACACCCGAAAATTCGATATTTTGGGGTCCCAGAAGCGATCTGTACTTGCCTACTCCGTGTTAGAGTATTTTCAAAATACAGGCCCAAAACAAGCTGAAAATCGATATTTTAGGTGCCCAAAGTCAACATGTGTATGCATCTTCTGCACTCGTTAATATCTCAAATTTAACCTCAAAACACCCGAAAATTCGATATTTTTGGGTCCCAGAAGCGATCTGTACATGCTTACTCAGTGCTAGAATGTTTTCAAAATATAGGCTCAAAACATGCTAATAATCGATATTTTAAGTGTCCAAAGTCGATATGTGCATGCATCTTATGTACCCGTTTATATATCAAATTAAGGCTCAAAACACCGGAAAATTCGATATTTTGGGGTCCCAGAAGCAATCTGTACTTGCCTACTCCGTGTTAGAGTATTTTCAAAATACAGGCTCAAAACAAGCTGAAAATCGATATTTTAGGTGCCCAAAGTCAATATGTGCATGCATCTTCTGTACCCGTTTATATCTCAAATTCAGGCTCAAAACACCCGAAAATTCGATATTTTGGGGTCCCAGAAGCGATCTGTTCATGCTTACTCAGTGCTAGAATATTTTCAAAATATAGGCCCAAAACATGCAAAAAAACGATATTTTAGGTGCCCAAAGTCGATATCTCAAATTCAGGCCCAAAACACCCAAAAATTCGATATTTTGGGGTCCCAGAAGCGATCTGTACATGCCTACTCCGTGTTAGAGTATTTTCAAAATACAGGCCCAAAACATACTGAAAATCGGTCTTTTAGGTGCCCAAAAGTCGATATGTGCATGCATCTTCCGTACCCGTTTATATCTCAAATTCAGGCTCAAAACACCCGAAAATTCGATATTTTTGGGTCCCAGAAGCGATCTGAACATGCTTACTCAGTGCTAAAATTTTTTCAAAATATAGGCTCAAAACATGCTAAAAATCGATATTTTAAGTGTCCAAAGTCGATATGTGCATGCATCTTATGTACCCGTTTATATCTCAAATTCAGTCTCAAAACACCTGAAAATTCGATATTTTAGGGTCCCAGAAATGATCTGTACATGCCTACTTAGTGCTAGAATATTTTCGAAATATAGGCCCAAAACATGCTAAAAATCGATATTTTAGGTGCCCAAAATCGATATCTCAAATTCAGGCCCAAAACACCCGAAAATTCGATATTTTGGGGTCCCAGAAGCGAACTGTACATGCCTACTACGTGTTAGAGTATTTTCAAAATACAGGCCCAAAACATACTGAAAATCGGTCTTTTAGGTGCCCAAAAGTCGATATGTGCATGCATCTTCCGTACCCGTTTATATCTCATATTCAGGCTCAAAACACCCGAAAATTCGATATTTTTGGGTCCCAGAAGCGATCTGTACATGCTTACTCAGTGCTAGAATTTTTTCAAAATATAGGCTCAAAACATGCTAAAAATCGATATTTTAAGTGTCCAAAGTCGATATGTGCATGCATCTTATGTACCCGTTTATATCTCAAATTCAGGCTCAAAACACCCGAAAATTCGATATTTTTGGGTCCCAGAAGCGATCTGTACTTGCCTACTCCGTGTTAGAGTATTTTCAAAATTCAGGCCCAAAACAAGCTGAAAATCGATATTTTAGGTGACCAAAGTCAATATGTGCATGCATCTTCTGTACCCGTTTATATCTCAAATTCAGGCTCAAAACACCCGAAAATTCGATATTTTGGGGTCCCAGAAATGATCTGTACATGCCTACTTAGTGCTAGAATATTTTCGAAATATAGGCCCAAAACATGCTAAAAATCGATATTTTAGGTGCCCAAAATCGATATCTCAAATTCAGGCCCAAAACACCCGAAAATTCGATATTTTGGGGTCCCAGAAGCGAACTGTACATGCCTACTCCGTGTTAGAGTATTTTCAAAATACAGGCACAAAACATACTGAAAATCGGTCTTTTAGGTGCCCAAAAGTCGATATGTGCATGCATCTTCCGTACCCGTTTATATCTCAAATTCAGGCTCAAAACACCCGAAAATTCGATATTTTTGGGTCCCAGAAGCGATCTGTACATGCTTACTCAGTGCTAGAATTTTTTCAAAATATAGGCTCAAAACATGCTAAAAATCGATATTTTAAGTGTCCAAAGTCGATATGTGCATGCATCTTATGTACCCGTTTATATCTCAAATTCAGGCTCAAAACACCCGAAAATTCGATATTTTTGGGTCCCAGAAGCGATCTGTACTTGCCTACTCCGTGTTAGAGTATTTTCAAAATTCAGGCCCAAAACAAGCTGAAAATCGATATTTTAGGTGACCAAAGTCAATATGTGCATGCATCTTCTGTACCCGTTTATATCTCAAATTCAGGCTCAAAACACCCGAAAATTCGATATTTTGGGGTCCCAGAAGCGATCTGTACATGCCTACTCAGTGCTAGAATTTTTTCAAAATATAGGCTCAAAACATGCTAAAAATCGATATTTTAAGTGTCCAAAGTCGATATGTGCATGCATCATCTGTACCCGATTATATCTCAAATTCAGGCTCAAAACACCCGAAAATTCGATATTTTGGGGTCCCAGAAATGATCTGTACATGCCTACTTAGTGCTGGAATATTTTCGAAATATAGGCCCATAAAATGCTAGAAATCGATATTTTAGGTGCCCAAAGTCGATATCTCAAATTCAGGCAGAAAAAACCCGAAAATTCGATATTTTGGGGTCCCAGAAGCGAACTGTACATGCCTACTCCGTGTTAGAGTATTTTCAAAATACAGGCCCAAAACATACTGAAAATCGATCTTTTAGGTGCTCAAAAGTCGATATGTGCATGCATCTTCTGTACCCGTTTATATCTCAAATTCAGGCTCCAAACACCCGAAAATTCGATATTTTGGGATCCCAGAAGCGATCTGTACATGCCTACTCAGTGCTAGAATTTTTTCAAAATATAGGCTCAAAACATGCTAAAAATCGATATTTTAAGTGCCCAAAAGTCGATATGTGCATGCATCTTATGTACCCGTTTATATATCAAATTCAGGCTCAAAACACCCGAAAATTCGGTATTATTTGGTCCCAGAAATGATCTGTACATGCCTACTTAGTGCTAGAATATTTTCGAAATATAGGCTCAAAACATCCTCAAAATCGATATTTTAAGAGTCCAAAGTAGATATGTGCATGCATCATCTGTACCCGTTTATATCTCAAATTCAGGCTCAAAACACCCGAAAATTCGATATTTTGGGGTCCCAGAAATGATCTGTACATTCATACTTAGTGCTAGAATATTTTCGAAATATAGGCCCAAAACATGCTAAAAATCGATATTTTATGTGGTCAAAGTCGATATCTCAAATTCAGGCCGAAAAAACCCGAAAATTCGATATTTTGGGGTCCCAGAAGCGAACTGTACATGCCTACTCCGTGTTAGAGTATTTTCAAAATACAGGCCCAAAACATACTGAAAATCGATCTTTTAGGTGCTCAAAAGTCGATATGTGCATGCATCTTCTGTACCCGTTTATATCTCAAATTCAGGCTCCAAACACCAGAAAATTCGATATTTTGGGATCCCAGAAGCGATCTGTACATGCCTACTCAGTGCTAGAATTTTTTCAAAATATAGGCTCAAAACATGCTAAAAATCGATATTTTAAGTGCCCAAAAGTCGATATGTGCATGCATCTAATGTACCCGTTTATATATCAAATTCAGGCTCAAAACACCCGAAAATTCGGTATTATTTGGTCCCAGAAATGATCTGTACATGCCTACTTAGTGCTAGAATATTTTCGAAATATAGGCTCAAAACATCCTAAAAATCGATATTTTAAGAGTCCAAAGTCGATATGTGCATGCATCATCTGTACCCGTTTATATCTCAAATTCAGGCTCAAAACACCCGAAAATTCGATATTTTGGGGTCCCAGAAATGATCTGTACATGCATACTTAGTGCTAGAATATTTTCGAAATATAGGCCCAAAACATGCTAAAAATCGATATTTTAGGTGCCCAAAATCGATATCTCAAATTCAGGCCCAAAACACCCGAAAATTCGATATTTTGGGGTCCCAGAAGCGAACTGTACATGCCTACTCCGTGTTAGAGTATTTTCAAAATACAGGCCCAAAACATACTGAAAATCGGTCTTTTAGGTGCCCAAAAGTCGATATGTGCATGCTTCTTCCGTACCCGTTTATATCTCAAATTCAGGCTCCAAACACCCGAAAATTCGATATTTTGGGATCCCAGAAGCGATCTGTACATGCTTACTCAGTGCTAGAATTTTTTCAAAATATAGGCTCAAAACATGCTAAAAATCGATATTTTAAGTGTCCAAAGTCGGTATGTGCATGCATCTTATGTACCCGTTTATATCTCAAATTCAGGCTCAAAACACCCGAAAATTCGATATTTTTGGGTCCCAGAAGCGATCTGTACTTGCCTACTCCGTGTTAGAGTATTTTCAAAATTCAGGCCCAAAACAAGCTGAAAATCGATATTTTATGTGACCAAAGTCAATATGTGCATGCATCTTCTGTACCCGTTTATATCTCAAATTCAGGCTCAAAACACCCGAAAATTCGATATTTTGGGGTCCCAGAAGCGATCTGTACATGCCTACTCAGTGCTAGAATTTTTTCAATATATAGGCTCAAAACATGCTAAAAATTGATATTTTAAGTGTCCAAAGTCGATATGTGCATGCATCATCTGTACCCGTTTATATCTCAAATTCAGGCTGAAAACACTCGAAAATTCGATATTTTGGGGTCCCAGAAATGATCTGTACATGCCTACTTAGTGCTAGAATATTTTCGAAATATAGGCCCATAAAATGCTAGAAATCGATATTTTAGGTGCCCAAAGTCGATATCTCAAATTCAGGCCGAAAAAATCCGAAAATTCGATATTTTGGGGTCCCAGAAGCGAACTGTACATGCCTACTCCGTTTTAGAGTATTTTCAAAATACAGGCCCAAAACATACTGAAAATCGATCTTTTAGGTGCTCAAAAGTCGATATGTGCATGCATCTTCTGTACCCGTTTATATCTCAAATTCAGGCTCAAAACACCCGAAAATTCGATATTTTGGGATCCCAGAAGCGATCTGTACATACCTACTCAGTGCTAGAATTTTTTCAAAATATAGGCTCAAAACATGCTAAAAATCGATATTTTAAGTGCCCAAAAGTCGATATGTGCATGCATCTTATGTACCCGTTTATATATCAAATTCAGGCTCAAAACACCCGAAAATTCGGTATTATTTTGTCCCAGAAATGATCTGTACATGCCTACTTAGTGCTAGAATATTTTCGAAATATAGGCTCAAAACATCTTCAAAATCGATATTTTAAGAGTCCAAAGTCGATATGTGCATGCATCATCTGTACCCGTTTATATCTCAAATTCAGGCTCAAAACACTCGAAAATTCGATATTTTGGGGTCCCAGAAATGATCTGTACATGCATACTTAGTGCTAGAATATTTTCGAAATATAGGCCCAAAACATGCTAAAAATCGATATTTTAGGTGCCCAAAGTCGATATCTCAAATTCAGGCCCAAAACACCCGAAAATTCGATATTTTGGGGTCCCAGAAGCGAACTGTACATGCCTACTCCGTGTTAGAGTATTTTCAAAATACAGGCCCAAAACATACTGAAAATCGGTCTTTTAGGTGCCCAAAAGTCGATATGTGCATGCATCTTCTGTACCCGTTTATATCTCAAATTCAGGCTCCAAACACCCGAAAATTCGATATTTTGGGATCCCAGAAGCGATCTGTACATGCCTACTCAGTGCTACAATTTTTTCAAAATATAGGCTCAAAACATGCTAAAAATCGATATTTTAAGTGCCCAAAAGTCGATATGTGCATGCATCTTATGTACCCGTTTATATATCAAATTCAGGCTCAAAACACCCGAAAATTCGGTATTATTTGGTCCCAGAAATAATCTGTACATGCCTACTTAGTGCTAGAATATTTTCGAAATATAGGCCCAAAACATGCTAAAAATCGATATTTTAGGTGCCCAAAGTCGATATCTCAAATTTAGGCCCAAAACACCCGAAAATTCGATATTTTGGGGTCCCAGAAGCGAACTGTACATGCCTACTCCGTGTTAGAGTATTTTCAAAATACAGGCCCAAAACATACTGAAAATCGGTCTTTTAGGTGCCCAAAAGTCGATATGTGCATGCATCTTCTGTACCCGTTTATATCTCAAATTCAGGCTCCAAACACCCGAAAATTCGATATTTTGGGATCACAGAAGCGATCTGTACATGCCTACTCAGTGCTAGAATTTTTTCAAAATATAGGCTCAAAACATGCTAAAAATCGATATTTTAAGTGCCCAAAAGTCGATATGTGCATGCATCTTATGTACCCGTTTATATATCAAATTCAGGTTCAAAACACCCGAAAATTCGGTATTATTTGGTCCCAGAAATAATCTGTACATGCCTACTTAGTGCTAGAATATTTTCAAAATTTAGGCTCAAAACATGCTAAAAATCGATATTTTAAGTGTCCAAAGTCGATATGTGCATGCATCTTATGTACCCGTTTATATATCAAATTCAACCTCAAAACACCCGAAAATTCGATATTTTGGGGTCCCAGAAGCAATCTGTACATGCCTACTACGTGTTAGAGTATTTTCAAAATACAGGCCCAAAACAAGCTGAAAATCAATATTTTAGGTGCCCAAAGTCAATATGTGCATGCATCTTCTGTACCCGTTTATATCTCAAATTCAGGCTCAAAACACCCGAAAATTCGATATTTTGGGGTCCCAGAAGCGATCTGTTCATGCTTACTCAGTGCTAGAATATTTTCAAAATATAGGCCCAAAACATGCTAAAAATCGATATTTTAGGTGCCCAAAGTCGATATCTCAAATTCAGGCCCAAAACACCCAAAAATTCGATATTTTGGGGTCCCAGAAGCGATCTGTACATGCCTACTCCGTTTTAGAGTATTTTCAATATACCGGCCCAAAACATACTGAAAATCGATCTTTTAGGTGCCCAAATGTCGATATGTGCATGCATCTTCTGTACCCGTTTATATCTCAAATTCAGGCTCAAAACACCCGAAAATTCGATATTTTTGGGATCCCAGGAGCGATCTGTACATGCCTACTCAGTGCTAGAATTTTTTCAAAATATAGGCTCAAAACATGCTCAAAATCGATATTTTAAGAGTCCAAAGTCGATATGTGAATGCATCATCTGTACCCGTTTATATCTCAAATTCAGGCTCAAAACACCCGAAAATTCGATATTTTGGGGTCCCAGAAATGATCTGTACATGCCTACTTAGTGCTAGAATATTTTCGAAATATAGGCCCAAAACATGCTAAAAATCGATATTTTAGGTGCCCAAAGTCGATATCTCAAATTCAGGCCCAAAACACCCGAAAATTCGATATTTTGGGGTCCCAGAAGCGAACTGTACATGCCTACTCCGTGTTAGAGTATTTTCAAAATACAGGCCCAAAACATACTGAAAATCGGTCGTTTAGGTGCCCAAAAGTCGATATGTTCATGCATCTTCTGTACCCGTTTATATCTCAAATTCAGGCTCCAAACACCCGAAAATTCGATATTTTTGGGTCCCAGAAGCGATCTGTAAATGCTTACTCAGTGCTAGAATTTTTTCAAAATATAGGCTCAAAACATGCTAAAAATCGATATTTTAAGTGTCCAGAGTCGATATGTGCATGCATCTTATGTACCCGTTTATATATCAAATTCAGGCTCAAAACACCCGAAAATTCAATATTTTGGGGTCCCAGAAGCTATCTGTACTTGCCTACTCCGTGTTAGAGTATTTTCAAAATTCAGGCCCAAAACAAGCTGAAAATCGATATTTTAGGTGCCCAAAGTCAATATGTGCATGCATCTTCTGTACCCGTTTATATCTCAAATTAAAGCTCAAAACACCCGAAAATTCGATATTTTGGGGTCCCAGAAGCGATCTGTACATGCTTACTCAGTGCTAGAATATTTTCAAAATATAGGCCCAAAACATGCTAAAAATCGATATTTTAGGTGCCCAAAGTCGATATCTCAAATTTAGGCCCAAAACACCCAAAAATTCGATATTTTGGGGTCCCAGAAGCGATCTGTACATGCCTACTCCGTGTTAGAGTATTTTCAAAATACAGGCCAAAAACATACTGAAAATCGGTCTTTTAGGTGCCCAAAAGTCGATATGTGCATGCTTCTTCTGTACCCGTTTATATCTCAAATTCAGGCTCAAAACACCCGAAAATTCGATATTTTTGGGTCCCAGAAGCGATCTGTACATGCTTACTCAGTGCTAGAATTTTATCAAAATATAGGCTCAAAACATGCTAAAAATCGATATTTTAAGTGCCCAAAAGTCGATATGTGCATGCATCTTATGTACCCGTTTATATATCAAATTCAGGCTCAAAACACCCGAAAATTCGGTATTATTTGGTCCCAGAAATGATCTGTACATGCCTACTTAGTGCTAGAATATTTTCAAAATTTAGGCTCAAAACATGCTAAAAATCGATATTTTAAGTGTCCAAAGTCGATATGTGCATGCATCTTATGTACCCGTTTATATATCAAATTAAGGCTCAAAACACCCGAAAATTCGATATTTTGGGGTCCCAGAAGCAATCTGTACATGCCTACTCCGTGTTAGAGTATTTTCAAAATACAGGCCCAAAACAAGCTGAAAATCAATATTTTAGGTGCCCAAAGTCAATATGTGCATGCATCTTCTGTACCCGTTTATATCTCAAATTCAGTCTCAAAACACCCGAAAATTCGATATTTTGGGGTCCCAGAAGTGATCTGTTCATGCTTACTCAGTGCTAGAATATTTTCAAAATATAGGCCCAAAACATGCTAAAAATCGATATTTTAGGTGCCCAAAGTCGATATCTCAAATTCAGGCCCAAAACACCCAAAAATTCGATATTTTGGGGTCCCAGAAGCGATCTGTACATGCCTACTCCGTTTTAGAGTATTTTCAATATACCGGCCCAAAACATACTGAAAATCGATCTTTTAGGTGCCCAAATGTCGATATGTGCATGCATCTTCTGTACCCGTTTATATCTCAAATTCAGGCTCAAAACACCCGAAAATTCGATATTTTTGGGATCCCATGAGCGATCTGTACATGCCTACTCAGTGCTAGAATTTTTTCAAAATATAGGCTCAAAACATGCTCAAAATCGATATTTTAAGAGTCCAAAGTCGATATGTGAATGCATCATCTGTACCAGTTTATATCTCAAATTCAGGCTCAAAACACCCGAAAATTCGATATTTTGGGGTCCCAGAAATGATCTGTACATGCCTATTTAGTGCTAGAATATTTTCGAAAAATAGTCCCAAAACATGCTAAAAATCGATATTTTAGGAGCCCAAAGTCGATATCTCAAATTCAGGCACAAAACACCCGAAAATTCGATATTTTGGGGTCCCAGAAGCGAACTGTACATGCCTACTCCGTGTTAGAATATTTTCAAAATACAGGCCCAAAACATACTGAAAATCGGTCTTTTAGGTGCCCAAAAGTCGATATGTGCATGCATCTTCTGTACCCGTTTATATCTCATTTTCAGGCTCAAAACACCCGAAAATTCGATATTTTGGGGTCCCAGAAGCGATCTGTAAATGCTTACTCAGTGCTAGAATTTTTTCAATATATAGGCTCAAAACATGCTAAAAATCTATATTTTAATTGTCCAGAGTCGATATGTGCATGCATCTTATGTACCCGTTTATATATCAAATTCAGGCTCATAACACCCGAAAATTCAATATTTTGGGGTCCCAGAAGCGATCTGTACTTGCCTACTCCGTGTTAGAGTATTTTCAAAATTCAGGCCCAAAACAAGCTGAAAATCGATATTTTAGGTGCCCAAAGTCAATATGTGCATGCATCTTCTGTACCCGTTTATATCTCAAATTCAAGCTCAAAACACCCAAAAATTCGATATTTTGGGGTCCCAGAAGCGATCTGTACATGCTTACTCAGTGCTAGAATATTTTCAAAATATAGGCCCAAAACATGCTAAAAATCGATATTTTAGGTGCCCAAAGTCGATATCTCAAATTTTGGCCCAAAACACCCAAAAATTCGATATTTTGGGGTCCCAGAAGCGATCTGTACATGCCTACTCCGTGATAGAGTATTTTCAAAATACAGGCCCAAAACATACTGAAAATCGGTCTTTTAAGTGCCCAAAAGTCGATATGTGCATGCTTCTTCTGTACCCGTTTATATCTCAAATTCAGGCTCAAAACACCCGAAAATTCGATATTTTTGGGTCCCAGAAGCGATCTTTACATGCTTACTCAGTGCTAGAATTTTTTCAAAATTTAGGCTCAAAACATGCTAAAAATCGATATTTTAAGTGTCCAAAGTCGATATGTGCATGCATCTTATGTACCCGTTTATATATCTAATTAAGGCTCAAAACACCCGAAAATTCGATATTTTGGGGTCCCAGAAGCAATCTGTACATGCCTACTTAGTGCTAGAATATTTTCAAAATATAGGCCCAAAACATGCTAAAAATCGATATTTTAGGTGCCCAAAGTCGATATCTCAAATTCAGGCCCAAAACACACAAAAATTTGATATTTTGGGGTCCCAGAAGCTATCTGTACATGCCTACTCCGTTTTAGAGTATTTTAAATATACCGGCCCAAAACATACTGAAAATCGATCTTTTAGGTGCCCAAATGTCGATATGTGCATGCATCTTCTGTACCCGTTTATATCTCAAATTCAGGCTCAAAACACCCGAAAATTCGATATTTTTTGGATCCCAGGAGCGATCTGTACATGCCTACTCAGTGCTAGAATTTTTTCAAAATATAGGATCTAAACATGCTCAAAATCGATATTTTAAGAGTCCAAAGTCGATATGTAAATGCATCATCTGTACCCGTTTATATCTCAAATTCAGGCTCAAAACACCCGAAAATTCGATATTTTGGGGTCCCAGAAATGATCTGTACATGCCTACTTAGTGCTAGAATATTTTCGAAATATAGGCCAAAAAAATGCTAAAAATCGATATTTTAGGTGCCCAAAGTCGATATATCAAATTCAGGCCCAAAACACCCGAAAATTCGATATTTTGGGGTCCCAGAAGCGAACCGTACATGCCTACTACGTGTTAGAGTATTTTCAAAATACAGGCCCAAAACATACTGAAAATCGATCTTTTAGGTGCTCAAAATTCGATATGTGCATGCATCTTCTGTAACCGTTTATATCTCAAATTCAGGCTCAATACACCGGAAAATTCGATATTTTTGGGATCCAAGAAGCGATCTGTACATGCCTACTCAGTGCTAGAATTTTTTCAAAATATAGGCTCAAAACATGCTCAAAATCGATATTTTAAGAGTCCAAAGTCGATATGTGCATGCATCTTATGTACCCGTTTATATATCAAATTCAGGCTCAAAACACCCGAAAATTCGATATTTTGGGGTCCCAGAAGCGATCTGTACTTGCCTACTCCGTGTTAGAGTATTTTCAAAATTCAGGCCCAAAACAAGCTGAAAATCGATATTTTAGGTGCCCAAAGTCAATATGTGCATGGATCTTCTGTACCCGTTTATATCTCAAATTCAGGCTCAAAACACCCGAAAATTCGATATTTTGGGGTCCCAGAAGCGATCTGTACATGCTTACTCAGTGCTAGAATATTTTCAAAATATAGGTCCAAAACATGCTAAAAATCGATATTTTAGGTGCCCAAAGTCGATATCTCAAATTTAGGCCCAAAACACCCAAAAAATCGATATTTTGGGGTCCCAGAAGCGATCTGTACATGCCTACTCCGTGTTAGAGTATTTTCAATATACAGGCCCAAAACATGCTGAAAATCGATCTTTTAGGTGCCCAAAAGTCGATATGTGCATGCATCTTCTGTACCCGTTTATATCTCAAATTCAGGCTCAAAACACCCGAAAATTAGATATTTTTGGGATCCCAGAAGCGATCTGTACATGCCTACTCAGTGCTAGAATTTTTTCAAAATATAGGCTCAAAACATGCTTAAAATCGATATTTTAAGAGTCCAAAGTCGATATGTGCATGCATCATCTGTACCCGTTTATATCTCAAATTCAGGCTCAAAACACCCGAAAATTCTATATTTTGGGGTCCCAGAAATAATCTGTACATGCCTACTTAGTGCTAGAATATTTTCGAAATATAGGCCCAAAACATGCTAAAAATCGATATTTTAGGTGCCCAAAGTCGATATCTCAAATTCAGGCCCAAAACACCCGAAAATTCGATATTTTGGGGTCCCAGAAGCGAACTGTACATGCCTACTCCGTGTTAGAGTATTTTCAAAATACAGGCCCAAAACATACTGGAAATCGATCTTTTAGGTGCCCAAAAGTCGATATGTGCATGCATCTTCTGTACCCGTTTATATCTCAAATTCAGGCTCAAAACACCCGAAAATTCGATATTTTTGGGTCCCTGAAGCGATCTGTATATGCTTACTCAGTGCTAGAATTTTTTCAAAATATAGGCTCAAAACATGCTAAAAATCGATATTTTAAGTGTCCTAAGTCGATATGTGCATGCATCTTATGTACTCGTTTATATATCAAATTCAGGCTCAAAACACCCGAAAATTCGATATTTTGGGGTCCCAGAAGCGATCTGTACTTGCCTACTCAGTGCTAGAGTATTTTCAAAATTCAGGCCCAAAACAAGCTGAAAATCGATATTTTAGGTGCCCAAAGTCAATATGTGCATGCATCTTCTGTACCCGTTTACATCTCAAATTCAAGCTCAAAACACCCGAAAATTCGATATTTTAGGGTCCCAGAAGCGATCTGTACATGCTTACTCAGTGCTAGAATATTTTCAAAATATAGGCCCAAAACATGATGAAAATCGATATTTTAGGTGCCCAAAGTCGATATCTCAAATTTAGGCCCAAAACACCCGAAAATTCGATATTTTGGGGTCCCAGAAGCGAACTGTACATGCCTACTCCGTGTTAGAGTATTTTCAAAATACAGGCCCAAAACATACTGAAAATCGGTCTTTTAGGTGCCCAAAAGTCGATATGTTCATGCATCTTCTGTACCCGTTTATATCTCAAATTCAGGCTCCAAACACCCGAAAATTCGATATTTTTGGGTCCCAGAAGCGATCTGTAAATGCTTACTCAGTGCTAGAATTTTTTCAAAATATAGGCTCAAAACATGCTAAAAATCGATATTTTATGTGTCCAGAGTCGATATGTGCATGCATCTTATGTACCCGTTTATATATCAAATTCAGGCTCAAAACACCCGAAAATTCAATATTTTGGGGTCCCAGAAGCTATCTGTACTTGCCTACTCCGTGTTAGAGTATTTTCAAAATTCAGGCCCAAAACAAGCTGAAAATCGATATTTTAGGTGCCCAAAGTCAATATGTGCATGCATCTTCTGTACCCGTTTATATCTCAAATTAAAGCTCAAAACACCCGAAAATTCGATATTTTGGGGTCCCAGAAGCGATCTGTACATGCTTACTCAGTGCTAGAATATTTTCAAAATATAGGCCCAAAACATGCTAAAAATCGATATTTTAGGTGCCCAAAGTCGATATCTCAAATTTAGGCCCAAAACACCCAAAAATTCGATATTTTGGGGTCCCAGAAGCGATCTGTACATGCCTACTCCGTGTTAGAGTATTTTCAAAATACAGGCCAAAAACATACTGAAAATCGGTCTTTTAGGTGCCCAAAAGTCGATATGTGCATGCTTCTTCTGTACCCGTTTATATCTCAAATTCAGGCTCAAAACACCCGAAAATTCGATATTTTTGGGTCCCAGAAGCGATCTGTACATGCTTACTCAGTGCTAGAATTTTATCAAAATATAGGCTCAAAACATGCTAAAAATCGATATTTTAAGTGCCCAAAAGTCGATATGTGCATGCATCTTATGTACCCGTTTATATATCAAATTCAGGCTCAAAACACCCGAAAATTCGGTATTATTTGGTCCCAGAAATGATCTGTACATGCCTACTTAGTGCTAGAATATTTTCAAAATTTAGGCTCAAAACATGCTAAAAATCGATATTTTAAGTGTCCAAAGTCGATATGTGCATGCATCTTATGTACCCGTTTATATATCAAATTAAGGCTCAAAACACCCGAAAATTCGATATTTTGGGGTCCCAGAAGCAATCTGTACATGCCTACTCCGTGTTAGAGTATTTTCAAAATACAGGCCCAAAACAAGCTGAAAATCAATATTTTAGGTGCCCAAAGTCAATATGTGCATGCATCTTCTGTACCCGTTTATATCTCAAATTCAGTCTCAAAACACCCGAAAATTCGATATTTTGGGGTCCCAGAAGTGATCTGTTCATGCTTACTCAGTGCTAGAATATTTTCAAAATATAGGCCCAAAACATGCTAAAAATCGATATTTTAGGTGCCCAAAGTCGATATCTCAAATTTAGGCCCAAAACACCCGAAAATTCGATATTTTGAGGTCCCAGAAGCGAACTGTACATGCCTACTCCGTGTTAGAGTATTTTCAAAATACAGGCCCAAAACATACTGAAAATCGGTCTTTTAGGTGCCCAAAAGTCGATATGTTCATGCATCTTCTGTACCCGTTTATATCTCAAATTCAGGCTCCAAACACCCGAAAATTCGATATTTTTGGGTCCCAGAAGCGATCTGTAAATGCTTACTCAGTGCTAGAATTTTTTCAAAATATAGGCTCAAAACATGCTAAAAATCGATATTTTAAGTGTCCAGAGTCGATATGTGCATGCATCTTATGTACCCGTTTATATATCAAATTCAGGCTCAAAACACCCGAAAATTCAATATTTTGGGGTCCCAGAAGCTATCTGTACTTGCCTACTCCGTGTTAGAGTATTTTCAAAATTCAGGCCCAAAACAAGCTGAAAATCGATATTTTAGGTGCCCAAAGTCAATATGTGCATGCATCTTCTGTACCCGTTTATATCTCAAATTAAAGCTCAAAACACCCGAAAATTCGATATTTTGGGGTCCCAGAAGCGATCTGTACATGCTTACTCAGTGCTAGAATATTTTCAAAATATAGGCCCAAAATATGCTAAAAATCGATATTTTAGGTGCCCAAAGTCGATATCTCAAATTTAGGCCCAAAACACCCAAAAATTCGATATTTTGGGGTCCCAGAAGCGATCTGTACATGCCTACTCCGTGTTAGAGTATTTTCAAAATACAGGCCAAAAACATACTGAAAATCGGTCTTTTAGGTGCCCAAAAGTCGATATGTGCATGCTTCTTCTGTACCCGTTTATATCTCAAATTCAGGCTCAAAACACCCGAAAATTCGATATTTTTGGGTCCCAGAAGCGATCTGTACATGCTTACTCAGTGCTAGAATTTTATCAAAATATAGGCTCAAAACATGCTAAAAATCGATATTTTAAGTGCCCAAAAGTCGATATGTGCATGCATCTTATGTACCCGTTTATATATCAAATTCAGGCTCAAAACACCCGAAAATTCGGTATTATTTGGTCCCAGAAATGATCTGTACATGCCTACTTAGTGCTAGAATATTTTCAAAATTTAGGCTCAAAACATGCTAAAAATCGATATTTTAAGTGTCCAAAGTCGATATGTGCATGCATCTTATGTACCCGTTTATATATCAAATTAAGGCTCAAAACACCCGAAAATTCGATATTTTGGGGTCCCAGAAGCAATCTGTACATGCATACTCCGTGTTAGAGTATTTTCAAAATACAGGCCCAAAACAAGCTGAAAATCAATATTTTAGGTGCCCAAAGTCAATATGTGCATGCATCTTCTGTACCCGTTTATATCTCAAATTCAGTCTCAAAACACCCGAAAATTCGATATTTTGGGGTCCCAGAAGTGATCTGTTCATGCTTACTCAGTGCTAGAATATTTTCAAAATATAGGCCCAAAACATGCTAAAAATCGATATTTTAGGTGCCCAAAGTCGATATCTCAAATTCAGGCCCAAAACACCCAAAAATTCGATATTTTGGGGTCCCAGAAGCGATCTGTACATGCCTACTCCGTTTTAGAGTATTTTCAATATACCGGCCCAAAACATACTGAAAATCGATCTTTTAGGTGCCCAAATGTCGATATGTGCATGCATCTTCTGTACCCGTTTATATCTCAAATTCAGGCTCAAAACACCCGAAAATTCGATATTTTTGGGATCCCATGAGCGATCTGTACATGCCTACTCAGTGCTAGAATTTTTTCAAAATATAGGCTCAAAACATGCTCAAAATCGATATTTTAAGAGTCCAAAGTCGATATGTGAATGCATCATCTGTACCAGTTTATATCTCAAATTCAGACTCAAAACACCCGAAAATTCGATATTTTGGGGTCCCAGAAATGATCTGTACATGCCTATTTAGTGCTAGAATATTTTCGAAAAATAGTCCCAAAACATGCTAAAAATCGATATTTTAGGAGCCCAAAGTCGATATCTCAAATTCAGGCACAAAACACCCGAAAATTCGATATTTTGGGGTCCCAGAAGCGAACTGTACATGCCTACTCCGTGTTAGAATATTTTCAAAATACAGGCCCAAAACATACTGAAAATCGGTCTTTTAGGTGCCCAAAAGTCGATATGTGCATGCATCTTCTGTACCCGTTTATATCTCATTTTCAGGCTCAAAACACCCGAAAATTCGATATTTTGGGTTCCCAGAAGCGATCTGTAAATGCTTACTCAGTGCTAGAATTTTTTCAATATATAGGCTCAAAACATGCTAAAAATCTATATTTTAATTGTCCAGAGTCGATATGTGCATGCATCTTATGTACCCGTTTATATATCAAATTCAGGCTCATAACACCCGAAAATTCAATATTTTGGGGTCCCAGAAGCGATCTGTACTTGCCTACTCCGTGTTAGAGTATTTTCAAAATTCAGGCCCAAAACAAGCTTAAAATCGATATTTTAGGTGCCCAAAGTCAATATGTGCATGCATCTTCTGTACCCGTTTATATCTCAAATTCAAGCTCAAAACACCCAAAAATTCGATATTTTGGGGTCCCAGAAGCGATCTGTACGTGCTTACTCAGTGCTAGAATATTTTCAAAATATAGGCCCAAAACATGCTAAAAATCGATATTTTAGGTGCCCAAAGTCGATATCTCAAATTTTGGCCCAAAACACACAAAAATTCGATATTTTGGGGTCCCAGAAGCGATCTGTACATGCCTACTCCGTGATAGAGTATTTTCAAAATACAGGCCCAAAACATACTGAAAATCGGTCTTTTAAGTGCCCAAAAGTCGATATGTGCATGCTTCTTCTGTACCCGTTTATATCTCAAATTCAGGCTCAAAACACCCGAAAATTCGATATTTTTGGGTCCCAGAAGCGATCTTTACATGCTTACTCAGTGCTAGAATTTTTTCAAAATTTAGGCTCAAAACATGCTAAAAATCGATATTTTAAGTGTCCAAAGTCGATATGTGCATGCATCTTATGTACCCGTTTATATATCTAATTAAGGCTCAAAACACCCGAAAATTCGATATTTTGGGGTCCCAGAAGCAATCTGTACATGCCTACTTAGTGCTAGAATATTTTCAAAATATAGGCCCAAAACATGCTAAAAATCGATATTTTAGGTGCCCAAAGTCGATATCTCAAATTCAGGCCCAAAACACACAAAAATTCGATATTTTGGGGTCCCAGAAGCTATCTGTACATGCCTACTCCGTTTTAGAGTATTTTAAATATACCGGCCCAAAACATACTGAAAATCGATCTTTTAGGTGCCCAAATGTCGATATGTGCATGCATCTTCTGTACCCGTTTATATCTCAAATTCAGGCTCAAAACACCCGAAAATTCGATATTTTTGGGATCCCAGGAGCGATCTGTACATGCCTACTCAGTGCTAGAATTTTTTCAAAATATAGGATCTAAACATGCTCAAAATCGATATTTTAAGAGTCCAAAGTCGATATGTAAATGCATCATCTGTACCCGTTTATATCTCAAATTCAGGCTCAAAACACCCGAAAATTCGATAATTTGGGGTCCCAGAAATGATCTGTACATGCCTACTTAGTGCTAGAATATTTTCGAAATATAGGCCAAAAAAATGCTAAAAATCGATATTTTAGGTGCCCAAAGTCGATATATCAAATTCAGGCCCAAAACACCCGAAAATTCGATATTTTGGGGTCCCAGAAGCGAACCGTACATGCCTACTACGTGTTAGAGTATTTTCAAAATAAAGGCCCAAAACATACTGAAAATCGATCTTTTAGGTGCTCAAAATTCGATATGTGCATGCATCTTCTGTAACCGTTTATGTCTCAAATTCAGGCTCAATACACCGGAAAATTCGATATTTTTGGGATCCAAGAAGCGATCTGTACATGCCTACTCAGTGCTAGAATTTTTTCAAAATATAGGCTCAAAACATGCTCAAAATCGATATTTTAAGAGTCCAAAGTCGATATGTGCATGCATCTTATGTACCCGTTTATATATCAAATTCAGGCTCAAAACACCCGAAAATTCGATATTTTGGGGTCCCAGAAGCGATCTGTACTTGCCTACTCCGTGTTAGAGTATTTTCAAAATTCAGGCCCAAAACAAGCTGAAAATCGATATTTTAGGTGCCCAAAGTCAATATGTGCATGGATCTTCTGTACCCGTTTATATCTCAAATTCAGGCTCAAAACACCCGAAAATTCGATATTTTGGGGTCCCAGAAGCGATCTGTACATGCTTACTCAGTGCTAGAATATTTTCAAAATATAGGTCCAAAACATGCTAAAAATCGATATTTTAGGTGCCCAAAGTCGATATCTCAAATTTAGGCCCAAAACACCCAAAAAATCGATATTTTGGGGTCCCAGAAGCGATCTGTACATGCCTACTCCGTGTTAGAGTATTTTCAATATACAGGCCCAAAACATACTGAAAATCGATCTTTTAGGTGCCCAAAAGTCGATATGTGCATGCATCTTCTGTACCCGTTTATATCTCAAATTCAGGCTCAAAACACCCGAAAATTAGATATTTTTGGGATCCCAGAAGCGATCTGTACATGCCTACTCAGTGCTAGAATTTTTTCAAAATATAGGCTCAAAACATGCTTAAAATCGATATTTTAAGAGTCCAAAGTCGATATGTGCATGCATCATCTGTACCCGTTTATATCTCAAATTCAGGCTCAAAACACCCGAAAATTCTATATTTTGGGGTCCCAGAAATAATCTGTACATGCCTACTTAGTGCTAGAATATTTTCGAAATATAGGCCCAAAACATGCTAAAAATCGATATTTTAGGTGCCCAAAGTCGATATCTCAAATTCAGGCCCAAAACACCCGAAAATTCGATATTTTGGGGTCCCAGAAGCGAACTGTACATGCCTACTCCGTGTTAGAGTATTTTCAAAATACAGGCCCAAAACATACTGAAAATCGGTCTTTTAGGTGCCCAAAAGTCGATATGTGCATGCATCTTCTGTACCCGTTTATATCTCAAATTCAGGCTCAAAACACCCGAAAATTCGATATTTTTGGGTCCCTGAAGCGATCTGTATATGCTTACTCAGTGCTAGAATTTTTTCAAAATATAGGCTCAAAACATGCTAAAAATCGATATTTTAAGTGTCCTAAGTCGATATGTGCATGCATCTTATGTACTCGTTTATATATCAAATTCAGGCTCAAAACACCCGAAAATTCGATATTTTGGGGTCCCAGAAGCGATCTGTACTTGCCTACTCAGTGCTAGAGTATTTTCAAAATTCAGGCCCAAAACAAGCTGAAAATCGATATTATAGGTGCCCAAAGTCAATATGTGCATGCATCTTCTGTACCCGTTTACATCTCAAATTCAAGCTCAAAACACCCGAAAATTCGATATTTTAGGGTCCCAGAAGCGATCTGTACATGCTTACTCAGTGCTAGAATATTTTCAAAATATAGGCCCAAAACATGATGAAAATCGATATTTTAGGTGCCCAAAGTCGATATCTCAAATTTAGGCCCAAAACACCCAAAAATTCGATATTTTGGGGTCCCAGAAGCGATCTGTACATGCCTACTCCGTGTTAGAGTATTTTCAATATACAGGCCCAAAACATACTGAAAATCGATCTTTTAGGTGCCCAATAGTCGATATGTGCATGCATCTTCTGTACCCGTTTATATTTCTAATTCAGGCTCAAAACACCCGAAAATTCGATATTTTGGGGTCCCAGAAATGATCTGTACATGCCTACTTAGTGCTAGAATATTTTCAAAATATAGGCCCAAAACATGCTAAAAATCGATATTTTAGGTGCCCAAAGTCGATATCTCAAATTCAGTCCCAAAACACCCGAAAATTCGATATTTTGGGGTCCCAGAAACGAACTGTACATGCCTACTCCGTGTTGGAGTATTTTCAAAATACAGGCCCAAAACATACTGAAAATCGGTCTTTTAGGTGCCCAAAAGTCGATATGTGCATGCATCTTCTGTACCCGTTTATATCTCAAATTCAGGCTCAAAACACCCGAAAATTCGATATTTTTGGGTCCCAGAAGCGATCTGTACATGCTTAATCAGTGCTAGAATTTTTTCAAAATATAGGCTCAAAACATGCTAAAAATCGATATTTTAAGTGTCCAAAGTCGATATGTGCATGCATCTTATGTACCCGTTTATATATCAAATTCAGGCTCAAAACACCTGAAAATTCAATATTTTGGGGTCCCAGAAGCGATCTGTACTTGCCTACTCCGTGTTAGAGTATTTTCAAAATTCAGGCCCAAAACAAGCTGAAAATCGATATTTTAGGTGCCCAAAGTCAATATGTGCATGCATCTTCTGTACCCGTTTATATCTCAAATTCAGGCTGAAAACACCCGAAAATTCGATATTTTGGGGTCCCAGAACCGATCTGTACATGCTTACTCAGTGCTAGAATATTTTCAAAATATAGGCCCAAAACATGCTAAAAATCGATATTTTAGGTGCCCAAAGTAGATATCTCAAATTCAGGCCGAAAACACCCGAAAATTCGATATTTTGGGGTTCCAGAAGCGAACTGTACATGCCTACTCCGTGTTAGAGTATTTTCAAAATACAGGCCCAAAACATACTGAGAATCGATCTTTTAGGTGCTCAAAAGTCGATATGTGCATGTATCTTCTGTACCCGTTTATATCTCAAATTCAGGCTCAAAACACCCGAAAATTCGATATTTTGGGGTCCCAGAAGCGATCTGTACATGCTTACTCAGTGCTAGAATATTTTCAAAATATAGGCCCAAAACATGCTAAAAATCGATATTTTAGGTGCCCAAAGTAGATATCTCAAATTCAGGCCGAAAACACCCGAAAATTCGATATTTTGGGGTCCCAGAAGCGAACTGTACATGCCTATTCCGTGTTAGAATTTTTTCAAAATATAGGCTCAAAACATGCTAAAAATCGATATTTTAAGTGCCCAAAAGTCGATATGTGCATGCATCTTATGTACCCGTTTATATATCAAATTCAACCTCAAAACACCCGAAAATTCGATATTTTGGGGTCCCAGAAGCGATTTGTACTTGCCTACTCCGTGTTAGAGTATTTTCAAAATTCAGGCCCAAAACAAGCTGAAAATCGATATTTTAGGTGCCCAAAGTCAATATGTGCATGGATCTTCTGTACCCGTTTATATCTCAAATTCAGGCTCAAAACACCCGAAAATTCGATTTTTTGGGGTCCCAGAAGCGATCTGTACATGCTTACTCAGTGCTAGAATATTTTCAAAATATAGGCCCAAAACATGCTAAAAATCGATATTTTAGGTGCCCAAAGTAGATATCTCAAATTCAGGCCGAAAACACCCGAAAATTCGATATTTTTGGGTCCCAGAAGCGATCTGTACATGCTTACTCAGTGCTAGAATTTTTTCAAAATATAGGCTCAAAACATGCTAAAAATCGATATTTTAAGTGTCCAAAGTCGATATGTGCATGCATCTTATGTACCCTTTTATATATCAAATTCAGGCTCAAAACACCCGAAAATTCAATATTTTGGGGTCCCAGAAGCGATCTGTACTTGCCTACTCCGTGTTAGAGTATTTTCAAAATTCAGGCCCAAAACAAGCTGAAAATCGATATTTTAGGTGCCCAAAGTCAATATGTGCATGCATCTTCTGTACCCGTTTATATCTCAAATTCAGGCTGAAAACACCCGAAAATTCGATATTTTGTAGTCCCAGAACCGATCTGTACATGCTTACTCAGTGCTAGAATATTTTCAAAATATAGGCCCAAAACATGCTAAAAATCGATATTTTAGGTGCCCAAAGTCGATATCTCAAATTCAGGCCGAAAACACCCGAAAATTCGATATTTTGGGGTCCCAGAAGCGAACTGTACATGCCTACTCCGTGTTAGAGTATTTTCAAAATACAGGCCCAAAACATACTGAGAATCGATCTTTTAGGTGCTCAAAAGTCGATATGTGCATGTATCTTCTGTACCCGTTTATATCTCAAATTCAGGCTCCAAACACCCGAAAATTCGATATTTTGGGATCCCAAAAGCGATCTGTACATGCTTACTAAGTGCTAGAATATTTTCAAAATATAGGCCCAAAACATGCTAAAAATCGATATTTTAGGTGCCCAAAGTAGACATCTCAAATTCAGGACGAAAACACCCGAAAATTCGATATTTTGGGGTCCCAGAAGCGAACTGTACATGCCTACTCCGTGTTAGAGTATTTTCAAAATTCAGGCCCAAAACAAGCTGAAAATCGATATTTTAGGTGCCCAAAGTCAATATGTGCATGGATCTTCTGTACCCGTTTATATCTCAAATTCAGGCTCAAAACACCCGAAAATTCGATATTTTGGGGTCCCAGAAGCGATCTGTACATGCTTACTCAGTGCTAGAATATTTTCAAAATATAGGCCCAAAACATGCTAAAAATCGATATTTTAGGTGCCCAAAGTAGATATCTCAAATTCAGGCCGAAAACACCCGAAAATTCGATATTTTGGGGTCCCAGAAGCGAACTGTACATGCCTATTCCGTGTTAGAGTATTTTCAAAATACAGGCCCAAAACATACTGAAAATCGATCTTTTAGGTGCTTAAAAGTCGATATGTGCATGCATCTTCTGTACCCGTTTATATCTCAAATTCAGGCTCCAAACACCCGAAAATTCGATATTTTGGGATCCCAAAAGCGATCTGTACATGCCTACTCAGTGCTAGAATTTTTTCAAAATAGGCTCAAAACATGCTAAAAATCGATATTTTAAGTGCCCAAAAGTCGATATGTGCATGCATCTTATGTACCCGTTTATATATCAAATTCAACCTCAAAACACCCGAAAATTCGATATTTTGGGGTCCCAGAAGCGATTTGTACTTGCCTACTCCGTGTTAGAGTATTTTCAAAATTCAGGCCCAAAACAAGCTGAAAATCGATATTTTAGGTGCCCAAAGTCAATATGTGCATGGATCTTCTGTACCCGTTTATATCTCAAATTCAGGCTCAAAACACCCGAAAATTCGATATTTTGGGGTCCCAGAAGCGATCTGTACATGCTTACTCAGTGCTAGAATATTTTCAAAATATAGGCCCAAAACATGCTAAAAATCGATATTTTAGGTGCCCAAAGTAGATATATCAAATTCAGGCCCAAAACACCCGAAAATTCGATATTTTGGGGTCCCAGAAGCGAACTGTATATGCCTATTCCGTGTTAGAGTATTTTCAAAATACAGGCCCAAAACATACTGAAAATCGATCTTTTAGGTGCTCAAAAGTCGATATGTGCATGCATCTTCTGTACCCGTTTATATCTCAAATTCAGGCTCCAAACACCCGAAAATTCGATATTTTGGGATCCCAAAAGCGATCTGTACATGCCTACTCTGTGCTAGAATTTTTTCAAAATATAGGCTCAAAACATGCTAAAAATCGATATTTTAAGTGCCCAAAAGTCGATATGTGCATGCATCTTATGTACCCGTTTATATATCAAATTCAACCTCAAAACACCCGAAAATTCGATATTTTGGGGTCCCAGAAGCGATTTGTACTTGCCTACTCCGTGTTAGAGTATTTTCAAAATTCAGGCCCAAAACAAGCTGAAAATCGATATTTTAAGTGTCCAAAGTCGATATGTGCATGCATCATCTGTACCCGTTTATATCTCAAATTCAGTCTCAAAACACCCGAAAATTCGATATTTTGGGGTCCAAGAAATGATCTGTACATGCCTACTTAGTGCTAGAATATTTTCGTAATACAGGCCCAAAACATGCTAAAAATCGATATTTTAGGTGCCCAAAGTCGATATCTCAAATTCAGGCCCAAAACACCCGAAAATTCGATATTTTAGGGTCCCAGAAGCGAACTGTACATGCCTACTCCGTGTTAGAGTATTTTTAATATACAGGCCCAAAACATACTGAAAATCGGTCTTTTAGGTGCCCAAAAGTCGATATGTGCATGCATCTTCTGTACCCGTTTATATCTCAAATTCAGGCTCAAAACACCCGAAAATTCGATATTTTTGGGTCCCAGAAGCGATCTGTACATGCTTACTCAGTGCTAGGATTTTTTCAAAATATAGGCTCAAAACATGCTAAAAATCGATATTTTAAGTGTCCAAAGTCGATATGGGCATGCATCTTATGTACCCGTTTATATATCAAATTCAGGCTCAAAACACCCGAAAATTCGATATTTTGGGGTCCCAGAAGCGATCTGTACTTGCCTACTCCGTGTTAGAGTATTTTCAAAATTCAGGCCCAAAACAAGCTGAAAATCGATATTTTAGGTGCCCAAAGTCAATATGTGCATGGATCTTCTGTACCCGTTTATATCTCAAATTCAGGCTCAAAACACCCGAAAATTCGATATTTTGGGGTCCCAGAAGCGATCTGTACATGCTTACTCAGTGCTAGAATATTTTCAAAATATAGGCCCAAAACATGCTAAAAATAGATATTTTAGGTGCCCAAAGTAGATATATCAAATTCAGGCCCAAAACACCCGAAAATTCGATATTTTGGGGTCCCAGAAGCGAACTGTATATGCCTATTCCGTGTTAGAGTATTTTCAAAATACAGGCCCAAAACATACTGAAAATCGATCTTTTAGGTGCTCAAAAGTCGATATGTGCATGCATCTTCTGTACCCGTTTATATCTCAAATTCAGGCTCCAAACACCCGAAAATTCGATATTTTGGGATCCCAAAAGCGATCTGTACATGCCTACTCTGTGCTAGAATTTTTTCAAAATATAGGCTCAAAACATGCTAAAAATCGATATTTTAAGTGCCCAAAAGTCGATATGTGCATGCATCTTATGTACCCGTTTATATATCAAATTCAACCTCAAAACACCCGAAAATTCGATATTTTGGGGTCCCAGAAGCGATTTGTACTTGCCTACTCCGTGTTAGAGTATTTTCAAAATTCAGGCCCAAAACAAGCTGAAAATCGATATTTTAAGTGTCCAAAGTCGATATGTGCATGCATCATCTGTACCCGTTTATATCTCAAATTCAGTCTCAAAACACCCGAAAATTCGATATTTTGGGGTCCAAGAAATGATCTGTACATGCCTACTTAGTGCTAGAATATTTTCGTAATACAGGCCCAAAACATGCTAAAAATCGATATTTTAGGTGCCCAAAGTCGATATCTCAAATTCAGGCCCAAAACACCCGAAAATTCGATATTTTAGGGTCCCAGAAGCGAACTGTACATGCCTACTCCGTGTTAGAGTATTTTTAATATACAGGCCCAAAACATACTGAAAATCGGTCTTTTAGGTGCCCAAAAGTCGATATGTGCATGCATCTTCTGTACCCGTTTATATCTCAAATTCAGGCTCAAAACACCCGAAAATTCGATATTTTTGGGTCCCAGAAGCGATCTGTACATGCTTACTCAGTGCTAGGATTTTTTCAAAATATAGGCTCAAAACATGCTAAAAATCGATATTTTAAGTGTCCAAAGTCGATATGGGCATGCATCTTATGTACCCGTTTATATATCAAATTCAGGCTCAAAACACCCGAAAATTCGATATTTTGGGGTCCCAGAAGCGATCTGTACTTGCCTACTCCGTGTTAGAGTATTTTCAAAATTCAGGCCCAAAACAAGCTGAAAATCGATATTTTAGGTGCCAAAAGTCAATATGTGCATGCATCATCTGTACCCGTTTATATCTCAAATTCAGGCTCAAAACACCCAAAAATTCGATATTTTGGGGTCCCAGAAGCGATCTGTTCATGCTTACTCAGTGCTAGAATATTTTCAAAATATAGGCCCAAAACATGCTACAAATCGATATTTTAGGTGCCCAAAGTCGATATCTCAAATTCAGGCCCAAAACACCCACAAATTCGATATTTTGGGGTCCCAGAAGCGATCTGTACATGCCTACTCCGTGTTAGAGTATTTTCAATATTCGGGCCCAAAACATACTGAAAATCGATCTTTTAGGTGCCCAAAAGTCGATATGTGCATGCATCTTCTGTACCCGTTTATATCTCAAATTCATGCTCAAAACACCCGAAAATTCGATATTTTTGGGATCCCAGAAGCGATCTGTACATGCCTACTCAGTGCTAGAATGTTTTCAAAATATAGGCTCAAAACATGCTCAAAATCGATATTTTAAGAGTCCAAAGTCGATATGTGCATGCATCATCTGTACCCGTTTATATCTCAAATTCAGGCTCAAAACACCCGAAAATTCTATATTTTGGGGTCCCAGAAATGATCTGTACATGCCTACTTAGTGCTAGAATATTTTCGAAATATAGGCCCAAAACATGCTAAAAATCGATATTTTAGGTGCCCAAAGTCGATATCTCAAATTCAGGCCCAAAACACCCGAAAATTCGATATTTTGGGGTCCCAGAAGCGAACTGTACATGCCTACTCCGTGTTAGAGTATTTTCCAATTACAGGCCCAAAACATACTGAAAATCGGTCTTTTAGGTGCCCAAAAGTCGATATGTGCATGCATCTTCTGTACCCGTTTATATCTCAAATTCAGGCTCAAAAACACCCGAAAATTCGATATTTTTGGGTCCCTGAAGCGATCTGTAAATGATTACTCAGTGCTAGAATTTTTTCAAAATATAGGCTCAAAACATGCTAAAAATCTATATTTTAAGTGTCCAAAGTCGATATGTGCATGCATCTTATGTACTCGTTTATATATCAAATTCAGGCTCAAAACACCCGAAAATTCAATATTTTGGGGTCCCAGAAGCGATCTGTACTTGCCTACTCAGTGCTAGAGTATTTTCAAAATTCAGGCCCAAAACAAGCTGAAAATCGATATTTTAGGTGCCCAAAGTCAATATGTGCATGCATCTTCTGTACCCGTTTATATCTCAAATTCAGGCTGAAAACACCCGAAAATTCGATATTTTGGGGTCCCAGAACCGATCTGTACATGCTTACTCAGTGCTAGAATATTTTCAAAATATAGGCCCAAAACATGCTAAAAATCGATATTTTAGGTGCCCAAAGTAGATATCTCAAATTCAGGCCGAAAACACCCGAAAATTCGATATTTTGGGGTTCCAGAAGCGAACTGTACATGCCTACTCCGTGTTAGAGTATTTTCAAAATACAGGCCCAAAACATACTGAGAATCGATCTTTTAGGTGCTCAAAAGTCGATATGTGCATGTATCTTCTGTACCCGTTTATATCTCAAATTCAGGCTCAAAACACCCGAAAATTCGATATTTTGGGGTCCCAGAAGCGATCTGTACATGCTTACTCAGTGCTAGAATATTTTCAAAATATAGGCCCAAAACATGCTAAAAATCGATATTTTAGGTGCCCAAAGTAGATATCTCAAATTCAGGCCGAAAACACCCGAAAATTCGATATTTTGGGATCCCAGAAGCGAACTGTACATGCCTATTCCGTGTTAGAATTTTTTCAAAATATAGGCTCAAAACATGCTAAAAATCGATATTTTAAGTGCCCAAAAGTCGATATGTGCATGCATCTTATGTACCCGTTTATATATCAAATTCAACCTCAAAACACCCGAAAATTCGATATTTTGGGGTCCCAGAAGCGATTTGTACTTGCCTACTCCGTGTTAGAGTATTTTCAAAATTCAGGCCCAAAACAAGCTGAAAATCGATATTTTAGGTGCCCAAAGTCAATATGTGCATGGATCTTCTGTACCCGTTTATATCTCAAATTCAGGCTCAAAACAACCGAAAATTCGATTTTTTGGGGTCCCAGAAGCGATCTGTACATGCTTACTCAGTGCTAGAATATTTTCAAAATATAGGCCCAAAACATGCTAAAAATCGATATTTTAGGTGCCCAAAGTAGATATCTCAAATTCAGGCCGAAAACACCCGAAAATTCGATATTTTTGGGTCCCAGAAGCGATCTGTACATGCTTACTCAGTGCTAGAATTTTTTCAAAATATAGGCTCAAAACATGCTAAAAATCGATATTTTAAGTGTCCAAAGTCGATATGTGCATGCATCTTATGTACCCGTTTATATATCAAATTCAGGCTCAAAACACCCGAAAATTCAATATTTTGGGGTCCCAGAAGCGATCTGTACTTGCCTACTCCGTGTTAGAGTATTTTCAAAATTCAGGCCCAAAACAAGCTGAAAATCGATATTTTAGGTGCCCAAAGTCAATATGTGCATGCATCTTCTGTACCCGTTTATATCTCAAATTCAGGCTGAAAACACCCGAAAATTCGATATTTTGGGGTCCCAGAACCGATCTGTACATGCTTACTCAGTGCTAGAATATTTTCAAAATATAGGCCCAAAACATGCTAAAAATCGATATTTTAGGTGCCCAAAGTAGATATCTCAAATTCAGGCCGAAAACACCCGAAAATTCGATATTTTGGGGTCCCAGAAGCGAACTGTACATGCCTACTCCGTGTTAGAGTATTTTCAAAATACAGGCCCAAAACATACTGAGAATCGATCTTTTATGTGCTCAAAAGTCGATATGTGCATGTATCTTCTGTACCCGTTTATATCTCAAATTCAGGCTCCAAACACCCGAAAATTCGATATTTTGGGATCCCAAAAGCGATCTGTACATGCTTACTAAGTGCTAGAATATTTTCAAAATATAGGCCCAAAACATGCTAAAAATCGATATTTTAGGTGCCCAAAGTAGACATCTCAAATTCAGGCCGAAAACACCCGAAAATTCGATATTTTGGGGTCCCAGAAGCGAACTGTACATGCCTACTCCGTGTTAGAGTATTTTCAAAATTCAGGCCCAAAACAAGCTGAAAATCGATATTTTAGGTGCCCAAAGTCAATATGTGCATGGATCTTCTGTACCCGTTTATATCTCAAATTCAGGCTCAAAACACCCGAAAATTCGATATTTTGGGGTCCCAGAAGCGATCTGTACATGCTTACTCAGTGCTAGAATATTTTCAAAATATAGGCCCAAAACATGCTAAAAATCGATATTTTAGGTGCCCAAAGTAGATATCTCAAATTCAGGCCGAAAACACCCGAAAATTCGATATTTTGGGGTCCCAGAAGCGAACTGTACATGCCTATTCCGTGTTAGAGTATTTTCAAAATACAGGCCCAAAACATACTGAAAATCGATCTTTTAGGTGCTTAAAAGTCGATATGTGCATGCATCTTCTGTACCCGTTTATATCTCAAATTCAGGCTCCAAACACCCGAAAATTCGATATTTTGGGATCCCAAAAGCGATCTGTACATGCCTACTCAGTGCTAGAATTTTTTCAAAATAGGCTCAAAACATGCTAAAAATCGATATTTTAAGTGCCCAAAAGTCGATATGTGCATGCATCTTATGTACCCGTTTATATATCAAATTCAACCTCAAAACACCCGAAAATTCGATATTTTGGGGTCCCAGAAGCGATTTGTACTTGCCTACTCCGTGTTAGAGTATTTTCAAAATTCAGGCCCAAAACAAGCTGAAAATCGATATTTTAGGTGCCCAAAGTCAATATGTGCATGGATCTTCTGTACCCGTTTATATCTCAAATTCAGGCTCAAAACACCCGAAAATTCGATATTTTGGGGTCCCAGAAGCGATCTGTACATGCTTACTCAGTGCTAGAATATTTTCAAAATATAGGCCCAAAACATGCTAAAAATCGATATTTTAGGTGCCCAAAGTAGATATCTCAAATTCAGGCCGAAAACACCCGAAAATTCGATATTTTGGGGTCCCAGAAGCGAACTGTACATGCCTATTCCGTGTTAGAATTTTTTCAAAATATAGGCTCAAAACATGCTAAAAATCGATATTTTAAGTGCCCAAAAGTCGATATGTGCATGCATCTTATGTACCCGTTTATATATCAAATTCAACCTCAAAACACCCGAAAATTCGATATTTTGGGGTCCCAGAAGCGATTTGTACTTGCCTACTCCGTGTTAGAGTATTTTCAAAATTCAGGCCCAAAACAAGCTGAAAATCGATATTTTAGGTGCCCAAAGTCAATATGTGCATGGATCTTCTGTACCCGTTTATATCTCAAATTCAGGCTCAAAACACCCGAAAATTCGATTTTTTGGGGTCCCAGAAGCGATCTGTACATGCTTACTCAGTGCTAGAATATTTTCAAAATATAGGCCCAAAACATGCTAAAAATCGATATTTTAGGTGCCCAAAGTAGATATCTCAAATTCAGGCCGAAAACACCCGAAAATTCGATATTTTGGGGTCCCAGAAGCGATCTGTACATGCTTACTCAGTGCTAGAATTTTTTCAAAATATAGGCTCAAAACATGCTAAAAATCGATATTTTAAGTGTCCAAAGTAGATATGTGCATGCATCTTATGTACCCGTTTATATATCAAATTCAGGCTCAAAACACCCGAAAATTCAATATTTTGGGGTCCCAGAAGCGATCTGTACTTGCCTACTCCGTGTTAGAGTATTTTCAAAATTCAGGCCCAAAACAAGCTGAAAATCGATATTTTAGGTGCCCAAAGTCAATATGTGCATGCATCTTCTGTACCCGTTTATATCTCAAATTCAGGCTGAAAACACCCGAAAATTCGATATTTTGGGGTCCCAGAACCGATCTGTACATGCTTACTCAGTGCTAGAATATTTTCAAAATATAGGCCCAAAACATGCTAAAAATCGATATTTTAGGTGCCCAAAGTAGATATCTCAAATTCAGGCCGAAAACACCCGAAAATTCGATATTTTGGGGTCCCAGAAGCGAACTGTACATGCCTACTCCGTGTTAGAGTATTTTCAAAATACAGGCCCAAAACATACTGAGAATCGATCTTTTAGGTGCTCAAAAGTCGATATGTGCATGTATCTTCTGTACCCGTTTATATCTCAAATTCAGGCTCCAAACACCCAAAAATTCGATATTTTGGGATCCCAAAAGCGATCTGTACATGCTTACTAAGTGCTAGAATATTTTCAAAATATAGGCCCAAAACATGCTAAAAATCGATATTTTAGGTGCCCAAAGTAGACATCTCAAATTCAGGCCGAAAACACCCGAAAATTCGATATTTTAGGGTCCCAGAAGAGAACTGTACATGCCTACTCCGTGTTAGAGTATTTTTAATATACAGGCCCAAAACATACTGAAAATCGGTCTTTTAGGTGCCCAAAAGTCGATATGTGCATGCATCTTCTGTACCCGTTTATATCTCATATTCAGGCTCAAAACACCCGAAAATTCGATATTTTTGGGTCCCAGAAGCGATCTGTACATGCTTACTCAGTGCTAGGATTTTTTCAAAATATAGGCTCAAAACATGCTAAAAATCGATATTTTAAGTGTCCAAAGTCGATATGGGCATGCATCTTATGTACCCGTTTATATATCAAATTCAGGCTCAAAACACCCGAAAATTCGATATTTTGGGGTCCCAGAAGCGATCTGTACTTGCCTACTCCGTGTTAGAGTATTTTCAAAATTCAGGCCCAAAACAAGCTGAAAATCGATATTTTAGGTGCCAAAAGTCAATATGTGCATGCATCATCTGTACCCGTTTATATCTCAAATTCAGGCTCAAAACACCCGAAAATTCGATATTTTGGGGTCCCAGAAGCGATCTGTTCATGCTTACTCAGTGCTAGAATATTTTCAAAATATAGGCCCAAAACATGCTACAAATCGATATTTTAGGTGCCCAAAGTCGATATCTCAAATTCAGGCCCAAAACACCCAAAAATTCGATATTTTGGGGTCCCAGAAGCGATCTGTACATGCCTACTCCGTGTTTGAGTATTTTCAATATTCGGGCCCAAAACATACTGAAAATCGATCTTTTAGGTGCCCAAAAGTCGATATGTGCATGCATCTTCTGTACCCGTTTATATCTCAAATTCATGCTCAAAACACCCGAAAATTCGATATTTTTGGGATCCCAGAAGCGATCTGTACATGCCTACTCAGTGCTAGAATGTTTTCAAAATATAGGCTCAAAACATGCTCAAAATCGATATTTTAAGAGTCCAAAGTCGATATGTGCATGCATCATCTGTACCCGTTTATATCTCAAATTCAGGCTCAAAACACCCGAAAATTCTATATTTTGGGGTCCCAGAAATGATCTGTACATGCCTACTTAGTGCTAGAATATTTTCGAAATATAGGCCCAAAACATGCTAAAAATCGATATTTTAGGTGCCCAAAGTCGATATCTCAAATTCAGGCCCAAAACACCCGAAAATTCGATATTTTGGGGTCCCAGAAGCGAACTGTACATGCCTACTCCGTGTTAGAGTATTTTCCAATTACAGGCCCAAAACATACTGAAAATCGGTCTTTTAGGTGCCCAAAAGTCGATATGTGCATGCATCTTCTGTACCCGTTTATATCTCAAATTCAGGCTCAAAAACACCCGAAAATTCGATATTTTTGGGTCCCTGAAGCGATCTGTAAATGATTACTCAGTGCTAGAATTTTTTCAAAATATAGGCTCAAAACATGCTAAAAATCTATATTTTAAGTGTCCAAAGTCGATATGTGCATGCATCTTATGTACTCGTTTATATATCAAATTCAGGCTCAAAACACCCGAAAATTCAATATTTTGGGGTCCCAGAAGCGATCTGTACTTGCCTACTCAGTGCTAGAGTATTTTCAAAATTCAGGCCCAAAACAAGCTGAAAATCGATATTTTAGGTGCCCAAAGTCAATATGTGCATGCATCTTCTGTACCCGTTTACATCTCAAATTCAAGCTCAAAACACCCGAAAATTCGATATTTTGGGGTCCCAGAAGCGATCTGTACATGCTTACTCAGTGCTAGAATATTTTCAAAATATAGGCCCAAAACATGCTAAAAATCGATATTTTAGGTGCCCAAAGTCGATATCTCAAATTTAGGCCCAAAACACCCAAAAAATCGATATTTTGGGGTCCCAGAAGCGATCTGTACATGCCTACTCCGTGTTAGAGTATTTTCAATATACAGGCCCAAAACATACTGAAAATCGATCTTTTAGGTGCCCAAAAGTCGATATGTGCATGCATCTTCTGTACCCGTTAATATCTCAAATTCAGGCTCAAAACACCCGAAAATTAGATATTTTTGGGATCCCAGAAGCGATCTGTACATGCCTACTCAGTGCTAGAATTTTTTCAAAATATAGGCTCAAAACATGCTAAAAATCGATATTTTAAGAGTCCAAAGTCGATATGTGCATGCATCATCTGTACCCGTTTATATCTCAAATTCAGTCTCAAAACACCCGAAAATTCGATATTTTGGGGTCCCAGAAATGATCTGTACATGCCTACTTAGTGCTCGAATATTTTCGAAATATAGGCCCAAAACATGCTAAAAATCGATATTTTAGGTGCCCAAAGACGATATCTCAAATTCAGGCCCAAAACACCCGAAAATTCGATATTTTGGGGTCCCAGAATCGAACTGTACATGCCTACTCCGTGTTGGAGTATTTTCAAAATACAGGCCCAAAACATACTTAAAATCGGTCTTTTAGGTGCCCAAAGTCAATATGTGCATGGATCTTCTGTACCCGTTTATATCTCAAATTCAGGCTCAAAACACCCGAAAATTCGATATTTTTGGGTCCCAGAAGCGATCTGTACATGCTTACTCAGTGCTAGGATTTTTTCAAAATATAGGCTCAAAACATGCTAAAAATCGATATTTTAAGTGTCCAAAGTCGATATGGGCATGCATCTTATGTACCCGTTTATATATCAAATTCAGGCTCAAAACACCCGGAAATTCGATATTTTGGGGTCCCAGAAGCGATCTGTACTTGCCTACTCCGTGTTAGAGTATTTTCAAAATTCAGGCCCAAAACAAGCTGAAAATCGATATTTTAGGTGCCCAAAGTCAATATGTGCATGCATCATCTGTACCCGTTTATATCTCAAATTCAGGCTCAAAACACCCGAAAAGTCGATATTTTGGGGTCCCAGAAGCGATCTGTTCATGCTTACTCAGTGCTAGAATATTTTCAAAATATAGGCTCAAAACATGCTACAAATCGATATTTTAGGTGCCCAAAGTCGATATCTCAAATTCAGGCCCAAAACACCCAAAAATTCGATATTTTGTGGTCCCAGAAGCGATCTGTACATGCCTACTCCGTGTTAGAGTATTTTCAATATACGGGCCCAAAACATACTGAAAATCGATCTTTTAGGTGCCCAAAAGTCGATATGTGCATGCATCTTCTGTACCCGTTTATATCTCAAATTTATGCTCAAAACACCCGAAAATTCGATATTTTTGGGATCCCAGAAGCGATCTGTACATGCCTACTCAGTGCTAGAATTTTTTCAAAATATAGGCTCAAAACATGCTCAAAATCGATATTTTAAGAGTCCAAAGTCGATATGTGCATGCATCATCTGTACCCGTTTATATCTCAAATTCAGGCTCAAAACACCCGAAAATTCTATATTTTGGGGTCCCAGAAATGATCTGTACATGCCTACTTAGTGCTCGAATATTTTCGAAATATAGGCCCAAAACATGCTAAAAATCGATATTTTAGGTGCCCAAAGACGATATCTCAAATTCAGGCCCAAAACACCCGAAAATTCGATATTTTGGGGTCCCAGAAGCGAACTGTACATGCCTACTCCGTGTTGGAGTATTTTCAAAATACAGGCCCAAAACATACTGAAAATCGGTCTTTTAGGTGCCCAAAGTCAATATGTGCATGGATCTTCTGTACCCGTTTATATCTCAAATTCAGGCTCAAAACACCCGAAAATTCGATATTTTGGGGTCCCAGAAGCGATCTGTACATGCTTACTCAGTGCTAGAATATTTTCAAAATATAGCCCCAAAACATGCTAAAAATCGATATTTTAGGTGCCCAAAGTAGATATCTCAAATTCAGGCCGAAAACACCCGAAAATTCGATATTTTGGGGTCCCAGAAGCGAACTGTACATGCCTATTCCGTGTTAGAGTATTTTCAAAATACAGGCCCAAAACATACTGAAAATCGATCTTTTAGGTGCTCAAAAGTCGATATGTGCATGCATCTTCTGTACCCGTTTATATCTCAAATTCAGGCTCCAAACACCCGAAAATTCGATATTTTGGGATCCCAAAAGCGATCTGTACATGCCTACTCAGTGCTAGAATTTTTTCAAAATATAGGCTCAAAACATGCTAAAAATCGATATTTTAAGTGCCCAAAAGTCGATATGTGCATACATCTTATGTACCCGTTTATATATCAAATTCAGGCTCAAAACACCCGAAAATTCGATATTTTGGGGTCCCAGAAGCGATCTGTACATGCTAACCTAGTGCTAGAATTTTTTCAAAATATAGGCTCAAAACATGTAAAAATCGATATTTTAAGTGTCCAAAGTCGATATGTGCATGCATCTTATGTACCCGTTTATATATCAAATTCAGGCTCAAAACACGCGAAAATTCGATATTTTGGGGTCCCAGAAGCGATTTGTACTTGCCTACTCCGTGTTAGAGTATTTTCAAAATTCAGGCTCAAAACAAGCTGAAAATCGATATTTTAGGTGCCCAAAGTCAATATGTGCATGGATCTTCTGTACCCGTTTATATCTCAAATTCAGGCTCAAAACACCCGAAAATTCGATATTTTGGGGTCCCAGAAGCGATCTGTACATGCTTACTCAGTGCTAGAATATTTTCAAAATATAGGCCCAAAACATGCTAAAAATCGATATTTTAGGTGCCCAAAGTCGATATCTCAAATTTAGGCCCAAAACACCCAAAAAATCGATATTTTGGGGTCCGAGAAGCGATCTGTACATGCCTACTCCGTGTTAGAGTATTTTCAATATACAGGCCCAAAACATACTGAAAATCGATCTTTTAGGTGCCCAAAAGTCGATATGTGCATGCATCTTCTGTACCCGTTTATATCTCAAATTCAGGCTCAAAACACACGAAAATTCGATATTTTAGGGATCCCAGAAGCGATCTGTACATGCCTACTCAGTGCTAGAATTTTTTCAAAATATAGGCTCAAAACATGCTCAAAATCGATATTTTAAGAGTCCAAAGTCGATATGTGCATGCATCATCTGTACCCGTTTATATCTCAAATTCAGTCTCAAAACACCCGAAAATTCGATATTTTGGGGTCCCAGAAATGATCTGTACATGCCTACTTAGTGCTAGAATATTTTCGAAATATAGGCCCAAAACATGCTAAAAATCGATATTTTAGGTGCCCAAAGTCGATATCTCAAATTCAGGCCCAAAACACCCGAAAATTCGATATTTTGGGGTCCCAGAAGCGAACTGTACATGCCTACTCCGTGTTAGAGTATTTTCAAAATACAGGCCCAAAACATACTGAAAATCGGTCTTTTAGGTGCCCAAAAGTCGATATGTGCATGCATCTTATGTACCCGTTTATATATCAAATTCAGGCTCAAAACACCCGAAAATTCGATATTTTGGGGTCCCAGAAGCGATCTGTACTTGCCTACTCCGTGTCAGAGTATTTTCAATATTCAGGCCCAAAACAAGCTGAAAATCGATATTTTAGGTGCCCAAAGTCAATATGTGCATGCATCATCTGTACCCGTTTATATCTCAAATTCAGGCTCAAAACACCCGAAAATTCGATATTTTGGGGTCCCAGAAGCGATCTGTTCATGCTTACTCAGTGCTAGAATATTTTCAAAATATAGGCCCAAAACATGCTACAAATCGATATTTTAGGTGCCCAAAGTCGATATCTCAAATTCAGGCCCAAAACACCCAAAAATTCGATATTTTGGGGTCCCAGAAGCGATCTGTACATGCCTACTCCGTGTTAGAGTATTTTCAATATACGGGCCCAAAACATACTGAAAATCGATCTTTTAGGTGCCCAAAAGTCGATATGTGCATGCATCTTCTGTACCCGTTTATATCTCAAATTCATGCTCAAAACACCCGAAAATTCGATATTTTTGGGATCCCAGAAGCGATCTGTACATGCCTACTCAGTGCTAGAATTTTTTCAAAATATAGGCTCAAAACATGCTCAAAATCGATATTTTAAGAGTCCTAAGTCGATATGTGCATGCATCATCTGTACCCGTTTATATCTCAAATTCAGGCTCACAACACCCGAAAATTCGATATTTTGGGGTTCCAGAAATGATCTGTACATGCCTACTTAGTGCTAGAATATTTTCGAAATATAGGCCCAAAACATGCTAAAAATCGATATTTTAAGTGCCCAAAGTCGATATCTCAAATTCAGCCCGAAAACACCCGAAAATTCGATATTTTGGGGTCCCAGAAGCGAACTGTACATGCCTACTCCGTGTTAGAGTATTTTCCAATTACAGGCCCAAAACATACTGAAAATCGGTCTCTTAGGTGCCCAAAAGTCGATATGTGCATGCATCTTCTGTACCCGTTTATATCTCAAATTCAGGCTCAAAACACCCGAAAATTCGATATTTTTGGGTCCCTGAAGCGATCTGTAAATGCTTACTCAGTGCTAGAATTTTTTCAAAATATAGGCTCAAAACATGCTAAAAATCGATATTTTAAGTGTCCAAAGTCGATATGTGCATGCATCTTATGTACTCGTTTATATATCAAATTCAGGCTCAAAACACCTGAAAATTCTATATTTTGGTTCCAAGAAGCGATCTGTACTTGCCTACTCAGTGCTAGAGTATTTTCAAAATTCAGGCCCAAAACAAGCTGAAAATCGATATTTTAGGTGCCCAAAGTCAATATGTGCATGCATCTTCTGTACCCGTTTACATCTCAAATTCAAGCTCAAAACACCCGAAAATTCGATATTTTGGGGTCCCAGAAGCGATCTGTACATGCTTACTCAGTGCTAGAATATTTTCAAAATATAGGCCCAAAACATGCTAAAAATCGATATTTTAGGTGCCCAAAGTCGATATCTCAAATTTAGGCCCAAAACACCCAAAAAATCGATATTTTGGGGTCCCAGAAGCGATCTGTACATGCCTACTCCGTGTTAGAGTATTTTCAATATACAGGCCCAAAACATACTGAAAATCGATCTTTTAGGTGCCCAAAAGTCGATATGTGCATGCATCTTCTGTACCCGTTTATATCTCAAATTCATGCTCAAAACACCCGAAAATTCGATATTTGTGGGATCCCAGAAGCGATCTGTACATGCCTACTCAGTGCTAGAATTTTTTCAAAATATAGGCTCAAAACATGCTCAAAATTGATATTTTAAGAGTCCAAAGTCAATATGTGCATGCATCATCTGTACCCGTTTATATCTCAAACTCAGTTTCAAAACACCCGAAAATTCGATATTTTGGGGTCCCAGAAATGATCTGTACATGCCTACTTAGTGCTCGAATATTTTCGAAATATAGGCCCAAAAAATGCTAAAAATCGATATTTTAGGTGCCCAAAGACGATATCTCAAATTCAGGCCCAAAACACCCGAAAATTCGATATTTTGGGGTCCCAGAAGCGAACTGTACATGCCTACTCCGTGTTGGAGTATTTTCAAAATACAGGCCCAAAACATACTGAAAATCGGTCTTTTAGGTGCCCAAAAGTCGATATGTGCATGCATCTTCTGTACCCGTTTATATCTCAAATTCAGGCTGAAAACACCCGAAAATTCGATATTTTTGGGTTCCAGAAGCGATCTGTACATGCTTCCTCAGTGCTAGAATTTTTTCAAAATATAGGCTCAAAACATGCTAAAAATCGATATTTTAAGTGTCCAAAGTCGATATGTGCATGCATCTTATGTACCCGTTTATATATCAAATTAAGGCTGAAAACACCTGAAAATTCGATATTTTGGGGTCCTAGAAGCGATCTGTACTTGCCTACTCCGTGTTAGAGTATTTTCAAAATTCAGGCCCAAAACAAGCTGAAAATCGATATTTTAGGTGCCCAAAGTCAATATGTGCATGCATCTTCTGTACCCGTTTATATCTCAAATTCAGGCTCAAAACACCCGAAAATTCGATATTTTGGGGTCCCAGAACCGATCTGTACATGCTTACTCAGTGCTAGAATATTTTCAAAATATAGGCCCAAAACATGCTAAAAATCGATATTTTAAGTGCCCAAAGTCGATATCTCAAATTTAGGCCCAAAACACCCAAAAAATCGATATTTTGGGGTCCCAGAAGCGATCTGTACATGCCTACTCCGTGTTAGAGTATTTTCAATATACAGGCCCAAAACATACTGAAAATCGATCTTTTAGGTGCCCAAAAGTCGATATGTGCATGCATCTTCTGTACCCGTTTATATCTCAAATTCAGGCTCCAAACACCCGAAAATTCGATATTTTGGGATCCCAAAAGCGATCTGTACATGCCTACTCAGTGCTAGAATTTTTTCAAAATATAGGCTCAAAACATGCTAAAAATCGATATTTTAAGTGCCCAAAAGTCGATATGTGCATGCATCTTATGTACCCGTTTATATATCAAATTCAGGCTCAAAACACCCGAAAATTCGATATTTTGGGGACCCAGAAGCGATCTGTACATGCTTACTCAGTGCTAGAATTTTTTCAAAATATAGGCTCAAAACATGCTAAAAATCGATATTTTAAGTGTCCAAAGTCGATATGTGCATGCATCTTATGTACCCGTTTATATATCAAATTCAGGCTCAAAACACCCGAAAATTCGATATTTTGGGGTCCCAGAAGCGATTTGTACATGCCTACTCAGTGCTAGAATTTTTTCAAAATATGGGCTCAAAACTTGCTCAAAATCGATATTTTAAGTGTCCAAAGTCGATATGTGCATGCATCATCTGTACCAGTTTATATCTCAAATTCAGGCTGAAAACACCCGAAAATTCGATATTTTGGGGTTCCAGAAATGATCTGTACATGCCTACTTAGTGCTAGAATATTTTCGAAATATAGGCACAAAAAATGCTAAAAATCGATATTTTAGGTGCCCAAAGTCGATATCTCAAATTCAGGCCGAAAACACCCGAAAATTCGATATTTTGGGGTCCCAGAAGCGAACTGTACATGCCTACTCCGTGTTAGAGTATTTTCAAAATACAGGCCCAAAACATACTGAAAATCGATCTTTTAGGTGCTCCAAAGTCGATATGTGCATGCATCTTCTGTAACCGTTTATATCTCAAATTCAGGCTCAAAACACACGAAAATTCGATATTTTTGGGATCCCAAAAGCGATCTGTACATGCCTACTCAGTGCTAGAATTTTTTCAAAATATAGGCTCAAAACATGCTCAAAATCGATATTTTAAGAGTCCAAAGTCGATATGTGCATGCATCATCTGTACCCGTTTATATCTCAAATTCAGGCTCAAAACACACGAAAATTCTATATTTTGGGGTCCCAGAAATGATCTGTACATGCCTACTTAGTGCTAGAATATTTTCGAAATATAGGCCCAAAACATGCTAAAAATCGATATTTTAGGTGCCCAAAGTCGATATCTCAAATTCTCGCCCAAAACACCCGAAAATTCGATATTTTGGGGTCCCAGAAGCGAACTGTACATGCCTACTCCGTGTTAGAGTATTTTCCAATTACAGGCCCAAAACATACTGAAAATCGGTCTTTTAGGTGCCCAAAAGTCGATATGTGCATGCATCTTCTGTACCCGTTTATATCTCAAATTCAGGCTCAAAACACCCGAAAATTCGATATTTTTGGGTCCCTGAAGCGATCTGTAAATGCTTACTCAGTGCTAGAATTTTTTCAAAATATAGGCTCAAAACATGCTAAAAATCGATATTTTAAGTGTCCAAAGTCGATATGTGCATGCATCTTATGTACTCGTTTATATATCAAATTCAGGCTCAAAACACCCGAAAATTCGATATTTTGGGGTCCCAGAAGCGATCTGTACTTGCCTACTCAGTGCTAGAGTATTTTCAAAATTCAGGGCAAAAACAAGCTGAAAATCGATATTTTAGGTGCCCAAAGTCAATATGTGCATGCATCTTCTGTACCCGTTTTTATCTCAAATTCAAGCTCAAAACTCCCGAAAATTCGATATTTTGGGGTCCCAGAAGCGATCTGTACATGCTTACTCAGTGCTAGAATATTTTCAAAATATAGGCCCAAAACATACTGAAAATCGATCTTTTAGGTGCCCAAAAGTCGATATGTGCATGCATCTTCTGTACCCGTTTATATCTCAAATTCAGGCTCAAAACACACGAAAATTCGATATTTTTGGGTCCCAGAAGCGATCTGTACATGCTTCCTCAGTGCTAGAATTTTTTCAAAATATAGTCTCAAAACATGCTAAAAATCGATATTTTAAGTGTCCAAAGTCGATATGTGCATGCATCTTATGTACCCGTTTATATATCAAATTAAGGCTCAAAACACCTGAAAATTCGATATTTTGGGGTCCTAGAAGCGATCTGTACTTGCCTACTCCGTGTTAGAGTATTTTCAAAATTCAGGCCCAAAACAAGCTGAAAATCGATATTTTAGGTGCCCAAAGTCAATATGTGCATGCATCTTCTGTACCCGTTTATATCTCAAATTCAGGCTCAAAACACCCGAAAATTCGATATTTTGGGGTCCCAGAACCGATCTGTACATGCTTACTCAGTGCTAGAATATTTTCAAAATATAGGCCCAAAACATGCTAAAAATCGATATTTTAAGTGCCCAAAGTCGATATCTCAAATTTAGGTCGAAAACACCCAAAAAATCGATATTTTGGGGTCCCAGAAGCGATCTGTACATGCCTACTCCGTGTTAGAGTATTTTCAATATACAGGCCCAAAACATACTGAAAATCGATCTTTTAGGTGCCCAAAAGTCGATATGTGCATGCATCTTCTGTACCCGTTTATATCTCAAATTCAGGCTCAAAACACCGGAAAATTCGATATTTTTGGGTCCCATAAGCGATTTGTACATGCCTACTCAGTGCTAGAATTTTTTCAAAATATAGGCTCAAAACATGCTCAAAATCGATATTTTAAGTGTCCAAAGTTGATATGTGCATGCATCATCTGTACCCGTTTATATCTCAAATTCAGGCTGAAAACACCCGAAAATTCGATATTTTGGGGTCCCAGAAATGATCTGTACATGCCTACTTATTGCTAGAATATTTTCGAAATATAGGCCCAAAAAATGCTAAAAATCGATATTTTAGGTGCCCAAAGTAGATATCTCAAATTCAGGCCGAAAACACCCGAAAATTCGATATTTTGGGGTCCCAGAAGCGAACTGTAAATGCCTACTCAGTGCTAGAATATTTTCAAAATATAGGCCCAAAACATACTGAAAATCGATCTTTTAGGTGCTCAAAAGTCGATATGTGCATGCATCTTCTGTACCCGTTTATATCTCAAATTCAGGCTCCAAACACCCGAAAATTCGATATTTTGGGATCCCAAAAGCGATCTGTAAATATTTTGGGATCCCAAAAGCGATCTGTAAATGCCTACTCAGTGCTAGAATTTTTTCAAAATATAGGCTCAAAACATGCTAAAAATCGATATTTTAAGTGCCCAAAAGTCGATATGTGCATGCATCTTATGTACCCGTTTATATATCAAATTCAGGCTCAAAACACCCGAAAATTCGATATTTTTGGGTCCCAGAAGCGATCTGTACATGCTTACTCAGTGCTAGAATTTTTTCAAAATATAGGCTCAAAACATGCTAAAAATCGATATTTTAAGTGTCCAAAGTCGATATGTGCATGCATCTTATGTACCCGTTTATATATCAAATTCAGGCTCAAAACACCCGAAAATTCGATATTTTGGGGTCCCAGAAGCGATTTGTACTTGCCTACTCCGTGTTAGAGTATTTTCAAAATTCAGGCCCAAAACAAGCTGAAAATCGAGATTTTAGGTGTCCAAAGTCAATATGTGCATGCATCTTCTGTACCCGTTTATATCTCAAATTCAGGCTCAAAACACCGGAAAATTCGATATTTTTGGGTCCCATAAGCGATTTGTACATGCCTACTCAGTGCTAGAATTTTTTCAAAATATAGGCTCAAAACATGCTCAAAATCGATATTTTAAGTGTCCAAAGTTGATATGTGCATGCATCATCTGTACCCGTTTATATCTCAAATTCAGGCTGAAAACACCCGAAAATTCGATATTTTGGGGTCCCAGAAATGATCTGTACATGCCTACTTATTGCTAGAATATTTTCGAAATATAGGCCCAAAAAATGCTAAAAATCGATATTTTAGTTGCCCAAAGTAGATATCTCAAATTCAGGCCGAAAACACCCGAAAATTCGATATTTTGGGGTCCCAGAAGCGAACTGTAAATGCCTACTCAGTGCTAGAATATTTTCAAAATATAGGCCCAAAACATACTGAAAATCGATCTTTTAGGTGCTCAAAAGTCGATATGTGCATGCATCTTCTGTACCCGTTTATATCTCAAATTCAGGCTCCAAACACCCGAAAATTCGATATTTTGGGATCCCAAAAGCGATCTGTAAATATTTTGGGATCCCAAAAGCGATCTGTAAATGCCTACTCAGTGCTAGAATTTTTTCAAAATATAGGCTCAAAACATGCTAAAAATCGATATTTTAAGTGCCCAAAAGTCGATATGTGCAAGCATCTTATGTACCCGTTTATATATCAAATTCAGGCTCAAAACACCCGAAAATTCGATATTTTTGGGTCCCAGAAGCGATCTGTACATGCTTACTCAGTGCTAGAATTTTTTCAAAATATAGGCTCAAAACATGCTAAAAATCGATATTTTAAGTGTCCAAAGTCGATATGTGCATGCATCTTATGTACCCGTTTATATATCAAATTCAGGCTCAAAACACCCGAAAATTCGATATTTTGGGGTCCCAGAAGCGATTTGTACTTGCCTACTCCGTGTTAGAGTATTTTCAAAATTCAGGCCCAAAACAAGCTGAAAATCGATATTTTAGGTGTCCAAAGTCAATATGTGCATGCATCTTCTGTACCCGTTTATATCTCAAATTCAGGCTCAAAACACCCGAAAATTCGATATTTTGAGGTCCCAGAACCGATCTGTACATGCTTACTCAGTGCTAGAATATTTTCAAAATATATGCCCAAAACATGCTAAAAATCGATATTTTAAGTGCCCAAAGTCGATATCTCAAATTTAGGCCCAAAACACCCAAAAAATCGATATTTTGGGGTCCCAGAAGCGATCTGTACATGCCTACTCCGTGTTAGAGTATTTTCAATATACAGGCCCAAAACATACTGAAAATCGATCTTTTAGGTGCCCAAAAGTCGATATGTGCATGCATCTTCTGTACCCGTTTATATCTCAAATTCAGGCTCAAAACACCCGAAAATTCGATATTTTGGGGTCCCAGAAATGATCTGTACATGCCTACTTAGTGCTAGAATATTTTCGAAATATAGGCCCAAAAAATGCTAAAAATCGATATTTTAGGTGCCCAAAGTAGATATCTCAAATTCAGGCCGAAAACACCCGAAAATTCGATATTTTGGGGTCCCAGAAGTGAACTGTACATGCCTACTCCGTGTTAGAGTATTTTCAAAATACAGGCCCAAAACATTCTGAAAATCGATCTTTTAGGTGCTCAAAAGTCGATATGTGCATGCATCTTCTGTACCCGTTTATATCTCAAATTCAGGCTCCAAACACCCGAAAATTCGATATTTTGGGATCCCAAAAGCGATCTGTACATGCCTACTCAGTGCTATAATTTTTTCAAAATATAGGCTCAAAACATGCTAAAAATCGATATTTTAAGTGCCCAAAAGTCGATATGTGCATGCATCTTATGTACCCGTTTATATATCAAATTCAGGCTCAAAACACCCGAAAATTCGATATTTTGGGGTCCCAGAAGCGATCTGTACATGCTTACTCAGTGCTAGAATTTTTTCAATATATAGGCTCAAAACATGCTAAAAATCGATATTTTAAGTGTCCAAAGTCGATATGTGCATGCATCTTATGTACCCGTTTATATATCAAATTCAGGCTCAAAACACCCGAAAATTCGATATTTTGGGGTCCCAGAAGCGATTTGTACTTGCCTACTCCGTGTTAGAGTATTTTCAAAATTCAGGCCCAAAACAAGCTGAAAATCAATATTTTAGGTGCCCAAAGTCAATATGTGCATGCATCTTCTGTACCCGTTTATATCTCAAATTCAGGCTCAAAACACCCGAAAATTCGATATTTTGGGGTCCCAGAAGTGATCTGTACATGCTTACTCAGTGCTAGAATATTTTCAAAATATAGGCCCAAAACATGCTAAAAATCGATATTTTAGGTGCCCAAAGACGATATCTCAAATTTAGGCCCAAAACACCCAAAAAATCGATATTTTGGGGTCCCAGAAGCGATCTGTACATGCCTACTCCGTGTTAGAGTATTTTCAATATACAGGCCCAAAACATACTGAAAATCGATCTTTTAGGAGCCCAAAAGTCGATATGTGCATGCATCTTCTGTACCCGTTTATATCTCAAATTCAGGCTCAAAACACGCGAAAATTCTATATTTTTGGGTCCCATAAGCGATTTGTACATGCCTACTCAGTGCTAGATTTTTTTCAAAATATGGGCTCAAAACATGCTCAAAATCGATATTTTAAGTGTCCAAAGTCGATATGTGCATGCATCATCTGTACCCGTTTATATCTCAAATTCAGGCTCAAAACACCCGAAAATTCGATATTTTGGGGTTCCAGAAATGATCTGTACATGCCTACTTAGTGCTAGAATATTTTCGAAATATAGGCACAAAAAATGCTAAAAATCGATATTTTAGGTGCCCAAAGTCGATATCTCAAATTCAGGCCGAAAACACCCGAAAATTCTATATTTTGGGGTCCCAGAAGCGAACTGTACATGCCTACTCCGTTTTAGAGTATTTTCAAAATACAGGCCCAAAACATACTGAAAATCGATCTTTTAGGTGCTCCAAAGTCGATATGTGCATGCATCTTCTGTAACCGTTTATATCTCAAATTCAGGCTCAAAACACACGAAAATTCGATATTTTTGGGATCAAAGAAGCGATCTGTACATGTCTACCTAGTGCAAGAATTTTTTCAAAATATAGGCTGAAAACATGCTCAAAATCGATATTTTATGAGTCCAAAGTCGATATGTGCATGCATCATCTGTACCCGTTTATATCTCAAATTCAGGCTGAAAACACCCGAAAATTCGATATTTTGGGGTCCCAGAAATGATCTGTACATGCCTACTTAGTGCTAGAATATTTTCGAAATATAGTCCCAAAAAATGCTAAAAATCGATATTTTAGGTGCCCAAAGTAGATATCTCAAATTCAATCCGAAAACACCCGAAAATTCGATATTTTGGGGTCCCAGAAGCGAACTGTACATGCCTACTCCGAGTTAGAGTATTTTCAAAATACAGGCCCAAAACATACTGAAAATCGATCTTTTAGGTGCTCAAAAGTCGATATGTGCATGCATCTTCTGTACCCGTTTATATCTCAAATTCAGGCTCAAAACACCCGAAAATTCAATATTTTGGGATCCCAAAAGCGATCTGTACATGCCTACTCAGTGCTAGAATTTTTTCAAAATATAGGCTCAAAACATGCTAAAAATCGATATTTTAAGTGCCCAAAAGTCGATATGTGCATGCATCTTATGTACCCGTTTATATATCAAATTCAGGCTCAAAACACCCGAAAATTCGATATTTTGGGGTCCCAGAAGCGATCTGTACATGCTTACTCAGTGCTAGAATTTTTTCAAAATATAGGCTCAAAACATGCTAAAAATCGATATTTTAAGTGTCCAAAGTCGATATGTGCATGCATCTTATGTACCCGTTTATATATCAAATTCAGGCTCAAAACACCCGAAAATTCGATATTTTGGGGTCCCAGAAGCGATTTGTACTTGCCTACTCCGTGTTAGAGTATTTTCAAAATTCAGGCCCAAAACAAGCTGAAAATCGATATTTTAGGTGCCCAAAGTCAATATGTGCATGCATCTTCTGTACCCGTTTATATCTCAAATTCAGGCTCAAAACACCCGAAAATTCGATATTTTGGGGTCCCAGAAGCTATCTGTACATGCTTACTCAGTGCTAGAATATTTTCAAAATATAGGCCCAAAACATGCTAAAAATCGATATTTTAGGTGCCCAAAGTCGATATCTCAAATTTAGGCCCAAAACACCCAAAAAATCGATATTTTGGGGTCCCAGAAGCGATCTGTACATGCCTACTCCGTGTTAGAGTATTTTCAATATACAGGCCCAAAACATACTGAAAATCGATCTTTTAGGTGCTCAAAAGTCGATATGTGCATGCATCTTCTGTACCCGTTTATATCTCAAATTCAGGCTCAAAACACCCGAAAATTCGATATTTTTGGGTCCCATAAGCGATTTGTACATGCCTACTCAGTGCTAGAATTTTTTCAAAATATGGGCTCAAAACATGCTCAAAATCGATATTTTAAGTGTCCAAAGTCGATATGTGCATGCATCATCTGTACCCGTTTATATCTCAAATTCAGGCTGAAAACACCCGAAAATTCGATATTTTGGGGTTCCAGAAATGATCTGTACATGCCTACTTAGTGCTAGAATATTTTCGAAATATAGGCACAAAAAATGCTAGAAATCGATATTTTAGGTGCCCAAAGTCGATATCTCAAATTCAGGCCAAAAACACCCGAAAATTCGATATTTTGGGGTCCCAGAAGCGAACTGTACATGCCTACTCCGTGTTAGAGTATTTTCAAAATACAGGCCCAAAACATACTGAAAATCGATCTTTTAGGTGCTCAAAAGTCGATATGTGCATGCATCTTCTGTAACCGTTTATATCTCAAATTCAGGCTCAAAACACACGAAAATTCGATATTTTTGGGATCCCAGAAGCGATCTGTACATGCCTACTCAGTGCTAGAATTTTTTCAAAATATAGGCTCAAAACATGCTCAAAATCGATATTTTAAGAGTCCAAAGTCGATATGTGCATGCATCATCTGTACCCGTTTATATCTCAAATTCAGGCTCAAAACACCCGAAAATTCGATATTTTGGGGTCCTAGAAATGATCTGTACATGCCCACTTAGTGCAAGAATATTTTCGAAATATAGGTTTCAAAACATCCTCAAAATCGATATTTTAAGAGTCCAAAGTCGATATGTGCATGCATCATCTGTACCCGTTTATATATCTCAAATTCAGGCTCAAAACACCCGAAAATTCGATATTTTGGGGTTCCAGAAGCGATCTGTTCATGCTTACTCAGTGCTAGAATATTTTCAAAATATAGGCCCAAAACATGCTAAAAATCGATATTTTAGGTGCCCAAAGTCGATATCTCAAATTCAGGCCCAAAACACCCGAAAATTCGATATTTTGGGGTCCCAGAAGCGATCTGTACATGCCTACTCCGTGTTAGAGTATTTTTAATATACAGGCCCAAAACATACTGAAAATCGATCTTTTAGGTGCCCAAAAGTCGATATGTGCATGCATCTTCTGTACCCGTTTATATCTCAAATTCAGGCTCAAAACACCCGAAAATTCGATATTTTGGGATCCCAGAAGCGATCTGTCCATGCCTACTCAGTGCTAGAATTTTTTCAAAATATAGGCTCAAAACATGCTCAAAATCGATATTTTAAGTGTCCAAAGTCGATATGTGCATGCATCATCTGTACCCGTTTATATCTCAAATTCAGTCTCAAAACACCCGAAAATTCGATATTTTGGGGTCCCAGAAATGATCTGTACATGCCTACTTAGTGCTAGAATATTTTCGAAATATAGGCCCAAAACATGCTAAAAATCGATATTTTAGGTGCCCAAAGTCGATATCTCAAATTCAGGCCCAAAAGACCCGAAAATTCGATATTTTGGGGTCCAAGAAGCGAACTGTACATGCTTACTCCGTGTTAGAGTATTTTCAAAATACATGCCCAAAACATATTGAAAATCGGTCTTTTAGGTGCCCAAAAGTCGATATGTGCATGCATCTTCTGTACCCGTTTATATCTCAAATTCAGGCTCAAAACACCCGAAAATTCGATATTTTTGGGTCCCAGAAGCGATCTGTACATGCTTACTCAGTACTAGAATTTTTTCAAAATATTGGCTCAAAACATGCTAAAAATCGATATTTTAAGTGTCCAAAGTCGATATGTGCATGCATCTTATGTACCCGTTTATATATCAAATTCAGGCTCAAAACACCCGAAAATTCGATATTTTGGGGTCCCAGAAGCGATCTGTACTTGCCTACTCCGTGTTAGAGTATTTTAAAAATTCAGGCCCAAAACAAGCTGAAAATCGATATTTTAGGTGCCCAAAGTCAATATGTTCATGCATCTTCTGTACCCGTTTATATCTCAAATTCAGGCTCAAAACACCCGAAAATTCGATATTTTGGGGTCCCAGAAGCGATCTGTAAATGCTTACTCAGTGCTAGAATATTTTCAAAATATAGGCCCAAAACATGCTAAAAATCGATATTTTAGGTGCCCAAAGTCGATATCTCAAATTCAGGCCGAAAACACCCGAAAATTCGATATTTGTGGGTCCCAGAAGCGAACTGTACATGCCTACTCCGTGTTAGAGTATTTTCAAAATACAGGCCCAAAACATACTGAAAATCGATCTTTTAGGTGCTCAAAAGTCGATATGTGCATGCATCTTCTGTACCCGTTTATATCTCAAATTCAGGCTCCAAACACCCGAAAATTAAATATTTTGGGATCCCAGAAGCTATCTGTCCATGCCTACTCAGTGCTAGAATTTTTTCAAAATATAGGCTCAAAACATGCTAAAAATCGATATTTTAAGTGCCCAAAAGTCGATATGTGCATGCATCTTATGTACCCGTTTATATATCAAATTCAGGCTCAAAACACCCGAAAATTCGATATTTTGGGGTCCCAGAAGCGATCTGTACATGCTTACTCAGTGCTAGAATTTTTTCAAAATATAGGCTCAAAACATGCTAAAAATCGATATTTTAAGTGTCCAAAGTCGATATGTGCATGCATCTTATGTACCCGTTTATATATCAAATTCAGGCTCAAAACACCCGAAAATTCGATATTTTGGGGTCCCAGAAGCGATCTGTACTTGCCTATTCCGTGTTAGAGTATTTTCAAAATTCAGGCCCAAAACAAGCTGAAAATCGATATTTTAGGTGCCCAATGTCAATATGAGCATGCATCTTCTGTACCCGTTTATATCTCAAATTCAGGCTTAAAACACCCGAAAATTCGATATTTTGGGGTCCCAGAAGCGATCTGTACATGCTTACTCAGTGATAGAATATTTTCAAAATATAGGCCCAAAACATGCTAAAAATCGATATTTTAGGTGCCCAAAGTCGATATCTCAAATTTAGGCCCAAAACACCCAAAAAAATCGATATTTTGGGGTCCCAGAAGCGATCTGTACATGCCTACTCCGTGTTAGAGTATTTTCAATATACAGGCCCAAAACATACTGAAAATCGATCTTTTAGGTGCCCAAAAGTCGATATGTGCATGCATCTTCTGTACCCGTTTATATCTCAAATTCAGGCTCAAAACACCCGAAAATTCGATATTTTTGGGTCCCATAAGCGAATTGTACATTCCTACTCAGTGCTAGAATTTTTTCAAAATATAGGCTCAAAACATGCTCAAAATCGATATTTTAATTGTCCAAAGTCGATATGTGCATGCATCATCTGTACCCGTTTATATCTCAAATTCAGGCTGAAAACACCCGAAAATTCGATATTTTGGGGTCCCAGAAATGATCTGTACATGCCTACTCAGTGCTAGAATTTTTTCAAAATATAGGCTCAAAACATGCTCAAAATCGATATTTTAAGAGTCCAAAGTCGATATGTGCATGCATCATCTGTACTCGTTTATATCTCAAATTCAGTCTCAAAACACCCGAAAATTCGATATTTTGGGGTCCCAGAAATGATCTGTACATGCCTACTTAGTGCTAGAATATTTTCGAAATATAGGCCCAAAACATGCTAAAAATCGATATTTTAGGTGCCCAAAGTCGATATCTCAAATTCAGGCCCAAAACACCCGAAAATTCGATATTTTGGGGTCCCAGAAGTGAACTGTACATGCCTACTCCGTGTTAGAGTATTTTCAAAATACAGGCCCAAAACATACTGAAAATCGGTCTTTTAGGTGCCCAAAAGTCGATATGTGCATGCATCTTCTGTACCCGTTTATATCTCAAATTCAGGCTCAAAACACCCGAAAATTCGATATTTTTGGGTCCCAGAAGCGATCTGTACATGCTTACTCAGTACTAGAATGTTTTCAAAATATAGGCTCAAAACATGCTAAAAATCGATATTTTAAGTGTCCAAAGTCGATATGTGCATGCATCTTATGTACCCGTTTATATATCAAATTCAGGCTCAAAACACCCGAAAATTCGATATTTTGGGGTCCCAGAAGCGATCTGTACTTGCTTACTCCGTGTTAGAGTATTTTCAAAATTCAGGCCCAAAACAAGCTGAAAATCGATATTTTAGGTGCCCAAAGTCAATATGTTCATGCATCTTCTGTACCCGTTTATATCTCAAATTCAGGCTCAAAACACCCGAAAATTCGATATTTTGGGGTCCCAGAAGCGATCTGTAAATGCTTACTCAGTGCTAGAATATTTTCTAAATATAGGCCCAAAACATGCTAAAAATCGATATTTTAGGTGCCCAAAGTCGATATTTCAAATTCAGGCCGAAAACACCCGAAAATTCGATATTTGTGGGTCCCAGAAGCGAACTGTACATGCCTACTCCGTGTTAGAGTATTTTCAAAATACAGGCCCAAAACCTACTGAAAATCGATCTTTTAGGTGCTCAAAAGTCGATATGTGCATGCATCTTCTGTACCCGTTTATATCTCAAATTCAGGTTCCAAACACCCGAAAATTCGATATTTTGGGATCCCAGAAGCGATCTGTCCATGCCTACTCAGTGCTAGAATTTTTTCAAAATATAGGCTCAAAACATGCTCAAAATCGATATTTTAAGAGTCCAATGTCGATATGTGCATGCATCATCTGTACCCGTTTATATCTCAAATTCAGTCTCAAAACACCCGAAAATTCGATATTTTGGGGTCCCAGAAATGATCTGTACATGCCTACTTAGTGCTAGAATATTTTCGAAATATAGGCCCATAACATGCTAAAAATCGATATTTTAGGTGCCCAAAGTCGATATCTCAAATTCAGGCCCAAAACACCCGAAAATTCGATATTTTGGGGTCCCAGAAGCGAACTGTACATGCCTACTCCGTGTTAGAGTATTTTCAAAATACAGGCCCAAAACATACTGAAAATCGGTCTTTTAGGTGCCCAAAAGTCGATATGTGCATGCATCTTCTGTACCCGTTTATATCTCAAATTCAGGCTCAAAACACCCGAAAATTCGATATTTTTGGGTCCCAGAAGTGATCTGTACATGCTTACTCAGTACTAGAATTTTTTCAAAATATAGGCTCAAAACATGCTAAAAATCGATATTTTAAGTGTCCAAAGTCGATATGTGCATGCATCTTATGTACCCGTTTATATATCAAATTCAGGCTCAAAACACCCGAAAATTCGATATTTTGGGGTCCCAGAAGCGATCTGTACTTGCCTACTCCGTGTTAGAGTATTTTCAAAATTCAGGCCCAAAACAAGCTGAAAATCGATATTTTAGGTTCCCAAAGTCAATATGTTCATGCATCTTCTGTACCTGTTTATATCTCAAATTCAGGCTCAAAACACCCGAAAATTCGATATTTTGGGGTCCCAGAAGCAATCTGTAAATGCTTACTCAGTGCTAGAATATTTTCAAAATATAGGCCCAAAACATGCTAAAAATCGATATTTTAGGTGCCCAAAGTCGATATCTCAAATTCAGGCCGAAAACACCCGAAAATTCGATATTTGTGGGTCCCAGAAGCAAACTGTACATGCCTACTCCGTGTTAGAGTATTTTCAAAATACAGGCCCAAAACATACTGAAAATCGATCTTTTAGGTGCTCAAAAGTCGATATGTGCATGCATCTTCTGTACCCGTTTATATCTAAAATTCAGGCTCCAAACACCCGAAAATTAAATATTTTGGGATCCCAGAAGCGATCTGTCCATGCCTACTCAGTGCTAGAATTTTTTCAAAATATAGGCTCAAAACATGCTAAAAATCGATATTTTAAGTGCCCAAAAGTCGATATGTGCATGCATCTTATGTACCCGTTTATATATCAAATTCAGGCTCAAAACACCCGAAAATTCGATATTTTGGGGTCCCAGAAGCGATCTGTACATGCTTACGCAGTGCTAGAATTTTTTCAAAATATAGGCTCAAAACATGCTAAAAATCGATATTTTAAGTGTCCAAAGTCGATATGTGCATGCATCTTATGTACCCGTTTATATATCAAATTCAGGCTCAAAACACCCGAAAATTCGATATTTTGGGGTCCCAGAAGCGATCTGTACTTGCCTACTCCGTGTTAGAGTATTTTCAAAATTCAGGCCCAAAACAAGCTGAAAATCGATATTTTAGGTGCCCAATGTCAATATGTGCATGCATCTTCTGTACCCGTTTATATCTCAAATTCAGGCTCAAAACACCCGAAAATTCGATATTTTGGGGTCCCAGAAGCGATCTGTACATGATTACTCAGTGATAGAATTTTTTCAAAATATAGGCCCAAAACATGCTAAAAATCGATATTTTAGGTGCCCAAAGTCGATATCTCAAATTTAGGCCCAAAACACCCAAAAAATCGATATTTTGGGGTCCCAGAAGCGATCTGTACATGCCTACTCCGTGTTAGAGTATTTTCAATATACAGGCCCAAAACATACTGAAAATCGATCTTTTAGGTGCCCAAAAGTCGATATGTGCATGCATCTTCTGTACCCGTTTATATCTCAAATTCAGGCTCAAAACACCCGAAAATTCGATATTTTTGGGTCCCATAAGCGATTTGTACATTCCTACTCAGTGCTAGAATTTTTTCAAATAATAGGCTCAAAACATGCTCAAAATCGATATTTTAATTGTCCAAAGTCGATATGTGCATGCATCATCTGTACCCGTTTATATCTCAAATTCAGGCTCAAAACACCCGAAAATTCGATATTTTGGAGTCCCAGAAATGATCTGTACATGCCTACTCAGTGCTAGAATTTTTTCAAAATATAGGCTCAAAACATGCTCAAAATCGATATTTTAAGAGTCCAAAGTCGATATGTGCATGCATCATCTGTACTCGTTTATATCTCAAATTCAGTCTCAAAACACCCGAAAATTCGATATTTTGGGATCCCAGAAGCGATCTGTCCATGCCTACTCAGTGCTAGAATTTTTTCAAAATATAGGCTCAAAACATGCTCAAAATCGATATTTTAAGAGTCCAATGTCGATATGTGCATGCATCATCTGTACCCGTTTATATCTCAAATTCAGTCTCAAAACACCCGAAAATTCGATATTTTGGGGTCCCAGAAATGATCTGTACATGCCTACTTAGTGCTAGAATATTTTCGAAATATAGGCCCAAAACATGCTAAAAATCGATATTTTAGGTGCCCAAAGTCGATATCTCAAATTCAGGCCCAAAACACCCGAAAATTCGATATTTTGGGGTCCCAGAAGCGAACTGTACATGCCTACTCCGTGTTAGAGTATTTTCAAAATACAGGCCCAAAACATACTGAAAATCGGTCTTTTAGGTGCCCAAAAGTCGATATGTGCATGCATCTTCTGTACCCGTTTATATCTCAAATTCAGGCTCAAAACACCCGAAAATTCGATATTTTTGGGTCCCAGAAGTGATCTGTACATGCTTACTCAGTACTAGAATTTTTTCAAAATATAGGCTCAAAACATGCTAAAAATCGATATTTTAAGTGTCCAAAGTCGATATGTGCATGCATCTTATGTACCCGTTTATATATCAAATTCAGGCTCAAAACACCCGAAAATTCGATATTTTGGGGTCCCAGAAGCGATCTGTACTTGCCTACTCCGTGTTAGAGTATTTTCAAAATTCAGGCCCAAAACAAGCTGAAAATCGATATTTTAGGTTCCCAAAGTCAATATGTTCATGCATCTTATGTACCCGTTTATATATCAAATTCAGGCTCAAAACACCCGAAAATTCGATATTTTGGGGTCCCAGAAGCGAACTGTACATGCCTACTCCGTGTTAGAGTATTTTCAAAATACAGGCCCAAAACATACTGAAAATCGATCTTTTAGGTGCTCAAAAGTCGATATGTGCATGCATCTTCTGTACCCGTTTATATCTAAAATTCAGGCTCCAAACACCCGAAAATTAAATATTTTGGGATCCCAGAAGCGATCTGTCCATGCCTACTCAGTGCTAGAATTTTTTCAAAATATAGGCTCAAAACATGCTAAAAATCGATATTTTAAGTGCCCAAAAGTCGATATGTGCATGCATCTTATGTACCCGTTTATATATCAAATTCAGGCTCAAAACACCCGAAAATTCGATATTTTGGGGTCCCAGAAGCGATCTGTACATGCTTACTCAGTGCTAGAATTTTTTCAAAATATAGGCTCAAAACATGCTAAAAATCGATATTTTAAGTGTCCAAAGTCGATATGTGCATGCATCTTATGTACCCGTTTATATATCAAATTCAGGCTCAAAACACCCGAAAATTCGATATTTTGGGGTCCCAGAAGCGATCTGTACTTGCCTACTCCGTGTTAGAGTATTTTCAAAATTCAGGCCCAAAACAAGCTGAAAATCGATATTTTAGGTGCCCAATGTCAATATGTGCATGCATCTTCTGTACCCGTTTATATCTCAAATTCAGGCTCAAAACACCCGAAAATTCGATATTTTGGGGTCCCAGAAGCGATCTGTACATGCTTACTCAGTGATAGAATATTTTCAAAATATAGGCCCAAAACATGCTCAAAATCGATATTTTAGGTGCCCAAAGTCGATATCTCAAATTTAGGCCCAAAACACCCAAAAAATCGATATTTTGGGGTCCCAGAAGCGATCTGTACATGCCTACTCCGTGTTAGAGTATTTTCAATATACAGGCCCAAAACATACTGAAAATCGATCTTTTAGGTGCCCAAAAGTCGATATGTGCATGCATCTTCTGTACCCGTTTATATCTCAAATTCAGGCTCAAAACACCCGAAAATTCGATATTTTTGGGTCCCATAAGCGATTTGTACATTCCTACTCAGTGCTAGAATTTTTTCAAATAATAGGCTCAAAACATGCTCAAAATCGATATTTTAATTGTCCAAAGTCGATATGTGCATGCATCATCTGTACCCGTTTATATCTCAAATTCAGGCTGAAAACACCCGAAAATTCGATATTTTGGAGTCCCAGAAATGATCTGTACATGCCTACTCAGTGCTAGAATTTTTTCAAAATATAGGCTCAAAACATGCTCAAAATCGATATTTTAAGAGTCCAAAGTCGATATGTGCATGCATCATCTGTACTCGTTTATATCTCAAATTCAGTCTCAAAACACCCGAAAATTCGATATTTTGGGGTCCCAGAAATGATCTGTACATGCCTACTTAGTGCTAGAATATTTTCGAAATATAGGCCCAAAACATGCTAAAAATCGATATTTTAGTTGCCCAAAGTCGATATCTCAAATTCAGGCCCAAAACAACCGAAAATTCGATATTTTGGGGTCCCAGAAGCGAACTGTACATGCCTACTCCGTGTTAGAGTATTTTCAAAATACAGGACCAAAACATACTGAAAATCGGTCTTTTAGGTGCCCAAAAGTCGATATGTGCATGCATCTTCTGTACCCGTTTATATCTCAAATTCAGGCTCAAAACACCCGAAAATTCGATATTTTTGGGTCCCAGAAGCGATCTGTACATGCTTACTCAGTACTAGAATGTTTTCAAAATATAGGCTCAAAACATGCTAAAAATCGATATTTTAAGTGTCCAAAGTCGATATGTGCATGCATCTTATGTACCCGTTTATATATCAAATTCAGGCTCAAAACCCCCGAAAATTCGATATTTTGGGGTCCCAGAAGCGATCTGTACTTGCCTACTCCGTGTTAGAGTATTTTCAAAATTCAGGCCCAAAACAAGCTGAAAATCGATATTTTAGGTGCCCAAAGTCAATATGTTCATGCATCTTCTGTACCCGTTTATATCTCAAATTCAGGCTCAAAACACCCGAAAATTCGATATTTTGGGGTTCCAGAAGCGATCTGTAAATGCTTACTCAGTGCTAGAATATTTTCAAAATATAGGCCCAAAACATGCTAAAAATCGATATTTTAGGTGCCCAAAGTCGATATCTCAAATTCAGGCCGAAAACACCCGAAAATTCGATATTTGTGGGTCCCAGAAGCGAACTGTACATGCCTACTCCGTGTTAGAGTATTTTCAAAATACAGGCCCAAAACATACTGAAAATCGATCTTTTAGGTGCTCAAAAGTCGATATGTGCATGCATCTTCTGTAACCGTTTATATCTCAAATTCAGGCTCAAAACACACGAAAATTCGATATTTTTGGGATCCCAGAAGCGATCTGTACATGCCTACTCAGTGCTAGAATTTTTTCAAAATATAGGCTCAAAACATGCTCAAAATCGATATTTTAAGAGTCCAAAGTCGATATGTGCATGCATCATCTGTACCCGTTTATATCTCAAATTCAGGCTCAAAACACCCGAAAATTCGATATTTTGGGGTCCTAGAAATGATCTGTACATGCCCACTTAGTGCAAGAATATTTTCGAAATATAGGATCAAAACATCCTCAAAATCGATATTTTAAGAGTCCAAAGTCGATATGTGCATGCATCATCTGTACCCGTTTATATATCTCAAATTCAGGCTCAAAACACCCGAAAATTCGATATTTTGGGGTTCCAGAAGCGATCTGTTCATGCTTACTCAGTGCTAGAATATTTTCAAAATATAGGCCCAAAACATGCTAAAAATCGATATTTTAGGTGCCCAAAGTCGATATCTCAAATTCAGGCCCAAAACACCCGAAAATTCGATATTTTGGGGTCCCAGAAGCGATCTGTACATGCCTACTCCGTGTTAGAGTATTTTTAATATACAGGCCCAAAACATACTGAAAATCGATCTTTTAGGTGCCCAAAAGTCGATATGTGCATGCATCTTCTGTACCCGTTTATATCTCAAATTCAGGCTCAAAACACCCGAAAATTCGATATTTTTGGGTCCCATAAGCGATTTGTACATGCCTACTCAGTGCTAGAATTTTTTCAAAATATAGGCTCAAAACATGCTCAAAATCGATATTTTAAGTGTCCAAAGTCGATATGTGCATGCATCATCTGTACCCGTTTATATCTCAAATTCAGGCTGAAAACACCCGAAAATTCGATATTTTGGGGTCCCAGAAATGATCTGTACATGCCTACTTAGTGCTAGAATATTTTCGAAATATAGGCCCAAAAAATGCTAAAAATCGATATTTTAGGTGCCCAAAGTAGATATCTCAAATTCAGGCCGAAAACACCCGAAAATTCGATATTTTGGGGTCCCAGAAGCGAACTGTACATGCCTACTCCGTGTTAGAGTATTTTCAAAATACAGGCCCAAAACATACTGAAAATCGGTCTTTTAGGTGCCCAAAAGTCGATATGTGCATGCATCTTCTGTACCCGTTTATATCTCAAATTCAGGCTCAAAACACCCGAAAATTCGATATTTTTGGGTCCCAGAAGTGATCTGTACATGCTTACTCAGTACTAGAATTTTTTCAAAATATAGGCTCAAAACATGCTAAAAATCGATATTTTAAGTGTCCAAAGTCGATATGTGCATGCATCTTATGTACCCGTTTATATATCAAATTCAGGCTCAAAACACCCGAAAATTCGATATTTTGGGGTCCCAGAAGCGATCTGTACTTGCCTACTCCGTGTTAGAGTATTTTCAAAATTCAGGCCCAAAACAAGCTGAAAATCGATATTTTAGGTTCCCAAAGTCAATATGTTCATGCATCTTCTGTACCCGTTTATATCTCAAATTCAGGCTCAAAACACCCGAAAATTCGATATTTTGGGGTCCCAGAAGCAATCTGTAAATGCTTACTCAGTGCTAGAATATTTTCAAAATATAGGCCCAAAACATGCTAAAAATCGATATTTTAGGTGCCCAAAGTCGATATCTCAAATTCAGGCCGAAAACACCCGAAAATTCGATATTTGTGGGTCCCAGAAGCGAACTGTACATGCCTACTCCGTGTTAGAGTATTTTCAAAATACAGGCCCAAAACATACTGAAAATCGATCTTTTAGGTGCTCAAAAGTCGATATGTGCATGCATCTTCTGTACCCGTTTATATCTAAAATTCAGGCTCCAAACACCCGAAAATTAAATATTTTGGGATCCCAGAAGCGATCTGTCCATGCCTACTCAGTGCTAGAATTTTTTCAAAATATAGGCTCAAAACATGCTAAAAATCGATATTTTAAGTGCCCAAAAGTCGATATGTGCATGCATCTTATGTACCCGTTTATATATCAAATTCAGGCTCAAAACACCCGAAAATTCGATATTTTGGGGTCCCAGAAGCGATCTGTACATGCTTACTCAGTGCTAGAATTTTTTCAAAATATAGGCTCAAAACATGCTAAAAATCGATATTTTAAGTGTCCAAAGTCGATATGTGCATGCATCTTATGTACCCGTTTATATATCAAATTCAGGCTCAAAACACCCGAAAATTCGATATTTTGGGGTCCCAGAAGCGATCTGTACTTGCCTACTCCGTGTTAGAGTATTTTCAAAATTCAGGCCCAAAACAAGCTGAAAATCGATATTTTAGGTGCCCAATGTCAATATGTGCATGCATCTTCTGTACCCGTTTATATCTCAAATTCAGGCTCAAAACACCCGAAAATTCGATATTTTGGGGTCCCAGAAGCGATCTGTACATGCTTACTCAGTGATAGAATATTTTCAAAATATAGGCCCAAAACATGCTCAAAATCGATATTTTAGGTGCCCAAAGTCGATATCTCAAATTTAGGCCCAAAACACCCAAAAAATCGATATTTTGGGGTCCCAGAAGCGATCTGTACATGCCTACTCCGTGTTAGAGTATTTTCAATATACAGGCCCAAAACATACTGAAAATCGATCTTTTAGGTGCCCAAAAGTCGATATGTGCATGCATCTTCTGTACCCGTTTATATCTCAAATTCAGGCTCAAAACACCCGAAAATTCGATATTTTTGGGTCCCATAAGCGATTTGTACATTCCTACTCAGTGCTAGAATTTTTTCAAATAATAGGCTCAAAACATGCTCAAAATCGATATTTTAATTGTCCAAAGTCGATATGTGCATGCATCATCTGTACCCGTTTATATCTCAAATTCAGGCTGAAAACACCCGAAAATTCGATATTTTGGAGTCCCAGAAATGATCTGTACATGCCTACTCAGTGCTAGAATTTTTTCAAAATATAGGCTCAAAACATGCTCAAAATCGATATTTTAAGAGTCCAAAGTCGATATGTGCATGCATCATCTGTACTCGTTTATATCTCAAATTCAGTCTCAAAACACCCGAAAATTCGATATTTTGGGGTCCCAGAAATGATCTGTACATGCCTACTTAGTGCTAGAATATTTTCGAAATATAGGCCCAAAACATGCTAAAAATCGATATTTTAGTTGCCCAAAGTCGATATCTCAAATTCAGGCCCAAAACAACCGAAAATTCGATATTTTGGGGTCCCAGAAGCGAACTGTACATGCCTACTCCGTGTTAGAGTATTTTCAAAATACAGGACCAAAACATACTGAAAATCGGTCTTTTAGGTGCCCAAAAGTCGATATGTGCATGCATCTTCTGTACCCGTTTATATCTCAAATTCAGGCTCAAAACACCCGAAAATTCGATATTTTTGGGTCCCAGAAGCGATCTGTACATGCTTACTCAGTACTAGAATGTTTTCAAAATATAGGCTCAAAACATGCTAAAAATCGATATTTTAAGTGTCCAAAGTCGATATGTGCATGCATCTTATGTACCCGTTTATATATCAAATTCAGGCTCAAAACCCCCGAAAATTCGATATTTTGGGGTCCCAGAAGCGATCTGTACTTGCCTACTCCGTGTTAGAGTATTTTCAAAATTCAGGCCCAAAACAAGCTGAAAATCGATATTTTAGGTGCCCAAAGTCAATATGTTCATGCATCTTCTGTACCCGTTTATATCTCAAATTCAGGCTCAAAACACCCGAAAATTCGATATTTTGGGGTTCCAGAAGCGATCTGTAAATGCTTACTCAGTGCTAGAATATTTTCAAAATATAGGCCCAAAACATGCTAAAAATCGATATTTTAGGTGCCCAAAGTCGATATCTCAAATTCAGGCCGAAAACACCCGAAAATTCGATATTTGTGGGTCCCAGAAGCGAACTGTACATGCCTACTCCGTGTTAGAGTATTTTCAAAATACAGGCCCAAAACATACTGAAAATCGATCTTTTAGGTGCTCAAAAGTCGATATGTGCATGCATCTTCTGTAACCGTTTATATCTCAAATTCAGGCTCAAAACACACGAAAATTCGATATTTTTGGGATCCCAGAAGCGATCTGTACATGCCTACTCAGTGCTAGAATTTTTTCAAAATATAGGCTCAAAACATGCTCAAAATCGATATTTTAAGAGTCCAAAGTCGATATGTGCATGCATCATCTGTACCCGTTTATATCTCAAATTCAGGCTCAAAACACCCGAAAATTCGATATTTTGGGGTCCTAGAAATGATCTGTACATGCCCACTTAGTGCAAGAATATTTTCGAAATATAGGATCAAAACATCCTCAAAATCGATATTTTAAGAGTCCAAAGTCGATATGTGCATGCATCATCTGTACCCGTTTATATATCTCAAATTCAGGCTCAAAACACCCGAAAATTCGATATTTTGGGGTTCCAGAAGCGATCTGTTCATGCTTACTCAGTGCTAGAATATTTTCAAAATATAGGCCCAAAACATGCTAAAAATCGATATTTTAGGTGCCCAAAGTCGATATCTCAAATTCAGGCCCAAAACACCCGAAAATTCGATATTTTGGGGTCCCAGAAGCGATCTGTACATGCCTACTCCGTGTTAGAGTATTTTTAATATACAGGCCCAAAACATACTGAAAATCGATCTTTTAGGTGCCCAAAAGTCGATATGTGCATGCATCTTCTGTACCCGTTTATATCTCAAATTCAGGCTCAAAACACCCGAAAATTCGATATTTTTGGGTCCCATAAGCGATTTGTACATGCCTACTCAGTGCTAGAATTTTTTCAAAATATAGGCTCAAAACATGCTCAAAATCGATATTTTAAGTGTCCAAAGTCGATATGTGCATGCATCATCTGTACCCGTTTATATCTCAAATTCAGGCTGAAAACACCCGAAAATTCGATATTTTGGGGTCCCAGAAATGATCTGTACATGCCTACTTAGTGCTAGAATATTTTCGAAATATAGGCCCAAAAAATGCTAAAAATCGATATTTTAGGTGCCCAAAGTAGATATCTCAAATTCAGGCCGAAAACACCCGAAAATTCGATATTTTGGGGTCCCAGAAGCGAACTGTACATGCCTACTCCGTGTTAGAGTATTTTCAAAATACAGGCCCAAAACATACTGAAAATCGATCTTTTAGGTGCTCAAAAGTCGATATGTGCATGCATCTTCTGTACCCGTTTATATCTCAAATTCAGGCTCCAAACACCCGAAAATTCGATATTTTTGGGTCCCAGAAGCGATCTGTACATGCTTACTCAGTACTAGAATGTTTTCAAAAAAAAGGCTCAAAACATGCTAAAAATCGATATTTTAAGTGTCCAAAGTCGATATGTGCATGCATCTTCTGTACCCGTTTATATCTCAAATTCAGGCTCAAAACACCCGAAAATTCGATATTTTGGGGTCCCAGAAGCGATCTGTAAATGCTTACTCAGTGCTAGAATATTTTCAAAATATAGGCCCAAAACATGCTAAAAATCGATATTTTAGGTGCCCAAAGTCGATATTTCAAATTCAGGCCGAAAACACCCGAAAATTCGATATTTGTGGGTCCCAGAAGCGAACTGTACATGCCTACTCCGTGTTAGAGTATTTTCAAAATACAGGCCCAAAACATACTGATAATCGATCTTTTAGGTGCTCAAAAGTCGATATGTGCATGCATCTTCTGTACCCGTTTATATCTCAAATTCAGGCTCAAAACACCCGAAAATTCGATATTTTGGGATCCCAGAAGCGATCTGTCCATGCCTACTCAGTGCTAGAATTTTTTCAAAATATAGGCTCAAAACATGCTCAAAATCGATATTTTAATTGTCCAAAGTCGATATGTGCATGCATCATCTGTACCCGTTTATATCTCAAATTCAGTCTCAAAACACCCGAAAATTCGATATTTTGGGGTCCCAGAAATGATCTGTACATGCCTACTTAGTGCTAGAATATTTTCGAAATATAGGCCCAAAACATGCTAAAAATCGATATTTTAGGTGCCCAAAGTCGATATCTCAAATTCAGGCCCAAAACACCCGAAAATTCGATATTTTGGGGTCCCAGAAGCGAACTGTACATGCTTACTCCGTGTTAGAGTATTTTCAAAATACATGCCCAAAACATACTGAAAATCGGTCTTTTAGGTGCCCAAAAGTCGATATGTGCATGCATCTTCTGTACCCGTTTATATCTCAAATTCAGGCTCAAAACACCCGAAAATTCGATATTTTTGGGTCCCAGAAGCGATCTGTACATGCTTACTCAGTACTAGAATTTTTTCAAAATATAGGCTCAAAACATGCTAAAAATCGATATTTTAAGTGTCCAAAGTCGATATGTGCATGCATCTTATGTACCCGTTTATATATCAAATTCAGGCTCAAAACACCCGAAAATTCGATATTTTGGGGTCCCAGAAGCGATCTGTACTTGCCTACTCCGTGTTAGAGTATTTTCAAAATTCAGGCCCAAAACAAGCTGAAAATCGATATTTTAGGTGCCCAAAGTCAATATGTTCATGCATCTTCTGTACCCGTTTATATCTCAAATTCAGGCTCAAAACACCCGAAAATTCGATATTTTGGGGTCCCAGAAGCGATCTGTAAATGCTTACTCAGTGCTAGAATATTTTCAAAATATAGGCCCAAAACATGCTAAAAATCGATGTTTTAGGTGCCCAAAGTCGATATCTCAAATTCAGGCCGAAAACACCCGAAAATTCGATATTTGTGGGTCCCAGAAGCGAACTGTACATGCCTACTCCGTGTTAGAGTATTTTCAAAATACAGGCCCAAAACATACTGAAAATCGATCTTTTAGGTGCTCAAAAGTCGATATGTGCATGCATCTTCTGTACCCGTTTATATCTCAAATTCAGGCTCCAAACACCCGAAAATTAAATATTTTGGGATCCCAGAAGCTATCTGTCCATGCCTACTCAGTGCTAGAATTTTTTCAAAATATAGGCTCAAAACATGCTAAAAATCGATATTTTAAGTGCCCAAAAGTCGATATGTGCATGCATCTTATGTACCCGTTTATATATCAAATTCAGGCTCAAAACACCCGAAAATTCGATATTTTGGGGTCCCAGAAGCGATCTGTACATGCTTACTCAGTGCTAGAATTTTTTCAAAATATAGGCTCAAAACATGCTAAAAATCGATATTTTAAGTGTCCAAAGTCGATATGTGCATGCATCTTATGTACCCGTTTATATATCAAATTCAGGCTCAAAACACCCGAAAATTCGATATTTTGGGGTCCCAGAAGCGATCTGTACTTGCCTATTCCGTGTTAGAGTATTTTCAAAATTCAGGCCCAAAGCAAGCTGAAAATCGATATTTTAGGTGCCCAATGTCAATATGAGCATGCATCTTCTGTACCCGTTTATATCTCAAATTCAGGCTTAAAACACCCGAAAATTCGATATTTTGGGGTCCCAGAAGCGATCTGTACATGCTTACTCAGTGATAGAATATTTTCAAAATATAGGCCCAAAACATGCTAAAAATCGATATTTTAGGTGCCCAAAGTCGATATCTCAAATTTAGGCCCAAAACACCCAAAAAAATCGATATTTTGGGGTCCCAGAAGCGATCTGTACATGCCTACTCCGTGTTAGAGTATTTTCAATATACAGGCCCAAAACATACTGAAAATCGATCTTTTAGGTGCCCAAAAGTCGATATGTGCATGCATCTTCTGTACCCGTTTATATCTCAAATTCAGGCTCAAAACACCCGAAAATTCGATATTTTTGGGTCCCATAAGCGAATTGTACATTCCTACTCAGTGCTAGAATTTTTTCAAAATATAGGCTCAAAACATGCTCAAAATCGATATTTTAATTGTCCAAAGTCGATATGTGCATGCATCATCTGTACCCGTTTATATCTCAAATTCAGGCTGAAAACACCCGAAAATTCGATATTTTGGGGTCCCAGAAATGATCTGTACATGCCTACTCAGTGCTAGAATTTTTTCAAAATATAGGCTCAAAACATGCTCAAAATCGATATTTTAAGAGTCCAAAGTCGATATGTGCATGCATCATCTGTACTCGTTTATATCTCAAATTCAGTCTCAAAACACCCGAAAATTCGATATTTTGGGGTCCCAGAAATGATCTGTACATGCCTACTTAGTGCTAGAATATTTTCGAAATATAGGCCCAAAACATGCTAAAAATCGATATTTTAGGTGCCCAAAGTCGATATCTCAAATTCAGGCCCAAAACACCCGAAAATTCGATATTTTGGGGTCCCAGAAGTGAACTGTACATGCCTACTCCGTGTTAGAGTATTTTCAAAATACAGGCCCAAAACATACTGAAAATCGGTCTTTTAGGTGCCCAAAAGTCGATATGTGCATGCATCTTCTGTACCCGTTTATATCTCAAATTCAGGCTCAAAACACCCGAAAATTCGATATTTTTGGGTCACAGAAGCGATCTGTACATGCTTACTCAGTACTAGAATGTTTTCAAAATATAGGCTCAAAACATGCTAAAAATCGATATTTTAAGTGTCCAAAGTCGATATGTGCATGCATCTTATGTACCCGTTTATATATCAAATTCAGGCTCAAAACACCCGAAAATTCGATATTTTGGGGTCCCAGAAGCGATCTGTACTTGCTTACTCCGTGTTAGAGTATTTTCAAAATTCAGGCCCAAAACAAGCTGAAAATCGATATTTTAGGTGCCCAAAGTCAATATGTTCATGCATCTTCTGTACCCGTTTATATCTCAAATTCAGGCTCAAAACACCCGAAAATTCGATATTTTGGGGTCCCAGAAGCGATCTGTAAATGCTTACTCAGTGCTAGAATATTTTCTAAATATAGGCCCAAAACATGCTAAAAATCGATATTTTAGGTGCCCAAAGTCGATATTTCAAATTCAGGCCGAAAACACCCGAAAATTCGATATTTGTGGGTCCCAGAAGCGAACTGTACATGCCTACTCCGTGTTAGAGTATTTTCAAAATACAGGCCCAAAACCTACTGAAAATCGATCTTTTAGGTGCTCAAAAGTCGATATGTGCATGCATCTTCTGTACCCGTTTATATCTCAAATTCAGGTTCCAAACACCCGAAAATTCGATATTTTGGGATCCCAGAAGCGATCTGTCCATGCCTACTCAGTGCTAGAATTTTTTCAAAATATAGGCTCAAAACATGCTCAAAATCGATATTTTAAGAGTCCAATGTCGATATGTGCATGCATCATCTGTACCCGTTTATATCTCAAATTCAGTCTCAAAACACCCGAAAATTCGATATTTTGGGGTCCCAGAAATGATCTGTACATGCCTACTTAGTGCTAGAATATTTTCGAAATATAGGCCCAAAACATGCTAAAAATCGATATTTTAGGTGCCCAAAGTCGATATCTCAAATTCAGGCCCAAAACACCCGAAAATTCGATATTTTGGGGTCCCAGAAGCGAACTGTACATGCCTACTCCGTGTTAGAGTATTTTCAAAATACAGGCCCAAAACATACTGAAAATCGGTCTTTTAGGTGCCCAAAAGTCGATATGTGCATGCATCTTCTGTACCCGTTTATATCTCAAATTCAGGCTCAAAACACCCAAAAATTCGATATTTTTGGGTCCCAGAAGTGATCTGTACATGCTTACTCAGTACTAGAATTTTTTCAAAATATAGGCTCAAAACATGCTAAAAATCGATATTTTAAGTGTCCAAAGTCGATATGTGCATGCATCTTATGTACCCGTTTTTATATCAAATTCAGGCTCAAAACACCCGAAAATTCGATATTTTGGGGTCCCAGAAGCGATCTGTACTTGCCTACTCCGTGTTAGAGTATTTTCAAAATTCAGGCCCAAAACAAGCTGAAAATCGATATTTTAGGTTCCCAAAGTCAATATGTTCATGCATCTTCTGTACCCGTTTATATCTCAAATTCAGGCTCAAAACACCCGAAAATTCGATATTTTGGGGTCCCAGAAGCAATCTGTAAATGCTTACTCAGTGCTAGAATATTTTCAAAATATAGGCCCAAAACATGCTAAAAATCGATATTTTAGGTGCCCAAAGTCGATATCTCAAATTCAGGCCGAAAACACCCGAAAATTCGATATTTGTGGGTCCCAGAAGCGAACTGTACATGCCTACTCCGTGTTAGAGTATTTTCAAAATACAGGCCCAAAACATACTGAAAATCGATCTTTTAGGTGCTCAAAAGTCGATATGTGCATGCATCTTCTGTACCCGTTTATATCTAAAATTCAGGCTCCAAACACCCGAAAATTAAATATTTTGGGATCCCAGAAGCGATCTGTCCATGCCTACTCAGTGCTAGAATTTTTTCAAAATATAGGCTCAAAACATGCTAAAAATCGATATTTTAAGTGCCCAAAAGTCGATATGTGCATGCATCTTATGTACCCGTTTATATATCAAATTCAGGCTCAAAACACCCGAAAATTCGATATTTTGGGGTCCCAGAAGCGATCTGTACATGCTTACTCAGTGCTAGAATTTTTTCAAAATATAGGCTCAAAACATGCTAAAAATCGATATTTTAAGTGTCCAAAGTCGATATGTGCATGCATCTTATGTACCCGTTTATATATCAAATTCAGGCTCAAAACACCCGAAAATTCGATATTTTGGGGTCCCAGAAGCGATCTGTACTTGCCTACTCCGTGTTAGAGTATTTTCAAAATTCAGGCCCAAAACAAGCTGAAAATCGATATTTTAGGTGCCCAATGTCAATATGTGCATGCATCTTCTGTACCCGTTTATATCTCAAATTCAGGCTCAAAACACCCGAAAATTCGATATTTTGGGGTCCCAGAAGCGATCTGTACATGATTACTCAGTGAAAGAATATTTTCAAAATATAGGCCCAAAACATGCTAAAAATCGATATTTTAGGTGCCCAAAGTCGATATCTCAAATTTAGGCCCAAAACACCCAAAAAATCGATATTTTGGGGTCCCAGAAGCGATCTGTACATGCCTACTCAGTGTTAGAGTATTTTCAATATACAGGCCCAAAACATACTGAAAATCGATCTTTTAGGTGCCCAAAAGTCGATATGTGCATGCATCTTCTGTACCCGTTTATATCTCAAATTCAGGCTCAAAACACCCGAAAATTCGATATTTTTGGGTCCCATAAGCGATTTGTACATTCCTACTCAGTGCTAGAATTTTTTCAAATAATAGGCTCAAAACATGCTCAAAATCGATATTTTAATTGTCCAAAGTCGATATGTGCATGCATCATCTGTACCCGTTTATATCTCAAATTCAGGCTGAAAACACCCGAAAATTCGATATTTTGGAGTCCCAGAAATGATCTGTACATGCCTACTCAGTGCTAGAATTTTTTCAAAATATAGGCTCAAAACATGCTCAAAATCGATATTTTAAGAGTCCAAAGTCGATATGTGCATGCATCATCTGTACTCGTTTATATCTCAAATTCAGTCTCAAAACACCCGAAAATTCGATATTTTGGGATCCCAGAAGCGATCTGTCCATGCCTACTCAGTGCTAGAATTTTTTCAAAATATAGGCTCAAAACATGCTCAAAATCGATATTTTAAGAGTCCAATGTCGATATGTGCATGCATCATCTGTACCCGTTTATATCTCAAATTCAGTCTCAAAACACCCGAAAATTCGATATTTTGGGGTCCCAGAAATGATCTGTACATGCCTACTTAGTGCTAGAATATTTTCGAAATATAGGCCCAAAACATGCTAAAAATCGATATTTTAGGTGCCCAAAGTCGATATCTCAAATTCAGGCCCAAAACACCCGAAAATTCGATATTTTGGGGTCCCAGAAGCGAACTGTACATGCCTACTCCGTGTTAGAGTATTTTCAAAATACAGGCCCAAAACATACTGAAAATCGGTCTTTTAGGTGCCCAAAAGTCGATATGTGCATGCATCTTCTGTACCCGTTTATATCTCAAATTCAGGCTCAAAACACCCGAAAATTCGATATTTTTGGGTCCCAGAAGTGATCTGTACATGCTTACTCAGTACTAGAATTTTTTCAAAATATAGGATCAAAACATGCTAAAAATCGATATTTTAAGTGTCCAAAGTCGATATGTGCATGCATCTTATGTACCCGTTTATATATCAAATTCAGGCTCAAAACACCCGAAAATTCGATATTTTGGGGTCCCAGAAGCGATCTGTACTTGCCTACTCCGTGTTAGAGTATTTTCAAAATTCAGGCCCAAAACAAGCTGAAAATCGATATTTTAGGTTCCCAAAGTCAATATGTTCATGCATCTTCTGTACCCGTTTATATCTCAAATTCAGGCTCAAAACACCCGAAAATTCGATATTTTGGGGTCCCAGAAGCAATCTGTAAATGCTTACTCAGTGCTAGAATATTTTCAAAATATAGGCCCAAAACATGCTAAAAATCGATATTTTAGGTGCCCAAAGTCGATATCTCAAATTCAGGCCGAAAACACCCGAAAATTCGATATTTGTGGGTCCCAGAAGCGAACTGTACATGCCTACTCCGTGTTAGAGTATTTTCAAAATACAGGCCCAAAACATACTGAAAATCGATCTTTTAGGTGCTCAAAAGTCGATATGTGCATGCATCTTCTGTACCCGTTTATATCTAAAATTCAGGCTCCAAACACCCGAAAATTAAATATTTTGGGATCCCAGAAGCGATCTGTCCATGCCTACTCAGTGCTAGAATTTTTTCAAAATATAGGCTCAAAACATGCTAAAAATCGATATTTTAAGTGCCCAAAAGTCGATATGTGCATGCATCTTATGTACCCGTTTATATATCAAATTCAGGCTCAAAACACCCGAAAATTCGATATTTTGGGGTCCCAGAAGCGATCTGTACATGCTTACTCAGTGCTAGAATTTTTTCAAAATATAGGCTCAAAACATGCTAAAAATCGATATTTTAAGTGTCCAAAGTCGATATGTGCATGCATCTTATGTACCCGTTTATATATCAAATTCAGGCTCAAAACACCCGAAAATTCGATATTTTGGGGTCCCAGAAGCGATCTGTACTTGCCTACTCCGTGTTAGAGTATTTTCAAAATTCAGGCCCAAAACAAGCTGAAAATCGATATTTTAGGTGCCCAATGTCAATATGTGCATGCATCTTCTGTACCCGTTTATATCTCAAATTCAGGCTCAAAACACCCGAAAATTCGATATTTTGGGGTCCCAGAAGCGATCTGTACATGCTTACTCAGTGATAGAATATTTTCAAAATATAGGCCCAAAACATGCTCAAAATCGATATTTTAGGTGCCCAAAGTCGATATCTCAAATTTAGGCCCAAAACACCCAAAAAATCGATATTTTGGGGTCCCAGAAGCGATCTGTACATGCCTACTCCGTGTTAGAGTATTTTCAATATACAGGCCCAAAACATACTGAAAATCGATCTTTTAGGTGCCCAAAAGTCGATATGTGCATGCATCTTCTGTACCCGTTTATATCTCAAATTCAGGCTCCAAACACCCGAAAATTCGATATTTTTGGGTCCCATAAGCGATTTGTACATTCCTACTCAGTGCTAGAATTTTTTCAAATAATAGGCTCAAAACATGCTCAAAATCGATATTTTAATTGTCCAAAGTCGATATGTGCATGCATCATCTGTACCCGTTTATATCTCAAATTCAGGCTGAAAACACCCGAAAATTCGATATTTTGGAGTCCCAGAAATGATCTGTACATGCCTACTCAGTGCTAGAATTTTTTCAAAATATAGGCTCAAAACATGCTCAAAATCGATATTTTAAGAGTCCAAAGTCGATATGTGCATGCATCATCTGTACTCGTTTATATCTCAAATTCAGTCTCAAAACACCCGAAAATTCGATATTTTGGGGTCCCAGAAATGATCTGTACATGCCTACTTAGTGCTAGAATATTTTCGAAATATAGGCCCAAAACATGCTAAAAATCGATATTTTAGTTGCCCAAAGTCGATATCTCAAATTCAGGCCCAAAACACCCGAAAATTCGATATTTTGGGGTCCCAGAAGCGAACTGTACATGCCTACTCCGTGTTAGAGTATTTTCAAAATACAGGACCAAAACATACTGAAAATCGGTCTTTTAGGTGCCCAAAAGTCGATATGTGCATGCATCTTCTGTACCCGTTTATATCTCAAATTCAGGCTCAAAACACCCGAAAATTCGATATTTTTGGGTCCCAGAAGCGATCTGTACATGCTTACTCAGTACTAGAATGTTTTCAAAATATAGGCTCAAAACATGCTAAAAATCGATATTTTAAGTGTCCAAAGTCGATATGTGCATGCATCTTATGTACCCGTTTATATATCAAATTCAGGCTCAAAACCCCCGAAAATTCGATATTTTGGGGTCCCAGAAGCGATCTGTACTTGCCTACTCCGTGTTAGAGTATTTTCAAAATTCAGGCCCAAAACAAGCTGAAAATCGATATTTTAGGTGCCCAAAGTCAATATGTTCATGCATCTTCTGTACCCGTTTATATCTCAAATTCAGGCTCAAAACACCCGAAAATTCGATATTTTGGGGTCCCAGAAGCGATCTGTAAATGCTTACTCAGTGCTAGAATATTTTCAAAATATAGGCCCAAAACATGCTAAAAATCGATATTTTAGGTGCCCAAAGTCGATATCTCAAATTCAGGCCGAAAACACCCGAAAATTCGATATTTGTGGGTCCCAGAAGCGAACTGTACATGCCTACTCCGTGTTAGAGTATTTTCAAAATACAGGCCCAAAACATACTGAAAATCGATCTTTTAGGTGCTCAAAAGTCGATATGTGCATGCATCTTCTGTACCCGTTTATATCTAAAATTCAGGCTCCAAACACCCGAAAATTAAATATTTTGGGATCCCAGAAGCGATCTGTCCATGCCTACTCAGTGCTAGAATTTTTTCAAAATATAGGCTCAAAACATGCTAAAAATCGATATTTTAAGTGCCCAAAAGTCGATATGTGCATGCATCTTATGTACCCGTTTATATATCAAATTCAGGCTCAAAACACCCGAAAATTCGATATTTTGGGGTCCCAGAAGCGATCTGTACATGCTTACTCAGTGCTAGAATTTTTTCAAAATATAGGCTCAAAACATGCTAAAAATCGATATTTTAAGTGTCCAAAGTCGATATGTGCATGCATCTTATGTACCCGTTTATATATCAAATTCAGGCTCAAAACACCCGAAAATTCGATATTTTGGGGTCCCAGAAGCGATCTGTACTTGCCTACTCCGTGTTAGAGTATTTTCAAAATTCAGGCCCAAAACAAGCTGAAAATCGATATTTTAGGTGCCCAATGTCAATATGTGCATGCATCTTCTGTACCCGTTTATATCTCAAATTCAGGCTCAAAACACCCGAAAATTCGATATTTTGGGGTCCCAGAAGCGATCTGTACATGCTTACTCAGTGATAGAATATTTTCAAAATATAGGCCCAAAACATGCTCAAAATCGATATTTTAGGTGCCCAAAGTCGATATCTCAAATTTAGGCCCAAAACACCCAAAAAATCGATATTTTGGGGTCCCAGAAGCGATCTGTACATGCCTACTCCGTGTTAGAGTATTTTCAATATACAGGCTCAAAACATACTGAAAATCGATCTTTTAGGTGCCCAAAAGTCGATATGTGCATGCATCTTCTGTACCCGTTTATATCTCAAATTCAGGCTCAAAACACCCGAAAATTCGATATTTTTGGGTCCCATAAGCGATTTGTACATTCCTACTCAGTGCTAGAATTTTTTCAAATAATAGGCTCAAAACATGCTCAAAATCGATATTTTAATTGTCCAAAGTCGATATGTGCATGCATCATCTGTACCCGTTTATATCTCAAATTCAGGCTGAAAACACCCGAAAATTCGATATTTTGGAGTCCCAGAAATGATCTGTACATGCCTACTCAGTGCTAGAATTTTTTCAAAATATAGGCTCAAAACATGCTCAAAATCGATATTTTAAGAGTCCAAAGTCGATATGTGCATGCATCATCTGTACTCGTTTATATCTCAAATTCAGTCTCAAAACACCCGAAAATTCGATATTTTGGGGTCCCAGAAATGATCTGTACATGCCTACTTAGTGCTAGAATATTTTCGAAATATAGGCCCAAAACATGCTAAAAATCGATATTTTAGTTGCCCAAAGTCGATATCTCAAATTCAGGCCCAAAACACCCGAAAATTCGATATTTTGGGGTCCCAGAAGCGAACTGTACATGCCTACTCCGTGTTAGAGTATTTTCAAAATACAGGACCAAAACATACTGAAAATCGGTCTTTTAGGTGCCCAAAAGTCGATATGTGCATGCATCTTCTGTACCCGTTTATATCTCAAATTCAGGCTCAAAACACCCGAAAATTCGATATTTTTGGGTCCCAGAAGCGATCTGTACATGCTTACTCAGTACTAGAATGTTTTCAAAATATAGGCTCAAAACATGCTAAAAATCGATATTTTAAGTGTCCAAAGTCGATATGTGCATGCATCTTATGTACCCGTTTATATATCAAATTCAGGCTCAAAACCCCCGAAAATTCGATATTTTGGGGTCCCAGAAGCGAACTGTACATGCCTACTCCGTGTTAGAGTATTTTCAAAATACAGGACCAAAACATACTGAAAATCGGTCTTTTAGGTGCCCAAAAGTCGATATGTGCATGCATCTTCTGTACCCGTTTATATCTCAAATTCAGGCTCAAAACACCCGAAAATTCGATATTTTTGGGTCCCAGAAGCGATCTGTACATGCTTACTCAGTACTAGAATGTTTTCAAAATATAGGCTCAAAACATGCTAAAAATCGATATTTTAAGTGTCCAAAGTCGATATGTGCATGCATCTTCTGTACCCGTTTATATCTCAAATTCAGGCTCAAAACACCCGAAAATTCGATATTTTTGGGTCCCAGAAGCGATCTGTACATGCTTACTCAGTACTAGAATGTTTTCAAAATATAGGCTCAAAACATGCTAAAAATCGATATTTTAAGTGTCCAAAGTCGATATGTGCATGCATCTTATGTACCCGTTTATATATCAAATTCAGGCTCAAAACCCCCGAAAATTCGATATTTTGGGGTCCCAGAAGCGATCTGTACTTGCCTACTCCGTGTTAGAGTATTTTCAAAATTCAGGCCCAAAACAAGCTGAAAATCGATATTTTAGGTGCCCAAAGTCAATATGTTCATGCATCTTCTGTACCCGTTTATATCTCAAATTCAGGCTCAAAACACCCGAAAATTCGATATTTTGGGGTCCCAGAAGCGATCTGTAAATGCTTACTCAGTGCTAGAATATTTTCAAAATATAGGCCCAAAACATGCTAAAAATCGATATTTTAGGTGCCCAAAGTCGATATCTCAAATTCAGGCCGAAAACACCCGAAAATTCGATATTTGTGGGTCCCAGAAGCGAACTGTACATGCCTACTCCGTGTTAGAGTATTTTCAAAATACAGGCCCAAAACATACTGAAAATCGATCTTTTAGGTGCTCAAAAGTCGATATGTGCATGCATCTTCTGTACCCGTTTATATCTAAAATTCAGGCTCCAAACACCCGAAAATTAAATATTTTGGGATCCCAGAAGCGATCTTTCCATGCCTACTCAGTGCTAGAATTTTTTCAAAATATAGGCTCAAAACATGCTAAAAATCGATATTTTAAGTGCCCAAAAGTCGATATGTGCATGCATCTTATGTACCCGTTTATATATCAAATTCAGGCTCAAAACACCCGAAAATTCGATATTTTGGGGTCCCAGAAGCGATCTGTACATGCTTACTCAGTGCTAGAATTTTTTCAAAATATAGGCTCAAAACATGCTAAAAATCGATATTTTAAGTGTCCAAAGTCGATATGTGCATGCATCTTATGTACCCGTTTATATATCAAATTCAGGCTCAAAACACCCGAAAATTCGATATTTTGGGGTCCCAGAAGCGATCTGTACTTGCCTACTCCGTGTTAGAGTATTTTCAAAATTCAGGCCCAAAACAAGCTGAAAATCGATATTTTAGGTGCCCAATGTCAATATGTGCATGCATCTTCTGTACCCGTTTATATCTCAAATTCAGGCTCAAAACACCCGAAAATTCGATATTTTGGGGTCCCAGAAGCGATCTGTACATGCTTACTCAGTGATAGAATATTTTCAAAATATAGGCCCAAAACATGCTCAAAATCGATATTTTAGGTGCCCAAAGTCGATATCTCAAATTTAGGCCCAAAACACCCAAAAAATCGATATTTTGGGGTCCCAGAAGCGATCTGTACATGCCTACTCCGTGTTAGAGTATTTTCAATATACAGGCCCAAAACATACTGAAAATCGATCTTTTAGGTGCCCAAAAGTCGATATGTGCATGCATCTTCTGTACCCGTTTATATCTCAAATTCAGGCTCAAAACACCCGAAAATTCGATATTTTTGGGTCCCATAAGCGATTTGTACATTCCTACTCAGTGCTAGAATTTTTTCAAATAATAGGCTCAAAACATGCTCAAAATCGATATTTTAATTGTCCAAAGTCGATATGTGCATGCATCATCTGTACCCGTTTATATCTCAAATTCAGGCTGAAAACACCCGAAAATTCGATATTTTGGAGTCCCAGAAATGATCTGTACATGCCTACTCAGTGCTAGAATTTTTTCAAAATATAGGCTCAAAACATGCTCAAAATCGATATTTTAAGAGTCCAAAGTCGATATGTGCATGCATCATCTGTACTCGTTTATATCTCAAATTCAGTCTCAAAACACCCGAAAATTCGATATTTTGGGGTCCCAGAAATGATCTGTACATGCCTACTTAGTGCTAGAATATTTTCGAAATATAGGCCCAAAACATGCTAAAAATCGATATTTTAGTTGCCCAAAGTCGATATCTCAAATTCAGGCCCAAAACACCCGAAAATTCGATATTTTGGGGTCCCAGAAGCGAACTGTACATGCCTACTCCGTGTTAGAGTATTTTCAAAATACAGGACCAAAACATACTGAAAATCGGTCTTTTAGGTGCCCAAAAGTCGATATGTGCATGCATCTTCTGTACCCGTTTATATCTCAAATTCAGGCTCAAAACACCCGAAAATTCGATATTTTTGGGTCCCAGAAGCGATCTGTACATGCTTACTCAGTACTAGAATGTTTTCAAAATATAGGCTCAAAACATGCTAAAAATCGATATTTTAAGTGTCCAAAGTCGATATGTGCATGCATCTTCTGTACCCGTTTATATCTCAAATTCAGGCTCAAAACACCCGAAAATTCGATATTTTTGGGTCCCAGAAGCGATCTGTACATGCTTACTCAGTACTAGAATGTTTTCAAAATATAGGCTCAAAACATGCTAAAAATCGATATTTTAAGTGTCCAAAGTCGATATGTGCATGCATCTTATGTACCCGTTTATATCTCAAATTCAGGCTCAAAACACCCGAAAATTCGATATTTTGGGGTCCCAGAAGCGATCTGTAAATGCTTACTCAGTGCTAGAATATTTTCAAAATATAGGCCCAAAACATGCTAAAAATCGATATTTTAGGTGCCCAAAGTCGATATTTCAAATTCAGGCCGAAAACACCCGAAAATTCGATATTTGTGGGTCCCAGAAGCGAACTGTACATGCCTACTCCGTGTTAGAGTATTTTCAAAATACAGGCCCAAAACATGCTAAAAATCGATATTTTAGGTGCCCAAAGTCGATATCTCAAATTTAGGCCCAAAACACCCAAAAAATCGATATTTTGGGGTCCCAGAAGCGATCTGTACATGCCTACTCCGTGTTAGAGTATTTTCAATATACAGGCCCAAAACATACTGAAAATCGATCTTTTAGGTGCCCAAAAGTCGATATGTGCATGCATCTTCTGTACCCGTTTATATCTCAAATTCAGGCTCAAAACACCCGAAAATTCGATATTTTTGGGTCCCATAAGCGATTTGTACATTCCTACTCAGTGCTAGAATTTTTTCAAATAATAGGCTCAAAACATGCTCAAAATCGATATTTTAATTGTCCAAAGTCGATATGTGCATGCATCATCTGTACCCGTTTATATCTCAAATTCAGGCTGAAAACACCCGAAAATTCGATATTTTGGAGTCCCAGAAATGATCTGTACATGCCTACTCAGTGCTAGAATTTTTTCAAAATATAGGCTCAAAACATGCTCAAAATCGATATTTTAAGAGTCCAAAGTCGATATGTGCATGCATCATCTGTACTCGTTTATATCTCAAATTCAGTCTCAAAACACCCGAAAATTCGATATTTTGGGGTCCCAGAAATGATCTGTACATGCCTACTTAGTGCTAGAATATTTTTAAAATATAGGCCCAAAACATGCTAAAAATCGATATTTTAGGTACCCAAAGTCGATATCTCAAATTCAGGCACAAAACACCCGAAAATTCGATATTTTGGGGTCCCAGAAGCGATCTGTACATGCTTACTCAGTGCTAGAATACTTTCAAAATATAGGCCCAAAACATGCTAAAAATCGATATTTTAGGTGCCCAAAGTCGATATCTCAAATTTAGGCCCAAAACACCCAAAAAATCGATATTTTGGGGTCCCAGAAGCGATCTGTACATGCCTACTCCGTGTTAGAGTATTTTCAATATACAGGCCCAAAACATACTGAAAATCGATCTTTTAGGTGCCCAAAAGTCGATATGTGCATGCATCTTATGTACCCGTTTATATCTCAAATTCAGACTCAAAACACCCGAAAATTCGATATTTTTGGGTCCCATAAGCGATTTGTACATTCCTACTCAGTGCTAGAATTTTTTCAAAATATAGGCTCAAAACATGCTCAAAATCGATATTTTAAGTGTCCAAAGTCGATATGTGCATGCATCATCTGTACCCGTTTATATCTCAAATTCAGGCTGAAAACTCCCGAAAATTCGATATTTTGGGGTCCCAGAAATGATCTGTACATGCCTACTCAGTGCTAGAATTTTTTCAAAATATAGGCTCAAAACATGCTCAAAATCGATATTTTAAGAGTCCAAAGTCGATATGTGCATGCATCATCTGTACCCGTTTATATCTCAAATTCAGTCTCAAAACACCCGAAAATTCGATATTTTGGGGTCCCAGAAATGATCTGTACATGCCTACATAGTGCTAGAATATTTTCGAAATATAGGCCCAAAACATGCTAAAAATCGAAATTTTAGGTGCCCAAAGTCGATATCTCAAATTCAGGCCCAAAACACCCGAAAATTCGATATTTTGGGGTCCCAGAAGCGAACTGTACATGCCTACTCCGTATTAGAGTATTTTCAAAATACAGGCCCAAAACATACTGAAAATCGGTCTTTTAGGTGCCGAAAAGTCGATATGTGCATGCATCTTCTGTACCCGTTTATATCTCAAATTCAGGCTCAAAACACCCGAAAATTCGATATTTTTGGGTCCCAGAAGCGATCTGTACATGCTTACTCAGTGCTAGAATTTTTTCAAAATTTAGGCTTAAAACATGCTAAAAATCAATATTTTAGGTGCCCAAAGTCGATATCTCAAATTTAGGCCCAAAACACCAAAAAAATCGATATTTTGGGGTCCCAGAAGCGATCTGTACATGCCTACACCGTGTTAGAGTATTTTCAATATACAGGCCCAAAACATACTGAAAATCGATCTTTTAGGTGCCCAAAAGTCGATATGTGCATGCATCTTCTGTACCCGTTTATATCTCAAATTCAGGCTCAAAACACCCGAAAATTCGATATTTTTGGGTCCCATAAGCGATTTGTACATGCCTACTCAGTGCTAGAATTTTTTCAAAATATGGGCTCAAAACATGCTCAAAATCGATATTTTAAGTGTCCAAAGTAGATATGTGCATGCATCATCTGTACCCGTTTATATCTCAAATTCAGGTCAAAACACCCGAAAATTCGATATTTTGGGGTCCCAGAAATGATCTGTACATGCCTACTTAGTGCTAGAATATTTTCGAAATATAGGCCCAAAAAATGCTAAAAATCGATAATTTAGGTGCCCAAAGTCGATATCTCAAATTCAGGCCGAAAACACCCGAAAATTCGATATTTGGGGGTCCCAGAAGCGATCTGTACATGCCTACTCAGTACTAGAATTTTTTCAAAATATAGGCTCAAAACATGCTAAAAATCGATATTTTAAGTGTCCAAAGTCGATATGTGCATGCATCTTATGTACCCGTTTATATATCAAATTCAGGCTCAAAACACCCGAAAATTCGATATTTTGGGGTCCCAGAAGCGATCTGTACTTGCCTATTCCGTGTTAGAGTATTTTCAAAATTCAGGCCCAAAACAAGCTGAAAATCGATATTTTAGGTGCCCAATGTCAATATGTGCATGCATCTTCTGTACCCGTTTATATCCCAAATTCAGGCTCAAAACACCCGAAAATTCGATATTTTGGGGTCCCAGAAACGATCTGTACATGCTTACTCAGTGCTAGAATATTTTCAAAATATAGACCCAAAACATGCTAAAAATCGATATTTTAGGTGCCCAAAGTCGATATCTCAAATTTAGGCCCAAAACACCCAAAAAATCGATATTTTTGGGTCCCAGAAGCGATCTGTACATGCCTACTCCGTGTTAGAGTATTTTCAATATACAGGCCCAAAACATATTGAAAATCGATCTTTTAGGTGCCCAAAAGTCGATATGTGCATGCATCTTCTGTACCCGTTTATATCTCAAATTCAGGCTCAAAACACCCGAAAATTCGATATTTTTGGGTCCCATAAGCGATTTGTACATGCCTACTCAGTGCTAGAATTTTTTCAAAAGATAGGCTCAAAACATGCTCAAAATCGATATTTTAAGTGTCCAAAGTCGATATGTGCATGCATCATCTGTACCCGTTTATATCTCAAATTCAGGCTGAAAACATCCGAAAATTCGATATTTTGGGGTCCCAGAAATGATCTGTTCATGCTTACTCAGTGCTAGAATATTTTCAAAATATAGGCCCAAAACATGCTAAAATCGATATTTTAGGTGCCCAAAGTCGATATCTCAAATTCAGGCCCAAAACACCCGAAAATTCGATATTTTGGGGTCCCAGAAACGAACTGTACATGCCTACTCCGTGTTAGAGTATTTTCAAAATACAGGCCCAAAACATACTGAAAATCGGTCTTTTAGGAGCCCAAAAGTCGATATGTGCATGCATCTTCTGTACCCGTTTATATCTCAAATTCAGGCTCAAAACACCCGAAAATTTGATATTTTTGGGTCCCAGAAGCGATCTTTACATGCTTACTCAGTGCTAGAATTTTTTCAAAATTTAGGCTCAAAACATGCTAAAAATCGATATTTTAAGTGTTCAAAGTCGATATGTGCATGCATCTTATGTACCCGTTTATATATCAAATTAAGGCTCAAAACACCCGAAAATTCGATATTTCGGGTCCCAGAAGCAATCTGTACTTGCCTACTCCGTGTTAGAGTATTTTCAAAATACAGGCCCAAAACAAGCTGAAAATCGATATTTTAGGTGCCCAAAGTCAATATGTGCATGCATCTTCTGTACCCGTTTATAACTCAAATTCAGGCTCAAAACACCCGAAAATTCGATATTTTGGGGTCCCAGAAGCGATCTGTTCATGCTTACTCAGTGCTAGAATATTTTCAAAATATAGGCCCAAAACATGCTAAAAATCGATATTTTAGGTGCCCAAAGTCGATATCTCAAATTCAGGCCCAAAAAAACCCAAAAATTCGATATTTTGGGGCCCCAGAAGCGATCTATACATGCCTACTTCGTGTTAGAGTATTTTCAATATACAGGCCCAAAACATACTGAAAATCGATCTTTTAGGTGCTCAAAAGTCGATATGTGCATGCATCTTCTGTACCCGTTTATATCTCAAATTCAGGCTCCAAACACCCGAAAATTCGATATTTTTGGGTCCCATAAGCGATCTGTACATGCCTACTCCTATTTAGAGTATTTTCAAAATACAGGCCCAAAACATGCTGAAAATCGATATTTTAGGTGCCCAAAGTCAATATGTGCATACATCTTCTGTACCCGTTTATATCTCAAATTTAGGCTCAAAACACCCGAAAATTCGATATTTTTGGGTCCCAGAAGCGATCTGTACATGCATACTCAGTGCTAGAATGTTTTCAAAATATAGGCTCAAAACTTGCTAAAAATCGATATTTTAAGTGTCCAAAGTCGATATGTGCATGCATCTTATGTACCCGTTTATATATCAAATTCTGGCTCAAAACACCTGAAAATTCGATATTTTGGGGTCCCAGAATCGATCTGTACTTGCCTACTCCGTGTTAGAGTATTTTCAATATACAGGCCCAAAACAAGCTGAAAATCGATATTTTAGGTAACCAAAGTCAATATGTGTATGCATCTTCTGCACCCGTTTAAATGCAATATTCAACCTCAAAACACCCGAAAATTCGATAATTTTTGGTCCCAGAAGCGATCTGTACATGACTACTCAATGCTAGAATGTTTTCAAAATATAGGCTCAAAACATGCTAAAAATCGATATTTTAAGTGTCCAAAGTCGATATGTGCATGCATCATCTGTACCCGTTTATATCTCAAATTTAGGCTCAAAACACCCGAAAATTCGATATTTTGGGGTCCTAGAAATGATCTGTACATGCCTACTTAGTGCTAGAATATTTTCGAAATATAGGCCCAAAACATGCTAAAAATCGATATTCTAGGTGCCCAAAGTCGATATCTCAAATTCAAGCCCATAACACCCGAAAATTCAATATTTTGGGGTCCCAGAAGCGAACTGTACATGCCTACTCCGTGTTAGAGTATTTTCAAAATACAGGCCCAAAACATACTGAAAATCGATCTTTTAGGTGCACAAAAGTCGATATGTGCATGCATCTTCTGTACCCGTTTATATCTCAAATTCAGGCTCCAAACACCCGAAAATTCGATATTTTGGGGTCCCAGAAGCGATCTGTACATGCCTACTCAGATGCATTCCCAAAACATGCTGAAAATCGATATTTTAGGTGCCAAAAGTCAACATGTGTATGCATCTTCTGCACTTGTTTATATCTCAAATTCAACCTCAAAACACCCGAAAATTCGATATTTTTGGGTCCCAGAAGCGATCTGTACATGTCAAGTCAGTGCCAGAATGTTTTCAAAATATAGGCTCAAAACATGCTAAAAATCGATATTTTAAGTGTCCAAAGTCGATATGTGCATGCATCTTCTGTACCCGTTTATATCTCAAATTCAGGCTCAAAACACCCGAAAACTCGATATTTTTGGGTCCCAGAAGCGAACTGTACATGACTACTCCTAGTTAGAGTATTTTCAAAATACAGGCTCAAAACATGCTGTAAATCGATATTTTAGGTGCCCAAAGTCAATATGTGCATGCATCTTCTGTACCCGTTTATATCTCAAATTCAGGCTCAAAACACCCGAAAAATCTATATTTTGGGGTCCCAAAAGCGATCTTTACATGCTTACTCAGTGCTAGAATATTTTCAAAATATAGGCCCAAAACATGCTAAAAATCGATATTTTTGGTGCCCAAAGTCGATATCTCAAATTTAGGCCCAAAACACCCAAAAAGTCGATATTTTGGGGTCCCAGAAGCGATCAGTACATGCCTACTCCGTGTTAGAGTATTTTCAATATACAGTCCCAAAACATACTGAAAATCGATATTTTAGGTGCCCAAAAGTCGATATGTGCATGCATCTTCAGTACCCGTTTATATCTCAAATTCAGGCTCAAAACACCCTAAAATTCGATATTTTTGGGTCCCAGAAGCGATATGTACATGCCGACTCCTAGTTAGAGTATTTTCAAAATACCGGCCCAATACATGCTGAAAATCGATATTTTAGGTGCACAAGTCAATATGTGCATACATCTTCTGTACCCGTTTATATCTCAAATTCAGGCTCAAAACACCCGAAAATTCGATATTTTTGGGTCCCATAAGCGATTTGTACATGCCTACTCAGTGCTAGAATTTTTTCAAAATATAGGCTCAAAACATGCTCAAAATCGATATTTTAAGTGTCCAAAGTCGATATGTGCATGCATCATCTGTACCCGTTTATATCTCAAATTCAGGCTGAAAACATCCGAAAATTCGATATTTTGGGGTCCCAGAAATGATCTGTACATGCCTACTTAGTGCTAGAATATTTTCGAAATATAGGCCCAAAAAATGCTAAAAATCGATATTTCAGGTGCCCAAAGTCGATATCTCAAATTCAGGCCCAAAACACCCGAAAATTCGATATTTTGGGGTCCCAGAAGCGAACTGTACATGCCTACTCCGTGTTAGAGTATTTTCAAAATACAGGCCAAAACATACTGAAAATCGATCTTTTAGGTGCTCAAAAGTCGATATGTGCATGCATCTTCTGTAACCGTTTATATCTCAAATTCAGGCTCAAAACACCCGAAAATTCGATATTTTTTGGATCCCAGAAGCGATCTGTACATGCCTACTCACTGCTAGAATTTTTTCAAAATATAGGCTCAAAACATGCTAAAAATCAATATTTTAAGTGTCCAAAGTCGATATGTGCATGTATCTTATGTACCCGTTTATATCTCAAATTCTGGCTCAAAACACCCGAAAATTCGATATTTTGGGGTCCCAGAAGCAATCTGTACTTGCCTACTCCGTGTTAGAGTATTTTCAAAATACAGGCCCAAAACAAGCTGAAAATCGATATTTTAGGTGCCCAAAGTCAATATGTGCATGCATCTTCTGTACCCGTTTATATCTCAAATTCAGGCTCCAAACACCCGAAAATTCGATATTTTGGGGTCCCAGAAGCGATCTGTTCATGCTTACTCAGTGCTAGAATATTTTCAAAATATAGGCCCAAAACATGCTAAAAATCGATATTTTAGGTGCCCAAAGTCGATATCTCAAATTCAGGCCCAAAACACCCGAAAATTTGATATTTTGGGGTCCCAGAAACGAACTGTACATGCCTACTCCGTGTTAGAGTATTTTCAAAATACAGGCCGAAAACATGCTGAAAATCGATATTTTAGGTGGCCAAAGTCAATATGTGCATACATCTTCTGTACCCGTTTATATCTCAAATTTAGGCTCAAAACACCCGAAAATTCGATATTTTTGGGTCCCAGAAGCGATCTGTACATGCATACTCAGTGCTAGAATGTTTTCAAAATATAGGCTCAAAACATGCTAAAAATCGATATTTTAAGTGTCCAAATTCGATATGTGTATGCATCTTATGTACCCGTTTATATATCAAATTCTGGCTCAAAAACACCCGAAAATTCGATATTTTGGGGTCCCAGAATCGATCTGTACTTGCCTACTCCGTGTTAGAGTATTTTCAATATACAGGCCCAAAACAAGCTGAAAATCGATATTTTAGGTAACCAAAGTCAATATGTGTATGCATCTTCTGCACCCGTTTATATCCAATATTCAACCTCAAAACACCCGAAAATTCGATAATTTTTGGTCCCAGAAGCGATCTGTACATGACTACTCAGTGCTAGAATGTTTTCAAAATATAGGCTCAAAACATGCTAAAAATCGATATTTTAAGTGTCCAAAGTCGATATGTGCATGCATCATCTGTACCCGTTTATATCTCAAATTTAGGCTCAAAACACCCGAAAATTCGATATTTTGGGGTCCTAGAAATGATCTGTACATGCCTACTTAGTGCTAGAATATTTTCGAAATATAGGCCCAAAACATGCTAAAAATCGATATTTTAGGTGCCCAAAGTCGATATCTCAAATTCAAGCCCATAACACCCGAAAATTCAATATTTTGGGGTCCCAGAAGCGAACTGTACATGCCTACTCCGTGTTAGAGTATTTTCAAAATACAGGCCCAAAACATACTGAAAATCGATCTTTTAGGTGCACAAAAGTCGATATGTGCATGCATCTTCTGTACCCGTTTATATCTCAAATTCAGGCTCTAAACACCCGAAAATTCGATATTTTGGGGTCCCAGAAGCGATCTGTACATGCCTACTCAGATGCAGGCCCAAAACATGCTGAAAATCGATATTTTAGGTGCCAAAAGTCAACATGTGTATGCATCTTCTGCACTTGTTTATATCTCAAATTCAACCTCAAAACACCCGAAAATTCGATAATTTTAGGTCCCAGAAGCGATCTGTACATGTCTAGTCAGTGCTAGAATGTTTTCAAAATATAGGCTCAAAACATGCTAAAAATCGATATTTTAAGGGTCCAAAGTCGATATGTGCATGCATCTTCTGTACCCATTTATATCTCAAACTCAGGCTCAAAACACCCGAAAACTCGATATTTTTGGGTCCCAGAAGCGATCTGTACATGCCTACTCATAGTTAGAATATTTTCAAAATACAGGCCCAAAACATGCTGAAAATCGATATTTTATGTGCCCAAAGTCAATATGTGCATGCATCTTCTGTACCCGTTTATATCTCAAATTCAGGCTCAAAACACCCGAAAATTCGATATTTTTCGGTCCCAGAAGCGATCTGTACATGCCTAATCCTAGTTAGAGTATTTTCAAAATACAGGCCCAAAACATGATGAAAATCGATATTTTAGGTGCCCAAAGTCAATATGTGCATGCATCTTCTGTACCCGTTTATATCTCAAATTCAGGCTCAAAACACCCGAAAATTCGATATTTTTGGGTCCCAGAAGCGATCTTTACATGCTTACTCAGTGCTAGAATATTTTCAAAATATAGGCCCAAAACATGCTAAAAATCGATATTTTTGGTGCCCAAAGTCGATATCTCAAATTTAGCCCCAAAACACCCGAAAAGTCGATATTTTGGGGTCCCAGAAGCGATCTGTACATGCCTACTCCGTGTTAGAGTATTTTCAATATACAGTCCCAAAACATACTGAAAATCGATATTTTAGGTGCCCAAAAGTCGATATGTGCATGCATCTTCAGTACCCGTTTATATCTCAAATTCAGGCTCCAAACACCCGAAAATTCGATATTTTGGGATCCCAGAAGCGATCTGTACATGCCTTCTCAGATGCAGGCCCAAAATATGCTGAAAATTGATATTTTAGGTGCCCAAAGTCAACATGTGTATGCATCTTCTGCACTTGTTTATATCTCAAATTCAACCTCAAAACACCCGAAAATTCGATAATTTTGGGTCCCAGAAGCGATCTGTACATGTCTAGTCAGTGCTAGAATGTTTTCAAAATATAGGCTCAAAACATGCTAAAAATCGATATTTTAAGTGTCCAAAGTCGATATGTGCATGCATCTTCTGTACCCGTTTATATCTCAAATTCAGGCTCAAAACACCCTAAAATTCGATATTTTTGGGTCCCAGAAGCGATCTGTACATGCCTACTCCTAGTTAGAGTATTTTCAAAATATAGGCTCAAAACATGCTAAAAATCGATATTTTAAGTGTCCAAAGTCGATATGTGCAAGCATCTTATGTACCCGTTTATATATCAAATTCAGGCACAAAACACGCGAAAATTCGATATTTTGGGGCCCCAGAAGCGATCTGTACTTGCCTACTCCTAGTTAGAGTATTTTCAAAACACAGGCCCAAAACAAGCTGAAAATCGATATTTTAGGTGACCAAAGTCAATATGTGTATGCATCTTCTGCACCCGTTCATATCCCAAATTCAACCTCAAAACACCCGAAAATTCGATAATTTTGGGTCCCAGAAGCGATCTGTACATGACTTCTCAGTGCTAGAATGTTTTCAAAATATAGGCTCAAAACATGCTAAAAATCGATATTTTAAGTGTCCAAATTCGATATGTGCATGCATCATCTGTACCCGTTTATATCTCAAATTTAGGCTCAAAACACCCGAAAATTCGATATTTTGGGGTCCCAGAAATGATCTGTACATGCCTACTTAGTGCTAGAATATTTTCGAAATATAGGCCCAAAACATGCTAAAAATCGATATTTTAGGTGCCCAAAGTCGATAACTCAAATTCAAGCCCATAACACCCGAAAATTCAATATTTTGGGGTCCCAGAAGCGAACTGTACATGCCTACTCCGTGTTAGAGTATTTTCAAAATACAGGCCCAAAACATACTGAAAATCGATATTTTAGGTGCTCAAAAGTCGATATGTGCATGCATCTTCTGTAACCGTTTATATCTCAAATTCAGGCTCCAAACACCCGAAAATTCGATATTTTGGGATCCCAGAAGCGATCTGTGCATGCCTTCTCAGATGCAGGCCCAAAATATGCTGAAAATTGATATTTTAGGTGCCCAAAGTCAACATGTGTATGCATCTTCTGCACTTGTTTATATCTCAAATTCAACCTCAAAACACCCGAAAATTCGATAATTTTGGGTCCCAGAAGCGATCTGTACATGTCTAGTCAGTGCTAGAATGTTTTCAAAATATAGGCTCAAAACATGCTAAAAATCGATATTTTAAGTGTCCAAAGTCGATATGTGCATGCATCTTCTGTACCCGTTTATATCTCAAATTCAGGCTCAAAACACCCGAAAACTCGATATTTTTGGGTCCCAGAAGCAAACTGTACATGCCTACTCCTAGTTAGAGTATTTTCAAAATACAGGCTCAAAACATGCTGTAAATCGATATTTTAGGTGCCCAAAGTCAATATGTGCATGCATCTTCTGTACCCGTTTATATCTCAAATTCAGGCTCAAAACACCCGAAAAATCTATATTTTGGGGTCCCAAAAGCGATCTTTACATGCTTACTCAGTGCTAGAATATTTTCAAAATATAGGCCCAAAACATGCTAAAAATCGATATTTTAGGTGCCCAAAGTCGATATCTCAAATTTATGCCCAAAACACCCAAAAAGTCGATATTTTGGGGTCACAGAAGCGATCTGTACATGCCTACTCCGTGTTAGAGTATTTTCAATATACAGTCCCAAAACATACTGAAAATCGATATTTTAGGTGCCCAAAAGTCGATATGTGCTTGCATCTTCAGTACCCGTTTATATCTCAAATTCAGGCTCAAAACTCCCTAAAATTCGATATTTTTGGGTCCCAGAAGCGATCTGTACATGCCGACTCCTAGTTAGAGTATTTTCAAAATACCGGCCCAATACATGCTGAAAATCGATATTTTAGGTGCCCAAAGTCAATATGTGCATACATCTTCTGTACCCGTTTATATCTCAAATTTAGGCTCAAAACACCCGAAAATTCGATATTTTGGGGTCCCTGAAGTGATCTGTACATGCATACTCAGTGCTAGAATGTTTTCAAAATATAGGCTCAAAACATGCTAAAAATCGATATTTTAAGTGTCCAAAGTCGATATGTGCAAGCATATTATGTACCCGTTTATATATCAAATTCAGGCACAAAACACCCGAAAATTCGATATTTTGGGGTCCCAGAAGCGATCTGTACTTGCCTACTCTTAGTTAGAGTATTTTCAAAATACAGGCCCAAAACAAGCTGAAAATCGATATTTTAGGTGACCAAAGTCAATATGTGTATGCATCTTCTGCACCCGTTTATATCCCAAATTCAACCTCAAACCTCCCGAAAATTCGATAATTTTGGGTCCCAGAAGCGATCTGTACATGACTTCTCAGTGCTAGAATGTTTTCAAAATATAGGCTCAAAACATGCTAAAATTCGATATTTTTTGGTGCCCAAAGTCGATATCTCAAATTTAGGCCCAAAACACCCAAAAAATCGATATTTTGGGGTCCCAGAAGCGATCTGTACATGCCTACTCCTTGTTAGAGTATTTTCAATATACAGTCCCAAAACATACTGAAAATCGATATTTTAGGTGCACAAAAGTCGATATGTGCATGCATCTTCTGTACCCGTTTATATCTCAAATTCAGGCTCAAAACACCCGAAAATTCGATATTTTTGGGTCCCAGAAGCGATATGTACATGCCTACTCAGTGCTAGAATTTTTTCAAAATATAGGCTCAAAACATGCTCAAAATCGATATATTAAGTGTCCAAAGTCGATATGTGCATGCATCATCTGTACCCGTTTATATCTCAAATTCAGGCTGAAAACACCCGAAAATTCGATATTTTGGGGTCCCAGAAATGATCTGTACATGTCTACTTAGTGCTAGAGTATTTTCGAAATATAGGCCCAAAACATGCTAAAAATCGATATTTTAGGTGCCCAAAGTCGATATCTCAAATTCAGGCCCAAAACACCCGAAAATTCGATATTTTGGGGTCCCAGAAGCGAACTGTACATGCCTACTCCGTGTTAGAGTATTTTCAAAATACAGGCCCAAAACATACTGAAAATCGATCTTTTAGGTGCTCCAAAGTCGATATGTGCATGCATCTTCTGTAACCGTTTATATCTCAAATTCAGGCTCAAAACACACGAAAATTCGATATTTTTGGGATCCCAGAAGCGATCTGTACATGTCTACCTAGTGCAAGAATTTTTTCAAAATATAGGCTCAAAACATGCTCAAAATCGATATTTTATGAGTCCAAAGTCGATATGTGCATGCATCATCTGTACCCGTTTATATCTCAAATTCAGGCTGAAAACACCCGAAAATTCGATATTTTGGGGTCCCAGAAATGATCTGTACATGCCTACTTAGTGCTAGAATATTTTCGAAATATAGGCCCAAAAAATGCTAAAAATCGATATTTTAGGTGCCCAAAGTAGATATCTCAAATTCAAGCCGAAAACACCCGAAAATTCGATATTTTGGGGTCCCAGAAGCGAACTGTACATGCCTACTCCGAGTTAGAGTATTTTCAAAATACAGGCCCAAAACATACTGAAAATCGATCTTTTAGGTGCTCAAAAGTCGATATGTGCATGCATCTTCTGTACCCGTTTATATCTCAAATTCAGGCTCCAAACACCCGAAAATTCGATATTTTGGGGTCCCAGAAGCGATCTGTACATGCTTACTCAGTGCTAGAATTTTTTCAAAATATAGGCTCAAAACATGCTAAAAATCGATATTTTAAGTGTCCAAAGTCGATATGTGCATGCATCTTATGTACCCGTTTATATATCAAATTCAGGCTCAAAACACCCGAAAATTCGATATTTTGGGGTCCCAGAAGCGATTTGTACTTGCCTACTCCGTGTTAGAGTATTTTCAAAATTCAGGCCCAAAACAAGCTGAAAATCGATATTTTAGGTGCCCAAAGTCAATATGTGCATGCATCTTCTGTACCCGTTTATATCTCAAATTCAGGCTCAAAACACCCGAAAATTCGATATTTTGGGGTCCCAGAAGCTATCTGTACATGCTTACTCAGTGCTAGAATATTTTCAAAATATAGGCCCAAAACATGCTAAAAATCGATATTTTAGGTGCCCAAAGTCGATATCTCAAATTTAGGCCCAAAACACCCAAAAAATCGATATTTTGTGGTCCCAGAAGCGATCTGTACATGCCTACTCCGTGTTAGAGTATTTTCAATATACAGTCCCAAAACATACTGAAAATCGATATTTTAGGTGCCCAAAAGTCGATATGTGCATGCATCTTCAGTACCCGTTTATATCTCAAATTCAGGCTCAAAACACCCTAAAATTCGATATTTTTGGGTCCCAGAAGCGATCTGTACATGCCGACTCCTAGTTAGAGTATTTTCAAAATACCGGCTTAATACATGCTGAAAATCGATATTTTAGGTGCCCAAAGTCAATATGTGCATACATCTTCTGTACCCGTTTATATCTCAAATTTAGGCTCAAAACACCCGAAAATTCGATATTTTGGGGTCCCTGAAGTGATCTGTACATGCATACTCAGTGCTAGAATGTTTTCAAAATATAGGCTCAAAACATGCTAAAAATCGATATTTTAAGTGTCCAAAGTCGATATGTGCAAGCATCTTATGTACCCGTTTATATATCAAATTAAGGCACAAAACACGCGAAAATTCGATATTTTGGGGTCCCAGAAGCGATCTGTACTTGCCTACTCTTAGTTAGAGTATTTTCAAAATACAGGCCCAAAACAAGCTGAAAATCGATATTTTAGGTGACCAAAGTCAATATGTGTATGCATCTTCTGCACCCGTTTATATCCCAAATTCAACCTCAAACAACCCGAAAATTCGATAATTTTGGGTCCCAGAAGCGATCTGTACATGACTTCTCAGTGCTAGAATGTTTTCAAAATATAGGCTCAAAACATGCTAAAAATCGATATTTTAAGTGTCCAAATTCGATATGTGCATGCATCATCTGTACCCGTTTATATCTCAAATTTAGGCTCAAAACACCCGAAAATTCGATATTTTGGGGTCCCAGAAATGATCTGTACATGCCTACTTAGTGCTAGAATATTTTCGAAATATAGGCCCAAAACATGCTAAAAATCGATATTTTAGGTGCCCAAAGTCGATAACTCAAATTCAAGCCCATAACACCCGAAAATTCAATATTTTGGGGTCCCAGAAGCGAACTGTACATGCCTACTCCGTGTTAGAGTATTTTCAAAATACAGGCCCAAAACATACTGAAAATCGATCTTGTATATGCCCAAAAGTCGATATGTGCATGCATCTTCTGTACCCGTTTATATCTCAAATTCAGGCTCCAAACACCCGAAAATTCGATATTTTGGGGTCCCAGAAGCGATCTGTACATGCCTACTCAGATGCAGGCCCAAAACATGATGAAAAAGGATATTTTAGGTGCCCAAAGTCAACATGTGTATGCATCTTCTGCAATCGTTTATATCTCAAATTGAGGCTCAAAACACCTGAAAATTCGATAATTTTGGTTCCCAGAAGCGATCTGTACATGTCTAGTTAGTGCTAGAATGTTTTCAAAATATAGGCTCAAAACATGCTAAAAATCGATATTTTAATTGTCCAAAGTCGATATGTGCATGCATCTTCTGTACCCGTTTATATCTCAAATTCAGGCTCAAAACACCCGAAAACTCGATATTTTTGGGTCCCATAAGCGATCTGTACATGCCTACTCCTAGTTAGAGTATTTTCAAAATACAGACCCAAAACATGCTGACAATCTATATTTTAGGTGCCCAAAGTCAATATGTGCATGCATCTTCTGTACCCGTTTATATCTCAAATTCAGGCTCAAAACACCCGAAAATTCGGTATTTTTGGGTCCTAGAAGCGATCTGTACCTCCCTACTCCTAGTTAGAATGTTTTCAAGATACAGACCCAAAACATGCTCAAAATCGATATTTTAGGTGCCCAAAAGTCGATATGTGCATGCATCTTCTGTACCCGTTTATATCTCAAATTCAGGCTCAAAACACCCGAATATTCGATATTTTGGGGTCCCAGAAGCGATCTGTACATGCCTACTCAGTGCTAGAATATTTTTAAAATATAGGCCCAAAACATGTTAAAAATCGATATTTTAGGTGCACAAAGTCGATATCTCAAATTCAGGCCCAAAATACCCGAAAATTCGATTTTTTGGGGTCCCTGAAGGGAACTGTACATGCCTACTCCGTGTTGGACTATTTTCAAAATACAGGCCCAAAACATACTGAAAATCGATCTGTTAGGTGCCCAAAAGTCGATATGTGCATGCATCTTCTGTACCCATTTATATCCCAAATTCAACCGCAAAACACCCAAAAATTCGATATTTTTGGGTCCCAGAAGCGTTCTGTACATGCCTACTCAGTGCTAGAATTTTTTCAAAATATAGGCTCAAAACATGCTAAAAATCGATAATTTAAGTGTCCAAAGTCGATATGTGCATGCATCTTCTGTACCCATTTATATCTCAAACTCAGGCTCAAAACACCCGAAAATTCGATATTTTTGGGTCCCAGAAGCGATCTGTACATGCCTACTCCTAGTTAGAATATTTTCAAAATACAGGCCCAAAACATGCTGAAAATCGATATTTTATGTGCCCAAAGTCAATATGTGCATGCATCTTCTGTACCTGTTTATATCCCAAATTCAGGCTCAAAACACCCGAAAATTCGATATTTTTGGGTCCCAGAAGCGATCTGTACATGCCTACTCCTAGTTAATGTATTTTCAAAATACAGGCCCAAAACATGATGAAAATCGATATTTTAGGTGCCTAAAGTCAATATGTGCATGCATCTTCTGTACCCGTTTATATCTCAAATTCAGGCTCAAAACACCCGAAAATTCGATATTTTTGGGTCCCAGAAGCGATCTTTACATGCTTACTCAGTGCTAGAATATTTTCAAAATATAGGCCCAAAACATGCTAAAAATCGATATTTTAGGTGCCCAATGTCGATATCTCAAATTCAGGCCCAAAACACCCAAAAATTCGATATTTTGGGGTCCCAGAAGCGATCTGTACATGCATACTCAGTGCTAGAATGTTTTCAAAATACAGGCCCAAAACATACTGAAAATCGATCTTGTATATGCCCAAAAGTCGATATGTGCATGCATCTTCTGTACCCGTTTATATCTCAAATTCAGGCTCCAAACACCCGAAAATTCGATATTTTGGGGTCCCAGAAGCGATCTGTACATGCCTACTCAGATGCAGGCCCAAAACATGCTGAAAAAGGATATTTTAGGTGCCCAAAGTCAACATGTGTATGCATCTTCTGCAATCGTTTATATCTCAAATTGAGGCTCAAAACACCCGAAAATTCGATAATTTTGGTTCCCAGAAGCGATCTGTACATGTCTAGTTAGTGCTAGAATGTTTTCAAAATATAGGCTCAAAACATGCTAAAAATCGATATTTTAAGTGTCCAAAGTCGATATGTGCATGCATCTTCTGTACCCGTTTATATCTCAAATTCAGGCTCAAAACACCCGAAAACTCGATATTTTTGGGTCCCATAAGCGATCTGTACATGCCTACTCCTAGTTAGAGTATTTTCAAAATACAGACCCAAAACATGCTGACAATCTATATTTTAGGTGCCCAAAGTCAATGTGTGCATGCATCTTCTGTACCCGTTTATATCTCAAATTCAGGCTCAAAACACCCGAAAATTCGGTATTTTTGGGTCCTAGAAGCGATCTGTACCTCCCTACTCCTAGTTAGAATGTTTTCAAGATACAGACCCAAAACATGCTCAAAATCTATATTTTATGTGCCCAAAGTCAATATGTGCATGCATCTTCTGTACCCGTTTATATCTCAAATTCAGGCTCAAAACACCCGAAAATTCGATATTTTTGGGTCTTAGAAGCGATCTTTACATGCTTACTCAGTGCTAGAATATTTTCAAAATATAGGCCCAAAACATGCTAAAAATCGATATTTTTGGTGCCCAAAGTCGATATCTCAAATTTAGGCCCAAAACACCCAAAAAGTCGATATTTTGGAGTCCCAGAAGCGATCTGTACATGCCTACTCCGTGTTAGAGTATTTTCAATATACAGTCCCAAAACATACTGAAAATCGATATTTTAGGTGCCCAAAAGTCGATATGAGCATGCATCTTCAGTACCAGTTTATATCTCAAATTCAGGCTCAAAACACCCTAAAATTCGATATTTTTGGGTCCCAGAAGCGATCTGTACATGCCTACTCCTAGTTAGAGTATTTTCAAAATACTGGCCCAATACATGCTGAAAATCGATATTTTAGGTGCCGAAAGTCAATATGTGCATACATCTTCTGTACCCGTTTATATCTCAAATTTAGGCTCAAAACACCCGAAAATTCGATATTTTGGGGTCCCTGAAGTGATCTGTACATGCATACTCAGTGCTAGAATGTTTTCAAAATATAGGCTCAAAACATGCTAAAAATCGATATTTTAAGTGTCCAAAGTCGATATGTGCAAGCATCTTATGTACCCGTTTATATATCAAATTCAGGCACAAAACACGCGAAAATTCGATATTTTGGGGCCCAAGAAGCGATCTGTACTTGCCTACTCCTAGTTAGAGTATTTTCAAAATACAGGCCCAAAACAAGCTGAAAATCGATATTTTAGGTGACCAAAGTCAATATGTGTATGCATCTTCTGCACCCGTTTATATCCCAAATTCAACCTCAAAACACCCGAAAATTCGATAATTTTGGGTCCCAGAAGCGATCTGTACATGACTTCTCAGTGCTAGAATGTTTTCAAAATATAGGCTCAAAACATGCTAAAAATCGATATTTTAAGTATCCAAATTCGATATGTGCATGCATCATCTGTACCCGTTTATATCTCAAATTTAGGCTTAAAACACCCGAAAATTCGATATTTTTGGGTCCCAGAAATGATCTGTACATGCCTACTTAGTGCTAGAATATTTTCGAAATATAGGCCCAAAACATGCTAAAAATCGATATTTTAGGTTCCCAAAGTCGATAACTCAAATTCAAGCCCATAACACCCGAAAATTCAATATTTTGGGGTCCCAGAAGCGAACTGTACATGCCTACTCCGTGTTAGAGTATTTTCAAAATACAGGCCCAAAACATAATGAAAATCGATCTTGTATATGCCCAAAAGTCGATATGTGCATGCATCTTCTGTACCCGTTTCTATCTCAAATTCAGGCTCAATACACCCGAAAATTCGATAATTTTGGTTCCCAGAAGCGATCTGTACATGCCTACTCAGATGCAGGCCCAAAACATGCTGAAAAAGGATATTTTAGGTGCCCAAAGTCAACATGTGTATGCATCTTCTGCAATCGTTTATATCTCAAATTGAGGCTCAAAACACCCGAAAATTCGATAATTTTGGTTCCCAGAAGCGATCTGTACATGTCTAGTTAGTGCTAGAATGTTTTCAAAATATAGGCTCAAAACATGCTAAAAATCGATATTTTAAGTGTCCAAAGTCGATATGTGCATGCATCTTCTGTACCCGTTTATATCTCAAATTCAGGCTCAAAACACCCGAAAACTCGATATTTTTGGGTCCCATAAGCGATCTGTACATGCCTACTCCTAGTTAGAGTATTTTCAAAATAAAGACCCAAAATATGCTGACAATCTATATTTTAGGTGCCCAAAGTCAATATGTGCATGCATCTTCTGTACCCGTTTATATCTCAAATTCAGGCTCAAAACACCCGAAAATTCGGTATTTTTGGGTCGTAGAAGCGATCTGTACCTCCCTACTCCTAGTTAGAATGTTTTCAAGATACAGACCCAAAACATGCTCAAAATCGATATTTTAGGTGCCCAAAAGTCGATATGTGCATGCATCTTCTGTACCCGTTTATATCTCAAATTCAGGCTCAAAACACCCGAAAATTCGATATTTTGGGGTCCCAGAAGCGATCTGTACATGCCTACTCAGTGCTAGAATATTTTTAAAATATAGGCCCAAAACATGCTAAAAATCGATATTTTAGGTGCACAAAGTCGATATCTCAAATTCAGGCCCAAAATACCCGAAAATTCGATTTTTTGGGGTCCCTGAAGGGAACTGTACATGCCTACTCCGTGTTGGACTATTTTCAAAATACAGGCCCAAAACATACTGAAAATCGATCTGTTAGGTGCCCAAAAGTCGATATGTGCATGCATCTTCTGTACCCATTTATATCCCAAATTCAACCGCAAAACACCCAAAAATTCGATATTTTTGGGTCCCAGAAGCGTTCTGTACATGCCTACTCATTGCTAGAATTTTTTCAAAATATAGGCTCAAAACATGCTAAAAATCGATAATTTAAGTGTCCAAAGTCGATATGTGCATGCATCTTCTGTACCCATTTATATCTCAAACTCAGGCTCAAAACACCCGAAAATTCGATATTTTTGGGTCCCAGAAGCGATCTGTACATGCCTACTCCTAGTTAGAATATTTTCAAAATACAGGCCCAAAACATGCTGAAAATCGATATTTTATGTGCCCAAAGTCAATATGTGCATGCATCTTCTGTACCCGTTTATATCTCAAATTCAGGCTCAAAACACCCGAAAATTCGATATTTTTGGGTCCCAGAAGCGATCTGTACATGCCTACTCCTAGTTAGAGTATTTTCAAAATACAGGCCCAAAACATGATGAAAATCGATATTTTAGGTGCCCAAAGTCAATATGTGCATGCATCTTCTGTACCCGTTTATATCTCAAATTCAGGCTCAAAACACCCGAAAATTCGATATTTTTTGGGTCCCAGAAGCGATCTTTACATGCTTACTCAGTGCTAGAATATTTTCAAAATATAGGCCCAAAACATGCTAAAAATCGATATTTTTGGTGCCCAAAGTCGATATCTCAAATTTAGGCCCAAAACACCCAAAAATTCGATATTTTGGGGTCCCAGAAGTGATCTGTACATGCATACTCATTGCTAGAATGTTTTCAAAATATAGGCTCAAAACATGCTAAAAATCGATATTTTAAGTGTCCAAAGTCGATATGTGCAAGCATCTTATGTACCCGTTTATATATCAAATTCTGGCACGAAACACGCGAAAATTCGATATTTTGGGGCCCCAGAAGCGATCTGTACTTGCCTACTCCTAGTTAGAGTATTTTCAAAATACAGGCCCAAAACAAGCTGAAAATCTATATTTTAGGTGACCAAAGTCAATATGTGTATGCATCTTCTGTACCCGTTTATATCCCAAATTCAACCTCAAAACACCCGAAAATTCGATAATTTTGGGTCCCAGAAGCGATCTGTACATGACTTCTCAGTGCTAGAATGTTTTCAAAATATAGGCTCAAAACATGCTAAAAATCGATATATTAAGTGTCCAAATTCGATATGTGCATGCATCATCTGTACCCGTTTATATCTCAAATTTAGGCTCAAAACACCCGAAAAATCGATATTTTTGGGTCCCAGAAATGATCTGTACATGCCTACTTAGTGCTAGAATATTTTCGAAATATAGGCCCAAAACATGCTAAAAATCGATATTTTAGGTGCCCAAAGTCGATAACTCAAATTCAAGCCCATAACACCCGAAAATTCAATATTTTGGGGTCCCAGAAGCGAACTGTACATGCCTACTCCGTGTTAGAGTATTTTCAAAATACAGGCCCAAAACATACTGAAAATCGATCTTGTATATGCCCAAAAGTCGATATGTGCATGCATTTTCTGTACCCGTTTATATCTCAAATTCAGGCTCCAAACACCCGAAAATTCGATATTTTGGGGTCCCAGAAGCGATCTGTACATGCCTACACAGATGCAGGCCCAAAACATGCTGAAAAAGGATATTTTAGGTGCCCAAAGTCAACATTTGTATGCATCTTCTGCAATCTTTTATATCTCAAATTGAGGCTCAAAACACCCGAAAATTCGATAATTTTGGTTCCCAGAAGCGATCTGTACATGTCTAGTTAGTGCTAGAATGTTTTCAAAATACAGGCCCAAAACATACTGAAAATCGATCTGTTAGGTGCCCAAAAGTCGATATGTGCATGCATCTTCTGTACCCATTTATATCCCAAATTCAACCGCAAAACACCCAAAAATTCGATATTTTTGGGTCCCAGAAGCGTTCTGTACATGCCTACTCAGTGCTAGATTTTTTCAAAATATAGGCTCAAAACATGCTAAAAATCGATAATTTAAGTGTCCAAAGTCGATATGTGCATGCATCTTCTGTACCCATTTATATCTCAAACTCAGGCTCAAAACACCCGAAAATTCGATATTTTTGGGTCCCAGAAGCGATCTGTACATGCCTACTCCTAGTTAGAATATTTTCAAAATACAGGCCCAAAACATGCTGAAAATCGATATTTTATGTGCTCAAAGTCAATATGTGCATGCATCTTCTGTACCCGTTTATATCTCAAATTCAGGCTCAAAACACCCGAAAATTCGATATTTTTGGGTCCCAGAAGCGATCTGTACATGCCTACTCCTAGTTAGAGTATTTTCAAAATACAGGCCCAAAACATGATGAAAATCGATATTTTAGGTGCCCAAAGTCAATATGTGCATGCATCTTCTGTACCCGTTTATATCTCAAATTCAGGCTCAAAACACCCGAAAATTCGATATTTTTGGGTCCCAGAAGCGATCTTTACATGCTTACTCAGTGCTAGAATATTTTCAAAATATATGCCCAAAACATGCTAAAAATCGATATTTTTGGTGCCCAAAGTCGATATCTCAAATTTAGGCCCAAAACACCCAAAAAGTCGATATTTTGGGGTCCCAGAAGCGATCTGTACATGCCTACTCCGTGTTGGAGTATTTTCAATATACAGTCCCAAAACATACTGAAAATCGATATTTTAGGTGCACAAAAGTCGATATGTGCATGCATCTTCAGTACCCGTTTATATCTCAAATTCAGGCACAAAACACCCGAAAATTCGATATTTTTGGGTCCCAGAAGCGATCTGTACATGCCTACTCCTAGTTAGAGTATTTTCAAAATACTGGCCCAATACATGCTAAAAATCGATATTTTAAGTGTCCAAAGTCGATATGTGCAAGCATCTTATGTACCCGTTTATATATCAAATTCAGGCACAAAACACGCGAAAATTCGATATTTTGGGGCCCCAGAAGCGATCTGTACTTGCCTACTCCTAGTTAGAGTATTTTCAAAATACAGGCCCAAAACATGCTGAAAATCGATATTTTATGTGCCCAAAGTCAATATGTGCATGCATCTTCTGTACCCGTTTATATCTCAAATTCAGGCTCAAAACACCCGAAAATTCGATATTTTTGGGTCCCAGAAGCGATCTGTACATGCCTACTCCTAGTTAGAGTATTTTCAAAATACAGGCCCAAAACATGATGAAAATCGATATTTTAGGTGCCCAAAGTCAATATGTGCATGCATCTTCTGTACCCGTTTATATCTCAAATTCAGGCTCAAAACACCCGAAAATTCAATATTTTTGGGTCCCAGAAGCGATCTGTACATGCCTACTCCTAGTTAGAATATTTTCAAAATACAGGCCCAAAACATGCTGAAAATCGATATTTTATGTGCTCAAAGTCAATATGTGCATGCATCTTCTGTACCCGTTTATATCTCAAATTCAGGCTCAAAACACCCTAAAATTCGATATTTTAGGGTCCCAGAAGCGATCTGTACATGCCTACTCCTAGTTAGAGTATTTTCAAAATACTGGCCCAATACATGCTGAAAATCGATATTTTAGGTGCCCAAAGTCAATATGTGCATACATCTTCTGTACCCGTTTATATCTCAAATTTAGGCTCAAAACACCCGAAAATTCGATATTTTGGGGTCCCTGAAGTGATCTGTACATGCATACTCATTGCTAGAATGTTTTCAAAATATAGGCTCAAAACATGCTAAAAATCGATATTTTAAGTGTCTAAAGTCAATATGTGCAAGCATCTTATGTACCCGTTTATATATCAAATTCAGGCACAAAACACGCGAAAATTCGATATTTTGGGGCCCCAGAAGCGATCTGTACTTGCCTACTCCTAGTTAGAGTATTTTCAAAATACAGGCCCAAAACAAGCTGAAAATCTATATTTTAGGTGACCAAAGTCAATATGTGTATGCATCTTCTGCACCCGTTTATATCCCAAATTCAACCTCAAAACACCCGAAAATTCGATAATTTTGGTTCCCAGAAGCGATCTGTACATGTCTAGTTAGTGCTAGAATGTTTTCAAAATATAGGCTCAAAACATGCTAAAAATCGATATTTTAAGTGTCCAAAGTCGATATGTGCATGCATCTTCTGTACCCGTTTATATCTCAAATTCAGGCTCAAAACACCCGAAAATTTGATATTTTGGGGTCCCAGAAGTGATCTGTACATGCCTACTTAGTGCTAGAATATTTTCAAAATATAGGCCCAAAACATGCTAAAAATCGATATTTTAGGTGCCCAAAGTTGATATATCAAATTCAAGCCCAAAACACCCGAAAATTCGTTATTTTGGGGTTCCAGAAGCAAACTGTACATGCCTACTCCGTGTTAGAGTATTTTCAAAATAAAGGCCCAAAACATACTGAAAATCGATCTGTTAGGTGCCCAAAAGCCGACATGTGCATATATCTTCTGTACCCGTTTATAACTCAAATTCAGGCTCAAAACACCCGAAAATTCGATATTTTTGGGTCCCTGAAGCGATCTGTACTTGCCTACTCCGTGTTAGAGTATTTTCAAAATACAGGCCCAAAACAAGCTGAAAATCGATATTTTAGGTGACCAATGTCAATATGTGTATGCATCTTCTGCACCCGTTTATATCCCAAATTCAGGCTCAAAACACCGGAAAATTCGATATTTTAGGGTCCCAAAAGCGATCTGTACATGCCTACTCAGTGCTAGAATGTTTTCAAAATATAGGCTCAAAACATGCTAAAAATCGATATTTTAAGTGTCCAAAGTCGATATGTGCATGCATCATCTGTACCCGTTTATATCTCAAATTCAGGCTCAAAACACCCGAAAACTCGATATTTTGGGGTCCCAGAAGTGATCTGTACATGCCTACTTAGTGCAAGAATATTTTCAAAATATAGGCCCAAAACATGCTAAAAATCGATATTTTAATTGCCCAAAGTTAATATGTGTATGCATCTTCTGCACTCGTTTATATCTCAAATTGAGGCTCAAAACACCCGAAAATTCGATAATTTTGGGTCCCAGAAGTGGTCTGTACATGTCTAGTCAGTGCTAGAATGTTTTCAAAATATAGGCTTAATACATGCTAAAAATCGATATTTTAAGTGTCCAAAGTCGATAAGTGCATGCATCTTCTGTACCCGTTTATATCTCAAATTCAGGTTCCAAACACCCTAAAATTCGATATTTTGGGGTCCCAGAAGCGATCTGTACATGCTTACTCAGTGCTAGAATATTTTCAAAATATAGGTCCAAAACATGCTAAAAATCGATATTTTTGGTGCCCAAAGTCGATATTTCAAATTCAGGCCCAAAACACCCAAAAATTCGATATTTTGGGTTCCCAGAAGCGATCTGTACATTTCTACTCCGTTTTAGAGTATTTTCAATATACAGGCCCAAAACATACTGAAAATCGATCTTTTAGGTGCCCAAAAGTCGATATGTGCATGCATCTTCTGTATCCGTTTATATCTCAAATTCAGGCTCAAAACACCCGAAAATTCGATATTTTAGGGTCCCAGAAGCGATCTGTACATGCCTACTCCTAGTTAGAGTATTTTCAAAATACAGGCCCAAAACATGCTGAAAATCGATATTTTAGGTGCCCAAAGTCAATATGTGCAAGCATCTTCTGTACCCGTTTATATCCCAAATTCAACCTCAAAACACCCGAAAAATCGATAATTTTGGGTCCCAGAAGCGATCTGTACATGACTACTCAGTGCTAGAATGTTTTCAAAATATAGGCTGAAAACATGCTAAAAATCGATATTTTAGGTGCCCAAAGTCGATATCTCAAATTCAAGCCCAAAACACCCGAAAATTCAATATTTTGGGGTCCCAGAAGCGAACTGTACATGCCTACTCCGTGTTAGAGTATTTTCAAAATACAGGCCCAAAACATACTGAAAATCAAACTTGTATGTGACCAAAAGTCGATATCTGCATGCATCTTCTGTACCCGTTTATATCTCAAATTCAGGCTCCAAACACCCGAAAATTCGATATTTTGGGGTCCCAGAAGCGATCTGTACATGCCTATTTAGATGCAGGCCCAAAACATGCTGAAAATCGATATTTTAGGTGCCCAAAGTCAACATGTGTATGCATCTTCTTCACTCGTTTATATCTCAAATTCAACCTCAAAACACCCGAAAATTCTAAAATTTTGGGTCGCAGAAGCGATCTGTACATGTCTAGTCAGTGCTAGAATGTTTTCAAAATATAGGCTCAAAACATGTTAAAAATCGATATTTTAAGTGTCCAAAGTCGATATGTGCATGCATCTTCTGTACCCGTTTATATCTCAAATTCAGGCTCAAAACACCCGAAAACTCGATATTTTTGGGTCCCATAAGCGATCTGTACATGCCTACTCCTTGTTAGAGTATTTTCAAAATACAGACCCAAAACATACTGAAAATCTATATTTTAGTTGCCCAAAGTCGATATGTGTATGTATCTTCTGTACTCGTTTATATCCCAAATTCAACCTCAAAACACCCGAAAATTCGATATTTTTGGGTCCCAGAAGCGATCTGTACATGCCTACTTAGTGCTAGAATTTTTTCAAAATATATGCTCAAAACATGCTAAAAATCGATATTTTAAGTGTCCAAAGTCGATATGTGCATGCATCATCTGTATCCGTTTATATCTCAAATTCAGGCTCAAAACAACCGAAAATTCGATATTTTGGGGTCCCAGAAGTGATCTGTACATGCTTACTTAATGCTAGAATATTTTCAAACAATAGGCCCAAAACATGCTAAAAATCGATATTTTAGGTGCCCAAAGTCGATATCTCAAATTCAGGCCCAAAACACCCGAAAATTTGATATTTGGAGGTCCCAGAAGCGAACTGTACATGCCTACTCCGTGTTAGAGTATTTTCAAAATACAGGCCCAAAACATACTGAAAATCGATCATTTAGGTACCTAAAAGTCGATATGTGCATGCATCTTCTGTACCCGTTTATATCTCAAATTCAGGCTCGAAACACCCGAAAATTCGATATTTTGGGGTCCCAGAAGCGATCTGTACTTGCCTACTCCGTGTTAGAGTATTTTCAAAATACAGGCCCAAAACAAGCTGAAAATCGATATTTTAGGTGACTAAAGTCAATATGTGTATGCATCTTCTGTACCCGTTTATATCCCAAATTCAACCTCAAAACACCCGAAAATTCGATATTTTTGAGTCCCAAAAGCGAGCTGTACATGCCTACTCAGTGCTAGAATGTTTTCAAAATATAAGCTCAAAACATGCTAAAAATCGATATTTTAAGTGTCCAAAGTCGATATGTGCATGCATCATCTGTACCCGTTTATATCTCAAATTCAGGCTCAAAACACCCGAAAATTCGATATCTTGGGGTCCCAGAAGTGATCTGTACATGCCTACTTAGTGCTAGAATATTTTCAAAATATATGCCCAAAACATGCTAAAAATCGATATTTTAGGTGCCCAAAGTCGATATCTCAAATTCAGGCACAAAACACCCGAAAATTTGATATTTTGGGGTCCCAGAAGCGATCTGTACATGCCTACTCCGTGTTAGAGTATTTTCAATATACAGGCCCAAACATACTGAAAATCGATCTTTTAGGTGACCAATAGTCGATATGTGCATGCATCTTCTGTACCCGTTTATATCCGAAATTCAACCTCAAAACACCCGAAAATTCGATATTTTTGGGTCCCAGAAGCGATCTGTACATGCCTATTCAGTGCTAGAATTTTTTCAAAATATAGGATCAAAACATGCTAAAAATCGATATTTTAAGTGTCCAAAGTCGATATGTGCATGCATCATCTGTACCCGTTTATATCTCAAATTCATTCTCAAAACACCCGAAAATTCGATATTTTGGGGTCCCAGAAGTGATCTGTACATGCCGACTTAGTGCTAGAATGTTTTCAAAATATAGGCCCAAAACATGCTAAAAATCGATATTTTAGGTGCCCAAAGTCGATATCTCAAATTCAGGCCCAAAACACCCAAAAATTCGATATTTTGGGGTCCCAGAAGCGAACTGTACATGCCTACTCCGTGTTAGAGTATTTTCAAAATACAATCCCAAAACATACTGAAAATCGATCATTTAGGTACCTAAAAGTCGATATGTGCATGCATCTTCTGTACCCGTTTATATCTCAAATTCAGGCTCCAAACACCCGAAAATTCGAAATTTTTTGGTCCCAGAAGCGATCTGTACTTGCCTACTCCGTGTTAGAGTATTTTCAAAATACAGGCCCAAAAAAAGCTGAAAATCGATATTTTAGGTGACGAAAGTCAATATGTGTATGCATCTTCTGTACCCGTTTATAACCCAAATTCAACCTCAAAACACCAGAAAATTCGATATTTTTGGGCCTCAGAAGCGATCTGTACATGCCTACTCAGTGCTAGAATGTTTTCAAAATATAGGCTCAAAACATGCTAAAAATCGATATTTTAAGTGTCCAAAGTCGATATGTGCATGCATCATCTGTACCCGTTTATATCTCAAATTCAGCCTCAAAACACCCGAAAATTCAATATTTTGGGGTCCCAGAAGTGATCTGTACATGCCTACTTAGTGCTAGAATATTTTCAAAATATAGGCCAAAACATGCTAAAAATCGATATTTTAGGTGCCCAAAGTCGATATCTCAAATTCTGGCCCAAAACACCCGAAAATTCGATATTTGGGGGTCCCAGAAGAGAACTGTACATGCCAACTCCGTGTTAGAGTTTTTTTAAAATACAGGCCCAAAACATACTGAAAATCGATCTTTTAGGTGCCCAAAAGTCGATATTTGCATGCATCTTCTGTAACCGTTTATATCCCAAATTCAACCTCAAAACACCCGAAAATTCGATATTTTTGGGTCCCAGAAGCGATCTGTACATGCCTACTCAGTGCTAGAATTATTTCAAAATATAGGCTCAAAACATGCTAAAAATCGATATTTTAAGTGTCCAAAGTCGATATGTGCATGCATCATCTGTACCTGTTTATATCTCAAATTCAGGCATAAAACACCCGAAAATTCGATATTTTGGGGTCCCAGAAGTGATCTGTACATGCCTACTTAGTGCTAGAATATTTTCAAAATATAGGCCCAAAACATGCTAAAAATCGATATTTTAGGTGCCCAAAGTCGATATCTCAAATTCAGGCCCAAAATCCCCGAAAATTCGTTATTTTGGGGTCCCAGAAGCGAACTGTACATGCCTACTACGTGTTAGAGTATTTTCAAAATACAGGCCCAAAACATACTTAAAATCGATCTTTTAGGTGCCCAAAAGTCGATATGTGCATGCATCTTCTGTACCCGTTTATATCTCAAATTCAGGCTCCAAACACCTGAAATTAAATATTTTGGGGTTCCAGAAGCGATCTGTACATGCCTACTCAGATGCAGGCCCAAAACATGCTGAAAATCGATATTTTAGGTGCCCAAAGTCAACATGTGTATGCATCTTCTGCACTCGTTTATATCTCAAATTCAACCTCAAAACACCCGAAAATTCGATAATTTTGGGTCCCAGAAGCGATCTGTACCTGTCTAGTCATTGCTAGAATGTTTTCAAAATATAAGCTCAAAACATGCTAAAAATCGATATTTTAAGTGTCCAAAGTCGATATGTGCATGCATCTTCTCTACCCGTTTATATCTCAAATTCCGGCTCAAAACACCCTAAAAATCGATATTTTTGGGTCCCAGAAGCGATCTGTACATGCCTACTCCTAGTTAGAGTATTTTTAAAATACAGGCCCAAAATATGCTGAAAATCGATATTTTAGGTGCCCAAAGTCAACATGTGTATGCATCTTCTGCACTCGTTTATATCTCAAATTGAGGCCCAAACACCAGAAAATTCGATAATTTTGGGTCCCAGAAGCGATCTGTACATGTCTAGTCAGTGCTAGAATGTTTTCAAAATATAGGCTCAAAACATGATAAAAATCGATATTTTAAGTGTCCAAAGTCGATATGTGCATGCATCTTCTGTACCCGTTTATATCTCAAATTCAGGCTCATAACACCCGAAAACTCGATATTTTTGGGTCCCATAAGCGATCTGTACATGCCTACTCCTAGTTAGAGTATTTTCAAAATACAGACCCAAAACATGCTGAAAATCTATATTTTAGGTGCCCAAAAGTCGATATGTGCATGCATCTTCTGTACCCGTTTATATCTCAAATTCAGGCTCAAAACACCCGAAAATTCGATATTTTTGGGTCCCATAAGCGATCTGTACATGCCGACTCCTAGTTAGAGTATTTTCAAAATACAGGCCCAAAACATGCTGAAAATCGATATTTTTGGTGCCCAAAGTCAATATGTGCATACATCTTCTGTACCCGTTTATATCTCAAATTTGGGCTCAAAACACCCAAAAATTCGATATTTTGGGGTCCCTGAAGCGATCTGTACATGCATACTCAGTGCTAGAATGTTTTCAAAATATAGCCTCAAAACATGCAAAAAATCGATATTTTAAGTGTCCAAAGTCGATATGTGCATGCATCTTATGTACCCGTTTATATATCAAATTCAGGCACAAAACACCCGAAAATTCGATATTTTGGGGTCCCAGAAGCGATCTGTACTTGCCTACTCCGTGTTAGAGTATTTTCAAAATACAGGCCCAAAACAAGCTGAAAATCGATATTTTAGGTGACCAAAGTCAATATGTGTATGCATCTTCTGCACCCGTTTATATCCCAAATTCAACCACAAAACACCCGAAAATTCGATAATTTTGGGTCCCAGAAGCGATCTGTACATGACTACTCAGTGCTAGAATGTTTTCAAAATATAGGCACAAAACATGCTAAAAATCGATATTTTAAGTGTCAAAAGTCGATATGTGCATGCATCATCTGTACCCGTTTATATCTCAAATTTAGGCTCAGAACACCCGAAAATTCGATATTTTGGGGTCCCAGAAATGATCTGTACATGCCTACTTAGTGCTAGAATATTTTCGAAATATAGGCCCAAAACATGCTAAAAATCGATATTTTAGGTGCCCAAAGTCGATATCTCAAATTCAAGCCCAAAACACCTGAAAATTCAATATTTTGGGGTCCCAGAAGCGAACTGTACATGCCTATTCCGTGTTAGAGTATTTTCAAAATACAGGCCCAAAACATACTGAAAATCGATCTTGTATATTCCCAAAAGTTGATATGTGCATGCATCTTCTGTACCCGTTTGTATCTCAAATTCAGGCTCCAAACACCCGAAAATTCGATATTTTGGGGTCCCAGAAGCGATCTATACATGCCTAGTCAGATGCAGGCCCAAAACATGCTGAAAATCGATATTTTAGGTGCCCAAAGTCAACATGTGTATGCATCTCCTGCACTCGTTTATATCTCAAATTGAGGCTCAAAACACACGAAAATTCGATAATTTTGGGTCCCAGAAGCGATCTGTAAATGTCTAGTCAGTGCTAGAATGTTTTCAAAATATGGGCTAAAAACATGCTAAAAATCGATATTTTAAGTGTCCAAAGTCGATTTGTGTATGTATCTTCTGTACCCGTTTATATCTCAAATTCAGGCTCAAAACACCCGAAAATTCGGTATTTTTGGGTCCTAGAAGCGATCTGTACATCCCTACTCCTAGTTAGAATGTTATCAAGATACAGACCCAAAACATGCTCAAAATCGATATTTTAGGTGACCAAAAGTCGATATGTACATGCATCTTCTGTACCCGTTTATATCTCAAATTCAGGCTCAAAACACCCGAAAATTCGATATTTTGGGGTCCCAGAAGCGATCTGTACATGCCTACTCAGTGCTAGAATGTTTTCAAAATATAGCCTCAAAACATGCAAAAAATCGATATTTTAAGTGTCAAAAGTCGATATGTGCATGCATCTTATGTACCCGTTTATATATCAAATTCAGGCACAAAACACCCGAAAATTCGATATTTTGGGGTCCCAGAAGCGATCTGTACTTGCCTACTCCGTGTTAGAGTATTTTCAAAATACAGGCCCAAAACAAGCTGAAAATCGATATTTTAGGTGACCAAAGTCAATATGTGTATGCATCTTCTGCACCCGTTTATATCCCAAATTCAACCACAAAACACCCGAAAATTCGATAATTTTGGGTCCCAGAAGCGATCTGTACATGACTACTCAGTGCTAGAATGTTTTCAAAATATAGGCACAAAACATGCTAAAAATCGATATTTTAAGTGTCAAAAGTCGATATGTGCATGCATCATCTGTACCCGTTTATATCTCAAATTTAGGCTCAGAACACCCGAAAATTCGATATTTTGGGGTCCCAGAAATGATCTGTACATGCCTACTTAGTGCTAGAATATTTTCGAAATATAGGCCCAAAACATGCTAAAAATCGATATTTTAGGTGCCCAAAGTCGATATCTCAAATTCATGCCCAAAACACCCGAAAATTCAATATTTTGGGGTCCCAGAAGCGAACTGTACATGCCTATTCCGTGTTAGAGTATTTTCAAAATACAGGCCCAAAACATACTGAAAATCGATCTTGTATATTCCCAAAAGTTGATATGTGCATGCATCTTCTGTACCCGTTTGTATCTCAAATTCAGGCTCCAAACACCCGAAAATTCGATATTTTGGGGTCCCAGAAGCGATCTATACATGCCTAGTCAGATGCAGGCCCAAAACATGCTGAAAATCGATATTTTAGGTGCCCAAAGTCAACATGTGTATGCATCTCCTGCACTCGTTTATATCTCAAATTGAGGCTCAAAACACACGAAAATTCGATAATTTTGGGTCCCAGAAGCGATCTGTAAATGTCTAGTCAGTGCTAGAATGTTTTCAAAATATAGGCTAAAAACATGCTAAAAATCGATATTTTAAGTGTCCAAAGTCGATTTGTGTATGTATCTTCTGTACCCGTTTATATCTCAAATTCAGGCTCAAAACACCCGAAAATTCGGTATTTTTGGGTCCTAGAAGCGATCTGTACATCCCTACTCCTAGTTAGAATGTTATCAAGATACAGACCCAAAACATGCTCAAAATCGATATTTTAGGTGACCAAAAGTCGATATGTACATGCATCTTCTGTACCCGTTTATATCTCAAATTCAGGCTCAAAACACCCGAAAATTCGATATTTTGGGGTCCCAGAAGCGATCTGTACATGCCTACTCAGTGCTAGAATATTTTTAAAATATAGGCCCAAAACATGCTAAAAATCGATATTTTAAGTGTCAAAAGTCGATATGTGCATGCATCATCTGTACCCGTTTATATCTCAAATTCAGTCTCAAAACACCCGAAAATTCGATATTTTGGGGACCCAGAAGTGATCTGTACATGCCTACTTAGTGCTAGAATATTTTCAAAATATAGGCCCAAAACATGCTAAAATCGATATTTTAGGTGCCCAAAGTCGATATCTCAAATTCAGCCCAAAACACCCGAAAATTCGATATTTGGGGGTCCCAGAAGCGAACTGTACATGCCTACTCCGTGTTAGAGTTTTTTCAAAATACAGGCCCAAAACATACTGAAAATCGATCTTTTAGGTGCCCAAAAGTCGATATGTGCATGCATCTTCTGTAACCGTTTATATCCCAAATTCAACCTCAAAACACCCGAAAAATCGATATTTTTGGGTCCCAGAAGCGATCTGTACATGCCTACTCAGTGCTAGAATTTTCTCAAAATATAGGCTCAAAACATGCTAAAAATCGATATTTTAAGTGTCCAAAGTCGATATGTGCATGCATCATCTGTACCCGTTTATATCTTAAATTCAGGCTTAAAACACCCGAAAATTCGATATTTTGGGGTCGCAGAAGTGATCTGTACATGCCTACTTAGTGCTAGAATATTTTCAAAATATTGGCCCAAAACATGCTAAAAATCGATATTTTAGGTGCCCAAAGTCGATATCTCAAATTCACGCCCAAAACACCCGAAAATTCGATATTTTGGGGTCCCAGAAGCGAACTGTACATGCCTACTCCGTGTTAGAGTATTTACAAAATACAGGCCCAAAACATACTGAAAATCGATCTTTTAGGTGCCTAAAAGTCGATATGTGCATGCATCTTCTGTACCCGTTTATATCTCAGATTCAGGCTCCAAACACCCGAAAATTCGATATTTTGGGGTCCCAGAAGCGATCTGTACATGCCTACTCAGATGCAGGCCCAAAACATGCTGAAAATCGATATTTTAGGTGCCCAAAGTCAACATGTGTATGCATCTTCTGCACTTGTTTATATCTCAAATTCAACCTCAAAACACCCGAAAATTCTATAATTTTGGGTCCCAGAAGCGATCTGTACATGTCTAGTCAGTGCTAGAATGTTTTCAAAATATAGGCTCAAAACATGTTAAAAATCGATATTTTAAGTGTCCAAAGTCGATATGTGCATGCATCTTCTGTACCCGTTTATATCTCAAATACAGGCTCAAAACACCCGAAAATTCGATATTTTTGGGTCCCAGAAGCGATCTGTACATGCCTACTCCTAGTTAGAATGTTTTCAAGATACAGACCCAAAACATGCTCAAAATCGATATTTTAGGTGCCCAAAAGTCAATATGTACATACATCTTCTGTACCCGTTTATATCTCAAATTCAGGCTCAAAACACCCGAAAATTCGATATTTTGGGGTCCCAGAAGCGATCTATACATGCTTACTCAGTGCTAGAATATTTTCAAAATATAGGCCCAAAACATGCTAAAAATCGATATTTTAGGTGCCCAAAGTCAATATCTCAAATTCAGGCCCAAAACAACCGAAAATTCGATATTTTGGGGTCTCAGAAGCGATCTGTACATGCCTACTCCGTGTTAGAGTATTTTCAATATACAGGCCCAAAACATACTGAAAATCGATCTTTTAGGTGCCCAAAAGTCGATATGTGTATGCATCTTCTGTACCCGTTTATATCCCAAATTCAACCTCAAAACACCCGAAAATTTGATATTTTTGGGTCCCAGAAGCAATCTGTACATGCCTACTCAGTGCTAGAATTTTTTCAAAATATAGGATCAAAACATGCTAAAAATCGATATTTTAAGTGTCCAAAGTCGATATGTGCATGCATCATCTGTACCCGTTTATATCTCAAATTCAGGCTCAAAACACCCGAAAACTCGATATTTTGGGGTCCCAGAAGTGATCTGTACATGCCTACTTAGTGCTAGAATATTTTCAAAATATAGGCCCAAAACATGCTAAAAATCGATATTTTAGGTGCCCAAAGTCGATATATCAAATTCAGGCCCAAAACACCCGAAAATTCGATATTTTGGGGTCCCAGAAGCGAACTGTACATACCTACTCCGTGTTAGAGTATTTTCAAAATACAGGCCCAAAACATACTGAAAATCGATCATTTAGGTACCTAAAAGTCGATATGTGCATGCATCTTCTGTACCCGTTTATATCTCAAATTCAGGCTCCAAACACCCGAAAATTCGATATTTTGGGGTCCCAGAAGCGATCTGTACTTGCCTACTCCGTGTTAGAGTATTTTCAAAATACATGCCCAAAACAAGCTGAAAATCGATATTTTAGGTGACGAAAGTCAATATGTGAATGCATGCATCTTCTGCACCCGTTTATATCCCAAATTCAACCTCACAACACCGGAAAATTCAATATTTTTGGGTCACAGAAGCGATCTGTACATGCCTACTCAGTGCTAGAATGTTTTCAAAATATAGGCTCAAAACATGCTAAAAATCGATATTTTAAGTGTCCAAAGTCGATATGTGCATGCATCTTATGTACCCGTTTATATATCAAATTCAGGCTCAAAACACCCGAAAATTCGATATTTTGGGGTCCCAGAAGCGATCTGTACTTGCCTACTCCGTGTTAGAGTATTTTCAAAATACAGGCCCAAAACAAGCTGAAAATCGATATTTTAGGTGCCCAAAGTCAATATGTGCATGCATCTTCTGTACCCGTTTATATCTCAAATTCAGGCTCCAAACACCCGAAAATTCGATATTTTGGGGTCCCAGAAGCGATCTGTACATGCTTACTCAGTGCTAGAATATTTTCAAAATATAGGCCCAAAACATGCTAGAAATCGATATTTTAGTTGCCCAAACTCGATATCTCAAATTCAGGCCCAAAACATCCAAAAATTCGATATTTTGGGGTCCCAGAAGCGAACTGTACATACCTACTCCTTGTTAGAGTATTTTCAAAATACAGGCCCAAAACATACTGAAAATCGATCATTTAGGTACCTAAAAGTCGATATGTGCATGCATCTTCTGTACCCGTTTATATTTCAAATTCAGGCTCCAAACACCCGAAAATTCGATATTTTGGGGTCCCAGAAGCGATCTGTACTTGCCTACTCCGTGTTAGAGTATTTTCAATATACAGGCCCAAAACATACTGAAAATCGATCTTTTAGGTGCCCAAAAGTCGATATGTGCATGCATCTTCTGTACCCGTTTATATCTCAAATTCAGGCTCAAAACACCCGAAAATTCGATATTTTTGGGTCCCAGAAGCGATCTGTACATGCCTACTCAGTGCTAGAATTTTTTTCAAAATATTATCTCAAAACATGCTCAAAATCGATATTTTAAGTGTCCAAAGTCGATATGTGCATGCATCTTCTGTAACCTGTTATATCTCAAATTCAGGCTCAAAACACCCGAAAATTCGGTATTTTGGGGTCCTAGAAGCGATCTGTACATCCCTACTCCTAGTTAGAATGTTATCAAGATAAAGACCCAAAACATGCTCAAAATCGATATTTTAGGTGCCCAAAAGTCGATATGTACATGCATCTTCTGTACCCGATTATATCTCAAATTCAGGCTCAAAACACCCGAAAATTCGATATTTTGGGGTCCCTGAAGCGATCTGTACATGCCTACTCAGTACTAGAATATTTTTAAAATATAGGCCCAAAACATGCTAAAAATCGATATTTTAAGTGTCCAAAGTCGATATGTGCATGCTTCATCTGTACCCGTTTATATCTCAAATTCAGGCTCAAAACACCCGAAAATTCGATATTTTGGGGTCCCAGAAGTGATCTGTACATGCCTACTTAGTGCTAGAATATTTTCAAAATATAGGCCCAAAACATGCTAAAAATCGATATTTTAGGTGCCCAAAGTCGATATCTCAAATTCAGGCCCAAAACACCCGAAAATTCGATATTTGGGGGTCCCAGAAGCGAACTGTACATGCCTACTCCGTGTTAGAGTTTTTTCAAAATACAGGCCCAAAACATACTGAAAATCGATCTTTTAGGTGCCCAAAAATCGATATGTGCATGCATCTTCTGTAACCGTTTATATCCCAAATTCAACCTCAAAACACCCGAAAAATCGATATTTTTGGGTCCCAGAAGCGATCTGTACATGCCTACTTTGTGCTAGAATGTTTTCAAAATATAGGCTCAAAACATGCTAAAAATCGATATTTTAAGTGTCCAAAATCGATATGTGCATGCATCATCTGTACCCGTTTATATCTCAAATTCAGGCTTTAAAACACCCGAAAATTCGATATTTTGGGGTCCCAGAAGTGATCTGTACATGCCTACTTAGTGCTAGAATATTTTCAAAATATAGGCCCAAAACATGCTAAAAATCGATATTTTAGGTGCCCAAAGTCGATATCTCAAATTCAGGCCCAAAACACCCGAAAATTCGATATTTTGGGGTCCCAGAAGCGAACTGTACATGCCTACTCCGTGTTAGAGTATTTACAAAATACAGGCCAAAAACATACTGAAAATCGATCTTTTAGGTGCCCAAAAGTCGATATGTGCATGCATCTTCTGTACCCGTTTATATCTCAGATTCAGGCTCCAAACACCCGAAAATTCGATATTTTGGGGTCCCAGAAGCGATCTGTACATGCCTACTCAGATGCAGGCCCAAAACATGCTGAAAATCGATATTTTAGATGCCCAAAGTCAACATGTGTATGCATCTTCTGCACTTGTTTATATCTCAAATTCAACCTCAAAACACCCGAAAATTCGATAATTTTGGGTCCCAGAAGCGATCTGTACATGTCTAGTCAGTGCTAGAATGATTTAAAAAAAAAGGCTCAAAACATGCTAAAAATCGATATTTTAAGTGTCCAAAGTCGATATGTGCATGCATCTTCTGTACCCGTTTATATCTCAAATACAGGCTCAAAACACCCGAAAATTCGATATTTTTGGGTCCCAGAAGCGATCTGTACATGCCTACTCCTAGTTAGAATGTTTTCAAGATACAGACCCAAAACATGCTCAAAATCGATATTTTAGGTGCCCAAAAGTAAATATGTGTATAGATCTTCTGTACCCGTTTATATCTCAAATTCAGGCTCAAAACACCCGAAAATTCGATATTTTGGGGTCCCAGAAGCGATCTTTACATGCTTACTCAGTGCTAGAATATTTTCAAAATATAGGCCCAAAACATGCTAAAAATCGATATTTTAGGTGCCCAAAGTCGATATCTCAAATTTAGGCCCAAAACACCCGAAAATTCGATATTTGGGGGTCCCAGAAGCGAACTGTACATGCCTACTCCGTGTTAGAGTTTTTTCAAAATACAGGCCCAAAACATACTGAAAATCGATCTTTTAGGTGCCCAAAAGTCGATATGTGCATGCATCTTCTGTAACCGTTTATATCCCAAATTCAACCTCAAAACACCCGAAAAATCGATATTTTTGGGTCCCAGAAGCGATCTGTACATGCCTACTTTGTGCTAGAATTTTTTCAAAATATAGGATCAAAACATGCTAAAAATCGATATTTTAAGTGTCCAAAGTCGATATGTGCATGCATCATCTGTACCCGTTTATATCTCAAATTCAGGCTTAAAACTTCCGAAAATTCGATATTTTGGGGTCCCAGAAGTGATCTGTACATGCCTACTTAGTGCTACAAAATATAGGCCCAAAACATGCTAAAAATCGATATTTTAGGTGCCCAAAGTCGATATCTCAAATTCAGGCCCAAAACACCCGAAAATTCGATATTTTGGGGTCCCAGAAGCGAACTGTACATGCCTACTCCGTGTTAGAGTATTTACAAAATACAGGCCCAAAACATACTGAAAATCGATCTTTTAGGTGCCCAAAAGTCGATATGTGCATGCATCTTCTGTACCCGTTTATATCTCAGATTCAGGCTCTAAACACCCGAAAATTCGATATTTTATGGTCCCAGAAGCGATCTGTACATGCCTACTCAGATGCAGGCCCAAAACATGCTGAAAATCGATATTTTAGGTGCCCAAAGTCAACATGTGTATGCATCTTCTGCACTTGTTTATATCTCAAATTCAACCTCAAAACACCCGAAAATTCGATAATTTTGGGTCCCAGAAGCGATCTGTACATGTCTAGTCAGTGCTAGAATGATTTCAAAATATAGGCTCAAAACATGCTAAAAATCGATATTTTAAGTGTCCAAAGTCGATATGTGCATGCATCTTCTGTACCCGTTTATATCTCAAATACAGGCTCAAAACACCCGAAAATTCGATATTTTTGGGTCCCAGAAGCGATCTGTACATGCCTACTCCTAGTTAGAATGTTTTCAAGATACAGACCCAAAACATGCTCAAAATCGATATTTTAGGTGCCCAAAAGTAAATATGTGTATAGATCTTCTGTACCCGTTTATATCTCAAATTCAGGCTCAAAACACCCGAAAATTCGATATTTTGGGGTCCCAGAAGCGATCTTTACATGCTTACTCAGTGCTAGAATATTTTCAAAATATAGGCCCAAAACATGCTAAAAATCGATATTTTAGGTGCCCAAAGTCGATATCTCAAATTCAGGCCCATAACACCCGAAAATTCGATATTTTGGGGTCTCAGAAGCGATCTGTACATGCCTACTCCGTGTTAGAGTATTTTCAATATACAGGCCCAAAACATACTGAAAATCGATCTTTTAGGTGCCCAAAAGTCGATATGTGTATGCATCTTCTGTACCCGTTTATATCCCAAATTCAACCTCAAAACACCCGAAAATTTGATATTTTTGGGTCCCAGAAGCGATCTGTACATGCCTACTCAGTGCTAGAATTTTTTCAAAATATAGGATCAAAACATGCTAAAAATCGATATTTTAAGTGTCCAAAGTCGATATGTGCATGCATCACCTGTACCCGTTTATATCTCAAATTCAGGCTCAAAACACCCGAAAACTCGATATTTTGGGGTCCCAGAAGTGATCTGTACATGCCTACTTAGTGCTAGAATATTTTCAAAATATAGGCCCAAAACATGCTAAAAATCGATATTTTAGGTGCCCAAAGTCGATATATCAAATTCAGGCCCAAAACACCCGAAAATTCGATATTTTGGGGTCCCAGAAGCGAACTGTACATACCTACTCCGTGTTAGAGTATTTTCAAAATACAGGCCCAAAACATACTGAAAATCGATCATTTAGGTACCTAAAAGTCGATATGTGCATGCATCTTCTGTACCCGTTTATATCTCAAATTCAGGCTCCAAACACCCAAAAATTCGATATTTTGGGGTCCCAGAAGCGATCTGAACTTACCTACTCCGTGTTAGAGTATTTTCAAAATACAGGCCCAAAACAAGCTGAAAATCGATATTTTAGGTGACGAAAGTCAATATGTGTATGCATGCATCTTCTGCACCCGTTTATATCCCAAATTCAACCTCAAAACACCGGAAAATTCAATATTTTTGGGTCCCAGAAGCAATCTGTACATGCCTACTCAGTGCTAGAATGTTTTCAAAATATAGGCTCAAAACATGCTAAAAATCGATATTTTAAGTGTCCAAAGTCGATATGTGCATGCATCTTATGTACCCGTTTATATATCAAATTCAGGCTCAAAACACCCGAAAATTCGATATTTTGGGGTCCCAGAAGCGATCTGTACTTGCCTACTCCGTGTTAGAGTATTTTCAAAATACAGGCCCAAAACAAGCTGAAAATCGATATTTTAGGTGCCCAAAGTCAATATGTGCATGCATCTTCTGTACCCGTTTATATCTCAAATTCAGGCTCCAAACACCCGAAAATTCGATATTTTTTGGTCCCAGAAGCGATCTGTACATGCTTACTCAGTGCTAGAATATTTTCAAAATATAGGCCCAAAACATGCTAGAAATCGATATTTTAGTTGCCCAAAGTCGATATCTCAAATTCAGGCCCAAAACATCCAAAAATTCAATATTTTGGGGTCCCAGAAGCGAACTGTACATACCTACTCCGTGTTAGAGTATTTTCAAAATACAGGCCCAAAACATACTGAAAATCGATCATTTAGGTACCTAAAAGTCGATATGTGAATGCATCTTCTGTACCCGTTTATATCTCAAATTCAGGCTCCAAACACCCGAAAATTCGTTATTTTGGGGTCCCATAAGCGATCTGTACTTGCCTACTCCGTGTTAGAGTATTTTCAATATACAGGCCCAAAACATACTGAAAATCGATCTTTTAGGTGCCCAAAAGTCGATATGTGCATGCATCTTCTGCACCCGTTTATATCTCAAATTCAGGCTCCAAACACCCAAAAATTCGATATTTTGGGGTCCCAGAAGCGATCTGTACTTGCCTACTCCGTGTTAGAGTATTTTCAAAATACAGGCCCAAAACAAGCTGAAAATCAATATTTTAGGTGACGAAAGTCAATATGTGTATGCATGCATCTTCTGCACCCGTTTATATCCCAAATTCAACCTCAAAACACCGGAAAATTCAATATTTTGGGGTCCCAGAAGCGATCTGTACATGCCTACTCCGTGTTAGAGTATTTTCAATATACAGGCCCAAAACATGCTGAAAATCTATATTTTAGGTGCCCAAAGTCAATATGTGCATGCATCTTCTGTACCCGTTTATATCTCAAATTTAGGCTCAAAACACCCAAAAATTCGATATTTTGGGGTCCCTGAAGCGATCTGTACATGCATACTCAGTGCTAGAATGTTTTTAAAATATAGGCTCAAAACATGCTAAAAATCGATATTTTAAGTGTCCAAAGTCGATATGTGCATGCATCATATGTACCCGTTTATATATCAGATTCAGGCACAAAACACCCGAAAATTCGATATTTTGGGGTCCCAGAAGCGATCTGTACTTGCCTACTCCGTTTTAGAGTATTTTCAAAATACAGGCCCAAAACAAGCTGAAAATCGATATTTTAGGTGACCAAGGTCAATATGTGTATGCATCTTCTGCACCCGTTTATATCCCAAATTCAACCTCAAAACACCCGAAAATTCGATAATTTTGGGTCCCAGAAGCTATCTGTACATGCCTAGTCAGTGCTAGAATATTTTCAAAATATAGGCTCAAAACATGCTAAAAATCGATATTTTAAGTGTCCAAAGTCGATATGTGCATGCATCATCTGTACCCGTTTATATCTCAAATTTAGGCTCAAAAAACCCGAAAATTCGATATTTTGGGGTCCCAGAAATGATCTGTACATGCCTACTTAGTGTTAGAATATTTTCGAAATATAGGCCCAAAACATGCTAAAAATCGATATTTTAGGTGCCCAAAGTCGATATCTCAAATTTAAGCCCATAACACCCGAAAATTCAATATTTTGGGGTCCCAGAAGCGAACTGTACATGCCTATTCCGTGTTAGAGTATTTTCAAAATACAAGCCCAAAACATACTGAAAATCGATCTTGTATATGCCCAAAAGTTGATATGTGCATGCATCTTCTGTACCCGTTTATATCTCAAATTCAGGCTCCAAACACCCGAAAATTCGATATTTTGGGGTCCCAGAAGCGATCTGTACATGCCTAGTCAGATGCAGGCCCAAAACATGCTGAAAATCGATATTTTAGGTGCCCAAAATCAACATGTGTATGCATCTTCTGCACTCGTTTATATCTCAAATTCAAGCTCAAAACACCCGAAAATTCGATATTTTTGGGTCCCATAAGTGATCTGTACATGCTTACTCCTAGTTAGAGTATTTTCAAAATACAGGCCCAAAACATGCTGAAAATCTATATTTTAGGTGCCCAAAGTCAATATGTGCATGCATCTTCTGTACCCATTTATATCTCAAATTCAGGCTCAAAACACCCTAAAATTCGGTATTTTTGGGTCCTAGAAGCGATCTGTACATCCCTACTCCTAGTTAGAACGTTTTCAAGATACAGACCCAAAACATGCTCAAAATCGATATTTTAGGTGCCCAAAAGTCGATATGTGCATGCATCTTCTGTACCCGTTTATATCTCAAATTCAGGCTCAAAAAAACCCGAAAATTCGATATTTTGGGGTCCCAGAAGCGATCTGTACATGCCTAGTCAGTGCTAGAATATTTTTAAAATATAGGCCCAAAACTTGCTAAAAATCGATATTTTAGGTGCCCAAAGTCGATATCTCAAATTCAGGCCGAAAAAAAACGAAAATTCGATATTTTGGGGTCCCTGAAGGGAACTGTACATGCCTACTCCGTGTTAGACTATTTTCAAAATACAGGCCCAAAACATACTGAAAATCGATCTGTTAGGTGGCCAAAAGTCGATATGTGCATGCATCTTCTGTACCCGTTTATATCCCAAATTCAGGCTCAAAACACCCGAAAATTCGATATTTTTGGGTCCCAGAAGCGATCTGTACATGCCTACTCAGTGCTAGAATATTTTCAAAATATAGGCCCAAAACATTCTAAAAATCGATATTTTAGTTGCTCAAAGTCGATATCTCAAATTCAGGCCCAAAACACCCAAAAATACGATATTTTGGGGTCCCAGAAGGGAACTGTACATGCCTACTCCGTGTTAGAGTATTTTCAAAATACAGCCCCAAAACATACTGAAAATCGATCTTTTAGGTGCCCAAAAGTCGATATGTGCATGCATCTTCTGTACCCGTTTATATCTCAAATTCAGGCTCCAAAAACCCGAAAATTCGATATTTTTGGGTCCCAAAAGCGATCTGTACATGCCTACTCAGATGCAGGCCCAAAACATGCTAAAAATCGATATTTTAGGTGCACAAAGACAACATCTGTATTCATCTTCTGCAATCGTATATATCTCAAATTCAACCTCAAAACACCCGAAAATAAGATATATTTGGGTCCCAGAAGCGATCTGTACATGCCTACTCCAAGATAGAGTATTTTCCAAATACAGGACGAAAACATGCTGAAAATCGATATTTTAGGTGACCAAAGTCAATATGTGCATGCATCTTCTGTACCCGTTTATATCTCAAATTCAGGCTCAGAACACCTGAAAATTCGGCATTTTTGGGTCCTAGAAGCGATCTGTACATCCCTACTCCTAGTTAGAATGTTTTCAAGATACAGACACAAAACATGCTCAAAATCGATATTTTAGGTTCCCAGAAGTCGATATGTGCATGCATCTTCTGTATCCGTTTATATCTCAAATTCAGGCTCAAAACACCCGAAAATTCGATATTTTGGGGTCCCAAAAGCGATCTGTACATGCCTACTCAGTGCTAGAATATTTTCAAAATATAGGCCCAAAACATGCTAAAAATCGATATTTTAGGTGCCCAAAGTCGATATCTCAAATTCAGGCCCAAAACACCCAAAAATTCGATATTTTGGGGTCCCAGAAGCGATCTGTACATGCCTACTCCGTGTTCGAGTATTTTCAAAATACAGGCCCAAAACATACTGAAAATCGATCTTTTAGGTGCCCAAAGTCAATATGTGCATGTTTCTTCTGTGCCCGTTTATATCCCAAATTCAACCTCAAAACACACGAAAATTCGATATTTTTGGGTCCCAGAAGCGATCTGTACATGCCTACTCAGTGCTAGAATGTTTTCAAAACATAGGCTCAAAACAAGCTAAAAATCGATATTTTTAGTGTCCAAAGTCGATATGTGCATGCATCATCTGTACCTGTTTATATCTCAAATTCTGGCTCAAAACACCCGAAAATTCGATATTTTGGGGTCCCAGAAGTGATCTGTACATGCCTACTTAGTGCTAGAATATTTTCAAAATATAAGCCCAAAACATGCTAAAAATCGATATTTTAGGTGCCCAAAGTCGATATCTCAAATTTAGGCCCAAAACACCCGAAAATTCGATATTTGGGGGTCCCAGAAGCGAACTGTACATGCCTACTCCGTGTTAGAGTATTTTCAAAATACAGGCCCAAAACATACTGAAAATCGATCTTGTATATGCCCAAAAGTCGATATGTGCATGCATCTTTTGTACCCGTTTATATCCCAAATTCAACCTCAAAACACCCGAAAATTCGATATTTTTGGGTCCCATAAGCGATCTGTACATGCCTACTCAGTGGTAGAATTTTTTCAAAATATAGGCTCAAAACATGCTAAAAATCGATATTTTAGGTGCCCAAAGTCAATATGTGTATGCATCTTCTGCACTCGTTTATATCTCAAATTGAGGCTCAAAACACCCGAAAATTCGATAATTTTGGGTCCCAGAAGCGGTCTCTACATGTCTAGTCAGTGCTAGAATGTTTTCAAAATATAGGCTCAAAACATGCTAAAAATCGATATTTTAAGTGTCCAAAGTCGATATTTCAAATTCAGGCCCAAAACACCCAAAAATTCGATATTTTGGGGTCCCAGAAGCGATCTGTACATGCCTACTCCGTGTTAGAGTATTTTCAATATACAGGCCCAAAACATACTGAAAATCGATATTTTAGGTATCCAAAAGTCGATATGTGCATTCATCTTTTGTACCCGTATATATCTCAAATTCAGGCTCAAAACACCCGAAAATTCGTTATTTTTGGGTCCCAGAAGCGATCTGTACATGCCTACTCCTAGTTAGAGTATTTTCAAAATACAGGCCCAAAACATGCTAAAAATCGATATTTTAGGTGCCCAAAGTCAATATGTGCAAGCATCTTCTGTACCCGTTTATATCTCAAATTCAGGCTCAAAACACCCGAAAATTCGATAATTTTGGGTCCCAGAAGCGATCTGTACATGACTACTCAGTGCTAGAATGTTTTCAAAATATAGGCTCAAAACATGATAAAAATCGATATTTTAAGTGTCCAAAGTCGATATGTGCATGCATCATCTGTACCCGTTTATATCTCAAATTTAGGCTCTAAACACCCGAAAATTCGATATTTTGGGGTCCCAGAAATGATCTGTACATGCCTACTTAGTGCTAGAATATTTTCGAAATATAGGCCCAAAACATGCTAAAAATCGATATTTTAGGTGCCCAAAGTCGATATCTCAAATTCAAGCCCAAAACACCCGAAAATACGATATTTTGGGGTCCCAGAAGCGAACTGTACATGCCTACTCCGTGTTAGAGTATTTTCAGAATACAGGCCCAAAACATACAGAAAATCGATCTTTTAGGTGCCCAAAAGTCGATATGTGCATGCATCTTCTGTACCCGTTTATATATCAAATTCAGGCTCCAAACACCAGTAAATTCGATATTTTGGGGTCCCAGAAGCTATCTGTACATGCCTATTTAGATGCAGGCCCAAAACATGCTGAAAATCGATATTTTAGGTGCCCAAAGTCAACATGTGTATGTATCTTCTTCACTCGTTTATATCTCAAATTCAACCTCAAAACACCCGAAAATTCTAAAATTTTGGGTCCCAGAAGCGATCTGTACATGTCTAGTCAGTGCTAGAATGTTTTCAAAATATAGGCTCAAAACATGCTAAAAATCGATATTTTAAGTGTCCAAAGTCGATATGTGCATGCATCTTCTGTACCCGTTTATATCTCAAATTCAGGCTCAAAACACCCGAAAACTCGATATTTTTGGGTCCCATAAGCGATCTGTACATGCCTACTACTAGTTAGAGTATTTTCAAAATACAGACCCAAAACATGATGAAAATCTATATTTTAGGTGCCCAAAGTCAATATGTGCATGCATCTTCTGTACCGGTTTATATCTCAAATTCCGGCTCAAAACACCCGAAAATTCGATATTTTGGGGTCCCAGAAGCGATATGTACATGCTTACTCAGTGCTAGAATGTTTTCAAAATATAGGCTCAAAACATGCTAAAAATCGATATTTTAAGTGTCCAAAGTCGATATGTGCATGCATCTTCTGTACCCGTTTATATCTCAAATTCAGGCTCCAAAAACCCGAAAATTCGATATTTTGGGGTCCCAGAAGCGATCTGTACTTGCCTACTCCGTGTTAGAGTATTTTCAAAATACAGGCCCAAAACAAGCTGAAAATCGATATTTTAGGTGACGAAATTCAATATGTGTATTCATCTTCTGCAATCGTTTATATCTCAAATTCAACCTCAAAACACCCGAAAATTCGATATTTTTGGAACCCAGAAGCGATCTGTACATGCCTACTCCAAGTTAGAGTATTTTCCAAATACAGGACGAAAACATGCTGAAAATCGATATTTTAGGTGACCAAAGTCAATATGTGCATGCATCTTCTGTACCCGTTTATATCTCAAATTCAGGCTCAGAACACCCGAAAATTCGGCATTTTTGGGTCCTAGAAGCGATCTGTACATCCCTACTCCTAGTTAGAATGTTTTCAAGATACAGACACAAAACATTATCAAAATCGATATTTTAGGTTCACAGAAGTCGATATGTGCATGCATCTTCTGTATCCGTTTATATCTCAAATTCAGGCTCAAAACACCCGAAAATTCGATATTTTGGGGTCCCAGAAGCGATCTGTACATGCCTACAAAGTGCTAGAATATTTTCAAAATATAGGCCCAAAACATGCTAAAAATCGATATTTTAGGTGCCCAAAGTCGATATCTCAAATTCAGGCTCTAAACACCCGAAAAGTCGATATTTTGTGGCCCCAGAAGCGATCTGTACTTGCCTACTCCGGGTTAGAGTATTTTCAAAATACAGGCCCAAAACAAGCTGAAAATCGATATTTTAGGTGACCAAAGTCAATATGTGTATGCATCTTCTGCACCCGTTTATATCTCAAATTCAGGCTCAAAACACCCGAAAATTCGATATTTTGGGATCCCAGAAGCGATCTGTACATGCCTACTCAGATGCAGGCCCAAAACATGCTAAAAATCGATATTTTATGAGCACAAAGTCAACATGTGTATGCATCTTCTGTACCCGTTTATATTTCAAATTCAATCTCAAAACAACCGAAAATTCGATATTTTTGGGTCCCAGAAGCGATCTGTACATGCCTACTCAGTGCTAGAATTTTTTCAAAATATAGGCTCAAAACATGCTAAAAATCGATATTTTAAGTGTCCAAAGTCGATATGTGCATGCATCATCTGTACCCGTTTATATCTCAAATTCAGGCTCAAAACACCTGAAAATTCGATATTTTGGGGTCCCAGAAGTGATCTGTACATGCCTACTTAGTGCTAGAATATTTTCAAAATATAGGCCCAAAACATGCTAAAAATCGATATTTTAGTGCACAAAGTCGATATCTCAAATTTAGGCACAAAACACCCGAAAATTCGATATTTTGGGGTCCCAGAAGCGAACTGTACATGCCTACTCCGTGTTAGATTATTTTCAATATACAGGCCCAAAACATACTGAAAATCGATCTTTTAGGTGCCGAAAAGTCGATATGTGAATGCATCTTCTGTAACCGTTTATATCCCAAATTCAACCTCCAAACACCCGAAAATTCGATATTTTTGGGTCCCAGATGCTATCTGTACATGCCTACTCAGTGCTAGAATTTTCTCAAAATATAGGTTCAAAACATGCTAAAAATCGATATTTTAAGTGTCCAAAGTCGATATGTGCATGCATCATCTGTACCCGTTTATATCTCAAATTCTGGCTCAAAACACCCGAAAATTTGGAATTTTTGGGTCCTAGATGCGATCTGTACATCTCTACACCTAGTTAGAATGTTTTCAAGATACAGACCCAAAACATGCTCAAAATCGATATTTTAGGTGCCCAAAAGTCAATATGTGCATCCATCTTCTGTACCTGTTTATATCTCAAATTCAGGCTCAAAACACCCGAAAATTCGATATTTTGGTGTCCCAGAAGCGATCTGTACATGCCTACTCAGTGCTAGAATGTTTTCAAAACATAGGCTCAAAACAAGCTAAAAATCGATATTTTTAGTGTCCAAAGTCGATATGTGCATGCATCATCTGTACCTGTTTATATCTCAAATTCTGGCTCAAAACACCCGAAAATTCGATATTTTGGGGTCCCAGAAGTGATCTGTACATGCCTACTTAGTGCTAGAATATTTTCAAAATATAAGCCCAAAACATGCTAAAAATCGATATTTTAGGTGCCCAAGGTCGATATCTCAAATTTAGGCCCAAAACACCCGAAAATTCGATATTTGGGGGTCCCAGAAGCGAACTGTACATGCCTACTCCGTGTTAGAGTATTTTCAAAATACAGGCCCAAAACATACTGAAAATCGATCTTGTATATGCCCAAAAGTCGATATGTGCATGCATCTTTTGTACCCGTTTATATCCCAAATTCAACCTCAAAACACCCGAAAATTCGATATTTTTGGGTCCCATAAGCGATCTGTACATGCCTACTCAGTGGTAGAATTTTTTCAAAATATAGGCTCAAAACATGCTAAAAATCGATATTTTAGGTGCCCAAAGTCAATATGTGTATGCATCTTCTGCACTCGTTTATATCTCAAATTGAGGCTCAAAACACCCGAAAATTCGATAATTTTGGGTCCCAGAAGCGGTCTCTACATGTCTAGTCAGTGCTAGAATGTTTTCAAAATATAGGCTCAAAACATGCTAAAAATCGATATTTTAAGTGTCCAAAGTCGATATTTCAAATTCAGGCCCAAAACACCCAAAAATTCGATATTTTGGGGTCCCAGAAGCGATCTGTACATGCCTACTCCGTGTTAGAGTATTTTCAATATACAGGCCCAAAACATACTGAAAATCGATATTTTAGGTATCCAAAAGTCGATATGTGCATTCATCTTTTGTACCCGTATATATCTCAAATTCAGGCTCAAAACACCCGAAAATTCGTTATTTTTGGGTCCCAGAAGCGATCTGTACATGCCTACTCCTAGTTAGAGTATTTTCAAAATACAGGCCCAAAACATGCTGAAAATCGATATTTTAGGTGCCCAAAGTCAATATGTGCAAGCATCTTCTGTACCCGTTTATATCTCAAATTCAGGCTCAAAACACCCGAAAATTCGATAATTTTGGGTCCCAGAAGCGATCTGTACATGACTACTCAGTGCTAGAATGTTTTCAAAATATAGGCTCAAAACATGATAAAAATCGATATTTTAAGTGTCCAAAGTCGATATGTGCATGCATCATCTGTACCCGTTTATATCTCAAATTTAGGCTCTAAACACCCGAAAATTCGATATTTTGGGGTCCCAGAAATGATCTGTACATGCCTACTTAGTGCTAGAATATTTTCGAAATATAGGCCCAAAACATGCTAAAAATCGATATTTTAGGTGCCCAAAGTCGATATCTCAAATTCAAGCCCAAAACACCCGAAAATACGATATTTTGGGGTCCCAGAAGCGAACTGTACATGCCTACTCCGTGTTAGAGTATTTTCAGAATACAGGCCCAAAACATACAGAAAATCGATCTTTTAGGTGCCCAAAAGTCGATATGTGCATGCATCTTCTGTACCCGTTTATATATCAAATTCAGGCTCCAAACACCAGTAAATTCGATATTTTGGGGTCCCAGAAGCTATCTGTACATGCCTATTTAGATGCAGGCCCAAAACATGCTGAAAATCGATATTTTAGGTGCCCAAAGTCAACATGTGTATGTATCTTCTTCACTCGTTTATATCTCAAATTCAACCTCAAAACACCCGAAAATTCTAAAATTTTGGGTCCCAGAAGCGATCTGTACATGTCTAGTCAGTGCTAGAATGTTTTCAAAATATAGGCTCAAAACATGCTAAAAATCGATATTTTAAGTGTCCAAAGTCGATATGTGCATGCATCTTCTGTACCCGTTTATATCTCAAATTCAGGCTCAAAACACCCGAAAACTCGATATTTTTGGGTCCCATAAGCGATCTGTACATGCCTACTACTAGTTAGAGTATTTTCAAAATACAGACCCAAAACATGCTGAAAATCTATATTTTAGGTGCCCAAAGTCAATATGTGCATGCATCTTCTGTACCGGTTTATATCTCAAATTCCGGCTCAAAACACCCGAAAATTCGATATTTTGGGGTCCCAGAAGCGATATGTACATGCTTACTCAGTGCTAGAATGTTTTCAAAATATAGGCTCAAAACATGCTAAAAATCGATATTTTAAGTGTCCAAAGTCGATATGTGCATGCATCTTCTGTACCCGTTTATATCTCAAATTCAGGCTCCAAAAACCCGAAAATTCGATATTTTGGGGTCCCAGAAGCGATCTGTACTTGCCTACTCCGTGTTAGAGTATTTTCAAAATACAGGCCCAAAACAAGCTGAAAATCGATATTTTAGGTGACGAAATTCAATATGTGTATTCATCTTCTGCAATCGTTTATATCTCAAATTCAACCTCAAAACACCCGAAAATTCGATATTTTTGGAACCCAGAAGCGATCTGTACATGCCTACTCCAAGTTAGAGTATTTTCCAAATACAGGACGAAAACATGCTGAAAATCGATATTTTAGGTGACCAAAGTCAATATGTGCATGCATCTTCTGTACCCGTTTATATCTCAAATTCAGGCTCAGAACACCCGAAAATTCGGCATTTTTGGGTCCTAGAAGCGATCTGTACATCCCTACTCCTAGTTAGAATGTTTTCAAGATACAGACACAAAACATGCTCAAAATCGATATTTTAGGTTCACAGAAGTCGATATGTGCATGCATCTTCTGTATCCGTTTATATCTCAAATTCAGGCTCAAAACACCCGAAAATTCGATATTTTGGGGTCCCAGAAGCGATCTGTACATGCCTACAAAGTGCTAGAATATTTTCAAAATATAGGCCCAAAACATGCTAAAAATCGATATTTTAGGTGCCCAAAGTCGATATCTCAAATTCAGGCTCTAAACACCCGAAAAGTCGATATTTTGTGGCCCCAGAAGCGATCTGTACTTGCCTACTCCGGGTTAGAGTATTTTCAAAATACAGGCCCAAAACAAGCTGAAAATCGATATTTTAGGTGACCAAAGTCAATATGTGTATGCATCTTCTGCACCCGTTTATATCTCAAATTCAGGCTCAAAACACCCGAAAATTCGATATTTTGGGATCCCAGAAGCGATCTGTACATGCCTACTCAGATGCAGGCCCAAAACATGCTAAAAATCGATATTTTATGAGCACAAAGTCAACATGTGTATGCATCTTCTGTACCCGTTTATATTTCAAATTCAATCTCAAAACAACCGAAAATTCGATATTTTTGGGTCCCAGAAGCGATCTGTACATGCCTACTCAGTGCTAGAATTTTTTCAAAATATAGGCTCAAAACATGCTAAAAATCGATATTTTAAGTGTCCAAAGTCGATATGTGCATGCATCATCTGTACCCGTTTATATCTCAAATTCAGGCTCAAAACACCCGAAAATTCGATATTTTGGGGTCCCAGAAGTGATCTGTACATGCCTACTTAGTGCTAGAATATTTTCAAAATATAGGCCCAAAACATGCTAAAAATCGATATTTTAGTGCACAAAGTCGATATCTCAAATTTAGGCACAAAACACCCGAAAATTCGATATTTTGGGGTCCCAGAAGCGAACTGTACATGCCTACTCCGTGTTAGATTATTTTCAATATACAGGCCCAAAACATACTGAAAATCGATCTTTTAGGTGCCGAAAAGTCGATATGTGAATGCATCTTCTGTAACCGTTTATATCCCAAATTCAACCTCCAAACACCCGAAAATTCGATATTTTTGGGTCCCAGATGCTATCTGTACATGCCTACTCAGTGCTAGAATTTTCTCAAAATATAGGTTCAAAACATGCTAAAAATCGATATTTTAAGTGTCCAAAGTCGATATGTGCATGCATCATCTGTACCCGTTTATATCTCAAATTCTGGCTCAAAACACCCGAAAATTTGGAATTTTTGGGTCCTAGATGCGATCTGTACATCTCTACACCTAGTTAGAATGTTTTCAAGATACAGACCCAAAACATGCTCAAAATCGATATTTTAGGTGCCCAAAAGTCAATATGTGCATCCATCTTCTGTACCTGTTTATATCTCAAATTCAGGCTCAAAACACCCGAAAATTCGATATTTTGGGGTCCCAGAAGCGATCTGTACATGTCTAGTCAGTGCTAGAATGTTTTCAAAATATAGGCCCAAAACAAGCTGAAAATCGATATTTTAGGTGCCCAAAGTCGATATCTCAAATTCAAGCCCATAACATCCGAAAATTCAATATTTTGGGGTCCCAGAAGCGAACTGTACATGCCTATTCCGTGTTAGAGTATTTTCAAAATACAGGCCCAAAACATACTGAAAATCTATATTTTAGGTGCCCAAAGTCAATATGTGCATGCATCTTCTGTACCCGTTTATATCTCAAATTCAGGCTCAAAACACCCGAAAATTCGGTAATTTTCGGTCCTAGAAGCGATCTGTACATCCCTACTCCTAATTAGAATGTTTTCAAGATACAGACCCAAAACATGCTCAAAATCAATATTTTAGGTGCCCAAAAGTCGATATGTGCATGCATCTTCTGTACCCGTTTATATCTCAAATTCAGGCTCAAAACACCCGAAAATTCGATATTTTGGGGTCCCAGAAGCGATCTGTACATGCCTACTCAGTGCTAGAATATTTTTAAAATATAGGCCCAAAACATGCTAAAAATCGATATTTTAGGTGCCCAAAGTCGATATCTCAAATTCAGGCCCAAAATACCCGAAAATTCGATATTTTGGGGTCCCTGAAGGGAACTGTACATGCCTACTCCGTGTTAGACTATTTTCAATATACAGGCCCAAAACATACTGAAAATCGATCTGTTAGGTGCCCAAAAGTCGATATGTGCATGCATCTTCTGTACCCGTTTATATCCCAAATTCAGGCTCAAAACACCCGAAAATTCGATATTTTTGGGTCCCAGAAGTGATCTGTACATGCCTACTCAGTGCTAGAATTTTTTCAAAATATAGGCTCAAAACAAGCTAAAAATCGATATTTTAAGTGTACAAAGTCGATATGTGCATGCATCATCTGTACCCGTTTATATCTCAAATTCAGGCTCAAAACACCCGAAAATTCGATATTTTGGGGTCCCAGAAGTGATCTGTACATGCCTACTTAGTGCTAGAATATTTTCAAAATACAGGCCCAAAACATACTGAAAATCGATCTTTTAGGTGCCCAAAAGTCGATATGTGCATGCATCTTCTGTACCCGTTTATATCTCAAATTCAGGCTCCAAAAACCCGAAAATTCGATATTTTGGGGTCCCAGAAGCGATCTGTACTTGCCTACTCCGTGTTAGAGTATTTTCAAAATACAGGCCCAAAACAAGCTGAAAATCGATATTTTAGGTGACGAAAGTCAATATGTGTATTCATCTTCTGCAATCGTTTATATCTCAAATTCAACCTCAAAACACCCGAAAATTCGATATTTTTGGGTCCCAGAAGCGATCTGTACATGCCTACTCCAAGATAGAGTATTTTCCAAATACAGGACGAAAACATGCTGAAAATCGATATTTTAGGTGACCAAAGTCAATATGTGCATGCATCTTCTGTACCCGTTTATATCTCAAATTCAGGCTCAGAACACCCGAAAATTCGGCATTTTTGGGTCCTAGAAGCGATCTGTACATCCCTAATCCTAGTTAGAATGTTTTCAAGATACAGACACAAAACATGCTCAAAATCGATATTTTAGGTTCCCAGAAGTCGATATGTGCATGCATCTTCTGTATCCGTTTATATCTCAAATTCAGGCTCAAAACACCCAAAAATTCGATATTTTGGGGTCCCAGAAGCGATCTGTACATGCCTAGTCAGTGCTAGAATATTTTCAAAATATAGGCCCAAAACATGCTAAAAATCGATATTTTAGGTGCCCAGAGTCGATATCTCAAATTCAGGCCCAAAACACCCAAAAATTCGATATTTTGGGGTCCCAGAAGCGATCTGTACATTCCTACTCCGTGTTCGAGTATTTTCAAAATACAGGCCCAAAACATACTGAAAATCGATCTTTTAGGTGCCCAAAGTCAATATGTGCATGTATCTTCTGTGCCCGTTTATATCCCAAATTCAACCTCAAAACACCCGAAAATTCGATATTTTTGGGCCCCAGAAGCGATCTGTACATGCCTACTCAGTGCTAGAATGTTTTCAAAATATAGGCTCAAAACATGCTAAAAATCGATATTTTAAGTGTCCAAAGTCGATATGTGCATGCATCAGCTGTACCCGTTTATATCCCAAATTCAACCTCAAAACACCCGAAAATTCGATATTTTTGGGTCCCATAAGCGATCTGTACATGCCTACACAGTGGTAGAATTTTTTCAAAATATAAGCTCAAAACATGCTAAAAATCGATATTTTAGGTGCCCAAAGTCAATATGTGTATGCATCTTCTGCACTCGTTTATATCTCAAATTCAGGCATAAAACACCCGAAAATTCGATAATTTTGGGTCCCAGAAGCGGTCTGTACATGTCTAGTCAGTGCTAGAATGTTTTCAAAATATAAGCTCAAAACATGCTAAAAATCGATTTTTTAAGTGTCCAAAGTCGATATTTCAAATTCAGGCCCAAAACACCCAAAAATTCGATATTTTGGGGTCCCAGAAGCGATCTGTACATGCCTACTCCGTGTTAGAGTATTTTCAATATACAGGCCCAAAACATACTGAAAATCGATCTTTTAGGTGCCCAAAAGTCGATATGTGCATGCATCTTCTGTACCCGTTTATATCTCAAATTCAGGCTCAAAACACCCGAAAATTCGATATTTTTGGGTCCCAAAAGCGATCTGTACATGCCTACTCCTAGTTAGAGTATTTTTAATATACAGGCCCAAAACATGCAGAAAAACGATATTTTAGGTGCCCAAAGTCAATATGTGCAAGCATCTTCTGTACCCGTTTATATCTCAAATTCAGGCTCAAAACACCAGAAAATTCGATATTTTGGGGTCCCAGAAGCGATCTGTACATGCTTACTCAGTGCTAGAATGTTTTCAAAATATAGGCTCAAAACATGCTAAAAATCGATATTTTAAGTGTCCAAAGTCGATATGTGCATGCATCTTATGTACCCGTTTATATATCAAATTCAGGCTCAAAACACCCGAAAATTCGATATTTTGGGATCCCAGAAGCGATCTGTACTTGCCTACTCCGTGTTAGAGTATTTTCAAAATACAGGCCCAAAACAAGCTGAAAATCGATATTTTTGGTGACGAAAGTCAATATGTGAATGCATATTTTGCACCCGTTTATATCCCAAATTCAACCTCAAAACACCCGAAAATTCGATAATTTTGGGTCCCAGAAGCGATCTGTACATGACTACTCAGTGCTAGAATGTTTTCAAAATATTGGCTCAAAACATGATAAAAATCGATATTTTAAGTGTCCAAAGTCGATATGTGAATGCATCATCTGTACCCGTTTATATCTCAAATTCAGGCTCAAAACACCCGAAAATTCGATATTTTGGGGTCCCAGAAGCGAACTGTACATGCCTACTCCGTGTTAGAGTATTTTCAAAATACAGGCCCAAAACATACAGAAAATCGATCTTGTATGTGCCCAAAAGTCGATATGTGCATGCATCTTCTGTACCCGTTTATATCTCACATTCAGGCTCCAAACACCCGTAAATTCGATATTTTGGGGTCCCAGAAGCTATCTGTACATGCCTATTTAGATGCAGGCCCAAAACATGCTGAAAATCGATATTTTAGGTGCCCAAAGTCAACATGTGTATGTATCTTCTTCACTCGTTTATATCTCAAATTCAACCTCAAAACACCCGAAAATTCAAAAATTTTGGGTCCCAGAAGCGATCTGTACATGTCTAGTCAGTGCTAGAATGTTTTCAAAATATAGGCTCAAAACATGCAAAAAATCGATATTTTAAGTGTCCAAAGTCGATATGTGCATGCATCTTCTGTACCCGTTTATATCTCAAATTCAGGCTCAAAACACCCGAAAACTCGATATTTTTGGGTCCCATAAGCAATCTGTACATGCCTACTCCTAGTCAGAGTATTTTCAAAATACAGACCCAAAACATGCTGAAAATCTATATTTTAGGTGCCCAAAGTCAATATGTGCATGCATCTTTTGTACCGGTTTATATCTCAAATTCAGGCTCAAAACACCCGAAAATTCGATATTTTGGGGTCCCAGAAGCGATATGTACATGCTTAGTCAGTGCTAGAATGTTTTCAAAATATAGGCTCAAAACATGCTAAAAATCGATATTTTAAGTGTCCAAAGTCGATATGTGCATGCATCTTCTGCAATCGTTTATATCTCAAATTCAACCTCAAAACACCCGAAAATTCGATATTTTTGGGTCCCAGAAGCGATCTGTACATGCCTACTCCAAGTTAGAGTATTTTCCAAATACAGGACGAAAACATGCTGAAAATCGATATTTTAGGTGACCAAAGTCAATATGTGCATGCATCTTCTGTACCCGTTTATATCTCAAATTCAGGCTCAGAACACCCAAAAATTCGGCTTTTTTGGGTCCTAGAAGCGATCTGTACATCCCTAATCCTAGTTAGAATGTTTTCAAGATACAGACACAAAACATGCTCAAAATCGATATTTTAGGTTCCCAGAAGTCGATATGTGCATGCATCTTCTGTATCCGTTTATATCTCAAATTCAGGCTCAAAACACCCGAAAATTCGATATTTTGGGGTCCCAGAAGCGATCTGTACATGCCTACTCAGTGCTAGAATATTTTCAAAATATAGGCCCAAAACATGCTAAAAATCGATATTTTAGGTGCCCAAAGTCGATATCTCAAATCCAGGCCCAAAACACCCAAAAATTCGATATTTTGGGGTCCCAGAAGCGATCTGTACATGCCTACTCCGTGTTCGAGTATTTTCAAAATACAGGCCCAAAACATACTGAAAATCGATCTTTTAGGTGCCCAAAGTCAATATGTGCATGTATCTTCTGTGCCCGTTTATATCCCAAATTCAACCTCAAAACACCCGAAAATTCGATATTTTTGGGTCCCAGAAGCGATCTGTACATGACTACTCAGTGCTAGAATGTTTTCAAAATATAGGCTCAAAACATGCTCAAAATCGATATTTTAAGTGTCCAAAGTCGATATGTGCATGCATCATCTGTACCCGTTTATATCTCAAATTTAGGTTCAAAACACCTGAAAATTCGATATTTTGGGGTCCCAGAAATGATCTGTACATGCCTACTTAGTGCTAAAATATTTTCGAAATATAGGCCCAAAACATGCTAAAAATCGATATTTTAGGTGCCCAAAGTTGATATCTCAAATTCAAGCCCAAAACACCCGAAAATTAAATATTTTGGGGTCCCAGAAGCGAACTGTACATGCCTACTCCGTGTTAGAGTATTTTCAAAATTCAGGCCCAAAACATACTGAAAATCGATTTTTTATGTGCCCAAAAGTCGATATGTGCATGCATCTTCTGTACCCGTTTATATTCCAAATTCAACCTCAAAACAACCGATAATTCGATATTTTTGGGTTCCAGAAGCGATCTGTAAATGTCTACTCAGTGCTAGAATTTTTTCAAAATATAGGCTCAAAACATGCTGAAAATCGATATTTTAGGTGACGAAAGTCAATATGTGTATGCATCTTCTGCACCCGTTTATATCCCAAATTCAACCTCAAAACACCCGAAAATTCGATATTTTTGGGTCCCAGAAGCGATCTGTATATGCCTACTTAGTGCTAGAATACTTTCAAAATATAGGCCCAAAACATGCTAAAAATCGATATTTTAGGTGCCCAAAGTCGATATCTCAAATTCAGGCCCAAAAAACCCGAAAATTCGATATTTGGTGGTCCCAGAAGCGAACTGTACATGCCTACTGTGTGTTAGAGTATTTTCAAAATACAGGCCCAAAACATACTGAAAATCGATCATTTAGGTACCTAAAAGTCGATATGTGCATGCATCTTCTGTACCCGTTTATATCTCAAATTCAGGCTCCAAACACCCGAAAATTCGATATTTTGGGGTCCCAGAAGCGATCTGTACTTGCCTACTCCGTGTTAGAGTATTTTCAAAATACAGGTCCAAAAAAGATGAAAATCGATATTTTAGGTGACGAAAGTCAATATGTGTATGCATCTTCTGTACCCGTTTATATCCCAAATTCAACCTCAAAACATCCGAAAATTCGATGTTTTTGGGTCCCAGAAGCGATCTGTACATGCCTACTCAGTGCTAGAATGTTTTCAAAATATAGGCTCAAAATATGCTAAAAATCGATATTTTAAGTGTCCAAAGTCGATATGTGCATGCATCATCTGTACCCGTTTATATCTCAAATTCAGGCTCAAAACACCCGAAAATTTGGTATTTTTGGGTCCTAGATGCGATCTGTACATCTCTACACCTAGTTAGAATGTTATCAAGATACAGACCCAAAACATGCTCAAAATCAATATTTTAGGTGCCCAAAAGTCAATATGTGCATCCATCTTCTGTACCCGTTTATATCTCAAATTCATACTCAAAACACCCGAAAATTTGGTATTTTTGGGTCCTAGAAGCGATCTGTACATCTCTACACCTAGGTAAAATGTTTTCAAGATACAGACCCAAAACATGCTCAAAATCGATATTTTAGGTGCCCAAAAGTCAATATGTGCATGCATCTTCTGTACCCGTTTATATCTCAAATTCAGGCTCAAAACACCCGAAAATTCGATATTTTGGGGTCCCAGAAGCGATCTGTACATGCTTACTCAGTGCTAGAATATTTTCAAAATACAGGCCCAAAACATACTGAAAATCGATCTTTTAGGTGCCAAAAAGTCGATATGTGCATGCATCTTCTGTACCCGTTTATATCCCAAATTCAACCTCAAAACACCCGAAAATTTGATATTTTTGGGTCCCAGAAGCGATCTGTACATGCCTACTCAGTGCTAGAATATTTTCAAAATATAGGCTCAAAACATGCTAAAAATCGATATTTTAAGAGTCCAAAGTCGATATGTGTATGCATCATCTGTACCCGTTTATATCTCAAATTCAGGCTCAAAATAACCCGAAAATTCGATATTTTGTGGTCCCAGAAGTGATCTGTACATGCCTACTTAGTGCTAGAATATTTTCAAAATATAGGCCCAAAACATGCTAAAAATCGATATTTTAGGTGCCCAAAGTCGATATCTCAAATTCAGGCCCAAAACACCCGAAAATTCGATATTTTGGGGTCCCAGAAGCGAACTGTACATGCCTACTCCGTGTTAGAGTATTTTCAAAATACAGGCCCAAAACAAGCTGAAAATCGATATTTTAGGTGACGAAAGTCAATATGTGTATGCATCGTCTGCACCCGTTTATATCCCAAATTCAACCTCAAAACACCCGAAAATTCGATATTTTTGGGTCCCAGAAGCGTTCTGTACATGCCTACTCAGTGCTAGAATGTTTTCAAAATATAGGCTCAAAACATGCTAAAAATCGATATTTTAAGTGTCGAAAGTCGATATGTTCATGCATCTTCTGTACCCGTTTATATCTCAAATTCAGGCTCAAAACACCCGAAAATTCGATATTTTTGGGTCCCAGAAGCGATCTGTACATGCCTACTCCTAGTTAGAGTATTTTCAAAATACAGGCCCAAAACATACTGAAAATCGATTTTTTATGTGCCCAAAAGTCGATATGTGCATGCATCTTCTGTACCCGTTTATATTCCAAATTCAACCTCAAAACAACCGATAATTCGATATTTTTGGGTTCCAGAAGCGATCTGTAAATGTCTACTCAGTGCTAGAATTTTTTCAAAATATAGGCTCAAAACATGCTGAAAATCGATATTTTAGGTGACGAAAGTCAATATGTGTATGCATCTTCTGCACCCGTTTATATCCCAAATTCAACCTCAAAACACCCGAAAATTCGATATTTTTGGGTCCCAGAAGCGATCTGTATATGCCTACTTAGTGCTAGAATACTTTCAAAATATAGGCCCAAAACATGCTAAAAATCGATATTTTAGGTGCCCAAAGTCGATATCTCAAATTCAGGCCCAAAAAACCCGAAAATTCGATATTTGGTGGTCCCAGAAGCGAACTGTACATGCCTACTGTGTGTTAGAGTATTTTCAAAATACAGGCCCAAAACATACTGAAAATCGATCATTTAGGTACCTAAAAGTCGATATGTGCATGCATCTTCTGTACCCGTTTATATCTCAAATTCAGGCTCCAAACACCCGAAAATTCGATATTTTGGGGTCCCAGAAGCGATCTGTACTTGCCTACTCCGTGTTAGAGTATTTTCAAAATACAGGTCCAAAAAAGATGAAAATCGATATTTTAGGTGACGAAAGTCAATATGTGTATGCATCTTCTGCACCCGTTTATATCCCAAATTCAACCTCAAAACATCCGAAAATTCGATGTTTTTGGGTCCCAGAAGCGATCTGTACATGCCTACTCAGTGCTAGAATGTTTTCAAAATATAGGCTCAAAATATGCTAAAAATCGATATTTTAAGTGTCCAAAGTCGATATGTGCATGCATCATCTGTACCCGTTTATATCTCAAATTCAGGCTCAAAACACCCGAAAATTTGGTATTTTTGGGTCCTAGAAGCGATCTGTACATCTCTACACCTAGGTAAAATGTTTTCAAGATACAGACCCAAAACATGCTCAAAATCGATATTTTAGGTGCCCAAAAGTCAATATGTGCATGCATCTTCTGTACCCGTTTATATCTCAAATTCAGGCTCAAAACACCCGAAAATTCGATATTTTGGGGTCCCAGAAGCGATCTGTACATGCTTACTCAGTGCTAGAATATTTTCAAAATACAGGCCCAAAACATACTGAAAATCGATCTTTTAGGTGCCAAAAAGTCGATATGTGCATGCATCTTCTGTACCCGTTTATATCCCAAATTCAACCTCAAAACACCCGAAAATTTGATATTTTTGGGTCCCAGAAGCGATCTGTACATGCCTACTCAGTGCTAGAATATTTTCAAAATATAGGCTCAAAACATGCTAAAAATCGATATTTTAAGAGTCCAAACTCGATATGTGTATGCATCATCTGTACCCGTTTATATCTCAAATTCAGGCTCAAAATAACCCGAAAATTCGATATTTTGTGGTCCCAGAAGTGATCTGTACATGCCTACTTAGTGCTAGAATATTTTCAAAATATAGGCCCAAAACATGCTAAAAATCGATATTTTAGGTGCCCAAAGTCGATATCTCAAATTCAGGCCCAAAACACCCGAAAATTCGATATTTTGGGGTCCCAGAAGCGAACTGTACATGCCTACTCCGTGTTAGAGTATTTTCAAAATAAAGGCTCAAAACATACTGAAAATCGATCATTTAGGTACCTTAAAGTCGATATGTGCATGCATCTTCTGTACCCGTTTATATCTCAAATTCAGGCTCGAAACACCCGAAAATTCGATATTTTGGGGTCCCAGAAGCGATCTGTACTTGCCTACTCCGTGTTAGAGTATTTTCAAAATACAGGCCCAAAACAAGCTGAAAATCGATATTTTAGGTGACGAAAGTCAATATGTGTATGCATCGTCTGCACCCGTTTATATCCCAAATTCAACCTCAAAACACCCGAAAATTCAATATTTTTGGGTCCCAGAAGCGTTCTGTACATGCCTACTCAGTGCTAGAATGTTTTCAAAATATAGGCTCAAAACATGCTAAAAATCGATATTTTAAGTGTCGAAAGTCGATATGTTCATGCATCTTCTGTACCCGTTTATATCTCAAATTCAGGCTCAAAACACCCGAAAATTCGATATTTTTGGGTCCCAGAAGCGATCTGTACATGCCTACTCCTAGTTAGAGTATTTTCAAAATACAGGCCCAAAACATGCTGAAAATCGATATTTTAGGTGCCCAAAGTCAATATGTGCATGCATCTTCTGTACCCGTTTATATCTCAAATTCATACTCAAAATACCCGAAAATTTGGTATTTTTGGGTCCTAGAAGCGATCTGTACATCTCTACACCTAGGTAAAATGTTTTCAAGATACAGACCCAAAACATGCTCAAAATCGATATTTTAGGTGCCCAAAAGTCAATATGTGCATGCATCATCTGTACCCGTTTATATCCCAAATTAAACCTCAAAACACCCGAAAATTCGATATTTTTGGGTCCCAGATGCGATCTGTACATGCCTACTCAGTGCTAGAATGTTTTCAAAATATAGGCTCAAAACATACTAAAAATCGATATTTTAAGTGTCCAAAGTCGATATGTGCATGCATCATCTGTACCCGTTTATATCTCAAATTCAGGCTCAAAACACCCGAAAATTCGATATTTTGGGGTCCCAGAAGTCATCCGTACATGCCTACTTAGTACTAGAATATTTTCAAAATATACGCCCAATACATGCTAAAAATCGATATTTTAGGTGCCCAAAGTCGATATCTCATATTCAGGCCGAAAACACCCGAAAATTCGATATTTTGGGGTCCCCGGAGCGAACTGTACATGCCTACTCCGTGTTAGAATATTTTCAAAATACAGGCCCATAACAAGCTGAAAATCGATATTTTAGGTGACGAAAGTCAATATGTGTATGCATCTTCTGCACCCGTTTATATCCCAAATTCTACCTCAAAACACCCGAAAATTCGATATTTTAGGGTCCCATAAGCGATCTGTACATAGGCTCAAAACATGCTAAAAATCGATATTTTAAGTGTCAAAAGTCGATATGTGCATGCATCATCTGTACCCGTTTATATCTCAAATTCAGGCTCAAAACACCCGAAAATTCGATATTTTGGGGTCCCAGAAGCAATCTGTACATGCCTACTCAGATGCAGGCCCAAAACATGCTGAAAATCGATATTTTAGGTGCCAAAAGTCAACATGTGTATGCATCTTCTGCACTCGTTTATATCTCAAATTCAACCTCAAAACACCCGAAAATTCGATAATTTTGGGTCCCAGAAGCGATATGTACATGTCTAGTCAGTACTAGAATGTTTTCAAAATATAGGCTCAAAACATGTTAAAAATCGATATTTTAAGTGTCCAAAGTCAATATGTGCATGCATCTTCTGTATCCGTTTATATCTCAAATTCAGGCTCAAAACACCCGAAAATTCGATATTTTTGGGTCCCATAAGCAATCTGTACATGCCTACTCATAGTTAGAGTATTTTCAAAATATAGGCCCAAAACATGCTGAAAATCGATATTTTAGGTGCCCAAAGTCAATATGAGCATGCATCTTCTGTACCAATTTATATCTCAAATTCAGGCTCAAAACACCCGAAAATTCGGTATTTTTCTGTCCTAGAAGTGATCTGTACATCTCTACACCTAGGTAGAATGTTTTCAAGATACAGACCCAAAACATGCTCAAAATCGATATTTTAGGTGCCCAAAAGTCAATATGTGCATGCATCTTCTGTACCCGTTTATATCTCACATTCAGGCTCAAAACACCCGAAAATTCGATATTTTTGGTTCCCAGAAGCGATCTGTACATGCTTACTCAGTGCTAGAATATTTTCAAAATATAGGCCCAAAACATGCTAAAATCGATATTTTAGGTGCCTAAAGTCGATATCTCAAATTCAGGCCCAAAACACCCGAAAATTCAATATTTGGGGTTCGCAGAAGCGAACTGTACATGCCTACTTCGTGTTAAAGTATTTTCAAAATACAGGCCCAAAACATACTGAAAATCGATCATTTAGGTACCTAAAGGTCGATATGTGCATGCATCTTCTATAACCGTTTATATCTCAAATTCAGGCTCCAAACACCCGAAAATTCGATATTTTGGGGTCCCAGATGCTATCTGTACTTACCTACTCCGTGTTAGAGTATTTTCAAAATACAGGCCCAAAACAAGCTGAAAATTGATATTTTAGGTGACGAAAGTCAATATGTGCATGCATCATCTGTACCCGTTTATATCTCAAATTCAGGCTCAAAACACCCGTAATTTCGATATTTTGGGGTCCCAGAAGTGATCTGTACATGCCTACTTAGTGCTAGAATATTTTCAAAATATAGGCCCAAAACATGCTAATAATCGATATTTTAGGTGCCCAAAGTCAATATCTCAAATTCAGGCCCAAAACACCCGAAAATTCGATATTTTGGGGTCCCAGAAGCGAACTGTACATGCCTACTCCTTGTTAGAGTATTTTCAAAATACAGGCCCATAACAAGCTGAAAATCGATATTTTAGGTGACGAAAGTCAATATGTGTATGCATCTTCTGCACCCGTTTATATCCCAAATTCAACCTCAAAACACCCGAAAATTCGATATTTTAGGGTCCCAGAAGCGATCTGTACATAAGCTCAAAACATGCTAAAAATCGATATTTTAAGTGTCCTAAGTCGATATGTGCATGCATCATCTGTACCCGTTTATATCTCAAATTCAGGCTCAAAACACCCGAAAATTCGATATTTTGGGGTCCCAGAAGCGATCTGTACATGCCTACTCAGATGCAGGCCCAAAACATGCTGAAAATCGATATTTTAGGTGCCCAAAGTCAACATGTGTATGCATCTTCTGCACTTGTTTATATCTCAAATTCCACCTCAAAACACCCGAAAATTCGATAATTTTGGGTCCCAGAAGCGATCTGTACATGTCTAGTCAGTGCTAGAATGTTTTCAAAATATAGGGTCAAACATGCTGAAAATCGATATTTTAAGTGTCCAAAGTCGATATGTGCATGCATCTTCTGTACCCGTTTATATCTCAAATTCAGGCTCAAAACACCCGCAAATTCGATATTTTTGGGTCCCTGAAGCGATCTGTACATGCCTACTCCTAGTTAGAGTATTTTCAAAATACAGGCCCAAAACATGCTGAAAATCGATATTTTAGGTGCCCAAAGTCAATATGTGCATGCATCTTCTGTACCCGTTTATATTTCAAATTCAGGCTCAAAACACCCGAAAATTCTGTATTTTTCTGTCCTAGAAGCGATCTGTACATCTCTACACCTAGTTAGAATGTTTTCAAGATACAGACCCAAAACATGCTCAAAATCGATATTTTAGGTGCCCAAAAGTCAATACGTGCATGCATCTTCTGTACCCGTTTATATCTCAAATTCAGGCTCAAAACACCCGAAAATTCGATATTTTGGGGTCCCAGAAGCGATCTGTACATGCTTACTCAGTGCTAGAATATTTTCAAAATAAAGGCCCAAAACATGCTAAAAATCGATATTTTAGTTGCCCAAAGTCGATATCTCAAATTCAGCCCGAAAACACCCAAAAATTCGATATTTTGGGGTCCCAAAAGCGATCTGTACATGCCTACTCCGTGTTAGAGTATTTTCAAAATACAGGCCCAAAACATACTGAAAATCGATATTTTAAGTGTCCAAAGTCGATATGTGCATGCATCATCTGTACCCGTTATATCTCAAATTCAGGCTCCAAACACCCGAAAAGTCGATATTCTGGGGTCCCAGAAGTGATCTGTACATGCCTACTTAGTGCTAGAATATTTTCAAAATATTGGCCCAAAACATGCTAAAAATCGATATTTTAGGTGCCCAAAGTCGATATCTCAAATTCAGGCCCAAAACACCCGAAAATTCGATATTTGGGGTCCCAGAAGCAAACTGTACATGCCTACTCCGTGTTTGAGTATTTTTAAAAATACAGGCCCAAAACATACTGAAAATCGATCATTTAGTTACCTAAAAGTCGATATGTGCATGCATCTTCTGTACCCGTTTATATCTCAAATTCAGGCTTCAAACACCCGAAAATTCGATATTTTGGGGACCCAGAAGCGATCTTTACTTGCCTACTCCGTGTTAGAGTATTTTCAAAATGCAGGCCCAAAACAAGCTAAAATTCGATATTTTTGGGTCCTAGAAGCGATCTGTACATGCCTACGCAGTGCTAGAATGTTTTCATAAAATAGGCCCAAAACATGCTAAAAATCGATATTTTAAGTGTCCAAAGTCGATATGTGCATGCATCATCTGTACCCGTTTATATCTCAAATTCAGGCTCAAAACACCCGAAAATTCGATATTTTAGGGTCCCAGAAGTGATCTGTACATGCCTAATTAGTGCTAGAATATTTTCAAAATATAGGCCCAAAACATGCTAAAAATCGATATTTTAGGTTCCCAAAGTCGATATCTCAAATTCAGGCCCAAAACACCCGGAAATTCGATATTTTGGGGTCCCAGAAGCGAACTGTACATGCCTACTCCGTGTTAGAGTATTTTCAAAATACAGGCCCAAAACATACTGAAAATCGATCTTTTAGGTGCCCAAAAGTCGATATGTGCATGCATCTTCTGTACCCGTTTATATCTCAAATTCAGGCTTCAAACACCCGAAAATTTGATATTTTGGGGTCCCAGAAGCGATCTGTACATGCCTACTCAGATGCAGGCCCAAAACATGCTGAACATCGATATTTTAGGTGCCAAAAGTCAACATGTGTATGCATCTTCTGCACTCGTTTATATCTCAAATTCAACCTCAAAACACCCGAAAATTCGATAATTTTGGGTCCCAGAAGCGATATGTACATGTCTAGTCAGTGCTAGAATGTTTTCAAAATATAGGCTCAAAACATGCTAAAAATCGATATTTTAAGTGTCCAAAGTCAATATGTGCATGCATCTTCTGTATCCGTTTATATCTCAAATTCAGGCTCAAAACACCCGAAAATTCGATATTTTTGGGTCCCAGAAGCAATCTGTACATGCCTACTCCTAGTTAGAGTATTTTCAAAATATAGGCCCAAAACATGCTGAAAATCGATATTTTATGTGCCCAAAGTCAATATGTGCATGCATCTTCTGTACCCGTTTATATCTCAAATTCAGGCTCAAAACACCCGAAAATTCGATATTTTGGGGTCCCAGAAGCGATCTGTACATGCTTACTCAGTGCTAGAATATTTTCAAAATAAAGGCCCAAAACATGCTAAAAATCGATATTTTAGTTGCCCAAAGTCGATATCTCAAATTCAGGCCCAAAACACCCAAAAATTCGATATTTTGGGGTCCCAGAAGCGATCTGTACATGCCTACTCCGTGTTAGAGTATTTTCAAAATACAGGCCCAAAACATACTGAAAATCGATATTTTAAGTGTCCAAAGTCGATATGTGCATGCATCATCTGTACCCGTTTATATCTCAAATTCAGGCTCAAAACACCCGAAAAGTCGATATTTTGGGGTCCCAGAAGTGATCTGTACATGCCTACTTAGTGCTAGAATATTTTCAAAAAATAGACCCAAAACATGCTAAAAATCGATATTTTAGGTGCCCAAAGTCGATATCTCAAATTCAGGCCCAAAAAACCCGGAAATTCGATATTTTGGGGTCCCAGAAGCGAACTGTACATGCCTACTCCGTGTTAGAATATTTTAAAAATACAGGCCCAAAACATACTGAAAATCGATCTTTTAGGTGCCCAAAAGTCGATATGTGCATGCATCTTCTGTACCCGTTTATATCTCAAATTCAGGCTCCAAACACCCGAAAATTCGATATTTTGGGGACCCAGAAGCGATCTTTACTTGCCTACTCCGTGTTAGAGTATTTTCAAAATGCAGGCCCAAAGCAAGCTAAAATTCGATATTTTAGGTGACGAAAGTCAATATGTGTATGCATCTTCTGCACCAGTTTATATCTCAAATTCAACCTCAAAACACCCGAAAATTCGATAATTTTGGGTCCCAGAAGCGATCTGTACATGTCTAGTCAGTGCTAGAATGTTTTCAAAATATAGGCTCAAAACATGCTAAAAATCGATATTTTAAGTGTCCAAAGTCGATATGTGCATGCATCTTCTGCACCCGTTTATATCCCAAATTCAACCTCAAAACACCCGAAAATTTAATATTTTAAGGTCCGAGAAGCGATCTGTACATAGGCTCAAAACATGCTAAAAATCGATATTTTAAGTGTCGAAAGTCGATATGTGCATGCATCATCTGTACCCGTTTATATCTCAAATTCAGGCTCAAAACACCCGAAAATTCGATATTTTGGGGTCCCAGAAGCGATCTGTACATGCCTACTCAGATGCAGGCCCAAAACATGCTGAAAATCGATATTTTAGGTGCCCAAAGTCAACATGTGTATGCATCTTCTGCACTTGTTTATATCTCAAATTCCACCTCAAAACACCCGAAAATTCGATAATTTTGGGTCCCAGAAGCGATCTGTACATGTCTAGTCAGTGCTAGAATGTTTTCAAAATATAGGGTCAAACATGCTAAAAATCGATATTTTAAGTGTCCAAAGTCGATATGTGCATGCATCTTCTGTACACGTTTATATCTCAAATTCAGGCTCAAAACACCCGCAAATTCGATATTTTTGGGTCCCTGAAGCGATCTGTACATGCCTACTCCTAGTTAGAGTATTTTCAAAATACAGGCCCAAAACATGCTGAAAATCGATATTTTAGGTGCCCAAAGTCAATATGTGCATGCATCTTCTGTACCCGTTTATATTTCAAATTCAGGCTCAAAACACCCGAAAATTCTGTATTTTTCTGTCCTAGAAGCGATCTGTACATCTCTACACCTAGTTAGAATGTTTTCAAGATACAGACCCAAAACATGCTCAAAATCGATATTTTAGGTGCCCAAAAGTCAATACGTGCATGCATCTTCTGTACCCGTTTATATCTCAAATTCAGGCTCAAAACACCCGAAAATTCGATATTTTGGGGTCCCAAAAGTGATCTGTACATGCTTACTCAGTGCTAGAATATTTTCAAAATAAAGGCCCAAAACATGCTAAAAATCGATATTTTAGTTGCCCAAAGTCGATATCTCAAATTCAGGCTCAAAACACCCGCAAATTCGATATTTTTGGGTCCCTGAAGCGATCTGTACATGCCTACTCCTAGTTAGAGTATTTTCAAAATACAGGCCCAAAACATGCTGAAAATCGATATTTTAGGTGCCCAAAGTCAACATGTGCATGCATCTTCTGTACCCGTTTATATTTCAAATTCAGGCTCAAAACACCCGAAAATTATGTATTTTTCTGTCCTAGAAGCGATCTGTACATCTCTACACCTAGTTAGAATGTTTTCAAGATACAGACCCAAAACATGCTCAAAATCGATATTTTAGGTGCCCAAAAGTCAATACGTGCATGCATCTTCTGTACCCGTTTATATCTCAAATTCAGGCTCAAAACACCCGAAAATTCGATATTTTGGGGTCCCAGAAGCGATCTGTACATGCTTACTCAGTGCTAGAATATTTTCAAAATAAAGGCCCAAAACATGCTAAAAATCGATATTTTAGTTGCCCAAAGTCGATATCTCAAATTCAGCCCGAAAACACCCAAAAATTCGATATTTTGGGGTCCCAGAAGCGATCTGTACATGCCTACTCCGTGTTAGAGTATTTTCAAAATACAGGCCCAAAACATACTGAAAATCGATATTTTAAGTGTCCAAAGTCGATATGTGCATGCATCATCTGTACCCGTTTATATCTCAAATTCAGGCTCAAAACACCCGAAAAGTCGATATTTTGGGGTCCCAGAAGTGATCTGTACATGCCTACTTAGTGCTAGAATATTTTCAAAAAATAGGCCCAAAACATGCTAAAAATCGATATTTTAGGTGCCCAAAGTCGATATCTCAAATTCAGGCCCAAAAAACCCGGAAATTCGATATTTTGGGGTCCCAGAAGCGAACTGTACATGCCTACTCCGTGTTAGAATATTTTAAAAATACAGGCCCAAAACATACTGAAAATCGATCTTTTAGGTGCCCAAAAGTCGATATGTGCATGCATCTTCTGTACCCGTTTATATCTCAAATTCAGGCTCAAAACACCCGAAAATTCGATATTTTGGGGACCCAGAAGCGATCTTTACTTGCCTACTCCGTGTTAGAGTATTTTCAAAATTCAGGCCCAAAGCAAGCTAAAATTCGATATTTTAGGTGACAAAAGTCAATATGTGTATGCATCTTCTGCACCAGTTTATATCTCAAATTCAACCTCAAAACACCCGAAAATTCGATAATTTTGGGTCCCAGAAGCGATCTGTACATGTCTAGTCAGTGCTAGAATGTTTTCAAAATATAGGCTCAAAACATGCTAAAAATCGATATTTTAAGTGTCCAAAGTCGATATGTGCATGCATCTTCTGCACCCGTTTATATCCCAAATTCAACCTCAAAACACCCGAAAATTTAATATTTTAAGGTCCCAGAAGCGATCTGTACATAGGCTCAAAACATGCTAAAAATCGATATTTTAAGTGTCGAAAGTCGATATGTGCATGCATCATCTGTACCCGTTTATATCTCAAATTCAGGCTCAAAACACCCGAAAATTCGATATTTTGGGTCCCAGAAGTGATCTGTACATGCCTACTAAGATGCAGGCCCAAAACATGCTGAAAATCGATATTTTAGGTGCCCAAAGTCAACATGTGTATGCATCTTCTGCACTCGTTTATATCTCAAATTCAACCTCAAGACGCCCGAAAATTCGATAATTTTGGGTCCCATTAGCGATATGTACATGTCTAGTCAGTGCTAGAATGTTTTCAAAATATAGGCTCAAAACATGCTAAAAATCGATATTTTAAGTGTCCAAAATCGATATGTGCATGCATCTTCTGTATCCGTTTATATCTCAAATTCAGGCTCAAAACACCTGAAAATTCGATATTTTAAGTGTCCAAAGTCGATATGTGGATGCATCATATGTACACGTTTATATCCCAAATTCAGGCTCAAAACACCCGAAAATTCGATATTTTGGGGTCCCAGAAGTGATCTGTACATGCCTACTTAGTGCTAGAATATTTTCAAAATATAGGCCCAAAACATGCTAAAAATCGATATTTTAGGTGCCCAAAGTCGATATCTCAAATTCAGGCCCAAAACACCCGAAAATTCGATATTTTGGGGGTCCCAGAAGCGAACTGTACATGCCTACTCCGTGTTAGAGTATTTTCAAAATACAGGCCCAAAACATACTGAAAATCGATCATTTAGGTACCTAAAAAGTCGATATGAGCATGCATCTTCTGTACCCGTTTATATCTCAAATTCAGGCTCCAAACACCCGAAAATTCGATATTTTGGGGTCCCAGAAGCGATCTGTACTTGCCTACTCCGTGTTAGAGTATTTTCAAAATACAGGCCCAAAACAAGCTGAAAATCGATATTTTAGGTGACGAAAGTCAATATGTGTATGCATCTTCTGCACCCGTTTATATCCCAAATTCAACCTCAAAACACCCGAAAATTCGATATTTTTGGGTCCCAGAAGCGATCTGTAGATGCCTACTCAGAGCTGGAATGTTTTCAAAATATAGGCTCAAAACATGCTAAAAATCGATATTTTAAGTGTCCAAAGTCGATATGTGCATGCATCATCTGTACCCGTTTATATCTCAAATTCAGGCTCAAAACACCCGAAAATTCGATATTTTGGGGTCCCAGAAGTGATTTGTACATGCCTACTTAGTGCTAAAATATTTTCAAAATATAGGCCCAAAACATGCTAAAAATCGATATTTTAGGTGCCAAAAGTCGATATCTCAAATTCAGGCCCAAAACACCCGAAAATTCGATATTTGGGGGTCCCAGAAGCGAACTGTACATGCCTACTCCGTGTTAGAGTATTTTCAAAATACAGGCCCAAAACATACTGAAAATCGATCATTTAGGTACCTAAAAGTCGATATGTGTATGCATCTTCTGTACCCGTTTATATCTCAAATTCAGGCTCAAAACACCCGAAAATTCGATATTTTGGGGTCCCAGAAGCGATCTGTACTTGCCTACTCCGTGTTAGAGTATTTTCAAAATACAGGCCCAAAACAAGCTGAAAATCGATATTTTAGGTGACGAAAGTCAATATGTGTATGTATCTTCTGCACCCGTTTATATCCCAAATTCAACCTCAAAACACATGAAAATTCGATATTTTTGGGTCCCAGAAGCGATTTGTACATGCCTACTCAGTGCTAGAATGTTTTCAAAATATAGGCTCAAAACATGCTAAAAAACGATATTTTAAGTGTCCAAAGTCGATATGTGCATGCATCATCTGTACCCGTTTATATCTCAAATTCAGGCTCAAAACACCCGAAAATTCGATATTTTGGGGTCCCAGAAGTGATCTGTACATGCCTACTTAGTGCTAGAATATTTTCAAAATATAGGCCCAAAACATGCTAAAATTCGATATTTTAGGTGCCCAAAGTCGATATCTCAAATTCAGGCCCAAAACACCCGAAAATTCGATATTTTGGGGTCCCAGAAGCGAACTGTACATGCCTACTCCGTGTTAGAGTATTTTCAAATTACAGGCCCAAAACATACTGAAAATCGATCTTTTAGGTGCCCAAAAGTCGATATGTGCATGCATCTTCTGTACCCGTTTATATCTCAAATTCAGGCTCCAAACACCCGAAAATTCGATATTTTTGAGTCCCAGAAGCGATCTGTACATGCCTACTCAGATGCAGGCCCAGAACATGCTGAAAATCGATATTTTAGGTGCCCAAAGTCAACATGTGTATGCATCTTAGGCACTCGTTTATATCTCAAATTCAACCTCAAAACTCCCGAAAATTCGATAATTTTGGGGCCCAGAAGCGATCTGTACATGCCTACTCCTAGTTAGAGTATTTTCAAAATACAGGCCCAAAACATGCTGAAAATCGATATTTTAGGTGCCCAAAGTCAATATGTGCATGCATCTACTGTACCCGTTTATATCTCAAATTCAGGCTCAAAACACCCGAAAATTCGGTATTTTTGGGTCCTAGAAGCGATCTGTACATCTCTACCCCTAGTTAGAATGTTTTCAAGATACAGACCCAAAACATGCTCAAAATCGATATTTTAGGTGCCCAAAAGTCAATATGTGCATGCATCTTCTGTACCCGTTTATATCTCAAATTTAGGCTCAAAACACCCGAAAATTTGATATTTTGGGGTCCCAGAAGCGATCTGTACATGCTTACTCCGTGCCAGAATATTTTCAGATTATAGGCCCAAAACATGCTAAAAATCGATATTTTAGGTGCCCAAAGTCGATATCTCAAATTCAGGCCCAAAACACACAAAAATTCGATATTTTGGGGTCCCAGAAGCGATCTGTACATGCCTACTCCGTGTTAGAGTATTTTCAATATACAGGCCCAAAACATACTGAAAATCGATCTTTTAGGAGCACAAAAGTCGATATGTGCATGCATCTTCTGTAACCGTTTATATCCCAAATTCAACCTCAAAACACCCGAAAATTCGAGATATTTTTGTCCCAGAAGCGATCTGTACATGCCTACTCAGTGCTAGAATTTTTTCAAAATATAAGCTCAAAATATGCTAAAAATCGATATTTTAAGTGTCCAGAGTCGATATGTGCATGCATCATATGTACACGTTTATATCCCAAATTCAGGATCAAAACACCCGAAAATTCGATATTTTGGGGTCCCAGAAGTGATCTGTACATGCCTACTTAGTGCTAGAATATTTTCAAAATATAGGCCCAAAACATGCTAAAAATCGATATTTTAGGTGCCCAAAGTCGATATCTCAAATTCAGGCCCAAAACACCCGAAAATTCGATATTTGGGGGTCCCAGAAGCGAACTGTACATGCCTACTCCGTGTTAGAGTATTTTCAAAATACAGGCCCAAAACATACTGAAAATCGATCATTTAGGTACCTAAAAAGTCGATATGAGCATGCATCTTCTGTACCCGTTTATATCTCAAATTCAGGCTCCAAACACCCGAAAATTCGATATTTTGGGGTCCCAGAAGCGATCTGTACTTGCCTACTCCGTGTTAGAGTATTTTCAAAATACAGGCCCAAAACAAGCTGAAAATCGATATTTTAGGTGACGAAAGTCAATATGTGTATGCATCTTCTGCACCCGTTTATATCCCAAATTCAACCTCAAAACACCCGAAAATTCGATATTTTTGGGTCCCAGAAGCGATCTGTAGATGCCTACTCAGAGCTGGAATGTTTTCAAAATATAGGCTCAAAACATGCTAAAAATCGATATTTTAAGTGTCCAAAGTCGATATGTGCATGCATCATCTGTACCCGTTTATATCTCAAATTAAGGCTCAAAACACCCGAAAATTCGATATTTTTGGGTCCCAGAAGTGATCTGTACATTCCTACTTAGTGCTAGAATATTTTCAAAATATAGGCCCAAAACATGCTAACAATCGATATTTTAGGTGCCCAAAGTTGATATCTCAAATTCAGGCCCAAAACACCCGAAAATTCGATATTTTGGGGTCCCAGAAGCGAACTGTACATGCCTACTCCGTGTTAGAGTATTTTAAAAATACAGGCCCAAAACATACTGAAAATCGAGCTATTAGGTGCCCAAAAGTCGATATGTGCATGCATCTTCTGTACCCGTTTATATCTCAAATTCAGGCTCCAAACACCCGAAAATTCGATATTTTTGAGTCCCAGAAGCGATCTGTACATGCCTACTCAGATGCAGGCCCAAAACATGCTGAAAATCGATATTTTAGGTGCCCAAAGTCAACATGTGTATTCATCTTAGGCACTCGTTTATATCTCAAATTCAACCTCAAAACTCCCGAAAATTCGATAATTTTGGGTCCCAGAAGCGATCTGTACATGCCTACTCCTAGTTAGAGTATTTTCAAAATACAGGCCCAAAACATGCTGAAAATCGATATTTTAGGTGCCCAAAGTCAATATGTGCATGCATCTACTGTACCCGTTTATATCTCAAATTCAGGCTCAAAACACCCAAAAATTCGATATTTTGGGGTCCCAGAAGCGATCTGTACATGCCTACTCCGTGTTAGAGTATTTTCAATATACAGGCCCAAAACATACTGAAAATCGATCTTTTAGGTGCCCAAAAGTCGATATGTGCATGCATCTTCTGTAACCGTTTATATCCCAAATTCAACCTCAAAACACCCGAAAATTCGATATATTTGGGTCCAAGAAGCGATCTGTACATGCCTACTCAGTGCTAGAATTTTTTCAAAATATAAGCACAAAATATGCTAAAAATCGATATTTTAAGTGTCCAAAGTCGATATGTGCAAGCATCATATGTACCCGTTTATATCTCAAATTAAGGCTCAAAACACCCGAAAATTCGATATTTTGGGGTTCCAGAAGTGATCTGTACATGCCTACTTACTGCTAGAATATTTTCAAAATATTGGCCCAAAACATGCTAAAAATCGATATTTTAGGTGCCCAAAGTCGATATCTCAAATTCAGGCCCAAAACACCCGAAAATTCGATATTTGGGGGTCCCAGAAGTGAACTGTACATGCCTACTCCGTGTTAGAGTATTTTCAAAATACAGGCCCAAAACATACTGAAAATCGATCATTTAGGTACCTAAAAAGTCGATATGAGCATGCATCTTCTGTACCCGTTTATATCTCAAATTCAGTCTCCAAACATCCGAAAATTCGATATTTTGGGGTCCCAGAAGCGATCTGTACTTGCCTACTCCGTGTTAGAGTATTTTCAAAATACAGGCCCAAAACAAGCTGAAAATCGATATTTTAGGTGACGAAAGTCAATATGTGTATGCATCTTCAGCACCCGTTTATATCCCAAATTCAACCTCAAAACACCCGAAAATTCGATATTTTTGGGTCCCAGAAGTGATCTGTAGATGCCTACTCAGAGCTAGAATGTTTTCAAAATATAGGCTCAAAACATGCTAAAAATCGATATTTTAAGTGTCCAAAGTCGATATGTGCATGCATCATCTGTACCCGTCTATATCTCAAATTCAGGCTCAAAACACCCGAAAATTCGATATTTTTGGGTCCCAGAAGTGATCTGTACATTCCTACTTAGTGCTAGAATATTTTCAAAATATAGGCCCAAAACATGCTAAAAATCGATATTTTAGGTGCCCAAAGTTGATATCTCAAATTCAGGCCCAAAACACCCGAAAATTCGATATTTTGGGGTCCCTGAAGCGAACTGTACATGCCTACTCCGTGTTAGAGTATTTTCAAAATACAGGCCCAAAACATACTGAAAATCGAGCTTTTAGGTGCCCAAAAGTCGATATGTGCATGCATCTTCTGTACCCGTTTATATCTCAAATTCAGGCTCCAAACACCCGAAAATTCGATATTTTTGGGTCCCAGAAGCGATCTGTACATGCCTACTCAGATGCAGGCCCAAAACATGCTAAAAATCGATATTTTAAATGTCCAAAGTCGATATGTGCATGCATCTTCTGTACCCGTTTATATCTCAAATTCAGGCTCAAAACACCCGAAAATTCGATATTTTTGGGTCCCAGAAGCGATCTGTACATGCCTACTCCTAGTTAGAGTATTTTCAAAATATTGGCCCAAAACATGCTAAAAATCGATATTTTAGGTGCCCAAAGTCAATATGTGCATGCATCTACTGTACCCGTTTATATCTCAAATTCAGGCTCAAAACACCTGATAATTCGGTATTTTTGGGTCCTAAAAGCGATCTGTACATGCCTACTCCGTGTTAGAGTATTTTAAAAATACAGGCCCAAAACATACTGAAAATCGATCTTTTAGGTGCCCAAAAGTCGATATGTGCATGCATCTTCTGTACCCGTTTATATCCCAAATTCAGGCTCCAAACACCCGAAAATTCTATATTTTGGGGTCCCAGAAGCGATCTGTACATGGCTACTCACATGCAGGCCCAAAACATGCTGAAAATGGATATTTTAGGTGCCAAAAGTCAACATGTGTATGCATCTTCTGCACTCGTTTATATCTCAAATTCAACCTCAAAACACCCGAAAATTCGATAATTTTGTGTCCCAGAAGCTATCTGTACATGTCTAGTCAGTGCTAGAATGTTTTCAAAATATAGGCTTAAAACATGCTAAAAATCGATATTTTAAGTGTCCAAAGTCGATATGTGCATGCATCTTCTGTACCCGTTTATATCTCAAACTCAGGCTCAAAACACCCGAAAATTCGATATTTTTGGGTCCCAGAAGCGATCTGTACATGCCTACTCCTGGTTAGAGTATTTTCAAAATACAGGCCCAAAATATGCTGAAAATCGATATTTTAGGTGCCCAAAGTCAATATGTGCATGCATCTACTGTTCCCGTTTATATCTCAAATTCAGGCTCAAAACACCCGAAAATTCGGTATTTTTGGGTCCTAGAAGCGATCTGTACATCTCCACACCTAGTTAGAATGTTTTCAAGATACAGAACCAAAACATGCTCAAAATCGATATTTTTGGTGCCCAAAAGTCAATATGTGCATGCATCTTCTGTACCCGTTTATATCCCAAATTCAGGCTCCAAACACCCGAAAATTCGATATTTTGGGGTCCCAGAAGCGATCTGTACATGCCTACTCAGTGCTAGATTTTTTTCAAAATATAGGCTCAAAACATGCTAAAAATCGATATCTTAAGTGTCCAAAGTCGATATGTCCATGCATCATCTGTACCCGTTTATATCTCAAATTCAGGCTCAAAACACCCGAAATGTCGATATTTTGGGGTCCCAGAAGTGATCTGTACATGCCTACTTAGTGCTAGAATATTTTCTAAATATAGGCCCAAAACATGCTAAAAATCGATATTTTAGGTACCCAATGTCGATATCTCAAATTCAGGCCCAAAACACCCGAAAATTCGATATTTTGGGGTCCCTGAAGCGAACTGTACATGCCTACTCCGTGTTAGAGTATTTTCAAAATACAGGCCCAAAACATACTGAAAATCGATCATTTGGGTACCTCAAAGTCGATATGTGCATGCATCTTCTGTACACGTTTATATCTCAAATTCAGGCTCCAAACACCCAAAAATTCGATATTTTGGGGTCCCAGAAGCAATCTGTACTTGCCTACTCCGTGTTAGAGTATTTTCAAAATACAGGCCCAAAACATATTGAAAATCGATCATTTAGGTACCTCAAAGTCGATATGTGCATGCATCTTCTGTACACGTTTATATCTCAAATTCAGGCTCCAAACACCCGAAAATTCGATATGCCTACTCAGTGCTAGAATTTTTTCAAAATATAGGCTCAAAACATGCTAAAAATCGATATCTTAAGTGTCCAAAGTCGATATGTCCATGCATCATCTGTACCCGTTTATATCTCAAATTCAGGCTCAAAACACCCGAAATGTCGATATTTTGGGGTCCCAGAAGTGATCTGTACATGCCTACTTAGTGCTAGAATATTTTCTAAATATAGGCCCAAAACATGCTAAAAATCGATATTTTAGGTACCCAATGTCGATATCTCAAATTCAGGCCCAAAACACCCGAAAATTCGATATTTTGGGGTCCCTGAAGCGAACTGTACATGCCTACTCCGTGTTAGAGTATTTTCAAAATACAGGCCCAAAACATACTGAAAATCGATCATTTGGGTACCTCAAAGTCGATATGTGCATGCATCTTCTGTACACGTTTATATCTCAAATTCAGGCTCCAAACACCCAAAAATTCGATATTTTGGGGTCCCAGAAGCAATCTGTACTTGCCTACTCCGTGTTAGAGTATTTTCAAAATACAGGCCCAAAACATATTGAAAATCGATCATTTAGGTACCTCAAAGTCGATATGTGCATGCATCTTCTGTACACGTTTATATCTCAAATTCAGGCTCCAAACACCCGAAAATTCGATATGCCTACTCAGTGCTAGAATTTTCTCAAAATATAGGCTCAAAACATGCTAAAAATCGATATCTTAAGTGTCCAAAGTCGATATGTCCATGCATCATCTGTACCCGTTTATATCTCAAATTCAAGCTCAAAACACCCGAAAATTCGATATTTTGTGGTCCCAGAAGTGATCTGTACATGCCTACTTAGTGCTAGAATATTTTCAAAATATAGGCCCAAAACATGCTAAAAATCGATATTTTAGGTGCCCAAAGTCGATATCTCAAATTCAGGCCCAAAACACCCGAAAATTCGATATTTTCGGGTCCCAGAAGCGAACTGTACATGCCTACTCCGTGTTAGAGTATTTTCAAAATACAGGCCCAAAACATACTGAAAATCGATCATTTAGGTACCTAAAAGTCGATATGTGCATGCATCTTCTGTACCCGTTTATATCTCAAATTCAGGCTCCAAACACCCGAAAATTCGATATTTTGGGGTCCCAGAAGCGATCTGTACTTGCCTACTCCGTGTTAGAGTATTTTCAAAATACAGGCCAAAAACAAGCTGAAAATCGATATTTTAGGTGACGAAAGTCAATATGTGTATGCATCTTCTGCACCCGTTTATATCCCAAATTCAACCTCAAAAGACTCGAAATTTTGATATTTCTGGGTCCCAGAAGCGATCTGTACATGCCTACTCAGTGCTAGAATGTTTTCAAAATATAGGCTCAAAACATGCTAAAAATCGATATTTTAAGTGTCCAAAGTCGATATGTGCATGTATCATCTGTACCCGTTTATATCTCAAATTCAGGCTCAAAACACCCGAAAAGTCGATATTTTGGGGTCCCAGAAGTGATCTGTACATGTCTACTTAGTGCTAGAATATTTTCAAAATATAGGCCCAAAACATGCTAAAAATCGATATTTTAGGTGCCCAAAGTCGATATCTCAAATTCAGGCCTAAAACACCCGAAAATTCGATATTTTGGGGTCCCAGAAGCGAACTGTACATGCCTACTCCGTGTTAGAGTATTTTCAAAATACAGGCCAAAAACATAATGAAAATCGATCATTTAGGTACCTCATAGTCGATATGTGCATGCATCTTCTGTACACGTTTATATCTCAAATTCAGGCTCAAAACCCCCGAAAATTCGATATTTTGGGGTCCCAGAAGCGATCTGTACTTGCCTACTCCGTGTTAGAGTATTTTCAAAATACAGGCCCAAAACAAGCTGAAAATCGATATTTTAGGTGACGAAAGTCAATATGTGTATGCATCTTCTGCACCCGTTTATATCCCAAATTCATCCTCAAAACACCCGAAAATTCGATATTTTTGGGGCCCAGAAGCGGTCTGTACATGTTTACTCAGTGCTAGAATGTTTTCAAAATATAGGCTCAAAACATGCTAAAAATCGATATTTTAAGTGTCCAAAGTCGATATGTGCATGCATCATCTGTACCCGTTTATATCTCAAATTCAAGCTCAAAACACTCGAAAATTCGATATTTTGGGGTCCCAGAAGTGATCTGTACATGCCTACTTAGTGCTAGAATATTTTATAAATATAGGCCCAAAACATGCTAAAATCGATATTTTAGGTGCCCAAAGTCGATATCTCAAATTCAGGCCCAAAACACCCGAAAATTCGATATTTTTGGGTCCCAGAAGCGAACTGTACATGCCTACTCCGTGTTAGAGTATTTTCAAAATACAGGCCCAAAACATACTGAAAATCGATCTTTTAGGTGCCCAAAAGTCTATATGTGCATGCATCTTTTGTAACCGTTTATATCCCAAATTCAACCTCAAAACACCCGAAAATTCGATATTTTTGGGTCCCAGAAGCGATCTGTACATGCCTACTCAGTGCTAGAATTTTTTCAAAATATAGGCTCAAAACATGCTAAAAATCGATATTTTAAGTGTCCAAAGTCGATTTGTGCATGTATCATCTGTACCCGTTTATATCTCAAATTCAGGCTCAAAACACCCGAAAAGTCGATATTTTGGGGTCCCAGAAGTGATCTGTACATGTCTACTTAGTGCTAGAATATTTTCAAAATATGGGCCCAAAACATGCGAAAAATCGATATTTTAGGTGCCCAAAGTCGATATCTCAAATTCAGGCCTAAAACACCCGAAAATTCGATATTTTGGGGTCCCAGAAGCGAACTGTACATGCCTACTCCGTGTTAGAGTATTTTCAAAATACAGGCCCAAAACATACTGAAAATCGATAATTTAGGTACCTCAAAGTCGATATGTGCATGCATCTTCTGTACCCGTTTATATCCCAAATTCAACCTCAAAACACCCGAAAATTCGATATTTTTGGGGCCCAAAAGCGATCTGTACATGTTTACTCAGTGCTAGAATGTTTTCAAAATATAGGCTCAAAACATGCTAAAAATCGATTTTTTAAGTGTCCAAAGTCGATATGTGCATGCATCATCTGTACCCGTTTATATCTCAAATTCAGGCTCAAAACACTCGAAAATTCGATATTTTGGGGTCCCAGAAGTGATCTGTACATGCCTACTTAGTGCTAGAATATTTTCTAAATATAGGCCCAAAACATGGTAAAATCGATATTTTAGGTGCCCAAAGTCGATATCTCAAATTCAGGCCCAAAACACCCGAAAATTCGATATTTTGGGGTCCCAGAAGCGATCTGTACTTGCCTAGTCCGTGTTAGAGTATTTTCAAAATACAGGCCCAAAACAAGCTGAAAATCGATATTTTAGGTGACGAAAGTCAATATGTGTATGCATCTTTTGCACCCGTTTATATCCCAAATTCAACCTTAAAACACCCGAAAATTCGATATTTTTGGGTCCCAAAAGCGATCTGTACATGCCTACTCAGTGCTAGAATTTTTTCTAAATATAGGCTCAAAACATGCTAAAAATCGATATCTTAAGTGTCCAAGGTCGATATGTGCATGCATCATCTGTACCTGTTTATATCTCAAATTCAGGCTCAAAACACTCGAAAATTCGATATTTTGGGGTCCCAGAAGTGATCTGTACATGCCTACTTAGTGCTAGAATATTTTCTAAATATAGGCCCAAAACATGGTATAATCGATATTTTAGGTGCCCAAAGTCGATATCTCAAATTCATTCCCAAAACACCCGAAAATTCGATATTTTGGGGTCCCAGAAGCGAAATGTACATGCCTACTCCGTGTTAGAGTATTTTCAAAATACAGGCCCAAAACATACTGAAAATCGATCTTTTAGGTGCCCAAAAGTCTATATGTGCATGCATCTTTTGTAACCGTTTATATCCCAAATTCAACCTCAAAACACCCGAAAATTCGATATTTTTGGGTCCCAGAAGCGATCTGTACATGCCTACTCAGTGCTAGATTTATTTCAAAATATAGGCTCAAAACATGCTAAAAATCGATATCTTAAGTGTCCAATGTTGATATGTCCATGCATCATCTGTACCCGTTTATATCTCAAATTCAGGCTCAAAACACCCGAAAATTCGATATTTTTGTGGTCCCAGAAGTGATCTGTACATGCCTACTTAGTGCTAGAATATTTTCAAAATATAGGCACAAAACATGCTAAAAATCGATATTTTAGGTGCCCAAAGTCGATATCTCAAATTCAGGCCCAAAACACCCGAAAATTCGATATTTTGGGGTCCCAGAAGCGAACTGTACATGCCTACTCCGTGTTAGAGTATTTTCAAAATACAGGCCCAAAACATACTGAAAATCGATCATTTAGGTACCAAAAAGTCGATATGTGCATGCATCTTCTGTACCCGTTTATATCTCAAATTAAGGCTCCAAACACCCGAAAATTCGATATTTTGGGGTCCCAGAAGCGATCTGTACTTGCCTACTCCTTGTTAGTGTATTTTCAAAATACAGGCCCAAAACAAGCTGAAAATCGATATTTTAGGTGACGAAAGTCAATATGTGTATGCATCTTCTGCACCCGTTTATATCCCAAATTCAACCTTAAAACATCCGAAAATTCGATATTTTTGGGTCCCAGAAGCGATCTGTACATGCCTACTCAGTGCTAGAATGTTTTCAAAATATAGGCTCAAAACATGCTAAAAATCGATATCTTAAGTGTCCAAAGTCGATATGTGCATGCATCATCTGTACCCGTTTATATCTCAAATTCAGGCTCAAAACACCCGAAAATTCGATATTTTGTGGTCCCAGAAGTGATCTGTACATGCCTACTTAGTGCTAGAATATTTTCAAAATATAGGCCCAAAACATGCTAAAAATCGATATTCTAGGTGCCCAAAGTCGATATCTCAAATTCAGGCCCAAAACACCCGAAAATTCGATATTTTGGGGTCCCAGAAGCGAACTGTACATGCCTACTCCGTGTTAGAGTATTTTCAAAATACAGGCCCAAAACATACTGAAAATCGATCATTTAGGTACCTAAAAGTCGATATGTGCATGCATCTTTTGTACCCGTTTATATCTCAAATTCAGGCTCCAAACACCCGAAAATTCGATATTTTTGGGTCCCAGAAGCGATCTGTACATGTTTACTCAGTGCTAGAATGTTTTCAAAATATAGGCTCAAAACATGCTAAAAATCGATATTTTAAGTGTCCAAAGTCGATATGTGCATGCATCATCTGTACCCGTTTATATCTCAAATTCAGGCTCAAAACACTCGAAAATTCGATATTTTGGGGTCCCAGAAGTGATCTGTACATGCCTACTTAGTGCTAGAATATTTTCTAAATATAGGCCCAAAACATGGTAAAATCGATATTTTAGGTGCCAAAAGTCGATATCTCAAATTCAGGCCCAAAACACCCGAAAATTCGATATTTTGGGGTCCCACAAGCGAACTGTACATGCCTACTCCGTGTTAGAGTATTTTCAAAATACAGGCCCAAGACATACTGAAAATCGATCTTTTAGGTGCCCAAAAGTCTATATGTGCATGCATCTTTTGTAACCGTTTATATCCCAAATTCAACCTCAAAAAACCCGAAAATTCGATATTTTTGGGTCCCAGAAGCGATCTGTACATGCCTACTCAGTGCTAGAATTTTTTCAAAATATAGACTCAAAACATGCTAAAAATCGATATCTTAAGTGTCCAAAGTCGATATGTCCGTGCATCATCTGTACCCGTTTATATCTCAAATTCAGGCTAAAAACACCCGAAAATTCGATATTTTGTGGTCCCAAAAGTGATCTGTACATGCCTACTTAGTGCTAGAATATTTTCAAAATATAGGCCCAAAACATGCTAAAAATCGATATTTTAGGTGCCCAAAGTCGATATCTCAATTTCAGGCCCAAAACACCCTAAAATTCGATATTTTGTGGTCCCAGAAGCGAACTGTACATGCCTACTCCGTGTTAGAGTATTTTCAAAATACAGGCCCAAAACATAGTGAAAATCGATCATTTAGGTACCTAAAAGTCGATATGTGCATGCATCTTCTGCACCCGTTTATATCTCAAATTTAGCCTCCAAACACCCGAAAATTCGATATTTTGGGGTCCCAGAAGCGATCTGTACTTGCCTACTCCGTGTTAGAGTATTTTCAAAATACAGGCCCAAAACAAGCTGAAAATCGATATTTTAGGTGACGAAAGTCAATATGTGTATGCATCTTCTGCACCCGTTTATATCCCAAATTCAACCTTAAAACACCCGAAAATTCGATATTTTTGGGTCCCAGAAGCGATCTGTACATGCCTACTCAGTGCTAGAATTTTTTCAAAATATAGGCTCAAAACATGCTAAAAATCGATATCTTAAGTGTCCAAAGTCGATATGTGCATGCATCATCTGTACCCGTTTATATCTCAAATTCAGGCTCAAAACACCCGAAAATTCGATATTTTGTGGTCCCAGAAGTGATCTGTACATGCCTACTTAGTGCTAGAATATTTTCAAAATATAGGCCCAAAACATGCTAAAAATCGATATTTTAGGTGCCCAAAGTCGATATCTCAAATTCAGGCCCAAAACACCCGAAAATTCGATATTTTGGGGTCCCAGAAGCGAACTGTACATGCCTACTCCGTGTTAGAGTATTTTCAAAATACAGGCCCAAAACATACTGAAAATCGATCATTTAGGTACCTAAAAGTCGATATGTGCATGCATCTTCTGTACCCGTTTATATCTCAAATTCAGGCTCCAAACACCCGAAAATTCGATATTTTGGGGTCCCAGAAGCGATCTGTACTTGCCTACTCCGTGTTAGAGTATTTTCAAAATACAGGCCCAAAACAAGCTGAAAATCGATATTTTAGGTGACGAAAGTCAATATGTGTATGCATCTTCTGCACCCGTTTATATCCCAAATTCAACCTCAAAACACCCGAAAATTCGATATTTCTGGGTCCCAGAAGCGATCTGTACATGCCTACTCAGTGCTAGAATGTTTTCAAAATATAGGCTCAAAACATGCTAAAAATCGATATTTTAAGTGTCCAAAGTCGATATGTGCATGCATCATCTGTACCCGTTTATATCTCAAATTCAGGCTCAAAACACCCGAAAAGTCGATATTTTGGGATCCCAGAAGTGATCTGTACATGTCTACTTAGTGCTAGAATATTTTCAAAATATAGGCCCAAAACATGCTAAAAATCGATATTTTAGGTGCCCAAAGTCGATATCTCAAATTCAGGCCTAAAACACCCGAAAATTCGATATTTTGGGGTCCCAGAAGCGAACTGTACATGCCTACTCCGTGTTAGAGTATTTTCAAAATACAGGCACAAAACATACTAAAAATCGATCATTTAGGTACCTCAAAGTCGATATGTGCATGCATCTTCTGTACACGTTTATATCTCAAATTCAGGCTCAAAACACCCGAAAATTCGATATTTTGGGGTCCCAGAAGCGATCTGTACTTGCCTACTCCGTGTTAGAGTATTTTCAAAATACAGGCCCAAAACAAGCTGAAAATCGATATTTTAGGTGACGAAAGTCAATATGTGTATGCATCTTCTGCACCCGTTTATATCCCAAATTCAACCTCAAAACACCCGAAAATTCGATATTTTTGGGTCCCAGAAGCGATCTGTACATGTTTACTCAGTGCTAGAATGTTTTCAAAATATAGGCTCAAAACATGCTAAAAATCGATATTTTAAGTGTCCAAAGTCGATATGTGCATGCATCATCTGTACCCGTTTATATCTCAAATTCAGGCTCAAAACACTCGAAAATTCGATATTTTGGGGTCCCAGAAGTGATCTGTACATGCCTACTTAGTGCTAGAATATTTTCTAAATATAGGCCCAAAACATGGTAAAATCAATATTTTAGGTGCCCAAAGTCGATATCTCAAATTCAGGCCCAAAACACCCGAAAATTCGATATTTTGGGGTCCCAGAAGCGATCTGTACATGTTTACTCAGTGCTAGAATGTTTTCAAAATATAGGCTCAAAACATGCTAAAAATCGATATTTTAAGTGTCTAAAGTCGATATGTGAATGCATCATCTGTACCCGTTTATATCTCAAATTCAGGCTCAAAACACTCGAAAATTCGATATTTTGGGGTCCCAGAAGTGATCTGTACATGCCTACTTAGTGCTAGAATATTTTCTAAATATAGGCCCAAAACATGCTAAAATCGATATTTTAGGTGCCCAAAGTCGATATCTCAAATTCAGGCCCAAAACACCCGAAAATTCGATATTTTGGGGTCCCAGAAGCGAACTGTACATGCCTACTCCGTCTTAGAGTATTTTCAAAATACAGGCCCAAAACATACTGAAAATCGATCTTTTAGGTGCCCAAAAGTCTATATGTGCATGCATCTTTTGTAACCGTTTATATCCCAAATTCAACCTCAAAACACCCGAAAATTCGATATTTTTGGGTCCCAGAAGCGATCTGTACATGCCTACTCAGTGCTAGAATTTTTTCAAAATATAGGCTCAAAACATGCTAAAAATCGATATCTTAAGTGTCCAAAGTCGATATGTCCATGCATCATCTGTACCCGTTTATATCTCAAATTCAGGCTCAAAACACCCGAAAATTCGATATTTTGTGGTCCCAAAAGAGATCTGTACATGCCTACTTAGTGCTAGAATATTTTCAAAATATAGGCCCAAAACATGCTAAAAATCGATATTTTAGGTGCCCAAAGTCGATATCTCAATTTCAGTCCCAAAACACATTAAAATTCGATATTTTGTGGTCCCAGAAGCGAACTGTACATGCCTACTCCGTGTTAGAGTATTTTCAAAATACAGGCCCAAAACATAGTGAAAATCGATCATTTAGGTACCTAAAAGTCGATATGTGCATGCATCTTCTGCACCCGTTTATATCTCAAATTTAGCCTCCAAACACCCGAAAATTCGATATTTTGGGGTCCCAGAAGCGATCTGTACTTGCCTACTCCGTGTTAGAGTATTTTCAAAATACAGGCCCAAAACAAGCTGAAAATCGATATTTTAGGTGACGAAAGTCAATATGTGTATGCATCTTCTGCACCCGTTTATATCCCAAATTCAACCTTAAAACATCCGAAAATTCGATATTTTTGGGTCCCAGAAGCGATCTGTACATGCCTACTCAGTGCTAGAATGTTTTCAAAATATAGGCTCAAAACATGCTAAAAATCGATATCTTAAGTGTCCAAAGTCGATATGTGCATGCATCATCTGTACCCGTTTATATCTCAAATTCAGGCTCAAAACACCCGAAAATTCGATATTTTGTGGTCCCAGAAGTGATCTGTACATGCCTACTTAGTGCTAGAATATTGTCAAAATATAGGCCCAAAACATGCTAAAAATCGATATTTTAGGTGCCCAAAGTCGATATCTCAAATTCAGGCCCAAAACACCCGAAAATTCGATATTTTGGGGTCCCAGAAGCGAACTGTACATGCCTACTCCGTGTTAGAGTATTTTCAAAATACAGGCCCAAAACATAATGAAAATCGATCATTTAGGTACCTAAAAGTCGATATGTGCATGCATCTTCTGTACCCGTTTATATCTCAAATTCAGGCTCCAAACACCCGAAAATTCGATATTTTTGGGTCCCAGAAGCGATCTGTACATGTTTACTCAGTGCTAGAATGTTTTCAAAATATAGGCTCAAAACATGCTAAAAATCGATATTTTAAGTGTCCAAAGTCGATATGTGCATGCATCATCTGTACCCGTTTATATCTCAAATTCAGGCTCAAAACACTCGAAAATTCGATATTTTGGGGTCCCAGAAGTGATCTGTACATGCCTACTTAGTGCTAGAATATTTTCTAAATATAGGCCCAAAACATGGTAAAATCGATATTTTAGGTGCCAAAAGTCGATATCTCAAATTCAGGCCCAAAACACCCGAAAATTCGATATTTTGGGGTCCCACAAGCGAACTGTACATGCCTACTCCGTGTTAGAGTATTTTCAAAATACAGGCCCAAGACATACTGAAAATCGATCTTTTAGGTGCCCAAAAGTCTATATGTGCATGCATCTTTTGTAACCGTTTATATCCCAAATTCAACCTCAAAAAACCCGAAAATTCGATATTTTTGGGTCCCAGAAGCGATCTGTACATGCCTACTCAGTGCTAGAATTTTTTCAAAATATAGACTCAAAACATGCTAAAAATCGATATCTTAAGTGTCCAAAGTCGATATGTCCATGCATCATCTGTACCCGTTTATATCTCAAATTCAGGCTAAAAACACCCGAAAATTCGATATTTTGTGGTCCCAAAAGTGATCTGTACATGCCTACTTAGTGCTAGAATATTTTCAAAATATAGGCCCAAAACATGGTAAAATCGATATTTTAGGTGCCCAAAGTCGATATCTCAAATTCAGGCCCAAAACACCCGAAAATTCGATATTTTGGGGTCCCAGAAGCGATCTGTACTTGCCTAGTCCGTGTTAGAGTATTTTCAAAATACAGGCCCAAAACAAGCTGAAAATCGATATTTTAGGTGACGAAAGTCAATATGTGTATGCATCTTTTGCACCCGTTTATATCCCAAATTCAACCTTAAAACACCCGAAAATTCGATATTTTTGGGTCCCAAAAGCGATCTGTACATGCCTACTCAGTGCTAGAATTTTTTCTAAATATAGGCTCAAAACATGCTAAAAATCGATATCTTAAGTGTCCAAGGTCGATATGTGCATGCATCATCTGTACCTGTTTATATCTCAAATTCAGGCTCAAAACACTCGAAAATTCGATATTTTGGGGTCCCAGAAGTGATCTGTACATGCCTACTTAGTGCTAGAATATTTTCTAAATATAGGCCCAAAACATGGTATAATCGATATTTTAGGTGCCCAAAGTCGATATCTCAAATTCATTCCCAAAACACCCGAAAATTCGATATTTTGGGGTCCCAGAAGCGAAATGTACATGCCTACTCCGTGTTAGAGTATTTTCAAAATACAGGCCCAAAACATACTGAAAATCGATCTTTTAGGTGCCCAAAAGTCTATATGTGCATGCATCTTTTGTAACCGTTTATATCCCAAATTCAACCTCAAAACACCCGAAAATTCGATATTTTTGGGTCCCAGAAGCGATCTGTACATGCCTACTCAGTGCTAGATTTATTTCAAAATATAGGCTCAAAACATGCTAAAAATCGATATCTTAAGTGTCCAATGTTGATATGTCCATGCATCATCTGTACCCGTTTATATCTCAAATTCAGGCTCAAAACACCCGAAAATTCGATATTTTTGTGGTCCCAGAAGTGATCTGTACATGCCTACTTAGTGCTAGAATATTTTCAAAATATAGGCACAAAACATGCTAAAAATCGATATTTTAGGTGCCCAAAGTCGATATCTCAAATTCAGGCCCAAAACACCCGAAAATTCGATATTTTGGGGTCCCAGAAGCGAACTGTACATGCCTACTCCGTGTTAGAGTATTTTCAAAATACAGGCCCAAAACATACTGAAAATCGATCATTTAGGTACCAAAAAGTCGATATGTGCATGCATCTTCTGTACCCGTTTATATCTCAAATTCAGGCTCCAAACACCCGAAAATTCGATATTTTGGGGTCCCAGAAGCGATCTGTACTTGCCTACTCCTTGTTAGTGTATTTTCAAAATACAGGCCCAAAACAAGCTGAAAATCGATATTTTAGGTGACGAAAGTCAATATGTGTATGCATCTTCTGCACCCGTTTATATCCCAAATTCAACCTTAAAACATCCGAAAATTCGATATTTTTGGGTCCCAGAAGCGATCTGTACATGCCTACTCAGTGCTAGAATGTTTTCAAAATATAGGCTCAAAACATGCTAAAAATCGATATCTTAAGTGTCCAAAGTCGATATGTGCATGCATCATCTGTACCCGTTTATATCTCAAATTCAGGCTCAAAACACCCGAAAATTCGATATTTTGTGGTCCCAGAAGTGATCTGTACATGCCTACTTAGTGCTAGAATATTTTCAAAATATAGGCCCAAAACATGCTAAAAATCGATATTCTAGGTGCCCAAAGTCGATATCTCAAATTCAGGCCCAAAACACCCGAAAATTCGATATTTTGGGGTCCCAGAAGCGAACTGTACATGCCTACTCCGTGTTAGAGTATTTTCAAAATACAGGCCCAAAACATACTGAAAATCGATCATTTAGGTACCTAAAAGTCGATATGTGCATGCATCTTTTGTACCCGTTTATATCTCAAATTCAGGCTCCAAACACCCGAAAATTCGATATTTTTGGGTCCCAGAAGCGATCTGTACATGTTTACTCAGTGCTAGAATGTTTTCAAAATATAGGCTCAAAACATGCTAAAAATCGATATTTTAAGTGTCCAAAGTCGATATGTGCATGCATCATCTGTACCCGTTTATATCTCAAATTCAGGCTCAAAACACTCGAAAATTCGATATTTTGGGGTCCCAGAAGTGATCTGTACATGCCTACTTAGTGCTAGAATATTTTCTAAATATAGGCCCAAAACATGGTAAAATCGATATTTTAGGTGCCAAAAGTCGATATCTCAAATTCAGGCCCAAAACACCCGAAAATTCGATATTTTGGGGTCCCACAAGCGAACTGTACATGCCTACTCCGTGTTAGAGTATTTTCAAAATACAGGCCCAAGACATACTGAAAATCGATCTTTTAGGTGCCCAAAAGTCTATATGTGCATGCATCTTTTGTAACCGTTTATATCCCAAATTCAACCTCAAAAAACCCGAAAATTCGATATTTTTGGGTCTCAGAAGCGATCTGTACATGCCTACTCAGTGCTAGAATTTTTTCAAAATATAGACTCAAAACATGCTAAAAATCGATATCTTAAGTGTCCAAAGTCGATATGTCCATGCATCATCTGTACCCGTTTATATCTCAAATTCAGGCTAAAAACACCCGAAAATTCGATATTTTGTGGTCCCAAAAGTGATCTGTACATGCCTACTTAGTGCTAGAATATTTTCAAAATATAGGCCCAAAACATGCTAAAAATCGATATTTTAGGTGCCCAAAGTCGATATCTCAATTTCAGGCCCAAAACACCCTAAAATTCGATATTTTGTGGTCCCAGAAGCGAACTGTACATGCCTACTCCGTGTTAGAGTATTTTCAAAATACAGGCCCAAAACATTGTGAAAATCGATCATTTAGGTACCTAAAAGTCGATATGTGCATGCATCTTCTGCACCCGTTTATATCTCAAATTTAGCCTCCAAACACCCGAAAATTCGATATTTTGGGGTCCCAGAAGCGATCTGTACTTGCCTACTCCGTGTTAGAGTATTTTCAAAATACAGGCCCAAAACAAGCTGAAAATCGATATTTTAGGTGACGAAAGTCAATATGTGTATGCATCTTCTGCACCCGTTTATATCCCAAATTCAACCTTAAAACACCCGAAAATTCGATATTTTTGGGTCCCAGAAGCGATCTGTACATGCCTACTCAGTGCTAGAATTTTTTCAAAATATAGGCTCAAAACATGCTAAAAATCGATATCTTAAGTGTCCAAAGTCGATATGTGCATGCATCATCTGTACCCGTTTATATCTCAAATTCAGGCTCAAAACACCCGAAAATTCGATATTTTGTGGTCCCAGAAGTGATCTGTACATGCCTACTTAGTGCTAGAATATTTTCAAAATATAGGCCCAAAACATGCTAAAAATCGATATTTTAGGTGCCCAAAGTCGATATCTCAAATTCAGGCCCAAAACACCCGAAAATTCGATATTTTGGGGTCCCAGAAGCGAACTGTACATGCCTACTCCGTGTTAGAGTATTTTCAAAATACAGGCCCAAAACATACTGAAAATCGATCATTTAGGTACCTAAAAGTCGATATGTGCATGCATCTTCTGTACCCGTTTATATCTCAAATTCAGGCTCCAAACACCCGAAAATTCGATATTTTGGGGTCCCAGAAGCGATCTGTACTTGCCTACTCCGTGTTAGAGTATTTTCAAAATACAGGCCCAAAACAAGCTGAAAATCGATATTTTAGGTGACGAAAGTCAATATGTGTATGCATCTTCTGCACCCGTTTATATCCCAAATTCAACCTCAAAACACCCGAAAATTCGATATTTCTGGGTCCCAGAAGCGATCTGTACATGCCTACTCAGTGCTAGAATGTTTTCAAAATATAGGCTCAAAACATGCTAAAAATCGATATTTTAAGTGTCCAAAGTCGATATGTGCATGCATCATCTGTACCCGTTTATATCTCAAATTCAGGCTCAAAACACCCGAAAAGTCGATATTTTGGGATCCCAGAAGTGATCTGTACATGTCTACTTAGTGCTAGAATATTTTCAAAATATAGGCCCAAAACATGCTAAAAATCGATATTTTAGGTGCCCAAAGTCGATATCTCAAATTCAGGCCTAAAACACCCGAAAATTCGATATTTTGGGGTCCCAGAAGCGAACTGTACATGCCTACTCCGTGTTAGAGTATTTTCAAAATACAGGCACAAAACATACTAAAAATCGATCATTTAGGTACCTCAAAGTCGATATGTGCATGCATCTTCTGTACACGTTTATATCTCAAATTCAGGCTCAAAACACCCGAAAATTCGATATTTTGGGGTCCCAGAAGCGATCTGTACTTGCCTACTCCGTGTTAGAGTATTTTCAAAATACAGGCCCAAAACAAGCTGAAAATCGATATTTTAGGTGACGAAAGTCAATATGTGTATGCATCTTCTGCACCCGTTTATATCCCAAATTCAACCTCAAAACACCCGAAAATTCGATATTTTTGGGTCCCAGAAGCGATCTGTACATGTTTACTCAGTGCTAGAATGTTTTCAAAATATAGGCTCAAAACATGCTAAAAATCGATATTTTAAGTGTCCAAAGTCGATATGTGCATGCATCATCTGTACCCGTTTATATCTCAAATTCAGGCTCAAAACACTCGAAAATTCGATATTTTGGGGTCCCAGAAGTGATCTGTACATGCCTACTTAGTGCTAGAATATTTTCTAAATATAGGCCCAAAACATGGTAAAATCAATATTTTAGGTGCCCAAAGTCGATATCTCAAATTCAGGCCCAAAACACCCGAAAATTCGATATTTTGGGGTCCCAGAAGCGATCTGTACATGTTTACTCAGTGCTAGAATGTTTTCAAAATATAGGCTCAAAACATGCTAAAAATCGATATTTTAAGTGTCTAAAGTCGATATGTGCATGCATCATCTGTACCCGTTTATATCTCAAATTCAGGCTCAAAACACTCGAAAATTCGATATTTTGGGGTCCCAGAAGTGATCTGTACATGCCTACTTAGTGCTAGAATATTTTCTAAATATAGGCCCAAAACATGCTAAAATCGATATTTTAGGTGCCCAAAGTCGATATCTCAAATTCAGGCCCATAACACCCGAAAATTCGATATTTTGGGGTCCCAGAAGCGAACTGTACATGCCTACTCCGTCTTAGAGTATTTTCAAAATACAGGCCCAAAACATACTGAAAATCGATCTTTTAGGTGCCCAAAAGTCTATATGTGCATGCATCTTTTGTAACCGTTTATATCCCAAATTCAACCTCAAAACACCCGAAAATTCGATATTTTTGGGTCCCAGAAGCGATCTGTACATGCCTACTCAGTGCTAGAATTTTTTCAAAATATAGGCTCAAAACATGCTAAAAATCGATATCTTAAGTGTCCAAAGTCGATATGTCCATGCATCATCTGTACCCGTTTATATCTCAAATTCAGGCTCAAAACACCCGAAAATTCGATATTTTGTGGTCCCAAAAGAGATCTGTACATGCCTACTTAGTGCTAGAATATTTTCAAAATATAGGCCCAAAACATGCTAAAAATCGATATTTTAGGTGCCCAAAGTCGATATCTCAATTTCAGTCCCAAAACACCCTAAAATTCGATATTTTGTGGTCCCAGAAGCGAACTGTACATGCCTACTCCGTGTTAGAGTATTTTCAAAATACAGGCCCAAAACATAGTGAAAATCGATCATTTAGGTACCTAAAAGTCGATATGTGCATGCATCTTCTGCACCCGTTTATATCTCAAATTTAGCCTCCAAACACCCGAAAATTCGATATTTTGGGGTCCCAGAAGCGATCTGTACTTGCCTACTCCGTGTTAGAGTATTTTCAAAATACAGGCCCAAAACAAGCTGAAAATCGATATTTTAGGTGACGAAAGTCAATATGTGTATGCATCTTCTGCACCCGTTTATATCCCAAATTCAACCTTAAAACATCCGAAAATTCGATATTTTTGGGTCCCAGAAGCGATCTGTACATGCCTACTCAGTGCTAGAATGTTTTCAAAATATAGGCTCAAAACATGCTAAAAATCGATATCTTAAGTGTCCAAAGTCGATATGTGCATGCATCATCTGTACCCGTTTATATCTCAAATTCAGGCTCAAAACACCCGAAAATTCGATATTTTGTGGTCCCAGAAGTGATCTGTACATGCCTACTTAGTGCTAGAATATTGTCAAAATATAGGCCCAAAACATGCTAAAAATCGATATTTTAGGTGCCCAAAGTCGATATCTCAAATTCAGGCCCAAAACACCCGAAAATTCGATATTTTGGGGTCCCAGAAGCGAACTGTACATGCCTACTCCGTGTTAGAGTATTTTCAAAATACAGGCCCAAAACATAATGAAAATCGATCATTTAGGTACCTAAAAGTCGATATGTGCATGCATCTTCTGTACCCGTTTATATCTCAAATTCAGGCTCCAAACACCCGAAAATTCGATATTTTTGGGTCCCAGAAGCGATCTGTACATGTTTACTCAGTGCTAGAATGTTTTCAAAATATAGGCTCAAAACATGCTAAAAATCGATATTTTAAGTGTCCAAAGTCGATATGTGCATGCATCATCTGTACCCGTTTATATCTCAAATTCAGGCTCAAAACACTCGAAAATTCGATATTTTGGGGTCCCAGAAGTGATCTGTACATGCCTACTTAGTGCTAGAATATTTTCTAAATATAGGCCCAAAACATGGTAAAATCGATATTTTAGGTGCCAAAAGTCGATATCTCAAATTCAGGCCCAAAACACCCGAAAATTCGATATTTTGGGGTCCCACAAGCGAACTGTACATGCCTACTCCGTGTTAGAGTATTTTCAAAATACAGGCCCAAGACATACTGAAAATCGATCTTTTAGGTGCCCAAAAGTCTATATGTGCATGCATCTTTTGTAACCGTTTATATCCCAAATTCAACCTCAAAAAACCCGAAAATTCGATATTTTTGGGTCCCAGAAGCGATCTGTACATGCCTACTCAGTGCTAGAATTTTTTCAAAATATAGACTCAAAACATGCTAAAAATCGATATCTTAAGTGTCCAAAGTCGATATGTCCATGCATCATCTGTACCCGTTTATATCTCAAATTCAGGCTAAAAACACCCGAAAATTCGATATTTTGTGGTCCCAAAAGTGATCTGTACATGCCTACTTAGTGCTAGAATATTTTCAAAATATAGGCCCAAAACATGCTAAAAATCGATATTTTAGGTGCCCAAAGTCGATATCTCAATTTCAGGCCCAAAACACCCTAAAATTCGATATTTTGTGGTCCCAGAAGCGAACTGTACATGCCTACTCCGTGTTAGAGTATTTTCAAAATACAGGCCCAAAACATAATGAAAATCGATCATTTAGGTACCTAAAAGTCGATATGTGCATGCATCTTCTGCACCCGTTTATATCTCAAATTTAGCCTCCAAACACCCGAAAATTCGATATTTTGGGGTCCCAGAAGCGATCTGTACTTGCCTACTCCGTGTTAGAGTATTTTCAAAATACAGGCCCAAAACAAGCTGAAAATCGATATTTTAGGTGACGAAAGTCAATATGTGTATGCATCTTCTGCACCCGTTTATATCCCAAATTCAACCTTAAAACACCCGAAAATTCGATATTTTTGGGTCCCAGAAGCGATCTGTACATGCCTACTCAGTGCTAGAATTTTTTCAAAATATAGGCTCAAAACATGCTAAAAATCGATATCTTAAGTGTCCAAAGTCGATATGTGCATGCATCATCTGTACCCGTTTATATCTCAAATTCAGGCTCAAAACACCCGAAAATTCGATATTTTGGGGTCCCAGAAGTGATCTGTACATGCCTACTTAGTGCTAGAATATTTTCAAAATATAGGCCCAAAACATGCTAAAAATCGATATTTTAGGTGCCCAAAGTCGATATCTCAAATTCAGGCCCAAAACACCCGAAAATTCGATATTTTGGGGTCCCAGAAGCGAACTGTACATGCCTACTCCGTGTTAGAGTATTTTCAAAATACAGGCCCAAAACATACTGAAAATCGGTCATTTAGGTACCTAAAAGTCGATATGTGCATGCATCTTCTGTACCCGTTTATATCTCAAATTCAGGCTCGAAACACCCGAAAATTCGATATTTTGGGGTCCCAGAAGCGATCTGTACATGTTTACTCAGTGCTAGAATGTTTTCAAAATATAGGCTCAAAACATGCTAAAAATCGATATTTTAAGTGTCCAAAGTCGATATGTGCATGCATCATCTGTACCCGTTTATATCTCAAATTCAGGCTCAAAACACTCGAAAATTCGATATTTTGGGGTCCCAGAAGTGATCTGTACATGCCTACTTAGTGCTAGAATATTTTCTAAATATAGGCCCAAAACATGGTAAAATCGATATTTTAGGTGCCAAAAGTCGATATCTCAAATTCAGGCCCAAAACACCCGAAAATTCGATATTTTGGGGTCCCACAAGCGAACTGTACATGCCTACTCCGTGTTAGAGTATTTTCAAAATACAGGCCCAAGACATACTGAAAATCGATCTTTTAGGTGCCCAAAAGTCTATATGTGCATGCATCTTTTGTAACCGTTTATATCCCAAATTCAACCTCAAAAAACCCGAAAATTCGATATTTATGGGTCCCAGAAGCGATCTGTACATGCCTACTCAGTGCTAGAATTTTTTCAAAATATAGACTCAAAACATGCTAAAAATCGATATCTTAAGTGTCCAAAGTCGATATGTCCATGCATCATCTGTACCCGTTTATATCTCAAATTCAGGCTAAAAACACCCGAAAATTCGATATTTTGTGGTCCCAAAAGTGATCTGTACATGCCTACTTAGTGCTAGAATATTTTCAAAATATAGGCCCAAAACATGCTAAAAATCGATATTTTAGGTGCCCAAAGTCGATATCTCAATTTCAGGCCCAAAACACCCTAAAATTCGATATTTTGTGGTCCCAGAAGCGAATTGTACATGCCTACTCCGTGTTAGAGTATTTTCAAAATACAGGCCCAAAACATAGTGAAAATCGATCATTTAGGTACCTAAAAGTCGATATGTGCATGCATCTTCTGCACCCGTTTATATCTCAAATTTAGCCTCCAAACACCCGAAAATTCGATATTTTGGGGTCCCAGAAGCGATCTGTACTTGCCTACTCCGTGTTAGAGTATTTTCAAAATACAGGCCCAAAACAAGCTGAAAATCGATATTTTAGGTGACGAAAGTCAATATGTGTATGCATCTTCTGCACCCGTTTATATCCCAAATTCAACCTTAAAACACCCGAAAATTCGATATTTTTGGGTCCCAGAAGCGATCTGTACATGCCTACTCAGTGCTAGAATTTTTTCAAAATATAGGCTCAAAACATGCTAAAAATCGATATCTTAAGTGTCCAAAGTCGATATGTGCATGCATCATCTGTACCCGTTTATATCTCAAATTCAGGCTCAAAACACCCGAAAATTCGATATTTTGTGGTCCCAGAAGTGATCTGTACATGCCTACTTAGTGCTAGAATATTTTCAAAATATAGGCCCAAAACATGCTAAAAATCGATATTTTAGGTGCCCAAAGTCGATATCTCAAATTCAGGCCCAAAACACCCGAAAATTCGATATTTTGGGGTCCCAGAAGCGAACTGTACATGCCTACTCCGTGTTAGAGTATTTTCAAAATACAGGCCCAAAACGTACTGAAAATCGATCATTTAGGTACCTAAAAGTCGATATGTGCATGCATCTTCTGTACCCGTTTATATCTCAAATTCAGGCTCCAAACACCCGAAAATTCGATATTTTGGGGTCCCAGAAGCGATCTGTACTTGCCTACTCCGTGTTAGAGTATTTTCAAAATACAGGCCCAAAACAAGCTGAAAATCGATATTTTAGGTGACGAAAGTCAATATGTGTATGCATCTTCTGCACCCGTTTATATCCCAAATTCAACCTCAAAACACCCGAAAATTCGATATTTCTGGGTCCCAGAAGCGATCTGTACATGCCTACTCAGTGCTAGAATGTTTTCAAAATATAGGCTCAAAACATGCTAAAAATCGATATTTTAAGTGTCCAAAGTCGATATGTGCATGCATCATCTGTACCCGTTTATATCTCAAATTCAGGCTCAAAACACCCGAAAAGTCGATATTTTGGGATCCCAGAAGTGATCTGTACATGTCTACTTAGTGCTAGAATATTTTCAAAATATAGGCCCAAAACATGCTAAAAATCGATATTTTAGGTGCCCAAAGTCGATATCTCAAATTCAGGCCTAAAACACCCGAAAATTCGATATTTTGGGGTCCCAGAAGCGAACTGTACATGCCTACTCCGTGTTAGAGTATTTTCAAAATACAGGCACAAAACATACTAAAAATCGATCATTTAGGTACCTCAAAGTCGATATGTGCATGCATCTTCTGTACACGTTTATATCTCAAATTCAGGCTCAAAACACCCGAAAATTCGATATTTTGGGGTCCCAGAAGCGATCTGTACTTGCCTACTCCGTGTTAGAGTATTTTCAAAATACAGGCCCAAAACAAGCTGAAAATAGATATTTTAGGTGACGAAAGTCAATATGTGTATGCATCTTCTGCACCCGTTTATATCCCAAATTCAACCTCAAAACACCCGAAAATTCGATATTTTTGGGTCCCAGAAGCGATCTGTACATGTTTACTCAGTGCTAGAATGTTTTCAAAATATAGGCTCAAAACATGCTAAAAATCGATATTTTAAGTGTCCAAAGTCGATATGTGCATGCATCATCTGTACCCGTTTATATCTCAAATTCAGGCTCAAAACACTCGAAAATTCTATATTTTGGGGTCCCAGAAGTGATCTGTACATGCCTACTTAGTGCTAGAATATTTTCTAAATATAGGCCCAAAACATGGTAAAATCAATATTTTAGGTGCCCAAAGTCGATATCTCAAATTCAGGCCCAAAACACCCGAAAATTCGATATTTTTGGGTCCCAGAAGCGATCTGTACATGTTTACTCAGTGCTAGAATGTTTTCAAAATATAGGCTCAAAACATGCTAAAAATCGATATTTTAAGTGTCTAAAGTCGATATGTGCATGCATCATCTGTACCCGTTTATATCTCAAATTCAGGCTCAAAACACTCGAAAATTCGATATTTTGGGGTCCCAGAAGTGATCTGTACATGCCTACTTAGTGCTAGAATATTTTCTAAATATAGGCCCAAAACATGCTAAAATCGATATTTTAGGTGCCCAAAGTCGAAATCTCAAATTCAGGCCCAAAACACCCGAAAATTCGATATTTTGGGGTCCCAGAAGCGAACTGTACATGCCTACTCCGTCTTAGAGTATTTTCAAAATACAGGCCCAAAACATACTGAAAATCGATCTTTTAGGTGCCCAAAAGTCTATATGTGCATGCATCTTTTGTAACCGTTTATATCCCAAATTCAACCTCAAAACACCCGAAAATTCGATATTTTTGGGTCCCAGAAGCGATCTGTACATGCCTACTCAGTGCTAGAATTTTTTCAAAATATAGGCTCAAAACATGCTAAAAATCGATATCTTAAGTGTCTAAAGTCGATATGTCCATGCATCATCTGTACCCGTTTATATCTCAAATTCAGGCTCAAAACACCCGAAAATTCGATATTTTGTGGTCCCAAAAGAGATCTGTACATGCCTACTTAGTGCTAGAATATTTTCAAAATATAGGCCCAAAACATGCTAAAAATCGATATTTTAGGTGCCCAAAGTCGATATCTCAATTTCAGGCCCAAAACACCCTAAAATTCGATATTTTGTGGTCCCAGAAGCGAACTGTACATGCCTACTCCGTGTTAGAGTATTTTCAAAATACAGGCCCAAAACATAGTGAAAATCGATCATTTAGGTACCTAAAAGTCGATATGTGCATGCATCTTCTGCACCCGTTTATATCTCAAATTTAGCCTCCAAACACCCGAAAATTCGATATTTTGGGGTCCCAGAAGCGATCTGTACTTGCCTACTCCGTGTTAGAGTATTTTCAAAATACAGGCCCAAAACAAGCTGAAAATCGATATTTTAGGTGACGAAAGTCAATATGTGTATGCATCTTCTGCACCCGTTTATATCCCAAATTCAGGCTCAAAACACCCGAAAATTCGATATTTTGGGGTCCCAGAAGCGATCTGTACATGCCTACTCAGTGCTAGAATTTTTTCAAAATATAGGCTCAAAACATGCTAAAAATCGATATCTTAAGTGTCCAAAGTCGATATGTGCATGCATCATCTGTACCCGTTTATATCTCAAATTCAGGCTCAAAACACCCGAAAATTCGATATTTTGTGGTCCCAGAAGTGATCTGTACATGCCTACTTAGTGCTAGAATATTTTCAAAATATAGGCCCAAAACATGCTAAAAATCGATATTTTAGGTGCCCAAAGTCGATATCTCAAATTCAGGCCCAAAACACCCGAAAATTCGATATTTTGGGGTCCCAGAAGCGAACTGTACATGCCTACTCCGTGTTAGAGTATTTTCAAAATACAGGCCCAAAACATAATGAAAATCGATCATTTAGGTACCTAAAAGTCGATATGTGCATGCATCTTCTGCACCCGTTTATATCTCAAATTCAGGCTCCAAACACCCGAAAATTCGATATTTTGGGGTCCCAGAAGCGATCTGTACTTGCCTACTCCGTGTTAGAGTATTTTCAAAATACAGGCCCAAAACAAGGTGAAAATCGATATTTTAAGTGACGAAAGTCAATATGTGTATGCATCTTCTGCACCCGTTTATATCCCAAATTCAACCTCAAAACACCCGAAAATTCGATATTTCTGGGTCCCAGAAGCGATCTGTACATGCCTACTCAGTGCTAGAATGTTTTCAAAATATAGGCTCAAAACATGCTAAAAATCGATATTTTAAGTGTCCAAAGTCGATATGTGCATGCATCATCTGTACCCGTTTATATCTCAAATTCAGGCTCAAAACACCCGAAAATTCGATATTTTGGGATCCCAGAAGTGATCTGTACATGTCTACTTAGTGCTAGAATATTTTCAAAATAAAGGCCCAAAACATGCTGAAAATCGATATTTTAGGTGCCCAAAGTCGATATCTCAAATTCAGGCCTAAAACACCCGAAAATTCGATATTTTGGGGTCCCAGAAGCGAACTGTACATGCCTACTCTGTGTTAGAGTATTTTCAAAATACAGGCACAAAACATACTAAAAATCGATCATTTAGGTACCTCAAAGTCGATATGTGCATGCATCTTCTGTACACGTTTATATCTCAAATTCAGGCTCAAAACACCCGAAAATTCGATATTTTGGGGTCCCAGAAGCGATCTGTACTTGCCTACTCCGTGTTAGAGTATTTTCAAAATACAGGCCCAAAACAAGCTGAAAATAGATATTTTAGGTGACGAAAGTCAATATGTGTATGCATCTTCTGCACCCGTTTATATCCCAAATTCAACCTCAAAACACCCGAAAATTCGATATTTTTGGGTCCCAGAAGCGATCTGTACATGTTTACTCAGTGCTAGAATGTTTTCAAAATATAGGCTCAAAACATGCTAAAAATCGATATTTTAAGTGTCCAAAGTCGATATGTGCATGCATCATCTGTACCCGTTTATATCTCAAATTCAGGCTCAAAACACTCGAAAATTCGATATTTTGGGGTCCCAGAAGTGATCTGTACATGCCTACTTAGTGCTAGAATATTTTCTAAATATAGGCCCAAAACATGGTAAAATCGATATTTTAGGTGCCCAAAGTCGATATCTCAAATTCAGGCCCAAAACACCCGAAAATTCGATATTTTTGGGTCCCAGAAGCGATCTGTACATGTTTACTCAGTGCTAGAATGTTTTCAAAATATAGGCTCAAAACATGCTAAAAATCGATATTTTAAGTGTCTAAAGTCGATATGTGCATGCATCATCTGTACCCGTTTATATCTCAAATTCAGGCTCAAAACACTCGAAAATTCGATATTTTGGGGTCCCAGAAGTGATCTGTACATGCCTACTTAGTGCTAGAATATTTTCTAAATATAGGCCCAAAACATAGTAAAATCGATATTTTAGGTGCCCAAAGTCGATATCTCAAATTCAGGCCCAAAACACCCGAAAATTCGATATTTTGGGGTCCCAGAAGAGAACTGTACATGCCTACTCCGTGTTAGAGTATTTTCAAAATACAGGCCCAAAACATACTGAAAATCGATCTTTTAGGTGCCCAAAAGTCTATATGTGCATGCATCTTTTGTAACCGTTTATATACCAAATTCAACCTCAAAACACCCGAAAATTCGATATTTTTGGGTCCCAGAAGCGATCTGTACATGCCTACTCAGTGCTAGAATTTTTTCAAAATATAGGCTCAAAACATGCTAAAAATCGATATCTTAAGTGTCCAAAGTCGATATGTCCATGCATCATCTGTACCCGTTTATATCTCAAATTCAGGCTCAAAACACCCGAAAATTCGATATTTTGTGGTCCCAGAAGTGATCTGTACATGCCTACTTAGTGCTAGAATATTTTCAAAATATAGGCCCAAAACATGCTAAAAATCGATATTTTAGGTGCCCAAAGTCGATATCTCAAATTCAGGCCCAAAACACCCGAAAATTCGATATTTGGGGGTCCCAGAAGCGAACTGTACATGCCTACTCCGTGTTAGAATATTTTCAAAATATAGGCCCAAAACATGCTAAAAATCGATATTTTAGGTGCCCAAAGTCGATATCTCAAATTCAGGCCTAAAACACCCGAAAATTCGATATTTTGGAGTCCCAGAAGCGAACTGTACATGCCTACTCCGTGTTAGAGTATTTTCAAAATACAGGCACAAAACATACTAAAAATCGATCATTTAGGTACCTCAAAGTCGATATGTGCATGCATCTTCTGTACACGTTTATATCTCAAATTCAGGCTCAAAACACCCGAAAATTCGATATTTTGGGGTCCCAGAAGCGATCTGTACTTGCCTACTCCGTGTTAGAGTATTTTCAAAATACAGGCCCAAAACAAGCTGAAAATCGATATTTTAGGTGACGAAAGTCAATATGTGTATGCATCTTCTGCACCCGTTTATATCCCAAATTCAACCTCAAAACACCCGAAAATTCGATATTTCTGGGTCCCAGAAGCGATCTGTACATGCCTACTCAGTGCTAGAATGTTTTCAAAATATAGGCTCAAAACATGCTAAAAATCGATATTTTAAGTGTCCAAAGTCGATATGTGCATGCATCATCTGTACCCGTTTATATCTCAAATTCAGGCTCAAAACACCCGAAAAGTCGATATTTTGGGATCCCAGAAGTGATCTGTACATGTCTACTTAGTGCTAGAATATTTTCAAAATATAGGCCCAAAACATGCTAAAAATCGATATTTTAGGTGCCCAAAGTCGATATCTCAAATTCAGGCCTAAAACACCCGAAAATTCGATATTTTGGGGTCCCAGAAGCGAACTGTACATGCCTACTCCGTGTTAGAGTATTTTCAAAATACAGGCACAAAACATACTAAAAATCGATCATTTAGGTACCTCAAAGTCGATATGTGCATGCATCTTCTGTACACGTTTATATCTCAAATTCAGGCTCAAAACACCCGAAAATTCGATATTTTGGGGTCCCAGAAGCGATCTGTACTTGCCTACTCCGTGTTAGAGTATTTTCAAAATACAGGCCCAAAACAAGCTGAAAATAGATATTTTAGGTGACGAAAGTCAATATGTGTATGCATCTTCTGCACCCGTTTATATCCCAAATTCAACCTCAAAACACCCGAAAATTCGATATTTTTGGGTCCCAGAAGCGATCTGTACATGTTTACTCAGTGCTAGAATGTTTTCAAAATATAGGCTCAAAACATGCTAAAAATCGATATTTTAAGTGTCCAAAGTCGATATGTGCATGCATCATCTGTACCCGTTTATATCTCAAATTCAGGCTCAAAACACTCGAAAATTCGATATTTTGGGGTCCCAGAAGTGATCTGTACATGCCTACTTAGTGCTAGAATATTTTCTAAATATAGGCCCAAAACATGGTAAAATCGATATTTTAGGTGCCCAAAGTCGATATCTCAAATTCAGGCCCAAAACACCCGAAAATTCGATATTTTTGGGTCCCAGAAGCGATCTGTACATGTTTACTCAGTGCTAGAATGTTTTCAAAATATAGGCTCAAAACATGCTAAAAATCGATATTTTAAGTGTCTAAAGTCGATATGTGCATGCATCATCTGTACCCGTTTATATCTCAAATTCAGGCTCAAAACACTCGAAAATTCGATATTTTGGGGTCCCAGAAGTGATCTGTACATGCCTACTTAGTGCTAGAATATTTTCTAAATATAGGCCCAAAACATGCTAAAATCGATATTTTAGGTGCCCAAAGTCGATATCTCAAATTCAGGCCCAAAACACCCGAAAATTCGATATTTTGGGGTCCCAGAAGCGAACTGTACATGCCTACTCCGTGTTAGAGTATTTTCAAAATACAGGCCCAAAACATACTGAAAATCGATCTTTTAGGTGCCCAAAAGTCTATATGTGCATGCATCTTTTGTAACCGTTTATATCCCAAATTCAACCTCAAAACACCCGAAAATTCGATATTTTTGGGTCCCAGGAGCGATCTGTACATGCCTACTCAGTGCTAGAATTTTTTCAAAATATAGGCTCAAAACATGCTAAAAATCGATATCTTAAGTGTCCAAAGTCGATATGTCCATGCATCATCTGTACCCGTTTATATCTCAAATTCAGGCTCAAAACACCCGAAAATTCGATATTTTGTGGTCCCAAAAGAGATCTGTACATGCCTACTTAGTGCTAGAATATTTTCAAAATATAGGCCCAAAACATGCTAAAAATCGATATTTTAGGTGCCCAAAGTCGATATCTCAATTTCAGGCCCAAAACACCCTAAAATCCGATATTTTGTGGTCCCAGAAGCGAACTGTACATGCCTACTCCGTGTTAGAGTATTTTCAAAATACAGGCCCAAAACATACTGAAAATCGATCATTTAGGTACCTAAAAGTCGATATGTGCATGCATCTTCTGCACCCGTTTATATCTCAAATTTAGCCTCCAAACACCCGAAAATTCGATATTTTGGGGTCCCAGAAGCGATCTGTACTTGCCTACTCCGTGTTAGAGTATTTTCAAAATACAGGCCCAAAACAAGCTGAAAATCGATATTTTAGGTGACGAAAGTCAATATGTGTATGCATCTTCTGCACCCGTTTATATCCCAAATTCAACCTTAAAACACCCGAAAATTCGATATTTCTGGGTCCCAGAAGCGATCTGTACATGCCTACTCAGTGCTAGAATTTTTTCAAAATATAGGCTCAAAACATGCTAAAAATCGATATCTTAAGTGTCCAAAGTCGATATGTGCATGCATCATCTGTACCCGTTTATATCTCAAATTCAGGCTCAAAACACCCGAAAATTCGATATTTTGTGGTCCCAGAAGTGATCTGTACATGCCTACTTAGTGCTAGAATATTTTCAAAATATAGGCCCAAAACATGCTAAAAATCGATATTTTAGGTGCCCAAAGTCGATATCTCAAATTCAGGCCCAAAACACCCGAAAATTCGATATTTTGGGGTCCCAGAAGCGAACTGTACATGCCTACTCCGTGTTAGAGTATTTTCAAAATACATGCCCAAAACATACTGAAAATCGATCATTTAGGTACCTAAAAGTCGATATGTGCATGCATCTTCTGTACCCGTTTATATCTCAAATTCAGGCTCCAAACACCCGAAAATTCGATATTTTGGGGTCTTAGAAGCGATCTGTACTTGCCTACTCCGTGTTAGAGTATTTTCAAAATACAGGCCCAAAACAAGCTGAAAATCGATATTTTAGGTGACGAAAGTCAATATGTGTATGCATCTTCTGCACCCGTTTATATCCCAAATTCAACCTCAAAACACCCGAAAATTCGATATTTCTGGGTCCCAGAAGCGATCTGTACATGCCTACTCAGTGCTAGAATGTTTTCAAAATATAGGCTCAAAACATGCTAAAAATCGATATTTTAAGTGTCCAAAGTCGATATGTGCATGCATCATCTGTACCCGTTTATATCTCAAATTCAGGCTCAAAACACCCGAAAAGTCGATATTTTGGGATCCCAGAAGTGATCTGTACATGTCTACTTAGTGCTAGAATATTTTCAAAATAAAGGCCCAAAACATGCTAAAAATCGATATTTTAGGTGCCCAAAGTCGATATCTCAAATTCAGGCCTAAAACACCCGAAAATTCGATATTTTGGGGTCCCAGAAGCGAACTGTACATGCCTACTCCGTGTTAGAGTATTTTCAAAATACAGGCACAAAACATACTAAAAATCGATCATTTAGGTACCTCAAAGTCGATATGTGCATGCATCTTCTGTACACGTTTATATCTCAAATTCAGGCTCAAAACACCCGAAAATTCGATATTTTGGGGTCCCAGAAGCGATCTGTACTTGCCTACTCCGTGTTAGAGTATTTTCAAAATACAGGCACAAAACAAGCTGAAAATAGATATTTTAGGTGACGAAAGTCAATATGTGTATGCATCTTCTGCACCCGTTTATATCCCAAATTCAACCTCAAAACACCCGAAAATTCGATATTTTTGGGTCCCAGAAGCGATCTGTACATGTTTACTCAGTGCTAGAATGTTTTCAAAATATAGGCTCAAAACATGCTAAAAATCGATATTCTAAGTGTCCAAAGTCGATATGTGCATGCATCATCTGTACCCGTTTATATCTCAAATTCAGGCTCAAAACACTCGAAAATTCGATATTTTGGGGTCCCAGAAGTGATCTGTACATGCCTACTTAGTGTTAGAATATTTTCTAAATATAGGCCCAAAACATGGTAAAATCGATATTTTAGGTGCCCAAAGTCGATATCTCAAATTCAGGCCCAAAACACCCGAAAATTCGATATTTTTGGGTCCCAGAAGCGATCTGTACATGTTTACTCAGTGCTAGAATGTTTTCAAAATATAGGCTCAAAACATGCTAAAAATCGATATTTTAAGTGTCTAAAGTCGATATGTGCATGCATCATCTGTACCCGTTTATATCTCAAATTCAGGCTCAAAACACTCGAAAATTCGATATTTTGGGGTCCCAGAAGTGATCTGTACATGCCTACTTAGTGCTAGAATATTTTCTAAATATAGGCCCAAAACATAGTAAAATCGATATTTTAGGTGCCCAAAGTCGATATCTCAAATTCAGGCCCAAAACACCCGAAAATTCGATATTTTGGGGTCCCAGAAGCGAACTGTACATGCCTACTCCGTGTTAGAGTATTTTCAAAATACAGGCCCAAAACATACTGAAAATCGATCTTTTAGGTGCCCAAAAGTCTATATGTGCATGCATCTTTTGTAACCGTTTATATACCAAATTCAACCTCAAAACACCCGAAAATTCGATATTTTTGGGTCCCAGAAGCGATCTGTACATGCCTACTCAGTGCTAGAATTTTTTCAAAATATAGGCTCAAAACATGCTAAAAATCGATATCTTAAGTGTCCAAAGTCGATATGTCCATGCATCATCTGTACCCGTTTATATCTCAAATTCAGGCTCAAAACACCCGAAAATTCGATATTTTGTGGTCCCAGAAGTGATCTGTACATGCCTACTTAGTGCTAGAATATTTTCAAAATATAGGCCCAAAACATGCTAAAAATCGATATTTTAGGTGCCCAAAGTCGATATCTCAAATTCAGGCCCAAAACACCCGAAAATTCGATATTTGGGGGTCCCAGAAGCGAACTGTACATGCCTACTCCGTGTTAGAGTATTTTCAAAATACAGGTCCAAAACATACTGAAAATCGATCATTTAGGTACCTAAAAGTCGATATGTGCATGCATCTTCTGTACCCGTTTATATCTCAAATTCAGGCTCCAAACACCCGAAAATTCGATATTTTGGGGTCCCAGAAGCGATCTGTACTTGCCTACTCCGTGTTAGAGTATTTTCAAAATACAGGCCCAAAACAAGCTGAAAATCGATATTTTAGGTGACGAAAGTCAATATGTGTATGCATCTTCTGCACCCGTTTATATCCCAAATTCAACCTCAAAACACCCGAAAATTCGATATTTCTGGGTCCCAGAAGCGATCTGTACATGCCTAATCAGTGCTAGAATGTTTTCAAAATATAGGCTCAAAACATGCTAAAAATCGATATTTTAAGTGTCCAAAGTCGATATGGGCATGCATCATCTGTACCCGTTTATATCTCGAATTCAGGATCAAAACACCCGAAAAGTCGATATTTTGGGGTCCCAGAAGTGATCTGTACATGTCTACTTAGTGCTAGAATATTTTCAAAATATAGGCCCAAAACATGCTAAAAATCGATATTTTAGGTGCCCAAAGTCGATACCTCAAATTAAGGCCTAAAACACCCGAAAATTCGATATTTTGGGGTCCCAGAAGCGAACTGTACATGCCTACTCCGTGTTAGAGTATTTTCAAAATACAGGCCCAAAACATACTGAAAATTGATCATTTAGGTACCTCAAAGTCGATATGTGCATGCATCTTCTGTACACGTTTATATCTCAAATTAAGGCTCAAAACACCCGAAAATTCGATATTTTGGGGTCCCAGAAGCGATCTGTACTTGCCTACTCCGTGTTAGAGTATTTTCAAAATACAGGCCCAAAACAAGCTGAAATTCGATATTTTAGGTGACGAAAGTCAATATGTGTATGCATCTTCTGCACCCGTTTATATCCCAAATTTAACCTCAAAACACCCGAAAATTCGATATTTTTGGGTCCCAGAAGCGATCTGTACATGTTTACTCAGTGCTAGAATGTTTTCAAAATATAGGCTCAAAACATGCTAAAAATCGATATTTTAAGTGTCCAAAGTCGATATGTGCATGCATCATCTGTACCCGTTTATATCTCAAATTCAGGCTCAAAACACTCGAAAATTCGATATTTTGGGGTCCCAGAAGTGATCTGTACATGCCTACTTAGTGCTAGAATATTTTCTAAATATAGGCCCAAAACATGGTAAAATCGATATTTTAGGTGCCCAAAGACGATATCTCAAATTCAGGCCCAAAACACCCGAAAATTCGATATTTTGGGTCCCAGAAGCGAACTGTACATGCCTACTCCGTGTTAGAGTATTTTCAAAATACAGGCCCAAAACATACTGAAAATCGATCTTTTAGGTGCCCAAAAGTCTATATGTGCATGCATCTTTTGTAACCGTTTATATCCCAAATTCAACCTCAAAACACCCGAAAATTCGATATTTTTGGGTCCCAGAAGCGATCTGTACATGCCTACTCAGTGCTAGAATTTTTTCAAAATATAGGCTCAAAACATGCTAAAAATCGATATCTTAAGTGTCCAAAGTCGATATGTCCATGCATCATCTGTACCCGTTTATATCTCAAATTCAGGCTCAAAACACCCGAAAATTCGATATTTTGTGGTCCCAGAAGTGATCTGTACATGCCTACTTAGTGCTAGAATATTTTCTAAATATAGGCCCAAAACATGCTAAAAATCGATATTTTAGGTACCCAATGTCGATATCTCAAATTCAGGCCCAAAACACCCGAAAATTCGATATTTTGGGGTCCCAGAAGCGAACTGTACATGCCTACTCCGTGTTAGAGTATTTTCAAAAAATACAGGCCCAAAACATAGTGAAAATCGATCTTTTAGGTGCCCAAAAGTCTATATGTGCATGCTTCTTTTGTAACCGTTTATATCCCAAATTCAACCTCAAAACACCCGAAAATTCGATATTTTTGGGTCCCAGAAGCGATCTGTACATGCCTACTCAGTGCAAGAATTTAAAAAAAAAAAAAGGCTCAAAACATGCTAAAAATCGATATCTTAATTGTCCAAAGTCGATATGTCCATGCATCATCTGTACCCGTTTATATCTCAAATTCAGGCTCAAAACACCCGAAAATTCGATATTTTGTGGTCCCAGAAGTGATCTGTACATGCCTACTTAGTGCTAGAATATTTTCAAAATATAGGCCCAAAACATGCTAAAAATCGATATTTTAGGTGCCCAAAGTCGATATCTCAAATTCAGGCCCAAAACACCCGAAAATTCGATATTTTGTGGTCCCAGAAGCGATCTGTACATGCCTACTCCGTGTTAGAGTATTTTCAAAATACAGGCCCAAAACATACTGAAAATCGATCATTTAGGTACCTAAAAGTCGATATGTGCATGAATCTTCTGTACCCGTTTATATCTCAAATTCAGGCTCCAAATACCCGAATATTCGATATTTTGGGGTCCCAGAAGCGATCTGTACTTGCCTACTCCGTGTTAGAGTATTTTCAAAATAAAGGCCCAAAACAAGCTGAAAATCGATATTTTAGGTGACGAAAGTTAATATGTGTATGCATCTTCTGCACCCGTTTATATCCCAAATTCAACCTCAAAACACCCTAAAATTTGATATTTTTGGGTCCCAGAAGCGATCTGTACATGCCTACTCAGTGCTAGAATGTTTTCAAAATATAAGCTCAAAACATGCTAAAAATCGATATTTTAAGTGTCCAAAGTCGATATGTGCATGCATCATCTGTACCCGTTTATATCTCAAATTCAGGCTCAAAACACCCGAAAAGTCGATATTTTGGGGTCCCAGAAGTGATCTGTACATGCCTACTTAGTGCTAGAATATTTTCTAAATATAGGCCCAAAACATGCTAAAAATCGATATTTTAGGTGCCCAAAGTCGATATCTCAAATTCAGGCCCAAAACACCCGAAAATTCGATATTTTGGGGTCCCAGAAGCGAACTGTACATGCCTACTCCGTGTTAGAGTATTTTCAAAATACAGGCCCAAAACATACTGAAAATCGATCATTTAGGTACCTCAAAGTCGATATGTGCATGCATCTTCTGTACACGTTTATATCTCAAATTCAGGCTCAAAACCCCCGAAAATTCGATATTTTGGGGTCCCAGAAGCGATCTGTACTTGCCTACTCCGTGTTAGAGTATTTTCAAAATACAGGCCCAAAACAAGCTGAAAATCGATATTTTAGGTGACGAAAGTCAATATGTGTATGCATCTTCTGCACCCGTTTATATCCCAAATTCAACCTCAAAACACCCGAAAATTCGATATTTTGGGGTCCCAGAAGCGATCTGTACATGCCTACTCCGTGTTAGAGTATTTTCAAAATACAGGCCCAAAACATACTGAAAATCGATCTTTTAGGTGCCCAAAAGTCGATATGTGCATGCATCTTCTGTACTCGTTTATATCTCAAATTCAGGCTCAAAACACCCGAAAATTCGATATTTTGGGGTCCCAGAAGCGATCTGTACATGGCTACTCTGATGCAGGCCCAAAACATGCTGAAAATCGATATTTTAGGTGCCCAAAGTCAACATGCACTCGTTCATATCTCAAATTCAACCTCAAAACACCCGAAAATTCGATAATTTTGGGTCCCAGAAGCGATCTGTACATGTCTAGTCAGTGCTAGAATGTTTTCAAAATATAGGCTTAAAACTTGCTAAAAATCGATATTTTAAGTGTCCAAAGTCGATATGTGCATGCATCTTCTGTACCCGTTTATATCTCAAACTCAGGCTCAAAACACCAGAAAATTCGATATTTTTGGGTCCCAGAAGCAATCTGTACATGCCTACTCCTAGTTAGAGTATTTTCAAAATACAGGCCCAAAATATGCTGAAAATCGATATTTTAGGTGCCCAAAGTCAATATGTGCATGCATCTTCTGTACCCGTTTATATCTCAAATTCAGGCTCAGAACACCCGAAAATTCGATATTTTGGGGTCCCAGAAGCAATCTGTACATGCCTACTCAGTGCTAGAATTTTTTCAAAATATAGGCTCAAAACATGCTAAAAATCGATATCTTAAGTGTCCAAAGTTGATATGTCCATGCATCATCTGTACCCGTTTATATCTCAAATTCAGGCTCAAAATACCCGAAAATTCGATATTTTGCGGTCCCAGAAGTGATCTGTACATGCCTACTTAGTGCTAGAATATTTTTAAAATATAGGCCCAAAACATGCTAAAAATCGATATTTTAGGTGCCCAAAGTCGATATCTCAAATTCAGGCCCAAAACACCCGAAAATTCGATATTTTGGGGTCCCAGAAACGAACTGTACATGCCTACTCCGTGTTAGAGTATTTTCAAAATACAGGCCCAAAACATGCTAAAAATCGATCATTTAGGTACCTAAAAGTCGATATGTGCATGCATCTTCTATACCCGTTTATATCTCAAATTCAGGCTCCAAACACCCGAAAATTCGATATTTTGGGGTCCCAGAAGCGATCTGTACTTGCCTACTCCGTGTTAGAGTATTTTCAAAATACAGGCCCAAAACAAGCTGAAAATCGATATTTTAGGTGACGAAAGTCAATATGTGTATGCATCTTCTGCACCCGTTTATATCCCATATTCAACCTCAAAACACCCGAAAATTCGATATTTCTGGGTCCCAGAAGCGATCTGTACATGCCTACTCAGTGCTAGAATGTTTTCAAAATATAGGCTCAAAACATGCTAAAAATCGAAATTTTAAGTGTCCAATGTCGATATGTGCATGCATCATCTGTACCCGTTTATATCTCAAATTCAGGCTCAAAACACCCGAAAAGTCGATATTTTGGGGTCCCAGAAGTGATCTGTACATGCCTATTTAGTGCTAGAATATTTTCAAAATATAGGCCCAAAACATGCTAAAAATCGATATATTAGGTGCCCAAAGTCGATATCTCAAATTCAGGCCTAAAACACCCGAAAATTCGATATTTTGGGTCCCAGAAGCGAACTGTACATGCCTACTCCGTGTTAGAGTATTTTCAAAATACAGGCCCAAAACATACCGAAAATCGATCATTTAGGTACCTCAAAGTCGATATGAGCATGCATCTTCTGTACACGTTTATATCTCAAATTCGGGCTCAAAACACCCGAAAATTCGATATTTTGGGGTCCCAGAAGCGATCTGTACTTGCCTACTCCGTGTTAGAGTATTTTCAAATTACAGGCCCAAAACAAGCTGAAAATCGATATTTTAGGTGACGAAAGTCAATATGTGTATGCATCTTCTGCACCCGTTTATATCACAAATTCAACCTCAAAACACCCGAAAATTCGATATTTTTGGGTCCCAGAAGCGATCTGTACATGCCTACTCAGTGCTAGAATGTTTTCAAATTATAGGCTCAAAACATGCTAAAAATCGATATTTTAAGTGTCCAAAGTCGATATGTGCATGCATCATCTGTACCCGTTTATATCTCAAATTCAGGCTCAAAACACTCGAAAATTCGATATTTTGGGGTCCCAGAAGTGATCTGTACATGCCTACTTAGTGCTAGAATATTTTCTAAATATAGGCCCAAAACATGCTAAAATCGATATTTTAGGTGCCCAAAGTCGATATCTCAAATTCAGGCCCAAAACACCCGAAAATTCGATATTTTGGGGTCCCAGAAGCGATCTGTACATGCCTACTCCGTGTTAGAGTATTTTCAAAATACAGGCCCAAAACATACTGAAAATCGATCTTTTAGGTGCCCAAAAGTCTATATGTGCATGCATCTTCTGTAACCGTTTATATCCCAAATTCAACCTCAAAACACCCGAAAATTCGATATTTTTAGGTCCCAGAAGCGATCTGTACTTGCCTACTCCGTGTTAGAGTATTTTCAAAATACAGGCCCAAAACAAGCTGAAAATCGATATTTTAGGTGACGAAAGTCAATATGTGTATGCATCTTCTGCACCCGTTTATATCCCAAATTCAACCTCAAAACACCCGAAAATTCGATATTTCTGGGTCCCAGAAGCGATCTGTACATACCTACTCAGTGCTAGAATGTTTTCAAAATATAGGCTCAAAACATGCTAAAAATCGAAATTTTAAGTGTCCAATGTCGATATGTGCATGCATCATCTGTACCCGTTTATATCTCAAATTCAGGCTCAAAACACCCGAAAAGTCGATATTTTGGGGTCAAAGAAGTGATCTGTACATGCCTATTTAGTGCTAGAATATTTTCAAAATATAGGCCCAAAACATGCTAAAAATCGATATTTTAGGTGCCCAAAGTCGATATCTCAAATTAAGGCCTAAAACACCCGAAAATTCGATATTTTGGGGTCCCAGAAGCGAACTGTACATGCCTACTCCGTGTTAGAGTATTTTCAAAATACAGGCAAAAAAAAACAAAAATCGATCATTTAGGTACCTCAAAGTCGATATGAGCATGCATCTTCTGTACACGTTTATATCTCAAATTCAGGCTCAAAACACCCGAAAATTCGATATTTTGGGGTCCCAGAAGCGATATGTACTTGCCTACTCCGTGTTAGAGTATTTTCAAAATACAGGCCCAAAACAAGCTGAAAATCGATATTTTAGGTGACGAAAGTCAATATGTGTATGCATCTTCTGCACCCGTTTATATCACAAATTCAACCTCAAAACACCCGAAAATTCGATATTTTTGGGTCCCAGAAGCGATCTGTACATGCCTACTCAGTGCTAGAATGTTTTCAAATTATAGGCTCAAAACATGCTAAAAATCGATATTTTAAGTGTCCAAAGTCGATATGTGCATGCATCATCTGTACCCGTTTATATCTCAAATTCAGGCTCAAAACACTCGAAAATTCGATATTTTGGGGTCCCAGAAGTGATCTGTACATGCCTACTTAGTGCTAGAATATTTTCTAAATATAGGCCCAAAACATGCTAAAATCGATATTTTAGGTGCCCAAAGTCGATATCTCAAATTCAGGCCCAAAACACCCGAAAATTCGATATTTTGGGGTCCCAGAAGCGATCTGTACATGCCTACTCCGTGTTAGAGTATTTTCAAAATACAGGCCCAAAACATACTGAAAATAGATCTTTTAGGTGCCCAAAAGTCAATATGTGCATGCATCTTCTGTAACCGTTTATATCCCAAATTCAACCTCAAAACACCCGAAAATTCGATATTTTTAGGTCCCAGAAGCGATCTGTACATGCCTACTCAGTGCTAGAATGTTTTCAAAATATAGGCTCAAAACATGCTAAAAATCGATATTTTAAGTGTCCAAAGTCGATATGTGCATGCATCATCTGTACCCGTTTATATCTCAAATTCAGGCTCAAAACACCCGAAAAGTCGATATTTTGGGGTCCCAGAAGTGATCTGTACATGCCTACTTAGTGCTAGAATATTTTCAAAATATAGGCCCAAAACATGCTAAAAATCGATATTTTAGGTTCCCAAAGTCGATATCTCAAATTCAGGCCCAGAACACCCGAAAATTCGATATTTGGGGGTCCCAGAAGCGAACTGTACATGCCTACTCCGTGTTAGAGTATTTTAAAAATACAGGCCCAAAACATACTGAAAATCGTTCTTTTAGGTGCCCAAAAGTCGATATGTGCATGCATCTTCTGTTCCCGTTTATATCTCAAATTCAGGCTCCAAACACCCGAAAATTCGATATTTTGGGGTCCCAGAAGCGATCTGTACATGCCTACTCAGATGCAGGCCCAAAACATGCTGAAAATCGATAATTTAGGTGCCCAAAGTCAACATGTGTATGCATCTTCTGCACTCGTTTATATCTCAAATTCAACCTCAAAACACCCAAAAATTCGATAATTTTGGGTCCCAGAAGCAATCTGTACATGTCTAGTCAGTGCTAGAATGTTTTCAAAATATAGGCTCAAAACATGCTAAAAATCGATATTTTAAGTGTCCAAAGTCGATATGTGCATGCATCTTATGTACCCGTTTATATCTCAAACTCAGACTCAAAACACCCGAAAATTCGATATTTTGGGGTCCCAGAAGCGATCTGTACATGCCTACTCCTAGTTAGAGTATTTTCAAAATACAGGCCCAAAACATGCTGAAAATCGATATTTTAGGTGCCCAAAGTCAATATGTGCATGCATCTACTGTACCCGTTTATATCTCAAATTCAGGCTCAAAACACCCGAAAATTCGGTATTTTTGGGTCCTAGAAGCGATCTGTACATCTCTACACGTAGTTAGAATGTTTTCAAGAAACAGACCCAAAACATGCTCAAAATCGATATATTAGGTGCCCAAAAGTCAATATGTGTATGCATCTTCTGTACCCGTTTAAATCTCAAATTCAAACTCAAAACACCCGAAAATTCGATATTTTGGGGTCCCAGAAGCGATCTGTACTTGCCTACTCCGTGTTAGAGTATTTTTAAAATACAGGCCAAAAACAAGCTGAAAATCGATATTTTAGGTGACGAAAGTCAATATGTGTATGCATCTTCTGCACCCGTTTATATCCCAAATTCAAACTCAAAACACCCGAAAATTCGATATTTTTGGGTCCCAGAAGCGATCGGTACATGCCTACTCAGTGCTAGAATGTTTTCAAAATATAGGCTCAAAACATGCTAAAAATCGATATTTTAAGTGTCCAAGGTCGATATGTGCATGCATCATCTGTACCCGTTTATATCTCAAATTCAGGCTCAAAACACCCGAAAATTCGATATTTTGGGGTCCCAGAAGTGATCTGTACATGCCTACTTAGTGCTAGAATATTTTCTAAATATAGGCCCAAAACATGCAAAAATCGATATTTTAGGTGCCCAAAGTCGATATCTCAAATTCAGGCCCAAAACACCCGAAAATTCGATATTTTGGGGTCCCAGAAGCGAACTGTACATGCCTACTCCGTGTTAGAGTATTTTCAAAATAAAGGCCCAAAACATATTGAAAATTGATCGTTTTGGTGCCCAAAAGTCGATATGTGCATGAAACTTCTGCAACCGTTTATATCCCAAATTAAACCTCAAAACACCCGAAAATTCGATATTTTTGGGTCCAAGAAGCGAGTTGTACATGCCTACTCAGTGCTAGAATTTTTTCAAAATATAGGCTCAAAACATGCTAAAAATCGATATTTTAGGTGACGAAAGTCAATATGTGTATGCATCTTCTGCACCCGTTTATATCCCAAATTCAAACTCAAAACACCCGAAAATTCGATATTTTTGGGTCCCAGAAGCGATCGGTACATGCCTACTCAGTGCTAGAATGTTTTCAAAATATAGGATCAAAACATGCTAAAAATCGATATTTTAAGTGTCCAAGGTCGATATTTGCATGCATCATCTGTACCCGTTTATATCTCAAATTCAGGCTCAAAACACCCGAAAATTCGGTATTCTTGGGTCCTAGAAGCGATCTGTACATCTCTACACCTAGTTAGAATGTTTTCAAGATACAGACCCAAAACATGCTCAAAATCGATATTTTAGGTGCCTAAAAGTCAATATGTGTATGCATCTTCTGTACCCGTTTATATCTCAAATTCAGGCTCAAAACACCCGAAAATTCGATATTTTGGGGTCCCAGAAGTGATTTGTACATGCCTACTTAGTGCTAGAATATTTTCTAAATATAGGCCCAAAACATGCTAAAAATCGATATTTTAGGTGCCCAAAGTCGATATCTCAAATTCAGGCCCAAAACACCCAAAAATTCGATATTTTGGGGTCCCAGAAGCGAACTGTACATGCCTACTCCGTGTTAGAGTATTTTCAAATTACAGGCCCAAAACATACTGAAAATCGATCATTTAGGTACCTAAAAATCGATATGTGTATGCATCTTCTGTACCCGTTTATATCTCAAATTCAGGCTCAAAACACCCGAAAATTCGATATTTTGGGGTCCCAGAAGCAACCTGTACTTGCCTACTCCGTGTTAGAGTAATTTCAAAATACAGGCCCAAAACAAGCTGAAAATCGATATTTTAGGTGACGAAAGTCAATATGTGTATGCATCTTCTGCACCCGTTTATATCCCAAATTCAACCTCAAAACACCCGAAAATTCGATATTTTGGGGTCCCAGAAGTGATCTGTACATGCCTACTTAGTGCTAGAATATTTTCTAAATATAGGCCCAAAACATGCAAAAATCGATATTTTAGGTGCCCAAAGTCGATATCTCAAATTCAGGCCCAAAACACCCAAAAATTCGATATTTTGGGGTCCCAGAAGCGAACTGTACATGCCTACTCCGTGTTAGAGTATTTTCAAAATACAGGCCAAAAACATACTGAAAATCGATCATTTAGGTACCTAAAAATCGATATGTGCATGCATCTTCTGTACCCGTTTATATCTCAAATTCAGGCTCCAAACACCCGAAAATTCGATATTTTGGGGTCCCAGAAGCGATCTGTACTTGCCTACTCCGTGTTAGAGTATTTTTAAAATACAGTCCAAAAACAAGCTGAAAATCGATATTTTAGGTGACGAAAGTCAATATGTGTATGCATCTTCTGCACCCGTTTATATCCCAAATTCAACCTCAAAACACCCGAAAATTCGATATTTTTGGGTCCCAGAAGCGATCTGTACATGCCTACTCAGTGCTAGAATGTTTTCCAAATATAGGCTCAAAACATGCTAAAAATCGATATTTTAAGTGTCTAGAGTCTATATGTGAATGCATCATCTGTACCCGTTTTTATCTCAAATTCAGGCTCAAAACACCCGAAAAGTCGATATTTTGGTGTCCCAGAAGTGATCTGTACATGCCTACTTAGTGCTAGAATATTTTCAAAATATAGGCCCAAACCATGCTAAAAATCGAAATTTTAGGTGCCCAAAGTCGATATCTCAAATGCAGGCCCAAAATACCCGAAAATTCGATATTTTGGGGTCCCAGAAGCGATCTGTACATGCCTACTCAGTGCTAGAATTTTTTCAAAATATAGACTCAAAACATGCTAAAAATCGATATTTTAAGTGTCCAAAGTCGATATTTGCATGCATCATCTGTACCCGTTTTTATCTCAAATTCAGGCTCAAAACACCCGAAAATTCGATATTTTGGGGTCCCAGAAGTGATCTGTACATGCCTACTTAGTGCTAGAATATTTTCATAATATAGGCTCAAAACATGCTAAAAATCGATATTTTAGGTGCCCAAAGTCAACATGTGTATGCATCTTCTGCACCCGTTTATATCCCAAATTCAACCTCAAAACACCCGAAAATTCGATATTTTTGGGTCCCAGAAGCGATCTGTACATGCCTACTCAGTGTTAGAATGTTTTCAAAATATAGGCTCAAAACATGCTAAAAATCAATATTTTAAGTGTCCAAAGTCGATATGTGCATGCATCATCTGTACCCGTTTATATCTCAAATTCAAGCTCAAAACACTCGAAAATTCGATATTTTGGGGTCCCAGAAGTGATCTGTACATGCCTACTTAGTGCTAGAATATTTTCTAAATATAGGCCCAAAACATGCTAAAATCGATATTTTAGGTGCACAAAGTCGATATCTCAAATTCAGGCCCAAAACACCCGAAAATTCGATATTTTGGGGTCCCAGAAGCGAACTGTACATGCCTACTCCGTGATAGAGTATTTTCAAAATACAGGCCCAAAACATACTGAAAATCGATCATTTAGGTACCTAAAAGTCGATATGTGCATGCATCTTCTGTACCCGTTTATATCTCAAATTCAGGCTCCAAACACCCGAAAATTCGATATTTTGGGGTCCCAGAAGCGATCTGTACTTGCCTACTCCGTGTTAGAGTATTTTCAAAATACAGGCCAAAAACAAGCTGAAAATCGATATATTAGGTGACGAAAGTCTATATGTGTATGCATCTTCTGCACCCGTTTATATCCCAAATTCAGGCTCAAAACACCCGAAAATTCGATATTTTGGGGTCCCAGAAGTGATGTGTACATGCCTACTTAGTGCTAGAATATTTTCATAATATAGGCTCAAAACATGCTAAAAATCGATATTTTAGGTGCCCAAAGTCAACATGTGTATGCATCTTCTGCACCCGTTTATATCCCAAATTCAACCTCAAAACACCCGAAAATTCGATATTTTTGGGTCCCAGAAGCGATCTGTACATGCCTACTCAGTGTTAGAATGTTTTCAAAATATAGGCTCAAAACATGCTAAAAATCAATATTTTAAGTGTCCAAAGTCGATATGTGCATGCATCATCTGTACCCGTTTATATCTCAAATTCAAGCTCAAAACACTCGAAAATTCGATATTTTGGGGTCCCAGAAGTGATCTGTACATGCCTACTTAGTGCTAGAATATTTTCTAAATATAGGCCCAAAACATGCTAAAATCGATATTTTAGGTGCACAAAGTCGATATCTCAAATTCAGGCCCAAAACACCCGAAAATTCGATATTTTGGGGTCCCAGAAGCGAACTGTACATGCCTACTCCGTGATAGAGTATTTTCAAAATACAGGCCCAAAACATACTGAAAATCGATCATTTAGGTACCTAAAAGTCGATATGTGCATGCATCTTTTGTACCCGTTTATATCTCAAATTCAGGCTCCAAACACCCGAAAATTCGATATTTTGGGGTCCCAGAAGCGATCTGTACTTGCCTACTCCGTGTTAGAGTATTTTCAAAATACAGGCCAAAAACAAGCTGAAAATCGATATTTTAGGTGACGAAAGTCTATATGTGTATGCATCTTCTGCACCCGTTTATATCCCAAATTCAACCTCAAAACACCCGAAAATTCGATATTTTTGGGTCCCAGAAGCGATCTGTACATGCCTACTCAGTGCTAGAATGTTTTCAAAATATAGGCTCAAAACATGCTAAAAATCGATATTTTAAGTGTCCAAAGTCGATATGTGCATGCATCATCTGTACCCGTTTATATCTCAAATTCAGGCTCAAAACACCCGAAAAGTCGATATTTTGGGGTCCCAGAAGTGATCTGTACATGCCTACTTAGTGCTAGAATATTTTCTAAATATAGGCCCAAAACATGCTAAAAATCGATATTTTAGGTGCCCATAGTCGATATCTCAAATTCAGGCCCAAAACACCCGAAAATTCGATATTTTGGGGTTCCAGAAGCGAACTGTACATGCCTAGTCCGTGTTAGAGTATTTTCAAAATACAGGCCCAAAACATACTAAAAAAAATCGATCATTTAGGTACCTCAAAGTCGATATGTGCATGCATCTTCTGTACTCGTTTATATCTCAAATTCAGGCTCCAAACACCCGAAAATTCGATATTTTGGGGTCCCAGAAGCGATCTGTACTTGCCTACTCCGTGTTAGAGTATTTTCAAAATACAGGCCAAAAACAAGCTGAAAATCGATATATTAGGTGACGAAAGTCTATATGTGTATGCATCTTCTGCACCCGTTTATATCCCAAATTCAGGCTCAAAACACCCGAAAATTCGATATTTTGGGGTCCCAGAAGTGATCTGTACATGCCTACTTAGTGCTAGAATATTTTCATAATATAGGCTCAAAACATGCTAAAAATCGATATTTTAGGTGCCCAAAGTCAACATGTGTATGCATCTTCTGCACCCGTTTATATCCCAAATTCAACCTCAAAACACCCGAAAATTCGATATTTTTGGGTCCCAGAAGCGATCTGTACATGCCTACTCAGTGTTAGAATGTTTTCAAAATATAGGCTCAAAACATGCTAAAAATCAATATTTTAAGTGTCCAAAGTCGATATGTGCATGCATCATCTGTACCCGTTTATATCTCAAATTCAAGCTCAAAACACTCGAAAATTCGATATTTTGGGGTCCCAGAAGTGATCTGTACATGCCTACTTAGTGCTAGAATATTTTCTAAATATAGGCCCAAAACATGCTAAAATCGATATTTTAGGTGCACAAAGTCGATATCTCAAATTCAGGCCCAAAACACCCGAAAATTCGATATTTTGGGGTCCCAGAAGCGAACTGTACATGCCTACTCCGTGATAGAGTATTTTCAAAATACAGGCCCAAAACATACTGAAAATCGATCATTTAGGTACCTAAAAGTCGATATGTGCATGCATCTTCTGTACCCGTTTATATCTCAAATTCAGGCTCCAAACACCCGAAAATTCGATATTTTGAGGTCCCAGAAGCGATCTGTACTTGCCTACTCCGTGTTAGAGTATTTTCAAAATACAGGCCAAAAACAAGCTGAAAATCGATATTTTAGGTGACGAAAGTCTATATGTGTATGCATCTTCTGCACCCGTTTATATCCCAAATTCAACCTCAAAACACCCGAAAATTCGATATTTTTGGGTCCCAGAAGCGATCTGTACATGCCTACTCAGTGCTAGAATGTTTTCAAAATATAGGCTCAAAACATGCTAAAAATCGATATTTTAAGTGTCCAAAGTCGATATGTGCATGCATCATCTGTACCCGTTTATATCTCAAATTCAGACTCAAAACACCCGAAAAGTCGATATTTTGGGGTCCCAGAAGTGATCTGTACATGCCTACTTAGTGCTAGAATATTTTCTAAATATAGGCCCAAAACATGCTAAAAATCGATATTTTAGGTGCCCATAGTCGATATCTCAAATTCAGGCCCAAAACACCCGAAAATTCGATATTTTGGGGTTCCAGAAGCGAACTGTACATGCCTAGTCCGTGTTAGAGTATTTTCAAAATACAGGCCCAAAACATACTGAAAATCGATCATTTAGGTACCTCAAAGTCGATATGTGCATGCATCTTCTGTACTCGTTTATATCTCAAATTCAGGCTCCAAACACCCGAAAATTCGATATTTTGGGGTCCCAGAAGCGATCTGTACTTGCCTACTCCGTGTTAGAGTATTTTCAAAATACAGGCCCAAAACATACTGAAAATCGATCATTTAGGTACCTAAAAGTCGATATGTGCCTGCATCTTCTGTACCCGTTTAAATCTCAAATTCAGGCTCGAAACACCCGAAAATTCGATATTTTGGGGTCCCAGAAGTGATCTGTACATGCCTACTTAGTGCTAGAATATTTTCAAAATATACGCTCAAAACATGCTAAAAATCGATATTTTAGGTGCCCAAAGTCAACATGTGTATTCATCTTCTGAACCCGTTTATATCCCAAATTCAACCTCAAAACACCCGAAAATTCGATATTTTTGGGTCCCAGAAGCGATCTGTACATGCCTACTCAGTGTTAGAATGTTTTCAAAATATAGGCTTAAAACATGCTAAAAATCGATATTTTAAGTGTCCAAGGTCGATATGTGCATGCATCATCTATACCCGTTTATATCTCAAATTCAGGCTCAAAACACTCGAAAATTCGATATTTTGGGGTCCCAGAAGTGATCTGTACATGCCTACTTAGTGCTAGAATATTTTCAAAATATAGGCCCAAAACATGCTAAAAATCGATATTTTAGGTGCCCAAAGTCGATATCTCAAATTCAGGCCCAAAACACCCGAAAATTCGATATTTTGGGGTCCCAGAAGCGAACTGTACATGCCTACTCCGTGTTAGAGTATTTTCAAAAATACAGGCAAAAAACATACTGAAAATCGATCTTTTAGGTGCCCAAAAGTCGATATGTGCATGCATCTTCTGTAAGCGTTTATATCCCAAATTCAACCTCAAAACCCCCCAAAAATCGATATTTTTGGGTCCCAGAAGCGATCTGTACATGCCTACTCAGTGCTAGAATTTTTTCAAAATATAGACTCAAAACAAGCTAAAAATCGATATTTTAAGTGTCCAAAGTCGATATGTGCATGCATCATCTGTACCCTTTTTTATCTCAAATTCAGGCTCGAAACACCCGAAAATTCGATATTTTAGGGTCCCAGAAGTGATCTGTACATGCCTACTTAGTGCTAGAATATTTTCAAAATATAGGCTCAAAACATGCTAAAAATCGATATTTTAGGTGCCCAAAGTCAACATGTGTATGCATCTTCTGAACCCGTTTATATCCCAAATTCAACCTCAAAACACCCGAAAATTCGATATTTTTGGGTCCCAGAAGCGATCTGTACATGCCTACTCAGTGTTAGAATGTTTTCAAAATATAGGCTTAAAAACATGCTAAAAATCGATATTTTAAGTGTCCAAAGTCGATATGTGCATGCATCATCTGTACCCGTTTATATCTCAAATTCAGGCTCAAAACACTCGAAAATTCGATATTTTGGGGTCCCAGAAGTGATCTGTACATGCCTACTTAGTGCTAGAATATTTTCTAAATATAGGCCCAAAACATGCTAAAATCGATATTTTAGGTGCACAAAGTCGATATCTCAAATTCAGGCCCAAAACACCCGAAAATTCGATATTTTGGGGTCCCAGAAGCGAACTGTACATGCCTACTCCGTGATAGAGTATTTTCAAAATACAGGCCCAAAACATACTGAAAATCGATCTTTTAGGTGCCCAAAAGTCGATATGTGCATGCATCTTCTGTAACCGTTTATATCCCAAATTCAACCTCAAAACCCCTCAAAATTCGATATTTTTGGGTCCCAGAAGCGATCTGTACATGCTTACTCAGTGCTAGAATTTTTTCAAAATATAGGATCAAAACAAGCTAAAAATCGATATTTTAAGTGTCCAAAGTCGATATGTGCATGCATCATCTGTACCCGTTTTTATCTCAAAGTCAGGCTCAAAACACCCGAAAATTCGATATTTTGTGGTCCCAGAAGTGATCTGTACATGCCTACTTAGTGCTAGAATATTTTCAAAATATAGGCTCAAAACATGCTAAAAATCGATATTTTAGGTGCCCAAAGTCAACATGTGTATGCATCTTCTGCACCCGTTTATATCCCAAATTCAACCTCAAAACACCCGAAAATTCGATATTTTTGGGTCCCAGAAGCGATCTCTACATGCCTACTCAGTGTTAGAATGTTTTCAAAATATAGGCTCAAAACATGCTAAAAATCGATATTTTAAGTGTCCAAAGTCGATATGTGCATGCATCATCTGTACCATTTTATATCTCAAATTCAGGCTCAAAACACTCGAAAATTCGATATTTTGGGGTCCCAGAAGTGATCTGTACATGCCTACTTAGTGCTAGAATATTTTCTAAATATAGGCCCAAAACATGCTAAAATCGATATTTTAGGTGCACAAAGTCGATATCTCAAATTCAGGCCCAAAACACCCGAAAATTCGATATTTTGGGGTCCCAGAAGCGAACTGTACATGCCTACTCCGTGATAGAGTATTTTCAAAATACAGGCCCAAAACATACTGAAAATCGATCATTTAGGTACCTAAAAGTCGATATGTGCATGCATCTTCTGTACCCGTTTATATCTCAAATTCAGGCTACAAACACCCGAAAATTCGATATTTTTGGGTCCCAGAAGCGATCTGTACTTGCCTACTCCGTGTTAGAGTATTTTTAAAAATACAGGCCCAAAACAAGCTGAAAATCGATATTTTAGGTGACGAAAGTCTATATGTGTATGCATCTTCTGCACCCGTTTATATCCCAAATTCAACCTCAAAACACCCGAAAATTCGATATTTTTGGGTCCCAGAAGCGATCTGTACATGCCTACTCAGTGCTAGAATGTTTTCAAAATATAGGCTCAAAACATGCTAAAAATCGATATTTTAAGTGTCCAAAGTCGATATGTGCATGCATCTTCTGTACCCGTTTATATCTCAAATTCAGGCTCAAAACACCCGAAAAGTCGATATTTTGGGGTCCCAGAAGTGATCTGTACATGCCTACTTAGTGCTAAAATATTTTCTAAATTTAGGCCCAAAACATGCTAAAAATCGATATTTTAGGTGCCCAAAGTCGATATCTCAAATTCAGGCCCAAAACACCCGAAAATTCGATATTTTGGGGTCCCAGAAGCGAACTGTACATGCCTACTCCGTGTTAGAGTATTTTCAAAATTCAGGCCCAAAACATACTGAAAATCGATCATTTAGGTACCTCAAAGTCGATATGTGCATGCATCTTCTGTACACGTTTATATCTCAAATTCAGGCTCCAAACACCCGAAAATTCGATATTTTGGGGTCCCAGAAGCGATCTGTACTTGCCTACTCCGTGTTAGAGTATTTTCAAAATACAGCCCCAAAACATACTGAAAATCGATCATTTAGGTACCTAAAAGTCGATATGTGCATTCATCTTCTGTACCCGTTTAAATCTCAAATTCAGGCTCCAAACACCCGAAAATTCGATATTTTGGGGTCCCAGAAGCGATCTGTACATGGCTACTCAGATGCAGGCCCAAAACATGCTGAAAATCGATATTTTAGGTGCCCAAAGTCAACATGTGTATGCATCTTATGCACTCGTATATATCTCAAATTCAACCTCAAAACACCCGAAAATTCGATAATTTTGGGTCCCAGAAGCGATTTGTACATGTCTAGTCAGTTCTAAATTATTTTCAAAATATAGCTCAAAACGTGCTAAAAATCGATATTTTAAGTGTCCAAAGTCGATATGTGCATGCATCTTCTTTACCCGTTTATATCTCAAACTCGGGCTCAAAACACCCGAAAATTCGATATTTTTGGGTCCCAGAAGCAATCTGTACATGCCTACTCCTAGTTAGAGTATTTTCAAAATACAGGCCAAAAATATGCTTAAAATCCATATTTTAGGTGCCCAAAGTCAATATGTGCATGCATCTACTGTTCCCGTTTATATCTCAAATTCAGGCTCAAAACACCTGAAAATTCGGTATTTTTGGGTCCTAGAAGCGATCTGTACATCTCCACACCTAGTTAGAATGTTTTCAAGATACAGAACCAAAACATGCTCAAAATCGATATTTTAGGTGCCTAAAAGTCAATATGTGCATGCATCTTCTGTACCCGTTTATATCTCAAATTCAGGCTCAAAACACCCGAAAATTCGATATTTTGGGGTCCCAGAAGCGATCTGTACTTGCCTACTCCGTGTTAGAGTATTTTCAAAATACAGGCAAAAAACAAGCTGAAAATCGATATTTTAGGTGACGAAAGTCAATATATGTATGCATCTTCTGCACCCGTTTATATCCCAAATTCAACCTCAAAACACCCGAAAATTCGATATTTTTGGGTCCCAGAAGCGATCTGTACATGCCTACTCAGTGCTAGAATGTTTTCAAAATATAGTCTCAAAACATGCTAAAAATCGATATTTTAAGTTTCCAAAGTCGATATGTGCATGCATCATCTGTACCCGTTTATATCTCAAATTCAGGCTCAAAACACTCGAAAATTCGATATTTTGGGGTCCCAGAAGTGATCTGTACATGCCTACTTAGTGCTAGAATATTTTCAAAATAAAGGCCCAAAACATGCTAAAATCGATATTTTAGGTGCCCAAAGTCGATATCTCAAATTCAGGCCCAAAACACCCGAGAATTCGATATTTTGGGGTCCCAGAAGCGAACTGTACATGCCTACTCCGTGTTAGAGTATTTTCAAAATATAGGCCCAAAACATACTGAAAATCGATCTTTTAGGTGCCCAAAAGTCTATATGTGCATTCATCTTCTGTAACCGTTTATATCCCAAATTCAACCTCAAAACACCCGAAAATTCGATATTTTTGGGTCCCAGAAGCGATCTGTACATGCCTACTCAGTGCTAGAATGTTTTCAAAGTATAGGCTCAAAACATGCTAAAAATCGATATTTTAAGTGTCAAAAGTCGATATGTGCATGCATCATCTGTACCCGTTTAAATCTCAAATTCAGCCTCAAAACACCCGAAAAGTCGATATTTTGGGGTCCCAGAAGTGATCTGTACATGCCTACTTAGTGCTAGAATATTTTCTAAATATAGGCCCAAAACATGCTAAAAATCGATATTTTAGGTGCCCAAAGTCGATATCTCAAATTCAGGCCCAAAACACCCGAAAATTCGATATTTTGGGGTCCCAGAAGCGATCTGTACTTCCCTACTCCGTGTTAGAGTATTTTCAAAATACAGGCCCAAAACAAGCTGAAAATCGATATTTTAGGTGACGAAAGTCAATATGTGTATGCATCTTCTGCACCCGTTTATATCCCAAATTCAACCTCAAAACACCCGAAAATTCGATATTTTTGGGTCCCAGAAGCGATCTGTACATGCCTACTCAGTGCTAGAATGTTTTCAAATTATAGTCTCAAAACATGCTAAAAATCGATATTTTAAGTGTCCAAAGTCGATATGTGCATGCATCATCTGTACCCGTTTATATCTCAAAGTCAGGCTCAAAACCACCGAAAATTCGATATTTTGGGGTCCCAGAAGTGATCTGTACATGCCTACTTAGTGCTAGAATATTTTCAAAATATAGGCCCAAAACATGCTAAAAATCGATATTTTAGGTGCCCAAAGTCGATATCTCAAATTCAGGCCCAGAGCAACCGAAAATTCGATATTTGGGGGTGCCAGAAGCAAATTGTACATGTCTTCTCCGTGTTAGAGTATTTTCAAAATACAGGCCCAAACCATACTGAAAATCGATCTTTTAGGTGCCCAAAAGTCGATATGTGCATGCATCTTCTGTACACGTTTATATCTCAAATTCAGGATCCAAACACCCGAAAATTCGATATTTTGGGGTCCCAGAAGCGATCTGTACATGCCTACTCAGATGCAGGCCCAAAACATGCTGAAAATCGATATTTTAGGTGCCCAATGTCAACATGTGTATGCATCTTCTTCACTCGTTTATATCTCAAATTCAACCTCAAAACACCCGAAAATTCGATAATTTTGGGTCCCAGAAGCGATCTGTACATGTCTAGTCAGTGCTAGAATATTTTCAAAATATAGGCTCAAAACATGCTAAAAATCGATATTTTAAGTGTCCAAAGTCGATATGTGCATGCATCTTCTGTACCCGTTTATATCTCAAACTCAGACTCAAAACACCCGAAAATTCGATATTTTTGGGTCCCAGAAGCGATCTGTACATGCCTACTCCTAGTTAGAGTATTTTCAAAATACAGGCCCAAAACATGCTGAAAATCGATATTTTAGGTGCCCAAAGTCAATATGTGCATGCATCTACGGTACCCGTTTATATCTCAAATTCAGACTCAAAACACCCGAAAATTCGGTATTTTTGGGTCCTAGAAGCGATCTGTACATCTCTACACCTAGTTATAATGTTTTCAAGATACAGACCCAAAACATGCTGAAAATCGATATTTTAGGTGCCCAAAGTCAATATGTGCATGCATCTACTGTATCCGTTTATATCTCAAATTCAGGCTCAAATCACCCGAAAATTCGGTATTTTTGGGTCCTACAAGCGATCTGTACATCTCTACACCTAGTTAGAATGTTTTCAAGATACAGACCCAAAACATGCTCAAAATCGATATTTTAGGTGCCTAAAAGTCAATATGTGTATGCATCTTCTGTACCCGTTTATATCTCAAATTCAGGCTCAAAACACCCGAAAATTCGATATTTTGGGGTCCCAGAAGTGACCTGTACTTGCCTACTCCGTGTTAGAGTAATGTCAAAATACAGGCCCAAAACAAGCTGAAAATCGATATTTTAGGTGACGAAAGTCAATATGTGTATGCATCTTCTGCACCCGTTTATATCCCAAATTCAGCCTCAAAACACCCGAAAATTCGATATTTTGGTGTCCCAGAAGTGATCTGTACATGCCTAATTAGTGCTAGAATATTTTCTAAATATAGGCCCAAAATATGCAAAAATCGATATTTTAGGTGCCCAATGTCGATATCTCAAATTCAGGCCCAAAACACCCGAAAATTCGATATTTTGGGGGCCCAGAAGCGAACTGTACATGCCTACTCCGTGTTAGAGTATTTTCAAAATACAAGCCCAAAACATACTGAAAATTGTTATTTTAGGTGCCCAAAGTCGATATGTGCATGCATCTTCTGTAACCATTTATATCCCAAATTCAACCTCAAAACACCGAAAATTCGATATTTTTGGGTCCCAGAAGCGAGTTGTACATGCCTACTCAGTGCTAGAATTTTTTCAAAATATAGGCTCAAAACATGCTAAAAATCGATATCGTAAGTGTCCAAAGTCGATATGTCCATGCATCATCTGTACCCGTTAATATCTCAAATTCAAGCTCAAAACACCCGAAAATTCGATATTTTGTGGTCCCAGAAGTGATCTGTACATGCTTACTTAGTGCTAGAATATTTTCAAAATATAGGTCCAAAACATGCTAAATATCGATATTTTAGGTGCCCAAAGTCGATATCTCAAATTCAGGCCCAAAACACCCGAAAATTCGATATTTTGGGGTCCCAGAAGCGAATTGTACATGCCTACTCCGTGTTAGAGTATTTTCAAAATACAGGCACAAAACATACTAAAAATCGATCATTTAGGTACCTAAAAGTCGATATGTGCATGCATCTTCTGTACCCGTTTATATCTCAAATTCAGGCTCCAAACACCCGAAAATTCGATATTTTGGGGTCCCAGAAGCGATCTGTACTTGCCTACTCCGTGTTACAGTATTTTCAAAATACAGGCCAAAAACAAGCTGAAAATCGATATTTTAGGTTACGAAAGTCAATATGTGTATGCATCTTCTGCACCCGTTTATATCCCAAATTCAACCTCAAAACACCCGAAAATTCGATTGTTTTGGGTCCCAGAAGCGATCTGTACATGCCTACTCAGTGCTAGAATGTTTTCAAAATATAGGCTCAAAACATGCTAAAAATCGATATTTTAAGTGTCCAAAGTCTATATGTGAATGCATCATCTGTAACCGTTTATATCTCAAATTCAGGCTCAAAACACCCGAAAAGTCGATATTTTGGGGTCCCAGAAGTGATCTGTACATGCCTACTTAGTGCTAGAATATTTTCAAAATATAGGCCCAAAACATGCTAAAAATCGATATTTTAGGTGCCCAAAGTCGATATCTCAAATTCAGGCCCAAAATACCCGAAAATTCGATATTTTGGGGTCCCAGAAGCGAACTGTACATGCATACTCCGTGGTAGAGTATTTTCAAAATACAGGCCCAAAACATACTGAAAATCGATCTTTTAGGTGCCCAAAAGTCGATATGTGCATGCATCTTCTGTAACTGTTTATATCCCAAATTCAACCTCAAAACACCCGAAAATTCGATATTTTTGGGTCCCAGAAGCGATCGATACATGCCTACTCAGTGCTAGAATGTTTTCAAAATATAGGCTCAAAACATGCTAAAAATCGATATTTTAAGTGTCCAAAGTCGATATGTGCATGCATCATCTGTACCCGTTTATATCTCAAATTAAGGCTCAAAACACCCGAAAATTCGATATTTTGGGGTCCCAGAAGTGATCTGTACATGCCTACTTAGTGCTAGAATATTTTCAAAATATAGGCCCAAAACATGCTAAAAATCTATATTTTAGGTGCCCAAAGTCGATATCTCAAATTCAGGCCCAAAACACCCGAAAATTCGATATTTTGGGGTCCCAGAAGCGAATTGTACATGCCTACTCCGTGTTAGAGTATTTTCAAAATACAGGCCCAAAACATACTGAAAATCGATCTTTTATGTGCCCAAAAGTCGATATGTGCATGCATCTTTTGTAACCGTTTATATCCCAAATTCAACCTCAAAACCCCCGAAAAGTCGATATTTTTGGGTCCCAGAAGCGATCTGTACATGCCTACTCAGATGCAGGCCCAAAACATGCTGAAAATCGATATTTTAGGTGCCAAAGTCAACATGTGTATTCATCTTCTGCGCTCGTTTATATCTCAAATTCAACCTCAAAACACCCGAAAAATCGATAATTTTGGGTCCTAGAAGCGATCTGTACATGTCTAGTCAGTGCTAGAATGTTTTCAAAATATAGGCTCAAAACATGCTAAAAATCGATATTTTAAATGTCCAAAGTCGATATGTGCATTCATCTTCTGTACCCGTTTATATCTCAAACTCAGGCTCAAAACACCCGAAAATTCGATATTTTTGGGTCCCAGAAGCAATCTGTACATGCCTACTCCTAGTTAGAGTATTTTCAAAATACAGGCCAAAAATATGCTGAAAATCGATATTTTAGGTGCCCAAAGTCAATATGTGCATGCATCTACTGTTCCCGTTTATATCTCAAAGTCAGGCTCAAAACACCCAAAAATTCGGTATTTTTGGGTCCTAGAAGCGATCTGTACATCTCCACACCTAATTAGAATGTTTTGATGATACAGAACCAAAACGAGCTCAAAATCGATATTTTAGGTGACCAAAAGTCAAAATGTGAATGCATCTTCTGTACCCGTTTATATCTCAAATTCAGGCTCAAAACACCCGAAAATTCGATATTTTGGGGTCCCAGAAGCGATCTGTACTTGCCTACTCCGTGTTAGAGTATTTTCAAAATACAGGCCAAAACAAGCTGAAAATCGATATTTTAGGTGACGAAAGTCAATATGTGTATGCATCTTCTGCACCCGTTTATATTCCAAATTCAACCTCAAAACACCCGAAAATTCGATATGTTTGGGTCCCAGAAGCGATCTGTACATGCCTACTCAGTGCTAGAATGTTTTCAAAATATAGGCTCAAAACATGCTAAAAATCGATATTTTAAGTGTCCAAAGTCGATATGTGCATGCATCATCTGTACCCGTTTATATCTCAAATTCAGGCTCAAAACCACCGAAAATTCGATATTTTGGGGTCCCAGAAGTGATCTGTACATGCCTACTTAGTGCTAGAATATTTTCAAAATATAGGCCCAAAACATGCTAAAAATCGATATTTTAGGTGCCCAAAGTCGATATCTCAAATTCAGGCCCAGAGCACCCGAAAATTCGATATTTGGGGGTCCCAGAAGCAAATTGTACATGTCTTCTCCGTGTTAGAGTATTTTCAAAATACAGGCCCAAACCATACTGAAAATCGATCTTTTAGGTGCCCAAAAGTCGATATGTGCATGCATCTTCTGTACCCGTTTATATCTCAAATTCAGGATCCAAACACCCGAAAATTCGATATTTTGGGGTCCCAGAAGCGATCTGTACATGCCTACTCAGATGCAGGCCCAAAACATGCTGAAAATCGATATTTTAGGTGCCCAATGTCAACATGTGTATGCATCTTCTTCACTCGTTTATATCTCAAATTCAACCTCAAAACACCCGAAAATTCTATAATTTTGGGTCCCAGAAGCGATCTGTACATGTCTAGTCAGTGCTAGAATATTTTCAAAATATAGGCTCAAAACATGCTAAAAATCGATATTTTAAGTGTCCAAAGTCGATATGTGCATGCATCTTCTGTACCCGTTTATATCTCAAACTCAGACTCAAAACACCCGAAAATTCGATATTTTTGGGTCCCAGAAGCGATCTGTACATGCCTACTCCTAGTTAGAGTATTTTCAAAATACAGTCCCAAAACATGCTGAAAATCGATATTTTAGGTGCCCAAAGTCAATATGTGCATGCATCTACGGTACCCGTTTATATCTCAAATTCAGACTCAAAACACCCGAAAATTCGGTATTTTTGGGTCCTAGAAGCGATCTGTACATCTCTACACCTAGTTATAATGTTTTCAAGATACAGACCCAAAACATGCTGAAAATCGATATTTTAGGTGCCCAAAGTCAATATGTGCATGCATCTACTGTATCCGTTTATATCTCAAATTCAGGCTCAAATCACTCGAAAATTCGGTATTTTTGGGTCCTAGAAGCGATCTGTACATCTCTACACCTAGTTAGAATGTTTTTAAGATACAGACCCAAAACATGCTCAAAATCGATATTTTAAGTGCCTAAAAGTCAATATGTGTATGCATCTTCTGTACCCGTTTATATCTCAAATTCAGGCTCAAAACACCCGAAAATTCGATATTTTGGGGTCCCAGAAGCGACCTGTACTTGCCTACTCCGTGTTAGAGTAATGTCAAAATACAGGCCCAAAACAAGCTGAAAATCGATATTTTAGGTGACGAAAGTCAATATGTGAATGCATCTTCTGCACCCGTTTATATCCCAAATTCAGCCTCAAAACACCCGAAAATTCGATATTTTGGGGTCCCAGAAGTGATCTGTACATGCCTAATTAGTGCTAGAATATTTTCTAAATATAGGCCCAAAACATGCTAAAATCAATATTTTAGGTGCCCAAAGTCGATATCTCAAATTCAGGCCCAAAACACCCGAAAATTCGATATTTTGGGGGCCCAGAAGCGAACTGTACATGCCTACTCCGTGTTAGAGTATTTTCAAAATACAAGCCCAAAACATACTGAAAATTGTTATTTTAGGTGCCCAAAAGTCGATATGTGCATGCATCTTCTGTAACCGTTTATATCCCAAATTCAACTTCAAAAAACCGAAAATTCGATATTTTTGGGTCGCAGAAGCGAGTTGTACATGCCTACTCAGTGCTAGAATTTTTTCAAAATATAGGCTCAAAATATGCTAAAAATCGATATCTTAAGTGTCCAAAGTCGATATGTCCATGCATCATCTGTACCCGTTAATATCTCAAATTCAAGCTCAAAACACCCGAAAATTCGATATTTTGTGGTCCCAGAAGTGATCTGTACATGCCTACTTAGTGCTAGAATATTTTCAAAATATAGGTCCAAAACATGCTAAAAATCGATATTTTAGGTGCCCAAAGTCGATATCTCAAATTCAGGCCCAAAACACCCGAAAATTCGATATTTTGGGGTCCCAGAAGCAAACTGTACATGCCTACTCCGTGTTAGAGTATTTTCAAAATACAGGCCCAAAACATACTGAAAATCGAACATTTAGGTACCTAAAAGTCGATATGTGCATGCATCTTCTGTACCCGTTTATATCTCAAATTCAGGCTCCAAACACCCGAAAATTCGATATTTTGGGGTCCCAGAAGCGATCTGTACTTGCCTACTCCGTGTTACAGTATTTTCAAAATACAGGCCAAAAACAAGCTTAAAATCGATATTTTAGGTGACGAAAGTCAATATGTGTATGCATCTTCTGCACCCGTTTATATCCCAAATTCAACCTCAAAACACCCGAAAATTCGATTGTTTTGGGTCCCAGAAGCGATCTGTACATGCCTACTCAGTGCTAGAATGTTTTCAAAATATAGGCTCAAAACATGCTAAAAATCGATATTTTAAGTGTCCAAAGTCTATATGTGAATGCATCATCTGTACCCGTTTATATCTCAAATTCAGGCTCAAAACACCCGAAAAGTCGATATTTTGGGGTCCCAGAAGTGATCTGTACATGCCTACTTAGTGCTAGAATATTTTCAAAATATAGGCCCAAAACATGCTAAAAATCGATATTTTAGGTTCCAAAAGTCGATATCTCAAATTCAGGCCCAAAATACCCGAAAATTCGATATTTTGGGGTCCCAGAAGCGAACTGTACATGCATACTCAGTGGTAGAATATTTTCAAAATACAGGCCCAAAACATACTGAAAATCGATCTTTTAGGTGCCCAAAAGTCGATATGTGCATGCATCTTCTGTAACCGTTTATATCCCAAATTCAACCTCAAAACACCCGAAAATTCGATATTTTTGGGTCCCAGAAGCGATCGATACATGCCTACTCAGTGCTAGAATGTTTTCAAAATATAGGCTCAAAACATGCTAAAAATCGATATTTTAAGTGTCCAAAGTCGATATGTGCATGCATCATCTGTACCCGTTTATATCTCAAATTAAGGCTCAAAACACCCGAAAATTCGATATTTTGGGGTCCCAGAAGTGATCTGTACATGCCTACTTAGTGCTAGAATATTTTCAAAATGTAGGCCCAAAACATGCTAAAAATCGATATTTTAGGTGCCCAAAGTCGATATCTCAAATTCAGGCCCAAAACACCCGAAAATTCGATATTTTGGGGTCCCAGAAGCGAACTGTACATGCCTACTCCGTGTTAGAGTATTTTCAAAATACAGGCCCAAAACATACTGAAAATCGATCTTTTAGGTGCCCAAAAGTCGATATGTGCATGCATCTTCTGTAACCGTTTATATCCCAAATTCAACCTCAAAACCCCCGAAAAGTCGATATTTTGGGGGCCCAGAAGCGATCTGTACATGCCTACTCAGATGCAGGCCCAAAACATGCTGAAAATCGATATTTTAGGTGCCAAAGTCAACATGTGTATTCATCTTCTGCGCTCGTTTATATCTCAAATTCAACCTCAAAACACCCGAAAAATCGATAATTTTGGGTCCCAGAAGCGATCTGTACATGTCTAGTCAGTGCTAGAATGTTTTCAAAATATAGGCTCAAAACATGCTAAAAATCGATATTTTAAATGTCCAAAGTCGATATGTGCATTCATCTTCTGTACCCGTTTATATCTCAAACTCAGGCTCAAAACACCCGAAAATTCGATATTTTTGGGTCCCAGAAGCAATCTGTACATGCCTACTCCTAGTTAGAGTATTTTCAAAATACAGGCCAAAAATTTGCTGAAAATCGATATTTTAGGTGCCCAAAGTCAATATGTGCATGCATCTACTGTTCCCGTTTATATCTCAAAGTCAGGCTCAAAACACCCGAAAATTCGGTATTTTTGGGTCCTTGAAGCGATCTTTACATCTCCACACCTAGTTAGAATGTTTTGATGATACAGAACCAAAACGAGCTCAAAATCGATATTTTAGGTGCCCAAAAGTCAATATGTGCATGCATCTTCTGTACCCGTTTATATCTCAAATTCAGGCTCAAAACACCCGAAAATTCGATATTTTGGGGTCCCAGAAGCGATCTGTACTTGCCTACTCCGTGTTAGAGTATTTTCAAAATACAGGCCCAAAACAAGCTGAAAATCGATATTTTAGGTGACGAAAGTCAATATGTGTATGCATCTTCTGCACCCGTTTATATTCCAAATTCAACCTCAAAACACCCGAAAATTCGATATTTTGGGGTCCCAGAAGCGATCTGTACATGCCTACTCAGTGCTAGAATGTTTTCAAAATATAGGCTCAAAACATGCTAAAAATCGATATTTTAAGTGTCCAAAGTCGATATGTGCATGCATCATCTGTACCCGTTTATATCTCAAATTCAGACTCAAAACTCTCGAAAATTCGATATTTTGGGGTCCCAGAAGTGATCTGTACATGCCTACTTAGTGCTAGAATATTTTCTAAATATAGGCCCAAAACATGCTAAAAATCGATATTTTAGGTGCCCAAAGTCGATATCTCAAATTCAGGCTCAAAACACCCGAAAATTCGATATTTTGGGGTCCCAGAAGCGAACTGTACATGCCTACTCCGTTTTAGAGTATTTTCAGAAATACATGCCCAAAACATACTGAAAATCGATCATTTAGGTACCTCAAAGTCGATATGTGCATTCATCTTCTGTACACGTTTATATCTCAAATTCAGGCTCCAAACACCCGAAAATTCGATATTTTGGGGTCCCAGAAGCGATCTGTACATACCTACTCAGTGCTAGAATTTTTTCAAAATATAGGCTCAAAACATGCTAAAAATCGATATTTTAAGTGTCCAAAGTCGATATGTGCATGCATCATCTGTAAACGTTTATATCTCAAATTCAGGCTCAAAACACCCGAAAATTCGATATTTTGGGGTCCCAGAAGCGATCTGTACTTGCCTACTCCGTGTTAGAGTATTTTCAAAATACAGGCCCAAAACAAGCTGAAAATCGATATTTTAGGTGACGAAAGTCAATATGTGCATGCATCTTCTGTACCCGTTTATATCTCAAAGTCAGGCTCAAAACACCCGAAAATTCGGTATTTTTGGGTCCTTGAAGCGATCTTTACATCTCCACACCTAGTTAGAATGTTTTGATGATACAGAACCAAAACGAGCTCAAAATCGATATTTTAGGTGCCCAAAAGTCAATATGTGCATGCATCTTCTGTACCCGTTTATATCTCAAATTCAGGCTCAAAACACCCGAAAATTCGATATTTTGGGGTCCCAGAAGCGATCTGTACTTGCCTACTCCGTGTTAGAGTATTTTCAAAATACAGGCCCAAAACAAGCTGAAAATCGATATTTTAGGTGACGAAAGTCAATATGTGTATGCATCTTCTGCACCCGTTTATATTCCAAATTCAACCTCAAAACACCCGAAAATTCGATATTTTGGGGTCCCAGAAGCGATCTGTACATGCCTACTCAGTGCTAGAATGTTTTCAAAATATAGGCTCAAAACATGCTAAAAATCGATATTTTAAGTGTCCAAAGTCGATATGTGCATGCATCATCTGTACCCGTTTATATCTCAAATTCAGACTCAAAACTCTCGAAAATTCGATATTTTGGGGTCCCAGAAGTGATCTGTACATGCCTACTTAGTGCTAGAATATTTTCTAAATATAGGCCCAAAACATGCTAAAAATCGATATTTTAGGTGCCCAAAGTCGATATCTCAAATTCAGGCTCAAAACACCCGAAAATTCGATATTTTGGGGTCCCAGAAGCGAACTGTACATGCCTACTCCGTTTTAGAGTATTTTCAGAAATACATGCCCAAAACATACTGAAAATCGATCATTTAGGTACCTCAAAGTCGATATGTGCATTCATCTTCTGTACACGTTTATATCTCAAATTCAGGCTCCAAACACCCGAAAATTCGATATTTTGGGGTCCCAGAAGCGATCTGTACATACCTACTCAGTGCTAGAATTTTTTCAAAATATAGGCTCAAAACATGCTAAAAATCGATATTTTAAGTGTCCAAAGTCGATATGTGCATGCATCATCTGTACCCGTTTATATCTCAAATTCAGGCTCAAAACACCCGAAAATTCGATATTTTGGGGTCCCAGAAGCGATCTGTACTTGCCTACTCCGTGTTAGAGTATTTTCAAAATACAGGCCCAAAACAAGCTGAAAATCGATATTTTAGGTGACGAAAGTCAATATGTGTATGCATCTTCTGCACCCGTTTATATCCCAAATTCAACCTCAAAACACCCGAAAATTCGATATTTTTGGGTCCCAGAAGCGATCTGTACATGCCTACTCAGTGCTAGAATGTTTTCAAATTATAGGCTCAAAACATGCTAAAAATCGATATTTTAAGTGTCCAAAGTCGATATGTGAATGCATCATCTGTACCCATTTATATCTCAAATTCAGGCTCAAAACCACCGAAAATTCGATATTTTGGGGTCCCAGAAGTGATCTGTACATGCCTACTTAGTGCTAGAATATTTTCAAAATATAGGCCCAAAACATGCTAAAAATCGATATTTTAGGTGCCCAAAGTCGATATCTCAAATTCAGGCCCAGAGCACCTGAAAATTCGATATTTGGGGGTCCCAGAAGCAAATTGTACATGTCTACTCCGTGTTAGAGTATTTTCAAAATACAGGCCTAAAACATAGTGAAAATCGATCTTTTAGGTGCCCAAAAGTCGATATGTGCATGCATCTTCTGTACCCATTTATATCTCAAATTCAGGATCCAAACACCCGAAAATTCGATATTTTGGGGTCCCAGAAGCGATCTGTACATGCCTACTCAGATGCAGGCCCAAAACATGCTGAAAATCGATATTTTAGGTGCCCAATGTCAACATGTGTATGCATCTTCTTCACTCGTTTATATCTCAAATTCAACCTCAAAACACCCGAAAATTCGATAATTTTGGGTCCCAGAAGCGATCTGTACATGTCTAGTCAGTGCTAGAATGTTTTCAAAATATAGGCTCAAAACATGCTAAAAATCGATATTTTAAGTGTCCAAAGTCGATATGTGCATGCATCTTCTGTACCCGTTTATATCTCAAACTCAGACTCAAAACACCCGAAAATTCGATATTTTTGGGTCCCAGAAGCGATCTGTACATGCCTACTCCTAGTTAGAGTATTTTCAAAATACAGGCCAAAAACAAGCTGAAAATCGATATTTTAGGTGACGAAAGTCAATATGTGCATGCATCTACTGTTCCCGTTTATATCTCAAAGTCAGGCTCAAAACACCCGAAAATTCGGTATTTTTGGGTCCTAGAAGCGATCTGTACATCTCCACACCTAGTTAGAATGTTTTCAAGATACAGAACCAAAACATGCTCAAAATCGATATTTTAGGTGCCCAAAAGTCAATATGTGCATGCATCTTCTGTAAACGTTTATATCTCAAATTCAGGCTCAAAACACCCGAAAATTCGATATTTTGGGGTCCCAGAAGCGATCTGTACTTGCCTACTCCGTGTTAGAGTATTTTCAAAATACAGGCCCAAAACAAGCTGAAAATCGATATTTTAGGTGACGAAAGTCAATATTTGTATGCATCTTCTGCACCCGTTTATATCCCAAATTCAACCTCAAAACACCCGAAAATTCGTTATTTTTGGGTCCCAGAAGCGATCTGTACATGCTTACTCAGTGCTAGAATGTTTTCAAAATATAGGCTCAAAACATGCTAAAAATCGATATTTTAAGTGTCCAAAGTCGATATGTGCATGCATCATCTGTACCCGTTTATATCTCAAATTCAGGCTCAAAACACTCGAAAATTCGATATTTTGGGGTCCCAGAAGTGATCTGTACATGCCTACTTAGTGCTAGAATATTTTCAAAATATAGGCCCAAAACATGATAAAATCGATATTTTAGGTGCCCAAAGTCGATATCTCAAATTCAGGCCCAAAACACCCGAGAATTCGATATTTTGGGGTCCCAGAAGCGATCTGTACTTCCCTACTCCGTGTTAGAGTATTTTCAAAATACAGGCCCAAAACAAGCTGAAAATCGATATTTTAGGTGACCAAAGTCAATATGTGTATGCATCTTCTGCACCTGTTTATATCCCAAATTCAACCTCAAAACACCCGAAAATTCGATATTTTTGGGTCCCAGAAGCGATCTGTACATGCCTACTCAGTGCTAGAATGTTTTCAAATTATAGGCTCAAAACATGCTAAAAATCGATATTTTAAGTGTCCAAAGTCGATATGTGCATGCATCATCTGTACCCGTTTATATCTCAAATTCAGGCACAAAACCACCGAAAATTCGATATTTTGGGGTCCCAGAAGTGATCTGTACATGCCTACTTAGTGCTAGAATATTTTCAAAATATAGGCCCAAAACATGCTAAAAATCGATATTTTAGGTGCCCAAAGTCGATATCTCAAATTCAGGCCCAGAGCACCCGAAAATTCGATATTTTGGGGTCCCAGAAGCAAATTGTACATGTCTACTCCGTGTTAGAGTATTTTCAAAATACAGGCCTAAAACATACTGAAAATCGATCTTTTAGGTGCCCAAGAGTCGATATGTGCATGCATCTTCTGTACCCGTTTATATCTCAAATTCAGGATCCAAACACCCGAAAATTCGATATTTTGGGGTCCCAGAAGCGATATGTATATGCCTACTCAGATGCAGGCCCAAAACATGTTGAAAATCGATATTTTAGGTGCCCAATGTCAACATGTGTATGCATCTTCTTCACTCGTTTATATCTCAAATTCAACCTCAAAACACCCGAAAATTCGATAATTTTTGGTCCCAGAAGCGATCTGTACATGTCTAGTCAGTGCTAGAATGTTTTCAAAATATAGGCTCAAAACATGCTAAAAATCGATATTTTAAGTGTCCAAAGTCGATATGTGCATGCATCTTCTGTACCCGTTTATATCTCAAACTCAGACTCAAAACACCCGAAAATTCGATATTTTTGGGTCCCAGAAGCGATCTGTACATGCCTACTCCTAGTTAGAGTATTTTCAAAATACAGGCCCAAAACATGCTAATAATCGATATTTTAGGTGCCCAAAGTCAATATGTGCATGCATCTAATGTATCCTTTTATATCTCAAATTCAGGCTCAAATCACCCGAAAATTCGGTTTTTTTGGGTCCTAGAAGCGATCTGCACATCTCTACACCTAGGTAGAATGTTTTCAAGATACAGACCCAAAACATGCTCAAAATCGATATTTTAGATGCCTAAAAGTCAATATGTGTATGCATCTTCTGTACCCGTTTATATCTCAAATTCAGGCTCAAAACACCCGAAAATTCGATATTTTGGGGTCCCAGAAGCGACCTGTACTTGCCTACTCCGTGTTAGAGTAATTTCAAAATACTGGCCCAAAACAAGCTAAAAAATCGATATTTTAGGTGACGAAAGTCAATATGTGTATGCATCTTCTGTACCCGTTTATATCCCAAATTCAACCTCAAAACACCAGAAAATTCGATATTTTTGGGTCCCAGAAGCGATCTGTACATGCCTACTCAGTGCTAGAATGTTTTCAAATTATAGGCTCAAAACATGCTAAAAATCGATATTTTAAGTGTCCAAAGTCGATATGTGCATGCATCATCTGTACCCGTTTATATCTCAAATTCAGGCTCAAAACACTCGAAAATTCGATATTTTGGGGTCCCAGAAGTGATCTGTACATGCCTAATTAGTGCTAGAATATTTTCTAAATATAGGCCCAAAACATGCAAAAATCGATATTTTAGGTGCCCAAAGTCGATATCTCAAATTCAGGCCCAAAACACTCGAAAATTCGATATTTTGGGGTCCCAGAAGCAAACTGTACATGCCTACTCCGTGTTAGAGTATTTTCAAAATACAGGCCCAAGACATACTGAAAATTGATCTTTTAGGTGCCCAAAAGTCGATATGTGCATGCATCTTCTGTAACCGTTTATATCCCAAATTCAACCTCAAAACACCCGAAAATTCGATATTTTTGGGACCCAGAAGTGAGTTGTACATGCCTACTCAGTGCTAGAATTTTTTCAAAATATAGGCTCAAAACATGCTAAAAATCGATATCTTAAGTGTCCAAAGTCGATATGTCCATGCATCATCTGTATCCGTTAATATCTCAAATTCAAGCTCAAAACACCCGAAAATTCGTTATTTTGTGGTCCCAGAAGTGATCTGTACATGCCTACTTAGTGCTAGAATATTTTCAAAATATAGGTCCAAAACATGCTAAAAATCGATATTTTAGGTGCCCAAAGTCGATATCTCAAATTCAAGCCCAAAACACCCGAAAATTCGATATTTTGGGGTCCCAGAAGCAAACTGTACATGCCTACTCCGTGTTAGAGTATTTTCAAAATACAGGCCCAAAACATACTGAAAATCGATCATTTAGGTACCTAAAAGTCGATATGTGCATGCATCTTCTGTACCCGTTTATATCTCAAATTCAGGCTCCAAACACCCGAAAATTCGATATTTTGGGGTCCCAGAAGCGATCTGTACTTGCCTACTCCGTGTTACAGTATTTTCAAAATACAGGCCAAAAACAAGCTGAAAATCGATATTTTAGGTGACGAAAGTTAATATGTGTATGCATCTTCTGCACCCGTTTATATCCCAAATTCAACCTCAAAACACCCGAAAATTCGATTGTTTTGGGTCCCAGAAGCGATCTGTACATGCCTACTCAGTGCTAGAATATTTTCAAAATATAGGCTCAAAACATGCTTAAAATCGATATTTTAAGTGTCCAAAGTCTATATGTGAATGCGTCATCTGTACCCGTTTATATCTCAAATTCAGGCTCAAAACACCCGAAAAGTCGATATTTTGGGGTCCCAGAAGTGATCTGTACATGCCTACTTAGTGCTAGAATATTTTCAAAATATAGGCCCAAAACATGCTAAAAATCGATATTTTAGGTGCCCAAAGTCGATATCTCAAATTCAGGCCCAAAATACCCGAAAATTCGATATTTTGGGGTCCCAGAAGCGAACTGTACATGCCTACTCCGGGTTAGAGTATTTTCAAAATACAGGCCAAAAACATACTGAAAATCGATCTTTTAGGTGCCCAAAAGTCGATATGTGCATGCATCTTCTGTAACCGTTTATATCCCAAATTCAACCTCAAAACACCCGAAAATTCGATATTTTTGGGACCCAGAAGCGATCGGTACATGCCTACTCAGTGCTAGAATGTTTTCAAAATATAGGCTCAAAACATGCTAAAAATCGATATTTTAAGTGTCCAAAGTCGATATGTGCATGCATCATCTGTACCCGTTTATATCTCAAATTAAGGCTCAAAACACCCGAAAATTCGATATTTTTGGGTCCCAGAATTGATCTGTACATGCCTACTTAGTGCTAGAATATTTTCAAAATATAGGCCCAAAACATGCTCAAAATCGATATTTTAGGTGCCCAAAGTCGATATCTCAAATTCAGGCCCAAAACACCCGAAAATTCGATATTTTGGGGTCCCAGAAGCGAACTGTACATGCCTACTCCGTGTTAGAGTATTTTCAAAATACAGGACCAAAACATACTGAAAATCGATCTTTTAGGTTCCCAAAAGTCGATATGTGCATGCATCTTCTGTACCCATTTATATCTCAAATTCAGGCTCCAAACACCCGAAAATTCGATATTTTGGGGTTCCAGAAGCGATCTGTACATGCTTACTCAGATGCAGGCCCAAAACATGCTGAAAATCGATATTTTAAGTGTCCAAATTCGATATGTGCATGCATCTTCTATACCCGTTTATATCTCAAATTAAGGCTCAAAACACCCGAAAATTCGATATTTTTGGGTCCCAGAAGCGAACTGTACATGCCTACTCCGTGTTAGAGTATTTTCAAAATACAGGCCCAAAACATATTGAAAATCGATCTTGTAGGTGCCCAAAAGTCGATATGTGCATGCATCTTCTGTAACCGTTTATATCCCAAATTCAACCTCAAAACACCCGAAAATTCGATATTTTTGGGTCCCAGAAGCGATCTGTACATACCTACTCAGTGCTAGAATTTTTTCAAAATATAGGCTCAAAACAAGCTAAAAATCGATATTTTAAGTGTCCAAAGTCGATATGTGCATGCATTATCTGTACCCGTTTTTATCTCAAATTCAGGCTCAAAACATCCGAAAATTCGATATTTTGGGGTCCCAGAAGTGATCTGTACATGCCTACTTAGTGCTAGAATATTTTCAAAATATAGGCTCAAAACATGCTAAAAATCGATATTTTAGGTGCCCAAAGTCAACATGTGTATGCATCTTCTGCGCTCGTTTATATCTCAAATTCAACCTCAAAACACCCGAAAATTCGATAATTTTGGATCCCAGAAGCGATCTGTACATGTCTAGTCAGTGCTAGAATGTTTTCAAAATATAGGCTCAAAACATGCTAAAAATCGATATTTTAAGTGTCCAAAGTCGATATGTGCATGCATCTTCTGTACCCGTTTATATCTCAAATTCAGGCTCCAAACACCCAAAAATTTTATATTTTGGGGTCCCAGAAGCGATCTGTACATGCCTACTCAGATGCAGGCCCAAAACATGCTGAAAATCGATATTTTAGGTGCCCAAAGTCAACATGTGTATGCATCTTCTGCACTCGTTTATATCTCAAATTCAACCTCAAAACACCCGAAAATTCGATAATTTTGGGTACAAGAAGCGATCTGTACATGTCTAGTCAGTGCTAGAATGTTTTCAAAATATAGGCTCAAAACATGCTAAAAATCGATATTTTAAGTGTCCAAAGTCGATATGTGCATGCATCTTCTGTACCTGTTTATATCTCAAACTCAGGCTCAAAACACCCGAAAATTCGATATTTTTGGGTCCCAGAAGCAATCTGTACATGCCTACTCCTAGTTAGAGTATTTCCAAAATACAGGCCAAAAATATGCTGAAAATCGATATTTTAGGTGCCCAAAGTCAATATGTGCATGCATCTACTGTTCCCGTTTATATCTCAAAGTCAGGCTCAAAACACCCGAAAATTCGGTATTTTTAGGTCCTAGAAGCGATCTGTACATCTCCACACCTAGTTAGAATGTTTTCAAGATACAGAACCAAAACAAGCTCAAAATCGATATTTTAGGTGCCCAAAAGTCAATATGTGCATGCATCTTCTGTACCCGTTTATATCTCAAATTCAGGCTCAAAACACCCGAAAATTCGATATTTTGGGGTCCCAGAAGCGATCTGTACATGCCTACTCAGTGCTAGAATTTTTTCAAAATATAGGCTCAAAACATGCCAAAAATCGATATTTTAAGTGTCCAAAGTCGATATGTGCATGCATCATCTGTACCCGTTTATATCTCAAATTCAGTCTGAAAACACCCGAAAATTCGATATTTTGGGGTCCCAGAAGCGATCTGTACTTGCCTACTCCGTGTTAGAGTATTTTCAAAATACAGGCCCAAAACAAGCTGAAAATCGATATTTTAGGTGACGAAAGTCAATATGTGTATGCATCTTCTGCACCCGTTTATATCCCAAATTCAACCTCAAAACACCCGAAAATTCGATATTTTTGGGTCCCAGAAGCGATCTGTACATGCCTACTCAGTGCTAGAATGTTTTCAAATTATAGGCTCAAAACATGCTAAAAATCGATATTTTAAGTGTCCAAAGTCGATATGTGCATGCATCATCTGTACCCATTTATATCTCAAATTCAGGCTCAAAACCACCGAAAATTCGATATTTTGGGGTCCCAGAAGTGATCTGTACATGCCTACTTAGTGCTAGAATGTTTTCAAAATACAGGCCCAAAACAAGCTGAAAATCGATATTTTAGGTGCCCAAAGTCAACATGTGTATGCATCTTCTGCGCTCGTTTATATCTCAAATTCAACCTCAAAACACCCGAAAATTCGATAATTTTGGATCCCAGAAGCGATCTGTACATGTCTAGTCAGTGCTAGAATGTTTTCAAAATATAGGCTCAAAACATGCTAAAAATCGATATTTTAAGTGTCCAAAGTCGATATGTGGATGCATCTTCTGTACCTGTTTATATCTCAAACTCAGGCTCAAAACACCCGAAAATTCGATATTTTTGGGTCCCAGAAGCAATCTGTACATGCCTACTTTTAGTTAGAGTATTTTCAAAATACAGGCCAAAAATATGCTGAAAATCGATATTTTAGGTGCCCAAAGTCAATAAGTGCATGCATCTACTGTTCCCGTTTATATCTCAAAGTCAGGCTCAAAACACCCGAAAATTCGGTATTTTTGGGTCCTAGAAGCGATCTGTACATCTCCACACCTAGTTAGAATGTTTTCAAGATACAGAACCAAAACAAGCTCAAAATCGATATTTTAGGTGCCCAAAAGTCAATATGTGCATGCATCTTCTGTACCCGTTTATATCTCAAATTCAGGCTCAAAACACCCGAAAATTCGATATTTTGGGGTCCCAGAAGCGATCTGTACATGCCTACTCAGTGCTAGAATTTTTTCAAAATATAGGCTCAAAACATGCTAAAAATCGATATTTTAAGTGTCCAAAGTCGATATGTGCATGCATCATCTGTACCCGTTTATATCTCAAATTCAGTCTGAAAACACCCGAAAATTCGATATTTTGGGGTCCCATAAGCGATCTGTACTTGCCTACTCCGTGTTAGAGTATTTTCAAAATACAGGCCCAAAACAAGCTGAAAATCGATATTTTAGGTGACGAAAGTCAATATGTGTATGCATCTTCTGCACCCGTTTATATCCCAAATTCAACCTCAAAACACCCGAAAATTCGATATTTTTGGGTCCCAGAAGCGATCTGTACATGCCTACTCAGTGCTAGAATGTTTTCAAATTATAGGCTCAAAACATGCTAAAAATCGATATTTTAAGTGTCCAAAGTCGATATGTGCATGCATCATCTGTACCCATTTATATCTCAAATTCAGGCTCAAAACCACCGAAAATTCGATATTTGGGGGTCCCAGAAGCAAATTGTACATGTCTACTCCGAGTTAGAGTATTTTCAAAATACAGGCCTAAAACATACTGAAAATCGATCTTTTAGGTGCCCAAAAGTCGATATGTGCATGCATCTTCTGTACCCATTTATATCTCAAATTCAGGATCCAAACACACGAAAATTCGATATTTTGGGGTCCCAGAAGCGATCTGTACATGAATACTCAGATGCAGGCCCAAAACATGCTGAAAATCGATATTTTAGGTGCCCAATGTCAACATGTGTATGCATCTTCTTCACTCGTTTATATCTCAAATTCAACCTCAAAACACCCGAAAATTCGATAATTTTGGGTACCAGAAGCAATCTGTACATGTCTAGTCAGTGCTAGAATATTTTCAAAATATAGGCTCAAAACACGCTAAAAATCGATATTTTAAGTGTCCAAAGTCGATATGTGCTTGCATCTTCTGTACCCGTTTAACTCTCAAACTCAGACTCAAAACACCCGAAAATTCGATATTTTTGGGTCCCAGAAGCGATCTGTACATGCCTACTCATAGTTAGAGTATTTTCAAAATACAGGCCAAAAACAAGCTGAAAATCGATATTTTAGGTGACGAAAGTCAATATGTGCATGCATCTACTGTTCCCGTTTATATCTCAAAGTCAGGCTCAAAACACCCGAAAATTCGGTATTTTTGGGTCCTAGAAGCGATCTGTACATCTCCACACCTAGTTAGAATGTTTTCAAGATACAGAACCAAAACATGCTCAAAATCGATATTTTAGGTGCCCAAAAGTCAATATGTGCATGCATTTTCTGTACCCGTTTATATCTCAAATTCAGGCTCAAAACACCCGAAAATTCGATATTTTGGGGTCCCAGAAGTGATCTGTACATGCCTACTTAGTGCTAGAATATTTTCTAAATATAGGCCCAAAACATGCTAAAAATCGATATTTTAGGTGCCCAAAGTCGATATCTCAAATTCAGGCCCAAAACACCCGAAAATTCGATATTTTGGGGTCCCAGAAGCTAACTGTACATGCCTACTCCGTGTTAGAGTATTTTCAAAATACAGGCCCAAAACAAGCTGAAAATCGATATTTTAGGTGACGAAAGTCAATATGTGTATGCATCTTCTGCACCCGTTTATATCCCAAATTCAACCTCAAAACACCCGAAAATTCGATATTTTTGGGTCCCAGAAGCGATCTGTACTTGCCTACTCAGTGCTAGAATGTTTTCAAATTATAGGCTCAAAACATGCTAAAAATCGATATTTTAAGTGTCCAAAGTCGATATGTGCATGCATCATCTGTACCCATTTATATCTCAAATTCAGGCTCAAAACCACCGAAAATTCGATATTTGGGGGTCCCAGAAGCAAATTGTACATGTCTACTCCGTGTTAGAGTATTTTCAAAATACAGGCCTAAAACATACTGAAAATCGATCTTTTAGGTGCCCAAAAGTCGATATGTGCATGCATCTTCTGTACCCATTTATATCTCAAATTCAGGATCCAAACACACGAAAATTCGATCTTTTGGGGTCCCAGAAGCGATCTGTACATGAATACTCAGATGCAGGCCCAAAACATGCTGAAAATCTATATTTTAGGTGCCCAATGTCAACATGTGTATGCATCTTCTTCACTCGTTTATATCTCAAATTCAACCTCAAAACACCCGAAAATTCGATAATTTTGGGTCCCAGAAGCGATCTGTACATGTCTAGTCAGTGCTAGAATGTTTTCAAAATATAGGCTCAAAACATGATAAAAATCTATATTTTAAGTGTCCAAAGTCGATATGTGCTTGCATCTTCTGTACCCGTTTATATCTCAAACTCAGACTCAAAACACCCGAAAATTCGATATTTTTGGGTCCCAGAAGCGATCTGTACATGCCTACTCCTAGTTAGAGTATTTTCAAAATACAGGCCAAAAACAAGCTGAAAATCGATATTTTAGGTGACGAAAGTCAATATGTGCATGCATCTACTGTTCCCGTTTATATCTCAAAGTCAGGCTCAAAACACCCGAAAATTCGGTATTTTTGGGTCCTAGAAGCGATCTGTACATCTCCACACCAAGTTAGAATGTTTTCAAGATACAGAACCAAAACATGCTCAAAATCGATATTTTAAGTGCCCAAAAGTCAATATGTGCATGCATCTTCTGTACCCGTTTATATCTCAAATTCAGGCTCAAAACACCCGAAAATTCGATATTTTGGGGTTGCAGAAGCGATCTGTACATGCCTACTCAGTGCTAGAATGTTTTCAAAATATAGGCTAAAAACATGCTAAAAATCGATATTTTAAGTGTCCAAAGTCGATATGTGCATGCATCATCTGTACCCGTTTATATCTCAAATTCAGGCTCAAAACACTCGAAAATTCGATATTTTGGGGTCCCAGAAGTGATCTGTACATGCCTACTTAGTGCTAGAATATTTTATAAATATAGGCCCAAAACATGCTAAAATCGATATTTTAGGTGCCCAAAGTCGATATCTCAAATTCAGGCCCAAAACACCCGAGAATTCGATATTTTGGGGTCCCAGAAGCGAACTGTACATGCCTACTCCGTGTTAGAGTATTTTCAAAATACAGGCCCAAAACATACTGAAAATCGATCCTTTAGGTGCCCAAAAGTCTATATGTGCATGCATCTTCTGTAACCGTTTATATCCCAAATTCAACCTCAAAACACCCGAAACATCGATATTTTTGGGTCCCAGAAGCGATCTGTACATGCCTACTCAGTGCTAGAATGTTTTCAAAATATAGGCTCAAAACATGCTAAAAATCGATATTTTAAGTGTCCAAAGTCGATATGTGCATGCATCATCTGTACCCGTTTATATCTCAAATTCAGGCTCAAAACACCCGAAAATTCGATATTTTGGGGTCCCAGAAGTGATCTGTACATGCCTACTTAGTGCTAGAATATTTTCTAAATATAGGCCCAAAACATACTAAAAATCAATATTTTAGGTGCCCAAAGTCGATATCTCAAATTCAGGCCCAAAACACACGAAAATTCGATATTTTGGGGTCCCAGAAGCGATTTGTACCTGCCTACTCCTAGTTAGAGTATTTTCAAAATACAGGCCCAAAACATGCTGAAAATCGATATTTTAGGTGCCCAAAGTCAATATGTGCATGCATCTTCTGTACCCGTTTATATCCCAAATTCAACCTCAAAACACCCGAAAATTCGATATTTTTGGGTCCCAGAAGCGATCTGTACATGCCTACTCCGTGCTAGAATGTTTTCAAAATATAGGCTAAAAACATGCTAAAAATCGATATTTTAAGTGTCCAAAGTCGATATGTGCATGCATCATCTGTACCCGTTTATATCTCAAATTCAGGCTCAAAACACCCGAAAATTCGATATTTGGGGGTCCCAGAAGCGAACTGTACATGCCTACTCCGTGTTAGAGTATTTTCAAAATACAGGCCCAAAACATACTGAAAATCGATCATTTAGGTACCTAAAATTCGATATGTGCATGCATCTTCTGTACACGTTTATATCTCAAATTCAGGCTCCAAACACCCGAAAATTCGATATTTTGGGGTCCCAGAAGCGATCTGTACTTGCCTACTCCGTGTTAGAGTATTTTCAAAATACAGGCCCAAAACAAGCTGAAAATCGATATTTTAAATGACGAAAGTCAATATGTGTATGCATCTTCTGCACCCGTTTATATCCCAAATTCAACCTCAAAACACTCGAAAATTCGATATTTTTGGGTCCCAGAAGCGATCTGTACATGCCTACTCAGTGTTAGAATTTTTTCAAAATATAGGCTCAAAACATGCTAAAAATCGATATTTTAAGTGTCCAAAGTCGATATGTGCATGCATCATCTGTACCCGTTTATATCTCAAATTCAGGCTCAAGACACCGAAAAATTCGATATTTTTGGGTCCCAGAAGTGATCTGTACATGCCTACTTAGTGCTAGAATTTTATCAAAATATAGGCCCAAAACATGCTAAAATCGATATTTTAGGTGCCCAAAGTCGATATCTCAAATTCAGGCTCCAAACACCCGAAAATTCGATATTTTGGGTTCAAAGAAGCGATCTGTACTTGCCTACTCCGTGTTAGAGTATTTTCAAAATACAGGCCCAAAACAAGCTGAAAATCGATATTTTAGGTGCCCAAAAGTCGATATGTGCATGCATCTTCTGTAACCGTTTATATCCCAAATTCAACCTCAAAACACCCGAAAATTCGATATTTTTGGGTTCCAGAAGCGATCTGTACATGCCTACTCAGTGCTAGAATTTTTTTTAAATATAGGTTAAAAACATGCTAAAAATCGATATTTTAAGTGTCCAAAGTCGATATGTGCATGCATCATCTGTACCCGTTTATATCTCAAATTCAGGCTCAAAACACCCGAAAATTCGATATTTTGGGGTCCCAGAAGCGATCTGTACTTCCCTACTCCGTGTTAGAGTATTTTCAAAATACAGGCCCAAAACAAGCTGAAAATCGATATTTTAGGTGACGAAAGTCAATATGTGTATGCATCTTCTGCACCCGTTTATATCCCAAATTCAACCTCAAAACACCCGAAAATTCGATATTTTTGGGTCCCAGAAGCGATCTGTACATGCCTACTCAGTGCTAGAATGTTTTCAAATTATAGGCTCAAAACATGCTAAAAATCGATATTTTAAGTGTCCAAAGTCGATATGTGCATGCATCATCTGTACCCGTTTATATCTCAAATTCAGGCTCAAAACCACCGAAAATTCGATATTTTGGGGCCCCAGAAGTGATCTGTACATGCCTACTTAGTGCTAGAATATTTTCAAAATATAGGCCCAAAACATGCTAAAAATCGATATTTTAGGTGCCCAAAGTCGATATCTCAAATTCAGGCCCAGAGCACCCGAAAATTCGATATTTGGGGGTCCCAGAATCAAATTGTACATGTCTACTCCGTGTTAGAGTATTTTCAAAATACAGGCCTAAAACATACTGAAAATCGATCTTTTAGGTGCCCAAAAGTCGATATGTGCATGCATCTTCTGTACCCGTTTATATCTCAAATTCAGGATCCAAACACCCGAAAATGCGATATTTTGGGGTCCCAGAAGCGATCTGTACATCTCTACACCTAGGTAGAATGTTTTCAAGATACAGACCCAAAACATGCTCAAAATCGATATTTTAGGTGCCTAAAAGTCAATATGTGTATGCATCTTCAGTACACGTTTATATCTCAAATTCAGGCTCCAAACACCCGAAAATTCTATATTTTGGGGTCCCAGAAGCGATCTGTACATGCCTACTCAGATACAGGCCCAAAACATGCTGAAAATCGATATTTTAGGTGCCCAAAGTCAATATGTGCATGCATCTAATGTATCCGTTTATATCTCAAATTCAGGCTCAAATCACCCGAAAATTCGGTTTTTTTGGGTCCTAGAAGCGATCTGTACATCTCTACACCTAGGTAGAATGTTTTCAAGATACAGACCCAAAACATGCTCAAAATCGATATTTTAGGTGCCTAAAAGTCAATATGTGTATGCATCTTCAGTACCCGTTTATATCTCAAATTCAGGCTCCAAACACCCGAAAATTCGATATTTTGGGGTCCCAGAAGCGATCTGTACATGCCTACTCAGATACAGGCCCAAAACATGCTGAAAATCGATATTTTAGGTGCCCAAAGTCAACATGTGTATGCATCTTCTGCACTCGTTTATATCTCAAATTCAACCTCAAAACACCCGAAAATTCGATAATTTTGGGTCCCAGAAGCGATCTGTACATGTCTAGTCAGTGCTAGAATGTTTTCAAAATATAGGCTCAAAACATGCTAAAAATCGATATTTTAAGTGTCCAAAGTCGATATGTGCATGCATCTTCTGTACCCGTTTATATCTCAAATTCAGGCTCAAAACACCCGAAAATTCGATATTTTAGGGTCCCAGAAGCGATTTGTACCTGCCTACTCCTAGTTAGAGTATTTTCAAAATACAGGCCCAAAACATGCTAAAAATCGATATTTTAGGTGCCCAAAGTCAATATGTGCATGCATCTTCTGTACCCGTTTATATCCCAAATTCAACCTGAAAACACCTGAAAATTCGATATTTTTGGGTCCCAGAAGCGATCTGTACATGCCTACCCCGTGCTAGAATGTTTTCAAAATATAGGCTAAAAACATGCTAAAAATCGATATTTTAAGTGTCCAAAGTCGATATGTGCATGCATCATCTGTACCCGTTTATATCTCAAATTCAGGCTCAAAAACACCCGAAAATTCGATATTTGGGGGTCCCAGAAGCGAACTGTACATGCCTACTCCGTGTTAGAGTATTTTCAAAATACAGGCCCAAAACATACTGAAAATCGATCATTTAGGTACCTAAAAGTCGATATGTGCATGCATCTTCTGTACACGTTTATATCTCAAATTCAGGCTCCAAACACCCGAAAATTCGATATTTTGGGGTCCCAGAAGCGATCTGTACTTGCCTACTCCGTGTTAGAGTATTTTCAAAATAAAGGCCCAAAACAAGCTGAAAATCGATATTTTAAATGACGAAAGTCAATATGTGTATGCATTTTCTGCACCCGTTTATATCCCAAATTCAACCTCAAAACACCCGAAAATTCGATATTTTTGGGTCCCAGAAGCAATCTGTACATGCCTACTCAGTGTTAGAATTTTTTCAAAATATAGGCTCAAAACATGCTAAAAATCGATATTTTAAGTGTCCAAAGTCGATATGTGCATGCATCATCTGTACCCGTTTATATCTCAAATTCAGGCTCAAAACACCCAAAAATTCGATATTTTTGGGTCCCAGAAGTGATCTGTACATGCCTACTTAGTGCTAGAATATTTTCTAAATATAGGCCCAAAACATGCTAAAAATCGATATTTTAGGTGCCCAAAGTCGATATCTCAAATTCAGGCCCAAAACACCCGAAAATTCGATATTTTGGGGTCCCAGAAGCGAACTGTACATACCTACTCCGTGTTAGAGTATTTTCAAAATACATGCCCAAAACATACTGAAAATCGATCATTTAGGTACCTCAAAGTCGATATGTGCATTCATCTTCTGTACACGTTTATATCTCAAATTCAGGCTCCAAACACCCGAAAATTCGATATTTTGGGGTCCCAGAAGCGATCTGTATATGCCTACTCAGTGCTAGAATGTTTTCAAAATATAGGCTCAAAACATGCTAAAAATCGATATTTTAAGTGTCCAAAGTCGATATGTGCATGCATCATCTGTACCCGTTTATATCTCAAATTCAGGCTCAAAACACCCGAAAATTCGATATTTTGGGGTCCCAGAAGCGATCTGTACTTCCCTACTCCGTGTTAGAGTATTTTCAAAATACAGGCCCAAAACAAGCTGAAAATCGATATTTTAGGTGACGAAAGTCAATATGTGTATGCATCTTCTGCACCCGTTTATATCCCAAATTCAACCTCAAAACACCCGAAAATTCGATATTTTTGGGTCCCAGAAGCGATCTGTACATGCCTACTCAGTGCTAGAATGTTTTCAAATTATAGGCTCAAAACATGCTAAAAATCGATATTTTAAGTGTCCAAAGTCGATATGTGCATGCATCATCTGTACCCGTTTATATCTCAAATTCAGGCTCAAAACCACCGAAAATTCGATATTTTGGGGTCCCAGAAGTGATCTGTACATGCCTACTTAGTGCTAGAATATTTTCAAAATATAGGACCAAAACATGCTAAAAATCGATATTTTAGGTGCCCAAAGTCGATATCTCAAATTCAGGCCCAGAGCACCCGAAAATTCGATATTTGGGGGTCCCAGAATCAAATTGTACATGTCTACTCCGTGTTAGAGTATTTTCAAAATACAGGCCTAAAACATACTGAAAATCGATCTTTTAGGTGCCCAAAAGTCGATATGTGCATGCCTACTCAGATGCAGGCCCAAAACATGCTGAAAATCGATATTTTAGGTGCCCAATGTCAACATGTGTATGCATCTTCTTCACTCGTTTATATCTCAAATTCAACCTCAAAACACCCGAAAATTCGATAATTTTGGGTCCCAGAAGCGATCTGTACATGTCTAGTCAGTGCTAGAATGTTTTCAAAATATAGGCTCAAAACATGCTAAAAATCGATATTTTAAGTGTCCAAAGTCGATATGTGCATGCATCTTCTGTACCCGTTTATATCTCAAACTCAGACTCAAAACACCCGAAAATTCGATATTTTTGGGTCCCAGAAGCGATCAGTACATGCCTACTCCCAGTTAGAGTATTTTCAAAATACAGGCCCAAAACATGCTGAAAATCGATATTTTAGGTGCCCAAAGTCAATATGTGCATGCATCTACTGTACCCGTTTATATCTCAAATTCAGACTCAAAACACCCAAAAATTCGGTATTTTTGGGTCCTAGAAGCGATCTTTACATCTCTACACCTAGTTATAATGTTTTCAAGATACAGACCCAAAACATGCTGAAAATCGATATTTTAGGTGCCCAAAGTCAATATGTGCATGCATCTAATGTATCCGTTTATATCTCAAATTCAGGCTCAAATCACCCGAAAATTCGGTTTTTTTGGGTCCTAGAAGCGATCTGTACATCTCTACACCTAGGTAGAATGTTTTCAAGATACAGACCCAAAACATGCTCAAAATCGATATTTTAGGTGCCTAAAAGTCAATATGTGTATGCATCTTCTGTACCCGTTTATATCTCAAATTCAGGCTCCAAACACCCGAAAATTCGATATTTTGGGGTCCCAGAAGCGATCTGTACATGCCTACTCAGATACAGGCCCAAAACATGCTGAAAATCGATATTTTAGGTGCCCAAAGTCAACATGTGTATGAATCTTCTGCACTCTTTTATATCTCAAATTCAACCTCAAAACACCCGAAAATTCAATAATTTTGGGTCCCAGAAGCGATCTGTACATGTCTAGTCAGTGCTAGAATGTTTTCAAAATATAGGCTCAAAACATGCTAAAAATCGATATTTTAAGTGTCCAAAGTCGATATGTGCATGCATCTTCTGTACCCGTTTATATCTCAAATTCAGGCTCAAAACACCCGAAAATTCGATATTTTAGGGTCCCAGAAGCGATTTGTACCTGCCTACTCCTAGTTAGAGTATTATCAAAATACAGGCCCAAAACATGCTGAAAATCGATATTTTAGGTGCCCAAAGTCAATATGTGCATGCATCTTCTGTACCCGTTTATATCCCAAATTCAACCTGAAAACACCCGAAAATTCGATATTTTTGGGTCCCAGAAGCGATCTGTACATGCCTACTCCGTGCTAGAATGTTTTTAAAATATAGGCTAAAAACATGCTAAAAATCGATATTTTAAGTGTCCAAAGTCGATATGTGCATGCATCATCTGTACCCGTTTATATCTCAAATTCAGGCTCAAAACACCCGAAAATTCGATATTTTGGGGTCCCAGAAGCGAACTGTACATACCTACTCCGTGTTAGAGTATTTTCAAAATACATGCCCAAAACATACTGAAAATCGATCATTTAGGTACCTCAAAGTCGATATGTGCATTCATCTTCTGTACACGTTTATATCTCAAATTCAGGCTCCAAACACCCGAAAATTCGATATTTTGGGGTCCCAGAAGCGATCTGTATATGCCTACTCAGTGCTAGAATGTTTTCAAAATATAGGCTCAAAACATGCTAAAAATCGATATTTTAAGTGTCCAAAGTCGATATGTGCATGCATCATCTGTACCCGTTTATATCTCAAATTCAGGCTCAAAACACCCGAAAATTCGATATTTTGGGGTCCCAGAAGCGATCTGTACTTCCCTACTCCGTGTTAGAGTATTTTCAAAATACAGGCCCAAAACAAGCTGAAAATCGATATTTTAGGTGACGAAAGTCAATATGTGTATGCATCTTCTGCACCCGTTTATATCCCAAATTCAACCTCAAAACACCCGAAAATTCGATATTTTTGGGTCCCAGAAGCGATCTGTACATGCCTACTCAGTGCTAGAATGTTTTCAAATTATAGGCTCAAAACATGCTAAAAATCGATATTTTAAGTGTCCAAAGTCGATATGTGCATGCATCATCTGTACCCGTTTATATCTCAAATTCAGGCTCAAAACCACCGAAAATTCGATATTTTGGGGTCCCAGAAGTGATCTGTACATGCCTACTTAGTGCTAGAATATTTTCAAAATATAGGACCAAAACATGCTAAAAATCGATATTTTAGGTGCCCAAAGTCGATATCTCAAATTCAGGCCCAGAGCACCCGAAAATTCGATATTTGGGGGTCCCAGAATCAAATTGTACATGTCTACTCCGTGTTAGAGTATTTTCAAAATACAGGCCTAAAACATACTGAAAATCGATCTTTTAGGTGCCCAAAAGTCGATATGTGCATGCCTACTCAGATGCAGGCCCAAAACATGCTGAAAATCGATATTTTAGGTGCCCAATGTCAACATGTGTATGCATCTTCTTCACTCGTTTATATCTCAAATTCAACCTCAAAACACCCGAAAATTCGATAATTTTGGGTCCCAGAAGCGATCTGTACATGTCTAGTCAGTGCTAGAATGTTTTCAAAATATAGGCTCAAAACATGCTAAAAATCGATATTTTAAGTGTCCAAAGTCGATATGTGCATGCATCTTCTGTACCCGTTTATATCTCAAACTCAGACTCAAAACACCCGAAAATTCGATATTTTTGGGTCCCAGAAGCGATCAGTACATGCCTACTCCCAGTTAGAGTATTTTCAAAATACAGGCCCAAAACATGCTGAAAATCGATATTTTAGGTGCCCAAAGTCAATATGTGCATGCATCTACTGTACCCGTTTATATCTCAAATTCAGACTCAAAACACCCAAAAATTCGGTATTTTTGGGTCCTAGAAGCGATCTTTACATCTCTACACCTAGTTATAATGTTTTCAAGATACAGACCCAAAACATGCTGAAAATCGATATTTTAGGTGCCCAAAGTCAATATGTGCATGCATCTAATGTATCCGTTTATATCTCAAATTCAGGCTCAAATCACCCGAAAATTCGGTTTTTTTGGGTCCTAGAAGCGATCTGTACATCTCTACACCTAGGTAGAATGTTTTCAAGATACAGACCCAAAACATGCTCAAAATCGATATTTTAGGTGCCTAAAAGTCAATATGTGTATGCATCTTCTGTACCCGTTTATATCTCAAATTCAGGCTCCAAACACCCGAAAATTCGATATTTTGGGGTCCCAGAAGCGATCTGTACATGCCTACTCAGATACAGGCCCAAAACATGCTGAAAATCGATATTTTAGGTGCCCAAAGTCAACATGTGTATGAATCTTCTGCACTCTTTTATATCTCAAATTCAACCTCAAAACACCCGAAAATTCAATAATTTTGGGTCCCAGAAGCGATCTGTACATGTCTAGTCAGTGCTAGAATGTTTTCAAAATATAGGCTCAAAACATGCTAAAAATCGATATTTTAAGTGTCCAAAGTCGATATGTGCATGCATCTTCTGTACCCGTTTATATCTCAAATTCAGGCTCAAAACACCCGAAAATTCGATATTTTAGGGTCCCAGAAGCGATTTGTACCTGCCTACTCCTAGTTAGAGTATTATCAAAATACAGGCCCAAAACATGCTGAAAATCGATATTTTAGGTGCCCAAAGTCAATATGTGCATGCATCTTCTGTACCCGTTTATATCCCAAATTCAACCTGAAAACACCCGAAAATTCGATATTTTTGGGTCCCAGAAGCGATCTGTACATGCCTACTCCGTGCTAGAATGTTTTTAAAATATAGGCTAAAAACATGCTAAAAATCGATATTTTAAGTGTCCAAAGTCGATATGTGCATGCATCATCTGTACCCGTTTATATCTCAAATTCAGGCTCAAAATACCCGAAAATTCGATATTTGGTTGTCCCAGAAGCGAACTGTACATGCCTACTCCGTGTTAGAGTATTTTCAAAATACAGGCCCAAAACATACTGAAAATCGATCATTTAGGTACCTAAAAGTCGATATGTGCATGCATCTTCTGTACACGTTTATATCTCAAATTCAGGCTCCAAACACCCGAAAATTCGATATTTTGGGGTCCCAGAAGCGATCTGTACTTGCCTACTCCGTGTTAGAGTATTTTCAAAATAAAGGCATAAAACAAGCTGAAAATCGATATTTTAAATGACGAAAGTCAATATGTGTATGCATTTTCTGCACCCGTTTATATCCCAAATTCAACCTCAAAACACCCGAAAATTCGATATTTTTGGGTCCCAGAAGCGATCTGTACATGCCTACTCAGTGTTAGAATTTTTTCAAAATATAGGCTCAAAACATGCTAAAAATCGATATTTTAAGTGTCCAAAGTCGATATGTGCATGCATCATCTGTACCCATTTATATCTCAAATTCAGGCTCAAAACACCCAAAAATTCGATATTTTTGGGTCCCAGAAGTGATCTGTACATGCCTACTTAGTGCTAGAATTTTATCAAAATATAGGCCCAAAACATGCTAAAAATCGATATTTTAGGTGCCCAAAGTCGATATCTCAAATGCAGGCTCCAAACACCCGAAAATTCGATATTTTGGGTTAAAAGAAGCGATCTGTACTTGCCTACTCCGTGTTAGAGTATTTTCAAAATACAGGCCCAAAACAAGCTGAAAATCGATATTTTAGGTGCCCAAAAGTCGATATGTGCATGCATCATCTGTAACCGTTTATATCCCAAATTCAACCTCAAATCACCCGAAAATTCGATATTTTTGGGTCCCAGAAGCGATCTGTACATGCCTACTCAGTGCTAGAATTTTTTTTAAATATAGGTTAAAAACATGCTAAAAATCGATATTTTAAGTGTCCAAAGTCGATATGTGCATGCATCATCTGTACCCGTTTATATCTCAAATTCAGGCTCAAAACACCCGAAAATTCGATATTTTTGGGTCCCAGAAGCGATCTGTACTTCCCTACTCCGTGTTAAAGTATTTTCAAAATACAGGCCCAAAACAAGCTGAAAATCGATATTTTAGGTGACGAAAGTCAATATGTGTATGCATCTTCTGCACCCGTTTATATCCCAAATTCAACCTCAAAACACCCGAAAATTCGATATTTTTTGGTCCCAGAAGCGATCTGTACATGCCTACTCAGTGCTAGAATGTTTTCAAATTATAGGCTCAAAACATGCTAAAAATCGATATTTTAAGTGTCCAAAGTCGATATGTGCATGCATCATCTGTACCCGTTTATATCTCAAATTCAGGCTCAAAACCACCGAAAATTCGATATTTTGGGGTCCCAGAAGTGATCTGTACATGCCTACTTAGTGCTAGAATATTTTCAAAATATAGGCCCAAAACATGCTAAAAATCGATGTTTTAGGTGCCCAAAGTCGATATCTCAAATTCAGGCCCAGAGCACCCGAAAATTCGATATTTGGGGGTCCCAGAATCAAATTGTACATGTCTACTCCGTGTTAGAGTATTTTCAAAATACAGGCCTAAAACATACTGAAAATCGATCTTTTAGGTGCCCAAAAGTCGATATGTGCATGCATCTTCTGTACCCGTTTATATCTCAAATTCAGGATCCAAACACCCGAAAATGCGATATTTTGGGGTCCCAGAAGCGATCTGTACATGATTACTCAGATGCAGGCCCAAAACATGCTGAAAATCGGTATTTTAGGTGCCCAATGTCAACATGTGTATGCATCTTCTTCACTCGTTTATATCTCAAATTCAACCTCAAAACACCCGAAAATTCGATAATTTTGGGTCCCAGAAGCGATCTGTACATGTCTAGTCAGTGCTAGAATGTTTTCAAAATATAGGCTCAAAACATGCTAAAAATCGATATTTTAAGTGTCCAAAGTCGATATGTGCATGCATCTTCTGTACCCATTTATATCTCAAACTCAGACTCAAAACACCCGAAAATTCGATATTTTTGGGTCCCAGAAGCGATCAGTACATGCCTACTCCCAGTTAGAGTATTTTCAAAATACAGGCCCAAAACATGCTGAAAATCGATATTTTATTTGCCCAAAGTCAATACGTGCATGCATCTACTGTACCCGTTTATATCTCAAATTCAGACTCAAAACACCCAAAAATTCGGTATTTTTGGGTCCTAGAAGCGATCTGTACATCTCTACACCTAGTTATAATGTTTTCAAGATACAGACCCAAAACATGCTGAAAATCGATATTTTAGGTGCCCAAAGTCAATATGTGCATGCATCTAATGTATCCGTTTATATCTCAAATTCAGGCTCAAATCACCCGAAAATTCGGTTTTTTTGGGTCCTAGAAGCGATCTGTACATCTCTACACCTAGGTAGAATGTTTTCAAGATACAGACCCAAAACATGCTCAAAATCGATATTTTAGGTGCCTAAAAGTCAATATGTGTATGCATCTTCTGTACCCGTTTATATCTCAAATTCAGGCTCCAAACACCCGAAAATTTGATATTTTGGGGTCCCAGAAGCGATCTGTACATGCCTACTCAGATACAGGCCCAAAACATGCTGAAAATCGATATTTTAGGTGCCCAAAGTCAACATGTGTATGCATTTTCTGCACTCGTTTATATCTCAAATTCAACCTCAAAACACCCGAAAATTCGATAATTTTGGGTCCCAGAAGCGATCTGTACATGTCTAGTCAGTGCTAGAATGTTTTCAAAATATAGGCTCAAAACATGCTAAAAATATATATTTTAAGTGTCCAAAGTCGATATGTGCATTCATCTTCTGTACCCGTTTATATCTCAAATTCAGGCTCAAAACACCCGAAAATTCGATATTTTAGGGTCCCAGAAGCGATTTGTACCTGCCTACTCCTAGTTAGAGTATTTTCAAAATACAGGCCCAAAACATGCTGAAAATCGATATTTTAGGTGCCGAAAGTCAATATGTGCATGCATCTTCTGTACCCGTTTATATCCCAAATTCAACCTGAAAACACATGAAAATTCGATATTTTTGGGTCCCAGAAGCGATCTGTACATGCCTACTCCGTGCTAGAATGTTTTCAAAATATAGGCTAAAAACATGCTAAAAATCGATATTTTAAGTGTCCAAAGTCGATATGTGCATGCATCATCTGTACCCGTTTATATCTCAAATTCAGGCTCAAAACACCCGAAAATTCGATATTTGGGGGTCCCAGAAGCGAACTGTACATGCCTACTCCGTGTTAGAGTATTTTCAAAATACAGGCCCAAAACATACTGAAAATCGATCATTTAGGTACCTCAAAGTCGATATGTGCATGCATCTTCTGTACACGTTTATATCTCAAATTCAGGCTCCAAACACCCGAAAATTCGATATTTTGGGGTCCCAGAAGCGATCTGTACATGCCTACTCAGTGCTAGAATGTTTTCAAAATATAGGCTCAAAACATGCTAAAAATCGATATTTTAAGTGTCCAAAGTCGATATGTGCATGCATCATCTGTACCCGTTTATATCTCAAATTCAGGCTCAAAACACCCGAAAATTCGATATTTTGGGGTCCCAGAAGCGATCTGTACTTCCCTACTCCGTGTTAGAGTATTTTCAAAATACAGGCCCAAAACAAGCTGAAAATCGATATTTTAGGTGACGAAAGTCAATATGTGTATGCATCTTCTGCACCCGTTTATATCCCAAATTCAACCTCAAAACACCCGAAAATTCGATATTTTTGGGTCCCAGAAGCGATCTGTACATGCCTACTCAGTGCTAGAATGGTTTCAAATTATAGGCTCAAAACATGCTAAAAATCGATATTTTAAGTGTCCAAAGTCGATATGTGCATGCATCATCTGTACCCGTTTATATCTCAAATTCAGGCTCAAAACCACCGAAAATTCGATATTTTGGGGTCCCAGAAGTGATCTGTACATGCCTACTTAGTGCTAGAATATTTTCAAAATATAGGCCCAAAACATGCTAAAAATCGATATTTTAGGTGCCCAAAGTCGATATCTCAAATTCAGGCCCAGAGCACCCGAAAATTCGATATTTGGGGGTCCCAGAATCAAATTGTACATGTCTACTCCGTGTTAGAGTATTTTCAAATTACAGGCCTAAAACATACTGAAAATCGATCTTTTAGGTGCCCAAAAGTCGATATGTGCATGCATCTTCTGTACCCGTTTATATCTCAAATTCAGGATCCAAACACCCGAAAATGCGATATTTTGGGGTCCCAGAAGCGATCTGTACATGCCTACTCAGATGCAGGCCCAAAACATGCTGAAAATCGATATTTTAGGTGCCCGATGTCAACATGTGTATGCATCTTCTTCACTCGTTTATATCTCAAATTCAACCTCAAAACACCCGAAAATTCGATAATTTTGGGTCCCAGAAGCGATCTGTACATGTCTAGTCAGTGCTAGAATGTTTTCAAAATATAGGCTCAAAACATGCTAAAAATCGATATTTTAAGTGTCCAAAGTCGATATGTGCATGCATCTTCTGTACCCGTTTATATCTCAAACTCAGACTCAAAACACCCGAAAATTCGATATTTTTGGGTCCCAGAAGCGATCAGTACATGCCTACTCCCAGTTAGAGTATTTTCAAAATACAGGCCCAAAACATGCTGAAAATCGATATTTTAGGTGCCCAAAGTCAATATGTGCATGCATCTACTGTACCCGTTTATATCTCAAATTCAGACTCAAAACACCCAAAAATTCGGTATTTTTGGGTCCTAGAAGCGATCTGTACATCTCTACACCTAGGTAGAATGTTTTCAAGATACAGACCCAAAACATGCTCAAAATCGATATTTTAGGTGCCTAAAAGTCAATATGTGTATGCATCTTCTGTACCCGTTTATATCTCAAATTCAGGCTCCAAACACCCGAAAATTCGATATTTTGGGGTCCCAGAAGCGATCTGTACATGCCTACTCAGATACAGGCCCAAAACATGCTGAAAATCGATATTTTAGGTGCCCAAAGTCAACATGTGTATGCATCTTCTGCACTCGTTTATATCTCAAATTCAACCTCAAAACACCCGAAAATTCGATAATTTTGGGTCCCAGAAGCGATCTGTACATGTCTAGTCAGTGCTAGAATGTTTTCAAAATATAGGCTCAAAACATGCTAAAAATCGATATTTTAAGTGTCCAAAGTCGATATGTGCATGCATCTTCTGTACCCGTTTATATCTGAAATTCAGGCTCAAAACACCCGAAAATTCGATATTTTAGGGTCCCAGAAGCGATTTGTACCTGCCTACTCCTAGTTAGAGTATTTTCAAAATACAGGCCCAAAACATGCTGAAAATCGATATTTTAGGTGCCCAAAGTCAATATGTGCATGCATCTTCTGTACCCGTTTATATCCCAAATTCAACCTGAAAACACCCGAAAATTCGATATTTTTGGGTCCCAGAAGCGATCTGTACATGCCTACTCCGTGCTAGAATGTTTTCAAAATACAGGCTAAAAACATGCTAAAAATCGATATTTTAAGTGTCCAAAGTCGATATGTGCATGCATCATCTGTACCCGTTTATATCTCAAATTCAGGCTCAAAACACCCGAAAATTCGATATTTGGGGGTCCCAGAAGCGAACTGTACATGCCTACTCCGTGTTAGAGTATTTTCAAAATACAGGCCCAAAACATACTGAAAATCGATCATTTAGGTACCTAAAAGTCGATATGTGCATGCATCATCTGTACCCGTTTATATCTCAAATTCAGGCTCAAAACACCCGAAAATTCGATATTTTGGGGTCCCAGAAGTGATCTGTACATGCTTACTTAGTGCTAGAATATTTTCAAAATATTGGCCCAAAACATGCTAAAAATCGATATTTTAGGTGCCCAATGTCGATATCTCAAATTCAGGCCCAAAACACCCGGAAATTCGATATTTTGGGGTCCCAGAAGCGATCTGCACATGCCTACTCAGATGCAGGCCCAAAACATGCTGAAAATCGATATTTTAGGTGCCCAAAGTCAACATGTGCATGCATCTTCTGCACTCGTTTATATCTCAAATTCAACCTCAAAACACCCGAAAATTCGATAATTTTGGGTCCCAGAAGCGATCTGTACATGTCTAGTCAGTGCTAGAATGTTTTCAAAATATAGGCTCAAAACATGCTAAAAATCGATATTTTAAGTGTCCAAAGTCGATATGTGCATGCATCTTCTGTACCCGTTTATATCTCAAATTCAACCTCAAAACACCCGAAAATTCAATATTTTTGGGTCCCAGAAGCGATATGTACATGCCTACTCCTAGTTAGAGTATTTTCAAGATACAGGCCCAAAACATGCTGAAAATCGATATTTTAAGTGCCCAAAGTCAATATGTGCATGCATCTTCTGTACCCGTTTATATCTCAAATTCAGGCTCAAAACACCCGAAAATTCGGTATTTTTAGGTCCCAGAAGCGATCTGAACATGCCTACTCCTAGTTAGAGTATTTTCAAAATACAGGCCCAAAACAAACTGAAAATCGATCTTTTAGGTGCCCAAAAGTCGATATATGCATGCATCTTCTGTACCCGTTTATATCTCAAATTCAGGCTCAAAACAACCGAAAATTCGATATTTTGGGGTCCCAGAAGCGATCTGTACATGATTACTCAGTGCTAGAATATTTTCAAAATATTGGCCCAAAACATGCTAAAAATCGATATTTTAGGTGCCCAAAGTCAAAATCTCAAATTCAGGCCCAAAACACCCGAAAATTCGATATTTGGGGGTCCCAGAAGCGAACTGTACATGCCTTCTCCGTGTTAGAGTATTTTCAATATATAGGCCCAAAACATACTGCAAATCGATCTTTTAGGTGCCCAAAAGTCGATATGTGCATGCATCTTCTGAAACCGTTTATATCCCAAATTCAACCTCAAAACACCCGAAAATTGGATATTTTGGGGTCCCAGAAGCGATCTATACATGCCTATTCTGTGCTAGAATTTTTTCAAAATACAGGCCCAAAACATACTGAAAATCGATCTTTTAAGTGTCCTAAGTCGATATGTGCATGCATCATCTGTACCCGTTTATATCTCAAATTAAGGCTCCAAACACCCGAAAATTCGATATTTTAGGGTCCCAGAAGTGATCTGTACATGCCTACTTAGTGCTAGAATATTTTCAAAATATAGGCCCAAAACATGCTAAAAATCGATATTTTAGGTGCGCAAAGTCGATATCTCAAATTCAGGCCCAAAACACCCGAAAATTCGATATTTTGGGGTCCCAGAAGCGAACTGTACATGCCTACTCCGTGTTAGAGTATTTTCAAAATACAGGCCCAAAACATACTGCAAATCGATCTTTTAGGTGCACAAAAGTCGATATGTGCATGCATCTTCTGTAATCGTTTATATCCCAAATTCAACCTCAAAACACCCGAAAATTCGATATTTTTGGGTCCCAGAAGCGATTTGTACATGCCTATTTACTGCTAGAATTTTTTCAAAATATAGGCTCAAAACATGCTAAAAATCGATATTTTAAGTGTCCAAAGTCGATATGTGCATGCATCATCTGTACCCGTTTATATCTCAAATTCAGGCTCAAAACACCCGAAAATTCGATATTTTAGGGTCCCAGAAGCGATCTGTACATGCCTACTCAGTGCTAGAATTTTTTCAAAATATAGGCTCAAAACATGCTAAAAATCGATATTTTAAGTGTCCAAAGTCGATATGTGCATGCATCATCTGTACCCGTTTATATCTCAAATTAAGGCTCCAAACACCCAAAATTCGATATTTTGGGGTCCCAGAAGTGATCTGTACATGCCTACTTAGTGCTAGAATATTTTCAAAATATAGGCCCAAAACATGCTAAAAATCGATATTTTAGGTGCGCAAAGTCGATATATCAAATTCAGGCTCAAAACACCCGAAAATTCGATATTTTGGGGTCCCAGAAGTGATCTGTACATGCCTACTTAGTGCTAGAATATTTTCAAAATATAGGCCCAAAACATGCTAAAAATCGATATTTTAGGTGCCCAAGGTCGATATCTCAAATTCAGGCGCAAAACACCCGAAAATTCGATATTTGGGGGTCCCAGAAGCGAACTGTACATGCCTACTCCATGTTAGAGTATTTTCAAAATACAGGCCCAAAACGTACTGAAAATCGATCATTTAGGTACCTAAAAGTCGATATGTGCATGCATCTTTTGTACCCGTTTATATCTCAAATTCAGGCTCCAGCCACCCGAAAATTCGATATTTTGGGGTCCCAGAAGCGATCTGTACTTGCCTACTCCGTGTTAGAGTATTTTCAAAATACAGGCCCAAAACAAGCTGAAAATCGATATTTTAGGTGACGAAAGTCGATATGTGCATGCATCATCTGTACCCGTTTATATCTCAAATTCAGGCTCAAAACACCCGAAAATTCGATATTTTGGGGTCTCAGAAGTGATTTGTACATGCCTACTTAGTACTAGAATATTTTCAAAATGTAGGCCCAAAACATGCTAAAAATCGATATTTTAGGTGCCCAAAGTCGATATCTCAAATTCAGACCCAAAACACCCGAAAATTCGATATTTTGGGGTCCCAGAAGCGAACTGTACATGCCTACTCCGTGTTAGAGTATTTTCAAAATACAGGCCCAAAACATACTGCAAATCGATCTTTTAGGTGCCCAAAAGTCGATATGTGCATGCATCTTCTGTAACCGTTTATATCCCAAATTCAACCTCAAAACCCCCGAAAATTCGATATTTTTTGGTCCCAGAAGCGATCTATACATGCCTATTCAGTGCTAGAATGTTTTCAAAATATAGGCTCAAAACATGCTAAATATCGATATTTTAAGTGTCCAAAGTCGATATGTGCATGCATCATCTGTACCCGTTTATATCTCAAATTCAGGCTCAAAACACTAGAAAATTCGATATTTTGGGGTCCCAGAAGTGATCTGTACATGCCTACTCAGTGTTAGAATTTTTTCAAAATATAGGCTCAAAACATGCTAAAAATCGATCTTTTAAGTGTCCTAAGTCGATATGTGCATGCATCATCTGTACCCATTTATATCTCAAATTCAGGCTCAAAACACCCGAAAATTCGATATTTTGGGGTCCCAGAAGTGATCTGTAAATGCCTACTTTGTGCTAGAATATTTTCAAAATATAGGCCCAAAACATGCTAAAAATCGATATTTTAGGTGCCCAAGGTTTATATCTGAAATTGAGGCTCAAAACACCCGAAAATTCGATATTTTGGGGTCCCAGAAGTGATCTGTACATGCCTACTTAGTGCTAGAATATTTTCAAAATATAGGCCCAAAACATACTGAAAAACGATCTTTTAGGTGCCCAAAAGTCGTTATGTGCATGCATCTTCTGTACCCGTTTATATCTCAAATTCAGGCTCCAAACACCCGAAAATTCGATATTTTGGGGTCCCAGAAGCGATCTGTACATGCCTACTCAGATGCAGGCCCAAAACATGCTGAAAATCGATATTTTAGGTGCCCAAAGTCGACATGTGTATGAATCTTCTGCACTCGTTTATATCTCAAATTCAACCTCAAAACACCCGAAAATTCGATAATTTTGGGTCCCAGAAGCGATCTGTACATGTCTAGTCAGTGCTAGAATGTTTTCAAAATATAGGCTCAAAACATGCTAAAAATCGATATTTTAAGTGTCCAAAGTCGATATGTGCATGCATCTTCTGTACCCGTTTATATCTCAAATTCAGGCTCAAAACACCCGAAAATTCGATATTTTTGGGTCCCAGAAGCGATCTGTACATCTCTACACCTAGTTATAAAGTTTTCAAGATTCAGACCCAAACATTCTCAAAATCGATATTTTAGGTGCCCAAAAGGCAATATGTGCATGCATCTTCTGTACCCGTTTATATCTCAAATTCAGGCTCAAAACACCCGAAAATTCGATATTTTGGGGTCCCAGAAGCGATCTGTACATGCTTACTCAGTGCTAGAATATTTTCAAAATTTAGGCCCAAAACATGCTAAAAATCGATATTTTAGGTGCCCAAAGTCGTATCTCAAATTCAGGCCCAAAATATCCAAAAAATTCGATATTTTGGGGTCCCAGAAGCGATCTGTACATGCCTACTCCGTGTTAGAGTACTTTCAATATACAGGCCCAATACATACTGAAAATCGATCTTTTAGGTGCCCAAAAGTCGATAGGTGCATGCATCTTCTGTACCCGTTTATATCCCAAATTCAACCTCAAACACCTGAAAATTCGATATTTTTGGGTCCCAGAAGCGATCTGTACATGCCTACTCAATGCTAGATTTTTATCAAAATATAGGCTCAAAACATGCTAAAAATCGATATCTTAAGTGTCCAAAGTCGATATGTGCATGCATCATCTGTACCCGTTTATATCTCAAATTCAGGCTCAAAACACCAGAAAATTCGATATTTTGGGGTCCTAGAAGTGATCTGTACTTGCCTACTTAGTGCTAGAATATTTTCAAAATATAGGCCCAAAACATGCTAAAAATCGATATTATAGGTGCCCAAAGTCGATATCTCAAATTCAGGCACAAAACACCCGAAAATTCGATATGTTGGTGTCCCAGAAGCGAACTGTACATGCCTACTCCGTGTTAGAGCATTTTCGAAATACAGGCCCAAAATATACTGAAAATCAATCTTTTAGGTGCTCAAAAGTCGATATGTGAATGCATCTTCTGTACCCGTTTATATCCCAAATTCAACCTCAAAACACCCGAAAATTCGATATGTTTTGGTCCCAGAAGCGATCTGTACATGTCTAGTCAGTGCTAGAATGTTTTCAAAATATAGGCTCAAAACATGATAAAAATCGATATTTTAAGTGTCCAAAGTCGATATGTGCATGCATCTTCTGTACCCGTTTATATCTCATATTCAGGCTCAAAACACCCGAAAATTCGGTATTTTAGGGTCCTAGAAGCGATCTGTACATCTCTACACCTAGGTAGAATGTTTTCAAGATACACACCCAAAACATGCTCAAAATCGATATTTTAGGTGCCCAAAAGTCAATATGTGCATGCATCTTCTGCACCGGTTTATATCTCAAATTCAGGCTCAAAACACCCGAAAATTCGATATTTTGGGGTCCCAGAAGCGATCTGTACATGCTTACTCCGTGCTAGAATATTTTCAAAATATAGGCCCAAAACATGCTAAAAATCGATATTTTAGGTGCCCAAAGTCGATATCTCAAATTCAGGCCCAAAACACCCAAAAATTCGATATTTTAGGGTCCCAGAAGCGATCTGTACTTGCCTACTCCGTGTTAGAGTATTTTCAAAATACAGGCCCAAAACAAGCTGAAAATCGATATTCTAAGTGACGAAAGTCAATATGTGTATGCATCTTCTGCACCCGTTTATATCCCAAATTCATCCTCGAAACAACCGAAAAATCGATATTTTTGGGTCCCAGAAGCGATCTGTACATGCCTACTCAGTGCTAGAATGTTTTCAAAATATAGGCTCAAAACATGCTCAAAATCGATATTTTAAGTTTCCAAAGTCGATATGTGCATGCATCATCTGTAACCGTTTATATCTCAAATTCAGGCCCAAAACACCCGAACATTCGATATTTTGGGGTCCCAGAAGCGAACTGTACATGCCTACTCCCTGTTAGAGTATTTTCAAAATACAGGCCCATAACATACTGAAAATCGATATTTTAGGTGCCCAAAAGTCGATATGTGCATGCATCTTCTGTAACCGTTTATATCCCAAATTCAACCTCAAAACACCCGAAAATTCGATATTTTTTTGTTCCCATAAGCGATCTGTACATGCCTACTCAGTGCTAGAATTTTTTCAAAATATAGGCTCAAAACATGCTAAAAATCGATATTTTAAGTGCCCAAAAGTCGAAATGTGCATGCATCCTCTGTACCCGTTTATATCTCAAATTCAGGCTCCAAACCCCCGAAAATTCGATATTTTGGGGTCCTAGAAGCGATCTGTACATGCCTACTCAGATGCAGGCCCAAAACATGCTGAAAATCGATATTTTAGGTGCCCAAAGTCAACATGTATATGCATCTTCTACACTCGTTTATATCTCAAATTCAACCTTAAAAACACCCGAAAATTCGATAATTTTGGGTCCCAGAAGCGATCTGTACATGTCTAGTCAGTGCTAGAATGTTTTCAAAATATATGCTCAAAACATGCTAAAAATCGATATTTTAAGTGTACAAAGTCGATATGTGCATGCATCTTCTGTACCCGTTTATATCTCAAATTCAGGCTAAAAACACCCGAAAATTCGGTATTTTTGGGTCCTAGAAGCGATCTGTACATCTCTACACCTAGTTAGAATGTTTTCAAGATACAGACCCAAAACATGCTCAAAATCGATATTTTAGGTGCCCAAAAGTCAATATGTGCATGTATCTTCTGTACCCGTTTATATCTCAAATTCAGGCTCCAAACACCTGAAAATTCGATATTTTAGGGTCCCAGCAGCGTTCTGTACTTGCCTACTCAGTCCTAGAGTATTTTCAAAATACAGGCCCAAAACATGCTGAAAATTGATATTTAAGGTGACCAAAGTCAATATGTGTATGCATCTTCTCCACCCGTTTATATCCCAAATTCAACCTCAAAACACCCGAAAATTCGATATTTTTGGGTCCCAGAAGCGATCTGTACATGCCTACTCAGTGCTAGAATGTTTTCTAAATATAGGCTCAAAACATGCTAAAAATCGATATTTTAGGTGCCCAAAGTCGATATCTTAAATTCAGGCCCAAAACACCCGAAAATTCGATATTTTGGGGTCCCAGAAGCGAACTGTACATGCCTACTCCGTGTTAGAGTATTTTCAAAATACCGGCCCAAAACATACTGAAAATCGATCTTTTAGGTGCCCAAAAGTCGATATGTGCATGCATCTTCTGTACCCGTTTATATCTCAAATTCAGGCTTCAAACACCCGAAAATTCGATATTTTGGGGTCCCAGAAGCGATCTGTACATGCCTACTCAGATGCAGGCCCAAAACATGCTGAAAATCGATATTTTAGGTGCCCAAATTCAACATGTGTATGAATCTTCTGTACCCGTTTATATCTCAAATTCAGGCTCAAAACACCCGAAAATTCGATATTTTTGGGTCCCAGAAGCGATCTGTACATCTCTACACCTAGTTAGAAAGTTTTCAAGATACAGACCCAAAACATGCTCAAAATCGATATTTTAGGTGACCAAAAGGCAATATGTGCATGCATCTTCTGTACCCGTTTATATCTCAAATTCAGGCTCAAAACACCCGAAAATTCGGTATTTTTGGGTCCTAGAAGCGATCTGTACATCTCTACACCTAGTTAGAAAGTTTTCAAGATACAGACCCAAAACATGCTCAAAATCGATATTTTAGGTGCCCAAAAGGCAATATGTGCATGCATCTTCTGTACCCGTTTATATCTCAAATTCAGGCTCAAAACACCCGAAAATTCGATATTTTGGGGTCCCAGAAGCGATCTGTACATGCCTACTCCGTGTTAGAGTATTTTCAATATACTGGCCCAAAACATACTGAAAATCGATCTTTTAGGTGACCAAAAGTCGATAGGTGCTAGCATCTTCTGTACCCGTTTATATCCCAAATTCAACCTCAAAACACCCGAAAATTCGATATTTTTGGGTCCCAGAAGCGATCTGTACATGCCTACTCAGTGCTAGATTTTTTTCAAAATATAGGCTCAAAACATGCTAAAAATCGATATCTTAAGTGTCCAAAGTCGATATGTGCATGCATCATCTGTACCCGTTTATATCTCAAATTCAGGCTCAAAACACCCGAAAATTCGATATTTTGGGGTCCTAGAAGTGATCTGTACTTGCCTACTCAGTGCTAGAATATTTTCAAAATATAGGCCCAAAACATGCTAAAAATCGATATTATAGGTGCCCAAAGTCGATATCTCAAATTCAGGCCCAAAACACCCGAAAATTCGATATGTTGGGGTCCCAGAAGCGAACTGTACATGCCTACTCCGTGTTAGAGTATTTTCGAAATACAGGCCCAAAACATACTGAAAATCGAACTTTTAGGTGCCCAAAAGTCGATATGTGCATGCATCTTCTGTACCAGTTTATATCCCAAATTCAACCTCAAAACACCCGAAAATTCGATAATTTTTGGTCCCAATAGCGATCTGTACATGTCTAGTCAGTGCTAGAGTGTTTTCAAAATATAGGCTCAAAACATGCTAAAAATCGATATTTTAAGTGTCCAAAGTCGATATGTGCATGCATCTTCTGTACCCGTTTATATCTCATATTCAGGCTCAAAACACCCGAAAATTCGATATTTTTGGGTCCCAGAAGCGATCTGTACATGCCTACTCCTAGTTAGAGTATTTTCAAAATACAGGCCCAAAACATGCTGAAAATCGATATTTTAGGTGCCCAAAGTCAATATGTGCATGCATATTCTGTACCCGTTTATATCTCAAATTCAGGCTCAAAAGCCCCGAAAATTCGGTATTTTTGGGTCCTAGAAGCGATCTGTACATCTCTACACCTAGGTAGAATGTTTTCAAGATACAGACCCAAAACATGCTCAAAATCGATATTTTAGGTGCCCAAAAGTCAATATGTGCATGCATCTTCTGCACCCGTTTATATCTCAAATTCTGGCTCAAAACACCCGAAAATTCGATATTTTGGGGTCCCAGAAGCGATCTGTACATGCTTATTCAGTGCTAGAATATTTTCAAAATATAGGCCCAAAATATGCTAAAAATCGATATTTTAGGTGCCCAAAGTCGATATCTCAAATTCAGGCCCAAAACACCCGAAAATTCGATATTTTGGGGTCCCAGAAGTGATCTGTACTTGCCTACTCCGTGTTAGAGTATTTTCAAAATACAGGCCCAAAACAAGCTGAAAAATGATCTTTTAGGTGCCCAAAAGTCGATATGTGCATGCATCTTCTGTAAACGTTTATATCCCAAATTCAAACTCAAAACACCCGAAAATTCGATATTTTTTTGGTCCCAGAAGCGATCTGTACATGCCTACTCAGTGCTAGAATTTTTTCAAAATATAGGCTCAAAACATGCTAAAAATCGATATTTTAAGTGTCCAAAGTCGATATGTGCATGCATCATCTGTACCCGTTTATATCTTAAATTCAGGCTCAAAACACCCAAAAATTCGATATTTTGGGGTCCCAGAAGTGATATGTACATGCCTACTTAGTGCTAGAATATTTTCAAAATATAGACCCAAAACATGCTAAAAATCGATATTTTAGGTGCCTAAAGTCGATATCTCAAATTCAGGCCCAAAACACCCGAAAATTCGATATTTTGGGGCCCAGAAGCGAACTGTACATGCCTACTCCGTGTTAGAGTATTTTCAAAACACAGGCCCAAAACATACTGAAAATCGATCTTTTAGGTGCCCAAAATTCGAAATGTGCATGCATCCTCTGTACCCGTTTATATCTCAAATTCAGGCTCCAAACCCCCGAAAATTCGATATTTTGGGGTCCTAGAAGCGATCTGTACATGCCTACTCAGATGCAGGCCCAAAACATGCTGGAAATCGATATTTTAGGTGCCCTAAGTCAACATGTATATGCATCTACTGCACTCGTTTATATCTCAAATTCAACCTTAAAAACACCCGAAAATTCGATAATTTTGGGTCCCAGAAGCGATCTGTACATGTCTAGTCAGTGCTAGAATGTTTTCAAAATATATGCTCAAAACATGCTAAAAATCGATATTTTAAGTGTACAAAGTCGATATGTGCATGCATCTTCTGTACCCGTTTATATCTCAAATTCAGGCTAAAAATACCCGAAAATTCGATATTTTTGGGTCCTAGAAGCGATCTGTACACCTCTACACCTAGTTAAAATGTTTTCTAGATACAGACCCAAAACATGCTCAAAATCGATATTTTAGGTGCCCAAAAGTCAATATGTGCATGTAACTTCTGTACCCGTTTATATCTTAAATTCAGGCTCCAAACACCTGAAAATTCGATATTTTAGGGTCCCAGCAGCGATCTGTACTTGCCTACTCAGTCCTAGAGTATTTTCAAAATACAGGCCCAAAACATGCTGAAAATCGATATTTTAGGTGACCGAAGTCAATATGTGTATGCATCTTCTGCACCCGTTTATATCCCAAATTCAACCTCAAAACACCCGAAAATTCGATATTTTTTGGTACCAAAAGCGATCTGTACATGCCTACTCAGTGCTAGAATGTTTTAAAAATATTGGCTCAAAACATGCTAAAAATCGATATTTTAAGTGTCCAAAGTCGATATGGGCATGCATCATCTGTACCCGTTTATATCTCAAATTCAGGCTCAAAACACCCGAAAATTCGTTATTTTGGGGTCCTAGAAGTAATCTGTACATGCCTACTTAGTGCTAGAATATTTTTTAAAATATAGACCCAAAACATGCTAAAAATCGATATTTTAGGTGCCCAAAGTCGATATCTCAAATCCAGGCCCAAAACACCCGAAAATTCAATATTTTGGGGTCCCAGAAGCTATCTGTACTTGCCTACTCCGTGTTAGAGTATTTTCAAAATACAGGCCCAAAACAAGTTGAAAATCGAACTTTTAGGTGCCCAAAAGTCGATATGTGCATGCATCTTCTGTACCCGTTTATATCCCAAATTCAACCTCAAAACACCCGAAAATTCGATAATTTTTGGTCCCAGAAGCGATCTGTACATGTCTAGTCAGTGCTAGAGTGTTTTCAAAATATAGGCTCAAAACATGCTAAAAATCGATATTTTAAGTGTCCAAAGTCGATATGTGCATGCATCTTCTGTACCCGTTTATATCTCATATTCAGGCTCAAAACACCCGAAAATTCGATATTTTTGGGTCCCAGAAGCGATCTGTACATGCCTACTCCTAGTTAGAGTATTTTCAAGATACAGACCCAAAACATGCTCAAAATCGATATTTTAGGTGCCCAAATGTCGATATGTGCATGTAACTTCTGTACCCGTTTATATCTCAAATTCAGGCTCAAAACACCCGAAAATTCGGTATTTTTGGGTCCTAGAAGCGATCTGTACATCCCTACTTCTAGTTAGAATGTTTTCAAGATACAGACCCAAAACATGCTCAAAATCGATATTTTAGGTGCCCAAAGTCGATATCTCAAATTCATGCCCAAAACACCCGAAAATTCGATATTTTGGGGTCCCAGAAGCGAACTGTACATGCCTACTCAGTGTTAGAGTATTTTCAAAATACAGGACCAAAACATACTGAAAATCGATCTTTTAGGTTCCCAAAAGTCGATATGTGCATGCATCTTCTGTACCCATTTATATCTCAAATTCAGGCTCCAAACACCCGAAAATTCGATATTTTGGGGTTCCAAAAGCGATCTGTACATGCTTACTCAGATGCAGGCGCAAAACATGCTGAAAATCGATATTTTAAGTGTCCAAATTCGATATGTGCATGCATCTTCTATACCCGTTTATATCTCAAATTAAGGCCCAAAACACCCGAAAATTCGATATTTTTGGGTCCCAGAAGCGAACTGTACATGCCTACTCCGTGTTAGAGTATTTTCAAAATACAGGCCCAAAACATACTGAAAATCGATCTTTTAGGTGCCTAAAAGTCGATATGTGCATGCATCTTCTGTACCCTTTTATATCTCAAATTCAGGTTCCAAAAACTCGAAAATTCGATATTTTGGAGTCCCAGAAGCGGTCTGTGCATGCCTACTAAGATGCAGGCAAAAAACATGATGAAAATCGATATTTTAGGTGCCCAAAGTCAACATGTGTATGCATCTTCTGCACTCGTTTATATCTCGAATTCAACATCAAAACTCCCGAAAATTCGATAATTTTGGGTCCCAGAAGCGATCTGTACATGTCTAGTCAGTGCTAGAATGTTTTCAAAATATAGGCCCAAAACATGCTGAAAATCGATATTTTAGTTGTCCAAAGTCGATATGTGCATGCATCTTCTGTACCCGTTTATATCTCAAATTCAGGCTCAAAACACCCGAAAATTCGGTATTTTTGGGTCCCAGAAGCGATCTGTACATCTCTACATCTAGTTAAAATGTTTTCAAGATACAGACCCAAAACATGCTCAAAATCGATATTTTAGGTGCCCAAAAGTCAATATGTGCATGTATCTTCTGTACCCGTTTATATCTCAAATTCAGGCTCCAAACACCTGAAAATTCGATATTTTAGGGTCCCAGCAGCGATCTGTACTTGCCTACTCAGTCCTAGAGTATTTTCAAAATACAGGCCCAAAACATGCTGAAAATCGATATTTTAGGTGACCAAAGTCAATATGTGTATGCATCTTCTGCACCCGTTTATATCCCAAATTCAACCTCAAAACACCCGAAAATTCGATATTTTTTGGTACCAAAAGCGATCTGTACATGCCTACTCAGTGCTAGAATGTTTTAAAAATATTGGCTCAAAACATGCTAAAAATCGATATTTTAAGTGTCCAAAGTCGATATGGGCATGCATCATCTGTACCCGTTTATATCTCAAATTCAGGCTCAAAACACCCGAAAATTCGTTATTTTGGGGTCCCAGAAGTAATCTGTAGATGCCTACTTAGTGCTAGAATATTTTCAAAATATAGACCCAAAACATGCTAAAAATCGATATTTTAGGTGCCCAAAGTCGATATCTCAAATCCAGGCCCAAAACACCCGAAAATTCAATATTTTGGGGTCCCAGAAGCTATCTGTACTTGCCTACTCCGTGTTAGAGTATTTTCAAAATACAGACCCAAAACAAGTTGAAAATCGATATTTTAGGTGACCAAAGTCAATATGTGCTTGCATCTTCTGTACCCGTTTATATCCCAAATTCAACCTCAAAACACCCGAAAATTCGATATTTTTGGGTCCCAGAAGCGATCTATACATGCCTACTCAGTGCTAGAATGTTTTCAAAATATAGGCTCAAAACATGCTAAAAATCGATATTTTAAGTGTCCAAAGTCGTTATGTGCAAGCATCTTCTGTACCCGTTTATATCTCAAATTCAAGCTCAAAACACCCGAAAATTCGGTATTTTTGGGTCCTAGAAGCGATCTGTACATGCCTACTCCTAGTTAGAGTATTTTCAAGATACAGACCCAAAACATGCTCAAAATCGATATTTTAGGTGCCCAAATGTCGATATGTGGATGCATCTTCTGTACCCGTTTAAATCTCAAATTCAGGCTCAAAACACCCGAAAATTCGGTATTTTTGGGTCCTAGAAGTGATCTGTACATCCCTACTTCTAGTTAGAATGTTTTCAAGATACAGACCCAAAACATGCTCAAAATCGATATTTTAGGTGCCCAAAGTCGATATCTCAAATTCAGGCCCAATACACCCGAAAATTCGATATTTTGGAGTCCCAGAAGCGAACTGTACATGCCTACTCCGTGTTAGAGTATTTTCAAAATACAGGACGAAAACATACTGAATATCGATCTTTTAGGTTCCCAAAAGTCGATATGTGCATGCATCTTCTGTACCCATTTATATCTCAAATTCAGGCTCCAAACACCCGAAAATACGATATTTTGGGCTTCCAGAAGCGATCTGTACATGCTTACTCAGATGCAGGCCCAAAACATGCTGAAAATCGATATTTTAAGTGTCCAAATTCGATATATGCATGCATCTTCTATACCCGTTTATATCTCAAATTAAGGCCCAAAACACCCGAAAATTCGATATTTTTGGGTCCCAGAAGCGAACTGTACATGCCTACTCCGTGTTAGAGTATTTTCAAAATACACGCCCAAAACATACTGAAAATCGATCTTTTAGGTTCCTAAAAGTCTATATGTGCATGCATCTTCTGTACCCTTTTATATCTCAAATTCAGGTACCAAAAACCCGAAAATTCGATATTTTGGAGTCCCAGAAGCGGTCTGTACATGCCTACTAAGATGCAGGCAAAAAACATGATGAAAATCGATATTTTAGGTGCCCAAAGTCAACATGTGTATGCATCTTCTGCACTCGTTTATATCTCGAATTCAACCTCAAAACACCCGAAAATTCGATAATTTTGGGTCCCAGAAGCTATCTGTACATGTCTAGTCAGTGCTAGAATGTTTTCAAAATATAGGCTCAAAACATGCTAAAAATCGATATTTTAAGTGTCCAAAGTCGATATGTGCAAGCATCTTCTGTACCCGTTTATATCTCAATTTCAGGCTCAAAACACCCGAAAATTCTGTATTTTTAGGTCCTAAAAGCGATCTGTACATTCCTACTCCTAGTTAGAATGTTTTCAAGATACAGACCCAAAACATGCTCAAAATCGATAATTTAGGTGCCCAAAAGTCGATATGTGCATGCATCTTCTGTACCCGTTTATATCCCAAATTCAACCTCAAAACGCCCGAAAATTCGATATTTTTGGGTCCCAGAAGCGATCTGTACATGCCTACTCAGTGCTAGAATTTTTTCAAAATATAGGCTCAAAACATGCTAAAAATCGATATTTTAAGTTTCCAAAGTCGATATATGCATGCCTCATCTGTACCTGTTTATATCTCAAATTCAGGCTCAAAACATCCGAAAATTCGATATTTTGGGGTTCCAGAAGTGATCTGTACATGCCTACTTAGTGCTAGAATATTTTCAAAATATAGGCCCAAAACATGCTAAAAATCGATATTTTAGGTGCCCAAAGTCGATATCTCAAATTCAGGCCCAAAACACCCGAAAATTCGATATTTTGGGGTCCCAGAATTGAACTGTACATGCCTACTCCGTGTTAGAGTATTTTCAAAATAAAGGACCAAAACATACTGAAAATCGATCTTTTAGGTGCCCAAAAGTCGATAAGTGCATGCATCTTCTGTACCCGTTTATATCTCAAATTCAGGCTCAAAACACCCGAAAATTCGGTATTTTTGGGTCCTAAAAACGATCTGTACATCCCTACACCTAGTTAGAATGTTTTCAAGATACAGACCCAAAACATGCTAAAAATCGATATTTTAAGTGCCCAAAGTCGATATCTGAAATTCAGGCCCAAAACACCCGAAAATTCGATATTTTGGGGTCCCAGAATCGAACTGTACATGCCTACTCCGTGTTAGAGTATTTTCAAAATAAAGGACCAAAACATACTGAAAATTGATCTTTTAGGTGCCCAAAAGTCGATAAGTGCATGCATCTTCTGCACTCGTTTATATCTCAAATTCAACCTCAAAACACCCGAAAATTCGATCATTTTGGGTCCCAGATGCGATCTGTACATGTCTAGTCAGTGCTAGAATGTTTTCAAAATATAGGCCCAAAACATGCTGAAAATCGATATTTTAGGTGTCCAAAGTTGATATGTGCATTCATCTTCTGTACCCGTTTATATCTCAAATTCAGGCTCAAAACACCCGAAAATTCGGTATTTTTGGGTCCTAGAAGCGATCTGTACATCCCTACTTCTAGTTAGAATGTTTTCAAGATACAGACCCAAAACATGCTCAAAATCGATATTTTAGGTGCCCAAAAGTCGATATGTGCATGCATCTTCTGTACCCGTTTATATCTCAAATTCAGGTTCCAAAAACCCGAAAATTCGATATTTTGGGGTCCCTGAAGCGATCTGTACATGCCTACTCAGATGCAGGCCCAAAACAGGATGAAAATCGATATTTTTAAGCCCAAAGTCAACATGTGTATGCATCTTCTGCACTCGTTTATATCACAAATTCAACCTCAAAACACCCGAAAATTCGATAATTTTGCGTCACAAAAGCGATCTGTACATGTCTAGTCAGTGCTAGAATGTTTTCAAAATATAGGCCCAAAACATGCTGAAAATCGATATTTTAGGTGTCCAACGTCGATATGTGCATGCATCTTCTGTACCCGTTTATATCTCAAATTCAGGCTCAAAACACAAGAAAATTTGGTATTTTTGGGTCCTAGAAGCGATCTGTACATCCCTACTCCTAGTTAGAATGTTTTCAAGATACAGGCCCAAAACATGCTCAAAATCGATATTTTAGGTGCCCAAAAGTCGATATATGCATGCATCTTCTGTACCCGTTTATATCTCAAATTCAGGCTCAAAACACCCGAAAATTCGATATTTTGGGGTACCAGAAGCGATCTGTACATGCCAACTCAGTGCTAGAATATTTTCAAAATATAGGCCCAAAACATGCTAAAAATCGATATTTTAGGTGCCCAAAGTCGATATCTCAAATTCAGGCCCAAAACACCCAAAAATTAGATATTTTGGGGTCCCAGAAGCGATCTGTACATGCCTACTCCGTGTTAGAGTATTTTCAATATACAGGCCCAAAACATACTGAAAGTCGATCTTTTAGGTGCCCAAAAGTCGATATGTGGATGCATCTTCTGTACCCGTTTATATCTCAAATTCAGGCTCAAAACACCCGAAAATTCGATATTTTGGGGTCCCAGAAGCGATCTGTAATTGCCTACTCTGTTTTAGAGTATTTTCAAAATACAGGCCCAAAACAAGCTAAAAAATCGATATTTAAGGTGACCAAAGTCAATATGTGTATGCATCTTCTGCACCCGTTTATATCCCAAATTCAATCTCAAAACACCCGAAAATTCGATATTTTTTGGTACCAAAAGCGATCTGTACATGCCTACTCAGTGCTAGAATGTTTTAAAAATATTGGCTCAAAACATGCTAAAAATCGATATTTTAAGTGTCCAAAGTCGATATGGGCATGCATCATCTGTACCCGTTTATATCTCAAATTCAGTCTCAAAACACCCGAAAATTCGATATTTTGTGGTCCCAGAAGTGATCTGTACATGCCTACTTAGTGCTAGAATATTTTCAAAATATAGACCCAAAACATGCTAAAAATCGATATTTTAGGTGCCCAAAGTCGATATCTCAAATTCAGGCCCAGAACACCAGAAAATTCAATATTTTGGGGTCCCAGAAGCTATGTTTACTTGCCTACTCCGTGTTAGAGTATTTTCAAAATACAGGCCCAAAACAAGCTGAAAATCGATATTTTAGGTGACCAAATCAATATGTGCATGCATCTTCTGTACCCGTTTATATCCCAAATTCAACCTCAAAACACCCGAAAATTCGATATTTTTTGGTACCAGAAGCGATCTGTACATGCCTACTCATTGCTAGAATTTTTTCAAGATATAGGCTCAAAACATGCTAAAAATCGATATTTTAAGTGTCCAAAGTCGGTATGTGCAAGCATCTTCTGTACCCGTTTATATCTCAATTTCATGCTCAAAAAACCCGAAAATTCGATATTTTTGGGTCCCAGATGCGATCTGTACATGCCTACTCCTAGTTAGAGTATTTTCAAAATACAGGCCCAAAACATGCTGAAAATCGATATTTTAGGTGCCCAAAGTCAATATGTGTATGCATCTTCTGTACCCGTTTATATCTCAAATTCAGGCTCAAAACACCCGAAAATTCTGTATTTTTAGGTCCTAAAAGCGATCTGTACATTCCTACTCCTAGTTAGAATGTTTTCAAGATACAGACCCAAAACATGCTCAAAATCGATAATTTAGGTGCCCAAAAGTCGATATGTGCATGCATCTTCTGTACCCGTTTATATCCCAAATTCAACCTCAAAACGCCCGAAAATTTGATATTTTTGGGTCCCAGAAGCGATCTGTACATGCCTACTCAGTGCTAGAATTTTTTCAAAATATAGGCTCAAAACATGCTAAAAATCGATATTTTAAGTTTCCAAAGTCGATATATGCATGCCTCATCTGTACCTGTTTATATCTCAAATTCAGGCTCAAAACATCCGAAAATTCGATATTTTGGGGTTCCACAAGTGATCTGTACATGCCTACTTAGTGCTAGAATATTTTCAAAATATAGGCCCAAAACATGCTAAAAATCGATATTTTAGGTGCCCAAAGTCGATATCTCAAATTCAGGCCCAAAACACCCGAAAATTCGATATTTTGGGGTCCCAGAATTGAACTGTACATGCCTACTCCGTGTTAGAGTATTTTCAAAATAAAGGACCAAAACATACTGAAAATCGATCTTTTAGGTGCCCAAAAGTCGATAAGTGCATGCATCTTCTGTACCCGTTTATATCCCAAATTCAACCTCAAAACACCCGAAAATTCGGTATTTTTGGGTCCTAGAAACGATCTGTACATCCCTACACCTAGTTAGAATGTTTTCAAGATACAGACCCAAAACATGCTCAAAATCGATATTTTAGGTGCCCAAAAGTCAATATGTGAATGCATCTTCTGTACCCGTTTATATCTCAAATTCAGGCTCAAAACACCCGAAAATTCGATATTTTGCGGTTCCAGAAGTGATCTGTACATGCCTACTTAGTGCTAGAATATTTTCAAAATATAGGACCAAAACATGCTAAAAATCGATATTTTAGGTGCCCAAAGTCGATATCTGAAATTCAGGCCCAAAACACCCGAAAATTCGATATTTTGGGGTCCCAGAATCGAACTGTACATGCCTACTCCGTGTTAGAGTATTTTCAAAATAAAGGACCAAAACATACTGAAAATCGATCTTTTAGGTGCCCAAAAGTCGATAAGTGCATGCATCTTCTGCACTCGTTTATATCTCAAATTCAACCTCAAAACACCCGAAAATTCGATCATTTTGGGTCCCAGATGCGATCTGTACATGTCTAGTCAGTGCTAGAATGTTTTCAAAATATAGGCCCAAAACATGCTGAAAATCGATATTTTAGGTGTCCAAAGTTGATATGTGCATTCATCTTCTGTACCCGTTTATATCTCAAATTCAGGCTCAAAACACCCGAAAATTCGGTATTTTTGGGTCCTAGAAGCGATCTGTACATCCCTACTTCTAGTTAGAATGTTTTCAAGATACAGACCCAAAACATGCTCAAAATCGATATTTTAGGTGCCCAAAAGTCGATATGTGCATGCATCTTCTGTACCCGTTTATATCTCAAATTCAGGTTCCAAAAACCCGAAAATTCGATATTTTAGGGTCCCTGAAGCGATCTGTACATGCCTACTCAGATGCAGGCCCAAAACAGGATGAAAATCGATATTTTTAAGCCCAAAGTCAACATGTGTATGCATCTTCTGCACTCGTTTATATCACAAATTCAACCTCAAAACACCCGAAAATTCGATAATTTTGCGTCACAAAAGCGATCTGTACATGTTTAGTCAGTGCTAGAATGTTTTCAAAATATAGGCCCAAAACATGCTGAAAATCGATATTTTAGGTGTCCAACGTCGATATGTGCATGCATCTTCTGTACCCGTTTATATCTCAAATTCAAGCTCAAAACACAAGAAAATTTGGTATTTTTGGGTCCTAGAAGCGATCTGTACATCCCTACTCCTAGTTAGAATGTTTTCAAGATACAGGCCCAAAACATGCTCAAAATCGATATTTTAGGTGCCCAAAAGTCGATATATGCATGCATCTTCTGTACCCGTTTATATCTCAAATTCAGGCTCAAAACACCCGAAAATTCGATATTTTGGGGTACCAGAAGCGATCTGTACATGCCAACTCAGTGCTAGAATATTTTCAAAATATAGGCCCAAAACATGCTAAAAATCGATATTTTAGGTGCCCAAAGTCGATATCTCAAATTCAGGCCCAAAACACCCAAAAATTAGATATTTTGTGGTCCCAGAAGCGATCTGTACATGCCTACTCCGTGTTAGAGTATTTTCAATATACAGGCCCAAAACATACTGAAAGTCGATCTTTTAGGTGCCCAAAAGTCGATATGTGGATGCATCTTCTGTACCCGTTTATATCTCAAATTCAGGCTCAAAACACCCGAAAATTCGATATTTTGGGGTCCCAGAAGCGATCTGTAATTGCCTACTCTGTTTTAGAGTATTTTCAAAATACAGGCCCAAAACAAGCTAAAAAATCGATATTTAAGGTGACCAAAGTCAATATGTGTATGCATCTTCTGCACCCGTTTATATCCCAAATTCAATCTCAAAACACCCGAAAATTCGATATTTTTTGGTACCAAAAGCGATCTGTACATGCCTACTCAGTGCTAGAATGTTTTAAAAATATTGGCTCAAAACATGCTAAAAATCGATATTTTAAGTGTCCAAAGTCGATATGGGCATGCATCATCTGTACCCGTTTATATCTCAAATTCAGTCTCAAAACACCCGAAAATTCGATATTTTGTGGTCCCAGAAGTGATCTGTACATGCCTACTTAGTGCTAGAATATTTTCAAAATATAGACCCAAAACATGCTAAAAATCGATATTTTAGGTGCCCAAAGTCGATATCTCAAATTCTGGCCCAGAACACCAGAAAATTCAATATTTTGGGGTCCCAGAAGCTATGTTTACTTGCCTACTCCGTGTTAGAGTATTTTCAAAATACAGGCCCAAAACAAGCTGAAAATCGATATTTTAGGTGACCAAATCAATATGTGCATGCATCTTCTGTACCCGTTTATATCCCAAATTCAACCTCAAAACACCCGAAAATTCGATATTTTTTGGTACCAGAAGCGATCTGTACATGCCTACTCATTGCTAGAATTTTTTCAAGATATAGGCTCAAAACATGCTAAAAATCGATATTTTAAGTGTCCAAAGTCGGTATGTGCAAGCATCTTCTGTACCCGTTTATATCTCAATTTCAGGCTCAAAACACCCGAAAATTCGATATTTTTGGGTCCCAGATGCGATCTGTACATGCCTACTCCTAGTTAGAGTATTTTCAAAATACAGGCCCAAAACATGCTGAAAATCGATATTTTAGGTGCCCAAAGTCAATATGTGTATGCATCTTCTGTACCCGTTTATATCTCAAATTCAGGCTCAAAACACCCGAAAATTCTGTATTTTTAGGTCCTAAAAGCGATCTGTACATTCCTACTCCTAGTTAGAATGTTTTCAAGATACAGACCCAAAACATGCTCAAAATCGATAATTTAGGTGCCCAAAAGTCGATATGTGCATGCATCTTCTGTACCCGTTTATATCCCAAATTCAACCTCAAAACGCCCGAAAATTTGATATTTTTGGGTCCCAGAAGCGATCTGTACATGCCTACTCAGTGCTAGAATTTTTTCAAAATATAGGCTCAAAACATGCTAAAAATCGATATTTTAAGTTTCCAAAGTCGATATATGCATGCCTCATCTGTACCTGTTTATATCTCAAATTCAGGCTCAAAACATCCGAAAATTCGATATTTTGGGGTTCCACAAGTGATCTGTACATGCCTACTTAGTGCTAGAATATTTTCAAAATATAGGCCCAAAACATGCTAAAAATCGATATTTTAGGTGCCCAAAGTCGATATCTCAAATTCAGGCCCAAAACACCCGAAAATTCGATATTTTGGGGTCCCAGAATTGAACTGTACATGCCTACTCCGTGTTAGAGTATTTTCAAAATAAAGGACCAAAACATACTGAAAATCGATCTTTTAGGTGCCCAAAAGTCGATAAGTGCATGGATCTTCTGTACCCGTTTATATCCCAAATTCAACCTCAAAACACCCGAAAATTCGGTGTTTTTGGGTCCTAGAAACGATCTGTACATCCCTACACCTAGTTAGAATGTTTTCAAGATACAGACCCAAAACATGCTCAAAATCGATATTTTTGGTGCCCAAAAGTCAATATGTGAATGCATCTTCTGTACCCGTTTATATCTCAAATTCAGGCTCAAAACACCCGAAAATTCGATATTTTGCGGTTCCAGAAGTGATCTGTACATGCCTACTTAGTGCTAGAATATTTTCAAAATATAGGACCAAAACATGCTAAAAATCGATATTTTAGGTGCCCAAAGTCGATATCTGAAATTCAGGCCCAAAACACCCGAAAATTCGATATTTTGGGGTCCCAGAATCGAACTGTACATGCCTACTCCGTGTTAGAGTATTTTCAAAATAAAGGACCAAAACATACTGAAAATCGATCTTTTAGGTGCCCAAAAGTCGATAAGTGCATGCATCTTCTGCACTCGTTTATATCTCAAATTCAACCTCAAAACACCCGAAAATTCGATCATTTTGGGTCCCAGATGCGATCTGTACATGTCTAGTCAGTGCTAGAATGTTTTCAAAATATAGGCCCAAAACATGCTGAAAATCGATATTTTAGGTGTCCAAAGTTGATATGTGCATTCATCTTCTGTACCCGTTTATATCTCAATTTCAGGCTCAAAACACCCGAAAATTCGGTATTTTTGGGTCCTAGAAGCGATCTGTACATCCCTAATCCTAGTTAGAATTTTTTCAAGATACAGGCCCAAAACATGCTCAAAATCGATATTTTAGGTTCCCAAAAGTCGATATATGCATGCATCTTCTGTACCCGTTTATATCTCAAATTCAGGCTCAAAACACCCGAAATTTCGATATTTTGGGGTCCCAGAAGCGATCTGTACATGCCTACTCAGTGCTAGAATATTTTCAAAATATAGGCCCAAAACATGCTAAAAATCGATATTTTAGGTGTCCAAAGTTGATATGTGCATTCATCTTCTGTACCCGTTTATATCTCAAATTCAGGCTCAAAACACCCGAAAATTCGGTATTTTTGGGTCCTAGAAGCGATCTGTACATCCCTACTTCTAGTTAGAATGTTTTCAAGATACAGACCCAAAACATGCTCAAAATCGATATTTTAGGTGCCCAAAAGTCGATATGTGCATGCATCTTCTGTACCCGTTTATATCTCAAATTCAGGTTCCAAAAACCCGAAAATTCGATATTTTGGGGTCCCTGAAGCGATCTGTACATGCCTACTCAGATGCAGGCCCAAAACAGGATGAAAATCGATATTTTTAAGCCCAAAGTCAACATGTGTATGCATCTTCTGCACTCGTTTATATCACAAATTCAACCTCAAAACACCCGAAAATTCGATAATTTTGCGTCACAAAAGCGATCTGTACATGTCTAGTCAGTGCTAGAATGTTTTCAAAATATAGGCCCAAAACATGCTGAAAATCGATATTTTAGGTGTCCAACGTCGATATGTGCATGCATCTTCTGTACCCGTTTATATCTCAAATTCAGGCTCAAAACACAAGAAAATTTGGTATTTTTGGGTCCTAGAAGCGATCTGTACATCCCTACTCCTAGTTAGAATGTTTTCAAGATACAGGCCCAAAACATGCTCAAAATCGATATTTTAGGTGCCCAAAAGTCGATATATGCATGCATCTTCTGTACCCGTTTATATCTCAAATTCAGGCTCAAAACACCCGAAAATTCGATATTTTGGGGTACCAGAAGCGATCTGTACATGCCAACTCAGTGCTAGAATATTTTCAAAATATAGGCCCAAAACATGCTAAAAATCGATATTTTAGGTGCCCAAAGTCGATATCTCAAATTCAGGCCCAAAACACCCAAAAATTAGATATTTTGGGGTCCCAGAAGCGATCTGTACATGCCTACTCCGTGTTAGAGTATTTTCAATATACAGGCCCAAAACATACTGAAAGTCGATCTTTTAGGTGCCCAAAAGTCGATATGTGGATGCATCTTCTGTACCCGTTTATATCTCAAATTCAGGCTCAAAACACCCGAAAATTCGATATTTTGGGGTCCCAGAAGCGATCTGTAATTGCCTACTCTGTTTTAGAGTATTTTCAAAATACAGGCCCAAAACAAGCTAAAAAATCGATATTTAAGGTGACCAAAGTCAATATGTGTATGCATCTTCTGCACCCGTTTATATCCCAAATTCAATCTCAAAACACCCGAAAATTCGATATTTTTTGGTACCAAAAGCGATCTGTACATGCCTACTCAGTGCTAGAATGTTTTAAAAATATTGGCTCAAAACATGCTAAAAATCGATATTTTAAGTGTCCAAAGTCGATATGGGCATGCATCATCTGTACCCGTTTATATCTCAAATTCAGTCTCAAAACACCCGAAAATTCGATATTTTGTGGTCCCAGAAGTGATCTGTACATGCCTACTTAGTGCTAGAATATTTTCAAAATATAGACCCAAAACATGCTAAAAATCGATATTTTAGGTGCCCAAAGTCGATATCTCAAATTCAGGCCCAGAACACCAGAAAATTCAATATTTTGGGGTCCCAGAAGCTATGTTTACTTGCCTACTCCGTGTTAGAGTATTTTCAAAATACAGGCCCAAAACAAGCTGAAAATCGATATTTTAGGTGACCAAATCAATATGTGCATGCATCTTCTGTACCCGTTTATATCCCAAATTCAACCTCAAAACACCCGAAAATTCGATATTTTTTGGTACCAGAAGCGATCTGTACATGCCTACTCATTGCTAGAATTTTTTCAAGATATAGGCTCAAAACATGCTAAAAATCGATATTTTAAGTGTCCAAAGTCGGTATGTGCAAGCATCTTCTGTACCCGTTTATATCTCAATTTCAGGCTCAAAACACCCGAAAATTCGATATTTTTGGGTCCCAGATGCGATCTGTACATGCCTACTCCTAGTTAGAGTATTTTCAAAATACAGGCCCAAAACATGCTGAAAATCGATATTTTAGGTGCCCAAAGTCAATATGTGTATGCATCTTCTGTACCCGTTTATATCTCAAATTCAGGCTCAAAACACCCGAAAATTCTGTATTTTTAGGTCCTAAAAGCGATCTGTACATTCCTACTCCTAGTTAGAATGTTTTCAAGATACAGACCCAAAACATGCTCAAAATCGATAATTTAGGTGCCCAAAAGTCGATATGTGCATGCATCTTCTGTACCCGTTTATATCCCAAATTCAACCTCAAAACGCCCGAAAATTTGATATTTTTGGGTCCCAGAAGCGATCTGTACATGCCTACTCAGTGCTAGAATTTTTTCAAAATATAGGCTCAAAACATGCTAAAAATCGATATTTTAAGTTTCCAAAGTCGATATATGCATGCCTCATCTGTACCTGTTTATATCTCAAATTCAGGCTCAAAACATCCGAAAATTCGATATTTTGGGGTTCCACAAGTGATCTGTACATGCCTACTTAGTGCTAGAATATTTTCAAAATATAGGCCCAAAACATGCTAAAAATCGATATTTTAGGTGCCCAAAGTCGATATCTCAAATTCAGGCCCAAAACACCCGAAAATTCGATATTTTGGGGTCCCAGAATTGAACTGTACATGCCTACTCCGTGTTAGAGTATTTTCAAAATAAAGGACCAAAACATACTGAAAATCGATCTTTTAGGTGCCCAAAAGTCGATAAGTGCATGCATCTTCTGTACCCGTTTATATCCCAAATTCAACCTCAAAACACCCGAAAATTCGGTATTTTTGGGTCCTAGAAACGATCTGTACATCCCTACACCTAGTTAGAATGTTTTCAAGATACAGACCCAAAACATGCTCAAAATCGATATTTTAGGTGCCCAAAAGTCAATATGTGAATGCATCTTCTGTACCCGTTTATATCTCAAATTCAGGCTCAAAACACCCGAAAATTCGATATTTTGCGGTTCCAGAAGTGATCTGTACATGCCTACTTAGTGCTAGAATATTTTCAAAATATAGGACCAAAACATGCTAAAAATCGATATTTTAGGTGCCCAAAGTCGATATCTGAAATTCAGGCCCAAAACACCCGAAAATTCGATATTTTGGGGTCCCAGAATCGAACTGTACATGCCTACTCCGTGTTAGAGTATTTTCAAAATAAAGGACCAAAACATACTGAAAATCGATCTTTTAGGTGCCCAAAAGTCGATAAGTGCATGCATCTTCTGCACTCGTTTATATCTCAAATTCAACCTCAAAACACCCGAAAATTCGATCATTTTGGGTCCCAGATGCGATCTGTACATGTCTAGTCAGTGCTAGAATGTTTTCAAAATATAGGCCCAAAACATGCTGAAAATCGATATTTTAGGTGTCCAAAGTTGATATGTGCATTCATCTTCTGTACCCGTTTATATCTCAATTTCAGGCTCAAAACACCCGAAAATTCGGTATTTTTGGGTCCTAGAAGCGATCTGTACATCCCTAATCCTAGTTAGAATTTTTTCAAGATACAGGCCCAAAACATGCTCAAAATCGATATTTTAGGTTCCCAAAAGTCGATATATGCATGCATCTTCTGTACCCGTTTATATCTCAAATTCAGGCTCAAAACACCCGAAATTTCGATATTTTGGGGTCCCAGAAGCGATCTGTACATGCCTACTCAGTGCTAGAATATTTTCAAAATATAGGCCCAAAACATGCTAAAAATCGATATTTTAGGTGCCCAAAGTCGATATCTCAGATTCATGCCCAAAACACCCAAAAATTCGATATTTTGGGGTCCCAGAAGCGATCTGTACATGCCTACTCCCTGTTAGAGTATTTTCAATATATAGGCCCAAAACATACTGAAAGTCGATATTTTAGGTGCCCAAAAGTCGATATGTGGATGCATCTTCCGTACCCGTTTATATCTCAAATTCAGTCTCAAAACACCCGAAAATTCGATATTTATGGGTCCCAGAAGCGATCTGTAATTGCCTACTCCGTTTTAGAGTATTTTCAAAATACAGACCCAAAACAAGCTAAAAAATCGATATTTAAGGTGACCAAAGTCAATATGTGTATGCATCTTCTGCACCCGTTTATATCCCAAATTCAACCTCAAAACACCCGAAAATTCGATATTTTTTGGTACCAAAAGCGATCTGTACATGCCTAATCAGTGCTAGAATGTTTTAAAAATATTGGCTCAAAACATGTTAAAATAGTGCATTTGTCGCGGCTTCTAGCCGCTTAAATTGTATTTATTGGTTGTGAAACCAGCACAGCTGATTTGCTATAGAATAGGCCCCTTCACAAGCCCAGGCCCCGTATAGGCATAATCTGGGTTGGAAGGGTCAATTCCGTGACGTTCATCAGAAGTAAATAAAATTCAAATCTGGCGCTGTACTGATAGTGGAGCCACCTGGTGGTGGCGCGGTGAGGTATTAAGCCCCTCCTCCGCTGAATACCGCTCGCCCACTCCAATGAGAAAGAAGTGAGTGCCTGCCGCATCGGGAGGTGGGTGGGACAGTAGAAGCTGTGCTGGTTTCACAACCAATAAATACAATTTAAGCGGCTAGAAGCCGCGACAAATGCACTATTATTGGTATAGTGAAACCAGCACAGCTGATTTGCTATGCATGCGATGCGGTAGGTGGGAGGTGAGGTGGAGGCAATCACGTGCTAGTTAAGAGTGGTTGAGAGCGGAGGGCAGGAAAGGTAACCGAGCCCGGTGAGGCAGAAGCTAACGCCCCTCCCGACACTGGTTAGGTGAGTAGCCGTGGTGGGGCAGAAGTAGCTTATACCATATAACCGTAGACCATTCTGTTATAGACCAGAATTGTTACACATAAAGTCTTTATAGGCAGACTCGAGGGTTCGGGTCTAGGAGAGGAGGGGGGAGGTGCCCATGGCAAACCCCCACCCCCTTCCCCCCCCCCTTTATTCAAGTCTTCTGAGTTAGGGCTATGGCCCTCGCTCAGGTAATGTGATCCCGAGGGGATGAAGGAGGACACTAGGATCCAGATATCCTGTTTAATAATATCTCCTGTCACTCATCGTAGTAAAGTAATTGCTTGGAAAATGAATACACAAGAATTCCGTAACAATGTAATTTATTTTTGTCTCCCTCACCATATGTACACGTAAAGAATGGGGATGAGCATGAAGTTGTACAAGATGTGGATGAGGTATGGGATGATGTGACGGGACTTAAATCACCCGACCTTTTCTCTTCGGGCGGCCCCTCCCCCCCATGTGTCTCCCGCGGGGACCCTGGGGAATAGAAGGTGGAGTACCCATAGCCACACAGGGGGTAGGGGAGAGCGAGTGGAACAGGTACCTCGTCCTGAAGTAGGAAGTGGACGCCCAGCCCCCCAAATCCCTGACCCTCTCCACCGAGTGAGTCCTGAGGAAGGCGTGGGAGGTGGCCACGCCCCTAACGCTGTGAGCCCTCGGGGCGTGTCCGGGATCCCCGTTCTCTATCACTCGGCAGAGAAGGCGAGCGATTGACCTAGGGAAGAGAGGGTTACCGGACCTAGAGTTGTAGAAGAGGTGGTCCGGAGAAGCCCCTCTCGTCGCCTCCACGTATGCTACAAAGGCGTGGACTGGGCAGAGGGGGTGGAAATTTCCATCCCTCAGGAACGAGGGTACTGCGAGAGGGCCAATTCTGTCGTCAGCCTGCTCGTTCTTAGCTAGAAAAGCAGGAGAGGGGGAAATGGTTAAGGAAGTAAGGTTAGGGGTTACTGAAGAAAAGGCTGTGTGACGGGTCAGGGCTGCCAACTGAGAAGCCCTGTAACCTGTAGCTAAGGCGAGCAGGAAGAGAGCTTTCTGGAGGAGGTGACAAACCTCCAGAGGGACCCCCTCGAAGGTCAGGTAGGAAAGGACGCGATGAAGGGACCAGGAGGGTGTCTGGGCCCGGTGAGGTGCGGTCCCCGCCCGAATCCCCATCCTCAGGAGAGAGAGAGGCCTCTCCGAAACCTTAATGTTAAAACCCAGGAGGAGGGGATCAGACAGGGCTGCGTGATGCGCAAGCACCGTCGCCGGGGCCCTGTAGGTGGAATCGGCGAGCCACGTGAGGAATTCCAGGACTGTGTCCTCCGAGATGACCCTGGAGGGGTGTCTTCGCAAGAAGTCCTGGAATCTTTTCCAGCACGATTCGTATTGTCGCACCGACGACTGACGATGAGCCCTCAACATCTTGTCCACTGTCTCCTTAGTGAACCTTTTGCTGAGGACTCCCCGTAGAAACTCCAAGCGTGTAGTTTCAGTGACGCTTGGAGTGGTGCAGACAGGGTGCTGGAGAGGCACGCCGATCCCAACTGAAGGGGATGAGGGCACCATCGGGACAACTCTCCGAACCACGGCTGTGCTGGCCAGAGGGGGGCTATGAGGAGAACCCTCCCCCTGAACGTGCGCAGCTTGAGGATCGCCTTCAGGAGGACTGAAGTGGCTGGGGGTGGGAAGAGGTAGAGATGACCCCACCTGTTCCAGTCCTCCGTGAAGGCGTCCGGGCCTCCCGCCTCTGTTCTGGATGAGAATGTCAGGAACAGAGGGAGTAGGGCCGTGGATGGGGAGGCGAATAGGTCCACCTCCGGTGTCCCGTAGCGAAGGCAGAGAGACTCGAACACAAGGGGACGCAGTTGCCACTCGACTGACGTCCCCCTGAACCTGGATAGGGCGTCCGCCCAATCGTTCTCCCGCCCTGGCACGTAGCGGGCCGAGAGGTGAATGTCCCTCTTGGCCGCTATTGCGAAAATCTGTTCTGACAGGGACAGGAGAATTTCCGACCGTGCGGTGCCCTGTTTCTGTAGGCACTGCACGGCCGCAACGTTGTCCATATCGAAGCGGACGCCTATCCTGGCAAACTGAGGGTGTCTGTTGAGCCATTCCTTCGCTACCATCAACTCCCGGGCGTTGATGTGCAGTAGCCTTTCCCCTTCCTTCCATCCCCCGCACCGTTGATGTCCCAGGCAAGACTGGTATCCCCAGCCTACGTCCGATGCGTCTGTCGCCACCGTGATCCCCGGGGGAGGGAACACCCAGGGGACCCGCTGACGCAGGGCACCGGGACGTAGCCAGGGGCGAAGGAGGCGGTGGAGAGAGGGGGACACTTGCCTGGGAAGGTCCCTGTGTGCGGGGGACAGGTGGAGGTTTACCTCCCGCGTCAGCCTCCTGTGTTTCAATCGTCCCAGGGGCATTGCAGGGGCCGCGAAATTTAGGGACCCGAGCAATGATTCCCACTGGCGGCGAGAGAATGTACGGGAAAAATGCGCCTGGCGGACGTGGCGGAGGGTCCGGCGGGCGTTGTCTGGAGCGAGAGAGAGGGTGGCCGAAAGAGAGTCCCACTCTATTCCTAGCCAACACAGCTTGCGAGTGGGGGTGAGTGAGGACTTGGGGATGTTCAACAGGAACCCCATTTCCTCTAGCACTCCCCTCGCTACCCGGACGTTGTTTGCTACCTGCTCCTTGGAAGGGGCGTGAAGCAACCAATCGTCCAGGTACATGAGGGTGGGAACACCCGCCTCTGCCAGACGGGATGCCACCACCCTCACGAGTTTTGTGAAGACTCGCGGAGCTAGAGAAAGACCGAAAGGGAGCCTGGTAAACTGGAACGTCTCGGTCCCCACCTGGAAGGCCAAAAAACGGCGAAACCTGGGGTGGATCGGGACGTGCCAGTACGCATCCTTGAGATCCAGGGATGCTAACCAGTCTCCCTTCCTCAGAACTGTGCGGACCTGAGCAACCGAAACCATCCTGAAATGTAAAGTTTTCACGAATTTGTTTAGCTTGCTCAGGTCCATCACCAATCTCGTTTTTCCCTGGTCCTTTTTGGGGACCGTGAATAAACGAGAAAGAAAGACCCTTCCCGTCGCCCGCTCCACTACCCCTTTTTCCCGCATTTCTAACACATGCGGGACGACCGAAAGTGACACTTTGGTTGAGGCAGGAGGTAGACGTAGTGGCTGTAACGGGAAGAGACAGGTGTCAGTGAGAGTACCGTTAATCCTAATCCCCCGGGGCTCGAGGGACCCGGGGTGGTTGGGGGGTAAATGACAGGAGAGGCAGAGATTTTGACCGCAAGGGAAAATCTGATTTTGACCTAACGGTAACCCAAGGACGGGATTAGGCATAATTCATATGTCAGAATAGGAAAGATGACAGTTACTCACCGGAACAGTAATCCAGGGCCATGACAGGCCCTGGCGAATTATCCTTGCTGCCCAGCCGTGGGTGGGCCAGGCTGCTGACCACCCTGTGAGGCAGCCCAGAGTGGGACCCTCAAGTGGAGCGGTCCTTCTGGGAGGGGTGGTTGAAGGAGGACTTGGGCTTGGAGTAGGACTTGGAGCCCTGTCCCCTTCCCCGAAACGGCTGCTGGCCCCTCTGGGAGGGCCTGTTGTGTGCTCTCGGGGGAGTGGGATAGGAGGGCCTCGGTAGCCTGGAGGGCTGGGAGGGCCTCCGGGGCTGGTAGGCTGGTCTGGCTGGCTGTGGGGCACGTGGCCTACGGACAAACAGAATGATTAGGAACCAAAGTAGACCCGAAAATCCTTTCATTTCACCCCCGTGACAACTCGGGTAAGACGAACACGAGAGGTACTTACTTGGAGGTGGAGGGTTTTGGTAAATTGATTACCGCTGGGAGGGAGGCGAAGATTGTGTCTGTCGCTGGTTGGTCAAAGAGGGCAGGGGACAAGGGAGCAGCTCGCACCACTCCCCTCTGTGCCATCTCCGGCGCAGATTTAGCCGCCGCCTGGCGGGCTGCCAGTCTCGCCTCGGCGAACGCCTTCGCCTCCTCCCGCATGAAGTGGGTCGCCATCGCCGCCACGCCCTCCATCACGGTGGCCATGGAAGAGAGGGTGTCACTGTAAGGGGTAAACAAGGAAAAAACCGAGCGAACCCGGGGATAAGTACCCGGGAGTAACAGAGAGACCCTCTACCCAGTATCCCTAATAAACATGACACACGAGTAAGGTACTCATGCTAGCTGTACACCCGACATCTCGTGGTAGGAGTTGGTTAGGGCGTTGAGGCAGTCCCTTATCAACGAGGCGGCTGCCCCCGTGGAGATGGTGTGGGCCAACTCTAGACGGGTAGCAGACTCCGCCTGTCGCAACTTGCCATCGGGCTCCTTCAGCTGATAGGGGACCGGGGGCTCCTTCTCCGTCTTCCACAGGCACTCCTTCAAGCCCGGGGGGGCCCGGGAATGAGGGAGGATGACGGGGAAAGACGGAGGAGGGGGCTTCCTGGGCGCGTTGTTTCTCTGGTGGTCCAGGGACTTAAGGAGAAGGGCTGGAATGTCCAGGTCCCCTTCGCCCTTATCCCCCGGGAAGTACGCGTCCGGGGAAAGGAGGAGAGCCGTGTTACCGTGGGAGCGGTCAATCCTCCAAGCCCCGGACAAGTGTAGCTGGCTGTACTCCACCAGAAAACCCATCGCGTCCAGGGTCGCCGCAGAGGACACCCTAGATGAAGTGGGTACGGGCGCTGAGATAGGACGGACCTTGTAGAAGGGAATAGCCTCGCCCTTCTCATCCGCCCCCCACTTCACCAGGACGTCATCCCTCCGGATCCACACGTCTGGTTGAGCCGTGTCCGGAGACCAAGCCACCAGTCTGCCCTCCTCCGAAGAGTGGGTCCAGGTAGGAGGGAGAAGAGACCAAGAGTAGGGAAGGTATCCGTCTCCCGAAGGAGGGGGTGACGGGGACGGAGGTGCGGAGGTAACCAACTCCTCAGCTACGTCCCTCGACGGAGACTCGAGCCCCGGGGAAACGGGAGGCACGAAAAGGACTCCTCCATCCCCGGGAGGACTCGCGCCCTCGACGGGAGCAGCAGCGGGAGGCGGGGGAAAAAGAGCGGGTTCCGTAGCGACAGCCGGAGGCTGCGCGACGGAAGCCCCAGGAAAAGCGTGAGGAATAAGGGCGTGGAAGATCTTAACTATCTTCCTCGACGAGGGGCTGTCCCCCCCCCCCCCGCTTACCCTTGCGGGATTTGCGGGCGGGCGAAGGAGAGCTCCCCGACGACGAAGAAGAGGAAGAGGACGACGAAGAAGAGGAGGAAGGAGAACGGCGACGAACACGGGACTTCCTGGAGTGACGGGACCTCTTAGCTGAACGCTTGCGTCCTCTAGAGAGGCCTGAGGAGCCAGCTCTAGCAGGAGGCGAAGCTGGGGGTTCCCTGCTGGGCCCTTGTACCGGTGAGGTAGTCGGGAGAACCAGCGCGACAGACTCGCTCGTTTCCCGGGGGACTAAGCCCCGAGAAGGAGTCGTAGTACCGTCTAGGGAAGGAGGCTCAATCTCTCGGGCCTCAGGAGGTTCTAGCCCCTGAGACTCCGAGAGACAGGAAGAAGGGTAACGGGTCCTGAATAAACCCAGGTCCGCTCCCAAAATCGGGTCCACCCACGCCAAAGAAGAACCGTCTCGTTTGTGGGCCATTCTCCTAGCCCTCGTCCACGCCATACGAAGAGAAGCAAGGGCAGGGAGCTTGGAGCGGGCAGAAGGGGAGGTAACCCGACACAACTCAGCCCAGGGGCGGCACACACCACACGCCAAAGGGTCGTAACCCAAGGGAGTGAAGCAGGGTGCGTGAGGAGAACAGTGCAGGTGTCCGTCAGGCGAGACCCGCACGGTACATCCTGAAGCAGCACAAAGGGCACGAGTAGGCTGAGGGAGAAAAGAATACACAAACATGGGTTAACACGTGCAAACACTGGAACACAGAAGACACGAAACCCATCCTCCCCGAAGGAAAGAAGCGCGGGACACGCCCGCTGTACCTGGGGACCAGGACACGATCCCCCACACTCGCGCAGCCGCCCAGGGAAAAACCCCGTAAAACCAAAACAGCCCGCCACATGGAGCGGGTAAACAAGGGCCCCCCGGACAGAATGAACCAGAAGGAGGGGTAGGAGGGGACCCGATAGCCTGAAAAGATATACTCCAGGCTGAAAATAATGGGAAAACCCCAAAAATAAAATAAAAAACCCCCGCCCGGGAGAGGAAGAGAGAACCAGGGCACAATTCTCACTCCCCCTTACCGAGAGGGGACACATAATAATCGGGGAAGGCAAGAGGAAGGGCTGCAAAGACCCCATGTGCTCACCACGTGGGGCGGAGAAATCCCACGTGGCGCCCACTAACCTCGCTAAAAACCCCAGAAACCCCGATAAAATACACACGAAGCATGTACTAGTGGCAGGAGGAAAAGTGAAAGGGGGACAGACGGAGAAAAACTCCGAAAAAAGGGGCTGAAAAGCCCCCCTTCGCTAAGGAAAAGAGAACTCAGTCCTAACGAAGAAAAAAACCCCATAAACACCTAAAACCCTCCTAGAAAACACACACGATACATCTGCAAAGCAGGCTAGCCACTAGAACACAAAAGAAAATATTAGCAGGAACACGTGACACAATACCATAGCGTAGCAGCGAGGAGCGTAGATGTTGACTGAGACGTGTTCCGCGACAGAGTGGGCAAGCGGTATTCAGCGGAGTAGGGGCTTAATACCTCACCGCGCCACCACCAGGTGGCTCCACTATCAGTACAGCGCCAGATTTGAATTTTATTTACTTCTGATGAACGTCACGGAATTGACCCTTCCAACCCAGATTATGCCTATACGGGGCCTGGGCTTGTTAAGAAGCCTATTCTATAGCAAATCAGCTGTGCTGGTTTCACTATACCAATAAATCGATATTTTAAGTGTCAAAAGTCGATATGGGCATGCATCATCTGTACCCGTTTATATCTCAAATTCAGGCTCAAAACACCCGAAAATTCGATATTTAGGGGTCCTAGAAGTGATCTGTACATGCCTACTTAGTGCTAGAATATTTTCAAAATATAGACCCAAAACATGCTAAAAATCGATATTTTAGGTGCCCAAAGTCGATATCTCAAATTCAGTCCCAGAACACCCGAAAATTCAATATTTTGGGGTCCCAGAAGCTATGTGTACTTGCCTACTCCGTGTTAGAGTATTTTCAAAATACAGACCCAAAACAAGCTGAAAATCGATATTTTAGGTCACCAAAGTCAATATGTGCATGCATCTTCTGTACCCGTTTATATCCCAAATTCAACCTCAAAACACCCAAAAATTCGATATTTTTGGGTCCCAGAAGCGATCTGTACATGCCTACTTATTGCTAGAATTTTTTCAAAATATAGGCACAAAACATGCTAAAAATCGATATTTTAAGTGTCCAAAGTCGATATGTGCAAGCATCTTCTGTACCCGTTTATATCTCAAATTCAGGCTCAAAACACCCGAAAATTCGGTATTTTTATGTCCTAAAAGCGATCTGTACATTCCTACTCCTAGTTAGAAAGTTTTCAAGATACAGACCCAAAACATGCTCAAAATCGATAATTTAGGTGCCCAAAAGTCGATATGTGCATGCATCTTCTGTACCCGTTTATATCCCAAATTCAACCTCAAAACACCCGAAAATTCGATATTTATGGGTCCCAGAAGCGATTTGTACATGCCTACTCAGTGCTAGAATTTTTTCAAAATATAGGCTCAAAACATGCTAAAAATCGATATTTTAAGTTTCCAAAGTCGATATATGCATGCATCATCTGTACCCGTTTATATCTCAAATTCAGGCTCAAAACACCCGAAAATTCGATATTATGGGGTCCCACAAGTGATCTGTACATGCCTACTTAGTGCTAGAATATTTTCAAAAGATAGGCCCAAAACATGCTAAAAATCGATATTTTAGGTGCCCAAAGTCGATATCTCAAATTCAGGCCCAAAACACCCGAAAATTCAATATTTTGGGGTCTCAGAAGCGAACTGTACATGCCTCCTCCGTGTTAGAGTATTTTCAAAATACAGGCCCAAAACATACTGAAAATCGATCCTTTAGGTGCCCAAACGTCGATATGTGCATGCATCTTCTGTACCCGTTTATATCTCAAATTCAGGTTCCAAAAACCCGAAAATTCGGTATTTTGGGGTCCCAGAAGCGATCTGTACATGCCTACTCAGATGCAGGCCCAAAACAAGATGAAAATCGATTTTTTGGTGCCCAAAGTCAACATGTGTATGCATCTTCTGCACTCGTTTATATCTCAAATTCAACCTCAAAACACCCGAAAATTCGATAATTTCTGGTCCCAGAAGCGATCTGTACATGTCTAGTCAGTGCTAGAATGTTTTCAAAATATAGGCTCAAAAAATGCTAAAAATCGATATTTAAAGAGTCCAAAGTCGATATGTGCATGCATCTTCTGTATCCGTTTATATCTCATATTCAGGCTCGAAACACCCAAAAATTCGATATTTTTGGGTCCGACAAGCAATCTGTACATGCCTACTCCTGGTTAGAGTATTTTCAAAATACAGACCCAAAACATGCTGAAAATCGATATTTTAGGTGCCCAAAGTCAATATGTGCATGCATCTTCTGTACCCGTTTATATCTCAAATTCAGGCTCAAAACACCCGAAAATTCGGTATTTTTGGGTCCTAGAAGCGATCTGTACATCCCTACTCCTAGTTAGAATGTTTTCAAGATACAGACCCAAAACATGCTCAAAATCGATATTTTAGGTGCCCAAAAGTCAACATGTGAATGTATCTTCTGTACCCGTTTATATCTGAAATTCAGGCTCAAAACACCCGAAAATTCGATATTTTCGGGTTCCAGAAGTGATCTGTACATGCCTACTTAGTGCTAGAATATTTTCAAAATATAGGCCAAAAACATGCTAAAAATCGATATTTTAGGTGCCCAAAGTCGATATCTCAAATTCAGGCCCAAAACACCCGAAAATTCGATATTTTGGGGTCCCAGAAGCGAACTGTACATGCCTACTCCGTGTTAGAGTATTTTCAAAATACAGGCCCAAAACATACTGAAAATCGATCTTTTAGGTGCCCAAAAGTTGATATGTGTATGCATCTTCTGCACTCGTTTATATCTCAAATTCAACCTTAAAACACCCGAAAATTCGATAATTTTGGGTCCCAGAAGCGATCTGTACATGCCTACTCAGCGCTAGAATATTTTCAAAATATAGGCCCAAAACATGCTAAAAATCGATAGTTTAGGTGCCCAGAGTCGATATCTCAAATTCAGGCCCAAAACACCCGAAAATTCGATATTTTGGGGTCCCAGAAGCGATCTGTAATTGCCTACTCCATTTTAGAGTATTTTCTAAATACAGGCCCAAAACAAGCTAAAAAATCTATATTTAAGGTGACCAAAGTCAATATGTGTATGCATCTTCTGCACCCGTTTATATCCCAAATTCAACCTCAAAACACCCTAAAATTCGATATTTTTTGGTACCAAAAGCGATCTGTACATGCCTACTCAGTGCTAGAATGTTTTAAAAATATTGGCTCAAAACCTGCTAAAAATCGATATTTTAAGTGTCCAAAGTCGATATGTGCATGCTTCATCTGTACCAGTTTATATCTCAAATTCAGGCTCAAAACACCCGAAAATTCGATATTTTGGGGTCCCAGAAGTGATCTGTACATGCCTACTTAGTGCTAGAATATTTTCAAAATAAAGGCCCAAAACATGCTAAAAATCGATATTTTAGGTGCCCAAAGTCGATATCTCAAATTCAGGCCCTGAACACCCGAAAATTCAATATTTTGGGGTCCCAGAAGCTATGTGTACTTGCCTCCTCCGTGTTAGAGTATTTTCAAAATACAGGCCCAAAACAAGCTGAAAATCGATATTTTAGGTGACCAAAGTCAATATGTGTATGCATCTTCTGTACCCGTTTATATCTCAAATTCAGGCTCAAAACACCCGAAAATTCGGTATTTTTAGGTCCTAAAAGCGATTTGTACATTCCTACATCTAGTTAGAATGTTTTCAAGATACAGACCCAAAACATGCTCATAATCGATAATTTAGGTGCCCAAAAGTCGATATGTGCATGCATCTTCTGTACCCGTTTATATCCCAAATTCAACCTCAAAACACCCGAAAATTCGATATTTTGGGGTCCCAGAAGCGATCTGTACATGCCTACTCAGTGCTAGAATTTTTTCAAAATATTGGCTCAAAACATGCTAAAAATCGATATTTTAAGTGTCCAAAGTCGATATGGGCATGCATCATCTGTACCCGTTTATATCTCAAATTCAGGCTCAAAACACCCGAAAATTCGATATTTTGGGGTCCCAGAAGTGATCTGTACATGCCTACTTAGTGCTAGAATATTTTCAAAATATAGATCCAAAACATGCTAAAAATCGATATTTTAGGTGCCCAAAGTCGATATCTCAAATTCAGGCCCAGAACACCCGAAAATTCAATATTTTTGGGTCCCAGAAGCTATGTGTACTTGCCTACTCCGTGTTAGAGTATTTTCAAAATACAGGCCCAAAACAAGCTGAAAATCGATATTTTAGGTGACCAAAGTCAATATGTGCATGCATCTTCTGTACCCGTTTATATCCCAAATTCAACCTCAAAACACCCGAAAATTCGATATTTTTGGGTCCCAGAAGCGATCTGTACATGCCTACTCAGTGCTAGAATTTTCTCAAAATATAGGCTCAAAACATGCTAAAAATCGATATTTTAAGTGTCCAAAGTCGATATGTGCAAGCATCTTCTGTACCCGTTTATATCTCAATTTCAGGCTCAAAACACCCGAAAATTCGATATTTTTGGGTCCCAGATGCGATCTGTACATGCCTACTCGTAATTAGAGTATTTTCAAAATACAGGCCCAAAACATGCTAAAAATCGATATTTTAGGTGCCCAAAGTCAATATGTGTATGCATCTTCTGTACCCGTTTATATCTCAAATTCAGGCTCAAAACACCCGAAAATTCGGAATTTTAAGGTCCTAAAAGCGATCTGTACATTCCTACTCCTAATTAAAATGTTTTCAAGATACAGACACAAAACATGCTCAAAATCGATAATTTAGGTGCCCAAAAGTCGATATGTGCATGCATCTTCTGTACCCGTTTATATACCAAATTCAACCTCAAAACACCCGAAAATTCGATATTTTTGGGTCCCAGAAGCGATCTGTACATGCCTACTCAGTGCTAGAATTTTTCTCAAAATATAGGCTCAAAACATGCTAAAAATCGATATTTTAAGTTTCCAAAGTCGATATATGCATGCATCATTTGTACCCGTTTATATCTCAAATTCAGGCTCAAAACACCCGAAAATTCGATATTATGGGGTCCCAGAAGTGATCTGTACATGCCTACTTAGTGCTAGAATATTTTCAAAATATAGGCCCAAAACATGCTAAAAATCGATATTTTAGGTGCCCAAAGTCGATATCTCAAATTCAGGCCCAAAACACCCGAAAATTCGATATTTTGGGGTCGCAGAATCGAACTGTACATGCCTACTCCGTGTTAGAGTATTTTCAAAATAAAGGACCAAAACAAGCTGAAAATCGATATTTTAGGTGACCAAAGTCAATATGTGTATGCATCTTCTGCACCCGTTTATATCTCAAATTCACGCTCCAAACACCCGAAAATTCGATATTTTGGGGTTCCATAAGCGATCTGTACATGCCTACTCAGATGCAGGCCCAAAACATGCTGAAAATCGATATTTTAAGTGTCCAAAGTCGATATGTGTATGCATCTTCTGTACCCGTTTATATCTCAAATTAAGGCCCAAAACACTCGAAAATTCGATAATTTTGGGTCCCAGAAGCGATCTGTACATGCCTACTCGTAGTTAGAGTATTTTCAAAATACAGGCACAAAACATGCTGAAAATCGATATTTTAGGTGCCAAAAGTCAATATGTGCATGCATCTTCTGTATCCGTTTATATCTCAAATTCAGGCTCAAAACACCCGAAAATTCGGTATTTTTGGGTCCTAGAAGTGATCTGTACATCCCTACTCCTAGTTAGAATGTTTTCAAGATACAGACCCAAAACATGCTCAAATTCGATATTTTAGGTGCCCAAAAGTCGATATGTGAATGCATCTTCTGTACCCGTTTATATCTTAAATTCAGGCTCAAAACACCCGAAAATTCGATATTTTGGGGTCCCAGAAGCGATCTGTACATGCCTACTCAGTGCTAGAATATTTTCAAAATATAGTCCCAAAACATGCTAAAAATCGATATTTTAGGTGCCAAAAGTCTATATCTTAAATTCAGGCCTAAAACACCCGAAAAATCGATATTTTGGGGTCCCAGAAGCGAACTGTACATGCCTACTCCGTGTTAGAGTATTTTCAAAATACAGGTCCAAAAAATACTGAAAATCGATCTTTCAGGTGCCCAAAAGTCGATATGTGCATGCATCTTCTGTACCCGTTTATATCTCAAATTCAGGCTCCAAACATCCGAAAATTCGAAATTTTGGGGTCCCAGAAGCGATCTGTACATGCCTACACAGATGCAGGCCCAAAACATCCTGAAAATCGATATTTTAGGTGCCCATTGTCAACATGTGTATGCATCTTCTGCACTCGTTTATATCTCAAATTCAACCTCAAAACACCCGAAAATTCGATAATTTTGGGTCCCAGGAGCGATCTGTACATGTCTAGTCAGTGCTAGAATGTTTACAAAATATAGGCTCAAAATATGCTAAAAATCGATATTTTAAGTGTCCAAAGTAGATATGTGCATGCATCTTCTTTACCGGTTTATATCTCAAATTCAGGCTCAAAACACCCGAAAATTCGATATTTTGGGGTCCCAAAAGCGATCTGTACATGCCTACTCCTGGTTAGAGTATTTTCAAAATACAGGCCCAAAACATGCTAAAAATCGATATTTTAAGTGTCCAAAGTAGATATGTGCATGCATCATTTGTACCCGTTTATATTTCAAATTCAGGCTCCAAACACCCGAAAATTCGATATTTTGGGGTCCCAGAAGCGATCTGTACTTGCCTACTCCGTGTTGGAGTATTATCAAAATTCAGGCCCAAAACAAGCTGAAAATCGATATTTTAGGTGACGAAAGTCAATATGGGTATGCATCTTCTGCACCCGTTTTTATCCCAAATTCAACCTCAAAACACCCGAAAATTCGATATTTTTGGGTCCCAGAAGCGATCCGTACATGTTTACTCAGTGCTAGAATGTTTTCAAAATATAGGCTCAAAACATGCTAAAAATCGATATTTTAAGTGTCCAAAGTCGATATCTCAAATTCAGGCCCAAAACCCCCGAAAATTCGATATTTTGGGGTCCCAGAAGCGAACTGTACATGCCTACTCCGTGTTAGAGTATTTTCAAAATACAGGCCCAAAACATACTGAAAATCGATCTGTTAGGTGCCCAAAAGTCGATATGTGCATGCATCTTCGGTAACCGTTTATATCCCAAATTCAACCTCAAAACACCCGAAAATTCGATATTTTTGGGTCCCAGAAGCGATCTGTACATGCCTACTCAGTGCTAGAATTTTTTCAAAATATAGGCTCAAAACATGCAAAAAATCGATATTTTAAGTGTCCAAAGTCGATATGTGCATGCATCATCTGTACTCGTTTATATCTCAAATTCAGGCTCAAAACACCCGAAAATTCGATATTTTTGGGGTCCCAGAAGTGATCTGTACATTCCTACTTAGTGCTAGAATATTTTCAAAATATAGGCCCAAAACATGCTAAAAATCGATATTTTAGGTGCCCAAAGTCGATATTTCAAATTCAGGCCCAAAACACCCGAAAATTCGATATTTTGGGGTCCCAGAAGCGAACTGTACATGCCTACTCCCTGTTAGAGTATTTTCAAAATACAAGCCCAAAACATACTGAAAATCGATCTTTTAGGTGCCCAAAAGTCGATATGTGCATGCATCTTCTGTACCCGTTTATATCTCAAAATCAGGCTCCAAACACCCGAAAATTCGATATTTTGGGGTCCCAGAAGCGATCTGTACATGCCTACTCAGATACAGGCCCAAAAAATGCTGAAAATCGATATTTTAGGTGCCCAAAGTCAACATGTGTATGCATCTTCTGCACTCGTTTATATCTCAAATTCAACCTCAAAACACCCGAAAATTCGATAATTTTGGGTCCCAGAAGCGATCTGTACATGTCTAGTCAGTGCTGGAATGATTTCAAAATATAGGCTTAAAACATGCTAAAAATCGATATTTTAATTGTCCAAAGTCGATATGTGCATTCATCATCTGTACCCGTTTATATCTCAAATTCAGGCTCAAAACAACCGAAAATTCGATATTTTTGGGTCCCAGAAGCGATCCGTACATGTTTACTCAGTGCTAGAATGTTTTCAAAATATAGGCTCAAAACATGCTAAAAATCGATATTTTAAGTGTCCAAAGTCGATATCTCAAATTCAGGCCCAAAACCCCTGAAAATTCGATATTTTGGGGTCCCAGAAGCGAACTGTACATGCCTACTCCGTGTTAGAGTATTTTCAAAATACAGGCCCAAAACATACTGAAAATCGATCTGTTAGGTGCCCAAAAGTCGATATGTGCATGCATCTTCGGTAACCGTTTATATCCCAAATTCAACCTCAAAACACCCGAAAATTCGATATTTTTGGGTCCCAGAAGCGATCTGTACATGCCTACTCAGTGCTAGAATTTTTTCAAAATATTGGCTCAAAACATGCTCAAAATCGATATTTTAAGTGTCCAAAGTCGATATGTGCATTCATCATCTGTACCCGTTTATATCTCAAATTCAGGCTCAAAACAACCGAAAATTCGATATTTTGGGGTCCCAGAAGCGATCTGTACAGTGCTAGAATATTTTCAAAATATAGGCCCAAAACATGCTAAAAATCGATATTTTAGGTGCCCTAAGTCGATATCTCAAATTCAGGCCCAAAACACCCAAAAATTTGATATTTTGGGGTCCCAGAAGCGATCTGTACATGCCTACTCCGTGTTAGAGTATTTTCAATATACAGGCCCAAAACATACTGAAAATCGATCTTTTAGGTGCCCAAAAGTCGATATGTGCATGCATCTTCTGTACCCGTTTATATCTCAAATTCAGGCTCAAAACACCGAAAATTCGATATTTTGGGGTCCCAGAAGAGATCTGTACTTGCCTACTCCGTGTTAAAGTATTTTCAAAATACAGGCCCAAAACAAGCTGAAAATCGATATTTCAGGTGACTAAAGTCAATATGTGTATGCATCTTCTGCACCCGTTTATATCCCAAATTGAACCTCAAAACACCCGAAAATTCGATATTTTTGGGTCCCAGAAGCGATCTGTACATGCCTACTCAGTGCTAGAATGTTTTCAAAATATAGGCTCAAAACATGCTAAAAATCGATATTTTAGGTGTCCAAAGTCGATATGTGCATGCATCATCTGTACCCGTTTATATCTCAAATTCAGGCTCAAAACACCCGAAAATTCGATATTTTGGGTCCTAGAAGTGATCTGTACATGCCTACTTAATGCTAGAATATTTTCAAAATATAGGCCCAAAACATGCTAAAAATCGATATTTAGGTGCCCAAAGTCAATATCTCAAATTCAAGCCCAAAACACCCAAAAATTCGAAATTTTTGGGTCCCAGAGGCGAACTGTACATGCCTACTCCGTGTTAGAGTATTTTCAAATTACAGGCCCAAAACATACTGAAAATTGATCTTTTAGGTGCCCTAAAGTCGATCTGTGCATGCATCTTCTGTACCCGTTTATATCCCAAATTCAACCTCAAAACACCCGAAAATTCGATATTTTTGGGTCCCAGAAGCGATCTGTACTTGCCTACTCCGTGTTAGAGTATTATCAAAATACAGGCCCAAAACAAGCTGAAAATCGATCTTTTAGGTGCCCAAAAGTCGATATGTGCATGCATCTTCTGTACCCGTTTATATCCCAAATTCAACTTCAAAACACCCGAAATTTCGATATTTTTGGGTCCCAGAAGCGATCCGTACATGTTTACTCAGTGCTAGAATGTTTTCAAAATATAGGCTCAAAACATGCTAAAAATCGATATTTTAAGTGTCCAAAGTCGATATCTCAAATTCAGGCCCAAAACCCCCGAAAATTCGATATTTTGGGGTCCCAGAAGCGAACTGTACATGCCTACTCCGTGTTAGAGTATTTTCAAAATACAGGCCCAAAACATATTGAAAATCGATCTGTTATGTGCCCAAAAGTCGATATGTGCATGCATCTTCGGTAACCGTTTATATCCCAAATTCAACCTCAAAACACCCGAAAATTCGATATTTTTGGGTCCCAGAAGCGATCTGTACATGCCTACTCAGTGCTAGAATTTTTTCAAAATATAGGCTCAAAACATGCTAAAAATCGATATTTTAAGTGTCCAAAGTCGATATGTGCATGCATCATCTGTACTCGTTTATATCTCAAATTCAGGCTCAAAACACCCGAAAATTCGATATTTTTGGGGTCCCAGAAGTGATCTGTACATTCCTACTTAGTGCTAGAATATTTTCAAAATATAGGCCAAAAACATGCTAAAAATCGATATTTTAGGTGCCCAAAGTCGATATCTCAAATTCAGGCCCAAAACACCCGAAAATTCGATATTTTGGGGTCCCAGAAGCGAACTGTACATGCCTACTCCCTGTTAGAGTATTTTCAAAATACAAGCCCAAAACATACTGAAAATCGATCTTTTAGGTGCCCAAAAGTCGATATGTGCATGCATCTTCTGTACCCGTTTATATCTCAAAATCAGGCTCCAAACACCCGAAAATTCGATATTTTGGGGTCCCAGAAGCGATCTGTACATGCCTACTCAGATGCAGGCCCAAAAAATGCTGAAAATCGATATTTTAGGGGCCCAAAGTCAACATGTGTATGCATCTTCTGCACTCGTTTATATCTCAAATTCAACCTCAAAACACCCGAAAATTCGATAATTTTGGGTCCCAGAAGCGATCTGTACATGTCTAGTCAGTGCTGGAATGATTTCAAAATATAGGCTCAAAACATGCTAAAAATCGATATTTTAATTGTCCAAAGTCGATATGTGCATTCATCATCTGTACCCGTTTATATCTCAAATTCAGGCTCAAAACAACCGAAAATTCGATATTTTTGGGTCCCAGAAGCGATCCGTACATGTTTACTCAGTGCTAGAATGTTTTCAAAATATAGGCTCAAAACATGCTAAAAATCGATATTTTAAGTGTCCAAAGTCGATATCTCAAATTCAGGCCCAAAACCCCTGAAAATTCGATATTTTGGGGTCCCAGAAGCGAACTGTACATGCCTACTCCGTGTTAGAGTATTTTCAAAATACAGGCCCAAAACATATTGAAAATCGATCTGTTAGGTGCCCAAAAGTCGATATGTGCATGCATCTTCGGTAACCGTTTATATCCCAAATTCAACCTCAAAACACCCGAAAATTCGATATTTTTGGGTCCCAGAAGCGATCTGTACATGCCTACTCAGTGCTAGAATTTTTTCAAAATATAGGCTCAAAACATGCTCGAAATCGATATTTTAAGTGTCCAAAGTCGATATGTGCATTCATCATCTGTACCCGTTTATATCTCAAATTCAGGCTCAAAACAACCGAAAATTCGATATTTTGGGGTCCCAGAAGCGATCTGTACAGTGCTAGAATATTTTCAAAATATAGGCCCAAAACATGCTAAAAATCGATATTTTAGGTGCCCTAAGTCGATATCTCAAATTCAGGCCCAAAACACCCAAAAATTTGATATTTTGGGGTCCCAGAAGCGATCTGTACATGCCTACTCCGTGTTAGAGTATTTTCAATATACAGGCCCAAAACATACTGAAAATCGATCTTTTAGGTGCCCAAAAGTCGATATGTGCATGCATCTTCTGTACCCGTTTATATCTCAAATTCAGGCTCAAAACACCGAAAATTCGATATTTTGGGGTCCCAGAAGAGATCTGTACTTGCCTACTCCGTGTTAGAGTATTTTCAAAATACAGGCCCAAAACAAGCTGAAAATCGATATTTCAGGTGACTAAAGTCAATATGTGTATGCATCTTCTGCACCCGTTTATATCCCAAATTCAACCTCAAAACACCCGAAAATTCGATATTTTTGGGTCCCAGAAGCGATCTGTACATGCCTACTCAGTGCTAGAATGGTTTCAAATTATAGGCTCAAAACATGCTCAAAATCGATATTTTAAGTGTCCAAAGTCGATATGTGCATGCATCATCTGTACCCGTTTATATCTCAAATTCAGGCTCAAAACCACCGAAAATTCGATATTTTGGGGTCCCAGAAGTGATCTGTACATGCCTACTTAGTGCTAGAATATTTTCAAAATATAGGCCCAAAACATGCTAAAAATCGATATTTTAGGTGCCCAAAGTCAACATGTGTATGCATCTTCTGCACTCGTTTATATCTCAAATTCAACCTCAAAACACCCGAAAATTCGATAATTTTGGGTCCCAGAAGCGATCTGTACATGTCTAGTCAGTGCTGGAATGATTTCAAAATATAGGCTTAAAACATGCTAAAAATCGATATTTTAATTGTCCAAAGTCGATATGTGCATTCATCATCTGTACCCGTTTATATCTCAAATTCAGGCTCAAAACAACCGAAAATTCGATATTTTTGGGTCCCAGAAGCGATCCGTACATGTTTACTCAGTGCTAGAATGTTTTCAAAATATAGGCTCAAAACATGCTAAAAATCGATATTTTAAGTGTCCAAAGTCGATATCTCAAATTCAGGCCCAAAACCCCTGAAAATTCGATATTTTGGGGTCCCAGAAGCGAACTGTACATGCCTACTCCGTGTTAGAGTATTTTCAAAATACAGGCCCAAAACATACTGAAAATCGATCTGTTAGGTGCCCAAAAGTCGATATGTGCATGCATCTTCGGTAACCGTTTATATCCCAAATTCAACCTCAAAACACCCGAAAATTCGATATTTTTGGGTCCCAGAAGCGATCTGTACATGCCTACTCAGTGCTAGAATTTTTTCAAAATATAGGCTCAAAACATGCTCAAAATCGATATTTTAAGTGTCCAAAGTCGATATGTGCATTCATCATCTGTACCCGTTTATATCTCAAATTCAGGCTCAAAACAACCGAAAATTCGATATTTTGGGGTCCCAGAAGCGATCTGTACAGTGCTAGAATATTTTCAAAATATAGGCCCAAAACATGCTAAAAATCGATATTTTAGGTGCCCTAAGTCGATATCTCAAATTCAGGCCCAAAACACCCAAAAATTTGATATTTTGGGGTCCCAGAAGCGATCTGTACATGCCTACTCCGTGTTAGAGTATTTTCAATATACAGGCCCAAAACATACTGAAAATCGATCTTTTAGGTGCCCAAAAGTCGATATGTGCATGCATCTTCTGTACCCGTTTATATCTCAAATTCAGGCTCAAAACACCGAAAATTCGATATTTTGGGGTCCCAGAAGAGATCTGTACTTGCCTACTCCGTGTTAAAGTATTTTCAAAATACAGGCCCAAAACAAGCTGAAAATCGATATTTCAGGTGACTAAAGTCAATATGTGTATGCATCTTCTGCACCCGTTTATATCCCAAATTCAACCTCAAAACACCCGAAAATTCGATATTTTTGGGTCCCAGAAGCGATCTGTACATGCCTACTCAGTGCTAGAATGTTTTCAAAATATAGGCTCAAAACATGCTAAAAATCGATATTTTAGGTGTCCAAAGTCGATATGTGCATGCATCATCTGTACCCGTTTATATCTCAAATTCAGGCTCAAAACACCCGAAAATTCGATATTTTGGGTCCTAGAAGTGATCTGTACATGCCTACTTAATGCTAGAATATTTTCAAAATATAGGCCCAAAACATGCTAAAAATCGATATTTAGGTGCCCAAAGTCAATATCTCAAATTCAAGCCCAAAACACCCAAAAATTCGAAATTTTTGGGTCCCAGAGGCGAACTGTACATGCCTACTCCGTGTTAGAGTATTTTCAAATTACAGGCCCAAAACATACTGAAAATTGATCTTTTAGGTGCCCTAAAGTCGATCTGTGCATGCATCTTCTGTACCCGTTTATATCCCAAATTCAACCTCAAAACACCCGAAAATTCGATATTTTTGGGTCCCAGAAGCGATCTGTACTTGCCTACTCCGTGTTAGAGTATTATCAAAATACAGGCCCAAAACAAGCTGAAAATCGATCTTTTAGGTGCCCAAAAGTCGATATGTGCATGCATCTTCTGTACCCGTTTATATCCCAAATTCAACTTCAAAACACCCGAAATTTCGATATTTTTGGGTCCCAGAAGCGATCCGTACATGTTTACTCAGTGCTAGAATGTTTTCAAAATATAGGCTCAAAACATGCTAAAAATCGATATTTTAAGTGTCCAAAGTCGATATCTCAAATTCAGGCCCAAAACCCCCGAAAATTCGATATTTTGGGGTCCCAGAAGCGAACTGTACATGCCTACTCCGTGTTAGAGTATTTTCAAAATACAGGCCCAAAACATATTGAAAATCGATCTGTTATGTGCCCAAAAGTCGATATGTGCATGCATCTTCGGTAACCGTTTATATCCCAAATTCAACCTCAAAACACCCGAAAATTCGATATTTTTGGGTCCCAGAAGCGATCTGTACATGCCTACTCAGTGCTAGAATTTTTTCAAAATATAGGCTCAAAACATGCTAAAAATCGATATTTTAAGTGTCCAAAGTCGATATGTGCATGCATCATCTGTACTCGTTTATATCTCAAATTCAGGCTCAAAACACCCGAAAATTCGATATTTTTGGGGTCCCAGAAGTGATCTGTACATTCCTACTTAGTGCTAGAATATTTTCAAAATATAGGCCAAAAACATGCTAAAAATCGATATTTTAGGTGCCCAAAGTCGATATCTCAAATTCAGGCCCAAAACACCCGAAAATTCGATATTTTGGGGTCCCAGAAGCGAACTGTACATGCCTACTCCCTGTTAGAGTATTTTCAAAATACAAGCCCAAAACATACTGAAAATCGATCTTTTAGGTGCCCAAAAGTCGATATGTGCATGCATCTTCTGTACCCGTTTATATCTCAAAATCAGGCTCCAAACACCCGAAAATTCGATATTTTGGGGTCCCAGAAGCGATCTGTACATGCCTACTCAGATGCAGGCCCAAAAAATGCTGAAAATCGATATTTTAGGGGCCCAAAGTCAACATGTGTATGCATCTTCTGCACTCGTTTATATCTCAAATTCAACCTCAAAACACCCGAAAATTCGATAATTTTGGGTCCCAGAAGCGATCTGTACATGTCTAGTCAGTGCTGGAATGATTTCAAAATATAGGCTCAAAACATGCTAAAAATCGATATTTTAATTGTCCAAAGTCGATATGTGCATTCATCATCTGTACCCGTTTATATCTCAAATTCAGGCTCAAAACAACCGAAAATTCGATATTTTTGGGTCCCAGAAGCGATCCGTACATGTTTACTCAGTGCTAGAATGTTTTCAAAATATAGGCTCAAAACATGCTAAAAATCGATATTTTAAGTGTCCAAAGTCGATATCTCAAATTCAGGCCCAAAACCCCTGAAAATTCGATATTTTGGGGTCCCAGAAGCGAACTGTACATGCCTACTCCGTGTTAGAGTATTTTCAAAATACAGGCCCAAAACATATTGAAAATCGATCTGTTAGGTGCCCAAAAGTCGATATGTGCATGCATCTTCGGTAACCGTTTATATCCCAAATTCAACCTCAAAACACCCGAAAATTCGATATTTTTGGGTCCCAGAAGCGATCTGTACATGCCTACTCAGTGCTAGAATTTTTTCAAAATATAGGCTCAAAACATGCTCAAAATCGATATTTTAAGTGTCCAAAGTCGATATGTGCATTCATCATCTGTACCCGTTTATATCTCAAATTCAGGCTCAAAACAACCGAAAATTCGATATTTTGGGGTCCCAGAAGCGATCTGTACAGTGCTAGAATATTTTCAAAATATAGGCCCAAAACATGCTAAAAATCGATATTTTAGGTGCCCTAAGTCGATATCTCAAATTCAGGCCCAAAACACCCAAAAATTTGATATTTTGGGGTCCCAGAAGCGATCTGTACATGCCTACTCCGTGTTAGAGTATTTTCAATATACAGGCCCAAAACATACTGAAAATCGATCTTTTAGGTGCCCAAAAGTCGATATGTGCATGCATCTTCTGTACCCGTTTATATCTCAAATTCAGGCTCAAAACACCGAAAATTCGATATTTTGGGGTCCCAGAAGAGATCTGTACTTGCCTACTCCGTGTTAGAGTATTTTCAAAATACAGGCCCAAAACAAGCTGAAAATCGATATTTCAGGTGACTAAAGTCAATATGTGTATGCATCTTCTGCACCCGTTTATATCCCAAATTCAACCTCAAAACACCCGAAAATTCGATATTTTTGGGTCCCAGAAGCGATCTGTACATGCCTACTAAGTGCTAGAATGTTTTCAAAATATAGGCTCAAAACATGCTAAAAATCGATATTTTAAGTGTCCAAAGTCTATATGTGCAAGCATCATGTGTAACCGTTTATATCTCAAATTCAGGCTCAAAACACCCGAAAAATTGATATTTTGGGGTCCCAGTAGTGATCTGTACATGCCTACTCAGTGCTAGAATATTTTCAAAATAAAGGCCCAAAACATGCTACAAATCGATATTTTAGGTGCCCAAAGTCGATATCTCAAATTCAGGCCCAAAACACCCGAAAATTCGATATTTTGGGGTCCCTGAAGCGAACTGTACATGCCAACTCCGTGTTAGAGTATTTTCAAAATACAGTCCCAAAGCATACTGAAAATTGATCTTTTAGGTGCCAAAAAGTCGATCTGTGCATGCATCTTATGTACCCGTTTATATCCCAAATTACACCTCAAAAAACCCGAAAATTCGATATTTTTGGGTCCCAGAAGCGATCTGTACATGCCTACTCAGATGCAGGCCCAAAACATGCTGAAACTCGATATTTTAATTGCCCAAAGTCAACATGTGTGTGCATCTTCTGCACTCATTTATATATCAAATTCAACCTCAAAACACCCGAAAATTCGATAATTTTGGGTCCCAGGAGCGATCTGTAAATGTCTAGTCATTGCTAGAATTTTTTTAAAATATAGGCTCAAAACATGCTAAAAATCGATATTTTAAGTGTCCAAAGTTGATATGTGCATGCATCTTCTGTACCCGTTTATATCTCAAATTCAGGCCCAAAACACCCAAAAATTCGATATTTTGGGGTCCCAGAAACCTTCTGTACATGCCTACTCCGTGTTAGAGTATTTTCAATATACAGGCCCAAAACATACTGAAAATCGATCTTTTAGGTGCCCAAAAGTCGATATGTGGATGCATCTTCTGTACCCGTTTATATCTCAAATTCAGGCGCAAAACACCCGAAAATTCAATATTTTGGGGTTCCAGAAGCGATCTGTTCTTGCCTACTTCGTGTTAGAGTATTTTCAAAATACAGGCCCAAAACAAGCTGAAAATCAATATTTTAGGTGACCAAAGTCAATATGTGCATGCATCTTCTGTACCCGTTTATATACCAAATTCAACCTCAAAATACCCGAAAATTCGATATTTTTGGGTTCCAGAAGCGATCTGTACATGCCTACTCAGTGCGAGAATGTTTTCAAAATATAGGCTCAAAGCATGCTAAAAATCGATATTTTAAGTGTCCAAAGTCGATATGTGCATGTATCATCTGTACCCGTTTATATCTCAAATTCAAGCTCAAAACACCCGAAAATTCGATATTTTGGGGTCCCAGAAGTGATCTGTACATGCCTACTTAGTGCTAGAATATTTTCAAAATATAGGCCCAAAACATGCTAAAATCGATATTTTTGGTGCCCAATGTCGATATCTCAAATTCAGGCCCATAACAACCGAAAATTCTATATTTTGTGGTCCCAGAAGCGAACTGTACATGCCTACTCCGTGATAGAGTATTTTCAAATTACAGGCCTAAAACATACTGATAATCGATCTTTTAGGTGCCCAAAAGTCGATATGTGCATGCATCTTCTGTACCCGTTTATATCCCAAATTTAACCTCAAAACACCCGGAAATTCGATATTTTTGGGTCCCAGAAGCGATCTGTACATGCCTACTCAGTGCTAGAATGTTTTCAAAATATAGGCTCAAAACATGCTAAAAATCGATATTTTAGGTGTCCAAAGTCGATAGGTGCATGCATCATCTGTACCCGTTTATATCTCAAATTCGGGCTCAAAAAACCCGAAAAATTGATATTTTGGGGTCCCAGAAGTGATCTGTACATGCCTACTTAGAGCTAGAATATTTTCAATATATAGGCCTAAAACATGCTAAAAAACGATATTTTAGGGGCCCAAAGTCGATATCTCAAATTCAGGCCCAAAACACCCGAAAATTCGATATTTTGGGGTCCCAGAAGCAAACTGTACATGCCTCCTCCGTGTTAGAGTATTTTCAAAATACAGGTCCAAAACATACTGAAAATCGATGTTTTAGGTGCCCAAAAGTCGATATGTGCATGCTTCTTCTGTACCCGTTTATATCTCAAATTCAGGCTCCAAACACCCGAAAATTCGATATTTTTGGGTCCCAGAAGCGATTTGTACATGCCTACTCAGATGCAGGTCCAAAACATGCTGAAAATCGATATTTTAATTGCCCAAAGTCAACACGTGTATTCATCTTCTGCACTTATTTATATCTCAAATTCAACCTCAAAACACCCGAAAATTAGATAATTTTGGGTCCCAGGAGCAATTTGTACATGTCTAGTCAGTGCTAGAATGTTTTCAAAATATAGGCTCAAAACATGCTAAAAATCGATATTTTAAGTGTCCAAAGTTGATATGTGCATGCATCTTCTGTACCCGTTTATATCTCAAATTCAGGCTCAAAACACCCGAAAATTCGATATTTTTGGGTTCCAGAAGCGATCTGTACATGCCTACTCCGTGTTAGTGTATTTTCAAAATACAGGCCCAAAACATGCTGAAAATCGATATTTTAGGTGCCCAAAAGTCGATATGTGGATGCATCTTCTGTACCCGTTTATATCTCAAATTCAGGTGCAAAACACCCGAAAATTCAATATTTTGGGGTCCTAGAAGCTATCTGTACTTGCCTACTCCGTATTAGAGTATTTTCAAAATACAGGCCCAAAACAAGCTGAAAATCGATATTTTAAGTGACCAAAGTCAATATGTGCATGCTTCTTCTGTACCCGTTTATATCTCAAATTCAGGCTCCAAACACCCGGAAATTCGATATTTTTGGGTCCCAGAAGCGATCTGTACATGCCTACTCAGATGCAGGTCCAAAACATGCTGAAAATCGATATTTTAATTGCCCAAAGTCAACATGTGTATTCATCTTCTGCACACATTTATATCTCAAATTCAACCTCAAAACACCCGAAAACTCGATAATTTTGGGTCCCAGGAGCGATTTGTACATGTCTAGTCAGTGCTAGAATGTTTTCAAAATATAGGCTCAAAACATGCTAAAAATCGATATTTTAAGTGTCCAAAGTCGATATGTGCATGCATCTTCTGTACCCGTTTATATCCCAAATTTAACCTCAAAACACCCGAAAATTCGATATTTTTGGGTCCCAGAAGCGATCTGTACATGCCTACTCAGTGCTAGAATGTTTTCAAAATATAGGCTCAAAACATGCTAAAAATCGATATTTTAGGTGTCCAAAGTCGATATGTGCATGCATCATCTGTACCCGTTTATATCTCAAATTAGGGCTAAAAAAATACGAAAAATTGATATTTTGGGGTCCCAGAAGTGATCTGTACATGCCTACTCAGTGCTAGAATATTTTCAAAATATAGGCCCAAAACATGCTAAAAATCGATATTTTAGGTGCCCAAAGTCGATATCTCTAATTCAGGCCCAAAACACCCGAAAATTCGATATTTTGGGGTCCCAGAAGCGAACTGTACATGCCTACTCCGTGTTAGAGTATTTTCAAAATACAGGTCCAAAACATACTGAAAATCGATGTTTTATTTGCCCAAAAGTCGATATGTGCATGCTTCTTCTGTACCCGTTTATATCTCAAATTCAGGCTCCAAACACCCGAAAATTCGATATTTTTGGGTCCCAGAAGTGATCTGTACATGCCTACTCAGATGCAGGCCCAAAACAGGCTGAAAATCGATATTTTAATTGCCCAAAGTCAACACGTGTATTCATCTTCTGCACCTATTTATATCCCAAATTCAACCTCAAAACACCCGAAAATTCGATAATTTTGGGTCCCAGGAGCAATTTGTACATGTCTAGTCAGTGCTTGAATGTTTTCAAAATATAGGCTCAAAACATGCTAAAAATCGATATTTTAAGTGTCCATATGTGCATGCATCTTCTGTACCCGTTTATATCTCAAATTCAGGCTCAAAACACCCGAAAATTCGATATTTTTGGGTTCCAGAAGCGATCTGTACATGCCTACTCCGTGTTAGTGTATTTTCAAAATACAGGCCCAAAACATGCTGAAAATCGATATTTTAGGTGCCCAAAAGTCGATATGTGGATGCATCTTCTGTACCCGTTTATATCTCAAATTCAGGTGCAAAACACCCGAAAATTCAATATTTTGGGGTCCTAGAAGCTATCTGTACTTGCCTACTCCGTGTTAGAGTATTTTCAAAATACAGGCCCAAAACAAGCTGAAAATCGATATTTTAAGTGACCAAAGTCAATATGTGCATCCATCTTCTGTACCCGTTTATATCCCAAATTCAACCTCAAAACACCCGAAAATTCGATATTTTTGGGTCCCAGAAGCGATCTGTACATGCCTACTCATTGCTAGAATGTTTTCAAAATATAGGCTCAAAACATGCTAAAAATCGATATTTTAAGTGTCCAAAGTCGATATGTGCATGCATCATCTGTACCCGTTTATATCTCAAATTCAGGCTCAAAACACCCGAAAATTCGATATTTTGGGGTCCCAAAAGTGATCTGTACATGCCTACTTAGTGCTAGAATATTTTCAAAATATAAGCCCAAAACATGCTAAAAATCTATATTTTAAGTGCCCAAAGTCGATATCTCAAATTCAGGCCCAAAACACCCGAAAATTCGATATTTTGGGGTCCCAGAAGCGAACTGTACATTCCTACTCCGTGTTAGAGTATTTTCAAAATACATGCCCAAAACATACTTAAAATCGATCTTTTAGGTGCCCAAAAGTCGATATGTGCATGCATCTTCTGTACCCGTTTATATCCCAAATTTAACCTCAAAACACCCGAAAATTTGATATTTTTGGGTCCCAGAAGCGATCTGTACATGCCTACTCAGTGCTAGAATGTTTTCAAGATACAGACCCAAAACATGCTCAAAATCGATATTTTAGGTGCCCAAAAGTCGATATGTGCATGCATCTTCTGTACCCGTTTATATCTCAAATTCAGGCTCAAAACACCCGAAAATTCGATATTTTTGGGTCCCAGAAGCAATCTGTACATGCCTACTCATTGCTAGAATATTTTCAAAATATACGCCCAAAACATGCTAAAAATCGATATTTTAGGTGCCCAAAGTCGATATCTCAAATTCAGGCCCAAAACACCCAAAAATTCGATATTTTGGGGTCCCAGAAGCGAACTGTAAATGCCTACTCCATGTTAGAGTATTTTCAATATACAGGCAGAAAAACATACTGAAAATCGATCTTTTAGGTGCCCCAAAGTCGATATGTGGATGCATCTTCAGTACCCGTTTATATCTCAAATTCAGGCGCAAAACACCCGAAAATTCGATATTTTGGGGTCCCAGAAGCGATCTGTACTTGCCTACTCCGTGTTAGAGTATTTTCAAAATACAGGCCCAAAACAAGCTGAAAATCGATATTTTAGGTGACCAAAGTCAATATGTACATGCATCTTCTGTACCCGTTTATATCCCAAATTCAACCTCAAAACACCCGAAAATTCGATATTTTTGGGTCCCAGAATCGATCTGTACATGCCTACTCAGATGCAGGCCCAAAACATGCTGAAAATTGATATTTTAGGTGCCCAAAGTCAACATGTGTATACATCTTCTGCACTCGTTTATATCTCAAATTCAACCTCAAAACACCCGAAAATTCGATAATTTTTGGTCCCAAAAGCGATCTGTACATGTCTAGTCAGTGCTAGAATGTTTTCAAAATATAGGTTCAAAACATGCTGAAAATCGATATTTTAGGTTCCCCAAAGTTAATATGTACATGCATCTTCTGTACCCGTTTATATCTCAAATTCAGGCTCAAAACACCCCAAAATTCGGTATTTTTGGGTCCTAGAAGCGATCTGTACATCCCTACTCCTAGTTAGAATGTTTTCAAGATACAGACCTAAAACATGCTCAAAATCGATATTTTAGGTGCCCAAAAGTCGATATATGCATGCATCTTCTGTACCCGTTTATATCTCAAATTCAGGCTCATGACACCCGAAAATGCGATATTTTGGGGTCTTAGAAGCGATCTGTACATGCCTACTCAGTGCTAGAATATTTTTAAAATATAGGCCCAAAACATCTTAAAAATCGATATTTTAGGTGCCCAAAGTCGATATCTCAAATTCAGGACCCCAAAAAACCCCAAAAATCGATATTTTTGGGTCCCAGAAGCGATCTGTACATGCGTACTCCTAGTTAGAGTATTTTCAATATACAGGCCCAAAATATGTTGAAAATCGATATTTTAGGTGCCCTAAGTCAATATGTGTATGCATCTTCTGCACCCGTTTATATCTCAAATTCAGGCTCAAAACACCCTAAAATTCGAAATTTTTGGGTCCTAGAAGCGATCTGTACATCCCCACTCCTAGTTAGAATGTTTTCAAGATACAGACCCAAAACATGCTCAAAATCGATATTTTAGGTGCCTAAAAGTCGATATGTGCATGCATCTTCTGTACCCGTTTATAACTCAAATTCAGGCTCAAAACACACGAAAATTTGGTATTTTTGGGTCCTAGAAGCGATCTGTACATGCCTACTCAGTGCTAGAATTTTTTCAAAATATAGGCTCAAAACATGCTCAAAATCGATATTTTAAGTGTCCAAAGTCGATATGTGCATGCATCATCTGTACCCGTTTATATCTCAAATTCAGGCTCAAAACACCCGAAAATTCGATATTTTGGGGTCCCAGAAGTGATCTGTACATGCCTACTTAGTGCTAGAATATTTTCAAAATATAGCCCCAAAACATGCTAAAAATCTATATTTTAGGTGCCCAAAGTCGATATCTTAAACTCAGGCCCAAAACACCCAAAAATTCGATATTTTGGGGTCCCAGAAGCGAACTGTAAATGCCTACTCCATGTTAGAGTATTTTCAATATACAGGCCCAAAACATACTGAAAATCGATCTTTTAGGTGCCCCAAAGTCGATATGTGGATGCATCTTCAGTACCCGTTTATATCTCAAATTCAGGCGCAAAACACCCTAAAATTCGATATTTTGGGGTCCCAGAAGCGATCTGTACTTGCCTAGTCCGTGTTAGAGTATTTTCAAAATACAGGCCCAAAACAAGCTGAAAATCGATATTTTAGGTGACCAAAGTCAATATGTTCATGCATCTTCTGTACCCGTTTATATCCCAAATTCAACCTCAAAACACCCGAAAATTCGATATTTTTGGGTCCCAGAATCGATCTGTACATGCCTACTCAGATGCAGGCCCAAAACATGCTGAAAATTGATATTTTAGGTGCCCAAAGTCAACATGTGTATACATCTTCTGCACTCGTTTATATCTCAAATTCAACCTCAAAACACCCGAAAATTCGATCATTTTTGTTCCCAGAAGCGATCTGTACATGTCTAGTCAGTGCTAGAATGTTTTCAAAATATAGGCTCAAAACATGCTGAAAATCGATATTTTAGGTTCCCCAAAGTTAATATGTACATGCATCTTCTGTACCCGTTTATATCTCAAATTCAGGCTCAAAACACCCCAAAATTCGGTATTTTTGGGTCCTAGAAGCGATCTGTACATCCCTACTCCTAGTTAGAAAGTTTTCAAGATACAGACCCAAAACATGCTTAAAATCGATATTTTAGGTGCCCAAAAGTCGATATATGCATGCATCTTCTGTACCCGTTTATATCTCAAATTCAGGCTCAAGACACCCGAAAATGCGATATTTTGGGGTCTTAGAAGCGATCTGTACATGCCTACTCAGTGCTAGAATATTTTTAAAATATAGGCCCAAAACATGCTAAAAATCGATATTTTAGGTGCCCAAAGTCGATAGCTCAAATTCAGGACCCCAAAAAACCCCAAAAATCGATATTTTTGGGTCCCAAAAGCGATCTGTACATGCCTACTCCTAGTTAGAGTATTTTCAAAATACAGGCCCAAAATATGCTGAAAATCGATATTTTAGGTGACCTAAGTCAATATGTGTATGCATCTTCTGCACCCGTTTATATCTCAAATTCAGGCTCAAAACACCCTAAAATTCGAAATTTTTGGGTTCTAGAAGCGATCTGTACATCCCCACTCCTAGTTAGAATGTTTTCAAGATACAGACCCAAAACATGCTCAAAATCGATATTTTAGGTGCCCAAAAGTCGATATGTGCATGCATCTTCTGTACCAGTTTATATCTCAAATTCAGGCTTAAAACACCCGAAAATTCGATATTTTGGGGTCCCAGAAGCGATCTGTACATGCCTACTCAGTGCTAGAATATTTTCAAAATATAGGCCCAAAACATGCTAAAAATTGATATTTTTGGTGCCCAAAGTCGATATCTCAAATTCAGGCCCAAAACACCAGAAAATTCGATATTTTGGTGTCCCTGAAGCGAACTGTAAGTGCCTACTCAGTGTTAGAGTATTTTCAAAATACAGGCCCAAAACATACTGAAAATCGATCTTTTAGGTGCCCAAAAGTCGATATGTGCATGCATCTTCTGTACTCGTTTATATCTCAAATTCAGGCTCAAAACACTCGAAAATTCGATATTTTTGTGTCCCAGAAGTGATCTGTACATGCCTACTCGGTGCTAGAATTTTTTCAAAATATAGGCTCAAAACATGCTAAAAATCGATATTTTAAGTGTCCAAAGTCGATATGTGCATGCATCATCTGCACCCGTTTATATCTCAAATTCAGGCTCAAAACACCCGAAAATTCGATATTTTGGGGTCCCAGAAGTGATCTGTACATGCCTACTTAGTGCTAGAATATTTTCAAAATATAGCCCTAAAACATGCTAAAAATCGATATTTTAGGTGCCCAAAGTCGATATCTCAAATTCAGGCCCAAAACACCCTAAAATTTGAGATTTTGGGGTCCCAGAAGCGAACTGTACATGCCTACTCCGTGTTAGAGTATTTTCAAAATACAGGCCCAAAACATACTGAAAATCGATCTTTTAGGTGCCCAAAAGTCGATATGTGCATGCATCTTCTGTACCCGTTTATATCTCAAATTCAGGCTCCAAACACCCGAAAATTCGATATTTTGGGGTCCCAGGAGCGATCTGTACATGCCTACTCAGATGCAGGCCCAAAACATGCTGAAAATCGATATTTTAGGTGCCCAAAGTCAACATGTGTATGCATCTTCTGCACTCGTTTATATCTTAAATTCAACCTCAAAACACCCGAAAATTCGATAATTTTGGGTCCCAGAAGCGATCTGTACATGTCTAGTCAGTGCTGGAATGTTTTCAAAATATAGGCTCAAAACATGCTAAAAATCGATATTTTAAGTGTCCAAAGTCGATAGGTGCATGCATCTTCTGTACCCGTTTATATCTCAAATTCAGGCTCAAAACACCCGAAAATTCGATATTTTGGGGTCCCATAAGCGATCTGTACATGCCTACTCCAAGTTAGAGTATTTTCAAAATAAAGGCCCAAAACATGCTGAAAATCGATATTTTAGGTGCCCAAAGTCAATATGTGCATGCATCATCTGTACCCGTTTATATCTCAAATTCAAGCTCAAGACACCCGAAAATGCGATATTTTGGGGTCCCAGAAGCGATCTGTACATGCCTACTCAGTGCTAGAATATTTTCAAAATATAGGCCCAAAACATGCTAAAAATCGATATTTTAGGTGCCCAAAGTCGATATCTCAAATTCAGGACCCCAAAAAACCCAAAAAATCGATATTTTGGGGTCCCAGAAGCGATCTGTACATGCCTACTCCGTGTTAGAGTATTTTCAAAATACAGGCCCAAAACAAGCTGAAAATCGATATTTTAGGTGCCAAAAGTCAATATGTGGATGCATCTTCTGTACCCGTTTATATCTCAAATTCAGGCTCAAAACACCCTAAAATTCGGAATTTTTGGTCCTAGAAGCAATCTGTACATCCCCACTCGTAGTTAGAATGTTTTCAGGATACAGACCCAAAACATGCTCAAAATCGATATTTTAGGTGCCCAAAAGTCGATATGTGCATGCATCTTCTGTACCCGTTTATATCTCAAATTCAGGCTTAAAACACCCGAAAATTCGACATTTTGGGGTCCCAGAAGCGATCTGTACATGCCTACTCAGTGCTAGAATATTTTCAAATTATAGGCCCAAAACATGCTAAAAATTGATATTTTAGGTGCCCAAAGTCGATATCTCAAATTCAGGCCCAAAACACCAGAAAATGCGATATTTTGGTGTCCTAGAATCGAACTGTAAGTGCCTACTCCGTGTTAGAGTATTTTCAAAATATACAGGCCAAAACATACTGAAAATCGATCTTTTAGGTGCTCAAAAGTCGATATGTGCATGCATCTTCTGTACTCGTTTATATCTCAAATTCAGGCTCAAAACACCCGAAAATTCGATATTTTTGGGTCCCAGAAGCGATCTGTACATGCCTACTCAGTGCTAGAATATTTTCAAAATATAGGCCCAAAACATGCTAAAAATTGATATTTTTGGTGCCCAAAGTCGATATCTCAAATTCAGGCCCAAAACAGCAGAAAATTCGATATTTTGGTGTCCCAGAAGCGACCTGTAAGTGCCTACTCAGTGTTAGAGTATTTTCAAAATACAGGCCCAAAACATACTGAAAATTGATCTTTTAGGTGCCCAAAAGTCGATATGTGCATGCATCTTCTGTACTCGTTTATATCTCAAATTCAGGCTCAAAACACTCGAAAATTCGATATTTTGGGGTCCCAGAAGCGATCTGTACATGCCTACTCAGTGCTAGAATTTTTTCAAAATATAGGCTCAAAACATGCTAAAAATCGATATTTTAAGTGTCTAAAGTCGATATGTGCATGCATCATCTTTACCCGTTTATATCTCAAATTCAGGCTCAAAACACCCGAAAATTCGATATTTTGGGGTCCCAGAAGTGATCTGTACATGCCTACTTAGTGCTAGAATATTTTCAAAATATAGCCCCAAAACATTCTAAAAATCGATATTTTAGGTGCCCAAAGTCGATATCTCAAATTCAGGCCCAAAACACCCTAAAAATCGAGATTTTGGGGTCTCAGAAGCGAACTGTACATGCCTACTCCGTGTTAGAGTATTTTCAAAATACAGGCAAAAAACATACTGAAAATCGATCTTTTAGGTGCCCAAAAGTCGATATGTGCATGCATCTTCTGTACCCGTATATATCTCAAATTCAGGCTCCAAACACCCGAAAATTCGATATTTTGGGGTCCCAGAAGCGATCTGTACATGCCTACTCAGATGCAGGCCCAAAACATGCTGAAAATCGATATTTTAGGTGCCCAAAGTCAACATGTGTATGCATCTTCTGCACTCGTCTATATCTGAAATTCAACCTCAAAACACCCGAAAATTCGATAATTTTGGGTCCCAGAAGCGATCTGTAGATGTCTAGTCAGTGTTAGAATGTTTTCAAAATATAGTCTCAAAACATGCTAAAAATCGATATTTTAAGTGTCCAAAGTCGATATGTGCATGCATCTTCTGTACCCGTTTATATCTCAAATTCAGGCTCAAAACACCAGAAAATTCGATATTTTTGGGTCCCAGAAGCGATCTGTACATGCCTACTCCTAGTTAGAGTATTTTCAAAATACAGGCCCAAAACATGCTAAAAATCGATATTTTGGTGCCCAAAGTCAATATGTGTATGCATCTTCTGTACCCGTTTATATCTCAAATTCAGGCTCAAAACACCCGAAAATTCAGTATTTTGGGGTCCTAGAAGCGATCTGTACATCCCTACTCCTAGTTAGAATGTTTTCAAGATACAGACCCAAAACATGCTCAAAATCGATATTTTAGGTGCCCAAAAGTCGATATGTGCATGCATCTTCTGTACTCGTTAATATCTCAAATTCAGGCTCAAAACACCCGAAAATTCGATATTTTGGGGTCCCAGAAGTGATCTGTACATGTCTACTTAGTGCTAGAATATTTTCAAAATTAAGCCCCAAAACATGCTAAAAATCGATATTTTAGGTGCCCAAAGTCGATATCTCAAATTCAGGCCCAAAACACCCTAAAATTCGATATTTTGGGGTCCCAGAAGCGAACTGTACATGCCTACTCCGTGTTAGAGTATTTTCAAAATACAGGCCCAAAACATACTGATAATCGATCTTTTAGGTGCCCAAAAGTCGATATGTGCATGCATCTTCTGTACCCGTTTATATCTCAAATTCAGGCTCAAAACACCCGAAAATTCGATATTTTGGGGTCCCAGAAGCAATCTGTACATGCCTACTCAGTGCTAGAATATTTTCAAAATATAGCCCCAAAACATGCTAAAAATCGATATTTTAGGTGCCCAAAGTCGATATCTCAAATTCAGGCCCAAAACACCCTAAAAATCGAGATTTTGGGGTCTCAGAAGCGAACTGTACATGCCTACTCCGTGTTAGAGTATTTTCAAAATACAGGCAAAAAACATACTGAAAATCGATCTTTTAGGTGCCCAAAAGTCGATATGTGCATGCATCTTCTGTACCCGTATATATCTCAAATTCAGGCTCCAAACACCCGAAAATTCGATATTTTGGGGTCCCAGAAGCGATCTGTACATGCCTACTCAGATGCAGGCCCAAAACATGCTGAAAATCGATATTTTAGGTGCCCAAAGTCAACATGTGTATGCATCTTCTGCACTCGTCTATATCTGAAATTCAACCTCAAAACACCCGAAAATTCGATAATTTTGGGTCCCAGAAGCGATCTGTAGATGTCTAGTCAGTGTTAGAATGTTTTCAAAATATAGTCTCAAAACATGCTAAAAATCGATATTTTAAGTGTCCAAAGTCGATATGTGCATGCATCTTCTGTACCTGTTTATATCTCAAATTCAGGCTCAAAACACCAGAAAATTCGATATTTTTGGGTCCCAGAAGCGATCTGTACATGCCTACTCCTAGTTAGAGTATTTTCAAAATACAGGCCCAAAACATGCTAAAAATCGATATTTTGGTGCCCAAAGTCAATATGTGCATGCATCTTCTGTACCCGTTTATATCTCAAATTCAGGCTCAAAACACCCGAAAATTCAGTATTTTGGGGTCCTAGAAGCGATCTGTACATCCCTACTCCTAGTTAGAATGTTTTCAAGATACAGACCCAAAACATGCTCAAAATCGATATTTTAGGTGCCCAAAAGTCGATATGTGCATGCATCTTCTGTACTCGTTAATATCTCAAATTCAGGCTCAAAACACCCGAAAATTCGATATTTTGGGGTCCCAGAAGTGATCTGTACATGTCTACTTAGTGCTAGAATATTTTCAAAATTAAGCCCCAAAATATGCTACAAATCGATATTTTAGGTGCCCAAAGTCAATATCTCAAATTCAGGCCCAAAACACCCTAAAATTCGATATTTTGGGGTCCCAGAAGCGAACTGTACATGCCTACTCCGTGTTAGAGTATTTTCAAAATACAGGCCCAAAACATACTGATAATCGATCTTTTAGGTGCCCAAAAGTCGATATGTGCATGCATCTTCTGTACTCGTTTATATCTCAAATTCAGGCTCAAAACACCCGAAAATTCGATATTTTGGGGTCCCAGAAGCAATCTGTACATGCCTACTCAGTGCTAGAATATTTTCAAAATATACGCCCAAAACATGCTAAAAATCGATATTTTAGGTGCACAAAGTCGATATCTCAAATTCAGGCCCAAAACACCCAAAAATTCGATATTTTGGGGTCCCAGAAGCGATCTGTACTTGCCTACTCCGTGTTAGAGTATTTTCAAAATACAGGCCCAAAACAAGCTGAAAATCGATATTTTAGGTGACCAAAGTCAATATGTGCATTCATCTTCTGTACCCGTTTATATCTCAAATTCAACCTCAAAACACCCGAAAATTCGATATTTTTGGGTCCCAGAATCGATCTGTACATGCTTACTCAGATGCAGGCCCAAAACATGCTGAAAATCGATATTTTAGGTGCCCAAAGTCAACATGTGTATGCATCTTCTGAACTCGTTTATATCTCAAATTCAACCTCAAAACACCCGAAAATTAGATAATTTTGGGTCCCAGAAGCGATCTGTACATGCCTACTTATTGCTAGAATTTTTTCAAAATATAGGCTCAAAACATGCTAAAAATCGATATTTTAAGTGTCCAAAGTCGATAGGTGCATGCATCTTCTGTACCCGTTTATATCTCAAATTCAGGCTCAAAACACCCGAAAATTCGATATTTTGGGGTCCCATAAGCGATCTGTACATTCCTACTCCTAGTTAGAGTATTTTCAAAATAAAGCCCCAAAACATGCTGAAAATCGATATTTTAGGTGCCCAAAGTCAATATGTGCATGCATCATCTGTACCCGTTTATATCTCAAATTCAGGCTCAAAACACCCCAAAATTCGGTATTTTTGGGTCTTAGAAGCGATCTGTACATCCCTACTCCTAGTTAGAATGTTTTCAAGATACAGACCCAAAACATGCTCAAAATCGATATTTTAGGTGCCCAAAAGTCGATATGTGCATGCATCATCTGTACCCGTTTATATCTCAAATTCAAGCTCAAGACACCCGAAAATGCGATATTTTGGGGTCCCACAAGCGATCTGTACATGCCTACTCAGTGCTAGAATATTTTCAAAATATAGGCCCAAAACATGCTAAAAATCGATATTTTAGGTGCCCAAAGTCGATATCTCAAATTCAGGACCCCAAAAAACCCAAAAAATCGATATTTTGGGGTCCCAGAAGCGATCTATACATGCCTACTTCGTGTTATAGTATTTTCAAAATACAGGCCCAAAACAAGCTGAAAATCGATATCTTAAATGTCCAAAGTCGATATGTGCATGCATCTTATGTACCCGTTTATATCTCAAATTCAAACTCAAAACACCCGAAAATTCAATATTTTTGGGTCCCTGATGTGATCTGTACATGCCTACTCCTAGTTAGAGTATTTTCAAAATACAGGCCCAAAAAATGCTGAAAATCGATATTTTAGGTGCCAAAAGTCAATATGTGCATGCATCTTCTGTACCCGTTTATATCTGAAATTCAGGCTCAAAACACCCTAAAATTCGGTATTTTTGGGTCCTAGAAGCAATCTGTACATTCCCACTCCTAGTTAGAATGTTTTCAGGATACAGACCCAAAACATGCTCAAAATCGATATTTTAGGTGCCCTAAAGTCGATATGTGCATGCATCTTCTGTACCCGTTTATATCTCAAATTCAGGCTTAAAACACCCGAAAATTCGATATTTTGGGGTCCCAGAAGCGATCTGTACATGCCTACTCAGTGCTAGAATATTTTCAAATTATAGGCCCAAAACATGCTAAAAATTGATATTTTAGGTGCCCAAAGTCGATATCTCAAATTCAGGCCCAAAACACCAGAAAATTTGATATTTTGGTGTCCCAGAAGCGACCTGTAAGTGCCTACTCCGTGTTAGAGTATTTTCAACATATACAGGCCAAAACATACTGAAAATCGATCTTTTAGGTGCCCAAAAGTCGATATGTGCATGCATCTTCTGTACTCGTTTATATCTCAAATTCAGGCTCCAAACACCTGAAAATTCGATATTTTTGGGTCCCAGAAGCGATCTGTACATGCCTACTCAGTGCTAGAATATTTTCAAAATATAGGCCCAAAACATGCTAAAAATTGATATTTTTGGTGCCCAAAGTCGATATCTCAAATTCAGGCCCAAAACACCAGAAAATTCGATATTTTGGTGTCCCAGAAGCGAACTGTAAGTGCCTACTCAGTGTTAGAGTATTTTCAAAATACAGGCCCAAAACATACTGAAAATCGATCTTTTAGGTGCAGAAAGTCGATATGTGCATGCATCTTCTGTACCCGTTTATATCTCAAATTCAGGCTCAAAACACCCGAAAATTCGATATTTTGGGGTCCCAGAAGCAATCTGTACATGCCTACTCAGTGCTAGAATATTTTCAAAATATACGCCCAAAACATGCTAAAAATCGATATTTTAGGTGCACAAAGTCGATATCTCAAATTCAGGCCCAAAACACCCAAAAATTCGATATTTTGGGGTCCCAGAAGCGATCTGTACTTGCCTACCTCGTGTTAGAGTATTTTCAAAATACAGGCCCAAAACAAGCTGAAAATCGATATTTTAGGTGACCAAAGTCAATATGTGCATTCATCTTCTGTACCCGTTTATATCCCAAATTCAACCTCAAAACACCCGAAAATTCGATATTTTTGGGTCCCAGAATCGATCTGTACATGCTTACTCAGATGCAGGCCCAAAACATGCTGAAAATCGATATTTTAGGTGCCCAAAGTCAACATGTGTATGCATCTTCTGAACTCGTTTATATCTCAAATTCAACCTCAAAACACCCGAAAATTAGATAATTTTGGGTCCCAGAAGCGATCTGTACATGCCTACTTATTGCTAGAATTTTTTCAAAATATAGGCTCAAAACATGCTAAAAATCGATATTTTAAGTGTCCAAAGTCGATAGGTGCATGCATCTTCTGTACCCGTTTATATCTCAAATTCAGGCTCAAAACACCCGAAAATTCGATATTTTGGGGTCCCATAAGCGATCTGTACATTCCTACTCCTAGTTAGAGTATTTTCAAAATAAAGCCCCAAAACATGCTGAAAATCGATATTTTAGGTGCCCAAAGTCAATATGTGCATGCATCATCTGTACCCGTTTATATCTCAAATTCAGGCTCAAAACACCCCAAAATTCGGTATTTTTGGGTCTTAGAAGCGATCTGTACATCCCTACTCCTAGTTAGAATGTTTTCAAGATACAGACCCAAAACATGCTCAAAATCGATATTTTAGGTGCCCAAAAGTCGATATGTGCATGCATCATCTGTACCCGTTTATATCTCAAATTCAAGCTCAAGACACCCGAAAATGCGATATTTTGGGGTCCCACAAGCGATCTGTACATGCCTACTCAGTGCTAGAATATTTTCAAAATATAGGCCCAAAACATGCTAAAAATCGATATTTTAGGTGCCCAAAGTCGATATCTCAAATTCAGGACCCCAAAAAACCCAAAAAATCGATATTTTGGGGTCCCAGAAGCGATCTATACATGCCTACTTCGTGTTAGAGTATTTTCAAAATACAGGCCCAAAACAAGCTGAAAATCGATATCTTAAATGTCCAAAGTCGATATGTGCATGCATCTTATGTACCCGTTTATATCTCAAATTCAAACTCAAAACACCCGAAAATTCAATATTTTTGGGTCCCTGATGTGATCTGTACATGCCTACTCCTAGTTAGAGTATTTTCAAAATACAGGCCCAAAAAATGCTGAAAATCGATATTTTAGGTGCCAAAAGTCAATATGTGCATGCATCTTCTGTACCCGTTTATATCTGAAATTCAGGCTCAAAACACCCTAAAATTCGGTATTTTTGGGTCCTAGAAGCAATCTGTACATTCCCACTCCTAGTTAGAATGTTTTCAGGATACAGACCCAAAACATGCTCAAAATCGATATTTTAGGTGCCCTAAAGTCGATATGTGCATGCATCTTCTGTACCCGTTTATATCTCAAATTCAGGCTTAAAACACCCGAAAATTCGATATTTTGGGGTCCCAGAAGCGATCTGTACATGCCTACTCAGTGCTAGAATATTTTCAAATTATAGGCCCAAAACATGCTAAAAATTGATATTTTAGGTGCCCAAAGTCGATATCTCAAATTCAGGCCCAAAACACCAGAAAATTTGATATTTTGGTGTCCCAGAAGCGACCTGTAAGTGCCTACTCCGTGTTAGAGTATTTTCAACATATACAGGCCAAAACATACTGAAAATCGATCTTTTAGGTGCCCAAAAGTCGATATGTGCATGCATCTTCTGTACTCGTTTATATCTCAAATTCAGGCTCCAAACACCTGAAAATTCGATATTTTTGGGTCCCAGAAGCGATCTGTACATGCCTACTCAGTGCTAGAATATTTTCAAAATATAGGCCCAAAACATGCTAAAAATTGATATTTTTGGTGCCCAAAGTCGATATCTCAAATTCAGGCCCAAAACACCAGAAAATTCGATATTTTGGTGTCCCAGAAGCGAACTGTAAGTGCCTACTCAGTGTTAGAGTATTTTCAAAATACAGGCCCAAAACATACTGAAAATCGATCTTTTAGGTGCAGAAAGTCGATATGTGCATGCATTTTCTGTACTCGTTTATATCTCAAATTCAGGCTCAAAACACTCAAAAATTCGATATTTTTGGGTCCCAGAAGCGATCTGTACATGCCTACTCAGTGCTAGAATTTTTTCAAAATATAAGCTCAAAACATGCTAAAAATCGATATTTTAAGTGTCTAAAGTCGATATGTGCATGCATCATCATTACCCGTTTATATCTCAAATTCAGGCTCAAAACACCCGAAAATTCGATATTTTGGGGTCAGAGAAGTGATCTGTACATGCCTACTTAGTGCTAGAATATTTTCAAAATATAGGCCCAAAACATGCTAAAAATCGATATATTAGGTGCCCAAAGTCGATATCTCAAATTCAGGCCCAAGACACCCTAAAATTCGAGATTTTGGGGTCTCAGAAGCGAACTGTACATGCCTACTCCGTGTTAGAGTATTTTCAAAATACAGGCAAAAAACATACTGAAAATCGATCTTTTAGGTGCCCAAAAGTCGATATGTGCATGCATCTTCTGTACCCGTATATATCTCAAATTCAGGCTCCAAACACCCGAAAATTCGATATTTTGGGGTCCCAGAAGCGATCTGTACATGCCTACTCAGATGCAGGCCCAAAACATGCTGAAAATCGATATTTTAGGTGCCCAAAGTCAACATGTGTATGCATCTTCTGCACTCGTTTATATCTGAAATTCAACCTCAAAACACCCGAAAATTCGATAATTTTGGGTCCCAGAAGCGAACTGTACATGCCTACTCCTAGTTAGAGTATTTTCAAAATACAGGCCCAAAACATGCTAAAAATCAATATTTTGGTGCCCAAAGTCAATATGTGCATGCATCTTCTGTACCCGTTTATATCTCAAATTCAGGCTCAAAACACCCGAAAATTCAGTATTTTGGGGTCCTAGAAGCGATCTGTACATCCCTACTCCTAGTTAGAATGTTTTCAAGATACAGACCCAAAACATGCTCAAAATCGATATTTTAGGTGCCCAAAAGTCGATATGTGCATGCATCTTTTGTGCTCGTTAATATCTCAAATTCAGGCTCAAAAAACCTGAAAATTCGATATTTTGGGTTCCCAGAAGTGATCTGTACATGTCTACTTAGTGCTAGAATATTTTCAAAATAAAGCCCCAAAACATGCTAAAAATCGATATTTTAGGTGCCCAAAGTCGATATCTCAAATTCAGGCACAAAACACCCTAAAATTCGATATTTTGGGGTCCCAGAAGCGAACTGTACATGCCTACTCCGTGTTAGAGTATTTTCAAAATACAGGCCCAAAACATACAGATAATCGATCTTTTAGGTGCCCAAAAGTCGATATGTGCATGCATCTTCTGTACCCGTTTATATCTCAAATTCAGGCTCAAAACACCCGAAAATTCGATATTTTGGGGTCCCAGAAGCAATCTGTACATGCCTACTCAGTGCTAGAATATTTTCAAAATATTCGCCCAAAACATGCTAAAAATCGATATTTTAGGTGCCCAAAGTCGATATCTCAAATTCAGGCCCAAAACACCCAAAAATTCGATATTTTGGGGTCCCAGAAGCGATCTGTACATGCCTACTCAGTGCTAGAATATTTTCAAAATATAGGCCCAAAACATGCTAAAAATCGATATGTTAGGTGCCCAAAGTCGATATCTCAAATTCAGGACCCCAAAAAACCCAAAAAATCGATATTTTGGGATCCCAGAAGCGATCTGTACATGCCGACTCCGTGTTAGAGTATTTTCAAAATACAGACCCAAAACAAGCTGAAAATCGATATTTTAGGTGACCAAAGTCAATATGTGTATGCATCTTCTGCACCCGTTTATATCCCAAATTCAACCTCAAAACACTCGAAAATTCGATATGTTTGGGTCCTGTACATGCCTACTCAGTGCTAGACTTTTTTCAAAATATAGGCTCAAAACATGCTAAAAATCGATATTTTAAGTGTCCAAAGTCGATATGTGCATGCATATTCTGTACCCGTTTATATCTCAAATTCAGGCTCAAAACACCCGAAAATTCGATATTTTGGGGTCCCAGAAGCGATCTGTACATGCCTACTCCTAGTTAGAGTATTTTCAAAATACAGGCCCAAAAAATGCTGAAAATCGATATTTTAGGTGCCAAAAGTCAATATGTGCATGCATCTTCTGTACCCGTTTATATCTGAAATTCAGGCTCAAAACACCCTAAAATTCGGTATTTTTGGGTCCTAGAAGCAATCTGTACATTCCCACTCCTAGTTAGAATGTTTTCAGGATACAGACCCAAAACATGCTCAAAATCGATATTTTAGGTGCCCTAAAGTCGATATGTGCATGCATCTTCTGTACCCGTTTATATCTCAAATTCAGGCTTAAAACACCCGAAAATTCGATATTTTTGGTTCCCAGAAGCGATCTGTAGATGTCTAGTCAGTGTTAGAATGTTTTCAAAATATAGTCTCAAAACATGCTAAAAATCGATATTTTAAGTGTCCAAAGTCGATATGTGCATGCATCTTCTGTACCCGTTTATATCTCAAATTCAGGCTCAAAACACCAGAAAATTCGATATTTTTGGGTCCCAGAATCGATCTGTACATGCCTACTCCTAGTTAGAGTATTTTCAAAATACAGGCCCAAAACATGCTAAAAATCGATATTTTGGTGCCCAAAGTCAATATGTGCATGCATCTTCTGTACCCGTTTATATCTCAAATTCAGGCTCAAAACACCCGAAAATTCAGTATTTTGGGGTCCTAGAAGCGATCTGTACATCCCTACTCCTAGTTAGAATGTTTTCAAGATACAGACCCAAAACATGCTCAAAATCGATATTTTAGGTGCCCAAAAGTCGATATGTGCATGCATCTTCTGTACTCGTTAATATCTCAAATTCATGCTCAAACCACCCGAAAATTCGATATTTTGGGGTCCCAGAAGTGATCTGTACATGTCTACTTAGTGCTAGAATATTTTCAAAAAATTAAGCCCCAAAATATGCTACAAATCGATATTTTAGGTGCCCAAAGTCAATATCTCAAATTCAGGCCCAAAACACCCTAAAATTCGATATTTTGGGGTCCCAGAAGCGAACTGTACATGCCTACTCCGTGTTAGAGTATTTTCAAAATACAGGCCCAAAACATACTGATAATCGATCTTTTAGGTGCCCAAAAGTCGATATGTGCATGCATCTTCTGTACCCGTTTATATCTCAAATTCAGGCTCAAAACACCCGAAAATTCGATATTTTGGGGTCCCAGAAGCAATCTGTACATGCCTACTCAGTGCTAGAATATTTTCAAAATATACGCCCAAAACATGCTAAAAATCGATATTTTAGGTGCACAAAGTCGATATCTCAAATTCAGGCCCAAAACACCCAAAAATTCGATATTTTGGGGTCCCAGAAGCGATCTGTACTTGCCTACTCCGTGTTAGAGTATTTTCAAAATACAGGCCCAAAACAAGCTGAAAATCGATATTTTAGGTGACCAAAGTCAATATGTGCATTCATCTTCTGTACCCGTTTATATCCCAAATTCAACCTCAAAACACCCGAAAATTCGATATTTTTGGGTCCCAGAATCGATCTGTACATGCTTACTCAGATGCAGGCCCAAAACATGCTGAAAATCGATATTTTAGGTGCCCAAAGTCAACATGTGTATGCATCTTCTGAACTCGTTTATATCTCAAATTCAACCTCAAAACACCCGAAAATTAGATAATTTTGGGTCCCAGAAGCGATCTGTACATGCCTACTTATTGCTAGAATTTTTTCAAAATATAGGCTCAAAACATGCTAAAAATCGATATTTTAAGTGTCCAAAGTCGATAGGTGCATGCATCTTCTGTACCCGTTTATATCTCAAATTCAGGCTCAAAACACCCGAAAATTCGATATTTTGGGGTCCCATAAGCGATCTGTACATTCCTACTCCTAGTTAGAGTATTTTCAAAATAAAGCCCCAAAACATGCTGAAAATCGATATTTTAGGTGCCCAAAGTCAATATGTGCATGCATCATCTGTACCCGTTTATATCTCAAATTCAGGCTCAAAACACCCCAAAATTCGGTATTTTTGGGTCTTAGAAGCGATCTGTACATCCCTACTCCTAGTTAGAATGTTTTCAAGATACAGACCCAAAACATGCTCAAAATCGATATTTTAGGTGCCCAAAAGTCGATATGTGCATGCATCATCTGTACCCGTTTATATCTCAAATTCAAGCTCAAGACACCCGAAAATGCGATATTTTGGGGTCCCACAAGCGATCTGTACATGCCTACTCAGTGCTAGAATATTTTCAAAATATAGGCCCAAAACATGCTAAAAATCGATATTTTAGGTGCCCAAAGTCGATATCTCAAATTCAGGACCCCAAAAAACCCAAAAAATCGATATTTTGGGGTCCCAGAAGCGATCTATACATGCCTACTTCGTGTTAGAGTATTTTCAAAATACAGGCCCAAAACAAGCTGAAAATCGATATCTTAAATGTCCAAAGTCGATATGTGCATGCATCTTATGTACCCGTTTATATCTCAAATTCAAACTCAAAACACCCGAAAATTCAATATTTTTGGGTCCCTGATGTGATCTGTACATGCCTACTCCTAGTTAGAGTATTTTCAAAATACAGGCCCAAAAAATGCTGAAAATCGATATTTTAGGTGCCAAAAGTCAATATGTGCATGCATCTTCTGTACCCGTTTATATCTGAAATTCAGGCTCAAAACACCCTAAAATTCGGTATTTTTGGGTCCTAGAAGCAATCTGTACATTCCCACTCCTAGTTAGAATGTTTTCAGGATACAGACCCAAAACATGCTCAAAATCGATATTTTAGATGCCCTAAAGTCGATATGTGCATGCATCTTCTGTACCCGTTTATATCTCAAATTCAGGCTTAAAACACCCGAAAATTCGATATTTTGGGGTCCCAGAAGCGATCTGTACATGCCTACTCAGTGCTAGAATATTTTCAAATTATAGGCCCAAAACATGCTAAAAATTGATATTTTAGGTGCCCAAAGTCGATATCTCAAATTCAGGCCCAAAACACCAGAAAATTTGATATTTTGTTGTCCCAGAAGCGACCTGTAAGTGCCTACTCCGTGTTAGAGTATTTTCAACATATACAGGCCAAAACATACTGAAAATCGATCTTTTAGGTGCCCAAAAGTCGATATGTGCATGCATCTTCTGTACTCGTTTATATCTCAAATTCAGGCTCCAAACACCCGAAAATTCGATATTTTTGGGTCCCAGAAGCGATCTGTACATGCCTACTCAGTGCTAGAATATTTTCAAAATATAGGCCCAAAACATGCTAAAAATTGATATTTTTGGTGCCCAAAGTCGATATCTCAAATTCAGGCCCAAAACACCAGAAAATTCGATATTTTGGTGTCCCAGAAGCGAACTGTAAGTGCCTACTCAGTGTTAGAGTATTTTCAAAATACAGGCCCAAAACATACTGAAAATCGATCTTTTAGGTGCCCAAAAGTCGATATGTGCATGCATTTTCTGTACTCGTTTATATCTCAAATTCAGGCTCAAAACACTCAAAAATTCGATATTTTTGGGTCCCAGAAGCGATCTGTACATGCCTACTCAGTGCTAGAATTTTTTCAAAATATAAGCTCAAAACATGCTAAAAATCGATATTTTAAGTGTCTAAAGTCGATATGTGCATGCATCATCTTTACCCGTTTATATCTCAAATTCAGGCTCAAAACACCCGAAAATTCGATATTTTGGGGTCAGAGAAGTGATCTGTACATGCCTACTTAGTGCTAGAATATTTTCAAAATATAGGCCCAAAACATGCTAAAAATCGATATATTAGGTGCCCAAAGTCGATATCTCAAATTCAGGCCCAAGACACCCTAAAATTCGAGATTTTGGGGTCTCAGAAGCGAACTGTACATGCCTACTCCGTGTTAGAGTATTTTCAAAATACAGGCAAAAAACATACTGAAAATCGATCTTTTAGGTGCCCAAAAGTCGATATGTGCATGCATCTTCTGTACCCGTATATATCTCAAATTCAGGCTCCAAACACCCGAAAATTCGATATTTTGGGGTCCCAGAAGCGATCTGTACATGCCTACTCAGATGCAGGCCCAAAACATGCTGAAAATCGATATTTTAGGTGCCCAAAGTCAACATGTGTATGCATCTTCTGCACTCGTTTATATCTGAAATTCAACCTCAAAACACCCGAAAATTCGATAATTTTGGGTCCCAGAAGCGAACTGTACATGCCTACTCCTAGTTAGAGTATTTTCAAAATACAGGCCCAAAACATGCTAAAAATCAATATTTTGGTGCCCAAAGTCAATATGTGCATGCATCTTCTGTACCCGTTTATATCTCAAATTCAGGCTCAAAACACCCGAAAATTCAGTATTTTGGGGTCCTAGAAGCGATCTGTACATCCCTACTCCTAGTTAGAATGTTTTCAAGATACAGACCCAAAACATGCTCAAAATCGATATTTTAGGTGCCCAAAAGTCGATATGTGCATGCATCTTTTGTACTCGTTAATATCTCAAATTCAGGCTCAAAAAACCTGAAAATTCGATATTTTGGGTTCCCAGAAGTGATCTGTACATGTCTACTTAGTGCTAGAATATTTTCAAAATAAAGCCCCAAAACATGCTAAAAATCGATATTTTAGGTGCCCAAAGTCGATATCTCAAATTCAGGCACAAAACACCCTAAAATTCGATATTTTGGGGTCCCAGAAGCGAACTGTACATGCCTACTCCGTGTTAGAGTATTTTCAAAATACAGGCCCAAAACATACAGATAATCGATCTTTTAGGTGCCCAAAAGTCGATATGTGCATGCATCTTCTGTACCCGTTTATATCTCAAATTCAGGCTCAAAACACCCGAAAATTCGATATTTTGGGGTCCCAGAAGCAATCTGTACATGCCTACTCAGTGCTAGAATATTTTCAAAATATTCGACCAAAACATGCTAAAAATCGATATTTTAGGTGCCCAAAGTCGATATCTCAAATTCAGGCCCAAAACACCCAAAAATTCGATATTTTGGGGTCCCAGAAGCGATCTGTACATGCCTACTCAGTGCTAGAATATTTTCAAAATATAGGCCCAAAACATGCTAAAAATCGATATGTTAGGTGCCCAAAGTCGATATCTCAAATTCAGGACCCCAAAAAACCCAAAAAATCGATATTTTGGGATCCCAGAAGCGATCTGTACATGCCGACTCCGTGTTAGAGTATTTTCAAAATACAGACCCAAAACAAGCTGAAAATCGATATTTTAGGTGACCAAAGTCAATATGTGTATGCATCTTCTGCACCCGTTTATATCCCAAATTCAACCTCAAAACACTCGAAAATTCGATATGTTTGGGTCCTGTACATGCCTACTCAGTGCTAGACTTTTTTCAAAATATAGGCTCAAAACATGCTAAAAATCGATATTTTAAGTGTCCAAAGTCGATATGTGCATGCATATTCTGTACCCGTTTATATCTCAAATTCAGGCTCAAAACACCCGAAAATTCGATATTTTGGGGTCCCAGAAGCGATCTGTACATGCCTACTCCTAGTTAGAGTATTTTCAAAATACAGGCCCAAAAAATGCTGAAAATCGATATTTTAGGTGCCAAAAGTCAATATGTGCATGCATCTTCTGTACCCGTTTATATCTGAAATTCAGGCTCAAAACACCCTAAAATTCGGTATTTTTGGGTCCTAGAAGCAATCTGTACATTCCCACTCCTAGTTAGAATGTTTTCAAAATACAGGCCCAAAACATACAGATAATCGATCTTTTAGGTGCCCAAAAGTCGATATGTGCATGCATCTTCTGTACCCGTTTATATCTCAAATTCAGGCTCAAAACACCCGAAAATTCGATATTTTGGGGTCCCAGAAGCAATCTGTACATGCCTACTCAGTGCTAGAATATTTTCAAAATATTCGACCAAAACATGCTAAAAATCGATATTTTAGGTGCCCAAAGTCGATATCTCAAATTCAGGCCCAAAACACCCAAAAATTCGATATTTTGGGGTCCCAGAAGCGATCTGTACATGCCTACTCAGTGCTAGAATATTTTCAAAATATAGGCCCAAAACATGCTAAAAATCGATATGTTAGGTGCCCAAAGTCGATATCTCAAATTCAGGACCCCAAAAAACCCAAAAAATCGATATTTTGGGATCCCAGAAGCGATCTGTACATGCCGACTCCGTGTTAGAGTATTTTCAAAATACAGACCCAAAACAAGCTGAAAATCGATATTTTAGGTGACCAAAGTCAATATGTGTATGCATCTTCTGCACCCGTTTATATCCCAAATTCAACCTCAAAACACTCGAAAATTCGATATGTTTGGGTCCTGTACATGCCTACTCAGTGCTAGACTTTTTTCAAAATATAGGCTCAAAACATGCTAAAAATCGATATTTTAAGTGTCCAAAGTCGATATGTGCATGCATATTCTGTACCCGTTTATATCTCAAATTCAGGCTCAAAACACCCGAAAATTCGATATTTTGGGGTCCCAGAAGCGATCTGTACATGCCTACTCCTAGTTAGAGTATTTTCAAAATACAGGCCCAAAAAATGCTGAAAATCGATATTTTAGGTGCCAAAAGTCAATATGTGCATGCATCTTCTGTACCCGTTTATATCTGAAATTCAGGCTCAAAACACCCTAAAATTCGGTATTTTTGGGTCCTAGAAGCAATCTGTACATTCCCACTCCTAGTTAGAATGTTTTCAGGATACAGACCCAAAACATGCTCAAAATCGATATTTTAGGTGCCCTAAAGTCGATATGTGCATGCATCTTCTGTACCCGTTTATATCTCAAATTCAGGCTTAAAACACCCGAAAATTCGATATTTTGGGGTCCCAGAAGCGATCTGTACATGCCTACTCAGTTCTAGAATATTTTCAAATTATAGGCCCAAAACATGCTAAAAATTGATATTTTAGGTGCCCAAAGTCGATATCTCAAATTCAGGCCCAAAACACCAGAAAATTCGATATTTTGGTGTCCCAGAAGCGACCTGTAAGTGCCTACTCCGTGTTAGAGTATTTTCAACATATACAGGCCAAAACATACTGAAAATCGATCTTTTAGGTGCCCAAAAGTCGATATGTGCATGCATCTTCTGTACTCGTTTATATCTCAAATTCAGGCTCCAAACACCCGAAAATTCGATATTTTTGGGTCCCAGAAGCGATCTGTACATGCCTACTCAGTGCTAGAATATTTTCAAAATATAGGCCCAAAACATGCTAAAAATTGATATTTTTGGTGCCCAAAGTCGATATCTCAAATTCAGGCCCAAAACACCAGAAAATTCGATATTTTGGTGTCCCAGAAGCGAACTGTAAGTGCCTACTCAGTGTTAGAGTATTTTCAAAATACAGGCCCAAAACATACTGAAAATCGATCTTTTAGGTGCCCAAAAGTCGATATGTGCATGCATTTTCTGTACTCGTTTATATCTCAAATTCAGGCTCAAAACACTCAAAAATTCGATATTTTTGGGTCCCAGAAGCGATCTGTACATGCCTACTCAGTGCTAGAATTTTTTCAAAATATAAGCTCAAAACATGCTAAAAATCGATATTTTAAGTGTCTAAAGTCGATATGTGCATGCATCATCTTTACCCGTTTATATCTCAAATTCAGGCTCAAAACACCCGAAAATTCGATATTTTGGGGTCAGAGAAGTGATCTGTACATGCCTACTTAGTGCTAGAATATTTTCAAAATATAGGCCCAAAACATGCTAAAAATCGATATATTAGGTGCCCAAAGTCGATATCTCAAATTCAGGCCCAAGACACCCTAAAATTCGAGATTTTGGGGTCTCAGAAGCGAACTGTACATGCCTACTCCGTGTTAGAGTATTTTCAAAATACAGGCAAAAAACATACTGAAAATCGATCTTTTAGGTGCCCAAAAGTCGATATGTGCATGCATCTTCTGTACCCGTATATATCTCAAATTCAGGCTCCAAACACCCGAAAATTCGATATTTTGGGGTCCCAGAAGCGATCTGTACATGCCTACTCAGATGCAGGCCCAAAACATGCTGAAAATCGATATTTTAGGTGCCCAAAGTCAACATGTGTATGCATCTTCTGCACTCGTTTATATCTGAAATTCAACCTCAAAACACCCGAAAATTCGATAATTTTGGGTCCCAGAAGCGAACTGTACATGCCTACTCCTAGTTAGAGTATTTTCAAAATACAGGCCCAAAACATGCTAAAAATCAATATTTTGGTGCCCAAAGTCAATATGTGCATGCATCTTCTGTACCCGTTTATATCTCAAATTCAGGCTCAAAACTCCCGAAAATTCAGTATTTTGGGGTCCTAGAAGCGATCTGTACATCCCTACTCCTAGTTAGAATGTTTTCAAGATACAGACCCAAAACATGCTCAAAATCGATATTTTAGGTGCCCAAAAGTCGATATGTGCATGCATCTTTTGTACTCGTTAATATCTCAAATTCAGGCTCAAAAAACCTGAAAATTCGATATTTTGGGTTCCCAGAAGTGATCTGTACATGTTTACTTAGTGCTAGAATATTTTCAAAATAAAGACCCAAAACATGCTAAAAATCGATATTTTAGGTGCCCAAAGTCGATATCTCAAATTCAGGCCCAAAACACCCTAAAATTCGATATTTTGGGGTCCCAGAAGCGAACTGTACATGCCTACTCCGTGTTAGAGTATTTTCAAAATACAGGCCCAAAACATACAGATAATCGATCTTTTAGGTGCCCAAAAGTCGATATGTGCATGCATCTTCTGTGCCCGTTTATATCTCAAATTCAGGCTCAAAACACCCGAAAATTCGATATTTTGGGGTCCCAGAAGCAATCTGTACATGCCTACTCAGTGCTAGAATATTTTCAAAATATTCGCCCAAAACATGCTAAAAATCGATATTTTAGGTGCCCAAAGTCGATATCTCAAATTCAGGCCCAAAACACCCAAAAATTCGATATTTTTGGGTCCCAGAAGCGATCTGTACATGCCTACTCAGTGCTAGAATATTTTCAAAATATAGGCCCAAAACATGCTAAAAATCGATATGTTAGGTGCCCAAAGTCGATATCTCAAATTCAGGACCCCAAAAAACCCAAAAAATCGATATTTTGGGATCCCAGAAGCGATCTGTACATGCCGACTCCGTGTTAGAGTATTTTCAAAATACAGACCCAAAACAAGCTGAAAATCGATATTTTAGGTGACCAAAGTCAATATGTGTATGCATCTTCTGCACCCGTTTATATCCCAAATTCAACCTCAAAACACTCGAAAATTCTATATGTTTGGGTCCTAGAAGCGATCTGTACATGCCTACTCAGTGCTAGACTTTTTTCAAAATATAGGCTCAAAACATGCTAAAAATCGATATTTTAAGTGTCCAAAGTCGATATGTGCATGCATATTCTGTACCCGTTTATATCTCAAATTCATTCTCCAAACACCCGAAAATTCGATATTTTTGGGTCCCAGAAGCGATCTGTACATGCCTACTCCTAGTTCAAGTATTTTCAAAATACAGGCCCAAAAAATGCTGAAAATCGATATTTTAGGTGCCCAAATTCAATATGTGCATGCATTTTCTGTACACGTTTATATCTCAAATTCAGGCTCAAAAGACCCTAAAATTCGGTATTTTTGGGTCCTAGAAGCAATCTGTACATCCCCACTCCTAGTTAGAATGCTTTCAGGATACAGACCCAAAACATGCTCAAAATCGATATTTTAGGTGCCCAAAGTCGATATGTGCATGCATCTTCTGTACCCGTTTATATCTCAAATTCAGGCTTAAAACACCCGAAAATTCGATATTTTGGGGTCCCAGAAGCGATCTGTACATGCCTACTCAGTGCTAGAATATTTTCAAAATATAGGCCCAAAACATGCTAAAAATTGATATTTTAGGTGCCCAAAGTCGATATCTCAATTTCAGGCCCAAAACACCAGAAAATTTGATATTTTGGGGTCCCAGAAGCGAACTGTAAGTGCCTACTCCGTGTTAGAGTATTTTCAAAATACAGGCCCAAAACATACTGAAAATCGATCTTTTAGGTGCCCAAAAGTCAATATGTGCATGCATCTTCTGTACTCGTTTATATCTCAAATTCAGGCTCAAAACACCCTAAAATTCGGTATTTTTGGGTCCTAGAAGCAATCTGTACATCCCCACTCCTAGTTAGAATGTTTTCAGGATACAGACCCAAAACATGCTCAAAATCGATATTTTAGGTACCCAAAAGTCGATATGTGTATGCATCTTTTGTACCCGTTTATATCTCAAATTCAGGCTTAAAACACCCGAAAATTCGATATTTTGGGGTCCCAGAAGCGATCTGTACATGCCTAGTCAGTGCTAGAATATTTTCAAAATTTAGGCCCAAAACATGCTAAAAATTGATATTTTATGTGCCCAAAGTCGATATCTCAAATTCAGGCTCAAAACACCCGAAAATTCGATATTTTTGGGTCCCAGATGTGATCAGTACATGCCTACTCCTAGTTAGAGTATTTTCAAAATACAGGCCCAAAACATGCTAAAAATCGATATTTTGGTGCCCAAAGTCAATATGTGCATGCATCTTCTGTACCCGTTTATATCTCAAATTCAGGCTCAAAACACCCGAAAATTCGGTATTTTTCGGTCCTAGAAGCGATCTGTACATTCCTACTCCTAGTTAGAATGTTTTCAAGATACAGACCCAAAACATACTCAAAATCGATATTTAAGTGCCCAAAAGTCGATATGTGCATGCATTTTGTGTACCCGTTTATATCTCAAATTCAGGCTCAAAACGCCCGAAAAATTTGATATTTTGGGGCCCCAGAAGCGATCTGTACATGCCTACTCAGTGCTAGAATATTTTCAAATTATAGGCCCAAAACATGCTAAAAATCGATATTTTAGGTGCCCAAAGTCGATATCTCAAATTCAGGCACAAAACACCAGAAAATTCGATATTTTGGTGTCCCAGAAGCGAACTGTAAGTGCCTACTACGTGTTAGAGTATTTTCAAAATACAGGCAAAAACATACTGAAAATCGATCTTTTAGGTGCCCAAAAGTCGATATGTGCATGCATCTTCTGTACTCGTTTATATCTCAAATTCAGGCTCAAAACACCCGAATATTCGATATTTTGGGGTCCCAGAAGCGATCTGTACATGCCTACTCAGTACTAGAATTTTTTCAAAATATAGGCTCAAAACATGCTAAAAATCGATATTTTAAGTGTCCAAAGTCGATATGTGCATGCATCATCTGTACCCGTTTATATCTCAATTTCAGGCTCAAAACACCCGAAAATTCGATATTTTGGGGTCCCAGAAGTGACCTGTACATACATACTTAGTGCTACAATATTTTCAAAATAAAGCCCCAAAACATGCTAAAAATCGATATTTTAGGTGCCCAAAGTCGATATCTCAAATTCAGGCCCAAAACACCCTAAAATTCGATATTTTGGGGTCCCAGAAGCGAACTGTACATGCCTACTCCGTGTTAGAGTATTTTCAAAATACAGGCCCAAAACATACTGATAATCGATCTTTTAGGTGCCCAAAAGTCGATATGTGCATGCATCTTCTGTACCCGTTTATATCTCAAATTCAGGCTCAAAACACCCGAAAATTCAATATTTAGGGGTCCCAGAAGCAATCTGTACATGCCTACTCAGTGCTAGAATATTTTCAAAATATACGCCCAAAACATGCTAAAAATCGATATTTTAGGTTTCCAAAGTCGTTATCTCAACTTCAGGCCCAAAACACCCAAAAATTCGATATTTTGGGGTCCCAGAAGCGATCCGTACTTCCCTACTCCGTGTTAGAGTATTTTCAAAATACAGGCCCAAAACAAGCTGAAAATCGATATTTAAGGTGACCAAAGTCAATATGTGCATGCATCTTCTGTACCCGTTTATATCCCAAATTCAACCTCAAAACACCCGAAAATTCGATATTTTTGGGTCCCAGAATCGATCTGTACATGCTTACTCAGATGCAGGCCCAAAACATGCTGAAAATCGATATTTTAGGTGCCCAAAGTCAACATGTGTATGCATCTTCTGCACTCGTTTATATCTCAAATTCAACCTCAAAAAACCGAAAATTCGATAATTTTTGGTCCCAAAAGCGATCTGTACATGTCTAGTCACTGCTAGAATGTTTTCAAAATATAGGCTCAAAACATGCTAAAAATCGATATTTTAAGTGTCCAAAGTCGATAGGTGCATGCATCGTCTGTACCCGTTTATATCTCAAATTCAGGCTCAAAACACCCGAAAATTCGATATTTTGGGGTCCCAGAAGCGATCTGTACATGCCTACTCCAAGTTAGAGTATTTTCAAAATACAGGCCCAAAACATGCTAAAAATCAATATTTTAGGTGCCCAAAGTCGATATATGCATGCATCTTCTGTACCCGTTTATATCTCAAATTCCGGCTCAAAACACCCCAAAATTCGGTATTTTTGGGTCTTAGAAGCGATCTGTACATCCCTACTCCTAGTTAGAATGTTTTCAAGATACAGACACAAAACATGCTCAAAATCGATATTTTAGATGCCCAAAAGTCGATATGTGCATGCATCATCTGTACCCGTTCATATCTCAAATTCAAGCTCAAGACACCCGAAAATGCGATATTTTGGGGTCCCAGAAGCGATCTGTACATGCCTACTCAGTGCTAGAATATTTTCAAAATATAGGCCCAAAACATGCTAAAAATCGATATGTTAGGTGCCCAAATTCGATATCTCAAATTCAGGACCCCAAAAAACCCAAAAAATCGATATTTTGGGATCCCAGAAGCGATCTGTACATGCCGACTCCGTGTTAGAGTATTTTCAAAATACAGGCCCAAAACAACCTGAAAATCGATATTTTAGGTGACCAAAGTCAATATGTGTATGCATCTTCTGCACCCGTTTATATCCCAAATTCAACCTCAAAACACTCGAAAATTCGATATGTTTGGGTCCCAGAAGCGATCTGTACATGCCTACTCCTAGTTCGAGTAATTTCAAAATACAGCCCCAAAAAATGCTGAAAATCGATATTTTAGGTGCCCAAAGTCAATATGTGCATGCATCTTCTGTACCCGTTTATATCTCAAATTCAGGCTCAAAACACCCTAAAATTCGGTATTTTTGGGTCCAGAAGCAATCTGTACATCCTTACTCCTAGTTAGAATGTTTTCAGGATACAGACCCAAAACATGCTCAAAATCGATATTTTAGGTGCCCAAAAGTCGATATGTGCATGCATCTTCTATACCCGTTTATATCTCAAATTCAGGCCTAAAACACCCGAAAATTCGATATTTTGGGGTCCCAGAAGCGATCTGTACATGCCTACTCAGTGCTAGAATATTTTCAAAATATAGGCCTAAAACATGCTAAAAATTGATATTTTAGGTGCCCAAAGTCGATATCACAAATTTAGGCCCAAAACACCAGAAAATTCGATATTTTGGGGTCCCAGAAGCGAACTGTAAGTGCCTACTCCGTGTTAGAGTATTTTCAAAATACAGGCCCAAAACATACTGAAAATCGATCTTTTAGGTGCCCAAAAGTCAATATGTGCATGCATCTTCTGTACTCGTTTATATCTCAAATTCAGGCTCAAAACACCCGAATATTCGATATTTTTGGGTCCCAGAAGCGATCTGTACATGCCTAGACAGTACTAGAATTTTTTCAAAATATAGGCTCAAAACATGCTAAAAATCGGTATTTTAAGTGTCCAAAGTCGATATGTGCATGCATCATCTGTACCCGTTTATATATTAAATTCAGGCTCAAAACACCCGAAAATTCGATATTTTGGGGTCCCAGAAGTGATCTGTGCATGCCTACTTAGTGCTAAATTTTTTTCAAAATATAGCCCCAAAACATGCTAAAAATCGATATTTTATGTGCCCAAAGTCGATATCTCAAATTCAGGCCCAAAACACCTTATAATTCGATATTTTGGGGTCCCAGAAGCGAACTGTACATGCCTACTCCGTGTTAGTGTATTTTCAAAATACAGGCCCAAAACATACTGAAAATCGATCTTTTAGGTGCCCAAAAGTCAATATGTGCATGCATCTTCTGTACCCGTTTATATCTCAAAGCCAGGCTCCAAACACCCGAAAATTCGGTATTTTGGGGTCCCAGAAGCGATCTGTACATGCCTACTCAGATGCAGGCCCAAAACATGCTGAAAATCGATATTTTAGGAGCCCAAAGTCAACATGTTTATGCATCTTCTGCACTCGTTTATATTTTAAATTCAACCTCAAAACACCCGAAAATTCGATAATTTTGGGTCTCAGAAGCGATCTGTACATGTCTAGTCAGTGCTAGAATTTTTTCAAAATATAGGCTTAAAACATGCTAAAAATCGATATTTTAAGTGTCCAAAGTCGATATGTGCATTCATCTTCTGTACCCGTTTATATCTCAAATTCAGGCTCAGAACACCCGAAAATTCGATATTTTTGGGTCCCAGAAGCGATCTGTACATGCCTACTCATAGTTAGAGTATTTTAAAATACAGGCCCAAAACATGCTAAAAATCGATATTTTGGTGCCCAAAGTCAATATGTGCATGCATCTTCTGTACCCGTTTATATCTCAAATTCAGGCTCAAAACACCCGAAAATTCGGTATTTTGGGGTCCTAGAAGCGATCTGTACATCCCTATTCCTAGTTAGAATGTTTTCAAGATACAGACCCAAAACATGCTCAAAATCGATATTTTAGGTGCCCAAAAGTCGATATGTGCATGCATTTTCTGTACCCGTTTATATCTCAAATTCAGGCTCAAAACACCTGAAAAATTCGATATTTTGGGGTCCCAGAAGCGATCTGTACATGCCTACTTAGTGCTAGAATATTTTCAAAATATAGGCCCAAAACATTCTAAAAATCGATATTTTATGTGCCCAATGTCAATATCTGAAATTCATGCTCAAAACACCCAAAAATTCGATATTTAGGGGTCCCAGAAGCGATCTGTCCATGCCTACTCCGTGTTAGAGTATTTTCAATATAGAGGCCCATAACATACTAAAAATCAATCTTTTAGGTGCCCAAAAGTCGATATGTGGATACATCTTCTGTACCCGTATATATCTCAAATTCAGGCTCCAAACACCCGAAAATTCGATATTTTGGGGTCCCAGAAGCGATCTGTACTTGCCTACTCCGTGTTAGAGTATTTTCAAAATACAGGCACAAACCAAGCTGAAAATCGATATTTTAGGTGACCAAAGTCAATATGTGTATGCATCTTCTGCACCCGTTTATATCCCAAATTCAACCTCAAAATACCCAAAAATTCGATATTTTTGGGCCCCAGAAGCGATCTGTACATGCCTACTCAGTGCTAGAATGTTTTCAAGATACAGACCCAAAACATGCTCGAAACCGATATTTTAGGTGCCCAAAAGTCGATATTTGCAATCATTTTCTGTACCCGTTTATATCTCAAATTCAGGCTTAAAACACCCGAAAAATTCGATATTTTGGGGTCCCAGAAACGATCTGTACATGCCTACTCAGTGCTAGAATTTTTTCAAAATATAGGCTCAAAACATGCTGAAAATCGATATTTTAAGTGTCCAAAGTCGATATGTGCATGCATCATCTGTACCCGTTTATATCTCAATTTCAGGCTCAAAACACCCGAAAATTCGATATTTTGGGGTCCCAGAAGTGATCTGTACATACCTACTTAGTGCTAGAATATTTTCAAAATAAAGCCTCAAAACATGCTAAAAATCGATATTTTTAGGTGCCCAAAGTCGATATCTCAAATTCAGGCCCAAAACACCCTAAAATTCGATATTTTGGGGTCCCAGAAGCGAACTGTACATGCCTACTCCGTGTTAGATTGTTTTCAAAATACAGGCCCAAAACATACTGATAATCGATCTTTTAGGTGCCCAAAAGTCGATATGTGCATGCATCTTCTGTACCCGTTTATATCTCAAATTCAGGCTCAAAACACCCGAAAATTCAATATTTTGGGGTTCCAGAAGCAATCTGTACATGCCTACTCAGTGCTAGAATATTTTCAAAATATACGCCCAAAACATGCTAAAAATCGATATTTTAGGTGTCCAAAGTCGATATCTCAACTTCAGGCCCAAAACACCCAAAAATTCGAGATTTTGGGGTCCCAGAAGCGATCTATACTTGCCTACTCCGTGTTAGAGTATTTTCAAAATAAAGGCCCAAAACAAGCTGAAAATCGATATGTTAGGTGCCCAAAGTCAACATGTGTATGCATCTTCTGCACTCGTTTATATCTCAAATTCAACCTCAAAACACCCGAAAATTCGATAATTTTTGGTCCCAAAAGTGATCTGTACATGTCTAGTCACTGCTAGAATGTTTTCAAAATATAGGCTCAAAACATGCTAAAAATCGATATTTTAAGTGTCCAAAGTCGATAGGTGCATGCATCTTCTGTACCCGTTTATATCTCAAATTCAGGCTCAAAACACCCGAAAATTCGATATTTTGGGGTCCCAGAAGCGATCTGTACATGCCTACTCCAAGTTAGAGTATTTTCAAAATACAGGCCCAAAACATGCTGAAAATCGATATTTTAGGTGCCCAAAGTCGATATATGCATGCATCTTCTGTACCCGTTTATATCTCAAATTCCGGCTCAAAACACCCCAAAATTCGGTATTTTTGGGTCTTAGAAGCGATCTGTACATCCCTACTCCAAGTTAGAATGTTTTCAAGATACAGACCCAAAACATGCTCAAAATCGATATTTTAGGTGCCCAAAAGTCGATATGTGCATGCATCATCTGTACCCGTTCATATCTCAAATTCAAGCTCAAGACACCCGAAAATGCGATATTTTGGGGTCCCAGAAGAGATCTGTACATGCCTACTCCGTGTTAGAGTATTTTCAAAATACAGGCCCAAAACAAGCTGAAAATCGATATTTTAGGTGTCCAAAGTCGATATGTTCATGCATATTCTGTACCCGTTTATATCTCAAATTTAGGCTCAAAACACCCGAAAATTCGATATTTTTGGTTCCCAGAAGCGATCTGTACATGCCTACTCCTAATTCGAGTATTTGCAAAATACAGGCCCAAAAAATGCTGAAAATCGATATTTTAGGTGCCCAAAGTCAATATGTGCATGCATCTTCTGTACCCGTTTATATCTCAAATTCAGGCTCAAAACACCCTAAAATTCGGTATTTTTGGGTCCTAGAAGCAATCTGTACATCCCCACTCCTAGTTAGAATGTTTTCAGGATACAGACCCAAAACATGCTCAAAATCGATATTTTAGGTGCCCAAAAGTCGATATGTGCATGCATCTTCTGGACCCGTTTATATATCAAATTCAGGCTTAAAACACCCGAAAATTCGATATTTTGGGGTCCCAGAAACGATCTGTACATGCCTACTCAGTGCTAAAATATTTTCAAAATATAGGCCTAAAACATGCAAAAAATTGATATTTTAGGTGCCCAAAGTCGATATCTCAAATTCAGGCCCAAAACACCAGAAAATTCTATATTTTGGTGTCCCAGAAGCGAACTGTAAGTGCCTTCTCCGTGTTAGAGTATTTTAAAAATACAGGCCCACAACATACTGAAAATCGATCTTTTAGGTGCCCAAAAGTCAATATGTGCATGCATCTTCTGTAACTGTTTATATCCCAAATACAACCTCAAAACACCCGAAAATTCGATATTTTTGGGTCCCAGAAGCGATCTGTACATGCCTACTCAGTGCTAGAATATTTTCAAAATATAGCCCCAAAACATGCTAAAAATCGATATTTTAGGTGCCCAAAGTCGATATCTCAAATTCAGGCCCAAAACACCCTAAAATTCGATATTTTGGGGTCCCAGAAGCGAACTGTAAGTGCCTACTCCGAGTTAGAGTATTTTCAAATTACAGGCCCAAAACATACTGAAAATCGATCTTTTAGGTGCCCAAAAGTCGATATGTGCATGCATCTTCTGCACCCGTTTATATCCCAAATTCAACCTCAAAACACCCGAAAATTCGATATTTTTGGGTCCCAGAAGCGATCTGTACATGCCTACTCAGTGTTAGACTTTTTTCAAAATATAGGCTCAGAACATGCTAAAAATCGATATTTTAAGTGTCCAAAGTCGATATGTGCATGCATATTCTGTACCCGTTTATATCTCAAATTTAGGCTCAAAACACCCGAAAATTCGATATTTTTGGGTCCCAGAAGCGATCTGTACATGCCTACTCCTAATTCGAGTATTTGCAAAATACAGGCCCAAAAAATGCTGAAAATCGATATTTTAGGTGCCCAAAGTCAATATGTGCATGCATCTTCTGTACCCGTTTATATCTCAAATTCAGGCTCAAAATACCCTAAAATTCGGTATTTTTGGGTCCTAGAAGCAATCTGTACATCCCCACTCCTAGTTAGAATGTTTTCAGGATACAGACCCAAAACATGCTCAAAATCGATATTTTAGGTGCCCAAAAGTCGATATGTGCATGCATCTTCTGTACCCGTTTATATATCAAATTCAGGCTTAAAACACCCGAAAATTCGATATTTTGGGGTCCCAGAAACGATCTGTACATGCCTACTCAGTGCTAAAATATTTTCAAAATATAGGCCTAAAACATGCAAAAAATTGATATTTTAGGTGCCCAGAGCCGATATCTCAAATTCAGGCCCAAAACACCAGAAAATTCTATATTTTGGTGTCCCAGAAGCGAACTGAAGTGCCTTCTCCGTGTTAGAGTATTTTCAAAATACAGGCCCAAAACATACTGAAAATCGATCTTTTAGGTGCCCAAAAGTCAATATGTCCATGCATCTTCTGTAACTGTTTATATCCCAAATACAACCTCAAAACACCCGAAAATTCGATATTTTTGGGTCCCAGAAGCGATCTGTACATGCCTACTCAGTGCTAGAATATTTTCAAAATATAACCCCAAAACATGCTAAAAATCGATATTTTAGGTGCCCAAAGTCGATATCTCAAATTCAGGCCCAAAACACGCTAAAATTCGATATTTTGGTGTCCCAGAAGCGAACTGTAAGTGCCTACTCCGAGTTAGAGTATTTTCAAATTACAGGCCCAAAACATACTGAAAATCGATCTTTTAGGTGCCCAAAAGTCGATATGTGCATGCATCTTATGTACCCGTTTATATCTCAAATTCAGGCTCCAAACACCCGAAAATTCGATATTTTGGGGTTCCAGAAGCGATCTGTATATGCCTACTCAGATGCAGGCCCAAAACATGCTGAAAATCGATATTTTAGGTGCCCAAAGTCAACATGTGTATGCATCTTCTGCACTCGTTTATATCTTAAATTCAACCTCAAAACACCCGAAAATTCGATAATTTTGGGTCCCAGAAGCGATCTGTACATGTATAGTCAGTGCTAGAATGTTTTCAAAATATAGGCTCAAAACATGCTAAAAATCGATATTTTAAGTGTCCAAAGTCGATATGTGCATGCATCTTCTGTACCCGTTTATATCTCAAATTCAGGCTCAAAACTCCCGAAAATTCGATATTTTTGTGTCCCAGATGTGATCTGTACATGCCTACTCCTAGTTAGAGTATTTTCAAAATACAGCCCCAAAACATGCTAAAAATCGATATTTTGGTGCCCAAAGTCAATGTGTGCATGTATCTTCTGTACCCGTTTAAATCTCAAATTCAAGCTCAAAACAACCGAAAATTCGGTATTTTGGGGTCCTAGAAGCGATCTGTACATCCCTACTACTAGTTAGAATGTTTTCAAGATACAGACCCAAAACATGCTCAAAATCGATATTTAAGTGCCCAAAAGTCGATATGTGCATTCATTTTCTGTACCCGTTTATATCTCAAATTCAGGCTCAAAACACCCGAAAAATTTGATATTTTGGGGTCCCAGAAGCGATCTGTACATGCCTACTCAGTGCTAGAATATTTTCAAATTATAGGCCCAAAACATGCTAAAAATCGATATTTTAGGTGCCCAAAGTCGATATCTCAAATTCAGGCACAAAACACCAGAAAATTCTATATTTTGGTGTCCCAGAAGCGAACTGTAAGTGCCTACTACGTGTTAGAGTATTTTCAAAATACAGGCAAAAACATACTGAAAATCGATCTTTTAGGTGCCCAAAAGTCGATATGTGCATGCATCATCACTACCCGTTTATATCTCAAATTCAGGCTCAAAACACCCCAAAACTCGGTATTTTTGGGTCTTAGAAGCGATCTGTACATCCCTACTCCTAGTTAGAATGTTTTCAAGATACAGACACAAAACATGCTCAAAATCGATATTTTAGGTGCCCAAAAGTCGATATGTGCATGCATCATCTGTACCCGTTCATATCTCAAATTCAAGCTCAAGACACCCGAAAATGCGATATTTTGGGGTCTTAGAAGCGATCTGTACATGCCTACTCAGTGCTAGAATATTTTCAAAATATAGGCCCAAAACATGCTAAAAATCGATTTTTTAGGTGCCCAAAGTCGATATCTCAAATTCAGGACCACAAAAAACCCAAAAAATCGATATTTTGGGATCCCAGAAGCGATCTGTACATGTCTACTCCGTGTTAGAGTATTTTCAAAATACAGGCCCAAAACAAGCCGAAAATCGATATTTTAGGTGACCAAAGTCAATATGTGTATGCATCTTCTGCACCCGTTTATATCCCAAATTCAACCTCAAAACACCCGAAAATTCGATATTTTTGGGTCCCAGAAGCGATCTGTACATGCCTACTCAGTGATAGACTTTTTTCAAAATATAGGCTCAAAACATGCTAAAAATCGATATTTTAAGTGTCCAAAGTCGATATGTGCATGCATATTCTGTACCCGTTTATATCTCAAATTCAGGCTCAAAACACCCGAAAATTCGATATTTTTGGGTCCCAGAAGCGATCTGTACGTGCCTACTCCTAGTTCGAGTATTTTCTAAATACAGGCCCAAAAAATGCTGAAAATCGATATTTTAGGTGCCCTAAGTCAATATGTGCATGCATCTTCTGTACCCGTTTATATCTCAAATTCAGGCTCAAAACACCCTAAAATTCGGTATTTTTGGGTCCTAGAAGCAATCTGTACATCCCCACTCCTAGTTAGAATGTTTTCAGGATACAGACCCAAAACATGCTCAAAATCGATATTTTAGGTGCCCAAAAGTCGATATGAGCATGCATCTTCTGTACTCATTTATATCTCAAATTCAGGCTCAAAACACCCGAAAATTCGATATTTTGGGGTCCCAGAAGCGATCTGTACATGCCTACTCAGTGCTAGAATTTTTTCAAAATATAGGCTCAAAACATGCTAAAAATCGATATTTTAAGTGTCCAAAGTCGAAATGTGCATGCATCATCTGTACCCGTTTATATCTTAAATTCAGGCTCAAAACACCCAAAAATTCGATATTTTGGGGTCCCAGAAGTGATCTTTACATGCCTACTTAGTGCTAGAATATTTTCAAAATATAGGCCCAAAACATTCTAAAAATCGATATTTTATGTGCCCAAAGTCAATATCTGAAATTCATGCCCAAAACACCCAAAAATTCGATATTTTGGGGTCCCAGAAGCGATCTGTACATGCCTACTCCGTGTTAGAGTATTTTCAATATAGAGGCCCATAACATACTGAAAATCAATCTTTTAGGTGCCCAAAAGTCGATATGTGTATGCATCTTCTGCACCCGTTTATATCCCAAATTCAACCTCAAAATACCCAAAAATTCGATATTTTTGGGTCCCAGAAGCGATTTGTACATCCCTACTCAGTGCTAGAATGTTTGCAAGATACAGACCCAAAACATGCTCAAAATCGATATTTTAGGTGCCCAAAAGTCGATATTTGCAATCATTTTCTGCACCCGTTTATATCTCAAATTCAGGCTCCAAACACCCGAAAATTCGATAATTTGGGGTCCCAGAAGCGATCTGTACATGCCTACTAACATGCAGGCCCAAAACATGCTTAAAATCGATATTTTAGGTGCCCAAAGTCAACATGTGTATGCATCTTCTGAAATCGTTTGTATCTTAAATTCAACCTCAATACACACGAAAATTCGGTATTTTAGGGTCCTAGAAGCGATCTGTACATCCTTACTCCTAGTTAGAATGTTTTCAAGATACAGACCCAAAACATGCTCAAAATCGATATTTTAGGTGCCCAAAAGTCAATATGTGCATGCATTTTCTGTACCCGTTTATATCTCAAATTCAGGCTCAAAACACCCGAAAAATTCTATATTTTGGGGTCCCAGAAGCGATATGTACATGCCTACTTAGTGCTAGAATATTTTCAAAATATAGGCCCAAAACATTCTAAAAATCGATATTTTATGTGCCCAAAGTCAATATCTGAAATTCATGCCCAAAACCCCCCAAAATTCGATATTTTGGGGTCCCAGAAGCGATCTGTACATGCCTACTCCGTGTTAGAGTATTTTCAATATAGAGGCCCATAACATACTGAAAATCAATCTTTTAGGTGCCCAAAAGTCGATATGTGTATGCATCTTCTGCACCCGTTTATATCCCAAATTCAACCTCAAAATACCCAAAAATTCGATATTTTTGGGTCCCAGAAGCGATTTGTACATCCCTACTCAGTGCTAGAATGTTTTCAAGATACAGACCCAAAACATGCTCAAAATCGATATTTTAGGTGCCCAAAAGTCGATATTTGCAATCATTTTCTGCACCCGTTTATATCTCAAATTCAGGCTCCAAACACCCGAAAATTCGATAATTTGGGGTCCCAGAAGCGATCTGTACATGCCTACTAACATGCAGGCCCAAAACATGCTTAAAATCGATATTTTAGGTGCCCAAAGTCAACATGTGTATGCATCTTCTGAAATCGTTTATATCTTAAATTCAACCTCAATACACACGAAAATTCGATAATTTTGGGTCCCAGAAGCGATCTGTACATGTCTAGTCAGTGCTAGAATGTTTTCAAAATATAGGCTCAAAACATGCTAAAAATCGATATTTTAAGTGTCCAAAGTCGATATGTTCATGCATCTTCTGTACCCGTTTATATCTCAAATTCATGCTCAAAACAGCCGAAAATTCGATATTTTTGGGTCCCAGAAGCGATCTGTACATGCCTACTCCTAGTTAGAGTATTTTCAAAATACAGGCCCAAAACATGCTGATATTTTGGTGCCCAAAGTCAATATGTGCATGCATCTTTTGTACCCGTTTATATCTCAAATTCAGGCTCAAAACGCCCTAGAATTCGGTATTTTGGGGTCCTAGAAGCGATATGTACATCCCTACTCCTAGTTAGAATGTTTTCAAGATACAGACCCAAAACATGATCAAAATCGATATTTTAGGTGACCAAAAGTCGATATGTTCATGCATTTTCTGTATCCGTTTATATCTCAAATTCAGGCTCAAAACACCCGAAAAATTCGATATTTTTGGGTCCCAGAAGCGATCTGTACATGCCTACTCAGTGCTAGAATGTTTTCAAAATATAGGCCCAAAACATGCTAAAAATCGATATTTTAGGTGCCCAAAAGTCGATATGTGGATGCATCTTCTGTACCCGTTTATATCTCAAATTCATGCTCAAAACACCCGAAAATTCGATATTTTGGGGTCCCAGATGCGAACTGTACATGCCTACTTCGTGTTAGAGTATTTACAAAATACAACCCCAAAACAAGCTGAAAATCGATATTTTAGGTGACCAAAGTCAATATGTGTATGCATTTTCTGCACCCGTTTATATCCCAAATTCAACCATAAAACATCCAAAAATTCGATATTTTTGGGTCCCAGAAGCGATCTGTACATGCCTACTCAGTGCTAGAATGTTTTCAAAATATAGGCTCAAAACATGCTAAAAATCGATATTTTAATTGTCCAAAGTCGATATGTACATGCATCATCTGTACCCGTTTATATCTCAAATTCAGGCTCAAAACACCCGAAAATTCGATATTTTGGGGTCCCAGAAGTGATCTGTACATGCCTACTTAGTGCTAGAATATTTTCAAAATATAGGCCCAAAACATGTTAAAAATCGATATTTTAGGTGCCCAAAGTCGATATCTCAAATTCAGGCCCAAAACACCCGAAAATTCTATATTTTGGGGTCCCAGAAGCGAACTGTACATGCCTACTCCGTGTTAGAGTATTTTCACAATACAGGCCCAAAACATATTGAAAATCGATCTTTTAGGTGCCCAAAAGTCGATATGTGCATGCATCTTCTGTACCCGTTTATATCTCAAATTCAGGCTCCAAACACCCGAAAATTCGATATTTTGGGGTCCCAGAAGCGATTTGTACATGCCTACTCAGTGCCAGAATTTTTTCAAAATATAGGCTCAAAACATGCTAAAAATCGATATTTTAAGTGTCCAAAGTCGATATGTGCATGCATCATCTGTACCCGTTTATATCTCAAATTTAGGCTCAAAACACCCGAAAATTCGGTATTTTTGGGGTCCCAGAAGCGATCTGTACATGTCTACTCAGATGCAGGCCCAAAACATGCTGAAAATGGATATTTTAGGTGCCCAAAGTCAACATGTGTATGCATCTTCTGCACTCGTTTATATCTCAAATTCAGGCTCCAAACACACGAAAATTCGATGTTTTGGGGTCCCAGAAGCGATCTGTACATGTCTACTCAGATGCAGGCCCAAAACATGCTGAAAATGGATATTTTAGGTGCCCAAAGTCAACATGTGTATGCATCTTCTGCACTCGTTTATATCTCAAATTCAACCTCAAAACATCCGAAAATTCGATATTTTTGGGTCCCAGAAGCGATCTGTACATGTCTAGTCAGTGCTACAATGTTTTCAAAATACAGGCCCAAAACATGCTGAAAATCGATATTTTAGGTGCCCAAAGTCAATATGTGCATGCATCTTCTGTACCCGTTTATATCTCAAATTCAGGCTCAAAACACCCGAAAATTCGGTATTTTTGGGTCCTAGAAGCAATCTGTACATCCCTACTCCTAGATAGAATGTTTTCAAGATACAGACCAAAAACATGCTCAAAATCGATATTTTAAGTGCCAAAAAGTCGATTTGTGCATGCATCTTATTTACCCGTTTATATCTCAAATTCAGGTTCAAAACACCCGAAAATTCGGTATTTTGGGGTCCTAGAAGCGATCTGTACATCCCTACTCCTAGTTAGAATGTTTTCAAAATACAGGCCCAAAACATGCTGAAAATCGATATTTTAGGTGACCAAAGTCAATATGTGCATGCATCTTCTGTACCCGTTTATATCTCAAATTCAGGCTCAAAACACCCGAAAATTCGATATATTGGGGTCCCAGAAGCGATCTGTACTTGCCTGCTCCGTGTTAGAGTATTTTCAAAATACAGGCCCAAAACAAGCTGAAAATCGATATGTTAGGTGACCAAAGTCAATATGTGTGTGCATCTTCTGCACCCGTTTATATCCCAAATTCAACCTCAAAACACCCGAAAATTCGATATTTTGGGGTCCCAGAAGCGATCTGTACATGCCTACTCATAGTTAGAGTATTTTCAAAATACAGGCCCAAAACATGCTAAAAATCGATATTTTGGTGCCAAAAGTCAATATGTCCATGGATCTTCTGTACCCGTTTATATCTCAAATTCAGGCTCAAAACACCCGAAAATTCGGTATTTTGGGGTCCTAGAAGCGATCTGTACATCCCTAGTCCTAGTTAGAATGTTTTCAAGATACAGACCCAAAACATGATCAAAATCGATATTTTAGGTGCCCAAAAGTCGATATGTGCATGCATTTTCTGTATCCGTTTATATCTCAAATTCAGGCTCAAAACACCCGAAAAATTCGATATTTTGGGGTCCCAGAAGCGATCTGTACATGCCTACTCAGTGCTAGAATATTTTCAAAATATAGTCCCAAAACATGCTACAAATCGATATTTTAGGTGCCCCAAGTCGATATCTGAATTTCAGGCCCAAAACACCAGAAAATTCGATATTTTAGGGTCCCAGAAGCGATCTGTAAATGCCTACTCCGTGTTAGAGTATTTTCAATATAGAGGCCCATAACATACTGAAAATCAATCTTTTAGGTGCCCAAAAGTCGATATGTGGATACATCTTCTGTACCCGTTTATATATCAAATTCAGGCTCCAAACACCCGAAAATTCGATATTTTGGGGTCCCAGAAGCGATCTGTACTTGCCTACTCCGTGTTAGAGTATTTTCAAAATACAGGCACAAACCAAGCTGAAAATCGATATTTTAGGTGACCAAAGTCAATGTGTATGAAACTTCTGCACCCGTTTATATCCCAAATTCAACCTCAAAATACCCAAAAGGTCGATATTTTTGGGTCCCAGAAGCGATCTGTACATGCCTACTCAGTGCTAGAATGTTTTCAAGATACAGACCCAAAACATGCTCAAAATCGATATTTTAGGTGCCCAAAAGTCGATATTTGCAATCATTTTCTGTACCCGTTTATATCTCAAATTCAGGCTCAAAACACCCGAAAAATTCGATATTTTGGGGTCCCAGAAGCGATCTGTACATGCCTACTCAATGCTAGAATTTTTTCAAAATATAGGCTCAAAACATGCTAAAACTCGATATTTTAGGTGCCCAAATTCGATATCTCAAATTCAGGCCCAAACCACCCTAAAATTCGATATTTTGGTGTCCCAGAAGCGAACTGTACATGCCTACTCCGTGTTAGAGTATTTTCAAAATACAGGCACAAAACATACTGAAAATCGATCTTTTAAGTGCCCAAAAGTCGATATGTGCATGCATCTCCTGTACCCGTTTATATCTCAAATTCAGGCTCCAAACACCCGAAAATTCGATATTTTGGGGTCCCAGAAGCGATCTGTACATGCCTACTAACATGCAGGCCCAAAACATGCTGAAAATCGATATTTTAGGTGCCCAAAGTCAACATGTGTATGCATCTTCTGAAATCGTTTATATCTTAAATTCAACCTCAATACACCCGAAAATTCGATAATTTTGGGTCCCAGAAGCGATCTGTACATGTCTAGTCAGTGCTAGAATGTTTTCAAAATATAGGCTCAAAACATGCTAAAAATCGATATTTTAAGTGTCCAAAGTCGATATGTTCATGCATCTTCTGTACCCGTTTATATCTCAAATTCAGGCTCAAAACACCCGAAAATTCGATATTTTGGGGTCCCAGAAGCGATCTGTACTTGCCTACTCTTAGTTAGAGTATTTTCAAAATACAGGCCCAAAACAAGGTGAAAATCGATATTTTAGGTGACCAAAGTCAATATGTGTATGCATCTTCTGCACCCGTTTATATCCCAAATTCAACCTCAAAACAAACGAAAATTCGATAATTTTGGGTCCCAGAAGCGATCTGTACATGACTTCTCAGTGCTAGAATGTTTTCAAAATATAGGCTCAAAACATGCTAAAAATCGATATTTTAAGTGTCCAAATTCGATAGGTGCATGCATCATCTGTACCCGTTTATATCTCAAATTTAGGCTCAAAACACCCGAAAATTCGATATTTTGGGGTCCCAGAAATGATCTGTACATGCCTACTTAGTGCTAGAATATTTTCGAAATATAGGCCCAAAACATGCTAAAAATCGATATTTTAGGTGCCCAAAGTCGATAACTCAAATTCAAGCCCATAACACCCGAAAATTCAATATTTTGGGGTCCCAGAAGCGAACTGTACATGCCTACTCCGTGTTAGAGTATTTTCAAAATACAGGCCCAAAACATACTGAAAATCGATCTTGTATATGCCCAAAAGTCGATATGTGCATGCATCTTCTGTACCCGTTTATATCTCAAATTCAGGCTCAAAACACCCGAAAATTCGGTATTTTGGGGTCCTAGAAGCGATCTGTACATCCCTACTCCTAGTTAGAATGTTTTCAAGATACAGACCCAAAACATGATCAAAATCGATATTTTAGGTGACCAAAAGTCGATATGTTCATGCATTTTCTGTATCCGTTTATATCTCAAATTCAGGCTCAAAACACCCGAAAAATTCGATATTTTGGGGTCCCAGAAGCGATCTGTACATGCTTACTCAGTGCTAGAATGTTTTCAAAATATAGGCCCGAAACATGCTAAAAATCGATATTTTAGGTGGCCAAAAGTCGATATGTGGATGCATCTTCTGTACCCGTTTATATCTCAAATTCATGCTCAAAACACCCGAAAATTCGATATTTTGGGGTCCCAGATGCGAACTGTACATGCCTACTCCGTGTTAGAGTATTTTCAAAATACAACCCCAAAACAAGCTGAAAATCGATATTTTAGGTGACCAAAGTCAATATGTGTATGCATCTTCTGCACCCGTTTATATCCCAAATTCAACCTCAAAACATCCAAAAATTCGATATTTTTGGGTCCCAGAAGCGATCTGTACATGCCTACTCAGTGCTAGAATGTTTTCAAAATATAGGGTCAATACATGCTAAAAATCGATATTTTAATTGTCCAAAGTCGATATGTACATGCATCATCTGTACCCGTTTATATCTCAAAGTCAGGCTCAAAACACCCGAAAATTCGATATTTTGGGGTCCCAGAAGTGATCCGTACATGCCTACTTAGTGCTAGAATATTTTCAAAATTTAGGCCCAAACAAGCTAAAAATCGATATTTTAGGTGCCCAAAGTCGATATCTCAAATTAAGGCCCAAAACACCCGAAAATTCGATATTTTGGGGTCCCAGAAGCGATTTGTACATGCCTACTCAGTGCCAGAATTTTTTCAAAATATAGGCTCAAAACATGCTAAAAATCGATATTTTAAGTGTCCAAAGTCGATATGTGCATGCATCATCTGTACCCGTTTATATCACAAATTTAGGCTCAAAACACCCGAAAATTCGGTATTTTTGGGGTCCCAGAAGCGATCTGTACATGTCTACTCAGATGCAGGCCCAAAACATGCTGAAAATGGATATTTTAGGTGCCCAAAGTCAACATGTGTATGCATCTTCTGCACTCGTTTATATCTCAAATTCAGGCTCCAAACACCCGAAAATTCGATGTTTTGGGGTCCCAGAAGCGATCTGTACATGTCTACTCAGATGCAGGCCCAAAACATGCTGAAAATGGATATTTTAGGTGCCCAAAGTCAACATGTGTATGCATCTTCTGTACTTGTTTATATCTCAAATTCAACCTCAAAACATCCGAAAATTCGATATTTTTGGGTCCCAGAAGCGATCTGTACATGTCTAGTCAGTGCTACAATGTTTTCAAAATACAGGCCCAAAGCATGCTGACAATCGATATTTTAGATGCCCTAAGTCAATATGTGCATGCATCTTCTGTACCCGTTTATATCTCAAATTTAGGCTCAAAACACCCGAAAATTCGGTATTTTTGGGTCCTAGAAGCGATCTGTACATCCCTACTCCTAGATAGAATGTTTTCAAGATACAGACCCAAAACATGCTCAAAATCGATATTTTAAGTGCCCAAAAGTCGATATGTGCATGCATCTTATTTACCCGTTTATATCTCAAATTCAGGTTCAAAACACCCGAAAATTTGGTATTTTGGGGTCCTAGAAGCGATCTGTACATCCCTACTCCTAGTTAGAATGTTTTCAAAATACAGGCCCAAAACATGCTGAAAATCGATATTTTAGGTGCCCAAAGTCAATATGTGCATGCATCTTCTGTACCCGTTTATATCTCAAATTCAGGCTCAAAACACCCGAAAATTCGATATTTTGGGGTCCCAGAAGCGATCTGTACTTGCCTGCTCCGTGTTAAAGTATTTTCAAAGTACAGGCCCAAAACAAGCTGAAAATCGATATGTTAGGTGACCAAAGTCAATATGTGTGTGCATCTTCTGCACCCGTTTATATCCCAAATTCAACCTCAAAACACCCGAAAATTCGATATTTTGGGGTCCCAGAAGCGATCTGTACATGCCTACTCATAGTTAGAGTATTTTCAAAATACAGGCCCAAAACATGCTAAAAATCGATATTTTGGTGCCAAAAGTCAATATGTCCATGGATCTTCTGTACCCGTTTATATCTCAAATTCAGGCTCAAAACACCCGAAAATTCGGTATTTTGGGGTCCTAGAAGCGATCTGTACATCCCTAGTCCTAGTTAGAATGTTTTCAAGATACAGACCCAAAACATGATCAAAATCGATATTTTAGGTGCCCAAAAGTCGATATGTGCATGCATTTTCTGTATCCGTTTATATCTCAAATTCAGGCTCAAAACACCCGAAAAATTCGATATTTTGGGGTCCCAGAAGCGATCTGTACATGCCTACTCAGTGCTAGAATATTTTCAAAATATAGTCCCAAAACATGCTACAAATCGATATTTTAGGTGCCCCAAGTCGATATCTGAATTTCAGGCCCAAAACACCAGAAAATTCGACATTTTGGGGTCCCAGAAGCGATCTGTAAATGCCTACTCCGTGTTAGAGTATTTTCAATATAGAGGCCCATAACATACTGAAAATCAATCTTTTAGGTGCCCAAAAGTCGATATGTGGATACATCTTCTGTACCCGTTTATATATCAAATTCAGGCTCCAAACACCCGAAAATTCGATATTTTGGGGTCCCAGAAGCGATCTGTACTTGCCTACTCCGTGTTAGAGTATTTTCAAAATACAGGCACAAACCAAGCTGAAAATCGATATTTTAGGTGACCAAAGTCAATGTGTATGAAACTTCTGCACCCGTTTATATCCCAAATTCAACCTCAAAATACCCAAAAGGTCGATATTTTTGGGTCCCAGAAGCGATCTGTACATGCCTACTCAGTGCTAGAATGTTTTCAAGATACAGACCCAAAACATGCTCAAAATCGATATTTTAGGTGCCCAAAAGTCGATATTTGCAATCATTTTCTGTACCCGTTTATATCTCAAATTCAGGCTCAAAACACCCGAAAAATTCGATATTTTGGGGTCCCAGAAGCGATCTGTACATGCCTACTCAATGCTAGAATTTTTTCAAAATATAGGCTCAAAACATGCTAAAACTCGATATTTTAGGTGCCCAAAGTCGATATCTCAAATTCAGGCCCAAACCACCCTAAAATTCGATATTTTGGTGTCCCAGAAGCGAACTGTACATGCCTACTCCGTGTTAGAGTATTTTCAAAATACAGGCACAAAACATACTGAAAATCGATCTTTTAAGTGCCCAAAAGTCGATATGTGCATGCATCTCCTGTACCCGTTTATATCTCAAATTCAGGCTCCAAACACCCGAAAATTCGATATTTTGGGGTCCCAGAAGCGATCTGTACATGCCTACTAACATGCAGGCCCAAAACATGCTGAAAATCGATATTTTAGGAGCCCAAAGTCAACATGTGTATGCATCTTCTGAAATCGTTTATATCTTAAATTCAACCTCAATACACCCGAAAATTCGATAATTTTGGGTCCCAGAAGCGATCTGTACATGTCTAGTCAGTGCTAGAATGTTTTCAAAATATAGGCTCAAAACATGCTAAAAATCGATATTTTAAGTGTCCAAAGTCGATATGTTCATGCATCTTCTGTACCCGTTTATATCTCAAATTCAGGCTCAAAACACCCGAAAATTCGATATTTTGGGGTCCCAGAAGCGATCTGTACTTGCCTACTCTTAGTTAGAGTATTTTCAAAATACAGGCCCAAAACAAGGTGAAAATCGATATTTTAGGTGACCAAAGTCAATATGTGTATGCATCTTCTGCACCCGTTTATATCCCAAATTCAACCTCAAAACAAACGAAAATTCGATAATTTTGGGTCCCAGAAGCGATCTGTACATGACTTCTCAGTGCTAGAATGTTTTCAAAATATAGGCTCAAAACATGCTAAAAATCGATATTTTAAGTGTCCAAATTCGATAGGTGCATGCATCATCTGTACCCGTTTATATCTCAAATTTAGGCTCAAAACACCCGAAAATTCGATATTTTGGGGTCCCAGAAATGATCTGTACATGCCTACTTAGTGCTAGAATATTTTCGAAATATAGGCCCAAAACATGCTAAAAATCGATATTTTAGGTGCCCAAAGTCGATAACTCAAATTCAAGCCCATAACACCCGAAAATTCAATATTTTGGGGTCCCAGAAGCGAACTGTACATGCCTACTCCGTGTTAGAGTATTTTCAAAATACAGGCCCAAAACATACTGAAAATCGATCTTGTATATGCCCAAAAGTCGATATGTGCATGCATCTTCTGTACCCGTTTATATCTCAAATTCAGGCTCAAAACACCCGAAAATTCGGTATTTTGGGGTCCTAGAAGCGATCTGTACATCCCTACTCCTAGTTAGAATGTTTTCAAGATACAGACCCAAAACATGATCAAAATCGATATTTTAGGTGACCAAAAGTCGATATGTTCATGCATTTTCTGTATCCGTTTATATCTCAAATTCAGGCTCAAAACACCCGAAAAATTCGATATTTTGGGGTCCCAGAAGCGATCTGTACATGCTTACTCAGTGCTAGAATGTTTTCAAAATATAGGCCCGAAACATGCTAAAAATCGATATTTTAGGTGGCCAAAAGTCGATATGTGGATGCATCTTCTGTACCCGTTTATATCTCAAATTCATGCTCAAAACACCCGAAAATTCGATATTTTGGGGTCCCAGATGCGAACTGTACATGCCTACTCCGTGTTAGAGTATTTTCAAAATACAACCCCAAAACAAGCTGAAAATCGATATTTTAGGTGACCAAAGTCAATATGTGTATGCATCTTCTGCACCCGTTTATATCCCAAATTCAACCTCAAAACATCCAAAAATACGATATTTTTGGGTCCCAGAAGCGATCTGTACATGCCTACTCAGTGCTAGAATGTTTTCAAAATATAGGGTCAATACATGCTAAAAATCGATATTTTAATTGTCCAAAGTCGATATGTACATGCATCATCTGTACCCGTTTATATCTCAAAGTCAGGCTCAAAACACCCGAAAATTCGATATTTTGGGGTCCCAGAAGTGATCTGTACATGCCTACTTAGTGCTAGAATATTTTCAAAATATAGGCCCAAACAAGCTAAAAATCGATATTTTAGGTGCCCAAAGTCGATATCTCAAATTCAGGCCCAAAACACCCGAAAATTCGATATTTTGGGGTCCCAGAAGCGATTTGTACATGCCTACTCAGTGCCAGAATTTTTTCAATATATAGGCTCAAAACATGCTAAAAATCGATATTTTAAGTGTCCAAAGTCGATATGTGCATGCATCATCTGTACCCGTTTATATCTCAAATTTAGGCTCAAAACACCCGAAAATTCGGTATTTTTGGAGTCCCAGAAGCGATCTGTACATGTCTACTCAGATGCAGGCCCAAAACATGCTGAAAATGGATATTTTAGGTGCCCAAAGTCAACATGTGTATGCATCTTCTGCACTCGTTTATATCTCAAATTCAGGCTCCAAACACCCGAAAATTCGATGTTTTGGGGTCCCAGAAGCGATCTGTACATGTCTACTCAGATGCAGGCCCAAAACATGCTGAAAATAGATATTTTAGGTGCCCAAAGTCAACATGTGTATGCATCTTCTGTACTTGTTTATATCTCAAATTCAACCTCAAAACATCCGAAAATTCGATATTTTTGGGTCCCAGAAGCGATCTGTACATGTCTAGTCAGTGCTACAATGTTTTCAAAATACAGGCCCAAAGCATGCTGACAATCGATATTTTAGGTGCCCTAAGTCAATATGTGCATGCATCTTCTGTACCCGTTTATATCTCAAATTTAGGCTCAAAACACCCGAAAATTCGGTATTTTTGGGTCCTAGAAGCGATCTGTACATCCCTACTCCTAGATAGAATGTTTTCAAGATACAGACCCAAAACATGCTCAAAATCGATATTTTAAGTGCCCAAAAGTCGATATGTGCATGCATCTTATTTACCCGTTTATATCTCAAATTCAGGTTCAAAACACCCGAAAATTTGGTATTTTGGGGTCCTAGAAGCGATCTGTACATCCCTACTCCTAGTTAGAATGTTTTCAAAATACAGGCTCAAAACATGCTGAAAATCGATATTTTAGGTGCCCAAAGTCAATATGTGCATGCATCTTCTGTACCCGTTTATATCTCAAATTCAGGCTCAAAACACCCGAAAATTCGATATTTTGGGGTCCCAGAAGCGATCTGTACTTGCCTGCTCCGTGTTAAAGTATTTTCAAAGTACAGGCCCAAAACAAGCTGAAAATCGATATGTTAGGTGACCAAAGTCAATATGTGTGTGCATCTTCTGCACCCGTTTATATCCCAAATTCAACCTCAAAACACTCGAAAATTCGATATTTTTGGGTCCCAGAGGCGATCTATACATGCCTACTTAGTGCTAGAATATTTTCAAAATATAGGCCCAAAACATGCTAAAAATCGATATTTTAGGTGCCCAAAGTCGATATCTCAAATTCAGGCCCAAAACACCAGAAAATTCGATATTTTGGGGTCCCAGAAGCGATCAGTACATGCCTACTCATAGTTAGAGTATTTTCAAAATACAGGCCCAAAACATGCTAAAAATCGATATTTTGGTGCCCAAAGTCAATATGTGCATGCATCTTCTGTACCCGTTTATATCTCAAATTCAGGCTCAAAACACCCGAAAATTCGGTATTTTGGGGTCCTAGAAGCGATCTGTACATCCCTAGTCCTAGTTAGAATGTTTTCAAGATACAGACCCAAAACAAGATCAAAATCGATATTTTAGGTGCCCAAAAGTCGATATGTGCATGCATTTTCTGTATCCGTTTATATCTCAAATTCAGGCTCAAAACACCCGAAAAATTCGATATTTTGGGGTCCCAGAAGCGATCTGTACATGCCTACTCAGTGCTAGAATATTTTCAAAATATAGTCCCAAAACATGCTACAAATCGATATTTTTGGTGCCCAAAGTCGATATCTGAAATTCAGGCCCAAAACACCAGAAAATTCGATATTTTGGGGTCCCAGAAGCGATCTGTATATGCCTACTCCGTGTTAGAGTATTTTCAATATAGAGGCCCATAACATACTGAAAATCGATCTGTTAGGTGCCCAAAAGTCGATATGTGGATGCATCTTCTGTACCCGTTTATATCTCAAATTCAGTCTCAAAACACCCGAAAATTCGATATTTTGGGGTCCCAGATGCGAACTGTACATGCCTACTCCGTGTTAGAGTATTTTCAAAATACAGGCCCAAACCAAGCTGAAAATCGGTTATTTTAGGTGACCAAAGTCAATATGTGTATGCATCTTCTGCACCCGTTTATATCCCAAATTCAACCTCAAAACACCCAAAAATTCGATATTTGTGGGTCACAGAAGTGATTTGTACATGCCTACTTAGTGCTGGAATATTTTCAAAATATAGGCCCAAAACATGCTAAAAATAGATATTTTAGGTGCCCAAAGTCGATATCTCAAATTCAGGCCCAAAACACCCAAAAATTCGATATTTTGGGGTCCCAGAAGCGAACTGTACATGCCTACTCCGTGTTAGAGTATTTTCACAATGCAGGCCCAAAACATACTGAAAATCGATCTTTTAGGTGCCCAAAAGTCGATATGTGCATGCATCTTCTGTACTCGTTTATATCTCAAATTCAGGCTCCAAACACCCGAAAATTCGATATTTGGGGGTCCCAGAAGCGATCTGTACATGCCTACTCAGTGCTAGAATTTTTTTCAAAATATAGGCTCAAAACATGCTAAAAATCGATATTTTAAGTGTCCAAAGTCGATATGTGCATGCATCATCTGTACCCGTTTATATCTCAAATTTAGGCTCAAAACACCCGAAAATTCGATATTTTGGGGTCCCAGAAGTGATCTGTACATGCCTACTTAGTGCTAGAATATTTTCAAAATATAGGCCCAAAACATGTTAAAAATCGATATTTTATGTGCCCAAAGTCGATATATCAAATTCAGGCCAAAACACCCGAAAATTCATTATTTTAGGGTCCCAGACGCGATCTGTACATGCGTACTCCGTGTTAGAGTATTTTCAAAATACAGGCCCAAAACATACTGAAAATCGATCTTTTAGGTGCCCAAAAGTCGAAATGTGCATGCATCTTCTGTACCCGTTTAAATCTCAAATTTAGGCTCCAAACACCCGAAAATTCGATGTTTTGGGGTCCCAGAAGCGATCTGTACATGCCTACTCCGTGTTAGAGTATATTCAAAATACAGGCCCAAACCAAGCTGAAAATCGATATTTTAGGTGACCAAAGTCAATATGTGTATGCATCTTCTGCACCCGTTTATATCCCAAATTCAACCTCAAAACACCCAAAAATTCGATATTTTTGGGTCACAGAAGCGATCTGTACATGCCTACTCAGTGCTAGAATGTTTTCAAAATATAGGCTCAAAACATGCTAAAAATCAATATTTTAAGTGTCCAAAGTCGATATGTACATGCATCATCTGTACCCGTTTATATCTCAAATTCAGGCTGAAAACACCCGAAAAATCGATATTTTGGGGTCCCAGAAGTGATCTGTACATGCCTACTTAGTGCTAGAATATTTTCAAAATATAGGGCCAAAACATGCTAAAAATCGATATTTTAGGTGCGCAAAGTCGATATCTCAAATTCAGGCCCAAAACACCCGAAAATTCGATATTTTGGTGTCCCAGAAGCGAACTGTACATGCCTACTCCGTGTTAGAGTATTTTCACAATACAGGCCCAAAACATACTGAAAATCGATCTTTTAGGTGCCCAATAGTCGATATGTGCATGCATCTTCTGTTCCCGTTTATATCTCAAATTCAGGCTCCAAACACCCGAAAATTCGTTATTTGGGGGTCCCAGAAGCGATCTGTACATGCCTACTCAGTGCTAGAGTTTTTTCAAAATATAGGCTCAAAACATGCTAAAAATCGATATTTTAAGTGTCCAAAGTCGATATGTGCATGCATCATCAGTACCCGTTTATATCTCAAATTTATGCTCAAAACACCCGAAAATTCGATATTTTGGGGTCCCAGAAGTGATCTGTACATGCCTACTTAGTGCTAGAATATTTTCGAAATATAGGCCCAAAACATGCTAAAAATCGATATTTTATGTGCCCAAAGTCGATATATCAAATTCAGGCTACAAACACCCGAAAATTCGATGTTTTGGGGTCCCAGAAGCGATCTGTACATGCCTACTCCGTGTTAGAGTATATTCAAAATACAGGCCCAAACCAAGCTGAAAATCGATATTTTAGGTGACCAAAGTCAATATGTGTATGCATCTTCTGCAACCGTTTATATCCCAAATTCAACCTCAAAACACCCAAAAATTCGATATTTTTGGGTCACAGAAGCGATCTGTACATGCCTACTCAGTGCTAGAATGTTTTCAAAATATAGGCTCAAAACATGCTAAAAATCAATATTTTAAGTGTCCAAAGTCGATATATACATGCATCATCTGTACCCGTTTATATCTCAAATTCAGGCTGAAAACACCCGAAAAATCGATATTTTGGGGTCCCAGAAGTGATCTGTACATGCCTACTCAGTGCTAGAATTTTTTCAAAATATAGGCTCAAAACATGCTAAAAATCGGTATTTTAAGTGTCCAAAGTCGATATGTGCATGCATCATCTGTACCCGTTTATATCTCAAATTTAGGCTCAAAACACCTGAAAATTCGATATTTTGGGGTCCCAGAAGTGATCTGTACATGCCTACTTAGTGCTAGAATATTTTCGAAATATAGGCCCAAAACATGCTAAAAATCGATATTTTATGTGCCCAAAATCGATATATCAAATTCAGGCCAAAACACCCGAAAATTCGATATTTTAGGGTCCCAGACGCGATCTGTACATGCCTACTCCGTGTTAAAGTATTTTAAAAAAACAGGCCCAAAACATACTGAAAATCGATCTTTTAGGTGCCCAAAAGTTGATATGTGCATGCATCTTCTGTACCCGTTTAAATCTCAAATTCAGGCTCCAAACACCCGAAAATTCGATGTTTTGGGGTCCCAGAAGAGATCTGTACATGTCTACTCAGATGCAGGCCCAAAACATGCTGAAAATCGATATTTTAGGTGCCCAAAGTCAATATGTACATGCATCTTCTGTACCCGTTTATATCTCAAATTCAGGCTCAAAACACCCGAAAATTCGATATTTTGGGGTCCCAGAAGCGATCTGTACTTGCCTGCTCCGTGTTAGAGTATTTTCAAAATACAGGCCCAAAACAAGCTGAAAATCGATATGTTAGGTGACCAAAGTCAATATGTGTGTGCATCTTCTGCACCCGTTTATATCCCAAATTCAACCTCAAAACACCCGAATTTTCGATATTTTTGGGTCCCAGAGGCGATCTGTACATGCCTACTTAGTGCTAGAATATTTTCAAAATATTGGCCCAAAACATGCTAAAAATCGATATTTTAGGTGCCCAAAGTCGATATCTCAAATTCAGGCCCAAAACACCCGAAAATTCGATATTTTGGGGTCCCAGAAACAATCTGTACATGCCTACTCATAGTTAGAGTATTTTCAAAATACAGGCCCAAAACATGCTAAAAATCGATATTTTGGTGCCCAAAGTCAATATGTGCATGCGTCTTCTGTACCCGTTTATATCTCAAATTCAGGCTCAAAACACCCGAAAATTCGGTATTTTTGGGTCCTAGAAGCGATCTGTACATCCCTAGTCCTAGTTAGAATGTTTTCAAGATACAGACCCAAAACATGATCAAAATCGGTATTTTAGGTGCCCAAAAGTCGATATGTGCATGCATTTTCTGTATCCGTTTATATCTCAAATTCAGGCTCAAAACACCCGAAAAATTCGATATTTTGGGGTCCCAGAAGCGATCTGTACATGCCTACTCAGTGCTAGAATATTTTCAAAATATAGTCCCAAAACATGCTACAAATCGATATTTTAGGTGCCCAAAGTCGATATTTGAAATTCAGGCCCAAAACACCAGAAAATTCGATATTTTGGGGTCCCAGAAGCGATCTGTACATGCCTACTCCGTGTTAGAGTATTTTCAATATAGAGACCCATAACATACTGAAAATCGATCTGTTAGGTGCCCAAAAGTCGATATGTGGATGTATCTTCTGTACCCGTTTAAATCTCAAATTCAGGCTCCAAACACCCGAAAATTCGATGTTTTGGGGTCCCAGAAGAGATCTGTACATATCTACTCAGATGCAGGCCCAAAACATGCTGAAAATGGATATTTTAGGTGCCCAAAGTCAACATGTGTATGCATCTTCTGCACTCGTTTATATCTCAAATTCAACCTCAAAACATCCGAAAATTCGATAATTTTGGGTCCTAGAAGCGATCTGTACATGTCTAGTCAGTGCTACAATGTTTTTAAAATACAGGCCCAAAACATGCTGAAAATCGATATTTTAGGTGCCCAAAGTCAATATATATGTCCATGCATCTTCTGTACCCGTTTATATCTCAAATTCATGCTCAAAGCTCCCGAAAATTCGGTATTTTTGGGTCCTAGAAGCGATATGTACATCCCTACTCCTAGATAGAATGTTTTCAAGATACAGACCCAAAACATGCTCAAAATCGATATTTTAAGTGCCCAAAAGTCGATATGTCCATGCATCTTATTTACCCGTTTATATCTCAAATTTCAAGTTCAAAACACTTGAAAATTCGATATTTTGGGGTCCCAGAAGCGATCTGTACATGCCTACTCAGTGCTAGAATATTTTCAAAATAAAGGCCCAAAACATGCTAAAAATCGATAATTTTATGTGCCTAAAGTCGACATCTCAAATTCAGGACCAAAACACCCAAAAATTCGATATTTTGGGGTCCCAGAAGCGATCTGTACATGCCTACTCCGTGTTAGAGTATTTTCAATATACAGGCCCAAAACATACTGAAAATCGATCTTTTAGGTGCCCAAAAGTCGATATGTGGATGCATCTTCTGTACCCGTTTATATCTCAAATTCAGGCTCAAAACACCTGATTTTTCGATATTTTGGGGTCCCAGAAGCGATCTGTACATGCCTACTCCGTGTTAGAGTATTTTCAATATGCAAGCCCAAAACATACTGAAAATCGGTCTTTTAGGTGCCCAAAAGTCGATATGTGGATGCATCTTCTGTACCAGTTTATATCTCAAATTCAGGCTCAAAACACCCGAAAATTCGATATTTTGGGGTCCCAGAAGCGATCTGTACTTGCCTACTCCTAGATAGAATGTTTTCAAGATACAGACCCAAAACATGCTCAAAATCGATATTTTAAGTGCCCAAAAGTCGATATGTCCATGCATCTTATTTACCCGTTTATATCTCAAATTTCAAGTTCAAAACACTTGAAAATTCGATATTTTTGGGTCCCAGAAGCAATCTGTACATGCCTACTTAGTGCTAGAATATTTTCAAAATATAGGCCCAAAACATGCTGAAAATCGATATTTTAGGTGCCCAATGGCGATATCTCAAATTCAGGCCCAAAACACCCGAAAATTCGATATTTTGGGGTCCCTGAAGCGATCTGTACATGCCTACTCCTAGTTAGAGTATTTTCAAAATACAGGCCCAAAACATGCTGAAAATCGATATTTTAGGTGCCCAAAGTTAATATGTGCATGCATCTTCTGTACCCGTTTATATCTCAAATTCAGGCTCAAAACACCCAAAAATTCGGTATTTTTGGGTCCTAGAAGCGATCTGTACATCCCTACTCCTAGTTAGAATGTTTTCAAGATACAAACTAAAAACATTCTCAAAATCGATATTTTAGGTGCCCAAAAGTCGATATGTGCATGAATCTTCTGTACCCGTTTATATCTCAAATTCAGGCTCAAAACACCCGAAAATTCGATATTTTGGGGTCCCAGAAGCGATCTGTACATGTCTACTTAGGGATAGAATCCCTTCAAAATATAGGCCCAAAACATGCTGAAAATCGATATTTTAGGTGCCCAAAGTCGATATCTCAAATTGAGTCCCAAAACACCCGAAAATTCGATATTTTGGGGTCCCAGAAGCGATCTGTACATGCCTACTCCGTGTTAGAGTATTTTCAAAATACAGGCCCAAAACAAGCTGAAAATCGATATTTTAGGTGACCAAAGTCAATATGTGTATGCATCTTCTGCACCCGTTTATATCCCAAATTCAACCTCAAAACACCCGAAAATTCGATATTTATTTTTCCCAGAAGCGATCTGTACATGCCTACTTAGTGCTAGAATATTTTCAAAATATAGGCCCAAAACATGATAAAAATCGATATTTTATGTGCCCAAAGTCGATATCTCAAATTCAGGCCCAAAACACGCTAAAATTCGATATTTTGGGGTCCCAGAAGCGAACTGTACATGCCTACTCCGTGTTAGAGTATTTTCAAAATACAGGCCCAAAACATATTGAAAATCGATCTTATAGGTGCCCAAAACTCGATCTTTTAGGTGCCCAAAAGTCGATATGTGAATGCATCATCTGAACCCGTTTATATCTCAAATTCAAATTAAAACACCCGAAAATTCAATATTTTGGGGTCCCAGAAGTGATCTGTACATGCCTACTTAGTGCTAGAATATTCTCAAAATATAGGCCCAAAAAATGCTAAAAATCGATATTTTAGGTGCCCAAAAGTCGATATGTGCATGCATCTTCTGTACCCGTTTATATCTCAAATTCAGGCTCCAAACACCCGAATTTTCGATATTTTGGGGTCCCAGAAGCGATCTGTACATGCCTACTCCGTGTTAGAGTATTTTCAATATGCAACCCCAAAACATACTGAAAATCGGTCTTTATGGTGCCCAAAAGTCGATATGTGGATGCATCTTCTGTACCAGTTTATATCTCAAATTCAGGCTCAAAACACCCGAAAATTCGATATTTTGGGGTCCCAGAAGCGATCTGTACTTGCCTGCTTCGTGTTAGAGTATTTTCAAAATACAGGTCCAAAACAAGCTGAAAATCGATATGTTAGGTGACCAAAGTCAATATGTGTATGCATCTTCTGCACCCGTTTATATCCCAAATTCAACCTCAAAACACCCGAAAATTCGATATATTTGGGTCCCAGAAGCGATCTGTACATGCCTACTTAGTGCTAGAATATTTTCAAAATATAGGCCCAAAACATGCTGAAAATCGATATTTTAGGTGCCCAAAGTCGATATCTCAAATTCAGGCCCAAAACACCCGAAAATTCGATATTTTGGGGTCCCTGAAGCGATCTGTACATGCCTACTCCTAGTTAGAGTATTTTCAAAATACAGGCCCAAAACATGCTGAAAATCGATATTTTAGGTGCCCAAAGTTAATATGTGCATGCATCTTCTGTACCCGTTTATATCTCAAATTCAGGCTCAAAACACCCAAAAATTCGGTATTTTTGGGTCCTAGAAGCGATCTGTACATCCCTACTCCTAGTTAGAATGTTTTCAAAATACAGACTAAAAACATTCTCAAAATCGATATTTTAGGTGCCCAAAAGTCGATATGTGCATGAATCTTCTGTACCCGTTTATATCTCAAATTCAGGCTCAAAACACCTGAAAATTCGATATTTTGGGGTCCCAGAAGCGATCTGTACATGCCTACTTAGTGCTAAAATCCTTTCAAAATATAGGCCCAAAACATGCTAAAAATCGATATTTTAGGTGCCCAAAGTCGATATCTCAAATTGAGGCCCAAAACACCCGAAAATTCGATATTTTGGGGTCCCAGAAGCGATCTGTACATGCCTACTCCGTGATTAGAGTATTTTCAATATACAGGCCCAAAACAAGCTGAAAATCGATATTTTAGGTGACCAAAGTCAATATGTGTATGCATCTTCTGCACCCGTTTATATCCCAAATTCAACCTCAAAACACCCGAAAATTCGATATTTATGGGTCTCAGAAGCGATCTGTACATGCACACTTAGTGCTAGAATATTTTCAAAATATAGGCCCAAAACATGATAAAAATCGATATTTTATGTGCCCAAATTCGATATCTCAAATTCAGGCCCAAAACACCCGAAAATTCGATATTTTGGGGTCCCAGAAGCGAACTGTACATGCCTACTCCGTGTTAGAGTATTTTCAAAATACAGGCCCAAAACATAATGAAAATAGATCTTTTAGGTGCCCAAAACTCGATCTTTTAGGTGTACAAAAGTCGATATGTGCATGCATCATCTGAACCCGTTTATATCTCAAATTCAACCTTTAAACACCCGAAAATTCGATATTTTGGGGTGCCAGAAGTGATCTGTACATGCCTACTTAGTGCTAGAATATTCTCAAAATATAGGCCCAAAACATGCTAAAAATCGATATTTTAGGTGCCCAAAGTCGATATCTCAAATATAAGCCCAAAACACCCAAAAATTCGATATTTTGGAGTCCCAGTAGCGAACTGTACATGCCTACTCCGTGTTAGAGTATTTTCAAAATACAGGCCCAAAACATACTGAAAATCGGTCTTTAAGGTGCCCAAAAGTCGATATGTGCATGCATCTTCTGTACCCGTTTATATCTCAAATTCAGGCTCCAAACACCCGAAAATTCGATATTTTGGGGTCCCAGAAGTTATCTGTACTTGCCTACTCCGTGTTAGAGTATTTCCAAAATACAGGCCCAAAACAAGGTGAAAATTGATATTTTAGGTGACCAAAGTCAATATGTGTATGCATCTTCTGCACCCGTTTATATCCCAAATTCAACCTTAAAACACCCAAAAATTCGATATTTTGGGGTCCCAGAAGCGATCTGTACATGCCTACTCAGTGCTAGAATGTTTTCAAAATATAGGCTCAAAACATGCTAAAAATCGATATTTTAAATGTCCAAAGTCGATATGTGAATGCATCATCTGTACCCGTTTATATCTCAAATTCAGGCTCAAAACACCCGAAAATTCGATATTTTGGGGTTCCAGAAGCGATCTGTATATGCCTAGTCCTAGTTAGAGTATTTTCAAAATACAGGCCCAAAACATGCTGAAAATCGATATTTAAGGTGCCCAAAGTCAATATGTGCATGAATCTTCTGTACCCGTTTATATCTCAAATTCAGGCTCAAAACACCCAAAAATTCGATATTTTTGGGTCCCAGAAGCGATCTTTACATGCCTACTCCTAGCTAGAGTATTTTCAAAATACAGGCCTAAAACATGCTGAAAATCGATCTTTTAGGTGCACAAAAGTCGATATGTGCATCCATCTTCTGTACCCGTTTATAACTCAAATTCAGACTCAAAACACCCGAAAATTCGATATTTTTGGGTCCCAGAAGCGATCTGTATATGCCTACTTCTAGTTAGAGTATTTTCAAAATACAGGCCCAAAACATGCTGAAAATCGATATTTTAGGTGCCCAAAGTCAATATGTGCATGCATCTTCTGTACCCGTTTATATCTCAAATTCAGGCTCAAAACACCCGAAAATTCGATATTTTGGGGTCCCAGAAGCGATCTGTACATGCCTACTCAGTACTAGAATATTTTCAAAATATAGGCCCAAAACATGCTGAAAATCGATATTTTAGGTGCCCAAAGTCGATATCTCAAATTCAGGTCCAAAACTCCCAAAAAATCGATATATTGGGGTCCCAGAAGCGATCTGTACATGCCTACTCCGTGTTAGAGTATTTTCAATATACAGGCCCAAAACATACAGAAAATCGATCTTTTAGGAGCCCAAAAGTCGATATGTGCATGCATCTTCTGTACCCGTTTATATCTCAAATTTAGGCTCCAAACACCCGAAAATTCGATATTTTGGGGTCCCAGAAGCGATCTGTACATGCCTAATCAGATGCAGACCCAAAACATGCTGAAATTCGATATTTTAAGTGTCCAAAGTCAACATGTGTATGCATCTTCTGCACTCTTTTATATCTCTAATTCAAACTCAAAACACTCGAAAATTCGATAATTTTGGGTCCCAGAAGCGATCTATACATGTTTAGTCAGTGCTAGAATGTTTTCAAAATATAGGCTCAAAACATGCTAAAAATCGATATTTTAGGTGCCCAAAGTCAATATGTGCATTCATCTTCTGTACCCGTTTATATCTCAAATTCATACTCAAAACACCCGAACATTCGGTATTTTTGGGTCCTAGAAGCGATCTGTAGATCCCTATCATAGTTAGAATGTTTTCAAGATACAGACCCAAAACATGCTTAAAATCGATATTTTAGGTGCCAGAAAGTCGATATGTGCATGCATCTTCTGTACCCGTTTATATCTCAAATTCAGGCTCAAAACACCCGAAAATTCGATATTTTTCGGTCCCAGAAGCGATCTGTACTTGCCTACGCCGTGTTAGAGTATTTTCAAAATACAGGCCCAAAACAAGCTGAAAATCAAAATTTTAGGTGACCAAAGTCAATATGTGTATGCATCTTCTGCACACGTTTAAATTCCAAATTCAACCTCAAAACACCCGAAAATTCAATATTTTTGGGTCCCAGAAGCGATCTGTACATGCCTACTCAGTGCTAGAATGTTTTCAAAATATAGGCTCAAAACATGCTAAAAATCGAGATTTTAAGTGTCCAAAGTCGATATGTGCATGCATCATCTGTACCCGTTTATATCTCAAATTCAGGCTCAAAACACCCGAAAATTCGATATTTTGGGGTCCCAGAAGTGATCTGTACATGCCTACTTAGTGCTAGAATATTTTCAAAATATAGACCCGAAACATGCTAAAATTCGATATTTTAGGTGCCCAAAGTCGATATCTCAAATTCAGGCCAAAAACACCCGAAAATTCGATATTTTGGGGTCCCAGAAGCGAACTGTACATGCCTACTCCGTGTTAGAGTACTTTCAAAATACAGGCCCAACACATACTTAAAATCGATCATTTTGGTGCCCAAAAGTCGATATGTGCATGCATCTTCTGTACCAGTTTATATCTCAAATTCAGGCTCCAAACACCCGAAAATTCGATATTTTGGGGTCCCAGAAGCGATCTGTACATGCCTGCTCAGATGCAGGCCCAAAACATGCTAAAAATCGATATTTTAGGTGCCCAAAGTCAACATGTGTATTCATCTTCTGTACCCGTTTATATCTCAAATTCAGGCTCAAAACACCCGAAAATTCGATATTTTTGGGTCCCAGAAGCGATCTGTACATGCCTACTCCTAGTTAGAATATTTTCAAAATACAGACTCAAACATGCTCAAAATCGATATTTTAAGTGCTCTAAAGTCGATATGTGCATGCATCTTCTGTACCCGTTTATATCTCAAATTCAGGCTCCAAACACCCGAAAATTCGATATTTTGGGGTCCCAAAAGCGATCTGTACATGCCTACTCAGATGCAGGCCCAAAACATGCTGAAATTCGATATTTTAAGTGCCCAAAGTCAACATGTGTATGCATCTTCTGCACTCGTTTATATCTCAAATTCAACTTCAAAACACTCGAAAATTTGATAATTTTGTTTCCCAGAAGCGATCTGTACATGTCTAGTTAGTGCTAGAATGTTTTCAAAATATAGGCTCGAAACATGCTGAAAATCGATATTTTAGGTGCCCAAATCAATATGAGCATGCATCTTCTTTACCCGTTTATATCTCAAATTCAGGCTCAAAACACCCGAACATTAGGTATTTTTGGGTCCTAGAAGCGATCTGTACATCCCTAGTCCTAGTTAGAATGTTTTCAAGATACATACCCAAAACATGCTCCAAAATCGATATTTTAGGTGCCCAAAAGTCGATATGTGCATGCAATATCTGTACCCGTTTATATCTCAAATTCAGGCTCAAAACACCCGAACATTCGGTATTTTTTGGTCCTAGAAGCGATCTGTACATCCCTAGTCCTAGTTAGAATGTTTTCAAGATACATACCCAAAACATGCTGAAAATCGATATTTTAGGTGAACAAGGTCGATATCTCAATTTCAGGCCCAAAACACCCGAAAATTCGATATTTTGGGGTCCGAGAAGCGAACTGTACATGCCTACTCCGTGTTAGAGTATTTTCATAATTCAGGCCCAAAACATACTGAAAATCGATCTTTTAGGTGCCCAAAAGTCGTATTGTGCATGCATCTTCTGTACCCGTTTAAATCACAAATTCATGCTCAAAACACCCGAAAATTCGATATTTTTTGGTCCCAGAAGCGATCTGTACATGCCTACTCAGTGCTAGAATTTTTTTCAAAATATAGGCTAAAAACATGCTAAAAATCGATATTTTAAGTGTCCAAAGTCGATATGTGCATGCATCATCTGTACCCGTTTATATATCAAATTCAGACCCAAAACACCCGAAAATTCGTTATTTTGGGGTCCCAGAAGCGAACTGTACATGCCTACTCCGTGTTAGAGTATTTTCAAAATACAGGCCCAAAACATACTTAAAATCGATCTTTTAGGTTCCCAAAATTCGATATGTGCATGCATCTTCTGTACCCGTTTATATCTCAACTTCAGGCTCCAAAGACCCGAAAATTCGATATTTTGGGGTCCCAGAAGCTATCTGTACAGATGCAGGCCCAAAACATGCTGAAAATAGATATTTTAGGTGCCCAAAGTCAACATGTGTATGCATCTTCTGCACTCGTTTATATCTCAAATTCAACCTCAAAACACCCGAAAATTCGATAATTTTGGGTCCTAGAAGAGATCTGTACATGTCTAGTCAGTGCTAAAATGTTTTCAAAATATAGGCTCAAAACATGCTAAAAATCGATATTTTAAGTGTCCAAAGTCGATATGTGCATGCATCTTCTGTACCCGTTTATATCTCAAATTCAGGCTCAAAAAACCCGAAAATTCGATATTTTGGGGTCCCAGAAGTGATCTGTACTTGCCTACTCCGTGTTAGAGTATTTTCAAAATACAGGCCCAAAACAAGCTGAAATTCGATATTTTAGGTGACCAAAGTTAATATGTGTATGCATCTTCTGCACCCGTTTATATCCCAAATTCAACCTCAAAACACCCGAAAATTCGATATTTTTGGGTCCCAGAAGCGATCTGTACACGCCTACTCAGTGCTAGAATGTTTTCAAATTCAACCTCAAAACACCCGAAAATTCGATAATTTTGTGTCCTAGAAGCGATCTGTACATGTCTAGTCAGTGCTAAAATGTTTTCAAAATATAGGCTCAAAACATGCTAAAAATCGATATTTTAAGTGTTCAAAGTCGATATGTGCATGCATCATCTGTACCCGTTTATATCTCAAATTCAGGCTCAAAACACCCGAAAATTCGATATTTTGGGGTCCCAGAAGCGATCTGTACATGCCTACTTAGTGCTAGAATATTTTCAAAATATAGGCCCAAAACATGCTAAAAATCGATATTTTAGGTGCCCAAAGTCGATATCTCAAATTCAGGCCCAAAACACCCGAAAATTCGATATTTTGGGGTCCCAGAAGCGAACTGTACATGCCTACTCCTTTTAGAGTATTTTCAAAATACAGGCCCAAAACATACTAAAAATCGATCTTTTAAGTGCCCAAAATTCGATATGTGCATGCATCTTCTGTATCCGTTTATATCTCAAATTCAGGCTCAAAACACCCGAAAATTCGATATTTTTGGGTGCCAGAAGCGATCTGTACATGCCTACTTCTAGATAGAGTATTTTCAAAATATAGGCCTAAAACATGCTGAAAATCGATCTTTTAGGTGCCCAAAAGTCGATATGTGCATGCATCTTCTGTACCCGTTTATATATCTCAAATTCAGGCTCCAAACACCCGAAAACTCGATATTTTGGAGTCCCACAAGCGATCTGTACATGCCTACTCAGTTCTAGAATATTTTCAAAATATAGGCCCAAAACATGCTATAAATCGATATTTTAGGTGCCCAAAGTCGATATCTCAAATTCAGGCCAAAAATACACACAAATTCGATATTTTGGGGTCCCAGAAGCGATCTGTCCATGCCTATTCCGTGTTAGAGTATTTTCAATATACAGGCCCAAAACATGCTAAAAATCGATATTTTAAGTGTCCAAAGTCGATATGTGCATGCATCTTCTGTACCCGTTTATATCTCAAATTCAGGCTCAAAAAACCCGAAAATTCGATATTTTGGGGTCCCAGAAGTGATCTGTACTTGCCTACTCCGTGTTAGAGTATTTTCAAAATACAGGCCCAAAACAATCTGAAATTCGATATTTTAGGTGACCAAAGTTAATATGTGTATGCATCTTCTGCACCCGTTTATATCCCAAATTCAATCTCAAAACACCCGAAAATTCGATATTTTTGGGTCCCAGAAACGATCTGTACACGCCTACTCAGTGCTAGAATGTTTTCAAATTCAACCTCAAAACACCCGAAAATTCGATAATTTTGTGTCCTAGAAGCGATCTGTACATGTCTAGTCAGTGCTAAAATGTTTTCAAAATATAGGCTCAAAACATGCTAAAAATCGATATTTTAAGTGTTCAAATTCGATATGTGCATGCATCATCTGTACCCGTTTATATCTCAAATTCAGGCTTAAAACACCCGAAAATTCGATATTTTGGGGTCCCAGAAGCGATCTGTACATGCCTACTTAGTGCTAGAATATTTTCAAAATATAGGCCCAAAACATGCTAAAAATCGATATTTTAGGTGCCCAAAGGCGATATCTCAAATTCAGGCCCAAAACACCCGAAAATTCGATATTTTGGGGTCCCAGAAGCGAACTGTACATGCCTACTCCTTTTAAAGTATTTGCAAAATACAGGCCCAAAACATACTAAAAATCGATCTTTTAAGTGCCCAAAATTCGATATGTGCATGCATCTTCTGTATCCGTTTATATATCAAATTCAGGCTCAAAACACCCGAAAATTCGATATTTTTGGGTGCCAGAAGCGATCTGTACATGCCTACTCCTAGATAGAGTATTTTCAAAATATAGGCCCAAAACATGCTGAAAATCGATCTTTTAGGTGCCCAAAAGTCGATATGTGCATGCATCTTCTGTACCCTTTTATATATCTCAAATTCAGGCTCAAAACACCCGAAAATTCGATATTTTGGAGTCCCACAAGCGATCTGTACATGCCTACTCAGTTCTAGAATATTTTCAAAATATAGGCCCAAAACATGCTATAAATCGATATTTTAGGTGCCCAAAGTCGATATCTTAAATTCAGGCCAAAAATACACACAAATTCGATATTTTGGGGTCCCAGAAGCGATCTGTCCATGCCTATTCCGTGTTAGAGTATTTTCAATATACAGGCCCAAAACATACTGAAAATCGATCTTTTAGGTGCCCAAAATTCGATATGTGCATGCATCTTCTGTATCCGTTTATATCTCAAATTCAGGCTCAAAACACCCGAAAATTCAATATTTTGGGGTCCCAGAAGCGATCTGTACTTGCCTACTCAGTGCTAGAATGTTTTCAAAATATAGGCTCAAAACATGCTAAAAATCGATATTTTAGGTGTCCAAAGTCGATATCTCAAATTCAGGCCCAAAACACCCGAAAATTCGATATTATGGGGTCCCAAAAGGGAACTGTACATGCCTTCTCCGTGCTAGAGTATTTTCAAAATACAGGCCCAAAACATACTGAAAATCGATCTTTTAGGTGCCCAAAAGTCGATATGTGCATGCATCTTCTGTACCCGTTTATATCTCAAATTCAGGCTCCAAACACCCGAAAACTCGATATTTTGGGGTCCCAGAAGCGATCTGTACATGCCTACTGAGATGCAGGCCCAAAACATGCTGAAAATCGATATTTTAGGTGCCCAAAGTCAACATGTGTATGCATCTTCTGCATTCGTTTATATCTCAAATTTAACCACAAAAAGACCCGAAAATTCGATAATTTTGGGTCCCAGAAGCGATCTGTACATGTCTAGTCAGTGCTAGATTATTTTCAAAATATAGGCTCAAAACAAGTTGAAAATCGATATTTTAGGTGCCCAAAGTCAATATGAGCATGCATCTTCTGTACCCGTTTATATCTCAAATTCAGGCTCAAAACACCCGAACATTTGGTATTTTTGGGTCCTAGAAGCGATCTGTACATCCCTACTCCTAGTTAGAATGTTTTCAAGATACATACCCAAAACATGCTCAAAAATCGAAATTTTAGGAGCCCAAAAGTCGATATGTGCATGCATCTTCAGTACCCGTTTATATCTCAAATTTAGGCTCAAAACACCCGAAAATTCGATATTTTGGGATCCCAGAACCGATCTGTACCTGCCTACTCCGTGTTAGAATATTTTCAAACTACAGGCCCAAAACAAGCTGAAAATCGATATTTTAGGTGACCAAAGTCAATATGTGTATGCATCTTCTGCACCCGTTTATATTCCAAATTCAACCTCAAAACCCCCGAAAATTCGATATTTTGGGGTCCCAGAAGCAATCTGTACATGGCTACTCTGTGCTAGAATGTTTTCAAAATATAGGCTAAAAACATGCTAAAAATCGATATTTTAAGTGTCCAAAGTCGATATGTGCATGCATCATCTGTACCCGTTTATAAATCAAATTCAGGCTGAAAACACCCGAAAATTCGATATTTTGGGGTCCCAGAAGTGATCTGTACATGCCTACTTAGTGCTAGAATATTTTTAAAATATAGGCGTAAAACATGCTAAAAATCGATATTTTAGGTGCACAAAGTTGATATCTCAAATTCACGCCCAAAACACCCAAAAAATCGATATTTTGGGGTCCCAGAAGCGATCTGTACATGCCTACTCAATGTTAGAGTATTTCCAAAATACAGGCCCAAAACATGCTGAAATTCGATATTTTAGGTGACCAAAGTTAATATGTGTATGCATCTTCTGCACCCGTTTATATCCCAAATTCAACCTTAAAACACCCAAAAATTCGATATTTTTGGGTCCCAGAAGTGATTCGTACATGCCTACTTAGTGATAGAATATTTTCAAAATATAGGCCCAAAACATGCTAAAAATCGATATTTTAGGTGCCCAAAGTCGATATCTCAAATTCAGGCCAAAAACACCCGAAAATTCGATATTTTGGGGTCCCAGAAGGGAACTGTACATGCCTACTCCGTGTTAGAGTATCTTCAAAATACAGGCCCAAAATATACTGAAAATCGATCTTTTAGGTGCCCAAAAGTCGATATGTGCATGCATCTTCTGTACCCGTTTATATCTCAAATTCAGGCTCCAAACACCCGAAAAATCGATATTTTGGGGTCCCAGAAGCGATCTGTACATGCCTACTCAGATGCAGGCCCAAAACATGCTGAAAATCGATATTTTAGGTGCCCAAAGTCAACATGTGTATGCATCTTCTGCACTCGTTTATATCTCAAATTTTACCTAAAAAAAAACCCGAAAATTCGATAATTTTGGGTCCCTGAAGCGATCTGTACATGTCTAGTCAGTGCTAGAAAGTTTTCAAAATATAAGCTCAAAACATGCTAAAAATCGATATTTTAAGTGTCCAAAGTCGATATGTGCATGCATCTTCTGTACCCATTTATATCTCAAATTCAGGCTCAAAACACACGAAAATTCGATATTTTGGGGTCCCAAAAGGGAACTGTACATGCCTTCTCCGTGCTAGAGTATTTTCAAAATACAGGCCCAAAACATACTGAAAATCGATCTTTTAGGTGCCCAAAAGTCGATATGTGCATGCATCTTCTGTACCCGTTTATATCTCAAATTCAGGCTCTAAATACCCGAAAATTCGATATTTTGGGGTCCCAGAAGCGATCTGTACATGCCGACTCAGATGCATGCCCAAAACATGCTGAGCATCAATATTTTAGGTGCCCAAAGTCAACATGTGTGTGCATCTTCTGCACTCGTTTATATCTCAAATTCAACCTCAAAACACCCGAAAATTCGATAATTTTGGGTCCCAGAAGCGATCTGTACATGTCTAGTCAGTGCTAGAATGTTTTTAAAATATAGGCTCAAAACATGCTAAAAATCGATATTTTAAGTGTCCAAAGTCGATATGTGCATGCATCTTCTGTACCCATTTATATCTCAAATTCAGGCTCAAAACACACGAAAATTCGATATTTTGGGTCCCAGAAGCGATCGGTACATGCCTACTCCGTGTTAGAGTATTTTTAAAATACAAGCCCAAAACATGCTGAAAATCGATATTTTAGGTGCCCAAAGTCATTATGTGCATGCATCTTCTGTACCCGTTTATATCTCAAATTCAGGCTCAAAACACCCGAAAATTCGGTATTTTTGGGTCCTAGAAGCGATCTGTACATCCCTACTCCTACTAAGAATGTTTTCAAGATACAGACCCAATACATGCTCAAAATCGATATTTTAGGTGCCCAAAATTCGATATGTGCATGCATCTTCTGTACCCGTTTATATCTCAAATTCATGCTCGAAACACCGGAAAATTCGATATTTTTGGGTCCCAGAAGCGATCTGTACATGCCTACTCAGTGCTAGAAAATTTTCAAAATATAGGCTCAAAACATGCTAAAAATCGATATTTTAAGTGTCCAAAGTCGATATCTCAAATTCAGGCCCAAAACATCCAAAAATTCGATATTTTGGGGTCCCAGAATCGATCTGTACATGCCTACTCCGTGTTAGAGTATTTTCAATATACAGGCCCAAAACATAATAAAAATCGATCTTTTAGGTGCCTAAAAGTCGATATGTGGATGCATCTTTTGTACCCGTTTATATATCAAATTCAGGCTCAAAACACCCGAAAATTCGATATTTTGGGGTCCTAGAAGCGATCTGTACATCTCTACTCAGTGCTAGAATGTTTTCAAAATATAGGCTCAAAACATGCTGAAAATCGATATTTTTTGTGACCAAAGTCTATATGTGCATGCATCATCTGTACCCGTTTATATCTCTAATTCAGGCTCAAAACACCCGAAAATTCGATATTTTGGGGTTACAGAAGCGATCTGTACATGCCTACTTAGTGCTGGAATATTTTCAAAATATAGGCCCAAAACATACTAAAAATCGATATGTTAGGTGCCCAAAGTCGATATCTCAAATTCAGGCACAAAACACCAGAAAATTCGATATTTAGGGGTCCCAGAAGCGATCTGTACATGCCTACTCCGTGTTAGAGTATTTTCAATATACAGGCCCAAAACATACTGAAAATCGATATTTTAGGTGACCAAAGTCAATATGTGCATGCATCTTCTGCACCCGTTTATATCCCAAATTCAACCTCAAAACGCTCGAAAATTCGATATTTTTGGGTCCTAGAAGCGATCTGTACATGCCTACTCAGTGCTAGAATGTTTTCAGAATATATGCTCAAAACATGATAAAATCGATATTTTAAGTGTCCAAAGTCGATATGTGCATGCATCATCTGTACCCGTTTATATCTCAAATTCAGGATCAAAACACCCGAAAATTCGATATTTTGGGGTCCCAGAAGCGAACTGTACATGCCTACTCCGTGTTAGAGTATTTTCAAAATACAGGCCCAAAACATACTGAAAATCGTTCTTTTAGGTGCCCAAAAGTCGATATGTGCAAGCATCTTCTGTACCCGTTTATATCCGAAATTCAACCTCAAAACCCCCTAAAATTTGATATTTTTGGGTCCCAGAAGCGATCTGTACATGCCTACTGAGTGCTAGAATTTTTTCAAAATATAGGCTCAAAACATGCTAAAAATCGATATTTTAAGTGTCCAAAGTCGATATGTGCATGCATCATCTGTACCCGTTTATATCTCAAATTCAGGCTCAAAACACCCGAAAATTCAATATTTTGGGGTCCCAGAAGTGATCTGTACATGCCTACTTAGTGCTAGAATGTTTTCAAAATATAGGCCCAAAAAATACTAAAAATCGATATTTTAGGTTCCCAAAGTCGATATCTCAAATTCGAGCCCAAAACACCCGAAAATTCGATATTTTGGGGTCCCAGAAGCAAACTGTACATGCCTACTACGTGTTAGAGTTATTTAAAAATACAGGCCCAAAACATACTGAAAATCGATCTTTTAGGTGCCCAAGAGTCGATATGTGCATGCATCTTCTGTAACCGTTTATATCTCAAATTCAGGCTCAAAACACCCGAAAATTCGATATTTTTGGGTCCCAGAAGCGATCTGTACATGTCTACTCAGATGCAGGCCCAAAACATGCTGAAAATCGATATTTTAGGTGCCCAAAGTCAATATGTGTATGCATCTTCTGCACTCGTTTATATCTCAAATTCAACCTCAAAACACCCGAAAATTCGATAATTTTGGGTCCAAGAAGCGATCTGTACATGTCTAGTCAGTGCTACAATGTTTTTAAAATATTGGCTCAAAACAGGCAAAAAATCGATATTTTAAGTGTCCAAAGTCAATATGTGCATGCATCTTCTGTACCCGTTTATATCTCAAATTCAGGCTCAAAACACAAGAAAATTCGATATTTTTGGGGTCCCATAAGCGATCTGTACATGCCTACTCAGTGCTAGAATATTTTCAAAATATAGGCTCAAAACATGCTAAAAATCGATATTTTAGGTGCCCAAAGTCGATATCTCAAATTCAGGCCCAAAACACCCAAAAACTCGATATTTTGGGGTCCCTGATGCGATCTGTACATGCCTACTCCGTGTTAGAGTATATTCAATATACAGGCCCAAAACATACTGAAAATAGATCTTTTAGGTGGCAAAAAGTCGATATGTACATGCATCTTCTGTACCCGTTTAGATCTCAAATTCAGGCTCAAAACACCCGAAAATTCGATATTTTGGGGTCCCAGAAGCGATTTGTACATGCCTACTCAGTGCTAGAATATTTTCAAAATATAGGCCCAAAACATGCTAAAATCGATAATTTTGGTGCCCAAAGTCGATATCTCAAATTCAGGCCCAAAACACCCAAAAATTCGATATTTTGGGGTTCGAGAAGCGATCTGTACATGCCTACTCCGTGTTAGAGTATTTTCAATATACATGCCCAAAACATACTGAAAATCGATCTTTTAGGTGCCCAAAAGTCGATATGTGGATGAATCTTCTGTACCCGTTTATATATCAAATTCAGACTCAAAACACCCGAAAATTCGATATTTTGGGGTCCCAGAAGCGATCTGTACTTGCCTACTCCGTGTTAGAGTATTTTAAAGATACAGGCCCAAAACAAGCTGAAAATCGATATTTCATGGGACCAAAGTTAATATGTGTATGCATCTTCTGCACCAGTTTATATCGCAAATTCAACCTCAAAACACCCGAAAATTCGATATTTTTGGGTCCCAGAAGCAATCTGTACATGCCTACTCAGTGCTAGAATGTTTTCAAAATATAGACTCAAAACATGCTAAAAATCGATATTTTAAGTGTCCAAAGTCAATATGTGCATGCATCTTCTGTACCCGTTTATATCTCAAATTCAGGCTCAAAACACAAGAAAATTCGATATTTTTGGGGTCCCAGAAGCGATCTGTACATGCCTACTCAGTGCTAGAAAATTTTCAAAATATAGGCTCAAAACATGCTAAAAATCGATATTTTAAGTGTCCAAAGTCGATATCTCAAATTCAGGCCCAAAACACCCAAAAATTCGATATTTTGGGGTCCCAGAATCGATCTGTACATGCCTACTCCGTGTTAGAGTATTTTCAATATACAGGCCCAAAACATAATAAAAATCGATCTTTTAGGTGCCTAAAAGTCGATATGTGGATGCATCTTTTGTACCCGTTTATATATCAAATTCAGGCTCAAAACACCCGAAAATTCGATATTTTGGGGTCCTAGAAGCGATCTGTACATCTCTACTCAGTGCTAGAATGTTTTCAAAATATAGGCTCAAAACATGCTGAAAATCGATATTTTAGGTGACCAAAGTCGATATGTGCATGCATCATCTGTACCCGTTTATATCTCTAATTCAGGCTCAAAACACCCGAAAATTCGATATTTTGGGGTTACAGAAGCGATCTGTACATGCCTACTTAGTGCTGGAATATTTTCAAAATATAGGCCCAAAACATGCTAAAAATCGATATGTTAGGTGCTCAAAGTCGATATCTCAAATTCAGGCCCAAAACACCCAAAAATTCGATATTTAGGGGTCCCAGAAGCGATCTGTACATGCCTACTCCGTGTTAGAGTATTTTCAATATACAGGCCCAAAACATACTGAAAATCGATATTTTAGGTGACCAAAGTCAATATGTGCATGCATCTTCTGCACCCGTTTATATCCCAAATTCAACCTCAAAACACTCGAAAATTCGATATTTTTGGGTCCTAGAAGCGATCTGTACATGCCTACTCAGTGCTAGAATGTTTTCAGAATATAGGCTCAAAACATGCTAAAAATCGATATTTTAAGTGTCCAAAGTCGATATGTGCATGCATCATCTGTACCCGTTTATATCTCAAATTCAGGATCAAAACACCCGAAAATTCGATATTTTGGGGTCCCAGAAGTGATCTGTACATGCCTACTTAGTGCTAGAATATTTTCAAAATATAGGCCCAAAACATGCTAAAAAATCGATATTTTAGGTGCCCAAAGTCGATATCTCAAATTCAGGCCCAAAACACCCGAAAATTCGATATTTTGGGGTCCCAGAAGCGAACTGTACATGCCTACTCCGTGTTAGAGTATTTTCAAAATACAGGCCCAAAACATACTGAAAATCGTTCTTTTAGGTGCCCAAAAGTCGATATGTGCATGCATCTTCTGTACCCGTTTATATCCCAAATTCAACCTGAAAACCCCCGAAAATTTGATATTTTTGGGTCCCAGAAGCGATCTGTACATGCCTACTGAGTGCTAGAATTTTTTCAAAATATAGGCTCAAAACATGCTAAAAATCGAGATTTTAAGTGTCCAAAGTCGATATGTGCATGCATCATCTGTACCCGTTTATATCTCAAATTCAGGCTCAAAACACCCGAAAATTCAATATTTTGGGGTCCCAGAAGTGATCTGTACATGCCTACTTAGTGCTAGAATGTTTTCAAAATATAGGCCCAAAACATACTAAAAATCGATATTTTAGGTGCCCAAAGTCGATATCTCAAATTCGAGCCCAAAACACCCGAAAATTCGATATTTTGGGGTCCCAGAAGCGAACTGTACATGCCTACTCCGTGTTAGAGTTATTTCAAAATACAGGCCCAAAACATACTGAAAATCGATCTTTTAGGTGCCCAAGAGTCGATATGTGCATGCATCTTCTGTAACCGTTTATATCTCAAATTCAGGCTCAAAACACCCGAAAATTCGATATTTTTGGGTCCCAGAAGCGATCTGTACATGTCTACTCAGATGCAGGCCCAAAACATGCTGAAAATCGATATTTTAGGTGCCCAAAGTCAATATGTGTATGCATCTTCTGCACTCGTTTTTATCTCAAATTCAACCTCAAAACACCCGAAAATTCGATAATTTTGGGTCCAAGAAGCGATCTGTACATGTCTAGTCAGTGCTACAATGTTTTTAAAATATAGGCTCAAAACAGGCAAAAAATCGATATTTTAAGTGTCCAAAGTCAATATGTGCATGCATCTTCTGTACCCGTTTATATCTCAAATTCAGGCTCAAAACACAAGAAAATTCGATATTTTTGGGGTCTCATAAGCGATCTGTACATGCCTACTCAGTGCTAGAATATTTTCAAAATATAGGCCCAAAAAATGCTAAAAATCGATATTTTAGGTGCCCAAAGTCGATATCTCAAATTCAGGCCCAAAACACCCAAAAATTCGATATTTTGGGGTCCCTGATGCGATCTGTACATGCCTACTCCGTGTTAGAGTATATTCAATATACAGGCCCAAAACATACTGAAAATAGATCTTTTAGGTGGCAAAAAGTCGATATGTGCATGCATGCATCTTCTGTACCCGTTTATATCCCAAATTCAACCTCAAAACAACCGAAAATTCGATATTTTTGGGTCCCAGAAGCGATCTGTACATGCCTACTCAGTGCTAGAATTTTTTCAAAATATAGGCTCAAAACATGCTAAAAATCGATATTTTAAGTGTCCAAAGTCAATATGTGCATGCATCATCTGTAAACGTTTATATCTCAAATTCAGGGTCCAAAAACCCGAAAATTCGATATTTTGGGGTCCCAGAAGCGATCTGTACAAGCCTACTCAGATACAAGCCCAAAACATGCTGAAAATCGATATTTTAGGGGCTCAAAGTCAACATGTGTATGCATCTTCTGCACTCGTTTATATCTCAAATTCAACCTCAAAACACCCGAAAAATTGATAATTTTGGGTCCCAGAAGCGATCTGTACATGTCTAGTCAGTGCTAGAATGTTTTCAAAACATAGGCTCAAAACATGCTAAAAATCGATATTTTAAGTGTCCATAGTCGATATGTGCATGCATCTTCTGTACCCGTTTATATCTCAAATTCAGGCTCAAAACACCCGAAAATTCGATATTTTGGGGTCCCTGAAGCGATCTGTACATGCCTACTCTGTGTTAGAGTAATTCCAAAATACAGGCCCAAAACATACTGAAAATCGATCTTTTAGGTGCCCAAAAGTCAATATGTTAAATGCATATTCTGTACCCGTTTATATCTCAAATTCAGGCTCCAAACACCCGAAAATTTGATATTTTGGGGTCCTAGAAGCGATCTGTACATGCCTACTCTGTGTTAGAGTAATTCCAAAATACAGGCCCAAAACATACTGAAAATCGATCTTTTATGTGCCCAAAAGTCGATATGTAAATGCATCTTCTGTACCCGTTTATATCTCAAATTCAGGCCTCAAACACCCGAAAATTCGATATTTTGGGGTCTCATAAGCGATCTGTACATGCCTACTCAGATACAGGCCAAAACATGCTGAAATTCGATATTTTAGGTGCCCAAAGTCAATATGTGTATGCATGTTCTGTACCCGTTTTTATCTCAAATTCAGGCTCAAAACACCCGAAAATTCGTTATTTTTCTGTCCTAGAAGCGATCTGTACATGCCTACTCCTAGTTAGAATTTTTTTAAGATACAGACCCAAAACATGCTCAAAATCGATATCTTAGGTGCCCAAAAGTCGATATGTGCATGCATCTTCAGTACCCGTTTATATCTTAAATTCAGGCCCAATACACCCGAAAATTCGATAATTTTGGGTCCCACAAGCGATCTGTACATGCCTACTCAGTGCTAGAATATTTTCAAAATATAGTCCCATAACATGCTAAAAATCGATATTTTATGTGCCCAAAGTCGATATCTCAAATTCAGTCTCAAAACACCCGAAAATTCGATATTTTTGGGTACCAGATGTGATCTGTACATGCCTACTTAGTGCTAGAATATTTTCAAAATATAGGCCCAAAACATGCTAAAAATCAATCTTTTAGGTGCCCAAAGTCGATATCTCAAATTCAGGCCCAAAACACCTGAAAATTCGATACTTTAGGGTCCCAGAAGCGAACTGTACAGGCCTACTCCGTGTTAGAGTGTTTTCAAAATACAGGCCCAAAACATACCGAAAATCAATCTTTTAGGTGCCCAAAAGTCGATATGTGCATACATCTTCGGTACCCGTTTATATCTTAAATTCAGGCTCCAAACACCCGGAAATTCGATATTTTTCGGTCCCAGAAGCGATCTGTACACGCCTACTCAGATGCAGGCCCAAAACATGCTGAAAATCGATATTTTAGGAGCCCAAAGTCAACATGTGTATGCATCTTCTGCACTCGTTTATATCTCAAATTCAACCTCAAAACACCCGAAAATTCGATAATTTTGGGTCCCAGAAGCGATCTGTACATGTCTAGTCAGTGCTAGAATGTTTTCAAAATATAGGCTCAAAACATGCTAAAAATCGATATTTTAAGTGTCCATAGTCGATATGTGCATGCATCTTATGTACCCGTTTATATCTCAAATTCAGTCTCAAAACACCCGAAAATTCGATATTTTGGGGTCCCAGATGTGATCTGTACATGCCTACTTAGTGCTAGAATATTTTCAAAATATAGGCCCAAAACATGCTAAAAATCAATCTTTTAGGTGCCCAAAGTCGATATCTCAAATTCAGGCCCAAAACACCCGAAAATTCGATATTTTAGGGTCCCAGAAGCGAACTGTACATGCCTACTCCGTGTTAGAGTGTTTTCAAAATACAGGACCAAATATGCTAAAAATCGATATTTTAGGTGGCCAAAGTCAATATGTGCATGCATCTTCTGTACCCGTTTATATCTCAAATTCAGGCTCAAAACACCCGAAAATTCAGTATTTTTGGGTCCTAGCAGCGATCTGTACATCCCTACTCCTAGTTAGAATTTTTTCAAGATACAGACCCAAAACATGCTCAAAATCGATATTTTAGGTGCCCAAAAGTCGATATGTGCATGAATCTTCTGTACCCGTTTATATCTCAATTCAGGCTCAAAACACCCGAAAATTCGATATTTTGGGGTCCCAAAAGCGATCTGTACATGCCTACTCAGTGCTAAAATATTTTCAAAATATAGGGTCAAAACATGCTAAAAATCGATATTCTAGGTGCCCAAAGTCGATATCTCAAATTCAGCCCCAAAACACCCGAAAATTCGATATTTTGGGGTCCCAGAAGCGAACTGTACATGCCTACTCCGTGTTAGAGTATTCTCAAAATACAAGCCCAAAACATACTGAAAATCGATCTTTTAGGTGCCCAAAAGTCGATATGTGCATGCATATTCTGTACCCGTTTATATCCGAAATTCAACCTCAAAACACCCGAAAATTCGATATTTTTGGGTCCAAGAAGCGGTCTGTACATGCCTAATCAGTGCTAGAATTTTTTCAAAATATAGGCTCAAAACATGCTAAAAATCGATATTTTAGGTGTCCAAAGTCAATATGTGCATGCATCATCTGTACCCGTTTATATCTCAAATTCATTCTCCAAACAACCGAAAATTCGATATTTTGGGGTCCCAGAAGCGATCTGTACATGCCTACTCAGATACAAGCCCAAAACATGCTGAACATCGATATTTTGGGGCTTAAAGTCAACATGTGTATGCTTCTTCTGCACTCGTTTATATCTCAAATTCAACCTCAAAACACCCGAAAATTCGATAATTTTGGGTCCCAGAAACGATCTGTACATGTCTAGTCAGTGCAAGAATGGTTTCAAAATATAGGCTCAAAACATGCTAAAAATCGATATTTTAAGTGTCCAAAGTCGATATGTGCATGCATCTTCTTTACCCGTTTATATCTCAAATTCAGTCTCAAAACAGCTGAAAATTCGATATTTTGGGGTCCCAGAAGTGATCTGTACATGCCTACTTAGTGCTAGAATATTTTCAAAATATAGGCTCAAAACATGCTAAAAATCGATATTTTAAGTGTCCATATGTGCATGCATCTTCTGTACCCGTTTATATCTCAAATTCAGGTTCAAAACACCCGAAAATTCGATATTTTTGGGTCCCAGAAGCGATCAGTACATGCCTACTCCTAGTTAGAATGTTTTCAAGATACAGACCAAAACATGCTCAAAATCGATATTTTAGGGGACCAAAAGTCGATATGTGCATGCATCTTCTGTACCCGTTTATATTTCAAATTCAGGCTCAAAACACCCGAAAATTCGATATTTTGGGGTCCCAGAAGCGATCTGTACATGCCTACTCAGTGCTATAATATTTTCAAAATATAGGCCTAAAACATGCTAAAAATCGATATTTTAGGTGCCCAAAGTCGATATCTCAAATTCAGGCCCAAAACACCCGAAAATTCGATATTTTAGGGTCCCGGAAGCGAACTGTACATGCCTAGTCCGTGTTAGAGTATTTTCAAAATACAGGCCCAAAACATACTGAAAAACGATCTTTTAGGTGCCCAAAAGTCGATATGTGCATGCATCATCTGTACCCGTTTATATCCCAAATTCAACCTCAAAACACCCGAAAATTCGATATTTTTGGATCCCAGAAGCGATCTGTACATGCCTACTCAGTGCTAGTATTTTTTCAAAATATAGGCTCAAAACATGCTAAAAATCGATATTTTAATTGTCCAAAGTCGATATGTGCATGCATCATCTGTACCCGTTTATATCTCAAATTCATTCTCCAAACACCCGAAAATTCGATATTTTGGGGTCCCAGAAGCGATCTGTACATGTCTACTCAGATACAAGCCCAAAACATGCTGTAAATCGATATTTTAGGTGCCCAAAGTCAACATGAGTATGCATCTTATGCACTCGTTTATATCCCAAATTCAACCTCAAAACACCCGAAAATTCGATAATTTTGGGTCCCAGAAGTGATCTGTACATGTCTAGTCAGTGCTAGAATGTTTTGAAAATATAGGCTTAAAACATGCTAAAAATCGATATTTTAAGTGTCCAAAGTCGATATGTGCATGCATCTTCTGTACCCGTTTATATCTCAAATTCAGGCTCAAAACACCCGAAAATTCGATATTTTGGGGTTCCAGAAGCGATCTGTACTTGCCTACTCCGTGTTAGAGTATTTTCAAAATACAGGCCCAAAACAAGCTGAAAATCGATATTTTAGGTGACCAAAGTCAATATGTGTATGCATCTTCTGCACCCGTTTATATCCCAAATTCAACCTCAAAACACCCGAAAATTCGATATTTTTGGGTCCCAGAAGCGATCTGTACATGCCTACTCAGTGCTAGAATTTTTTCAAAATATAGGCTCAAAACATGCTAAAAATCGATATTTTAAGTGTCCAAAGTCGATATGTGCATGCATCATCTGTACCCGTTTATATCTCAATTTCAGGCTCAAAACACCCGAAAATTCGATATTGTGGGGTCCCAGAAGTGATCTGTACAAGCCTACTTAATGCTAGAATATTTTCAAAATATAGGCCCAAAACATGCTAAAAATCGATCTTTTAGGTGCCCAAAGTCGATATCTTAAATTCCGGCCCAAAACACCCAAAAATTCGATAATTTTGGGTCCCAGAAGCGATATGTACATGCCTACTCCTAGGTAGAATGTTTTCAAGATATAGGCTCAAAACATGCTAAAAATCGATATTTTAAGTGTCCATATGTGCATGCATCTTCTGTACCCGTTTATATCTCAAATTCAGGTTCAAAACACCCGAAAATTCGATATTTTTGGGTCCCAGAAGCGATCTGTACATGCCTACTCCTAGTTAGAATATTTTCAAGATACAGACCCAAACATGCTCAAAATCGATATTTTAGGTGCCCAAAAGTCGATATGTGCATGCATCTTCTGTACCCGTTTATATCTCAAATTTAGGCTTAAAACACCCGAAAATTCGATATTTTGGGGTCCCAGAAGCGATCTGTACATGCCTACTCAGTGCTAGAATATTTTCAAAATAAAGGCCCAAAACATGCTAAAAATCGATATTTTAGGTGCCCAAAGTCGATATCTTAAATTCAGGACACCCAAAACAAAAATTCGATAATTTGGGGTCCCAGAAGTGATCTGTACATGCCTACTCCGTTTTAGATTATTTTCAATATACAGGCCCAAAACATACTGAAAATCGATCTTTTAGGTGCCCAAAAGTCGATATGTGGATGCATCTTCTGTACCAGTTTATATCTTCAGGCTCAAAATACCCGAAAATTCGATATTTGGGGGTCCCAGAAGCGATCTGTACTTGCCTACTCCGTGTTAGAGTATTTTCAAGATACAGGCCCAAAACAAGCTGAAAATCGATCTTTTAGGTGCCTAAAAGTCGATATGTGCATGCATCTTCTGTACCCGTTTATATCTTAAATTCAGGCTCCAAACACCCGAAAATTCGATATTTTTCGGTCCCAGAAGCGATCTGTACACGCCGACTCAGATGCAGGCCCAAAACATGCTGAAAATCGATATTTAAGATGCCCAAAGTCAACATGTGTATGCATCTTCTGCACTCGTTTATATCTCAAATTCAACCTCAAAACACCCGAAAATTCGATAATTTTAGGTCCCAGAAGCGATCTGTACATGTCTAGTTAGTGCTAGAATGTTTTCAAAATATAGGCTCAAAACATGCTAAAAATCGATATTTTAAGTGTCCATATGTGCATGCATCTTCTGTACCCGTTTATATCTCAAATTCAGGTTCAAAACACCCGAAAATTCGATATTTTTGGGTCCCAGAAGGGATCAGTACATGCCTACTCCTAGTTAGAATGTTTTCAAGATACAGACCCAAAACATGCTCAAAATCGATATTTTAGGAGACCAAAAGTCGATATGTGCATGCATCTTCTGTACCCGTTTATATTTCAAATTCAGGCTCAAAACACCCGAAAATTCGATATTTTGGGGTCCCAGAAGCGATCTGTACATGCCTACTCAGTGCTATAATATTTTCAAAATATAGGCCTAAAACATGCTAAAAATCGATATTTTAGGTGCCCAAAGTCGATATCTCAAATTCAGGCCCAAAACACCCGAAAATTCGATATTTTAGGGTCCCGGAAGCGAACTGTACATGCCTACTCCGTGTTAGAGTATTTTCAAAATACAGGCCCAAAACATACTGAAAAACGATCTTTTAGGTGCCCAAAAGTCGATATGTGCATGCATCATCTGTACCCGTTTATATCCCAAATTCAACCTCAAAACACCCGAAAATTCGATATTTTTGGGTTCCAGAAGCGATCTGTACATGCCTACTCAGTGCTAGAATTTTTTCAAAATATAGGCTTAAAACATGCTAAAAATCGATATTTTAAGTGTCCAAAGTCGATATGTGCATGCATCATCTGTACCCGTTTATATCTCAAATTCATTCTCCAAACACCCGAAAATTCGATATTTTGGGGTCCCAGAAGCGATCTGTACATGCCTACTCAGATACAAGCCCAAAACATGCTGAAAATCGATATTTTACGTGCCCAAATTCAACATGGGTATTCATCTTATGCACTCGTTTATATCTCAAATTCAACATCAAAACACCCGAAAATTCGATAATTTTGGGTCCCAGAAGCGATCTGTACATGTCTAGTCAGTGCTAGAATGTTTTCAAAATATAGGCTCAAAACATGCTAAAAATCGATATTTTAAGTGTCCATATGTGCATGCATCTTCTGTACCCGTTTATATCTCAAATTCAGGTTCAAAACACCCGAAAATTCGATATTTTGGGTCCCAGAAGCGATCAGTACATGCCTACTCCTAGTTAGAATGTTTTTAAGATACAGACTCAAAACATGCTCAAAATCGATATTTTAGGAGACCAAAAGTCGATATGTGCATGCATCTTCTGTACCCGTTTATATTTCAAATTCAGGCTCAAAACACCCGAAAATTCGATATTTTGGGGTCCCAGAAGCGATCTGTACATGCCTACTCAGTGCTATAATATTTTCAAAATATAGGCCTAAAACATGCTAAAAATCGATATTTTAGGTGCCCAAAGTCGATATCTCAAATTCAGGCCCAAAACACCCGAAAATTCGATATTAAAGGGTCCCGGAAGCGAACTGTACATGCCTACTCCGTGTTTGAGTATTTTCAAAATACAGGCCCAAAACATACTGAAAAACGATCTTTTAGGTGCCCAAAAGTCGATATGTGCATGCATCATCTGTACCCGTTTATATCCCAAATTCAACCTCAAAACACCCGAAAATTCGATATTTTTGGGTTCCAGAAGCGATCTGTACATGCCTACTCAGTGCTAGAATTTTTTCAAAATATAGGCTTAAAACATGCTAAAAATCGATATTTTAAGTGTCCAAAGTCGATATGTGCATGCATCATCTGTACCCGTTTATATCTCAAATTCATTCTCCAAACACCCGAAAATTCGATATTTTGGGGTCCCAGAAGCGATCTGTACATGCCTACTCAGATACAAGCCCAAAACATGCTGAAAATCGATATTTTACGTGCCCAAATTCAACATGGGTATTCATCTTATGCACTCGTTTATATCTCAAATTCAACATCAAAACACCCGAAAATTCGATAATTTTGGGTCCCAGAAGCGATCTGTACATGTCTAGTCAGTGCTAGAATGTTTTCAAAATATAGGCTCAAAACATGCTAAAAATCGATATTTTAAGTGTCCATATGTGCATGCATCTTCTGTACCCGTTTATATCTCAAATTCAGGTTCAAAACACCCGAAAATTCGATATTTTTGGGTCCCAGAAGCGATCAGTACATGCCTACTCCTAGTTAGAATGTTTTCAAGATACAGACCCAAAACATGCTCAAAATCGATATTTTAGGAGACCAAAAGTCGATATGTGCATGCATCTTCTGTACCCGTTTATATTTCAAATTCAGTCTCAAAACACCCGAAAATTCGATATTTTGGGGTACCAGAAGCGATCTGTACATGCCTACTCAGTGCTATAATATTTTCAAAATATAGGCCTAAAACATGCTAAAAATCGATATTTTAGGTGCCCAAAGTCGATATCTCAAATTCAGGCCCAAAACACCCGAAAATTAGATATTAAAGGGTCCCGGAAGCGAACTGTACATGCCTACTCCGTGTTAGAGTATTTTCAAAATACAGGCCCAAAACATACTGAAAAACGATCTTTTAGGTGCCCAAAAGTCGATATGTGCATGCATCATCTGTACCCGTTTATATCCCAAATTCAACCTCAAAACACCCGAAAATTCGATATTTTTGGGTCCCAGAAGCGATCTGTACATGCCTACTCAGTGCTAGAATTTTTTCAAAATATAGGCATAAAACATGCTAAAAATCGATATTTTATGTGTCCAAAGTCGATATGTGCATGCATCATCTGTACCCGTTTATATCTCAAATTCAGTCTCAAAACACCCGAAAATTCGATATTTTGGGGTCCCAGATGTGATCTTTACATGCCTACTTAGTGCTAGAATATTTTCAAAATATAGGCCCAAAACATGCTAAAAATCAATCTTTTAGATGCCCAAAGTCGATATCTCAAATTCAGGCCCAAAACACCCGAAAACTCGATATTTTAGGGTCCCAGAAGCGAACTGTACATGCCTACTCCGTGTTAGAGTGTTTTCAAAATACAGGCCCAAATATGCTGAAAATCGATATTTTAGGTGGCCAAAGTCAATATGTGCATGCATCTTCTGTACCCGTTTATATCTCAAATTCAGGCTCAAAACACCCGAAAATTCAGTATTTTTGGGTCCTAGAAGCAATCTGTACATCCCTACTCCTAGTTAGAATTTTTTCAAGATACAGACCCAAAACATGCTCAAAATCGATATTTTATGTGCCCAAAAGTCGATATGTGCATGAATCTTCTGTACCCGTTTATATCTCAAATTCAGGCTCAAAACACCCGAAAATTCGATATTTTGGGGTCCCAAAAGCGATCTGTACATGCCTACTCAGTGCTAGAATATTTTCAAAATATAGGGTCAAAACATGCTAAAAATCGATATTCTAGGTGCCCAAAGTCGATATTTCAAATTCAGCCCCAAAACACCCGAAAATTCGATATTTTGGGGTCCCAGAAGCGAACTGTACATGCCTACTCCGTGTTAGAGTATTTTCAAAATACAGGCCCAAAACATACTGAAAATCGATCTTTTAGGCGCCCAAAAGTCGATATGTGCATGCATATTTTGTACCCGTTTATATCTCAAATTCAACCTCAAAACACCCGAAAAATTGATAATTTTGGGTCCCAGAAGCGATCTGTACATGTCTAGTCAGTGCTAGAATGTTTTCAAAATATAGGCTCAAAACATGTTAAAAATCGATATTTTAAGTGTCCATAGTCGATATGTGCATGCATCTTCTGTACCCGTTTATATCTCAAATTCAGTCTCAAAACACCCGAAAATTCGATATTTTGGGGTCCCAGATGAGATCTGTACATGCCTACTTAGTGCTAGAATATTTTCAAAATATTGGCCCAAAACATGCTAAAAATCAATCTTTTAGGTGCCCAAAGTCGATATCTCAAATTTAGGCCCAAAAGACCCGAAAATTCGATACTTTAGGGTCCCAGAAGCGAACTGTACATGCCTACTCCGTGTTAGAGTGTTTTCAAAATACAGGCCCAAAACATACCGAAAATCGATCTTTTAGGTGCCCAAAAGTCGATATGTGCATGCATCTTCTGTACCCGTTTATATCTTAAATTCAAGCTCCAAACACCCGAAAATTCGATATTTTTCGGTCCCAGAAGCGATCTGTACACGCCTACTCAGATGCAGGCCCAAAGCATGCTGAAAATCGATATTTTAGGTGCCCAAAGTCAACATGTGTATGCATCTTCTGCACTCGTTTATATCTCAAATTCAACCTCAAAACACCCGAAAATTCGATAATTTTGGGTCCCAGAAGCGATCTGTACATGTCTAGTTAGTGCTAGAATGTTTTCAAAATATAGGCTCAAAACATGCTAAAAATCGATATTTTAAGTGTCCATATGTGCATGCATCTTCTGTACCCGTTTATATCGCAAATTCAGGTTCAAAACACCCGAAAAATCGATATTTTTGGGTCCCAGAAGCGATCAGTACATGCCTACTCCTAGTTAGAATGTTTTCAAGATACAGACCCAAAACATGCTCAAAATCGATATTTTAGGAGACCAAAAGTCGATATGTGCATGCATCTTCTGTACCCGTTTATATTTCAAATTCAGGCTCAAAACACCCGAAAATTCGATATTTTGGGGTCCCAGAAGCGATCTGTACATGCCTACTCAGTGCTATAATATTTTCAAAATATAGGCCTAAAACATGCTAAAAATCGATATTTTAGGTGCCCAAAGTCGATATCTCAAATTCAGGCCCATAACACCCGAAAATTCGATAGTTTAGGATCCCGGAAGCGATCTGTACATGCCTACTCCGTGTTAGAGTGTTTTCAAAATACAGGCCCAAATATGCTGAAAATCGATATTTTAGGTGGCCAAAGTCAATATGTGCATGCATCTTCTGTACCCGTTTATATCTCAAATTCAGGCTCAAAACACCCGAAAATTCAGTATTTTTGGGTCCTAGAAGCAATCTGTACATCCCTACTCCTAGTTAGAATTTTTTCAAGATACAGACCCAAAACATGCTCAAAATCGATATTTTATGTGCCCAAAAGTCGATATGTGCATGAATCTTCTGTACCCGTTTATATCTCAAATTCAGGCTCAAAACACCCGAAAATTCGATATTTTGGGGTCCCAAAAGCGATCTGTACATGCCTACTCAGTGCTAGAATATTTTCAAAATATAGGGTCAAAACATGCTAAAAATCGATATTCTAGGTGCCCAAAGTCGATATTTCAAATTCAGCCCCAAAACACCCGAAAATTCGATATTTTGGGGTCCCAGAAGCGAACTGTACATGCCTACTCCGTGTTAGAGTATTTTCAAAATACAGGCCCAAAACATACTGAAAATCGATCTTTTAGGTGCCCAAAAGTCGATATGTGCATGCATATTTTGTACCCGTTTATATCTCAAATTCAACCTCAAAACACCCGAAAAATTGATAATTTTGGGTCTTAGAAGCGATCTGTACATGTCTAGTCAGTGCTAGAATGTTTTCAAAATATACGCTCAAAACATGTTAAAAATCGATATTTTAAGTGTCCATAGTCGATATGTGCATGCATCTTCTGTACCCGTTTATATCTCAAATTCAGTCTCAAAACACCCGAAAATTCGATATTTTGGGGTCCCAGATGAGATCTGTACATGCCTACTTAGTGCTAGAATATTTTCAAAATATAGGCCCAAAACATGCTAAAAATCAATCTTTTAGGTGCCCAAAGTCGATATCTCAAATTCAGGCCCAAAAGACCCGAAAATTCGATACTTTAGGGTCCCAGAAGCGAACTGTACATGCCTACTCCGTGTTAGAGTGTTTTCAAAATACAGGCCCAAAACATACCGAAAATCGATCTTTTATGTGCCCAAAAGTCGATATGTGCATGCATCTTCTGTACCCGTTTATATCTTAAATTCAGGCTCCAAACACCCGAAAATTCGATATTTTTCGGTCCCAGAAGCGATCTGTACACGCCTACTCAGATGCAGGCCCAAAGCATGCTGAAAATCGATATTTTAGGTGCCCAAAGTCAACATGTGTATGCATCTTCTGCACTCGTTTATATCTCAAATTCAACCTCAAAACACCCGAAAATTCGATAATTTTGGGTCCCAGAAGCGATCTGTACATGTCTAGTTAGTGCTAGAATGTTTTCAAAATATAGGCTCAAAACATGCTAAAAATCGATATTTTAAGTGTCCATATGTGCATGCATCTTCTGTACCCGTTTATATCGCAAATTCAGGTTCAAAACACCCGAAAAATCGATATTTTTGGGTCCCAGAAGCGATCAGTACATGCCTACTCCTAGTTAGAATGTTTTCAAGATACAGACCCAAAACATGCTCAAAATCGATATTTTAGGAGACCAAAAGTCGATATGTGCATGCATCTTCTGTACCCGTTTATATTTCAAATTCAGGCTCAAAACACCCGAAAATTTGATATTTTGGGGTCCCAGAAGCGATCTGTACATGCCTACTCAGTGCTATAATATTTTCAAAATATAGGCCTAAAACATGCTAAAAATCGATATTTTAGGTGCCCAAAGTCGATATCTCAAATTCAGGCCCATAACACCCGAAAATTCGATATTTTAGGATCCCGGAAGCGATCTGTACATGCCTACTCCGTGTTAGAGTATTTTCAAAATACAGGCCCAAAACATACTGAAAATCGATCTTTTAGGTGCCCAAAAGTCGATATGTGCATGCATCTTCTGCACTCGTTTATATCTCAAATTCAACCTCAAAACACCCGAAAAATTGATAATTTTGGGTCTTAGAAGCGATCTGTACATGTCTAGTCAGTGCTAGAATGTTTTCAAAATATAGGCTCAAAACATGTTAAAAATCGATATTTTAAGTGTCCATAGTCGATATGTGCATGCATCTTCTTACCCGTTTATATCTCAAATTCAGTCTCAAAACACCCGAAAATTCGATATTTTGGGGTCCCAGATGAGATCTGTACATGCCTACTTAGTGCTAGAATATTTTCAAAATATAGGCCCAAAACATGCTAAAAATCAATCTTTTAGGTGCCCAAAGTCGATATCTCAAATTCAGGCCCAAAAGACCCGAAAATTCGATACTTTAGGATCCCAGAAGCGAACTGTACATGCCTACTCCGTGTTAGAGTGTTTTCAAAATACAGGCCTAAAACATACCGAAAATCGATCTTTTAGGTGCCCAAAAGTCGATATGTGCATGCATCTTCTGTACCCGTTTATATCTTAAATTCAGACTCCAAACACCCGAAAATTCGATATTTTTCGGTCCCAGAAGCGATCTGTACACGCCTACTCAGATGCAGGCCCAAAGCATGCTGAAAATCGATATTTTAGGTGCCCAAAGTCAACATGTGTATGCATCTTCTGCACTCGTTTATATCTCAAATTCAACCTCAAAACACCCGAAAATTCGATAATTTTGGGTCCCAGAAGCGATCTGTACATGTCTAGTTAGTGCTAGAATGTTTTCAAAATATAGGCTCAAAACATGCTAAAAATCGATATTTTAAGTGTCCATATGTGCATGCATCTTTTGTACCCGTTTATATCTCAAATTCAGGTTCAAAACACCCGAAAATTCGATATTTTGGGGTCCCAGAAGCGATCTGTACATCCCTACTCCTAGTTAGAATTTTTTCAAGATACAGACCCAAAACATGCTCAAAATCGATATTTTAGGAGACCAAAAGTCGATATGTGCATGCATCTTCTGTACCCGTTTATATTTCAAATTCAGGCTCAAAACACCCGAAAATTCGATATTTTGGGGTCCCAGAAGCGATCTGTACATGCCTACTCAGTGCTATAATATTTTCAAAATATAGGCCTAAAACATGCTAAAAATCAATATTTTAGGTGCCCAAAGTCGATATCTCAAATTCAGGCCCATAACACCCGAAAATTCGATATTTTAGGATCCCGGAAGCGAACTGTACATGCCTACTCCGTGTTAGAGTATTTTCAAATTACAGGCCCAAAACATACTGAAAAACGATCTTTTAGGTGCCCAAAAGTCGATATGTGCATGCATCATCTGTACCCGTTTATATCCCAAATTCAACCTCAAAACACCCGAAAATTCGATATTTTTGGGTCCCAGAAGCGATCTGTACATGCCTACTCAGTGCTAGTATTTTTTCAAAATATAGGCTCAAAACATGCTAAAAATCGATATTTTAAGTGTCCAAAGTCGATATGTGCATGCATCATCTGTACCCGTTTATATCTCAAATTCATTCTCCAAACACCCGAAAATTCGATATTTTGGGGTCCCAGAAGCGATCTGTACATGCCTACTCAGATACAAGCCCAAAACATGCTGAAAATCGATATTTTAGGTGCCCAAAGTCAACATGGGTATGCATCTTATGCACTCGTTTATATCTCAAATTCAACCTCAAAACACCCGAAAATTCGATAAATTTGGGTCCCAGAAGCGATCTGTACATGTCTAGTCAGTGCTAGAATGTTTTGAAAATATAGGCTTAAAACATGCTAAAAATCGATATTTTAAGTGTCCAAAGTCGATATGTGCATGCATCTTCTGTACCCGTTTATATCTCAAATTCAGGCTCAAAACACCCGAAAATTCGATATTTTGGGGTCCCAGAAGCGATCTGTACTTGCCTACTCCGTGTTAGAGTATTTTCAAAATACAGGCCCAAAACAAGCTGAAAATCGATATTTTAGGTGACCAAAGTCAATATGTGTATGCATCTTCTGCACCCGTTTATATCCCAAATTCAACCTCAAAACACCCAAAAATTCGATATTTTTGGGTCCCAGAAGCGATCTTTACAAGCCTACTCAGTGCTAGAATTTTTTCAAAATATAGGCTCAAAACATGCTAAAAATCGATATTTTAAGTGTCCAAAGTCGATATGTGCATGCATCATCTGTACCCGTTTATATCTCAAATTCAGGCTCAAAACACCCGAAAATTCGATATTGTGGGGTCCCAGAAGTGATCTGTACATGCCTACTTAATGCTAGAATATTTTCAAAATATAGGCCCAAAACATGCTAAAAATCGATCTTTTAGGTGCCCAAAGTCGATATCTTTAATTCAGGCCCAAAACACCCAAAAATTCGATATTTTTGGGTCCCAGAAGCGATATGTACATGCCTACTCCTAGGTAGAATGTTTTCAAGATACAGACCTAAAACATGCTCAAAATCGATATTTTAGGTGCCCAAAAGTCGATATGTGCATGCATCTTCTGTACCCGTTTATATCTCAAATTCAGGTTCATAACACCCGAAAATTCGATATTTTTGGGTCCCAGAAGCGATCTGTACATGCCTACTCCTAGTTAGAATATTTTCAAGATACAGACCCAAACATGCTCAAAATCGATATTTTAGGTGCCCAAAAGTTGATATGTGCATGCATCTTCTGTACCCGTTTATATCTCAAATTTAGGCTCAAAACACCCGAAAATTCGATATTTTGGGGTCCCAGAAGCGATCTGTACATGCCTACTCAGTGCTAGAATATTTTTAAAATAAAGGCCCAAAACATGCTAAAAATCGATATTTTAGGTGCCCAAAGTCGATATCTTAAATTCAGGACACCCAAAAAAACAAAAATTCGATAATTTGGGGTCCCAGAAGTGATCTGTACATGCATACTCCGTTTTAGATTATTTTCAATATACAGGCCCAAAACATACTGAAAATCGATCTTTTAGGTGCCCAAAAGTCGATATGTGGATGCATCTTCTGTACCAGTTTATATCTTCAGGCTCAAAATACCCGAAAATTCGATATTTGGGGGTCCCAGAAGCGATCTGTACTTGCCTACTCCGTGTTAGAGTATTTTCAAGATACAGGCCCAAAACAAGCTGAAAATCGATATTTTAGGTGACCAAAGTCAATATGTGTATGCATCTTCTGTACCCGTTTATATCCTAATTTCAACCTCAAAACACCCGAAAATTCGATATTTTTGGGTCACAGAAGCGATCTGTACATGCCTACTTAGTGATAGAATATTTTCAAAATATAGGCCCAAAACATGCTAAAAATCGATATTTTAGGTGCCCAAAGTCGATATCTCAAATTCAGGCCCAAAACACCCGAAAATTCGATATTTTGGGGTCCCAGAAGCGAACTGTACATGCCTACTCCGTGTTAGAGTATCTTTAAAATACAGGCCCAAAACATGCTGAAAATCGATATTTTAGGTGCCCAAAGTCAACATGTGTATGCATCTTCTGCACTCGTTTATATCTCAAATTCAACCTCAAAACACCTGAAAATTCGATAATTCTGGGTCCCAGAAGCGATCTGTACATGTCTAGTCAGTGCTAGAATGTTTTCAAAATATAGGCTCAAAACATGCTAAAAATCGATATTTTAACTGTCCATATGTGCATGCATCTTCTGTACCCGTTTATATCTCAAATTCAGGTTCAAAACCGCCGAAAATTCGATATTTTTGGGTCCCAGAAGCGATCTGTACATGCCTACTCCTAGTTAGAATGTTTTCAAGATACAGACCCAAAACATGCTCAAAATCGATATTTTAGGTGCCCAAAAGTCGATATGTGCATGCATCTTCTGTACCCGTTTATATCTCAAATTCAGGCTCAAAAAACCCGAAAATTCGATATTTGGGGGTCCCAGAAGTGATCTGTACATGCCTACCCCGTGTTAGAGTGTTTTCAATATACAGGCCCAAAACATACTGAAAATCGATCTTTTAGGTCCCCAAAAGTCGATATGTGCATGCATCATCTGTACCCGTTTATATCTCAAGTTCAGGCTCAAAACACCCGAAAATTCGATATTTTGGGGTCCCAGAAGCGATCTGTACATGCCTACTCAGATACAAGCCCAAAACATGCTGAAAATCGATATTTTAGGGGCTCAAAGTCAACATGTGTATGCATCTTCTGCACTCGTTTATATCTCAAATTCAACCTCAAAACACCCGAAAATTCGATAATTTTGGGTCCCATAAGCGATCTGTACATGTATAGTCAGTGTTAGAATGTTTTCAAAATATAGGCTCAAAACATACTAAAAATCGATATTTTAAGTGTCCAAAGTCGATATGTGTAAGCATCTTCTGTACCCGTTTATATCTAAAATTCAGTCTCAAAACACCCGAAAATTTGATATTTTGGTGTCCCAGAAGTGATCTGTACATGCCTACTTAGTGCTAGAATATTTTCAAAATATAGGCCCAAAACATGCTAAAAATCAATCTTTTAGGTGCCCAAAGTCGATATCTCAAATTCAGGCCCAAAACACCCGAAAATTCGATATTTTGGGGTCCCAGAAGCGAACTGTACATGCCTACTCCGTGTAAGAGTATTTTCAAAATACAGGCCCAAAACATACTGAAAATCGATCTTTTAGGTGCCCAAAAGTCGATATGTGCATGCATCTTCTGTACCCGTTTATATCTTAAATTCAGGCTTCAAACACACGAAAATTCGATATTTTTGGGTCCCAGAAGCGATCTGCACATACCTACTCAGATGCAGGCCCAAAACATGCTGAAAATCGATATTTTAGGTGACCAAAGTCAACATGTGTATGCATCTTCTGCACTCGTTTATATCTCAAATTCAACCTCAAAACACCCGAAAATTCGATAATTTTGGGTCCCAGAAGCGATCTGTACATGTCTAGTCAGTGCTAGAATGTTTTCAAAATATAGGCTCAAAACATGCTAAAAATCGATATTTTAAGTGTCCATATGTGCATGCATCTTCTGTACCCGTTTATATCTCAAATTCAGGTTCAAAACAGCCGAAAATTCGATATTTTTGGGTCCCAGAAGCGATCAGTACATGCCTACTCCTAGTTAGAATGTTTTCAAGATACAGACCCAAAACATGCTCAAAATCGATATTTTAGGTGCCCAAAAGTAGATATGTGCATTCATCTTCTGTACCCGTTTATATCTCAAATTCAGGCTCAAAACACCCGAAAATTCGATATTTTGGGGTCCCAGAAGCGATATGTACATGCCTACTCAGTGCTATAATATTTTCAAAATATATGCCTAAAACATGCTAAAAATCGATATTTTAGGTGCCCAAAGTCGATATCTCAAATTCAGGCTCAAAACACCCGAAAATTCGATATTTTGGGGTCCCAGAAGTGATCTGTACATGCCTACCCCGTGTTAGAGTGTTTTCAATATACAGGCCCAAAACATACTGAAAATCGATCTTTTAGGTGCCCAAAAGTCGATATGTGGATGCGTCTTCTAAACCCGTTTATATCTCAAATTCAGGCTCAAAACACACGAAAATTCAATATTTTGGGGTCCCAGAAGCGATCTGTACATGTCTAGTCAGTGCTAGAATGTTTTCAAAATATAGGCTCAAAACATGCTAAAAATCGATATTTTAAGTGTCCAAAGTCGATATGTGCATGCATCATCTGTACCCTTTATATCTCAAGTTCAGGCTCAAAACACCCGAAAATTCGATATTTTGGGGTCCCAGAAGTGATCTGTACATGCCTACTTAGTGCTAGAATATTTTCAAAATATAGGCCCAAAACATGCTAAAAATCGATCTTTTAGGTGCCCAAAGTCGATATCTCAAATTCAGACCCAAAACACACAAAAATTCGATATTTTGGGGTACCAGAAGCGATCTGTACTTGCCTACTCCGTGTTAGAGTATTTTCAAAATTCAGGCCCAAAACAAGCTGAAAATCGATATTTAAGGAGACCAAAAGTCGATATGTGCATGCATCTTCTGTACCCGTTTATATCCCAAATTCAACCTCAAAACACCCGAAAATTCGATATTTTTGGATCCCAGAAGCGATCTGTACATGCCTACTCAGTGCTAGAATTTTTTCAAAATATAGGCTCAAAAAATGCTAAAAATCGATATTTTAGGTGTCCAAAGTCAATAAGTGCATGCATCATCTGTACCCGTTTATATCTCAAATTCATTCTCCAAACACCCGAAAATTCGATATTTTGGGGTCCCAGAAGCGATCTGTACATGCCTACTCAGATAAAAGCCCAAAACATACTGAAAATCGATATTTTAGGGGCTCAAAGTCAACATGTGTATGCATCTTCTGTACCCGTTTATATCTCAAATTCAGTCTCAAAACACCCGAAAATTCGATATTTTGGGGTCCCAGAAGTGATCTGTACATGCCTACTTAGTGCTAGAATATTTTCAAAATATAGGCCCAAAACATGCTAAAAATCGATATTTTAGGTGCCCAAAGTCGATATGTGTATGCATCTTCTGCACCCGTTTATATCCCAAATTCAACCTCAAAACACCCGAAAATTCGATATTTTTAAGTCCCAGAAGCGATCTGTACATGCCTACTCAGTGCTAGAAATATCTCAAAATATAGGCTCAAAACATCCTAAAATCAATATTTTAAGTGTCCAAAGTCGATATGTGCATGCATCATCTGTACCCGTTTATATCTCAAATTCAGGCTCAAAACACCAGAAAATTCGATAATTTGGGGTCCAAGAAGTGATCTGTACATGCCTACTCCGTGTTAGAGTATTTTCAAAATACAGGCCCAAAACATACTGAAAATCGATCTTTTAGGTGCCCAAAAGTCGATATGTGCATGCATCTTCTGTACCCGTTTATATCTCAAATTCAGTCTCCAAACACACGAAAATTCGATATTTTGGGGTCCCAGAAGCGATCTGCACATACCTACTCAGATGCAGGCCCAAAACATGCTGAAAATCGATATTTTAGGTGCCCAAAGTCAACATGTGTATGCATCTTCTGCACTCGTTTATATCTCAAATTCAACCTCAAAACACCCGAAAATTCGATATTTTTGGGTCCCAGAAGCGATCTGTACATGTCTAGTCAGTGCTAGAATGTTTTCAAAATATAGGCTCAAAACATGCTAAAAATCGATATTTTAAGTGTCCATATGTGCATGCATCTTCTGTACCCGTTTATATCTCAAATTCAGGTTCAAAACACCCGAAAATTCGATATTTTTGGGTCCCAGAAGCGATCAGTACATGCCCACTCCTAGTTAGAATGTTTTCAAGATACAGACCCAAAACATGCTCAAAATCGATATTTTAGGTGCCCAAAAGTCGATATGTGCATGCATCTTCTGTACCCGTTTATATCTCAAATTCAGGCTCAAAACACCCGAAAATTCGATATTTCGGGGTCCAAAAAGCGATCTGTACTTGCCTACTCCGTGTTAGAGTATTTTCAAAATACAGGCCCAAAACATACTGAAAAACGATCTTTTAGGTGCCCAAAAGTCGATGTGTGCATGCATCTTCTGTACCCGTTTATATCCCAAATTAAACCACAAAACACCCGAAAATTCGATATTTTTGGGTCCCAGAAGCGATGTGTCCATCCCTACTCCTAGTTAGAATGTTTTCAAGATACAGACTTAAAACATTCTCAAAATCGATATTTTAGGTGCCAAAAGTCGATATGTGCATGCATCTTCTGTACCCGTTTATATCTCAAATTCAGTCTCCAAACACCCGAAAATTCGATATTTTGGGGTCCCAGAAGCGATCTGTACATGCCTACTCAGATGCAGGCCCAAAACATGCTGAAAATCGATATTTTAGGTGCCCAAAGTCAACATGTTTATGAATCTTCTGCACTCGTTTATATCTCAAATTCAACCTCAAAACACCCGAAAATTCGATAATTTTGGGTCCCAGAAGCGATCTGTACATGTCTAGTCAGTGCTAGAATGTTTTCAAAATATAGGCTTAAAACATGCTAAAAATCGATGTTTTAAGAGTCCAAAGTCGATATGTGCATGCATCTTCTGCACCCGTTTATATCTCAAATTCAGGCTCAAAACACCCGAAAATTCGATATTTTTGTGTCCCATAAACGATCTGTACATGCCTACTCCTAGTTAGAGTATTTTCAAAATACAGGCCCAAAACATGCTGAAATCCGATATTTTAGGTGCCCAAAGTCAATATGTGCATGCATCTTCTGTACCCGTTTATATCTCAAATTCAGGCTCAAAACACCCAAAAATTCGGTATTTTTGGGTCCTAGAAGCAATCTGTACATCCTTACTCCTAGTTAGAATGATTTCAAGATACAGACCTAAAACATGCTCAAAATCGATATTTTAGGTGCAATAAAGTCGATATGTGCATGCATCTTCTGTACCCGTTTATATCTCAAATTCAGGCTCAAAACACCCGAAAATTCGATATTTTTTGGTCCCAGAAGCGATCTGTATATGCCTACTCAGTGTTAGAATATTTTCAAAATATAGGCCCAAAACATGCTAAAAATCGATATTTTAGGTGACCAAAGTCAATATGTGTATACATCTTCTGCACCCGTTTATATCCCAAATTCAACCTAAAAACACCCGAAAATTCGATTTTTTGGGGTCCCAGAAACGATCTGTACATGCCTACTCAGTGCTAGAATGTTTTCAAAATATTGGCCCAAAACATGCTAAAAATCGATATTTTAGGTGCCCAAAGTCGATATCTCAAATTCAGGCCCAAAACACACGAAAATTCGATAATTTGGGGTCCCAGAAGCGAACTGTACATGCCTACTCCGTGTTAGAGTATTTTCAAAATACAGGCCCAAAACATACTGAAATTTGATCTTTTAGGTGCCCAAAAGTTGATATGTGCATGCATCTTCTGTACCCGTTTATATCTCAAATTAAGGCTCCAAACACCCGAAAATTCGATATTTTGGGGTCCCAGAAGCGATCTGTACATGCCTACTCAGATGCAGGCCCAAAACATGCTGAAAATCGATATTTTAGGTGCGCAAAGTCAACATGTGTATGCATCATCTGCACTCGTTTATATCTCAAATTCAACATCAAAACACCCGAAAATTCGATAATTTTGGGTCCCAGAAGCGATCTGTACATGTCTAGTCAGTGCTAGATGTTTTCAAAATATAGGCTCAAAACATGCTAAAAATCAATATTTTAAGTGTCCAAAGTTGATATGTGCATGCATCTTCTGTACCCGTTTATATATCAAATTCAACCTCAAAACATCCGAAAATTCGATATTTTTGGGTCCCAGAAGCGATCTGTACATGCCTACTCCTAGTTAGAGTATTTTCAAAATACGGGCCCAAAACATGCTGAAAATCGATATTTTAGGTGCTCAAAGCCAATATGTGCATGCATCTTCTGTCCCCGTTTATATCTCAAATTCAGGCTCAAAACACCCGAAAATTCGGTATTTTTGGGTCCTAGAAGCGATCTGTACATCCCTACTCTTAGTTAGAATGTTTTCAAGATACAGACCCAAAACATGCTCAAAATCGATATTTTAGGTGCCAAAAGTCGATATGTGCATGCATCTTCTGTACCCGTTTATATCTCAAATTCAGGCTCCAAACACCCGAAATTTCGATATTTTGGGGTCCCAGAAGCGATCTGTACATGCCTAATCAGATGCAGGCCCAAAAAATGCTTAAAATCGATATTTTAGGTACTCAAAGTCAACATGTGTATGCATCTTCTGCACTCGTTTATATCTCAAATTCAACCTCAAAACATTCGAAAATTCGATATTTTTTGGTCCCAGAAGCGATATGTACATGCCTACTCAGTGCTAGAATATTTTCAAAATATAGGCCCAAAACATGCTAAAAATCTATATTTTAGGTACCCAAAGTCTATATCTCAAATTCAGGCACAAAACACCCAAAAATTCGATATTTTGGGGTCCCAAAAGCGAACTGTACATGCCTACTCCTAGTTAGAGTATTTTCAAAATACAAACCCAAAACATACTGAAAATCGATCTTTTAGGTGCCCAAAAGTTGATATGTGCATGCATCTTCTGTACCCGTTTATATCTCAAATTCAGGCTCCAAACACCCGAAAATTCGATATTTTTGGGTCCCAGAAGCGATCTGTACATGCCTACTCAGATGCAGGCCCAAAACATGCTAAAAATCGATATTTTAGGTGCCCAGAGTCAACATGTGTATGCATCTTCTGCACTCGTTTATATCTCAAATTCAACCTCAAAACTCCCGAAAACTCGATAATTTTGGGTCCCAGAAGCGATCTGTACATGTCTAGTCAGTGCTAGATGTTTTCAAAATATAGGCTCAAAACATGCTAAAAATCGATATTTTAAGTGTCCAAAGTCGATATGTACATGCATCTTCTGTACCCGTTTATATCTCAAATTCAGGCTCAAAACACCCGAAAATTCGATATTTTGGGGTCTCAGAAGCGATCTGTACATGCCTACTCAGCGCTAGAATATTTTCAAAATATAGGCCCAAAATATGCTAAAAATCGATATTTTAGGTGCCCAAAGTCGATATCTCAAATTCAGGCCCAAAACACCCAAAAATTCGATATTTTGGGGTCCCAGAAGCGATCTGTACATGTCTACTCAGTGCTAGAATGTTTTCAAAATATAGGCTCAAAACATGCTAAAAATCGATATTTTAAGTGTCCAAAGTCGATATATGCATGCATCATCTGTACCCGTTTATATTTCAAATTCAGGCTTAAAACACCCGAAAATTCGATATTTTGGGGTCCCAGAAGTAATCTGTACATGTCTACTTAGTGCTAGAATATTTTCAAAATATAGGTCCAAAACATGCTAAAAATTGATATTTTTGATTCCTAAAGTCGATATCTCAAATTCAGGCCCAAAACACCCGAAAATTCGATATTTTTGGGTCCCAGAAGCGATCTGTACTTGCCTACTCCGTGTTAGAGTATTTTCAAAATACAACCCCAAAACAAGCTGAAAATCGATATATTAGGTGACCAAAGTCAATATGTGTATGCATCTTCTGCACTAGTTTATATCCCAAATTCAACCTCAAAACACCCGAAAATTCGATATTTTTGGGTCCCAGAAGCGACCTGTACATGCCTACTCAGTGCTAGAATGTTTTCAAAATATAGGCTCAAAACATGCTAAAAATCGATATTTATGTGTCCAAAGTCGATATGTGCATGCATCATCTGTACCCGTTTATATCTCAAATTAAGGCTCAAAACACCCGAAAATTCGCTATTTTTGGGTCCCAGAAGTGATCTGTATATGCCTACTTAGTGCTAGAATATTTTCAAAATATAGGCTCAAAACATGCTAAAAATCGGTATTTTAAGTGTCCAAAGTCGATATGTGCATGCATCATCTGTACCCGTTTATATCTCAAATTAAGGCTCAAAACACCCGAAAATTCGCTATTTTTGGGTCCCAGAAGTGATCTGTATATGCCTACTTAGTGCTAGAATATTTTCAAAATATAGGACCAAAACATGCTAAAAATCGATATTTTTGGTGCCCAAAGTCGATATCTCAAATTCAGATCCAAAACACCCGAAAATTCGATATTTTGGGGTCCCAGAAGCAAACTGTACATGCCTACTCCATTTTAGAGAATTTTCAAAATACATGCCGAAAACATACTGAAAATAGATCTTTTAGGTGCCCAAAAGTCGATATGTAAAAGCATCTCCTGTACCCGTTTATATCTCAAATTCAGGCTCCAAACACCTGAAAATTCGATATTTTTGGGTCCCTGAAGCGATCTGTACATGCCTACTCAGTGCTAGAATTTTTTCAAAATATAGGCTCAAAAGATTCTAATAATTGATATTTTTGGTGCCCAAAGTCGATATCTCAAATTCAGATCCAAAACACCCGAAAATTCGATATTTTGGGGTCCCAGAAGTGAAATGTACATGCCTACTCCATTTTAGAGTATTTTCAAAATACAGGCCCAAAACATACTGAAAATCGATCTTTTAGGTGCCCAAAAGTCGATATGTGCATGCATCTTCTGTACCCGTTTATATCTCAAATTCAACCTCAAAACACCCGAAAATTCTAAATTTTTGGGTCCCAGAAGCGATCTGTACATGCCTAGTCAGTGCTAGAATTTTTTCAAAATATAGGCTCAAAACATGCTAAAAATCGATATTTTAAGTGTCCAAAGTCGATATGTGCATGCATCATCTGTACCCGTTTATATTTCAAATTCAGGCTTAAAACACCCGAAAATTCGATATTTTGGGGTCCCAGAAGCGATCTGTACATGTCTACTCAGTGCTAGAATGTTTTCAAAATATAGGCTCAAAACATGCTAAAAATCGATATTTTTGATGCCCAAAGTCGATATCTCAAATTCAGGCCCAAAACACCCTAAAATTCGATATTTTTGGGTCCCAGAAGCGATCTGTACTTGCCTACTCCGTGTTAGAGTATTTTCAAAATACAACCCCAAAACAAGCTGAAAATCGATATATTAGGTGACCAAAGTCAATATGTGTATGCATCTTCTACACTAGTTTATATCCCAAATTCAACCTCAAAACACCCGAAAATTCGATATTTTTGGGTCCCAGAAGCGATCTGTACATGCCTACTCAGTGCTAGAATGTTTTCAAAATATAGGCTCAAAACATGCTAAAAATCGATATTTATGTGTCCAAAGTCGATAAGTGCATGCATCATCTGTACCCGTTTATATCTCAAATTAAGGCTCAAAACACCCGAAAATTCGCTATTTTAGGGTCCCAGAAGTGATCTGTACATGCCAACTTAGTGCTAGAATATTTCCAAAATATAGGACCAAAACATGCTAAAAATCGATATTTTAGGTGCCCAAAGTCAATATTTCAAATTCAACCTCAAAACACCCGCAAATTCGATATTTTTGGATCCCAGAAGCGATCTGTACATGCCTACTCAGTGCTAGAATTTTTTCAAAATATAGGCTCAAAACACGCTAAAAATCGATATTTTAAGTGTCCAAAGTCGATATGTGCATGCATCTTCTGTACCCGTTTATATCTCAAATTCAGGCTCCAAACACCCGAAAATTCGATATTTTGGGGTCCCAGAAGCGATCTGTACAAGCCTACTCAGATGCAGGCCCAAAACATGCTGAAAATCGATATTTTAGGTGCCCAGAGTCAACATGTGTATGCATCTTCTGCACTCGTTTATATCTCAAATTCAACCTCAAAATACCCGAAAATTCGATAATTTTGGGTCCTAAAAGCGATCTGTACATGTCTAGTCAGTGCTAGATGTTTTCAAAATATAGGCTCAAAACATGCTAAAAATCGATATTTTAAGTGTCCAAAGTCGATATGTGCATGCATCTTCTGTACCCGTTTATATCTCAAATTCAGGCTCAAAACACCCGAAAATTCGATATTTTGGGGTCCCAGAAGCGATCTGTAAATGCCTACTTAGTGCTAGAATATTTTCAAAATATAGGTCCAAAACATGCTAAAAATTGATATTTTTGGTGCCCAAAGTCGATATCTCAAATTCAGGCCCAAAACACCCGAAAATTCGATATTTTTGGGTCCCAGAAGCGATCTGTACTTGCCTACTCCGTGTTAGAGTATTTTCAAAATACAACCCCAAAACAAGCTGAAAATCGATATATTAGGTGACCAAAGTCAATATGTGTTTGCATCTTCTGCACCAGTTTATATCCCAAATTCAACCTGAAAACACCCGAAAATTCGATATTTTTGGGTCCCAGAAGCGATCTGTACATGCCTACTCAGTGCTAGAATTTTTTCAAAATATAGGCTCAAAACATGCTAAAAATCGATATTTTAAGTGTCCAAAGTCGATATGTGCATGCATCATCTGTACCGGTTTATATCTCAAATTAAGGCTCAAAACACCCGAAAATTCGCTATTTTTGGGTCCCAGAAGTGATCTGTATATGCCTACTTAGTGCTAGAATATTTACAAAATATAGGACCAAAACATGCTAAAAATCGATATTTATGGTGCCCAAAGTCGATATCTCAAATTCAGATCCAAAACACCCGAAAATTCGATATTTTGGGGTCCCAGAAGCAAACTGTACATGCCTACTCCATTTTAGAGAATTTTCAAAATACATGCCGAAAACATACTGAAAATAGATCTTTTAGGTGCCCAAAAGTCGATATGTAAAAGCATCTCCTGTACCCGTTTATATCTCAAATTCAGGCTCCAAACACCTGAAAATTCGATATTTTTGGGTCCCAGAAGCGATCTGTACATGCCTACTCAGTGCTAGAATATTTTCAAAATATAGGCTTAAAAGATTCTAATAATTGATATTTTTGGTGCCCAAAGTCGATATCTCAAATTCAGATCCAAAACACCCGAAAATTCGATATTTTGGGGTCCCAGAAGCGAAATGTACATGCCTACTCCATTTTAGAGAATTTTCAAAATACATGCCGAAAACATACTGAAAATAGATCTTTTAGGTGCCCAAAAGTCGATATGTAAAAGCATCTCCTGTACCCGTTTATATCTCAAATTCAGGCTCCAAACACCTGAAAATTCGATATTTTTGGGTCCCAGAAGCGATCTGTACATGCCTACTCAGTGCTAGAATTTTTTCAAAATATAGGCTCAAAAGATTCTAATAATTGATATTTTTGGTGCCCAAAGTCGATATCTCAAATTCAGATCCAAAACACCCGAAAATTCGATATTTTGGGGTCCCAGAAGCGAAATGTACATGCCTACTCCATTTTAGAGTATTTTCAAAATACAGGCCCAAAACATACTGAAAATCGATCTTTTAGGTGCCCAAAAGTCGATATGTGCATGCATCTTCTGTACCCGTTTATATCTCAAATTCAACTTCAAAACACCCGAAAATTCTAAATTTTTGGGTCCCAGAAGCGATCTGTACATGCCTAGTCAGTGCTAGAATTTTTTCAAAATATAGGCTCAAAACATGCTAAAAATCGATATTTTAAGTGTCCAAAGTCGATATGTGCATGCATCATCTGTACCCGTTTATATCTCAAATTAAGGCTCAAAACACCCGAAAATTCGCTATTTTTGGGTCCCAGAAGTGATCTGTACATGCCAACTTAGTGCTAGAATATTTCCAAAATATAGGACCAAAACATGCTAAAAATCGATATTTTAGGTGCCCAAAGTCGATATTTCAAATTCAACCTCAAAACACCCGAAAATTCGATATTTTTGGGTCCCAGAAGCGATCTGTACATGCCTACTCATTGCTAGAATTTTTTCAAAATATAGGCTCAAAACACGCTAAAAATCGATATTTTAAGTGTCCAAAGTCGATATGTGCATGCATATTCTGTACCCGTTTATATCTCAAATTCAGGCTCCAAACACCCGAAAATTCGATATTTTGGGGTCCCAGAAGGGATCTGTACAAGCCTACTCAGATGCAGGCCCAAAACATGCTGAAAATCGATATTTTAGGTGCCCAGAGTCAACATGTGTATGCATCTTCTGCACTCGTTTATATCACAAATTCAACCTCAAAATACCCGAAAATTCGATAATTTTGGGTCCTAGAAGCGATCTGTACATGTCTAGTCAGTGCTAGATGTTTTCAAAATATAGGCTCAAAACATGCTAAAAATCGATATTTTAAGTGTCCAAAGTCGATATGTGCATGCATCTTCTGTACCCGTTTATATCTTAAATTCAGGCTCAAAACACCCGAAAATTCGATATTTTGGGGTCCCAGAAGCGAACTGTACATGTCTACTCAGTGCTAGAATGTTTTCAAAATATAGGCCCAAAATATGCTAAAAATCGATATTTTAGGTGCCCAAAGTCGATATCTCAAATTCAGGCCCAAAACACCCAAAAACTCGATATTTTGGGGTCCCAGAAGCGATCTGTACATGTCTACTCAGTGCTAGAATGTTTTCAAAATATAGGCTCAAAACATGCTAAAAATCGATATTTTAAGTGTCCAAAGTCGATATGTGCATGCATCATCTGTACCCGTTTACATCTCAAATTCAGGCATAAAACACCCGAAAATTCGATATTTTGGGGTCCCAGAAGTAATCTGTACATGTCTACTTAGTGCTAGAATATTTTCAAAATATAGGTCCAAAACATGCTAAAAATTGATATTTTTGGTGCCCAAAGTCGATATCTCAAATTCAGGCCCAAAACACCCTCAAATTCGATATTTTTGGGTCCCAGAAGCGATCTGTACTTGCCTACTCCGTGTTAGAGTATTTTCAAAATACAACCCCAAAACAAGCTGAAAATCGATATATTAGGTGACCAAAGTCAATATGTGTTTGCATCTTCTGCACCAGTTTATATCCCAAATTCAACCTCAAAACACCCGAAAATTCGATATTTTTGGGTCCCAGAAGCGATCTGTACATGCCTACTCAGTGCTAGAATTTTTTCAAAATATAGGCTTAAAACATGCTAAAAATCGATATTTATGTGTCCAAAGTCGATATGTGCATGCATCATCTGTACCCGTTTATATCTCAAATTAAGGCTCAAAACACCCGAAAATTCGATATTTTGGGGTCCCAGAAGCGATCTGTACATGCCTACTCATAGTTAGAGTATTTTCAAAATACAGGCCCAAAACAAGCTGAAAATCGATATTTCAGGTGCCCAAAGTCAATATGTGCATTCATCTTCTGTACCCGTTTATATCCCAAATTCAGGCTCAAAAAACCCGAAAATTCGGTATTTTTGGGTCCTAGAAGCGATCTGTACATCCCTACTCCTAGTTAGAATGTTCTCAAGATACAGACCCAAAACATGCTCAAAATCGATATTTTAGGTGCCCAAAAGTCGATATGTGTATGCATCTTATGTACCCGTTTTTATCTCAAATTCAGGCTCAAAACACACGAAAATTCGATATTTTGGGGTCCCAGAAGTGATCTGTACATGCCTACTCAGTGCTAGAATATTTTCAAAATCAAGGCCCAAAACATGCTAAAAATCGATATTTTAGGTGCCCAAAGTCGACATCTCAAATTCAGGCCCAAAACACCCGAAAATTCGATATTTTGGGGTCCCAAAAGCAAACTGTACATGCCTACTCCGTGTTAGAGTACTTTCAAAATACAGGCCCAAAACATACTGAAAATTGATCTTTTAGGTGCCCAAAAGTCAATATGTGCATGCATCTTCTGTACCTGTTTATATCTCAAATTCAACCTCAAAACACCCGAAAATTCTATATTTTTGTCCCAGAAGCGATATATACATGCCTAGTCAGTGCTAGAATTTTTTCAAAATATAGGCTCAAAACATGCTAAAAATCGATATTTTAGGTGTCCAAAGTCGATATGGGCATGCATCATCTGTACCCGTTTATATCTCAAATTCAGGCTCAAAAAACCCGAAAATTCGGTATTTTTGGTTCCTAGAAGCGATCTGTACATCCCTAATCCTAGTTAGAATGTTTTCAAGATACAGACCCAAAACATGCTCAAAATCGATATTTTAGTTGCCCAAAAGTCGATATGTGTATGCCTCTTATGTACCCGTTTTTATCTCAAATTCAGGCTCAAAACACCCGAAAATTTGATATTTTGGGGTCCCAGAAGTGATCTGTACATGCCTACTTAGTGCTAGAATATTTTCAAAATATAGGCCCAAAACATGCTAAAAATCGATATTTTAGGTGCCCAAAGTCGATATCTCAAACTCAGGCCCAAAACACCCGAAAATTCGATATTTTGGGGTCCCAGAAGCGAACTGTACATGCCTACTCCGTGTTAGAGTATTTTCAAAATACAGGCCCAAAACATACTCAAAATCGATCGTTTAGGTGCCCAAAAGTCGATATGTGCATGCATCTTCTGTACCCATTTATATCTCAAATTCAGGCTCCAAACACCCGAAAATTCGATATTTTGGGGTCCCAGAAGCGAACTGTACATGCCTACTCCGTGTTAGAGTATTTTCAAAATACAGGCCCAAAACATACTGAAAATCGATCGTTTAGGTGCCCAAAAGTCGATATGTGCATGCATCTTCTGTACCAGTTTATATCTCAAATTCAACCTCAAAACACCCGAAAATTCTATATTTTTGTCCCAGAAGCGATCTGTACAAGCCTAGTCAGTGCTAGAATTTTTTCAAAATATAGGCTCAAAACATGCTAAAAATCGAAATTTTAGGTGTCCAAAGTCGATATGGGCATGCATCATCTGTACCCGTTTATATCTCAAATTCAGGCTCAAAAAACCCGAAAATTCGGTATTTTTGGGTCCTAGAAGCGATCTGTACATCCCTAATCCTAGTTAGAATTTTTTCAAGATACAGACCCAAAACATGCTCAAAATCGATATTTTAGTTGCCCAAAAGTCGATATGTGTATGCATCTTATGTAGCCGTTTTTATCTCAAATTCAGGCTCAAAACACCCGAAAATTTGATATTTTGGGGTTGCAGAAGTGATCTGTACATGCCTACTTAGTGCTAGAATATTTTCAAAATATAGGCCCAAAACATGCTAAAAATCGATATTTTAGGTGCCCAAAGTCGATATCTCAAACTCAGGCCGAAAACACCCGAAAATTCGATATTTTGGGGTCCCAGAAGCAAACTGTACATGCCTACTACGTGTTAGAGTATTTTCAAAATACAGGCCCAAAACATATTGAAAATCGATCGTTTAGGTGCCCAAAAGTCGATATGTGCATGCATCTTCTGTACCCGTTTATATCTCAAATTCAGGCTCCAAACACCCGAAAATTCGATATTTTTGGGTCCCAGAAGCGATCTGTACATGCCTACTCATATGCAGGCCCAAAACATGCTGAAAATCGATATTTTAGGTGCCCAAAGTCAACATGTGTATGCATCTTTTGCACTCGTTTATATCTCAAATTCAACCTCAAAACACCCGAAATTTCGATAATTTTGGGTCATAGAAGCGATATGTACATGTCTACTCAGTGCTAGAATGTTTTCAAAATATAGGCTCAAAACATGCTAAAAATCGATATTTCAAGTGTCCAAAGTCGATATGTGCATGTATTATCTGTACCCGTTTATATCTCAAATTCAGGCTTAAAACACCCGAAAATTCGATATTTTGGGGTCCCAGAAGTAATCTGTACATGCCTACTTAGTGCTAGAATATTTTCAAAATATAGGTCCAAAACATGCTAAAAATTGATATTTTTGGTGCCCAAAGTCGATATCTCAAATTCAGGCCCAAAACACCCGAAAATTCGATATTTTGGGGTCCCAGAAGCGAACTGTAAGTGCCTACTCTGTGTTAGAGTATTTTCAAATTACAGGCCCAAAACATACTGAAAATCGATTTTTTAGGTACCCAAAAGTCGATATGTGCATGCATCTTCTGTACCCGTTTATATCTCAAATTCAGGCTCAAGACACCCGAAAATTCGATATTTTGGGGTCCCAGAAGCGATCTGCACTTGCCTACTCCGTGTTAGAGTATTTTAAAAATACAGGCCCAATACAAGCTGAAAATCGATATATTAGGTGACCAAAGTCAGTATGTGTATTCATATTCTGCACTAGTTTATATCCCAAATTCAACCTCAAAACACCCGAAAATTCGATATTTTGGGTCCCAGATGCGATCTGTACATGCCTACTCAGTGCTAGAATTTTTTGAAAATATAGGCTCAAAACATGCTAAAAATCGATATTTTAAGTGTCCAAAGTCGATAAGTGCATGCATCATCTGTACCCGTTTATATCTCAAATTAAGGCTCAAAACACCCGAAAATTCGATATTTTGGGGTCCCAGAAGAAATCTGTACATGCCTTCTTAGTGCTGCTAGTTAGAATGTTTTCAAGATACATACCCAAAACATGCTCAAAATCGATATTTTAGGTGCCCAAAAGTCGATATGTGCATGCATCTTCTGTACCCGTTTATATCTCAAATTCGGGCTCAAAACACCCGAAAATTCGATATTTTAGGGTCCCAGAAGCGGTCTGTACATGCCTACTCAGTGCTAGAATGTTTTCAAAATATTGGCTCAAAACATGCTAAAAATCGATATTTATGTGTCCAAAGTCGATATGTGCATGCATTATCTGTACCCGTTTATATCTCAAATTAAGGCTCAAAACACCCAAAAACTCGATATTTTGGGGTCCCAGAAGTGATCTGTACATGCCTACTTAGTGCTAGAATATTTTCAAAATATAGGCCCAAAACATGCTAAAAATCGATATTTTAGGTGCCCAAAGTCAATATCTCAAATTCAGGCCCAAAAACACCCGAAAATTCGATATTTTGGGGTCCCAGAAGCGAACTGTACATGCCTACTCCGTGTTAGAGTATTTTCAAAATACTGGCCCAAAACATACTGAAAATCGATCGTTTAGGTGCCCAAAAGTCGATATGTGCATGCATCTTCTGTACTCGTTTATATCTGAAATTCAGGCTCCAAACACCCGAAAATTCGATATTTGTGGGTCCCAGAAGCAATCTGTACATGCCTACTCAGATGCAGGCCCAAAACATGCTGAAAATCGATATTTTAGGTGCCCAAAGTCATCATGTGTATGCATCTTTTGCACTCGTTTATATCTCAAATTCAACCTCAAAACACCCGAAAATTCGATAATTTTGGGTCCCAGAAGCGATATGTACATGTCTAGTCAGTGCTAGAATGTTTTCAAAATATAGGCTCAAAACAAGCTAAAAATCGATATTTTAAGTGTCCAAAGTCGATATGTGCATGCATCTTCTGTACCCGTTTATATCTCAAATTCAGGCTCAAAACACCCGAAAATTCGATATTTTTAGGTCCCAGAAGCGATCTGTACATGCCTACTCCTAGTTAGAGTATTTTCAAAATACAGGCCCAAAACATGCTGAAAATCGATATTTCAGGTGCCCAAAGTCAATATGTTCATGCATCTTCTGTACCCGTTTATATCTCAAATTCTGGCTCAAAATACCCGAAAATTCGGTATTTTTGAGTCCAATAAGCGATCTGTACATCCCTACTCCTAGTTAGAATGTTTTCAAGATAGAGACCAAAAACATGCTCAAAATCGATATTTTAGGTGCCCAAAAGTCGATATGTGCATGCATCTTATGTACCCGTTTTTATCTCAAATTCAGGCTTAAAACACCAGAAAATTCGATATTTTGGGATCCCAGAAGTGATCTGTACATGCCTACTCAGTGCTAAAATATTTTCAAAATAAAGGACCAAAACATGCTAAAAATCGATATTTTAGGTGCCCAAAGTCGACATCTCAAATTCAGGCCCAAAACACCCGAAAATTCGATATTTTGGGGTCCTAGAAGCGATCTGTACATGCATACGCCGTGTTAGAGTATTTTCAATATACAGGCCCAAAACATAATGAAAATCGATCTTTTAAGTTCCGAAAAGTCGATATGTGCATTAATCTTCTGTACCCGTTTATATATCAAATTCAACCTCAAAACACCCAAAAATTCGATATTTTTGGGTGCCAGAAGCGATCTGTACATGCCTACTCAGTGCTAGAATTTTTTCAAAATATTGGCTCAAAACATGCTAAAAATCGATATTTTAAGTGTCCAAAGTCGATATGGGCATGCATCATCTGTACCCGTTTATATCTCAAATTCAGGCTCAAAACACCCGAAAATTCGATATTTTGGGGTCCTAGAAGTGATCTGTACATGCCTACTTAGTGCTAGAATATTTTCAAAATATAGGCCCAAAACATGCTAAAAATCGATATTTTAGGTGCCCAAAGTCGATATCTCAAATTCAGGCCCAAAACACCCGAAAATTCGATATTTTGGGGTCCCAGAAGCGAACTGTACATGCCTACTCCGTGTTAGAGTATTTTCAAAATACAGGCCCAAAACATACTGAAAATCGATCTTTTAGGTGCCTAAAAGTGCCTACTCCAAGTTAGAATGTTTTCAAGATACAGACCTAAAACATGCTCAAAATCGATATTTTTGGTGCACAAAAGTCGATATGTGCATGCATCTTCAGTAACCGTTTATATCTTAAATTCAGGCTCAAAAAAACAGAAAATTCGATATTTTGGGGTCACAGAAGCGATCTGTACATGCTTACTCCGTGTTAGAGTATTTTCAAAATACAGGCCCAATAATGCTGAAAATCGATATTTTAGGTGCCCAAAGTCAATATGTGTATGCATCTTCTGCACCCGTTTATATCCCAATTTCAACCTCAAAACACCCGACAATTCCATATTTTTGGTTCCCAGAAGCGATCTGTACATGCCTACCCAGTGTTAGAATGTTTTCAAAATATAGACTCAAAACATGCTAAAAAACGATATTTTAAGTGTCCAAAATCGATATGTGCATGCACCTTCGGTACCCGTTTATATCTCAAATTCAGGCTCAAAACACCCGAAAATTCGGTATTTTTGTGTCCTAGAAGCGATCTGTACATGCCTACTTCTAGTTAGAATGTTTTCAAGATACATACCTAAAACATGCTCAAAATCGATATTATAGGTGCCCAAAAGTAGATATGTGCATGTATCTTCTGTACCCGTTTATATCTCAAATTCAGGCTCAAAACACCCGAAAATTTGATATTTTGGGGTCCCAGAAGCGATTTGTACATGCCTACTCAGTTCAAGAATATTTTCAAAATATATGCCCAAAACATTCTAAAAAATCGATATTTTATGTGCCCAAAGTCGATATCTCAAATTCAGGCCCAAAACACCCGAAAATTCGATATTTTGGGGTCCCAAACGCGATCTGTTCATGCCTACTCCGTGTTAGAGTATTTTCAAAATACAGGCCCAAAACATACTGAAAATCAATCATGTAGGTGCCCAAAAGTCGATATGTGCATGTATCTTCTGTACTCGTTTATATCTTAAACTCAGACTCAAAACACCCGAAAATTTGATATTTTCGGGTCCCAGAAGCGATTTGTACATGCCTACTCAGTTCAAGAATATTTTCAAAATATATGCCCAAAACATTCTAAAAATCGATATTTTAAGTGCCAAAAAACGATATCTCAAATTCTGGCCCAAAACACCCGAAAAATCGATATTTTGGGGTCCCAAAAGCGATCTGTTCATGCCTACTCCGTGTTAGAGTATTTTCAAAATACAGGCCCAAAACATATTAAAAATCACTCTTGTAGGTGCCCAAAAGTCGATATGTCCATGCATCTTCTGTACCCGTTTATATCTCAAATTCAGTCTCCAAACACCCGAAAATTCGATATTCTGGGGTCCCAGAAGCGATCTGTGTATGCCTACTCAGATACAGGCCCAAAACATGCTGACAATCGATATTTTAGGTGCCCAAAGTCAATATGTGTATGCATCTTCTGCACCCGTTTATATCCCAAATTCATCCTCAAAACACCCGAAAATTCGAAATTTTTGGGTCCCAGAAGCGATCTGTACATGCCTACTCAGTGCCAGAATGTTTTCAAAATATAGGCTCAAAACATGCTAAAAATCGATATTTTAAGTGTCCAAAGTCGATATGTGCATGCATCTTCTGTATCCGTTTATATCTCAAATTCAGGCTCAAAACACCCGAAAATTTGGTATTTTTGGGTCCTAGAAGCGATCTGTACATGCCTACTCCTAGTTAGAAAGTTTTTAAGATACAGACCCAAAATATGCTCAAAATCTATATTTTAGGTGCCCAAAAGTCGATATGTGCATGCATCTTCAGTACCCGTTTATATCTCAAATTCAGGCTCAAAACACCCGAAAATTCGATATTTTGGGGTCCCAGAAGCGATCTGTACATGCCTACTCAGTGCTAGAATATTTTCAAAATATAGGCCCAAAAAATGCTAAAATCGATATTTTAGGTTACCAAAGTCGATATCTCATATTCAGGCCCAAAACACCTGAAAAATCGATATTTTGGGGTCCCAGATGCGATCTGTACATGCCTACTCCGTGTTAGAGTATTTTCAAAATACAGGCCCAAAACATACTGAAAATCAATCATGTAGGTGCCCAAAAGTCGATATGTGCATGTATCTTCTGTACTCGTTTATATCTCAAATTCAGACTCAAAAGAACCGAAAATTTGATATTTTGGGGTCCCAGAAGCGATTTGTACATGCCTACTCAGTTCAAGAATATTTTCAAAATATATGCCCAAAACATTCTAAAAATCGATATTTTAAGTGCCCAAAAACGATATCTCAAATTCAGGCCCAAAACACCCGAAAAATCGATATTTTGGGGTCCCAAAAGCGATCTGTTCATGCCTACTCCGTGTTAGAGTATTTTCAAAATACAGGCCCAAAACATACTAAAAATCAATCTTGTAGGTGCCCAAAAGTCGATATGTCCATGCATCTTCTGTACCCGTTTATATCTCAAATTCAATCTCCAAACACCAGAAAATTCGATATTCTGGGGTCCCAGAAGCGATCTGTGTATGCCTACTCAGATAAAGGCCCAAAACATGCTGACAATCGATATTTTAGGTGCCCAAAGTCAATATGTGTATGCATCTTCTGCACCCGTTTATATCCCAAGTTCATCGTCAAAACACCCGAAAATTCGAAATTTTTGGGTCCCAGAAGCGATCTGTACATGCCTACTCAGTACTAGAATGTTTTCAAAATATAGGGTCAAAACATGCTAAAAATCGATATTTTAAGTGTCCAAAGTCGATATGTGCATGCATCTTCTTTACCCGTTTATATCTCAAATTCAGGCTCAAAACACCCGAAAATGTGGTATTTTTGGGTCCTAGAAGCGATCTGTACATGCCTACTCCTAGTTAGAATGTTTTTAAGATACAGACCCAAAATATGCTCAAAATCTATATTTTAGGGGCCCAAAAGTCGATATGTGCATGCATCTTCAGTACCCGTTTATATCTCAAATTAAGGCTCAAAACACCCGAAAATTCGATATTTTGGGGTCCCAGAAGCGATCTGTACATGCCTACTCAGTGCTAGAATATTTTCAAAAAAAAGGCCCAAAAAATGCTAAAATCGATATTTTAGGTTACCAAAGTCGATATCTCATATTCAGGCCCAAAACATCTGAAAAATCGATATTTTGGGGTCCTAGAAGCGATCTGTACATGCCTACTCCGTGTTAGAGTATTTTCAAAATACAGGCCCAAAACATACTGAAAATCAATCATGTAGGTGCCCAAAAGTCGATATGTGAATGCATCTTCTGTACCCGTTTATATCTCAAATTCAGGCTCCAAACACCTGAAAATTTGATATTTTGGGGTCCTAGAAGCGATCTGTACATGCCTACTCCAAGTTAGAATGTTTTCAAGATACAGACCCAAAACATGTTAAAAATCAATATTTTAGGTGCCCAAAAGTCGATATGTGCATGCATCTTCTTCAGTACCCGTTTATATCTCAAATTAATACTCAAAACACCCGAAAATTCGATATTTTGGGGTCTCAGAAGCGATCTGTACATGCCTACTCAGTGCTAGAATTTTTTCAAAATATAGGCTCAAAACATGCTAAAAATCGATATTTTAGGTTCCCAAAGTCGATATCTCAAATTCAACCCCAAAACACCCGAAAATTCGATATTTTGGGGTCCCAGAAGCGATCTGTACATGCTTACTCCGTGTTAGAGTATTTTCAAAATACAGGCCCAAAGCATGCTGAAAATCGATATTTTAGGTTCCCAAAAGTCAATATATGCATGCATCTTCTGTACCCGTTTATATCTCAAATTCAGGCTCAAAACACCCGAAAATTTGATATTTTGGGGTCTCAGAAGCGATCGGTACATGCCTACTCAGTGCTAGAATATTTTCAAAATATAGACCCAATACATGCTAAAAATCGATATTTTAGGTTCCCAAAGTCGATATCTCAAATTCAAGCCCAAAACACCCGAAAATTCGGTATTTTGTGGTCCCAGAAGCGATCTGTCATGCCTACTTCGTGTTAGAGTATTTTCAAAATACAGGCCCAAAAAATGCTGAAAATCAATATTTTAGGTGCCCAAAGTCAATATGTGCATGCATCTTCTGAACCCGTTTATATCTCAAATGCAGGCTCCAAACACCCGAAAACTCGATATTTTGGGGTCCCAGAAGCGATCTCTACATGCCTACTCGGATACAGGCCCAAAACATGCTGAAAATCGATATTTTAGGTGCACAAAGTCAATATGTGCATGTATCTTCTGTACCCGTTTATATCTCAAATTCAGAAGCGATCTGTACATGCCTACTCCGTGTTAGAGTATTCTCAAAATACAGGCCCAAAACATATTGAAAGTTGATCTTTTAGGTGCCCACAAGTCGATATGTGCATGCATCTTCTGTACCCGTTTATATCTCAAATTCAGGCTCCAAACACCCGAAAATTCGATATTTTGGGGTCCCAGAATCGATCTGTACCTGCCTACTCAGATACAGGCCCTAACATGCTGAAAATCGATATTATAGGTGCCCAAAGTCAATATGAGTATGCATCTTCTGCACCCGTTTATATCTCAAATGCAGGCTCAAAACACCCGAAAATTCGATATTCTGGGGTCCCAAAAGCGATCTGTACATTCATACTCTGTGTTAGAGTTTTTTTCAAATTACAGGCCAAAAACATGCTGAAAATCGATATTTTAGGTGCCCAAAGTCAGTATGTGCATGTATCTTCTGTACCCGTTTATATCTCAAATTCAGGCTCAAAACACACGAAAATTCGATATTTTGGGGTCCCAGAAGCGATCTGTACATGCCTACTCAGATACAGGCCCAAACATGCTGAAAATCGATATTTTAGGTGCCCAAAGTTAATATGAGTATGCATCTTCTGCACCCGTTTATATCTCAAATGCAGGCTCCTAACACCAGAAAATTTGATATTTTTGGGTCCTAGAAGCGATCTGTAAATGCCTACTAAGATACAGGCCCAAAACATGCTAAAAATCGATATTTTAGGTGCCCAAAGTCAATATGTGCATGCATCTTCTGTACCCGTTTAAATCTCAAATTTTGGCTCAAAACACCCGAAAATTCGATATTTTGGGGTCTCAGAAGCGATCTGTACATGCCTACTCAGTGCTAGAATATTTTCAAAATATAGGCCCAAAACATGCTAAAAATCGATATTTTAGGTGCCCATAGTCGATATCTCAAAATCAGGCCCAAAACACCCGAAAATTCGATATTTTGGGGTCCCAGAAACGATCTGTACATGCCTACTCCGTGTTAGAGTATTTTCAAAATGCAGGCCCAAAACATACGGAAAATCGATCTTTTAATTGCCCAAAAGTCGATATGTGCATGCATCTTCTGAACCCATTTATATCTCAAATGCAGGCTCCAAACACCCGAAAACTCGATATTTTGGGGTCCCAGAAGCGATTTCTACATACCTACTCGGATACAGGCCCAAAACATGCTGAAAATCGATATTTTAGGTGCCCAAAGTCAATATGTGCATGTATCTTCTGTACCTGTTTATATCTCAAATTCAGAAGCGATCTGTACATGCCTACTCCGTGTTAGAGTATTTTCAAAATACAGTCCCAAAACATATTGAAAATTGATCTTTTAGGTGCCCAAAAGTCCATATGTGCATGCATCTTCTGTACCCGTTTATATCTCAAATTCAGGCTCCAAACACCCGAAAATTCGATATTTTTGGGTCCCAGAAGCGATCTGTACATGCCTAATCAGATACAGGCCAAAACATGCTGAAAATCGATATTTTAGGTGCCCAAAGTCAATATGTTTATGCATCTTCAGTACCCGTTTTTATCTCAAATTCACCCTCAAAACACCCTAAAATTCGATATTTTGGGGACCCAGAAGCGATCTGTACATGCATACTCAGTGCTTGAATATTTTCAAAATATAGGCCCAAAACATGCTAAAAATCGATATTTTAGGTGCACAAAGTCGATATCTCAAATTGAGGCACAAAACACCCGAAAATTCGTTATTTTTGGGTTCTAGAAGCGATCTGTACATGCCTACTCCTAGTTAGAATGTTTTCAAGATACAGACCCAAAACATGCTCAAAATCGATATTTTAGGTGTCTAAAAGTCGATATGTGCATGCATGTTCAGTACCCATATATATCTCAAATTCAGGCTCCAAACACCCGAAAATTCGATATTTCGGGGTCCCAGAAGCGATCTCTACATGCCTACTATGATACAGGCAAAAACATGCTAAAAATCGATATTTTAGGTGCCCAAAGTCAATATGTGTATCCATCTTTTGCACCCGTTTATATCCCAAATTAATCCTCAAAACACCCGAAAATTCGATATTTTAGGGTCCCAGAAGCGATCTGTACTTGCCTACTCAGTGCTAGAATGTTTTCAAAATATAGGCTCAAAATATGCTAAAAATCGATATTTTAAGTGTCCAAAGTCGATATGTGCATGCATCTTCTGTACCCGTTTATATCTCAAATTCAGGCTCAAAACCCCCGAAAATTCGCTATTTTCGGGTCCGAGAAGCGATCTGTACATGCCTATTCCTAGTTAGAATGTTTTCAAGATACAGACCCAAAACATGCTCAAAATCGACATTTTAGGTGCCCACAAGTCGATATGTGCATGCATCTTCAGGACCCGTTTATATCTCAAATTAAGACTCAAAACACCCGAAAATTCGATATTTTGGGGTCCCAGAAGCGATCTGTAAGTGCCTACTGAGTGCTAGAATATTTTTAAAGTATAGGCCCAAAACATGCTAAAAATCGATATTTTATGTGCCCAAAGTCGATATCTCAAATTCAGGCCCAAAACACCCGAAAATTCGTTTTTTTTTTAGGTAACAGAAGCGATCTGTACGTGCGTACTCCGTGTTAGAGTATTTTCAAAATACAGGCCCAAAACATACTGAAAATCGATCTTTTAGGTGCCCGATATTCGATATGTGCATGCATCTTCTGTACCCGTTTATATCTCAAATTCAGGCTCCAAACACCCGGAAATTCGATATTTTTTTGTCCCAGAAGCGATCTGTACATGCCTACTCAGATACAGGCCAAAACATGCTGAAAATCGATATTTTAGGTGCCCAAAGTCAATATGTGCATGCATCTTCTGTACCTGTTTTTATCCCAAATTCAACCTCAAAACACCCGAAAATTCGATATTTTTGGGTCCCAGAAGCAATCTGTACATACCTACTCAGTGCTAGAATGTTTTCAAAATATAGGGTCAAAACATGCTAAAAAATCGATATTTTAAGTATCCAATGTCGATATGTGCATTCATCTTCTGTACCTGTTTATATCTCAAATTCAGGCTCAAAACACCCAAAAATTCGTTATTTTTGGTTCCTAGAAGCGATCTGTACATGCCTATTCCTAGTTAGAATGTTTTAAAGATACAGACCCAAAACATGCTCAAAATCGATGTTTTAGGTGCCCAAAAGTCGATATGTGCATGCATCTGAAGTACCCTTTTATATCTCAAATACAGGCTCAAAATACCCGAAAATTCGATATTTTGTGGTCCCAGAAGCGATCTGTACATGCATAATCAGTGCTAGAATATTTTCAAAATATAGGCCCAAAACATGCTAAAAATCGATATTTTAGTTGCCCAAAGTCGATATCTCAAATTCAGGCCCAAAACACCCGAAAATTCGAAATTTTGGGGTCCCAGAAGCGATCTGTACATGCCTACTCCGTGTTAGAGTATTTTCAAAATACAGGCCTAAAACATAGAGAAAATTGATCTTTTAGGTGCCCAAAAGACCATATGTGCATGCATCTTCTGTACCCGTTTATATCTCAAATTCAGGCTCCAAACACCCGAAATTTCGTTATTTTTGGGTCCCATAAGCGATCTGTACATGCCTACTCAGATACAGGCCAAAACATGCTGAAACCCGATATTTTAGGTGCCCAAAGTCAATATGTGTATGCATCTTCAGTACCCGTTTTTATCTCAAATTCAGCCTCAAAACACCCGAAAATTTGATATTTTGGGGTCCCAGAAGCGATCTGTACATGCCTACTCAGTGCTTAAATATTTTCAAGATATAGGCCCAAAACATGCTAAAAGTCGATATTTTAGGTGCCCAAAGTTGATATCTCAAATTCAGTCCCAAAACACCTTAAAAATCTTTTTTTTCAGGTAACAGAAGCGATCTGTACATGCCTACTCCGTGTTAGAGTATTTTCAAAATACAGGCCCAAAACATACTGAAAATCGATCTTTTAGGTCCTCAAAAGTCGATATGTGCATGCATCTTATGTACCCGTTTATATCTCAAATTCAGACTCCAAACACCCGAAAATTCGATATTTTTTGGTCTTAGAAGCGATATGTACATGCCTATTCCTAGTTAGAATGTTTTCATGATACAGACCCAAAACATGCTCAAACTCGATATTTTAGTTGCCCAAAAGTCGATATGTACATACATCTTCAGTGCCCGTTTTTATCTCAAATTCAGGCTAAAAAAAACCCCGAAAATTCGATATTTGGTGGTCCCAGAAGCGATCTGTACATGCCTACTCAGATACAGGCCAAAACATGCTGAAAATCGATATTTTAGGTGCCCAAATTCAATATGTGTATGCATCTTCTGCACCCGTTTATATCCCAAATTCAACCTCAAAACACCCGAAAATTCAATATTTATAGGTCCCAGAAGTGATCTGTACATGCCTACTCAGTGCTAGAGTGTTTTCAAAATATAGGTTTAAAACATGCTATAAATCGATATTTTAAGTGTCCAAAGTCGATATGTGCATGCATCTTCTGTACCAGTTTATATTTCAAATTCAGGCTCAAAACACCCGAAAATTCGTTATTTTTGGGTCCTAGAAACAATCTTTACATGCCTACTCAGTGCTAGAATATTTTTAAAATATAGGCCCAAAACATGCTAAAAATCGATATTTAAGTGCCCAAAGTCGATATCTCAAATTCAGTCCCAAAACACCCGAAAATTCTTTTTTTATAGGTCCCAGAAGCGATCTGTAAATGCCTAGTCCTAGTTAGAATGTTTTCAAGATACAGACCCAAAACATGCTCAAAATCGATCTTTTAGGTGCCCAAAAGTCGAACTGTGCATGCATCTTCTGTACCCGTTTATATCTCAAATTCAGGCTCCAAACACCCGAAAATTCGATATTTTTGGGTCTTATAAGCGATCTGTACATGCCTATTAATGTTAGAATGTTTTCAAGATACAGACATAAAACATGCTCAAAATCGATATTTTAGTTGCCCAAAAGTCGATATGTACATGCATCTTCAGTACCCGTTTTTATCTCAAATTCAGGCTCAAAATACCCGAAAATTTTATATTTTGGGGTCCCAGAAGCGATCTGTACATGCTTACTCAGTGCTAAAATATTTTCAAAATATAGGCTCAAAAGATGCTAAAAACCGATATTTTAGGTGCTTAAAGTCGATATCTCAAATTCAGGCCCAAAATACCCGAAAATTCGATATTTTGGGGTCACAGAAGCGATCTGTACATGCCTACTCCATGTTAGAGTATTTTCAAAATACAGGCCCAAAACATACTGAAAATCGATCTTTTAGGTGCCCAAAAGTCGATAGGTGCATGTATCTTCTGTACCCGTTTATATATCGAATTCAGGCTCCAAACACCCGAAAATTCGATGTTTGGGGGTCCCAGAAGCGATCTGTACATGCCTACTCAGATACAGGCCAAAACATGCTGAGAACCGATATTTTAGGTGCCCAAAGTCAATATCTGTATGCATCTTCTGCAACCGTTTATATCCCAAATATAACCTCAAAACACCCGAAAATTCGATATTTTGGGGTCCCAGAAGCAATCTGTAACTGCCTTCTCAGTGCTAGAATGATTTCAAAATATAGGCTCAAAACATGCTAAAAATCGATATTTTAAGAGGCCAAAGTCGATATGGGCATGCATCTTCTGTACCCGTTTATATCTCAAATTCAGGCTTAAAACACCCGAAAATTCGTTATTTTTGGGTCCTAGAAGTGATCTGTACATGCCTACTCCTAGTTAGAATGTTTTCAAGATACAGACCCAAAACATGCTCAAAATCGATATATTAGGTGCCCAAAAGTCGATGTGAGCATGCATCTTCTGTACCCGTTTAAATCTCAAATTCAGGCTCAAAACAACCGAAAATTCGATATTTGGGGTCCCAGAAGCGATCTGTACATGCCTACTCAATGCTAAAATATTATCAAAATATAGGCCCAAAACATGCTAAAAATCGATATTTTTGGTGCTTAAAGTCGATATCTCAAATTCAGGCCCAAAACACCCGAAAATTCGATATTTTGGGGTCCCAGAAGCGAACTGTACATGCCTACTCCGTGTTATAGTATTTCAAAATACAGGCCCAAAACATGCTGACAATCGATCTTTTAGGTGCCCAAAAGTCGATATGTGCATGCATCTTCTGTACCAGTTTGTATCTCAAATTCAGGGTCAAAACACCCAAAAATTCGATATTTTTGGGTCCTAGAAGCGATCTGTATCTGCCTACTCTTAGTTAGAATGTTTTCAAGATACAGACTCAAAACATGCTCAAAATCGATATTTTAGGTGCTTAAAGTCGATATCTCAAATTCAGGCCCAAAACACCCGAAAATTCGATATTTTGGGGTCCCAGAATCGATCTGTACATGTCTACTACGTGTTATAGTATTTTCAAAATACAGGCCCAAAACATACTGACAATCGATCTTTTAGGTGCCCAAAAGTCGATAAGTGCATGCATCTTCTGTACCCGTTTATATCTCAAATTCAGGCTCAAAACACCCGCAAATTCGTTATTTTATGGTCCTAGAAGCGATCTGTACATGCCTAATCCTAGTTAGAATGTTTTAAAGATACAGACCTAAAACATGCTCAAAATCGATATTTTACGTGCTCTAAAGTCGATATGTGCATGCATCTTCAGTACCCGTTTATATCTCAAATTCAGGCTCAAAACACCCGAAAATTCGATATTTTGGGGTCCCAGAAGCGATCTGTACATGCCTACTCAGTGCAAGAATATTTTCAAAACATAGGCCCAAAACATGCTACAAATCGATATTTTAGGTGCCCAAAGTCGATATCTCAAATTTTGGCCCAAAACACCCGAAAATTCGATATTTTGGGGTCCCAAAAGCGATCTGTACATGCCTACTCAGATACAGGCCAAAACATGCTAAAAATCGATATTTGAGGTGCCCAAAGTCAATATGTGTATGCATCTTCTGCACCCGTTTATATCCCAAATTCAACCTCAAAACACCCGAAAATTCGATATTTTGGGGTCCCAGAAGCGATCTGTACATGCCTACTCAGTGCTAGAATACTTTCAAAATATACGCCCAAAACATGCTAAAAAGAGATATTTTTGGTGCACGAAGTCGATATATGAAATTCAGGCCCAAAACACCCGAAAATTCGATATTTTGGTGTCCCAGAAGCGATCTATACATGCCTACTCCGTGTTAGAGTATTTTCTAAATATAGGCCCAAAACATACTGAAAATCGATATTTTAGGTGCCCAAAAGTCGATATGTGTATGCATCTTCTGTACCCGTTTATATCTCAAATTCAGGCTCCAAACACCCGAAAATTCGTTATTTTGGGGTCCCAGAAGTGATCTATACATGCCTACTCAGATACAGGCCAAAACATGCTGAAAATCGATATTTTAGGTGCCCAAAGTCAATATGTGTATGCATCTTCTGTTCCCGTTTATATCTCAAATTCAGGCTCCAAACACCCGAAAATTCGATATTTTGTGGTCCCAGAAGCGATCTGTACATGCCTACTTAGTGCTAGAAAGTTTTCAAAATATAGGCTAAAAACATGCTAAAAATCGATATTTTAAGTGTCCAAAGTCGATATGTGCATGCATCTTCTGTTCCCGTTTATATCTCAAATTCAGGTTCAAAACACCCGAAAATTCGATATTTTGAGGTCCCCGAAGCGATCTGTACATGCCAACTCCGTGTTAGAGTATTTTCAAAATACAGGCCCAAAACATACTGAAAATCGATCATTTAGGAGCCCAAAAGTCGATATGTGCATGCATCTTCTGTACCCGTTTATATCTCAAATTCAGGCTCCAAACACCCGAAAATACGATATTTTGGGGTCCCAGAAGCGATCTGTACATGCCTACTCAGATACAGGCCAAAACATGCTGAAAACCATTATTTTAGGTGCCCAAAGTCAATATGTGTATGATTGTTATGCACCCGTTTATATCTCAAATTCAGGCTCAAAACACTCGAAAATTCGATACTTTGGGGTTCCCAGAAGCGATCTGTACATGCCTACTCAGTGCTAGAATGTTTTCAAAATATAGGCTCAAAACATTCTAAAAATCGATTTTTTAAGTGTCCAAAGTCGATATGTGCATGCATCTTCTGTACCCGTTTATATCTCAAATTCAGGCTCAAAACACCCGAAAATTCGTTATTTTTGGGTCCTAGGAGCTATCGGTACATGCCTATTCCTAGTTAGAATGTTTTCAAGATACAGGCCCAAAACATGCTCAAAATCGATATTTTACGTGCTCTAAAGTAGATATGTGCATGCATCTTCTGTACCCGTTTATATCTCAAATTCAGGCTCAAAACACCCAAAAATTCGATATTTTGGGGTCCCAAAAACGATCTGTACATGCCTACTCAGTGCTAGAATATTTTCAAAATATAGGCAAAAAACATGCTCAAAATCGATATTTTAGGTGCCTAAAGTCGATATCTCAAATTGAGGCCCAAAACACCCGAAAATTCGATATTTGGGGTCCCAGAAGCGATCTGTACATGCCTACTCCATGTTAGAGTATTTTCAAAATACAGGACCAACACATACTGAAAATCGATCTTTTAGGTACCGAAAAGTCGATATGTGCATGCATTTTCTGTACCCGTTTATATCTCAAATTCAGGCTCCAAACACCCGAAAATTCGATGTTTTGGGGTCCCAGAAGCGATCTGTACATGCCTACTCAGATACAGGCCAAAACATACTGAAAATCGATATTTTAGGTGCCCAAAGTCAATATGTGTATGCATCTTCTGCACCCGTTTATATCCCAAATTCAACCTCAAAACACCCGAAAATTCGATATTTTTGGGTCCCAGAAGTTATCTGTACATGTCTCCTCAGTGCTAGAATGTTTTCTAAATATAGGCTCAAAACATGCTAAAAATCGATATTTCAAGTGTCCAAAGTCGATATGTGCATGCATCTTCAGTACCCGTTTATATCTCAAATTTGGCTCAAAATACCAGAAAATTCGATATTTTGGGGTTTAAGAAGCGATCTGTACATGCCTACTCAGTGCAAGAATATTTTCAAAATATAGGCCCAAAACATGCTACAAATCGATATTTTAGATGCCCAAAGTCGATATCTCAAATTCAGGCCCAAAACACCCGAAAATTCGATATTTTGGGGTCCCAGAAGGGATCTGTAGATGCCTACTCCGTGTTTGAGTATTTTCAAAATACAGATCGCTTCTAGTGCTAGAATGTTTTCAAAATATAGGCTCAAAACATGCTAAAAATCGATATTTTAAGTGTCCAAAGTCGATATGTGCATGCATCATCTGTACCCGTTTATATTTCAAATTCAGGCTCAAATCACCCGAAAATTCGTTATTTTTTGGTCCTAGAAGCGATCTGTACATGCCTACTCCTAGTTAGAATGTTTTCAAGATATAGACCCAAAACATGCTCAAAATCGATATTTTACGTGCCCAAAAGTCAATATGTGCATGCATCTTCAGTACCCGTTTATATCTCAAATTCAGGCTCAAAACACCCGAAAATTCGATATTTTGGGGGTCCCAGAAGCGATCTGTACATGCCAACTCCGTGTTAGAGTATTTTCAAAATACAGGCCCAAAACATACCGAAAATCGATCTTTTAGGTGCCCAAAAGTCGATATGTGCATGCATCTTCTGTACCCGTTTATATCTAAAATTCAGGCTCCAAACACCCGAAAATACGATATTTTGGAGTCCCAGAAGCGATCTGTACATGTCTACTCAGATACAGGCCAAAACATGCTGAAAATCGATATTTTAGGTGCCCAAAGTCAATATGTGTATGCTTCTTCTGCACCCATTTATATCCCAAATTAAACATCAAACACCCGAAAATTCGATATGTTTGGGTCCCAGAAGCGATCTGTACATGCCTACTCAGTGCTAGAATGTTTTCAAAATATTGGCTCAAAACATGCTAAAAATCGATTTTTTAAGTATCCAAAGTCGATATGTGCATGCATCTTCTGTACCAGTTTAAATTTCAAATTCAGGCTCGAAACACCCGAAAATTCGTTATTTTTGGATCATAGAAGCGATTTGTACATGCCTACTCCTAGTTAGAATGTTTTTTATATAAAGACCCAAAACATGTTGAAAATCGATATTTTACGTGCCCAAAGTCAATAAGTATATGCATCTTCTGCACACGTTTATATCTCAAATTCAGGCTCATAACAACCGAAAATTCGATATTTTGGGGTCCCAGAAGCAATCTGTACATGCCTACTCAGTGCTAGAATATTTTCAAAATATAGGCTCAAAACATGCTAGAAATCGATATTTTAGGTGCTCAAATTCGATATCTTAAATTCAGGCCCAAAACACCCGAAAATTCGATATTTTGGGGTCCCAGAAGCGATCTGTACATGCCAACTCCGTGCTAGAGTATTTTCAAAATACAGGCCCAAAACATACTGAAAATCGATCTTTTAGGTGCCCAAAAGTCGATATGTGCATGCATTTTCAGTACCCGTTTATATCTCAAATTCAGTCTCAAAACACCCGAAAATTCGATATTTTGGGGTCCCAGAAGCGATCTGTACATGCTTACTCAGTGCTAAAATATTTTCAAAATATAGGCCCAAAACATGCTAAAAATCGTTATTTTAGGTGCCCGAAGTCGATATCTCGAATTCAGGCCCAAAACACCCGAAAATTCGATATTTTGGGGTCCCAGAAGCAATCTGTACATGCCTACTCCGTGTTAGAGTATTTTCAAAATACAGGCCCACAACATACTGAAAATCTTTCTTTTAGGTGCCCAAAAGTCGATATGTGCATGCATCTTCTGTACCCGTTTATATCTCAAATTCAGGCTCCAAACACCCGAAAATTCGATATTTTGGGGTCCCAGAAGCGATCTGTACATACCTGCTCAGATACAGGCCAAAACATGCTAAAAATCGATATTTTAAGTGTCCAAAGTCGATATGTACATGTATCTTCTGTACCCGTTTATATCTCAAATTCAACCTCAAAACACCCGAAAATTCGTTATTTTAGGGTCTTAGAAGCGATCTGTACATGCCTACTCCTAGTTAGAATGTTTTCAAGATACAAACCCAAAACATGCTCAAAATCGATATTTTAGGTGCCCAAAAGTCGATATGTGCATACATCTTCATTACCCGTTTATATCTCAAATTCAGGCTTTAAAAAACCCGAAAATTCGATATTTTGGGTCTTAGAAGCGATCTATACATTCCTATTCCTAGTTAGAATGTTTTCAAGATACAGACCCAAAACATGCTCAAATTGATATTTTAGGTGCCCAAAAGTCGATACGTGCATGCATCTTCTGTACCCGTTAATATCTCAAATTCAGGCCTAAAACACCCGAAAATTCAATGTTTTTGGGTCCTAGAAGCGATCTGTACATGCCTACTCCTAGTTAGAATGTTTTCAAGATACAGACCCAAAACATGCTCAAAATCGATATTTTAGGTGCCCAAAGTCGATATGTGCATGCATCTTCAGTACCCGTTTATATCTCAAATTCGGGCTAAAAACACACTAAAATACGATATTTTGGGTCATAGAAGCGATATGTACATGCCTACTCAGTGCTAGAATATTTTCAAAACATAGGCCCAAAACATGCTAAAAATCGATATTTTAGGTGCCCAAAGTCAATATCTCAAATTCAGGCCGAATACACCCGAAAACTTGATATTTAGGGGTCCCTGAATCGATCTGTACATGCCTACTCCGTGTTAGAGTATTTTCAAAATACAGGCCCAAAACATACTGAAAATCGATCTTTAAAGTGCCCAAAAGTCGATATGTGCATGCATCTTCTGTACCCGTTTATATCTCGAATTCAGGCTCCAAACACCTGAAAATACGATATTTTGGGGTCCCAGAAGCGATCTGTACATGCCTACTCAGATACAGGCCAAAACATGCTAAAAATCGATATTTGAGGTGCCCAAAGTCAATATGTGTATGCATCTTCTGCACCCGTTTATATCCCAAATTCAACCTCAAAACACCCGAAAATTCGATATTTTGGGGTCCCAGAAGCGATCTGTACATGCCTACTCAGTGCTAGAATACTTTCAAAATATACGCCCAAAACATGCTAAAAAGAGATATTTTTGGTGCACGAAGTCGATATATGAAATTCAGGCCCAAAACACCCGAAAATTCGATATTTTGGTGTCCCAGAAGCGATCTATACATGCCTACTCCGTGTTAGAGTATTTTCTAAATATAGGCCCAAAACATACTGAAAATCGATATTTTAGGTGCCCAAAAGTCGATATGTGTATGCATCTTCTGTACCCGTTTATATCTCAAATTCAGGCTCCAAACACCCGAAAATTCGTTATTTTGGGGTCCCAGAAGCGATCTATACATGCCTACTCAGATACAGGCCAAAACATGCTGAAAATCGATATTTTAGGTGCCCAAAGTCAATATGTGTATGCATCTTCTGTTCCCGTTTATATCTCAAATTCAGGCTCCAAAAACCCGAAAATTCGATATTTTGTGGTCCCAGAAGCGATCTGTACATGCCTACTTAGTGCTAGAAAGTTTTCAAAATATAGGCTAAAAACATGCTAAAAATCGATATTTTAAGTGTCCAAAGTCGATATGTGCATGCATCTTCTGTTCCCGTTTATATCTCAAATTCAGGTTCAAAACACCCGAAAATTCGATATTTTGAGGTCCCCGAAGCGATCTGTACATGCCAACTTCGTGTTAGAGTATTTTCAAAATACAGGCCCAAAACATACTGAAAATCGATCATTTAGGTGCCCAAAAGTCGATATGTGCATGCATCTTCTGTACCCGTTTATATCTCAAATTCAGGCTCCAAACACCCGAAAATACGATATTTTGGGGTCCCAGAAGCGATCTGTACATGCCTACTCAGATACAGGCCAAAACATGCTGAAAACCATTATTTTAGGTGCCCAAAGTCAATATGTGTATGATTGTTATGCACCCGTTTATATCTCAAATTCAGGCTCAAAACACTCGAAAATTCGATACTTTGGGGTTCCCAGAAGCGATCTGTACATGCCTACTCAGTGCTAGAATGTTTTCAAAATATAGGCTCAAAACATTCTAAAAATCGATTTTTTAAGTGTCCAAAGTCGATATGTGCATGCATCTTCTGTACCCGTTTATATCTCAAATTCAGGCTCAAAACACCCGAAAATTCGTTATTTTTGGGTCCTAGGAGCTATCGGTACATGCCTATTCCTAGTTAGAATGTTTTCAAGATACAGGCCCAAAACATGCTCAAAATCGATATTTTACGTGCTCTAAAGTAGATATGTGCATGCATCTTCTGTACCCGTTTATATCTCAAATTCAGGCTCAAAACACCCAAAAATTCGATATTTTGGGGTCCCAAAAACGATCTGTACATGCCTACTCAGTGCTAGAATATTTTCAAAATATAGGCAAAAAACATGCTCAAAATCGATATATTAGGTGCCTAAAGTCGATATCTCAAATTGAGGCCCAAAACACCCGAAAATTCGATATTTGGGGTCCCAGAAGCGATCTGTACATGCCTACTCCATGTTAGAGTATTTTCAAAATACAGGACCAACACACACTGAAAATCGATCTTTTAGGTACCGAAAAGTCGATATGTGCATGCATTTTCTGTACCCTTTTATATCTCAAATTCAGGCTCCAAACACCCGAAAATTCGATGTTTTGGGGTCCCAGAAGCGATCTGTACATGCCTACTCAGATACAGGCCAAAACATACTGAAAATCGATATTTTAGGTGCCCAAAGTCAATATGTGTATGCATCTTCTGCACCCGTTTATATCCCAAATTCAACCTCAAAACACCCGAAAATTCGATATTTTTGGGTCCCAGAAGTTATCTGTACATGTCTCCTCAGTGCTAAAATGTTTTCTAAATATAGGCTCAAAACATGCTAAAAATCGATATTTCAAGTGTCCAAAGTCGATATGTGCATGCATCTTCAGTACCCGTTTATATCTCAAATTTGGCTCAAAATACCCGAAAATTCGATATTTTGGGGTTTAAGAAGCGATCTGTACATGCCTACTCAGTGCAAGAATATTTTCAAAATATAGGCCCAAAACATGCTACAAATCGATATTTTAGATGCCCAAAGTCGATATCTCAAATTCAGGCCCAAAACACCCGAAAATTCGATATTTTGGGGTCCCAGAAGGGATCTGTAGATGCCTACTCCGTGTTTGAGTATTTTCAAAATACAGATCGCTTCTAGTGCTAGAATGTTTTCAAAATATAGGCTCAAAACATGCTAAAAATCGATATTTTAAGTGTCCAAAGTCGATATGTGCATGCATCATCTGTACCCGTTTATATTTCAAATTCAGGCTCAAATCACCCGAAAATTCGTTATTTTTTGGTCCTAGAAGCGATCTGTACATGCCTACTCCTAGTTAGAATGTTTTCAAGATATAGACCCAAAACATGCTCAAAATCGATATTTTACGTGACCAAAAGTCAATATGTGCATGCATCTTCAGTACCCGTTTATATCTCAAATTCAGGCTCAAAACACCCGAAAATTCGATATTTTGGGGGTCCCAGAAGCGATCTGTACATGCCAACTCCGTGTTAGAGTATTTTCAAAATACAGGCCCAAAACATACCGAAAATCGATCTTTTAGGTGCCCAAAAGTCGATATGTGCATGCATCTTCTGTACCCGTTTATATCTAAAATTCAGGCTCCAAACACCCGAAAATACGATATTTTGGAGTCCCAGAAGCGATCTGTACATGTCTACTCAGATACAGGCCAAAACATGCTGAAAACCGATATTTTAGGTGCCCAAAGTCAATATGTGTATGCTTCTTCTGCACCCATTTATATCCCAAATTAAACATCAAACACCCTAAAATTCGATATGTTTGGGTCCCAGAAGCGATCTGTACATGCCTACTCAGTGCTAGAATGTTTTCAAAATATTGGCTCAAAACATGCTAAAAATCGATTTTTTAAGTATCCAAAGTCGATATGTGCATGCATCTTCTGTACCAGTTTAAATTTCAAATTCAGGCTCGAAACACCCGAAAATTCGTTATTTTTGGATCATAGAAGCGATTTGTACATGCCTACTCCTAGTTAGAATGTTTTTTATATAAAGACCCAAAACATGTTGAAAATCGATATTTTACGTGCCCAAAGTCAATAAGTATATGCATCTTCTGCACCCGTTTATATCTCAAATTCAGGCTCATAACAACCGAAAATTCGATATTTTGGGGTCCCAGAAGCAATCTGTACATGCCTACTCAGTGCTAGAATATTTTCAAAATATAGGCTCAAAACATGCTAGAAATCGATATTTTAGGTGCTCAAATTCGATATCTTAAATTCAGGCCCAAAACACCCGAAAATTCGATATTTTGGGGTCCCAGAAGCGATCTGTACATGCCAACTCTGTGCTAGAGTATTTTCAAAATACAGGCCCAAAACATACTGAAAATCGATCTTTTAGGTGCCCAAAAGTCGATATGTGCATGCATTTTCAGTACCCGTTTATATCTCAAATTCAGTCTCAAAACACCCGAAAATTCGATATTTTGGGGTCCCAGAAGCGATCTGTACATGCTTACTCAGTGCTAAAATATTTTCAAAATATAGGCCCAAAACATGCTAAAAATCGTTATTTTAGGTGCCCGAAGTCGATATCTCAAATTCAGGCCCAAAACACCCGAAAATTCGATATTTTGGGGTCCCAGAAGCAATCTGTACATGCCTACTCCGTGTTAGAGTATTTTCAAAATACAGGCCCACAACATACTGAAAATCTTTCTTTTAGGTGCCCAAAAGTCGATATGTGCATGCATCTTCTGTACCCGTTTATATCTCAAATTCAGGCTCCAAACACCCGAAAATTCGATATTTTGGGGTCCCAGAAGCGATCTGTACATACCTGCTCAGATACAGGCCAAAACATGCTAAAAATCGATATTTTAAGTGTCCAAAGTCGATATGTACATGTATCTTCTGTACCCGTTTATATCTCAAATTCAACCTCAAAACACCCGAAAATTCGTTATTTTAGGGTCTTAGAAGCGATCTGTACATGCCTACTCCTAGTTAGAATGTTTTCAAGATACAAACCCAAAACATGCTCAAAATCGATATTTTAGGTGCCCAAAAGTCGATATGTGATTACATCTTCATTACCCGTTTATATCTCAAATTCAGGCTTTAAAAAACCCGAAAATTCGATATTTTGGGTCTTAGAAGCGATCTATACATTCCTATTCCTAATTAGAATGTTTTCAAGATACAGACCCAAAACATGCTCAAATTGATATTTTAGGTGCCCAAAAGTCGATACGTGCATGCATCTTCTGTACCCGTTTATATCTCAAATTCAGGCCTAAAACACCCGAAAATTCAATGTTTTTGGGTCCTAGAAGCGATCTGTACATGCCTACTCCTAGTTAGAATGTTTTCAAGATACAGAACCAAAACATGCTCAAAATCGATATTTTAGGTGCCCAAAGTCGATATGTGCATGCATCTTCAGTACCCGTTTATATCTCAAATTCGGGCTAAAAACACACTAAAATACGATATTTTGGGTCATAGAAGCGATATGTACATGCCTACTCAGTGCTAGAATATTTTCAAAACATAGGCCCAAAACATGCTAAAAATCGATATTTTAGGTGCCCAAAGTCAATATCTCAAATTCAGGCCGAATACACCCGAAAACTTGATATTTAGGGGTCCCTGAATCGATCTGTACATGCCTACTCCGTGTTAGAGTATTTTCAAAATACAGGCCCAAAACATACTGAAAATCGATCTTTTAAGTGCCCAAAAGTCGATATGTGCATGCATCTTCTGTACCCGTTTATATCTCGAATTCAGGCTCCAAACACCTGAAAATACGATATTTTGGGGTCCCAGAAGCGATCTGTACATGCCTACTCAGATACAGGCCAAAACATGCTGAAAACCGATATTTTAGGTGCCCAAAGTCAATATGTGTATGCTTCTTCTGCACCCGTTTATATCCCAAATTAAACATCAAACATCCGAAAATTCGATATATTTAGGTCCTAGAAGCGATCTGTACATGCCTACTCAGTGCTAGAATGTTTTCAAAATATAGGCTCAAAACATGCTAAAAAACGATTTTTTAAGTGTCCAAAGTCGATATGTGCATGTATCTTCTGTACCCGTTTATATCTCAAATTCAGGCTCAAAACACCCGAAAATTCGTTATTTTTGGATCATAGAAGCGATTTGTACATGCCTACTCCTAGTTAGAATGTTTTTAATATACAGACCAAAAACATGTTGAAAATCGATATTTTTGGTGCCCAAAGTCAATATGTGTATGCATCTTATGCACCCGTTTATATCTCAAATTCAGGCTCAAAAGAACCGAAAATTAGATATTTTGGGGTCCCAGAAGCAATCTGTACATGCCTACTCAGTGCTAGAATATTTTCAAAATATAGGCCCAAAACATGCTAAAAATCGATATTTTAGGTGCACAAAGTCGATATCTTAAATTCAGGCCCAAAACACCCGAAAATTCGATATTTTGGGGTCCCAGAAGCGATCTGTACATGCCAACTCCGTGCTAGAGTATTTTCAAAATACAGGCCCAAAACATACTGAAAATCGATCTTTAAGGTGCCCAAAAGTCGATATGTTCATGCATCTTCTGTACCCGTTTATATCTCAAATTCAGGCTCCAAACACCCGAAAAATCGATATTTTGGGGTCCCAGAAGCGATCTGTACATGCCTACTCAGATACAGGCCAAAACATGCTGAGAACCGATATTTTAGGTGCCCAAAGTCAATATGTGTATGCTTCTTCTGAACCCGTTTATATCCCAAATTCAACATCAAAACACCTGAAAATTCGATATTTTTGGGTCCCAGAAGCGATCTGTACATGCCTACTCAGTGCGAGAACGTTTTCAAAACATAGGCTCAAAACATGCTAAAAATCGATTTTTTAAGTGTCCAAAGTCGATATGTGCATGCATCTTCTGTACCCGTTTATATTTCAAATTCAGGCTCAAAACACCCGAAAATCCGTTATTTTTGGATCATAGAAGCGATCTGTACATGCCTACTCCTAGTTAGAATGTTTTCAAGATACAGACCCAAAACATGCTCAAAATCAATATTTTTGATGCCCAAAAGTCGATATGTGCATGCATTTTCAGTACCCGTTTATATCTCAAATTCAGGCCAAAAACACCCGAAAATTCGATATTTTGGGGTCCCAGAAGCGATCTCTACATGCTTACTCTGTGCTAGAATATTTTCAAAATATAGGCCCAAAACATGCTAAAAAACGTTATTTTAGGTGCCCAAAGTTGATATCTCAAATTTAGGGCCAAAACACCCGAAAATTCGATATTTTGGGGTCCCAGAAGTAATCTGTACATGCCTACTCCGTGTTTGAGTATTTTCAACATACAGGCCCACAACATACTGAAAATCGTTCCTTTAGGTGCCCAAAAGTCGATATGTGCATGCATCTTCTGTACCCGTTTATATCTCAAATTCAGGCTCCAAACACACGAAAATTCGATATTTTGGGGTCCCAGAAGCGATCTGTACATACCTGCTCAGATACAGGCCAAAACATGCTGAAAATCGATATTTTAGGTGCCCAAAGTCAATATGTGTATTGATCTTCTGTACCCGTTTATATCTCAAATTCTGGCTCAAAACACCCGAAAATTCGTTATTTTGGGGTCCCAGAAGCGATCTGTACATGCCTACTCAGTGCTAGAATATTTTCAAAATATAGGCCCAAAACATGCTAAAAATCGATATTTTAGGTGTCAAAGTCGATATCTCAAATTCAGGCCCAAAACGCCCGAAAATTCGATGTTTTGGGGTCCCAGAAGCGATCTGTACATGCCTACTCCGTGTTAGAGTATTTTCAGAATACAGGCCCAAAACATACTGAGAATCGATCTTTTAGGTGCCCAAAAGTCGATATGTGAATGCATCTTCTGTACCCGTTTATATCTCAAATTCAGGCCTAAAACACCCGAAAATTCAATGTTTTTGGGTCATAGAAGCGATCTGTACATGCCTACTCCTAGTTAGAATGTTTTCAAGATACAGACCAAAAACATGCTCAAAATCGATATTTTAGGTGCCCAAAGTCGATATGTGCATGCATCTTCAGTACCCGTTTATATCTCTATTTCGGGCTCAAAACACACTAAAATTCGATATTTTGGGGTCCCAGAAGCGATCTGTACATGCCTACTCCGTGTTAGAGTATTTTCAAAATACAGGCCCAAATCATACTGAAAATCGATCTTTTAGGTGCCCAAAAGTCGATATGTGCATGCATCTTCGGTACCCGTTTAAATCTCAAATTCAGGATCAAAACACATGAAAATTCGTTATTTTTGGGTCTTAGAAGCGATCTATACATGCCTACTCCTAGTTAGAATGTTTTTAAGATACAGACCCAAAACATGCTTAAAAATCGATATTTTAGGTGCCCAAAAGTCGATATGTGCATGCATCTTCAGGACCCGTTTATATCTCAAATTCAGGCTCCAAACACCCGAAAATTCGATATTTTGGGGTCCCAGAAGCGATCTGTACATACCTACTCAGATACAGGCCAAAACATGCTGAAAATCGATATTTTAGGTGCCCAAAGTCAATATGTGTATGCATCTGCTGTACCCGTTTATATCTCAAATTCAGGCTTCAAACGCCTGAAAATTCGTTATTTTTGGGTCTTAGAAGCGATCTATACATGCCTACTCCTAGTTAGAATGTTTTCTAGATACAGACCCAAAACATGCTCAAAATCGATATTTTAGGTGCCCAAAAGTTGATATGTGCATGCATCTTCTGTACCCGTTTATATCTCAAATTCAGGCTTCAAACACCCGAAAATTCGTTTTTTTGGGGTCCCACGAGCGATCTGTACATGCCTACTCAGTGCTAGAATGTTTTCAAAATATAGGCTAAAAACATGCAAAAAATCGATATTTTAAAGTCCAAAGTCGATATGTGCATGCATCTTCTGTACCCGCTTATATCTCAAATTCAGGTCTAAAACACCCGAAAATTCAATATTTTTGGGTCCTAAATGCGATCTGTACATGCCTACTCCTAGTTAGAATGTTTTCAAGATACAGACCCAAAACATGCTCAAAATCGATATTTTAGGTGCCCAAAGTCGATATGTGCATGCATCTTCAGTACCTGTTTATATCTCAAATTCAGGCCCAAAACACACTAAAAATCGATATTTTGGGGTCCCAGAAGCGATCTGTACATGCCTACTCAGTGCTTGAATGTTTTCAAAATATAGGCCCAAAACATGCTAAAAATCGATATTTTAGGTGCCCGAAGTCGATATCTCAAATTCAGGCCCAAAACACCCGAAAATTCGATATTTTAGGGTCCCAGAAGCGATCTGTACATGCCTACTCCGTTTTAGAGTATTTTCAAAATACAGGCCCAAAACATACTGAAAATCGATCTTTTAGGTGCCCAAAAGTCGATATGAGCATGCATCTTCTGTACCCGTTTATATCTCAAATTCAGGCTCAAAACACCCGAAAATTCGTTATTTTTGGGTCTTAGAAGCGATCTATACATGCCTACTCCTAGTTAGAATGTTTTCTAGATACAGACCCAAAACATGCTCAAAATCGATATTTTAGGTGCCCAAAAGTTGATATGTGCATGCATCTTCTGTACCCGTTTATATCTCAAATTCAGGCTTCAAACTCCCGAAAATTCGTTTTTTTGGGGTCCCAGGAGCGATCTGTACATGCCTACTCAGTGCTAGAATGTTTTCAAAATATAGGCTAAAAACATGCAAAAAATCGATATTTTAAAGTCCAAAGTCGATATGTGCATGCATCTTCTGTACCCGCTTATATCTCAAATTCAGGTCTAAAACACCCGAAAATTCAATATTTTTGGGTCCTAGATGCGATCTGTACATGCCTACTCCTAGTTAGAATGTTTTCAAGATACAGACCAAAAACATGCTCAAAATCGATATTTTAGGTGCCCAAAGTCGATATGTGCATGCATCTTCAGTACCTGTTTATATCTCAAATTCAGGCTCAAAACACACTAAAAATCGATATTTTGGGGTCCCAGAAGCGATCTGTACATGCCTACTCAGTGCTTGAATGTTTTCAAAATATAGGCCCAAAACATGCTAAAAATCGATATTTTAGGTGCCCGAAGTCGATATCTCAAATTCAGGCCCAAAACACCCGAAAATTCGATATTTTAGGGTCCCAGAAGCGATCTGTACATGCCTACTCCGTTTTAGAGTATTTTCAAAATACAGGCCCAAAACATACTGAAAATCGATCTTTTAGGTGCCCAAAAGTCGATATGAGCATGCATCTTCTGTACCCGTTTATATCTCAAATTCAGGCTCAAAACACCCGAAAATTCGTTATTTTTGGGTCTTAGAAGCGATCTATACATGCCTACTCCTAGTTAAAATGTTTTCAAGATACAGACCCAAAACATGTTAAAATTGATATTTTAGGTGCCCATAAGTCGATACGTGCATGCATCTTCTGTACCCGTTTATATCTCAAATTCAGGCCTAAAACACTCGAAAAATCAATGTTTTTGGGTCCTAGAAGCGATCTGTACATGCCTACTCCTTGTTAGAATGTTTTCAAGATACAGACCCAAAACATGCTCAAAATCGATATTTTAGGTGCCCAAAGTCGATATGTGCATGCATCTTCAGTACCCGTTTATATCTCAAATTCGGGCTCAAAACACACTAAAATTCGATATTTTGGGGTCCCAGAAGCGATATGTACATGCTTACTCAGTGCTAGAATATTTTCAAAACATAGGCCCAAAACATTCTAAAAATCGATATTTTAGGTGCCCAAAGTCGATATCTCAAATTCAGGCCGAAAACACCCGAAAATTCGATATTTTGGGGTCCCAGAAGCGATCTGTACATGCCTACTCCGTGTTAGAGTATTTTCAAAATACACGCCCAAAACATACTGAAAATCGATCTTTTAGGTGCCCAAAAGTCGATATGTGCATTCATCTCCTGTACCCGTTTATATCTCAAATTCAGGCTCAAAACACCCGAAAATTCGTTATTTTTGGGTCTTAGGAGCGATCTATACATGCCTACTCCTAGTTAAAATGTTTTTAAGATACAGACCCAAAACATGCTTAAAAATCGATATTTTAGGTGCCTAAAAGTCGATATGCGCATGCATCTTCTGTACCCGTTTATATTTCAAATTCAGGCTCCAAACACCCGAAAATTCGATATTTTGGGGTCAAAGAAGCGATCTGTACATACCTACTCAGATACAGGCCAAAACATGCTGAAAATCGATATTTTAGGTGCCCAAAGTCAATATGTGTATGCATCTTCTGTACCCGTTTATATCTCAAATTCCGGCTCAAAACACACTAAAATTCGATATTTTGGGGTCCCAGAAGCGATCTGTACATGCCTACTCAGTTCTAGAATATTTTCAAAATATAGGCCCAAAACATGCTAAAAATCGATATTTTAGGTGCCAAAAGTCGATATATCAAATTCAGGCCCAAAACACCCGAAAATTCGATATTTTGGGGTCCAAGAAGCGATCTGTACATGCCTACTCCGTGTTAGAGTATTTTCAGAATACAGGCCCAAAACATACTGAGAATCGATCTTTTAGGTGCCCAAAAGTCGATATGTGCATGCATCTTCATTACCCGTTTATATCTCAAATTCTGGCTCAAAACACTCGAAAATTCGATATTTTGGGGTCCCAGAAGCGATCTGTAGATGCCTACTCAGTGCTAGAATATTTTCAAAATATAGGCCCAAAACATGCTAAAAATCGATATCTTAGGTGCCAAAGTCGATATCTCAAATTCAGGCCCAAAACACCCGAAAATTCGATATTTTGGGGACCCAGAAGCTATCTGTACATGCCTACTCCGTGTTAGAGTATTTTCAGAATACAGGCCCAAAACATACTGAGAATCGATCTTTTAGGTGCCCAAAAGTCAATATGTGCATGTATCTTCTGTACCCGTTTATATCTCAAATTCAGGCCTAAAACACCCGAAAATTCAATGTTTTTGGGTCCTAGAAGCGATCTGTACATGCCTACTCCTAGTTAGAATGTTTTCAAGATACAGACCCAAAACATGCTCAAAATCGAGGTTTTAGGTGCCCAAAGTCGATATGTGCATGCATCTTCAGTACCCGTTTATATCTCAAATTCGGGCTCAAAACACACTAAAATTCGATATTTTGGGGTCCCAGAAGCGATATGTACATGCCTACTCAGTGCTAGAATATTTTCAAAACATAGGCCCAAAACATACTAAAAATCGATATTTTAGGTGCCCAAAGTCAATATCACAAATTCAGGCCGAAAACACCCGAAAATTCGATATTTTGGGGTCCCAGAATCGATCTGTACATGCCTACTCCGTGTTAGAGTATTTTCAAAATACAGGCCCAAAACACACTGAAAATCGATCTTTTAGGTGCCCAAAAGTCGATATGTGCATGCATCTTCTGTACCCGTTTATATCTCGAATTCAGGCTCCAAACACCTGAAAATACGATATTTTGGGGTCCCAGAAGCGATCTGTACATGCCTACTCAGATACAGGCCAAAACATGCTGAAAACCGATATTTTAGGTGCCCAAAGTCAATATGTGTATGCTTCTTCTGCACCCGTTTATATCCCAAATTAAACATCAAACATCCGAAAATTCGATATATTTGGGTCCCAGAAGCGATCTGTACATGCCTACTCAGTGCTAGAATGTTTTCAAAATATAGGCTCAAAACATGCTAAAAATCGATTTTTTAAGTGTCCAAAGTCGATATGTGCATGCATCTTCTGTACCCGTTTATATTTCAAAATCACGCTCAAAACACCCGAAAATTCGTTGTTTTTGGATCATAGAAGCGATTTGTACATGCATACTCCTAGTTAGAATGTTTTTAATATACAGACCAAAAACATGTTGAAAATCGATATTTTAGGTGCCCAAAGTCAAATATATGTATGCATCTTCTGCACCCGTTTATATCTCAAATTCAATCTCAAAAGAACCGAAAACTAGATATTTTGGGGTCCCAGAAGCAATCTGTACATGCCTACTCAGTGCTAGAATATTTTCAAAATATAGGCCCAAAACATGCTAAAAATCGATATTTTAGGTGCACAAAGTCGATATCTTAAATTCCGGCCCAAAACACCCGAAAATTCGATTTTTTGGGGTCCCAGAAGCGATCTGTTCATGCCAACTCCGTACTAGAGTAATTTCAAAATACAGGCCCAAAACATACTGAAAATCGATCTTTTAGGTGCCCAAAAGTCGATATGTGCATGCATCTTCTGTACCCGTTTATATCTCAAATTCAGGCTCAAAACACCCGAAAATCCGTTATTTTTGGATCATAGATGCGATCTGTACATGCCTACTCCTAGTTAGAATGTTTTCAAGATACAGACCCAAAACATGCTCAAAATCAATATTTTTGATGCCCTAAAGTCGATATGTGCATGCATTTTCAGTACCCGTTTATATCTCAAATTCAGACATAAAACACCCGAAAATTCGATATTTTGGGGTCCCAGAAGCGATCTGTACATGCTTACTCAGTGCTAGAATATTTTCAAAATATAGGCCCAAAACATGCTAAAAAACGTTATTTTAGGTGCCCAAAGTCGATATCTCAAATTCAGGTCCAAAACACCCGAAAATTCGATATTTTGGGGTCCCAGAAGTTATCTGTACATGCCTACTCCGTGTTAGAGTATTTTCAACATACAGGCCCACAACATACTGAAAATCGTTCTTTAAGGTGCCCAAAAGTCGATAGGTGCATGCATCTTCTGTACCCGTTTATATCTCAAATTCAGGCTCCAAACACCCGAAAATTCGATATTTTGGGGTCCCAGAAGCGATCTGTACATACCTACTCAGATACAGGCCAAAACATGCTGAAAATCGATATTTTAGGTGCCCAAAGTCAATATGTGTATGCATCTGCTGTACCCGTTTATATCTCAAATTCAGGCCTAAAACACCCGAAAATTCAATGTTTTTGGGTCATAGAAGCGATTTGTACATGCCTACTCCTAGTTAGAATGTTTTCAAGATACAGACCCAAAACATGCTAAAAATCGATATTTTAGGTGCCCAAAAGTTGATATGTGCATGCATCTTCTGTACCCGTTTATATCTCAAATTCAGGCTCCAAACACCCGAAAATACGATATTTTGGGGTCCCAGAAGCGATCTGTACATGCCTACTCAGATACTGGCCAAAACATGCTGAAAACCGATATTTTAGGTGCCCAAAGTCAATATGTGTATGCTTCTTCTGCACCCGTTTATATCCCAAATTAAACATCAAACATCCGAAAATTCGATATATTTGGGTCCCAGAAGCGATCTGTACATGCCTACTCAGTGCTAGAATGTTTTCAAAATATAGGCTCAAAACATGCTAAAAATCGATTTTTTAAGTGTCCAAAGTCGATATGTGCATGCATCTTCTGTACCCGTTTATATTTCAAAATCACGCTCAAAACACCCGAAAATTCGTTGTTTTTGGATCATAGAAGCGATTTGAACATGCATACTCCTAGTTAGAATGTTTTTAATATACAGACCAAAAACATGTTGAAAATCGATATTTTAGGTGCCCAAAGTCAATATATGTATGCATCTTCTGCACCCGTTTATATCTCAAATTCAGGCTCAAAAGAACCGAAAATTAGATATTTTGGGGTTCCAGAAGCAATCTGTACATGCCTACTCAGTGCTAGAATATTTTCAAAATATAGGCCCAAAACATGCTAAAAATCGATATTTTAGGTGCACAAAGTCGATATCTTAAATTCCGGCCCAAAACACCCGAAAATTCGATTTTTTGGGGTCCCAGAAGCGATCTGTTCATGCCAACTCCGTACTAGAGTAATTTCAAAATACAGGCCCAAAACATACTGAAAATCGATCTTTTAGGTGCCCAAAAGTCGATATGTGCATGCATCTTCTGTACCCGTTTATATCTCAAATTCAGGCTCAAAACACACGAAAATCCGTTATTTTTGGATCATAGATGCAATCTGTACATGCCTACTCCTAGTTAGAATGTTTTCAAGATACAGACCCAAAACATGCTCAAAATCAATATTTTTGATGCCCTAAAGTCGATATGTGCATGCATTTTCAGTACCCGTTTATATCTCAAATTCAGACCTAAAACACCCGAAAATTCGATATTTTGGGGTCCCAGAAGCGATCTGTACATGCTTACTCAGTGCTAGAATATTTTCAAAATATAGGCCCAAAACATGCTAAAAAAACGTTATTTTAGGTGCCCAAAGTCGATATCTCAAATTCAGGTCCAAAGCACCCGAAAATTCGATATTTTGGGGTCCCAGAAGTAATCTGTACATGCCTACTCCGTGTTAGAGTATTTTCAACATACAGGCCCACAACATACTGAAAATCGTTCTTTTAGGTGCCCAAAAGTCGATATGTGCATGCATCTTCTGTACCCGTTTATATCTCAAATTCAGGCTCCAAACACCCGAAAATTCGATATTTTGGGGTCCCAGAAGCGATCTGTACGTACCTGCTCAGATACAGGCCAAAACATGCTGAAAATCGATATTTTAGGTGCCGAAAGTCAATATGTGTATGGATCTTCTGTACCCGTTTATATCTCAAATTCTGGCTCAAAACACCCGAAAATTCGTTATTTTGGTGTCCCAGAAGCGATCTGTACATGCCTACTCAGTGCTAGAATATTTTCAAAATATAGGCCCAAAACATGCTAAAAATCGATATTTTAGGTGTCAAAGTCGATATCTCAAATTCAGGCCCAAAACACCCGAAAATTCGATATTTTGGGGTTCAAGAAGCGATCTGTACATGCCTAGTCCGTGTTAGAGTATTTTCAGAATACAGGCCCAAATCATACTGAGAATCGATCTTTTAGGTGCCCAAAAGTCGATATGTGCATGTATCTTCTGTTCCCGTTTATATCTCAAATTCAGACTCAAAACACCCGAAAATTCGTTATTTTTGGGTCTTAGAAGCGATCTATACATGCCTACACCTAGTTAGAATGTTTTCAAGATACAGACCCAAAACATGCTCAAAATCGATATTTTAGGTGCCCAAAAGTAGATATGTGCATGCATCTTCTGTACCCGTTTATATCTCAAATTCAGGCCTAAAACACCCGAAAATTCAATGTTTTTGGGTCATAGAAGCGATTTGTACATGCCTACTCCTAGTTAGAATGTTTTCAAGATACAGACCCAAAACATACTCAAAATCGATATTTTAGGTGCCCAAAAGTTGATATGTGCATGCATCTTCTGTACCCGTTTATATCTCAAATTCAGGCTCCAAACACCCGAAAAATCGTTTTTTTGGGGTCCCACGAGCGATCTGTACATGCCTACTCAGTGCTAGAATGTTTTCAAAATATAGGCTAAAAACATGCAAAAAATCGATATTTTAAAGTCCAAAGTCGATATGTGCATGCATCTTCTGTACCCGCTTATATCTCAAATTCAGGTCTAAAACACCCGAAAATTCAATATTTTTGGGTCCTAGATGCGATCTGTACATGCCTATTCCTAGTTAGAATGTTTTCAAAATACAGACCAAAAACATGCTCAAAATCGATATTTTAGGTGCTCAAAGTCGATATGTGCATACATCTTCTGTACCTGTTTATATCTCAAATTCAGGCTCAAAACACACTAAAAATCGATATTTTGGGTTCCCAGAAGCGATTTGTACATGCCTACTCAGTGCTAGAATGTTTTCAAAATATAGGCCCAAAAAATGCTAAAAATCGATATTTTAGGTGCCCGAAGTCGATATCTCAAATTCAGGCCCAAAACACCCGAAAAGTCAATATTTTGGGGTCCCAGAAGCGATCTGTACATGCCTACTTCGTTTTAGAGTATTTTCAAAATACAGGCCCAAAACATACTGAAAATCGAGATTTTAGGTGCCCAAAAGTCGATGTGAGCATGCATCTTCTGTACACGTTTATATCTCAAATTCAGGCTCAAAACACCCGAAAATTCGTTATTTTTGGGTCTTAGAAGCGATCTATACATGCCTACTCCTAGTTAGAATGTTTTCAAGATACAGACCCAAAACATGCTCAAAATCGATATTTTAGGTGCCCAACAGTTGAAATGTGCATGCATCTTCTGTACCCGTTTATATCTCAAATTCAGGCTCAAAACACCCGAAAATTCGTTTTTTTGGGGTCCCACAAGCGATCTGTACATGCCTACTCAGTGCTAGAATGTTTTCAAAATATAGGCTAAAAACATGCAAAAAAATCGATATTTTAAAGTCCAAAGTCGATATGTGCGTGCATCTTCAGTACCCGTTTATATCTCAAATTCAGGCTCCAAACACCCGAAAATTCTATATTTGGGGGTCCCAGAAGCGATCTGTACATGCCTACTTAGATACAGGCCAAAACATGCTAAAAATCGATATTTTAGGTGCTCAAAGTCGATATCTCAAATTCAGGCCCAAAACACCCGAAAATTCGATATTTTGGGGTCCCAGAAGCGATCTGTACATGCCTACTCTGTGTTAGAGTATTTTCATAAAACATGCCCAAAACATACTGAAAATCGATCTTTTCGGTGCCCAAAAGTCGATATGTGCTTACATCTTCTGTATCCGTTTATATCTCAAATTCAGGCTCCAAACACCCGAAAATTCTATATTTGGGGGTCCCAGAAGCGATCTGTACATGCCTACTTAGATACAGGCCAAAACATGCTGAAAATCGATATTTTAGGTGCCCAAAGTCAATATGTGTATGCATCTTTTGCACCCGTAAATATCCAAAATTCAACCTCAAAACACCCGAAAATTCGATATTTTTGGGTCCCAGAAGCGATCTGTACATGCCTACTCAGTGCTAGAATGTTTTCAAAGTATAGACTCAAAACATGCTAAAAATCGATATTTTAAAGTTCAAAGTCGATATGTGCATGCATCTTCTGTACCCGCTTATATCTCAAATTCAGGCCTAAAACACCCGAAATTTTAATATTTTTGGGTCCTAGAAGCGATCTGTACATGCCTACTCCTAGTTAGAATGTTTTCAAGATACAGACCCAAAACATGCTCAAAATCAATATTTTAGGTGCCCAAAGTCGATATGTGCATGCATCTTCAGTACCCGTTTATATCTCAAATTCAGGCTCAAAGCACACTAAAAATCGATATTTTGGGGTCCCAGAAGCAATCTGTACATGCCTACTCAGTGCTAGAATATTTTCAAAATATAGTCCCAAAACATGTTAAAAATCGATATTTTAGGTGCCCAAAGTCGATATCTCATATTTAGGCCCAAAACATCCGAAAATTCGATATTTTGTGGTCCGAGAAGCGATCTGTACATGCCTACTACGTTTTAGAGTATTTTCAAAATACGGGCCCACAACATACTGAAAATCGATCTTTTAGGTGCCCAAAAGTCGATATGTGCTTACATCGTCTGTACCCGTTTATATCTCAAATTCAGGCTCCAAACACCCGAAAATTCGATATTTTGGGGTCCCAGAAGCGATCTGTACATGCCTACTTAGATACAGGCCAAAACATGCTGAAAATCGATATTTTAGGTGCCCAAAGTCAATATGTGTATGCATCTTTTGCACCCGTTTATATCCCAAATTCAACCTCAAAACACCCGAAAATTCTATTTTTTTGGGTCCCAGAAGCGATCTGTACATGCCTACTCAGTGCTAGAATGTTTTCAAAATATAGGCTCAAAACATGCTCAAAATCGATATTTTAGGTGCCCAAAAGTCGATATCTGCATGCATCTTCAGTACCCGTTTATATCTCAAATTCAGGCTCAAAACACACTAAAAATCGATATTTTGGGGTCCCAGAAGCAATCTGTACATGCCTACGCAGTGCTAGAATATTTTCAAAATATAGGCTAAAAACATGCAAAAAATCGATATTTTAAAGTCCAAAGTCGATATGTGCATGCATCTTCTGTACCCGTTTATATCTCAAATTCAGGCTCAAAACACCCGAAAATTCGTTATTTATGAGTCTTAGAAGCGATCTATACATGCCTACTCCTAATTAGAATGTTTTCAAGATACAGACCCAAAACATGCTCAAAATCGATATTTTAGATGCCCAAAAGTCGATATGCGCATGCATCTTCAGTACCTGTTTATATCTCAAATTCAGGTTCAAAATACCCGAAAATTCGATATTTTGGGGTCCCACAAGCGATCTGTACATGCCTACTTAGTGCTAGAATGTTTTCAAAATATAGGCTAAAAACATGCTAAAAATCGATATTTTAAAGTCCAAAGTCGATATGTGCATGCATCTTATGTTCCCGTTTATATCTCAAATTCAGGTTCAAAACACCCGAAAATTCGTTATTTTTGGGTCCTAGAAGCGATCTCTACATGCCTACTCCTAGTTAGAATGTTTTCAAGATACAGACGCAAAACATACTCAAAATCGATATATTAGGTGTCCAAAAGTCGATATGTGCATGTATCTTCAGTACCTGTTTATATCTCAAATTCAGGTTCAAAATACCCGAAAATTCGATATTTTGGGGTCCCATAAGCGATTTGTACATGCCTACTCAGTGCTAGAATATTTTCAAAATATAGGCCCAAAACATGCTAAAAATCGATATTTTAGGTGCCCAAAGTCGATATCTCAAATTCAGGCCCAAAACGTCCGAAAATTCGATATTTTGGGGTCCGAGAGGCGATCTGTACATGCCTACTCCGTGTTAGAGTATTTTCAAAATACAGGCCCAAAACATACTGAAAATCGATCTTTTAGGTGCACAAAAGTCGATATGTGCATGCATCTTCTGTACCCGTTTATATCTTAAATTCAGTCTCCAAACACCCGAAAATTAGTTTTTTGGGGGTCCCAGAAGCGATCTGTACATGCCTACTCAGTGCTAGAATATTTTCAAAATATAGGCCCAAAACATGCTAAAAATCGATATTTTAGGTGCCCAAAGTCGATATCTCAAATTCATACCCAAAACGTCCGAAAATTCGATATTTTGGGGTCCCAGATGCGATCTGTACATGCCTACTCCGTGTTAGAGTATTTTCAAAATACAGGCCCAAAACATACTGAAAATCGATCTTTTAGGTGCCCAAAAGTCGATATGTGCATGCATCTTCTGTACCCGTTGATATCTCAAATTCAGGCTTTAAACACCCGAAAATTCAATATTTTTGGGTCCTAGAAGCGATCTGTACATGCCTACTCCTAGTTAGAATGTTTTCAAGATACAGACCCAAAACATGCTCAAAATCGATATTTTAGGTGCCCAAAAGTCGATATGTGCATACATCTTCTGTACCCGTTTATATCTCAAATTCAGGCTCCAAACACCCGAAAATTCGATATTTGGGGGTCCCAGAAGCGATCTGTACATGCCTAATCAGATACAGGACAAAACATGCTAAAAATCGATATTTTAGGTGCCCAAAGTCAATATGTGTATGCATCTTCTGCACCTGTTTATATCCCAAATTCAACCTCAAAACACCCGGAAATTCGATATTTTTGGGTACCAGAAACGATCTGTACATGCATACTCAATGCTAGATTGTTTTCAAAGTATAGGCTCAAAACATGCTAAAAATCGATATTTTAAGTGTCCAAAGTCGATATGTGCGTGCATCTACTGTACCCGTTTATATATTAAATTCAGGCTCAAAACACACGAAAATTTGTTATTTTTGGGTCCTAGAAGCGATCTGTACATGCCTAATCCTAGTTAGAATGTTTTCAAGATACAGACACAAAACATGCTCAAAATCGATATTTTAGGTGCCGAAAAGTCGATATGTGCATGCATCATCAGTACCTGTTTACATCTCAAATTCAGACTCAAAACACACTAAAATTCGATATTTTTGGTTCCCAGAAGCGATCTGTACATGCCTACTCAGTGCTAGAATATTTTCAAAATATAGGCCCAAAACATGCTAAAAATCGATATTTTAGGTGCCCAAAGTCGATATCTCAAATTCATACCCAAAACGTCCGAAAATTCGATATTTTGGGGTCCCAGATGCGATCTGTACATGCCTACTCCGTGTTAGAGTATTTTCAAAATACAGGCCCAAAACATACTGAAAATCGATCTTTTAGGTGCCCAAAAGTCGATATGTGCATGCATCTTCTGTACCCGTTGATATCTCAAATTCAGGCTTTAAACACCCGAAAATTCAATATTTTTGGGTCCTAGAAGCGATCTGTACATGCCTACTCCTAGTTAGAATGTTTTCAAGATACAGACCCAAAACATGCTCAAAATCGATATTTTAGGTGCCCAAAAGTCGATATGTGCATACATCTTCTGTACCCGTTTATATCTCAAATTCAGGCTCCAAACACCCGAAAATTCGATATTTGGGGGTCCCAGAAGCGATCTGTACATGCCTAATCAGATACAGGACAAAACATGCTAAAAATCGATATTTTAGGTGCCCAAAGTCAATATGTGTATGCATCTTCTGCACCGGTTTATATCCCAAATTCAACCTCAAAACACCCGGAAATTCGATATTTTTGGGTACCAGAAACGATCTGTACATGCATACTCAATGCTAGATTGTTTTCAAAGTATAGGCTCAAAACATGCTAAAAATCGATATTTTAAGTGTCCAAAGTCGATATGTGCGTGCATCTACTGTACCCGTTTATATATTAAATTCAGGCTCAAAACACACGAAAATTTGTTATTTTTGGGTCCTAGAAGCGATCTGTACATGCCTAATCCTAGTTAGAATGTTTTCAAGATACAGACACAAAACATGCTCAAAATCGATATTTTAGGTGCCGAAAAGTCGATATGTGCATGCATCATCAGTACCTGTTTACATCTCAAATTCAGACTCAAAACACACTAAAATTCGATATTTTTGGTTCCCAGAAGCGAAATGTACATGCCTACTCAGTGCTAGAATATTTTCAAAATATAGGCCCAAAACACGCTAAAAATCGATATTTTAGGTGCCCAAAGTCGATATATTAAATTCAGGCCCAAAACACCCGAAAATTCGATATTTTGGGGTCCCAGAAGCGATCTGTACATGCTTACTCCGTGTTAGAGTATTTTCAAAATACAGGCCCAAAACATACTGAAAATCGATCTTTTAGATGCCCAAAAGTCGATATGTGCATGCATCTTCTGTACCCGTTTATATCTCAAATTCAAGCTCAAAACACCCGAAAATTCGTTATTTTTGGGTCCGAGAAGCGATCTGTACATGCCTACTCCTAGTTAGAGTAATTACAAAATACAGGCCCAAAACATAATGAAAATCGATCTTTTAGGTGCACAAAATTCGATATGTAAATGCATCTTCTGTACCCGTTTATATCTCAAATTCAGGCTCCAAACACCCGAAAATTCGATATTTTGGGGTCCCAGAAACGATCTGTACATGCCTACTCAGATAGAGGCCAAAACATGCTAAAAATCGATATTTTAGGTGCCCAAAGTCAATATGTGTTTGCATCTTCTGCACATGTTTATATCCCAAATTCAACCTCAAAACACCCGGAAATTCGATATTTTTGGGTACCAGAAGCGATCTGTACATGCCTACTCATTGCTAGATTGTTTTCAAAATATAGGCTCAAAACATGCTAAAAAATCGATATTTTAAGTGTCCAAAGTTGATATGTGCATTCATCTACTGTACCCGTTTATATCTTAAATTCAGGCTCAAAACACACGAAAATTTGTTATTTATGGGTCCCAGAAGCGATCTGTAGTTGCCTACTCAGTGCTAGAATATTTTCAAAATATAGGACCAAAACACACTAAAAATCGATATTTTAGGTGCCCAAAGTCGATATATTAAATTCAGACCCAAAACACCCGAAAATTCGATATTTTGGGGTCCCAGAAGCGATCTGTACATGCTTACTCCGTGTTAGAGTATTTTCAAAATACAGGCCCAAAACATACTGAAAATCGATCTTTTAGGTGCCCAAAAGTCGATATGTGCATGCATCTTCAGTACCAGTTTATAACTCAAATTCAGGCTCAAAACACCCGAAAATTCGATATTTTGGGGTCACAGAAGCGATCTGTACATGCCTACTCAGTGCTAGAATGTTTTCAAAATAAAGGCACAAAACATGCTAAAAATCGATATTTTAAAGTCCAAAGTCAATATGTGCATGCATCTTCTGTACCCGTTGATATCTCAAATTCAGGCTCAAAACACACGAAAATTTGTTATTTTTGGGTCCTAGAAGCGATCTGTACATGCCTAATCCTAGTTAGAATGTTTTCAAGATACAGACCCAAAACATGCTCAAAATCGATATTTTAGGTGCCCAAAAGTCGATATGTGCATGCATCATCAGTACCTGTTTACATCTCAAATTCAGACTCAAAACACACTAAAATTCGATATTTTTGGGTCCCAGAAGCGATCTGTACATGCCTACTCAGTGCTAGAATATTTTCAAAATATAGGCCCAAAACACGCTAAAAGTCGATATTTTATGTGCCCAAAGTCGATATATTAAATTCAGGCCCAAAACACCCGAAAATTCGATATTTAGGGGTCCCAGAAGCGATCTGAACATGCTTACTCCGTGTTAGAGTATTTTCAAAATACAGGCCCAAAACATACTGAAAATCGATCTTTTAGGTGCCCAAAAGTCGATATGTGCATGCATCTTCTGTACCCGTTTATATCTCAAATTCAGGCTCAAAACACCCGAAAATTCGTTATTTTTGGGTCCGAGAAGCGATCTGTACATGCCTACTCCTAGTTAGAGTAATTCCAAAATACAGGCCCAAAACATAATGAAAATCGATCTTTTAGGTGCACAAAATTCGATATGTAAATGCATCTTCTGTACCCGTTTATATCTCAAATTCAGGCTCCAAACACCCGAAAATTCGACATTTTGGGGTCCCAGAAACGATCTGTACATGCCTACTCAGATACAGGCCAAAACATGCTAAAAATCGATATTTTAGGTGCCCAAAGTTAATATGTGTTTGCATCTTCTGCACATGTTTATATCCCAAATTCAACCTCAAAACACCCGGAAATTCGATATTTTTGGGTACCAGAAGCGATCTGTACATGCCTACTCAATGCTAGATTGTTTTCAAAATATAGGCTCAAAACATGCTAAAAAATCGATATTTTAAGTGTCCAAAGTTGATATGTGCATTCATCTACTGTACCCGTTTATATCTTAAATTCAGGCTCAAAACACACGAAAATTTGTTATTTATGGGTCCCAGAAGCGATCTGTACATGCCTACTCAGTGCTAGAATATTTTCAAAATATAGGCCCAAAACACGCTAAAAATCGATATTTTAGGTGCCCAAAGTCGATATATTAAATTCAGGCCCAAAACACCCGAAAATTCGATATTTTGGGGTCCCAGAAGCGATCTGTACATGCTTACTCCGTGTTAGAGTATTTTCAAAATACAGGCCCAAAACATACTGAAAATCGATCTTTTAGGTGCCTAAAATTCGATATGTGCATGCATCTTCAGTACCAGTTTATAACTCAAATTCAAGCTCAAAACACCCGAAAATTCGATATTTTGGGGTCACAGAAGCGATCTGTACATGCCTACTCAGTGCTAGAATGTTTTCAAAATATAGGCTAAAAACATGCTACAAATCGATATTTTAAGTGTCCAAAGTCGATATGTGCATGCATCTTCTGTTCCCGTTTATATCTCAAATTCATTCTCCAAACACCCGAAAATTCGATATTTTGGGGTCCCAGAAGCGATCTGTACATGCCTACTCAGTGCTAGAATATTTTCAAAAGATAGGCCCAAAACATGGTAGAAATCGATATTTTAGGTGCTTAAAGTCAATATCTCAAATTCAGGCCCAAAACACCCGAAAATTCGATATTTTTGGGTCCCAGAAGCGATCTGTACATGCCTACTCTGTGTTAGAATGTTTTCAAAATATAGGCTCAAAACATGCTAAGAATCGATATTTTAAAGTCCAAAGTCGATATGTGCATGCATCTTCTGTACCCGTTTATATTTCAAATTCAGGCTTTAAACACCCGAAAATTCAATATTTTTGGGTCCTAGAAGCGATCTGTACATGCCTACTCCTAGTTAGAATGTTTTCAAGATACAGACCCAAAACATGCTCAAAATCGATATTTTAGGTGCCCAAAAGTCGATATGTGCATGCATCTTCAGAACCCGTTTATATCTCAAATTCAGGCTCAAAACACACTAAAATTCGATATTTTGGGGTCCCAGAAGCGATCTGTACATGCCTACTCAGTGCTAGAATATTTTCAAATTATAGGCCCAAAACACGCTAAAAATCGATATTTTAGGTGCCCAAAGTCGATATCTTAAATTCAGGCCCAAAACACCCGAAAATTCTATATTTTGGGGTCCCAGAAGCGATCTGTACATGCTTACTCCGTGTTAGAGTATTTTCAAAATACAGGCCCAAAACATACTGAAAATCGATCTTTTAGGTGCCCAAAAGTCGATATGTGCATGTATCTTCTGTACCCGTTTACATCTCAAATTCAGGCTCAAAAAACCCGAAAATTCTTTTTTTTGTGGGTCCGAGAAGCGATCTGTACATGCCTACTCCTAGTTAGAATGTTTTCAAGATACAGACCCAAAACATGCTCAAAATCGATATTTTAGGTTCCCAAAAGACGATATGTGCATGCATCTTCAGTACCCGTTTATATCTCAAATTCAGGCTCAAAACACCCGAAAATTCGATATTTTGGGGTCCCAGAAGCAATCTGTACATACCTACTCTGTGTTAGAGTAATTCCAAAATACAGGCCCAAAACATACTGAAAATCGATCCTTTAGGTGCCCAAAAGTCGATATGTAAATGCATCTTCTGTACCCGTTTATATCTGAAATTCTGGCTCCAAACACCCGAAAATTCGATATTTTAGGGTCCCAGAAGCGATCTGTACATGCCTACTCTGTGTTAGAGTAATTCCAAAATACAGTCCCAAAACATACTGAAAATCGATCTTTTAGGTGCCCAAAAGTCGATATGTAAATGCATCTTCTGTACCCATTTATATCTCAAATTCTGGCTCAAAACACCCGAAAATTCGATATTTTTGGGTCCCAGAAATGATCTGTACATGACTACTCAGTGCTAGAATGTTTTCAAAATATAGGCTCAAAACATGCTAAAAATCGATATTTTAAAGTCCAAAGTCAATATGTGCATGCATCTTCTGTGCCCGTTTATATCTCAAATTCAGGCTCAAAACACCCGAAAATTCGTTATTTTTGGGTCTTAGAAGCGATCTGTACATGCCTACTCCTAGTTAGAAGGTTTTCAAGATACAGACCCAAAACATGCTCAAAATCGATATTTTAGGTGCCCAAAAGGCGATATGTGGTTGCATCTTCTGTACCCGTTTATATCTAAAATTCAGGCTCCAAACACCCGAAAATTCGTCTTTTTGGGGTCCCAGAAGCGATCTGTACATGCCTACTCAGTGCTAGAATGTTTTCAAAATATAGGCTAAAAACATGCTAAAAATCGATATTTTAAGTGTCCAAAGTCGATATGTGCATGCATCTTCTGTTCCCGTTTATATCTCAAATTCAGGCTCAAAACACCCGAAAATTCGATATTTTGGGTTGCCAGAAGCGATCTGTACATGCCTACTCAGTGCTAGAATATTTTCAAAATATAGGCCCAAAACATGCTAAAAATCGATATTTTAGGTACTCAAAGTCGATATCTCAAATTCAGGCCCAAAACATCCAAAAATTTGATATTTTGGGGTCCAAGAAGCGATCTGTACATGCCTACTCTGTGTTAGAGTATTTTTATAAAACATGCCCAAAACATACTGAAAATCGATCTTTTAGGTGCCCAAAAGTCGATATGTGCATGCATCTTCTGTACCCGTTTATATCTCAAATTCAGGCTCAAAACACACTAAAATTCGATATTTTGGGGTCCCAGAAGCGATCTGTACATGCCTACTCAGTGCTAGAATATTTTCAAATTATAGGCCCAAAACACGCTAAAAATCGATATTTTAGGTGCCCAAAGTCGATATCTTAAATTCAGGCCCAAAAAACCCGAAAATTCTATATTTTGGGGTCCCAGAAGCGATCTGTACATGCTTACTCTGTGTTAGAGTATTTTCAAAATACAGGCCCAAAACATACTGAAAATCGATCTTTTAGGTGCCCAAAAGTCGATATGTGCATGCATCTTCTGTACCCGTTTACATCTCAAATTCAGGCTCAAAACACCCGAAAATTCGTTTTTTTGTGGGTCCGAGAAGCGATCTGTACATGCCTACTCCTAGTTAGAATGTTTTCAAGATACAGACCCAAAACATGCTCAAAATCGATATTTTAGGTGCCCAAAAGACGATATGTGCATGCATCTTCAGTACCCGTTTATATCTCAAATTCAGGTTCAAAACACCTGAAAATTCGATATTTTGGGGTCCCAGAAGCAATCTGTACATGCCTACTCTGTGTTAGAGTAATTCCAAAATACAGGCCCAAAACATACTGAAAATCGATCTTTTAGGTGCCCAAAAGTCGATATGTAAATGCATCTTCTGTACCTGTTTATATCTCAAATTCAGGCTCCAAACACCCGAAAATTCGATATTTTAGGGTCCCAGAAGCGATCTGTACATGCCTACACTGTGTTAGAGTAATTACAAAATACAGGCCCAAAACATACAGAAAATCGATCTTTTAGGAGCCCAAAAGTCGATATGTAAATGAATCTTCTGTACCCGTTTATATTTCAAATTCAAGCTCCAAACACCCGAAAATTCTATATTTTGGGGTCCCAGAAGCGATCTGTACATGCCTACTCAGATACAGGCCAAAACATGCTAAAAATCGATATTTTAGGTGCCCAAAGTCAATATGTGTATGCATCTTCTGCACCTGTTTATATCCCAAATTCAACCTCAAAACACCCGAAAATTCGATATTTTTGGGTCCCAGAAGCGATCTGTACATGCCTACTCAATGCTAGAATGTTTTCAAAATATAGGCTCAAAACATGCTAAATATCGATATTTTAAGTATCCAAAGTCGATATGTGCATGCATTTTCTGTACCCGTTTATATCTTAAATTCAGGCTCAAAACACACGAAAATTTGTTATTTTTGGGTCAAAGAAGCGATCTGTACATGCCTACTCCTAGTTAGATTGTTTTCAAGATACAGACCCAAAACATGCTCAAAATCGATATTTTAGGTGCCCAAAAGTCGATATGTGCATGCATCTTCAGTACCCGTTTATGTCTCAAATTCAGGCTGAAAACACCCGAAAATTCGATATTTTGGGGTCCCAGAAGCGATCTGTACATGCCTACTCAGTGCTGGAATATTTTCAAAATATAGGCCCAAAACATGCTAAAAATCAAAATTTTATGTGCCCAAAGTCGATATCTGAAATTCAGGCCCAAAACACCCGAAAATTCGATATTTTGGGGTCCCAGAAGCGATCTGTACATGCCTACTCCGTTGTAGAGTATTTTCAAAATATAGGCCCAAAACATACTGAAAATCGATCTTTTAGGTGCCCAAAAGTAGATATGTGCATGCATCTTCTGTACCCTTTTATATCTCAAATTCAAGCTCAAAACACCCGAAAATTCGATATTTTGAGGTCCCAGAAGCGATCTGAAAATGCCTAGTCAGATACAGGCCAAAACATACTGAAAATCGATCTTTTAGGTGCCCAAAAGTCGATATGTGCATGCATCTTCTGTACCCGTTTATATCTCAAATTCAGGCTCAAAACACACTAAAATTCGATATTTTGGGGTCCCAGAAGCGATCTGTACATGCCTACTCAGTGCTAGAATATTTTCAAATTATAGGCCCAAAACACGCTAAAAATCGATATTTTAGGTGCCCAAAGTCGATATCTTAAATTCAGGCCCAAAAAACCCGAAAATTCTATATTTTGGGGTCCCAGAAGCGATCTGTACATGCTTACTCTGTGTTAGAGTATTTTCAAAATACAGGCCCAAAACATACTGAAAATCGATCTTTTAGGTGCCCAAAAGTCGATATGTGCATGCATCTTCTGTACCCGTTTACATCTCAAATTCAGGCTCAAAACACCCGAAAATTCGTTTTTTTGTGGGTCCGAGAAGCGATCTGTACATGCCTACTCCTAGTTAGAATGTTTTCAAGATACAGACCCAAAACATGCTCAAAATCGATATTTTAGGTGCCCAAAAGACGATATGTGCATGCATCTTCAGTACCCGTTTATATCTCAAATTCAGGTTCAAAACACCTGAAAATTCGATATTTTGGGGTCCCAGAAGCAATCTGTACATGCCTACTCTGTGTTAGAGTAATTCCAAAATACAGGCCCAAAACATACTGAAAATCGATCTTTTAGGTGCCCAAAAGTCGATATGTAAATGCATCTTCTGTACCTGTTTATATCTCAAATTCAGGCTCCAAACACCCGAAAATTCGATATTTTAGGGTCCCAGAAGCGATCTGTACATGCCTACACTGTGTTAGAGTAATTACAAAATACAGGCCCAAAACATACAGAAAATCGATCTTTTAGGAGCCCAAAAGTCGATATGTAAATGCATCTTCTGTACCCGTTTATATTTCAAATTCAAGCTCCAAACACCCGAAAATTCTATATTTTGGGGTCCCAGAAGCGATCTGTACATGCCTACTCAGATACAGGCCAAAACATGCTAAAAATCGATATTTTAGGTGCCCAAAGTCAATATGTGTATGCATCTTCTGCACCTGTTTATATCCCAAATTCAACCTCAAAACACCCGAAAATTCGATATTTTTGGGTCCCAGAAGCGATCTGTACATGCCTACTCAATGCTAGAATGTTTTCAAAATATAGGCTCAAAACATGCTAAATATCGATATTTTAAGTATCCAAAGTCGATATGTGCATGTATTTTCTGTACCCGTTTATATCTTAAATTCAGGCTCAAAACACACGAAAATTTGTTATTTTTGGGTCAAAGAAGCGATCTGTACATGCCTACTCCTAGTTAGATTGTTTTCAAGATACAGACCCAAAACATGCTCAAAATCGATATTTTAGGTGCCCAAAAGTCGATATGTGCATGCATCTTCAGTACCCGTTTATGTCTCAAATTCAGGCTGAAAACACCCGAAAATTCGATATTTTGGGGTCCCAGAAGCGATCTGTACATGCCTACTCAGTGCTGGAATATTTTCAAAATATAGGCCCAAAACATGCTAAAAATCAAAATTTTATGTGCCCAAAGTCGATATCTGAAATTCAGGCCCAAAACACCAGAAAATTCGATATTTTGGGGTCCCAGAAGCGATCTGTACACTCCGTGGTAGAGTATTTTCAAAATATAGGCCCAAAACATACTGAAAATCGATCTTTTAGGTGCCCAAAAGTAGATATGTGCATGCATCTTCTGTACCCTTTTATATCTCAAATTCAAGCTCAAAACACCCGAAAATTCGATATTTTGAGGTCCCAGAAGCGATCTGAAAATGCCTAGTCAGATACAGGCCAAAACATGCTGAAAACCGATATTTTAGATGTCCAAAGTCAATATGTGTATGCATCTTCTGCACCGGTTTGTATCCCAAATTCAACCTCAAAACACCCGAAAATTCGATATTTTGGGGTCCCAGAAGCGATCTGTACATGCCTACTCAGTGCTAGAATATTTTCAAAATATTGGCTAAAAACATGCTAAAAATTGATATTTTAGGTGCCCAAAGTCGATATCTGAAATTCAGGCCCAAAACACATGAAAATTCGATATTTTGGGGTCCCAGAAGCGATCTGTACATGCCTACTCCGTGTTAGAGTATTTTCTAAATACAGACCCAAAGCATGCTAAAAATCGATATTTTAGGTGCCCAAAAGTCGATATGTGCATGCATCTTCAGTACCTGTTTATATGTCAAATTCAGGCTCAAAACACCCAAAAATTTGATATTTTGGGGTCTCAGAAGCGATCAGTACATGCCTACTCTGTGTTAGAGTATTTTCAAAATACAGGCCCAAAACATACTGAAAATCGATCTTTTAGGTGCCCAAAAGTCGATATGTAAATGCATCTTCTGTACCCGTTTATATCTCAAATTCAGGCTCAAAACACCCGAAAATTTGATATTTTGGGGTCCCAGAAGCGATCTGAACATGCCTACACAGATACAGGCCAAAACATGCTAAAAACCGATATTTTAGATGTCCAAATTCAATATGTGTATGCATCTTCTGCACCGGTTTATATCACAAATTCAACTTTAAAACACCCGAAAATTCGATATTTGTGGGTCCCAGAAACGATCTGTACATACCTACTCAGTGCTAGAATGTTTTCAAAATATAGACTCAAAACATGCATCTTCTGTACCAGTTTATATCTCAGATTCAGCGCAAAACACCCGAACATTCGCGATTTTTTCGGTCTTAGAAGCGACCTGAACATGCCTACTCCTAGTTAGAAGGTTTTCAAGATACAGACCCAAAACATGCTCAAAATCGATATTTTAGGTGCCCAAAAGTCGATATGTGCATGCATCTTCTGTACCCGTTTATATCTCAAATTCAGGCTCCAAACACCCGAAAATTCGTTTTTTTGGGGTCCCAGAAGCGATATGTACATGCCTACTCAGTGCTAGAATGTTTTCAAAATATAGGCTAAAAACATGCTAAAAATCGATATTTTAAGTGTCCAAAGTCGATATGTGCATGCATCTTCTGTACCCGTTTATATCTCAAATTCAGGCTCAAAACACCCGAAAATTCGATATTTTGGGGTCCCAGAAGCGATCTGTACATGCCTACTCAGTGCTAGAATATTTTCAAAATATAGGCCCAAAACCTGCTAAAAATCGATATTTTAGGTGCTCAAAGTCGATATCTCAAATTCAGGCCTAAAACACCCGAAAAATCGATATTTTGGGGTCCCAGAAGCGATCTGTACATGCCTACTCTGTGTTAGAGTATTTTCATAAAACATGCCCAAAACATACTGAAAATCGATCTTTTAGGTGCCCAAAAGTCGATATGTGCATGTATCTTCTGTACCCGTTTATATATCAAATTCAGGCTCCAAACACCCGAAAATTCGATATTTGGGGTCCCAGAAGCAATCTGTACATGCCTACTCAGATACAGGCCAAAACATGCTGAAAACCGATATTTTAGGTGCCCAAAGTCAATACATGTATGCATCTTCTGCACCCGTTTATATCCCAAATTCAATCTCAAACCACCCGAAAATTCGATATTTTTATGTCCCAGAAGCGATCTGTACATGCCTACTCAGTGCTAGAATGTTTTCAAAATAAAGGCTTAAAACATGCTAAGAATCGATATTTTAAAGTCCAAAGTCGATATGTGCATGCATCTTCCGTACCCGTTTAAATCTCAAATTCAGGCTTTAAACACCCGAAAATTCAATATTTTTGGGTCCTTGAAGCGATCTGTACATGCCTACTCCTAGTTAGAATGTTTTCAAGATACAGACCCAAAACATGCTCAAAATCGATATTTTAGGTGCCCAAAAGTCGATATGTGCATGCATCTTCAGTACCCGTTTATATCTCAAATTCAGGCTCAAAATACACTAAAATTCGATATTTTGGGGTCCCAGAAGAGATCTGTACATGCCTACTCGGTGCTAGAATATTTTCAAAATATAGGCCCAAAACACGCTAAAAATCGATATTTTAGGTGCCCAAAGTCGATATCTTAAATTCAGGCCCAAAACACCCGAAAATTCGATATTTTGGGGTCCCAGAAGCGATCTGTACATGATTACTCCGTGTTAGAGTATTTTCAAAATACAGGCCCAAAACATACTGAAAATCGATCTTTTAGGTGCCCAAAAGTCGATATGTGCATGCATCTTCTGTACCCGTTTATATCTCAAATTCAAGCTCCAAACACATGAAAATTCGTTATTTTTGGGTCCTAGAAGCGATCTGTACATGCCTACTCCTAATTAGAATGTTTTCAAGATACAGACCCAAAACATGCTAAAAATCGATATTTTAGGTGCCCAAAAGTCGATATGTGCATGCATCTTCAGTACCCGTTTATATCTTAAATTCAGGCTCAAAACACCCAAAAATTCGATATTTTGGGGTCCCAGAAGCAACCTGTACATGCCTACTCTGTGTTAGAGTAATTCCAAAATACAGGCCCAAAACATAATGAAAATCGATCTTTTAGGTGCCCAAAAGTCGATATGTAAATGCATCTTCTGTACCCGTTTATATCTTAAATTCAGGCTCAAAACACACGAAAATTTGTTATTTTTGGGTCCGAGAAGCGATCTGTACATACCTACTCCTAGTTAGAATGTTTTCAAGATACAGACCCAAAACATGCTCAAAATCGATATTTTAGGTGCCCAAAGGTCGATATGTGCATGCATATTCAGTACCCGTTTATGTCTCAAATTTAGGCTCAAAACACCCGAAAATTCGATATTTTGGGGTCCCAGAAGCGATCTGTACATGCCTACTCAGTGCTAGAATATTTTCAAAATATAGGCCCAAAACATGCTAAAAATCGATATTTTAGGTGCCCAAAGTCGATATCTGAAATTCAGGCCCAAAACACATGAAAATTCTTTATTTTGGGGTCCCTGAAGCGATCTGTACATGCCTACTCCGTGTTAGAGTATTTTCTAAATACAGACGAAAAACATGCTAAAAATTGATATTTTAGGTGCCCAAAAGTCGATATGTGCATGCATCTTCAGTGCCCGTTTATATCTCAAATTCAGGCTCAAAACACCCGAAAATTAAATATTTTGGGGTCCCAGAAGCGATCTGTACATGCCTACTCAGATACAGGCCAAAACATGCTGAAAATCGATATTTTTGGTGCCCAAAGTCAATATGTGTATGCATCTTCTGCACCCGTTTATATATTTTAAATTCAACCTCAAAACACCCGAGAATTCGATGTTTTAGGGTCCCAGAAGCAATCTGTACATGCCTTCTTAGTGCTAGAATTTTTTCAAAATATAGGGTCAAAACATGCTAAAAATCGATATTTTAAGTGTCCAAAGTCGATATGTGCATGCATCTTCTGTACCCGTTTATATCTCAAATTCAGGCTCAAAACACCCGAAAATTCGTTACTTTTTGGTCCGAGAAGCGATCTGTACATGCCTAATCCTAGTTAGAGTATTTTCAAGATACAGACCCAAAACATACTGAAAATCGATCTTTTCAGTGCCCAAAAGTCGATATGTGCATGCATCTTCTGTACCCGTTTATATCTCAAATTCAGGCTCCAAACATACGAAAATTCGATATTTTGGGATACCAGAAGCGATTTGTACATGCCTACTCAGTGCTAGAATGTTTTCAAAATATAGGCTCAAAACATGCTAAAAATCGATATTTTAAGTGTCCAAAGTCGACATGTGCATGCATCTTCTGTACCCGTTTATATCACAAATTCAGGCTCAAAACACCCGAAAATTCGTTATTTTTCTGTCCTAGAAGCGAACTGTACATGCCTACTCCTAGTTAGAATGTTTTCAAGATACCGGCCAAAACATGCTAAAAATCGATGTTTTAGGTGCCCAAACTCAATATGTGTTTGCATGTTCTGTACCCGTTTATATCTCAAATTCAGGCTCAAAACACTTGAAAATTCGTTATTTATGGGTCCTTGAAGTGATCTGTACATGCCTACTCCTAGTTAGAGTGTTTTCAAGATACAGACCCAAAACATGCTCAAAACCGATATTTTAGGTGCCCGAAAGTCGATATGTGCATGCATCTTCAGTACCCGTTTATATCTCAAATTCAGGCTCAAAACACCCGAAAATTCGATATTTTGGGGTCCCAGAAGCGATCTGTACATGCCTACTCAGATATAGGCCAAAACATGCTGAAAATCAATATTTTAGGTGTCGAAAGTCAATATGTGTATGCATCTTCTGCACCCGTTTATATATTTTAAATTCAACCTCAAAACACCCGAGAATTCGATGTTTTAGGGTCCCAGAAGCAATCTGTACATGCCTACTTAGTGCTAGAATTTTTTCACAATATAGGCTCAAAACATGCTAAAAATCGATATTTTAAGTGTCCAAAGTCGATATGTGCATGCATCTTCTGTACCCGTTTATATATTAAATTCAGGCTCAAAACACCCAAAAATTCGATATTTTGGGGTCTCAGAAGCGATCTGTACATGCCTACTCTGTGTTAGAGTATTTTCAAAATACAGGCCCAAAACATACTGAAAATCGATCTTTTAGGTGCCCAAAAGTCGATATGTAATTGCATCTTCTGTACCCGTTTATATCTCAAATTCAGGCTCCAAACACCCTGAAAATTCGATATTTTGGGGTCCCAGAAGCGATCTGTACATGCCTCCTCAGATACAGGCCAAAACATGCTGAAAATCGATATTTTAAAGTACAAAGTCGATATGTGCATGCATCTTCTGTACCCGTTTATATCTCAAATTCAGGCTCAAAACACCCGAAAATTCGTTATTTTTGGGTCCTAAAAGCGATCTGTACATGCTTATTCCTAGTTAGAATGTTTTCAAGATACAGACCCAAAATATGTTCAAAATCGATATTTTAGGTGCCCAAAAGTCAATATGTAAATGCATCTTCAGTACCCGTTTAATCTTAAATTCAGGCTCAAAAAATCCGATAATTCGATATTTTGGGGTCCCAGAAGCGATTTGTACATGCCTACCCAGTGCTAGAATATTTTCATAATATAGGCCCAAAACATGCTAAAAATCGATATTTTAGGTGCCCAAAGTCGATATCTGAAATTCAGGCCCAAAACACCCTAAAATTCGATATTTTAGGGTCCCAGAAGCGATTTGTAAATGCCTACTCCGTGTTAGAGTATTTTCAAACTACAGGACACAACATATTGAAAATCGATCTTTTAGGTGCCCAAAAGTCGATATGTGCGTATCTTCTGTACCCGTTTATATCTCTAATTCAGGCTCCAAACACCCGAAAATTCGATATTTTGGGGTCCCAGAAGCGATCTGTACATGCCTACTCAGTGCTAGAATATAATCAAAATATACTCCCAAAATATGCTAAAAACGATATTTTAGGTGCCCAAAGTCGATATATCAAATTCAGGCCCAAAACACCCGAAAATTCTATATTTTGGGGTCCCAAAAGCGATCTGTACATGCCTACTCCGTGTTAGAGTATTTTCAAAATACAGGCCCAAAACATACTAAAAATCAATCTTTTAGGTGCCCAAAAGTCGATATGTGCATGCATCTTCTGTACCCGTTTATATCCCAAATTCAACTTCAAAATACGCGAAAATTCGATATTTTTGTTTCCCAGAAGCGATCTGTACATGCCTACTCAGTGCTAGAATTTTTTCAAAATATTGGCTCAAAACATGCTAAAAATCGATATTTTAAAGTCCAAAGTCGATATGTGCATGCATCTTCTGTACCCGTTTATATCTCAAATTCAGGCCTAAAACACCCGAAAATTCGATATTTTTGGGTCCCAGAAGCGATCTGTACATGCCTACTCAGTGCTAGAATGTTTTCAAATTATAGGCTTAAAACATGCTAAAAATCGATATTTTAAGTGTCCAAAGTCGATATGTGCATGCATCTTCTGTACCCGTTTATATCTCTAATTCAGGTTCCAAACACCCGAAAATTCGATATTTTGGGGTCCCAGAAGCGATCTGTACATGCATATTCCTAGTTAGAATGTTTTCAAGATACAGACCCAAAACATGCTAAAAATCGATATTTTAGGTGCCTAAAAGTCGATATGTGCATGCATCTTCTGTACCCGTTTATATCTCAAATTCAACCTCCAAACATCCGAAAATTCGATATTTTGGGATCCCAGAAGCGATATGTACATGCCTACTCTGTGTTAGAGTAATTCCAAAATACAGGCCCAAACCATACTGAAAATCGATCTTTTAGGTGCCCAAAAGTCAATATGTTAAATGCATATTCTGTACCCGTTTATATCTCAAATTCAGTCTCCAAACACCCAAAAATTTGATATTTTGGGGTCCCAGAAGCGATCTGTACATGCCTACTCTGTGTTAGAGTAATTCCAAAATACAGGCCCAAAACATACTGAAAATCGATCTTTTAGGTGCCCAAAAGTCGATATGTAAATGCATCTTCTGTACCCGTTTATATCTCAAATTCACGCCTCAAACACCCGAAAATTCGATATTTTGGGGTCCCATAAGCGATCTGTACATGCATACTCAGATACAGGCCAAAACATGCTGAAAATCGATATTTTAGGTGCCCAAAGTCAATATGTGTATGCATGTTCTGTACCCGTTTATATCTCAATTTCAGGCTCAAAACACCCGAAAATTCGTTATTTTTCTGTCCTAGAAGCGATCTGTACATGCCTACTCCTAGTTAGAATGTTTTCAAGATACAGACCCAAAACATGCTCAAAATCGATATCTTAGGTGCCCAAAAGTCGATATGTGCATGCATCTTCAGTACCCGTTTATATCTCAAATTCAGGCCCAATACACCCGAAAATTCGATAATTTTGGGTCCCACAAGCGATCTGTACATGCCTACTCAGTGCTAGAATATTTTCAAAATATAGGCCCAAAACATGCTAAAAATCGATATTTTATGTGTCCAAAGTCGATATCACAAATTCAGGCCTAAAACACCTGAAAATTCGATATTTTGGGGTCCCAGAAGCGATCTGTACATGCCTACTCTGTGTTAGAGTATTTTCAAAATACAGGCCCAAAACATACTGAAAATCGATCTTTTAGGTGCCCAAAAGTCGATATGTAAATGCATCTTCTGTACCCGTTTATATCTCAAATTCAGGCTCCAAACACCCGAAAACTCGATATTTTGGGGTCCCAGAATCGATCTGTACATGCCTCCTCAGATACAGGCCAAAACATGCTGAAAATCGATATTTTAAAGTACAAAGTCGATATGTGCATGCATCTTCTGTACCCGTTTATATCTCAAATTCAGGCTCAAAACACCCGAAAATTCGTTATTTTTGGGTCCTAAAAGCGATCTGTACATGCTTATTCCTAGTTAGAATGTTTTCAAGATACAGACCCAAAATATGTTCAAAATCGATATTTTAGGTGCCCAAAAGTCAATATGTAAATGCATCTTCAGTACCCGTTTAATCTTAAATTCAGGCTCAAAACATCCGATAATTCGATATTTTGGGGTCCCAGAAGCGATTTGTACATGCCTACCCAGTGCTAGAATATTTTCATAATATAGGCCCAAAACATGCTAAAAATCGATATTTTAGGTGCCCAAAGTCGATATCTGAAATTCAGGCCCAAAACACCCTAAAATTCGATATTTTGGGGTCCCAGAAGCGATCCGTACATGCCTACTCCGTGTTAGAGTATTTTCAAACTACAGGACACAACATATTGAAAATCGATCTTTTAGGTGCCCAAAAGTTGATATGTGCGTATCTTCTGTACCCGTTTATATCTCTAATTCAGGCTCCAAACACCCGAAAATTCGATATTTTGGGGTCCCAGAAGCGATCTGTACATGCCTACTCAGTGCTAGAATATTTTCAAAATATACTCCCAAAATATGCTAAAATCGATATTTTAGGTGCCCAAAGTCGATATATCAAATTCAGGCCCAAAACACCCGAAAATTCTATATTTTGGGGTCCCAAAAGCGATCTGTACATGCCTACTCCGTGTTAGAGTATTTTCAAAATACAGGCCCAAAACATACTAAAAATCAATCTTTTAGGTGCCCAAAAGTCGATATGTGCATGCATCTTCTGTACCCGTTTATATCCCAAATTCAACTTCAAAATACGCGAAAATTCGATATTTTTGTTTCCCAGAAGCGATCTGTACATGCCTACTCAGTGCTAGAATTTTTTCAAAATATTGGCTCAAAACATGCTAAAAATCGATATTTTAAAGTCCAAAGTCGATATGTGCATGCATCTTCTGTACCCGTTTATATCTCTAATTCAGGCCTAAAACACCCGAAAATTCGATATTTTTGGGTCCCAGAAGCGATCTGTACATGCCTACTCAGTGCTAGAATGTTTTCAAATTATAGGCTTAAAACATGCTAAAAATCGATATTTTAAGTGTCCAAAGTCGATATGTGCATGCATCTTCTGTACCCGTTTATATCTCTAATTCAGGTTCCAAACACCCGAAAATTCGATATTTTGGGGTCCCAGAAGCGATCTGTACATGCATATTCCTAGTTAGAATGTTTTCAAGATACAGACCCAAAACATGTTCAAAATCGATATTTTAGGTGCCCAAAAGTCAATATGTGAATGCATCTTCAGTACCCGTTTATATCTCAAATTCAGGCTCAAAACATCCGAAAATTCGATATTTTGGGGTCCCAGAAGCGATGTGTACATGCCTACTCAGTGCTAGAATTTTTTCAAAATATTGGCTCAAAACATGCTAAAAATCGATATTTTAAAGTCCAAAGTCGATATGTGCATGCATCTTCTGTACCCGTTTATATCTCAAATTCAGGCCTAAAACACCCGAAAATTCGATATTTTTGGGTCCCAGAAGCGATCTGTACATGCCTACTCAGTGCTAGAATGTTTTCAAATTATAGGCTTAAAACATGCTAAAAATCGATATTTTAAGTGTCCAAAGTCGATATGTGCATGCATCTTCTGTACCCGTTTATATCTCTAATTCAGGTTCCAAACACCCGAAAATTCGATATTTTGGGGTCCCAGAAGCGATCTGTACATGCATATTCCTAGTTAGAATGTTTTCAAGATACAGACCCAAAACATGCTAAAAATCGATATTTTAGGTGCCTAAAAGTCGATATGTGCATGCATCTTCTGTACCCGTTTATATCTCAAATTCAACCTCCAAACATCCGAAAATTCGATATTTTGGGATCCCAGAAGCGATATGTACATGCCTACTCTGTGTTAGAGTAATTCCAAAATACAGGCCCAAACCATACTGAAAATCGATCTTTTAGGTGCCCAAAAGTCAATATGTTAAATGCATATTCTGTACCCGTTTATATCTCAAATTCAGTCTCCAAACACCCAAAAATTTGATATTTTGGGGTCCCAGAAGCGATCTGTACATGCCTACTCTGTGTTAGAGTAATTCCAAAATACAGGCCTAAAACATACTGAAAATCGATCTTTTAGGTGCCCAAAAGTCGATATGTAAATGCATCTTCTGTACCCGTTTATATCTCAAATTCACGCCTCAAACACCCGAAAATTCGATATTTTGGGGTCCCATAAGCGATCTGTACATGCATACTCAGATACAGGCCAAAACATGCTGAAAATCGATATTTTAGGTGCCCAAAGTCAATATGTGTATGCATGTTCTGTACCCGTTTATATCTCAATTTCAGGCTCAAAACACCCGAAAATTCGTTATTTTTCTGTCCTAGAAGCGATCTGTACATGCCTACTCCTAGTTAGAATTTTTTCAAGATACAGACCCAAAACATGCTCAAAATCGATATCTTAGGTGCCCAAAAGTCGATATGTGCATGCATCTTCAGTACCCGTTTATATCTCAAATTCAGGCCCAATACACCCGAAAATTCGATAATTTTGGGTCCCACAAGCGATCTGTACATGCCTACTCAGTGCTAGAATATTTTCAAAATATAGGCCCAAAACATGCTAAAAATCGATATTTTATGTGTCCAAAGTCGATATCACAAATTCAGGCCTAAAACACCTGAAAATTCGATATTTTGGGGTCCCAGAAGCGATCTGTACATGCCTACTCTGTGTTAGAGTATTTTCAAAATACAGGCCCAAAACATACTGAAAATCGATCTTTTAGGTGCCCAAAAGTCGATATGTAAATGCATCTTCTGTACCCGTTTATATCTCAAATTCAGGCTCCAAACACCCGAAAACTCGATATTTTGGGGTCCCAGAATCGATCTGTACATGCCTCCTCAGATACAGGCCAAAACATGCTGAAAATCGATATTTTAAAGTACAAAGTCGATATGTGCATGCATCTTCTGTACCCGTTTATATCTCAAATTCAGGCTCAAAACACCCGAAAATTCGTTATTTTTGGGTCCTAAAAGCGATCTGTACATGCTTATTCCTAGTTAGAATGTTTTCAAGATACAGACCCAAAATATGTTCAAAATCGATATTTTAGGTGCCCAAAAGTCAATATGTAAATGCATCTTCAGTACCCGTTTAATCTTAAATTCAGGTTCAAAACATCCGATAATTCGATATTTTGGGGTCCCAGAAGCGATTTGTACATGCCTACCCAGTGCTAGAATATTTTCATAATATAGGCCCAAAACATGCTAAAAATCGATATTTTAGGTGCCCAAAGTCGATATCTGAAATTCAGGCCCAAAACACCCTAAAATTCGATATTTTGGGGTCCCAGAAGCGATCCGTACATGCCTACTCCGTGTTAGAGTATTTTCAAACTACAGGACACAACATATTGAAAATCGATCTTTTAGGTGCCCAAAAGTTGATATGTGCGTATCTTCTGTACCCGTTTATATCTCTAATTCAGGCTCCAAACACCCGAAAATTCGATATTTTGGGGTCCCAGAAGCGATCTGTACATGCCTACTCAGTGCTAGAATATTTTCAAAATATACTCCCAAAATATGCTAAAATCGATATTTTAGGTGCCCAAAGTCGATATATCAAATTCAGGCCCAAAACACCCGAAAATTCTATATTTTGGGGTCCCAAAAGCGATCTGTACATGCCTACTCCGTGTTAGAGTATTTTCAAAATACAGGCCCAAAACATACTAAAAATCAATCTTTTAGGTGCCCAAAAGTCGATATGTGCATGCATCTTCTGTACCCGTTTATATCCCAAATTCAACTTCAAAATACGCGAAAATTCGATATTTTTGTTTCCCAGAAGCGATCTGTACATGCCTACTCAGTGCTAGAATTTTTTCAAAATATTGGCTCAAAACATGCTAAAAATCGATATTTTAAAGTCCAAAGTCGATATGTGCATGCATCTTCTGTACCCGTTTATATCTCTAATTCAGGCCTAAAACACCCGAAAATTCGATATTTTTGGGTCCCAGAAGCGATCTGTACATGCCTACTCAGTGCTAGAATGTTTTCAAATTATAGGCTTAAAACATGCTAAAAATCGATATTTTAAGTGTCCAAAGTCGATATGTGCATGCATCTTCTGTACCCGTTTATATCTCTAATTCAGGTTCCAAACACCCGAAAATTCGATATTTTGGGGTCCCAGAAGCGATCTGTACATGCATATTCCTAGTTAGAATGTTTTCAAGATACAGACCCAAAACATGTTCAAAATCGATATTTTAGGTGCCCAAAAGTCAATATGTGAATGCATCTTCAGTACCCGTTTATATCTCAAATTCAGGCTCAAAACATCCGAAAATTCGATATTTTGGGGTCCCAGAAGCGATGTGTACATGCCTACTCAGTGCTAGAATATTTTCAAAATATAGGCCCAAAACATGCTAAAAATCGATATTTTAGGTGCCTAAAAGTCGATATGTGCATGCATCTTCTGTACCCGTTTATATCTCAAATTCAACCTCCAAACATCCGAAAATTCGATATTTTGGGATCCCAGAAGCGATCTGTACATGCCTACTCTGTGTTAGAGTAATTCCAAAATACAGGCCCAAACCATACTGAAAATCGATCTTTTAGGTGCCCAAAAGTCAATATGTTAAATGCATATTCTGTACCCGTTTATATCTCAAATTCAGGCTCCAAACACCCAAAAATTTGATATTTTGGGGTCCCAGAAGCGATCTGTACATGCCTACTCTGTGTTAGAGTAATTCCAAAATACAGGCCCAAAACATACTGAAAATCGATCTTTTAGGTGCCCAAAAGTAGATATGTAAATGCATCTTCTGTACCCGTTTATATCTCAAATTCACGCCTCAAACACCCGAAAATTCGATATTTTGGGGTCCCATAAGCGATCTGTACATGCATACTCAGATACAGGCCAAAACATGCTGAAATTCGATATTTTAGGTGCCCAAAGTCAATATGTGTATGCATGTTCTGTACCCGTTTATATCTCAAATTCAGGCTCAAAACACCCGAAAATTCGTTATTTTTCTGTCCTAGAAGCGATCTGTACATGCCTACTCCTAGTTAGAATTTTTTCAAGATACAGACCCAAAACATGCTCAAAATCGATATCTTAGGTGCCCAAAAGTCGATATGTGCATGCATCTTCAGTACCCGTTTATATCTCAAATTCAGGCCCAATACACCCGAAAATTCGATGATTTTGGGTCCCACAAGCGATCTGTACATGCCTACTCAGTACTAGAATATTTTCAAAATATAGGCCCAAAACATGCTAAAAATCGATATTTTATGTGCCCAAAGTCGATATCTCAAATTCAGGCCTAAAACACCTGAAAATTCGATATTTTGGGGTCCCAGAAGCAATCTGTACATGCCTACTCCGTGTTAGAGTATTTTCAAGATACAGACCTAAAACATACTGAAAATCGATCTTTTAGGTGCCCAAAAGTCGATATGTGCATGCATCTTCTGTACCCGTTTATATATCAAATTCAGGCTCAAAACATCTGAAAATTAAATATTTTGGGATCCCAGAAGCGATCTGTACATGCCTACTCAGATACAGGCCAAAACATGCTCAAAATCGATATTTTAGGTGCCCAAAGTCAATATGTGTATGCATCTTCTAAACCCGTTTATATCTCAAATTCAACCTCAAAACACCTGTGAATTCGATCTTTTGGGGTCCCAGAAGCGATCTGTACATGCCTACTTAGTGCTAGAATTTTTTCAAAATATAGGCTTAAAACATGCTAAAAATCGATATTTTAAGTGTCCAAAGTCAATATGAGCATCCATCTTCTGTACCCGTTTATATCTCAAATTCAGTCTCAAAAAACTCGAAAATTCGTTATTTTTGGGTCCGAGAAGAGATCTGTACATGCCTACTCCTAGTTAGAATGTTTTCAAGATACAGACCCAAAACATGCTCAAAATCGATATTTTAGGTGCCCAAAAGTCGAAATGTGCATGCATCTTCAGTACCCTTTTATATCTCAAATTCAGGCTCAAAAAACCCGAAAATTCGTTAGTTTTCTGTCCTAGAAGCGATTTGTACATGCCTACTCCTAGTTAGAATGTTTTCAAGATACAGACCCAAAACATGCTCAAAATCGATATCTTAGGTGCCCAAAAGTCGATATCTCAAATTCAGTCCTAAAACACCCGAAAATTCGATATTTTAGGGTCCCAGAAGCTATCTGTACATGCCTACTCCGTGTTAGAGTATTTTCAAGATACAGACCCAAAACATACTGAAAATCGATCTTTTAGGTGCCCAAAAGTCGATATGTGCATGCATCTTCTGTACCCGTTTATATCTCAAATTCAGGCTCAAAACACCCGAAAATTCGTTATTTTTCTGTCCTAGAAGCGATCTGTACATGCCTACTCCTAGTTAGAATGTTTTCAAGATACAGACCCAAAACATGCTCAAAATCGATATCTTAGGTGCCCAATAGTCGATATGTGCATGCATCTTCTGTACCCGTTTATATCTCAAATTCAGGCTCAAAACATCCAAAAATTCGAAATTTTGGGGTCCCAGAAGCGATCTATACATGCCTACTCAGTGCTATAGTAATTTCAAATCATAGGCCCAAAACATGCTAAAAATCAATATTTTATGTGCCCAAAGTCGATATCTCAAATTCAGGCCTAAAACACCCGAAAATTCGATATTTTTGGGTCCCAGAAGCAATCTGTACATGCCTACTCCGTGTTAGAGTATTTTTAAGAAACAGACCCAAAACATACTGAAAATCGATCTTTTAGGTGCCCAAAAGTCGATATGTGCATGCATCATCTGTACCCGTTTATATCTCAAATTCAGGCTCCAAACATCCGAAGATTCGATATTTTGGGGTCAAAGAAACGATCTGTACATGCCTACTCAGTGCTAGAATATTTTTCAAAAAATAGGCCCAAAACATGCTAAAAATCGATATTTTAGGTGCTCAAACTCGATATCTCAAATTCAGGCCCAAAATACCCGAAAATTCGTTATTTTTGGGTCCTAAAAGCGATCTGTACATGCCTACTCCGTGTTAGAGTATTTTCAAAATACAGGCCCATAACATACTGAAAATCGATCTTTTAGGTGCCTAAAAGTCGATATGTGCATGTATCTTATGTACCCGTTTATATCTCAAATTCAGGCTCCAAACACCCGAAAATTCGATATTTTGGGGCCCCAGAAGCGATCTGTACATGCCTACTCAGATACAGGCCAAAACATGCTGAAAATAGATATTTTAGGTGCCCAAAGTCAATATGTGTATGCATCTTCTGCGCCCGTTTATATCCCAAATTCAACCTCAAAACACCAAATAATTCGATATTTAAGGGCCCCAGAAGCGATCTGTACATGCCTACTCAGTGCTAGAATGTTTTCAAAATATAGGCTCAAAACATGCTAAAAATCGATATTTTAAAGTCCAAAGTCGATATGTGCATGCATCTTCTGTACCCTTTTATATCTCAAATTCAGGCTCAAAACACCCGAAAATTCGTTATTTTTGGGTCCCACAAGCGATCTGTACATGCCTACTAAGTGCTAGAATATTTTCAAAAATATAGGCCCAAAACATACTGAAAATTGATCTTTTAGGTGCCCAAAAGTCGATATGTGCATGCATCTTCTGTACCCGTTTATATCTCAAATTCAGGCTGCAAACATCCGAAAATTCGATATTTTGGGATCCCAGAAGCGATTTGTTCATGCCTACTCAGTGCTAGAATGTTTTCAAAATATAGGCACAAAACATGCTAAAAATCGATATTTTAAGTGTCCAAAGTCGATATGTGCCTGCATCTTTTTTACCCGTTTATATCTCAAATTCAGGATCAAAACACCCGAAAATTCGTTATCTTTTGGTCCTAGGAGCGATCTGTACATGCCTATTCCTAGTTAGAATGTTTTCAAGATACAGACCCAAAACATGTTCAAAATCGATATTTTAGGTGCCCAAAAGTCAATATGTGAATGCATCTTCAGTACCCGTTTGTATCTCAAATTCAGGCTCAAAACATCCGAAAATTCAATATTTTGGGGTCCCAGAAGCGATCTGTACATGCCTACTCTGTGTTAGAGTATTTCCCAAAATACAGGCCCAAAACATACTGAAAATCGATCTTTTAGGTGCCCAAAAGTCAATATGTTAAATGCATATTCTGTACCCGTTTATATCTCAAATTCAGGCTCCAAACACCCGAAAATTTGATATTTTGGGGTCCCAGAAGCGATCTGTACATGCCTACTCTGTGTTAGAGTAATTCCAAAATACAGGCCCAAAACATACTGAAAATCGATCTTTTAGGTGTCCAAAAGTCGATATGTAAATGCATCTTCTGTACCCGTTTATATCTCAAATTCACGCCTCAAACACACGAAAATTCGATATTTTGGGGTCCCATAAGCGATCTGTACGTGCCTACTCAGATACAGGCCAAAACATGCTGAAAATCGATATTTTAGGTGCCCAAAGTCAATATGTGTATTCATGTTCTGTACCCGTTTATATCTCAAATTCAGGCTCAAAACACCCGAAAATTCGTTATTTTTCTGTCCTAGAAGCGATCTGTACATGCCTACTCCTAGTTAGAATTTTTTCAAGATACAGACCCAAAACATGCTCAAAATCGATATCTTAGGTGCCCAAAAGTCGATATATGCATGCATCTTCAGTACCCATTTATATCTCAAATTCAGGCCCAATACACCCGAAAATTCGATAATTTTGGGTCCCACAAGCGATCTATACATGCCTACTCAGTGCTAGAATATTTTCAAAATATAGGCCCAAAACATGCTAAAAATCGATATTTTATGTGCCCAAAGTCGATATCTCAAATTCAGGCCTAAAACACCTGAAAATTCGATATTTTGGGGTCCCAGAAGCAATCTGTACATGCCTACTCCGTGTTAGAGTATTTTCAAGATACAGACCCAAAACATACTGAAAATCGATCTTTTAGGTGCCCAAAAGTCGATATGTGCATGCATCTTCTGTACCCGTTTATATATCAAATTCAGGCTCCAAACATCTGAAAATTCAATATTTTGGGATCCCAGAAGCGATCTGTACATGCCTACTCAGATACAGGCCAAAACATGCTCAAAATCGATATTTTAGGTGCCCAAATTCAATGTGTATGCATCTTCTAAACACGTTTATATCTCAAATTCAACCTCAAAACACCCGAGAATTCGATCTTTTGGGGTCCCAGAAGCGATCTGTACATGCCTACTTAGTGCTAGAATTTTTTCAAAATATAGGCTTAAAACATGCTAAAAATCGATATTTTAAGTGTCCAAAGTCGATATGAGCATCCATCTTCTGTACCCGTTTATATCTCAAATTCAGTCTCAAAACACCCGAAAATTCGTTATTTTTGGGTCCGAGAAGCGATCTGTACATGCCTACTCCTAGTTAGAATGTTTTCAAGATACAGACCCAAAACATACTCAAAATCGATATTTTAGGTGCCCAAAAGTCGATATGTGAATGCATCTTCACTACCCTTTTATATCTCAAATTCAACCTCAAAACACCCGAAAATTCGATATTTTGGGGTCCCAGAAGCGATCTGTACATGCCTACTCTGTGTTAGAGTAATTCAAAAATAAAGGCCCAAAACATACTGAAAATCGATCTTTTAGGTGCCCAAAAATCAATATGTTAAATGCATATTCTGTACCCGTTTATATCTCAAATTCAGGCTCCAAACATCTGAAAATTCAATATTTTGGGATCCCAGAAGCGATCTGTACATGCCTACTCAGATACAGGCCAAAACATGCTCAAAATCGATATTTTAGGTGCCCAAAGTCAATATGTGTATGCATCTTCTGTACCCGTTTATATCTCAAATTCAGGCTCAAAAAACCCGAAAATTCGTTAGTTTTCTGTCCTAGAAGCGATTTGTACATGCCTACTCCTAGTTAGAATGTTTTCAAGATACAGACCCAAAACATGCTCAAAATCGATATCTTAGGTGCCCAAAAGTCGATATCTCAAATTCAGTCCTAAAACACCCGAAAATTCGATATTTTAGGGTCCCAGAAGCTATCTGTACATGCCTACTCCGTGTTAGAGTATTTTCAAGATACAGACCCAAAACATACTGAAAATCGATCTTTTAGGTGCCCAAAAGTCGATATGTGCATGCATCTTCTGTACCCGTTTATATCTCAAATTCAGGCTCAAAACATCCAAAAATTCGAAATTTTGGGGTCCCAGAAGCGATCTATACATGCCTACTCAGTGCTATAGTAATTTCAAATCATAGGCCCAAAACATGCTAAAAATCGATATTTTATGTGCCCAAAGTCGATATCTCAAATTCAGGCCTAAAACACCCGAAAATTCGATATTTTTGGGTCCCAGAAGCAATCTGTACATGCCTACTCAGTGTTAGAGTATTTTCAAGAAACAGACCCAAAACATACTGAAAATCGATCTTTTAGGTGCCCAAAAGTCGATATGTGCATGCATCATCTGTACCCGTTTATATCTCAAATTCAGGCTCCAAACATCCGAAGATTCGATATTTTGGGGTCCCAGAAACGATCTGTACATGCCTACTCAGTGCTAGAATATTTTTCAAAATATAGGCCCAAAACATGCTAAAAATCGATATTTTAGGTGCTCAAACTCGATATCTCAAATTCAGGCCCAAAATACCCGAAAATTCGTTATAATGGGGTCCCAGAAGCGATCTGTACATGCCTACTCCGTGTTAGAGTATTTTCAAAATACAGGCCCATAACATACTGAAAATCGATCTTTTAGGTGCCCAAAAGTCGATATGTGCATGTATCTTCTGTACACGTTTATATCTCAAATTCAGGCTCCAAACACCCGAAAATTCGATATTTTGGGGCCCCAGATGCGATCAGTACATGCTTACTCAGATACAGGCCAAAACATGCTGAAAATAGATATTTTAGGTGCCCAAAGTCGATATGTGTATGCATCTTCTGCGCCCGTTTATATCCCAAATTCAACTTCAAAACACCAAAAAATTCGATATTTAAGGGCCCCAGAAGCGATCTGTACATGCCTACTCAGTGCTAGAATGTTTTCAAAATATAGGCTCAAAACATGCTAAAAATCGATATTTTAAAGTCCAAAGTCGATATGTGCATGCATCTTCTGTACCCTTTTATATCTCAAATTCAGGCTCAAAACACCCGAAAATTCGTTATTTTTGGGTCCCACAAGCGATCTGTACATGCCTACTAAGTGCTAGAATATTTTCAAAATATAGGCCCAAAACATACTGAAAATTGATCTTTTAGGTGCCCAAAAGTCGATATTTGCATGCATCTTCTGTACCCGTTTATATCTCAAATTCAGGCTGAAAAACTCCGAAAATTCGATATTTTGGGATCCCAGAAGCGATTTGTTCATGCCTACTCAGTGCTAGAATGTTTTCAAAATATAGGCACAAAACATGCTAAAAATCGATATTTTAAGTGTCCAAAGTCGATATGTGCCTGTATCTTTTTTACCCGTTTATATCTCAAATTCAGGATCAAAACACCCGAAAATTCGTTATCTTTTGGTCCTAGGAGCGATCTGTACATGCCTATTCCTAGTTAGAATGTTTTCAAGATACAGACCCAAAACATGTTCAAAATCGATATTTTAGGTGCCCAAAAGTCAATATGTGAATGCATCTTCAGTACCCGTTTATATCTCAAATTCAGGCTCAAAACATCCGAAAATTCGATATTTTGGGGTCCCAGAAGCGATCTGTACATGCCTACTCTGTGTTAGAGTATTTCTCAAAATACAGGCCCAAAACATACTGAAAATCGATCTTTTAGGTGCCCAAAAGTCAATATGTTAAATGCATATTCTGTACCCGTTTATATCTCAAATTCAGGCTCCAAACACCCGAAAATTTGATATTTTGGGGTCCCAGAAGCGATCTGTACATGCCTACTCTGTGTTAGAGTAATTCCAAAATACAGGCCCAAAACATACTGAAAATCGATCTTTTAGGTGCCCAAAAGTCGATATGTAAATGAATCTTCTGTACTCGTTTAAAACTCAAATTCGGGCCTCAAACACCCGAAAATTCGATATTTTGGGGTCCCATAAGCGATCTGTACATGCCTACTCAGATACAGGCCAAAACATGCTGAAAATCGATATTTTAGGTGCCCAAAGTCAATATGTGTATTCATGTTCTGTACCCGTTTATATCTCAAATTCAGGCTCAAAACACCCGAAAATTCGTTATTTTTCTGTCCTAGAAGCGATCTGTACATGCCTACGCCTAGTTAGAATGTTTTCAAGATACAGGCCAAAACATGCTCAAAATCGATATTTTAGGTGCCCAAATTCAATATGTGTATGCATCTTCTAAACCCGTTTATATCTCAAATTCAGGCTCAAAACACCCAAAAATTCGTTATATTTGGGTCCTAGAAGCGATCTGTACATGCCTACTCCTAGTTAGAATGTTTTCAAGATACAGACCCAAAACATGCTCAAAATCGATATTTTAGGTGCCCAAAAGTCGATATGTAAATGCATCTTCTGTACCCGTTTATATCTCAAATTCAGGCTCCAAACACCCGAAAATTCGATATTTTGGGGTCCCAGAAGCGATCTGTACATGCCTCCTCAGATACAGGCCAAAACATGCTGAAAATCGATATTTTAAAGTACAAAGTCGATATGTGCATGCATCTTCTGTACCCGTTTATATCTCAAATTCAGGCTCCAAACACCCGAAAATTCGTTATTTTTGGGTCCTAAAAGCAATCTGTACATGCTTATTCCTAGTTAGAATGTTTTCAAGATACAGACCCAAAATATGTTCAAAATCGATATTTTAGGTGCCCAAAAGCCAATATGTAAATGCATCTTCAGTACCCGTTAAATCTTAAATTCAGGCTCAAAACATCCGATAATTCGATATTTTGGGGTCCCAGAAGCGATTTGTACATGCCTACCCAGTGCTAGAATATTTTCATAATATAGGCCCAAAACATGCTAAAAATCGATATTTTAGGTGCCCAAAGTCGATATCTCAAATTCAGGCCCAAAACACCCTAAAATTCGATATTTTGGGGTCCCAGAAGCGATCCGTACATGCCTACTCCGTGTTAGAGTATTTTCAAACTACAGGACACAACATATTGAAAATCGATCTTTTAGGTGCCCAAAAGTCGATATGTGCGTATCTTCTGTACCCGTTTATATCTCTAATTCAGGCTCCAAACACCCGAAAATTCGATATTTTGGGGTCCCAGAAGCGATCTGTACATGCCTACTCAGTGCTAGAATATTTTCAAAATATACTCTCAAAATATGCTAAAATCGATATTTTAGGTGCACAAAGTCGATATATCAAATTCATGCCCAAAACACCCGAAAATTCTATATTTTGGGGTACCAAAAGCGATCTGTACATGCCTACTCCGTGTTAGAGTATTTTCAAAATACAGGCCCAAAACATACTAAAAATCAATCTTTTAGGTGCCCAAAAGTCGATATGTGCATGCATCTTCTGTACCCGTTTATATCCCAAATTCAACTTCAAAATACCCGAAAATTCGATATTTTTGTTTCCCAGAAGCGATCTGTACATGCCTACTCAGTGCTAGAATTTTTTCAAAATATTGGCTCAAAACATGCTAAAAATCGATATTTTAAAGTCCAAAGTCGATATGTGCATGCATCTTCTGTACCCGTTTATATCTCAAATTCAGGCCTAAAACACCCGAAAATTCGATATTTTTGGGTCCCAGAAGCGATCTGTACATGCCTACTCAGTGCTAGAATGTTTTCAAATTATAGGCTTAAAACATGCTAAAAATCGATATTTTAAGTGTCCAAAGTCGATATGTGCATGCATCTTCTGTACCCGTTTATATCTCTAATTCAGGCTCCAAACACCCGAAAATTCGATATTTTGGGGTCCCAGAAGCGATCTGTACATGCATATTCCTAGTTAGAATGTTTTCAAGATACAGACCCAAAACATGCTCAAAATCGATATTTTAGGTGCCCAAAAGTCGATATGTGCATGCATCTACAGTACCCGTTTATATCTCAAATTCAGGCTCAAAACACCCGAAAATTCGTTTTTTTTAGGTCCGAGAAGCGATCTGGACATGCCTACTCAGTGCTAGAATGTTTTCAAAATATAGGCACAAAACATGCTAAAAATCGATATTTTAAGTGTCCAAAGTCGATATGTGCCTGCATCTTTTTTACCCGTTTATATCTCAAATTCAGGCTCAAAACACCCGAAAATTCGTTATCTTTTGGTCGTAGGAGCGATCTGTACATGCCTATTCCTAGTTAGAATGTTTTCAAGATACAGACCCAAAACATGTTCAAAATCGATATTTTAGGTGCCCAAAAGTCAATATGTGAATGCATCTTCAGTACCCGTTTATATCTCAAATTCAGGCTCAAAACATCCGAAAATTCGATATTTTGGGGTCCCAGAAGCGATCTGTACATGCCTACTCAGTGCTAGAATATTTTCAAAATATAGGGCCAAAACATGCTAAAAATCGATATTTTAGGTGCCTAAAAGTCGATATGTGCATGCATCTTCTGTACCCGTTTATATCTCAAATTCAGCCTCCAAACATACGAAAATTCGATATTTTGGGATCCCAGAAGCGATCTGTACATGCCTACTCAGTGCTAGAATGTTTTCAAAATATAGGCTCAAAACATGCTAAAAATCGATATATTAAAGTCCAAAGTCGATATGTGACTGCATCTTCTGTACCCGTTTATATCTCAAAATCAGGCTCAAAACACCTGAAAATTCGTTCTTTTGGGGTCCTAGAAGCGATCTGTACATGCCTTCTCCTATTTAAAATGTTTTCAAGATACAGACCCAAAACATGCTCAAAATCGATATTTTAGGTGCCCAAAAGTCAATATGTTAAATGCATATTCTGTACCCGTTTATATGTCAAATTCAGGCTCCAAACACCCGAAAATTTGATATTTTGGGGTCCCAGAAGCGATCTGTACATGCCTACTCTGTGTTAGAGTAATTCCAAAATACAGGCCCAAAACATACTGAAAATCGATCTTTTAGGTGCCCAAAAGTCGATATGTAAATGCATCTTCTGTACCCGTTTATATCTCAAATTCAGGCCTCAAACACCCGAAAATTCGATATTTTGGGGTCCCATAAGCGATCTGTACATGCCTACTCAGATACAGGCCAAAACATGCTGAAAATCGATATTTTAGGTGCCCAAAGTCAATATGTGTATGCATGTTCTGTACCCGTTTATATCTCAAATTCAGGCTCAAAACACCCGAAAATTCGATAATTTTGGGTCCCACAAGCGATCTGTACATGCCTACTCAGATATAGGCCAAAACATGCTGAAAATAGATATTTTAGGTGCCCAAAGTCAATATGTGTATGCATCTTCTGCGCCCGTTTATATCCCAAATTCATCCTCAAAACACCAAAAAATTCGATATTTAAGGGCCCCAGAAGCGATCTGTACATGCCTACTCAGTGCTAGAATGTTTTCAAAATATAGGCTCAAAACATGCTAAAAATCGATATTTTAAAGTCCAAAGTCGATATGTGCATGCATCTTCTGTACCCTTTTATATCTCAAATTCAGGCTCAAAACACCCGAAAATTCGTTATTTTTGGGTCCCACAAGCGATCTGTACATGCCTACTAAGTGCTAGAATATTTTCAAAATATAGGCCCAAAACATACTGAAAATTGATCTTTTAGGTGCCCAAAAGTCGATATTTGCATGCATCTTCTGTACCCGTTTATATCTCAAATTCAGGCTGCAAACATCCGAAAATTCGATATTTTGGGATCCCAGAAGCGATTTGTTCATGCCTACTAAGTGCTAGAATGTTTTCAAAATATAGGCACAAAACATGCTTAAAATCGATATTTTAAGTGTCCAAAGTCGATATGTGCCTGCATCTTTTTTACCCGTTTATATCTCAAATTCAGGATCAAAACACCCGAAAATTCGTTATCTTTTGGTCCTAGGTATGATCTGTACATGCCTATTCCTAGTTAGAATGTTTTCAAGATACAGACCCAAAACATGCTCAAAATCGATATTTTAGGTGCCCAAAAGTCAATATGTGAATGCATCTTCAGTACCCGTTTATATCTCAAATTCAGGCTCAAAACATCCGAAAATTCGATATTTTGGGGTCCCAGAAGCGATCTGTACATGCCTACTCTGTGTTAGAGTATTTCCCAAAATACAGGCCCAAAACATACTGAAAATCGATCTTTTAGGTGCCCAAAAGTCAATATGTTAAATGCATATTCTGTACCCGTTTATATCTCAAATTCAGGCTCCAAACACCCGAAAATTTGATATTTTGTTGTCCCAAAAGCGATCTGTACATGCCTACTCTGTGTTAGAGTAATTCCAAAATACAGGCCCAAAACATACTGAAAATCGATCTTTTAGGTGCCCAAAAGTCGATATGTAAATGCATCTTCTGTACTCGTTTATAACTCAAATTCGGGCCTCAAACACCCGAAAATTCGATATTTTGGGGTCCCATAAGCGATCTGTACATGCCTACTCAGATACAGGCCAAAACATGCTGAAAATCGATATTTTAGGTGCCCAAAATCAATATGTGTATGCATGTTCTGTACCCGTTTATATCTCAAATTCAGGCTCAAAACACCCGAAAATTCTTTATTTTTCTGTCCTAGAAGCGATCTGTACATGCCTACTCCTAGTTAGAATTTTTTCAAGATACAGACCCAAAACATGCTCAAAATCGATATCTTAGGTGCCCAAAAGTCGATATGTGCATGCATCTTCAGTACCCATTTATATCTCAAATTCAGGCCCAATACACCCGAAAATTCGATAATTTTGGGTCCCACAAGCGATCTGTACATGCCTACTCAGTGCTAGAATATTTTCAAAATATAGGCCCAAAACATGCTAAAAATCGATATTTTATGTGCCCAAAGTCGATATCTCAAATTCAGGCCTAAAACACCTGAAAATTCGATATTTTGGGGTCCCAGAAGCAATCTGTACATGCCTACTCCGTGTTAGAGTATTTTCAAGATACAGACCCAAAACATACTGAAAATCGATCTTTTCGGTGCCCAAAAGTCGATATGTGCATGCATCTTCTGTACCCGTTTATATATCAAATTCAGGATCCAAACATCTGAAAATTCAATATTTTGGGATCCCAGAAGCGATCTGTACATGCCTACTCAGATACAGGCCAAAACATGCTCAAAATCGATATTTTAGGTGCCCAAATTCAATATGTGTATGCATCTTCTAAACCCGTTTATATCTCAAATTCAACCTCAAAACACCCGAGAATTCGATCTTTTGGGGTCCCAGAAGCGATCTGTACATGCCTACTTAGTGCTAGAATTTTTTCAAAATATAGGCTTAAAACATGCTAAAAATCGATATTTTAAGTGTCCAAAGTCGATATGAGCATCCATCTTCTGTACCCGTTTATATCTCAAATTCAGTCTCAAAACACCCGAAAATTCGTTATTTTTGGGTCCGAGAAGCGATCTGTACATGCCTACTCCTAGTTAGAATGTTTTCAAGATACAGACCCAAAACATGCTCAAAATCGATATTTTAGGTGCCCAAAAGTCGATATGTGCATTCATCTTCACTAGCCTTTTATATCTCAAATTCAGGCTCAAAACACCCGAAAATTCGATATTTTGGGGTCCCAGAAGCGATCTGTACATACCTACTCTGTGTTAGAGTAATTCAAAAATACAGGCCCAAAACATACTGAAAATCGATCTTTTAGGTGCCCAAAAATCAATATGTTAAATGCATATTCTGTACCCGTTTATATCTCAAATTCAGGCTCCAAACATCTGAAAATTCAATATTTTGGGATCCCAGAAGCGATCTGTACATGCCTACTCAGATACAGGCCAAAACATGCTCAAAATCGATATTTTAGGTGCCCAAAGTCAATATGTGTATGCATCTTCTAAACCCGTTTATATCTCAAATTCAACCTCAAAACACCCGAGAATTCGATCTTTTGGGGTCCCAGAAGCGATCTGTACATGCCTACTTAGTGCTAGAATTTTTTCAAAATATAGGCTTAAAACATGCTAAAAATCGATATTTTAAGTGTCCAAAGTCGATATGAGCATCCATCTTCTGTACCCGTTTATATCTCAAATTCAGTCTCAAAACACCGAAAATTCGTTATTTTTGGGTCCGAGAAGCGATCTGTACATGCCTACTCCTAGTTAGAATGTTTTCAAGATACAGACCCAAAACATGCTCAAAATCGATATTTTAGGCGCCCAAAAGTCGATATGTGCATGCATCTTCAGTACCCTTTTATATCTCAAATTCAGGCTCAAAACACCCGAAAATTCGATATTTTGGGGTCCCAGAAGCGATCTGTACATGCCTACTCTGTGTTAGAGTAATTCAAAAATACAGGCCCAAAACATACTGAAAATCGATCTTTTAGGTGCCCAAAAGTCAATATGTTAAATGCATATTCTGTACCCGTTTATATCTCAAATTCAGGCTCCAAACACCCGAAAATTCGATATTTTGGGGTCTCAGAAGCGATCTGTACATGCCTACTCAGTGCTAGAATATTTTCAAAATATAGGCCTAAAACATGCTAAAAATCGATATTTTATGTGCCCAAAGTCGATATCTCAAATTCAGGCCTAAAACACCCGAAAATTCGATATTTTAGAGTCCCAGAAGCTATCTGTACATGCCTACTCCGTGTTTGAGTATTTTCAAGATACAGACCCAAAACATACTGAAAATCGATCTTTTTGGTGCCCAAAAGTCGACACGTGCATGCATCTTCTGTATCCGTTTATATCTCAAATTCAGGCTCAAAACACCCGAAAATTCGTTATTTTTCTGTCCTAGAAGCGATTTGTACATGCCTACTCCTAGTTAGAATGTTTTCAAGATACAGACCCAAAACATGCTCAAAATCGATATCTTAGGTGCCCAAAAGTCGATATCTCAAATTCAGTCCTAAAACACCCGAAAATTCGATATTTTAGGGTCCCAGAAGCTATCTGTACATGCCTACTCCGTGTAAGAGTATTTTCAAGATACAGACCCAAAACATACTGAAAATCGATGTTTTAGGTGCCCAAATGTCGATATGTGCATGCATCTTCTGTACCCGTTTATATCTCAAATTCAGGCTCCAAACACCCGAAAATTCGTTATTTTTCTGTCCTAGAAGCGATCTGTACGTGCCTACTCTTAGTTAGAATGTTTTCAAGATACAGACCCAAAACATGCTCAAAATCGATATCTTAGGTGCCCAATAGTCGATATGTGCATGCATCTTCTGTACCCGTTTATATCTCAAATTCAGGCTCAAAACATCCAAAAATTCGAAATTTTGGGGTCCCAGAAGCGATCTATACATGCCTACTCAGTGCTAGAGTAATTTCAAAATATAGGCCCAAAACATGCTAAAAATCGATATTTTATGTGCCCAAAGTCGATATCTCAAATTCAGGCCTAAAACACCCGAAAATTCGATATTTTTGGGTCCCAGAAGCAATCTGTACATGCCTACTCCGTGTTAGAGTATTTTTAAGAAACAGACCCAAAACATACTGAAAATCGATCTTTTAGGTGCCCAAAAGTCGATATGTGCATGCATCATCTGTACCCGTTTATATCTCAAATTCAGGCTCCAAACATCCGAAAATTCGATATTTTGGGGTCCCAGAAACGATCTGTACCTGCCTACTCAGTGCTAGAATATTTTTCAAAATATAGACCCAAAACATGCTAAAAATCGATATTTTAGGTGCTCAAACTCGATATCTCAAATTCAGGCCCAAAATACCCGAAAATTCGATATAATGGGGTCCCAGAAGCGATCTGTACATGCCTACTCAGATAAAGGCCAAAACATGCTGAAAATAGATAATTTAGGTGCCCAAAGTCAATATGTGTATGCATCTTCTGCGCCCGTTTATATCCCAAATTCAACCTCAAAACACCAAAAAATTCGATATTTAAGGGCCCCAGAAGCGATCTGTACATGCTTACTCAGTGCTAGAATGTTTTCAAAATATAGGCTCAAAACATGCTAAATATCGATATTTTAAAGTCCAAAGTCGATATGTGCATTCATCTTCTGTACCCGTTTATATCTCAAATTCAGGCTCCAAACATCCGAAAATTCGATATTTTGGGATCCCAGAAGCTATCTGTTCATGCCTACTCAGTGCTAGAATGTTTTCAAAATATAGGCACAAAACATGCTAAAAATCGATATTTTAAGTGTCGAAAGTCGATATGTGCCTGCATCTTTTTTACCGGTTTATATCTCAAATTCAGGCTCAAAACACCCGAAAATTCGTTATCTTTTGGTCCAAGGAGCGATCTGTACATGCCTATTCCTAGTTAGAATGTTTTCATGATACAGACCCAAAACTTGTTCAAAATCGATATTTTAGGTGCTCAAAAGTCAATATGTGAATGCATCTTCTGTACCCGTTTATATCTGTAATTCAGGCTCCAAACACCCGAAAATTCGATATTTTGGGGTCCCAGAAGCGATCTGTACATGCATATTCCTAGTTAGAATGTTTTCAAGATACAGACCCAAAACATGCTCAAAATCGATATTTTAGGTGCCCAAAAGTCGATATGTGCATGCATCTACAGTACCCGTTTATATCTCAAATTCAGGCTCAAAACACCCGAAAATTCGTTTTTTTTAGGTCCGAGAAGCGATCTGTACATGCCTACTCAGTGCTAGAATGTTTTCAAAATATAGGCACAAAACATGCTAAAAATCGATATTTTAAGTGTCCAAAGTCGATATGTGCCTGCATCTTTTTTACCCGTTTATATCTCAAATTCAGGCTCAAAACACCCGAAAATTCGTTATCTTTTGGTCGTAGGAGCGATCTGTACATGCCTATTCCTAGTTAGAATGTTTTCAAGATACAGACCCAAAACATGTTCAAAATCGATATTTTAGGTGCCCAAAAGTCAATATGTGAATGCATCTTCAGTACCCGTTTATATCTCAAATTCAGGCTCAAAACATCCGAAAATTCGATATTTTGGGGTCCCAGAAGCGATCTGTACATGCCTACTCAGTGCTAGAATATTTTCAAAATATAGGCCCAAAACATGCTAAAAATCGATATTTTAGGTGCCTAAAAGTCGATATGTGCATGCATCTTCTGTACCCGTTTATATCTCAAATTCAGCCTCCAAACATACGAAAATTCGATATTTTGGGATCCCAGAAGCGATCTGTACATGCCTACTCAGTGCTAGAATGTTTTCAAAATATAGGCTCAAAACATGCTAAAAATCGATATATTAAAGTCCAAAGTCGATATGTGACTGCATCTTCTGTACCCGTTTATATCTCAAAATCAGGCTCAAAACACCTGAAAATTCGTTCTTTTGGGGTCCTAGAAGCGATCTGTACATGCCTTCTCCTATTTAAAATGTTTTCAAGATACAGACCCAAAACATGCTCAAAATAGATATTTTAGGTGCCCAAAAGTCAATATGTTAAATGCATATTCTGTACCCGTTTATATCTCAAATTCAGGCTCCAAACACCCGAAAATTTGATATTTTGGGGTCCCAGAAGCGATCTGTACATGCCTACTCTGTGTTAGAGTAATTCCAAAATACAGGCCCAAAACATACTGAAAATCGATCTTTTAGGTGCCCAAAAGTCGATATGTAAATGCATCTTCTGTACCCGTTTATATCTCAAATTCAGGCCTCAAACACCCGAAAATTCGATATTTTGGGGTCCCATAAGCGATCTGTACATGCCTACTCAGATACAGGCCAAAACATGCTGAAAATCGATATTTTAGGTGCCCAAAGTCAATATGTGTATGCATGTTCTGTACCCGTTTATATCTCAAATTCAGGCTCAAAACACACGAAAATTCGTTATTTTTCTGTCCTAAAAGCGATCTGTACATGCCTACTCCTAGTTAAAAATTTTTCAAGATACAGACCCAAAACATGCTCAAAATCGATATCTTAGGTGCCCAAAAGTCGATATGTGAATGCATCTTCAGTACCCGTTTATATCTCAAATTCAGGCTCCAAACATCCGAAAATTCGATATTTTGGGATCCCAGAAGCGATCTGTTCATGCCTACTCAGTGCTAGAATGTTTTCAAAATATAGGCACAAAACATGCTAAAAATCGATATTTTAAGTGTCGAAAGTCGATATGTGCCTGCATCTTTTTTACCGGTTTATATCTCAAATTCAGGCTCAAAACACCCGAAAATTCGTTATCTTTTGGTCCAAGGAGCGATCTGTACATGCCTATTCCTAGTTAGAATGTTTTCATGATACAGACCCAAAACTTGTTCAAAATCGATATTTTAGGTGCTCAAAAGTCAATATGTGAATGCATCTTCTGTACCCGTTTATATCTCTAATTCAGGCTCCAAACACCCGAAAATTCGATATTTTGGGGTCCCAGAAGCGATCTGTACATGCATATTCCTAGTTAGAATGTTTTCAAGATACAGACCCAAAACATGCTCAAAATCGATATTTTAGGTGCCCAAAAGTCGATATGTGCATGCATCTACAGTACCCGTTTATATCTCAAATTCAGGCTCAAAACACCCGAAAATTCGTTTTTTTTAGGTCCGAGAAGCGATCTGTACATGCCTACTCAGTGCTAGAATGTTTTCAAAATATAGGCACAAAACATGCTAAAAATCGATATTTTAAGTGTCCATAGTCGATATGTGCCTGCATCTTTTTTACCCGTTTATATCTCAAATTCAGGCTCAAAACACCCGAAAATTCGTTATCTTTTGGTCGTAGGAGCGATCTGTACATGCCTATTCCTAGTTAGAATGTTTTCAAGATACAGACCCAAAACATGTTCAAAATCGATATTTTAGGTGCCCAAAAGTCAATATGTGAATGCACTCAGTACCCGTTTATATCTTAAATTCAGGCTCAAAACATCCGAAAATTCGATATTTTGGGGTCCCAGAAGCGATCTGTACATGCCTACTCAGTGCTAGAATATTTTCAAAATATAGGCCCAAAACATGCTAAAAATCGATATTTTAGGTGCCTAAAAGTCGATATGTGCATGCATCTTCTGTACCCGTTTATATCTCAAATTCAGCCTCCAAACATACGAAAATTCGATATTTTGGGATCCCAGAAGCGATCTGTACATGCCTACTCAGTGCTAGAATGTTTTCAAAATATAGGCTCAAAACATGCTAAAAATCGATATATTAAAGTCCAAAGTCGATATGTGACTGCATCTTCTGTACCCGTTTATATCTCAAAATCAGGCTCAAAACACCTGAAAATTCGTTCTTTTGGGGTCCTAGAAGCGATCTGTACATGCCTTCTCCTATTTAAAATGTTTTCAAGATACAGACCCAAAACATGCTTAAAATCGATATTTTAGGTGCCCAAAAGTCAATATGTTAAATGCATATTCTGTACCCGTTTATATCTCAAATTCAGGCTCCAAACACCCGAAAATTTGATATTTTGGGGTCCCAGAAGCGATCTGTACATGCCTACTCTGTGTTAGAGTAATTCCAAAATACAGGCCCAAAACATACTGAAAATCGATCTTTTAGGTGCCCAAAAGTCGATATGTAAATGCATCTTCTGTACCCGTTTATATCTCAAATTCAGGCCTCAAACACCCGAAAATTCGATATTTTGGGGTCCCATAAGCGATCTGTACATGCCTACTCAGATACAGGCCAAAACATGCTGAAAATCGATATTTTAGGTGCCCAAAGTCAATATGTGTATGCATGTTCTGTACCCGTTTATATCTCAAATTCAGGCTCAAAACACCCGAAAATTCGTTATTTTTCTGTCCTAAAAGCGATCTGTACATGCCTACTCCTAGTTAGAATTTTTTCAAGATACAGACCCAAAACATGCTCAAAATCGATATCTTAGGTGCCCAAAAGTCGATATGTGCATGCATCTTCAGTACCCGTTTATATCTCAAATTCAGGCCCAATACACCCGAAAATTCGATAATTTTGGGTCCCACAAGCGATCTGTACATGCCTACTCAGATATAGGCCAAAACATGCTGAAAATAGATATTTTAGGTGCCCAAAGTCAATATGTGTATGCATCTTCTGCGCCCGTTTATATCCCAAATTCAACCTCAAAACACCAAAAAATTCGATATTTAAGGGCCCCAGAAGCGATCTGTACATGCCTACTCAGTGCTAGAATGGTTTCAAAATATAGGCTCAAAACATGCTAAAAATCGATATTTTAAAGTCCAAAGTCGATATGTGCATGCATCTTCTGTACCCTTTTATATCTCAAATTCAGGCTCAAAACACCCGAAAATTCGTTATTTTTGGGTCCCATAAGCGATCTGTACATGCCTACTAAGTGCTAGAATATTTTCAAAATATAGGCCCAAAACATACTGAAAATTGATCTTTTAGGTGCCCAAAAGTCGATATTTGCATGCATCTTCTGTACCCGTTTATATCTCAAATTCAGGCTGCAAACATCCGAAAATTCGATATTTTGGGATCCCAGAAGCGATTTGTTCATGCCTACTCAGTGCTAGAATGTTTTCAAAATATAGGCACAAAACATGCTTAAAATCGATATTTTAAGTGTCCAAAGTCGATATGTGCCTGCATCTTTTTTACCCGTTTATATCTCAAATTCAGGATCAAAACACCCGAAAATTCGTTATCTTTTGGTCCTAGGTGCGATCTGTACATGCCTATTCCTAGTTAGAATGTTTTCAAGATACAGACCCAAAACATGCTCAAAATCGATATTTTAGGTGCCCAAAAGTCAATATGTGAATGCATCTTCAGTACCCGTTTATATCTCAAATTCAGGCTCAAAACATCCGAAAATTCGATATTTTGGGGTCCCAGAAGCGATCTGTACATGCCTACTCTGTGTTAGAGTATATCCCAAAATACAGGCCCAAAACATACTGAAAATCGATCTTTTAGGTGCCCAAAAGTCAATATGTTAAATGCATATTCTGTACCCGTTTATATCTCAAATTCAGGCTCCAAACACCCGAAAATTTGATATTTTGGGGTCCCAGAAGCGATCTGTACATGCCTACTCTGTGTTAGAGTAATTCCAAAATACAGGCCCAAAACATACTGAAAATCGATCTTTTAGGTGCCCAAAAGTCGATATGTAAATGCATCTTCTGTACTCGTTTATAACTCAAATTCGGGCCTCAAACACCCGAAAATTCGATATTTTGGGGTCCCATAAGCGATCTGTACATGCCTACTCAGATACAGGCCAAAACATGCTGAAAATCGATATTTTAGGTGCCCAAAGTCAATATGTGTATGCATGTTCTGTACCCGTTTATATCTCAAATTCAGGCTCAAAACACCCGAAAATTCGGTATTTTTCTGTCCTAGAAGCGATCTGTACATGCCTACTCCTAGTTAGAATTTTTTCAAGATACAGACCCAAAACATGCTCAAAATCGATATCTTAGGTGCCCAAAAGTCGATATGTGCATGCATCTTCAGTACCCATTTATATCTCAAATTCAGGCCCCAATACACCCGAAAATTCGATAATTTTGGGTCCCACAAGCGATCTGTACATGCCTACTCAGTGCTAGAATATTTTCAAAATATAGGCCCAAAACATGCTAAAAATCGATATTTTATGTGCCCAAAGTCGATATCTCAAATTCAGGCCTAAAACACCTGAAAATTCGATATTTTGGGGTCCCAGAAGCAATCTGTACATGCCTACTCCGTGTTAGAGTATTTTCAAGATACAGACCCAAAACATACTGAAAATCGATCTTTTCGGTGCCCAAAAGTCGATATGTGCATGCATCTTCTGTACCCGTTTATATATCAAATTCAGGATCCAAACATCTGAAAATTCAATATTTTGGGATCCCAGAAGCGATCAGTACATGCCTACTCAGATACAGGCCAAAACATGCTCAAAATCGATATTTTAGGTGCCCAAATTCAATATGTGTATGCATCTTCTAAACCCGTTTATATCTCAAATTCAACCTCAAAACACCCGAGAATTCGATCTTTTGGGGTCCCAGAAGCGATCTGTACATGCCTACTTAGTGCTAGAATTTTTTCAAAATATAGGCACAAAACATGCTAAAAATCGATATTTTAAGTGTCCAAAGTCGATATGAGCATCCATCTTCTGTACCCGTTTATATCTCAAATTCAGTCTCAAAACACCCGAAAATTCGTTATTTTTGGGTCCGAGAAGCGATCTGTACATGCCTACTCCTAGTTAGAATGTTTTCAAGATACAGACCCAAAACATGCTCAAAATCGATATTTTAGGTGCCCAAAAGTCGATATGTGCATGCATCTTCACTACCCTTTTATATTTCAAATTCAACCTCAAAACACCCGAAAATTCGATATTTTGGGGTCCCAGAAGCGATCTGTACATGCCTACTCTGTGTTAGAGTAATTCAAAAATACAGGCCCAAAACATACTGAAAATCGATCTTTTAGGTGCCCAAAAATCAATATGTTAAATGCATATTCTGTACCCGTTTATATCTCAAATTCAGGCTCCAAACATCTGAAAATTCAATATTTTGGGATCCCAGAAGCGATCTGTACATGCCTACTCAGATACAGGCCAAAACATGCTCAAAATCGATATTTTAGGTGCCCAAAGTCAATATGTGTATGCATCTTCTAAACCCGTTTATATCTCAAATTCAACCTCAAAACACCCGAGAATTCGATCTTTTGGGGTCCCAGAAGCGATCTGTACATGCCTACTTAGTGCTAGAATTTTTTCAAAATATAGGCTTAAAACATGCTAAAAATCGATATTTTAAGTGTCCAAAGTCGATATGAGCATCCATCTTCTGTACCCGTTTATATCTCAAATTCAGTCTCAGAACACCCGAAAATTCGTTATTTTTGGGTCCGAGAAGCGATCTGTACATGCCTACTCCTAGTTAGAATGTTTTCAAGATACAGACCCAAAACATGCTCAAAATCGATATTTTAGGCGCCCAAAAGTCGATATGTGCATGCATCTTCAGTACCCTTTTATATCTCAAATTCAACCTCAAAACACCCGAAAATTCGATATTTTGGGGTCCCAGAAGCGATCTGTACATGCCTACTCTGTGTTAGAGTAATTCAAAAATACAGGCCCAAAACATACTGAAAATCGATCTTTTAGGTGCCCAAAAGTCAATATGTTAAATGCATATTCTGTACCCGTTTATATCTCAAATTCAGGCTCCAAACACCCGAAAATTCGATATTTTGGGGTCTCAGAAGCGATCTGTACATGCCTACTCAGTGCTAGAATATTTTCAAAATATAGGCCTAAAACATGCTAAAAATCGATATTTTATGTGCCCAAAGTCGATATCTCAAATTCAAGCCTAAAACACCCGAAAATTCGATATTTTAGAGTCCCAGAAGCTATCTGTACATGCCTACTCCGTGTTTGAGTATTTTCAAGATACAGACCCAAAAACATACTGAAAATCGATCTTTTTGGTGCCCAAAAGTCGACACGTGCATGCATCTTCTGTATCCGTTTATATCTCAAATTCAGGCTCAAAACACCCGAAAATTCGTTATTTTTCTGTCCTAGAAGCGATTTGTACATGCCTACTCCTAGTTAGAATGTTTTCAAGATACAGACCCAAAACATGCTCAAAATCGATATCTTAGGTGCCCAAAAGTCGATATCTCAAATTCAGTCCTAAAACACCCGAAAATTCGATATTTTAGGGTCCCAGAAGCTATCTGTACATGCCTACTCCGTGTTAGAGTATTTTCAAGATACAGACCCAAAACATACTGAAAATCGATCTTTTAGGTGCCCAAAAGTCGATATGTGCATGCATCTTCTGTACCCGTTTATATCTCAAATTCAGGCTCAAAACACCCGAAAATTCGTTATTTTTCTGTCCTAGAAGCGATCTGTACGTGCCTACTCTTAGTTAGAATGTTTTCAAGATACAGACCCAAAACATGCTCAAAATCGATATCTTAGGTGCCCAATAGTCGATATGTGCATGCATCTTCTGTACCCGTTTATATCTCAAATTCAGGCTCAAAACATCCAAAAATTCGAAATTTTGGGGTCCCAGAAGCGATCTATACATGCCTACTCAGTGCTAGAGTAATTTCAAAATATAGGCCCAAAACATGCTAAAAATCGATATTTTATGTGCCCAAAGTCGATATCTCAAATTCAGGCCTAAAACACCCGAAAATTCGATATTTTTGGGTCCCAGAAGCAATCTGTACATGCCTACTCCGTGTTAGAGTATTTTTAAGAAACAGACCCAAAACATACTGAAAATCGATCTTTTAGGTGCCCAAAAGTCGATATGTGCATGCATCATCTGTACCCGTTTATATCTCAAATTCAGGCTCCAAACATCCGAAAATTCGATATTTTGGGGTCCCAGAAACGATCTGTACCTGCCTACTCAGTGCTAGAATATTTTTCAAAATATAGACCCAAAACATGCTAAAAATCGATATTTTAGGTGCTCAAACTCGATATCTCAAATTCAGGCCCAAAATACCCGAAAATTCGATATAATGGGGTCCCAGAAGCGATCTGTACATGCCTACTCAGATACAGGCCAAAACATGCTGAAAATAGATATTTTAGGTGCCCAAAGTCAATATGTGTATGCATCTTCTGCGCCCGTTTATATCCCAAATTCAACCTCAAAACACCAAAAAATTCGATATTTAAGGGCCCCAGAAGCGATCTGTACATGCTTACTCAGTGCTAAAATGTTTTCAAAATATAGGCTCAAAACATGCTAAAAATCGATATTTTAAAGTCCAAAGTCGATATGTGCATTCATCTTCTGTACCCTTTTATATCTCAAATTCAGGCTCAAAACACCCGAAAATTCGTTATTTTTGGGTCCCACAAGCGATCTGTACATGCCTACTAAGTGCTAGAATATTTTCAAAATATAGGCCCAAAATATACTGAAAATTGATCTTTTAGGTGCCCAAAAGTCGATATGTGCATGCATCTTCTGTACCCGTTTATATCTCAAATTCAGGCTCCAAACATCCGAAAATTCGATATTTTGGGATCCCAGAAGCGATCTGTTCATGCCTACTCAGTGCAAGAATGTTTTCAAAATATAGGCACAAAACATGCTAAAAATCGATATTTTAAGTGTCGAAAGTCGATATGTGCCTGCATCTTTTTTACCGGTTTATATCTCAAATTCAGGCTCAAAACACCCGAAAATTCGTTATCTTTTGGTCCAAGGAGCGATCTGTACATGCCTATTCCTAGTTAGAATGTTTTTTTAATGATACAGACCCAAAACATGTTCAAAATCGATATTTTAGGTGCCCAAAAGTCAATATGTGAATGCATCTTCAGTACCCGTTTATATCTCAAATTCAGGCTCCAAACATCCGAAAATTCGATATTTTGGGGTCCCAGAAGCGATCTGTACATGTCTACTCAGTGCTAGAATATTTTCAAAATATAGGCCCAAAACATGCTAAAAATCGATATTTTAGGTGCCCAAAGTCGATATCTCAAATTCAGGCCCAAAACTCCCTAAAATTCGATATTTTGGGGTCCCAGAAGCGATCTGTACATGCCTATTCCGTGTTAGAGTATTTTCAAAATACAGGCCCACAACATACTGAAAATCGATCTTTTAGGTGCCTAAAAGTCGATATGTGCATGCATCTTCTGTACCCGTTTATATCTTAAATTCAGCCTCCAAACATCCGAAAATTCGATATTTTGGGATCCCAGAAGCGATCTGTGCATGCCTACTCAGTGCTAGAATGTTTTCAAAATATAGGCTCAAAACATGCTAAGAATCGATATATTAAAGTCCAAAGTCGATATGTGACTGCATCTTCTGTACCCGTTTATATCTCAAAATCAGGCTTAAAACACCTGAAAATTCGTTCTTTTTGGGTCCTAGAAGCGGTCTGTACATGCCTTCTCCTAGTTAAAATGTTTTCAAGATACAGACCCAAAACATGCTCAAAATCGATATTTTAGGTGACCAAAAGTCGATATATGCATGAATCTTCTGTACCCGTTTATATCTCAAATTCAGGCTCAAAACACCCGAAAATTCGATATTTTGGGGTCCCTGAAGCGATCTGTACATGCCTACTCTGTGTTAGAGTAATTCCAAAATACAGGCCCAAAACATACTGAAAATCGATCTTTTAGGTGCCCAAAAGTCAATATGTTAAATGCATATTCTGTACCCGTTTATATCTCAAATTCAGGCTCCAAACACCCGAAAATTTGATATTTTGGGGTCCTAGAAGCGATCTGTACATGCCTACTCTGTGTTAGAGTAATTCCAAAATACAGGCCCAAAACATACTGAAAATCGATCTTTTATGTGCCCAAAAGTCGATATGTAAATGCATCTTCTGTACCCGTTTATATCTCAAATTCAGGCCTCAAACACCCGAAAATTCGATATTTTGGGGTCTCATAAGCGATCTGTACATGCCTACTCAGATACAGGCCAAAACATGCTGAAATTCGATATTTTAGGTGCCCAAAGTCAATATGTGTATGCATGTTCTGTACCCGTTTTTATCTCAAATTCAGACTCAAAACACCCGAAAATTCGTTATTTTTCTGTCCTAGAAGCGATCTATACATGCCTACTCAGTGCTAGAGTAATTTCAAAATATAGGCCCAAAACATGCTAAAAATCGATATTTTATGTGCTCAAAGTCGATATCTCAAATTCAGGCCTAAAACACCCGAAAATTCGATATTTTTGGGTCCCAGAAGCAATCTGTACATGCCTACTCCGTGTTAGAGTATTTTCAAGAAACAGACCCAAAACATACTGAAAATCGATCTTTTAGGTGCCCAAAAGTCGATATGTGCATGCATCATCTGTACACGTTTATATCTCAAATTCAGGCTCCAAACATCCAAAAATTCGAAATTTTGGGGTCCCAGAAACGATCTGTACATGCCTACTCAGTGCTAGAGTAATTTCAAAATATAGGCCCAAAACATGCTAAAAATCGATATTTTATGTGCCCAAAGTCGATATCTCAAATTCAGGCCTAAAACACCCGAAAATTCGATATTTTTGGGTCCCAGAAGCAATCTGTACATGCCTACTCCGTGTTAGAGTATTTTTAAGAAACAGACCCAAAACATACTGAAAATCGATCTTTTAGGTGCCCAAAAGTCGATATGTGCATGCATCATCTGTACCCGTTTATATCTCAAATTCAGGCTCCAAACATCCGAAAATTCGATATTTTGGGGTCCCAGAAACGATCTGTACCTGCCTACTCAGTGCTAGAATATTTTTCAAAATATAGACCCAAAACATGCTAAAAATCGATATTTTAGGTGCTCAAACTCGATATCTCAAATTCAGGCCCAAAATACCCGAAAATTCGATATAATGGGGTCCCAGAAGCGATCTGTACATGCCTACTCAGATACAGGCCAAAACATGCTGAAAATAGATATTTTAGGTGCCCAAAGTCAATATGTGTATGCATCTTCTGCGCCCGTTTATATCCCAAATTCAACCTCAAAACACCAAAAAATTCGATATTTAAGGGCCCCAGAAGCGATCTGTACATGCTTACTCAGTGCTAAAATGTTTTCAAAATATAGGCTCAAAACATGCTAAAAATCGATATTTTAAAGTCCAAAGTCGATATGTGCATTCATCTTCTGTACCCTTTTATATCTCAAATTCAGGCTCAAAACACCCGAAAATTCGTTATTTTTGGGTCCCACAAGCGATCTGTACATGCCTACTAAGTGCTAGAATATTTTCAAAATATAGGCCCAAAATATACTGAAAATTGATCTTTTAGGTGCCCAAAAGTCGATATGTGCATGCATCTTCTGTACCCGTTTATATCTCAAATTCAGGCTCCAAACATCCGAAAATTCGATATTTTGGGATCCCAGAAGCGATCTGTTCATGCCTACTCAGTGCAAGAATGTTTTCAAAATATAGGCACAAAACATGCTAAAAATCGATATTTTAAGTGTCGAAAGTCGATATGTGCCTGCATCTTTTTTACCGGTTTATATCTCAAATTCAGGCTCAAAACACCCGAAAATTCGTTATCTTTTGGTCCAAGGAGCGATCTGTACATGCCTATTCCTAGTTAGAATGTTTTTTTAATGATACAGACCCAAAACATGTTCAAAATCGATATTTTAGGTGCCCAAAAGTCAATATGTGAATGCATCTTCAGTACCCGTTTATATCTCAAATTCAGGCTCCAAACATCCGAAAATTCGATATTTTGGGGTCCCAGAAGCGATCTGTACATGTCTACTCAGTGCTAGAATATTTTCAAAATATAGGCCCAAAACATGCTAAAAATCGATATTTTAGGTGCCCAAAGTCGATATCTCAAATTCAGGCCCAAAACTCCCTAAAATTCGATATTTTGGGGTCCCAGAAGCGATCTGTACATGCCTATTCCGTGTTAGAGTATTTTCAAAATACAGGCCCACAACATACTGAAAATCGATCTTTTAGGTGCCTAAAAGTCGATATGTGCATGCATCTTCTGTACCCGTTTATATCTTAAATTCAGCCTCCAAACATCCGAAAATTCGATATTTTGGGATCCCAGAAGCGATCTGTGCATGCCTACTCAGTGCTAGAATGTTTTCAAAATATAGGCTCAAAACATGCTAAAAATCGATATATTAAAGTCCAAAGTCGATATGTGACTGCATCTTCTGTACCCGTTTATATCTCAAAATCAGGCTTAAAACACCTGAAAATTCGTTCTTTTTGGGTCCTAGAAGCGGTCTGTACATGCCTTCTCCTAGTTAAAATGTTTTCAAGATACAGACCCAAAACATGCTCAAAATCGATATTTTAGGTGACCAAAAGTCGATATATGCATGAATCTTCTGTACCCGTTTATATCTCAAATTCAGGCTCAAAACACCCGAAAATTCGATATTTTGGGGTCCCTGAAGCGATCTGTACATGCCTACTCTGTGTTAGAGTAATTCCAAAATACAGGCCCAAAACATACTGAAAATCGATCTTTTAGGTGCCCAAAAGTCAATATGTTAAATGCATATTCTGTACCCGTTTATATCTCAAATTCAGGCTCCAAACACCCGAAAATTTGATATTTTGGGGTCCTAGAAGCGATCTGTACATGCCTACTCTGTGTTAGAGTAATTCCAAAATACAGGCCCAAAACATACTGAAAATCGATCTTTTATGTGCCCAAAAGTCGATATGTAAATGCATCTTCTGTACCCGTTTATATCTCAAATTCAGGCCTCAAACACCCGAAAATTCGATATTTTGGGGTCTCATAAGCGATCTGTACATGCCTACTCAGATACAGGCCAAAACATGCTGAAATTCGATATTTTAGGTGCCCAAAGTCAATATGTGTATGCATGTTCTGTACCCGTTTTTATCTCAAATTCAGACTCAAAACACCCGAAAATTCGTTATTTTTCTGTCCTAGAAGCGATCTATACATGCCTACTCAGTGCTAGAGTAATTTCAAAATATAGGCCCAAAACATGCTAAAAATCGATATTTTATGTGCTCAAAGTCGATATCTCAAATTCAGGCCTAAAACACCCGAAAATTCGATATTTTTGGGTCCCAGAAGCAATCTGTACATGCCTACTCCGTGTTAGAGTATTTTCAAGAAACAGACCCAAAACATACTGAAAATCGATCTTTTAGGTGCCCAAAAGTCGATATGTGCATGCATCATCTGTACACGTTTATATCTCAAATTCAGGCTCCAAACATCCGAAAATTCGATATTTTGGGGTCCCAGAAACGATCTGTACATGCCTACTCAGTGCTAGAATATTTTTCAAAATATAGGCCCAAAACATGCTAATAATCGATATTTTCGGTGCTCAAACTCGATATCTCAAATTCAGGCCCAAAATACCCGAAAATTCGATATAATGGGGTCCCAAAAGCGATCTGTACATGCCTACTCCGTGTTAGAGTATTTTCAAAATACAGGCCCATAACATACTGAAAATCGATATTTTAGGTGCCCAAAAGTCGATATGTGCATGTATCTTCTGTACCCGTTTATATCTCAAATTCAGGCTCCAAACACCCGAAAATTCGATATTTTGGGGTCCCAGAAGCGATCTGTACATGCCTACTCAGATACAGGCCAAAACATGCTGAAAATAGATATTTTAGGTGCCCAAAGTCAATATGTGTATGCATCTTCTGCGCCCGTTTATATCCCAAATTCAACCTCAAAACACCAAAAAATTCGATATTTAAGGGCCCCAGAAGCGATCTGTACATGCCTACTCCGTGTTAGAGTATTTTCAAGAAACAGACCCAAAACATACTGAAAATCGATCTTTTAGGTGCCCAAAAGTCGATATGTGCATGCATCTTCAGTACCCGTTTATATCTCAAATTCAGGCTCAAAACACCCGAAAATTCTATATTTTTGGGTCCCACAAGCGATCTGTACATGCCTACTAAGTGCTAGAATATTTTCAAAATATAGGCCCAAAACATACTGAAAATCGATCCTTTAGGTGCCCAAAAGTCGATATGTGCATGCATCTTCTGTACCCGTTTATATCTCAAATTCAGGCTCCAAACATCCGAAAATTCAATATTTTGGGATCCCAGAAGCGATCTGTTCATGCCTACTCAGTGCTAGAATGTTTTCAAGATACAGACCCAAAACATGTTCGAAATCGATATTTTAGGTGCCCAAAAGTCAATATGTGAATGCATCTTCAGTACCCGTTTATATCTCAAATTCAGGCTCAAAACATCAGAAAATTCGATATTTTGGGGTCCCAGAAGCGATCTGTACATGCCTACTCAGTGCTAGAATATTTTCAAAATATAGGCCCAAAACATGCTAAAAAACGATATTTTAGGTGCTCAAACTCGATATCTCAAATTCAGATCCGAAACACCCGAAAATTCGATATTATGGAGTCCCAGAAGCGATCTGTACATGCCTACTCCGTGTTAGAGTATTTTCAAAATACAGGCCCAAAACATACTGAAAATCGATCTTGTAGGTGCCCAAAAGTCGATATGTGCATGTATCTTCTGTACACGTTTATATCTCAAATTCAGGCTCCAAACACCCGAAAATTCGATATTTTGGGGTCCCATAAGCGATCTGTACATGCCTACTCAGATACAGGCCAAAACATGCTGAAAACCGATATTTTAGGTGCCCAACGTCAATATGTGTATGCATCTTCTGCACCCGTTTATATCCCAAATTCAACCTCTAACACCCGAAAATTCGATATTTTGGGGTCCCAGAAGCGATCTGTACATGACTACTAAGTGTTCGAATATTTTCAAAATATAGGCCCAAAACATACTGAAAATCGATCTTTTAGGTGCCTAAAAGTCGATATGTGCATGCATCTTCTGTACCCGTTTATATCTCAAATTCAGGCTCAAAACACCCGAAAATTCGGTATTTTGGGATCCCAGAAGCGATCTGTACATGCCTACTCAGTGCTAGAATGTTTTCAAAATATAGGCACAAAACATGCTAAAAATCGATATTTTAAGTGTCCAAAGTCGATATGTGCATGCCTCTTCTGTACCCGTTTATATCTCAAATTCAGGCTCAAAACACCCGAAAATTCGTTATTTTTGGGTCCTAGAAGCGATCTGTACATGCCTATTCCTAGTTAGAATGTTTTCAAGATACAAACCCAAAACATGTTCAAAATCGATATTTTAGGTGCACAAAAGTCAATATGTGAATGCATCTTCAGTACCCGTTTATATCTCAAACTCAGGCTTAAAATATCCGATAATTCGATATTTTGTTTTCCCAGAAGCGATCTGTACATGCCTACTCAGTGCTAGAATATTTTCAAGATATAGGCCCAAAACATGCTAGAAATCGATATTTTAGGTGCCCAAAGTCGATATCTCAAATACAGGCCCAAATCACCCGAAAATTCGATATTTTAGGGTCCCAGAAGCGATCTGTACATGTTTATTCCGTGATAGAGTATTTTCAAAATAGAGGCCCAAAACATACTGAAAATCGATCTTTTTGGTGCCTAAAAGTCAAAATGTGCATGCATCTTCTGTACCCGTTTATATCTCAAATTCAGGCTCCAAACATCCGAAAATTCGATATTTTGGGATCCCAGAAGCGATCTGTACATGCTTACTCTATGTTAGAATATTTTCAAAATAGAGGCCCAAAACATACTGAAAATCGATTTTTTTGGTGCCCAAAAGTCGATTACGTGCATGCATCTTCTGTACCCGTTTAAAACCGATATTTTAGGTGCCCAACGTCAATATGTGTATGCTTCTTCTGCACCCGTTTATATCCCAAATTCAACCTCAAACACCCGAAAATTCGATATTTTTGGGTCCCAGAAGCAATCTCTACATGCCTACTCAGTGCTAGAATGTTTTCAAAATATAGGCTCAAAACATGCTAAAAATCGATATTTTAAGTGTCCAAAGTCGATACGTGCATGCATCTTCTGTACCCGTTTATATCTCAAATTCAGGCTCAAAACACCCGAAAATTCGTTATTTTTCTGTCCTAGAAGCGATTTGTACATGCCTACTCCTAGTAAGAATGTTTTCAAGATACAGACCCAAAACATGCTCAAAATCGATATCTTAGGTGCCCAAAAGTCGATATGTGCAAGCATCTTCAGTACCCTTTTATATCTCAAATTCAGGCTCAAAACACCCGAAAATTCAATATTTTTGGGTCCCACAAGCGATCTGTACATGCCTACTAAGTGCTAGAATATTTTCAAAATATAGGCCCAAAACATACTGAAAATCGATCTTTTAGGTGCCCAAAAGTCGATATGTGCATGCATGTTCTGTATCCGTTTATATCTCAAATTCAGGCTCAAAACACCCGAAAATTCGTTATTTTTGGGTCCTAGATGCGATCTGTACATGCCTACTCAGTGCTAGAATGTTTTCAAAATATAGGCTCAAAACATGCTAAAAATCGATATTTTAAGTGTCCAAAGTCGATATGTGCATGCTTCCTCTGTACCCGTTTATATCTCAAATTCAGGCTCAAAACACCTGAAAACTCGATATTTTTCTGTCCTAGAAGCGATCTGTACATGCCTACTCCTAGTTAGAATGTTTTCAAGATACAGACCCAAAACATGCTCAAAATCGATATCTTAGGTGCCTAAAAGTCGATATGTGCATGCATCTTCAGTAACCGTTTATATCTCAAATTCAGGCTCAAAACACCCGAAAATTCGATATTTTTGTGTCCCACAAGCGATCTGTACATGCCTACTAAGTGCTAGAAAATAGTTAAATCATAGGCCCAAAACATGCTAAAAATCGATATTTTAGGTGCTCAAAGTCGATATCTCAAATTCAGGTCCTAAACACCCAAAAATTCGATATTTTGGGGTCTCCGAAGCAATCTGTACATGCCTACTCCGTGTTAGAATATTCTCAAAATACAGGCCCAAAACATACTGAAAATCGATCTTTTAGGTGCCCAAAAGTCGATATGTAAATACATCTTCTGTACACGTTTATATCTCAAATTCAGGCTCCAAACACCCGAAAATTCGATATTTTGGGGTCCCAGAAGCGATCTGTACATGCCTACTCAGATATAGGCCAAAACATGTTGAAAATCGATATTTTAGGTGCCCAAAGTCAATATGTGTATGCATCCTCTGCACCTGTTTATATCCCAAATTCAACCTCAAAACACCCGAAAATTCGATATTTTTGGGTCCCAGAAGCGATCTGTACATGCCTAGTCAGTGCTAGAATGTTTTCAAAATATAGGCTCAAAACATGCTCAAAATCGATATTTTAAGTGTCCAAAGTCGATATGTGCATGCATCTTCTATACCCGTTTATATCTCAAATTCAGGCTCAAAACACCCAAAAATTCGTTATTTTTGGGTCCTAGATGCGATCTGTACATGCCTACTCAGTGCTAGAATGTTTTCAAAATATAGGCTCAAAACATGCTAAAAATCGATATTTTAAGTGTCCAAAGTCGATATGTGCATGCTTCCTCTGTACCCGTTTATATCTCAAATTCAGGCTCAAAACACCTGAAAACTCGATATTTTTCTGTCCTAAAAGCGATCTGTACATGCCTACTCCTAGTTAGAATGTTTTCAAGATACAGACCCAAAACATGCTCAAAATCGATATCTTAGGTGCCTAAAAGTCGATATGTGCATGCATCTTCAGTAACCGTTTATATCTCAAATTCAGGCTCAAAACACCCGAAAATTCGATATTTTTGGGTCCCACAAGCGATCTGTACATGCCTACTAAGTGCTAGAAAATAGTTAAATCATAGGCCCAAAACATGCTAAAAATCGATATTTTAGGTGCTCAAAGTCGATATCTCAAATTCAGGTCCTAAACACCCAAAAAATCTATATTTTGGGGTCTCCGAAGCGATCTGTACATGCCTACTCCGTGTTAGAATATTCTCAAAATACAGGCCCAAAACATACTGAAAATCGATCTTTTAGGTGCCCAAAAGTCGATATGTAAATACATCTTCTGTACACGTTTATATCTCAAATTCAGGCTCCAAACACCCGAAAATTCGATATTTTGGGGTCCCAGAAGCGATCTGTACATGCCTACTCAGATATAGGCCAAAACATGTTGAAAATCGATATTTTAGGTGCCCAAAGTCAATATGTGTATGCATCCTCTGCACCTGTTTATATCCCAAATTCAACCTCAAAACTCCCGAAAATTCGATATATTTGGGTCCCAGAAGCGATCTGTACATGCCTAGTCAGTGCTAGAATGTTTTCAAAATATAGGCTCAAAACATGCTCAAAATCGATATTTTAAGTGTCCAAAGTCGATATGTGCATGCATCTTCAGTAACCGTTTATATCTCAAATTCAGGCTCCAAACACCCGAAAATTCGATATTTTGTGGTCCCAGAAGCGATCTGTACATGCCTACTCAGTGCCAAAATATTTTCAAAATATAGGCTCAAAACATGTTAAAAATCGATATTTTAGGTGTTCAAACTTAATATCTCAAATTCAGGCCCAAAACACCCGAAAATTCGATATTTTGGGGTCCCAGAAGCGATCTGTACAAGCCTACTCAGTGCTAGAATGTTTTCAAAATATAGGCTCAAAACATGCTAAAAATCGATATTTTAAGTGTCAAAAGTCGATATGTTTATGCATCTTCTGTACCCGTTTATATCTCAAATTCAGGCTCAAAACACCCGAAAATTCGTTATTTTTGGTTCCTAGAAGCGATCTGTACATGCCTTCTCCTATTTAGAATGTTTACAAGATACAGTCCCAAAACATGCTCAAAATCGATATTTTAGGAGCCCAAATATCGATATGTGCATGCATCTTCAGTACCCGTTTATATCTCAAATTCAGGCTCAAAACACACGAAAATTCGATATTTTGGGGTCCCAGAAGCGATCTGTACATGCCTACTCTGTGTTAGAGTAATTCAAAAATACAGGCCCAAAACATACTGAAAATAGATCTTTTAGGTGCCCAAAAGTCAATATGTTAAATGCATATTCTGTACCCGTTTATATCTCAAATTCAGGCTCCAAACACCCGAAAATTCGATATTTTGGGGTCTCAGAAGCGATCTATATATGCCTACTCAGTGCTAGAGTAATTTCAAAATATAGGCTCAAAACATGCTAAAAATCGATATTTTATGTGCCCAAAGTCGATATCTCAAATTCAGGCCTAAAACACCCGAAAATTCGATATTTTAGGGTCCCAGAAGCTATCTGTACATGCCTACTCCGTGTTTGAGTATTTTCAAGATACAGACCCAAAACATACTGAAAATCGATCTTATAGGTGCCCAAAAGTCGACACGTGCATGCATCTTCTGTACCCGTTTATATCTCAAATTCAGGCTCAAAACACCCGAAAATTCGTTATTTTTCTGTCCTAGAAGCGATTTGTACATGCCTACTCCTAGTTAGAATGTTTTCAAGATACAGACCCAAAACATGCTCAAAATCGATATCTTAGGTGCCCAAAAGTCGATATCTCAAATTCAGTCCTAAAACACCCGAAAATTCGATATTTTTGGGTCCCACAAGCGATCTGTACATGCCTACTAAGTGCTAGAATATTTTCAAAATATAGGCCCAAAACATACTGAAAATCGATCCTTTAGGTGCCCAAAAGTCGATATGTGCATGCATCTTCTGTACCCGTTTATATCTCAAATTCAGGCTCCAAACATCCGAAAATTCAATATTTTGAAATCCCAGAAGCGATCTGTTCATGCCTACTCAGTGCTAGAATGTTTTCAAGATACAGACCCAAAACATGTTCGAAATCGATATTTTAGGTGCCCAAAAGTCAATATGTGAATGCATCTTCAGTACCCGTTTATATTTCAAATTCAGGCTCAAAACATCCGAAAATTCGATATTTTGGGGTCCCAGAAGCGATCTGTACATGCCTACTCAGTGCTAGAATATTTTCAAAATATAGGCCCAAAACATGCTAAAAATCGATATTTTAGGTGCTCAAACTCGATATCTCAAATTCAGGTCCAAAACACCCAAAAATTCGATATTATGGGGTCCCAGAAGCGATCTGTACATGCCTACTCCGTGTTAGAGTATTTTCAAAATACAGGCCCAAAACATACTGAAAATCGATCTTTTAGGTGCCCAAAAGTCGATATGTGCATGTATCTTCTGTACACGTTTATATCTCAAATTCAGGCTCCAAACACCCGAAAATTCGATATTTTGGGGTCCCAGAAGCGATCTGTACATGCCTACTCAGATACAGGCCAAAACATGCTGAAAACCGATATTTTAGGTGCCCAACGTCAATATGTGTATGCATCTTCTGCACCCGTTTATATCCCAAATTCAACCTCAAACACCCAAAAATTCGATATTTTTGGGTCCCAAAAGCGATCTGTACATGACTACTAAGTGTTCGAATATTTTCAAAATATAGGCCCAAAACATACTGAAAATCGATCTTTTAGGTGCCTAAAAGTCGATATGTGCATGCATCTTCTGTACCCGTTTATATCTCAAATTCAGGCTCAAAACACCCGAAAATTCGGTATTTTGGGATCCCAGAAGCGATCTGTACATGCCTACTCAGTGCTAGAATGTTTTCAAAATATAGGCACAAAACATGCTAAAAATCGATATTTTAAGTGTCCAAAGTCGATATGTGCATACTTCTTCTGTACCCGTTTATATCTCAAATTCAGGCTCAAAACACCCGAAAATTCGTTATTTTTGGGTCCTAGAAGCGTTCTGTACATGCCTATTCCTAGTTAGAATGTTTTCAAGATACAAACCCAAAACATGTTCAAAATCGATATTTTAGGTGCCCAAAAGTCAATATGTGAATGCATCTTCAGTACCCGTTTATATCTCAAACTCAGGCTTAAAATATCCGATAATTCGATATTTTGTTTTCCCAGAAGCGATCTGTACATGCCTACTCAGTGCTAGAATATTTTCAAAATATAGGCCCAAAACATGCTAGAAATCGATATTTTAGGTGCCCAAAGTCGATATCTCAAATACAGGCCCAAATCACCCGAAAATTCGATATTTTAGGGTCCCTGAAGCGATCTGTACATGTTTATTCCGTGATAGAGTATTTTCAAAATACAGGCCCAAAACATACTGAAAATCGATCTTTTTGGTGCCCAAAAGTCAAAATGTGCATGCATCTTCTGTACCCGTTTATATCTCAAATTCAGGCTCCAAACATCCGAAAACTCGATATTTTGGGATCCCAGAAGCGATCTGTACATGCTTACTCTATGTTAGAGTATTTTCAAAATAGAGGCCCAAAACATACTGAAAATCGATTTTTTTGGTGCCCAAAAGTCGATATGTGCATGCATCTTCTGTACCCGTTTAAAACCGATATTTTAGGTGCCCAACGTCAATATGTGTATGCTTCTTCTGCACCCGTTTATATCCCAAATTCAACCTCAAACACCCGAAAATTCGATATTTTTGGGTCCCAGAAGCGATCTCTACATGCCTACTCAGTGCTAGAATGTTTTCAAAATATAGGCTCAAAACATGCTAAAAATCGATATTTTAAGTGTCCAAAGTCGATACGTGCATGCATCTTCTGTACCCGTTTATATCTCAAATTCAGGCTCAAAACACCCGAAAATTCGTTATTTTTCTGTCCTAGAAGCGATTTGTACATGCCTACTCCTAGTAAGAATGTTTTCAAGATACAGACCCAAAACATGCTCAAAATCGATATCTTAGGTGCCCAAAAGTCGATATGTGCAAGCATCTTCAGTACCCTTTCATATCTCAAATTCAGGCTCAAAACACCCGAAAATTCGATATTTTTGGGTCCCACAAGCGATCTGTACATGCCTACTAAGTGCTAGAATATTTTCAAAATATAGGCCCAAAACATACTGAAAATCGATCTTTTAGGTGCCCAAAAGTCGATATGTGCATGCATGTTCTGTATCCGTTTATATCTCAAATTCAGGCTCCAAACATCCGAAAATTCGATATTTTGGGATCACAGATGCGATCTGTACATGCCTACTCAGTGCTAGAATGTTTTCAAAATATAGGCACAAAACATGCTAAAAATCGATATTTTAAGTGTCCAAAGTCGATATGTGCATGCATCTTCTGTACCCGTTTATATCTCAAATTCAGGCTCAAAACACCCGAAAATTCGTTATTTTTGGGTCCTAGATGCGATCTGTACATGCCTACTCAGTGCTAGAATATTTTCAAAATATAGGCCCCAAACATGCAAAAAATCGATATTTTAGGTGCCCAAAGTCGATATCTCAAATTCAGGCCCAAAACACTCGAAAATTCGATTTTTTTGGGTCCCAGAAGAGATCGATACATGCCTACTCAGTGCTAGAATGTTTTCAAAATATAGGCTCAAAACATGCTAAAAATCGATATTTTAAGTGTCCAAAGTCGATATGTGCATGCTTCCTCTGTACCCGTTTATATCTCAAATTCAGGCTCAAAACACCTGAAAACTCGATATTTTTCTGTCCTAGAAGCGATCTGTACATGCCTACTCCTAGTTAGAATGTTTTCAAGATACAGACCCAAAACATGCTCAAAATCGATATCTTAGGTGCCTAAAAGTCGATATGTGCATGCATCTTCAGTAACCGTTTATATCTCAAATTCAGGCTCAAAACACCCGAAAATTCGATATTTTTGGGTCCCACAAGCGATCTGTACATGCCTACTAAGTGCTAGAAAATAGTTAAATCATAGGCCCAAAACATGCTAAAAATCGATATTTTAGGTGCTTAAAGTCGATATCTCAAATTCAGGTCCAAAACACCCAAAAATTCGATATTTTGGGGTCTCCGAAGCGATCTGTACATTCCTACTCCGTGTTAGGGTATTTTCAAAATACAGGCCCAAAACATACTGAAAATCGATCTTTTAGGTGCCCAAAAGTCGATATGTAAATACATCTTCTGTACAAGTTTATATCTCAAATTCAGGCTCCAAACACCCGAAAATTCGATATTTTGGGGTCCCAGAAGCGATCTGTACATGCCTACTCTGTGTTAGAGTATTTTCAAAATACAGGCCCAAAACATACTAAAAATCGATCTTTTAGGTGCCCAAAAGTCGATATGTAAATACATCTTCTGTACAAGTTTATATCTCAAATTCAGGCTCCAAACACCCGAAAATTCGATATTTTGGGGTCCCAGAAGCGATCTGTACATGCCTACTCAGATACAGGCCAAAACATGTTGAAAATCGATATTTTAGGTGCCCAAAGTCAATATGTGTATGCATCCTCTGCACCTGTTTATATCCCAAATTCAACCTCAAAACACCCGAAAATTCGATATTTTTGGGTCCCAGAAGCGATCTGTACATGCCTAGTCAGTGCTAGAATGTTTTCAAAATATAGGCTCAAAACATGCTCAAAATCGATATTTTAAGTGTCCAAAGTCGATATGTGCATGCATCTTCTGTACCCGTTTATATCTCAAATTCAGGCTCAAAACACCCGAAAATTCGTTATTTTTGGGTCCTAGAAGCGATCTGTACATGCCTTCTCCTATTTAGAATGTTTTCAAGATACAGTCCCAAAACATGCTCAAAATCGATATTTTAGGAGCCCAAATATCGATATGTGCATGCATCTTCAGTACCCGTTTATATCTCAAATTCAGGCTCAAAACACCCGAAAAATCGATATTTTGGGGTCCCAGAACCGATCTGTACATGCCTACTCAGATACAGGCCAAAACATGCTGAAAATCGATATTTTAGGTGCCCAAAGTCAATATGTGTATGCATCCTTTGCACCTGTTTATATCCCTAATTCAACCTCAAAACACCCGAAAATTCGATATTTTTGGGTCCCAGAAGCGATCTGTACATGCCTAGTCAGTGCTAGAATGTTTTCAAAATATAGGATCAAAACATGCTCAAAATCGATATTTTAAGTGATCAAAGTCGATATGTGCATGCATCTTCTGTTCCCGTTAATATCTCAAATTCGGGCTCAAAACACCCGAAAATTCGTTTTCTTTGGTTCCAAGAAGCGATCTGTACATGCCAAATCCTAGTTAGAAAATTTTCAAGATACAGACACAAAACATGCTCAAAATCGATATTTTAGGTGCCCAAAAGTCGCTATGTGCATGCATCTACAGTACCCGTTTATATCTCAAATTCAGGCTAAAAAAAACCCTTAAAATCGATATTTTGGGGTTCCAGAAGCGATCTGTACATGCCTACTCCGTGTTAGAATATTTTCAAAATACAGGCAAAAAACGTACTGAAAATAGATATTTTACGTGCCCAAAAGTCGATATGTGCATACATTTTCTGTACCCGTTTATATCTCAAATTCAGGCTCCAAGCATCCGAAAATTTGATATTTTAGGGTCCCAGAAGCGATCTTTACATGCCTACTCCGTGTTAGAGTATTTTCAGAATACAGGACCTAAACATACTGAAAATCGATCTTTTAGATGCCCAAAAGTCGATATGTGCATGCATCTTCTGTACCCGTATATATCTAAAATTTAGGCTCAAAACACCCGAAAATTCGATATTTCGGGGTCCCAGAAGCGATCTGTCCATGCCTACTCAGATACAGGCTCAAAACATGCTGAAAATCGTTATTTTAGGTGCCCAACGTCAATATGTGTATGCATCTTCTGCACCCCTTTATATCCCAAATTTAACTTCAAAACAACCGAAAATTCGATATTTTTGTATCCCAGAAACGATCTGTACAAGCCTACTCAGTGATAGAATATTTTAAAAAATATAGGATCAAAACATGCTAAAAATTGATATTTTAAGTGTCCAAAGTCGATATGTGCATGCATCTTCAGTACCCGATTATATCTCAATTTCAGGCTCAAAAAACCAGAAAATTCGATATTATGGGGTCCCAGAACCGATCTGTACATACCTAGTCAGTGCTAGAATATTTTCAAAATATAGGCCCAAAACATGCTCAAAATCGATATATTAGGTGCTCAAAGTCGATATCTCTAATTTAGGCCCAAAACACCCAAAAATGCGATATTTTTGGGTCCCAGAAGCGATCTGTACATGCCTACTCCGAATTAGAGTATTTTCAAAATACAGGCAAAACACATACTGAAAATCGATATTTTAGGTGCCCAAAAGTCGATATGTGCATGCATCTTCTGTACCCGTTTATATCTCAAATTCAGGCTCAAAATACCCGGAAATTCGATATTTTGGGGTCCCAGAAGCGATCTGTTCATGACTACTCACATAAAGGCCCAAAACATGCTGAAAATCGATATTTTAGGTGCCCCAAGTCAATATGTGTATGCATCTTCTGCACCCGTTTATATCCCAAATTAAGGCTCAAAACACCCTAAAATTCGATATTTTTTGGTCCCAGAAGCGATCTGTACATACCTACTCAGTGCTAGAATATTTTCAAAATATAGGCCCAAAACATGCTCAAAATCGATATTTTTGGTGCCCAAAATACGATATGTGCATGCATCTTCAGTACCCGTTTATATCTCAAATTCAGTCTCAAAACACCCGAAAATTCGATATTTTGGGGTCTTAGAAGCGATCTGTACATGCCTACTCCGTGTTAGAGTATTTTCAAAATACAGGCCCAAAACATGCTGAAAATCGATATTTTAGGTGCCCAAAGTCAATATGTGTATGCATCTTCTGTACCGTTTATATCTCAAATTCAAGCTCAAAACACGCGAATATTTGATATTTTGGGGTCCCAGAAGCGATCTGTAAATGCTTACTCAGTGCTGTAATATTTTAAAAATATAGGCCCAAAACATGCTAAAAATCGATATTTTAGGTTCCCAAAGTCGATATCTCAAATTCAGGCACAAAAAAAAAAGAAAATTCGATGTTTTGGGGTCCCAGAAGGGATTTGTACATGCCTATTCCATCATAGAGTATTTTCAAAATACAAACCCAAAACATACTGAAAATCGATCTTTTATGTGCCCAAAAGTCGATATGTGCATGCATCTTCTGTACCCGTATATATCTAAAATTCAGGCTCAAAACACCCGAAAATTCGATATTTTGGGGTCCCAGAAGCAATCTATACATGCCTACTTAGTGCTAGAATTTTTCCAAAATATAGGCTAAAAACATGCTAAAAATCGATATTTTAAGTGTCCAAAGTCGATATGTGCATGCATCTTCTGTACGCGTTTATATCTCAAATTAAGGCTCAAAACACCCGAAAATTCGGTATTTTTGTGTCCTAGAAGCGATCTAAAAATGCTTACTCCTAGTTAGAATGTTTTCAAGTTACAGACCCAAAACATGCTCAAAATCGATATTTTAGGTGCAAAAATTCGATATGTGCATGCATCTTCTGTACCGGTTTATATCTCAAATTCCGGCTCAAAACACCCGAAAATTCGATATTTTTGGGTCCTAGAAGCGATCTGTACATGCCTACTCAGTGTTAGAGTATTTTCAAAATACAGCCCCAAAACATACTGAAAATCGATCTTTTAGATTTCAAAAGTCGATATGTGCATGCATCTTCTGTACATGTTTATATCTCAAATTCATTCTCAAAACTCCCGAAAATTCGATATTTTGGTGTCCCAGAAGCGATCTGTACATGCTTACTCAGATACAGGACCAAAACATGCTAAAAATCGATATTTTAAGTGTCCAAAGTCGATATGTGCATGCATCTTTTGTACATGTTTATATCTCAAATTCAAGCACAAGACACCCGAAAATTCAGTATTTTTGGGTTCTAGAAGCGATCTGTACATACCTACTCAGATACAGGCCCAAAACAAGCTGAAAATTAATATTTTAGGTGCCCAAAGTCAATATGTGTATGCATCTTCTTCACCCGTTTATTTCCAAAATTCAACCTCAAAACACCCGAAAATTTGATATTTGGGGGTCCCAGAAGCGATCTGTACATGCCTGCTCCGTGTTAGAGTATTTTCAAAATACAGGCCCAAAACAATCTGAAAATCGATCTTTTAGGTGCCCAAAAGTCTATATGTGCATGTATCTTCAGTACCCGTATATATCTCAAATTCAGGCTCAAAACACCCGAAAATTCGGTATTTTTGGGTCCAGAAGCGATCTGTACATGCCTACGCCTAGTTAGAATATTTTCAAGATACAGACCCAAAACATACTCAAAATCAATATTTTAGGTGCAAAAAGTCGATCTGTGCATGTATCTTCAGTACCCGTTTATATCTCAAATTCAGGCTCAAAACACACTAAAATTCAATATTTTGGGGTCCCAGAAGCGATCTGCACATGCCTACTCCGTGTTAGAGTATTTTCAAAATACAGGCCCAAAACAAGCTGAAAATCGATATTTTAGTTTCCCAAAGTCGATATCTCAAATTCAGGCACAAAACACCCGAAAATTCGATATTTTGGGGTCCCAGAAGCGATCTGTACATGCCTACTCCGTGTTAGAGTATTTTTAAAATTCAGGCCCAAAACAAACTGAAAATCGATCTTTTGGGTGCCCAAAAATCGATATGTGCGTCAGTACCCGTTTATATCTCAAATTCAGGCTCAAAAAACCCGTTAATTCGATATTTTGGGATCCCAGAAGCGATCTGAACATGCCTACTCCGTGTTAGAGTATTTTCAAAATACAGGCATAGAACATACTGAAAATCGATCTTTTAGGTGCCCAAAAGTCGATATGTGCATGCATCTTCAGTACCCGTTTATATCTCAAATTCAGGCTCAAAACACCCGAAAATTCGGTATTTTTGGGTCCTAGAAGCGATCTGTACATGCCTACTCCTAGTTAGAATGTTTTAAAGATACAGACCCCAAACAAACTCAAAATAAATATTTTAGGTGCAAAAAGTCGATATGTGCATGCATCTTCAGTACCCGTTTACATCTCAAATACAGGCTCAAAACACACTAAAATTTGATATTTTTAGGTCCCAGAAGCGGGCTCAGAACATACTGAAAATCTATCTTTTAGGTGCCCAAAAATCGATATGTGCATGCATCTTCAGTACCCGTTTATATCTCAAATTCAGTCTCAAAACACCAGAAAATTCGAAATTTTGGGGTCCTAAAAGCGATCTGTACATGCCTACTCAGATACATACCCAAAACATGCTGAAAATTAATATTTTAGGTGCATAAAGTCAATATGTGTATGCATCTTCTGCACCAGTTTATACCCCAAATTCAACCTGAAAAAACTCTAAAATTCGATAATTTTGGGTCCCAGAAGCGTTCTTTACATGCCTACTCCGTGTTAGAGTATTTTCAAAATACAGGCCAAAAACAAACTGAAAATCGATCTTTTAGGTGCCCAATAGTCGATATGTGCATGCAACTTCTATACCCGTTTATATCACAAATTCAGGCTCAAAACACCCTAAAATTCGATATTTTGGGGTCCTAGAAGCGATCTGTACATGCCTACTTAGATACAGGCACAAAACATGCCGGAAATCGACATTTTACGTACCCAAAGTCGATATGTGCATTCTTCTTCTGTACCCGTTTATATCTCAAATTCATGCTCAAAACACCCGAAAATTCGATATTTTGGGGTCCCAGAAGCGATTTGTACATGCCTACTCCTTGTTAGAATGTTTTCAAGATACAGATCCAAAACATGCTGATAATCGATATTGTAGGTGCAAAAAGTTGATATGTGAATGCATCTTCAGTACCCGTTTATATCTCAAATTTAGGCTCAAAACACCCGAAAATTCAATATTTTTGGGTCCCAGAAGCAATTTGTACATGCCTACTCAGTGCTAGAATGTTTTCAAAATATAGGCTCAAAACATGCTAAAAATCTATATTTTAAGTGTCCAAAGTCGATACGTGCATGCATCTTCCGTACCCGTTTATATCTCAAATTCTGGCTCAAAACACGTGAAAATTCGATATTTTTTTGTCACAGAAGCGATCTGTACATATCTACACAGTGCTAGAGTATTTTCAAATTACAGGCCCAAAACATGCTAGAAATCGATATTTTAGGTGTCCAAATTCGATATATGCATGAATCTTCTGTACCCGTTAATATCTCAAATTCAGGCTCAAAACACCCAAAAATTCGATATTTTGGGGTCCCAGAAGCGATCTGTACATGCATACTTAGTTACAGGCACAAAACAAGCTGAAAATCGACATTTTTGGTGCCCAAAGTCAATATGTGCATTCATCTTCTGCACCCGTTTATATCCCAAATTCAAATTCAAAACACCCGAAAATTCGATGTTTTTGGGTCACAGAAGCATTCTGTACATGCCTACTCCGTGTTAGAGTATTTTCAAAATACAGGCCGAAAACAAACTAAAAATCGATCTTTTAGGTGCCCAAAAGTCGATATGTGCATGCATCCTTTGTACCCGTTTATATCTCAAATTCATGCTCAAAACACTCGAAAATTCGATATTTTGGGGTCCCAGAAGCGATCTGTACATGCCTACTCCTTGTTAGAATGTTTTCAAGATACAGACCCAAAACATGCTGATAATCGATATTGTAGGTGCAAAAAGTTGATATTTGAATGCATCTTCATTACCCGTTTCTATCTCAAATTCAGGCTCAAAACACCCGAAAATTCAACATTTTTGGGTCCCAGAAGCAATCTGTACATGCCTACTCAGTGCTAGAATGTTTTCAAAATATAGGCTCAAAACATGCTAAAAATCGATATTTTAGGTGTCCAAAGTCGATATATGCATGCATCTTCTGTACCCGTTTATATCTCAAATTCAGTCTCTAAACACCCGAAAATTCGATATTTTGGGGTCCCAGAAGCGACAGGTACATAGGCGCCTACTCAGATACATGCCCAAAACATGCTGAAAATCGATAATATAGGTACCCAAAGTTAATATGTGTATGCATCTTCTGCACCCGTTTATATCCCAAATTCAACCTCAAAACACCCGAAAAATCTTTTTTTGGGGGTCCCAGAAGCTATCTGTACATACCTACTCAGTGCTAGAATATTTTCAAAATATAGGCTCAAAACATGCTAAAAATCGATATTTTAAGTGTCTAAAGTCGATATGTGCAACAATTTTCTGTACCCGTTTATATCTCAAATTCAGGCTCAAAACACACTAAAATTCGGTATTCTGGGGTCCCAGAAGCGATCTGCACATGCCTACTCAGATACATGCCCAAAACTTGCTGAAAATTAATATTTTAGGTGCCCAAAGTCAATATGTGTTTGAATCTTCTGCACCAGTTTATACCCCAAATTCAACCTCAAAACACCCTAAAATTCGATATTTTTGGGTCCCAGAAGCGTTCTGTACATGCCTACTCCGTATTAGAGTATTTTCAAAATACAGGCCAAAAACAAACTGAAAATCGATCTTTTAGGTGCCCAAAAGTCGATATGTGCATGCAACTTCTATACCCGTTTATATCTCAAATTCACGCTCAAAACACCCGAAAATTCAATATTTTTTTATCCCAGAAGCGATCTGTACATATCTCCTCAGTGTTAGAGTATTTTCAAATTACAGGCCAAAAACATGCTAAAAATCCATATCTTAGGTGTCCAAAGTCGATATGTGCATGCATCTTCTGTACCCGTTTATATCTCAAATTCAGGCTCAAAACACCCGAAAATTCGATATTTTTGTGTCCCAGAAGCGATCTATACATGCCTACTCCGTGTTAAAGTCTTTTCATAATACAGTCCCAAAAATGCTCAAAATCGATATTTTGGGTGACTAAAGTCGAGATGTGCTTGCATCTTGTGTACCCGTTTATATCTCAAATTCAGTCTCAAATCACCCGAAAATTCGATATTTTTTAGTCCCAGAATTGATCTTTACATGCCTACTCCTTGCTAGAATTATGTCAAGATACAAACCCAAAACATGCTTAAAATCGATATTTTAAATGCAAAAAGTCGATATGTTCATGCATCTTCAGGACCCCTATATCTCATATTTAGGCTCAAAACACCCGAAAACTCGATATTTTTGGGTCCCAGAAGCGATCAGTACATGCCTACTCAGTGTTAGAATGTTTTAAAAATATACTCTCAAAACAAGCTAAAAATTGATATTTTAGGTGTCAAAAGTCTATATGTGCATGCATCTTCTGTACCCGTTTATATCTCAAATTCAGGCCCAAAACACTAGAAAACTCGATATTTTAGGGTCTCAGAAGCGATCTGTACATGCCTACTCAGTTCTAGAGTATGTTCAGAATATAGGCCCAAAACATGCTAAAAATCGATATTTTGGGTGCCCAAAGTCGATATGTGCATGCATCTTCTGTTCCCGTTTATATATCAAATTAAGGCTCAGAACACCCGAAAACTCGATATTTTTGGGTCCCGGAAGCGATCTGTACATGCCTACTCCGTGGTAGAGTATTTTAAAAATACAGGCCCAAAACATACTCAAAATCGATATTTTAGGTGCCCAAAGTCAATATGTGTATGCATCTTCTGTACCGTTTATATCCCAAATTCAGGCTCAAAACACAAGAAAATTCGATATTTTTGGGTCCCAGAAGCGATCTGTAAATGCTTACTCAGTGCTGTAATATTTTAAAAATATAGGCCCAAAACATGCTAAAAATCGATATTTTAGGTTCCCAAAGTCGATATCTCAAATTCAGGCACAAAAAAAAAAGAAAATTCGATGTTTTGGGGTCCCAGAAGGGATTTGTACATGCCTATTCCATCATAGAGTATTTTCAAAATACAAACCCAAAACATACTGAAAATCGATCTTTTATGTGCCCAAAAGTCGATATGTGCATGCATCTTCTGTACCCGTATATATCTAAAATTCAGGCTCAAAACACCCGAAAATTCGATATTTTGGGGTCCCAGAAGCAATCTATACATGCCTACTTAGTGCTAGAATTTTTCCAAAATATAGGCTAAAAACATGCTAAAAATCGATATTTTAAGTGTCCAAAGTCGATATGTGCATGCATCTTCTGTACGCGTTTATATCTCAAATTAAGGCTCAAAACACCCGAAAATTCGGTATTTTTGTGTCCTAGAAGCGATCTAAAAATGCTTACTCCTAGTTAGAATGTTTTCAAGTTACAGACCCAAAACATGCTCAAAATCGATATTTTAGGTGCAAAAATTCGATATGTGCATGCATCTTCTGTACCGGTTTATATCTCAAATTCCGGCTCAAAACACCCGAAAATTCGATATTTTTGGGTCCTAGAAGCGATCTGTACATGCCTACTCAGTGTTAGAGTATTTTCAAAATACAGCCCCAAAACATACTGAAAATCGATCTTTTAGATTTCAAAAGTCGATATGTGCATGCATCTTCTGTACATGTTTATATCTCAAATTCATTCTCAAAACTCCCGAAAATTCGATATTTTGGTGTCCCAGAAGCGATCTGTACATGCTTACTCAGATACAGGACCAAAACATGCTAAAAATCGATATTTTAAGTGTCCAAAGTCGATATGTGCATGCATCTTTTGTACATGTTTATATCTCAAATTCAAGCACAAGACACCCGAAAATTCAGTATTTTTGGGTTCTAGAAGCGATCTGTACATACCTACTCAGATACAGGCCCAAAACAAGCTGAAAATTAATATTTTAGGTGCCCAAAGTCAATATGTGTATGCATCTTCTTCACCCGTTTATTTCCAAAATTCAACCTCAAAACACCCGAAAATTTGATATTTGGGGGTCCCAGAAGCGATCTGTACATGCCTGCTCCGTGTTAGAGTATTTTCAAAATACAGGCCCAAAACAATCTGAAAATCGATCTTTTAGGTGCCCAAAAGTCTATATGTGCATGTATCTTCAGTACCCGTATATATCTCAAATTCAGGCTCAAAACACCCGAAAATTCGGTATTTTTGGGTCCAGAAGCGATCTGTACATGCCTACGCCTAGTTAGAATATTTTCAAGATACAGACCCAAAACATACTCAAAATCAATATTTTAGGTGCAAAAAGTCGATCTGTGCATGTATCTTCAGTACCCGTTTATATCTCAAATTCAGGCTCAAAACACACTAAAATTCAATATTTTGGGGTCCCAGAAGCGATCTGCACATGCCTACTCCGTGTTAGAGTATTTTCAAAATACAGGCCCAAAACAAGCTGAAAATCGATATTTTAGTTTCCCAAAGTCGATATCTCAAATTCAGGCACAAAACACCCGAAAATTCGATATTTTGGGGTCCCAGAAGCGATCTGTACATGCCTACTCCGTGTTAGAGTATTTTTAAAATTCAGGCCCAAAACAAACTGAAAATCGATCTTTTGGGTGCCCAAAAATCGATATGTGCGTCAGTACCCGTTTATATCTCAAATTCAGGCTCAAAAAACCCGTTAATTCGATATTTTGGGATCCCAGAAGCGATCTGAACATGCCTACTCCGTGTTAGAGTATTTTCAAAATACAGGCATAGAACATACTGAAAATCGATCTTTTAGGTGCCCAAAAGTCGATATGTGCATGCATCTTCAGTACCCGTTTATATCTCAAATTCAGGCTCAAAACACCCGAAAATTCGGTATTTTTGGGTCCTAGAAGCGATCTGTACATGCCTACTCCTAGTTAGAATGTTTTAAAGATACAGACCCCAAACAAACTCAAAATAAATATTTTAGGTGCAAAAAGTCGATATGTGCATGCATCTTCAGTACCCGTTTACATCTCAAATACAGGCTCAAAACACACTAAAATTTGATATTTTTAGGTCCCAGAAGCGGGCTCAGAACATACTGAAAATCTATCTTTTAGGTGCCCAAAAATCGATATGTGCATGCATCTTCAGTACCCGTTTATATCTCAAATTCAGTCTCAAAACACCAGAAAATTCGAAATTTTGGGGTCCTAAAAGCGATCTGTACATGCCTACTCAGATACATACCCAAAACATGCTGAAAATTAATATTTTAGGTGCATAAAGTCAATATGTGTATGCATCTTCTGCACCAGTTTATACCCCAAATTCAACCTGAAAAAACTCTAAAATTCGATAATTTTGGGTCCCAGAAGCGTTCTTTACATGCCTACTCCGTGTTAGAGTATTTTCAAAATACAGGCCAAAAACAAACTGAAAATCGATCTTTTAGGTGCCCAATAGTCGATATGTGCATGCAACTTCTATACCCGTTTATATCACAAATTCAGGCTCAAAACACCCTAAAATTCGATATTTTGGGGTCCTAGAAGCGATCTGTACATGCCTACTTAGATACAGGCACAAAACATGCCGGAAATCGACATTTTACGTACCCAAAGTCGATATGTGCATTCTTCTTCTGTACCCGTTTATATCTCAAATTCATGCTCAAAACACCCGAAAATTCGATATTTTGGGGTCCCAGAAGCGATTTGTACATGCCTACTCCTTGTTAGAATGTTTTCAAGATACAGATCCAAAACATGCTGATAATCGATATTGTAGGTGCAAAAAGTTGATATGTGAATGCATCTTCAGTACCCGTTTATATCTCAAATTTAGGCTCAAAACACCCGAAAATTCAATATTTTTGGGTCCCAGAAGCAATTTGTACATGCCTACTCAGTGCTAGAATGTTTTCAAAATATAGGCTCAAAACATGCTAAAAATCTATATTTTAAGTGTCCAAAGTCGATACGTGCATGCATCTTCCGTACCCGTTTATATCTCAAATTCTGGCTCAAAACACGTGAAAATTCGATATTTTTTTGTCACAGAAGCGATCTGTACATATCTACACAGTGCTAGAGTATTTTCAAATTACAGGCCCAAAACATGCTAGAAATCGATATTTTAGGTGTCCAAATTCGATATATGCATGAATCTTCTGTACCCGTTAATATCTCAAATTCAGGCTCAAAACACCCAAAAATTCGATATTTTGGGGTCCCAGAAGCGATCTGTACATGCATACTTAGTTACAGGCACAAAACAAGCTGAAAATCGACATTTTTGGTGCCCAAAGTCAATATGTGCATTCATCTTCTGCACCCGTTTATATCCCAAATTCAAATTCAAAACACCCGAAAATTCGATGTTTTTGGGTCACAGAAGCATTCTGTACATGCCTACTCCGTGTTAGAGTATTTTCAAAATACAGGCCGAAAACAAACTAAAAATCGATCTTTTAGGTGCCCAAAAGTCGATATGTGCATGCATCCTTTGTACCCGTTTATATCTCAAATTCATGCTCAAAACACTCGAAAATTCGATATTTTGGGGTCCCAGAAGCGATCTGTACATGCCTACTCCTTGTTAGAATGTTTTCAAGATACAGACCCAAAACATGCTGATAATCGATATTGTAGGTGCAAAAAGTTGATATTTGAATGCATCTTCATTACCCGTTTCTATCTCAAATTCAGGCTCAAAACACCCGAAAATTCAACATTTTTGGGTCCCAGAAGCAATCTGTACATGCCTACTCAGTGCTAGAATGTTTTCAAAATATAGGCTCAAAACATGCTAAAAATCGATATTTTAGGTGTCCAAAGTCGATATATGCATGCATCTTCTGTACCCGTTTATATCTCAAATTCAGTCTCTAAACACCCGAAAATTCGATATTTTGGGGTCCCAGAAGCGACAGGTACATAGGCGCCTACTCAGATACATGCCCAAAACATGCTGAAAATCGATAATATAGGTACCCAAAGTTAATATGTGTATGCATCTTCTGCACCCGTTTATATCCCAAATTCAACCTCAAAACACCCGAAAAATCTTTTTTTGGGGGTCCCAGAAGCTATCTGTACATACCTACTCAGTGCTAGAATATTTTCAAAATATAGGCTCAAAACATGCTAAAAATCGATATTTTAAGTGTCTAAAGTCGATATGTGCAACAATTTTCTGTACCCGTTTATATCTCAAATTCAGGCTCAAAACACACTAAAATTCGGTATTCTGGGGTCCCAGAAGCGATCTGCACATGCCTACTCAGATACATGCCCAAAACTTGCTGAAAATTAATATTTTAGGTGCCCAAAGTCAATATGTGTTTGAATCTTCTGCACCAGTTTATACCCCAAATTCAACCTCAAAACACCCTAAAATTCGATATTTTTGGGTCCCAGAAGCGTTCTGTACATGCCTACTCCGTATTAGAGTATTTTCAAAATACAGGCCAAAAACAAACTGAAAATCGATCTTTTAGGTGCCCAAAAGTCGATATGTGCATGCAACTTCTATACCCGTTTATATCTCAAATTCACGCTCAAAACACCCGAAAATTCAATATTTTTTTATCCCAGAAGCGATCTGTACATATCTCCTCAGTGTTAGAGTATTTTCAAATTACAGGCCAAAAACATGCTAAAAATCCATATCTTAGGTGTCCAAAGTCGATATGTGCATGCATCTTCTGTACCCGTTTATATCTCAAATTCAGGCTCAAAACACCCGAAAATTCGATATTTTTGTGTCCCAGAAGCGATCTATACATGCCTACTCCGTGTTAAAGTCTTTTCATAATACAGTCCCAAAAATGCTCAAAATCGATATTTTGGGTGACTAAAGTCGAGATGTGCTTGCATCTTGTGTACCCGTTTATATCTCAAATTCAGTCTCAAATCACCCGAAAATTCGATATTTTTTAGTCCCAGAATTGATCTTTACATGCCTACTCCTTGCTAGAATTATGTCAAGATACAAACCCAAAACATGCTTAAAATCGATATTTTAAATGCAAAAAGTCGATATGTTCATGCATCTTCAGGACCCCTATATCTCATATTTAGGCTCAAAACACCCGAAAACTCGATATTTTTGGGTCCCAGAAGCGATCAGTACATGCCTACTCAGTGTTAGAATGTTTTAAAAATATACTCTCAAAACAAGCTAAAAATTGATATTTTAGGTGTCAAAAGTCTATATGTGCATGCATCTTCTGTACCCGTTTATATCTCAAATTCAGGCCCAAAACACTAGAAAACTCGATATTTTAGGGTCTCAGAAGCGATCTGTACATGCCTACTCAGTTCTAGAGTATGTTCAGAATATAGGCCCAAAACATGCTAAAAATCGATATTTTGGGTGCCCAAAGTCGATATGTGCATGCATCTTCTGTTCCCGTTTATATATCAAATTAAGGCTCAGAACACCCGAAAACTCGATATTTTTGGGTCCCGGAAGCGATCTGTACATGCCTACTCCGTGGTAGAGTATTTTAAAAATACAGGCCCAAAACATACTCAAAATCGATATTTTAGGTGCCCAAAGTCAATATGTGTATGCATCATCTTTACCTGTTTATATCCCAAATTCAGGCTCAAAACACAAGAAAATTCGATATTTTTGGGTCCCAGAAGCTATCTGTACATGCCTATTTAGTGCTAGAATGTTTTAGAAATATAAGCTTAAAACATGCTAAAAATCGATATTTTAGGTGTCCAAAGTCGATATGTGCATGCATCTTCTGTAACCGTTTATATCTCAAATTCAGGGTGAAAACACTAGAAAATTCGATATTTTTGGGCCCCAGAAGCGATCTGTACATGTCTACTCCGTGTTAGAGTATTTTCAAAATACAGGCCTAAAACATGCTCAAACTCGATATTTTGAGTGCCCAAAATCGATATATTAATTATTATTCTGTACTCGTTTATATCCCAAATTCAGGCTCAAAATACCCGAAAATTGGATATTTTGGGGTCCCACAAGCGATCTGTACATGCCTTCTCCTTGCTAGAATGTTTTCAAGATACTGACCCAAAACATGCTCAAAATCTATATTTTAGGTGCAAAAAGTCGATATGTGCATGCATCTTCAGTACCCGTTTATATCTCAAATTCAGGCTCAAAACACCCGAAAATTCAATATTTTTGGGTCCCAGAAGCGATCTGTACATGCCTACTCATTGCTAGAATGTTTTCAAAATATAGACTCAAAACATGCTAAAAATCGATATTTTAGGTGTCCAAAGTCGATATGTGCCTGGATCTTCTGTACCCGTTTATATCTCAAATTCAGGATCAAAACACTAGAAAATTCGATATTTATGGGTCCCAGAAGTGATCTGTACATGCCTTCTCCATGTTAGAGTATTTTCAAAATACAGGCCCAAAACATGCTCAAAATCGATATTTTGGGTGCCCAAAGTCGATAAGTGCATGCATCTTCTGTACCCGTTTATATCTCAAATTCAGGTTTAAGACACCCGAAAATTCGATATTTTTGGGTCACAGAAGTGATCTGTACATGCCTACTCCATGTTTGAATGTTTTCAAGATACAGACCCAAAACATGCTCAAAATCGATATTGTATGTGAATAAAGTTGATATGTGCATGCATCTTCAGTACTCGTTTATATCTCAAATTCAAGCTCAAAACACCCGAAAATACAATAATTTTTGGTCCCAGAAGCGATCTGTACATACCTACTCAGTGCTAGAATTTAAAAATAAAAAAGTCTCAAAACATGCTAAAAATCGATATTGTAGGTGTCCAAAGTCGATATGTGCATGCATCTTCTGTACCCGTTTGTATCTTAAATTCGAGCTCAAAACACTAGAAAATTCGATATATATGGGTTCCAGAAGCGATCTGTACATGCCTACTCCGTGTTAGAGTATTTTTAAATTACAGGCCCAAAACATGCTCAAAATCGATATTTCGGGTGCCCAAAGTCAATATGTGCATGCATCTTCTATACCCGTTTATATCCCAAATTCAGGCTCAGAACACCCGAAAAATCGATATTTATGGGTCTTAGAAGCGATCTGTACATGCCTACTCCGTGTTAGAGTATTTTTAAAAATATAGGCCCAAAACATGCTTAAAATCAATATTTTGGAATGCATCTTCTGTACCCGTTTATATCTTAAATTCAGGCTCAAAACACACGAAAATTCAATATTTTTGGGTCCCAGAAGCGATATGTACATGCTTACTCAGTGCTAAAATTTTTTCAAAATATAGGCTCAAAACATGCTAAAAATCGATATTTTAGTTGTCCAAAGTCGATATGTGCATGCATCTTCTGTACCCGTTTTATCTCAAATTCAGGCTCAAAACACTAGAAAATTCGATATTTATGGGTCCCAGAAGCGATTTGTACATGCCTACTCCATGTTAGAGTTTTTTCAAATTACATGCCCAAAACATGCTTAAAATCGATATTTTATGTGTCCAAAGTCGATATTTGCATGCATCTTCTGTACCCGTTTATATATTAAAATTCAGGCTTCAAACACCCGAAAATTCGATATTTTGGGGTCCCAGAAGCGATCTGTACATGCCTACTCAGTGCTAGAATGTTTTCAAGAAACAGACCCAAAACATGCTCAAACTCGATATTGTATTTGCATAAAGTCGATATGTGCATGCATCTTCAGTACTCGTTTATATCTCAAATTCAGGCTCAAAACACCCGAAAATTCAATAATTTAGGGTCCCAGAAGCGATCTGTACATGCCTACTCCGTGTTAGAGTATTTTCAAATTACAGACCCCAAACATGCTCAAAATCGATATTTTGGGTGCCCAAAGTCGATATGTGCATGCATCTTCTATACCCGTTTATATCCCAAATTCAGGCTCAGAACACCCGAAAATTCGATATTTATGGGTCCTAGAAGCAATCTGTACATACCTAATCAATGCTAGAATGTTTTCAAAATATAGACTCAAAACATGCTAAAAATCGATATTTTAGGTGTCCAAAGTCGATATGTGCATGCATCTTCTGTACCCGTTTTATCTCAAATTCAGGCTCAAAACACTAGAAAATTCTATATTTATGGGTCCCAGAAGCGATCTGTACATGCCTACTCCATGTTAGAGTTTTTTCAAAATACATGCCCAAAACATGCTCAAAATCGATATTTTAGGTGTCCAAAGTCGATATGTGCATGCATCTTCTGTAACCGTTTATATCTCAAATTCTGGCTCAAAACACTAGAAAATTCGATATTCTTGGGTCCTAGAAGAGATCTGTACATGCCTACTCCGTGTTAGAGTATTTTCAAAATACAGGCCCAAAACATGAACAAATTGATATTTTGGGTGCCCAAAATCGATATGTCCATGCATCTTCAGTACCCGTTAATATCTCAAATTAATGCTCAAAACACCCGAAAATTGGATATTTTTGGGTCTCAGAAGCGATCTGTACATGCCTACTCAGTCCTAGAATGTTTTCAAGATATAGACTCAAAACATGCTAAAAGTCGATATTTTAGGTGTCCAAAGTCGATATGTGCATGCATCTTCTGTACCCGTTTATATATCAAATTCAGGATCAAAACACTAGAAAATTCGATATTTATTGGTCCCAGAAGCGATCTGTACATGCCTACGCCGTGTTAGAGTATTTTTGATGTACAGGCCCTAAACATGCTCAAAATCGATATTTTGGGTGCCCAAAGTCGATAAGTGCATGCATCTTCTGTACCCGTATATATCTCAAATTCAGGTTTAAGACAGCCGAAAATTCGATATTTTTGGGTCACAGAAGCGATCTGTACATGCCTACTCCATGCTAGAATGTTTTCAAGATACAGACCCAAAACATTCTCAAACTCGATATTGTATGTGCATAAAGTCGATATGTGCATGCATCTTCAGAACTTGTTTATATCTCAAATTCATTCTCAAAACACCCGAAAATTCAATAATTTTGGGTCCCAGAAGTGATCTGTACATGCCTACTCAGTGCTAGAATTAAAAATAAAAATGGCTCAAAACATGCTAAAAATCGAGATTTTAGGTGTCCAAAGTCGATATGTGCATGCATCTTCTGTACCCGTTTATATCTTAAATTCAGACTCAAAACACTAGAAAATTCGATATTTATGGGTTTCAGAAGCGATCTGTACATGCCTACTCAGTGCTAGAATGTTTTCAAAATATAGACTTAAAACATGCTAAAAATCGATATTTTAGGTGTCCAAAGTCGATATGTGCATGCATCTTCTGTATCCGTTTTATCTCAAATTTAGGCTCAAAACACTAGAAAATTCGATATTTATGGGTCTCAGAAGCAATCTGTACATGCCTACTCCATGCTAAAATGTTTTAAAGATACAGACCCAAAACATGCTCAAAATCGTTATTGTATGTGCATAAAGTCGATATGAGCATGCATCTTCAGTACTCGTTTATATCTCAAATTCAGGCTCAAAACACCCGAAAATTCAATAATTTTGGGTCCCAGATACGATCTGTACATGCCTAGTCAGTGCTAGAATTAAAAAAAAAAAAGGCTTAAAACATGCTAAAAATCTATATTTTAGGTGTCCAAAGTCGATATGTGCATGCTTATTCTGTACCCGTTTATATCTTAAGTTCAGGCTCAAAACACTAGAAAATTCGATATTTATGGGTTCCAGAAGCGATCTGTACATGCCTACTCCGTGTTAGAGTATTTTCAAATTACAGACCCCAAACATGCTCAAAATCGATATTTTGAGTGCCCAAAGTCAAAAGGTGCATGCATCTTCTATTCCCGTTTATATCCCAAATTCAGGCTCAAAACACCCGAAAATTCAATAATTTTGGGTCCCAGAAGCGATCTGTACATGCCTAATCAGTGCTAGAATTAAAAAAAAAAAACGCTCAAAACATGCTATAAATCGATATTTTAGGTGTCCAAAGTCGATATGTGCATGCATCTTCTGTACCCGGTTATATCTTAAATTCAGGCTCAAAACACTAGAAAATTCGATATTTATGGGCTCCAGAAGCGATTTGTACATGCCTACTCCGTGTTAGAGTATTTTTAAATTACAGACCCCAAACATGCTCAAAATCGATATTTTGGGTGCCTAAAGTCGATATGAGTATGCATCTTCTATACCCGTTTATATCCCAAATTTAGGCTCAGAACAGCCGAAAATTCGATATTTATGGGTCCCAGAAGCGATCTGTACATGCCTACTCCTTGCTAGAATGTTTTCAAGATACTGACCTAAAACATGCTCAAAATCGATATTTTAGATGCAAAAAGTCGATATATGCATGCATTTCCAGTACCCGTTTATATCTCAAATTCAGGCTCAAAACACCCGAAAATTCAATATTTTTGGGTCCAAGAAGCGATCTGTACATACCTAATCAATGCAAGAATGTTTTCAAAACATAGACTCAAAACATGCTAAAAATCGATATTTTAGGTGTCCAAAGTCGATATGTGCATGCATCTTCTGTACCCGTTTTATCTCAAATTCAGGCTCAAAACACTAGAAAATTCGATATTTATGGGTCCCAGAAGCGATCTGTACATGCCTACTCCATGTTAGAGTTTTTTCAAAATACATGCCCAAAACATGCTCAAAATCGATATTTTAGGTGTCAAAAAGTCGATGTGTGCATGCATCTTCTGTAACCGTTTATATCTCAAATTCAGGTTTAAGACACCCGAAAATTCGATATTTTTGGGGCACAGAAGTGATCTGTACATGCCTACTCCATGTTTGAATGTTTTCAAGATACAGACCCAAAACATGCTCAAAATCGATATTGTATGTGAATAAAGTTGATATGAGCATGCATCTTCAGTACTCGTTTATATCTCAAATTCAAGCTCAAAACACCCGAAAATACAATAATTTTTGGTCCCAGAAGCGATCTGTACATACCTACTCAGTGCTAGAATTTAAAAATAAAAAAGTCTCAAAACATGCTAAAAATCGATATTGTAGGTGTCCAAAGTCGATATGTGCATGCATCTTCTGTACCCGTTTGTATCTTAAATTCAAGCTCAAAACACTAGAAAATTCGATATTTATGGGTTCCAGAAGCGATCTGTACATGCCTACTCCGTGTTAGAGTATTTTTAAATTACAGGCCCAAAACATGCTCAAAATCGATATTTCGGGTGCCCAAAGTCAATATGTGCATGCATCTTCTATACCCGTTTATATCCCAAATTTAGGCTCAGAACACCCGAAAAATCGATATTTATGGGTCTTAGAAGCGATCTGTACATGCCTACTCCTTGCTAGAATGTTTTCAAGATACTGACCTAAAACATGCTCAAAATCGATATTTTAGATGCAAAAAGTCGATATATGCATGCATTTCCAGTACCCGTTTATATCTCAAATTCAGGCTCAAAACACCCGAAAATTCAATATTTTTGGGTCCAAGAAGCGATCTGTACATACCTAATCAATGCAAGAATGTTTTCAAAATATAGACTCAAAACATGCTAAAAATCGATATTTTAGGTGTCCAAAGTCGATATGTGCATGCATCTTCTGTACCCGTTTTATCTCAAATTCAGGCTCAAAACACTAGAAAATTCGATATTTATGGGTCCCAGAAGCGATCTGTACATGCCTACTCCATGTTAGAGTTTTTTCAAAATACATGCCCAAAACATGCTCAAAATCGATATTTTAGGTGTCAAAAAGTCGATGTGTGCATGCATCTTCTGTAACCGTTTATATCTCAAATTCAGGTTTAAGACACCCGAAAATTCGATATTTTTGGGGCACAGAAGTGATCTGTACATGCCTACTCCATGTTTGAATGTTTTCAAGATACAGACCCAAAACATGCTCAAAATCGATATTGTATGTGAATAAAGTTGATATGTGCATGCATCTTCAGTACTCGTTTATATCTCAAATTCAAGCTCAAAACACCCGAAAATACAATAATTTTTGGTCCCAGAAGCGATCTGTACATACCTACTCAGTGCTAGAATTTAAAAATAAAAAAGTCTCAAAACATGCTAAAAATCGATATTGTAGGTGTCCAAAGTCGATATGTGCATGCATCTTCTGTACCCGTTTGTATCTTAAATTCAAGCTCAAAACACTAGAAAATTCGATATTTATGGGTTCCAGAAGCGATCTGTACATGCCTACTCCGTGTTAGAGTATTTTTAAATTACAGGCCCAAAACATGCTCAAAATCGATATTTCGGGTGCCCAAAGTCAATATGTGCATGCATCTTCTATACCCGTTTATATCCCAAATTCAGGCTCAGAACACCCGAAAAATCGATATTTATGGGTCTTAGAAGCGATCTGTACATGCCTACTCCGTGTTAGAGTATTTTAAAAATATAGGCCCAAAACATGCTTAAAATCAATATTTTGGAATGCATCTTCTGTACCCGTTTATATCTTAAATTCAGGCTCAAAACACACGAAAATTCAATATTTTTGGGTCCCAGAAGCGATATGTACATGCTTACTCAGTGCTAAAATTTTTTCAAAATATAGGCTCAAAACATGCTAAAAATCGATATTTTAGTTGTCCAAAGTCGATATGTGCATGCATCTTCTGTACCCGTTTTATCTCAAATTCAGGCTCAAAACACTAGAAAATTCGATATTTATGGGTCCCAGAAGCGATTTGTACATGCCTACTCCATGTTAGAGTTTTTTCAAATTACATGCCCAAAACATGCTTAAAATCGATATTTTATGTGTCCAAAGTCGATATGTGCATGCTTCTTCTGTACCCGTTTATATATTAAAATTAAGGCTTCAAACACCCGAAAATTCGATATTTTGGGGTCCCAGAAGCGATCTGTACATGCCTACTCAGTGCTAGAATGTTTTCAAGATACAGACCCAAAACATGCTCAAACTCGATATTGTATTTGCATAAAGTCGATATGTGCATGCATCTTCAGTACTCGTTTATATCTCAAATTCAGGCTCAAAAACACCCGAAAATTCAATAATTTAGGGTCCCAGAAGCGATCTGTACATGCCTACTCCGTGTTAGAGTATTTTCAAATTACAGACCCCAAACATGCTCAAAATCGATATTTTGGGTGCCCAAAGTCGATATGTGCATGCATCTTCTATACCCGTTTATATCCCAAATTCAGGCTCAGAACACCCGAAAATTCGATATTCATGGGTCCTAGAAGCAATCTGTACATACCTAATCAATGCTAGAATGTTTTCAAAATATAGACTCAAAACATGCTAAAAATCGATATTTTAGGTGTCCAAAGTCGATATGTGCATGCATCTTCTGTACCCGTTTTATCTCAAATTCAGGCTCAAAACACTAGAAAATTCTATATTTATGGGTCCCAGAAGCGATCTGTACATGCCTACTCCATGTTAGAGTTTTTTCAAAATACATGCCCAAAACATGCTCAAAATCGATATTTTAGGTGTCCAAAGTCGATATGTGCATGCATCTTCTGTAACCGTTTATATCTCAAATTCAGGCTCAAAACACTAGAAAATTCGATATTCTTGGGTCCTAGAAGAGATCTGTACATGCCTACTCCGTGTTAGAGTATTTTCAAAATACAGGCCCAAAACATGAACAAATTGATATTTTGGGTGCCCAAAATCGATATGTCCATGCATCTTCAGTACCCGTTTATATCTCAAATTAATGCTCAAAACACCCGAAAATTGGATATTTTTGGGTCTCAGAAGCGATCTGTACATGCCTACTCAGTCCTAGAATGTTTTCAAGATATAGACTCAAAACATGCTAAAAGTCGATATTTTAGGTGTCCAAAGTCGATATGTGCATGCATCTTCTGTACCCGTTTATATATCAAATTCAGGATCAAAACACTAGAAAATTCGATATTTATTGGTCCCAGAAGCGATCTGTACATGCCTACGCCGTGTTAGAGTATTTTTAATGTACAGGCCCTAAACATGCTCAAAATCGATATTTTGGGTGCCCAAAGTCGATAAGTGCATGCATCTTCTGTACCCGTATATATCTCAAATTCAGGTTTAAGACACCCGAAAATTCGATATTTTTGGGTCACAGAAGCGATCTGTACATGCCTACTCCATGCTAGAATGTTTTCAAGATACAGACCCAAAACATTCTCAAACTCGATATTGTATGTGCATAAATTCGATATGTGCATGCATCTTCAGAACTTGTTTATATCTCAAATTCATTCTCAAAACACCCGAAAATTCAATAATTTTGGGTCCCAGAAGTGATCTGTACATGCCTACTCAGTGCTAGAATTAAAAATAAAAATGGCTCAAAACATGCTAAAAATCGAGATTTTAGGTGTCCAAAGTCGATATGTGCATGCATCTTCTGTACCCGTTTATATCTTAAATTCAGACTCAAAACACTAGAAAATTCGATATTTATGGGTTTCAGAAGCGATCTGTACATGCCTACTCAGTGCTAGAATGTTTTCAAAATATAGACTTAAAACATGCTAAAAATCGATATTTTAGGTGTCCATAGTCGATATGTGCATGCATCTTCTGTATCCGTTTTATCTCAAATTTAGGCTCAAAACACTAGAAAATTCGATATTTATGGGTCTCAGAAGCAATCTGTACATGCCTACTCCATGCTAAAATGTTTTAAAGATACAGACCCAAAACATGCTCAAAATCGTTATTGTATGTGCATAAAGTCGATATGAGCATGCATCTTCAGTACTCGTTTATATCTCAAATTCAGGCTCAAAACACCCGAAAATTCAATAATTTTGGGTCCCAGATACGATCTGTACATGCCTAGTCAGTGCTAGAATTAAAAAAAAAAAAGGCTTAAAACATGCTAAAAATCTATATTTTAGGTGTCCAAAGTCGATATGTGCATGCTTATTCTGTACCCGTTTATATCTTAAGTTCAGGCTCAAAACACTAGAAAATTCGATATTTATGGGTTCCAGAAGCGATCTGTACATGCCTACTCCGTGTTAGAGTATTTTCAAATTACAGACCCCAAACATGCTCAAAATCGATATTTTGAGTGCCCAAAGTCAAAAGGTGCATGCATCTTCTATTCCCGTTTATATCCCAAATTCAGGCTCAAAACACCCGAAAATTCAATAATTTTGGGTCCCAGAAGCGATCTGTACATGCCTAATCAGTGCTAGAATTAAAAAAAAAAAACGCTCAAAACATGCTATAAATCGATATTTTAGGTGTCCAAAGTCGATATGTGCATGCATCTTCTGTACCCGGTTATATCTTAAATTCAGGCTCAAAACACTAGAAAATTCGATATTTATGGGCTCCAGAAGCGATTTGTACATGCCTACTCCGTGTTAGAGTATTTTTAAATTACAGACCCCAAACATGCTCAAAATCGATATTTTGGGTGCCTAAAGTCGATATGAGTATGCATCTTCTATACCCGTTTATATCCCAAATTTAGGCTCAGAACAGCCGAAAATTCGATATTTATGGGTCCCAGAAGCGATCTGTACATGCCTACTCCTTGCTAGAATGTTTTCAAGATACTGACCTAAAACATGCTCAAAATCGATATTTTAGATGCAAAAAGTCGATATATGCATGCATTTCCAGTACCCGTTTATATCTCAAATTCAGGCTCAAAACACCCGAAAATTCAATATTTTTGGGTCCAAGAAGCGATCTGTACATACCTAATCAATGCAAGAATGTTTTCAAAATATAGACTCAAAACATTCTAAAAATCGATATTTTAGGTGTCCAAAGTCGATATGTGCATGCATCTTCTGTACCCGTTTTATCTCAAATTCAGGCTCAAAACACTAGAAAATTCGATATTTATGGGTCCCATAAGCGATCTGTACATGCCTACTCCATGTTAGAGTTTTTTCAAAATACATGCCCAAAACATGCTCAAAATCGATATTTTAGGTGTCAAAAAGTCGATGTGTGCATGCATCTTCTGTAACCATTTATATCTCAAATTCAGGCTCAAAACACTAGAAAATTCGATATTTTTGGGTCCTAGAAGAGATCTGTACATGCCTACTCCGTGTTAGAGTATTTTCAAAATACAGGCCCAAAACATGAACAAAATCGATATTTTGGGTGCCCAAAATCGATATGTCCATGCATCTTCAGTACCCGTTTTATCTCAAATTCAGGATCAAAACACTAGAAAATTCGATATTTATTGGTCCCAGAAGCGATCTGTACATGCCTACGCCGTGTTAGAGTATTTTTAATGTACAGGCCCTAAACATGCTCAAAATCGATATTTTGGGTGCCCAAAGTCGATAAGTGCATGTATCTTCTGTACCCGTATATATCTCAAATTCAGGTTTAAGACACCCGAAAATTCGATATTTTTGGGTCACAGAAGCGATCTGTACATGCTTACTCCATGCTAGAATGTTTTCAAGATACAGACCCAAAACATTCTCAAACTCGATATTGTATGTGCATAAAGTCGATATATGCATGCATCTTCAGAACTCGTTTATATCTCAAATTCATGCTCAAAACACCCGAAAATTCAATAATTTTGGGTCCCAGAAGTGATCTGTACATGCCTACTCAGTGCTAGAATAAAACAAAAAAAAAGGCTCAAAACATGCTAAAAATCGATATTTTAGGTGTCCAAAGTCGATATGTGCATGCATCTTCTGTACCCGTTTATATCTTTAATTCAGACTCAAAACACTAGAAAATTCGATATTTATGGGTTTCAGAAGCGATCTGTACATGCCTACTCCGTGTTAGAGTATTTTCAAATTACAGACCCCAAACATGCTCAAAATCGATATTTTGGGTGCCCAAAGTCGATATGTGCATGCATCTTCTAAACCCGTTTATATCCCAAATTCAGGCTCAGAACACCCGAAAATTCGATATTTAAGGGTCCCAGAAGCGATCTGTACATGCCTACTCCTTGCTAGAATGTTTTCAAGATACTGACCCAAAACATGCTCAAAATCGATATTTTAGGTGCAAAAAGTCGATATGTGCATGAATTTCCAGTACCCGTTTATATCTCAAATTCAGGCTCAAAACACCCGAAAATTCAATATTTTTAGGTCCCAGAAGCGATCTGTACATGCCTACTCAGTGCTAGAATGTTTTCAAAATATAGACTTAAAACATGCTAAAAATCGATATTTTAGGTGTCCAAAGTCGATATGTGCATGCATCTTCTGTATCCGTTTTATCTCAAATTTAGGCTCAAAACACTAGAAAATTCTATATTTATGGGTCCCAGAAGCAATCTGTACATGCCTACTCCATGCTAAAATGTTTTAAAGATACAGACCCAAAACATGCTCAAAATCGTTATTGTATGTGCATAAAGTCGATATGAGCATGCATCGTCAGTACTCGTTTATATCTCAAATTCAGGCTCAAAACACCCGAAAATTCAATAATTTTGGGTCCCAGAAGCAATCTGTACATGCCTACTCAGTGCTAGAATTAACAAAAAAAAGGCTTAAAACATGCTAAAAATCGATATTTTAGGTGTCCAAAGTCGATATGTGCATGCATATTCTGTACCCGTTTATATCTTAAGTTCAGGCTCAAAACACTAGAAAATTCGATATTTATGGGTCCCAGAAGCGGTCTGTACATGCCTACTCCGTGTTAGAGTATTTTAAAAATACAGGCCCAAAACATGCTCAAAATAGATATTTTGGCATGCATCTTCTGTACCCGTTTATAAGTCAAATTCAGCCTCAGAACACCCGAAAATTCGATATTTTTGTGTACCAGAAGCGATCTGTAAATACCTACTCCGTCTTAGAGTTTTTTTTTCAAAATACAGGCCCAAAACATGCTAAAAATCAATATTTTGGGTGCCCAAAGTCGATATGTGCATGCATCTTCTATACCCGTTTATATCCCAAATTCAGGCTCAGAACACCCGAAAATTCGATATTTATGGGTCCCAGAAGCGATCCGTACATGCCTACTCAGTGTTACAGTATTTTCAAAATACAGTCCCAAAACATGCTTAAAATCGATATTTTGGGGTGCCCAAAGTCGATAAGTGCATGCATCATCTGTACCCGTTTATATATCAAATTCAGGTTTAAGACACCCAAAAACTCGATATTTTTGGGTCCCAGAAGCGATCTGTAAATGCCTAATCCATGCTAGAATATTTTCAAGATACAGACCCAAAACATGTTAAAAATCGATATTGTATGTGCATAAAGTCGATATGTGCATGCATCTTCAGTACTCGTTTATATCTTAAATTCAGGCTCAAAACACCCGAAAACTCAATACTTTTGGGTCCCAGAAGCGATCTGTATATGCCTATTCAGTGCTGGAATGTTTTCAAAATATAGACTCAAAACATGCTAAAAATCGATATTTTAGGTGACCAAAGTCGATATGTGTATGCATTTTCAGTACTCGTTTATATCTCAAATTCAGGCTCAAAACACCCGAAAATTCAATAATTTTGGGTCCCAGAAGCGATATGTACATGCCTAATCAGTGCTAGAATTAAAAAAAAAAAACGCTCAAAACAGGCTATAAATCGATATTTTAGGTGTCCAAAGTCGATATGTGCATGAATCTTCTGTACCCGTTTATATCTTAAATTCAGGCTCAATACACTAGAAAATTCGATATTTATGGGCTCCAGAAGCGATTTGTACATGCCTACTCCGTGTTAGAGTATTTTCAAATTACAGACCCCAAACATGCTCAAAATCGATATTTTGGGTGCCTAAAGTCGATATGAGCATGCATCTTCTATACCCGTTTATATCCCAAATTTAGGCTCAGAACAGCCGAAAATTCGATATTTATGGGTCCCAGAAGCGATCTGTACATGCCTGCTCCTTGCTAGAATGTTTTCAAGATACTGACCTAAAACATGCTCAAAATCGATATTTTAGGTGCAAAAAGTCGATATATGCATGCATTTCCAGTACCCGTTTATATCTCAAATTCAGGCTCAAAACACCCGAAAATTCAATATTTTTGGGTACTAGAAGCGATCTGTACATACTTAATAAAAGCAAGAACGTTTTCAAAATATAGACTCAAAACATGCTAAAAATCGATATTTTAGGTGTCCAAAGTCGATATGTGCATGCATCTTCTGTACCCGTTTTATCTCAAATTCAGGCTCAAAGCACTAGAAAATTCGATATTTATGGGTCCCAGAAGCGATCTGTACATGCCTACTCCATGTTAGAGTTTTTTTAAAATACATGCCCAAAACATGCTCAAAATCGATATTTTAGGTGTCCAAAGTCGATGTGTGCATGCATCTTCTGTAACCGTTTATATCTCATATTCAGGCTCAAAACACTAGAAAATTCGATATTCTTGGGTCCTAGAAGAGATCTGTACATGCCTACTCCGTGTTAGAGTATTTTCAAAATACAGGCCCAAAACATGAACAAAATCGATATTTTGGGTGCCCAAAATCGATATGTCCATGCATCTTCAGTACCCGTTTATATCTCAAATTCAGGCTCAAAACACCCGAAAATTGGATATTTTTGGGTCCCAGAAGCGATCTGTACATGCCTACTCAGTGCTAGAATGTTTTCAAGATATAGACTCAAAACATGCAAAAAATCGATATTTTAGGTGTCCAAAGTCGATATGTGGATGCATCTTCTGTACCCGTTTATATATCAAATTCAGGATCAAAACACTAGAAAATTCGATATTTATTGGTCCCAGAAGCGATCTGTACATGCCTACGCCTTGTTAGAGTATTTTTAATGTACAGGCCCTAAACATGCTCAAAATCGATATTTTGGGTATCCAAAGTCGATAAGTGCATGCATCTTCTGTACCCGTATATATCTCAAATTCAGGTTTAAGACACCCGAAAATTCGATATTTTTGGGTCACAGAAGCGATCTGTACATGCCTACTCCATGCTAGAATGTTTTCAAGATAGAGACCCAAAACATTCTCAAACTCAATATTGTATGTGCATAAAGTCGATATGTGCATGCATCTTCAGAACTCGTTTATATCTCAAATTCATGCTCAAAACACCCGAAAATTCAATAATTTTGGGTCCCAGAAGCGATCTGTACATGCCTACTCAGTGCTAGAATTAAAAAAAAAAAAAAAGGCTCAAAACATGCTAAAAATCGATATTTTAGGTGTCCAAAGTCGATATGTGCATGCATCTTCTGTACCCGTTTATATCTAAAATTCAGGCTCAAAACACTAGAAAATTCGATATTTATGGGTTTCAGAAGCGATCTGTACATGCCTACTCCGTGTTAGAGTATTTTCAAATTACAGACCCCAAACATGCTCAAAATCGATATTTTGGGTGCCCAAAGTCGATATGTGCATGCATCTTCTAAACCCGTTTATATCCCAAATTCAGGCTCAGAACACCCGAAAATTCGATATTTAAGGGTCCCAGAAGCGATCTGTACATGCCTACTCCTTGCTAGAATGTTTTCAAGATACTGACCCAAAACATGCTCAAAATCGATATTTTATGTGCAAAAAGTCGATATGTGCATGAATTTCCAGTACCCGTTTATATCTCAAATTCAGGCTCAAAACACGGGAAAATTCAATATTTTTAGGTCCCAGAAGCGATCTGTACATGCCTACTCAGTGCTAGAATGTTTTCAAAATATAGACTTAAAACATGCAAAAAATTGATATTTTAGGTGTCCAAAATCGATATGTGCATGCATCTTCTGTATCCGTTTTATCTCAAATTTAGGCTCAAAACACTAGAAAATTCGATATTTATGGGTCTCAGAAGCAATCTGTACATGCCTACTCCATGCTAAAATGTTTTAAAGATACAGACCCGAAACATGCTCAAAATCGATATTGTATGTGCATAAAGTCGATATGAGCATGCATCTTCAGTACTCGTTTATATCTCAAATTCATGCTCAAAACACCCGAAAATTCAATAATTTTGGGTCCCAGAAGCGATCTGTACATGCCTACTTAGTGCTAGAATTAAAAAAAAAAAAAGCTTAAAACATGCTAAAATTCTATATTTTAGGTGTCCAAAGTCGATATGTGCATGCATATTCTGTACCCGTTTATATCTTAAATTCAGGCTCAAAACACTAGAAAATTCGATATTTATGGGTTCCAGAAGCGATCTGTACATGCCTACTCCGTGTTAGAGTATTTTCAAATTACAGACTCCAAACATGCTCAAAATCGATATTTTAGGTGTCCAAAGTCGATATGTGCATGCATCTTCTGTACCCGTTTATATCTCAAATTCAGGCTCAAACAACCCGAAAATTCAATATTTTTTGGTCCCAGAAGCGATCTGTACATGCCTACTTCTTGCTAGAATGTTTTCAAGATTCAGATCCAAAACATGCTCAAAATCGATATTGTAGGTAAAAAAAAGTCGATACGTTGATGCATCTTCAGTATTAGTTTATATCTCAAATTCAAGCTCAAAACACCCGAAAATTCAGTATTTTTGGGTCCAATAAGCGATCTGCACTAGCCTACTAAGTGCTAGAATGTTTTCAAGATACAGATCCAAAACATGCCTAAAATCGATATAGTAGGTGCAAAGAGTTGATACGTTAATGTATCTTCTGTACCCGTTTATTTCTCAAATTCAGGCTCAGAACACCCTAAATTTCAATATTTTTGGGTCCCAGAAGCGATCTGTACATGCCTACTCCGTGCTAGAATATTTTCAAAATACTGGCCCAAAACATACTCAAAATCGATATTTTAGGTGTCCAAAGTCGATATGTGCATGCATCTTCTGTAACCGTTTATATCTCAAATTCAGGCTCAAAACACTTGAAAATTCGATATTTTTGGTTCCTAGAAGCGATCTGTACATGCCTACTCCGTGTTAGAGTAATTTCAAAATACAGGACCAAAACATGCTCAAAATCGATATTTTGGGTGCCCAAAGTCGATAAGTGAATGCATCTTCTGTACCAGTTTATATCTCAATTTCAGGTTTAAAACACCTGAAAATTCGATATTTTTGGTTCCCAGAAGCGATCTGTACGTGCCTACTCCTTGCTAGAATGTTATGATACAGATCCAAAACATGCTGAAAATCGATATTGTAGGTTCAAAAAGTCGATACGTTGATGCATCTTCTGTACCCGTTTATATCTCAAATTCAGGCTCAGAACACCCTAAAATTCGATATTTTTGGGTTCCAGAAGCGATCTGTACATGCCTACTCAGTGCTAGAATATTTTCAAAATATAGGCCCAAAACATGCTAAAAATCTATATTTTAGGTGCCCAAAGTAGATATGAGCATGCACTTTCTGTACCCGTTTATATCTCAAATTCAGGCTCAAAACACCAGAAAATTCGATATATTTGGGTCCCAGAAGCAATCTGTACATGCCTACTATGTGTTAGAGTATTTTCAAAATACAGGCCTAAAACATAATCAAAATCGATATTTTAGGTGTCCAAAGTCGATATGTGCATGCATCTTCTGTAACCGTTTATATCTCAAATTCAGGCTCAAAACACCTGGAAATTCGATATTTTTGGGTCCCAGAAGCGATCTGTACATGCTTACTCCTTGCTAGAATGTTTTCAAGATACAGACTCAAAATATGCTCAAAATCTATATTTTAGGTGCAAAAAGTCGAAATGTGCATGCATATTCAGTACCCGTTTATATCTCAAAATCAGGCTAAAAACACCCGAAAATTCAATATTTTGAGGTCCCGAAAGCGATCTGTACATGCCTACTCCGTGTTAGAGTATTTTCAAAATACAGGCCCAAAACATGCTCAAAATCGATATTTTGGGTGCCCAAAGTCGAAATGTGCATGCATCTTCTGTACCCGTTTATATCTCAAATTCAGGCTCAAAACAACCGAAAATTCAATATTTTTGGGTCCCAGAAGCAATCTGTACATGCTTACTCCTTGCTAGAATGTTTTCAAGATACAGACCCAAAACATGCTCAAAATCGATATATTAGGTGCAAAAAGTCTATATCTGCATGCATCTTCAGTACTCGTTTATATCTCAAATTCAGGCTCAAAACACCCGAAAAGTCAATTTCTTTGGATACCAGAAGCGATCTCTACATGCCTACTCAGTGCTAGAATGTTTTCAAAATATAGGTTCAAAACATGCTAAAAATCGATATTTTAGGTGTCCAAAGTCGATATGTGCATGTATCTTCTGTACCCGTTTATATCTCAAATTCAGGCTCAAAACACTAGAAAATTCGATATTTATGGGTCCCAGAAGCGATCTGTACATGCCTACTCCGTGTTAGAGTATTTTCAAAATACAGTCCCATAACATGCTCAAAATCGATATTTTGGGTGCCCAAAGTCGATATGTGCATGCATTTTCTGTACCCGTTTATATCTCAAATTCATGCTCAAAACACCCGAAACTTCAATATTTTTGGGGTCCCAGAAGCGATCTGTACATGCCTACTCCTTGCTAGAATGTTTTCAAGATACAGACCCAAAACATACTCAAAATCGATATTTTAGGTGTCCAAAGTCGATATGTGCATGTATCTTCAGTACCCGTTTATATCTCAAATTCAGGCTCAAAACACTAGAAAATTCGATATTTCTGGGTCTCAGAAGCGATGTCTACAGGCCTACTCAGTGCTAGAATGTTTTCAAAAGATGGGCTCAAAACATGCTAAAAATCGATATTTTAGGTGTCCAAAGTCGATATGTGCATGCATCTTCTGTACCCGTTTATATCTCAAATTCAGGCTCAAAACACCCGAAACTTCAATTTTTTTTTTATCCCAGAAGCGATCTGTACATGCCTACTCCTTGCTAGAATGTTTTCAAGAAACAGATCAAAAACATGTTAAAAATCGACATTGTAGGTGGAAAAAGTCGATACGTTGATGCATCTTCAGTACTCGTTTATATCTCAAATTCAGGCTCAAAACACCCGAAAATTTGTTATTTTTTCGTCCCAGAAGCGGTCTGTACATGCTTACTCCTTGCTAGAATGTTTTCAAGATACAGACTCAAAACATGCTCAAAATCCATATGTGAGGTGCAAAATGTCGATATGTGCATGCTTCTTCAGCACCCGTTTATATCTCAAATTCAGGCTCAAAACACCCGAAAATTCAACATTTTTGGGTCCCAGAAGAGATCTGTACATGCCTACTCAGTGCTAGAATGTTTTCAAAATACAGGCCCAAAACATGCTAAAAATTGATATTTTAGGTGTCCAAAGTCGATATGTGCATGCATCTTCTGTACCCGTTTATATCTCAAATTCAGGCTCAAAACACTAGAAAATTCGATATTTATGGGTCCCAGAAGCAATCTTTACATGCTTACTCCTTACTAGAATGTTTTCAAGATACACCCCCAAAACATGCTCAAAATCGATATTGTAGGTGCAAAAAGTCGATATGTCCATGCATCTTCAGTACCTGTTTATATCTCAAATTCAGGCTCAAAACACCCGAAAATTCGATTTTTTTGGATCCCAGAAGCGATTTGTACATGCCTACTCAGTGCTAGAATGTTTTCAAAATATAGGGTCAAAACATGCTAAAAATTGATGTTTTAAGTGTCCAAAGTCGATATGTGCATGCATATCCTGTAGCTGTTTATATCTAAAATTCAGTCTCAAAACACTAGAAAATTCGATATTTTTGGGTCCCAGAAGCGATCTGTACATGCTTACTCCTTGCTAGAATTTTTTCTAGATACAGACCCAAAACATGCTCAAAATCGATATTGTAGGTACAAGAAGTCGATATGAACATACATCTTCAGTGCCCGTTTATATCTCAAATTCAGACTCAAAACACTAGAAAATTCAATATTTTTGGGTCCCAGAAGCGATCTGTACATGCCTACTCAGTGCTAGAATGTTTTCAAGATACAGACCCAAAACATGCTCAAAATCTATATTTAAGGTGCAAAAAGTCGATATCTGCATGCATCTTCAGTATCCGTTTATATCACAAATTCAGGCTCAAACACCCGAAATATCAATATTTTGGGGTCCCGGAAGCGATCTGTACATGCCTACACCGTGCTAGAATGTTTTCAAAATATAGGCTCAAAACATGCTAAAAATCTATATTTTAGGTGTCCAAAGTCAATATGTGCATGCATCTTCTGTACCCGTTTATATCTCAAAATCAGGCTTAAAAAAAACAAAAATTCGATATTTTTCGGTCCCAGAAGCGATCTGTACATGCCTACTCCGTGTTAGAGTATTTTAAAAATACAGGCCCAAAACATGCTAAAAATCGATATTTTGGGTGCCCAAAGTCGATATGTGCATGCATCTTCTGTACCCGTTTATATCTCAAGTTCAGGCTAAAATCACCCAAAAATTCGATATTTTGGGGTCCCAGAAGCGATCTCTAAATGCCTACTCCTTGCTAGAATTATTTCAAGATACAGACCCAAAACATGCTCAAAATCGATATTTTAAATGCAACGAGTCGATATTTGCAAGCATCTTCATTACAAGTTTATATCTCAAATTCATGCTCAAAACACCCTAAAATTCAATATTTTTGGGTCCCAGAAGCGATCTGTACATGCCTACTCAGTGCTAGAGTTTTTTTTAAATATAGGCCCAAAACATGCTAAAAATCGGTATTTTGGGTGCCCAAAGTCGATATGTGCATGCATCTTGTGTACCCGTTTATATATCAAATTCAGGCTCAAAACTCCCGAAAATAAGATACTTTTGGGTCCCAGAAGTGATCTGTACATGCCTACTCCGTGTTAGAGTATTTTAAAAATACAGACCAAAAACATGCTTAAAATTGATATTTTAGGTACCCAAAGTCAATATGTGTATGCATCTTCTGTACCCATTTATATCCCAAAATCGGGCTCAAAACACCCTAAAATTCGATATTTTTCGGTCCCAGAAGCGATCTGTACATGCCTACTCAGTGCTTGAGTATTTTCAAAATACAGGCCCAAAACATGCTAAAAATCGATATTTTGGGTGCCCAAAGTCGATATGTGCATGCATCTTCTGTACCCGTTTATATCTCAAATTCAGGCTCAAATCACCCGAAAATTCGATATTTTTAGGTCCCAGAAGCAATATCTAAATGCCTACTCCTTGCTAGAATTATTTCAAGATACAGACCCAAAACATCCTCAAAATCAATATTTTAAATGCAACGAGTCGATATATGCCAGCATCTTCAGTACCCGTTTATATCTCAAATTCAGGCTCAAAACACCCGAAACTTCAATTTTTTTTTTATCCCAGAAGCGATCTGTACATGCCTACTCCGTGTTAGAGTATTTTCAAAATACAGGCCCAAAACATGCTCAAAATCGATATTTTGCGTGCCCAAAATCGATATGTCCATGCATCTTCTGTAACCGTTTATATCTCAAATTCAGGCTCAAAACACCCGAAAATTCGATATTTTTGGGTCCCAGAAGCGAATTGTACATGCTTACTCCTTGCTAGAATGTTTTTTCAAGATACAGACTCAAAACATGCTCAAAATCTATATTTGAGGTGCAAAAAGTCGATATGTGCATGCATCTTCAGCACCTGTTTATATCTGAAATTCAGTTTCAAATCCCTCGAAAATTCGATATTTTTGGGTCCCAGAAGCGATCTGTACATGCCTACTCAGTGCTAGAATGTTTTCAAAATATACGCTCAAAACATGCTAAAAATTGATGTTTTAAGTGTCCAAAGTCGATATGTGCATGCATCTTCTGAACCCGTTTAAATCTCAAGTTCAGGCTCAAATCACCCGAAAATTCGATATTTTTTATGTCATAGAAGCGATCTCTAAATGCCTACTCCTTGCTAGAATTATTTAAAGATACAGACCCAAAACATGCTCAAATCGATATTGTAGGTGCAAGAAGTCGATATGAACATAAATCTTCAGTGCCCGTTTATATCTCAAATTCAGGCTCAAAACAACCGAAAATTCTATACTTTTGGGTCCCAGAAGCGATCTGTTAATGCCTACTCAGTGCTAGAATGTTTTCAAAATATAGGCTCAAAACATGCTAAAAATCGATATTTTAGGTGTCCAAAGTCGATATATGGATGCATCTTCTGTAGCCGTTTATATCTTAAATTCAGTCTCAAAACACTAGAAAATTCGATATTTTGGGGTCCCAGAAGCGATCTGTACATGCCTACTCCGTGTTAGAGTATTTTCAAAATACAGGCCCAAAACATGCTCAAAATCTATATTTAAGGTGCAAAAAGTCGATATCTGCATGCATCTTCAGTATCCGTTTATATCACAAATTCAGGCTCAAACACCCGAAATATCAATATTTTGGGGTCCCGGAAGCGATCTGTACATGCCTATACCGTGCTAGAATGTTTTCAAAATATAGGCTCAAAACATGCTAAAAATCTATATTTTAGGTGTCCAAAGTCAATATGTGCATGCATCTTCTGTACCCGTTTATATCTCAAAATCAGGCTTAAAAAAAAAAAAATTCGATATTTTCCGGACCCAGAAGCGATCTGTACATGCCTACTCCGTGTTAGAGTATTTTAAAAATACAGGCCCAAAACATGCTAAAAATCGATATTTTGGGTGCCCAAAGTCGATATGTGCATGCATCTTGTGTACCCATTTATATCCCAAAATCGGGCTCAAAACACCCGAAAATTCGATATTTTTAGGTCCCAGAAGCGATCTGTACATGCCTACTCCGTGTTAGAGTATTTTCAAAATACAGGCCCAAAACATGCTCAAAATCGATATTTTGCGTGCCCAAAATCGATATGTCCATGCATCTTCTGTAACCGTTTATATCTCAAATTCATGCTCAAAACACCCGAAAATTCGATATTTTTGGGTCCCTGATGCGATCTCTAAATGCCTACTCCTTGCTAGAATTATTTCAAGATACAGACCCAAAACATGCTCAAAATCGATATTTTAAATGCAACGAGTTGATATGTGCAAGAATCTTCATTACAAGTTTATATCTCAAATTCATACTCAAAACACACTAAAATTCAATATTTTTGGGTCCTAGAAGCGATCTGAACATGCCTACTCAGTGCTAGAATTTTTTTAATATATAGGCCCAAAACATTCTCAAAATCGGTATTTTGGGTGCCCAAAGTCGATATGTGCATGTATCTTGTGTACCCGTTTATATATCAAATTCAGGCTCAAAACACCCGAAAAAAAGATATTTTTGGGTCCCTGAAGTGATCTGTACATGCCTACTTAGTGCTAGAGTATTTTCAAAATACAGGCCTAAAACATGCTGAAAATCGATATTTTGAGTGCCCAAAGTCGATTTGTGCATGCATCTTCTGTACCCGTTTATATCTCAAATTCAGGCTCAAATCACCCGAAAATTCGATATTTTTTGGTCCCAGAAGTAATATCTAAATGCCTACTCCTTGCTAGAATGTTTTCAAGAAACAGATCCAAAACATGTTAAAAATCGACATTGTAGGTGGAAAAAGTCGATACGTTGATGCATCTTCAGTACTCGTTTATATCTCAAATTCCGGCTCAAAATAACCGAAAATTCAATATTTTTGGGTCCCTGAAGCGATCTATACAAGCCTACTCCGTGTTAGAGTATTTTTTAAAATACAGGCCTAAAACATACTCAAAACCGATATTTTAGGTGTCCAAAGTCGATATGTGCATTCATCTTCTGTAACCGTTTATATCTCAAATTCAGGCTCAAAACACTAGAAAATTCGATATTTTTGGTTCCCAGAAGCGATCTATACATGCCTACTCCGTGTTAGAGTATTTTCAAAATACAGGCACAAAACATGCTCAAAATCGATATTTTGCGTGCCCAAAATCGATATGTCCATGCATCTTCTGTAACCGTTTATATCTCAAATTCAGGCTCAAAACGCCCGAAAATTTGATATTTTTGGGTCCCAGAAGCGTTCTGTACATGCTTACTCCTTGGTAGAATGTTTTCAAGATACAGACTCAAAACATGCTCAAAATCTATATTTGAGGTACAAAAAGTCGATATGTGCATTCATCTTCAGCAAACGTTTATATCTCAAATTCAGGCTCAAAACACCCGAAAATTCAACATTTTTGGGTCCCAGAAGAGATCTGTACATGCCTACTCAGTGCTAGAATGTTTTCAAAATACAGGCCCAAAACATGCTAAAAATCGATATTTTAGGTGTCCAAAGTCGATATGTGCATGCATCTTCTGTAGCCGTTTATATCTTAAATTCTGTCTCAAAACACTAGAAAATTCGATATTTTTGGGTCTCAGAAGCGATCTGTACATGCTTACTCCTTGCTAGAATGTTTTCAAGATACAGACTCAAAATATGCTCAAAATCTATATTTTAGGTGCAAAAAGTAGATATGTGCATGCATATTAAGTACCCGTTTATATCTCAAATTCAGGCTAAAAACACCCAAAAATTCAATATTTTGTGGTCCCAAAAGCGATCTGTACATGCCTACTCCGTGTTAGAGTATTTTTAAAATACAGGCCCAAAACATGCTCAAAATCGATATTTTGGGTGCCCAAAGTCGATATGTGCATGCATCTTCTGTACCCGTTTATATCTCAAATTCAGGCTCAAAACAACCGAAAATTCAATATATTTTTGAGTCCAAGAAGCGGTCTGTACATGCCTACTCCTTGCTAGAATGATTTCAAGATACAGACCCAAAACATGCTATAAATTGATATTTTAAGTGTCCAAAGTCGATATGTGCATGCATCTTCTGTACCCGTTTATATCTCAAATTCAGGCTCAAAACACTAGAAAATTCGATATTTATGAGTCCCAGAAGCGATCTGTACATGCCTAATCCGTGTTAGAGTATTTTCAAAATACAGGCCCAAAACATGCTCAAAATCGATATTTTTTGTGCCCAAAGTCGATATGGGCATGCATTTTCTGTACCCGTTTATATCTCAAATTCAGGCTCAAAACACCCGAAACTTCAATATTTTTGGGGTCCCAGAAGCGATTTGTACATGCCTACTCCTTGCTAGAATTTTTTCAAGAAACAGACCCAAAACATGCTCAAAATCAATATTTTAAATGCAACGAGTCGATATATACCAGCATCTTCAGTACCCGTTTATATCTCAAATTCATACTCAAAATACCCTAAAATTCAATATTTTTGGGTCCCAGAAGCGATCTGTACATGCCTACTCCGTGTTAGAGTATTTTACAAAATACAGGGCCAAAACATGCTCAAAATCGATATTTTGGGTGCCCAAAGTCGATATGTGCATGCATCTTCTGTACCCGTTTATATCTCAAGTTCAGGCTCAGATCATCCGAAAATTCGATATTTTTAGGTCCCAGAAGCGATCTCTAAATGCCTACTCCTTGCTAGAATTATTTCAAGATATAGACCCAAAACATGCTCAAAATCGATATTGTAGGTGCAAGAAGTCGATATGAACATGCATCATCAGTGCCCGTTTATATCTCAAATTCAGGCTCAAAACACCCGAAAATTCGATTTTTTTGGATCCCAGAAGCGATTTGTACATGCCTACTCAGTGCTAGAATGTTTTCAAAATATACGCTCAAAACATGCTAAAAATTGATGTTTTAAGTGTCCAAAGTCGATATGTGCATGCATATCCTGTAGCTGTTTATATCTAAAATTCAGTCTCAAAACACTAGAAAATTCGATATTTTTGGGTCCCAGAAGCGATCTGTACATGCTTACTCCTTGCTAGAATTGTTTCTAGATACAGACCCAAAACATGCTCAAAATCTATATTTAAGGTGCAAAAAGTCGATATGTGCATGCATCTTCAGTACCCGTTTATATCTCAAATTCAGGCTCAAAACACCCAAAAATTCGATATTTTTCGGTAACAGAAGCGATCTGTACATGCCTACTCCGTGTTAGAGTATTTTAAGAATACAGGCCCAAAACATGCTAAAAATCGATATTTTGGGTGCCCAAAATCTATATGTGCATGCATCTTCTGTACCCGTTTATATCTCAAGTTCAGGCTCAAATCAACCAAAAATTCGATATTTTTGGGTCCCAGAAGCGATCTCTAAATGCCTACTCCTTGCTAGAATTATTTCAAGATACAGACCCAAAACATGCTCAAAATCGATATTTTAAATAGCAACAAGACGATATGTGCAAGTATCTTCATTGCAAGTTTATATCTCAAATTCATGTACATGCCTACGATCTGTACATGCCTACTCAGTGCTAGAGTTTTTTTAAAATATAGTCCCAAAACATGCTAAAAATCGGTATTTTGGGTGCCCAAAGTCGATATATCCATGCATCTTGTGTACCCGTTTATATATCAAATTCAGGCTCAAAACACCCGAAAATAAGATACTTTTGTGTCGCAGAAGTGATCTGTACATGCCTACTCCGTGTTAGAGTATTTTAAAAATACAGACCCAAAACATGCTTAAAATTGATATTTTAAGTACCCAAAGTCAATATGTGTATGCATCTTCTGTACCCATTTATATCCCAAATTCAGGCTCAAAACACCCTAAAATTCGATATTTTTTGTTCCCAGAAGTGATCTGTACATGTCTACTCAGTGCTAGAGTGTTTTTAAAATATTGGCACAAAACATGCTAAAAATTGATATTTTGGGTGCCCAAAGTAGATTTGAGCATGCATCTTTTGTACCCGTTTATATCTCAAATTTAGGCTCCGAACACCCAAAAACCCGATCTTTTTGTGTCCCAAAAGCGATATGTAAATGCCTTTTCCGTGTTAGAGTATTTTCAACATTACAGGCCCAAAACATGCTCAAAATCGATATTTTGGGTGCCCAAAGTCGATATGTGCAAGCAACTTCTATACCCGTTTATATCTCAAATTCAGGCTGAAAACACCCGAAAATTCGATATTTTTGGGTCCCAGAAGCGATCTGTACATGCCGACTCCTTGCCAGAATGTTTTCAAGATACAGACCCAAAACATGCTCAAAATCAATATTGTATGTGCAAGAAGTCGATATGAACATGCATCTTCAGTGCCCGTTTATATATCAAATTCAGGCTCAAAACACCCGAAAATAAGATACTTTTGTGTCGCAGAAGTGATCTGTACATGCCTACTCCGTGTTAGAGTATTTTAAAAATACAGACCCAAAACATGCTTAAAATTGATATTTTAAGTATCCAAAGTCAATATGTGTATGCATCTTCTGTACCCATTTATATCCCAAATTCAGGCTCAAAACACCCTAAAATTCTATATTTTTTGGTCCCAGAAGTGATCTGTACATGTCTACTCAGTGCTAGAGTGTTTTTAAAATATTGGCACAAAACATGCTAAAAATTGATATTTTGGGTGCCCAAAGTAGATTTGAGCATGCATCTTTTGTACCCGTTTATATCTCAAATTTAGGCTCCGAACACCCAAAAACCCGATCTTTTTGTGTCCCAAAAGCGATATGTAAATGCCTTTTCCGTGTTAGAGTATTTTCAACATTACAGGCCCAAAACATGCTCAAAATCGATATTTTGGGTGCCCAAAGTGGATATGTGCAAGCAACTTCTATACCCGTTTATATCTCAAATTCAGGCTGAAAACACCCGAAAATTCGATATTTTTGGGTCCCAGAAGCGATCTGTACATGCCGACTCCTTGCCAGAATGTTTTCAAGATACAGACCCAAAACATGCTCAAAATCAATATTGTAGGTGCAAGAAGTCGATATGAACATGCATCTTCAGTGCCCGTTTATATCTCAAATTCAGGCTCAAAACACCCAAAAATTCGATATTTTTGGGTCCCAGAAGCGATCTGTACATGCCTACTCCGTGTTATAGTATTTTAGTAATACAGGCCCAAAACATGCTCAAAATCGATATTTTGGGTGCCCAAATTCGATATGTGCATGCATCTTCTGCACCCGTTTATATCTCAAATTCAGGCTCAAAACACTAGAAAATCGATATTTTATGGACCCAGAAGCAATCTGTACATGTCGACTCCTTGCCAGAATGTTTCCAAGATACAGACCCAAAACATGCTCAAAATCAATATTGTAGGTGCAAGAAGTCGATATGAACATGAATCTTCAGTGCCAGTTTATATCTCAAATTCAGGCTCAAAACACCCAAAAATTCAATATTTTTGGATCCCTGAAGCGATCTGTACATGTCTACTCAGTGCTAGAATGTTTTCTAAATATAGGCTCAAAACATGCTAAAAATCGATATTTTAGGTGTCCAAAGTCGATATGTGCATTCATCTTTTGTAAATGTTTATATCTCTAATTCAGGCTCAAAACACTAGAAAATTCGATATTTATGGGTCCCAGAAGCGATCTGGACATGCCTACTCCGTACTAGAGTATTTTCAAAATACAGGCCCAAAACTTGCTCAAAATCGATTTTTTGGGTTCCCAAAGTCGATATGTGCATGCATCTTCTGTACCCGTTTATATCTCAAATTCAGGCTCAGAACACCCAAAAATTCAATATTTTTGGGTCTCTGAAGCGATCTGTACATGCCTACTCCATGGTAGAGTATTTTCAAAATACAGGCCCAAAACATGCTCAAAATCGATATTTTGTTTGCACAAACTCGATATGTACATGCATCTTCTGTACCCGTTTATATCTCAAATTCAAGTTAAAAACACCCGAAAATTCATTATTTTTGGGTTCCAATAGCGATCTGTACATGCCTACACCTTGCTAGAATTGTTTCAAGATACAGACCCAAAACATGCTCAAAATCGATACTGTATGTGCATAAAGTTGATATTTGCATGCATCTTCAGAACCGGTTTATATCTCAAATTCAGGCTCAAAACACCCGCAAATTCAATATTTTTGGGTCCCAAAAGTGATCTGTACATGCCTACTCAGTGCTAGAATGTTTTCAAAATATAGGCTCAAAACAGGCTAAAAATCGATATTTTACGTATCCAAAGTCGATATGTGCATGCATCTTCTGTACCCGTTTATATCTCAAATTCAGGCTCAAATCACCCGAAAATTTGATATTTTTGGGTCCCAGAAGCGATTTGGACATGCCTACTCCTTGTTAGAATTATTTTAAGATACAGACCCAAAACATGGTAAAAATCGATATTTTGGGTGCCCAAAGTCGATATGTGCATGCATCTTCTGTACCCGTTTATATCCCAAATTTAGGCTCAGAACACCCGAAAATTCGATATTTATGGATCCCAGAAGCGATCTGTACATGCCTACTCCTTGCTAGAATTATTTTAAGATACAGACCCAAAACATTGTAAAAATCGATATTTTGGGTGCCCAAAGTCGATATGTGCATGCATCTTCTGTACCCGTTTATATCCCAAATTCAGGCTCAGAATACCTGAAAATTCGATATTTATGGGTCACAGAAGCGATCTGTACATGCCTACTTCGTGTTAGAGTATTTTCAAAATACAGGCCCAAAACAAGCTCAAAATCGATATTTTGGGTTCCCAAAGTCGATATGTGCATGCATCTTCTGTACCCGTTTATATCTCAAATTCAGGCTCAAAACACTATAAAATTCGATATTTATGGGTCACAGTAGCAATCTGTACATGCCTACTTCGTGTTAGAGTATTTTTAAAATACAGGCCCAAAATATGCTAAAAATCGATATTTTGGTTGCCCAAAGTCGACAAGTGCATCCATCTTCTGTACCCGTTTATATCTCAAATAAAGGCTCAAATCACCCGAAAATTCGATATTTTTGGGTCTCACAATCGATCTGTACATACCTACTCCTTGCTAGAATTATTTCAAGATACAGACCCAAAACATGCTAATAATCGATATTTTGCGTGCCCAAAGTCGATAAGTGCATGCAGGCTCAAATCACCCTAAAATTCAATATTTTTGGGTCCCAGAAGCGATCTTACATGCCTACTCCTTGCTAGAATTATTTCATGATACAGACCCAAAACATGCTAAAATCGTTATTTTGGGTGGCCATAGTCGATATGTGCATGTATCTTCTGTACCCGTTTATATCTCAAATTCAGGCTCAAAAAACTAGAAAATTCGATATTTTTGGGTCCCAGAAAAGATCTGTACATGCCTACTCCGTGTTAGAGTATTTTCAAAATACAGGCTCAAAACATGCTAAAAATCGATATTTTGGGTGCCCAAAGTCAATATGATGTGCATGCATTTTCTATACCCGTTTATATCTCAAATTCAGGCTCAAAACACCCGAAAATTTAATATTTTTGGGTCCCAGTAGCGATCTGTACATGAATACTCCTTGCTAGAATGTTATCAAGATACAGACTCAAAACAAGCTCAATATCGATATTGTAGGTGAAAAAAAGTCGATATGTGCATGCATCTTCAGTACACGTTTATATCTCAAATTCAGGCTCAAAACACACGAAAATTCGATATTTATGGTTCCCAGAAGCGATCTTTACATGCCTACTCCATGTTAGAGTATTTTCAAAATACATGCCCGAATCATCCTCAAAATCGATATTTTGAGTGCCCAAAGTCGATATGTACATGCATTTTCTGTACCCGTTTATATCTCAAATTCAGGCTCAAAACACCGAAAAATTAATATTTTTGGGTCCCAGTAGCGATCTGTACATGAATACTCCTTGCTAGAATGTTTTCAAGATACAGACCCAAAACAAGCTCAATATCGATATTGTAGGTGCAAAAAGTCGATATGTGCATGCATCTTCTGTACCCGTTTATATCCCAAATTCAGGCTCAGAACACCTGAAAATTCGATATTTATGGGTCCCAGAAGCGATCTGTACATGCCTACTTCATGTTAGAGTATTTTTAAAAAACAGGCCCAAAACATGCTCAAAATCGATATTTTGGGTGCCCAATTTCGATATGTAAATGCATCTTCTGTACCCGTTTATATCTCAAATTGAGGCTCAGAACACCCGAAATATCAATATTTTTGGGTCGCCGAAGCGATCTGTACATGCCTACTCCTTGCTAGAATGTTTTCAAGATACAGACCCAAAACAAGCTCAATATCAATATTGTAGGTGCAAAAAGTCGATATGTGCATGCATCTTCAGTACCCGTTTATATCTCAAATTCAGGCTCAGAATACCTGAAAATTCGATATTTATGGGTCACAGAAGCAATCTGTACATGCCTACTTCGTGTTAGAGTATTTTCAAAATACAGGCCCAAAACAAGCACAAAATCGATATTTTGGGTGCCCAAAGTCGATATGTGCATGCATCTTCTGTACCCGTTTATATCTCAAATTCAGGCTCAAAACACTAGAAAATTCGATATTTATGGGTCACCGAAGCAATCTGTACATGCCTACATCGTGTTAGAGTATTTTTAAAATACAGGCCCAAAACATGCTAAAAATCCTTATTTTGGGTGCCCAAATTCGATATGTGCATGCATCTTCTGTACCCGTTTATATCTCAACCAAAGGCTCAAATTACCCGAAAATTCGATATTTTGGGGTTCCACAAACGATCTGTACATGCCTACTCCATGCTAGAATTTTTTCAAGATACAGACCCAAAACATGCTAAAAAACGATATTTTGGGTGCCCAAAGTCGATATGTGCATGCATCTTCTGTACCCGTTTATATCCCAAATTCAGGCTAAAAAAACTAGAAAATTCGATATTTTTGGGTCCCAGAAAAGATCTGTACATGCTTACACCGTGTTAGAGTATTTTCAAAATACAGGCCCAAATCATCCTCAAAATCGATATTTTGGGTGCAAAAAGTCGATATGTGCATGAATCTTCAGTACTCGTTTATATCTCAAATTCATGCTCAAAACACCCGAAAATTCAATATTTTTGGGTCTTAAAAGCGATCTCAACATGCCTACTTAGTGCTAGAATGTTTTCAAAATATAGGCTCAAAGCATGCTAAAAATCGATATTTTATGTGTCCAAAGTCGATATGTGCATGCATCTTAAGTACCCGTTTATATCTCAAATTCAGGCTCAAAACACTAGAAAATTCGATATTTATGGAACCCAGAAGCGATCTGTACATGCCTACTCCGTTTTAGAGTATTTTCATAATACAGGCCCAAAACATGCTCAAAATCGATATTTTGGATGCCCAAAGTCGATATGTGCATGCATCTTCTGTACCTGTTTATTTCTCAAATTCAGGCTTAAAACCCCCGAAAATTCGATATTTTTGGGTCCCAGAAGCGATCTGTACATGCCGACTCCTTGCCAGAATGTTTTCAAGATACAGACCCAATACATGCTCAAAATCAATATTGTAGGTGCAAGAAGTCGATATGAACATTCATCTTCAGTGCCAGTTTATATCTCAAATTCAGACTCAAAACACCCGAAAATTCAATATTTTTGGATCCCAGAAGCGATCTGTACATGTCTACTCAGTGCTAGAATGTTTTCAAATTATAGGCTCAAAACATGCTAAAAATCGATATTTTAGGTGTCCAAAGTCGATATGTGCATGCATCTTCTGTACCTGTTTATATCTCAAATTCAGGCTCAAAACACTAGAAAATTCGATATTTTTGGGTCCCAGAAAAGATCTGTACATGCCTACTCCGTGTTAGAGTATTTTAAAAATACAGGCCCAAAACATGCTCAAAATCGATATTTTAGGTGCCCAAAGACGACAAGTGCATGCATCTTCTGTACCCGTTTATATCTCAAATAAAGGCTCAAATCACCCAAAAATTCGATATTTTTGGGTCTCACAAGCGATCTGTACATGCCTACTCCTTGCTAGAATTATTTCACGATACATACCCAAAGTATTCTAATAATTGATATTTTAGGTGCCCAAAGTCGATATGTGCATGCATCTTCTGTACCCGTTTATATCCCAAATTCAGGGTCAGAACACCCGAAAATTCGATATTTATGGGTCCCAGAAGCGATCTGTACATGCCTACTCCTTGCTAGAATTATTTCAAGATACAGACCCAAAACATGCTAAAATCTTTATTTTGGGTGCCCAAAGTCGATATGTGCATGCATCTTCTGTACCCGTTTATATCTCAAATTCAGGCTCAAAAAACTAGAAAATTCGATATTTTTGGGTCCCAGAAAAGATCTGTACATGCCTACACCGTATTAGAGTATTTTCAAAATACAGGCCAAATCATCCTCGAAATCGATATTTTGGGTGCCCAAATTCGATATGTGCATGCATCTTCTGTACCCGTTTATATCTCAAATTCAGGCTCAAAACACAAAAAAATCGATATTTTTTGGACCCAGAAGCAATCTGTACATGCCTACTCCTTGTTAGAATGTTTTCAAGATACAGACCAAAAACATGCTCAAAATCGATATTTTAGGTGCAAAAAGTCGATATGTGCATGAATCTTCAGTACTCGTTTATATCTCAAATTCATGCTCAAAACACCCGAAGATTCAATATTTTTGGGTCCTAGAAGCGATCTCTACATGCCTACTTGGTGCTAGAATATTTTCAAAATATAGGCTCAAAACATGCTAAAAATCGATATTTTATGTGTCCAAAGTCGATATGTGCATGCATCTTCAGTACCCGTTTATATCTCAAATTCAGGCTCAAAACACTAGAATTTTCGATATTTATGGGTCCCAAAAGCGATCTGTACATGCCTACTCCGGTTTAGAGTATTTTCATAATACAGGCCCAAAACATGCTCAAAATCGATATTTTGGATGCCCAAAGTCGATATGTGCATGCATCTTCTGTACCTGTTTATATCTCAAATTCAGGCTGAAAACACCCGAAAATTCGATATTTTTGGGTCCCAGAAGCGATCTGTACATGCCGACTCCTTGCCAGAATGTTTTCAAGATACAGACCCAAAACATGCCCAAAATCAATATTGTAGGTGCAAGAAGTCGATATGAACATTCATCTTCAGTGCCAGTTAAATCTCAAATTCAGGCTCAAAACACCCGAAAATTCAATATTTTTGGATCCCAGAAGCGATCTGTACATGTCTACTCAGTGCTAGAATGTTTTCAAAATATAGGCTCAAAACATGCTAAAAATCGATATTTTAGGTGTCCAAAGTCGATATGTGCATGCATCTTCTGTACCTGTTTATATCTTAAATTCAGGCTCAAAACACTAGAAAATTCGATATTTATGGGTACCAGAAGCGATCTGGACATGCCTACTCCGTATTAGAGTATTTTCAAAATTCAGGCCCAATACATGCTCAAAATCGATTTTTTGGGTGCCCAAAGTAGATTTGAGCATGCATCTTTTGTACCCGTTTATATCTCAAATTTAGGCTCCGAACACCCAAAAACCCGATCTTTTTGTGTCCCAAAAGCGATATGTAAATGCCTTTTCCGTGTTAGAGTATTTTCAACATTACAGGCCCAAAACATGCTCAAAATCGATATTTTGGGTGCCCAAAGTCGATATGTGCATGCAACTTCTATACCCGTTTATATCTCAAATTCAGGCTGAAAACACCCGAAAATTCGATATTTTTGGGTCCCAGAAGCGATCTGTACATGCCTACTCCGTGTTAGAGTATTTTAGTAATACAGGCCCAAAACATGCTAAAAATCGATATTTTGGGTGCCCAAATTCGATATGTGCATGCATCTTCTGTACCCGTTTATATCTCAAATTCAGGCTCAAAACACTAGAAAATCGATATTTTTTGGACCCAGAAGCAATCTGTACATGCCTACTCCTTGTTAGAATGTTTTCGAGATACAGACCAAAAACATGCTCAAAATCATTATTTTAGGTGCAAAAAGTCGATATGTGCATGCATCTTCTATACCCGTTTATATCTCAAATTCAGGCTGAAAACACCCGAAAATTCGATATTTTTGGGTCCCAGAAGCGATCTGTACATGCCTACTCCGTGTTAGAGTATTTTAGTAATACAGGCCCAAAACATACTAAAAATCGATATTTTGGGTGCCCAAATTCGATATGTGCATGCATCTTCTGTACCCGTTTATATCTCAAATTCAGGCTCAAAACACTAGAAAATCGATATTTTTTGGACCCAGAAGCAATCTGTACATGCCTACTCCTTGTTAGAATGTTTTCGAGATACAGACCAAAAACATGCTCAAAATCATTATTTTAGGTGCAAAAAGTCGATATGTGCATGCATCTTCAGTACCCGTTTATATCTCAAATTCAGGCACAAAACACTAGAAAATTCGATATTTATGGGTCCCAGAAGCGATCTGTACATGCCTACTCCGTTTTAGAGTATTTTCATAATACAGGCCCAAAACATGCTCAAAATCGATATTTTGGATGCCCAAAGTCGATATGTGCATGCATCTTCTGTACCCGTTTATATCTCAAATTCAGGCTTAAAACACCCGAAAATTCGATATTTTTGGGTCCCAGAAGCGATCTGTACATGCCGACTCCTTGCCAGAATGTTTCCAAGATACAGACCCAAAATATGCTCAAAATCAATATTGTAGGTGCAAGAAGTCGATATGAACATGAATCTTCAGTGCCAGTTGATATCTCAAATTCAGGCTCAAAACACCCGAAAATTCAATATTTTTGGATCCCAGAAGCGATCTGTACATGTCTACTTAGTGCTAGAATGTTTTCTAAATATAGGCTCAAAACATGCTAAAAATCGATATTTTAGGTGTCCAAAGTCGATATGTGCATTCATCTTCTGTACCTGTTTATATCTCTAATTCAGGCTCAAAACACTAGAAAATTCGATATTTATGGGTCCCAGAAGCGATCTGGACATGCCTACTCCGTGTTAGAGTATTTTCAAAATACAGGCCCAAAACATGCTCAAAATCGATTTTTTGGGTTCCCAAAGTCGATATGTGCATGCATCTTCTGTACCCGTTTATATCTCAAATTCAGGCTCAGAACACCCAAAAATTCAATATTTTTGGGTCTCAGAAGCGATCTGTACATGCCTACTACATGGTAGAGTATTTTCGAAATACAGGCCCAAAACATGCTCAAAATCGATATTTTGTTTGCACAAAGTCGATATGTACATGCATCTTCTGTACCCGTTTATATCTCAAATTCAAGTCAAAAACACCCGAAAATTCATATTTTTTGGGTTCCAGTAGCGATCTGTACATGCCTACACCTTGCTAGAATTGTTTCAAGATACAGACCCAAAACATGCTCAAAATCGATATTGTACGTGCAAAAAGTTGATATTTAAATGCATCTTCAGAACCGGTTTATATCTCAAATTCAGGCTCAAAACACCCGCAAATTCAATATTTTTGGGTCCCAAAAGCGATCTGTACATGCCTACTCAGTGCTAGAATGTTTTCAAAATATAGGCTCAAAACATGCTAAAAATCGATATTTTAGGTGTCCAAAGTCGATATGTGCATGCATCTTCTGTACCCGTTTATATCTCAAATTCAGGCTCAAAACACTAGAAAATACGATATTTAAGGGTCCCAGAAGCGATCTGTACATGCCTACTCCTAGTTAGAATGTTTTCAAGATCCAGACCCAAAAAATGCTGAAAATCGATATTGTAGGTGCAAAAAGTCGATATTTGCATGAATGTTCAGTAACCGTTTATATCTCAAATTCAGGCTCAAAACACCCGAAAATTCAAACTTTTTGGGTCTCAAAAGTGATCTGAAAATGCCTACTCAGTGCTAGAATATTTTCAAAATATAGGCTCAAAACATGCTAAAAATCGATATATTAGGTATCCAATGTCGATATGTGCATGCATCTTCTGTACCCGTTTATATCTCAAATTCAGGCTCAAATCACCCGAAATTTCGATATTTTTGGGTCCCAGAAAAGATCTGTACATGCTTACTCCGTGTTAAAGTATTTTAAAAATACAGGCCCAAAACATGCTCAAAATCGATATTTTGTTTGCCCAAAGTCGAAAAGTGTATGCATCTTCTGTACCCGTTTATATCTCAAATAAAGGCTCAAATCCCCCGAAAATTCGATATTTTTGGGTCTCACAAGCGATCTGTGCATGCCTACTCCTTGCTAGAATTATTTCAAGATACATACGCAAAACATGCTAATAATCGATATTTTGCGTGCCGAAAGTCGATACGTGCATGCAGGCTCAAATCACCCAAAAATTCAATATTTTTGGGTCCCAGAAGCGATCTTACATGCCTACTCCTTGCTAGAATTATTTCATGATACAGACCCAAAACATGCTAAAATCGTTATTTTGGGTGGCCAAAGTCGATATGTGCATGTATCTTCTGTACCCGTTTATATCTCAAATTCAGGCTAAAAAAAATAGAAAATTCGATATTTTTGGGTCCCAGAAAAGATCTGTACATGCCTACTCCGTGTTAGAGTATTTTCAAAATACAGGCTCAAAACATGCTAAAAATCGATATTTTGGGAGCCCAAAGTCAATATGTGCATGCATTTTCTGTACCCGTTTATATTTCAAATTCAGACTCAAAACACCCGAAAATTTAATATTTTTGGGTCCCAGTAGCGATCTGTACATGAATACTCCTTGCTAGAATATTTTCAAGAAACAGACCGAAAACAAGCTCAATATCGATATTGTAGGTGCAAAAAGTCGATATGTGCATGCATCTTCAGTACCCGTTTATATCTCAAATTCAGGCTCAAAACACCCGAAAATTCGATATTTATGGTTTCCAGAAGCGATCTGTACATGCCTACTCCGTGTTAGAGTATTTTCAAAATACAGGCCCAAATCATCCTCAAAATCGATATTTTGAGTGCCCAAAGTCGATATATACATGCATTTTCTGTACCCGTTTATATCTCAAATTCAGGCTCAAAACACCGAAAAATTAATATTTTTGGGTCCCAGTAGCGATCTGTACATGAATACTTCTTGCTAGAATGTTTTCAAGATACAGACCCAAAACAAGCTCAATATCGATATTGAAGGTGCAAAAAGTCGATATGTGCATGCATCTTCTGTACCCGTTTATATCCCAAATTCAGGCTCAGAACACCTGAAAATTCGATATTTATGGGTCCCAGAAGCGATCTGTACATGCCTACTTCATGTTAGAGTATTTTAAAAAAACAAGCCCAAAACATGCTCAAAATCGATATTTTGGGTGCCCAATTTCGATATATGCATGCATCTTCTGTACCCGTTTATATCTCAAATTGAGGCTCAGAACACCCGAAAATTCTATATTTTTGGGTCGCTAAAGCGATCTGTATATGCCTACTCCTTGCTAGAATGTTTTCAAGATACAGACCCAAAACAAGCTCAATATCGATATTGTAGGTGCAAAAAGTCGATATGTGCATGCATCTTCAGTACCCGTTTATATCTCAAATTCAGGCTCAAAACACCCGAAAGTTCAAAATTTTTGGGTCCCAGAAGCGATCTGTACATACCTACTCAGTGCTAGAAAATTTTCAAAATATAGGCTTAAAACATGCTAAAAATCGATATTTTAGGTGTCCAGAGTAGATATGCGCATGCATCTTCTGTACCCGTTTATATATCAAATTCAGGCTCAAAACACTAGAAAATTCGATATTTTTGGGTCCCAGAAGCGATCTGTACATGCCTACTCCGTGTTAGAGTATTTTCAAAATACAGGCCCAAAACATGCTCAAAATCGATATTTTGGGTGCCCAAAGTCGATATGTGCATGCAGGCTCAAATCACCCGAAAATTTGATATTTTTGGGTCCCAGAAGCGATCTGGACATGCCTACTTCATGTTAGAGTATTTTTTAAAAAACAGGCCCAAAACATGCTCAAAATCGATATTTTGGGTGCCCAATTTCGATATGTGCATGCATCTTCTGTACCCGTTTATATCTCAAATTGAGGCTCAGAACACCCGAAAATTCTATATTTTTTGGTCGCTGAAGCGATCTGTATATACCTACTCCTTGCTAGAATGTTTTCAAGATACAGACCCAAAACAAGCTCAATATCGATATTGTAGGTGCAAAAAGTCGATATGTGCATGCATCTTCAGTACCCGTTTATATCTCAAATTCAGGCTCAAAACACGCGAAAGTTCAAAATTTTTGGGTCCCAGAAGCGATCTGTACATACCTACTCAGTGCTAGAATATTTCCAAAATATAGGCTCAAAACATGCTAAAAATCGATATTTTAGGTGTCCAGAGTAGATATGCGCATGCATCTTCTGTACCCGTTTATATCCCAAATTCAGGCTCAGAATACCTGAAAATTCGATATTTATGGGCCACAGAAGCAATCTGTACATGCCTACTTCGTGTTAGAGTATTTTCAAAATACAGGCCCAAAACAAGCTCAAAATCGATATTTTGGGTGCCCAAAGTCGATATGTGCATGCATCTTCTGTACCCGTTTATATCACAAATTCAGGCTCAAAACACTATAAAATTCGATATTTATGGGTCACAGAAGCAATCTGTACATGCCTACTTCGTGTTAGAGTATTTTTAAAATACAGGCCCAAAACATGCTAAAAATCGATATTTTGATTGCCCAAAGTCGACAAGTGCATGCATCTTCTGTACCCGTTTATATCTCAAATAAAGGCTCAAATCACCCGAAAATTCGATATTTTTGGGTCTCACAAGCGATCTGTACATACTTACTCCTTGCTAGAATTATTTCAAGATACAGACCCAAAACATGCTAATAATCGATATTTTGCGTGCCCAAAGTCGATACGTGTATGCAGGCTCAAATCACCCAAAAATTCAATATTTTTGGGTCCCAGAAGCGATCTTACATGCCTACTCCTTGCTAGAATTATTTTAAGATACAGACCCAAAACATGCTAAAATCGATATTTTGGGTGGTCAAAGTCGATATGTGCATGCATCTTCTGTACCCGTTTATATCCCAAGTTCAGGCTCAGAACACCCGAAAATTCGATATTTATGGGTCCCAGAAGCGATCTGTACATGCCTACTCCTTGCTAGAATTATTTCATGATACAGACCCAAAACATGCTAAAATCGTTATTTTGGGTGGCCAAAGTCGATATGTGCATGTATCTTCTGTACCCGTTTATATATCAAATTCAGGCTCAAAAAACTAGAAAATTCGATATTTTTGGGTCCCAGAAAAGATCTGTACATGCCTACTCCGTGTTAGAGTATTTTCAAAATACAGGCTCAAAACATGCTAAAAATCGATATTTTGGGTGCCCAAAGTCAATATGATGTGCATGCATTTTCTGTACCCGTATATATCTCAAATTCAGGCTCAAAACACCCGAAAATTTAATATTTTTGGGCCTCAGTAGCGATCTGTACATGAATACTCCTTGCTAGAATGTTTTCAAGATACAGACTCAAAACAAGCTCAATATCGATATTGTAGGTGCAAAAAGTCGATATGTGCATGCATCTTCAGTACCCGTTTATATCTCAAATTCAGGCTCAAAACACCCGAGAATTCGATATTTATGGTTTCCAGAAGCGATCTGTACATGCCTACTCCGTGTTAGAGTATTTTCAAAATACAGGCCCAAATCATCATCAAAATCGATATTTTGAGTGCCCAAAGTCGATATGTACATGCATTTTCTGTACCCGTTTATATCTCAAATTCAGGCTCAAAACACCGAAAAATTAATATTTTTGGGTCCCAGTAGCGATCTGTACATGAATACTCCTTGCTAGAATGTTTTCAAGATACAGTCCCAAAACAAGCTCAATATCGATATTGAAGGTGCAAAAAGTCGATATGTGCATGCATCTTCTGTACCCGTTTATATCCCAAATTCAGGCTCAGAACACCTGAAAATTCGATATTTATTGGTCCCAGAAGCGATCTGTACATGCCTACTTCATGTTAGAGTATTTTAAAGAAAACAGGCCCAAAACATGCTCAAAATCGATATTTTGGGTGCCCAATTTCGATATGTACATGCATCTTCTGTACCCGTTTATATCTCAAATTGAGGCTCAGAACACCCGAAAATTCTATAATTTTGGGTCGCTGAAGCGATCTGTATATGCCTACTCCTTGCGAGAATGTTTTCAAGATACAGACCCAAAACAAGCTCAATATCGATATTGTAGGTGCAAAAAGTCGATATGTGCATGAATCTTCAGTACCCGTTTATATCTCAAATTCAGGCTCAAAACACCCGAAAGTTCAAAATTTTTGGGTCCCAGAAGCGATCTGTACATACCTACTCAGTGCTACAATATTTTCAAAATATAGGCTCAAAACATGCTAAAAATCGATATTTAAGGTGTCCAGAGTAGATATGCGCATGCATCTTCTGTACCCGTTTATATATATTAAATTCAGGCTCAAAACACTAGAAAATTCGATATTTTTGGGTCCCAGAAGCGATCTGTACATGCCTACTCCGTGTTAGAGTATTTTCAAAATACAGGCCCAAAACATGCTCAAAATCGATATTTTGGGTGCCCAAAGTCGATATGTGCATGCAGGCTCAAATCACCCGAAAATTTGATATTTTTGGGTCCCAGAAGCGTTCTGGACATGCCTACTTCATGTTAGAGTTTTTCAAAAAACAGGCCCAAAACATGCTCAAAATCGATATTTTGGGTGCACAATTTCGATATGTGCATGCATCTTCTGTACCCGTTTATATCTCAAATTGAGGCTCAGAACACCCGAAAATTCTATATTTTTGGGTCGCTGAAGCGATCTGTATATGCCTACTCCTTGCTAAAATGTTTTCAAGATACAGACCCAAAACAAGCTCAATATCGATATTGTAGGTGCAAAAAGTCGATATGTGCATGCATCTTCAGTACCCGTTTATATCTCAAATTCAGGCTCAAAACACGCGAAAGTTCAAAATTTTTGGGTCCCAGAAGCGATCTGTACATACCTACTCAGTGCTAGAATATTTTCAAAATATAGGCTCAAAATATGCTAAAAATCGATATTTTAGGTGTCCAGAGTAGATATGCGCATGCATCTTCTGTACCCGTTTATATCCCAAATTCAGGCTCAGAATACCTGAAAATTCGATATTTATGGGTCACAGAAGCAATCTGTACATGCCTACTTCGTGTTAGAGTATTTTCAAAATACAGGCCCAAAACAAGCTCAAAATCGATATTTTGGGTGCCCAAAGTCGACAAGTGCATGTATCTTCTGTACCCGTTTATATCTCAAATAAAGGCTCAAATCACCCGAAAATTCGATATTTTTGGGTCTCACAAGCGATCTGTACATACCTACTCCTTGCTAGAATTATTTCAAGATACAGACCCAAAACATGCTAATAATCGATATTTTGCGTGCCCAAAGTCGATACGTGCATGCAGGCTCAAATCACCCAAAAATTCAATATTTTTGGGTCCCAGAAGCAATCTTACATGCCTACTCCTTGCTAGAATTATTTTAAGATACAGACCCAAAACATGCTAAAAATCGATATTTTAGGTGGTCAAAGTCGATATGTGCATGCATCTTCTGTACCCGTTTATATCCCAAATTCAGGCTCAGAACACCCTAAAATTCGATATTTATGGGTCCCAGAAGCGATCTGTACATGCCTACTCCTTGCTAGAATTATTTCATGATACAGACCCAAAACATGCTAAAATCGTTATTTTGGGTGGCCAAAGTCGATATGTGCATGTATCTTCTGTACCCGTTTATATCTCAAATTCAGGCTCAAAAAACTAGAAAATTCGATATTTTTGGGTCCCAGAAAAGATCTGTACATGCCTACTCCGTGTTAGAGTATTTTCAAAATACAGGCTCAAAACATGCTAAAAATCGATATTTTGGGTGCCCAAAGTCAATATGATGTGCATGCATTTTCTGTACCCGTATATATCTCAAATTCAGGCTCAAAACACCCGAAAATTTAATATTTTTGGGTCCCAGTAGCGATCTGTACATGAATACTCCTTGCTAGAATGTTTTCAAGATACAGACTCAAAACAAGCTCAATATCGATATTGTTGGTGAAAAAAAGTCGATATGTGCATGCATCTTCAGTACCCGTTTATATCTCAAATTCAGGCTCAAAACACACGAAAATTCGATATTTATGGTTCCCAGAAGCGATATTTACATGCCTACTCCATGTTAGAGTATTTTCAAAATACATGCCCAAATCATCCTCAAAATCGATATTTTGAGTGCCCAAAGTCGATATGTACATGCATTTTCTGTACCCGTTTATATCTCAAATTCAGGCTCAAAACACCGAAAAATTAATATTTTTGGGTCCCAGTAGCGATCTGTACATGAATACTCCTTGCTAGAATGTTTTCAAGATACAGACCCAAAACAAGCTCAATATCGATATTGTAGGTGCAAAAAGTCGATATGTGCATGCATCTTCTGTACCCGTTTATATCCCAAATTCAGGCTCAGAACACCTGAAAATTCGATATTTATGGGTTCCAGAAGCGATCTGTACATGCCTACTTCATGTTAGAGTATTTTCAAAAAACAGGCCCAAAACATGCTCAAAATCGATATTTTGGGTGCCCAATTTCGATATGTACATGCATCTTCTGTACCCGTTTATATCTCAAATTGAGGCTCAGAACACCCGAAAATTCAATATTTTTGGGTCGCCGAAGCGATCTGTACATGCCTACTCCTTGCTAGAATGTTTTCAAGATACAGACCCAAAACAAGCTCAATATCGATATTGTAGGTGCAAAAAGTCAATATGTGCATGCATCTTCAGTACCCGTTTATATCTCAAATTCAGGCTCAAAATACCCGAAAGTTCAAAATTTTTGGGTCCCAGAAGCGATCTCTACATACATACTCAGTGCTAGAATATTTTCAAAATATAGGCTCAAAACATGCTCAAAATCGATATTTTAGGTGTCCAAAGTCGATATGCGCATGCATCTTCTGTACCCGTTTATATATATTAAATTCAGGCTCAAAACACTAGAAAATTCGATATTTTTGGGTCCCAGAAGCGATCTGTACATGACTACTCCGTGTTAGAGTATTTTCAAAATACAGGCCCAAAACATGTTCAAAATCGATATTTTGGGTGCCCAAAGTCGATATGTGCATGCAGGCTCAAATCACCCGAAACTTTGATATTTTTGGGTCCCAGAAGCGATCTGTACATGCCTACTCCTTACTAGAATTATTTTAAGATACAGACCCAAAACATGCTAAAAATCGATATTTTGGGTGCCCAAAGTCGATATGTGCATGAATCTTCTGTACCCGCTTATATACAAAATTTAGGCTCAGAACACCCGAAAATTCGATATTTATGGGTCCCAGAAGCGATCTGTACATGCCTACTCCTTGCTAGAATTATTTAATATACAGGCTCAAAACATGCTAAAAATCGATATTTTGGGTGCCCAAAGTCAATATGATGTGCATGCATTTTCTGTACCCGTATATATCTCAAATTCAGGCTCAAAACACCCGAAAATTTAATATTTTTGGGCCCCAGTAGCGATCTGTACATGAATACTCCTTGCTAGAATGTTTTCAAGATACAGACTCAAAACAAGCTCAATATCGATATTGTAGGTGCAAAAAGTCGATATGTGCATGCATCTTCAGTACCCGTTTATATCTCAAATTCAGGCTCAAAACACCCGAAAATTCGATATTTATGGTTTCCAGAAGCGATCTGTACATGCCTACTCCGTGTTAGAGTATTTTCAAAATACAGGCCCAAATCATCCTCAAAATCGATATTTTGAGTGCCCAAAGTCGATATGTACATGCATTTTCTGTACCCGTTTATATCTCAAATTCAGGCTCAAAACACCGAAAAATTAATATTTTTGGGTCCCAGTAGCGATCTGTACATGAATACTCCTTGCTAGAATGTTTTCAAGATACAGACCCAAAACAAGCTCAATATCGATATTGAAGGTGCAAAAAGTCGATATGTGCATGCATCTTCTGTACCCGTTTATATCCCAAATTCAGGCTCAGAACACCTGAAAATTCGATATTTATTGGTCCCAGAAGCGATCTGTACATGCCTACTTCATGTTAGAGTATTTTAAAAAAAACAGGCCCAAAACATGCTCAAAATCGATATTTTGGGTGCCCAATTTCGATATGTACATGCATCTTCTGTACCCGTTTATATCTCAAATTGAGGCTCAGAACACCCGAAAATTCTATATTTTTGGGTCGCTGAAGCGATCTGTATATGCCTACTCCTTGCTAGAATGTTTTCAAGATACAGACCCAAAACAAGCTCAATATCGATATTGTAGGTGCAAAAAGTCGATATGTGCATGCATCTTCAGTACCCGTTTATATCTCAAATTCAGGCTCAAAACACCCGAAAGTTCAAAATTTTCTGTCCCAGAAGCGATCTGTACATACCTACTCAGTGCTAGAATATTTTCAAAATATAGGCTCAAAACATGCTAAAAATCGATATTTTAGGTGTCCAGAGTAGATATGCGCATGCATCTTCTGTACCCGTTTATATATATTAAATTCAGGCTCAAAACACTAGAAAATTCGATATTTTTGGGTCCCAGAAGCGATCTGTACATGCCTACTCCGTGTTAGAGTATTTTCAAAATACAGGCCCAAAACATGCTCAAAATCGATATTTTGGGTGCCCAAAGTCGATATGTGCATGCAGGCTCAAATCACCCGAAAATTTGATATTTTTGGGTCCCAGAAGCGATCTGGACATGCCTACTTCATGATAGAGTATTTTCAAAAAACAGGCCCAAAACATGCTCAAAATCGATATTTTGGGTGCCCAATTTCGATATGTGCATGCATCTTCTGTACCCGTTTATATCTCAAATTGAGGCTCAGAACACCCGAAAATTCTATATTTTTGGGTCGCTGAAGCGATCTGTATATGCCTACTCCTTGCTAGAATGTTTTCAAGATACAGACCCAAAACAAGCTCAATATCGATATTGTAGGTGCAAAAAGTCGATATGTGCATGCATCTTCAGTACCCGTTTATATCTCAAATTCAGGCTCAAAACACGCGAAAGTTCAAAATTTTTGGGTCCCAGAAGCGATCTGTACATACCTACTCAGTGCTAGAATATTTTCAAAATATAGGCTCAAAATATGTTAAAAATCGATATTTTAGGTGTCCAGAGTAGATATGCGCATGCATCTTCTGTACCCGTTTATATCCCAAATTCAGGCTCAGAATACCTGAAAATTCGATATTTATGGGTCACAGAAGCAATCTGTACATGCCTACTTCGTGTTAGAGTATTTTCAAAATACAGGCCCAAAACAAGCTCAAAATCGATATTTTGGGTGCCCAAAGTCGATATGTGCATGCATCTTCTGTACCCGTTTATATCACAAATTCAGGCTCAAAACACTATAAAATTCGATATTTATGGGTCACAGAAGCAATATGTACATGCCTACTTCGTGTTAGAGTATTTTTAAAATACAGGCCCAAAACATGCTAAAAATCGATATTTTGGTTGCCCAAAGTCGACAAGTGCATGCATCTTCTGTACCCGTTTATATCTCAAATAAAGGCTCAAATCACCCGAAAAATCGATATTTTTGGGTCTCACAAGCGATCTGTACATACCTACTCCTTGCTAGAATTATTTCAAGATACAGACCCAAAACATGCTAATAATCGATATTTTGCGTGCCCAAAGTCGATACGTGCATGCAGGCTCAAATCACCCAAAAATTCAATATTTTTGGGTCCCAGAAGCGATCTTACATGCCTACTCCTTGCTAGAATTATTTTAAGATACAGACCCAAAACATGCTAAAAATCGATATTTTGGGTGGTCAAAGTCGATATGTGCATGCATCTTCTGTACCCGTTTATATCCCAAATTCAGGCTCAGAACACCCGAAAATTCGATATTTATGGGTCCCAGAAGCGATCTGTACATGCCTACTCCTTGCTAGAATTATTTCATGATACAGACCCAAAACATGCTAAAATCGTTATTTTGGGTGGCCAAAGTCGATATGTGCATGTATCTTCTGTACCCGTTTATATCTCAAATTCAGGCTCAAAAAACAAGAAAATTCGATATTTTTGGGTCCCAGAAAAGATCTGTACATGCCTACTCCGTGTTAGAGTATTTTCAAAATACAGGCTCAAAACATGCTAAAAATCGATATTTTGGGTGCCCAAAGTCAATATGATGTGCATGCATTTTCTGTACCCGTATATATCTCAAATTCAGGCTCAAAACACCCGAAAATTTAATATTTTTGGGTCCCAGTAGCGATCTGTACATGAATACTCCTTGCTTGAATGTTTTCAAGATACAGACTCAAAACAAGCTCAATATCGATATTGTTGGTGAAAAAAAGTCGATATGTGCATGCATCTTCAGTACCCGTTTATATCTCAAATTCAGGCTCAAAACACCCGAGAATTCGATATTTATGGTTCCCAGAAGCGATCTTTCCATGCCTACTCCATGTTAGAGTATTTTCAAAATACATGCCCAAATCATCCTCAAAATCGATATTTTGAGTGCCCAAAGTCGATATGTACATGCATTTTCTGTACCCGTTTATATCTCAAATTCAGGCTCAAAACACCGAAAAATTAATATTTTTGGGTCCCAGTAGCGATCTGTACATGAATACTCCTTGCTAGAATGTTTTCAAGATACAGACCCAAAACAAGCTCAATATCGATATTGTAGGTGCAAAAAGTCGATATGTGCATGCATCTTCTGTACCCGTTTATATCCCAAATTCAGGCTCAGAACACCTGAAAATTCGATATTTATGGGTTCCAGAAGCGATCTGTACATGCCTACTTCAAGTTAGAGTATTTTCAAAAAACAGGCCCAAAACATGCTCAAAATCGATATTTTGGGTGCCCAATTTCGATATGTACATGCATCTTCTGTACCCGTTTATATCTCAAATTGAGGCTCAGAACACCCGAAAATTCAATATTTTTGGGTCGCCAAAGCGATCTGTACATGACTACTCCTTGCTAGAATGTTTTCAAGATACAGACCCAAAACAAGCTCAATATCGATATTGTAGGTGCAAAAAGTCGATATGTGCATGCATCTTCAGTACCCGTTTATATCTCAAATTCAGGCTCAAAACACCCAAAAGATCAAATTTTTTGGGTCCCAGAAGCGATCTCTACATACATACTCGGTGCTAGAATATTTTCAAAATATAGGCTCAAAACATGCTAAAAATCGATATTTTAGGTGTCCAAAGTCGATATGCGCATGCATCTTCTGTACCCGTTTATATATATTAAATTCAGGCTCAAAACACTAGAAAATTCGATATTTTTGGGTCCCAGAAGCGATCTGTACATGACTACTCCGTGTTAGAGTATTTTCAAAATACAGGCCCAAAACATGTTCAAAATCGATATTTTGGGTGCCCAAAGTCGATATGTGCATGCAGGCTCAAATCACGCGAAAATTTGATATTTTTGGGTCCCAGAAGCGATCTGTACATGCCTACTCCTTGCTAGAATTATTTTAAGATACAGACCCAAAACATGCTAAAAATCGATATTTTGGGTGCCCAAAGTCGATATGTGCATGAATCTTCTGTACCCGCTTATATACAAAATTTAGGCTCAGAACACCCGAAAATTCGATATTTATGGGTCCCAGAAGCGATCTGTACATGCCTACTCCTTGCTAGAATTATTTAATATACAGACCCAAAACATGTTAAAAATCGTTATTTTGGGTGCCCAAAGTCGATATTTGCATGCATCTTCTGTACCCGTTTATATCCCAAATTCAGGCTCAGAATACCTGAAAATTCGATATTTATGGGTCACAGAAGCAATCTGTACATGCCTACTTCGTGTTAGAGTATTTTCAAAATACAAGCCCAAAACAAGCTCAAAATCGATATTTTGGGTGCCCAAAGTCGATATGTGCATGCATCTTCTGTACCCGTTTATATCTCAAATTCAGGCTCAAAACACTAGAAAATTCTATATTTATGGGTCACAGAAGCAATCTGTACATGCCTACTTCGTGTTAGAGTATTTTTAAAATACAGGCCCAAAACATGCTAAAAATCCTTATTTTGGGTGCCCAAATTCGATATGTGCATGCATATTCTGTACCCGTTTATATCTCAAACAAAGGCTCAAATCACCCGAAAATTCGATATTTTGGGGTTCCACAAACGATCTGTACATGCCTACTCCATGCTAGAATTTTTTCAAGATACAGACCCAAAACATGCTAAAAAACGATATTTTGGGTGCCCAAAGTCGATATGTGCATGAATCTTCTGTACCCGTTTATATCCCAAATTCAGGCTTAAAAAACTAGAAAATTCGATATTTTTGGGTCCCAGAAAAGATCTGTACATGCCTACACCGTGTTAGAGTATTTTCAAAATACAGGCCCAAATCATCCTAAAAATCGATATTTTGGGTGCCCAAATTCGATATATGCATGCATCTTCAGTACCCGTTTATATCTCAAATTCAGGCTCAAAATACTAGAAAATCGATATTTTTTGGACCCAGAAGCAATCTGTACATGCCTACTCCTTGTTAGAATGTTTTCAAGATACAGACCAGAAACATGCTCAAAATCGATATTTTAGGTGCAAAAAGTCGATATGTGCATGAATCTTCAGTACTCGTTTATATCTCAAATTCATGCTCAAAACACCCGAAAATTCAATATTTTTGGGTCTTAGAAGCGATCTCAACATGCCTACTCAGTGCTAGAATGTTTTCAAAATATAGGCTCAAAGTATGCTAAAAATCGATATTTTGGGTGCCCAAAGTCAAATTGATGTGCATGCATTTTCTGTACCCGTTTATATCTCAAATCCAGGCTCAAAACACCCGAAAATTTAATATTTTTTGGTCTCAGTAGCGATCTGTACATGAATACTCCTTGCTAGAATGTTTTCAAGATACAGACCCAAAACAAGCTCAATATCGATATTGTAGGTGAAAAAAAGTCGATATGTGCATGCATCTTCAGTACCCGTTTATATCTCAAATTCAGGCTCAAAACACTAGAAAATTCGATATTTATGGTTCCCAGAAGCGATCTTTACATGCCTACTCCATGTTAGAGTATTTTCAAAATACATGCCCAAATCATCCTCAAAATCGATATTTTGAGTGCCCAAAGTCGATATGTACATGCATTTTCTGTACCCGTTTATATCCCAAATTCGGGCACAGAACACCTGAAAATTCGATATTTATGGGTCCCAGAAGCGATCTGTACATGCCTACTTCATGTTAGAGAATTTTCAAAAAACAGGCCCAAAACATGCTCAAAATCGATATTTTGGGTGCCCAATTTCGATATGTACATGCATCTTCTGTACCCGTTTATATCTCAAATTGAGGCTCAAAACACCCGAAAATTCAATATTTTTGGGTCGCCGAAGCGATCTGTACATGCCTACTCCTTGCTAGAATGTTTTCAAGATACAGACCCAAAAGAAGCTCAATATCAATATTGTAGGTGCAAAAAGTCGATATGTGCATGCATCTTCAGTACCCGTTTATATCTCAAATTCAGGCTCAAAACATCCGAAAGTTCAAATTTTTTGGGTTCCAGAAGCGATCTGTACATACATACTCAGTGCTAGAATATTTTCAAAATATAGGCTCAAAAACATGCTAAAAATCGATATTTTAGGTGTCAAAAGTCGATATGCGCATGCATCTTCTGTACCCGTTTATATATATTAAATTCAGGCTCAAAACACTAGAAAATTCGATATTTTTGGGTCCCAGAAGCGATCTGTACATGACTACTCAGTGTTAGAGTATTTTCAAAATACAGGCCCAAGACATGCTCAAAATCGATATTTTTGGTGCCCAAAGTCGATATGTGCATGCAGGCTCAAATCACCCGAAAATTCGATATTTTTGGGTCCCAGAAGCGATCTGTACATGCCTACTCCTTGCTAGAATTATTTTAAGATACAGACCCAAAACATGCTAAAAATCGATATTTTGGGTGCCCAAAGTCGATATGTGCATGAATCTTCTGTACCCGTTTATATCCCAAATTTAGGTTCAGAACACCCGAAAATTCGATATTTATGGGTCCCAGAAGCGATCTGTACATGCCTACTCCTTGCTAGAATTATTTAATATACAGACCCAAAACATGCTAAAAATCGTTATTTTGGGTGCCCAAAGTCGATATTTGCATGCATCTTCTGTACCCGTTTATATCCCAAATTCAGGCTCAGAATACCTGAAAATTCGATATTTATGGGTAATAGAAGCAATCTGTACATGCCTACTTCGTGTTAGAGTATTTTCAAAATACAGGCCCAAAACAAGCTCAAAATTGATATTTTGGGTGCCCAAAGTCGATATGTGCATGCATCTTCTGTACCCGTTTATATCTCAAATTCAGGCTCAAAACACTAGAAAATTCGATATTTATGGGTCACAGAAGCAATCTGTACATGCCTACTTCGTGTTAGAGTATTTTTAAAATACAGGCCCAAAACATGCTAAAAATCCTTATTTTGGGTGCCCAAATTCGATATGTGCATGCATATTCTGTACCCGTTTATATCTCAAACAAAGGCTCAAATCAACCGAAAATTCGATATTTTGTGGTTCCACAAACGATCTGTACATGCCTACTCCATGCTAGAATGTTTTCAAGATACAGACCCAAAACATGCTAAAAAACGATATTTTGGGTGCCCAAAGTTGATATGTGCATGAATCTTCTGTACCCGTTTATATCCCAAATTCAGGCTCAAAAAACTAGAAAATTCGATATTTTTGGGTCCCAGAAAAGATCTGCACATGCCTACACCGTGTTAGAGTATTTTCAAAATACAGGCCCAAATCATCCTCAAAAACGATATTTTGGGTGCCCAAATTCGATATGTGCATGCATCTTCTGTACCCTTTTATATCTCAAATTCAGGCTCAAAATACTAGAAAATCGATATTTTTTGGACCCAGAAGCAATCTGTACATGCCTACTCCTTGTTAGAATGTTTTCAAGATACAGACCAGAAACATGCTCAAAATCGATATTTTAGGTGCAAAAAGTCGATATGTGCATGAATCTTCAGTACTCGTTTATATCTCAAATTCATGCTTAAAACACCCGAAAATTCAATATTTTTGGGTCTTAGAAGCGATCTCAACATGCCTACTCAGTGCTAGAATGTTTTCAAAATATAGGCTCAAAGTATGCTAAAAATCGATATTTTGGGTGCCCAAAGTCAAATTGATGTGCATGCATTTTCTGTACCCGTTTATATCTCAAATTCAGGCTCAAAACACCCGAAAATTTAATATTTTTGGGTCCCAGTAGCGATCTGTACATGAATACTCCTTGCTAGAATGTTTTCAAGATACAGACCCAAAACAAGCTCAATATCGATATTGTAGGTGAAAAAAAGTCGATATGTGCATGCATCTTCAGTACCCGTTTATATCTCAAATTCAGGCTCAAAACACACGAAAATTCGATATTTATGGTTCCCAGAAGCGATCTTTACATGCCTACTCCATGTTAGAGTATTTTCAAAATACATGCCAAAATCATCCTCAAAATCGATATTTTGAGTGCCCAAAGTCGATATGTGCATGCAGGCTCAAATCACCCGAAAATTTGATATTTTTGGGTCCCAGAAGCGATCTGGACATGCCTACTTCATGTTAGAGTATTTTCAAAAAACAGGCCCAAAACATGCTCAAAATCGATATTTTGGGTGCCCAATTTCGATATGTGCATGCATCTTCTGTACCCGTTTATATCTCAAATTGAGGCTCAGAACACCCGAAAATTCTATATTTTTGGGTCGCTGAAGCGATCTGTATATGCCTACTCCTTGCTAGAATGTTTTCAAGATACAGACCCAAAACAAGCTCAATATCGATATTGTAGGTGCAAAAAGTCGATATGTGCATGCATCTTCAGTACCCGTTTATATCTCAAATTCAGGCTCAAAACACGCGAAAGTTCAAAATTTTTGGGTCCCAGAAGCGATCTGTACATACCTACTCAGTGCTAGAATATTTTCAAAATATAGGCTCAAAATATGTTAAAAATCGATATTTTAGGTGTCCAGAGTAGATATGCGCATGCATCTTCTGTACCCGTTTATATCCCAAATTCAGGCTCAGAATACCTGAAAATTCGATATTTATGGGTCACAGAAGCAATCTGTACATGCCTACTTCGTGTTAGAGTATTTTCAAAATACAGGCCCAAAACAAGCTCAAAATCGATATTTTGGGTGCCCAAAGTCGATATGTGCATGCATCTTCTGTACCCGTTTATATCACAAATTCAGGCTCAAAACACTATAAAATTCGATATTTATGGGTCACAGAAGCAATATGTACATGCCTACTTCGTGTTAGAGTATTTTTAAAATACAGGCCCAAAACATGCTAAAAATCGATATTTTGGTTGCCCAAAGTCGACAAGTGCATGCATCTTCTGTACCCGTTTATATCTCAAATAAAGGCTCAAATCACCCGAAAAATCGATATTTTTGGGTCTCACAAGCGATCTGTACATACCTACTCCTTGCTAGAATTATTTCAAGATACAGACCCAAAACATGCTAATAATCGATATTTTGCGTGCCCAAAGTCGATACGTGCATGCAGGCTCAAATCACCCAAAAATTCAATATTTTTGGGTCCCAGAAGCGATCTTACATGCCTACTCCTTGCTAGAATTATTTTAAGATACAGACCCAAAACATGCTAAAAATCGATATTTTGGGTGGTCAAAGTCGATATGTGCATGCATCTTCTGTACCCGTTTATATCCCAAATTCAGGCTCAGAACACCCGAAAATTCGATATTTATGGGTCCCAGAAGCGATCTGTACATGCCTACTCCTTGCTAGAATTATTTCATGATACAGACCCAAAACATGCTAAAATCGTTATTTTGGGTGGCCAAAGTCGATATGTGCATGTATCTTCTGTACCCGTTTATATCTCAAATTCAGGCTCAAAAAACAAGAAAATTCGATATTTTTGGGTCCCAGAAAAGATCTGTACATGCCTACTCCGTGTTAGAGTATTTTCAAAATACAGGCTCAAAACATGCTAAAAATCGATATTTTGGGTGCCCAAAGTCAATATGATGTGCATGCATTTTCTGTACCCGTATATATCTCAAATTCAGGCTCAAAACACCCGAAAATTTAATATTTTTGGGTCCCAGTAGCGATCTGTACATGAATACTCCTTGCTTGAATGTTTTCAAGATACAGACTCAAAACAAGCTCAATATCGATATTGTTGGTGAAAAAAAGTCGATATGTGCATGCATCTTCAGTACCCGTTTATATCTCAAATTCAGGCTCAAAACACCCGAGAATTCGATATTTATGGTTCCCAGAAGCGATCTTTCCATGCCTACTCCATGTTAGAGTATTTTCAAAATACATGCCCAAATCATCCTCAAAATCGATATTTTGAGTGCCCAAAGTCGATATGTACATGCATTTTCTGTACCCGTTTATATCTCAAATTCAGGCTCAAAACACCGAAAAATTAATATTTTTGGGTCCCAGTAGCGATCTGTACATGAATACTCCTTGCTAGAATGTTTTCAAGATACAGACCCAAAACAAGCTCAATATCGATATTGTAGGTGCAAAAAGTCGATATGTGCATGCATCTTCTGTACCCGTTTATATCCCAAATTCAGGCTCAGAACACCTGAAAATTCGATATTTATGGGTTCCAGAAGCGATCTGTACATGCCTACTTCAAGTTAGAGTATTTTCAAAAAACAGGCCCAAAACATGCTCAAAATCGATATTTTGGGTGCCCAATTTCGATATGTACATGCATCTTCTGTACCCGTTTATATCTCAAATTGAGGCTCAGAACACCCGAAAATTCAATATTTTTGGGTCGCCAAAGCGATCTGTACATGACTACTCCTTGCTAGAATGTTTTCAAGATACAGACCCAAAACAAGCTCAATATCGATATTGTAGGTGCAAAAAGTCGATATGTGCATGCATCTTCAGTACCCGTTTATATCTCAAATTCAGGCTCAAAACACCCAAAAGATCAAATTTTTTGGGTCCCAGAAGCGATCTCTACATACATACTCAGTGCTAGAATATTTTCAAAATATAGGCTCAAAACATGCTAAAAATCGATATTTTAGGTGTCCAAAGTCGATATGCGCATGCATCTTCTGTACCCGTTTATATATATTAAATTCAGGCTCAAAACACTAGAAAATTCGATATTTTTGGGTCCCAGAAGCGATCTGTACATGACTACTCCGTGTTAGAGTATTTTCAAAATACAGGCCCAAAACATGTTCAAAATCGATATTTTGGGTGCCCAAAGTCGATATGTGCATGCAGGCTCAAATCACGCGAAAATTTGATATTTTTGGGTCCCAGAAGCGATCTGTACATGCCTACTCCTTGCTAGAATTATTTTAAGATACAGACCCAAAACATGCTAAAAATCGATATTTTGGGTGCCCAAAGTCGATATGTGCATGAATCTTCTGTACCCGCTTATATACAAAATTTAGGCTCAGAACACCCGAAAATTCGATATTTATGGGTCCCAGAAGCGATCTGTACATGCCTACTCCTTGCTAGAATTATTTAATATACAGACCCAAAACATGTTAAAAATCGTTATTTTGGGTGCCCAAAGTCGATATTTGCATGCATCTTCTGTACCCGTTTATATCCCAAATTCAGGCTCAGAATACCTGAAAATTCGATATTTATGGGTCACAGAAGCAATCTGTACATGCCTACTTCGTGTTAGAGTATTTTCAAAATACAAGCCCAAAACAAGCTCAAAATCGATATTTTGGGTGCCCAAAGTCGATATGTGCATGCATCTTCTGTACCCGTTTATATCTCAAATTCAGGCTCAAAACACTAGAAAATTCGATATTTATGGGTCACAGAAGCAATCTGTACATGCCTACTTCGTGTTAGAGTATTTTTAAAATACAGGCCCAAAACATGCTAAAAATCCTTATTTTGGGTGCCCAAATTCGATATGTGCATGCATATTCTGTACCCGTTTATATCTCAAACAAAGGCTTAAATCACCCGAAAATTCGATATTTTGGGGTTCCACAAACGATCTGTACATGCCTACTCCATGCTAGAATTTTTTCAAGATACAGACCCAAAACATGATAAAAAACGATATTTTGGGTGCCCAAAGTCGATATGTGCATGAATCTTCTGTACCCGTTTATATCCCAAATTCAGGCTTAAAAAACTAGAAAATTCGATATTTTTGGGTCCCAGAAAAGATCTGTACATGCCTACACCGTGTTAGAGTATTTTCAAAATACAGGCACAAATCATCCTAAAAATCGATATTTTGGGTGCCCAAATTCGATATGTGCATGCATCTTCAGTACCCGTTTATATCTCAAATTCAGGCTCAAAATACTAGAAAATCGATATTTTTTGGACCCAGAAGCAATCTGTACATGCCTACTCCTTGTTAGAATGTTTTCAAGATACAGACCAGAAACATGCTCAAAATCGATATTTTATGTGCAAAAAGTCGATATGTGCATGAATCTTCAGTACTCGTTTATATCTCAAATTCATGCTCAAAACACCCGAAAATTCAATATTTTTGGGTCTTAGAAGCGATCTCAACATGCCTACTCAGTGCTAGAATGTTTTCAAAATATAGGCTCAAAGTATGCTAAAAATCGATATTTTGGGTGCCCAAAGTCAAATTGATGTGCATGCATTTTCTGTACCCGTTTATATCTCAAATCCAGGCTCAAAACACCCGAAAATTTAATATTTTTTGGTCTCAGTAGCGATCTGTACATGAATACTCCTTGCTAGAATGTTTTCAAGATACAGACCCAAAACAAGCTCAATATCGATATTGTAGGTGAAAAAAAGTCGATATGTGCATGCATCTTCAGTACCCGTTTATATCTCAAATTCAGGCTCAAAACACTAGAAAATTCGATATTTATGGTTCCCAGAAGCGATCTTTACATGCCTACTCCATGTTAGAGTATTTTCAAAATACATGCCCAAATCATCCTCAAAATCGATATTTTGAGTGCCCAAAGTCGATATGTACATGCATTTTCTGTACCCGTTTATATCCCAAATTCGGGCACAGAACACCTGAAAATTCGATATTTATGGGTCCCAGAAGCGATCTGTACATGCCTACTTCATGTTAGAGAATTTTCAAAAAACAGGCCCAAAACATGCTCAAAATCGATATTTTGGGTGCCCAATTTCGATATGTACATGCATCTTCTGTACTCGTTTATATCTCAAATTGAGGCTCAAAACACCCGAAAATTCAATATTTTTGGGTCGCCGAAGCGATCTGTACATGCCTACTCCTTGCTAGAATGTTTTCAAGATACAGACCCAAAAGAAGCTCAATATCAATATTGTTGGTGCAAAAAGTCGATATGTGCATGCATCTTCAGTACCCGTTTATATCTCAAATTCAGGCTCAAAACATCCGAAAGTTCAAATTTTTTGGGTTCCAGAAGCGATCTGTACATACATACTCAGTGCTAGAATATTTTCAAAATATAGGCTCAAAAACATGCTAAAAATCGATATTTTAGGTGTCAAAAGTCGATATGCGCATGCATCTTCTGTACCCGTTTATATATATTAAATTCAGGCTCAAAACACTAGAAAATTCGATATTTTTGGGTCCCAGAAGCGATCTGTACATGACTACTCAGTGTTAGAGTATTTTCAAAATACAGGCCCAAGACATGCTCAAAATCGATATTTTTGGTGCCCAAAGTCGATATGTGCATGCAGGCTCAAATCACCCGAAAATTCGATATTTTTGGGTCCCAGAAGCGATCTGTACATGCCTACTCCTTGCTAGAATTATTTTAAGATACAGACCCAAAACATGCTAAAAATCGATATTTTGGGTGCCCAAAGTCGATATGTGCATGAATCTTCTGTACCCGTTTATATCCCAAATTTAGGTTCAGAACACCCGAAAATTCGATATTTATGGGTCCCAGAAGCGATCTGTACATGCCTACTCCTTGCTAGAATTATTTAATATACAGACCCAAAACATGCTAAAAATCGTTATTTTGGGTGCCCAAAGTCGATATTTGCATGCATCTTCTGTACCCGTTTATATCCCAAATTCAGGCTCAGAATACCTGAAAATTCGATATTTATGGGTAATAGAAGCAATCTGTACATGCCTACTTCGTGTTAGAGTATTTTCAAAATACAGGCCCAAAACAAGCTCAAAATCGATATTTTGGGTGCCCAAAGTCGATATGTGCATGCATCTTCTGTACCCGTTTATATCTCAAATTCAGGCTCAAAACACTAGAAAATTCGATATTTATGGGTCACAGAAGCAATCTGTACATGCCTACTTCGTGTTAGAGTATTTTTAAAATACAGGCCCAAAACATGCTAAAAATCCTTATTTTGGGTGCCCAAATTCGATATGTGCATGCATATTCTGTACCCGTTTATATCTCAAACAAAGGCTCAAATCAACCGAAAATTCGATATTTTGTGGTTCCACAAACGATCTGTACATGCCTACTCCATGCTAGAATGTTTTCAAGATACAGACCCAAAACATGCTAAAAAACGATATTTTGGGTGCCCAAAGTTGATATGTGCATGAATCTTCTGTACCCGTTTATATCCCAAATTCAGGCTCAAAAAACTAGAAAATTCGATATTTTTGGGTCCCAGAAAAGATCTGCACATGCCTACACCGTGTTAGAGTATTTTCAAAATACAGGCCCAAATCATCCTCAAAAACGATATTTTGGGTGCCCAAATTCGATATGTTCATGCATCTTCTGTACCCTTTTATATCTCAAATTCAGGCTCAAAATACTAGAAAATCGATATTTTTTGGACCCAGAAGCAATCTGTACATGCCTACTCCTTGTTAGAATGTTTTCAAGATACAGACCAGAAACATGCTCAACATCGATATTTTAGGTGCAAAAAGTCGATATGTGCATGAATCTTCAGTACTCGTTTATATCTCAAATTCATGCTTAAAACACCCGAAAATTCAATATTTTTGGGTCTTAGAAGCGATCTCAACATGCCTACTCAGTGCTAGAATGTTTTCAAAATATAGGCTCAAAGTATGCTAAAAATCGATATTTTGGGTGCCCAAAGTCAAATTGATGTGCATGCATTTTCTGTACCCGTTTATATCTCAAATTCAGGCTCAAAACACCCGAAAATTTAATATTTTTGGGTCCCAGTAGCGATCTGTACATGAATACTCCTTGCTAGAATGTTTTCAAGATACAGACCCAAAACAAGCTCAATATCGATATTGTAGGTGAAAAAAAGTCGATATGTGCATGCATCTTCAGTACCCGTTTATATCTCAAATTCAGGCTCAAAACACACGAAAATTCGATATTTATGGTTCCCAGAAGCGATCTTTACATGCCTACTCCATGTTAGAGTATTTTCAAAATACATGCCAAAATCATCCTCAAAATCGATATTTTGAGTGCCCAAAGTCGATATGTGCATGCAGGCTCAAATCACCCGAAAATTTGATATTTTTGGGTCCCAGAAGCGATCTGGACATGCCTACTTCATGTTAGAGTATTTTCAAAAAACAGGCCCAAAACATGCTCAAAATCGATATTTTGGGTGCCCAATTTCGATATGTGCATGCATCTTCTGTACCCGTTTATATCTCAAATTGAGGCTCAGAACACCCGAAAATTCTATATTTTTGGGTCGCTGAAGCGATCTGTATATGCCTACTCCTTGCTAGAATGTTTTCAAGATACAGACCCAAAACAAGCTCAATATCGATATTGTAGGTGCAAAAAGTCGATATGTGCATGCATCTTCAGTACCCGTTTATATCTCAAATTCAGGCTCAAAACACGCGAAAGTTCAAAATTTTTGGGTCCCAGAAGCGATCTGTACATACCTACTCAGTGCTAGAATATTTTCAAAATATAGGCTCAAAATATGTTAAAAATCGATATTTTAGGTGTCCAGAGTAGATATGCGCATGCATCTTCTGTACCCGTTTATATCCCAAATTCAGGCTCAGAATACCTGAAAATTCGATATTTATGGGTCACAGAAGCAATCTGTACATGCCTACTTCGTGTTAGAGTATTTTCAAAATACAGGCCCAAAACAAGCTCAAAATCGATATTTTGGGTGCCCAAAGTCGATATGTGCATGCATCTTCTGTACCCGTTTATATCACAAATTCAGGCTCAAAACACTATAAAATTCGATATTTATGGGTCACAGAAGCAATATGTACATGCCTACTTCGTGTTAGAGTATTTTTAAAATACAGGCCCAAAACATGCTAAAAATCGATATTTTGGTTGCCCAAAGTCGACAAGTGCATGCATCTTCTGTACCCGTTTATATCTCAAATAAAGGCTCAAATCACCCGAAAAATCGATATTTTTGGGTCTCACAAGCGATCTGTACATACCTACTCCTTGCTAGAATTATTTCAAGATACAGACCCAAAACATGCTAATAATCGATATTTTGCGTGCCCAAAGTCGATACGTGCATGCAGGCTCAAATCACCCAAAAATTCAATATTTTTGGGTCCCAGAAGCGATCTTACATGCCTACTCCTTGCTAGAATTATTTTAAGATACAGACCCAAAACATGCTAAAAATCGATATTTTGGGTGGTCAAAGTCGATATGTGCATGCATCTTCTGTACCCGTTTATATCCCAAATTCAGGCTCAGAACACCCGAAAATTCGATATTTATGGGTCCCAGAAGCGATCTGTACATGCCTACTCCTTGCTAGAATTATTTCATGATACAGACCCAAAACATGCTAAAATCGTTATTTTGGGTGGCCAAAGTCGATATGTGCATGTATCTTCTGTACCCGTTTATATCTCAAATTCAGGCTCAAAAAACAAGAAAATTCGATATTTTTGGGTCCCAGAAAAGATCTGTACATGCCTACTCCGTGTTAGAGTATTTTCAAAATACAGGCTCAAAACATGCTAAAAATCGATATTTTGGGTGCCCAAAGTCAATATGATGTGCATGCATTTTCTGTACCCGTATATATCTCAAATTCAGGCTCAAAACACCCGAAAATTTAATATTTTTGGGTCCCAGTAGCGATCTGTACATGAATACTCCTTGCTTGAATGTTTTCAAGATACAGACTCAAAACAAGCTCAATATCGATATTGTTGGTGAAAAAAAGTCGATATGTGCATGCATCTTCAGTACCCGTTTATATCTCAAATTCAGGCTCAAAACACCCGAGAATTCGATATTTATGGTTCCCAGAAGCGATCTTTCCATGCCTACTCCATGTTAGAGTATTTTCAAAATACATGCCCAAATCATCCTCAAAATCGATATTTTGAGTGCCCAAAGTCGATATGTACATGCATTTTCTGTACCCGTTTATATCTCAAATTCAGGCTCAAAACACCGAAAAATTAATATTTTTGGGTCCCAGTAGCGATCTGTACATGAATACTCCTTGCTAGAATGTTTTCAAGATACAGACCCAAAACAAGCTCAATATCGATATTGTAGGTGCAAAAAGTCGATATGTGCATGCATCTTCTGTACCCGTTTATATCCCAAATTCAGGCTCAGAACACCTGAAAATTCGATATTTATGGGTTCCAGAAGCGATCTGTACATGCCTACTTCAAGTTAGAGTATTTTCAAAAAACAGGCCCAAAACATGCTCAAAATCGATATTTTGGGTGCCCAATTTCGATATGTACATGCATCTTCTGTACCCGTTTATATCTCAAATTGAGGCTCAGAACACCCGAAAATTCAATATTTTTGGGTCGCCAAAGCGATCTGTACATGACTACTCCTTGCTAGAATGTTTTCAAGATACAGACCCAAAACAAGCTCAATATCGATATTGTAGGTGCAAAAAGTCGATATGTGCATGCATCTTCAGTACCCGTTTATATCTCAAATTCAGGCTCAAAACACCCAAAAGATCAAATTTTTTGGGTCCCAGAAGCGATCTCTACATACATACTCAGTGCTAGAATATTTTCAAAATATAGGCTCAAAACATGCTAAAAATCGATATTTTAGGTGTCCAAAGTCGATATGCGCATGCATCTTCTGTACCCGTTTATATATATTAAATTCAGGCTCAAAACACTAGAAAATTCGATATTTTTGGGTCCCAGAAGCGATCTGTACATGACTACTCCGTGTTAGAGTATTTTCAAAATACAGGCCCAAAACATGTTCAAAATCGATATTTTGGGTGCCCAAAGTCGATATGTGCATGCAGGCTCAAATCACGCGAAAATTTGATATTTTTGGGTCCCAGAAGCGATCTGTACATGCCTACTCCTTGCTAGAATTATTTTAAGATACAGACCCAAAACATGCTAAAAATCGATATTTTGGGTGCCCAAAGTCGATATGTGCATGAATCTTCTGTACCCGCTTAAATACAAAATTTAGGCTCAGAACACCCGAAAATTCGATATTTATGGGTCCCAGAAGCGATCTGTACATGCCTACTCCTTGCTAGAATTATTTAATATACAGACCCAAAACATGTTAAAAATCGTTATTTTGGGTGCCCAAAGTCGATATTTGCATGCATCTTCTGTACCCGTTTATATCCCAAATTCAGGCTCAGAATACCTGAAAATTCGATATTTATGGGTCACAGAAGCAATCTGTACATGCCTACTTCGTGTTAGAGTATTTTCAAAATACAAGCCCAAAACAAGCTCAAAATCGATATTTTGGGTGCCCAAAGTCGATATGTGCATGCATCTTCTGTACCCGTTTATATCTCAAATTCAGGCTCAAAACACTAGAAAATTCGATATTTATGGGTCACAGAAGCAATCTGTACATGCCTACTTCGTGTTAGAGTATTTTTAAAATACAGGCCCAAAACATGCTAAAAATCCTTATTTTGGGTGCCCAAATTCGATATGTGCATGCATATTCTGTACCCGTTTATATCTTAAACAAAGGCTCAAATCACCCGAAAATTCGATATTTTGGGGTTCCACAAACGATCTGTACATGCCTACTCCATGCTAGAATTTTTTCAAGATACAGACCCAAAACATGATAAAAAACGATATTTTGGGTGCCCAAAGTCGATATGTGCATGAATCTTCTGTACCCGTTTATATCCCAAATTCAGGCTAAAAAAACTAGTAAATTCGATATTTTTGGGTCCCAGAAAAGATCTGTACATGCCTACACCGTGTTAGAGTATTTTCAAAATACAGGCCCAAATCATCCTCAAAATCGATATTTTGGGTTCCCAAATTCGATATGTGCATGCATCTTCAGTACCCGTTTATATCTCAAATTCAGGCTCAAAATACTAGAAAATCGATATTTTTTGGACCCAGAAGCAATCTGTACATGCCTACTCCTTGTTAGAATGTTTTCAAGATACAGACCAGAAACATGCTCAAAATCGATATTTTAGGTGTCCAAAGTCGATATGTGCATGAATCTTCAGTACTCGTTTATATCTCAAATTCATGCTCAAAACACCCGAAAATTCAATATTTTTGGGTCTTAGAAGCGATCTCAACATGCCTACTCAGTGCTAGAAAGTTTTCAAAATATAGGCTCAAAGCATGCTAAAAATCGATATTTTATGTGTCCAAAGTCGATATGTGCATGCATCTTCAGTACCCGTTTATATCTCAAATTCAGGCTCAAAACACTAGAAAATTCGATATTCATGGGTCCCAGAAGCGATCTGTACATGCCTACTCCGTTTTAGAGTATTTTCATAATACAGGCCCAAAACATGCTCAAAATCGATATTGTGGATGCCCAAAGTCGATATGTGCATGCATCTTCTGTACCTGTTTATATCTCAAATTCAGGCTTAAAACCCCCGAAAATTCGATATTTTTGGGTCCCAGAAGCGATCTGTACATGCCGACTCCTTGCCAGAATGTTTTCAAGATACAGACCCAAAGTATGCTCAAAATCAATATTGTAGGTGCAAGAAGTCGACATGAACATTCATCTTCAGTGCAAGTTTATATCTCAAATTTAGGCTCAAAACACCCGAAAATTCAATATTTTCGGATCCCAGAAGCGATCTGTACATGTCTACTCAGTCCTAGAATGTTTTCAAAATATAGGCTCAAAACATGCTAAAAATCGATATTTTAGGTGTCCAAATTCGATATGTGCATGCATCTTCTGTACCTGTTTATATCTTAAATTCAGGCTCAAAACACTAGAAAATGCGATATTTATGGGTCCCAGAAGAGATCTGGACATGCCTACTCCGTGTTAGAGTATTTTCAAAATTCAGGCCCAAAACATGCTCAAAATCGATTTTTTGGGTTCCCAAAGTCGATATGTGCATGCATCTTGTGTACCCGTTTATATCTCAAATTCAGGCTCAAAACACCCGAAAATTCGATATTTATGGTTCCCAAAAGCGATCTGTACATGCCTACTCCGTGTTAGAGTATTTTCAAAATACAGGCCCAAATCATCCTCAAAATCGATATTTTGAGTGCCCAAAGTCGATATGTACATGCATTTTCTGTACCCGTTTATTTCTCAAGTTCAGGGTCAAAACACCGAAAATTTAATATTTTTGGGTCCCATTAGCGATCTGTACATGAATACTCCTTGCTAAAATGTTTTCAAGATACAGACCGAAAACAAGCTCAATATCGATATTGTAGGTGCAAAAAGTCGATATGTGCATGCATCTTCTGTACCCGTTTATATCCCAAATTCAGGCTCAGAACACCTGAAAATTCGATATTTATGGATCCCAGAAGCGATCTGTACATGCCTACTTCATGTTAGAGTATTTTAAAAAAACAGGCCCAAAACATGCTCAAAATCGATATTTTGGGTGCCCAATTTCGATATGTGCATGCATCTTCTATACCCGTTTATATCTCAAATTGAGGCTCAGAACACCCGAAAATTCAATATTTTCGGGTCGCTGAAGCGATCTGTATATGCCTACTCCTTGCTAGAATGTTTTCAAGATACAGACCCAAAACAAGCTCAATATCGATATTGTAGGTGCAAAAAGTCGATATATGCATGCATCTTCAGTACCCGTTTATATCTCAAATTGAGGCTCAAAACACCCGAAAGTTCAAAATTTTTGGGTCCCAGAAGCGATCTGTACATACCTACTCAGTGCTAGAATATTTTCAAAATATAGGCTCAAAACATGCTAAAAATCGATATTTTAGGAGTCCAAAGTCGATATGAGCATGCATCTTCTGTACCCGTTTATATATCAAATTCAAGCTCAAAACACTAGAAAATTCGATATTTTTGGGTCCCAGAAGCGATCTGTACATGCCTACTCCGTGTTAGAGTATTTTCAAAATACAGGCCCAAGACATGCTCAAAATCGATATTTTGGGTGCCCAAAGTCGATATGTGCATGCAGGATCAAATCACCCGAAAATTTGATATTTTTGGGTCCCAGAAGCGATCTGTACATGCCTACTCCTTGCTAGAATTATTTTAAGATACAGACCCAAAACATGCTAAAAATCGATATTTTGTGTGCCCAAAGTCGATATGTGCATGCATCTTCTGTACCCGTTTATATCCCAAATTTAGGCTCAGAACACCCGAAAATTCGGTATTTTTGGTTCCCAGAAGCGATCTGTACATGCCTACTCCTTGCTAGAATTATTTCAAGATACAGACCCAAAACATGATAAAAATCGTTATTTTGGGTGCCCAAAGTCGATATGTGCATGCATCTTCTGTACCCGTTTATATCCCAAATTCAGGCTCAGAATACCTGAAAATTCGATAATTATGGGTCACAGAAGCAATCTGTACATGCCTACTTCGTGTTAGAGTATTTTCAAAATACAGGCCCAAAACAAGCTCAAAATCGATATTTTGGGTGCCCAAAGTCGATATGTGCATGCATCTTCTGTACCCGTTTATATCTCAAATTCAGGCTCAAAACACTAGAAAATTCGATATTTATGGGTCACAGAAGCAATCTGTACATGCCTACTTCGTGTTAGAGTATTTTTAAAATACAGGCCCAAAACATGCTAAAAATCGATATTTTGGGTGCTCATATTCGATATGTGCATGAATCTTCTGTACCCGTTTATATCCCAAATTCAGGCTCAGGACACCCGAAAATTCGATATTTATGGGTCCCAGAAGCGATCTGTACATGCCTACTCCTTGCTAGAATTATTTCATGATACAGACCCAAAACATGCTAAAATCGTTATTTTGGGTGGCCAAAGTCGATATGTGCATGTATCTTCTGTACCCGTTTATATCTCAAATTCAGGCTAAAAAAACTAGAAAATTCGATATTTTTGGGTCCCAGAAAAGATCTGTACATGCCTACTTCGTGTTAGAGTATTTTTAAAATACAGGCCCAAAACATGCTAAAAATCGATATTTTGGGTGCTCATATTCGATATGTGCATGAATCTTCTGTACCCGTTTATATCCCAAATTCAGGCTCAGAACACCCGAAAATTCGGTATTTATGGTTCCCAGAAGCGATCTGTACATGCCTACTCCTTGCTAGAATTATTTCAAGATACAGACCCAAAACATGCTAAAAATCGTTATTTTGGGTGCCCAAAGTCGATATGTGCATGCATTTTCTGTACCCATTTATATCTCAAATTCAGGCTCAAAACACTTGAAAATTTAATATTTTTGGGTCCCAGTAGCGATCTGTACATGAATACTCCTTGCTAGAATGTTTTCAAGATACAGACCCAAAACAAGCTCAATATCGATATTGTAGGTGCAAAAAGTCGATATGTGCATGCATCTTCAGTACCCGTTTATATCTCAAATTCAGGCTCAAAACACACGAAAATTCGATATTTATGGTTCCCAGAAGCGATCTTTACATGCCTACTCCGTGTTAGAGTATTTTCAATATACAGGCCAAAATCATCCTCAAAATCGATATTTTGAGTGCCCAAAGTCGATATGTACATGCATTTTCTGTACCCGTTTATATCTCAAATTCAGGCTCAAAACACCGAAAAATTAATATTTTTGGGTCCCAGTAGCGATCTGTACATGAATACTCCTTGCTAGAATGTTTTCAAGATACAGACCCAAAACAAGCTCAATATCGATATTGAAGGTGCAAAAAGTCGATATGTGAATGCATCTTCTGTACCCGTTTATATCCCAAATTAAGGCTCAGAACACCTGAAAATTCAATATTTATGGGTCCCAGAAGCGATCTGTACATGCCTACTTCATGTTCAAGTATTTTCAGAAAACAGGCCCAAAACATGCTCAAAATCGATATTTTGGGTGCCCAATTTCGATATGTGCATGCATCTTCAGTACCCGTTTATATCTAAAATTCAGGCTCAAAACACCCAAAAGTTCAAAATTTTTGGGTCCCAGAAGCGATCTGTACATACCTACTCAGTGCTAGAATATTTTCAAAATATAGGCTCAAAACATGCTAAAACTCGATATTTTAGGTGTCCAAAGTCGATATGCGCATGCATCTTCAGTACCCGTTTATATCTCAAATTCAGGCTCAAAACACACGAAAATTCGATATTTATGGTTCCCAGAAGCGATCTTTACATGCCTACTCCATGTTAGAGTATTTTCAAAATACATGCCCAAATCATCCTCAAAATCGATATTTTGAGTGCCCAAAGTCGATATGTACATGCATTTTCTGTACCCGTTTATATCCCAAATTCAGGCTCAGAACACCTGAAAATTCGATATTTATGGGTCCCAGAAGCGATCTGTACATGCCTACTTCATGTTAGAGAATTTTAAAAAAACAGGCCCAAAACATGCTCAAAATCGATATTTTGGGTGCCCAATTTCGATATGTACATGAATCTTCTGTACCCGTTTATATCTCAAATTGAGGCTCAGAACACCCGAAAATTCAATATTTTTGGGTCGCCGAAGCGATCTGTACATGCCTACTCCTTGCTAGAATGTTTTCAAGATACAGACCCAAAAGAAGCTCAATATCAATATTGTAGGTGCAAAAAGTCGATATGTGCATGCATCTTCAGTACCCGTTTATATCTCAAATTCAGGCTCAAAACAACCGAAAGTTCAAATTTTTTGGGTCCCAGAAGCGATCTGTACATACATACTCAGTGCTAGAATATTTTCAAAATATAGGCTCAAAACATGCTAAAAATCGATATTTTAGGTGTCAAAATTCGATATGCGCATGCATCTTCTGTACCCGTTTATATATATTAAATTCAGGCTCAAAACACAAGAAAATTCGATATTTTTGGGTCCCAGAAGCGATCTGTACATGACTACTCCGTGTTAGAGTATTTTCAAAATACAGGCCCAAGACATGCTCAAAATCAATATTTTAGGTGCCCAAAGTCGATATGTGCATGCAGGCACAAATCACCCGAAAATTCGATATTTTTGGGTCCCAGAAGCGATCTGTACATGCCTACTCCTTGCTAGAATTATTTAATATACAGACCCAAAACATGCTAAAAATCGTTATTTTGGGTGCCCAAAGTCGATATTTGCATGCATCTTCTGTACCCGTTTATATCCCAAATTCAGGCTCAGAATACCTGAAAATTCGATATTTATGGGTCACAGAAGCAATCTCTACATGCCTACTTCGTGTTAGAGTATTTTCAAAATACAGGCCCAAAACAAGCTCAAAATCGATATTTTGGGTGCCCAAAGTCGATATGTTCATGCATCTTCTGTACCCGTTTATATCTCAAATTCAGGCTCAAAACACTAGAAAATTCGATATTTATGGGTCACAGAAGCAATCTGTACATGCCTACTTCGTGTTAGAGTATTTTTAAAATACAGGCCCAAAACATGCTAAAAATCCTTATTTTGGGTGCCCAAATTCGATATGTGCATGCATATTCTGTACCCGTTTATATCTCAAACAAAGGCTCAAATCAACCGAAAATTCGATATTTTGGGGTTCCACAAACGATCTGTACATGCCTACTCCATGCTAGAATTTTTTCAAGATACAGACCCAAAACATGCTAAAAAACGATATTTTGGGTGCCCAAAGTCGATATGTGCATGAATCTTCTGTACCCGTTTATATCTCAAATTCAGGCTCAAAAAACTAGAAAATTCGATATTTTTGGGTCCCAGAAAAGATCTGTACATGCCTACACCGTGGTAGAGTATTTTCAAAATACAGGCCCAAATCATCCTCAAAATCGATATTTTGGGTGCCCAAATTCGATATGTGCATGCATCTTCAGTACCCGTTTATATCTCAAATTCAGGCTCAAAATACTAGAAAATCGATATTTTTTGGACCCAGAAGCAATCTGTACATGCCTACTCCTTGTTAGAATGTTTTCAAGATACAGACCAGAAACATGCTCAAAATCGATATTTTATGTGCAAAAAGTCGATATGTGCATGAATCTTCAGTACTCGTTTATATCTCAAATTCATGCTCAAAACACCCGAAAATTCAATATTTTTGGGTCTTAGAAGCGATCTCAACATGCCTACTCAGTGCTAGAATGTTTTCAAAATATAGGCTCAAAGCATGCTAAAAATCGATATTTTATGTGTCCAAAGTCGATATGTGCATGCATCTTCAGTACCCGTTTATATCTCAAATTCAGGCTCAAAACACTAGAAAATTCGATATTCATGGGTCCCAGAAGCGATCTGTACATGCCTACTCCGTTTTAGAGTATTTTCATAATACAGGCCCAAAACATGCTCAAAATCGATTTTTTGGATGCCCAAAGTCGATATGTGCATGCATCTTCTGTACCTGTTTATATCTCAAATTCAGGCTTAAAACCCCCGAATATTCGATATTTTTGGGCCCCAGAAGCGATCTGTACATGCCGACTCCTTGCCAGAATGTTTTCAAGATACAGACCCAAAACATGCTCAAAATCAATATTGTAGGTGCAAGAAGTCGATATGAACATTCATCTTCAGTGCCAGTTTATATCTCAAATTCAGGCTCAAAACACCCAAAAATTCAATATTTTTGGATCCCAGAAGCGATCTGTACATGTCTAGTCAGTGCTAGAATGTTTTCAAAATATAGGCTCAAAACATGCTAAAAATCGATATTTTAGGTGTCCAAAGTCGATATGTGCATGCATCTTCTGTACCTGTTTATATCTCAAATTCAGGCTCAAAACACTAGAAAATTCGATATTTATGGGTCCCAGAAGCGATCTGGACATGCCTACTCCGTGTTAGAGTATTTTCAAAATACAGGCCCAAAACATGCTCAAAATCGATATTTTGTTTGCCCAAAGTCGATATGTTCATGCATCTTCTGTACCCGTTTATATCTCAAACAAATGCTCAAATCACCCGAAAATTCGATATTTTGGGGTTCCACAAATGATCTGTACATGCCTACTCCTTGCTAGAAATTTTTTAAGATACAGGCCAAAAACATGCTAAAAAACGATATTTTGGGTGCCCAAAGTCGATATGTGCATGCATCTTCTGTTCCCGTTTTTATCCCAAATTCAGGCTCAGAACACCTGAAAATTCGATATTTTTGGGTCACAGAAAAGATCTGTACATGCTTACTCCGTGTTAGAGTATTTTAAAAATACTGGCCCAAAACATGCTCAAAATCGATATTTTAGGTGCCCAAAGACGACAAGTGCATGCATCTTCTGTAAACGTTTATATCTCAAATAAAGGCTCAAATCACCCAAAAATTCGATATTTTTGGGTCTCACAAGCGATCTGTACATGCCTACTCCTTGCTAGAATTATTTCACGATACATACCCAAAATATTCTAATAATCGATATTTTAGGTGCCCAAAGTCGATATGTGCATGCATCTTCTGTACCCGTTTATATCCCAAATTCAGGGTCAGAACACCCGAAAATTCGATATTTATGGGTCCCAGAAGCGATCTGTACATGCCTACTCCTTGCTAGAATTATTTCAAGATACAGACCCAAAACATGATAAAATCTTTATTTTGGGTGCCCAAAGTCGATATGTGCATGCATCTTCTGTACCCGTTTATATCTCAAATTCAGGCTCAAAAAACTAGAAAATTCGATATTTTTAGGTCCCAGAAAAGATCTGTACATGCCTACACCGTGTTAGAGTATTTTCAAAATACAGGCCAAATCATCCTCAAAATCGATATTTTGGGTGCCCAAATTCGATATGTGCATGCATCTTCTGTACCCGTTTATATCTCAAATTCAGGCTCAAAACACAAGAAAATCGATATTTTTTGGACCCAGAAGCAATCTGTACATGCCTACTCCTTGTTAGAACGTTTTCAAGATACAGACCAAAAACATGCTCAAAATCGATATTTTAGGTGCAAAAAGTCGATATGTGCATGAATCTTCAGTACTCGTTTATATCTCAAATTCATGCTCAAAACACCCGAAGATTCAATATTTTTGGGTCTTAGAAGCGATCTCTACATGCCTACTCGGTGCTAGAATGTTTTCAAAATATAGGCTCAAAACATGCTAAAAATCGATATTTTATGTGTCCAAAGTCGATATGTGCATGCATCTTCAGTACCCGTTTATATCTCAAATTCAGGCTCAAAACACTAGAATATTCGATATTTATGGGTCCCAGAAGCGATCTGTACATGCTTACTCCGGTTTAGAGTATTTTCATAATACAGGCCCAAAACATGCTAAAAATCGATATTTTGGATGCCCAAAGTCGATATGTGCATGCATCTTCTGTACCTGTTTATATCTCAAATTCAGGCTTAAAACCCCCGAAAATTCGATATTTTTGGGTCCCAGAAGCGATCTGTACATGCCGACTCCTTGCCAGAATGTTTTCAAGATACAGACCCAAAGTATGCTCAAAATCAATATTGTAGGTGCAAGAAGTCGACATGAACATTCATCTTCAGTGCAAGTTTATATCTCAAATTTAGGCTCAAAACACCCGAAAATTCAATATTTTCGGATCCCAGAAGCGATCTGTACATGTCTACTCAGTCCTAGAATGTTTTCAAAATATAGGCTCAAAACATGCTAAAAATCGATATTTTAGGTGTCCAAATTCGATATGTGCATGCATCTTCTGTACCTGTTTATATCTTAAATTCAGGCTCAAAACACTAGAAAATGCGATATTTATGGGTCCCAGAAGAGATCTGGACATGCCTACTCCGTGTTAGAGTATTTTCAAAATTCAGGCCCAAAACATGCTCAAAATCGATTTTTTGGGTTCCCAAAGTCGATATGTGCATGCATCTTGTGTACCCGTTTATATCTCAAATTCAGGCTCAAAACACCCGAAAATTCGATATTTATGGTTCCCAAAAGCGATCTGTACATGCCTACTCCGTGTTAGAGTATTTTCAAAATACAGGCCCAAATCATCCTCAAAATCGATATTTTGAGTGCCCAAAGTCGATATGTACATGCATTTTCTGTACCCGTTTATTTCTCAAGTTCAGGGTCAAAACACCGAAAATTTAATATTTTTGGGTCCCATTAGCGATCTGTACATGAATACTCCTTGCTAAAATGTTTTCAAGATACAGACCGAAAACAAGCTCAATATCGATATTGTAGGTGCAAAAAGTCGATATGTGCATGCATCTTCTGTACCCGTTTATATCCCAAATTCAGGCTCAGAACACCTGAAAATTCGATATTTATGGATCCCAGAAGCGATCTGTACATGCCTACTTCATGTTAGAGTATTTTAAAAAAACAGGCCCAAAACATGCTCAAAATCGATATTTTGGGTGCCCAATTTCGATATGTGCATGCATCTTCTATACCCGTTTATATCTCAAATTGAGGCTCAGAACACCCGAAAATTCAATATTTTCGGGTCGCTGAAGCGATCTGTATATGCCTACTCCTTGCTAGAATGTTTTCAAGATACAGACCCAAAACAAGCTCAATATCGATATTGTAGGTGCAAAAAGTCGATATATGCATGCATCTTCAGTACCCGTTTATATCTCAAATTGGGGCTCAAAACACCCGAAAGTTCAAAATTTTTGGGTCCCAGAAGCGATCTGTACATACCTACTCAGTGCTAGAATATTTTCAAAATATAGGCTCAAAACATGCTAAAAATCGATATTTTAGGAGTCCAAAGTCGATATGAGCATGCATCTTTTGTACCCGTTTATATATCAAATTCAAGCTCAAAACACTAGAAAATTCGATATTTTTGGGTCCCAGAAGCGATCTGTACATGCCTACTCCGTGTTAGAGTATTTTCAAAATACAGGCCCAAGACATGCTCAAAATCGATATTTTGGGTGCCCAAAGTCGATATGTGCATGCAGGATCAAATCACCCGAAAATTTGATATTTTTGGGTCCCAGAAGCGATCTGTACATGCCTACTCCTTGCTAGAATTATTTTAAGATACAGACCCAAAACATGCTAAAAATCGATATTTTGTGAGCCCAAAGTCGATATGTGCATGCATCTTCTGTACCCGTTTATATCCCAAATTTAGGCTCAGAACACCCGAAAATTCGGTATTTATGGTTCCCAGAAGCGATCTGTACATGCCTACTCCGTGTTAGAGTATTTTCAAAATACAGGCCCAAAACAAGCTCAAAATCGATATTTTGGGTGCCCAAAGTCGATATGTGCATGCATCTTCTGTACCCGTTTATATCTCAAATTCAGGCTCAAAACACACGAAAATTCGATATTTATGGTTCCCAGAAGCGATCTTTACATGCCTACTCCGTGTTAGAGTATTTTCAATATACAGGCCAAAATCATCCTCAAAATCGATATTTTGAGTGCCCAAAGTCGATATGTACATGCATTTTCTGTACCCGTTTATATCTCAAATTCAGGCTCAAAACACCGAAAAATTAATATTTTTGGGTCCCAGTAGCGATCTGTACATGAATACTCCTTGCTAGAATGTTTTCAAGATACAGACCCAAAACAAGCTCAATATCGATATTGAAGGTGCAAAAAGTCGATATGTGAATGCATCTTCTGTACCCGTTTATATCCCAAATTAAGGCTCAGAACACCTGAAAATTCAATATTTATGGGTCCAAGAAGCGATCTGTACATGCCTACTTCATGTTAAAGTATTTTCAGAAAACAGGCCCAAAACATGCTCAAAATCGATATTTTGGGTGCCCAATTTCGATATGTGCATGCATCTTCAGTACCCGTTTATATCTAAAATTCAGGCTCAAAACACCCAAAAGTTCAAAATTTTTGGGTCCCAGAAGCGATCTGTACATACCTACTCAGTGCTAGAATATTTTCAAAATATAGGCTCAAAACATGCTAAAACTCGATATTTTAGGTGTCCAAAGTCGATATGCGCATGCATCTTCAGTACCCGTTTATATCTCAAATTCAGGCTCAAAACACACGAAAATTCGATATTTATGGTTCCCAGAAGCGATCTTTACATGCCTACTCCATGTTAGAGTATTTTCAAAATACATGCCCAAATCATCCTCAAAATCGATATTTTGAGTGCCCAAAGTCGATATGTACATGCATTTTCTGTACCCGTTTATATCCCAAATTCAGGCTCAGAACACCTGAAAATTCGATATTTATGGGTCCCAGAAGCGATCTGTACATGCCTACTTCATGTTAGAGAATTTTAAAAAAACAGGCCCAAAACATGCTCAAAATCGATATTTTGGGTGCCCAATTTCGATATGTACATGAATCTTCTGTACCCGTTTATATCTCAAATTGAGGCTCAGAACACCCGAAAATTCAATATTTTTGGGTCGCCGAAGCGATCTGTACATGCCTACTCCTTGCTAGAATGTTTTCAAGATACAGACCCAAAAGAAGCTCAATATCAATATTGTAGGTGCAAAAAGTCGATATGTGCATGCATCTTCAGTACCCGTTTATATCTCAAATTCAGGCTCAAAACAACCGAAAGTTCAAATTTTTTGGGTCCCAGAAGCGATCTGTACATACATACTCAGTGCTAGAATATTTTCAAAATATAGGCTCAAAACATGCTAAAAATCGATATTTTAGGTGTCAAAATTCGATATGCGCATGCATCTTCTGTACCCGTTTATATATATTAAATTCAGGCTCAAAACACAAGAAAATTCGATATTTTTGGGTCCCAGAAGCGATCTGTACATGACTACTCCGTGTTAGAGTATTTTCAAAATACAGGCCCAAGACATGCTCAAAATCAATATTTTAGGTGCCCAAAGTCGATATGTGCATGCAGGCACAAATCACCCGAAAATTCGATATTTTTGGGTCCCAGAAGCGATCTGTACATGCCTACTCCTTGCTAGAATTATTTAATATACAGACCCAAAACATGCTAAAAATCGTTATTTTGGGTGCCCAAAGTCGATATTTGCATGCATCTTCTGTACCCGTTTATATCCCAAATTCAGGCTCAGAATACCTGAAAATTCGATATTTATGGGTCACAGAAGCAATCTCTACATGCCTACTTCGTGTTAGAGTATTTTCAAAATACAGGCCCAAAACAAGCTCAAAATCTATATTTTGGGTGCCCAAAGTCGATATGTTCATGCATCTTCTGTACCCGTTTATATCTCAAATTCAGGCTCAAAACACTAGAAAATTCGATATTTATGGGTCACAGAAGCAATCTGTACATGCCTACTTCGTGTTAGAGTATTTTTAAAATACAGGCCCAAAACATGCTAAAAATCCTTATTTTGGGTGCCCAAATTCGATATGTGCATGCATATTCTGTACCCGTTTATATCTCAAACAAAGGCTCAAATCAACCGAAAATTCGATATTTTGGGGTTCCACAAACGATCTGTACATGCCTACTCCATGCTAGAATTTTTTCAAGATACAGACCCAAAACATGCTAAAAAACGATATTTTGGGTGCCCAAAGTCGATATGTGCATGAATCTTCTGTACCCGTTTATATCTCAAATTCAGGCTCAAAAAACTAGAAAATTCGATATTTTTGGGTCCCAGAAAAGATCTGTACATGCCTACACCGTGGTAGAGTATTTTCAAAATACAGGCCCAAATCATCCTCAAAATCGATATTTTGGGTGCCCAAATTCGATATGTGCATGCATCTTCAGTACCCGTTTATATCTCAAATTCAGGCTCAAAATACTAGAAAATCGATATTTTTTGGACCCAGAAGCAATCTGTACATGCCTACTCCTTGTTAGAATGTTTTCAAGATACAGACCAGAAACATGCTCAAAATCGATATTTTATGTGCAAAAAGTCGATATGTGCATGAATCTTCAGTACTCGTTTATATCTCAAATTCATGCTCAAAACACCCGAAAATTCAATATTTTTGGGTCTTAGAAGCGATCTCAACATGCCTACTCAGTGCTAGAATGTTTTCAAAATATAGGCTCAAAGCATGCTAAAAATCGATATTTTATGTGTCCAAAGTCGATATGTGCATGCATCTTCAGTACCCGTTTATATCTCAAATTCAGGCTCAAAACACTAGAAAATTCGATATTCATGGGTCCCAGAAGCGATCTGTACATGCCTACTCCGTTTTAGAGTATTTTCATAATACAGGCCCAAAACATGCTCAAAATCGATTTTTTGGATGCCCAAAGTCGATATGTGCATGCATCTTCTGTACCTGTTTATATCTCAAATTCAGGCTTAAAACCCCCGAATATTCGATATTTTTGGGCCCCAGAAGCGATCTGTACATGCCGACTCCTTGCCAGAATGTTTTCAAGATACAGACCCAAAACATGCTCAAAATCAATATTGTAGGTGCAAGAAGTCGATATGAACATTCATCTTCAGTGCCAGTTTATATCTCAAATTCAGGCTCAAAACACCCGAAAATTCAATATTTTTGGATCCCAGAAGCGATCTGTACATGTCTACTCAGTGCTAGAATGTTTTCAAAATATAGGCTCAAAACATGTTAAAAATCGATATTTTAGGTGTCCAAAGTCGATATGTGCATGCATCTTCTGTACCTGTTTATATCTCAAATTCAGGCTCAAAACACTAGAAAATTCGATATTTATGGGTCCCAGAAGCGATCTGGACATGCCTACTCCGTGTTAGAGTATTTTCAAAATACAGGCCCAAAACATGCTCAAAATCGATATTTTGTTTGCCCAAAGTCGATATGTTCATGCATCTTCTGTACCCGTTTATATCTCAAACAAATGCTCAAATCACCCGAAAATTCGATATTTTGGGGTTCCACAAATGATCTGTACATGCCTACTCCTTGCTAGAAATTTTTTAAGATACAGGCCAAAAACATGCTAAAAAACGATATTTTGGGTTCCCAAAGTCGATATGTGCATGCATCTTCTGTACCCGTTTTTATCCCAAATTCAGGCTCAGAACACCTGAAAATTCGATATTTTTGGGTCCCAGAAAAGATCTGTACATGCTTACTCCGTGTTAGAGTATTTTAAAAATACTGGCCCAAAACATGCTCAAAATCGATATTTTAGGTGCCCAAATACGACAAGTGCATGCATCTTCTGTAAACGTTTATATCTCAAATAAAGGCTCATATCACCCAAAAATTCGATATTTTTGGGTCTCACAAGCGATCTGTACATGCCTACTCCTTGCTAGAATTATTTCACGATACATACCCAAAATATTCTAATAATCGATATTTTAGGTGCCCAAAGTCGATATGTGCATGCATCTTCTGTACCCGTTTATATCCCAAATTCAGGATCAGAACACCCGAAAATTCTATATTTATGGGTCCCAGAAGCGATCTGTACATGCCTACTCCTTGCTAGAATTATTTCAAGATACAGACCCAAAACATGCTAAAATCTTTATTTTGGGTGCCCAAAGTCGATATGTGCATGCATCTTCTGTACCCGTTTATATCTCAAATTCAGGCTCAAAAAACTAGAAAATTCGATATTTTTGGGTCCCAGAAAAGATCTGTACATGCCTACACCGTGTTAGAGTATTTTCAAAATACAGGCCAAATCATCCTCAAAATCGATATTTTGGGTGCCCAAATTCGATATGTGCATGCATCTTCTGTACCCGTTTATATCTCAAATTCAGGCTCAAAACACAAGAAAATCGATATTTTTTGGACCCAGAAGCAATCTGTACATGCCTACTCCTTGTTAGAACGTTTTCAAGATACAGACCAAAAACATGCTCAAAATCGATATTTTAGGTGCAAAAAGTCGATATGTGCATGAATCTTCAGTACTCGTTTATATCTCAAATTCATGCTCAAAACACCCGAAGATTCAATATTTTTGGGTCTTAGAAGCGATCTCTACATGCCTACTCGGTGCTAGAATGTTTTCAAAATATAGGCTCAAAACATGCTAAAAATCGATATTTTATGTGTCCAAAGTCGATATGTGCATGCATCTTCAGTACCCGTTTATATCTCAAATTCAGGCTCAAAACACTAGAATATTCGATATTTATGGGTCCCAGAAGCGATCTGTACATGCCTACTCCGGTTTAGAGTATTTTCATAATAAAGGCCCAAAACATGCTCAAAATCGATATTTTGGATGCCCAAAGTCGATATGTGCATGCATATTCTGTACCCGTTTATATCTCAAACAAAGGCTCAAATCAACCGAAAATTCGATATTTTGGGGTTCCACAAACGATCTGTACATGCCTACTCCATGCTAGAATTTTTTCAAGATACAGACCCAAAACATGCTAAAAAACGATATTTTGGGTGCCCAAAGTCGATATGTGCATGAATCTTCTGTACCCGTTTATATCCCAAATTCAGGCTAAAAAAACTAGAAAATTCGATATTTTTGGGTCCCAGAAAATATCTGTACATGCCTACACCGTGGTAGAGTATTTTCAAAATACAGGCCCAAATCATCCTCAAAATTGATATTTTGGGTGCCCAAATTCGATATGTGCATGCATCTTCAGTACCCGTTTATATCTCAAATTCAGGCTCAAAATACTAGAAAATCGATATTTTTTGGACCCAGAAGCAATCTGTACATGCCTACTCCTTGTTAGAATGTTTTCAAGATACAGACCAGAAACATGCTCAAAATCGATATTTTATGTGCAAAAAGTCGATATGTGCATGAATCTTCAGTACTCGTTTATATCTCAAATTCATGCTCAAAAAACCTGAAAATTCAATATTTTTGGGTCTTAGAAGCGATCTCAACATGCCTACTCAGTGCTAGAATGTTTTCAAAATATAGGCTCAAAGCATGCTAAAAATCGATATTTTATGTGTCCAAAGTCGATATGTGCATGCATCTTCAGTACCCGTTTATATCTCAAATTCAGGCTCAAAACACTAGAAAATTCAATATTCATGGGTCCCAGAAGCGATCTGTACATGCCTACTCCGTTTTAGAGTATTTTCATAATACAGGCCCAAAACATGCTCAAAATCGATTTTTTGGATGCCCAAAGTCGATATGTGCATGCATCTTCTGTACCTGTTTATATCTCAAATTCAGGCTTAAAAACCCCGAAAATTCGATATTTTTGGGTCCCAGAAGCGATCTGTACATGCCGACTCCCTGCCAGAATGTTTTCAAGATACAGACCCAAAACATGCTCAAAATCAATATTGTAGGTGCAAGAAGTCGATATGAACATTCATCTTCAGTGCCAGTTTATATCTCAAATTCAGGCTCAATACACCCGAAAATTCAATATTTTTGGATCCCAGAAGCGATCTGTACATGTCTACTCAGTGCTAGAATGTTTTCAAAATATAGGCTCAAAACATGCTAAAAATCGATATTTTAGGTGTCCAAAGTCGATATGTGCATGCATCTTCTGTACCTGTTTATATCTCAAATTCAGGCTCAAAACACTAGAAAATTCGATATTTATGGGTCCCAGAAGCGATCTGGACATGCCTACTCCGTGTTAGAGTATTTTCAAAATACAGGCCCAAAACATGCTCAAAATCGATATTTTGTTTGCCCAAAGTCGATATGTTCATGCATCTTCTGTACCCGTTTATATCTCAAACAAATGCTCAAATCACCCGAAAATTCGATATTTTGGGGTTCCACAAATGATCTGTACATGCCTACTCCTTGCTAGAAATTTTTTAAGATACAGGCCAAAAACATGCTAAAAAACGATATTTTGGGTTCCCAAAGTCGATATGTGCATGCATCTTCTGTACCCGTTTTTATCCCAAATTCAGGCTCAGAACACCTGAAAATTCGATATTTTTGGGTCCCAGAAAAGATCTGTACATGCTTACTCCGTGTTAGAGTATTTTAAAAATACAGGCCCAAAACATGCTCAAAATCGATATTTTAGGTGCCCAAAGACGACAAGTGCATGCATCTTCTGTAAACGTTTATATCTCAAATAAAGGCTCAAATCACCCAAAAATTCGATATTTATGGGTTCCCAGAAGCGATCTGTACATGCCTACTCCTTGCTAGAATTATTTCAAGATATAGACCCAAAACATGCTAAAATCTTTATTTTGGGTGCCCAAAGTCGATATGTGCATGTATCTTCTGTACCCGTTTATATCTCAAATTCAGGCTCAAAAAACTAGAAAATTCGATATTTTTGGGTCCCAGAAAAGATCTGTACATGCCTACACCGTGTTAGAGTATTTTCTAAATACAGGCCAAATCATCCTCAAAATCGATATTTTGGGTGCCCAAATTCGATATGTGCATGCATCTTCTGTACCCGTTTATATCTCAAATTCAGGCTCAAAATACAAGAAAATCGATATTTTTTGGACCCAGAAGCAATCTGTACATGCCTACTCCTTGTTAGAACGTTTTCAAGATACAGACCAAAAACATGCTCAAAATCGATATTTTAGGTGCAAAAAGTCGATATGTGCATGAATCTTCAGTACTCGTTTATATCTCAAATTCATGCTCAAAACACCCGAAGATTCAATATTTTTGGGTCTTAGAAGCGATCTCTACATGCCTACTCGGTGCTAGAATGTTTTCAAAATATAGGCTCAAAACATGCTAAAAATCGATATTTTATGTGTCCAAAGTCGATATGTGCATGCATCTTCAGTACCCGTTTATATCTCAAATTCAGGCTCAAAACACGAGAATATTCGATATTTATGGGTCCCAGAAGCGATCTGTACATGCCTACTCCGGTTTAGAGTATTTTCATAATACAGGCCCAAAACATGCTCAAAATCGATATTTTGGATGCCCAAAGTCGATATGTGCATGCATCTTCTGTACCTGTTTATATCTCAAATTCAGGCTTAAAACCCCCGAAAATTCGATATTTTTGGGTCCCAGAAGCAATCTGTACATGCCGACTCCTTGCCAGAATGTTTTCAAGATACAGACCCAAAGTATGCTCAAAATCAATATTGTAGGTGCAAGAAGTCGACATGAACATTCATCTTCAGTGCAAGTTTATATCTCATATTTAGGCTCAAAACACCCGAAAATTCAATATTTTTGGATCCCAGAAGCGATCTGTACATGTCTACTCAGTGCTAGAATGTTTTCAAAATATAGGCTCAAAACATGCTAAAAATCGATATTTTAGGTGTCCAAAGTCGATATGTGCATGCATCTTCTGTACCTGTTTATATCTTAAATTCAGGCTCAAAACACTAGAAAATGCGATATTTATGGGTCCCATAAGCGATCTGGACATGCCTACTCCGTGTTAGAGTATTTTCAAAATTCAGGCCCAAATCATGCTCAAAATCGATTTTTTGGGTTCCCAAAGTCGATATGTGCATGCATCTTCTGTACCCGTTTATATCTCAAATTCAGGCTCAAAACACCCGAAAATTCGATATTTATGGTTCCCAGAAGCGATCTGTACATGCCTACTCCGTGTTAGAGTATTTTCAATATACAGGCCAAAATCATCCTCAAAATCGATATTTTGAGTGCCCAAAGTCGATATGTACATGCATTTTCAGTACCCATTTATTTCTCAAGTTCAGGGTCAAAACACCGAAAATTTAATATTTTTGGGTCCCATTAGCGATCTGTACATGAATACTCCTTGCTAAAATGTTTTCAAGATACAGACCCAAAACAAGCTCAATATCGATATTGTAGGTGCAAAAAGTCGATTTGTGCATGCATCTTCTGTACCCGTTTATATCCCAAATTCAGGCTCAGAACACCTGAAAATTCGATATTTATGGATCCCAGAAGCGATCTGTACTTGCCTACTTCATGTTAGAGTATTTTAAAAAAACAGGCCCAAAACATGCTCAAAATCGATATTTTGGGTGCCCAATTTCGATATGTGCATGCATCTTCTATACCCGTTTATATCTCAAATTGAGGCTAAGAACACCCGAAAATTCAATATTTTCGGGTCGCTGAAGCGATCTGTATATGCCTACTCCTTGCTAGAATGTTTTCAAGATACAGACCCAAAACAAGCTCAATATCGATATTGTAGGTGCAAAAAGTCGATATATGCATGCATCTTCAGTACCCGTTTATATCTCAAATTGAGGCTCAAAACACCCGAAAGTTCAAAATTTTTGGGTCCCAGAAGCGATCTGTACATACCTACTCAGTGCTAGAATATTTTCAAAATATAGGCTCAAAACATGCTAAAAATCGATATTTTAGGAGTCCAAAGTCGATATGAGCATGCATCTTCTGTACCCGTTTATATATCAAATTCAAGCTCAAAACACTAGAAAATTCGATATTTTTGGGTCCCAGAAGCGATCTGTACATGCCTACTCCGTGTTAGAGTATTTTCAAGATACAGGCCCAAGACATGCTCAAAATCGATATTTTGGGTGCCCAAAGTCGATATGTGCATGCAGGCTCAAATCACCCGAAAATTTGATATTTTTGGGTCCCAGAAGCGATCTGTACATGCCTACTCCTTGCTAGAATTATTTTAAGATACAGACCAAAAACATGCTAAAAATCGATATTTTGGGTGCCCAAAGTCGATATGTGCATGCATCTTCTGTACCCGTTTATATCCCAAATTTAGGCTCAGAACACCCGAAAATTCGATATTTATGGTTCCCAGAAGCGATCTGTACATGCCTACTCCTTGCTAGAATTATTTCAAGACACAGACCCAAAACATGCTAAAAATCGTTATTTTGGGTGACCAAAGTCGATATGTGCATGCATCTTCTGTACCCGTTTATATCCCAAATTCAGGCTCAGAATACCTGAAAATTCGATAATTATGGGTCACAGAAGCAATCTGTACATGCCTACTTCGTGTTAGAGTATTTTCAAAATACAGGCCCAAAACAAGCTCAAAATCGATATTTTGGGTGCCCAAAGTCGATATGTGCATGCATCTTCTGTACCCGTTTATATCTCAAATTCAGGCTCAAAACACTAGAAAAATCGATATTTACGGGTCACAGAAGCAATCTGTACATGCCTACTTCGTGTTAGAGTATTTTTAAAATACAGGCCCAAAACATGCTAAAAATCGATATTTTGGTTGCCCAAAGTCGACAAGTGCATGCATCTTCTGTACCCGTTTATATCTCAAATAAAGGCTCAAATCACCCGAAAACTCGATATTTTTGTGTCTCACAAGCGATCTGTACATGCCTACTCCTTGCTAGAATTATTTCAAGATACAGACCCGAAACATGCTAATAATCGATATTTTGCGTGCCCAAAGTCGATACGTGCATGCAGGCCCAAATCACCCAAAAATTCAATATTTTTGGGTCCCAGAAGCGATCTTACATGCCTACTCCTTGCTAGAATTATTTTAAGATACAGACCCAAAACATGCTAAAAATCGATATTTTGGGTGCTCATAGTCGATATGTGCATGCATCTTCTGTACCCGTTTATATCCCAAATTCAGGCTCAGGACACCCGAAAATTCGATATTTATGGGTCCCAGAAGCGATCTGTACATGCCTACTCCTTGCTAGAATTATTTCATGATACAGACCCAAAACATGCTAAAATCGTTATTTTGGGTGGCCAAAGTCGATATGTGCATGTATCTTCTGTACCCGTTTATATCTCAAATTCAGGCTAAAAAAACTAGAAAATTCGATATTTTTGGGTCCCAGAAAAGATCTGTACATGCCTACTCCGTGTTAGAGTATTTTCACAATACTGGCTCAAAACATGCTAAAAATCGATATTTTGGGTACCCAAAGCCAATATGTGCATGCATTTTCTTTACCCGTTTATATCTCAAATTCAGGATCAAAACACTTGAAAATTTAATATTTTTGGGTCCCAGTAGCGATCTGTACATGAATACTCCTTGCTAGAATGTTTTCAAGATACAGACCCAAAACAAGCTCAATATCGATATTGTAGGTGCAAAAAGTCGATATGTGCATGCATCTTCAGTACCCGTTTATATCTCAAATTCAGGCTCAAAACACACGAAAAATCGATATTTATGGTTCCCAGAAGCGATCTTTACATGCCTACTCCGTGTTAGAGTATTTTCAATATACAGGCCAAAATCATCCTCAAAATCGATATTTTGAGTGCCCAAAGTCGATATGTACATGCATTTTCTGTACCCGTTTATATCTCAAATTCAGGCTCAAAACACCGAAAAATTAATATTTTTGGGTCCCAGTAGCGATCAGTACATGAATACTCCTTGCTAGAATGTTTTCAAGATACAGACCCAAAACAAGCTCAATATCGATATTGTAGGTGCAAAAAGTCGATATGTGAATGCATCTTCTGTACCCGTTTATATCCCAAATTCAGGCTCAGAACACCTGAAAATTCGATATTTATGGGTCCCAGAAGCGATCTGTACATGCCTACTTCATGTTAAAGTATTTTCAAAAAACAGGCCCAAAACATGCTCAAAATCGATATTTTGGGTGCCCAATTTCGATATGTGCATGCATCTTCAGTACCCGTTTATATCTCAAATTCAGGCTCAAAACACCCAAAAGTTCAAAATTTTTGGGTCCCAGAAGCGATCTGTACATACCTACTCAGTGCTAGAATATTTTCAAAATATAGGCTCAAAACATGCTAAAACTCGATATTTTAGGTGTCCAAAGTCGATATGCGCATGCATCTTCAGTACCCGTTTATATATCAAATTCAGGCTCAAAACACTAGAAAATACGATATTTTTGGGTCCAAGAAGCGATCTGTACATGCCTACTCCGTGTTAGAGTATTTTCAAAATACAGGCCCAAGACATGCTCAAAATCGATATTTTGGGTGCCCAATAGCGATATGTCCATGCAGGCTCAAATCACCCGAAAATTTGATATTTTTGGGTCCCAGAAGCGATCTGTACATGCCTACTCCTTGCTAGAATTATTTTAAGATACAGACCAAAAACATGCTAAAAATCGATATTTTGGGTGCCCAAAGTCGATATGTGCATGTATCTTCTGTACCCGTTTATATCCCAAATTTAGGCTCAGAACACCCTAAAATTCGATATTTATGGGTCCCAGAAGCGATCTGTACATGCCTACTCCTTGCTAGAATTATTTCAATATACAGACCCAAAACATGCTAAAAATCGTTATTTTGGGTGCCTAAAGTCGATATGTGCAGGCATCTTCTGTACCCGTTTATATCCCAAATTCAGGCTCAGAATACCTGAAAATTCGATATTTATGGGTCACAGAAGCAATGTGTACATGCCTACTTCGTGTTAGAGTATTTTTTAAATACAGGCCCAAAACATGCTAAAAATCATTATTTTGGGGGCCCAAAGTCGATATGTGCATGCATCTTCTGTACCCGTTTATATCTCCAACAAAGGCTCAAATCACCCGAAAATTCGATATTTTGGGGTTCCACAAACGATCTGTACATGCCTACTCCTTGCTAGAATTTTTTCAAGATATAGACCCAAAACATGCTAAAAAACAATATTTTGGGTGCCCAAAGTCGATATGTGCATGCATCATCTGTACCCGTTTATATCCCAAATTCAGGCTCAGAACACCTGAAAATTCGATATCTTTGGGTCCCAGAAAAGATCTGTACATGCTTACTCCGTGTTAGAGTATTTTAAAAATACAGGCCCAAAAACATGCTCAAAATCGATATTTTAGGTGCCCAAAGTCGACAAGTCATGCATCTTCTGTACCCGTTTATATCTCAAATAAAGGCTCAAATCACCCGAAAATTCGATATTTTTGGGTCTCACAAGAGATCTGTACATGCCTACTCCTTGCTAGAATTATTTCAAGATACATACCTAAAACATGCTAATAATCGATATTTTATGTGTCCAAAGTCGATATGTGCATGCATCTTCAGTACCCGTTTATATCTAAAATTCAGGCTCAAAACACTAGAAAATTCGATATATATGGGTCCCAGAAGCGATCTGTACATGCCTACTCCGTTTTAGAGTATTTTCATAATACAGACCCAAAACATGCTCAAAATCGATATTTTGGATGCCCAAAGTCGATTTGTGCATGCATCTTATGTACCTGTTTATATCTCAAATTCAGGCTTAAAACACCCGAAAATTCGATGTTTTTGGGTCCCAGAAGCGATCTGTACATGCCGAGTCCTTGCCAGAATGTTTTCAAGATACAGACCCAAAACATGCTCAAAATCAATATTGTAGGTGCAAGAAGTCGATATGAACATGCATCTTCAGTGCCAGTTTAATCTCAAATTCAGGCTCAAAACACCCGAAAATTCAGTATTTTTGGATCCCAGAAGCGATCTGTACATGTCTACTCAGTGCTAGAATGTTTTCAAAATATAGGCTCAAAACATGCTAAAAATCGATATTTTAGGTGTCCAAAGTCAATATGTGCATGCATTTTCTGTACCTGTTTATATCTCTAATTCAGGCTCAAAACACTAGAAAATTCGATATTTATGGGTCCCAGAAGCGATCTGGACATGCCTACTCCGTGTTAGAGTATTTTCAAAATACAGGCCCAAAACATGCTCAAAATCAATTTTTTGGGTTCCCAAATTCAATATGTGCATGCATCTTCTGTACCCGTTTATATCTCAAATTGAGGCTCAGAACACCCGAAAATTCAATATTTATTGGTCTCAGAAGCGATCTGTACATGCCTACTCCATGGTAGAGTATTTTCAAAATACAGGCCCAAAACATGCTCGAAATCGATATTTTGTTTGCCCAAAGTCGATATGTACATGCATCTTCTGTACCCGTTTATATCTCAAATTCAAGTTAAAAACACCCGAAAATTCATTATTTTTGGGTCCCAGTAGCAATCTGTACATGCCTACTCCTTGCTAGAATTGTTTCAAGATATAGACCCAAAACATGCTCAAAATCGATATTGTAGGTGCAAAAAGTCGATATTTGCATGCATCTTCAGAACCGGTTTATATCTCAAATTCAGGCTCAAAACACCAGCAAATTCAATATTTTTGAGTCCCAAAAACGATCTGTACATGCCTACTCAGTGCTAGAATGTTTTCAAAATATTGGCTCAAAACATGCTAAAAATCGATATTTTACGTGTCCAAAGTCGATATGTGCATGCATCTTCTGTACCCGTTTATATCTCCAATTTAGGCTCAAAACATTAGAAAATTCGATATTTAATATGTGCATGCATTTTCTGTACCCGTTTATATCTCAAATTCAGGCTCAACACAACCTAAAATTCGATATTTTTGGGTCCCAGAAGCGATCTGTACATGCCTACTCAGTGCTAGAGTATTTTAAAAATAAAGGCCCAAAACATGCTAAAAATCGATATTTTGGATGCCCAAAGTCGATATGTGCATGCATCTTCTGTACCCGTTTATATATCAAATTCAGGCTCAAAACACCCGAAAAATAGATACTTTTTGGTCCCAGAAGTGATCTGTACATGCCTACTCCTTGCTAGAATTATTTTAAGATATAGACCCAAAACATGCTAAAAATCGATATTTTGGGTGCCCAAAGTCGATATGTGCATGCATCTTCTGTACCCGTTTATATCCCAAATTTAGGCTCAGAACACCTGAAAATTCGATATTTATGGGTCCCAGATGCGATTTGTACATGCCTACTCCTTGCTAGAATTATTTCAATATACAGACACAAAACATGCTAAAAATCGTTATTTTGGGTGCCCAAAGTCGATATGTGCATGCATCTTCTGTACCCGTTTACATCCCAAATTCAGGCTCAGAATACCTGAAAATTCGATATTTATGGGTCACAGAAGCAATCTGTACATGCCTACTTCGTGTTAGAGTATTTTCAAAATACAGGCCCAAAACAAGCTCAAAATCGATATTTTGGGTGCCCAAAGTCAATATGTGCATGCATCTTCTGTACCCGTTTATATCTCAAATTCAGGCTCAAAACACTAGAAAATTCGATATTTATGGGTCACAGAAGCAATCTGTACATGCCTACTTCGTGTTAGAGTATTTTTATAATACAGGACCAAAACATGCTAAAAATCATTATTTTGGGTGCCCAAAGTCGATATGTGCATGCATCTTCTGTACCCGTTTATATCTCAAACAAAGGCTCAAATCACCCGAAAATTCGATATTTTGGGGTTCAACAAACGATCTGTATATGCCTACTCCTTGCTAGAATTTTTTCAAGATACAGACCCAAAACATGCTAAAAAACTATATTTTGCGTGCCCAAAGTCGATATGTGCATGCATCTTCTGTACCCGTTTATATCCCAAATTCAGGCTCAGAACACCTGAAAATTCGATATTTTTGGGTCCCAGAAAAGATCTGTACATGCTTACTCCGTGTTAGAGTATTTTAAAAATACAGGCCAAAAACATGCTCAAAATCGATATTTTAGGTGCCCAAAGTCGACAAGTGCATGCATCTTCTTTACCCGTTTATATCTCAAATAAAGGCTCAAATCACCCGAAAATTCGATATTTTTGGGTCTCACAAGCGATCTGTACATGCCTACTCCTTGCTAGAATTATTTCAAGATACATACCCAAAACATGCTAATAATCGATATTTTAGGTGCCCAAAGTCGATATGTGCATGCATCTTCTGTACCCGTTTATATTCCAAATTCAGGGTCAGAACACCCGAAAATTCGATATTTATGGGTCCCAGAAGCGATCTGTACATTCCTACTCCTTGCTAGAATTATTTCAAGATACAGACCCAAAACATGCTAAAATCTTTATTTTGGGTGCCCAAAGTCGATATGTGCATGTATTTTCTGTACCCGTTTATATCTCAAATTCAGGCTCAAAACACAAGAAAATTCAATATTTTTGGGTCCCAGAAGCGATCTGTACATGCCTACTCAGTGCTAGAATGTTTTCAAAATATAGGCTCAAAACATGCTAAAAATCGATATTTTAGGTGCCCAAAGTCGATATGTGCATGCATCTTCTGTATCTGTTTATATCTCAAATTCAGGCTCAAAACACCCGAAAATTTAATATTTTTGGGTCCCAGAAGCGATCTGTACAAGCCTACTTCTTGCTAGAATATTTTCAAGAAACAGATCCAAAACATATTAAAAATCGATAATGTAGGTGCAAAAAGTCGATACGTTGCTGCATCTTCAGTACTCGTTTATATCTCAAATTCCGGCTCAAAACACCCGAAAATTCAATATTTTTGGGTCCCAGAAGCGATCTGTACATGCCTACTCAGTGCTATAATGTTTTCAAAATATAGGCTCAAAACATGCTAAAAATCGATATTTTAGGTGTCCAAAGTCGATATATGGATGCATCTTCTGTAGCCGTTTATATCTTAAATTCAGTCTCAAAACACTAGAAAACTCGATATTTTTGGGTCCCAAATGCGATCTGTACATGCTTAGTCCTTGCTAGAATGTTTGGAAGATACAGACCCAAAACATGCTCAAAATCTATATTTTAGGTGCATAAAGTCGATATGTGCATGCATCTTCAGTACCGGTTTATATCTCAAATTCAGGCTCAAACACCCGAAAATTCGATATTTTGGGGTCCCGGAAGTGATCTGTACATGCCTACACCGTGCATGAATGTTTTCAAAATATAGGCTCTAAAGATGCTAAAAATCTATATTTTAGGTGTCTAAAGTCGATATGTGCATGCATCTCCTGTACCCGTTTATATCTCAAAATCAGGCTCAAAACGCCCAAAAATTCTATATTTTTCGGTCCCAGAAGCGATCTGTACGGCATTGCCTACTTCGTGTTAGAGTATTTTCAAAATACAGGCCCAAAACATGCTAAAAATCGATATTTTGGGTGCCCAAAGTCGATATGTGCATGCATCTTCTTTACCCGTTTATATCTCAAATTCAGGCTTAAATAACCCGAAAATTCAATATTTTGGGGTCCCGTAAGCGATCTCTAAATGCCTACTCCTTGCTAGAATTTTTCAAGATACAGACCCAAAACATGCTCAAAATCGATATTTTAAATGCAACGAGTCGATATGTGCAAGCATCTTCAGTACACGTTTATATCTCAAATTCAGGCTCAAAACACCCTAAAATTCAATATTTTTTGGTCTCATAAGCGTTATGTACATGCCTACTCAGTGCTAGAGTATTTTAAAAATATAGGCCCAAAACATACTAAAAAATCGCTATTTTGGGGGCCCAAAGTCGATAATTGATTGATTGATTTAGAAATTCCATGAGGCATTTGGCGGCGCAACAGCTATGGTCATATACCGCCCAACACAAAGTTGTCATCTACATCATTAATAAAATATTTACACAAACTAAACAGACTTCTCCACCCCGAAAGGGATAGGCAGCATGAATAAAAGAACATACAAACTAAAAGGCACATTTATACTATAAAAAAAAACCTGACTAATTCAAGTAAAATATATAAAAGATAAGAAAACGTTGAACTATCTAAAAAGCCATAAATATAATAAAATTCACAACTTTTGGAGGAGGCCAGCCTCCTCCACATAGGAGAGGGTGTTCCCTCCCACACTACAAGCCTCCTCCCCGAGCACCTGGGAGAGACTGTAAGAACCGTCACCCTTCCGGTACTCGGAGAGGTGCCTACGACGAAGGTCCCCAAGGCTGGGACACTCGACAATAAGATGCCGTACTGTCAAAGGGACAAGACAATCATCACAGTAAGGAGGGTGAGCCCTCTCCATTAAAAAGCCATGAGTCAATAATGTGTGGCCAATGCGGAGACGGACAAGAGCTGTCTCCCACCAGCGGGACAGGCCACTGTAGCTCCACAAACCAAGACGCTGGCGGATGTCGCGGAGCTTGTTAGCCCCGACGGCGTCCCATCTGTCCTGCCAGCAGGAACGAACGGTAGCATCTATGTAGGGTCGAAGGTCCACTGCAGGAACAGGATGACGCCTGGCAGGAGGCCGGGAATTGGAGACCATAGCCTTAGCCAGGGCGTCAGCCCGCTCATTCCCATCAACACCCACATGGGCCGGAACCCAACAAAAAGTGACTTTCCGGCCACGACGACCCAGGAGGACAAGCCACTCAAGAATGGCCAACACCAGGGGATGGGAAGAGTTAAAATTGCACAAGGCCTGCAAGGCACTACAGGAATCGCTAAAAATAGTAAACGAAGGCTGAGGGAGAGTAAAAATCACTTGGAGGGCATATAAAATGGCCGAGAGCTCAGCAGTAAAAATGGACATGACAGAAGGGAGCCTGCCTCCACGGCAAAAGTCAGGAAAGACAACTCCAAAGCCAACTCCAGCATCAGACTTTGACCCATCAGTGTACACAGGGAGGGACTCCCTGTGAGTGAAGGCATGTTCTAAAAAGAGGGAACGAGCCACTGGAGGAGGAAGAGATTCCTTCTTGTCTGTAAAGCAGGTGCAGGGGAAAACTTCTGGAAGAAGCCATGGAGCCACCCTGGGGACCCTCACAGGACAAATCTGGTAGTCATCTATGCCCATCTCCTCCATAGCCTTCCTGACCCGGAAGCCAAAGGGCCATGGTGCACGAGAATGTAAAAGGTAGTACTGAGACATGATATCAGATGACACAGCCAAGCAAGGTAGGGAGTCAGGAAGTCGATGTAATCGATGCCAACAACGAACCATCAAGGACTGACGACGGAGATCAAGAGGTGGCTCATTAGCGTCCACCAGGAGACTGGGGATTGGGGACGACCTAAAGGCTCCGGTCGCCAGACGTACTCCAGCATGATGAACAGGGTCTAAAACTCTGAGACGGGCATTGGTGGCAGAAGAGTACACCTCACACCCATAGTCGAGTTTTGACCTAATAAGAACATGGTATAGGCGGAGGAGGGTGGCCCGATCAGCCCCCCAGGATGTATGGCTCAGGACCCTCAACAGGTTAAGAGCCTTGAGGCAAGAGACCTTAAGTGTACGTAAGTGGGGAACCCAAGTCAAACGTTTGTCAAAAAGGAGACCCAAAAAGCGAGTCTCCTCGACACGTCGTATCCGATGACCATACATGAATAAGTCCGGATCCGGGTGGACGCCTCGGATGCGGCAGAAGTGCATAGCAACTGTCTTGGAAGGAGAAAATCGAAACCCATGAGAACCAGTTAAACGTGACACCCTGTCAAGGGCAAGCTGCATGCGCCGCTCCGCCACTGACATACGGGAAGCAGCAAACCAGACTGCTAGGTCGTCAACGTACATCGAGTTAGCTATACCGTCTGGAAGGGATGAGGCAATGGCATTAATTGCTACTGCAAACAATGTGACACTGAGGACGCTTCCCTGGGGGACGCCCTCCTCCTGTGCAACAGATGCTGAGTGGGTTGTACCAACCCTCACAGAAAAACTGCGACCACTGAGAAACTCCTTAAGAAAGCGTGAAAGGCGACCCCGCAGGCCATATAAATGGAGTTGCTGCAGGATGCCATATTGCCATGTAGTGTCATAGGCTTTCTCTAAATCAAAGAATACACAGACAAGGTGTTGATGTCGTGCAAAGGCCTCACATGCAGCAGCTTCCAACCTGACCAGAGCATCTGTAGTGGAACGGTATTTACGAAAGCCAGACTGGGACGGAGACAGAAAATCACCCCGTTCCAAGAAGTATACCAGTCTGACATTCACCATCTTTTCAAATAGTTTACAGAGACAGGAGGTCAAGGCAATTGGTCGATAATTGAGGGCAACACCAGAGTCCTTGCCCGGCTTGAGAAAAGGAAGGATGGTAGCAACCCTCCACCCAGAAGGGAAGACACCCTCCAGCCAGATTCTGTTATATACAGCTAAAAGAAATGAGATAGCTTCCTCACCCAAGTGTCGTAACATTGCATATGGGATGTTGTCTGGCCCAGGAGAAGTGTCACCGCAGAGAGAGAGAGCAGAATGCAGGTCTCTCAGGGTGAATATATGGTTATAACTTTCATTCTCGTTCCCTGTGAAATCCAGGACTGTATGCTCCTTGGCTCTTAACTCATGCCTGACAGCCAGAGGTCGAGAGTCACGGCTGGAAACCTTTGCAAAAGCCTCCGCCATGGTATTGGCCACTGTCAAACCATCCATGATCTTAATTCCATTGACCTTAAGTACAGGTGGAGAACTAGGAGAAAACTTCCCCGCCATCTTACGGACTCTCCTGAACACTTGGGTGAGTGGAGTTTTAGTATTAATTGAAGACACATAGGCCTTCCAAGATGCACGTCGGGCCTCTTTTAAAACTCGTCTAGCCCGAGCCCTTGCCCGTCGGAAGTCCTCTAAAAGAGTTGGGTCCCCACGATTGCGACAAAGGCGAGAGAAAGCAGCGCGCTTCTCCCGCACAACAGTGGTGCAGACTGGTGACCACCAAGGGACAGGACGTTTGGGAAAGTAGCCAGAAGTTCTAGGGATAGAGTTGAGAGCAGCAGAGTGGAGCATATCAGTGAAATATGTTACAGCCTCGTCAGAGCTACCGAAATCGGCTACAGAAGAGACCGAAGAAGTTAGCTCTCTAAAAAACTGCCAGTCAGCCTTTTCTAATTTCCACCTAGGAAGACGAGACTGTGGTTCGTACCTGTTACCTTCTAAAAGTATAGGGAAATGGTCACTGCCATATAAGTCAGGCAACACTCTCCAAGTAAAATCCAACAGAGCACTGGGTGAGCAAAGGGATATGTCAATGGCGGTAAAAGTCCCAGTAGGGCTATTAAAATGTGTCACATCTCCCGTATTTAAAACCCCTAATCCCTCATCCTCAATAAAAGAAGCCAATAAAACACCCCTGGGGTTGACCGAACTGTCACCCCACAGAGGATGACGACCATTAAAATCACCCAATAAAATAAAGGGAGATGGAAGGTCCCGTACAAGATGGTTGAGATCACCCCTCTCAACTGTAACACTGGGAGGAAGGTATAGACTGCATACAGTGTACGGGCGGTCCATAAAAACCTTAACTGCAACAGCCTGGAGCGGAGTGTCAAGCTCCAGGCTCGTGCATGGAATATCTCGGCGAACTAGGATGGCAGAGCCAGCATGATGACCCTGCCCTTCAAATGAATTGGAATAAAATGCTGAGTATGCTGGAGGACTGGCAGGAATGTAGTCCCCAAGCATTGTCTCTTGGAGAGAAACACATGCAGGAGAGAAGCTAGAGAGAAGAACGCGCAGTTCCTCCCAAGAAGCACGCAAGCCACGGCAATTCCACTGAAGGACCTTGAACGGTGTTACTTTAGTACTGATTTTTGGGAAGCCTCACGGAGGTACTTCCCACTACCACCTCGACCTGAGGGTTTATTCAAACAATAAGATTTGTCTAATCCTGGGCCACTAGAAGAAGAGCGAACCCGAGGAGTAGTACTTGGGGCAGTAATTGGGACCCGTAGACGAGTCCCTGAAGCATCTGATATGTTAGAAGAAGATGAAGGTATACGAGATGGGATATTCTTTGAAACAATTACATTGGTTTTGTCCTGTACAGCAGTGGTATCACTGACACAGGCAGATACATCAACATCCATAATACAGGTGGTAGAATCACTCCGCTGCTCAAGCGGAAGAGAAAGTGAATCTTTTGAAGTCACAACATCCGTGGCATCCACATTAACTTCACGCCCCTCTGATGATCCCGAAGGAAGCTTGCGAGGAGGAACTTCTGTTGAATCAAGAGATTCATCAGAGTCACGAGAACGCTTCTGGTGAAATTGAGAGGAAACTATGGATGAGTCCACAGAGATAGTTGCCTCACAAGGTGGAACATCTATAGAGTCAAGTGCCTCAGAGGAACCACGAAGGCGTCTCTGTGGCAGTTTAGGTGACTTAAGTTTCCTTTTGGGAGAGCGTGTGGCAGCGTGAACCTCTACCACATGGACACCTTTAGCTAAAGTCTGAGAATTGTCATCAGTTGAAGAGTCATCAGAATGAGTGTCTGATAAAGTTTCCAAGACAGAGAAACTATTATGTAGAGTAACCTTAGAAACGTTCTCACTAGAGCAAAAAGCAGCTGCCTCTTGAGAGGGTTGAGAGGGTGCTGCAACCAATTCAGGGCGAAGGGAGGAGGCGTATGTCTTCACACCACCATCCTTCTGTCGCCTGAAGTTGAGTTGCCGTCTGGCACTACCTATGCTAATGAATTGAGTATTAGCCAAGTGGAGGATATCCTGCTCAAGTAGGTACATCTTACATTGGCGAGAACGCAAGGGGTGAGAATCTCTGCAGTAAAAGCAGTAACTCTCTGACCGACACTCAGAAGTAAGATGTGAGTCAAGAGCAGAACAATTACCACACCGGGAACGGTTGTTGCAGTTCCTTTTCCCATGACCAAACTCATAACAACAGAAACACTGTAGGGGACGCTCAACAAAAGGCTTCACCTCAAATGAGGTGGGGTTAATGTTAATGCGATCTGGGATATGCGAGCCATAGAAAGTGAGGATGATCATATTTTTACTGCCTTTCATCTTCGTTACTCGTTGGACACTGTCTGGGCACATAGCGAGAATGTCCTCTTCAGAGAATTCATACAGGTCCTCATTATATATACGCCCCTTGCTATAATTAAATGTTCGATGTGGTTTAATAGATTCAAACATGCTATCAGAAGGACAGGGGAGATTGAGGAGCATCATGGCCTGTGTAAGATCTTTGGCTCTGATTAAAACTCCCTTACCATATTTCTTTATGTGGCCCATTGGTAATAATCCAATTTCTTTCTCAAGATACCGGGAAGCATGGATAATGTTACCACGTCCCTCCCTGTAGTAAGCCACAAACCAAAAGGGTGTAGGAACCCGACGTTCCTTTGGGACATGCTCTGCAGAATCATCAAATATATTAGGGCAGTAATCATTGTCACTGTCAACTACATCGATGGACCGTATCATCTGAACTTTACAATGAGTATCCCCCACCGTCAGAGAATCTTTTGACTCAAATGCTGTTTTGGCAGCAGCATTTGTATTGAAAGTAATATAGCACCGATTAGACCTACAATCACTGTCATATGTGATTCGGATTCGGAGGACTACTCCAAAGCACTTAAAAATGGAGTGGATAGAGCCATAGGTAAAGGATGCGAGTACATTCGTTAACATTAACGTGTCCAAATCGTTAACAGGGTTCTTCGACACAAGACCCGACCTGCTAGGTCTACTCTTATTTGCAGCTTTCTGCATCTTACCACGACCAGAGAGTGACGTCTCGAGGGCCTGGTCGACCACCGCTCGAGGAAGAGATTGGGGCTTTTCTGTATCCATATATCATTGGTTTAGTGTTTTTGGCCCCAGGAGCCAAGAGCTACTACCTACTGGGCAGATGAGGGGACCGAGCGCTGGTCGCCGTGGGCGGGGTACCTCTTCCCCCACGGGGCCACTCGTTTAAAAAAGCAGCCCCAATGGCTCGAAAGTTTGCCCACGACGGTGCTGAGACCCCCTTCCCCAACATCTCCCGGCCCAGACACCCAACCATCCAACATAGGACGGCCCCTAGAGGGCAGTCAATCCGGAGGGCAGCGCTGTTGGCCCGTACTGGCAGCCTAATGCATGGGAACCATTTAGTCTGGTCTCTCACTGGCGACCTTACTAGCATGGGAAGCCCTCTCTCCCCGAAATCGGGGCAGAAACGGGGCCGGAGCCCCCTCTAGTCTAGCTCGCCAGGTCTCAGAGACACGCAAGCACCCCCACCACGTCAAGGCGGTTCCCGTTGGGGGGGCCAAAGTCGATATGTGCATGCATCTTTTGTACCCGTTTATATATCAAATTCAGGCTCAAAACAACCGAAAATTAGATACTTTTGGGTCCCAGAAGTGATCTGTACATGCCTACTCCGTGTTAGAGTATTTTAAAAATACAGACCCAAAACATGCTGAAAATCGATATTTTGGGTACCCAAAGTCAATATGTGCATGCATCTTCTGTAAACGTTTATATCTCAAATTCAGGCTCAAAACACAAGAAAATTCAATATTTTTGGGTCCCAGAAGCGATCTGTACATGCCTACTCAGTGCTAGAATGATTTCAAAATATAAGCTCAAAACATGCTAAAAATCGATATTTTAGGTGCCCAATGTCGATATGTGCATGCATCTTCTGTATCTGTTTATATCTCAAATTCAGGCTCAAAACACCCGAAAATTCAATATTTTTGGGTCCCAGAAGCGATCTGTACAAGCCTACTTCTTGCTAGAATATTTTCAAGAAACAGATCCAAAACATGTTAAAGGTGCAATATCGATATCGATAATGCAGGTGCAAAAAGTCGATACGTTGATGCATCTTCAGTACTCGTTTATATCTCAAATTACAGCTCAAAACACCCGAAAATTAGATACTTTTGGGTCCCAGAAGTGATCTGTACATGCCTACTCCGTGTTAGAGTATTTTAAAAATACAGACCCAAAACATGCTAAAAATCGATATTTTAGGTGTCCAAACTCGATATGTGCATACATCTTCTGTAGCCGTTTATATCATTAATTAAGTCTCAAAACACTAGAAAATTCGATATTTTTGGGTCCCAAATGCGATCTGTACATGCTTACTCCTTGCTTGAATGTTTGCAAGATAGAGACCCAAAACATGCTAAAGATCTATATTTTAGGTGCATTAAGTCGATATGTGCATGCATCTTCAGTACCCGTTTATATCTCAAATTCAGGCTCAAACGCCCGAATATTCGATATTTTGGGGTCCCGGAAGCGATCTGTACATGCCTACACCGTGCATGAATGTTTTCAAAATATAGGCTCAAAACATGCTAAAAATCTATATTTTAGGTGTCTAAAGTCGATAAGTGCATGCATCTTCTGTACCTGTTTATATCTCAAAATCAGGCTCAAAACGCCCAAAAATTCGATATTTTTCGGCCCCAGAAGCGATCTGTGTATACATGCCTACTCCGTGTTAGAGTATTTTCAAAATACAGGCCCAAAACATGCTAAAAATCGATATTTTGGGTGCCCAAAGTCGATATGTGCATGCATCTTCTGTACCCGTTTATATCTCAAATTCAGGATCAAATCACCCAAAACTTCAATATTTTGGGGTCCCAGAAGCGATCTCTAAATGCCTACTCCTTGCTAGAATTATTTCAAGATACAGACCCAAAACATGCTCAAAATCGATATTTTAACTGTAACGAGTCGATATGTGCAAGAATCTTCAGTACCCGTTTATATCTCAAATTCAGGCTCAAAACACCCTAAAATTCAATATTTTTGGGTCCCAGAAGCGATCTGTACATGCCTACTCAGTGCTAGAGTATTTTAAAAATATAGGCCCAAAACGTGCTAAAAAATCGCTATTTTGGGGGCCCAAAGTCGATATGTGCATGCATCTTTTGTATCCGTTTATATATCAAATTCAGGCTCAAAACACCCGAAAATTAGATACTTTTGGGTAACAGAAGTGATCTGTACATGCCTACTTCGTGTTAGAGTATTTTAAAAATACAGACCCAAAACATGCTAAAAATCGATATTTTGGGTGCCCAAAGTCAATATGTGCATGCATCTTCTGTACCCGTTTATATCTTAAAATTCAGGCTCAAATCACCCGAAGATTCGATACTTTTGGGTCCCAGAAGCGATCTCTAAATGCCTACTCCTTGCTAGAATTATTTTAAGATACAGACCCAAAACATGCTCAAAATCGATATTTTAAATGCAACGAGTCGATATGTGCAAGCATCTTCAGTACCCGTTTATATCTCAAATTCAGGCTCAAAACACCCTAAAATTCACTATTTTTGGGTCCCAGAAGCGATCTGTACATGCCTACTCAGTGCTAGAGTATTTTAAAAATATAGGCCCAAAACATGCTAAAAATCGATATTTTGGGTGCCCAAAGTCGATATGTGCATGCATCTTTTGTACCTGTTTATATATCAAATTCAGGTTCAAAACTTCAGAAAATTAGATACTTTTGGGTCCCAGAAGTGCTCTGTAGATGCCTACTCAGTGCTAGAGTATTTTAAAAATATAGGCACAAAACATGCTAAAAATTGATATTTTGGGTGCCCAAAGTAGATATGACCATGCATCTTCTGTACCCGTTTATATCACAAATTCAGGCTCAGAACACCCAAAAATTCGATATTTTTGTGTCCCAGAAGCGATCTGTACATGCCTACTCAGTGCTAGAATGTTTTCAAAATAAAGGCTCAAAACATGCTAAAAATCGATATTTTAGGTGTCCAAAGTCGATATGTGCATGCATCTTCTGTAGCCGTTTATATCTTAAATTCATGCTCAAAACACCCGAAAATTAGATATTTTTGGATCCCTGAAGCGATCTTTACATGCTTACTCCTTGCTAGAACGTTTCCAAAGATACAGACCCAAAACATGCTCAAAATCGATATTTTAAATGCAACGGGTCGATATGTGCAAGCATCTTCAGTACCCGTTTATATCTCAAATTCAGGCTCAAACACCCGAAAATTCAATATTTTGGGGTCCCGGAAGCGATCTATACATGCCTACACCATGCTAGAATGTTTTCAAAATATAGGCTCAAAACATGCTAAAAATCTATATTTTAGGTGTCCAAAGTCAATATGTGCATGCATCTTCTGTACCCGTTTATATCTCAAAATCAGGCTCAAAACACCCAAAAATTCGATATTTTTCGGTCCCAGAAGCGATCTGTACATGCTTACTCCGTGTTAGAGTATTTTCAAAATACAGGCCCAAAACATGCTCAAAATCGATATTTTTGGTGCCCAAAGTCGATATGTGTATGCATCTTCTGTACCCGTTTATATCTCAAATTCAGGCTCAAAACACCCGAAAATTCACTATTTTTGGGTCCCAGAAGTGATCTGTACATGCCTACTTCTTGCTGGAATGTTTTCAAGAAACAGATCCAAAACATGTAAAAAATCGATATTGTAGGTGCAAAAAGTCGATACGTTGATGCATCTTCAGTACTCGTTTATATCTCAAATTCCGGCTCAAAACACTTGAATATTCAAAATTTTTGGGTCCCAGAAGCAATCTGTACATGCCTACTCAGTGCTAGAATGTTTTCAAAATATAGGCTCAAAACATGATAAAAATCTATATTTTAGGTGTCGAAAGTCGATATGTGCATGCATCTTCAGTACCCGTTTATATCTCAAATTCAGGCTCAAACAACCGAAAATTCGATATTTTGGGGTCCCGGAAGCGATCTGTACATGCCTACACCGTGCATGAATGTTTTCAAAATATAGGCTCAAAACATGCTAAAAATCTATATTTTAGGTGTCTAAAGTCGATATGTGAATGCATCTTCTGTACCTGTTTATATCTCAAAATCAGGCTCAAAACGCCCAAAAATTCGATATTTTTCGGCCCCAGAAGCGATCTGTGTATACATGCCTACTCCGTGTTAGAGTATTTTCAAAATACAGGCCCAAAACATGCTAAAAATCAATATTTTGGGTGCCCAAAGTCGATATGTGCATGCATCTTCTGTACCCGTTTATATTTCAAATTCAGGATCAAATCACCCGAAACTTCAATATTTTGGGGTCCCAGAAGCGATCTCTAAATGCCTACTCCTTGCTAGAATTATTTCAAGATACAGACCCAAAACATGCTCAAAATCGATATTTTAAATGCAACGAGTCGATATGTGCAAGCATCTTCAGTACCCGTTTATATCTCAAATTCAGGGTCAAAACACCCTAAAATTCAATATTTTTGGGTCCCAGAAGCGATCTGTACATGCCTACTCAGTGCTAGAGAATTTTAAAAATATAGGCCCAAAACATGCTAAAAAATCGCTATTTTGGGGGCCCAAAGTCGATATGTGCATGCATCTTTTGTACCCGTTTATATCTCAAATTCAGGTTCAAAACACCCTAAAATTCACTATTTTTGGGTCCAAGAAGCGATCTGTACATGCCTACTCAGTGCTAGAGTATTTTAAAAATATAGGCCCAAAACATGCTAAAAATTGATGTTTTGGGTGCCCAAAGTCGATATGTGCATGCATCTTTTGTACCCGTTTATATATCAAATTCAAGTTCAAAACTTTAGAAAATTAGATACTTTTGGGTCCCAGAAGTGCTCTGTACATGCCTACTCAGTGCTAGAGTATTTTAAAAATATAGGCACAAAACATGCTAAAAATCGATATTTTGGGTGCCCAAAGTAGATATGAGCATGCATCTTCTGTACCCGTTTATATCACAAATTCAGGCTCAGAACATCCAAAAATTCGATATTTTTGTGTCCCAGAAGCGATCTGTACATGCCTACTCAGTGCTAGAATGTTTTCAAAATAAAGGCTCAAAACATGCTAAAAATCGATATTTTAGGTGTCCAAAGTCGATATGTGCATGCATCTTCTGTAGCCGTTTATATCTTAAATTCATGCTCAAAACACCCGAAAATTAGATATTTTTGGATCCCTGAAGCGATCTTTACATGCTTACTCCTTGCTAGAACGTTTCCAAAGATACAGACCCAAAACATGCTCAAAATCGATATTTTAAATGCAACGAGTCGATATGTGCAAGCATCTTCTGTACCCGTTTATATCTCAAATTCAGGCTCAAACACCCGAAAATTCAATATTTTGGGGTCCCGGAAGCGATCTGTACATGCCTACTCCGTGTTAGAGTATTTTCAAAATACAGGCCCAAAACATGATCAAAATCGATATTTTTGGTGCCCAAAGTCGATATGTGTATGCATCTTCTGTACCCGTTTATATCTCAAATTCAGGCTCAAAACACCCGAAAATTCACTATTTTTGGGTCCCAGAAGTTATCTGTACATGCCTACTTCTTGCTGGAATGCTTTCAAGAAACAGATCCAAAACATGTAAAAAATCGATATTGTAGGTGCAAAAAGTCGATACGTTGATGTATCTTCAGTACTCGTTTATATCTCAAATTCCGGCTCAAAACACTTGAAAATTCAAAATTTTTGGGTCCCAGAAGCAATCTGTACATGCCTACTCAGTGCTAGAATGTTTTCAAAATATAGGCTCAAAACATGCTAAAAATCTATATTTTAGGTGTCCAAAGTCAATATGTGTATGCACCTTCTGTACCCATTTATATCCCAAATTCAGGCTCAAAACACCCAAAAATTCGATATTTATGGGTCCCAGAAGCGATCTGTACATGCCGACTCCTTGCCAGAATATTTTCAAGATACAGACACAAAACATGCTCAAAATCAATATTGTAGGTGCAAAAAGTCGATATAAACATGCATCTTCAGTGCCCGTTTATATCTCAAATTCAGGCTCAAAACACCCGAAAATTCGGTATTTTTGGGTCCCAGAAGCGATCTGTACATGCCTACTCAGTGCTAAAATGTTTTCAAAATATAGGCTCAAAATATGCTAAAAATCTATATTTTAGGTGTCCAAAGTCAATATGTGCATGCATCTTTTGTACCCGTTTATATCTCAAAATCAGGCTCAAAACACCCCAAAATTCGTTAATTTCGGTCCCAGAAGCGATCTGTACATGCTTCCTCCCTGTTAGAGTATTTTCAAAATACAGGCCCAAAACATGCTCAAAATCGATATTTTTGGTGCCCAAAGTCGATATGTGTATGCATCTTCTGTTCCCGTTTATATCTCAATTTCAGGCTCAAAACACCCGAAAATTCACTATTTTTGGGTCCCAGAAGTTATCTGTACATGCCTACTTCTTGCTGGAATGCTTTCAAGAAACAGATCCAAAACATGTAAAAAATCGATATTGTAGGTGCAAAAAGTCGATACGTTGATGTATCTTCAGTACTCGTTTATATCTCAAATTCCGGCTCAAAACACTTGAAAATTCAAAATTTTTGGGTCCCAGAAGCAATCTGTACATGCCTACTCAGTGCTAGAATGTTTTCAAAATATAGGCTCAAAACATGCTAAAAATCTACATTTTAGGTGTCCAAAGTCAATATGTGTATGCACCTTCTGTACCCATTTATATCCCAAATTCAGGCTCAAAACACCCAAAAATTCGATATTTATGGGTCCCAGAAGCGATCTGTACATGCCGACTCCTTGCCAGAATATTTTCAAGATACAGACACAAAACATGCTCAAAATCAATATTGTAGGTGCAAAAAGTCGATATAAACATGCATCTTCAGTGCCCGTTTATATCTCAAATTCAGGCTCAAAACACCCGAAAATTCGGTATTTTTGGGTCCCAGAAGCGATCTGTACATGCCTACTCAGTGCTAAAATGTTTTCAAAATATAGGCTCAAAATATGCTAAAATTCTATATTTTAGGTGTCCAAAGTCAATATGTGCATGCATCTTTTGTACCCGTTTATATCTCAAAATCAGGCTCAAAACACCCCAAAATTCGATATTTTTCGGTCCCAGAAGCGATCTGTACATGCTTCCTCCCTGTTAGAGTATTTTCAAAATACAGGCCCAAAACATGATCAAAATCGATATTTTTGGTGCCCAAAGTCGATATGTGTATGCATTTTCTGTACCCGTTTATATCTCAAATTCAGGCTCAAAACACCCGAAAATTCACTATTTTTGGGTCCCAGAAATGATCTGTACATGCCTACTTCTTGCTGGAATGTTTTCAAGAAACAGATCCAAAACATGTAAAAAATCGATATTGTAGGTGCAAAAAGTCGATACGTTGATGCATCTTCAGTACTCGTTTATATCTCAAATTCCGGCTCAAAACACTTGAATATTCAAATTTTTTGGGTCCCAGAAGCAATCTGTACATGCCTACTCAGTGCTAGAATGTTTTCAAAATATAGGGTCAAAACATGCTAAAAATCTATATTTTAGGTGTCCAAAGTCGATATGTGCATGCATCTTCAGTACCCGTTTATATCTCAAATTCAGGCTCAAACACCCGAAAATTCGATATTTTGGGGTCCCGGAAGCGATCTGTACATGCCTACACCGTGCATGAATGTTTTCAAAATATAGGCTCAAAACATGCTAAAAATCTATATTTTAGGTGTCTAAAGTCGATATGTGCATGCATCTTCAGTACCTGTTTATATCTCAAAATCAGGCTCAAAACGCCCAAATATTCGATATTTTTCGGCCCCAGAAGCGATCTGTGTATACATGCCTACTCCGTGTTAGAGTATTTTCAAAATACAGGCCCAAAACATGCTAAAAATCGATATTTTGGGTGCCCAAAGTCGATATGTGCATGCATCTTCTGTACCCGTTTATATCTCAAATTCAGGATCAAATCACCCGAAACTTCAATATTTTGGGGTCCCAGAAGCGATCTCTAAATGCCTACTCCTTGCTAGAATTATTTCAAGATACAGACCCAAAACATGCTCAAAATCGATATTTTAAATGCATCGAGTCGATATGTGCAAGCATCTTCAGTACCCGTTTATATCTCAAATTCAGGCTCAAAACACCCTAAAATTCAATATTTTTGGGTCCCAGAAGCGATCTGTACATGCCTACTCAGTGCTAGAGTATTTTAAAAATATAGGCCCAAAACATGCTAAAAAATCGCTATTTTGGGGGCCCAAAGTCGATATGTGCATGCATCTTTTGTACCCGTTTATATATCAAATTCAGGCTCAAAACACCCCAAAATTAGATACTTTTGGGTCACAGAAGTGATCTGTACATGCCTACTTCGTGTTAGAGTATTTTAAAAATACAGACCCAAAACATGCTAAAAATCGATATTTTGGGTGCCCAAAGTCAATATGTGCATGCATCTTCTGTACCCGTTTATATCTTAAAATTCAGGCTCAAATCACCCGAAGATTCGATACTTTTGGGTCCTAGAAGCGATCTCTAAATGCCTACTCCTTGCTAGAATTATTTTAAGATACAGACCCAAAACATGCTCAAAATCGATATTTTAAATGCAACGAGTCGATATGTGCAAGCATCTTCAGTACCCGTTTATATCTCAAATTCAGGCTCAAAACACCCGAAAATTCAATATTTTGAGGTCCCGGAAGCGATCTATACATGCCTACACCATACTAGAATGTTTTCAAAATATAGGCTCAAAACATGCTAAAAATCTATATTTTAGGTGTCCAAAGTCAATATGTGCATGCATCTTCTGTACCCGTTTATATCTCAAAATCAGGCTCAAAACACCCAAAAATTCGATATTTTTCGGTCCCAGAAGCGATCTGTACATGCCTACTCCGTGTTAGAGTATTTTCAAAATACAGGCCCAAAACATGCTCAAAATCGATATTTTTGGTGCCCAAAGTCGATATGTGTATGCATCTTCTGTACCCGTTTATATCTCAAATTCAGGCACAAAAAACCCGAAAATTCACTATTTTTGGGTCCCAGAAGTGATCTGTACATGCCTACTTCTTGCTGGAATGTTTTCAAGAAACAGATCCAAAACATGTAAAAAATCGATATTGTAGGTGCAAAAAGTCGATACGTTGATGCATCTTCAGTACTCGTTTATATCTCAAATTCCGGCTCAAAACACTTGAAAATTCAAAATTTTTGGGTCCCAGAAGCAATCTGTACATGCCTACTCAGTGCTAGAATGTTTTCAAAATATAGGCTCAAAACATGCTAAAAATCTATATTTTAGGTGTCGAAAGTCGATATGTGCATGCATCTTTAGTACCCGTTTATATCTCAAATTCAGGCTCAAACACCCAAAAATTCGATGTTTTTCGGCCCCAGAAGCGATCTGTGTATACATGCCTACTCCGTGTTAGAGTATTTTCAAAATACAGGCCCAAAACATGCTAAAAATCGATATTTTGGGTGCCGAAAGTCGATATGTGCATGCATCTTCTGTACCCGTTTATATCTCAAATTCAGGATCAAATCACCCGAAACTTCAATATTTTGGGGTCCCAGAAGCGATCTCTAAATGCCTACTCCTTGCTAGAATTATTTCAAGATACAGACCCAAAACATGCTCAAAATCGATATTTTAAATGCATCGAGTCGATATGTGCAAGCATCTTATTATTATTTCAAGATACAGACCCAAAACATGCTCAAAATCGATATGTGCAAGCATCTTCAGTACCCGTTTATATCTCAAATTCAGGGTCAAAACACCCAAAAATTCAATATTTTTGGGTCCCAGAAGCGATCTGTACATGCCTACTCAGTGCTAGAGTATTTTAAAAATATAGGCCCAAAATATGCTAAAAAATCGCTATTTTGGGGGCCCAAAGTCGATATGTGCATGCATCTTTTGTACCCGTTTATATATCAAATTCAGGCTCAAAACACCCGAAAATTAGATACTTTTGGGTCACAGAAGTGATCTGTACATGCCTACTTCGTGTTAGAGTATTTTAAAAATACAGACCCAAAACTTGCTAAAAATCGATATTTTGGGTGCCCAAAGTCAATATGTGCATGCATCTTCTGTACCCGTTTATATCTTAAAATTCAGGCTCAAATCACCCGAAGATTCGATACTTTTGGGTCCCAGAAGCGATCTCTAAATGCTTACTCCTTGCTAGAGTTATTTTAAGATACAGACCCAAAACATGCTCAAAATCGATATTTTAAATGCAACGAGTCGATATGTGCAAGCATCTTCAGTACCCGTTTATATCTCAAATTCAGGGTCAAAACACCCTAAAATTCACTATTTTTGGGTCCCAGAAGCGATCTGTATATGCCTACTCAGTGCTAGAGTATTTTAAAAATATAGGCCCAAAACATGCTAAAAATTGATGTTTTGGGTGCCCAAAGTCGATATGTGCATGCATCTTTTGTACCCGTTTATATATCAAATTCAAGTTCAAAACTTCAGAAAATTAGATACTTTTGGGTCCCAGAAGTGCTCTGTACATGCCTACTCAGTGCTAGAGTATTTTAAAAATATAGGCACAAAACATGCTAAAAATCGATATTTTGGGTGCCCAAAGTAGATATGAGCATGCATCTTCTGTACCCGTTTATATCACAAATTCAGGCTCAGAACACCCAAAAATTCGATATTTTTGTGTCCCAGAAGCGATCTGTACATGCCTACTTAGTGCTAGAATGTTTTCAAAATAAAGGCTCAAAACATGCTAAAAATCGATATTTTAGGTGTCCAAAGTCGATATGTGCATGCATCTTCTGTAGCCGTTTATATCTTAAATTCATGCTCAAAACACCCAAAAATTAGATATTTTTGGATCCCTGAAGCGATCTTTACATGCTTACTCCTTGTTAGAACGTTTCCAAAGATACAGACCCAAAACATGCTCAAAATCGATATTTTAAATTCAACGAGTCGATATGTGCAAGCATCTTCTGTACCCGTTTATATCTCAAATTCAGGCTCAAACACCCGAAAATTCAATATTTTGGGGTCCCGGAAGCGATCTGTACATGCCTACACCATGCTAGAATGTTTTCAAAATATAGGCTCAAAACATGCTAAAAATCTATATTTTAGGTGTCCAAAGTCAATATGTGCATGCATCTTCTGTACCCGTTTATATCTCAAAATCTGGCTCAAAACACCCAAAAATTCGATATTTTTCGGTCCCAGAAGCGATCTGTACATGCTTACTCCGTGTTAGAGTATTTTCAAAATACAGGCCCAAAACATGCTCAAAATCGATATTTTTGGTGCCCAAAGTCGATATGTGTATGCATCTTCTGTACCCGTTTATATCTCAAACTAGCTGCTCCGCCGCCCTTCGGGCGGCTAGGAGCCGCTAGCTCCTGCGGAGGGCTGGCGGCCTGCGGCTGCCCTTCCACCGCCCTTCGGGCGGTTTGGAGCAGATCGGGCGGTGGGTGGATAGAAGGAAGGGAAGGAGGGAAGGAAGGGGGAGAGGGAGGGATGGTTTAGTGGTTAGATAAAATAAATGGATGGATGGATGAATAGTAATAGAGGTGGGTGGGTGAATAATTGGAGGTATTAGTCGTTTTTAAATGTTTATTATATCAATCTTTCTCCCTCATTCAATAACTCCATCATTCTAATATTAGCATAATTAATAATATTTCCTTCTTTTTCTATTAATAGCGTCACTAAGCATTTTACTGAAGTGGCTCCTGGTAAACGACATTTTTCACGACTCCGGTTGACGACATCACGTAGAGATTCTTCTCATCGGCGACTCGACTGCAGCCCACATAGAGTTGACCGTGGGAGAAGACCTGGTCCTTAAGGTTGAGGCCAACTACTTTCAGGGACTGTCCTTGGCTTTTGTTGATTGTCATGGCATAGCTTAGACGAATAGGGAATTGGAGACGTTGGAACTGAATTGGACAATCTGAGGGCCTCAGAGGGATTTTTGGAATGAAGACATCTTCGCCTTTACCTTTGCCAGTCAGGATTGTGGCCTCCACCAGACGTGGCATCATTGTTTTAACTCTTAATCTTGTGCCATTGCAAAGTTTTGGTGGGTTCAGGTTTCTAAGAAGCATTATCGGACATCCCAACTTCAGTTCCAAATTGTGAGGTGGCATCCCTGGTGGATCTAGACTGTTCAGGAATTCTGCTGGGTAGTTGACCACTTGATCATCGTCGGGCACTGTATCAACTGATTTGTACTTCATTGACCTGCCAGGCTGAGCATCCAGAAGTTTTTGGTTGATGTTGTTGACAGCTTCATTCTTTGGAGCTAGGATAGCTTCCACGTTTCGTTATTTGTGGTTTCGTTGTATGTGAAAATAAATATGGTAATAATGAAAATAAATGTGACAAAAGTAAAATAAATCGTGAAAATAAATATGGCAATAATGAAAATCAATTTGACCAAAGTGAAATTCTATATGACAATACTGAGAATCGATATGACAATGGAATCAATCATAAAAATGCATAAAATTTAATAATAGGTTTAATAATAGGTAAAATAAATCGTGAACGACAATATACTTACTGAGATAACGCATAAACAAATCGAATAATATCCGTGCTAAAATATGTTCATGAGCTGTTGATTAAAATAAATATGGGAATAAAGAAAATCAATTTGACAAAAGTAAAATAAATCGTGAACGACAATATACTTAGTGAGAAAACGCATAAACAAATCGAATAATATCCGTGCTGTAGCCTAAAATAGTATGAGTGGCGTGAGAGGGGAATGGTTAACTCGTCATATTTACGCTCTCATTTTTAGGGGGGTTTTAGGGGTAACAACTTTATTACTCATGGCGCTGCAGTACGCAAGCCAGTGGACCTAGGAAACTTTAGTTTACAGATTCTGGTGTGTAAAATCAAGCTCTACAAATCTGTAAGAAAAAATTGACCTAAATGAAAGTTTAAAATTGACCGTGTTTTTGCGGAAGGCTGAACAGTGGTATGGTGATTCCGTAGATTTTTTTCCCTGTATTTTATTATTATTTCGCTAGCACGTTTCGTTATATGTGGTTTCGTTGTATGACCCCCCCTAAACCTGAAGGGGATCAAGACTCACCTACATGCAAATTTTGAGGACACAAAGTTGGACGGTTTAGGCGTGCATCGCGGACACACACACACACTCACACACACACACACACACACGCAGACAGAATCTTGGCTTTATGTATATAGATTCAGGCTCAAAACACCCGAAAATTCACTATTTTTGGGTCCCAGAAGTGATCTGTACATGCCTACTTCTTGCTGGAATGTTTTCAAGAAACAGATCCAAAACATGTAAAAAATCGATATTGTAGGTGCAAAAAGTCGATACGTTGATGCATCTTCAGTACTCGTTTATATCTCAAATTCCGGCTCAAAACACTTGAAAATTCAAATTTTTTGGGTCCCAGAAGCAATATGTACATGCCTACTCAGTGCTAGAATGTTTTCAAAATATAGGCTCAAAACATGCTAAAAATCTATATTTTAGGTGTCCAAAGTCGATATGTGCATGCATCTTCAGTACCCGTTTATATCTCAAATTCAGGCTCAAACACCCGAAAATTCGATATTTTGGGGTCCCGGAAGCGATCTGTACATGCCTACACCGTGCATGAATGTTTTCAAAATATAGGCTCAAAACATGCTAAAAATCTATATTTTAGGTGTCTAAAGTCGATATGTGCATGCATCTTCAGTACCTGTTTATATCTCAAATTCAGGCTCAAAACGCCGAAAAATTCGATATTTTTCGGCCCCAGATGCGATCTGTGTATACATGCCTACTCCGTGTTAGAGTATTTTCAAAATACAGGCCCAAAACATACTAAAAATCGATATTTTGGGTGCCCAAAGTCGATATGTGCATGCATCTTCTGTACCCGTTTATATCTCAAATTCAGGATCAAATCACCCGAAACTTCAATATTTTGGGGTCCCAGAAGCGATCTCTAAATGCCTACTCCTTGCTAGAATTATTTCAAGATACAGACCCAAAACATGCTCAAAATCGATATTTTAAATGCAACGAGTCGATATGTGCAAGCATCTTCAGTACTCGTTTATATCTCAAATTCAGGCTCAAAACACCCTAAAATTCAATATTTTTGGGTCCCAGAAGCGATCTGTACATGCCTACTCAGTGCTAGAGTTTTTAAAAAATATAGGCCTAAAACATGCTAAAAAATCGCTATTTTGGGGGCCCAAAGTCGATATGTGCATGCATCTTTTGTACCCGTTTATATATCAAATTCAGGCTCAAAACACCCGAAAATTAGATACTTTTGGGTCACAGAAGTGATCTGTACATGCCTACTTCGTGTTAGAGTATTTTAAAAATACAGACCCAAAACATGCTAAAAATCGATATTTTGGGTGCCCAAAGTCAATATGTGCATGCATCTTCTGTACCCGTTTTATCTTAAAATTCAGGCTCAAATCACCCGAAGATTCGATACTTTTGGGTCCCAGAAGCGATCTCTAAATGCCTACTCCTTGCTAGAATTATTTTAAGATACAGACCCAAAACATGCTCAAAATCGATATTTTAAATGCAACGAGTCGATATGTGCAAGCATCTTCAGTACCCGTTTATATCTCAAATTCAGGGTCAAAACACCCTAAAATTCACTATTTTTGGGTCCCAGAAGCGATCTGTACATGCCTACTCAGTTCTAGAGTATTTTAAAAATACAGGCCCAAAACATGCTAAAAATCGATATTTTGGGTGCCCAAAGTCGATATGTGCATGCATCTTTTGTACCCGTTTATATATCAAATTCAGGTTCAAAACTTCAGAAAATTAGATACTTTTGGGTCCCAGAAGTGCTCTGTACATGCCTACTCAGTGCTAGAGTATTTTTAAAATATAGGCACAAAACATGCTAAAAATTGATATTTTGGGCGCCCAAAGTAGATATGAGCATGCATCTTCTGTACCCGTTTATATCACAAATTCAGGCTCAGAACACCCAAAAATTCGATATTTTTGTGTCCCAGAAGCGATCTGTACATGCCTACTCAGTGCTAGAATGTTTTCAAAATAAAGGCTCAAAACATGCTAAAAATCGATATTTTAGGTGTCCAAAGTCGATATGTGCATGCATCTTCTGTAGCCGTTTATATCTTAAATTCATGCTCAAAATACCCGAAAATTAGATATTTTTGGATCCCTGAAGCGATCTTTACATGCTTACTCCTTGCTAGAACGTTTCCAAAGATACAGATCCAAAACATGCTCAAAATCGATATTTTAAATGCAACGAGTCGATATGTGCAAGCATCTTCAGTACCCGTTTATATCTCAAATTCAGGCTCAAACACCCGAAAATTCAATATTTTGGGGTCCCGGAAGCGATCTATACATGCCTACACCATGCTAGAATGTTTTCAAAATATAGGCTCAAAACATGCTAAAAATCTATATTTTAGGTGTCCAAAGTCAATATGTGCATGCATCTTCTGTACCCGTTTATATCTCAAAATCAGACTCAAAACACCCAAAAATTCGATATTTTTGGGTCCCAGAAGCGATCTGTACATGCCTACTCCGTGTTAGAGTATTTTCAAAATACAGGCCCAAAACATGCTCAAAATCGATATTTTTGGTGCCCAAAGTTGATTTGTGTATGCATCTTCTGCACCCGTTTATATCTCAAATTCAGGCTCAAAACACCCGAAAATTCACTATTTTTGGGTCCCAGAAGTGATCTGTACATGCCTACTTCTTGCTGGAATGTTTTCAAGAAACAGATCCAAAACATGTAAAAAATCGATATTGTAGGTGCAAAAAGTCGATACGTTGATGCATCTTCAGTACTCGTTTATATCTCAAATTCCGGCTCAAAACACTTGAAAATTCAAAATTTTTGGGTCCCAGAAGCAATCTGTACATGCCTACTCAGTGCTAGAATGTTTTCAAAATATAGGCTCAAAACATGCTAAAAATCTATATTTTAGGTGTCGAAAGTCGATATGTGCATGCATCTTCAGTACCCGTTTATATCTCAAATTCAGGCTCAAACACCCGAAAATTCGATATTTTGGGGTCCCGGAAGCGATCTGTACATGCCTACACCGTGCATGAATGTTTTCAAAATATAGGCTCAAAACATGCTAAAAATCTATATTTTAGGTGTCTAAAGTCGATATGTGCAAGCATCTTCTGTACCTGTTTATATCTCAAAATCAGGCTCAAAACGCCCAAAAATTCGATATTTTTCGGCCCCAGAAGCGATCTGTGTATACATGCCTACTCAGTGCTAGAATGTTTTCAAAATATAGGCTCAAAACATGCTAAAAATCGATATTTTAGGTGTCCAAAGTCAATATGTGTATGCACCTTCTGTACCCATTTATATCCCAAATTCAGGCTCAAAACACCCAAAAATTCGATATTTATGGGTCCCAGAAGCGATCTGTACATGCCGACTCCTTGCCAGAATATTTTCAAGATACAGACACAAAACATGCTCAAAATCAATATTGTAGGTGCAAAAAGTCGATATAAACATGCATCTTCAGTGCCCGTTTAAATCTCAAATTCAGGCTCAAAACACCCGAAAATTCGGTATTTTTGGGCCCCAGAAGCGATCTGTACATGCCTAGTCAGTGCTAAAATGTTTTCAAAATATATGCTCAAAATATGCTAAAAATCTATATTTTAGGTTTCCAAAGTCGATATGTGCATGCATCTTCTGTTGCCGTTTATATCTTAAATTCAGTCTCAAAACACTAGAAAATTCGATATTTTTGGGTCCCAGAAGCGATGTGTACATGCTTACTCCTTGCTAGAATGTTTTCAAGATACAGACCCAAAACATGCTCAAAATCTATATTTTAGGTTCAAAAAGTCATGTGCATGCATCTTCAGTACCCGTTTATATTTCAAATTCAGGCTCATATCACCCGAAAATTCGATATTTTTGGGTCCTAGAAGCGATCTCTAAATGCCTACTCGTTGCTAGAATTTTTCAAGATACCGACACAAAACATGCTATAAATCGATATTTTAAATGCAACGAGACGATATGTGCAAGCATATTCTGTACCCGTTTATATCTCAAATTCAGGCTCAAAACACTAGAAAATTCGATATTTATGGGTCCCAGAAGCGATCTGTACATGCCTACTCCGTGTTAGAGTATTTTCAAAATACAGGCCCAAAGCATGCTCAAAATCGATATTTTGGTTGCATAAAGTCGATATGTGCATGCATCTTCTGTACCCGTTTATATCTCAAATTCAGACTCAAAACACCCGAAAATTCAATATTTTCGGGTCTCAGAAGCGATCTGTACATGCCTACTTCTTGCTGGAATGTTTTCAGGAAACAGATCCAAAACATGCTCAAAATCGATATTGTAGGTGCAAAAAGTCGATACGTTCATACATCTTCAGTACTCGTTTATATCTTAAATTCCGACTCAAAACAACCGAAAATTCGATATTTATGGGTTCCAGAAGCGATCTGTACATGCCTACTCCGTGTTAGAGTATTTTCAAAATACAGGCCCAAAACATGCTCAAAATCGATATTTTGGGTGCCCAAAATCGATATGTACATGCATCTTCTCTACCCGTTTGTATCTCAAATTCAAGCTCAAAACACCCGAAAATTCAATATTTTTGGGTCCCAGTAGCGATCTGTACATGCCTACTGAGTGATAGAATGTTTTCAAAATATAGGCTCAAAACTTGCTAAAAATCGATATTTGAGGTGTCCAAAGTCGATATGTGCATGCATCTTCAGTACCCGTTTATATCTCAAATTCAGGCTCAAAACACCCGAAAATTAGATATTTTTGGATCTCTGAAGCGATCTTTACATGCTTACTCCTTGCTAGAACGTTTCCAAAGATACAGACCTAAAACATGCTCAAAATCGATATTTTAAATGCAACGAGTCGATATGTGCAATCATCTTCAGTACCCGTTTATATCTCAAATTCAGGCTCAAACACCCGAAAATTCAATGTTTTGGGTCCCGGAAGCGATCTGTACATGTCTACACCATGCTAGAATGTTTTCAAAATATAGGCTCAAAACATGCTAAAAATCTATATTTTTGGTGTCCAAAGTCAATATGTGCATGCATCTTCTGTACCCGTTTATATCTCAAAATCAGGCTCAAAACACCCAAAAATTCGATATTTTTCGGTCCCAGAAGCGATCTGTACATGCCTACTCAGTGCTAGAATGTTTTCAAAATATAGGCTCAAAACATGCTAAAAATCTATATTTTAGGTGTCCAAAGTCAATATGTGTATGCACCTTCTGTACCTATTTATATCCCAAATTCAGGCTCAAAACACCCAAAAATTCGATATTTTTGGGTCCCATAAGCGATCTGTACATGCCAACTCCTTGACAGAATATTTTCAAGATACAGACACAAAACATGCTCAAAATCAATATTGTAGGTGCAAGAAGTCGATATAAACATGCATCTTCAGTGCCCGTTTATATCTCAAATTCAGGCTCAAAACACCCGAAAATTCGGTATTTTTGGGTCCCAGAAGCGATCTGTACATGCCTACTCAGTGCTAAAATGTTTTCTAAATATAGGCTAAAAATATGCTAAAAATCGATATTTTAGGTTTCCAAAGTCGATATGTGCATGCATCTTCTGTAGCCGTTTATATCTTAAATTCAGTCTCAAAACACTAGAAAATTCGATATTTTTGGGTCCCAGAAGCGATCTGTACATGCTTACTTCTTGCTAAAATGTTTTCAAGATACAGACCCAAAACATGCTCAAAATCTATATTTTAGGTGCAAAAAGTCGATATATGCATGCATCTTCAGTACCCGTTTATATCTCAAATTCAGGCTCAAATCACCCGAAACTTCAATATTTTGGGGTCCCAGAAGCGATCTCTAAATGCCTACTCCTTGCTAGAATTATTTCAAGATACAGACCCAAAACATGCTCAAAATCGATATTTTAAATGCAACGAGTCGATATGTGCAAGCATCTTCAGTACCCGTTTATATCTCAAATTCATGCTCAAAACACCCTAAAATTCAATATTTTTGGGTCCCAGAAGCGATCTGTACATGCCTACTCAGTGCTAGAGTATTTTAAAAATATAGGCCCAAAACATGCTAAAAAATCGCTATTTTGGGGGCCCAAAGTCGATATGTGCATGCATCTTTTGTACCCGTTTATATATCAAATTCAGGCTCAAAACACCCGAAAATTAGATACTTTTGGGTCACAGAAGTGATCTGTACATGCCTACTTCGTGTTAGAGTATTTTAAAAATACAGACCGAAAACATGCTAAAAATCGATATTTTGGGTGCCCAAAGTCAATATTTGTATGCATCTTCTGTACCCGTTTATATCTTAAAATTCAGGCTCAGAGCACCCGAAGATTCGATACTTTTGTGTCCCAGAAGCGATCTCTAAATGCCTACTCCTTGCTAGAATTATTTTAAGATACAGACCCAAAACATGCTCAAAATCGATATTTTAAATGCAACGAGTCGATATGTGCAAGCATCTTCTGTACCCGTTTATATCTCAAATTCAGGCTCAAAACATTAGAAAATTCGATATTTATGGGTCCCAGAAGCGATCTGTACATGCCTACTCCGTGTTAGAGTATTTTCAAAATACAGGCCCAAAGCATGCTCAAAATCGATATTTTGGGTGCCGAAAGTCGATATGTGCATGCATCTTCTGTACCCGTTTATATCTCAAATTCAGACTCAAAACACCCTAAAATTCAATATTTTTGGGTCTCAGAAGCGATCTGTACATGCCTACTTCTTGCTGGAATGTTTTCGGGAAACAGATCCAAAACATGCTCAAAATCGATATTGTAGGTGCAAAAAGTCGATACGTTCATACATCTTCAGTACTCGTTTATATCTTAAATTCCTACTGAAAACACCCGAAAATTCAATATTTTTGTTTCCCAGAAGCGAGTTGTACATGCCTACTCAGTGCTAGAATGTTTTAAAGTAAAAGCACAAAACATGCTCAAAATCGATATTTTAGGTGTCCAAAGTCGATATGTGCATGTATCTTCTGTAGCCGTTTATATCTGAAATTCAGTCTCAGAACACCCGAAAATTCGATATTTATTGGTTCCAGAAGCGATCTGTACATGCCTACTCCGTGGTAGAGTATTTTCAAAATACAGGCCCAAAACATGCTCAAAATCCATATTTTGGGTGCCCAAAATCAATATGTACATGCATATTCTCTACCCGTTTGTATCTCAAATTCAAGCTCAAAACACCCGAAAATTCAATATTTTTGGGTCCCAGTAGCGATCTGTACATGCCTACTCAGTGATAGAATGTTTTCAAAATATAGGCTCAAAACTTGCTAAAAATCGATATTTGAGGTGTCCAAAGTCGATATGTGCATGCATCTTCAGTACCCGTTTATATCTCAAATTCAGGCTCAAAACACCCAAAAATTCAATATTTTTGGATCCCAGGAGTGATCTGTACATACCTACTCAGCGATAGAATGTTTTCAAAATATAGGTTAAAAACATGCTAAAAATCGATATTTTAGGTGTCCAAAGTCGAAATGTGCATGCATCTTCTGTACCCGTTTATATCTCAAATTCAGGCTCAAAACGCTAGAAAATTCTATATTTATGGGTCCCAAAAGCGATCTGTATATGCCTACCTCGTGTTAGAGTATTTTCAAAATACAGACCCAAAACATGCTCAAAATCGATATTTTAAATGCAACGAGTCGATATGTGCAAGCATCTTCAGTACCCGTTTATATCTCAAATTCAGGCTCAAAACACCCTAAAATTCACTATTTTTGGGTCCCACAAGCGATCTGTACATGCCTACTCAGTGCTAGAGTGTTTTAAAAATATAGGCCCAAAACATGCTAAAAATCGATATTTTGGGTGCCCAAAGTCGATATGTGCATGCATCTTTTGTACCCGTTTATAAATCAAATTTAGGTTCAAAACTTCAGAAAATTAGATACTTTTGGGTCCCAGAAGTGCTCTGTACATGCCTACTCAGTGCTAGAGTATTTTAAAAATATAGGCACAAAACATGCTAAAAATCGATATTTTGGGTGCCCAAAGTAGATATGAGCATGCATCTTCTGTACCCGTTTATATCACAAATTTAGGATCAGAACACCCAAAAATTCAATATTTTTGGATCCCAGGAGTGATCTGTACATACCTACTCAGTGATAGAATGTTTTCAAAATATAGGTTAAAAACATGCTAAAAATCGATATTTTAGGTGTCCAAAGTCGAAATGTGCATGCATCTTCTGTACCCGTTTATATCTCAAATTCAGGCTCAAATCGCTAGAAAATTCTATATTTATGGGTCCCAAAAGCGGTCTGTATATGCCAACTTCGTGTTAGAGTATTTTCAAAAAAAAGGCCCAAAACATGCTTAAAATCGATATTTTGGGTGCCCAAAGTTGATATGTGCATGCATCTTCTGTACACGTTTATATATCAAATTCAGGCTCAAAACACCCGAAAATTCAATATTTTTGGGTCCCACAAGCGATCTGTACATGCCTACTCCTTGCTGGAATGTTTTTAAGATACAGAGCCAAAACATGCTCAAAATCGATATTGTAGGTGCAAAAAGTCGATATGTGCATGCATCTTCAGTACCCGTTTATATCTCAAATTCAGGCTGAAAACACCCTAAAATTCAATATTTTTTGGTCCCAGAAGCGATCTGTACATGCCTACTCAGTGCTAGATTTTTTTCAAAATATAAGCTCAAAACATGCTAAAATTTGATATTTTAGATGTCCAAAGTCGATATCGATGTGCATGCATCTTCTGGACCCGTTTATATCTCAAATTCAGGCTCAAAACACTAGAAAATTCGATATTTATGGGTCACAGAAGCGATCTGTACATGCCTACTCCCTGTTAGAGTATTTTCAAAATACAGGCCCAAAACATGCTCAAAATTGATATTTTAGGTACCGAAAGTCAATATGTGTAAGCATCTTCTGTACCAATTTATATCCCAAATTCAGGCTCAAAACACCCGAAAATTCGATATTTATGGGTCCCAGAAGCGATCTGTACATGCCTACTCCATGTTAGAGTATTTTCAAAATACAGGCCCAAAACATGCTCAAAATCGATATTTTGGGTTCCAAAGTCGATATGTACATGCATTTTCTGTACCCGTTTATATCTTAAATTCTGGCTCAAAACACCCGATTTTTCAATATTTTTGGGTCCCACAAGCGATCTGTACATGCCTACTTCTGGCTAGAATGTTTTCAAGATACAGATCCAAAACATGCTCAAAATCGATATTGTAGGTGCAAAAAGTCGATACGTTGATGAATCTTCAGTACTCGTTTATATCTGAAATTCAGGCTCAAAACACCCGAAAATTCGATATTTTTTGGTCCCAAAAGCGATCTGTACATGCCTACTCCGTGTTAGAGTATTTTAAGAATACAGGCCTAAAACATGCTCAAAATCGATATTTTGGGTGCCCAAAGTCGACAAGTGCATGCATCTTCTGTACCCGTTTATATCTCAAATAAAGGCTCAAATTACCCGAAAATTCGATATTTTTGGGTCCCACAAGTTATCTGTACATGCCTACTCCTTGATAGAATTTTTTCAAGATACAGACACAAAACATGCTAACAATCGATATTTTGGGTGCCCAAAGTCGATATGTACCTGCATTTTCAGTACAAGTTTATATCTCAAATTCAGGCTCAAAACACCCGAAAGTTCAAAATATTTGGGTCTCAGAAGCAATCTGTCTATTCCTACTCAGTGCTAGAATATTTTTTTAAATATAGGCTCAAAGCATGCTAAAAATCGATATTTTGGGTGCCCAAAGTCGATATGGGCATGCATCTTCTGTACCCGTTTATATCTCAAATTCAGGCTCAGAACACCTCGAAAATTCGATATTTATGGGTTCCAGAAGCGATCTGTACATGCCTACTCCGTGTTAGAGTATTTTCAAAATACAGGCCCAAAACATGCTAAAAATCGATATTCAGGGTGCCCAAAGTCGATATGTGCATGCATCTTCTGTACCCGTTTATATCTCAAATTCAGGCTCAAATCACCCGAAACTTCAATATTTTGGGGTCCCAGAAGCGATCTCTAAATGCCTACTCCTAGCTAGAATGTTTTCAAGATACAGTCCCAAAACATGCTCAAAATCGATATTTTAAATGCAACGGGTCGATATGTGCAAGCATCTTCAGTTTTCAAGAAACAGATCTAAAACATGCTCAAAATTGATATTGTAGGTGCAAAAAGTCGATACGTTGATGAATCTTCAGTACTCGTTTATATCTCAAATTCAGGCTCAAAACACCCGAAAATTCGATATTTTTTGGTCCCAAAAGCGATCTGTACAAGCCTACTCCGTGTTAGAGTATTTTAAAAATACAGTCCCAAAACATGCTCAAAATCGATATTTTGAGTGCCCAAAGTCGACAAGTGCATGCATCTTCTGTACCCGTTTATATCTCAAATAAAGGCTCAAATTACCCGAAAATTCGATATTTATGGGTTCCAGAAGCGATCTGTACATGCCTACTCCGTGTTAGAGTATTTTCAAAATACAGGCCCAAAACATGCTAAAAATCGATATTCAGGGTGCCCAAAGTCGATATGTGCATGCATCTTCTGTACCCGTTTATATCTCAAATTCAGGCTCAAATCACCCGAAACTTCAATATTTTGGGGTCCCAGAAACGATCTCTAAATGCCTACTCCTAGCTAGAATGTTTTCAAGATACAGGCCCAAAACATGCTCAAAATCGATATTTTAAATGCAACGGGTCGATATGTGCAAGCATCTTCAGTTTTCAAGAAACAGATCTAAAACATGCTCAAAATCGATATTGTAGGTGCAAAAAGTCGATACGTTGATGAATCTTCAGTACTCGTTTATATCTCAAATTCAGGCTCAAAACACCCGAAAATTCGATATTTTTTGGTCCCAAAAGCGATCTGTACAAGCCTACTCCGTGTTAGAGTATTTTAAAAATACAGGCCCAAAACATGCTCAAAATCGATATTTTGAGTGCTCAAAGTCGACAAGTGCATGCATCTTCTGTACACGTTTATATCTCAAATAAAGGCTCAAATTACCCGAAAATTCGATATTTTTGGGTCCCACAAGTTATCTGTACATGCCTACTCCTTGCTAGAATTATTTCAAGATACAGACCCAAAACATGCTAACAATCGATATTTTGGGTGCCCAAAGTCAATATGTGCATGCATCTTCTGTACCCGTTTATATCCCAAATTCAGGTTCAGAACACCCGAAAATTCGATATTTATGAGTCCCAGAAGCGATCTGTACATGCCTACTCCGTGTTAAAGTATTTTCAAAATACAGGCCCAAAACATGCTCAAAATCGATATTTTTGGGTGCCCAAAGTCGATATGTACCTGCATTTTCAGTACCCGTTTATATCTCAAATTCAGGCTCAAACCACCCGAAAGTTCAAAATTTTTGGGTCTCAGAAGCTATCTGTCCATTCCTACTCAGTGCTAGAATATTTTTTAAAATATAGGCTCAAAACATGCTAAAAATCGATATTTTGGGTGCCCAAAGTCGATATGTGCATGCATCTTCAGTACCCGTTTATATCTCAAATTCAGGCGCAAAACACCCGAAAATTCAATATTTTTGGATCCCAGGAGCGATCTGTACATGCCTACTCAGTGATGGAATGTTTTCAAAATATAGGTTAAAAACATGCTAAAAATCCAAAGTCGAAATGTGCATGCATCTTCTGTACCCGTTTATATCTAAAATTCAGGCTCAAAACGCTAGAAAATTCTATATTTATGGGTCCCAGAAGCGATCTGTACATGCCTACTTCGTGTTAGAGTATTTTCAAAATACAGGCCCAAAACATGCTTAAAATCGATATTTTGGGTGCCCAAAGTTGATACGTGCATGCATCTTCTGTACACGTTTATATCTCAAATTCAGGCTCAAAACACCCGAAAATTCAATATTTTTGGGCCTCACAAGCGATCTGTACATGCCTACTCCTTGCTAGAATGTTTTGAAGATACAGAGCCAAAACATGCTCAAAATCGATATTGTAGGTGCAAAAAGTCGATATGTGCATGCATCTTCTGTACTCGTTTATATTTCAAATTCAGGCTCAAAACACCCTAAATTTCAATATTTTTTGGTCTAAGAAGCGATCTTTACATGCCTACTCAGTGCTAGAATGTTTTCAAAATATAAGCTCAAAACATGCTAAAATTTGATATTTTAGATGTCCAAAGTCGATATCGATGAGCATGCATCTTCTGTACCCGTTTATATATCAAATTCAGGCTCAAAACACTAGAAAAATCGATATTTATGGGTCACAGAAGCGATCTGTACATGCCTACTCCTTGTTAGAGTCTTTTCAAAATACAGGCCCAAAACATGCTCAAAATTGATATTTTAGGTACCCAAAGTCGATATGTACATGCATTTTCTGTACCCGTTTATATCTCAAATTCTGGCTCAAAACCCCCGAAAATTCGATATTTTTGGGTCCCAGGAGCGATCTGTACATGAATACTCCTTGCTAGAATGTTTTCAAGATGCAGACCCAAAACATGTTTAAAGTCGATATTTTGGGTGCCCAAAGTCGATATGTGCATGCATCTTCTGTACCCGTTTATATTTCAAATTCAGGCTCAAAACCCCTGAAAATTCAATATTTTTGGGGCCCAGAAGCAAACTGTACATGCCTACTTCTTGCTAGAATGTTTTCAAGAAACAGATCCAAAACATGCTCAAAATCGATATTGTAGGTGCAAAAAGTCGATACGTTGATGAATCTTCAGTACTCGTTTATATCTCAAATTCAGGCTCAAAACACCCGAAAATTCGATATTTTTTGGTCCCAAAAGCGATCTGTACATGCGTACTCCATGTTAGAGTATTTTAAAAATACAGGCCCAAAACATGCTCAAAATCGATATTTTGGGTGCCCAAAGTCGACAAGTGCATGCATCTTCTGTACCCGTTTATATCTCAAATAAAGGCTCAAATTACCCGAAAATTCGATATTTTTGGGTCCCACAAGTTATCTGTACATGCCTACTCCTTGCTAGAATTATTTCAAGATACAGACCAAAAACATGCTAACAATCGATATTTTGGGTGCCCAAAGTCGATATGTGCATGCATCTTCTGTACCCGTTTATATCCCAAATTCAGGTTCAGAACACCCGAAAATTCGATATTTATTGGTCCCAGAAGCGATCTGTACATGCCTACTCCGTGTTAGAGTATTTTCAAAATACAGGCCCAAAACATGCTCAAAATCGATATTTTGGGTGCCCAAAGTCGATATGTACCTGCATTTTCATTACCCGTTTATATCTAAAGTTCAGGGTCAAAACACCCAAAAGTTCAAAATTTTTGGGTCTCAGAAGCGATCTGTCCATTCCTACTCAGTGCTAGAATATTTTTTTAAATATAGGCTCAAAACATGCTAAAAATCGATATTTTGGGTGCCCAAAGTCGATATGTGCATTCATCTTCTGTACCCGTTTATATCCCAAATTCAGGTTCAGAAAACCCGAAAATTCGATATTTATGGGTCCCAAAAGCGATCTGTACATGCCTACTCCGTGTTAGAGTATTTTCAAAATATAGGCACAAAACATGCTCAAAATCGATATTTTGGGTGCCCAAAGTCGATATGTACCTGCATTTTCAGTACCCGTTCATATCTCAAATTCAGGCTCAAAACACCAGAAACTTCAAAATTTTTGGGTCTCAGAAGCGATCTGTCCAGTACTACTCAGTGCTAGAATATTTTTTAAAATATAGGCTCAAAACATGCTAAAAATCGATATTTTATGTGTCCAAAGTCGATATGTGCATGTATCTTCTGTACTCGTTTATATCTCAAATTCAGGCTCAAAACACTAGAAAATTCGATATTTTTGGGTCCCAGAAGCGATCTGTACATGCCTACTCCGTGTTAGAGTATTTTCAAAATGCAGGCCCAAAACATGCTCAAAATCGATATTTTGGGTGTCCAAAGTCGTTATGTGCATGAAGGCTCAAATCACCCGAAAATTCGATATTTTGGGGGCCCAGAAGCGATATGTACATGCCTACTCCTTGCTAGAATTATTTTAAAATACAGACCCAAAACATGCTAAAAATCGATATTTTCGGTGCCCAAAGTCGATATGTGCATGCATCTTCTGTACCCGTTTATATCTCAAATTAAGGCTCAGAACACCTCGAAAATTCGATATTTATGGGTTCCAGAAGCAATCTGTACATGCCTACTCCGTGTTAGAGTATTTTCAAAATACAGGCCCAAAACATGCTCAAAATCGATATTCAGGGTGCACAAAGTCGATATGTACATGTATCTTCTGTACCCGTTTTTATCTCAAATTTATGCTCAAAACACCCGAAAATTCAATATTTTTGGGTCTCAGTAGCAATCTGTACATGCCTACTCCTTCCTAGAATGTTTTCAAGATACAAACCAAAGAACATACTCAAAATCGATATTGTAGGTGCAAAATGTCGATATGTGCATGCATCTTCAGTACCCGTTTATGTCTCAAATTCGGGCTCAAAACACCCGAAAATTCAAAATTTTTGGGTCCCAGAATCGATCTGTACATGTCTACTCAGTGCTAGAATATTTTCAAAAAGAAGGCTCAAAACATGCTAAAAATCGATATTTTAGGTTTCCAAAGTCGATATGTGCATGCATCTTCTGTAGCCGTTTATATCTTAAATTCAGTCTCAAAACACTAGAAAATTCGATATTTTTGGGTCCCAGAAGCGATCTGTACATGCTTACTCCTTGCTAGAATGTTTTCAAGATACAGACCCAAAACATGCTCAAAATCTATATTTTAGGTGCAAAAAGTCGATATGTGCATGCATCTTCAGTACTCGTTTATATCTCAAATTCAGGCTCAAATCACCCGAAAATTCGATAATTTTGGGTCCTAGAAGCTATCTCTAAATGCCTACTCCTTGCTAGCAATTTTCAAGATACAGACCCAAAACATGCTCAGAATCGATATTTTAAATGCAACGAGACGATATGTGCAAGCATCTTCTGTACCCGTTTATATCTCAAATTCAGGCTCAAAACACTAGAAAATTTGAAATTTATGGGTCCCAGAAGTGATCTGTATATGCCTACTCCGTGTTAGAGTATTTTCAAAATACAGGCCCAAAGCATGCTCAAAATCGATATTTTGGGTGCCCAAAGTCGATATGTGCATGCATCTTCTGTACCCGTTTATATCTCAAATTCAGACTCAAAACACCCGAAAATTCAATATTTTTGGGTCCCAGAAGCGATCTGTACATGCCTACTCAGTGCTAGAATGTTTTCAAAAAAAAGCTCAAAACATGCTCAAAATCGATATTTTAGGTGTCCAAAGTCGATATGTGCATGTATCTACTGTAGCCGTTTATATCTGAAATTCAGTCTCAGAACACCCGAAAATTCGATGTTTATGGGTTCCAGAAGCGATCTGTACATGCCTACTCCGTGTTAGAGTATTTTCAAAATGCAGGCCCAAAACATGCTCAAAATCGATATTTTGGGTGTCCAAAGTCGTTATGTCCATGCAGGCTCAAATCACCCGAAAATTCGATATTTTTGGGGCCCAGAAGCGATATGTACATGCCTACTCCTTGCTAGAATTATTTTAAAATACAGGCCCAAAACATGCTCAAAATTGATATTTTGGGTGCCCAAAGTCGATATTTACCTGCATTTTCAGTACCAGTTTATATCTCAAATTCAGGCTCAAAACACCCGAAATTCAAAATTTTTGGGTCTCAGAAGCGATCTGTCCATTCCTACTCAGTGCTAGAATATTTTTTAAAATATAGGCTCAAAACATGCTAAAAATCGATATTTTATGTGTCCAAAGTCGATATGTGCATGTATCTTCTGTACTCGTTTATATCTCAAATTCAGGCTCAAAACACTAGAAAATTCGATATTTATTTGTCCCAGAAGCGATCTGTACATGCCTAGTCCGTGTTAGAGTATTTTCAAAATGCAGGCCCAAAACATGCTCAAAATCGATATTTTGGGTGTCCAAAGTCGTTATGTGCATGAAGGCTCAAATCACCCGAAAATTCGATATTTTGGGGGCCCAGAAGCGATATGTACATGCCTACTCCTTGCTAGAATTATTTTAAAATACAGACCCAAAACATGCTAAAAATCGATATTTTCGGTGCCCAAAGTCGATATGTGAATGCATCTTCTGTACCCGTTTATATCTCAAATTAAGGCTCAGAACACCTCGAAAATTCGATATTTATGGGTTCCAGAAGCAATCTGTACATGCCTACTCCGTGTTAGAGTATTTTCAAAATACAGGCCCAAAACATGCTCAAAATCGATATTCAGGGTGCCCAAAGTCGATATGTACATGTATCTTCTGTACCCGTTTTTATCTCAAATTTATGCTCAAAACACCCGAAAATTCAATATTTTTGGGTCTCAGTAGCAATCTGTACATGCCTACTCCTTCCTAGAATGTTTTCAAGATACAAACCCAAGAACATACTCAAAATCGATATTGTAGGTGCAAAATGTCGATATGTGCATGCATCTTCAGTACCCGTTTATATCTCAAATTCGGGCTCAAAACACCCGAAAATTCAAAATTTTTGGGTCCCAGAATCGATCTGTACATGTCTACTCAGTGCTAGAATATTTTCAAAAAGAAGGCTCAAAACATGCTAAAAATCGATATTTTAGGTTTCCAAAGTCGATATTTGCATGCATCTTCTGTAGCCGTTTATATCTTAAATTCAGTCTCAAAACACTAGAAAATTCGATATTTTTGGGTCCCAGAAGCGATCTGTACATGCTTACTCCTTGCTAGAATGTTTTCAAGATACAGACCCAAAACATGCTCAAAATCTATATTTTAGGTGCAAAAAGTCGATATGTGCATGCATCTTCAGTACTCGTTTATATCTCAAATTCAGGCTCACATCACCCGAAAATTCGATAATTTTGGGTCCTAGAAGCTATCTCTAAATGCCTACTCCTTGCTAGAAATTTTCAAGATACAGACCCAAAACATGCTCAAAATCGATATTTTAAATGCAACGAGACGATATGTGCAAGCATCTTCTGTACCCGTTTATATCTCAAATTCAGGCTCAAAACACTAGAAAATTTGAAATTTATGGGTCCCAGAAGCGATCTGTATATGCCTACTCCGTGTTAGAGTATTTTCAAAATACAGGACCAAAGCATGCTCAAAATCGATATTTTGGGTGCTCAAAGTCGATATGTGCATGCATCTTCTGTACCCGTTTATATCTCAAATTCAGACTCAAAACACCCGAAAATTCAATATTTTTGGGTCCCAGAAGTGATCTGTACATGCCTACTTCTTGCTGGAATGTTTTCAGGAAACAGATCCAAAACATGCTCAAAATCGATATTGTAGGTGCTAAAAGTCGATACGTTCATACATCTTCAGTACTCGTTTATATCTTAAATTCCGACTCAAAACACCCGAAAATTCAATATTTTTGGGTCCCAGAAGCGATCTGTACATGCCTACTCAGTGCTAGAATGTTTAAAAAAAAAAGCTCAAAACATGCTCAAAATCGATATTTTAGGTGTCCAAAGTCGATATGTGCATGTATCTTCTGTAGCCGTTTATATCTGAAATTCAGTCTCAGAACGCCCGAAAATTCGATGTTTATGGGTTCCAGAAGCGATCTGTACATGCCTACTCCGTGTTAGAGTATTTTCAAAATGCAGGCCCAAAACATGCTCAAAATCGATATTTTGGGTGTCCAAAGTCGTTATGTGCAAGCAGGCTCAAATCACCCGAAAATTCGATATTTTTGGGGCCCAGAAGCGATATGTACATGCCTACTCCTTGCTAGAATTATTTTAAAATACAGGCCCAAAACATGCTCAAAATTGATATTTTGGGTGCCCAAAGTCGATATTTACCTGCATTTTCAGTACCAGTTTATATCTCAAATTCAGGCTCAAAACACCCGAAAGTTCAAAATTTTTGGGTCTCAGAAGCGATCTGTCCATTCCTACTCAGTGCTAGAATATTTTTTAAAATATAGGCTCAAAACATGCTAAAAATCGATATTTTATGTGTCCAAAGTCGATATGTGCATTCATTTTCTGTACCCGTTTATATCTCAAATTCTAGCTCAAAACACCCGAAAACTCGATATTTTTGGGTCCCAGGAGCGATCTATACATGAATACTCCATGCTAGAATGTTTTCAAGATACAGACCCTAAACAAGCTCCATATCGATATTGTAGGTGCAAAAAGTCGATATGTGCATGCATCTTCAGTACCCGTTTATATCTCAATTTCAGGCTCAAAACACCCGAAAATTCAAAATTTTTGGGTCCCAGAATCGATCTGTACATGTCTACTTAGTGCTAGAATATTTTCAAAAAATAGGCTCGAAACATGCTAAAAATCGATATTTTAGGTTTCCAAAGTCGATATGTGCATGCATCTTCTGTAGCCGTTTATATCTTAAATACAGTCTCAAAACACTAGAAAATTCGATATTTTTGGGTCCCAGAAGCGATCTGTACATGCTTACTCCTTGCTAGAATGTTTTCAAGATACAGACCCAAAACATGCTCAAAATCTATATTTTAGGTGAAAAAGTCGATATGTGCATGCATCTTCAGTACTCGTTTATATCTCAAATTCAGGCTCAAATCTCCCGAAAATTCGATATTTTTGGGTCCTAGAAGCGATCTCTAAATGCCTACTCCTTGCTAGAATTTTTCTAGATACAGACCCAAAACATGCTCAAAATCGATATTTTAAATGCAACGAGACGATATGTGCAAACATCTTCTGTACCCGTTTATATCTCAAATTCAGGCTCAAAACTCTAGAAAATTCAATATTTATGGGTCCCAGAAGCGATCTATACATGCCTACTCCGTGTTAGAGTATTTTCAAAATACAGGCCCAAAGCATGCTCAAAATCGATATTTTGGGTGCCCAAAGTCGATATGTGCATGCATCTTCTGTACCCGTTTATATCTCAAATTCAGACTCAAAACACCCGAAAATTCAATATTTTTGGGTCCCAGAAGCGATCTGTACATGCCTACTTCTTGCTGGAATATTTTCAGAAAACAGATCCAAAACATGCTCAAAATCGATATTGTAGGTGCTAAAAGTCGATACGTTCATACATCTTCAGTACTCGTTTATATCTTAAATTCCGACTCAAAACACCCGAAAATTCAATATTTTTGGGTCCCAGAAGCGATCTGTACATGCCTACTCAGTGCTAGAATGTTTAAAAAAAAAAGCTCAAAACATGCTCAAAATCGATATTTTAGGTGTCCAAAGTCGATATGTGCATGTATCTTCTGTAGCCGTTTATATCTGAAATTCAGTCTCAGAACACCCGAAAATTCGATATTTATGGGTTCCAGAAGCGATCTGTACATGCCTACTCCGTGTTAGAGTATTTTCAAAATGCAGGCCCAAAACATGCTCAAAATCGATATTTTGGGTGTCCAAAGTCGTTATGTGCATGCAGGCTCAAATCACCCGAAAATTCGATATTTTTGGGGCCCAGAAACGATATGTACATGACTACTTCTTGCTAGAATTATTTTAAAATACAGGCCCAAAACATGCTCAAAATCGATATTTTGGGTGCCCAAAGACGATATTTATCTGCATTTTCAGTACCCGTTTATATCTCAAATTCAGGCTCAAAACTCCCGAAAGTTCAAAATTTTTCGGTCTCAGAAGCGATCTGTCCATTCCTACTCAGTGCTAGAATATTTTTTAAAATATAGTCTCAAAACATGCTAAAAATCGATATTTTATGTGTCCAAAGTCGATATGTGCATTCATTTTCTGTACCCGTTTATATCTCAAATTCTAGCTCAAAACACCCGAACACTCGATATTTTTGGGTCCCAGGAGCGATCTGTACATGAATAATCCTTGCTAGAATGTTTTCAAGATGCAGACCCTAAACAAGCTCCATATCGATATTGTAGGTGCAAAAAGTCGATATGTGCATGCATCTTCAGTACCCGTTTATATCTCAATTTCAGGCTCAAAACACTCGCAAGTTCAAATTTTTTGGGTCCCAGAAGCGATCTGTACATACCTACTCAGTGCTAGAATATTTTTTAAAATATAAGCTCAAAACATGCTAAAAATCGATATTTTAGGTGTCAAAAGTCGATATGTGCATGTATCTTCTGTACCCGTTTATATCGCAAATTCAGGCTCAAAACACTAGAAAATTCGATATTTATGGGTCCCAGGAGCGATCTGTACATGCCTACTCCCTGTTAGAGTATTTTCAAGATACAGGCCCAAAACATGCTCAAAATCGATATTTTGGGTTCCCAAATTCGATATGTACATGCATTTTCTGTACCCGTTTATATCTCAAATTCTGGCTCAAAACACCCAAAAATTCGATATTTTTGGGTCCCAGGAGCGATCTGTACATGAATACTCCTTGCTAGAATGTTTTCAAGATACAGACCCAAAACATGCTCAAAATCGATATTTTTGGTGCCCAAAGTCGATATGTGCATGCATCTTCTGTACCCGTTTATATCTCAAATTCAGGCTCAAAACAACCGAAAATTCAATATTTTTGGGTCCCAGAAGCAAACTGTACATGCCTACTTCTTGCTAGAATGTTTTCAAGAAACAGATCCAAAACATGCTCAAAATCGATATTGAAGGTGCAAAAAGTCGATACGTTGATGAATCTTCAGTACTCGTTTATATCTGAAATTCAGGCTCAAAACACCCGAAAATTCGATATTTTTTGGTCCCAAAAGCGATCTGTACATGCCTACTCCGTGTTAGAGTATTTTCAAAATACAGGCCCAAAACATGCTCAAAATCGATATTTTGGGTGTCCAAAGTCGATATGTGCATGCATCTTCTGTACCCGTTTATATCCCAAATTCAGGTTCAGAAAACCCGAAAATTCGATATTTATGGGTCCCAAAAGCGATCTGTACATGCCTACTCCGTGTTAGAGTATTTTCAAAATATAGGCACAAAACATGCTCAAAATCGATATTTTGGGTGCCCAAAGTCGATATGTGCATGTATCTTCTGTACTCGTTTATATCTCAAATTCAGGCTCAAAAAACTAGAAAATTCGATATTTTTGGGTCCCAGAAGCGATCTGTACATGCCTACTCCGTGTTAGAGTATTTTCAAAATGCAGGCCCAAAACATGCTCAAAATCGATATTTTGGGTGTCCAAAGTCGTTATGTGCATGAAGGCTCAAATCACCCGAAAATTCGATATTTTGGGGGCCCAGAAGCGATAGGTACATTCATTTTCTGTACCCGTTTATATCTCAAATTCTGGCTCAAAACACCCGAAAATTCGATATTTTTGGGTCCCAGGAGCGATCTGTACATGAATACTCCTTGCTAGAATGTTTTCAAGATACAGACCCAAAACATGCTCAAAATCGATATTTTTGGTGCCCAAAGTCGATATGTGCATGCATCTTCTGTACCCGTTTATATCTCAAATTCAGGCTCAAAACAACCGAAAATTCAATATTTTTGGGTCCCAGAAGCAAACTGTACATGCCTACTTCTTGCTAGAATGTTTTATAGAAACAGATCCAAAACATGCTCAAAATCGATATTGAAGGTGCAAAAAGTCGATACGTTGATGAATCTTCAGTACTCGTTTATATCTGAAATTCAGGCTCAAAACACCCGAAAATTCGATATTTTTTGGTCCCAAAAGCGATCTGTACATGCCTACTCCGTGTTAGAGTATTTTCAAAATACAGGCCCAAAACATGCTCAAAATCGATATTTTGGGTGCCCAAAGTCGACCAGTGCATCCATCTTCTGTACCCGTTTATATATCAAATAAAGGCTCAAATTACCCGAAAATTCGATATTTTTGGGTCCCACAAGCGATCTGTACATGCCTACTCCTTGCTAAAATTATTTCAAGATACAGACCCAAAACATGCTAACAATCGATATTTTGGGTGCCCAAAGTCGATATGTGCATGCATCTTCTGTACCCGTTTATATCCCAAATTCAGGTTCAAAAAACACGAAAATTCGATATTTATGGGTCCCAAAAGCGATCTGTACATGCCTACTCCGTGTTAGAGTATTTTCAAAATATAGGCACAAAACATGCTCAAAATCGATATTTTGGGTGCCCAAAGTCGATATGTACATGCATTTTCAGTACCCGTTTATATCTCAAATTCAGGCTCAAAACACCCGAAAGTTCAAAATTTTTGGGTCTCAGAAGCGATCTCTCCATTACTACTCAGTGCTAGAATATTTTTTAAAATATAGGCTCAAAACATGCTAAAAATCGATATTTTATGTGTCCAAAGTCGATATGTGCATGTAACTTCTGAACTCGTTTATATCTCAAATTCAGGCTCAAAACACTAGAAAATTCGATATTTTTGGGTCCCAGAAGCGATCTGTACATGCCTACTCCGTGTTAGAGTATTTTCAAAATGCAGGCCCAAAACATGCTCAAAATCGATATTTTGGGTGTCCAAAGTCGTTATGTGCATGAAGGCTCAAATCACCCGAAAATTCGATATTTTGGGGGCCCAGAAGCGATATGTACATGCCTACTCCTTGCTAGAATTATTTTAAAATACAGACCCAAAACATGCTAAAAATCGATATTTTCGGTGCCCAAAGTCGATATGTGCATGCATCTTCTGTACCCGTTTATATCTCAAATTAAGGCTCAGAACACCTCGAAAATTCGATATTTATGGGTTCCAGAAGCAATCTGTACATGCCTACTCCGTGTTAGAGTATTTTCAAAATACAGGCCCAAAACATGCTCAAAATCGATATTCAGGGTGCCCAAAGTCGATATGTACATGTATCTTCTGTACCCGTTTTTATCTCAAATTTATGCTCAAAACACCCGAAAATTCAATATTTTTGGGTCTCAGTAGCAATCTGTACATGCCTACTCCTTCCTAGAATGTTTTCAAGATACAAACCCAAGAACATACTCAAAATCGATATTGTAGGTGCAAAATGTCGATATGTGCATGCATCTTCAGTACCCGTTTATATCTCAAATTCGGGCTCAAAACACCCGAAAATTCAAAATTTTTTGGGTCCCAGAATCGATCTGTACATGTCTACTCAGTGTTAGAATATTTAAAAAAAAAAGGCTCAAAACATGCTAAAAATCGATATTTTAGGTTTCCAAAGTCGATATGTGCATGCATCTTCTGTTGCCGTTTGTATCTTAAATTCAGTCTCAAAACACTAGAAAATTCGATATTTTTGGGTCCCAGAAGCGATCTGTACATGCTTACTCCTTGCTAGAATGTTTTCAAGATAAAGACCCAAAACATGCTCAAAATCTATATTTTAGGTGCAAAAAGTCGATATGTGCATGCATCTTCAGTACTCGTTTATATCTCAAATTCAGGCTCAAGTCACCCGAAAATTCGATATTTTTGGGTCCTAGAAGCTATCTCTAAATGCCTACTCCTTGCTAGAATTTTTCAAGATACAGACTCAAAACATGCTCAAAATCGATATTTTAAATGCAACGAGACGATATGTGCAAGCATCTTCTGTATCCGTTTATATCTCAAATTCAGGCTCAAAACACTAGAAAATTTGAAATTTATGGGTCCCAGAAGCGATCTGTACATGCCTACTCCGTGTTAGAGTATTTTCAAAATACAGGCCCAAAGCATGCTCAAAATCGATATTTTGGGTGCCCAAAGTCGATATGTGCATGCATCTTCTGTACCCGTTTATATCTCAAATTCAGACTCAAAACACCCGAAAATTCAATATTTTTGGGTCCCAGAAGCGATCTGTACATGCCTACTTATTGCTGGAATGTTTTCAGGAAACAGATCCAAAACATGCTCAAAATCGATATTGTAGGTGCTAAAAGTCGATACGTTCATACATCTTCAGTACTCGTTTATATCTTAAATTCCGACTCAAAACACCCGAAAATTCAATATTTTTGGGTCCCAGAAGCGATCTGTACATGCCTAGTCAGTGCTAGAATGTTTTCAAAAAAAAGCTCAAAACATGCTCAAAATCGATATTTTAGGTGTCCAAAGTCGATATGTGCATGTATCTTCTGTAGCCGTTTATATCTGAAATTCAGTCTCAGAACACCCGAAAATTCGATGTTTATGGGTTCCAGAAGCGATCTGTACATGCCTACTCCGTGTTAGAGTATTTTCAAAATGCAGGCCCAAAACATGCTCAAAATCGATATTTTGGGTGCCCAAAGTCGATATGTGCATGTATCTTCTGTACTCGTTTATATCTCAAATTCAGGCTCAAAAAACTAGAAAATTCGATATTTTTGGGTCCCAGAAGCGATCTGTACATGCCTACTCCGTGTTAGAGTATTTTCAAAATGCAGGCCCAAAACATGCTCAAAATCGATATTTTGGGTGTCCAAAGTCGTTATGTGCATGAAGGCTCAAATCACCCGAAAATTCGATATTTTGGGGGCCCAGAAGCGATAGGTACATTCATTTTCTGTACCCGTTTATATCTCAAATTCTGGCTCAAAACACCCGAAAATTCGATATTTTTGGGTCCCAGGAGCGATCTGTACATGAATACTCCTTGCTAGAATGTTTTCAAGATACAGACCCAAAACATGCTCAAAATCGATATTTTTGGTGCCCAAAGTCGATATGTGCATGCATCTTCTGTACCCGTTTATATCTCAAATTCAGGCTCAAAACAACCGAAAATTCAATATTTTTGGGTCCCAGAAGCAAACTGTACATGCCTACTTCTTGCTAGAATGTTTTATAGAAACAGATCCAAAACATGCTCAAAATCGATATTGAAGGTGCAAAAAGTCGATACGTTGATGAATCTTCAGTACTCGTTTATATCTGAAATTCAGGCTCAAAACACCCGAAAATTCGATATTTTTTGGTCCCAAAAGCGATCTGTACATGCCTACTCCGTGTTAGAGTATTTTCAAAATACAGGCCCAAAACATGCTCAAAATCGATATTTTGGGTGCCCAAAGTCGACCAGTGCATCCATCTTCTGTACCCGTTTATATATCAAATAAAGGCTCAAATTACCCGAAAATTCGATATTTTTGGGTCCCACAAGCGATCTGTACATGCCTACTCCTTGCTAAAATTATTTCAAGATACAGACCCAAAACATGCTAACAATCGATATTTTGGGTGCCCAAAGTCGATATGTGCATGCATCTTCTGTACCCGTTTATATCCCAAATTCAGGTTCAAAAAACACGAAAATTCGATATTTATGGGTCCCAAAAGCGATCTGTACATGCCTACTCCGTGTTAGAGTATTTTCAAAATATAGGCACAAAACATGCTCAAAATCGATATTTTGGGTGCCCAAAGTCGATATGTACATGCATTTTCAGTACCCGTTTATATCTCAAATTCAGGCTCAAAACACCCGAAAGTTCAAAATTTTTGGGTCTCAGAAGCGATCTCTCCATTACTACTCAGTGCTAGAATATTTTTTAAAATATAGGCTCAAAACATGCTAAAAATCGATATTTTATGTGTCCAAAGTCGATATGTGCATGTATCTTCTGAACTCGTTTATATCTCAAATTCAGGCTCAAAACACTAGAAAATTCGATATTTTTGGGTCCCAGAAGCGATCTGTACATGCCTACTCCGTGTTAGAGTATTTTCAAAATGCAGGCCCAAAACATGCTCAAAATCGATATTTTGGGTGTCCAAAGTCGTTATGTGCATGAAGGCTCAAATCACCCGAAAATTCGATATTTTGGGGGCCCAGAAGCGATATGTACATGCCTACTCCTTGCTAGAATTATTTTAAAATACAGACCCAAAACATGCTAAAAATCGATATTTTCGGTGCCCAAAGTCGATATGTGCATGCATCTTCTGTACCCGTTTATATCTCAAATTAAGGCTCAGAACACCTCGAAAATTCGATATTTATGGGTTCCAGAAGCAATCTGTACATGCCTACTCCGTGTTAGAGTATTTTCAAAATACAGGCCCAAAACATGCTCAAAATCGATATTCAGGGTGCCCAAAGTCGATATGTACATGTATCTTCTGTACCCGTTTTTATCTCAAATTTATGCTCAAAACACCCGAAAATTCAATATTTTTGGGTCTCAGTAGCAATCTGTACATGCCTACTCCTTCCTAGAATGTTTTCAAGATACAAACCCAAGAACATACTCAAAATCGATATTGTAGGTGCAAAATGTCGATATGTGGATGCATCTTCAGTACCCGTTTATATCTCAAATTCGGGCTCAAAACACACGAAAATTCAAAATTTTTTGGGTCCCAGAATCGATCTGTACATGTCTACTCAGTGCTAGAATATTTAAAAAAAAAAGGCTCAAAACATGCTAAAAATCGATATTTTAGGTTTCCAAAGTCGATATGTGCATGCATCTTCTGTAGCCGTTTGTATCTTAAATTCAGTCTCAAAACACTAGAAAATTCGATATTTTTGGGTCCCAGAAGCGATCTGTACATGCTTACTCCTTGCTAGAATGTTTTCAAGATAAAGACCCAAAACATGCTCAAAATCTATATTTTAGGTGCAAAAAGTCGATATGTGCATGCATCTTCAGTACTCGTTTATATCTCAAATTCAGGCTCAAGTCACCCGAAAATTCGATATTTTTGGGTCCTAGAAGCTATCTCTAAATGCCTACTCCTTGCTAGAATTTTTCAAGATACAGACCCAAAACATGCTCAAAATCGATATTTTAAATGCAACGAGACGATATGTGCAAGCATCTTCTGTATACGTTTATATCTCAAATTCAGGCTCAAAACACTAGAAAATTTGAAATTTATGGGTCCCAGAAGCGATCTGTACATGCCTACTCCGTGTTAGAGTATTTTCAAAATACAGGCCCAAAGCATGCTCAAAATCGATATTTTGGGTGCCCAAAGTCGATATGTTCATGCATCTTCTGTACCCGTTTATATCTCAAATTCAGACTCAAAACACCCGAAAATTCAATATTTTTGGGTCCCAGAAGCGATCTGTACATGCCTACTTCTTGCTGGAATGTTTTCAGGAAACAGATCCAAAACATGCTCAAAATCGATATTGTAGGTGCTAAAAGTCGATACGTTCATACATCTTCAGTACTCGTTTATATCTTAAATTCCGACTCAAAACACCCGAAAATTCAATATTTTTGGGTCCCAGAAGCGATCTGTACATGCCTAGTCAGTGCTAGAATGTTTTCAAAAAAAAGCTCAAAACATGCTCAAAATCGATATTTTAGGTGTCCAAAGTCGATATGTGCATGTATCTTCTGTAGCCGTTTATATCTGAAATTCAGTCTCAGAACACCCGAAAATTCGATGTTTATGGGTTCCAGAAGCGATCTGTACATGCCTACTCCGTGTTAGAGTATTTTCAAAATGCAGGCCCAAAACATGCTCAAAATCGATATTTTGGGTGTCCAAAGTCGTTATGTGCATGCAGTCTCAAATCACCCGAAAATTCGATATTTTGGGCGCCCAGAAGCGATATGTACATGCCTACTCCTTGCTAGAATTTTTTTAAAATACAGACCCAAAACATGCTAAAAATCGATATTTTCGGTGCCCAAAGTCGATATGTGCATGCATCTTCGGTACCCGTTTATATCTCAAATTCAGGCTCAGAACACCTCGAAAATTCGATATTTATGGGTTCCAGAAGCAATCTGTACATGCCTACTCCGTGTTAGAGTATTTTCTAAATACAGGCCCAAAACATGCTCAAAATCGATATTCAGGGTGCCCAAAGTCGATATGTACATGCATCTTCTGTACGCGTTTTTATCTCAAATTCATGCTCAAAACACCCGAAAATTCAATATTTTTGGGTCCCAGTAGCAATCTGTACATGCCTACTCCTTCCTAGAATGTTTTCAAGATACAAACCCAAGAACATACTCAAAATCGATATTGTAGGTGCAAAATGTCGATATGTGCATGCATCTTCAGTACCCGTTTATATCTCAAATTCGGGCTCAAAACACCCGAAAATTCAAAATTTTTGGGTCCCTGAATCGATCTGTACATGTCTACTCAGTGCTAGAATATTTTCAAAAAATAGGCTCAAAACATGCTAAAAATCGCTATTTTAGGTGTCCAAATCGATATGTGCATGCATCTTCTTTACCCGTTTATATCTCAAATTCAGGCTCAAAACACTAGAAAATTCGATATTTTTGGGTCACAGAAGCGATCTGTACATGCCTACTCTGTGTTAGAGTATTTTCAAAATACAGGCTCAAAACATGCTAAAAATTGATTTTATGGGTGCCCAAAGTCGATAAGTGAATGCATCTTCTTTACCCGTTTATATCTCAAATAAAGGTTCAAATCACCCGAAAATTCTTTATTTTTGGGTCCCACAAGCGATATGTACATGCCTACTTCTTGCTAGATATATTTCAAGATACAGACCCAAAACATGCCAATAATCGATATTTTGGGTGACCAAAGTCGATATCTGCATGCATCTTCTGTACCCGTTTATATCCCAAGTTCAGGCTCAGAACACATGAAAATTAGATATTTAAGGGTCCCAGAAGCGATCTGTACATGCCAACTCCGTGTTAGAGTATTTACAAAATACAGGCCCAAAACATGCTCAAAATCGTTATTTTGGGTGATCAATGTCGATATGTACATGCATTTTCTGAACCCGTCTATATCACAAATTCAGGCTCAAAACACCTGAAAATTAGATATTTACGGGTCCCAGTAGCGATCTGTACATGAATACTCCTTGCTAGAATTATTTCAAGATACAGGCCCAAAACATGCTCAAAATCGATATTCAGGGTGCCCAAAGTCGATATGTACATGCATCTTCTGTACCCGTTTTTATCTCAAATTCAGGCTCAAAACACCCGGAAATTCAATATTTTTTGGTCCCAGTACATGCCTACTCCTTGCTAGAAAGTTTTCAAGATACAGACCCAAAACATACTGAAAATCGATATTGTAGGTGCAAAATGTCGATATGTGCATGCATCTTCAGTACCCGTTTATATCTCAAATTGAGGCTTAAAACACCCGAAAATTCAAAAATTTTGGGTCCCAGAATCGATCTGTACATGTCTACTCAGTGCTAGAATATTTTCAAAATATAGGCTCAAAACATGCTAAAAATCGATATTTTAGGTGTTCAAATCGATATGTGCATGCATCTTCTTTACCCGTTTATATCTCAAATTCAGGCTCAAAACACTAGAAAATTCGATATTTTTGGGTCCCAGAAGCGATCTGTACATGCCTACTCCGTGTTTGTGTTTTTTCAAAATACAGGCCCAAAACATGCTCAAAATCGATATTTTGGGTGCCCAAAGTCGACAAGTGCATTCATCTTCTTTACCCGTTTATATCTCAAATAAAGGCTCAAATCACCCGAAAATTCGATATTTTTAGGTCCCACAAGCGATCTGTACATGCCTCCTCCTTGCTAGAATTATTTCAAGATACAGACCCAAAACATGCTAATAATCGATATTTTGGGTGCCCAAAGTCGATATCTGCATGCATCTTCTGTACCTGTTTATATCCCAAATTCAGGCTCAGAAAACCCGAAAATTAGATATTTACGGGTCCCAGAAGCGATCTGTACATGCCAACTCCGTGTTAGAGTATTTACAAAATACAGGCCCAAAACATGCTCAAAATCGTTATTTTGGGTGATCAAAGTCGATATGTACATGCATTTTCTGAACCCGTTTATATTTCAAATTCAGTCTCAAAACACCCGAAAGTTCAAAAGTTTTGGTTCCCAGAAGCGATCTGTCCATACCTACTCAGTGCTAGAATATTTTTTAAAATATAGGCTTAAAACATGCTAAAAATCGATATTTTATGTGTCCAAAGTCGATATGTGTATGTATCTTCTGTACCGGTTTATATCTCAAATTCAGGCTCTAAACAGTAGAAAATTTGATATTTATGGGTCCCAGAAGCGATCTGTACATGCCTACTCCGTGTTAGAGTATTTTTAAAATAGAGGCCCAAAACATGATCAAAATCGATATTTTGGGTGTCCAAAGTCGTTATGTGCATGCAGGCTCAAATCACCCGAAAATTCGATATTTTTGGGGCCCAGAAGCGATATGTACATGCCTACTCCTTGCTAGAATTATTTTAAAATACGGACCCAAAACATGCTAAAAATCGATATTTTCGGTGCCCAAAGTCGATATGTGCATGCATCTTCTCTACCCGTTTATATCTCAAATTCAGGCTCAGAACAACTCGAAAATTCGATATTTATGGGTTCCAGAAGCGATCTGTACATGCCTACTCCGTGTTAGAGTATTTTCAAAATACAGGCCCAAAACATGCTCAAAATCGATATTTTGGGTGCCCAAAGTCGATATGTGCATGCAGGCTCAAATCACCCGAAAATTCGATATTTTTGGATCCCAGAAGTGATCTGTACATGCCTACTACTTGCTAGAATTATTTTAAGATACAGGCCCAAAACATGCTAAAAATCGATATTTTGGGTGCCCAAAGTCGATATGTGCATGCATTTTCTGTACCCGTTTATATCTCAAATTCTGGCTCAAAACACCCGAAAACTCGATATTTTTGGGTCCCAGGTGCGATCTGTACATGCCTACTTCTTGCTAGAATGTTTTCAAGATACAAACCCTAAACAAGCTCAGTATTGATATGGTAGGTGCAAAAAGTCGATATGTGCATGCATCTTCAGTACCCGTTTATATCTCAAATTCAGGCTCAAAACACCCGTAAGTTCAAATTTTTTGGGTCCCAGAAGCGATCTGTAAATACCTACTCAGTGCTAGAATATTTTTTTAAATATAGGCTCAAAACATGCCAAAAATCGATATTTTAGGTGTCCAAAGTCGATATGTGCATGTATCTTCTGTACCCGTTTATATCGCAAATTAAGGCTCAAAACACTAGAAAATTCGATATTTTTTGGTCCCAAAAGCGATCTGTACATGCCTACTCCATGTTAGAGTATTTTCAAAATGCAGGCCCAAAACATGCTCAAAATCGATATTTTGGGTGCCCAAAGTCGACAAGTGCATGCATCTTCTTAACCCGTTTATATCTCAAATAAAGGCTCAAATCACCCGAAAATTCGATATTTTTAGGTCCCACAAGCAATTCCTTGCTAGAATTATTTCAAGATACAAACCCAAAACATGCTAATAATCGATATTTTGGGTGCCCAAAGTCGATATCTGCATGCATCTTTTGTACCCGTTTATATCCCAAATTCAGGCTCAGAACACCCGAAAAATAGATATTTACGGGTCCCAGAAGCGATCTGTACATGCCAACTCCGTGTTAGAGTATTTACAAAATACAGGTCCAAAACATGCTCAAAATCGTTATTTTGGGTGATCAAAGTCGATATGTACATGCATTTTCTGAACCCGTTTATATCTCAAATTCAGGCTCAAAACACCCGAAAGATAAAAAGTTTTGGGTCCCAGAATCGATCTGTACATACTTACTCAGTGCTAGAATATTTTCAAAATATAGGCTCAAAACATGCTAAAAATCGATATTTTAAGTGTCCAAAGTCGATATGTGAATGCATCTTCTGTACCCGTTTATATCTCAAATTCAAGCTCAAAACACTAGAAATTTCTATATTTTTGGGTCACAGAAGCGATCTGTACATGCCTACTCCGTGTTAGAGTATCTTCAAAATACAGGCCCAAAACATGCTCATAATCGATATTTTGGGTGCCCAAAGTCGATATGTGCATGCAGGCTCAAATCACCCGAAAATTCGATATTTTTGGGTTCCAGAAGCGATCTGTACATGCCTACTCCTTGCTAGAATTATTTTAAGATACAGACCCAAAACATGCTAAAAATCGATATTTTTGGTGCCCAAAGTCGGTATGTGCATGCATCTTCTGTACCCGTTTATATCTCAAATTCAGGCTCAGAACACCCGAAAATTCAATATTTTTGGGTCCCAGAAGCGATCTGTACATGCCTACTTCTTGCTGGAATGTTTTCAGGAAACAGATCCAAAACATGCTCAAAATCGATATTGTAGGTGCTAAAAGTCGATACGTTCATACATCTTCAGTACTCGTTTATATCTTAAATTCCGACTCAAAACACCCGAAAATTCAATATTTTTGGGTCCCAGAAGCGATCTGTACATGCCTAGTCAGTGCTAGAATGTTTTCAAAAAAAAGCTCAAAACATGCTCAAAATCGATATTTTAGGTGTCCAAAGTCGATATGTGCATGTATCTTCTGTAGCCGTTTATATCTGAAATTCAGTCTCAGAACACCCGAAAATTCGATGTTTATGGGTTCCAGAAGCGATCTGTACATGCCTACTCCGTGTTAGAGTATTTTCAAAATGCAGGCCCAAAACATGCTCAAAATCGATATTTTGGGTGTCCAAAGTCGTTATGTGCATGCAGTCTCAAATCACCCGAAAATTCGATATTTTGGGCGCCCAGAAGCGATATGTACATGCCTACTCCTTGCTAGAATTTTTTTAAAATACAGACCCAAAACATGCTAAAAATCGATATTTTCGGTGCCCAAAGTCGATATGTGCATGCATCTTCGGTACCCGTTTATATCTCAAATTCAGGCTCAGAACACCTCGAAAATTCGATATTTATGGGTTCCAGAAGCAATCTGTACATGCCTACTCCGTGTTAGAGTATTTTCTAAATACAGGCCCAAAACATGCTCAAAATCGATATTCAGGGTGCCCAAAGTCGATATGTACATGCATCTTCTGTACGCGTTTTTATCTCAAATTCATGCTCAAAACACCCGAAAATTCAATATTTTTGGGTCCCAGTAGCAATCTGTACATGCCTACTCCTTCCTAGAATGTTTTCAAGATACAAACCCAAGAACATACTCAAAATCGATATTGTAGGTGCAAAATGTCGATATGTGCATGCATCTTCAGTACCCGTTTATATCTCAAATTCGGGCTCAAAACACCCGAAAATTCAAAATTTTTGGGTCCCTGAATCGATCTGTACATGTCTACTCAGTGCTAGAATATTTTCAAAAAATAGGCTCAAAACATGCTAAAAATCGCTATTTTAGGTGTCCAAATCGATATGTGCATGCATCTTCTTTACCCGTTTATATCTCAAATTCAGGCTCAAAACACTAGAAAATTCGATATTTTTGGGTCACAGAAGCGATCTGTACATGCCTACTCTGTGTTAGAGTATTTTCAAAATACAGGCTCAAAACATGCTAAAAATTGATTTTATGGGTGCCCAAAGTCGATAAGTGAATGCATCTTCTTTACCCGTTTATATCTCAAATAAAGGTTCAAATCACCCGAAAATTCTTTATTTTTGGGTCCCACAAGCGATATGTACATGCCTACTTCTTGCTAGATATATTTCAAGATACAGACCCAAAACATGCCAATAATCGATATTTTGGGTGACCAAAGTCGATATCTGCATGCATCTTCTGTACCCGTTTATATCCCAAGTTCAGGCTCAGAACACATGAAAATTAGATATTTAAGGGTCCCAGAAGCGATCTGTACATGCCAACTCCGTGTTAGAGTATTTACAAAATACAGGCCCAAAACATGCTCAAAATCGTTATTTTGGGTGATCAATGTCGATATGTACATGCATTTTCTGAACCCGTCTATATCACAAATTCAGGCTCAAAACACCTGAAAATTAGATATTTACGGGTCCCAGTAGCGATCTGTACATGAATACTCCTTGCTAGAATTATTTCAAGATACAGGCCCAAAACATGCTCAAAATCGATATTCAGGGTGCCCAAAGTCGATATGTACATGCATCTTCTGTACCCGTTTTTATCTCAAATTCAGGCTCAAAACACCCGGAAATTCAATATTTTTTGGTCCCAGTACATGCCTACTCCTTGCTAGAAAGTTTTCAAGATACAGACCCAAAACATACTGAAAATCGATATTGTAGGTGCAAAATGTCGATATGTGCATGCATCTTCAGTACCCGTTTATATCTCAAATTGAGGCTTAAAACACCCGAAAATTCAAAAATTTTGGGTCCCAGAATCGATCTGTACATGTCTACTCAGTGCTAGAATATTTTCAAAATATAGGCTCAAAACATGCTAAAAATCGATATTTTAGGTGTTCAAATCGATATGTGCATGCATCTTCTTTACCCGTTTATATCTCAAATTCAGACTCAAAACACTAGAAAATTCGATATTTTTGGGTCCCAGAAGCGATCTGTACATGCCTACTCCGTGTTTGTGTTTTTTCAAAATACAGGCCCAAAACATGCTCAAAATCGATATTTTGGGTGCCCAAAGTCGACAAGTGCATTCATCTTCTTTACCCGTTTATATCTCAAATAAAGGCTCAAATCACCCGAAAATTCGATATTTTTAGGTCCCACAAGCGATCTGTACATGCCTCCTCCTTGCTAGAATTATTTCAAGATACAGACCCAAAACATGCTAATAATCGATATTTTGGGTGCCCAAAGTCGATATCTGCATGCATCTTCTGTACCTGTTTATATCCCAAATTCAGGCTCAGAAAACCCGAAAATTAGATATTTACGGGTCCCAGAAGCGATCTGTACATGCCAACTCCGTGTTAGAGTATTTACAAAATACAGGCCCAAAACATGCTCAAAATCGTTATTTTGGGTGATCAAAGTCGATATGTACATGCATTTTCTGAACCCGTTTATATTTCAAATTCAGTCTCAAAACACCCGAAAGTTCAAAAGTTTTGGTTCCCAGAAGCGATCTGTCCATACCTACTCAGTGCTAGAATATTTTTTAAAATATAGGCTTAAAACATGCTAAAAATCGATATTTTATGTGTCCAAAGTCGATATGTGTATGTATCTTCTGTACCGGTTTATATCTCAAATTCAGGCTCTAAACAGTAGAAAATTTGATATTTATGGGTCCCAGAAGCGATCTGTACATGCCTACTCCGTGTTAGAGTATTTTTAAAATAGAGGCCCAAAACATGATCAAAATCGATATTTTGGGTGTCCAAAGTCGTTATGTGCATGCAGGCTCAAATCACCCGAAAATTCGATATTTTTGGGGCCCAGAAGCGATATGTACATGCCTACTCCTTGCTAGAATTATTTTAAAATACGGACCCAAAACATGCTAAAAATCGATATTTTCGGTGCCCAAAGTCGATATGTGCATGCATCTTCTCTACCCGTTTATATCTCAAATTCAGGCTCAGAACAACTCGAAAATTCGATATTTATGGGTTCCAGAAGCGATCTGTACATGCCTACTCCGTGTTAGAGTATTTTCAAAATACAGGCCCAAAACATGCTCAAAATCGATATTTTGGGTGCCCAAAGTCGATATGTGCATGCAGGCTCAAATCACCCGAAAATTCGATATTTTTGGATCCCAGAAGTGATCTGTACATGCCTACTACTTGCTAGAATTATTTTAAGATACAGGCCCAAAACATGCTAAAAATCGATATTTTGGGTGCCCAAAGTCGATATGTGCATGCATTTTCTGTACCCGTTTATATCTCAAATTCTGGCTCAAAACACCCGAAAACTCGATATTTTTGGGTCCCAGGTGCGATCTGTACATGCCTACTTCTTGCTAGAATGTTTTCAAGATACAAACCCTAAACAAGCTCAGTATTGATATGGTAGGTGCAAAAAGTCGATATGTGCATGCATCTTCAGTACCCGTTTATATCTCAAATTCAGGCTCAAAACACCCGTAAGTTCAAATTTTTTGGGTCCCAGAAGCGATCTGTAAATACCTACTCAGTGCTAGAATATTTTTTTAAATATAGGCTCAAAACATGCCAAAAATCGATATTTTAGGTGTCCAAAGTCGATATGTGCATGTATCTTCTGTACCCGTTTATATCGCAAATTAAGGCTCAAAACACTAGAAAATTCGATATTTTTTGGTCCCAAAAGCGATCTGTACATGCCTACTCCATGTTAGAGTATTTTCAAAATGCAGGCCCAAAACATGCTCAAAATCGATATTTTGGGTGCCCAAAGTCGACAAGTGCATGCATCTTCTTAACCCGTTTATATCTCAAATAAAGGCTCAAATCACCCGAAAATTCGATATTTTTAGGTCCCACAAGCAATTCCTTGCTAGAATTATTTCAAGATACAAACCCAAAACATGCTAATAATCGATATTTTGGGTGCCCAAAGTCGATATCTGCATGCATCTTTTGTACCCGTTTATATCCCAAATTCAGGCTCAGAACACCCGAAAAATAGATATTTACGGGTCCCAGAAGCGATCTGTACATGCCAACTCCGTGTTAGAGTATTTACAAAATACAGGTCCAAAACATGCTCAAAATCGTTATTTTGGGTGATCAAAGTCGATATGTACATGCATTTTCTGAACCCGTTTATATCTCAAATTCAGGCTCAAAACACCCGAAAGATAAAAAGTTTTGGGTCCCAGAATCGATCTGTACATACTTACTCAGTGCTAGAATATTTTCAAAATATAGGCTCAAAACATGCTAAAAATCGATATTTTAAGTGTCCAAAGTCGATATGTGAATGCATCTTCTGTACCCGTTTATATCTCAAATTCAAGCTCAAAACACTAGAAATTTCTATATTTTTGGGTCACAGAAGCGATCTGTACATGCCTACTCCGTGTTAGAGTATCTTCAAAATACAGGCCCAAAACATGCTCATAATCGATATTTTGGGTGCCCAAAGTCGATATGTGCATGCAGGCTCAAATCACCCGAAAATTCGATATTTTTGGGTTCCAGAAGCGATCTGTACATGCCTACTCCTTGCTAGAATTATTTTAAGATACAGACCCAAAACATGCTAAAAATCGATATTTTTGGTGCCCAAAGTCGGTATGTGCATGCATTTTCTGTACCCGTTTATATCTCAAATTCAGGCTCAGAACACCCGAAAAATAGATATTTACGGGTCCCAAAAGCGATCTGTACATGCCTACTCCGTGTTTGTGTTTTTTCAAAATACAGGCCCAAAACATGCTCAAAATCGATATTTTGGGTGCCCAAAGTCGACAAGTGCATTCATCTTCTTTACCCGTTTATTTCTCAAATAAAGCCTCAAATCACCCGAAAATTCGATATTTTTAGGTCCCACAAGCGATCTGTACATGCCTCCTCCTTGCTAGAATTATTTCAAGATACAGACCCAAAACATGCTAATAATCGATATTTTGGGTGCCCAAAGTCGATATCTGCATGCATCTTCTGTACCTGTTTATATCCCAAATTAAGGCTCAGAAAACCCGAAAATTAGATATTTACGGGTCCCAGAAGCGATCTATACATGCCAACTCCGTGTTAGAGTATTTACAAAATACAGGCCCAAAACATGCTCAAAATCGTTATTTTGGGTGATCAAAGTCGATATGTACATGCATTTTCTGAACCCGTTTATATTTCAAATTCAGGCTCAAAACACCCGAAAGTTCAAAAGTTTTGGGTCCCAGAAGCGATCCGTCCATACCTACTCAGTGCTAGAATATTTTTTTAAAATATAGGCTCAAAACATGCTAAAAATCGATATTTTATGTGTCCAAAGTCGATATGTGTATGTATCTTCTGTACCGGTTTATATCTCAAATTCGGGCTCTAAACACTAGAAAATTCGATATTTATGGGTCCCAGAAGCGATCTGTACATGCCTACTCCGGGTTAGAGTATTTTTAAAATAGAGGCCCAAAACATGCTCAAAATCGATATTTTGGGTGTCCAAAGTCGATATGTGCATGCAGGCTCAAATCACCCGAAAATTCGATATTTTTGGGGCCCAGAAGCGATATGTACATGCCTACTCCTTGCCAGAATTATTTTAAAATACAAACCCAAAACATGCTAAAAATCGATATTTTGGGTGCCCAAAGTCGATATGTGCATGTATCTTCTCTACCCGTTTATATCTCAAATTCAGGCTCAGAACACCTCCAAAATTCGATATTTATGGGTTCCAGAAGCGATCTGTACATACCTACTCCGTGTTAGAGTATTTTCAAAATAAAGGCCCAAAACATGCTTAAAATCGATATTCAGGGTGCCCAAAGTCGATATGTACATGCATCTTCTGTACCCGTTTTTATCTCAAATTCATGCTCAAAACACCCGAAAATTTAATATTTTTGGTTCCCAGTAGCGATCTGTACATGCCTACTCCTTGCTAGAATTATTTTATGATACAGGCCCAAAACATGCTAAAAATCGATATTTTGGGTGCCCAAAGTCGATATGTGCATGCATTTTCTGTACCCGTTTATATCTCAAATTCTGGCTCAAAACACCCGAAAATTCGATATTTTTGGGTCCCAGGAGCGATCTGTACATGCCTACTCCTTGCTAGAATGTTTTCAAGATACAGACCCTAAACAAGCTCAATATCGATATGGTAGGTGCAAAAAGTCGATATGTGCATGCATCTTCAGTACCCGTTTATATCTCAAATTCAGGCTCAAAACACCCGAAAGTTCAAATTTTTTGGGTCCCAGAAGCGATCTGTACATACCTACTCAGTGCTAGAATATTTTTTTAAATATAGGCTCAAAACATGCTGAAAATCGATATTTTAGGTGTCCAAAGTCGATATGTGCATGTATCTTCTGTACCCGTTTATATCGCAAATTAAGGCTCAAAACACTAGAAAATTCGATATTTTTTGGTCCCAAAAGCGATCTGTACATGCCTACTCCATGTTAGAGTATTTTCAAAATACAGGCCCAAAACATGCTCAAAATCGATATTTTGGGTGCCCAAAGTCGACAAGTGCATGCATCTTCTTTACCCGTTTATATCTCAAATAAAGGCTCAAATCACCCGAAAATTCGATATTTTTAGGTCCCACAAGCAATTCCTTGCTAGAATTATTTCAAGATACAGACCCAAAACATGCTCAAAATCGATATTTTGGGTGCCCAAAGTCGATATCTGCATGCATCTTTTGTACCCGTTTATATCCCAAATTCAGGCTCAGAACACCCGAAAAATAGATATTTACGGGTCCCAGAAGCGATCTGTACATGCCAACTCCGTGTTAGAGTATTTACAAAATACAGGTCCAAAACATGCTCAAAATCGTTATTTTGGGTGATCAAAGTCGATATGTACATGCATTTTCTGAACCCGTTTATATCTCAAATTCAGGCTCAAAACACCCGAAAGATAAAAAGTTTTGGGTCCCAGAATCGATCTGTACATACTTACTCAGTGCTAGAATATTTTCAAAATATAGGCTCAAAACATGCTAAAAATCGATATTTTAAGTGTCCAAAGTCGATATGTGAATGCATCTTCTGTACCCGTTTATATCTCAAATTCAAGCTCAAAACACTAGAAATTTCTATATTTTTGGGTCACAGAAGCGATCTGTACATGCCTACTCCGTGTTAGAGTATCTTCAAAATACAGGCCCAAAACATGCTCATAATCGATATTTTGGGTGCCCAAAGTCGATATGTGCATGCAGGCTCAAATCACCCGAAAATTCGATATTTTTGGGTTCCAGAAGCGATCTGTACATGCCTACTCCTTGCTAGAATTATTTTAAGATACAGACCCAAAACATGCTAAAAATCGATATTTTTGGTGCCCAAAGTCGGTATGTGCATGCATTTTCTGTACCCGTTTATATCTCAAATTCAGGCTCAGAACACCCGAAAAATAGATATTTACGGGTCCCAAAAGCGATCTGTACATGCCTACTCCGTGTTTGTGTTTTTTCAAAATACAGGCCCAAAACATGCTCAAAATCGATATTTTGGGTGCCCAAAGTCGACAAGTGCATTCATCTTCTTTACCCGTTTATTTCTCAAATAAAGCCTCAAATCACCCGAAAATTCGATATTTTTAGGTCCCACAAGCGATCTGTACATGCCTCCTCCTTGCTAGAATTATTTCAAGATACAGACCCAAAACATGCTAATAATCGATATTTTGGGTGCCCAAAGTCGATATCTGCATGCATCTTCTGTACCTGTTTATATCCCAAATTAAGGCTCAGAAAACCCGAAAATTAGATATTTACGGGTCCCAGAAGCGATCTATACATGCCAACTCCGTGTTAGAGTATTTACAAAATACAGGCCCAAAACATGCTCAAAATCGTTATTTTGGGTGATCAAAGTCGATATGTACATGCATTTTCTGAACCCGTTTATATTTCAAATTCAGGCTCAAAACACCCGAAAGTTCAAAAGTTTTGGGTCCCAGAAGCGATCCGTCCATACCTACTCAGTGCTAGAATATTTTTTTAAAATATAGGCTCAAAACATGCTAAAAATCGATATTTTATGTGTCCAAAGTCGATATGTGTATGTATCTTCTGTACCGGTTTATATCTCAAATTCGGGCTCTAAACACTAGAAAATTCGATATTTATGGGTCCCAGAAGCGATCTGTACATGCCTACTCCGGGTTAGAGTATTTTTAAAATAGAGGCCCAAAACATGCTCAAAATCGATATTTTGGGTGTCCAAAGTCGATATGTGCATGCAGGCTCAAATCACCCGAAAATTCGATATTTTTGGGGCCCAGAAGCGATATGTACATGCCTACTCCTTGCCAGAATTATTTTAAAATACAAACCCAAAACATGCTAAAAATCGATATTTTGGGTGCCCAAAGTCGATATGTGCATGTATCTTCTCTACCCGTTTATATCTCAAATTCAGGCTCAGAACACCTCCAAAATTCGATATTTATGGGTTCCAGAAGCGATCTGTACATACCTACTCCGTGTTAGAGTATTTTCAAAATAAAGGCCCAAAACATGCTTAAAATCGATATTCAGGGTGCCCAAAGTCGATATGTACATGCATCTTCTGTACCCGTTTTTATCTCAAATTCATGCTCAAAACACCCGAAAATTTAATATTTTTGGTTCCCAGTAGCGATCTGTACATGCCTACTCCTTGCTAGAATTATTTTATGATACAGGCCCAAAACATGCTAAAAATCGATATTTTGGGTGCCCAAAGTCGATATGTGCATGCATTTTCTGTACCCGTTTATATCTCAAATTCTGGCTCAAAACACCCGAAAATTCGATATTTTTGGGTCCCAGGAGCGATCTGTACATGCCTACTCCTTGCTAGAATGTTTTCAAGATACAGACCCTAAACAAGCTCAATATCGATATGGTAGGTGCAAAAAGTCGATATGTGCATGCATCTTCAGTACCCGTTTATATCTCAAATTCAGGCTCAAAACACCCGAAAGTTCAAATTTTTTGGGTCCCAGAAGCGATCTGTACATACCTACTCAGTGCTAGAATATTTTTTTAAATATAGGCTCAAAACATGCTGAAAATCGATATTTTAGGTGTCCAAAGTCGATATGTGCATGTATCTTCTGTACCCGTTTATATCGCAAATTAAGGCTCAAAACACTAGAAAATTCGATATTTTTTGGTCCCAAAAGCGATCTGTACATGCCTACTCCATGTTAGAGTATTTTCAAAATACAGGCCCAAAACATGCTCAAAATCGATATTTTGGGTGCCCAAAGTCGACAAGTGCATGCATCTTCTTTACCCGTTTATATCTCAAATAAAGGCTCAAATCACCCGAAAATTCGATATTTTTAGGTCCCACAAGCAATTCCTTGCTAGAATTATTTCAAGATACAGACCCAAAACATGCTCAAAATCGATATTTTGGGTGCCCAAAGTCGATATCTGCATGCATCTTTTGTACCCGTTTATATCCCAAATTCAGGCTCAGAACACCCGAAAAATAGATATTTACGGGTCCCAGAAGCGATCTGTACATGCCAACTCCGTGTTAGAGTATTTACAAAATACAGGTCCAAAACATGCTCAAAATCGTTATTTTGGGTGATCAAAGTCGATATGTACATGCATTTTCTGAACCGGTTTATATCTCAAATTCAGGCTCAAAACACCCGAAAATTTAATATTTTTGGGTCCCAGTAGCGATCTGTACATGAACACTCCTTGCTAGAATGTTTTCAAGATACAGACCCAAAACAAGCTTAATATCGATATTGTAGGTGCAAAAAGTCGATATGTGCATGCATCTTCAGTACCCGTTAATATCTCAAATTCAGGCTCAAAACACCCGAAAGATAAAATGTTTTGGGTCCCAGAAGCGATCTGTACATACTTACTCAGTGCTAGAATATTTTCAAAATATAGGCTCAAAACATGCTAAAAATAGATATTTTAAGTGTCCAAAGTCGATATGTGAATGCATCTTCTGTACCCGTTTATATCTCAAATTCAAGCTCAAAACACTAGAAATTTCTATATTTTTGGGTCACAGAAGCGATCTGTACATGCCTACTCCGTGTTAGAGTATCTTCAAAATACAGGCCCAAAACATGCTCATAATCGATATTTTGGGTGCCCAAAGTCGATATGTGCATGCAGGCTCAAATCACCCGAAAATTCGATATTTTTGGGTTCCAGAAGCGATCTGTACATGCCTACTCCTTGCTAGAATTATTTTAAGATACAGACCCAAAACATGCTAAAAATCGATATTTTTGGTGCCCAAAGTCGGTATGTGCATGCATTTTCTGTACCCGTTTAGATCTCAAATTCAGGCTCAAAACACCCGAAAAATAGATATTTACGGGTCCCAAAAGCGATCTGTACATGCCTACTCCGTGTTAGAGTATTTTCAAAATACAGGCCCAAAACATGCTCAAAATCGATATTTTGGGTGCCCAAAGTTGACAAGTGAATGCATCTTCTTTACCCGTTTATATCTCAAATAAAGGCTCATATCACCCGAAAATTCGATATTTTTAGGTCCCACAAGCGATCTGTACATGCCTACTCCTTGCTAGAATTATTTCAAGATACAGACCCTAAACATGCTAATAATCGATATTTTCGGTGCCCAAAGTCGATATCTGCATGCATCTTCTGTACCCGTTTATATCCCAAATTCAGGCTCAGAACACCCGAAAATTAGATATTTACAGGTCCCAGAAGCGATCTGTACATGCCAACTCCGTGTTAGGGTATTTACAAAATACAGGCCCAAAACATGCTCAAAATCGTTATTTTGGGTGATCAAAGTCGATATGTACATGCATTTTCTGAACCCGTTTATATTTCAAATTCAGGCTCAAAACACCCGAAAGTTCAAAAGTTTTGGGTCCCAGAAGCGATCTGTCCATACCTACTCAGTGCTAGAATATTTTTTTAAAATATAGGCTCAAAACATGCTAAAAATTGATATTTTATGTGTCCAAAGTCGATATGTGTATGTATCTTCTGTACCGGTTTATATCTCAAATTCAGGCACTAAACCCTAGAAAATTCGATATTTATGGGTCCCAGAAGCGATCTGTACATGCCTACTCCGTGTTAGAGTATTTTTAAAATAGAGGCCCAAAACATGCTCAAAATCGATATTTTGGGTGTCCAAAGTCGATATGTGCATGCAGGCTCAAATCACCCGAAAATTCGATATTTTTGGGGCCCAGAAGCGATATGTACATGCCTACTCCTTGCCAGAATTATTTTAAAATACAAACCCAAAACATACTAAAAATCGATATTTTGGGTGCCCAAAGTCGATATGTGCATGCATCTTCTCTACCCGTTTATATCTCAAATTCAGGCTCAGAACACCTCCAAAATTCGATATTTATGGGTTCCAGAAGCGATCTGTACATGCCTACTCCGTGTTAGAGTATTTTCAAAATAAAGTCCCAAAACATGCTTAAAATCGATATTCAGGGTGCCCAAAGTCGATATGTACATGCATCTTCTGTACCCGTTTTTATCTCAAATTCATGCTCAAAACACCCGAAAATTTAATATTTTTGGGTCCCAGTAGCGATCTGTACATGAATACTCCTTGCTAGAATGTTTTCAAGATACAGACCCAAAACAAGCTCAATATCGATATTGTAGGTGCAAAAAGTCGATATGTGCATGCATCTTCAGTACCCGTTAATATCTCAAATTCAGGCTCAAAATACCCGAAAGTTAAAAAGTTTTGGGTCCCAGAAGCGATCTGTACATACCTACTCAGTGCTAGAATATTTTCAAAATATAGGCTCAAAACATGCTAAAAATCGATATTTTGGGTGCACAAAGTCGATATGTGCATGCATCTTCTGTACCCGTTTATATCACAAATTCAGGCTCAAAACACTAGAAATTTCGATATTTTTGGGTCCCAGAAGCGATTTGTACATGCCTACTCCGTGTTAGAGTATTTTCAAAATACAGGCCCAAAACATGCTCAAAATCGATATTTTGGGTGCCCAAAGTCGATATGTGCATGCAGGCTCAAATCACCCGAAAATTCGATATTTTTGGATCCCAGAAGCGATCTGTACATGCCTACTCCTTGCTAGAATTATTTTAAGATACAGGACCAAAACATGCTAAAAATCGATATTTTGGGTGCCCAAAGTCGATATGTGCATGCATTCTCTGTACCCGTTTATATCTCAAATTCTGGCTCAAAACACCCGAAAACTCGATATTTTTGGGTCCCAGGAGCGATCTGTACATGCCTACTCCTTGCTAGAATGTTTTCAAGATACAGACCCTAAACAAGCTCAATATCGATATGGTAGGTGCAAAAAGTCGATATGTGCATGCATCTTCAGTACCCGTTTATATCTCAAATTCAGGCTCAAAACACCCGAAAGTTCAAATTTTTTGGGTCCCAGAAGCGATCTGTACATACCTACTCAGTGCTAGAATATTTTTTTAAATATAGGCTCAAAACATGCTAAAAATCGGTATTTTAGGTGTCCAAAGTCGATATGTGCATGTATCTTCTTTACCCGTTTATATCGCAAATTAGGGCTCAAAACACTAGAAAATTCGATATTTTTTGGTCCCAAAAGCGATCTGTACATGCCTACTCCGTGTTAGAGTATTTTCAAAATACAGGCCCAAAACATGCTCAAAATCGATATTTTGGGTGCCCAAAGTCGACAAGTGCATGCATCTTCTTTACCCGTTTATATCTCAAATAAAGGCTCAAATCACCCGAAAATTCGATATTTTTAGGTCCCACAAGCAATTCCTTGCTAGAATTATTTCAAGATACAGACCCAAAACATGCTAATAATCGATATTTTGGGTGCCCAAAGTCGATATCTGCATGCATCTTTTGTACCCGTTTATATCCCAAATTCAGGCTCAGAACACCCGAAAAATAGATATTTACGGGTCCCAGAAGCGATCTGTACATGCCAACTCCGTGTTAGAGTATTTACAAAATACAGGTCCAAAACATGCTCAAAATCGTTATTTTGGGTGATCAAAGTCGATATGTACATGCATTTTCTGAACCCGTTTATATCTCAAATTCAGGCTCAAAACACCCGAAAATTTAATATTTTTGGGTCCCAGTAGCGATCTGTACATGAATACTCCTTGCTAGAATGTTTTCAAGATACAGACCCAAAATAAGCTCAATATCGATATTGTAGGTGCAAAAAGTCGATATGTGCATGCATCTTCAGTATCCGTTAATATCTCAAATTCAGGCTCAAAACACCCGAAAGTTAAAAAGTTTTGGGTCCCAGAAGCGATCTGTACATACTTACTCAGTGCTAGAATATTTTCAAAATATAGGCTCAAAACATGCTAAAAATCGATATTTTAAGTGTCCAAAGTCGATATGTGAATGCATCTTCTGTACCCGTTTATATCTCAAATTCAAGCTCAAAACACTAGAAATATCTATATTTATGGGTCCCAGAAGCGGTCTGTACATGCCTACTCCGTGTTAGAGTATCTTCAAAATACAGGCCCAAAACATGCTCATAATCGATATTTTGGGTTCTCAAAGTCGATATGTGCATGCAGGCTCAAATCACCCGAAAATTCGATATTTTTGGGTTCCAGAAGCGATCTGTACATGCCTACTCCTTGCTAGAATTATTTTAAGATACAGACCCAAAACATGCAAAAAATCGATATTTTTGGTGCTCAAAGTCGGTATGTGCATGCATTTTCTGTACCCGTTTATATCTCAAATTCTGGCTGAAAACACCCGAAAACTCGATATTTTTTGGTCCAAGGAGCGATCTGTACATACCTACTCAGTGCTAGAATATTTTTTAAAATATAGGCTCAAAAAATGCTAAAATTCGATATTTTAGGTGTCCAAAGTCGATATGTGCATGTATCTTCATTACCCGTTTATATTGCAAATTCAGGCTCAAAACACTAGAAAATTCTATATTTTTGGGTCCCAGGAGTGATCTGTACATGCCTACTCCGTGTTAGAGTATTTTCAAAATACAGGCCCAAAACATGCTGAAAATCGATATTTTAGGCACAAAAAGTCAATAAGTGTATGGATCTTCTGTACCCGTTTAGATCTCAAATTCAGGCTCAGAACACCCGAAAAATAGATATTTACGGGTCCCAAAAGCGATCTGTACATGCCTACTCCGTGTTAGAGTATTTTCAAAATACAGGCCCAAAACATGCTCAAAATCGATATTTTGGGTGCCCAAAGTTGACAAGTGAATGCATCTTCTTTACCCGTTTATATCTCAAATAAAGGCTCATATCACCCGAAAATTCGATATTTTTAGGTCCCACAAGCGATCTGTACATGCCTACTCCTTGCTAGAATTATTTCAAGATACAGACCCTAAACATGCTAATAATCGATATTTTCGGTGCCCAAAGTCGATATCTGCATGCATCTTCTGTACCCGTTTATATCCCAAATTCAGGCTCAGAACACCCGAAAATTAGATATTTACAGGTCCAAGAAGCGATCTGTACATGCCAACTCCGTGTTAGAGTATTTACAAAATACAGGCCCAAAACATGCTCAAAATCGTTATTTTGGGTGATCAAAGTCGATATGTACATGCTTTTTCTGAACCCGTTTATATCTCAAATTCAGGCTCAAAACACCCGAAAATTTCATATTTTTTGGTCCCAGTAGCGATCTGTACATGAATACTCCTTGCTAGAATGTTTTCAAGATACAGACCCAAAACAAGCTCAAAATCGATATTGTAGGTGCAAAATGTCGATATGTGCATGCATCTTCAGTACCCGTTTATATCTCAAATTGAGGCTCAAAACACCCGAAAATTCAAAAATTTTGGGTCCCAGAATCGATCTGTACATGTCTACTCAGTGCTAGAATATTTTCAAAAAAAAGGCTCAAAACATGCTAAAAATCGATATTTTAGGTGTCCAAATCGATATGTGCATGCATCTTCTTTACCCGTTTATATCTCAAATTCAGGCTCAAAACACTAGAAAATTCGATATTTTGGGGTCCCAGAAGCGATCTGTACATGCCTACTCCGTGTTTGTGTTTTTTCAAAATACAGGCCCAAAACATGCTCAAAATCGATATTTTGGGTGCCCAAAGTCGACAAGTGCATTCATCTTCTTTACCCGTTTATTTCTCAAATAAAGGCTCAAATCACCCGAAAATTCGATATTTTTAGGTCCCACAAGCGATCTGTACATGCCTCCTCCTTGCTAGAATTACTTCAAGATACAGACCCAAAACATGCTAATAATCGATATTTTGGGTGCCCAAAGTCGATATCTGCATGCATCTTCTGTACCTGTTTATATCCCAAATTCAGGCTCAGAAAACCCGAAAATTAGATATTTACGGGTCCCAGAAGCGATCTATACATGCCAACTCCGTGTTAGAGTATTTACAAAATACAGGCCCAAAACATGCTCAAAATCGTTATTTTGGGTGATCAAAGTCGATATGTACATGCATTTTCTGAACCCGTTTATATTTCAAATTCAGGCTCAAAACACCCGAAAGTTCAAAAGTTTTGGGTCCCAGAAGCGATCTGTCCATACCTACTCAGTGCTAGAATATTTTTTTAAAATATAGGCTCAAAACATGCTAAAAATTGATATTTTATGTGTCCAAAGTCGATATGTGTATGTATCTTCTGTACCGGTTTATATCTCAAATTCAGGCACTAAACACTAGAAAATTCGATATTTATGGGTCCCAGAAGCGATCTGTACATGCCTACTCCGTGTTAGAGTACTTTTAAAATAGAGGCCCAAAACATGCTCAAAATCGATATTTTGGGTGTTCAAAGTCGATATGTGCATGCAGGCTCAAATCACCCGAAAATTCGATATTTTTGGGGCCCAGAAGCGATATGTACATGCCTACTCCTTGCCAGAATTATTTTAAAATACAAACCCAAAACATGCTAAAAATCGATATTTTGGGTGCCCAAAGTCGATATGTGCATGCATCTTCTCTACCCGTTTATATCTCAAATTCAGGCTCAGAACACCTCCAAAATTCGATATTTATGGGTTCCAGAAGCGATCTGTACATGCCTACTCCGTGTTAGAGTATTTTCAAAATAAAGTCCCAAAACATGCTTAAAATCGATATTCAGGGTGCCCAAAGTCGATATGTACATGCATCTTCTGTACCCGTTTTTATCTCAAATTCATGCTCAAAACACCCGAAAATTTAATATTTTTGGGTCCCAGTAGCGATCTGTACATGAATACTCCTTGCTAGAATGTTTTCAAGATACAGACCCAAAACAAGCTCAATATCGATATTGTAGGTGCAAAAAGTCGATATGTGCATGCATCTTCAGTACCCGTTAATATCTCAAATTCAGGCTCAAAACACCCGAAAGTTAAAAAGTTTTGGGTCCCAGAAGCGATCTGTACATACCTACTCAGTGCTAGAATATTTTCAAAATATAGGCTCAAAACATGCTAAAAATCGATATTTTGGGTGCACAAAGTCGATATGTGCATGCATCTTCTGTACCCGTGTATATCACAAATTCAGGCTCAAAACACTAGAAATTTCGATATTTTTGGGTCCCAGAAGCGATTTGTACATGCCTACTCCGTGTTAGAGTATTTTCAAAATACAGGCCCAAAACATGCTCAAAATCGATATTTTAAGTGCCCAAAGTCGACAAGTGCATGCATCTTCTTTACCCGTTTATATCTCAAATAAAGGCTAAAATCACCCGAAAATTCGATATTTTTAGGTCCCACAAGCAATTCCTTGCTAGAATTATTTCAAGATACAGACCCAAAACATGCAAAAAATCGATATTTTTGGTGCTCAAAGTCGGTATGTGCATGCATTTTCTGTACCCGTTTATATCTCAAATTCTGGCTCAAAACACCCGAAAACTCGATATTTTTTGGTCCAAGGAGCGATCTGTACATACCTACTCAGTGCTAGAATATTTTTTAAAATATAGGCTCAAAAAATGCTAAAATTCGATATTTTAGGTGTCCAAAGTCGATATGTGCATGTATCTTCATTACCCGTTTATATTGCAAATTCAGGCTCAAAACACTAGAAAATTCGATATTTTTGGGTCCCAGGAGTGATCTGTACATGCCTACTCCGTGTTAGAGTATTTTCAAAATACAGGCCCAAAACATGCTGAAAATCGATATTTTAGGCACAAAAAGTCAATAAGTGTATGGATCTTCTGTACCCATTTATATCCCAAATTCAGGCTCAAAACACCCAAAAATTCGATATTTTTGGATCCCAGAAGTGATATATACATGCCTACTCAATGCTAGAATATTTTCAAAATATAGGCCCAAAACATGCTAAATATCTATATTTTAGGTGCCCAAAGTCGATAAGTGCATGCATCTTCTGTACCTGTTTATATCTTAAATTCAGTCTTAAAACACCCGAAAATTCAGTATTTTTGGGCCCCAGAAGCGATCTATTCATGCCAACTCCTTGCTAGAATGTTTTCAAGATACAGACCCAAAACATGCCAAAATCGATATTTTAGATGCAAAAAGTTGATATGTGCATGAATCTTCTGTACCCGTTTATATCCCAAATTCAGGTTCAGAACACCCGAAAATTCGATATTTAAGGGTCCCAAAAGCAATCTGTACATGCCTACTCCGTGTTAGAGTATTTTCAAAATACAGGCCCAAAACATGCTCAAAATCGATATTTTGTGTGCCCAAAGTCGATATGTACCTGCATCTTCTGTACCCGTTTATATCTCAAATTCATTGTCGAAATACCCGAAAATTCGATATTTTGGGGTCCCAGAAGCGATCTCTACATGCCTACTCCTGGCTAGAATGTTTTCAAGATACAGACCCAAAACATGCTTAAAATCAATATTTTAGGTGCAAAAAGTCGATATGTGCATGCATCTTCTGTACCCGTTTATATCTCAAATTCAGGCTGAAAACACCCGAAAATTCAATATTTTTGGGTCCCAAAAGCGATCTGTACATGCCTACTCCGTGTTTGAGTATTTTCAATATACAGGCCCAAAACATGCTCAAAATCGATGTTTTGGGTGCCCAAAGTCGATATGTTCATGCATCTTCTGTACCCGTTTATATCTCAAATTCAGGCTCATAACACCCGAAAATTCAATATTTTTGGGTCCCAGAAGCGATCTGCACATGCCTACTCCTTGTTAGGATGTTTTCAAGATACAGACCATAAATATGCTCAAAATCGATATTGTAGGTGCAAGAAGTCATTATGTGCATGATATCTTCAGTACCCGTTTATATCTCAAATTCAGGCTCAAAAGACCCGAAAATTCAATATTTTCAGGTAACAGAAGCGATCTGTACATGCCTACTCAGTGCTAGAGTGTTTTCAAAATATAGGTTCAAATCAAGCTAAAAATCAATATTTTGGGTGCCCAAAGTCGATATGTGTATGCATCTTCTGTACCCGTTTATATCTCAAATTCAGGCACAAATCACCCGAAAATTCGATATTTTTGGGTCCCAGAAGCGATCTGTACATGCCTACTCCTTGCTAGAATTATTTCAAGATACAGACCATAAAAATGCTAAAAATCGATATTTTGGGTGCCCAAAGTCGATATGTGCAGGCATCTTCTGTACCCGTTTATATCCCAAATTGAGGCTCAGAACACCCGAAAATTCGATATTTATTTGTCCCAGAAGCGATCTGTACATGTCTACTCCTAGTTAGAGTATTTTCAAAATACAGGCCCAAAACATGCTCAAAATCAATATTTTGAGTGCCCAAAGTCGAAATGTGCATGCATCTTCAGTACCCGTTTATATCTTAAATTCAGGGTCAAAACACCCGAAAGTTCAAAATTTTTGGGTCCCAGAAGCGATCTGTATATACCTACACACTGCTAGAATATTTTCAAAATATAGGCTCAAAACATGCTCAAAATCGATATTTTGGGTGCCCAAAGTTGATATGTGCATGCATCTTCTGTACCCGTTTATATCACAAATTCAGGCCCAAAACACTAGAAAATTCGATATTTTTGAGTCCTAGAAGCGATCTGTACATGCCTACTCCGTGTAATGTATTTTCAAATTACAGGCCCAAAACATGCTCAAAATCGATATTTTGGGTGCCCAAAGTCGGTATGTGCATGCAGGCTCAAATCACCCGAAAATTCGATAATTTTGGGTCCCAAAAGCTATCTGTAAATGCCTACTCCTTGCTAGAATTTTTTTAAGATACAGACCCAAAACATGCTAAAAATCGATATTTTAGGTGCCCAAAGTCGATATGTGCATGCATATTCTGTACCCTTTTATATCTCAAATTCAGGCTCAAAAAACTTGAAAATTCGATATTTTTGGGTCCCAGAAAAGAACTGAACATGCATCCTCTGTGTCAGAGTATATTCAAAATGCAGGCCTAAAAACATGCTAAAAACCAATATTTTGGGTGCCCAAAGTCGACATGTGAATGCATCTTCTGTACCCATTTATATCTCAAATACAGGCTCAAATCACCCGAAAATTCGATATTTTTGGGTTTCACAAGCGATCTGTACATGCCTACTCCTTGCTAGAATTATTTCTAGATACAGACCCAAAACATGCTAATAATTGATATTTTGGGTGCCCAAAGACGATATGTGCATGTATCTTCTGTACCCGTTTATATCCCAAATTCAGGCTCAGAACACCCGAAAATTCGATATTTATGGGTCCCAGAAGCGATCTGTACATGCCTACTCCGTGTTAGAGCATTTTCAAAATACAGGCCCAAAACATGCTCAAAATCGATATTTTGGGTGCCCAAAGTCGATATGTACAAGCATTTACTGTACCCGTTTATATCTCAAATTAAGGCTCAAAATACCCGGAAATTTAATATTTTTGGGTCTCAGTAGCGATCTGTACATGAATACTCCTTGCTAGAATTTTTTCAAGATACAGACCCAAAACAAGCTCAATATCGATATTGTAGGAGCAAAAAGTCGATATGTGCATGCATCTTCTGTACCCGTTTATATCCCAAATTCAGGCTCAGAACACCCGAAAATTCGATATTTAAGGGTCCCAGAAGCGATCTGTACATGCCTACTTCGTGTTAGAGTATTTTCAAAATACAGACCCAGAACATGATCAAAATCGATATTTTGTGTGCCCAAAGTCGATATGTACCTGCATCTTCTGTACCCGTTTATATCTCAAATTTATTGTCAAAATACCCGAAAATTCGATATTTTGGGGTCCCAGAAACGATCTCTACATGCCTACTTCGTGTTAGAGTTTTTTCAAAATACAGGCCCAAAACATGCTTAAAATCGATATTTTGGGTGCTCAAAGTCGATATGTGCATGCATCTTCTGTACCCGTTTATATCTCAAATTCAGGCTCAAAACACCTGAAAATTTAATATTTTTGGGCCCCAGTAGCGATCTGTACATGCCTACTCCTTGCTAGAATGTTTTCAAGATACAGACTCAAAACATGCTCAAAATCGATATTTTAGGTGCAAAAAGTCGATATGTGCATGCATCTTTAGTACCCGTTTATATCTTAAATATAGGCTCAAAACACCCGAAAATTCAATATTTTTGGTTCCCTAACGCGATCTGTACATGCCTACTCAGTGCTAGAATGTTTTCAAAATAAAGGATCAAAACATGCTAAAAATCAATATATTAGGTTTCCAGAGTCGATATGTGCATGCATCTTCTGTACCCGTTTATATCTCAAATTCAGGCTCAAAACACTTGAAAATTAGATATTTTTGGGTCCCAGAAGCGATCTGTACATGCATACTCCGTGTTTGAGGTTTTTCAAAATACAGGCCAAAAACATGCTCAAAATCGATATTTTGGGTGCTCAAAGTCGATATGTGCATGCATCTTCTGTACCCGTTTATATCTCAAATTCAGGCTCAAAACACCCGAAAATTCAATTTTTTGGGGTCCCTAAAGCGACCTGTACATGCCTACTCAGTGCTAGAATATTTTCAAAATATAGTCTCAAAACATGCTAAAAATCGATATTTTAGGTGTCCAAAGTCGATAAGTGCATGCATCTTCTGTATCCGTTTATATCTCAAATTCAGGCTCAAAACACTAGAAAATTCGATATTTATGGGTCCCAAAAGCGATCTGTAGATGAGTACTCCGTGTTAGAGTATTTTCAAAATTCAGGCCCAAAACATTCTCAAAATCGATATTTTCGGTGCCCAAAGTCGATATGTGCATGCATCTTCTGTACCCGTTTATATCTTAAATTCAGGCTCAAAACACCCGAAAATTAGATATTTTTGGGTCCCAGAAGCGATCTGTACATGCCTACTCCTTGCTAGAATGTTTTCAAGATACAGACCCAAAACAAGCTCAAAATCGATATTTTAGGTGCAAAAAGTCGATATGTGCATGCATCTTCTGTACCCGTTTATATCCCAAATTCAGGCTCAGAACCCCCGAAAACTCGATATTTATGGGTCCCAGAAGCGATCTGTACATACCTACTCCGTGTTAAAGTATTTTCAAAATACAGGCCCAAAACATGCTCAAAATCGATATTTTGGGTGCTCAAAGTCGATATGTGCATGCATCTTCTGTACCCGTTTATATCTCAAATTCAGGCTCAAAACACCTGAAAATTTAATATTTTTGGGCCCCAGTTGCGATCTGTACATGCCTACTCCTAGCTAGAATGTTTTCAAGTTACAGACACAAAACTTGCTCAAAATTAATATTATAGGTGCAAAAAGTCGATATGTGCATGCATTTTCAGTACCCGTTTATATCTCAAATTCAGGCTCAAAACACCCGCAAATTCAATATTTTAGGGTCCCAGAAGCGATCTGTACATGCCTACTCCTTGCTAGAATGTTTTCAAGATACAGACCCAAAACATGCTCAAAATCGATATTTTAGGTGCAAAAAGTCGATATGTGCATGCATCTTTAGTACCCGTTTATATCTTAAATATAGGCTCAAAACACCCGAAAATTCAATATTTTTGGTTCCCTAAAGCGATCTGTACATGCCTACTCAGTGCTAGAATGTTTTCAAAATAAAGGATCAAAACTTGCTAAAAATCAATATATTAGGTTTCCAGAGTCGATATGTGCATGCATCTTCTGTATCCGTTTATATCTCAAATTCAGGCTCAAAACACTAGAAAATTCGATATTTATGGGTCCCAGAAGCGATCTGTAGATGCGTACTCCGTGTTAGAGTATTTTCAAAATTCAGGCCCAAAACATTCTCAAAATCGATATTTTCGGTGTCCAATTTCGATATATGCATGCATCTTCTGTACCCGTTTATATCTCAAATCCAGGCTCAAAACACCCGAAAATTCGATATTTTTGGGTCCCAGAACCGATCTGTACATGCCTACTCCTTGCAAGAATTATTTTAAGATACAGACGCAAAGCATGCTCAAAATCGATATTTTAAATACAAAAAGTCGTTTTTTGCATTAATATTCTGTACCTATTTACATTCCAAATTCAGGCTCAAAACACCCGAAAATTCAATATTTTTGGGTCCCAGAAGTGATCTGTACATGCCCTCTCAGTGCTAGAATATTTTCAAAATATAGGCCTAAAACATGCTAAAAATCTATAAATTAGGTGCCCAAAGTAGAAAAGTGCATGCATCTTCTGTACCCGTTTATAACTTTAATTCAGTCTCAAAACACCCGAAAATTCGATATTTTTGGGTCCCAGAAGCGATCTTTTCATTCCTACTCCTTGCTAGAATGTTTTCAAGATACAGACCCAAAACATGCTTAAAAATCGATAATGTAGGTGCAAATAGTCGATATGTGCATTCATCTTCAGTACCCGTTTATATCTCAAATTCGGGCTCAAAACACCCGAAAATTCAATATTTTTGGGTCCCAGAAGCGATCTGTACATGCCTACTCAGTGCGAGAATGTTTCCAAAATATAGGCTCAAAACATGCTAAAAATCTATATTTTATGTGTCCAAAGTCGATATGTGCATGCATCTTCTGTACCCGTTTATATCCCAAATTCAGGGTCAAAACACCCTAAAATTCGATATTTTTGGGTCCCAGAAGCGATCTCTACATGCCTACTCCTTGCTAGAATGTTTTCAAGATACAGACCCGAAACATGCTTAAAATTGATATGTTAGGTGCAAAAAGTCGATATGTGCATGCATCTTCAGTACCTGTTTATATCTCAAATTCAGGCTCAAAACACCCGAAAATTCAATATTTTTGGGTCCCAAAAGCGATCTGTACATGTCTACTCAGTGCTAGAATGTTTTCAAAATATAGTCTTAAAACATGTTAAAAATCGATATTTTAGGTGTCCAAAGTCGATATGTGCATGCATCTTCTGTATCCGTTTATATCTCAAATTCAGGCTCAAAACACTAGAAAATTCGATATTTATGGGTCCCAGAAGCGATTTGTACATGCGTACTCCGTGTTAGAATATTTTCAAAATACAGGCCCAAAACATTCTCAAAATCGATATTTTGGGTGCCCAATGTCGATATGTGCATGCATCTTCTGTACCCGTTTATATCCTAAATTCAGGCTCAGAACACATGAAAATTCTATATTTATGGGTCACAAAAGCGATCTGTACATGCCTACTTTGTGTTAGAGTATTTTCAAAATACAGGCCCAAAACAAGCTCAAAATCGATATTTTGGGTGCCCAAAGTCGATATGTGCATGCATCTTCTGTACCCGTTTATATATCAAATTCGGGTTAAAAACACTAAAAAATTCGTAATTTTTGTATCCCAGAAGCGATCTGTACATGCCTACTCCGTGTTAGAGTGTTTTCAAAATAATGGCCCAAAACAAGCTCAAAATCGATACTTTGGGTGCCCAAAGTCGATATGTGCATGCATCTTCTGTACCCGTTTATATTTCAAATTCAGGCTCAAAACACAAGAAAATTTGATATTTTTGGGTCCCAGAAGCGATCTGTTAATGCCTACTCCTTGCTAGAATGTTTTCAAGATACAGACCCAAAACATGCTTAAAAATCGATAATGTAGGTGCAAATAGTCGATATGTGCATTCATCTTCAGTACTCGTTTATATCTCAAATTCGGGCTCAAAACACCCGAAAATTCAATATTTTTGGGTCCCAGAAGCGATCTGTACATGCCTACTCAGTGCGAGAATGTTTTCAAAATATAGGCTCAAAACATGCTAAAAATCTATATTTTATGTGTTCAAAGTCGATATGTGCATGCATCTTCTGTACCCGTATATATCTCAAATTCAGGGTCAAAACACCCGAAAATTCGATATTTTGGGGTCCCAGAAGAGATCTCTACATGCCTACTCCTTGCTAGAATGTTTTCAAGATACAGACCCGAAACATGCCTAAAATTGATATTTTAGGTGCAAAAAGTCGATATGTGCATGCATCTTCAGTACGTGTTTATATCTCAAATTGAGGCTCAAAACACCCGAAAATTCAATATTTTTGGGTCCCAAAAGCGATCTGTACATGTCTACTCAGTGCTAGAATGTTTTCAAAACATAGTCTCAAAACATGCTAAAAATCGATATTTTAGGTGTCCAAAGTCGATATGTGCATGCATCTTCTGTATCCGTTTATATCTCAAATTCAGGCTCAAAACACTAGAAAATTCGATATTTATGGGTCCCAGAATCGATTTGTACATGCGTACTCCGTGTTAGAGTATTTTCAAAAAACAGGCATAAAGCATTCTCAAAATCGATATTTTGGGTGCCCAAAGTCGATATGTACATGTATCTTCTGTACCTGTTTATATATCAAATTCAGGCTCAAATCACCCAAAAATTCAATATTTTTGGGTCCCAGAAGCGATCTGTACATGCGTACTCAGTGCAAGAGTATTTTCAAAATATAGGCTCGAAACAAGCTAAAAATCGATATTTTGGGTGTCCAAAGTCGATATGTGCATGCATCTTCTGTACCCGTTTATATCTCAAATTCAGGCTCAAAACACTAGAAAATTCGATATTTTTGGGTCCCAGAAGCGATCTGTACATGCCTACTCCTTGCAAAAATTATTTCAAGATACAGACTCAAAACATGCAAAAATCGATATTTTGGGTGCCCAATGTCGATATGTGCATGCATCTTCTGTACCCGTTTATATCCTAAATTCAGGCTCAGAACACATGAAAATTCGATATTTATGGGTCCCAAAAGCGATCTGTACATGCCTACTTTGTGTTAGAGTATTTTCAAATTACAGGCCAAAAACAATCTCAAAATCGATGTTTTGGGTGCTCAAAGTCGATATGTGCATGCGTCTTCTGTACCCGTTTATATATCAAATTCGGGTTAAAAACACTAAAAAATTCGTAATTTTTGTATCCCAGAAGCGATCTGTACATGCCTACTCCGTGTTAGAGTGTTTTCAAAATAATGGCCCAAAACAAGCTCAAAATCAATACTTTGGGTGCCCAAAGTCGATATGTGCATGCATCTTCTGTACCCGTTTATATTTCAAATTCAGGCTCAAAACACTAGAAAATTTTATATTTTTGGGTACCAGAAGCGATCTGTTAATGCCTACTCCTTGCTAGAATGTTTTCAAGATAAAGACCCAAAACATGCTTAAAAATCGATAATGTAGGTGCAAATAGTCGATATGTGCATTCATCTTCAGTACTCGTTTATATCTCAAATTCGGGCTCAAAACACCCGAAAATTCAATATTTTTCGGTCCCAGAAGCGATCTGTACATGCCTACTCAGTGCGAGAATGTTTTCAAAATATAGGCTCAAAACATGCTAAAAATCTATATTTTATGTGTCCAAAGTCGATATGTGCATGCATCTTCTGTACCCGTATATATCTCAAATTCAGGGTCAAAACACCCGAAAATTCGATATTTTGGGGTCCCAGAAGAGATCTCTACATGCCTACTCCTTGCTAGAATGTTTTCAAGATACAGACCCGAAACATGCCTAAAATTGATATTTTAGGTGCAAAAAGTCGATATGTGCATGCATCTTCTGTACGTGTTTATATCTCAAATTCAGGCTCAAAACACCCGAAAATTCAATATTTTTGGGTCCCAAAAGCGATCTGTACATGTCTACTCAGTGCTAGAATGTTTTCAAAATATAGTCTCAAAACATGCTAAAAATCGATATTTTAGGTGTCCAAAGTCGATATGTGCATGCATCTTCTGTATCCGTTTATATCTCAAATTCAGGCTCAAAACACTAGAAAATTCGATATTTATGGGTCCCAGAATCGATTTGTACATGCGTACTCCGTGTTAGAGTATTTTCAAAAAACAGGCATAAAGCATTCTCAAAATCGATATTTTGGGTGCCCAAAGTCGATATGTACATGTATCTTCTGTACCTGTTTATATATCAAATTCAGGCTCAAATCACCCAAAAATTCAATATTTTTGGGTCCCAGAAGCGATCTGTACATGCGTACTCAGTGCAAGAGTATTTTCAAAATACAGGCCCAAAACTTGATAAAAATCGATATTTTGAGTGCCCAAAGTCGATATGTACATGCATCTTCTGTACCCGTTTATATCTCAAATTCAGGCTCAAAACACCCGAAAATTCAATATTTTTGGGTCCCAGAAGCGATTTGTACATGCCTACGTAGTGCTAGAATGTTTTCAAAATATAGGCTCGAAACAAGCTAAAAATCGATATTTTGGGTGTCCAAAGTCGATATGTGCATGCATCTTCTGTACCCGTTTATACCTCAAATTCAGGCTCAAAACACTAGAAAATTCGATATTTTTGGGTCCCAGAAGCGATCTGTACATGCCTACTCCTTGCTAGAATTATTTCAAGATACAGACTCAAAACATGCAAAAAATCGATATTTTGGGTGCCCAATGTCGATATGTGCATGTATCTTCTGTACCCGTTTATATCCTAAATTCAGGCTCAGAACACATGAAAATTCGATATTTATGGGTCCCAAAAGCGATCTGTACATGCCTACTTTGTGTTAGAGTATTTTCAAATTACAGGCCAAAAACAAGCTCAAAATCGATATTTTGGGTGCTCAAAGTCGATATGTGCATGCGTCTTCTGTACCCGTTTATATATCAAATTCAGGCTCAAAACACTAAAAAATTCGATATTTTTGGGTCCCAGAAACGATCTGTACATGCGTATTCCGTGTTAGAGTATTTTCAAAATACAGGTCCAAAACATGCTCAAAATAGATATTTTGGGTGCCCAAAGTCGATATGTGCATGCATCTTCTGTACCCGTTTATATCTTAAATTCAGGCTCAAAACACCCGAAAATTCGATATTTTTGGGTCCCAGAAGCAATCTGTACTTGCCTACTCAGTGCTAGAATGTTTTCAAAATATAGTCACAAAACATGCTAAAAATCGATATATTAGGTGTCCAAAGTCGATATGTGCATGCATCTTCAATAACCGTTTATATCTCAAATTCAGGTTTAAAACACCCGAAAATTCAAAATTTTTGTTTCCCAGAAGCGATCTGTACATGCCTTCTCAGTGCTAGAATATTTTAATAATATAGGCTCAAAACATACTAAAAATCGATATTTTAGGTGTCCAATGTCGATATATGCATGCATCTTCTGTACCCGTTTATATCTCAAATTCAGGCTCAAAACACTAGAAAATTCGATATTTTTGGGTCTTAGAAGCGATCTGTACATGCCTACTCCTTGCAAAAATTATTTTACGATACATACCCAAAACATGCTCAAAATCGATATTTTAAATGCAAAAAGTCGTTATTTGAATTCATATTCTGTACCCATTTACATCCCAAATTCAGGCTCAAAACACCCGAAAATTCGATATTTTTGGATCCCAGAAGTGATCTGTAAATGCCTACTCAGTGCTAGAAAATTTTTAAAATATAGGCCCAAAACATGCTAAAAATCGATATTTTAGACACCCAAAATCAATAAGTGTATGCATCTTCTGTACCCATTTATATCCCAAATTCAGGCTCAAAACACACGAAAATTCAATATTTTTGGGTCCAATAAGCGATCTGTACATGCCTACTCAGTGTTAGAGTATTTTCAAAATACAGGCATAAAACATGCTAAAAATCGATATTTTGGGTGCCCAAAGTCGATATGTGCATGAATCTTCTGTACCCGATTATATCTCAAATAAAGGCTCAAATCACCCGAAAATTCGATATTTTTGGGTCTTATAAGCGATCCGTACATGCCTACTCCTTGCTAGAATTTTTTCAAGATACAGGCCCAAAACATGCTCAAAATCGATATTTTGGGTGCCCAAAGTCGATATGTACATGAATCTTTTGTACACGTTTATATCTCAAATTCAGGCTCAAAACACCCGAAAATTCAATATTTTTGGGTCCCAGTAGCGCTCTAAACATGCCTACTCCTTGCTAGAATGTTTTTTTAAGATACAGACCCAATACATGCTCAAAATCGATATTGTAGGTGCAAAAAGTCGATATGTGCATTCATCTTCAGTTTATATCTCAAATTCAGGCTCAAAACACCGAAAAATCAAAATTTTTGGGTCCCAGAATCGATCTGTACATGCCTACTCAGTGCTAGTATATTTTTAAAATATAGGCTCAAAACATACAAAAAATCTATATTTTAGGTGTCCAAAGTCGATATGTGCATGCATCTTCTGTACCCATTTATATATCAAATTCAGGCTCAAAACACTAACAAATTCGATATTTTTGGGTCCCAGAAGCGATCTGTACATGCTTACTCCGTGTTAGAGTATTATCAAAATACAGGCCCAAAACATGCCCAAAATCGATATTTTGGGTGCCCAAAGTCGATATGTGCATGCATCTTCTGTACCCGTTTATATCTCAAATTCAGGCTCAAAACACCCGAAAATTCAATATTTTTGGGTCCCAGAAGCGATCTGTACATGCCTACTCCTTGCTAAAATGTTTTCAAGATACAGACCCAAAACAAGCTCAAAATCGATATTGTAGGTGTATAAAGTCGATATGTGCATGCATCTTCAGTACCAGTTTATATCTCAAATTCAGGTTCAAAACACCCGAAAATTCATTATTTTTTGGTCTAAGAAGCGATCTATAAATGCCTCCTCAGTGCTAGAATGTTTTCAATATATAGGCTCAAAACATGCTACAAATCAAATTTTAGATGTCTAAAGTCGATATGTGCATTCATCTTCTGTACCCGTTTATATATCAAATTCAGGCTCAAAAAACTAGAAAATTTAATATTTTTGGGATCCAGAAGCGATCTGTACTTGCCTACTCCATGTTAGAATATTTTCAAAATACAGGCTTAAAACATGCTAAAAATCGATATTTTGGGTGCCCAAAGTCGATATTGGCATGCATCTTCTGTACCCGTTTATATATCAAATTCGGGCTCAAAACACCCGATTTTTCAATATTTTTGGGTACCAGAAGCGATCTGTACATGACTACTCCTTGCTAGAATTATTTCAAGATACAGACCCAAAACATGCTCAAAATCGATATTTTGGGTGCCCAAAGTCGATAAGTACATGCAACTTTTGTGCCCGTTTATATCTCAAATTCAGGCTCAAAACACTAGAAAATTCAATATTTTTGGGATACAGTAGCGATCTAAACATGCCTACTCCTTGCTAGATATTTTTCAAGAATCAGACCCAATACATGCTTAAAATCGATATTGTATGTGCAAAAAGTCGATATGTGCATGCATCTTCAGTACCCGTTTATATCTCAAATTCAGGCTCAAAACACCCGAAAAATCAAAATTTTTGGGTCCCAGAATCGATCTGTACATGCCTACTCAGTGCTAGAATATTTTCAAAATATAGGCACAAAACATGCTAAAAATCGATATTTTAGGTGTCTAAAGTCGATATGTGCATGCATCTTCTGTACCCGTTTTTATATCAAATTCAGGCTCAAAACTCTAAAAAATTCGATATTTTTGGGTCCCACAAACGATCTGTACATGCCTACTCCATGCTAGAAATATTTTAAGATACAGACCCAAAGCATGCTAAAAATCGATATTTTGGGTGCCCAAAGTCGATATGTGCATGCATCTTCTGTACCTGTTTATATCCCAAATTCAGGCACGCAACACCTAAAAATTTGATATTTTTGGGTCCCACAAGCGATCTGTACATGCCTACTCCTTGCTAGAATGTTTTAAAGATATAGACCCAAAACATGCTAAAAATCGATATTTTGGGTGCCTAAAGTCGATATGTGCATGCATCTTCTGTACCTGTTTATATCCCAAATTTAGGCTCAGAACACCTAAAAATTCGATATTTTTTGGTCCCAGAAGCGATCTGTACATGCCTACTCATTGCTAGAATGTTTTCAATATATAGGCTCAAAACATGCTATAAATCGAGATTTTAGGTGTCTAAAGGCGATATGTGCATGCATCTTCTGTACCCGTTTTTATATCAAATTCAGGCTCAAAACACTAAAAAATTCGATATTTATTGGTCCCAGAAGCGATCTGTACATGCCTACGCCGTGTTAGAGTATTTTCAAAATACAGGCCCAAAACATGCTCAAAATCGATATTTTGGGTGCTCAAAGTCGATATGTGCATGCGTCTTCTATACCCGTTTATATCGCAAATTCAGGCTCATATCAGCCTAAAATTCGTTATTTTTGGGTCCGAGAAGCGATCTGTAAATGCCTACTCCTTGCTAGAATGTTTTCAAGATACGGACCCAAAACATGCTCAAAATCGATATTGTAGGTGAAAAAAGTCGATAAGTGCATGCATCTTCAGTACCCGTTTATAACTTAAATTCAGGTTAAAAACACCCGAAAATTCAATATTTTTGGTTCCCAAAAGCAATCTGTACATGCCTACTCAGTGATAGAATATTTTAAAAATATAGGCTTAAAACATGCTAAAAATCGATATTTGGGTGCTCAAAGTCGATATGTGCATTCATATTCTGTACCTATTTACATCCCAAATTCAGACACAAAACATGCTAAAAATCGATATTTTGGGTGCCCAAAGTCGATATGTGCATGCAGGCTCAAAACACCCGAAAAATCAAATTTTTTTGGTCCCAGAATCGATCTGTACATGCCTACTCAGTGCTAGAATTATTTTAAGATACAGACCCAAAGCATGCTAAAAATTGATATTTTGGGTGCCCAAAGCCGATATGTGCATGCATCTTCTGTACCCGTTTATATCTCAAATTCAGGCTCAAAGCACTAAAAAATTCGATATTTTTGGGCCCCAGAAGCGATCTGTACATGCTTACTCCGTGTTAGGGTATTTTCAAAATACAGGCCCAAAACATGCTCAAAATCGATATTTTGGGTGCCCAAAGTCGATATGTGCATGCAGGCTCAAATCACCCGATATTTCGATATTTTTGGGTCCAACAAGCGATCTGTACATGCCTACTCCTTGCTAGAATTATTTTAAGATACAGACCCAAAGCATGCTAAAAATTGATATTTTGGGTGCCCAAAGTTGATATGTGCATGCATCTTCTGTACCTGTTTATATCCCAAATTCAGGTTCAGAACACCTAAAAATTTGATATTTTTATGTCCCAGAAGCGATCAGTGCGATCAGTGCTAGAATGTTTTCAATATATAGGCTCAAAACATGCTAAAAATCGAGATTTTAGGTGTCTAAAGTCAATATGTGCATGCATCTTCTGTACCCGTTTATATATCAAATTCAGGCTCAAAACCCTAAAAAATTCGATATTTTTGGGCCCCAGAAGTGATCTGTACATGCTTACTCCATGTTAGGGTATTTTCAAAATACAGGCCCAAAACATGCTCAAAATCGATATTTTGGGTGCCCAAAGTCGATATGTGCATGCATGCTCAAATCACTCGAAAATTCAATATTTTTGGTTCCCAAAAGCGATCTGTACATGCCTACTCAGTGCTAGAATGTTTTTAAATTATAGGCTCAAAACATGCTAAAAATCGATATTTTAGGTGTCCAAAGTCGATATGTGCATGCATCTTCTGTACCCGATTATATATCAAATTCAGGCTCAAAAAACAAGAAAATTCGATATTTTTGGGTCCCAAAAGCGATCTGTATTTGCCTACTCCGTGTTAGAGTATTTTCAAAATACAGGCCAAAAACATGCTAAAAATCGATATTTTGGGTGCCCAAAGTCGATATGTGCATGCATCTTCTGTACCCGTTTATATTCTAAATTCAGGCTCAGAACACCCGAAAATTCGATATTTATGGGTCCCAGAAGCCATCTGTACATGCCTACTCCGTGATAGAGTATTTTCAAAATACAGGCCCAAAACATACTCAAAATCGATATTTTGGCTGCCCAAAGTCGATATGTGTATGCAGGCTCAAATCACCCGAAAATTCGATATTTTTGGGTTCCAGAAGCGATCTGTACAAGCCTACTCCTTGCTAGAATAATTTTAAGATACAGACCCAAAGCATGCTAAAAATCGATATTTTGGGTGCCCAAAGTCGATATGTGCATGCATCTTCTGTACCCGTTTATATTCTAAATTCAGGCTCAGAACACCCGAAAATTCGATATTTATGGGTCCCAGAAGCCATCTGTACATGCCTACTCCGTGATAGAGTATTTTCAAAATACAGGCCCAAAACATACTCAAAATCGATATTTTGGCTGCCCAAAGTCGATATGTGTATGCAGGCTCAAATCACCCGAAAATTCGATATTTTTGGGTTCCAGAAGCGATCTGTACAAGCCTACTCCTTGCTAGAATAATTTTAAGATACAGACCCAAAGCATGCTAAAAATCGATATTTTGGGTGCCCAAAGTCGATATGTGCATGCATCTTCTGTACCCGTTTATATCCCAAATTCAGGCTCAGAACACAAAAAAATTCGATATTTACGGGTCCCAGAAGCGATCTGTACATGCCTACTCCGTGTTAGAGTATCTTAAAAATACAGGCCCAAAACATGCTCAAAATCGATATTTTGGGTTCTCAAAGTCGATATGTGCATGCATCTTCTGTACCCGTTTATATCTCAAATTCAGGCTCATATCACCCGAAAATTCGATATTTTTTGGACCGAGAAGCGATCTGTACATGCCTACTCCTTGCAAGAATTATTTTAAGATACAGACCCAAAACATGCTCAAAATCGATATTTTAAATGCAAAAAGTCGTTAGTTGCATTTATATTCTGTACCCATTTACATCCCAAATTCAGGCTCAAATCACCCGAAAATTCAATATTTTTGGGTCCCAGAAGCGATCTGTACATGCCTACTCCGTGTTAGAGTATTTTCAAAATACAGGCCCAAAACATGCTAAAAATCGATATTTTGAGTGCCCAAAGTCGATATGTGCATGCATCTTCTGTACCCGTTTATGACTCAAATTCAGGCTCAAAAAACAAGAAAATTCGATATTTTGGGGTCATAAAAGCGATCTGTATTTGCCTACTCCGTGTTAGAGTATTTTCAAAATACAGGCTCAAAACATGCTCAAAATCGAAATTTTGGGTGCCCAAAGTCGATATGTGCATGCAGGCTTAAATCACCCGAAAATTCGATATTTTTGGGTCCCAGAAGCGATCTGTACAGGCCTAATCCTTGCTAGAATTATTTTAAGATACAGACGCAAAGCATGCTAAAAATCGATATTTTGGGTGCCCAAAGTCGATACGTGCATGTATCTTCTGTACCCGTTTATATCTCAAATTCAGGCTCAGAACACCCAAAAATTCGATATTTATGGGTCCTAGAAGCGATCTGTACATGCCTACTCCGTGTTAGAGTATTTTCAAAATACAGGCCCAAAACATGCTCAAAATCGATATTGTAGGAGCAAAAAGTCGATATGTGCATGAATCTTCAGTACCCGTTTATAACTTAAATTCAGGTTAAAAACACCCGAAAATTCAATATTTTTGGTTTCCAAAAGCGATCTGTACATGCCTGCTCAGTGCTAGAATATTTTAAAAATATAGGCTTAAAACATGCTAAAAATTGATATTTTAGGTGTCAAAAGTCGATATGAGCATGCATCTTCTGTACCCGATTATATCTCATATTTAGTCTCAAAACACTAGAAAATTCGATATTTATGGGTCCCAGAAGCGATCTGTAAATGCCTACTTCATGTTAGAGTATTTTCAAAATACAGGCCCAAAACATGCTCAAAATCGCTATTTTGGGTGCCCAAAGTCAATATGTGCATGCATCTTCTGTACCTGTTTATATCTCAAATTCGGGCTCAAAACACCCGAAAAATCAATATTTTTAGGTCCCAGAAGCGATCTGTACATGCCTACTTAGTACTGTAGTATTTTCAAATAACAGGCCCAAAACATGCTAAAAATTTATATTGTAGGTGCCCAAAGTCGATAAGTACATGCATCTTCTGTACACGTTTATAACTTAATTTCAGGCTCAAAACACCCGAAAATTCGATATTTTTGGGTCTCAGAAGTAATCTAGACATGCCTACTCAGTACTAGAATGTTTTCAAAATATAGGAACAAAACATGCTAAAAATCGATATATTAGGTGTACAGAGTCGATATGTGCATGCATTTTCTGTACCGTTTATATCTCAAATTCAGGCTCAAAACACCTGAAAATTCGATATTTTTGGGTCCCAGAAGCGATTTGTACATGCCTACTCCGTGATAGAGCAATTTAATAATACAGGCCCAAAATAAGCTCAAAATCGATAATTTGGGTGCCCAAATTCATAATGTGCATGAAACTTTGTACCCGTTTATATCTCAAATTCAGGCTCAAAACACCTGAATATTCGATATTTTTTGGTCCCAGAAGCGATTTGTACATGCCTAGTACTTGCTAGAATGTTTTCAAGATACAGATCGAAAACATGCTCAAAATCTATATTTTATGTGCAAAAACTCGATATGTGCATGCATCTTCAGTACCAGTTTATATCTAAAATTCAGGCTCAAAACATTCTAAAATTCAATATTTTTGGGTCCCAGAAGCGATCTCTACATGCCTACTCCTTGCTTAAATGTTTTCAAGATACAGACCCAAAACATGTTCAAAATCGATATTGTAGGAGTATAAAAGTTGATATGTGCCAGAATTTTTTCAAAATATAGGCTCAAAACATGCTAAAAATCGATATTTTAGGTGTCCAAAGTCGATATGTGCATGAATCTTCAGTACCCGTTTATAACTTAAATTCAGGTTAAAAACACCCGAAAATTCAATATTTTTGGGTCCCAAAAGCGTTCTGTACATGCCTCGTCAGTGCTAGAATGTTTTCAAAGAATAGTCTCAAAACAATCTAAAAATCGATATTTTAAATGTCCAAAGTCGATATGTGCATGCATCTTCTGTATCCGTTTATATCTCAAATTCAGGCTCAAAACACTAGAAAATTCGATATTTATGGGTCCCAGAAGCGATCTGTAAATGCCTACTCGGTGTTAGAGTATTTTCAAAATACAGGCCCAAAACATGCTGAAAATCTATATTTTGGGTGCCCAAAGTCGATATGTGCATGCATCTTCTGTACCTGTTTATATCTCAAATTCGCGCTCAAAACACCCGAAAAGTCAATATTTTTGGGTCCCAGAAGCGATCTGTACATGCCTACTTAGTGCTGTAGTATTTTCAAATTACAGGCCCAAAACATGCTAAAAATCTATATTTTAGGTGCCCAAAGTCGATAAGTGCATGCATCTTCTGTACCCGTTTATATCTTAAATTCAGGCTCAAAACACCTGAAAATTCGATATTTTTGGGTCCCAGAAGCGATCTGTACATGCCTACTCAGTGCAAGAATTTTTTCAAAATATAGGCTCAAAACATGCTAAAAATCGATGTTTTAGGTGTCCAAAGTCGATATGTGCATGCATCTTCTGTACCCGTTTATATCTCAAGTTCAGGCTCAATACCCCCGAAAATTCGATATTTTGGGGTCCCAGAAGCGATCTGTACATGCTTACTCAGTGCGAGAATGTTTTCAAAATATAGGCTCAAAACATGCTAAAAATCGATATTATAGGTGTCCAAAGTCGATATGTGCATGCATCTTCTGTACCCGTTTATATATCAAATTCAGGGTCAAAACACCCGAAAATTCGATATTTTTGGGTCCCAGAAGCGATCTCTACATACCTACTCCTTGCTAGATCGTTTTCAAGATACAGACCCGAAACATGCTTAAAATTGATATTTTAGGTGCAAAAAGTCTATATGTGCATGCATCTTCAATACCCGTTTATATCTCAAATTCAGGCTCAAAACACCCGAAAATTCAATATTTTTGGGTCCCAAAAGCAATCTGTACATGCCTACTCAGTGTTAGAATGTTTTTAAAATATAGTCTTAAAACATGCTAAAAATCGATATTTTAGGTGTCCAAAGTCGATATGTGCATGCATCTTCATAACCCGTTTATATCTCAAATTCGGGCTCAAAACACCCGAAAATTCAATGTTTTTGGGTCCCAGAAGTGATATATACATGCCTACTCAGTGCTAGAATATTTTCAAAATATAGGCCCAAAACATGCTAAAAATCTATATTTTATGTGCCCAAAGTCGATAAGTGCATGCATTTTCTGTACCTGTTTATATCTTAAATTATGTCTCAAAACACCCGAAAATTCGATATTTTGGGGTCCCAGAAGCGATCTCTACATGCCTACTCCTTGCAAGAATCTGTTCAAGATACAGACCCAAAACATGCTGAAAATCGATATTTTAGGTGCAAAAAGTCGATATGCGCATGCATTTTCAGTACCCGTTTATATCTTAGATTTTCAGGCTCAAAACACCCGAAAATTCGATATTTTTGGGTCCCTGAAGCGATCTGTACATGCCTACTCAGTGCGAGAATTTTTTCAAAATATAGGCTCAAAACATGCTAAAAATCGATGTTTTAGGTGTCCAAAGTCGATATGTGCATGCATCTTCTGTACCCGTTTATATCTCAAGTTCAGGCTCAAAACCCCCGAAAATTCGATATTTTGGGGTCCCAGAAGCGATCTGTACATGCTTACTCAGTGCGAGAATGTTTTCAAAATATAGGCTCAAAACATGCTAAAAATCGATATTATAGGTGTCCAAAGTCGATATGTGCATGCATCTTCTGTACCCGTTTATATATCAAATTCAGGGTCAAAACACCCGAAAATTCGATATTTTTGGGTCCCAGAAGCGATCTCTACATACCTACTCCTTGCTAGATCGTTTTCAAGATACAGACCCGAAACATGCTTAAAATTGATATTTTAGGTGCAAAAAGTCTATATGTGCATGCATCTTCAATACCCGTTTATATCTCAAATTCAGGCTCAAAACACCCGAAAATTCAATATTTTTGGGTCCCAAAAGCAATCTGTACATGCCTACTCAGTGTTAGAATGTTTTTAAAATATAGTCTTAAAACATGCTAAAAATCGATATTTTAGGTGTCCAAAGTCGATATGTGCATGCATCTTCATAACCCGTTTATATCTCAAATTCGGGCTCAAAACACCCGAAAATTCAATGTTTTTGGGTCCCAGAAGTGATATATACATGCCTACTCAGTGCTAGAATATTTTCAAAATATAGGCCCAAAACATGCTAAAAATCTATATTTTATGTGCCCAAAGTCGATAAGTGCATGCATTTTCTGTACCTGTTTATATCTTAAATTATGTCTCAAAACACCCGAAAATTCGATATTTTGGGGTCCCAGAAGCGATCTCTACATGCCTACTCCTTGCAAGAATCTGTTCAAGATACAGACCCAAAACATGCTGAAAATCGATATTTTAGGTGCAAAAAGTCGATATGCGCATGCATTTTCAGTACCCGTTTATATCTTAGATTTTCAGGCTCAAAACACCCGAAAATTCGATATTTTTGGGTCCCTGAAGCGATCTCTACATGCCTACACCTTGCTAGATCGTTTTCAAGATACAGACCCGAAACATGCTTAAAATTGATATTTTAGGTGCAAAAAGTCTATATGTGCATGCAACTTCAATATCCGTTTATATCTCAAATTCAGGCTCAAAACACCCGAAAATTCAGTATTTTTGGGTCCCAAAAGCAATCTGTACATGCCTACTCAGTGCTAGAATGTTTTTAAAAAATAGTCTTAAAACATGCTAAAAATCGATATTTTAGGTGTCCAAAGTCGATATGTGCATGCATCTTCATTACCCGTTTATATTTCAAATTCGGGCTCAAAACACCCGAAAATTCAATATTTTTCGGTCCCAGAAGTGATCTATACATGCCTACTCAGTGCTAGAATATTTTCGAAAACATGCTCAAAATCGATATTTTATGTGCCCAAAGTCGATAAGTGAATGCATCTTCTGTACCCGTTTATATCTCAAGTTCAGGCTCAGAACAATAGAAAATTCGATATTTTTGGGTCCCAGAAGCGATCTGTACATGCCTACTCCGTGTTAGAGTACTTTCAAATTACAGGCCCAAACCATGCAAAAAATCTATATTTTTGGTGCCCAAAGTCGATAAGTGCATGCATCTTCTGTACCCGTTTATATCTCAAATTCAGGCTCAAAACATCCGAAAATTCGATATTTTGGGGTCCCAGAAGTGATCTCTACATGCTTACTCCTTGCAAGAATCTGTTCAAGATACAGACCCGAAACATGCTCAAAATCTATATTTTAGGTGCAAAAAGTCGATATGTGCATGCATTTTCAGTAACCGGTTATATCTCAGATTTTCAGGCTCAAAACACCCGAAAATTCAATATTTTTGGGTCCTAAAAGCGATCTGTACATGCCTACTCAGTGCTAGAATGTTTTAAAAAAATAGTCTTAAAACATGCTAAAAATCGATATTTTAGGTGTCCAAAGTCGATATGTGCATGCATCTTCTGTACCCGTTTATATCTCAAGTTCAGGCTCAGAACAATAGAAAATTCGATATTTTTGGGTCCCAGAAGCGATCTGTACATGCCTAATCCGTGTTAGAGTACTTTCAAATTACAGGCCCAAACCATGCTAAAAATCTATATTTTTGGTGCCCAAAGTCGATAAGTGCATGCATCTTCTGTACCCGTTTATATCTCAAATTCAGGCTCAAAACATCCGAAAATTCGATATTTTGGAGTCCCAGAAGCTATCTCTACATGCCTACTCCTTGCAAGAATCTGTTCAAGATACAGACCCGAAACATGCTCAAAATCGATATTTTAGGTGCAAAAAGTCGATATGTGCATGCATTTTCAGTAACCGGTTATATCTCAGATTTTCAGGCTCAAAACACCCGAAAATTCAATATTTTTGGGTCCCAGAAGCGATCTGTACATGCCTACTCCGTGTTAGAGTATTTTCAAATAACAGGCCCAAAACATGCTCAAAATCAATATTTTGGGTGCTCAAAGTCGATATGTGCATGCATCTTCTGTACCCGTTTATATCTCAAGTTCAGGCTCAGAACAATAGAAAATTCGATATTTTTGGGTCCCAGAAGCGATCTGTACATGCCTACTCCGTGTTAGAGTACTTTCAAATTACAGGCCCAAACCATGCTAAAAATCTATATTTTTGGTGCCCAAAGTCGATAAGTGCATGCATCTTCTGTACCCGTTTATATCTCAAATTCAGGCTCAAAACATCCGAAAATTCGATATTTTGGGGTCCCAGAAGCGATCTCAACATGCCTACTCCTTCCTAGAATGTGTTTAAAATACAGACCCGAAACATGCTCAAATTCGATATTGTAGGTGCAAAAAGTCGATATGTGCATGCATCTTCAGTACCCGTTTATATCTCAAATTCAGGCTCAAAGCAACCGAAAATTTAATATTTTTGTGTCCCAGAAGCGATCTGTATATGCCTACTCAGTGCTAGAGTATTTTCAAATTACAGGCCCAAAACATGCTAAAAATCGATATTTTGTGTGACCAAAGACGATATGTGCATGCATCTTCTGAACCCGTTTATATCTCAAATTCAGGCTCAGATCAAACGAAAATTCTATATTTTTCGGTCTTAAAAGCTATCTGTACATGCCTACTCAGTGCTAGAATGTTGACAAGATATAGACTCAAAACATGATAAAAATCGATATTTTAGGTGTCCAAAGTCGATATGTGCATTCATCTTCTGTACCCATTTATATCCCAAATTCATCCTCAAAACACCCGAAAATTCGATATTTTTAGGTCCCAGAAGTGATCTGTACGTGCCTACTCCGTTTTAGAGTATTTTCAAAATGCAGGCCGAAAACATGCTGAAAATCGATACTTTAGGTGCACAAAGGCAATATGTGTATGCAACTTCGGAACCCGTTTACATCCCAAATTCAGGCTCAAAACACCCGAAAGTTCGATATTTTTGAGTCCAAGAAACGATCTGTACATGCCTACTCAGTTCTAGAATATTTTCAAAATACAGGCCCAAAACATGCTAAAAATCGATATTTTGTGTGACAAAAGACGATATGTGCATGCATCTTCTGTACCCGTTTTTGTCTCAAATTAAGTCTCAAAACACCCGAAAATTCGATATTTTTTTGTCCCAGAAGCAACCTGTACATGCCTACTCCGTGTTAGAGTATTTAAAAAAAAATAGGCTCAAAACAAGGTAAATATCGATATTTTGGGTGTCCAAAGTCGATATGTGCATGCAACTTCTGTACCCGTTTATATCTCAAATTCAGGCTCAAATCACCCGAAAATTCGATATTTTTGGGTTCCAGAAGCAATCTGTACATGCCTACTCCTTGCTAGAAATATTTTAAGATACAAACCCAAAACATGCTGAAAATCGATAATTTAAATGCACAAAGTCGATATTTGCATTCATCTTCAGTACTCGTTTATATCTCAAATTCAGGCTCAAAACACCTGAAAAATCAATATTTTTGGGTCCCAGAAGCGATCTGTACATGCCTACTCTGTGTTAGAGTATTTTCAAAATACAGGCCCAAAATATGCTCAAAATCGATATTTTGGGTGCTCAAAGTCGATATGTGCATGGATCTTCTGTACCCGTTTATATCTCAAATTCGGGCTCAAAACACCCAAAAATTCAGTATTTTTGGGTCCCAGAAGCGATCTGTACATGCCTACTCATTGCGAGAATGTTTTCAAAATATAGGCTCAAAACATGCTAAAAATCGATATTTTAGGTGTCCAAAGTCGATATGTGCATTCATCTTCTTTACCCGTTTATATCTCAAATTCAGGCTCAAAACACCCGAAAATTCGATATTTTGGGGTCCCAGAAGCAATCTATTAATGCCTACTCCTTGCTAGAATGTTTTCAAGATACAAACCCGAAACATGTTCAAAATCGATATTTAAGGTGCAAAAAGTCGATATGTGCATGTATCTTCAGTACCCGTTTATATCTCAAATTCAGGCTCCAAACACCCGAAAATTTAATATTTTGGTGTCCCGGAAGCGATCTGTACATGCCTACTCAGTGTTAGAATGTTTTCAAAATATAGTCTCAAAACACGCTAAAAATCTATATTTTTGGTGTCCAAAGTCGATATGTGCATGCATCTTCTGTACCCGTTTATATCTCAATTTCAGGATCAAAACACCCGAAAATTCGATATTTTTTGTGTCCCAGAAGCGATCTATGCATGCATACTCCGTGTTAGAGTATTTTCAAAATACAGGCCCAAAACATGCTCAAAATCGATATTTTGGGTGCCCAAAGTCGATACGTGCATGCATCTTCAGTACCCGTTTATATCTCAAATTCAGGCTCAAAACCCCCGAAAATTCAATATTTTTTGGTTATCAAAAGCGATCTGTACATGCCTACTCAGTGCTAGAGTATTTTCAATTACAGGCCCAAAACATGCTCAAAATCGATATTTTAGGTGACCAAAGACGATATGTGCATGCATCTTCTGTACCCGTTTATATCTCAAATTCATTCTCAGAACAAACGAAAATTCGATATTTTTCGGTCCCAAAAGCTATCTGTACATGCCTACTCAGTGCTAGAATGTTGTCAAGATATAGGCTCAAAACATGTTAAAAATCGATATTTTAGGTGTCCAAAGTGGATAAGTCCATGCATCTTCTGTACCCGTTTATATCTCAAATTCAGGCTCAAAACACCCGAAAATTCGATATTTTTGTGTCCCAGAAACGACCTGTACATGCATATTCCGTGTAAGAGTATTTTCATAAAACAGGCCCAAAACATGCTCAAAAACGAAATTTTGGGTGCTTAAAGTCGATATGTGCATGCATCTTCAGTACCGATTTATATATCAAATTCATTCTCAAAACACTCGAAAATTAAATATTTTTGTGTCCAAAAAGCGATCTGTACATGCCTACTCAGTGCTAGAATGTTTTCAAAATATAGGCTCAAAACATGCTAAAAATCGATATTTTAGGTGTACAAAGTCGATATGTTCATGCATCTTCTGTACCCGTTTACATCCCAAATTCAGGCTCAAAACATCCGAAAATTGGATATTTTTGGATCCCAGAAGCAACCTGTACATGCCTACTCCGTGTTAGAGTATTTAAAAAAAATAGGCTTAAAACATGCTGAAAATCAATATTTTAGGTTCATAAAGTCAATATGTGTATGCATCTTCTGTAGCCATTTATATCCCAAATTCAGGCTCAAAACACCCGAAAACTCGATATTTTTGGATCCCAGAAGCGATCTGTACGTGCCTACTCCGTTTTAGAGTATTTTCAAAATACAGGCCGAAAACATGCTGAAATACGATACTTTAGGTGCACAAAGGCAATATGTGTATGCATCTTCTGTACCCGTTTACATCCCAAATTCAGGCTCAAAACACCCGAAAGTTCGATATTTTTGGGTCCAATACGCGATCTGTACATACCTACTCAGTGCTAGAATATTTTCAAAATACAGGCCCATAACATGCTCAAAATCGATATTTTGGGTGCCCAAGGTCGATATGTGCATGCATCTTCTGTACCCTTTTATATCTAAAATTCAGTCTCAAAACACCCAAAAATTCGATATTTTTGGGTCCCAGAAGCGATCTGTACATGCCTACTATTTGCTAGAATGTTTTCAAGATACAGACCCAAAACATGCTAAATATCGATATTTTAGGTGCCCAAAGTTGATATGTGCATGCATCTTCATTACCCGTTTATATCTCAAATTCAGGCTCAAAACCCCAGAAAATACAATATTTTTGGGTCCCAGAAGCGATCTGTACATTCCTACTCAGTGCTATATAATGTTTTTAAAATATAGGCTCAAAACGTGCTAAAAATCAATATTTTAGGTGTCCAAAGTCGATATGTGCATGCATCTTATGTACAAGTTTATATCTCAAATTCTGGCTCATGACACCCGAAAATTCGATATTTTTGGGTCCCAGAAGGGATCTGTACATGCCTACTCCGTGTTAGAGTATTTTCATAATACAGGCCTTAAACATGCTGACAATCGATTTTTAGGTGCCCAAAGTCAATATGTGTATGCATCTTCTGTACCCGTTTATATCTCAAATTCAGGCTAAAAACACCCGAAAATTCGATATTTTTGGGTCCCAGAAACGATCTGTACATGCCTACTTAGTGCTAGAATTTTTTTTTTAAATATAGACTTAAAACATGCAAAAATCGATATTTTAGGTGTCCAAAGTCGATATGTGCATTCATCTTCTGCACCCGTTTATATCTCAAATTCAGGCTCAAAACACCCGAAAATTAAATATTTTAGGGTCCCAGAAGCAATCTGTACATGCCTACTCAGTGCTAGAATGTTTTTGAAAATATAGGCTCAAAATTTGCTAAAAATCGATATTTTAGGTGTCCAAAGTCAATATGTGTATGCATTTTCTGTACCCGTTTATATCCCAAATTCAGGCTCAAAACATACGAATATTTGATATTTTTGGGTCCCAGAAGTGATCTGTACATGCCTACTCAGTGCTAGAATATTTTCAAAATACAGGCCCAAAACATGCTAAGAAACTATATTTTAGGTGCCCAAAGTCGAAATGTGCATGCATCTTCTGTACCTGTTTATATATTTAAAATTTAGGCTCAAAACACCCGAAAAATTGATATTTTTGGGTCCCAGAAGCGACCTGTACATGCATACTCCCTGTTAGAGTATTCTCAAAATACAGGCCCAAAACATGCTGAAAATCGATTTTTAAGTGCCCAAAATCGATATGTGCATGCATCTTCTGTACCCGTTTATATCTCAAAATCAGGCTCAGAACACCCAAAAATTCAATATTTTTGGGTCCCAGAAGTGATCTGTACATGCCTACTCAGTGCTAGAATGTTTTTGAAAATATAGGCTCAAAACATGCTAAAAATCGATATTTTAGGTGATAAAAGTCAATATGAGTATGCATCTTCTGTACCCGTTTATATCCCAAATTCAGGCTCAAAATATACAAAAATTTGATATTTTTGAGTCCCAGAAGCGATCTGTACATGCCTACTCAGTGCTAGAATATTTTCAAGATACAGGCCCAAAACATGCTAAAAAACGATATTTTAAGAACCCAAAGTCAATATGTGTATGCGTCTTCTGTACCCGTTTATATCCCAAATTCAGGCTCAAAACACCCGAAAATTCGATATTTTTGAGCACCATACGCGATCTGTAGATGCCTACTCGGTGTCAGAGTATTTTCAAAGTACAATCCCAAAACATGCTCAAAATTGATATTTTGGTGCCCAAAGTCGATATGTGCATGCATTTTCTGTACCCGTTTATATCACAAATTCGGGCTCAAAACACCCGAAAATTCGATATTTTTGGGTCTCAGAAGCAATCTGTACATGCCTACTCAGTGCTAGAATTTTTTTTTTTAAATATAGACTCAAAACATGCTAAAAATCGATATTTTAGGTGTCCAAAGTCGATATGTGCATGCATCTTCTGCACCCGTTTATATCTCAAATTCAGGCTCAAAACACCCGAAAATTCAATATTTTTGAGTCCCAGAATCGATCTGTACATGCCTACTCAGTGCTAGAATGTTTTTGAAAATATAGGCTCAAAACGTGCTAAAAATCGATATTTTAGGTTTCCAAAGTCAATATGTGTATGCATTTTCTGTACCCGCTTATATCCCAAATTCAGGCTCAAAACATACGAAAATTTGATATTTTTGGGTCCCAGAAGCGATCTGTACATTCTTACTCAGTGCTAGAATATTTTCAAAATACAGGCCCAAACCATGCTAAAAAACTATATTTTAGGTGCCCAAAGTAGAAATGTGCACGCATCTTCTGTACCTGTTTATATATTTAAGATTCAGGCTCAAAACACCCGAAAAATTGATATTTTTGGGTCCCAGAAGCGACCTGTACATGCATGCTCCCTGTTAGAGTATTCTCAAAATACAGGTCCAAAAGAAGCTGAAAATCGATTTTTAGGTGCCCAAAGTCAATATGTGCAAGCATCTTCTGTACCCTTTTATAACTCAAATTCAGGTTCAAAACACCCGAAAATTCAATATTTTTTGTGTCCCAGAAGCGATCTGTACATGTCTACGCAGTGCTAGAATGTTTTCAAGATACAGACCCAAAACATGCTAAAAATCGATATTTTAGGTGTCCAAAGTCGATATGCCCATGCATCTTCAGTGCATGTTTATATCTCTAATACAGGCTCAAATCAGCCGATAATTCAATATTTTTGAGTCAAAGAAGCGATCTGTACAAGAATACTCCGTGTCAGAGAATTTCTAAAATACAGGCCCAAAACATGCTGAAAATAGATATTTTAGGTGCAAAAAGTCGAAGTGTGCATGCATCTTCTGTACCCGTTTATATCTCAAATTCAGTCTCAAAACACCCGAAAATTCGATATTTTTGGGTCCCAGAAGCGATCTGTGCATGCCTACTCAGTGCTAGAATGTTTTTGAAAATATAGGCTCAAAACGTGCTAAAAATCGATATTTTAGGTTTCCAAAGTCAATATGTGTATGCATTTTCTGTACTCGCTTATATCCCAAATTCAGGCTCAAAACATATGAAAATTTGATATTTTTGGGTCCCAGAAGCGATCTGTACATTCTTACTCAGTGCTAGAATGATTTCAAGATACAGACCCAAAACATGCTAAAAATTGATATTTTAGGTGTCTAAAGTAGATATGTCCATGCATCTTCAGTGCATGTTTATATCTCAAATACAGGCTCAAATCACCCGATAATTCAATATTTTTGAGTCCCAGAAGCGATCTGTACATGCCTACTCAGTGCTAGAATATTTTTAAAATACAGGCCCAAAACAAGCTAAAAAACGATATTTTAAGTGCCCAAAGTCGATATGTGCATGCATCTTCTGTACCCGTTTATATCTCAAATTCAGGCTCAAAACACCCGAAAATTCAATATTTTTGGGTCCCAGAAGTGATCTGTACATACCTACTCAGTGCTAGAATGTTTTTGAAAATATAAGCTCAAAACATGCTAAAAATCGATATTTTAGGTGATCAAAGTCAATATGAGTATGCATCTTCTGTACCCGTTTATATCCAAAATTCAGGCTCAAAATATACAAAAATTTGATATTTTTGAGTCCCAGAAGCGATCTGTACATGCCTACTCAGTGCTAGAATAATTTCAAGATACAGGCCCAAAACATGCTAAAAAACGATATTTTGGTGCCCAAAGTCGATATGTGCATGCATCTTCTGTACCCGTTTATATCACAAATTCAGGCTCAAAACACACGAAAATTCGATATTTTTTGGGTCTCAGAAGCAATCTGTACATGCCTACTCAGTGCTAGAGTTTTATAAAAAATATAGACTTAAAACATGCTAAAAATCGATATTTTAGGTGTCGAAAGTCGATATGTTCATGTATCTTCTGCACCCGTTTATATCTCAAATTCAGGCTCAAAACACCCGAAAATTCAATATTTTTGGTCCCAGAAGTGATCTGTTCATGCTTACTCAGTGCTAGAATGTTTTTGAAAATATAGGCTCTAAACATGCTAAAAATCGATATTTTAGGTGTATGCATTTTCTGTACCCGTTTATATCCCAAATTCAGGCTCAAAGCATATGAAAATTTGATATTTTTGGGTCCCAGAAGCGATCTGTACATTCTTACTCAGTGCTAGAATATTTTCAAAATACAGGCCCAAACCATGCTAAAAAACGATATTTTAAGTGCCCAAAGTCAATATGTGTATGCGTCTTCTGTACCCGTTTATATCCCAAATTCAGGCTCAAAACACCCGAAAATTCGATATTTTTGTGCACCATACGCGATCTGTAGATGCCTACTCGGTGTCAGAGTATTTTCAAAGTACAATCCCAGAACATGCTCAAAATTGATATTTTGGTGCCCAAAGTCGATATGTGCATGCATTTTCTGTACCCGTTTATATCTCAAATTCGGGCTCAAAACACCCGAAAATTCGATATTTTTGGGTCTCAGAAGCAATCTGTACATGCCTACTAAGTGCTAGAATTTTTTTTAAAAATATAGACTCAAAACATGCTAAAAATCGATATTTTAGGTGTCCAAAGTCGATATGTGCATGCATCTTCTGCACCCGTTTATATCTCAAATTCAGGCTCAAAACACCCGAAAATTTGATATTTTTGGGTCCCAGAAGCGATCTGTACATTCTTACTCAGTGCTAGAATATTTTCAAAATACAGGCACAAACCATGCTAAAAAACTATATTTTAGGTGCCCAAAGTCGAAATGTGCACGCATCTTCTGTACCTGTTTATATATTTAAGATTCAGGCTCAAAACACCCGCAAAATTGATATTTTTGGGTCCCAAAAGCGACCTGTACATGCATGCTCCCTGTTAGAGTATTCTCAAAATACAGGTCCAAAAGAAACTGAAAATCGATTTTTAGGTGCCCAAAGTCAATATGTGCAAGCATCTTCTGTACCCTTTTATAACTCAAATTCAGGTTCAAAACACCCGAAAATTCAATATTTTTTGTGTCCCAGAAGCGATCTGTACATGTCTACGCAGTGCTAGAATGTTTTCAAGATACAGACCCAAAACATGCTAAAAATCGATATTTTAGGTGTCCAAAGTCGATATGTCCATGTATCTTCAGTGCATGTTTATATCTCTAATACAGGCTCAAATCAGCCGATAATTCAATATTTTTGAGTCAAAGAAGCGATCTGTACATGAATACTCCGTGTCAGAGAATTTCTAAATTACAGGCCCAAAACATGCTGAAAATAGATATTTTAGGTGCAAAAAGTCGAAGTGTGCATGCATCTTCTGTACCCGTTTATATCTCAAATTCAGTCTCAAAACACCCGAAAATTCGATATTTTTGGGTCCCAGAAGCGATCTGTGCATGCCTAGTCAGTGCTAGAATGTTTTTGAAAATATAGGCTCAAAACGTGCTAAAAATCGATATTTTAGGTTTCCAAAGTCAATATGTGTATGCATTTTCTGTACCCGCTTATATCCCAAATTCAGGCTCAAAATATACAAAAATTTGATATTTTTGAGTCCCAGAAGCGATCTGTACATGCCTACTCAGTGCTAGAATATTTTCAAGATACAGGCCCAAAACATGCTAAAAAACGATATTTTAAGTGCCCAAAGTCAATATGTGTGTGCGTCTTCTGTACCCGTTTATATCCCAAATTCAGGCTCAAAACACCCGAAAATTCGATATTTTTGTGCACCATACGCGATCTGTAGATGCCTACTCGGTGTCAGAGTATTTTCAAAGTACAATCCCAAAACATGCTCAAAATTGATATTTTGGTGCCCAAAGTCGATATGTGCATGCATTTTCTGTACCCGTTTATATCACAAATTCGGGCTCAAAACACCCGAAAATTCGATATTTTGGGGTCTCAGAAGCAATCTGTACATGCCTACTCAGTGCTAGAATTTTTTTTATAAATATAGACTCAAAACATGCTAAAAATAGATATTTTAGGTGTCCAAAGTCGATATGTGCATGCATCTTCTGCACCCGTTTATATCTCAAATTCAGGCTCAAAACACCCGAAAATTCAATATTTATGGGTCCCAGAAGCGATCTGTACATGCCTACTCAGTGCTAGAATGTTTTTGAAAATATAGGCTCAAAACGTGCTAAAAATCGATATTTTAGGTTTCCAAAGTCAATATGTGTATGCATTTTCTGTACCCGCTTATATCCCAAATTCAGGCTCAAAACATACGAAAATTTGATATTTTTGGGTCCCAGAAGCGATCTGTACATTCTTACTCAGTGCTAGAATGATTTCAAGATACAGACCCAAAACATGCTAAAAATCGATATTTTAGGTGTCTAAAGTAGATATGTCCATGCATCTTCAGTGCATGTTTATATCTCAAATACAGGCTCAAATCACCGGATAATTCAATATTTTTGAGTCAAAGAAGCGATCTGTACATGAATACTCCGTGTCAGAGAATTTCTAAATTACAGGCCCAAAACATGCTGAAAATAGATATTTTAGGTGCAAAAAGTCGAAGTGTGCATGCATCTTCTGTACCCGTTTATATCTCAAATTCAGTCTCAAAACACCCGAAAATTCGATATTTTTGGGTCCCAGAAGCGATCTGAGCATGCCTACTCAGTGCTAGAATGTTTTTGAAAATATAGGCTCAAAACGTGCTAAAAATCGATATTTTAGGTTTCCAAAGTCAATATGTGCATGCATCTTCTGTACCCGTTTATATATCAAATTCAGGCTCAAAACACCCGAAAATTCAATATTTTTGGGTCCCAGAAGTGATCTGTACATACCTACTCAATGCTAGAATGTTTTTGAAAATATAGGCTCAAAACATGCTAAAAATCGATATTTTAGGTGACCAAAGTCAACATGATTATGCATCTTCTGTACCCGTTTATATCCCAAATTCAGGATCAAAACATACGAAAATTTGATATTTTTGAGTCCCAGAAGCGATCTGTACATGCCTACTCAGTGCTAGAATATTTTCAAGATACAGGCCCAAAACATGCTAAAAAACGATATTTTAAGTGCCCAAAGTCAATATGTGTATGCATCTTCTGTACCCGTTTATATCCCAAATTCAGGCTCAAAACACCCGAAAATTAGATATTTTTGGGTCCCAGAAGCAATCTGTACATGCCTACTCAGTGCTAGAATTTAAAAAAAAATATAGACTTAAAACATGCTAAAAATCGATATTTTAGGTGTCCAAAGTCGATATGTGCATGTATCTTCTGCACCCGTTTATATCTCAAATTCAGGCTCAAAACACCCGAAAATTCAATATTTTTGGTCCCAGAAGCGATCTGTTCATGCCTACTCAGTGCTAGAATGTTTTTGAAAATATAGGCTCAAAACATGCTAAAAATCGATATTTTAGGTGTATGCATTTTCTGTACCCGTTTATATCCCAAATTCAGGCTCAAAACATACGAAAATTTGATATTTTTGGGTCCCAGAAGCAATCTGTACATTCTTACTCAGTGCTAGAATATTTTCAAAATACAGGCCCAAACCATGCTAAAAAACTATATTTTAGGTGCCTAAAGTCGAAATGTGCATGCATCTTCTGTACCTGTTTATATATTTAAGATTCAGGCTCAAAACACCCGAAAAATTGATATTTTTGGGTCCCAGAAGCGACCTGTACATGCATGCTCCCTGTTAGAATATTCTCAAAATACAGGTCCAAAAGAAGCTGAAAATCGATTTTTAGGTGCCCAAAGTCAATATGTGCAAGCATCTTCTGTACCCTTTTATAACTCAAATTCAGGCTCAAAACACCCGAAAATTCAATATTTTTTGTGTAACAGAAGCGATCTGTACATGCCTACGCAGTGCTAGAATGTTTTCAAAATACAGACCCAAAACATGCTAAAAATCGATATTTTAGGTGTCCAAAGTCGATATGTCCATGCATCTTCTGTACCCGTTTATATCTCAAATTCTGGCTCAAAACACACGAAAATTCGATATTTTTTGTGTCCCAGAAGCGACCTGTACATGCATGCTCCCTGTTAGAGTATTCTCAAAATACAGGTCCAAAAGAAGCTGAAAATCGATTTTTAGGTGCCTAAAGTCAATATGTGCAAGCATCTTCTGTACCCTTTTATAACTCAAATTCAGGCTCAAAACACCAGAAAATTCAATATTTTTTGTGTCCCAGAAGCGATCTGTGCATGCCTATTCCTTGCTAGAATGTTCTCAAAATACAGACCCAAAACATGCTCAAAATCGATATTTTATGTGCAAAAAGTCGATATGTGCATGCATCTTCAGTGCAAGTTCATTTCTCAAATTCAGGCTCAAAACACCCGAAAATTCGATATTTTTGTGTCCCACAAGCGATCTGTACATGCCTACTCAGTGCTAGAATGTTTCTAAAATATAGACCCAAAACATGCGAAAAATCGATATTTTAGGTGTCCAAAGTCAATATGTGTATGCATTTTCTGTACCCGTTTATATCCCAAATTCAGGCTCAAAACATACGAAAATTCAATATTTTTGGGTCCCAGAAGCGATCGGTACATGCCTACTCAGTGCTAGAATATTTTCAAAATACAGACCCAAAACATGCTGAAAATCGATATTTTAGGTGTCCAAAGTCGATATGTCCATGCATCTTCTGTACCCGTTTATATCTCAAATTCTGGCTTAAAACACCCGAAAATTCGATATTTTTGGGTCCCAGAAGCGATCTGTACAGTCGGCAAAAAAAGTTTCGTTACCACACCTACGTTACTTTCAACATCGGTAAGCGGGGTAGGGTTGGTACTCCGCCGACTATGCAGCTGGTGCCTTGTGTCATCCGAGCTGATAATACTCGGGCCACGGCAGTGACAATTTTTTTATATCAAAAGTTTAGCTGATTTTAAATTAAATTTTAAGTGTTCAAGAACTCTTACTATTTAACTATTCATTAATAAACATAAGGAAATACGTTTGAGTATTTTAGAACAAGAATAACAGTGAAATACCCAGAAAAAACAGCTCTGGGTGAAACAACGTCATCTCTGCTTGCTTGTCCATGACACACTGAGGGAAGGGAGGGTGGCGGACTCAAGCAGAGAAATATTACCGTATATAAGACACTCACTGCACGCCTGACTCGCCAGTCAGGTGTGCCAACATTACATCACACTGCTTAAAGAATGGTAACGAAACTTTTTTTTGCCGACTGTACATGCCTACTCTGTGTTAGAGTATTTTCAAAATACAGCCCCAAAACATGCTGACAATCGATTTTTAGGTGCCCAAAGTCAATATGTGTATGCATCTTCTGTACCAGTTTATATCCCAAATTCAGGCTCAAAACACCCGAAAATTCGATATTTTTGTGCCCTATAAGCGATCTGTACATGCCTACTCCGTGTCAGAGTATTCTCAAAGTACATTCCCAAAACATGCTCAAAATTGATATTTTGGTGCCCGAAGACGATATGTGCATGCATGAATCTTCTGTACCCGTTTATATCTCAAATTCAGGCTCAAAACACCCGAAAATTCGATATTTTTGGGTCCCAGAAGCGATCTGTACATGCCTACTCAGTGCTAGAATTTTTTAAAAAATATAGACTTAAAACATGATAAAAATCGATATTTTAGGTGTCCAAAGTCGATATGTGCATGCATCTTCTGCACCCGTTTATATCTCAAATTCAGGCTCAAAACACCCGAAAATTCAATATTTTATGGTCCCAGAAGCGATCTGTACATGCCTTCTCAGTGCTAGAATGTTTTTGACAATATTGGCTCAAAACATGCTAAAAATCGATATTTTAGGTGTCCAAAGTCAATATGTGTATGTATTTTCTGTACCCGTTTATATCCCAAATTAAGGCTCAAAACATACGAATATTTGATATTTTTGGGTCCCAGAAGCGATCTGTACATGCCTACTCAGTGCTAGAATATTTTCAAAATACAGGCCCAAAACATGCTAAGAAACTATATTTTAGGTGCCCAAAGTCGAAATGTGCATGCATCTTCTGTACCTGTTTATATATTTAAAATTCAGGCTCAAAACACCCGAAAAATTGATATTTTTTGGTCACAGAAGCGACCTGTACATTCATACTCCCTGTTAGAGTATTCTCAAAATACAGGCCCAAAACATGCTGAAAATCGATTTTTAGGTGCCCAAAATCGATATGTGCATGCATCTTCTGTACCCGTTTATATCTCAAATTCAGGCTCAAAACACCCGAAAATTCAATATTTTCGGGTCCCAGAAGTGATCTGTACATGCCTACTCAGTGCTAGAATGTTTTTGAAAATATAGGCTCAAAACATGCTAAAAATCGATATTTTAGGTGACCAAAGTCAATATGACTATACATCTTCTGTACCCGTTTATATCCCAAATTCACTCTCAAAACATACGAAAATTTGATATTTTTGAGTCCCAGAAGCGATCTGTACATGCCTACTCAGTGCTAGAATATTTTCAAGATACAGGCCCAAAACATGCTAAAAAACGATATTTTAAGTGCCCAAAGTCAATATGTGTATGCGTCTTCTGTACCCGTTTATATCCCAATTTCAGGCTCAAAACACCCGAAAATTCGATATTTTTGTGCACTATAAGCGATCTGTACATGCCTACTCGGTGTCAGAGTATTTTCAAAGTACAATCCCAAAACATGCTCAAAATTGTTATTTTGGTGCCCAAAGTCGATATGTGCATACATTTTCTGTACCCGTTTATATCACAAATTCTGGCTCAAAACACCCGAAAATTCGTTATTTTTGGGTCTCAGAAGCGATCTGTACATGCCTACTCAGTGCTAGAATTTTTTAAAAAATAAAGACTTAAAACATGCTAAAAATCGATATTTTAGGTGTCCAAAGTCGATATGTGCATGCATCTTCTGAACCCGTTTATATCTCAAATTCAGGCTCAAAACACCCGAAAATTCAATATTTTTGGGTCCCAGAAGCGATCTGTACATGCCTACTCAGTGCTAGAATGTTTTTGAAAATATAGGCTCAAAACATGCTAAAAATCGATATTTTAGGTGTATGCATTTTCTGTACCCGTTTATATCCCAAATTCAGTCTCAAAACATACGAAAATTTGATATTTTTGGGTCCCAGAAGCGATCTGTACATTCTAACTCAGTGCTAGAATATTTTCAAAATACAGGACCAAACCATGCTAAAAAACTATATTTTAGGTGCGCAGAGTCGAAATGTGCATGCATCATCTGTACCTGTTTATATATTTAAAATTCAGGCTCAAAACACCCGAAAAATTGATATTTTTGGGTCCCAGAAGCGACCTGTACATGCATGCTCCCTGTTAGAGTATTCTCAAAATACAGGTCCAAAAGAAGCTGAAAATCGATTTTTAGGTGCCCAAAGTCAATATGTGCAAGCATCTTCTGTACCCTTTTATAACTCAAATTCAGGCTCAAAACACACGAAAATTCAATATTTTTTGTGTCCCAGAAGCGATCTGTACATGCCTACGCAATGCTAGAATGTTTTCAAGATACAGACCCAAAACATGCTAAAAATCGATATTTTAGGTGTCAAAGTCGATATGTCCATGCATCTTCAGTGCATGTTTATATCTCAAATACAAGCTGAAATCACCCGAAAATTCAATATTTTTGGGTCCCAGAAGTGATCTGTACATACCTACTCAGTGCTAGAATGTTTTTGAAAATATAGGCTCAAAACATGCTAAAAATCGATATTTTAGGTGACCAAAGTCAATATGTGTATGCATCTTCTGTACCCGTTTATATCTCAAATTCAGGCTCAAAACACCCGAAAATTCAATATTTTTGGGTCCCAGAAGTGATCTGTACATACCTACTCAGTGCTAGAATGTTTTTGAAAATATAGGCTCAAAACATGCTAAAAATCGATATTTTAGGTGACCAAAGTCAATATGAGTATGCATCTTCTGCACCCGTTTATATCTCAAATTCAGGCTCAAAACACCCGAAAATTCAATATTATAGGGTCCCAGAAGCAATCTGTACATGCCTTCTCAGTGCTAGAATGTTTTTGAAAATATAGGCTCAAAACATGCTAAAAATCGATATTTTAGGTGTAGGCATTTTCTGTACCCGTTTATATCCCAAATTCTGGCTCAAAACATACGAAAATTTGATATTTTTGGGTCCCAGAAGCGATCTGTACATTCTTACTCAGTGCTAGAATATTTTCAAAATACAGGACCAAACCATGCTAAAAAACTATATTTTAGGTGCCCAAATTCGAAATGTGCATGCATCATCTGTACCTGTTTATGTATTTAAGATTCAGGCTCAAAACACCCGAAAAATTGATATTTTTGGGTCCCAGAAGCGACCTGTACATGCATGCTCCCTGTTAGAGTATTCTCAAAATACAGGTCCAAAAGAAGCTGAAAATCGATTTGTAGGTGCCCAAAGTCAATATGTGCCAGCATCTTCTGTACTCTTTTATAACTCAAATTCTGGCTCAAAGCACCCGAAAATTCAATATTTTTTGTGTCCCAGAAGCGATCTGTACATGCCTACGCAGTGCTAGAATATTTTCAAAATACAGGCCCAAAACAAGCTAAAAAACGATATTTTAAGTGCCCAAAGTCGATATGTGCATGCATCTTCTGTACCCGTTTATATCTCAAATTCAGGCTCAAAACACCCGAAAATTTAATATTTTTGGGTCCCAGAAGTGATCTGTACATACCTACTCAGTGCTAGAATGTTTTTGAAAATATAGGCTCAAAACATGCTAAAAATTGATATTTTAGGTGACCAAAGTCAATATGAGTATGCATCTTCTGTACCCGTTTATATCCCAAATTCAGGCTCAAAACATACGAAAATTTGATATTTTTGAGTCCCAGAAGCGATCTGTACATGCCTACTCAGTGCTAGAATATTTTCAAGATACAGGCCCAAAACATGCTAAAAAACGATATTTTAAGTGCCCAAAGTCAATATGTGTATGCATATTCTGTACCCGTTTATATCCCAAATTCAGGCTCAAAACACCCGAAAATTCGATATTTTTGTGACCTATAAGCGATCTGTACATGCCTACTCCGTGTCAGAGTATTTTCAAAGTACAATCCCAAAACATGCTCAAAATTGATATTTTGGTGCCCAAAGTCGATATGCGCATGCATCTTCTGTACCTGTTTATATCACAAATTCAGGCTCAAAACACCCGAAAATTCGATATTTTTGGGTCCCAGAAGCGATCTGTACATGCCTACTCAGTGCTAGAATGTTTTTGAAAATATAGGCTCAAAACATGCGAAAAATCGATATTTTAGGTGTATGCATTCGCTGTACCCGTTTATATCCCAAATTCAGGCTCAAAACATACGAAAATTTGATATTTTTGTGCCCCAGAAGCGATCTATACATGCCTACTCAGTGCTTGAAGATTTTCAAGTTACAGGCCCAAAACATGCTAAAAAACGATATTTTAAGTGCCCAAAGTCAATATGTGTATGCGTCGTCTGTACCCGTTTATATCCCAAATTCAGGCTCAAAACACCCGAATATTCTATATTTATGTGCACTATAAGCGATCTGTACATGCCTACTCGGTGTCAGAGTATTTTCAAAGTACAATCCCAAAACATGCTCAAAATTGATATTTTGGTGCCCAAAGTCAATATGTGCATGCATCTTCTGTACCCGTTTATATCACAAATTCAGGCTCAAAACACCCGAAAATTCGATATTTTTGGGTCTCAGAAGCGATCTGTACATACCTACTCAGTGCTAGAATTTTTTTTTAAATATAGACTTAAAACATGCTAAAAATCGATATTTTAGGTGTCCAAAGTCGATACGTGCATGCATCTTCTGCACCCGTTTATATCTCAAATTCAGGCTCAAAACACCCGAAAATTCAATATTTTTGGGTCCCAGAAGCGATCTGTACATGCCTACTCAGTGCTAGAATGTTTTTGATAATATAGGCTCAAAACATGCTGAAAATCGATATTTTAGGTGTCCAAAGTCAATATGTGTATGCATTTTCTGTAACCGTTTATATCCCAAATTCAGGCTCAAAACATACGAAAATTTGATATTTTTGGGTCCCAGAAGCGATCTGTACATTCTTACTCAGTGCTAGAATATTTTCAAAATACAGGACCAAACCATGCTAAAAAACTATATTTTAGGTGCCCAAAGTCGAAATGTGCATGCATCATCTGTACCTGTTTATATATTTAAGATTCAGGCTCAAAACACCCGAAAAATTGATATTTTTGGGTCCCAGAAGCGACCTGTACATGCATGCTCCCTGTTAGAGTATTCTCAAAATACAGGTCCAAAAGAAGCTGAAAATCGGATTTTAGGTGCCCAAAGTCAATATGTGCAAGCATCTTCTGTACCCTTTTATAACTCAAATTCAGGCTCAAAACACCCGAAAATTCAATATTGTTTGTGTCCCAGAAGCGATCTGTACATGCCTGCGCATTGCTAGAATGTTTTCAAGATACAGACACAAAACATGCGAAAAATCGATATTTTAGGTGTCCAAAGTCGATATGTCCGTGCATCTTCAGTGCATGTTTATATCTCAAATACAAGCTCAAATCACCCGATAATTCAATATTTTTGAGTCCCAGAAGCGATCTGTACATGCCTACTCAGTGTTAGAATATTTTCAAAATACAGGCCCAAAACAAGCTAAAAAACGATATTTTAAGTGCCCAAAGTCGATATGTGCATGCATCTTCTGTACCCGTTTATATCTCAAATTCAGGCTCAAAACACACAAAAATACAATATTTTTGGGTCCCAGAAGTGATCTGTACATACCTACTCAGTGCTAGAATGTTTTTGAAAATATAGGCTCAAAACATGCTAAAAATCGATATTTTAGGTGACCAAAGTCAATATGTGTATGCATCTTCTGTACCCGTTTATATCCCAAATTCAGGCTCAAAACACCCGAAAATTCGATATTTTTGTGCCCTATAAGCGATCTGTACATGCCTACTCCGTGTCAGAGTATTTTCAAAGTACATTCCCAAAACATGCTCAAAATTGATATTTTGGTGCCCAAAGACGATATGTGCATGCATCTTCTGTACCCGTTTATATCTCAAATTCAGGCTCAAAACACCCGAAAATTCGATATTTTTGGGTCCCAGAAGCGATCTGTACATGCCTAATCAGTGCTAGAATTTTTTAAAAAATATAGACTTAAAACATGCTAAAAATCGATATTTTAGGTGTCCAAAGTCGATATGTGCATGCATCTTCTGCACCCGTTTATATCTCAAATTCAGGCTCAAAACACCCGAAAATTCAATATTATAGGGTCCCAGAAACAATCTGTACATGCCTTCTCAGTGCTAGAATGTTTTTGAAAATATAGGCTCAAAACATGCTAAAAATCGATATTTTAGGTGTCCAAAGTCAATATGTGTATGCATTTTCTGTACCCGTTTATATATTTAAAATTCAGGCTCAAAACACCCGAAAATTCGATATTTGTGTGCACTATAAGCGATCTGTACATGCCTACTCGGTGTCAAAGTATTTTCAAAGTACAATCCCAAAACATGCTCAAAATTGATATTTTGGTGCCCAAAGTCGATATGTGCATGCATCCTCTGTACCCGTTTATATCACAAATTCAGGCTCGAAACACCCGAAAATTCGATATTTTTGGGTCTCAGAAGCGATCTGTACATGCCTACTCAGTGCTAGAATTTTTTTTAAAATATAGACTTAAAACATGCTAAAAATCGATATTTTAGGTGTCCAAAGTCGATATGTGCATGCATCTTCTGAACCCGTTTATATCTCAAATTCAGGCTCAAAACACCCGAAAATTCAATATTTTTGGGTCCCAGAAGCGATCTGTACATGCCTACTCAGTGCTAGAATGTTTTTGAAAATATAGGCTCAAAACATGCTAAAAATCGATATTTTAGGTGTATGCATTTTCTGTACCCGTTTATATCCCAAATTCTGGCTCAAAATATACGAAAATTTGATATTTTTGGGACCCAGAAGCGATCTGTACATTCTTACTCAGTGCTATAATATTTTCAAAATACAGGCCCAAACAATGCTAAAAAACTATATTTTAGGTGCCCAAAGTCGAAATGTGCATGCATCATCTGTACCTGTTTATATATTTAAGATTCAGGCTCAAAACACCCGAAAAATTGATATTTTTGGGTCCCAGAAGCGACCTGTACATGCATGCTCCCTGTTAGAGTATTCTCAAAATACAGGTCCAAAAGAAGCTGAAAATCGATTTGTAGGTGCCCAAAGTCAATATGTGCCAGCATCTTCTGTACCTTTTTATAACTCAAATTCAGGCTCAAAACACCCGAAAATTCAATATTTTTTGTGTCCCAGAAGCGATCTGTACATGCCTACGCAGTGCTAGAATATTTTCAAAATACAGGCCCAAAACAAGCTAAAAAACGATATTTTAAGTGCCCAAAGTCGATATGTGCATGCATCTTCTGTACCGGTTTATATCTCAAATTCAGGCTCAAAACACCCGAAAATTCAATATTTTTGGGTCCCAGAAGTGATCTGTACATACCTACTCAGTGCTAGAATGTTTTTGAAAATATAGGCTCAAAACATGCTAAAAATCGATATTTTAGGTGACCAAAGTCAATATGAGTATGCTTCTTCTGTACCCGTTTATATCCCAAATTCAGGCTCAAAACATACGAAAATTTGATATTTTTGTGTCCCAGAAGCTATCTGTACATGCCTACTCAGTGCTAGAATATTTTCAAGATACAGGCCCAAAACATGCTAAAAAACGATATTTTAAGTGCCCAAAGTCAATATGTGTATGCATATTCTGTACCCGTTTATATCCCAAATTCGGGCTCAAAACACCCGAAAATTCGATATTTTTGTGCCCTATAAACGATCTGTACATGCCTACTCCGTGTCAGAGTATTTTCAAAGTACAATCCCAAAACATGCTCAAAATTGATATTTTGGTGCCCAAAGTCGATATGCGCATGCATCTTCTGTACCCGTTTATATCACAAATTCAGGCTCAAAACACCCGAAAATTCGATATTTTTGGGTCCCAGAAGCGATCTGTACATGCCTACTCAGTGCTAGAATGTTTTTGAAAATATAGGCTCAAAACATGCTAAAAATCGATATTTTAGGTGTATGCATTCGCTGTACCCGTTTATATCCCAAATTCAGGCTCAAAACATACGAAAATTTGATATTTTTTGGTCCCAGAAGCAATCTGTACATTCTTTCTCAGTGCTAGAATATTTTCAAAATAAAGGCCCAAACCATGCTAAAAAACTATATGATAGGTGCCCAAAGTCGATATGTGCATGCATCTTCTGTACCTGTTTATATATTTAAAATTCAGGCTCAAAACACCCGAAAAATTGATATTTTTGGGTCCCAGAAGCGACCTGTATATGCATACTCCCTGTTAGAGTATTCTCAAAATACAGGCCCAAAACATGCTGAAAATCGATTTTTAGGTGCCCAAAATCGATATGTGCATGCATCTTCTGTACCCGTTTATATCTCAAATTCAGGCTCAAAACACCCGAAAATTCAATATTTTTGTGTCCCAGAAGTGATCTGTACATACCTACTCAGTGCTAGAATGTTTTTGAAAATATAGGCTCAAAACATGCTGAAAATCGATATTTTAGGTGACCAAAGTCAATATGAGTATGCATCTTCTGTACCCGTTTATATCCCAAATTCAGGCTCAAAACATACGAAAATTTGATATTTTTGAGCCCCAGAAGCGATCTATACATGCCTACTCAGTGCTAGAAGATTTTCAAGATACAGGCCCAAAACATGCTAAAAAACGATATTTTAAGTGCCCAAAGTCAATATGTGTATGCGTCTTCTGTACCCGTTTATATCCCAAATTCAGGCTCAAAACACCCGAAAATTCTATATTTATGTGCACTATAAGCGATCTGTACATGCCTACTCGGTGTCAGAGTATTTTCAAAGTACAATCCCAAAACATGCTCAAAATTGATATTTTGGTGCCCAAAGTCAATATGTGCAAGCATCTTCTGTACCCTTTTATAACTCAAATTCAGGCTAAAAACACCCGAAAATTCAATATTGTTTTTGTCCCAGAAGCGATCTGTACATGCCTGCGCATTGCTAAAATGTTTTCAAGATACAGACACAAAACATGCTAAAAATCGATATTTTAGGTGTCCAAAGTCGATATGTCCGTGCATCTTCAGTGCATGTTTATATCTTAAATACAAGCTCAAATCACCCGATAATTCAATATTTTTGAGTCCCAGAAGCGATCTGTACATGCCTACTCAGTGTTAGAATATTTTCAAAATACAGGCCCAAAACAAGCTAAAAAACGATATTTTAAGTGCCCAAAGTCGATATGTGCATGCATCTTCTGTACCCGTTTATATCTCAAATTCAGGCTCAAAACACCCGAAAATTCAATATTTTTGGGTCCCAGAAGTGATCTGTACATACCTACTCAGTGCTAGATTGTTTTTGAAAATATAGGCTCAAAACATGCTAAAAATCGATATTTTAGGTGACCAAAGTCAATATGAGTATGCATCTTCTGTACCCGTTTATATCCCAAAGTCAGGCTCAAAACATACGAAAATTTGATATTTTTGAGCCCCAGAAGCGATCTGTACATGCCTACTCAGTGCTAGAAGATTTTCAAGATACAGGCCCAAAACATGCTAAAAAACGATATTTTAAGTGCCCAAAGTCAATATGTGTATGCATCTTCTGTACCCGTTTATATCCCAAATTCAGGCTCAAAACACCCGAAAATTCGATATTTTTGTGCCCTATAAGCAATCTGTACATGCCTACTCCGTGTCAGAGTATTTTCAAAGTACAATCCCAAAACATGCTCAAAATTGATATTTTGGTGCACAAAGTCGATATGCGCATGCATCTTCTGTACCCGTTTATATCACAAATTCAGGCTCGAAACACCCGAAAATTCGATATTTTTGGGTCTCAGAAGCGATCTGTACATGCCTACTCAGTGCTAGAATGTTTTTGAAAATATAGGCTCAAAACATGCTAAAAATCGATATTTTAGGTGTCCAAAGTCGATATGTGCATGCATCTTCTGCACCCGTTTATATCTCAAATTCAGGCTCAAAACACCCTAAAATTCAATATTTTTGGGTACCAGAAGCGATCTGTACATGCCTACTCAGTGCTAGAATGTTTTTGAAAATATAGGCTCAAAACATGCTAAAAATCGATATTTTAGGTGTATGCATTCTCTGTACCCGTTTATATCCCAAATTCAGGCTCAAAACATACGAAAATTTGATATTTTTGGGTCCCAGAAGAGATCTGTACATTCTTACTCAGTGCTAGAATATTTTCAAAATAAAGGCCCAAAACATGCTAAAAAACTATATGTTAGGTGCCCAAAGTCGAAATGTGCATGCATCTTCTGTACCTGTTTATAAATTTAAAATTCAGGCTCAAAACACCCGAAAAATTGATATTTTTGGGTCCCAGAAGCGACCTGTATATGCATACTCCCTGTTAGAGTATTCTCAAAATACAGGTCCAAAACATGCTGAAAATCGATTTTTAGGTGCCCAAAATCGATATGTGCATGCATCTTCTGTACCCGTTTATATCTCAAATTCAGGCTCAAAACACCCGAAAATTCAATATTTTTGGGTCCCAGAAGTGATCTGTACATGCCTACTCAGTGCTAGAATGTTTTTGAAAATATAGGCTCAAAACATGCTAAAAATCGATATTTTAGGTGACCAATATCAATATGAGTATGCATCTTCTGTAACCGTTTATATCCCAAATTCAGGCTCAAAACATACAAAAATTTGATATTTTTGAGTCCCAGAAGCAATCTGTACATGCCTACTCAGTGCTAGAATATTTTCAAGATACAGGCCCAAAACATGCTAAAAAACGATATTTTAAGTGCCCAAAGTCAATATGTGTATGCGTCTTCTGTACCCATTTATATCCCAAATTCAGGCTCAAAACACCCGAAAATTCGATATTTATGTGCACTATAAGCGATCTGTACATGTCTACTCGGTGTCAGAGTATTTTCAAAGTACAATCCCAAAACATGCTCAAAATTGATATTTTGGTGCCCAAAGTCGATATGCGCATGTATCTTCTGTACCCGTTTATATCACAAATTCAGGCTCGAAACACACGAAAAAACGATATTTTTGGGTCTCAGAAGCGATCTGTACATGCCTACTCAGTGCTAGAATTTTTTAAAAAATATAGACTTAAAACATGCTAAAAATCGATATTTTAGGTGTCCAAAGTCGATATGTGCATGCATCTTCTGCACCCGTTTATATCTCAAATTCAGGCTCAAAACACCCGAAAATTCAATATTTTTGGGTCCCAGAAGCGATCTGTACATGCCTACTCAGTGCTAGAATGTTTTTGAAAATATAGGCTCAAAACATGCTAAAAATCGATATTTTAGGTGTATGCATTCTCTGTACCCGTTTATATCCCAAATTCAGGCTCAAAACACCCGAAAATTCAATATTTTTGTGTCCCAGAAGCGATCTGTACATGCCTACTCAGTGCTAGAATATTTTCAAAATACAGGCCCAAAACATGCTAAGAAACTATATTTTAGGTGCCCAAAGTCGAAATGTGCATGCATCTTCTGTACCTGTTTATATATTTAAAATTCAGGCTCAAAACACCCGAAAACTTGATATTTTGGGGTCCCAGAAGCGACCTGTACATGCAAACTCCCTGTTAGAGTATTCTCAAAATACAGGCCCAAAACATGCTGAAAATCGATTTTTAGGTGCCCAAAGTCAATATGTGCAAGCATCTTCTGAACCCTTTTACAACTCAAATTCAGGCTCAAAACAACTAAAAAATTCAATATTTTTATGTCCCAGAAGCGATCTGTACATGCCTACGCAGAGCTAGAATGTTTTCAAGATACAGACCCAAAACATGCTAAAAATCGATATTTTAGGTGTCCAAAGTCGATATGTCCATGCATCTTCTGTACCCGTTTATATCACAAATTCAGGCTCAAAACACCCGAAAATTCAATATTTTTGGGACCCATAAGCGATCTGTACATGCCTATTCCTTGCTAGAATGTTTTCAAAATACAGACCCAAAACATGCTCAAAATCGATATTTTAGGTGCAAAAAGTCGAAGTGTGCATGGATCTTCTGTACCTGTTTATATCTCAAATTCAAGCTCAAAACACCCGAAATTTCGTTATTTTTGGGTCCCAGAAGCGATCTGTACATGCCTATTCCTTGCTAGAATGTTTTCAAGATACTCCCCCAAAACATGCTCAAAATCGATATTTTTGGTGCAAAAAGTCGATATGTGCATGCATCTTCTGTACCCGTTTATATCTCAAATACAGGCTCAAATCACCCGATAATTCAATATTTTTGGGTCCCAGAAGCGATCTGTACATGCCTACTCAGTGCTAGAATATTTTCAAAATACAGGCTTAAAACAAGCTAAAAAACGATATTTTAAGTGCCCAAAATCGATATGTGCATGTATCTTCTGCAACCGTTTATATCTCAAATTCATGCTCAAAACACCCGAAAATTCAATATTTTTGGGTCCCATAAACGATCTGTACATTCTTACTCAGTGCTAGAATATTTTCAAAATACAGGCCCAAACCATGCTAAAAAACTATATTTTAGGTGCCCAAAGTCGAAATGTGCATGCATCTTCTGTACCTGTTTATATATTTAAGATTCAGGCTCAAAACACCCGAAAAATTGATATTTTTGGGTCCCAGAAGCGACCTGTACATGCATGCTCCCTCATAGAGTATTCTCAAAATACAGGTCCAAAAGAAGCTGAAAATAGATATTTTAGGTGTCCAAATTCGATATGTCCATGCATCTTCTGTACCCGTTTATATCTCAAATTCAGGCTCAAAACACACGAAAATTCGATATTTTTGGGTCAAAGAAGCGATCTGTACATGAATACTTTTTGTCAGAGAATTTCTAAAATACAGGCCCAAAACATGCTGAAAATAGATATTTTAGGTGCAAAAAGTCGAAGTGTGAATGCATCTTCTGTACATGTTTATATCTCAAATTCAGTCTCAAAACACCCGAAAATTCGATATTTTCGGGTCCCAAAAGCGATCTGTACATGCCTATTCCTTGCTAGAATGTTTTCAAAATACAGACCCAAAACATGCTCAAAATCGATATTTTAGGTGCAAAAAGTCGATATGTGCATGCATCTTCAGTGCACGTTTATATCTCAAATACAAGCTCAAATCTCCCGAAAATTCAATATTTTTGGGTCCCAGAAGCGATATGTACATGCCTACTCAATGCTAGAATGTTTTTGAAAATATAGGCTCAAAATAAACTAAAAATCGATATTTTAGGTGACCAAAGTCAATATGTGCATGCATCTTCTGTACCCGTTTATATCCCAAATTTAGGCTCAAAACATACGCTAGAATATTTTCAAAATACAGGCCCAAAACATGCTAAAAAACGATATTTTAAGTGCCCAAAGTCGATATGTGCATGGATCTTCTGTACCGGTTTATATATTTAAAATTCAGTCTCAAAACACCCCAAAAATTGATATTTTTGGGTCCCAGAAGCGATCTGTACATGAATACTCCGTCTCAGAAAATTTTTAAAATGGAGGCCCAAAACAGACTGAAAATCGATATTTTAGGTGCCCAAAGTCAATACGTGTATGCATCTTCTGTACCCGTTTATATCTCAAATTCAGGCTCAAAACACCCGAAATATCGATATTTTTGGGTCCAAGAAGCGATCTGTACATGAATACTCCGTCTCATAAAATTTTTAAAATGGAGGCCCAAAACATACTGAAAATCGATATTTTAGGTGCAAAAAGTCGAAGTGTGCATGCATCTTCTGTACCCGTTTATATCTCAAATTCAGGTTCAAAACACCCGAAAAATCGATATTTTTGGGTCCCAGAAGCGATCTGTAAATACCTATTCCTTGCTAGAATATTTTCAAGATACAGACCCAAAACATGCTCAAAATCGATATTTTAGGTGCAAAAAGTCAATATGTGCATGCATCTTCAGTGCACGTTTATATCTCAAATACAGGCTCAAATAACCCGAAAATTAAATATTTTTGGGTCCCAGAAACGATCTGTACATGCCTACTCAGTGCTAGAATATTTTCAAAATACAGGCCCAAAACATGCTAAAAAACGATATTTTAAGTGCCCAAAGTCGATATGTGCATGCATCTTCTGTACCCGGTTATATCTCAAATTCAGGCTCAAAACACCCGAAAATTCAATAGTTTTGGGTCCCCGAAGCGATCTGTACATGCCAACTCAATGCTAGAATGTTTTTGAAAATATAGGCTCAAAACATGCTAAAAATCGATATTTTGGGTGCCCAAAGTCGATATGTACATGCATCTTCTGTACCCGTTTATATCCTAAATTCAGGCTCAAAACATACGATAATTTGATATTTTTGAGTCCCAGAAGCGACTTGGACATGCCTACTCAGTGCTACAATATTTTCAAAATACAGGTCCAAAACATGCTAAAAAACGATATTTTAGGTGCCCAAAGTTAATATGTGTATGCATCTTCTGTACCCGTTTATATCCCAAATTTAGGCTCAAAACACCCAAAAATTCGATATTTTGGGGTCCCAGAAGAGACCTGTAGATGCCTACTCCTTGTTAAAATATTCTCAAAATACAGGCCCAAAACATGCTCAAAATCGATATTTTGGGTGCGCAAAGTCGATATGTGCATGCATCTTCTGTACCTGTTTATATATTTAAAATTCAGGCTCAAAACACCCGAAAAATTGATATTTGTGGGTCCTAGAAACTACCTGTACAAGCATACTCCTTGTTAGAGTATTTTCAAAATACAGGCCCAAAACATGATGAAAATCGATTTTTAGGTGCCCAAAGTCAATATGTGTATGCATCTTCGGTAACCGTCTATGTCCCTAATTTAGGCTCAAAACAGCCGAAAATTCGATATTTTTGGGTCCCAGAAGCGATCTGTACATGTCTACTCAGTGCTATAATATTTTCTAAATATAGGCCTAAAACATGCTAAAAATCGATATTTTAGGTGCCCAAAATCGATATGTGCATGCATCTTCTGTACCTGTTTATATCCCAAATTCTGGCTCAAAACACCCGAAAATTCAATATTTATGGGTCTCAGAAACGATCTGTACATGCCTACTCTTTGCTAGAATGTTTTCATGATACAGACGCAAAACATGCTCGAAATCAATATTTTAGGTGCAAAAAGTCGATATGTTCATGCATTTTCAGTGCCCGTTTATATCTCAAATTGATGCTAAAAACACCCACAAATTCAATATTTTTGGGTCCCAGAAGCGATCTGTACATGCCTACTCCGTGTTAGAGTATTTTCAAAATACAGGCCCAAAACATGGTGAAAATCGATATATTAGGTGCCCAATGTCAATATGTGCATGCATCTCCTGTACCCGTTTATATCTCAAATTCAGGCTCAAAACACCCGAAAATTCGATATTTTTGGGTCCCAGAAGCGATCTGTACAAACCTTCGCCTTGCTAGAATGTTTTCAAGATACAGAACCAAAACAGGCACAAAATCGATATTTTAAGTACAAAAAGTCGATATGTGCATGCATCTTCAGTACCCGTTTTAATCTCAAATTCAGGCTCAAAACACCCGAAAAATCATTATTTTGGGGTCCCAGAAGCGATTTGTACACCCCTTCTCAGTGTTAGAATTTTTTCAAAATATAGGCTCAAAACATGCTAAAAATCGATATTTTCGGTGTCCAAAGTCGATATGTGCATGCATCTTATGAACTCGTTTATATCTCAAATTCATTCTCAAAACACCCGAAAATTCGATATTTTTGGGCCCCAGAAGCAATCTGTATATGCTTACTCCTTGTTAGAATGTTTTCAAGATACAGACCCAAAACATGCTCAAAATCGATATTTTAGGTGCAAAAAGTCGAAGTGTGCAAGCATCTTCAGTACTCGTTTATATCTCAAATTCAGGCCCAAAAAACCCAAAAATTCAATATTTTTGGGACCTAGAAGCAATCTGTACATGCCTACTCAGAGCCTACTCAGAGCTAAAATGTTTTCAAGATACAGACCAAAAACATGCTCAAAATTGATATTTTAGGTGTCCAATGTCGATATGTGCATGCATCTTCTGTACCCGTTTATATCTCAAATACAGGCTCAAAACACCCGAAAATTCAATATTTTTGGGTCTTAGAAGCGATCTGTACATGCCTACTCAATGCTACAATGTTTTTGAAAATATAGGCTCAAAACATGCTAAAAATCGATATTTTAGATGACCAAAGTCAATATGTGTATGTATCTTCTGTACCCGTTTATATCCCAAATTCAGGCTCAAAACATACGATAATTTGATATTTTTGGGTCCCAGAAGCGACCTGTAGATGCCTACTCCTTTTTAGAATATTTTAAAAATACAGGCCCAAAACATGCTCAAAATCGATATTTTGCGTGCCCAAAGTCGATATGTGCATGCATTTTCTGTACCTGTTTATATATCTCAAATTCAGGCTCAAAACACCCGAAAAATTGATATTTTTGGGTCCCAGAAGCGACCTGTACAAGCATACTCCTTGTTAGAGTATTTTCAAAATACAGGCCCAAAACATGCTGAAAATCGATTTTTAGGTGCCCAAAGTCAATATGTGTATGCATCTTCCGTAACCTTCTATATCCCAAATTCAGGCTCAAAACAGCCGAAAATTCGATATTTTTGGGTCCCAGAAGCGAACTGTACATGCCTACTTAGTGCTATAATATTTTCAAAATATAGGTCCAAAACATGCTAAAAATAGATATTTTAGGATGCCCAAAATCGATATGTGCATACCTCTTCTGTACCCGTTTATATCCCAAATTCTGGCTCAAAACACCCGAAAATTCAATATTTATGGGTCCCAGAAACGATCTGTACATGCCTACTCTTTGCTAGAATGTTTTCATGATACAGACCCAAAACATGCTCGAAATCGATATTTTAGGTGCCAAAAGTCCAAGTGTGCATGCATATTCTGTGCATGTTTATATTTCAAATCCAGGCTCAAAACACCCGAAAATTCTATATTTTTGGGTCCCAGAAGCGACCTTTACAAGCATACTCCTTGTTAGAGTATTTTCAAAATAAAGACCCAAAACATGCTGAAAATCAATATTTTAGGTGCCCAAAGTCAATATGTGTATGCATCCTCTGTACCCGTTTATATCCGAAATTCAGGCTCAAAACGCCCGAAAATTCTATATTTTTGGGTCCTAGAAGCAATCTGTACATGCCTACTCAGTGCTAGAATGTTTTCAAAATATAGGCAAAAAACATGCTCAAAATAGATATTTTAGGTGCCCAAAGTCGATATGTGCATGTATCTTCTGTACCCGTTTATATCTCAAATTCAGGCTCAAAACACCCGAAAATTCGATATTTTTGGGTCCCAGAAACGATCTGTACATGTCTACTCCGTGTTAGAGTATTTTCAAAATACAGGCCTAAAACATGCAGAAAATTGATATTTTAGGTGCCCAAAATCGATATGTGCATTCATCTTCTGTACCCGTTTATATCTCAAATTCAGGCTCAAAACATCCGAAAATTAAATATTTTTGGGTCCCAGAAGCAATCTGTATATGCCTACTCCGTGTTGGAGTAGATTCAAAATACAGGCCAAAAAACATGCTATAAATCTATATTTTAGGTGCCCAAAGTCAATATGTGTATGCATCTTCTGTACTCGTTTATATCCCAAATTCAGGCTCAAAACACCCGATAATTCGATATTTTCGGGTCCCAGAAGCAATCTGTACATGCCTACTCAGTGCTAGAATGTTTTCGAAATATAGGTTTAAAACATGCTAAAAATCGATATTTTAGGTGTCCAAAGTCGATATGTGCATGCATCTTCTGTACCCGTTTATATCTCAAATTTAGGCTCAAAACACCCGAAAAATCGATGTTTTGGGGTCCAAGAAGCGATCTGTACATGCCTACTCCTTGCTAGAACATTTTCAAAATATAGGCTCAAAACATGCTAAAAATCGATATTTTCGGTTTCCAAAGTTGATATGTGCATGTATCTTCTGTACCCGTTTAGATATCAAATTCATTCTCAAAACACCCGAAAATTCGATATTATTGGGTCCCAGAAGCGATCTGTACATGCCTACTACTTGCTAGAATGTTCTCAAGATACAGACCCAAAACATGCTCAAAATCGATATTTTAGGTACAAAAAGTCGAAGTCTGCATGCATCTTCAGTGTCCGTTTATATCTAAAATTAAGGCTCAAAACACCCGAATATTTAATATTTTTCGAACCTAGAAGCGATCTGTACATGCCTGCACCGTGTTAGAGTATTTTAAAAATACAGACCCAAAACATGCTCAAAATCGATATTTTAGGTGCCCAAAGACATAATGTGTATTCATCTTCTGTACCTGTTTATATCCCAAATTTATGCTTAAAACACAAGAAAATTCGAAATTATTGAGTCCCAGAAGCGATCTGTACATCCCTACTCAGTGTTTGAGTATTTTCAAATTATAGGCCAAAAACATGCTGAAAATCGATATTTTAGATCCGCAAAGTCGATATGTGCATGCATCTTCTGTACCCGTTTATATCTCAAATTCAGGCTTAAAATACAGGAAAATTCGATATTTTTTAGTCCCAGAAGCGATCTGTACATGCCTAATCCTTGCTAGAATGTTTTCAAGATACAGACCCAAAACATGCTCAAAATCGATATTTTAGTTGCAAAAAGTCGATATGTGCACGCATCTTCATTACCCGTTTATATATCAAATTCAGGTTCAAAACACCTGAAAATTCAATATGATAGGGTCCCAGAACCGATCTGTACATGCCTACTCAGTGTTCGAGTATTTTTAAAACACAGGCCCAAAACGTGCTAAAAATCGTTATTTTGGGTGCCCAAAGTCGATATGTGCATGCATCTTCTGTACCCGTTTATATCTCAAATTCAGGCTCAATACAAAAGAAATTTCAATATTTTTTGGTCCCAGAAGCGATCTGTACATACCTACTCCTTGCTAGAATGTTTTCAAGATACAGACCCAAAACATGCTCAAAATCGATATTGTAGGTGTCCAAAGTCGATATGTGCATGCATCTTCTGTACCCGTTTATACCTCAAATTCTGGCTCAAAACACTAGAAAATTCTATATTTTTGGGTCCCAGAAGCGATCTGTACATGCCTACTCCGTTTAGAGTATTTTCAAAATACAGGCCCAAAACATGCTCAAAATCGATATTTTGGGTGAACAAAGTCGATATGTCCATGCATCTTCTGTACCCGTTTATATCTCAAATTCAGGCTCAAAACACACGAAAATTCGATATTTTTGGGTCAAAGAAGCGATCTGTACATGAATACTTTTTGTCAGAGAATTTCTAAAATACAGGCCCAAAACATGCTGAAAATAGATATTTTAGGTGCAAAAAGTCGAAGTGTGAATGCATCTTCTGTACATGTTTATATCTCAAATTCAGTCTCAAAACACCCGAAAATTCGATATTTTCGGGTCCCAAAAGCGATCTGTACATGCCTATTCCTTGCTAGAATGTTTTCAAAATACAGACCCAAAACATGCTCAAAATCGATATTTTAGGTGCAAAAAGTCGATATGTGCATGCATCTTCAGTGCACGTTTATATCTCAAATACAAGCTCAAATCTCCCGAAAATTCAATATTTTTGGGTCCCAGAAGCGATATGTACATGCCTACTCAATGCTAGAATGTTTTTGAAAATATAGGCTCAAAATAAACTAAAAATCGATATTTTAGGTGACCAAAGTCAATATGTGCATGCATCTTCTGTACCCGTTTATATCCCAAATTTAGGCTCAAAACATACGCTAGAATATTTTCAAAATACAGGCCCAAAACATGCTAAAAAACGATATTTTAAGTGCCCAAAGTCGATATGTGCATGGATCTTCTGTACCGGTTTATATATTTAAAATTCAGTCTCAAAACACCCCAAAAATTGATATTTTTGGGTCCCAGAAGCGATCTGTACATGAATACTCCGTCTCAGAAAATTTTTAAAATGGAGGCCCAAAACAGACTGAAAATCGATATTTTAGGTGCCCAAAGTCAATACGTGTATGCATCTTCTGTACCCGTTTATATCTCAAATTCAGGCTCAAAACACCCGAAATATCGATATTTTTGGGTCCAAGAAGCGATCTGTACATGAATACTCCGTCTCATAAAATTTTTAAAATGGAGGCCCAAAACATACTGAAAATCGATATTTTAGGTGCAAAAAGTCGAAGTGTGCATGCATCTTCTGTACCCGTTTATATCTCAAATTCAGGTTCAAAACACCCGAAAAATCGATATTTTTGGGTCCCAGAAGCGATCTGTAAATACCTATTCCTTGCTAGAATATTTTCAAGATACAGACCCAAAACATGCTCAAAATCGATATTTTAGGTGCAAAAAGTCAATATGTGCATGCATCTTCAGTGCACGTTTATATCTCAAATACAGGCTCAAATAACCCGAAAATTAAATATTTTTGGGTCCCAGAAACGATCTGTACATGCCTACTCAGTGCTAGAATATTTTCAAAATACAGGCCCAAAACATGCTAAAAAACGATATTTTAAGTGCCCAAAGTCGATATGTGCATGCATCTTCTGTACCCGGTTATATCTCAAATTCAGGCTCAAAACACCCGAAAATTCAATAGTTTTGGGTCCCCGAAGCGATCTGTACATGCCAACTCAATGCTAGAATGTTTTTGAAAATATAGGCTCAAAACATGCTAAAAATCGATATTTTGGGTGCCCAAAGTCGATATGTACATGCATCTTCTGTACCCGTTTATATCCTAAATTCAGGCTCAAAACATACGATAATTTGATATTTTTGAGTCCCAGAAGCGACTTGGACATGCCTACTCAGTGCTACAATATTTTCAAAATACAGGTCCAAAACATGCTAAAAAACGATATTTTAGGTGCCCAAAGTTAATATGTGTATGCATCTTCTGTACCCGTTTATATCCCAAATTTAGGCTCAAAACACCCAAAGATTCGATATTTTGGGGTCCCAGAAGAGACCTGTAGATGCCTACTCCTTGTTAAAATATTCTCAAAATACAGGCCCAAAACATGCTCAAAATCGATATTTTGGGTGCGCAAAGTCGATATGTGCATGCATCTTCTGTACCTGTTTATATATTTAAAATTCAGGCTCAAAACACCCGAAAAATTGATATTTGTGGGTCCTAGAAACTACCTGTACAAGCATACTCCTTGTTAGAGTATTTTCAAAATACAGGCCCAAAACATGATGAAAATCGATTTTTAGGTGCCCAAAGTCAATATGTGTATGCATCTTCGGTAACCGTCTATGTCCCTAATTTAGGCTCAAAACAGCCGAAAATTCGATATTTTTGGGTCCCAGAAGCGATCTGTACATGTCTACTCAGTGCTATAATATTTTCTAAATATAGGCCTAAAACATGCTAAAAATCGATATTTTAGGTGCCCAAAATCGATATGTGCATGCATCTTCTGTACCTGTTTATATCCCAAATTCTGGCTCAAAACACCCGAAAATTCAATATTTATGGGTCTCAGAAACGATCTGTACATGCCTACTCTTTGCTAGAATGTTTTCATGATACAGACGCAAAACATGCTCGAAATCAATATTTTAGGTGCAAAAAGTCGATATGTTCATGCATTTTCAGTGCCCGTTTATATCTCAAATTGATGCTAAAAACACCCACAAATTCAATATTTTTGGGTCCCAGAAGCGATCTGTACATGCCTACTCCGTGTTAGAGTATTTTCAAAATACAGGCCCAAAACATGTTGAAAATCGATATATTAGGTGCCCAATGTCAATATGTGCATGCATCTCCTGTACCCGTTTATATCTCAAATTCAGGCTCAAAACACCCGAAAATTCGATATTTTTGGGTCCCAGAAGCGATCTGTACAAACCTTCGCCTTGCTAGAATGTTTTCAAGATACAGAACCAAAACAGGCACAAAATCGATATTTTAAGTACAAAAAGTCGATATGTGCATGCATCTTCAGTACCCGTTTTAATCTCAAATTCAGGCTCAAAACACCCGAAAAATCATTATTTTGGGGTCCCAGAAGCGATTTGTACACCCCTTCTCAGTGTTAGAATTTTTTCAAAATATAGGCTCAAAACATGCTAAAAATCGATATTTTCGGTGTCCAAAGTCGATATGTGCATGCATCTTATGAACTCGTTTATATCTCAAATTCATTCTCAAAACACCCGAAAATTCGATATTTTTGGGCCCCAGAAGCAATCTGTATATGCTTACTCCTTGTTAGAATGTTTTCAAGATACAGACCCAAAACATGCTCAAAATCGATATTTTAGGTGCAAAAAGTCGAAGTGTGCAAGCATCTTCAGTACTCGTTTATATCTCAAATTCAGGCCCAAAAAACCCAAAAATTCAATATTTTTGGGACCTAGAAGCAATCTGTACATGCCTACTCAGAGCCTACTCAGAGCTAAAATGTTTTCAAGATACAGACCAAAAACATGCTCAAAATTGATATTTTAGGTGTCCAATGTCGATATGTGCATGCATCTTATGTATACGTTTATATCTCAAATACAGGCTCAAAACACCCGAAAATTCGATATTTTGGGGTCCCAGAAGCGAACTGTACATGCCTACTCCGTGTTAGAGTATTTTCAAAATACAGGCCCAAAACATACTGAAAATCGATCATTTAGGTACCTAAAATTCGATATGTGCATGCATCTTCTGTAACCGTTTATATCACAAATTCAACCTCAAAACACCCGAAAATTCGATATTTTTAGGTCCCAGAAGCGATCTGTACATGCCTTCTCAGTGCTAGAATTTTTTTAAAATATAGGCTCAAAACATGCTAAAAATCGATATTTTAAGTGTCCAAAGTCGATATGTGCATGCATCATCTGTACCCGTTTACATCTCAAATTCAGGCTCAAAACACCCGAAAATTCGATATTATGGGGTCCCATAAGTGATCTGTACATGCCTACTTAGTGCTAGAATATTTTCAAAATATAGGCCCAAAACAAGCTAAAAATCGATATTTTAGGTGCCCAAAGTCGATATCTCAAATTCAGGCCCAAAACACCCGAAAATTCGATATTTTGGGGTCCCAGAAGCGAACTGTACATGCCAACTCCGTATTAGAGTATTTTCAAAATACAGGCCCAAAACATACTGAAAATCGATCTTTTAGGTGCCCAGAAGTCGATATGTGCATGCATCTTCTGTAACCGTTTATATCACAAATTCAACCTCAAAACACCCGAAAATTCGATATTTTTGGGTCCCAGAAGCGATCTGTACATGCCTACTCAGTGCTAGAATTTTTTTAAAATATAGGCTCAAAACATGCTAAAAATCGATAATTTAAGTGTCCAAAGTCGATATGTGCATGCATCATCTGTACCCGTTTATATCTCAAATTCAGGCTCAAAACACCCGAAAATTCGATATTTTGGGGTCCCAGAAGTGATCTGTACATGCCTACTTAGTGCTAGAATATTTTCAAAATATAGGCCCAAAACATGCTAAAAATCGATATTTTAGGTGCCAAAAGTCGATATCTTAAATTCAGGCCCAAAACACCCGAAAATTCGATATTTTGGGGTCCCAGAAGCGAACTGTACATGCCTACTCCGTGTTAGAGTATTTTCAAAATACAGGCCCAAAACATACTGAAAATCGATCATTTAGGTACCTAAAATTCGATATGTGCATGCATCTTCTGTACCCGTTTATATCCCAAATTCAACCTCAAAACACCCGAAAATTCGATATTTTTGGGTCCCAGAAGCGATCTGTACATGCCTACTCAGTGCTAGAATATTTTCAAAATATAGGCCCAAAACATGCTAAAAATCGATATCTTAAGTGTCCAAAGTCGATATGTGCATGCATCATCTGTACCCGTTTATATCTCAAATTCAAGCTCAAAACACCCGAAAATTCGATATTATGGGGTCCCAGAAGCGAACTGTACATGCCTACTCCGTGTTAGAGTATTTTCAAAATACAGGCTCAAAATATACTGAAAATCGATCTTTTAGGTGCCCAAAAGTCGATATGAGCATGTATCTTCTGTAACCGTTTATATCCCAAATTCAACCTCAAAACACCCGAAAATTCGATATTTTTGGGTCCCAGAAGCGATCTGTACATGCCTACTCAGTGCTAGAATTTTTTCAAAATATAGGCTCAAAACATGCTAAAAATCGATATCTTAAGTGTCCAAAGTCGATATGTGCATGCATCATCTGTACCCGTTTATATCTCAAATTCAGGCTCAAAACACCCGAAAATTCGATATTTTGGGGTCCCAGAAGTGATCTGTACATGCCTACTTAGTTCTAGAATATTTTCAAAATATAGGCCCAAAACATGCTAAAAATCGATATTTTAAGTGCCCAAAGTCGATATCTCAAATTCATGCCCAAAACACCCGAAAATTCGATATTTTGGGGTCCCAGAAGCGAACTGTACATGCCTACTCCGTGTTAGAGTATTTTCAAAATACTGGCCCAGAATATACTGAAAATCGATCTTTTAGGTGCCCAAAAGTCGATATGAGCATGCATCTTCTGTAACCGTTTATATCCCAAATTCAACCTCAAAACATCCGAAAACTCGATATTTTTGGGTCCCAGAAGCGATCTGTACATGCCTACTCAGTGCTAGAATTTTTTCAAAATATAGGCTCAAAACATGCTAAAAATCGATATCTTAAGTGTCCAAAGTCGATATGTGCATGCATCATCTGTACCCGTTTATATCTCAAATTCAGGCTCAAAGCACCCGAAAATTCGATATTTTGGGGTCCCACAAGCGATCTGTACATGCCTACTCCTAGTTAAAGTATTTTTAAAATACAGGCCCAAAACGTGTTGAAAATCGATATTTTAGGTGCCCAAAGTCGATATCTCAAATTCAGGCCCAAAACATCCGAAAATTCGATATTTTGGGGTCCCAGAAGCGAACTGTACATGCCTACTCAGATGCAGGCCCAAAACATGCTGAAAATCGATATTTTAGGTGCCCAAAGTCAACGTGTGTATGCATCTTCTGCACTCGTTTTTATCTCAAATTCAACCTCAAAACACCCGAAAATTCTATAATTTTGGGTCCCAGAAGCGATCTGTACATGCCTACTCAGTGCTAGAATTTTTTCAAAATATAGGCTCAAAACATGCTAAAAATCGATATTTTAAGTGTCCAAAGTCGATATGTGCATGCATCATCTGTACCCGTTTATATCTCAAATTCAGGCTCAAAACACCCGAAAATTCGATATTATGGGGTCTCATAAGTGATCTGTACATGCCTACTTAGTGCTAGAATATTTTCAAAATATAGTCCTAAAACAAGCTAAAAATCGATATTTTAGGTGCCCAAAGTCGATATCTCAAATTCAGGCCCAAAACACCCGAAAATTCGATATTTTGGGGTCCCAGAAGCGAACTGTACATGCCAACTCCGTATTAGAGTATTTTCAAAATACAGGCCCAAAACATACTGAAAATCGATCTTTTTGGTGCCCAAAAGTCGATATGTGCATGTATCTTCTGTACCCGTTTATATCTCAAATTCAGGCTCCAAACACCCGAAAATTTGATATTTTTGGGTCCCAGAAGCGATCTGTACATGGCTACTCAGATGCAGGCCCAAAACATGCTAAAAATCGATATTTTAGGTGCCCAAGTCAACATGTGTATGCATCTTCTGCACTCGTTTATATCTCAAATTCAACCTCAAAACACCCGAAAATCCGATAATTTTGGGTCCCAGAAGCGATCTGTACATGTCTCGTCAGAGCTAGAATTTTTTCAAAATATATGCTCAAAACATGCTAAAAATCGATATTTTAAGTGTCCAAAGTCCATATGTGCATGCATCTTCTGTACCCGTTTATATATCAAATTCAGGCTCAAAACACCCGAAAATTCGGTATTTTTGGGTCCTATAAGCGATCTGTACATCTCTACACCTAGTTAGAATGTTTTCAAGATACAGACTCAAAACATGCTCAAAATCGATATTTTAGGTGCCCAAAAGTCAATATGTGCATGCATCTTCTCTACCCGTTTATATCTCAAATTCAGGCTCAAAACACCCGAAAACTCGATATTTTGGGGTCCAAGAAGCGATGTGTACATGCCTACTCCTAGTTAGAGTATTTTCAAAATACAGGCCCAAAGCATGCCGAAAATAGATATTTTAGGTGCACAAAGTCAATATGAGCATGCATCTTCTGTACCCGTTTATATCTCAAATTCAGGCTGAAAACACCCGAAAATTCGGTATTTTTGGGTCCTATAAGCGATCTGTACATCTCTACACCTAGTTAGAATGTTTTCAAGATACAGACCCAAAACATGCTCAAAATCGATATTTTAGGTGCCCAAAAGTCAATATGTGCATGCATCTTCTCTACCCGTTTATATCTCAAATTCAGGCTAAAAACACCCGAAAACTCGATATTTTGGGGTCCAAGAAGCGATCTGTACATGCCTACTCAGTGCTAGAATATTTTCAAAATATAGGCCCAAAACATGCTAAAAATCGATATTTTAGGTGCCCAAAGTCGATATCTCAAATTCAGGCCCAAAACACCCGAAAATTTGATATTTTGGGGTCCCAGAAGCGGTCTGTACATGCCTACTCAGTGCTAGAATTTTGTTTCTAAATATAGGCTCAAAACATGCTAAAAATCGATATTTTAAGTGTCCAAAGTCGATATGCGCATGTATCAACTGTACCCGTTTATATATCAAATTCTGGCTCAAAACACCCGAAAATTCGATATTTTTGGGTCCCAGAAGCGATCTGTACATGCCTACTCCTAGTTAGAGTATTTTCAAAATACAGGCCCAAAGCATGCCGAAAATCGATATTTTAGGTGCACAAAGTCAATATGAGCATGCATCTTCTGTACCCGTTTATATCTCAAATTCAGGCTCAAAACACCCGAAAATTCGGTATTTTTGGGTCCTATAAGCGATCTGTACATCTCTACACCTAGTTAGAATGTTTTCAAGATACAGACCCAAAACATGCTCAAAATCGATATTTTAGGTGCCCAAAAGTCAATATGTGCATGCATCTTCTCTACCCGTTTATATCTCAAATTCAGGCTAAAAAAACTCCCGAAAATTCGATATTTTGGGGTCCCAGAAGTGATCTGTACATGCCTACTTAGTGCTAGAATATTTTCAAAATATAGGCCTAAAACATGCTAAAAATCGATATTTTAGGTGCCCAAAGTCGATATCTCAAATTCAGGCCCAAAACACCCGATAATTCGATATTTTGGGGCCCAGAAGCGAACTGTACATGACTACTCCGTGTTAGAGTATTTTCAAAATACAGGCCCAAAACATACTGAAAATCGATCTTTTTGGTGCCCAAAAGTCGATATGTGCATGCATCTTCTGTACCCGTTTATATATCAAATTCAGCCTCCAAACACCCGAAAATCGATATTTTGGGGTCCCAGAAGCGATCTGTACATGCCTACTCAGATGCAGGCCCAAAACATGCTGAAAATCGATATTTTAGGTGCCCAAAGTCAACATGTGTATGCATCTTCTGCACTCGTTTATATTTTAAATTCAACCTCAAAACACCCGAAAATCCGATTATTTTGGGTCCCAGAAGCGATCTGTACATGTCTAGTCAGTGCTAGAATGTTTTCAAAATATATGCTCAAAACATGCTAAAAATCGATATTTTAAGTGTCCAAAGTCGATATGTGCATGCATCTTCTGTACCCGTTTATATCTCAAATTCAGGCTCAAAACACCCGAAAATTCGATATTTTGGGGTCCCAGAAGTGATCTGTACATGCCTACTTAGTGCTAGAATATTTTCAAAATATAGGCCCAAAACAAGCTAAAAATCGATATTTTAGGTGCCCAAAGTCGATATCTCAAATTCAGGCCCAAAATAACCGAAAATTCGATATTTTGGGGTCCCAGAAACAAACTGTACATGCCTACTCCGTGTTAGAGTATTTTCAAAATACAGGCCCAAAACATACTGAAAATCGATTTTTTAGGTGCCCAAAAGTCAATATGTGCATGCATCTTCTGTAACCGTTTATATCCCAAATTCTACCTCAAAACACCCGAAATTTCGATATTTTGGGGTCCCAGAAGCGATCTGTACATGCCTACTCAGTGCTAGAATTTTTTTTAAATATATGCTCAAAACATGCTAAAAATCGATATTTTAAGTGTCCAAAGTCGATATGTGCATGCATCATCTGTACCCGTTTATATCTCAAATTCAGGCTTAAAACACCCGAAAATTCGATATTTTGGGGTCCCAGAAGTGATATGTACATGCCTACTCAGATGCAGGCCCAAAACATGCTGAAAATCGATATTTTAGGTGCCCAAAGTCAACATGTGTATGCATCATCTGCACTCGTTTATATCTCAAATTCAACCTCAAAACACCCGAAAATTCGATAATATTGGGTCCCAGAAGCGATCTGTACATGTCTAGTTAGTGCTAGAATGTTTTCAAAATATAGGCTCAAAACATGCTAAAAATCGATATTTTAAGTGTCCAAAGTCGATATGTGCATGCATCTTCTGTACCCGTTTATATATCAAATTCAAGCTCAAAACACCCGAAAATTCGGTATTTTTGGGTCCTAGAAGCGATCTGTACATCTCTACACCTAGTTAGAATGTTTTCAAAAAACAGACCCAAAACATGCTCAAAATCGATATTTTAGGTGCCCAAAAGTCAATATGTGCATGCATCTTCTGTACCCGTTTATATCTCAAATTCAGGCTCAAAACACCCGAAAATTCGATATTTTGGGGTCCCAGAAGCGATCTGTACATGCTTACTCAGAGCTAGAATATTTTCAAAATATAGGCCCAAAACATGCTAAAAATCGATATTTTAGGTGCCCAAAGTCGATATCTCAAATTCATGCCCAAAACACCCAAAAATTCGATATTATGGGGTCCCAGAAGCGATCTGTACTTGCCTACTCCGTGTTAGAATATTTTCAATATACAGGCCCAAAACATACTGAAAATCGATCTTTTAGGTGCCCAAATGTAGATATGTGCATGCATCTTCTGTACCCGTTTATATCCCAAATTCAACCTCAAAACACCCGAAAATTCGATAATTTTGGGTCCCAGAAGCGATCTGTACATGCCTACTCAGTGCTAGAATTTTTTCAAAATATAGGCTCAAAACATGCTAAAAATCGATATTTTAATTATCCAAAGTCGATATGTGCATGCATCATCTGTACCCGTTTAAATCTCAAATTCAGGCTCGAAACACCCGAAAATTCGATTTTTTGTGGTCCCAGAAGTGATCTGTACATGCCTACTTAGTGCTAGAATACATTCAAAATATAGGCCCAAAACATGCTAAAAATCGATATTTTAGGTGCCCAAAGTCGATATCTCAAATTCAGTCCCAAAACACCCGAAAATTCGATATTTTGGGGTCCCAGAAGCGAACTGTACATGCCTACTCAGTGTTAGAGTATTTTCAAAATACAGGCCCAAAACATACTGAAAATCGATCTTTTAGGTGCCCAAAAGTCCATATGTGCATGCATCTTCTGTACCCGTTTATATCCCAAATTAAACCTCAAAACACCCGAAAATTCGATATTTTTGGGTCCCAGAAGCGATCGGTACATGCCTACTCAGTGCTAGAATTTTTTCAAAATATAGGCTCAAAACATGCAAAAAATCGATATTTTAAGTGTCCAAAGTCGATATGTGCATGCATCATCCGTACCCGTTTATATCTCAAATTCTGGCTCAAAACACCCGAAAATTCGATATTATGGGGTCCCAGAAGCGAACTGTACATGCCTACTCCGTGTTAGAGTATTTTAAAAAATACAGGCTCAAAACATACTGAAAATCGATCTTTTAGGTGCCCAAAAGTCGATATGAGCATGCATCATCTGTACCCGTTTATATCTCAAATTCAGGCTCAAAACACCCGAAAATTCGATATTTTGGGGTCCCAGAAGTGATCTGTACATGCCTACATAGTGCTAGAATATTTTCAAAATATAGGCCCAAAACATGCTAAAATCGATATTTTAAGTGCCCAAAGTCGATATCTCAAATTCAGGCCCAAAACACCCGAAAATTCGATATTTTGAGGTCCCAGAAGCGAACTGTACATGCCTACTCCGTGTTAGAGTATTTTCAAAATACTGGCGCAGAATATACTGAAAATCGATCTTTTAGGTGCCCAAAAGTCGATATGAGCATGCATCTTCTGTAACCGTTTATATCCCAAATTAAACCTCAAAACATCCGAAAACTCGATATTTTTGGGTCCCAGAAGCGATCTGTACATGCCTACTCAGTGCTAGAATTTTTTCAAAATAAAGGCTTAAAACATGCTAAAAATCGATATCTTAAGTGTCCAAAGTCGATATGTGCATGCATCATCTGTACCCGTTTATATCTCAAATTCAGGCTCAAAGCGCCCGAAAATTCGATATTTTGGGGTCCCAGAAGCGATCTGTACATGCCTACTCCTTGTTAAAGTATTTTCAAAATACAGGCCCAAAACGTGCTGAAAATCGATATTTTAGGTGCCCAAAGTCGATATCTCAATTTCAGGCCCAAAACACCCGAAAATTCGATATTTTGGGGTCTCAGAAGCAAACTGTACATGCCTACTCCGTGTTAGAGTATTTTCAAAATACAGTTCCAAAACATACTGAAAATCGATCATTTAGGTGCCCAAAATTAGATATGTGCATGCATCTTCTGTACCCGTTTATATCTCAAATTCAGGCTCCAAACACCCGAAAATTCGATATTTTGGGGTCCCAGAAGCGATCTGTACATGCCTACTCAGATGCAGGCCCAAAACATGCTGAAAATCGATATTTTAGGTGCCCAAAGTCAACGTGTGTATGCATCTTCTGCACTCGTTTTTATCTCAAATTCAACCTCAAAACACCCGAAAATTCGATAATTTTGGGTCCCAGAAGCGATCTGTACATGTCTAGTCAGTGCTAGAATGTTTTCAAAATATAGGCTCAAAACATGCTAAAAATCGATATTTTAAGTGTCCAAAGTCGATATGTGCATGCATCTTCTGTACCCGTTTATATCTCAAATTCAGGCTCACAACACCCGAAAATTCGATATTTTGGGGTCCCAGAAGCGATCTGTACATGCCAACTTCGTGTTAGAGTATTTTCAAAATACAGGCCCTAAACATACTGAAAATCGATCTTTTAGGTGCCCAAAAGTCGATATGTGCATGCATCTTCTGTAACCGTTTATATCACAAATTCAACCTCAAAACACCCGAAAATTCGATATTTTTAGGTCCCAGAAGCGATCTGTACATGCCTACTCAGTGCTAGAATTTTTTTAAAATATAGGCTCAAAACATGCTAAAAATCGATATTTTAAGTGTCCAAAGTCGATATGTGCATGCATCATCTTTACCCGTTTATAGCTCAAATTCAGGCTCAAAATACCCGAAAATTCGATATTATGGGGTCCCAGAAGTGATCTGTACATGCCTACTTAGTGATAGAATATTTTCAAAATATAGGCCCAAAACAAGCTAAAAATCGATATTTTAGGTGCCCAAAGTCGATATCTCAAATTCAGGCCCAAAACACCCGAAAATTCGTTATTTTGGGGTCCCAGAAGCGAACTGTACATGCCAACTCCGTGTTAGAGTATTTTCAAAATACAGGCCCAAAACATACTGAAAATCGATCTTTTAGGTGCCCAAAAGTCGATATGTGCATGCATCTTCTGTAACCGTTTATATCACAAATTCAACCTCAAAACACCCGAAAATTCGATATTTTTGGGTCCCAGAAGCTAACTGTACATGCCTACTCAGTGCTAGAATTTTTTTTAAATATAGGCTCAAAACATGCTAAAAATCGATATTTTAAGTGTCCAAAGTCGATATGTGCATGCATCATCTGTACCCGTTTATATCTCAAATTCAGGCTCAAAACACCCGAAAATTCGATATTTTTGGGTCCCAGAAGTGATCTGTACATGCCTACTTAGTGCTAGAATATTTTCAAAATATAGGCCCAAAACATGCTAAAAATCGATATTTTAGGTGCCAAAAGTCGATATCTTAAATTCCGGCCCAAAACACCCGAAAATTCGATATTTTAGGGTCCCAGAAGCGAACTGTACATGCCTACTCCGTGTTAGAGTATTTTCAAAATACAGGCCCAAAACATACTGAAAATCGATCATTTAGGTACCTAAAATTCGATATGTGCATGCATCTTCTGTACCCGTTTATATCTCAAATTCAGGCTCCAAACACCCGAAAATTCGATATTTTGGGGTCCCAGAAGCGATCTGTACTTGCCTACTCCGTGTTAGAGTATTTTCAAAATACAGGCCCAAAACAAGCTGAAAATCGATATTTTAGGTGACGAAAGTCAATATGTGTATGCATCTTCTGCACCCGTTTATATCCCAAATTCAACCTCAAAACACCCGAAAATTCGATATTTTGGGGTCCCAGAAGCGATCTGTACATGCCTACTCAGATGCAGGCCCAAAACATGCTGAAAATCGATATTTTAGGTGCCCAAAGTCAACATGTGTATGCATCTTCTGCACTCGTTTATATTTTAAATTCAACCTCAAAACACCCGAAAATCCGATTATTTTGGGTACCAGAAGCGATCTGTACATGTCTAGTCAGTGCTAGAATGTTTTCAAAATATATGCTCAAAACATGCTAAAAATCGATATTTTAAGTGTCCAAAGTCGATATGTGCATGCATCTTCTGTACCCGTTTATATCTCAAATTCAGGCTCAAAACACCCAAAAATTCAATATTTTGGGGTCCCAGAAGTGATCTGTACATGCCTACTTAGTGCTAGAATATTTCCAAAATATAGGCCCAAAACATGATAAAAATCGATATTTTAGGTGCCCAAAGTCGATATCTCAAATTCAGGAACAAAACACCCGAAAATTCGATATTTTGGGGTCCCAGAAGCGAACTGTACATGCCTACTCCGTGTTAGAGTATTTTCAAAATACAGGCCCAAAACATACTGAAAATCGATCTTTTAGGTGCCCAAAAGTCAATATGTGCATGAATCTTCTGTAACCGTTTATATCCCAAATTCAACCTCAAAACACCCGAAATTTCGATATTTTGGGGTCCCAGAAGCGATCTGTACATGCCTACTCAGTGCTAGAATTTTTTTTTAAATATAGGCTCAAAACATGCTAAAAATCGATATTTTAAGTGTCCAAAGTCGATATGTACATGCATCATCTGTACCCGTTTATATCTCAAATTCAGGCTTAAAACACCCGAAAATTCGATATTTTGGGGTCCCAGAAGTGATGTGTACATCCCTACTCAGATGCAGGCCCAAAACATGCTGAAAATCGATATTTTAGGTGCCCAAAGTCAACATGTGTATGCATCATCTGCACTCGTTTATATCTCAAATTCAACCTCAAAACACCCGAAAATTCGATATTTTGGGGTCCCAGAAGCGATCTGTACATGCCTAATCCGTGTTAGAATATTTTCAATATACAGGCAAAAAAACATACAGAAAATCGATTTTTTAGGTGCCCAAAAGTAGATATGTGCATGCATCTTCTGTACCCGTTTATATCCCAAATTCAACCTCAAAACACCCGAAAATTCGATAATTTTGGGTCCCAGAAGCGATCTGTACATGCCTACTCAGTGCTAGAATTTTTTCAAAATATAGGCTTAAAACATGCTAAAAATCGATATTTTAGTTGTCCAAAGTCGATATGTGCATGCATCATCTGTACCCGTTTATATCTCAAATTCAGGCTCAAAACACCCGAAAATTCGATATTTTGGGATCCCAGAAGTGATCTGTACATGCCTACTCAGTGCTAGAATATTTTCAAAATATAGGCCCAAAACATGCTAAAAATCGATTTTTTAGGTACCCTAAGTCGATATCTCAAATTCAGGCCTAAAACACCCGAAAATTCGATATTTTGGGGTCCCAGAAGCGATCTGTACATGCCTACTCCTAGTTAGAGAATTTTCAAAATACAGGACCAAAACATATTGAAAATCGATCTTTTCGGTGCCAAAAGTCAATATGTGGATGTATCTTCTGTACCCGTTTATATCTCAAATTCAGACTCAAAACACCCGAAAATTCGGTATTTTTGGGTCCTAGAAGCGATCTGTACATCCCTACTCCTAGTTAGAATGTTTTCAAGATACAGACCCAAAACATGCTCAAAATCGATATTTTAGGTGCCCAAAAGTCGATATGGGCATGCATCTTATGTACCCGTTTATATCTTAAATTCAGGCTAAAAACGTTCGAAAAATTCGATATTTTGGGGTACCAGAAGCGATCTGTACATGCCTACTCAGTGCTAGAAAATTTTCAAAATATAGTCCCAAAACATGCTAAAAATCGATATTTTAGGTGCCCAAAATCTATATCTTAAATTCAGGCCCAAAACACCCGAAAATTCGATATTTTGGGGTCCCAGAAGCGAACTGTACATGCCTACTCCGTGTTAGAGTATTTTCAAAATACAGGCCCAAAACATACTGAAAATCGATCTTTTAGGTGCCCAAAAGTCGATATGTGCATGAATCTTCTGTACCAGTTTATATCTCAAATTCAGGCTCCAAACACCCGAAAATTCGATATTTTGGGGTCCCAGAAGCGATCTGTACATGCCTACTCAGATGCAGGCCCAAAACATGCTAAAAATCGATATTTTAGGTGCCCAAAGTCAACATGTGTATGCATCTTCTGTACTCGTTTATATCTCAAATTCAACCTCAAAACATCCGAAAATTCGATAATTTTGGGTCCCAGAAGCGATCTGTACATGTCTAGTCAGTGCTAGAATGTTTTCAAAATATAGGCTCAAAACATGCTAAAAATCGATATTTTAAGTGTCAAAAGTCGATATGTGCATGCATCTTCTGTACCCGTTTATATCTCAAATTCAGGTTCAAAACAACCGAAAATTCGATATTTTTGGGTCCCAGAAGCGATCTGAACATGCCTACTCCTGGTTAGAGTATTTTCAAAATACAGGCCCAAAACATGCTGAAAATCGATATTTTAGGTGCCCTAAGTCAATATGTGCACGCATCTTCTGTACCCGTTTATATCTCAAACTCAGGCTCAAAACACCCGAAAATTCGGTATTTTTGGGTCCTAGAAGCGATCTGTACATCCCTACTCCTAGTTAGAATATTTTCAAGATACAGACCCAAAACATGCTCAAAATCGATATTTTAGGTGCCCAAAAGTCGATATGTGCATGCATCTTCTGTACCCGTTTATATCTCAAATTCAGGCTCAAAACACCCGAAAATTCGATATTTTGGGGTCTCTGAAGCGATCTGTACATGCCTACTCAGTGCTAGAATATTTTCAAAATATAGGCCCAAAACATGCTAAAAATCGATATTTTAGGTGCCTAAAGTCGATATCTCAAATTCAGGCCCAAAACACCCGAAAATTCGATATTTTAGGGTCCCAGAAGCGAACTGTACATGCCTAATCCGTGTTAGAGTATTTTCAAAATACAGGCCCAAAACATACTGAAAATCGATCTTTTAGGTGCCCTAAAGTCGATATGTGCATGCATCTTCTGTACCCGTTTATATCTCAAATTCAGGCTCCAAACACCCGAAAATTCGATATTTTGGGGTCCCAGAAGCGAACTGTACATGCCTACACAGATACAGGCCCAAAACATCCTGAAAATCGATATTTTAGGTGCCCAAAGTCAACATGTGCATGCATCTTCTGCACTCGTTTTTATCTTAAATTCAACCTCAAAACACCCGAAAATTCGATAATTTTGGGTCCCAGGAGCGATCTGTACATGTCTAGTCAGTGCTAGAATGTTTTCAAAATATAGGTTCAAAATATGCTAAAAATCGATATTTTAAATGTCCAATGTAGATATGTGCATGCATCTTCTGTACCGGTTTATATCTCAAATTCAGGCTCAAAACACCCGAAAATTCAATATTTTTGGGTCCCAGAAGCGATCTGTACATGCTTACTCCTGGTTAGAGTATTATTTTAAAAATACAGGCCCAAAACATGCTGAAAATCGATATTTTAGGTGCCCAAAGTCAATATGTGCATGTATCTTTTGTACCCGTTTATATCTCAAATTCAGGCTCAAAACACCGGAAAATTCTTTATTTTTGGGTCCTAGAAGCGATCTGTACATCCCTACTCCTAGTTAGAATGTTTTCAAGATACGGACCCAAAACATGCTCAAAATCAATATTTTAGGTGCCCATAAGTCGATATGTGCATGCATCTTCTGTACCCGTTTATATCTCAAATTCATACTCAAAACACTCGAAAATTCGATATTTTGGGGTCCCCGAAGCGATCTGTACAGTGCCAGAATATTTTCAAAATATAGGCCCAAAACATGCTAAAAATCGATATTTTAAGTGCCTGAAGTCGATATCTCAAATTCAGGCCCAAACCACTCAAAAATTCGATATTTTGGGATCCCAGAAGTGATCTGTACATGCCTACTCCGTGTTAGAGTATTTTCAATATACAGGCCCAAAACATACTGAAAATCGATCTTTTAGGTGCCCAAAAGTCGATATGTGGATGCATCTTCTGTACCCGTTTATATCTCAAATTCAGGCTCAAAAACACACGAAAATTCGATATTTTGTGGTCCCAGAAGCGATCTGTAAATGCCTACTCAGTGCTAGAATTTTTTCAAAATATAGGCTCAAAACATGCTAAAAATCGATATTTTAAGTGTCCAAAGTCGATATGTGCATGCATCATCTGTACCCGTTTATATCTCAAATTCATGCTCAAAACACCCGAAAATTTGATATTTTGGGGTCCCAGAAGTGATCTGTACATGCCTACTCAGTGCTAGAATATTTTCAAAATATAGGCCCAAAACATGCTAAAAATCGATATTTTAGGTGCCCAAAGTCGATATCTCAAATTCAGTCCCAAAACACCCGAAAATTCGATATTTTGGGGTCCCAGAAGCGAACTGTACATGCCTACTCCGTGTTAGAGTATTATCAAAATACAGGCCCAAAACGTACTGAAAATCGATCTTTTAGATGTCCAAAAGTCAATATGTGCATGCATCTTCTGTACCCGTTTATATCCCAAATTCAACCTCAAAACACCCAAAAATTCGATATTTTTGGGTCCCAGAAGCGATCTGTACATGCCTACTCTGTGCTACAATTTTTTCAAAATTTAGGCTCAAAACATGCTAAAAATCGATATTGTAGGTGTCCAAAGTCGATATTTGCATGCATCATCTGTACCCGTTTATATCTCAAATTCAGGCTCAAAACACCCGAAAATTCGATATTTTGGGGTCCCAGAAGTGATCTGTACATGCCTACTCAGTGCTAGAATGTTTTCAAAATATAGGCTCAAAACATGCTAAAAATCGATATTTAAAGTGTCCAAAGTCGATATGTGCATGCATCATCTGTACCCGTTTATATCTCAAATTCAGGCTCAAAACACCCGAAAATTCGATATTTTGGGGTCCCAGAAGCGATCTGTACAGTGCTAGAATATTTTTAAAATATAGGCCCAAAACATGCTAAAATTGATATTTTAGGTGCCCAAAGTCGATAACTTAAATTCAAGCCCAAAACACCCAAAAATTCGATATTTTGTGGTCCCAGAAGCGATCTGTACATGCCTACTCCGTGTTAGAGTATTTTCAATATACAGGCCCAAAACATACTGAATATCGATCTTTTAGGTGCCCAAAAGTCAATATGTGCATGCATCTTCTGTACCCGTTTATATCTCAAATTCAGGCACAAAACACCGAAAATTCGATATTTTTGGGTCCCAGAAGCGATCTGTACATGCCTACTCAGTGCTAGAATATTTTCAAAATATAGGCCCAAAACATGCTAAAAATCGATATTTTAGGTGCCCAAAGTCAATATGTGCATGCATCATCTGTACCCGTTTATATCTCAAATTCAGGCTCAAAACACCCGAAAATTCGGTATTTTGGGGTCCCAGAAGTGATCTGTACATGCCTACTTAGTGCTAGAATATTTTCAAAATATAGGCCCAAAACATGCTAAAAATCGATATTTTAGGTGCCCAAAGTCGATATCTTAAATTCAGGCCCAAAACACCCGAAAATTCGATATTTTGGGGTCCCAGAAGCGAACTGTACATGCCTACTCCGTGTTAGAGTATTTTCAAAATACAGGCCCAAAACATACTGAAAATCGATCCTTTAGGTGTCCAAAAGTCAATATGTGCATGCATCTTCTGTACCCGTTTATATCCCAAATTCAACCTCAAAACACCCGAAAATTCGATATTTTTGGGTCCCAGAAGCGATCTGTACATGCCTACTCTGTACTACAATTTTTTCAAAATATAGGCTCAAAACATGCTAAAAATCGATATTGTAGGTGTCCAAAGTCGATATGTGCATGTATCATCTGTACCCGTTTATATCTCAAATTCAGGCTCAAAACACCTGAAAATTCGATATTTTGGGGTCCCAGAAGTGATCTGTACATGCCTACTCAGTGCTAGAATGTTTTCAAAATATAGGCTCAAAACATGCTAAAAATCGATATTTAAAGTGTCCAAAGTCGATATGTGCATGCATCATCTGTACCCGTTTATATCTCAAATTCAGGCTCAAAACACCCGAAAATTCGATATTTTGGGGTCCCAGAAGTAATCTGTACATGCTTACTTAGTGCTAGAATGTTTTCAAAATATAGGCCCAAAACATGCTAAAATTCGATATTTTAGGTGCCCAAAGTCGATATCTCAAATTCAGGCTTAAAACACCCGAAAATTCGGTATTTTGGGGTCCCAGAAGCGAACAAAACATGCCTAACTCCTTGTTAGAGTATTTTCAAAATACAGGCCCAAAACATACTGAAAATCGATCTTTTAGGTGCCCAAAAGTCGATATGTGCATGCATCTTCTGTACCCGTTTATATCTCAAATTCAGGCTCCAAACACCCGAAAATTCGATATTTTTGGGTCCCAGAAGCGATCTGTACATGCCTGCACAGTGCTAGAATTTTTCAAAGTATAGGCTCAAAACATGCTAAAAATCGATATTTTAAGTGTCCAAAGTCGATATGTGCATGCATCATCTGTACCCATTTATATCTCAAATTCAGGCTCCAAACACCCAAAAATTCGATATTTTGGGGTCCCAGAAGCGATCTGTACATGCCTACTCCGTGTTAGAGTAATTTCAATATACAGGCCCAAAACATACTGAATATCGATTTTTTAGGTGCCCAAAAGTCGATATGTGCATGCATCTTCTGTACCCGTTTATATCTCAAATTCAGGCACAAAACACCGAAAATTCGATATTTTTGGGTCCCAGAAGCGATCTGTACTTGCCTACTCCGTGTTAGGGTATTTTCAAAATACAGGCCCAAAACAAGCTGAAAATCGATCTTTTAGGTTCCCAAAAGTCGATATGTGCATGCATCTTCTGTAACCGTTTATATCCCAAATTCAACCTCAAAACACCCGAAACTTCTAAATTTTTGGGTCCCAGAAGCGATCTGTACATGCCTACTCAGTGCTAGAATGTTTTCAAAATATAGGCTCAAAACATGCTATAAATCGATATTTTAGGTGTCCAAAGTCAATATGTGCATGCATCATCTGTACCCGTTTATATCTCAAATTCAGGCTCAAAACACCCGAAAATTCGGTATTTTGGGGTCCCAGAAGTGATCTGTACATGCCTACTTAGTGGTAGAATATTTTCAAAATATAGGCCCAAAACATGCTAAAAATCGATATTTTAGGTGCCCAAAGTCGATATCTCAAATTCAGGCCCAAAACACCCGAAAATTCGATATTTTGGGGTCCCAGAAGCGAACTGTACATGCTTACTCCGTGTTAGAGTATTTTCAAAATACAGGCCCAAAACATACTGAAAATCGATCTTTTAGGTGTCCAAAAGTCAATATTTGCATGCATCTTCTGTAACCGTTTATATCTCATATTCAACCTCAAAACACCCGAAAATTCGATATTTTTGGGTCCCAGAAGCGATCTGTACATGCCTACTCTGTGCTACAATTTTTTCAAAATATAGGCTCAAAACATGCTAAAAATCGATATTGTAGGTGTCCAAAGTCGATATGTGCATGCATCATCTGTACCCGTTTATATCTCAAATTCAGGCTCAAAACACCCGAAAATTCGATATTTTGGGGTCCCAGAAGTGATCTGTACATGCCTACTCAGTGCTAGAATGTTTTCAAAATATAGGCTCAAAACATGCTAAAAATCGATATTTAAAGTGCCCAAAGTCGATATGTGCATGCATCATCTGTACCCGTTTATATTTCAAATTCAGGCTCAAAACACCAGAAAATTCGATATTTTTGGGTCCCAGAATTGATCTGTACATGCTTACTTAGTGCTAGAATGTTTTCAAAATATAGGCCCAAAACATGCTAAAATTCGATATTTTATGTGCCCAAAGTCGATATCTCAAATTCAGGCCCAAAACACCCGAAAATTCGGTATTTTGGGGTTCCAGAAGCGAACTGTACATGCCTAACTGCTTGTTAGAGTATTTTCAAAATACAGGCCCAAAACATACTGAAAATCGATCTTTTAGGTGCCCAAAAGTCGATATTTGCATGCATCTTCTGTACCCGTTTATATCTCAAATTCAGGCTCCAAACACCCGAAAATTCGATATTTTTGGGTCCCAGAAGCGATCTGTACATGCCTACTCAGTGCTAGAATTTTTCAAAATATAGGCTCAAAACATGCTAAAAATCGATATTTTAAGTGTCCAAAGTCGATATGTGCATGCATCATCTGTACCCATTTATATCTCAAATTAAGGCTTAAAACACCCGAAAATTCGATATTTTGGGGTCCCAGAAGCGATCTGTACAGTTCTAGAATATTTTCAAAATATAGGCCCAAAACATGCTAAAAATCGATGTTTTAGGTGCCCAAAGTCGATATCTCAAATTCAGGCCCAAAACACCCAAAAATTCGATATTTTGGGGTCCCAGAAGCGATCTGTACATGCCTACTCAGTGCTAGAATTTTTTCAAAAAATCGGCTCAAAACATGCTAAAAATCGATATTTTAAGTGTCCAAAGTCGAAATGTGCATGCATCATCTGTACCCGTTTATATCTCAAATTCAGGCTCAAAAACACCCGAAAATTCGATATTTTGGTTTTCCAGAAGTGATCTGTACATGCCTACTTAGTGCTAGAATATTTTCAATATATAGGCCCAAAACATGCTAAAAATCGATATTTTAGGTGCCCAAAGTCGATATCTCAAATTCAGGCCCAAAACACCCGAAAATTCGATATTTGGGGGTCCCAGAAGCGAACTGTACATGCCTACTCCGTGTTAGAGTATTTTCAAAATACAGGCCCAAAACATACTGAAAATCGATCATTTAGGTAACTAAAAGTCGATATGTGCATGCATCTTCTGTACCCGTTTATATCTCAAATTCAGGCTCCAAACACCCGAAAATTCGATATTTTGGGGTCCCAGAAGAGATCTGTACTTGCCTACTCCGTGTTAGAGTATTTTCAAAATACAGGCCCAAAACATGCTGAAAATCGATATTTTAAGTGTCCAAAGTCGATATGTGCATGCATCATCTGTACCCGTTTATATCTCAATTTCAGGCTCAAAACACCCGAAAATTCGATATTTTGGGGTCCCAGAAGTGATCTGTACATGCCTACTTAGTGCTAGAATATTTTCAAAATATAGGCCCAAAACATGCTAAAAATCGATATTTTAGGTGCCCAAAGTCGATATCTCAAATTCAGGCCCAAAACACCCGAAAATTCGATATTTTGTGGTCCCAGAAGCGAACTTTACATGCCTACTCCGTGTTAGAGTATTTTCAAATTACAGGCCCAAAACATACTGAAAATCGATCTTTTAGGTGCCCAAAAGTCGATATGTGCATGCATCTTCTGTACCCGTTTATATCCCAAATTAAACCTCAAAACACCCGAAAATTCGATATTTTTGGGTTCCAGAAGCGATCTGTACATGCCTACTCAGTGCTAGAATTTTTTCAAAATAAAGCTAAAAACATGCTAAATTGATATTTTAAGTGTCCAAAGTCGATATGTGCATGCATTATCTGTACCCGTTTATATCTCAAATTCAGGCTCAAAACACCTGAAAATTCGAAATTTTGGGGTCACAGAAGTGATCTGTACATGCTTACTTAGTGCTAGAATATTTTCAAAATATAGTCCCAAAACATGCTAAAAATCGATATTTTAGGTGCCCAAAGTCGATATCTCAAATTCAGGCCCAAAACACCCGAGAATTCGATATTTTGGGGTCCCAGAAGCGAACTGTACAACCCTACTCTGTGTTAGAGTATTTTCAAAATACAGGCCCAAAACATACTGAAAATAGTGCATTTGTCGCGGCTTCTAGCCGCTTAAATTGTATTTATTGGTTTGTGAAACCAGTACAGCTGGTTGCTATAGAATATGCCCCTTCACAAGCCCAGGCCCCGTGTAGGCATAATCTGGGTTGGAAGGGTCAATTCCGTGACGTTCATCAGAAGTAAATAAAAATTCAAATCTGGCGCTGTACTGATAGTGGAGCCACCTGGAGGTGGTGAGGTGAGGTATTAAGCCCCTCCTCCGCTGAATACCGCTCGTCCACTCCAATGAGAAAGAAGTGAGTGTCTGCCGCATCGGGAGGTGGGTGGGACAGTAAAAGCTGTACTGGTTTCACAAACCAATAAATACAATTTAAGCGGCTAGAAGCCGCGACAAATGCACTATTATTGGTATAGTGAAACCAGTACAGCTGGTTGCTAAGCATGCGATGCGGTAGGTGGGAGGTGAGGTGGAGGCAATCACGTGCTAGTTAAGAGTGGTTGAGAGCGGAGGGCAGGAAAGGTAACCGAGCCCGGTGAGGCAGCAGCTACCGCCTCTCCCGACACTAGGTGAAACGCCGTGGTGGGGGAGAAGTAGCGTATACCATAAAACCGTAGACCATTCTGTTATAGACCAGAATTGTTACACATAAAGTCTTTATAGGTAGACTCGAGGGTTCGGGCCCAGGAGAGGAGGGGGGAGGTTCCCATGGATACTCCCCCCCCCATTCCCCCCCCCCCCCCCTTATTCAAGTCTTCTGAGTTAGGGCTATGGCCCTCGCTCAGGTAATGTAATCCCGAGGGGATGAAGGAGGACACTAGGATCCAGATATCCTGTGTAATAATATCTCCTGTCACTCATCTTAGTTAATAATTGTTTGGAAAATGAATACACAATAATTCCGTAACAATGTAATTTATTATATATTCTCTTTCACCATATGTACACGTGAAGAATGGGGATGAGCATGAAGCTGTACAAGATGTGGATGAGGTCTGGGATGATGTGACGGGACTTAAATCACCCGACCTTTTCTCTTCGGGCGGCCCCTCCCCCCCATGTGTCTCCCGCGGGGACCCTGGGGAATAGGAGGTGGAGTACCCATAGCCACACAGGGGGTAGGGGAGAGCGAGTGGAACAGGTACCTCGTCCTGAAGGAAGAAGTGGACGCCCAGCCCCCTAAATCCCTGACCCTCTCCACCGAGTGAGTCCTGAGGAAGGCGAGGGAGGCGGCCACGCCCCTAACGCTGTGAGCCCTCGGGGCGTGTCCGGGATCCCCGTTCTCTATCACTCGGCAGAGAAGGCGAGCGATTGACCTAGGGAAGAGAGGGTTACCGGACCTAGAGTTGTAGAAGAGGTGGTCCGGAGAAGCCCCTCTCGTCGCCTCCACGTATGCAACAAAGGCGTGGACTGGGCAGAGGGGGTGGAAATTTCCATCCCTCAGGAACGAGGGTACTGCGAGAGGGCCAATTCTGTCGTCAGCCTGCTCGTTCTTAGCTAGAAAAGCAGGGGAGGGGGAAATGGTTAAGGAAGTAAGGTTAGGGGTTACTGAAGAAAAGGCTGTGTGACGGGTCAGGGCTGCCAACTGAGAAGCCCTGTAACCTGTAGCTAAGGCGAGCAGGAAGAGAGCTTTCTGGAGGAGGTGACAAACCTCCAGAGGGACCCCCTCGAAGGTCAGGTAGGAAAGGACACGATGAAGGGACCAGGAGGGTGCCTGGGCCCGGTGAGGTGCGGTCCCCGCCCGAATCCCCATCCTCAGGAGAGAGAGAGGCCTCTCCGAAACCTTAATGTTAAAACCCAGGAGGAGGGGATCAGACAGGGCTGCGTGATGCGCAAGCACCGTCGCCGGGGCCCTGTTGGTGGAATCGGCGAGCCACGTGAGGAATTCCAGGACTGTGTCCTCCGAGATGACCCTGGAGGGGTGTCTTCGCAAGAAGTCCTGGAATCTTTTCCAGCACGATTCGTATTGTCGCACCGAAGACTGACGATGAGCCCTCAACATCTTGTCCACTGTCTCCTTAGTGAACCTTTTGCTGAGGACTCCCCGTAGAAACTCCAAGCGTGTAGTTTCAGTGACGCTTGGAGTGGTGCAGACAGGGTGCTGGAGAGGCACGCCGATCCCAACTGAAGGGGATGCGGGCACCACCGGGACAACTCTCCGAACCACGGCTGTGCTGGCCAGCGGGGGGCTATGAGGAGAACCCTCCCCCTGAAAGTGCGCAGCTTGAGGATCGCCTTCAGGAGGACTGAAGTGGCTGGGGGTGGGAAGAGGTAGAGATGACCCCACCTGTTCCAGTCCTCCGTGAAGGCGTCCGGGCCTCCCGCCTCTGTTCTGGATGAGAAAGTCAGGAACAGAGGGAGTAGGGCCGTGGATGGGGAGGCGAATAGGTCCACCTCCGGTGTCCCGTAGCGAAGGCAGAGAGACTCGAACACAAGGGGACGCAGTTGCCACTCGACTGACGTCCCCCTGAACCTGGATAGGGCGTCCGCCCAATCGTTCTCCCGCCCTGGCACGTAGCGGGCCGAGAGGTGAATGTCCCTCTTGGCCGCTATTGCGAAAATCTGTTCTGACAGGGACAGGAGAATTTCCGACCGTACGGTGCCCTGTTTCTGTAGGCACTGCACGGCCGCAACGTTGTCCATATCGAAGCGGACGCCTATCCTGGCAAACTGAGGGTGTCTGTTGAGCCATTCCTTCGCTACCATCAACTCCCGGGCGTTGATGTGCAGTAGCCTTTCCCCTTCCTTCCATCCCCCGCACCGTTGATGTCCCAGGCAAGACTGGTATCCCCAGCCTACGTCCGATGCGTCTGTCGCCACCGTAATCCCCGGGGGAGGGAACACCCAGGGGACCCGCTGACGCAGGGCACCGGGACGTAGCCAGGGGCGAAGGAGGCGGTGGAGAGAGGGGGACACTTGCCTGGGAAGGTCCCTGTGTGTGGGGGACAGGTGGAGGTTTACCTCCCGCGTCAGCCTCCTGTGTTTCAGTCGTCCCAGGGGCATTGCAGGGGCCGCGAAATTTAGGGACCCGAGCAATGATTCCCACTGGCGGCGAGAGAAAGTACGGGAAAAATGCGCCCGGCGGACGTGGCGGAGGGTCCGGCGGGCGTTGTCTGGAGCGAGAGAGAGGGTGGCCGAAAGAGAGTCCCACTCTATTCCTAGCCAACACAGCTTGCGAGTGGGGGTGAGAGAGGACTTGGGGATGTTCAACAGAAACCCCATTTCCTCTAGCACTCCCCTCGCTACCCGGACGTTGTTTGCTACCTGCTCCTTGGAAGGGGCGTGAAGCAACCAATCGTCCAGGTACATGAGGGTGGGGACACCCGCCTCTGCCAGACGGGATGCCACCACCCTCACGAGTTTTGTGAAGACTCGCGGAGCTAGAGAAAGACCGAAAGGGAGCCTGGTAAACTGGAACGTCTCGGTCCCCACCTGGAAGGCCAGAAAGCGGCGAAACCTGGGGTGGATCGGGACGTGCCAGTAAGCATCCTTGAGATCCAGGGATGCTAACCAGTCTCCCTTCCTCAGAACTGTGCGGACCTGAGCAACCGAAACCATCCTGAAATGTAAAGTTTTCACGAATTTGTTTAGCTTGCTCAGGTCCATCACCAATCTCGTTTTTCCCTGATCCTTTTTGGGGACCGTGAATAAACGAGAAAGAAAGACCCTTCCCGTCGCCCGCTCCACTACCCCTTTTTCCCGCATTTCCCGCACATGCGGGACGACCGAAAGTGACACTTTGGTTGAGGCAGGAGGTAGACGTAGTGGCTGTAACGGGAGAAGACAGGTGTCAGTGAGAGTACCGTTAATCCTAATCCCCCGGGGCCCGAGGGACCCGGGGTGGTTGGGGGGAGAATGACAGGAGAGGCAGAGATTTTGACCGCAAGGGAAAATCTGATTTTGACCTAACGGTAGCCCAAGGACGGGATTAGGCATAATTCATATGTCAGACAGTAAGGATGACAGTTACTCACCGGAACAGTAATCCAGGGCCATGACAGGCCCTGGCGAATTATCCTTGCTGCCCAGCCGTGGGTGGGCCAGGCTGCTGACCACCCTGTGAGGCAGCCCAGAGTGGGACCCTCAAGTGGCGCGGTCCTTCTGGGAGGGGTGGTTGAAGGACTTGGGCTTTGCGAAGGGCTTGGCGACCTGTCCCCTTCCTCGAAAAGGCTGCTGGCCCCTCTGGGAGGGCCTGTTGTGTGCTCTCGGGGGAGTGGGATAGGAGGGCCTCGGTAGCCTGGAGGGCTGGGAGGGCCTCCGGGGCTGGTAGGCTGGTCTGGCTGGCTGTGGGGCACGTGGCCTACGGACAAACAGAACGATTAGGACCCAAAATAGACCCGAAAATCCTTTCATTTCACCCCGTGACAACTCGGGTAAGACGAACACGAGAGGTACTTACTTGGAGGTGGAAGGTTTTGGTAAATTAATTACCGTTGGGAGGGAGGCGAAGATCGTGTCTGTCGCCGGTTGGTCAAAGAGGGCGGGGGACAAGGGGACAGCTCGTACCACTCCCCTCTGTGCCATTTCTGGCGCAGATTTAGCTGCCGCTTGGCGGGTTGCCAGTCTCGCCTCGGCGAACGCCTTCGCCTCCTCCCGCATGAAGTGGGTAGCCATTGCCGCCACGCCCTCCATCACGGTGGCCATGGAAGAGAGGGTGTCACTGTAAGGGGTAAACAAAGAAAGAACCGAGCGAACCCGGGGATAAGTACCCGGGAGTAACAGGGAGACCCTTCACCCAGCATCCCTACAAACATGATACACGAGAAAGGTACTCACGCTAGCTGTACACCCGACATCTCGTGGTAGGAGTTTGTTAGGGCGTTGAGGCAGTCCCTAATCAAAGAGGCGGCTGCTCCCGTGGAGATGGTGTGGGCCAGCTCCAGACGGGTAGCAGACTCCGCCTGCCTCAATTTACCATCGGGCTCCTTCAGCTGATAGGGGACCGGGGGCTCCTTCTCCGTCTTCCACAGGCACTCCCTCAAGCCCGGGGGAGCCCGGGAATGAGGGAGGATGACGGGGAAAGACGGAGGAGGGGGCTTCCTGGGCGCGTTGTTCCTCTGGTGGTCCAGGGACTTAAGGAGAAGGGCTGGAATATCCAGGTCCCCTTCACCCTTATCCCCCGGGAAGTACGCGTCCGGGGAAAGGAGGAGAGCCGTGTTACCGTGTGAGCGGTCAATCCTCCAAGCCCCGGACAAGTGTAGCTGGCTGTACTCCACCAGGAAACCCATCGCGTCCAGGGTAGCCGCAGAGGACACCCTAGCTGAAGTGGGTAAGGGCGCTGAGATAGGACGGACCTTGTAGAAGGGAATAGCCTCGCCCTTCTCATCCGCCCCCCACTTCACCACGACGTCATCCCTCCGTATCCACACGTCTGGTTGAGCTGTGTCCGGAGACCAGGCCACCAGTCTGCCCTCCTCCGAAGAGTGGGTCCAAGCAGGAGGAAGGAGAGACCAAGAGTAGGGAAGGTATCCGTCTCCTGAAGGAGGGGGTGACGGGGACGGGGGTGCGGAGGTAACCAACTCCTCAGCTACGTCCCCCGACGGAGACTCGAGCCCTGGGGAAACGGGAGGCACGAAAAGGACTCCCACATCCCCGGGAGGACTCGAGCCCTCGACGGGAGCAGCAGCGGGAGGCGGGGGAACAGGAGCGGGTTCCGTAGCGACAGCCTGAGGTTGCGCGACGGAAGCCCCAGGAAAAGCGTGAGGAATAAGGGTGTGGAAGATTTTAACTATCTTCCTCGACGAGGGGCTGTCCCCCCCCCGCTTACCCCTGCGGGAATTGCGGGCGGGCGAAGGAGAGCTCCCCGACGACGAAGAAGAGGAAGAGGACGACGAAGACGAGGAGGAAGGAGAACGGCGACGAGCACGGGACTTCCTGGAGTGGCGGGACCTTTTAGCCGAACGCTTGCGTCCTCTAGAGAGGCCTGAGGAGCCAGCTCTAGCAGGAGGCGAAGCTGGGGGTTCCCTGCTGGGCCCTTGTACCGGTGAGGCAGTCGGGGGAACCAGCGCGACAGACTCGCTCGCTTCCCGGGGGGATAAGCCCCGAGAAGGAGTCGTAGTACCGTCTAGGGAAGCAGGCTCAATCTCTCGGGCCTCAGGAGGTTCTAGCCCCTGAGACTCCGAGAGACAGGAAGAAGGGTAACGGGTCCTGAATAAACCCAGGTCCGCTCCCAAAATCGGGTCCACCCACGCCAAAGAAGAACCGTCTCGTTTGTGGGCCATTCTCCTAGCCCTCGTCCACGCCATACGAAGAGAAGCAAGGGCAGGGAGTTTGGAGCGGGCAGAAGGGGAGGTAACCCGACACAACTCAGCCCAGGGGCGGCACACACCACACGCCAAAGGGTCGTAACCCAAGGGAGTGAAGCAGGGTGCGTGAGGAGAACAGTGCAGGTGTCCGTCAGGCGAGACCCGCACGGTACATCCTGAGGCAGCACAAAGGGCACGAGTAGGCTGGGGGAGAAAAGAATACACAAACATGGGTTAACACGTGCAAACACTGGAACACAAACCCATCCTCCCCGAAGGAAAGAAGAGCGGGACACGCCCGCTGAACCTGGGGACCAGAACACAATCCCCCACACTCGCGCAGCCGCCCAGGGAAAAAAACCCCGTAAAACCATAATCGTCCGCCACATGGAGCGGGTAAACAAGGAGGCCCCCCCGGACCGATGAACCAGAAGGAGGGGTAGGAGGGGACCCGATAGCCTGAGAAGAAACACTCCAGGCTGAAATAATGGAAAAAACCCCAAAATAAAATAAAAAACCCCCGCTCGGGAGAGGAAGGGAGAACCAGGGCACAATTCTCCCTCCCCCTTACCGAGAGGGGACACATAATAATCGGGGGAGGTAAGAGGAAGGTCTGCAAAGACCCCATGTGGTCACCACGTGGAGTGGGGAAGTCCCACGTGGAACCCACTAATCTCGCTAAAAACCCCAGAAAACCCCGATAAAATACACATGAAGAATGTACTAGTGGCAGGAGGGACAGTGAAATAGGGGACAGACGGAGAAAAACTCCGAAAACAGGGGCTGAAAAGCCCCCTTCGGTTAAGGAAAGAACTAAGTCCTAACGAAGAAAAAAGCCCCATAAACACCTAAAAACCCTCCTAGAAAACACACAATATACATCTGCAAAGCAGGCCAGCCACTAGAACACAAAAGAAAAATTAGCAGGAACACGCGACACAATACCATAGCGTAGCAGCGAGGAGCGTAGATGTTGACAGGCGTGTGTTCCGCGACAGAGTGGACGAGCGGTATTCAGCGGAGGAGGGGCTTAATACCTCACCTCACCACCTCCAGGTGGCTCCACTATCAGTACAGCGCCAGATTTGAATTTTTATTTACTTCTGATGAACGTCACGGAATTGACCCTTCCAACCCAGATTATGCCTACACGGGGCCTGGGCTTGTGAAGGGGCATATTCTATAGCAACCAGCTGTACTGGTTTCACTATACCAATAATCGATCTTTTAGGTGCCCAAAAGTCGATATGTGCATGCATCTTCTGTACCCGTTTATATCCCAAATTTAACCTCAAAACACCCGAAAATTCGATATTTTTCGGTCCCAGAAGCGATCTGTACATGCCTACTCAGTGCTAGAATGTTTTCAAAATATAGGTTCAAAACATGCTAAAAATCGATATTTTAGGTGTCCAAAGTCGATATGTGCATGCATCATCTGTACCTGTTTATATCTCAAATTCAGGCTCAAAACACCCGAAAAATTGATATATTGGGGTCCCAGAAGTGATCTGTACATGCCTACTCTGTGCTAGAATATTTTCAAAATATAGGCCCAAAACATGCTAAAAATCGATGTTTTAGGTGCCCAAAGTCGATATCTCAAATTCAGGCCCAAAACACCCGAAAATTCGATATTTTGGGGTCCCAGAAGCGAACTTTACATGCCTACTCCGTGGTAGAGTATTTTCAAAATATAGGCTCAAAACATGCTAAAAATCGATATTTTAAGTGTCCAAAGTCGATATGTGCATGCATCATCTGTACCCGTTTACATCTCAAATTCAGGCTCAAAACACCCGAAAATTCGATATTTTTGGGTCCCAGAAGTGATCTGTACATGCCTACTTAGTGCTAGAATGATTTCAAAATATAGGCCCAAAACATGCTAAAAATCGATATTTTAGGTGCCCAAAGTCGATATCTCAAATTCAGGCCCAAAACACCCGAAAATTCGATATTTTGGGGTCCCAGAAGCGATCTGTATATGCCTACTCCGTGTTAGAGTATTTTCAATATACAGGCCCAAAACATACTGAAAATCGATCATTTAGGTGCCCAAAAGTCGATATGTGGATGCATCTTCTGTACCCGTTTATATCTCAAATTCAGGCGCAAAAAACCCGAAAATTCGATATTTTGGGGTCCCAGAAGCGATCTGTACTTGCCTACTCCGTGTTAGAGTATTTTCAAAATACAGACCCAAAACAAGCTGAAAATCGATATTTTAGGTGACCAAAGTCAATATGTGCATGCATCTTCTGTACACGTTTATATCCCAAATTCAGGCTCAAAACACCCGAGAATTCGATATTTTGGGGTCCCAGAATAGATCTGTACATGCCTACTCAGATGCAGGCCCAAAACATGCTGAAAATCGATGTTTTAGGTGCCCAAAGTCAACATGTGTATGCATCTTCTGCACACGTTTATATCTCAAATTCAGGCTCAAAACACCCGAAAATTCGATATTTTGGGGTCCCAGAAGTGATCTGTACATGCCTACTTAGTGCTAGAATGATTTCAAAATATAGGCCCAAAACATGCTAAAAATCGATATTTTAGGTGCCCAAAGTCGATATCTCAAATTCAGGCCCAAAACACCCGAAAATTCGATATTTTGGGGTCCCAGAAGCGAACTGTACATGCCTACTCCGTGGTAGAGTATTTTCAAAATATAGGCTCAAAACATGCTAAAAATCGATATTTTAAGTGTCCAAAGTCGATATGTGCATGCATCATCTGTACCCGTTTATATCTCAAATTCAGGCTCAAAACACCCGAAAATTCGATATTTTGGGGTCCCAGAAGTGATCTGTACATGCCTACTTAGTGCTAGAATGATTTCAAAATATAGGCCCAAAACATGCTAAAAATCGATATTTTAGGTGCCCAAAGTCGATATCTCAAATTCAGGCCCAAAACACCCGAAAATTCGATATTTTGGGGTCCCAGAAGCGATCTGTATATGCCTACTCCGTGTTAGAGTATTTTCAATATACAGGCCCAAAACATACTGAAAATCGATCATTTAGGTGCCCAAAAGTCGATATGTGGATGCATCTTCTGTACCCGTTTATATCTCAAATTCAGGCGCAAAAAACCCGAAAATTCGATATTTTGGGGTCCCAGAAGCGATCTGTACTTGCCTACTCCGTGTTAGAGTATTTTCAAAATACAGACCCAAAACAAGCTGAAAATCGATATTTTAGGTGACCAAAGTCAATATGTGCATGCATCTTCTGTACACGTTTATATCCCAAATTCAGGCTCAAAACACCCGAGAATTCGATATTTTGGGGTCCCAGAATAGATCTGTACATGCCTACTCAGATGCAGGCCCAAAACATTCTGAAAATCGATGTTTTAGGTGCCCAAAGTCAACATGTGTATGCATCTTCTGCACACGTTTATATCTCAAATTCAGGCTCAAAACACCCGAAAATTCGATATTTTGGGGTCCCAGAAGTGATCTGTACATGCCTACTTAGTGCTAGAATGATTTCAAAATATAGGCCCAAAACATGCTAAAAATCGATATTTTAGGTGCCCAAAGTCGATATCTCAAATTCAGGCCCAAAACACCCGAAAATTCGATATTTTGGGGTCCCAGAAGCGAACTGTACATGCCTACTCCGTGGTAGAGTATTTTCAAAATATAGGCTCAAAACATGCTAAAAATCGATATTTTAAGTGTCCAAAGTCGATATGTGCATGCATCATCTGTACCCGTTTATATCTCAAATTCAGGCTCAAAACACCCGAAAATTCGATATTTTGGGATCCCAGAAGTGATCTGTACATGCCTACTTAGTGCTAGAATGATTTCAAAATATAGGCCCAAAACATGCTAAAAATCGATATTTTAGGTGCCCAAAGTCGATATCTCAAATTCAGGCCCAAAACACCCGAAAATTCGATATTTTGGGGTCCCAGAAGCGAACTGTACATGCCTACTCCGTGTTAGAGTATTTTTAAAATACAGGCCCAAAACATGATGAAAATCGATATTTTAGGTTCCCAAAGTCAATATGTGCATGCATCTTCTGTACCCGTTTATATCTCAAATTCAGGCTCCAAACACTCGAAAATTCGATATTTTGGGGTCCCAAAAGCGATCTGTACATGCCTACTCAGATGCATGCCCAAAACATGCTGAAAATCGATATTTTAGGTGCCCAAAGTCAATATGTGTATGCATCTTCTGCACTCGTTTATATCTCAAATTCAACCTCAAAACACCCGAAAAATCGATAATTTTGGGTCCCAAAAGCGATCTGTACATGTCTAGTCAGTGCTAGAATGTTTTCAAAATATAGGCTCAAAACATCCTAAAAATCGATTTTTTAAGTGTCCAAAGTCGATATGTGCATGCATCTTCTGTACACGATTATATCTCAAATTCAGGCAAAAAAAAAACAGAAAAATTCGATATTTTTGGGTCCCAGAAGCGATCTGTACATGCCTACTCCGTGTTAAAGTATTTTTAAAATACAGGCCAAAAACATGCTGAAAATCGATATTTTAGGTGCCCAAAGTCAATATGTGCATGCATCTTCTGCACCCGTTTATATCCCAAATTCAACTTCAAAACACCCAAAAATTCGATATTTTTGGGTCCCAGAAGCGATCTGTACATGCCTACTCAGTGCTAGAATGTTTTCAAGATACAGACCCAAAACATGCTCAAAATCGATATTTTAGGTGCCCAAAGTCGATATCTCAAATTCAGGCCCAAAACACCCAAAAATTCGATATTTTGGGGTCCCAGAAGCGATTTGTATATGCCTACTCCGTGTTAGAGTATTTTCAATATACAGGCCCAAAACATACTGAAAATCGATCATTTAGGTGCCCAAAAGTCGATATGTGCATGCATCTTCTGTACACGTTTATATCCCAAATTCAGGCTCAAAACACCCGAAAATTCGATATTTTGGGGTCCCAGAATAGATCTGTACATGCCTACTCAGATGCAGGCCCAAGACATGCTGAAAATCGATATTTTAGGTGCCCAAAGTCAACATGTGTATGCATCTTCTGCACACGTTTATATCTCAAATTCAACCTCAAAACACCCGAAAATTCGATAATTTTTTGTCCCAGAAGCGATTTGTACATGTCTAGTCAGTGCTAGAATGTTTTCAAAATATAGGATCAAAACATGCTAAAAATCGATATTTTAAGTGTCCAAGGTCGATATGTGCATGCATCTTCTGTACCCGTTTATATCTCAAATTCAGGCTCAAAACACCCGAAAATTCGATATTTTTGGGTCCCAGAAGCGAACTGTACATGCCTACTCCTAGTTAGAGTATTTTCAAAATGCAGGAACAAAACATGCTGAAAATCGATATATTAGGTGCCCAATTTCAATATGTGCATGCATCTTCTGTAACCGTTTATATCTCAAATTCAGGCTCAAAACACCCGAAAATTCGGTATTTTTAGGTCCTAGAAGCGATCTGTACATCCCTACTCCTAGTTAGAATGTTTTCAAGATACAGACCCAAAACATGCTTAAAATCGATATTTTAGGTGCCCAAAAGTCGATATGTGCATGCATCTTCTGTACCCGTTTATATCTCAAATTCAGGCTCAAGACACCCGAAAATGCGATAATTTTGGGTCCCAGAAGCGATCTGTACATGCCTACTCAGTGCTAAAATATTTTCAAAATATTGGCCCAAAACATGATAAAAATCGATATTTTAGGTGCCCAAAGCCGATATCTCAATTTCAGGACCCCAAAAAACCCAAAAAATCGATATTTTTTAGGTCCCAGAAGCGATCTGTACATGCCTACTCCGTGTTAGAGTATTTTCAAAATACAGGCCCAAAACAAGCTGAAAATCGATATTTTAGGTGACCAAAGTCAATATGTGTATGCATCTTCTGCACCCGAGTATATCCCAAATTCAACCTCAAAACACCCGAAAATTCGATATTTTTGGGTCCCAGAAGCGATCTGTACATGCCTACTCAGTGCTAGACTTTTTTCAAAATATAGGCTCAAAACATGCTAAAAATCGATATTTTAAGTGTCCAAAGTCGATATGTGCATGCATCTTCTGTACCCGTTTATATCTCAAATTCAGGCTCAAAACACCCGAAAATTCGATAATTTTGGGTCCCAGAAGCGATCTGTACATGCCTACTCATAGTTAGAGTATTTTCAAAATACCGGCCCAAAACATGTTGAAAATCGATATTTTAGGTGCCCAAAGTCATTATGTGCATGCATCTTCTGTACCCGTTTATATCTCAAATTCAGGCTCAAAACACTCTAAAATTCGGTATTTTTGGGTCCTAGAAGCGATCTGTACATCCCCACTCCTAGTTAGAATGTTTTCAAGATACAGACCCAAAACATGCTCAAAATCGATATTTTAGGTGCCCAAAAGACGATATGTGCATGCATCTTCTGTACCCGTTTATATCTCAAATTCAGGCTTAAAACACCCGAAAATTCGATATTTTGGTGTTCCAAAATCGAACTGTAAGTGCCTACTCCGTGTTAGAGTATTTTCAAAATACAGGCCCAAAACATACTGAAAATCGATCTTTTAGGTGCCCAAAAGTCGATATGTGCATGCATCTTCTGTACTCGTTTATATCTCAAATTCAGGCTCAAAACACCCGAAAATTCGATATATTTCGCGTCCCAGAAGTGATCTGTACATGCCTACTCAGTGCTAGAATTTTTTCAAAATATAGGCTCAGAACATGCTAAAAATCGATATTTTAAGTGTCCAGAGTCGATATGTGCATGCATCATCTGTACCCGTTTATATCTCAAATTCAGGCTCAAAACACCCGAAAATTCGATATTTTGGGGTCCCAGAAGTGATCTGTACATGCCTACTCAGTGCTAGAATATTTTCAAAATATAGCCCCAAAACAAGCTAAAAATCGATATTTTAGGTGCCCAAAGTCGATATCTGAATTTCAGGCCCTAAACACACTAAAATTCGATATTTTGGGGTCCCAGAAGCGAACTGTATATGCCTACTCCGTGTTAGAGTATTTTCAAAATACAGGCCCAAAACATACTGAAAATCGATCTTTTAGGTGCCCAAAAGTCGATATGTGCATTCATCTTCTGTACCCGTTTATATCTCAAATTCAGGATCCAAACGCCCGAGAATTCGATATTTTGGGGTCCCTGAAGCGATCTGTACATGCCTACTCAGATGCAGGCCCAAAACATGCTGAAAATCGATATTTTAGGTGCCCAAAGTCAACATGTGTATGCATCTTCTGCACTCGTTTATATCTTAAATTTAACCTCAAAACACCCGAAAATTCGATAATTTTGGGTCCCAGAAGCGATCTGTACATGTCTAGTCAGTGCTAGAATATTTTCAAAATATAGGCTCAAAACATGCTAAAAATCGATATTTTAAGTGTCCAAAGTCGATATGTGCATGCATCTTCTGTACCCGTTTATATCTTAAATTCAGGCTCAAATCACCCGAAAATTCGATATTTTGGGGTCCCAGAAGCGATCTGTACATGCCTACTCAGATGTAGGCCCAAAACATGCTGAAATTCGATATTTTAAGTTCCCAAAGTCAACATGTGTATGCATCTTCTGCACTCGTTTATATCTCAAATTCAGGCTCAAAACACCCTAAAATTCGGTATTTTTGGGTCCTAGAAGCGATCTGTACATCCCCACTCCTAGTTAGAATGTTTTCAAGATACAGACCCAAAACATGCTCAAAATCGATATTTTAGGTGCCCAAAAGACGATATGTGCATGCATCTTCTGTACCCGTTTATATCTCAAATTCAGGCTTAAAACACCCGAAAATTCGATATTTTGGTGTTCCAAAATCGAACTGTAAGTGCCTACTCCGTGTTAGAGTATTTTCAAAATACAGGCCCAAAACATACTGAAAATCGATCTTTTAGGTGCCCAAAAGTCGATATGTGCATGCATCTTCTGTACTCGTTTATATCTCAAATTCAGGCTCAAAACACCCGAAAATTCGATATATTTCGCGTCCCAGAAGTGATCTGTACATGCCTACTCAGTGCTAGAATTTTTTCAAAATATAGGCTCAGAACATGCTAAAAATCGATATTTTAAGTGTCCAGAGTCGATATGTGCATGCATCATCTGTACCCGTTTATATCTCAAATTCAGGCTCAAAACACCCGAAAATTCGATATTTTGGGGTCCCAGAAGTGATCTGTACATGCCTACTCAGTGCTAGAATATTTTCAAAATATAGCCCCAAAACAAGCTAAAAATCGATATTTTAGGTGCCCAAAGTCGATATCTGAATTTCAGGCCCAAAACACACTAAAATTCGATATTTTGGGGTCCCAGAAGCGAACTGTATATGCCTACTCCGTGTTAGAGTATTTTCAAAATACAGGCCCAAAACATACTGAAAATCGATCTTTTAGGTGCCCAAAAGTCGATATGTGCATTCATCTTCTGTACCCGTTTATATCTCAAATTCAGGATCCAAACGCCCGAAAATTCGATATTTTGGGGTCCCTGAAGCGATCTGTACATGCCTACTCAGATGCAGGCCCAAAACATGCTGAAAATCGATATTTTAGGTGCCCAAAGTCAACATGTGTATGCATCTTCTGCACTCGTTTATATCTTAAATTTAACCTCAAAACACCCGAAAATTCGATAATTTTGGGTCCCAGAAGCGATCTGTACATGTCTAGTCAGTGCTAGAATGTTTTCAAAATATAGGCTCAAAACATGCTAAAAATCGATATTTTAAGTGTCCAAAGTCGATATGTGCATGCATCTTCTGTACCCGTTTATATCTTAAATTCAGGCTCAAATCACCCGAAAATTCGATATTTTGGGGTCCCAGAAGCGATCTGTACATGCCTACTCAGATGTAGGCCCAAAACATGCTGAAATTCGATATTTTAAGTTCCCAAAGTCAACATGTGTATGCATCTTCTGCACTCGTTTATATCTCAAATTCAACCTCAAAACACCCGAAAATTCGATAATTTTGGGTCCCAGAAGCGATCTGTACATGTCTAGTCAGTGCTAGAATGTTTTCAAAATATAGGCTGAAAACATGCTAAAAATCGATATTTTAAGTGTCCAAAGTCGATATATGCATGCATCTTCTGTACCCGTTTATATCTCAAATTCAGGCTCAAAACACCCGAAAATTCGGTATTTTTGGGTCCTAGAAGCGATCTGTACATCCCTACTCCTAGTTAGAATGTTTTCTAGATACAGACCCAAAACATGCTTAAAATCGATATTTTAGGTGCCCAAAAGTCGATATGTTCATGCATCTTCTGTTCGAGTTTATATCTCAAATTCAGGCTCATAACACCCGAAAATTCGATATTTTTGGGTCCCAGAAGCGATTTGTACATGCCTACTCAGTGCTAGAATATTTTCAAAATATAGGCCCAAAACATGCTAAAAATCGATATTTTAGGTGCCCAAAGCCGATATCTCAATTTCAGGACCCCAAAAAACCCAAAAAATCGATATTTTTTAGGTCCCAGAAGCGATCTGTACATGCCTACTCCGTGTTAGAGTATTTTCAAAATACAGGCCCAAAACAAGCTGAAAATCGATATTTTAGGTGACCAAAGTCAATATGTGTATGCATCTTCTGCACCCGAGTATATCCCAAATTCAACCTCAAAACACCCGAAAATTCGATATTTTTGGGTCCCAGAAGCGATCTGTACATGCCTACTCAGTGCTAGACTTTTTTCAAAATATAGGCTCAAAACATGCTAAAAATCGATATTTTAAGTGTCCAAAGTCGATATGTGCATGCATCTTCTGTACCCGTTTATATCTCAAATTCAGGCTCAAAACACCCGAAAATTCGATAATTTTGGGTCCCAGAAGCGATCTGTACATGCCTACTCATAGTTAGAGTATTTTCAAAATACCGGCCCAAAACATGTTGAAAATCGATATTTTAGGTGCCCAAAGTCATTATGTGCATGCATCTTCTGTACCCGTTTATATCTCAAATTCAGGCTCAAAACACTCTAAAATTCGGTATTTTTGGGTCCTAGAAGCGATCTGTACATCCCCACTCCTAGTTAGAATGTTTTCAAGATACAGACCCAAAACATGCTCAAAATCGATATTTTAGGTGCCCAAAAGACGATATGTGCATGCATCTTCTGTACCCGTTTATATCTCAAATTCAGGCTTAAAACACCCGAAAATTCGATATTTTGGTGTTCCAAAATCGAACTGTAAGTGCCTACTCCGTGTTAGAGTATTTTCAAAATACAGGCCCAAAACATACTGAAAATCGATCTTTTAGGTGCCCAAAAGTCGATATGTGCATGCATCTTCTGTACTCGTTTATATCTCAAATTCAGGCTCAAAACACCCGAAAATTCGATATATTTCGCGTCCCAGAAGTGATCTGTACATGCCTACTCAGTGCTAGAATTTTTTCAAAATATAGGCTCAGAACATGCTAAAAATCGATATTTTAAGTGTCCAGAGTCGATATGTGCATGCATCATCTGTACCCGTTTATATCTCAAATTCAGGCTCAAAACACCCGAAAATTCGATATTTTGGGGTCCCAGAAGTGATCTGTACATGCCTACTCAGTGCTAGAATATTTTCAAAATATAGCCCCAAAACAAGCTAAAAATCGATATTTTAGGTGCCCAAAGTCGATATCTGAATTTCAGGCCCTAAACACACTAAAATTCGATATTTTGGGGTCCCAGAAGCGAACTGTATATGCCTACTCCGTGTTAGAGTATTTTCAAAATACAGGCCCAAAACATACTGAAAATCGATCTTTTAGGTGCCCAAAAGTCGATATGTGCATTCATCTTCTGTACCCGTTTATATCTCAAATTCAGGATCCAAACGCCCGAGAATTCGATATTTTGGGGTCCCTGAAGCGATCTGTACATGCCTACTCAGATGCAGGCCCAAAACATGCTGAAAATCGATATTTTAGGTGCCCAAAGTCAACATGTGTATGCATCTTCTGCACTCGTTTATATCTTAAATTTAACCTCAAAACACCCGAAAATTCGATAATTTTGGGTCCCAGAAGCGATCTGTACATGTCTAGTCAGTGCTAGAATATTTTCAAAATATAGGCTCAAAACATGCTAAAAATCGATATTTTAAGTGTCCAAAGTCGATATGTGCATGCATCTTCTGTACCCGTTTATATCTTAAATTCAGGCTCAAATCACCCGAAAATTCGATATTTTGGGGTCCCAGAAGCGATCTGTACATGCCTACTCAGATGTAGGCCCAAAACATGCTGAAATTCGATATTTTAAGTTCCCAAAGTCAACATGTGTATGCATCTTCTGCACTCGTTTATATCTCAAATTCAGGCTCAAAACACCCTAAAATTCGGTATTTTTGGGTCCTAGAAGCGATCTGTACATCCCCACTCCTAGTTAGAATGTTTTCAAGATACAGACCCAAAACATGCTCAAAATCGATATTTTAGGTGCCCAAAAGACGATATGTGCATGCATCTTCTGTACCCGTTTATATCTCAAATTCAGGCTTAAAACACCCGAAAATTCGATATTTTGGTGTTCCAAAATCGAACTGTAAGTGCCTACTCCGTGTTAGAGTATTTTCAAAATACAGGCCCAAAACATACTGAAAATCGATCTTTTAGGTGCCCAAAAGTCGATATGTGCATGCATCTTCTGTACTCGTTTATATCTCAAATTCAGGCTCAAAACACCCGAAAATTCGATATATTTCGCGTCCCAGAAGTGATCTGTACATGCCTACTCAGTGCTAGAATTTTTTCAAAATATAGGCTCAGAACATGCTAAAAATCGATATTTTAAGTGTCCAGAGTCGATATGTGCATGCATCATCTGTACCCGTTTATATCTCAAATTCAGGCTCAAAACACCCGAAAATTCGATATTTTGGGGTCCCAGAAGTGATCTGTACATGCCTACTCAGTGCTAGAATATTTTCAAAATATAGCCCCAAAACAAGCTAAAAATCGATATTTTAGGTGCCCAAAGTCGATATCTGAATTTCAGGCCCAAAACACACTAAAATTCGATATTTTGGGGTCCCAGAAGCGAACTGTATATGCCTACTCCGTGTTAGAGTATTTTCAAAATACAGGCCCAAAACATACTGAAAATCGATCTTTTAGGTGCCCAAAAGTCGATATGTGCATTCATCTTCTGTACCCGTTTATATCTCAAATTCAGGATCCAAACGCCCGAAAATTCGATATTTTGGGGTCCCTGAAGCGATCTGTACATGCCTACTCAGATGCAGGCCCAAAACATGCTGAAAATCGATATTTTAGGTGCCCAAAGTCAACATGTGTATGCATCTTCTGCACTCGTTTATATCTTAAATTTAACCTCAAAACACCCGAAAATTCGATAATTTTGGGTCCCAGAAGCGATCTGTACATGTCTAGTCAGTGCTAGAATGTTTTCAAAATATAGGCTCAAAACATGCTAAAAATCGATATTTTAAGTGTCCAAAGTCGATATGTGCATGCATCTTCTGTACCCGTTTATATCTTAAATTCAGGCTCAAATCACCCGAAAATTCGATATTTTGGGGTCCCAGAAGCGATCTGTACATGCCTACTCAGATGTAGGCCCAAAACATGCTGAAATTCGATATTTTAAGTTCCCAAAGTCAACATGTGTATGCATCTTCTGCACTCGTTTATATCTCAAATTCAACCTCAAAACACCCGAAAATTCGATAATTTTGGGTCCCAGAAGCGATCTGTACATGTCTAGTCAGTGCTAGAATGTTTTCAAAATATAGGCTGAAAACATGCTAAAAATCGATATTTTAAGTGTCCAAAGTCGATATATGCATGCATCTTCTGTACCCGTTTATATCTCAAATTCAGGCTCAAAACACCCGAAAATTCGGTATTTTTGGGTCCTAGAAGCGATCTGTACATCCCTACTCCTAGTTAGAATGTTTTCTAGATACAGACCCAAAACATGCTTAAAATCGATATTTTAGGTGCCCAAAAGTCGATATGTTCATGCATCTTCTGTTCGAGTTTATATCTCAAATTCAGGCTCATAACACCCGAAAATTCGATATTTTTGGGTCCCAGAAGCGATTTGTACATGCCTACTCAGTGCTAGAATATTTTCAAAATATAGGCCCAAAACATGCTAAAAATCGATATTTTAGGTGCCCAAAGTCGATATCTCAAATTCAGGCCCAAAACACCCAAAAAATCGATATTTTGCGGTCCCAGAAGCGATCTGTACATGCCTACTCCGTGTTAGAGTATTTTCAATATACAGGCCCAAAACATACTGAAAATCGATCTTTTAGGTGCCCAAAAGTCGATATGTGGATGCATCTTCTGTACCCGTTAATATTATTAAAATTCAGGCTCCAAACACCCGAAAATTCGATATTTTGGGGTCCCAGAAGCGATCTGTACTTGCCTACTCTGTGTTAGAGTATTTTCAAAATACAGGCCCAAAACAAGCTGAAAATCGATATTTTTGGTGACTAAAGTCAGTATGTGTATGCATATTCTGCACCCGTTTATATCCCAAATTCAACCTCAAAACACCCAAAGATTCGATATTTTGGGGTCCCAAAAGCGATCTGTACATGCCTACTCCGTGTTAGAGTATTTTCAATATACAGGCCCAAAACATACTGAAAATCGATCTTTTAGGTGACCAAAGTTAAAATGTGTATGCATCTACTGCACCCGTTTATATCCCCAATTCAACCTCAAAACCCCGAAAATTCGATATTTTTGGTATCCCAGAAGTGATCTGTACATGCCTACTTAGTGCTAGAATATTTTCAAAATATAGTCCCAAAACATGCTAAAAATCGACATTTTAGGTGCCCAAAGTCGATAACTCAAATTCAGGCCCAAAACACCCGAAAATTCGATATTTTGTGGTCCCAGAAGCGATCTGTACATGCCTACTCCGTGTTAGAGTATTTTCAAAATACAGGCCCAAAACATACTGAAAATCGATCTTTTAGGTGCCCAAAAGTCGATATGTGCATGCATCTTCAGTACCCGTTTATATCTCAAATTCAGGTTCCAAACACCCGAAAATTCGATATTTTGGGGTCCCAGAAGCGATCTGTACATGCCTAGTCAGATGCAGGCCCAAAACATGCTGAAAATCGATATATTAGGTCTCCAAAGTCAACATGTGTATGCATCTTCTGCACTCGCTTATATATCAAATTAAACATCAAAACACCCGAAAATTCGATAATTTTGGGTCCCAGAAGCGATCTGTACATGTGTAGTCAGTGCTAGAATGTTTTCAAAATATAGGCTCAAAACATGCTAAAAATCGATATTTTAAGTGTCCAAAGTCGATATGTGCATGCATCTTCTGTACCCGTTTATATCTCAAATTCAGGCTCAAAACACCCGAAAATTCGATATTTTTGGGTCCCAGAAGCGATCTGTATATGCCTACTCCTATTTAGAGTATTTTCAAAATACAGGCCCAAAACATGCTGAAAATCGATATTTTAGGTGCCCAAAGTCAATATGTGCATGCATCTTCTGTACCCGTTTATATCTCAAATTCAGGCTCGAAACACCCGAAAATTCGATATTTTTGGGTCCTAGAAGCGATCTGTACATCCCTACTCCTAGTTAGAATGTTTTCAAGATACAGACTAAAAACATGCTTAAAATCGATAATTTAGGTGCCTAAAAGTCGATATGTGCATGAATCTTCTGTACCCGTTTATATCTCAAATTCAGGCTCAAAACACCCGAAAATTCGATATTTTGGGGTCCCAGAGGCGAACTGTACATGTCTACTCAGTGCTAGAATATTTTTTAAAATATAGGCCCAAAACATGCTAAAAATCGATATTTTAGGTGCCCAAACTCGATATCTCAAATTCAGGTCTAAAACACCCGAAAATTCGATATTTTGGGGTCCCAGAAGCGATCTGTACATTCCTACTCCGTGTTAGAGTATTTTCAATATACAGGCCCAAAACATACTGAAAATCGATCTTTTAGGTGCCCAAAAGTCGATATGTGCATGCATCTTCTGTACCCGTTTATATCTCAAATTCAGGCTCCAAACACCCGAGAACTCGATATTTTGGGGTCCCAGAAGCTATCTGTACATGCCTACTCAGATGCAGGTCCAAAACATACTGAAAATCGATATTATAGGTGCCCAAAGTCAACATGTGTATGCATCTTCTGCACTAGTTTATATCTCAAATTCAACCTCAAATCACCCGAAAATTCGATAATTTTGGGTCCAAGAAGCGATCTGTACATGTTTAGTCAGTGCTAGAATGTTTTCAAAATATAGGCTCAAAACATGCTAAAATCGATATTTTAAGTGTCCAAAGTCGAAATGTGCATGCATCTTCTGTACCGGTTTATATCCCAAATTCAACCTCAAAACACCCGAAAATTCGATATTTTTGGGTCCCAGAAGCAATCTGTACATGCCTACTCCTAGTTAGAGTATTTTCAAAATACAGACCCAAACTTGCTCAAAATCGATATTTTAGGTGCCCAAAAGTCGATATGTGCATGCATCTTCTGTACCCGTTTATATCTCAAATTCAGGCTCAAAACACCCGAAAATTCGATGTTTTGGGGTCCCAGAAGCGATCTGTACATGCCTACTCAGTGCTAGAATATTTTCAAAATATAGGCCCAAAACATGCTCAAAATCGATATTTTAGGTGCCCAAAGTCGATATCTCAAATTCAGGTCCAAAACACCCAAAAATTCGATATTTTGGGGTCCCAGAAGCGATCTGTACATGCCTACTCCGTGTTAGAGTATTTTCAATATACAGGCCCAAAACATACTAAAAATCGATCTTTTAGGTGCCCAAAAGTCGATATGTGCATGCATCTTCTGTACCCGTTTATATCTCAAATTCAGACTCCAAACACCCGAAAAATCGATATTTTGTGGTCCCAGAAGCGATCTGTACATGCCTACTCAGATGCAGTCCCAAAACATGCTGAAATTCGATATTTTAAGTGCGCAAAGTCAACATGTGTATTCATCTTCTGCACTCGTTTATATCTCAAATTCAACCTCAAAACACTCGAAAATTCGATAATTTTGGGTCCCAGAAGCGATCTGTACATGTCTAGTCAGTGCAAGAATGTTTTCAAAATATAGGCTCAAAATATGCTGAAAATCGATATTTTAGTTGCCCAAAGTCAATATGTGCATGCATCTTCTGTACACGTTTATATCTCAAATTCAGCCTCAAAACACCCGGACATTCGGTATTTTTGGGTCCTAGAAGCGATCTGTACATCCCTACTCCTAGTTAGAATGTTTTCAAGATACAGACCCAAAACATGCTTAAAATCGATATTTTAGGTGCCCAAAAGTCGATATGTTCATGCATCTTCTGTTCGAGTTTATATCTCAAATTCAGGCTCATAACACCCGAAAATTCGATATTTTTGGGTCCCAGAAGCGATTTGTACATGCCTACTCAGTGCTAGAATATTTTCAAAATATAGGCCCAAAACATGCTAAAAATCGATATTTTAGGTGCCCAAAGTCGATATCTCAAATTCAGGCCCAAAACACCCAAAAATTCGATATTTTGCGGTCCCAGAAGCGATCTGTACATGCCTACTCCGTGTTAGAGTATTTTCAATATACAGGCCCAAAACATACTGAAAATCGATCTTTTAGGTGCCCAAAAGTCGATATGTGGATGCATCTTCTGTACCCGTTAATATTATTAAAATTCAGGCTCCAAACACCCGAAAATTCGATATTTTGGGGTCCCAGAAGCGATCTGTACTTGCCTACTCTGTGTTAGAGTATTTTCAAAATACAGGCCCAAAACAAGCTGAAAATCGATATTTTTGGTGACTAAAGTCAGTATGTGTATGCATATTCTGCACCCGTTTATATCCCAAATTCAACCTCAAAACACCCAAAGATTCGATATTTTGGGGTCCCAAAAGCGATCTGTACATGCCTACTCCGTGTTAGAGTATTTTCAATATACAGGCCCAAAACATACTGAAAATCGATCTTTTAGGTGACCAAAGTTAAAATGTGTATGCATCTACTGCACCCGTTTATATCCCCAATTCAACCTCAAAACCCCGAAAATTCGATATTTTTGGTATCCCAGAAGTGATCTGTACATGCCTACTTAGTGCTAGAATATTTTCAAAATATAGTCCCAAAACATGCTAAAAATCGACATTTTAGGTGCCCAAAGTCGATAACTCAAATTCAGGCCCAAAACACCCGAAAATTCGATATTTTGTGGTCCCAGAAGCGATCTGTACATGCCTACTCCGTGTTAGAGTATTTTCAAAATACAGGCCCAAAACATACTGAAAATCGATCTTTTAGGTGCCCAAAAGTCGATATGTGCATGCATCTTCAGTACCCGTTTATATCTCAAATTCAGGTTCCAAACACCCGAAAATTCGATATTTTGGGGTCCCAGAAGCGATCTGTACATGCCTAGTCAGATGCAGGCCCAAAACATGCTGAAAATCGATATATTAGGTCTCCAAAGTCAACATGTGTATGCATCTTCTGCACTCGCTTATATATCAAATTAAACATCAAAACACCCGAAAATTCGATAATTTTGGGTCCCAGAAGCGATCTGTACATGTGTAGTCAGTGCTAGAATGTTTTCAAAATATAGGCTCAAAACATGCTAAAAATCGATATTTTAAGTGTCCAAAGTCGATATGTGCATGCATCTTCTGTACCCGTTTATATCTCAAATTCAGGCTCAAAACACCCGAAAATTCGATATTTTTGGGTCCCAGAAGCGATCTGTATATGCCTACTCCTAGTTAGAGTATTTTCAAAATACAGGCCCAAAACATGCTGAAAATCGATATTTTAGGTGCCCAAAGTCAATATGTGCATGCATCTTCTGTACCCGTTTATATCTCAAATTCAGGCTCGAAACACCCGAAAATTCGATATTTTTGGGTCCTAGAAGCGATCTGTACATCCCTACTCCTAGTTAGAATGTTTTCAAGATACAGACTAAAAACATGCTTAAAATCGATAATTTAGGTGCCTAAAAGTCGATATGTGCATGAATCTTCTGTACCCGTTTATATCTCAAATTCAGGCTCAAAACACCCGAAAATTCGATATTTTGGGGTCCCAGAGGCGAACTGTACATGTCTACTCAGTGCTAGAATATTTTTTAAAATATAGGCCCAAAACATGCTAAAAATCGATATTTTAGGTGCCCAAAGTCGATATCTCAAATTCAGGTCTAAAACACCCGAAAATTCGATATTTTGGGGTCCCAGAAGCGATCTGTACATTCCTACTCCGTGTTAGAGTATTTTCAATATACAGGCCCAAAACATACTGAAAATCGATCTTTTAGGTGCCCAAAAGTCGATATGTGCATGCATCTTCTGTACCCGTTTATATCTCAAATTCAGGCTCCAAACACCCGAGAACTCGATATTTTGGGGTCCCAGAAGCTATCTGTACATGCCTACTCAGATGCAGGTCCAAAACATACTGAAAATCGATATTATAGGTGCCCAAAGTCAACATGTGTATGCATCTTCTGCACTAGTTTATATCTCAAATTCAACCTCAAATCACCCGAAAATTCGATAATTTTGGGTCCAAGAAGCGATCTGTACATGTTTAGTCAGTGCTAGAATGTTTTCAAAATATAGGCTCAAAACATGCTAAAATCGATATTTTAAGTGTCCAAAGTCGAAATGTGCATGCATCTTCTGTACCGGTTTATATCCCAAATTCAACCTCAAAACACCCGAAAATTCGATATTTTTGGGTCCCAGAAGCAATCTGTACATGCCTACTCCTAGTTAGAGTATTTTCAAAATACAGACCCAAACTTGCTCAAAATCGATATTTTAGGTGCCCAAAAGTCGATATGTGCATGCATCTTCTGTACCCGTTTATATCTCAAATTCAGGCTCAAAACACCCGAAAATTCGATGTTTTGGGGTCCCAGAAGCGATCTGTACATGCCTACTCAGTGCTAGAATATTTTCAAAATATAGGCCCAAAACATGCTCAAAATCGATATTTTAGGTGCCCAAAGTCGATATCTCAAATTCAGGTCCAAAACACCCAAAAATTCGATATTTTGGGGTCCCAGAAGCGATCTGTACATGCCTACTCCGTGTTAGAGTATTTTCAATATACAGGCCCAAAACATACTAAAAATCGATCTTTTAGGTGCCCAAAAGTCGATATGTGCATGCATCTTCTGTACCCGTTTATATCTCAAATTCAGACTCCAAACACCCGAAAATTCGATATTTTGTGGTCCCAGAAGCGATCTGTACATGCCTACTCAGATGCAGTCCCAAAACATGCTGAAATTCGATATTTTAAGTGCGCAAAGTCAACATGTGTATTCATCTTCTGCACTCGTTTATATCTCAAATTCAACCTCAAAACACTCGAAAATTCGATAATTTTGGGTCCCAGAAGCGATCTGTACATGTCTAGTCAGTGCAAGAATGTTTTCAAAATATAGGCTCAAAATATGCTGAAAATCGATATTTTAGTTGCCCAAAGTCAATATGTGCATGCATCTTCTGTACACGTTTATATCTCAAATTCAGCCTCAAAACACCCGGACATTCGGTATTTTTGGGTCCTAGAAGCGATCTGTACATCCCTACTCCTAGTTAGAATGTTTTCAAGATACAGACCCAAAACATGATCAAAAATTGATATTTTAGGTGCCCAAAAGTCGATATGTGCATGCATTTTCTGTACCCATTTATATCTCAAATTCAGGCTCAAAACACCCGAAAATTCGATATTTTGGGGTCCCAGAAGCGATCTGTACTTGCCTACTACGTGTTAGAGTATTTTCAAAATACAGGCGCAAAACAAGCTGAAAATCGATATTTTAGGTGACCAAAGTCAATATGTATATGAATCTTCTGCACCCGTTTTTATTCCAAATTCAGGCTCAAAACACCCGAAAATTCGATATTTTGGGGTCCCAGAAGTGATCTGTACATGCCTACTTAGTGCTAGAATATTTTCAAAATATAGGCGTAAAACATGCTAAAAATCGATATTTTAGGTGCCCGAAGTCAATATCTCAAATTCAGGCCCAAAACACCCAAAAAATCGATAATTTGGGGTCCCAGAAGCGATCTGTACATGCCTACTCAGAGTTAGAGTATTTTCAATATACAGGCCCAAAACATACTGAAAATTGATCTTTTAGGTGCCCAAAAGTCGATATGTGGATGCATCTTCTGTACCCGTTTATATCTCAAATTCAGGCTCAAAACACCCGTAAATTCGATATTTTGGGGTCCCAGAAGCGATCTGTGCTTGCCTACTCCGTGTAAGAGTATTTTCAAAATACAGGCCCAAAACAAGCTGAAAATCGATAATTTAGGTGACCAAAGTCAATATGTGCATGCATCATCTGTACCCGTTTATATCTCAAATTCAGGCTCAAAACAAACAAAAATTCGATATTTTGGCGTCCCAGAAATGATCTGTACATGCCTACTTAGTGCTAGAATATTTTCAAGATACAGGCCCAAAACATGCTAAAAATCGATATTTTAGGTGCCCAAAGTCGATATCTCAAATTCAGGCCCAAAACACCAGAAAATTCGATATTTTGGGGTCTGAGAAGCGAACTGTACATGCCTACTCCGTGTTAGAGTATTTTCAAACTACAGGCCCAAAACATACTGAAAATCGATCTTTTAGGTGCCCAAAAGTCGATATGTGCATGCATCTTCTATACCTGTTTATATCCCAAATTCAACCTCAAAACACCCGAAAATTCGATAATTTTGGGTCCCAGAAGCGATCTGTACATGCCTACTCAGTGCTAGAATATTCTCAAAATATAGGCTCAAAACATGCTAAAAATCGAAATTTTAAGTGTCCAAAGTCGATATGTGAATGCATCTTCTGTACCCATTTATATCTCAAATTCAGGCTCAAAACACCCGAAAGTTCGATATTTTGGGGTCCCAGAAGCGATCTGTACATGCCTACTCAGTGCTAGAATATTTCAAAAATATAGGCCCAAAACATGCTAAAAATCGATATTTTAGGTGCCCAAAGTCGATATCTCAAATTTAGGCCTAAAACACCTGAAAATTCGATATTTGGGGGTCCCAGAAGCAAACTGTATATGTCTACTCCGTGTTAGAGTATTTTCAAAATACAGGCCCAAAACATACTGAAAATCGATCTTTTAGGTGCCCAAAAGTTGATATGTGCATGCATCTTCTGTACCCGTTTATATCTCAAATTCAGGCTCCAAACACCCGAAAATTCAATATTTTGGGGTCCCAGAAGCGATCTGTACCTGCCTACTCAGATGCAGGCCAAAAACATGCTGAAAATCGATATTTTAGGTGCCCAAAGTCAACATGTGTATGCATCTTCTTCACTTGTTTATATCTCAAATTCAACCGCAAAACACCCGAAAATTCGATAATTTTGGGTCCCAGAAGCGATCTTTACATGTTAGTCAGTACTAGAATGTTTTCAAAATATAGGCTCAAAACATGCTAAAAATCGATATTTTAAGTGTCCAAAGTCGATATGTGCATGCATCTTATGAACCTGTTTATATCTCAAATTCAGGCTCAAAACACACGAAAATTCGGTATTTTTGGGTCCTAGAAGCGATCTGTACATCCCTACTGCTAGTTAGAATGTTTTCAAGATACAGACCCAAAACATGCTCAAAATCGATATTTTAGGTGCCCAAAAGTCGATATGTGCATGCATCTTCTGTACCCGTTTATATCTCAAATTCAGGCTCAAAACAACCGAAAATTCGATATTTTGGGGTCCCAGAAGCGATCTGTACATGCCTACTCAGTGCTAGAATATTTTCAAAATATTGGATCAAAACATGCTAAAAATCGATATTTTAGGTGCCCAAAGTCGATATCTCAAATTCAGGCCCAAAACACCCGAAAATTCGATATTTTGGGGTCCCAGAAGCGAACTGTACATGCCTACTCCGTGTTAGAGTATTTTCAAAATACAGGCCCAAAACATACTGAAAATCGATCTTTTAGGTGCCCAAAAGTCGATATGTGCATGCATCTTCTGTACCCGTTAATATCCCAAATTCAACCTCAAAACACCCGAAAATTCGATATTTTTAGGTCCCAGAAGCGATCTGTACATGCCTACTGAGTGCTAGAATGTTTTCAAAATATAGGCTCAAAACATGCTAAAAATCGATATTTTAAGTGTCCAAAGTCGATATGTGCATGCATCTTCTGTACCCGTTTATATCTCAAATTCAGGCTCAAAACACCCTAAAACTCGATATTTTTAGGTCCCAGAAGCGATCTGTACATGCCTACTCCTAGTTAGAGTATTTTCAAAATACATGCTAAAAACATGCTGAAAATCGATATTTTAGGTGCCCAAAGTCAATATGTGCATGCATCTTATGTACCTGTTTATATCTCAAATTCAGGCTCAAAACACACAAAAATTCGGTATTTTTGGGTCCTAGAAGCGATCTGTACATCCCTACTGCTAGTTAGAATGTTTTCAAGATACAGACCCAAAACATGCTCAAAATCGATATTTTACGTGCCCAAAAGTCGATATGTGCATGCATCTTCTGTACACGTTTATATCTCAAATTCAGGCTCAAAACACCCGAAAATCCGATATTTTGGGTTCCCAGAAGCGATCTGTACATGCCTACTCAGTGCTAGAATTTTTTCAAAATACACGCCCAAAACAAGCTAATAAATCGATATTTTAGGTGCCCAAAGTCGATATCTCAAATTCAGGCCCAAAACACACAAAAATTCGATATTTTGGGGTCCCAGAATCGATCTGTACATGCCTACTCCGTGTTAGAGTATTTTCAAAATACAGGCCCAAAACATACTGAAAATCGATCTTTTAGGTGCCCAAAAGTCGATATGTGCATGCATCTTCTGTACCCGTTAATATCCCAAATTCATCCTCAAAACACCCGAAAATTCGATATTTTTAGGTCCCAGAAGCGATCTGTACATGCCTACTGAGTGCTAGAATGTTTTCAAAATATAGGCTCAAAACATGCTAAAAATCGATATTTTAAGTGTCCAAAGTCGATATGTGCATGCATCTTCTGTACCCGTTTATATCTCAAATTCAGGCTCAAAACACCCTAAAACTCGATATTTTTAGGTCCCAAAAGCGATCTGTACATGCCTACTCCTAGTTAGAGTATTTTCAAAATACATGCTAAAAACATGCTGAAAATCGATATTTTAGGTGCCCAAAGTCAATATGTGCATGCATCTTATGTACCTGTTTATATCTCAAATTCAGGCTCAAAACACACAAAAATTCGGTATTTTTGGGTCCTAGAAGCGATCTGTACATCCCTACTGCTAGTTAGAATGTTTTCAAGATACAGACCCAAAACATGCTCAAAATCGATATTTTACGTGCCCAAAAGTCGATATGTGCATGCATCTTCTGTACACGTTTATATCTCAAATTCAGGCTCAAAACACCCGAAAATCCGATATTTTTGGTTCCCAGAAGCGATCTGTACATGCCTACTCAGTGCTAGAATTTTTTCAAAATACACGCCCAAAACAAGCTAAAAAATCGATATTTTAGGTGCCCAAAGTCGATATCTCAAATTCAGGCCCAAAACACACAAAAATTCGATATTTTGGGGTCCCAGAAGCGATCTGTACATGCCTACTCCGTGTTAGAGTATTTTCAAAATACAGGCCCAAAACATACTGAAAATCAATCTTTTAGGTGCCCAAAAGTCGATATGTGCATGCATCTTCTGTACCCATTTATATATCAAATTCAGGCTCAAAACACCCGAAAAATCGATATTTTGGGGTCCCAGAAGCGATCTGTACTTGCCTACTCCGTGTTAGAGTATTTTAAAAATACAGGCCCAAAAAAAGCTGAAAATCGATATTTTAGGTGACCAAAGTCAATATGTGTATGCATCTTCTGCACCCGTTTATATCCCAAATTCAACCTCAAAACACCCGAAAATTCGATATTTTGGGGTCCCAGAAGCTATCTGTACATGCCTACATAGTGCTAGTATATTTTCAAAATATAGGCTCAAAACATGGTAAAAATCGATATTTTAGGTGCCCAAAGTCGATATCTCAAATTCAGGCCCAAAACACACAAAAATTCGATATTTTGGGGTCCCAGAAGCGATCTGTACATGCCTACTCCGTGTTAGAGTATTTTCAATATACAGACCCAAAACATACTGAAAATCGATCTTTTAGGTGCCTAAAAGTCGATATGTGCATGCATCTTCTGTACCCGTTTATATCTCAAATTCAGGCTCCAAACACCCGAAAATTCGATATTTTTGGGTCCCAGAAGCGATCTGTACATGCCTACTCAGATGCAGGCCCAAAACATGCTGAAAATCGATATTTTAGGTGCCAAAAGTCAACATGTGTATTCATTTTCTGCACTCGTTTATATCTCAAATTCAACCTCAAAAAGACCCGAAAATTCGATAATTTTGGTTCCCAGAAGCGATCTGTACATGTCTAGTCAGTGCTTGAATGTTTTCAAAATATAAGCTCAAAACATGCTAAAAATCGATATTTTAAGTGTCCAAAGTCGATATGTGCATGCATCTTCTGTACCCGTTTAAATCTCAAATTTAGGCTCAAAACACCAGAAAATTCGATATTTTGGTGTCCCAGAAGCGATCTGTTCATGCCTACTCAGTGCTAGAATATTTTCAAAATATAGGCCCAAAACATGCTAAAAATCGATATTTTAGGTGCCCATAGTCGATATCTCAAAATCAGGCCCAAAACACCCAAAAATTCGATAAATTGGGGTCCCAGAAGCGATCTGTACATGCCTACTCCGTGTTAGAGTATTTTCAAAATACAGGCCCAAAACATGCTGAAAATCGATATTTTAGGTGCCCAAAGTCAATATGTGAATTCATCTTCTGTACCCGTTTATATCCCAAATTCAACCTCAAAACACCCCTAAATTCGATATTTTTAGGTCCCAGAAGCGATCTGTACATGTCTAGTCAGTGCTAGAAGGTTTTCAAAATATAAGCTCAAAACATGTTAAAAATCGATATTTTAAGTGTCCAAAGTCGATATTTGCATGCATCTTCTGTACCCGTTTATATCTCAAAATCACGCCCAAAACACCCAAAAATTCAATAAATTGGGGTCCCAGAAGCGATCTGTACATGCCTACTCCGTGTTAGAGTATTTTCAAAATACAGGCCCAAAACAAGCTGAAAATCGATATTTTAGGTGACCAAAGACAATATGTGCATTCATCTTCTGAACCCGTTTATATCCCAAATTCAACCTCAAAACACCAAAAAATTAGATATTTTTGGGTCCCAGAAGCGATCTGTACATGCCTACTCAGTGCTATAGAATTTTTTCAAAATATAGGCTCAAAACATGCTAAAAATCGATATTTTAAGTGTCCAAAGTCGATATGTGCATGCATCACCTGTACCCGTTTATATCTCAAATTCAGGCTCAAAACACCAGAAAATTCGATATTTTGAGGTCCCAGAAGTGATCTGTACATGTCTACTTAGTGCTAGAATATTTTCAAAATATAGGCCCAAAACATGCTAAAAATCGATATTTTAGGTGCCCAAAGTCGATATCTCAAATTCAGGCCCAAAACACCCGAAAATTCGATATTTTGGGGTCTCAGTAGCGAACTGTACATGCCTACTCCGTGTTAGAGTATTTTCAAAATACAGGCCCATAACATACTGAAAATCGATCTTTTAGGTGCCCAAAAGTCGATAAGTGCATGCATCTTCTGTACCCGTTTATATCCCAAATTCAACTTCAAAACACCCGAAAATTCGATATTTTTGGGTTCTAGAAGCGATCTCTACATGCCTACTGAGTGCTAGAATTTTATCAAAATATAGGCGAAAAACATGCTAAAAATCGATATTTTAAGTGTCCAAAGTCGATATGTGCATGCATCATCTGTACCCGTTTATATCTCAAATTCAGGCTCAAAACACCCGAAAATTCGATATTTTGGGGTCCCAGAAGTGATCTGTACATGTCTACTTAGTGCTAGAATATTTTCAAAATATAGGCCCAAAACATGCTAAAAATCGATATTTTAGGTGCCCAAAGTCGATATCTCAAATTCAGGCCCAAAACACCCGAAAATTCGATATTTTGGGGTCCCAGAAGCGAACAGTACATGCCTACTCCGTGTTAGAGTATTTTCAAACTACAGGCCCAAAGCATATTGAAAATCGATCTTTTCGGTGCCCAAAAGTCGATATGTGCATGCATCTTCTGTACCTGTTTATATCACAAATTCAACTTCAAAACACCCGAAAATTCGATAGTTTTGGATCCCAGAAGCGATCTGTACATGCCTACTCAGTGCTAGAATATTTTCAAAATATAGGCTCAAAACATGCTAAAAATCGATATTTTAAGTGTCCAAAGTCGATATGTGCATTCATCATCTTTACCCTTTTATATCTCAAATTAAGGCTCAAAACACCCGAAAATTCGATATTTGGGGGTCCCAGAAATGATCTCTACATGCCTACTCAGATGCAGGCCCAAAACATGCTGAAAATCGATATTTTAGGTGCCCAAAGTCAACATGTGTATGCATCTTCTGCTCTTGTTTATATCTCAAATTCAACCTCAAAAAGACCCGAAAATTCGATAATTTTGGGTCCCAGAAGCGATCTGTACATGTCTAGTCAGTGCTAGAATGTTTTCAAAATATAAGCTCAAAACAGGATAAAAATCGATATTTTCAGTGTACAAAGTCGATATGTGAATGCATCTTCTGTACCCTTTTATATCTCAAATTCAGGCTCAAAACACCCGAAAATTTGATATTTTTTGGTCCCAGACGCGATCTGCACATGCCTACTCCAAGTTAGAGTATTTTCCAAATACAGGCCCAAAACATGCTGAAAATTGATATTTTAGGTACCCAAAGTCAATATGTGCATGCATCTTCTGTACCCGTTTAAATCTCAAATTCAGGCTCAAAACACCCGAAAATTCGGTATTTTTGGGTCCTAGAAGCGATCTGTACATCCCTACTCCTAGTTAGAATGTTTTCAAGATACAGACCCAAAACATGCTCAAAATCGATATTTTAGGTGCCCAAAGTCGATATCTCAAATCCAGGCCCAAAACACCTGAAAATTCGATATTTTGGGGTCCCAGAAGCAAACTGTATATGCCTACACCGTGTTAGAGTATTTTCAAAATACTGGCCCAAAACATACTGAAAATCGATCTTTTAGGTGCCCAAAAGTTATGTGCATGCATCTTCTGTACCCGTTTATATCTCAAATTCAGGCTCCAAACACCCGAAAATTCAATATTTTGGGGTCCCAGAAGCGATCTGTACTTGCCTACTCAGATGCAGGCCAAAAACATGCTGAAAATCAATATTTTAGGTGCCCAAAGTCAACATGTGTATGCATCTTCTTCACTTGTTTATATCTCAAATTCAACCTCAAAACACCCGAAAATTCGATAATTTTCGGTCCCAGAAGCGATCTGTACATGTTAGTCAGTGCTAGAATGTTTTCAAAATATAGGCTCAAAACATGCTAAAAATCGATATTTTAAGTGTCCAAAGTCGATATGTGCATGCATCTTATGTACCTGTTTATATCTCAAATTCAGGATCAAAACACACGAAAATTCGGTATTTTTGGGTCCTAGAAGCGATCTGTACATCCCTACTGCTAGTTAGAATGTTTTCAAGATACAGACCCAAAACATGGTCAAAATCGATATTTTAGGTGCCCAAAAGTCGATATGTGCATGCATCTTCTGTACCCGTTTATATCTCAAATTCAACCTCAAAACACCCGAAAATTCGATATTTTGGGGTCCCAGAAGCGATCTGTACATGCCTACTCAGTGCTAGAATATTTTCAAAATATTGGCTCAAAACATGCTAAAAATCGATATTTTAGGTGCCCAAAGTCGATATCTCAAATTCAGGCCCAAAACACCCGAAAATTCGATATTTTGGGGTCCCAGAAGCGAACTGTACATGCCTACTCCGTGTTAGAGTATTTTCAAAATACAGGCCCAACACATACTAAAAATCGATCTTTTAGGTGCCCAAAAGTCGATATGTGCATGCATCTTCTGTACCCGTTAATATCCCAAATTCAACCTCAAAACACCCGAAAATTCGATATTTTGGGGTCCCAGAAGCGATCTGTACATGCCTACTGAGTGCTAGAATGTTTTCAAAATATAGGCTCAAAACATGGTAAAAATCGATATTTTAAGTGTCCAAAGTCGATATGTACATGCATCTTCTGTACCCGTTTATATCTCAAATTCAGACTCAAAACACCCGAAAACTCGATATTTTCTGGTCCCAGAAGCGATCTGTACATGCCTACTCCTAGTTAGAGTATTGTCAAAATATAGGCCCAAAACATGCTGAAAATCGATATTTTAGGTGCCCAAAGTCAATATGTGCATGCATCTTCTGTACCCGTTTATATCTCAAATTCAGGCTCCAAACACCCGAAAATTCAATATTTTGGGGTCCCAGAAGCGATCTGTACATGCCTACTCAGATGCAGGCCCAAAACATGCAGAAAATTGATATTTTAGGTGCCCAAAGTTAACATGTGTATGCATCTTCTGCACTCGTTTATATCTCAAATTCAACCTCAAAACACCCGAAAATTCGATAATTTTGGGTCCCAGAAGCGATCTGTACATGTGTAGTCAGTGCTAGAATGTTTTCAAAATATAGGCTCAAAACATGCTAAAAATCGATATTTTAAGTGTCCAAGGTCGATATGTGCATGCATCTTCTGTACCCGTTCATATCTCAAATTCAGGCTCAAAACACCCGAAAATTCGATATTTTTGAGTCCCAGAAGCAACCTGTACATGCCTACTCCTAGTTAGAGTATTTTCAAAATGCATGCCCAAAACATGCTGAAAATCGATATTTTAGGTGCCCAAAGTCAATATGTGCATGCATCTTATGTACCCGTTTATATCTCAAATTGAGGCTCAAAACACACGAAAATTCGGTATATTTTTGGGTCCTAGAAGCGATCTGTACATCCCTACTGCTAGTTAGAACGTTTTCAAGATACAGACCCAAAACATGCTCAAAATCGATATTTTAGGTGCCCAAAAGTCGATATGTGCTTGCATCTTCTGTATCCGTTTATATCTCAAATTCAGGCTCAAAACACCCGAAAATCCGATATTTTGGGGTCACAGAAGCGATCTGTACATGCCTACTCAGTGCTAGAATATTTTCAAAATACACGCCCAAAACATGCTAAAAATCGATATTTAAGGTGCCCAAAGTCGATATCTCAAATTCAGGCCCAAAACACACAAAAATTCGATATTTTGGGGTCCCAGAAGCGATCTGTACATGCCTACTCCGTGTTAGAGTATTTTCAAAATACAGGCCCAAAACATACTAAAAATCGATCTTTTAGGTGCCCAAAAGTCGATATGTGCATGCATCTTCTGTACCCGTTAATATCCCAAATTCAACCTCAAAACACCCGAAAATTCGATATTTTGGGGTCCCAGAAGCGATCTGTACATGCCTACTGAGTGCTAGAATGTTTTCAAAATATAGGCTCAAAACATGCTAAAAATCGATATTTTAAGTGTCCAAAGTCGATATGTACATGCATCTTCTGTACCCGTTTATATCTCAAATTCAGACTCAAAACACCCGAAAACTCGATATTTTCTGGTCCCAGAAGCGATCTGTACATGCCTACTCCTAGTTAGAGTATTGTCAAAATATAGGCCCAAAACATGCTGAAAATCGATATTTTAGGTGCCCAAAGTCAATATGTGCATGCATCTTCTGTACCCGTTTATATCTCAAATTCAGGCTCCAAACACCCGAAAATTCAATATTTTGGGGTTCCAGAAGCGATCTGTACATGCCTACTCAGATGCAGGCCCAAAACATGCAGAAAATTGATATTTTAGGTGCCCAAAGTTAACATGTGTATGCATCTTCTGCACTCGTTTATATCTCAAATTCAACCTCAAAACACCCGAAAATTCGATAATTTTGGGTTCCAGAAGCGATCTGTACATGTGTAGTCAGTGCTAGAATGTTTTCAAAATATAGGCTCAAAACATGCTAAAAATCGATATTTTAAGTGTCCAAGGTCGTTATGTGCATGCATCTTCTGTACCCGTTCATATCTCAAATTCAGGCTCAAAACACCCGAAAATTCGATATTTTTGAGTCCCAGAAGCAACCTGTACATGCCTACTCCTAGTTAGAGTATTTTCAAAATGCATGCCCAAAACATGCTGAAAATCGATATTTTAGGTGCCCAAAGTCAATATGTGCATGCATCTTATGTACCCGTTTATATCTCAAATTGAGGCTCAAAACACACGAAAATTCGGGATATTTTTGGGTCCTAGAAGCGATCTGTACATCCCTACTGCTAGTTAGAACGTTTTCAAGATACAGACCCAAAACATGCTCAAAATCGATATTTTAGGTGCCCAAAAGTCGATATGTGCTTGCATCTTCTGTATCCGTTTATATCTCAAATTCAGGCTCAAAACACCCGAAAATCCGATATTTTGGGGTCACAGAAGCGATCTGTACATGCCTACTCAGTGCTAGAATATTTTCAAAATACACGCCCAAAACATGCTAAAAATCGATATTTAAGGTGCCCAAAGTCGATATCTCAAATTCAGGCCCAAAACACACAAAAATTCGATATTTTGGGGTCCCAGAAGCGATCTGTACATGCCTACTCCGTGTTAGAGTATTTTCAAAATACAGGCCCAAAACATACTAAAAATCGATCTTTTAGGTGCCCAAAAGTCGATATGTGCATGCATCTTCTGTACCCGTTAATATCCCAAATTCAACCTCAAAACACCCGAAAATTCGATATTTTGGGGTCCCAGAAGCGATCTGTACATGCCTACTGAGTGCTAGAATGTTTTCAAAATATAGGCTCAAAACATGCTAAAAATCGATATTTTAAGTGTCCAAAGTCGATATGTACATGCATCTTCTGTACCCGTTTATATCTCAAATTCAGACTCAAAACACCCGAAAACTCGATATTTTCTGGTCCCAGAAGCGATCTGTACATGCCTACTCCTAGTTAGAGTATTGTCAAAATATAGGCCCAAAACATGCTGAAAATCGATATTTTAGGTGCCCAAAGTCAATATGTGCATGCATCTTCTGTACCCGTTTATATCTCAAATTCAGGCTCCAAACACCCGAAAATTCAATATTTTGGGGTTCCAGAAGCGATCTGTACATGCCTACTCAGATGCAGGCCCAAAACATGCAGAAAATTGATATTTTAGGTGCCCAAAGTTAACATGTGTATGCATCTTCTGCACTCGTTTATATCTCAAATTCAACCTCAAAACACCCGAAAATTCGATAATTTTGGGTTCCAGAAGCGATCTGTACATGTGTAGTCAGTGCTAGAATGTTTTCAAAATATAGGCTCAAAACATGCTAAAAATCGATATTTTAAGTGTCCAAGGTCGTTATGTGCATGCATCTTCTGTACCCGTTCATATCTCAAATTCAGGCTCAAAACACCCGAAAATTCGATATTTTTGAGTCCCAGAAGCAACCTGTACATGCCTACTCCTAGTTAGAGTATTTTCAAAATGCATGCCCAAAACATGCTGAAAATCGATATTTTAGGTGCCCAAAGTCAATATGTGCATGCATCTTATGTACCCGTTTATATCTCAAATTGAGGCTCAAAACACACGAAAATTCGGGATATTTTTGGGTCCTAGAAGCGATCTGTACATCCCTACTGCTAGTTAGAACGTTTTCAAGATACAGACCCAAAACATGCTCAAAATCGATATTTTAGGTGCCCAAAAGTCGATATGTGCTTGCATCTTCTGTATCCGTTTATATCTCAAATTCAGGCTCAAAACACACGAAAATCCGATATTTTGGGGTCACAGAAGCGATCTGTACATGCCTACTCAGTGCTAGAATATTTTCAAAATACACGCCCAAAACATGCTAAAAATCGATATTTAAGGTGCCCAAAGTCGATATCTCAAATTCAGGCCCAAAACACACAAAAATTCGATATTTTGGGGTCCCAGAAGCGATCTGTACATGCCTACTCCATGTTAGAGTATTTTCAAAATACAGGCCAAAACATACTGAAAATCGATCTTTTAGGTGCCCAAAAGTCGATATGTTGATGCATTTTCTGTTCCCGTTTATATATCAAATTCAGGCTCAAAACACCCGAAAAATCGATATTTTGGGGTCCCAGAAGCGATCTGTTTTTGCCTACTCCGTGTTAGAGTATTTTCAAAATACAGGCTAAAAACAAGCTGAAAATCGATATTTTAGGTGACCAAAGTCAATATGTGTATGCATCTTCTGCACCCGTTTATATCCCAAATTCAACCTCAAAACACCCGAAAATTCGATATTTTGGGGTCCCAGAAGCTATCTGTACATGCCTACTCAGTGCTAAAATGTTTTCAAAATATAGGCTCAAAACATGCTAAAAATCGATATTTTAAGTGTCCAAAGTCGATATGTGCATGCATCATCTGTACCCGTTTATATCTCAAATTCAGGCTCAAAACACCCGAAAATTCGATATTTTGGGGTCCCAGAAGTGATCTGTACATGCCTACTTAGTGCTAGAATTTTTTCAAAATATAGGCCCAAAACATGCTAAAAATCGATATTTTAGGTGCCCAAAGTCGATATCTCAAATTCAGGCCCAAAACACCCGAAAATTCGATATTTTGGGGTCCCAGAAGAGAACTGTACATGCCTACTCCTAGTTAGAGTATTTTCAAACTACAGGCCCAAAACATATTGAAAATCGATCTTTTAGGTGCCCAAAAGTCGATATGTGCATGCATCTTCTGTACCCGTTTATATCCCAAATTCAACCTCAAAAAACCCGAAAATTCGATATTTTTGGGTCCCAGAAGCGATCTGTACATGCCTACTCAGTGCTAGAATTTTATCAAGATATAGGCTCAAAACATGCTAAAAATCGATATTTTAAGTGTCCAAAGTCGACATGTGCATGCATCATCTCTACCCGTTTATATCTCAAATTCAGGCTTAAAACACCCGAAAATTCGATATTTTGGGGTCCCAGAAATGATCTGTACATGCCTACTTAGTGCTAGAATTTTTTCAAAATATAGGCCCAAAACATGCTAAAAATCGATATTTTAGGTGCCCAAAGTCGATATCTCATATTCAAGCCCAAAACACCCGAAAATTCGATATTTTGGGGTCCCAGAAGCGAACTGTACATGCCTACTCCGCGTTAGAGTATTTTCAAAATACAGGCCCAAAACATACTAAAAATCAATCTTTTAGGTGCCCAAAAGTCGATATGTGCATGCATCTTCTGTACCCGTTTATATCTCAAATTCAGGCTTTAAACACCCGAAAATTCGATATTTTGGTGTCCCAGAAGCGATCTGTACATGCCTACTCAGATGCAGGCCCAAAACATGCTGAACATCGATATTTTAGGTGCCCAAAGTCAACATGTGTGTGCATCGTCTGCACTCGTTTATATCTCAAATTAAACCTCAAAACACCCGAAAATTCGATAATTTTGGGTCCCAGAAGCGATCTGTACATGTCTAGTCAGTGCTAGAATGTTTTTAAAATATAGGCTCAAACATGCTAAAAATCGATATTTTAAGAGTCCAAAGTCGATATGTGCATGCATCTTCTGTACCCGTTTTTAACTCAAATTCTGGCTCAAAACACCCGAAAATTCGATATTTTTGGGTCCCATAAGCGATCTGTACATGCCTACTCCTAGTTAGAGTATTTTCAAAATACAGGCCCAAAACATGCTGAAAATCTATATTTTAGGTGCCCAAAGTCAATATGTGCATGCTTCTTCTGTACCCGTTTATATCTCAAATTCAGGCTCAAAACACCCGAAAATTCGGTATTTTTGGGTCCTAGAAGCGATCTGTACATCCCTACTCCTAGTTAGAATGTTTTCAAGATACAGACCCAATACATGCTCAAAATCGATATTTTAGGTGCCTAAAAGTCGATATGTGGATTCATCTTCTGTACCCGTTTATATATCAAATTCAGGCTCAAAACACCCGAAAATTCGATATTTTGGGGTCCCAGAAGCGATCTGTACATCTCTAGTCAGTGCTAGAATGTTTTCAAAATATAGGCTCAAAACATGCTGAAAATCGATATTATAGGTGACCAAAGTCGATATGTGCATGCATCATCTGTACCCGTTTATATCTCAAATTCAGGCTCAAAACACCCGAAAATTCGATATTTTGGTGTCCCAGAAGCGATATGTACATGCCTACTTAGTGCTAGAATATTTTCAAAATATAGGCCCAAAACATGCTAAAAATCTATATTTTAGGTGCCCCAAGTCGATATCCCAAATTCAACCTCAAAACACCCGAAAATTCAATATTTTGGGGTCCCAGAAGCGATCTGTACATGCCTACTCAGTGCTAGATTTTTTTCAAAATATAGGCTCAAAACATGCTATAAATCGATATTTTAAGTGTCCAAAGTCGATATGTGCATGCATCATCTGTACCCGTTTATATCTCAAATTCAGGCTCAAAACAAACGAAAAATCGATATTTTGGGGTCCCAGAAGCGATCTGTACATGTCTACTCAGATGCAGGCCCAAAACATGCTGAAAATCGATATTTTAGGTGCCCAAAGTCAACATGTGTATGCATCTTCTGCACTCGTTTATATCTCAAATTCAACCTCAAAACACCCGAAAATTCGATAATTTTGGGTCCCAGAAGCGATCTGTACATGTCTAGTTAGTGCTTGAATGTTTTCAAAATATAGGCTCAAAACATGCTAAAAATCGATATTTTAAGTGTCCAAAGTCGATATGTGCATGCATTTTCTGTACCCGTTTATATCTCAAATTCAGGCTTAAAACACCCAAAAATTCGATATTTTTGGGTCCCAGAAGCGATCTGTACATGCCTACTCCTAGTTAGTGTATTTTCAAAATAAAGGCCCAAAACATACTGAAAAGCGATATTTTAGGTGCCCAAAGTCAATATGTGCATACATCTTCTGTACCCGTTTATATCTCAAATTCAGGCTCAAAACACCCGAAAATTCGATATTTTGGGGTCCCAGAAGCGATCTGTACATGCCTACTCAGTGCTAGAATATTTTCAAAATATAGGGCCAAAACATGCTTAAAATCGATATTTTAGGTGCCCAAAGTCGATATCTCAAATTCAGGCCCAAAACTCCCCAAAATTTGATATTTTGGGGTCCCAGAAGCGATCTGTACATGATTACTCCGTGTTAGAGTATTTTCAATATACAGGCCTAAAACATACTGATAATCGATCTTTTAGGTGCCAAAAAGTCGATATGTGCATGCATCTTCTGTACCCGTTTATATCTCAAATTCAGGCTCAAAACACTCGAAAATTCGATATTTTGGGGTCCCAGAAGCGATCTGTACATGCCTACTCAGTGCTAGAATATTTTCAAAATATAGGCCCAAAACATGCTATAAATCGATATTTTAGGTGCCCAAAGTCGATATCTCAAATTCAGGCCCAAAACACCCAAAAATTCGATATTTTGGGGTTCCAGAAAGATCTGTACATGCCTACTCCGTGTTATAGTATTTTCAATATACAGACCCAAAACATACTGAAAATCGATCTGTTAGGTGCCCAAAAGTCGATATGTTGATGAATCTTCTGTACCCGTTTATATCTCAAATTCAGGCTCAAAACACCCGAAAATTCGATATTTTGGGGTCCCAGAAGTGATCTGTACTTGCCTACTCCGTGTTAGAGTATTTTCAAAATACAGGCCCAAAACAAGCTGAAAATCGATATTTTAGGTGACCAAAGTCAATATGTGTATGCATCTTATGCACCCGTTTATATCGCAAATTCAACCTCAAAACACCCGAAAATTCGATATTTTTGGGTCCCAGAAGCGATCTGTACATGCCTACTCCTAGTTAGAATATTTTCAAGATACGGACCCAAAACATGCTCAAAATCGATATTTTAGGTGCCCAAAAGTCTATATGTGCATGCATCATCTGTACACGTTTATATCTCAAATTCAGGTTCAAAACACCCGAAAACTCGATATTTTGGGGTCCCAGAAGCAATATGTACTTGCCTACTCCGTGTTAGAGTATTTTCAAAATACAGGCCCAAAACAAGCTGTAAATCGATATTTTAGGTGACCAAAGTCAATATGTGTATGCATCTTCTGAACCCGTTTATATATCAAATTCAGGCTTAAAACACCCGAAATTCGATATTTTTGGTTCCCAGAAGCGATCTGTACATGCCTACTCTGTGCTAGAATGTTTTTAAAATATAGGCTCAAAAACATGCTAAAATCGATATTTTAAGTGTCCAAAGTCGATATGTGCATGCATCATCTGTACCCGTTTATATCTCAATTTCAAGCTCAAAACACCCGAAAATTCGATAGTTTGGGGTCCCAGAAGCGATCTGTACCTGCCTACTCAGTGCTAGAATATTTTAAAAATATAGGCCCAAAACATGCTAAAAATCGATATTTTTGGTGCCCAAAGTCGATATCTCAAATTCAAGCCCAAAACAACCGAAAATTTGATATTTTGGGGTCCGAGAAGCGAACTGTACATGCCTACTCCGTGTTAGAGTATTTTCAAAATACAGGCCCAAAACATACTGAAAATCAATCTTTTATGTGACCCAAAAGTCGATATGTGCATGCATCTTCTGTACCCGTTTATATCTCAAATTCCGGCTTCAAACACCCGAAAATTCGATATTTTGGGGTCCCAGAAGCGATCTGTACATGCCTACTGAGATGCAGGCCCAAAACATGCTGAAAATCGATATTTTAGGTGCCCAAAGTCAACATGTGTGTGCATCTTCTGCACTCGTTTATATCTCAAATTCAACCTCAAAACACCCGAAAATTCGATAATTTTGGGTCCCAGAAGCGATCTGTACATGTTTAGTCAGTGCTAGAATGTTTTCAAAATATAGGCTCAAAACATGCTAAAAATCGATATTTTTAGTGTCCAAAGTCTATATGTGCATGCATCTTTTGTACCCGCTTATATCTCAAATTCGGGCTCAAAACAATCGAAAAATCGATATTTTGGGGGCCCAGAAGCGATCTGTTTTTGCCTACTCCGTGTTAGAGTATTTTCAAAATACAGGCCCAAAACAAGCTGAAAATCGATATTTTAGGTGACCAAAGTCAATATGTGTATGCATCTTCTGCACCCGTTTATATCCCAAATTCAACCTCAAAACACCCGAAAATTCGATATTTTGGGGTCCCAGAAGCTATCTGTACATGCCTACTCAGTGCTAAAATGTTTTCAAAATATAGGCTCAAAACATGCTAAAAATCGATATTTTAAGTGTCCAAAGTCGATATGTGCATGCATCATCTGTACCCGTTTATATCTCAAATTCAGGCTCAAAACACCCGAAAATTCGATATTTTGGGGTCCCAGAAGTGATCTGTACATGCCTACTTAGTGCTAGAATTTTTTCAAAATATAGGCCCAAAACATGCTAAAAATCGATATTTTAGGTGCTCAAAGTCGATATCTCAAATTCAGGCCCAAAACACCCGAAAATTCGATATTTTGGGGTCCCAGAAGAGAACTGTACATGCCTACTCCTAGTTAGAGTATTTTCAAACTACAGGCCCAAAACATATTGAAAATCGATCTTTTAGGTGCTCAAAAGTCGATATGTGCATGCATCTTCTGTACCCGTTTATATCCCAAATTCAACCTCAAAAAACCCGAAAATTCGATATTTTTGGGTCCCAGAAGCGATCTGTACATGCCTACTCAGTTCTAGAATTTTATCAAGATATAGGCTCAAAACATGCTAAAAATCGATATTATAAGTGTCCAAAGTCGACATGTGCATGCATCATCTGTACACGTTTATATCTCAAATTCAGGCTTAAAACACCCGAAAATTCGATATTTTGGGGTCCCAGAAATGATCTGTACATGCCTACTTAGTGCTAGAATTTTTTCAAAATATAGGCCCAAAACATGCTAAAAATCGATATTTTAGGTGCCCAAAGTCGATATCTCATATTCAAGCCCAAAACACCCGAAAATTCGATATTTTGGGGTCCCAGAAGCGAACTGTACATGCCTACTCCGCGTTAGAGTATTTTCAAAATACAGGCCCAAAACATACTAAAAATCAATCTTTTAGGTGCCCAAAAGTCGATATGTGCATGCATCTTCTGTACCCGTTTATATCTCAAATTCAGGCTCTAAACACCCGAAAATTCGATATTTTGGGGTCCCAGAAGCGATCTGTACATGCCTACTCAGATGCAGGCCCAAAACATGCTGAACATCGATATTTTAGGTGCCCAAAGTCAACATGTGTGTGCATCGTCTGCACTCGTTTATATCTCAAATTAAACCTCAAAACACCCGAAAATTCGATAATTTTGGGTCCCAGAAGCGATCTGTACATGTCTAGTCAGTGCTAGAATGTTTTTAAAATATAGGCTCAAACATGCTAAAAATCGATATTTTAAGAGTCCAAAGTCGATATGTGCATGCATCTTCTGTACCCGTTTTTAACTCAAATTCTGTCTCAAAACACCCGAAAATTCGATATTTTTGGGTCCCATAAGCGATCTGTACATGCCTACTCCTAGTTAGAGTATTTTCAAAATACAGGCCCAAAACATGCTGAAAATCTATATTTTAGGTGCCCAAAGTCAATATGTGCATGCTTCTTCTGTACCCGTTTATATCTCAAATTCAGGCTCAAAACACCCGAAAATTCGGTATTTTTGGGTCCTAGAAGCGATCTGTACATCCCTACTCCTAGTTAGAATGTTTTCAAGATACAGACCCAATACATGCTCAAAATCGATATTTTAGGTGCCTAAAAGTCGATATGTGGATTCATCTTCTGTACCCGTTTATATATCAAATTCAGGCTCAAAACACCCGAAAATTCGATATTTTGGGGTCCCAGAAGCGATCTGTACATCTCTAGTCAGTGCTAGAATGTTTTCAAAATATAGGCTCAAAACATGCTGAAAATCGATATTATAGGTGACCAAAGTCGATATGTGCATGCATCATCTGTACCCGTTTATATCTCAAATTCAGGCTCAAAACACCCGAAAATTCGATATTTTGGTGTCCCAGAAGCGATATGTACATGCCTACTTAGTGCTAGAATATTTTCAAAATATAGGCCCAAAACATGCTAAAAATCTATATTTTAGGTGCCCCAAGTCGATATCCCAAATTCAAATTCAAAACACCCGAAAATTCAATATTTTGGGGTCCCAGAAGCGATCTGTACATGCCTACTCAGTGCTAGAATTTTTTCAAAATATAGGCTCAAAACATGCTATAAATCGATATTTTAAGTGTCCAAAGTCGATATGTGCATGCATCATCTGTACCCGTTTATATCTCAAATTCAGGCTCAAAACAAACGAAAATTCGATATTTTGGGGTCCCAGAAGCGATCTGTACATGTCTACTCAGATGCAGGCCCAAAACATGCTGAAAATCGATATTTTAGGTGCCCAAAGTCAACATGTGTATGCATCTTCTGCACTCGTTTATATCTCAAATTCAACCTCAAAACACCCGAAAATTCGATAATTTTGGGTCCCAGAAGCGATCTGTACATGTCTAGTTAGTGCTTGAATGTTTTCAAAATATAGGCTCAAAACATGCTAAAAATCGATATTTTAAGTGTCCAAAGTCGATATGTGCATGCATTTTCTGTACCCGTTTATATCTCAAATTCAGGCTCAAAACACCCAAAAATTCGATATTTTTGGGTCCCAGAAGCGATCTGTACATGCCTACTCCTAGTTAGTGTATTTTCAAAATAAAGGCCCAAAACATACTGAAAAGCGATATTTTAGGTGCCCAAAGTCAATATGTGCATACATCTTCTGTACCCGTTTATATCTCAAATTCAGGCTCAAAACACCCGAAAATTCGATATTTTGGGGTCCCAGAAGCGATCTGTACATGCCTACTCAGTGCTAGAATATTTTCAAAATATAGGGCCAAAACATGCTTAAAATCGATATTTTAGGTGCCCAAAGTCGATATCTCAAATTCAGGCCCAAAACTCCCCAAAATTTGATATTTTGGGGTCCCAGAAGCGATCTGTACATGCCTACTCCGTGTTAGAGTATTTTCAATATACAGGCCTAAAACATACTGATAATCGATCTTTTAGGTGCCAAAAAGTCGATATGTGCATGCATCTTCTGTACCCGTTTATATCTCAAATTCAGGCTCAAAACACTCGAAAATTCGATATTTTGGGGTCCCAGAAGCGATCTGTACATGCCTACTCAGTGCTAGAATATTTTCAAAATATAGGCCCAAAACATGCTATAAATCGATATTTTAGGTGCCCAAAGTCGATATCTCAAATTCAGGCCCAAAACACCCAAAAATTCGATATTTTGGGGTTCCAGAAAGATCTGTACATGCCTACTCCGTGTTATAGTATTTTCAATATACAGACCCAAAACATACTGAAAATCGATCTTTTAGGTGCCCAAAAGTCGATATGTTGATGAATCTTCTGTACCCGTTTATATCTCAAATTCAGGCTCAAAACACCCGAAAATTCGATATTTTGGGGTCCCAGAAGTGATCTGTACTTGCCTACTCCGTGTTAGAGTATTTTCAAAATACAGGCCCAAAACAAGCTGAAAATCGATATTTTAGGTGACCAAAGTCAATATGTGTATGCATCTTATGCACCCGTTTATATCGCAAATTCAACCTCAAAACACCCGAAAATTCGATATTTTTGGGTCCCAGAAGCGATCTGTACATGCCTACTCCTAGTTAGAATATTTTCAAGATACGGACCCAAAACATGCTCAAAATCGATATTTTAGGTGCCCAAAAGTCTATATGTGCATGCATCATCTGTACACGTTTATATCTCAAATTCAGGTTCAAAACACCCGAAAATTCGATATTTTGGGGTCCCAGAAGCAATATGTACTTGCCTACTCCGTGTTAGAGTATTTTCAAAATACAGGCCCAAAACAAGCTGTAAATCGATATTTTAGGTGACCAAAGTCAATATGTGTATGCATCTTCTGAACCCGTTTATATATCAAATTCAGGCTTAAAACACCCGAAAATTCGATATTTTTGGTTCCCAGAAGCGATCTGTACATGCCTACTCTGTGCTAGAATGTTTTTAAAATATAGGCTCAAAAACATGCTAAAATCGATATTTTAAGTGTCCAAAGTCGATATGTGCATGCATCATCTGTACCCGTTTATATCTCAATTTCAAGCTCAAAACACCCGAAAATTCGATAGTTTGGGGTCCCAGAAGCGATCTGTACCTGCCTACTCAGTGCTAGAATATTTTAAAAATATAGGCCCAAAACATGCTAAAAATCGATATTTTAGGTGCCCAAAGTCGATATCTCAAATTCAATCCCAAAACAACCGAAAATTTGATATTTTGGGGTCCGAGAAGCGAACTGTACATGCCTACTCCGTGTTAGAGTATTTTCAAAATACAGGCCCAAAACATACTGAAAATCAATCTTTTATGTGACCCAAAAGTCGATATGTGCATGCATCTTCTGTACCCGTTTATATCTCAAATTCCGGCTCCAAACACCCGAAAATTCGATATTTTGGGGTCCCAGAAGCGATCTGTACATGCCTACTGAGATGCAGGCCCAAAACATGCTGAAAATCGATATTTTAGGTGCCCAAAGTCAACATGTGTGTGCATCTTCTGCACTCGTTTATATCTCAAATTCAACCTCAAAACACCCGAAAATTCGATAATTTTGGGTCCCAGAAGCGATCTGTACATGTTTAGTCAGTGCTAGAATGTTTTCAAAATATAGGCTCAAAACATGCTAAAAATCGATATTTTTAGTGTCCAAAGTCTATATGTGCATGCATCTTTTGTACCCGCTTATATCTCAAATTCGTGCTCAAAACAATCGAAAATTCGATAGTTTTGGGTCCCATAAGCGATCTGTACATGCCTTCTCCTAGTTAGAGTATTTTCAAAATACAGGCTCAAAACAAGCTGAAAATCGATATTTTAGGTGACCAAAGTCAATTTGTGTATGCATCTTCTGCACCCGTTTATATGCCAAATTCAACCTCAAAACACCTGAAAATTCGATAATTTTGGGTCCCAGAGGCAATCTGTACATGTCTAGTCAGTGCTAGAATGTTTTCAAAATATAGGCTCAAAAAATGCTAAAAATCGATATTTTAGGTGCCCAAAGTCGATATCTCAAATTCAGGCACAAAACACCCAAAAATTCGATATTTTGGGGTCCCAGAAGCGATCTGTACTTGCCTACTCCGTGTTAGAGTATTTTCAAAATACAGGCCCAAAACATGCTAAAACTCGATATTTTAGGTGCCCAAAGTCGATATCTTAAATTCAGGACCCCCCAAAAAACAAAAATTCGATATTTTGGGGTCCCAGAAGTGATCTGTATATGCCTACTCCGTGTTAGATTATTTTCAATATATAGGCCCAAAACATACTGAAAATCGATCTTTTAGGTGCCCAAAAGTCGATATGTGGATGCATCTTCTGTACCAGTTTATATCTCAAATTCAAGCTCAAAATACCCGAAAATTCGAAATTTTCGGGTCCCAGAAGCGATCTTTACTTGCCTACTCCGTGTTAAAGTATTTTCAAGATACAGGCCCAAAACAAGCTGAAAATCGATATTTTAGGTGACCAAAGTCTATATGTGTATGCATCTTCTGCACCCGTTTATATCCCAAATTCAACTTTAAAACACCCGAAAATTCGATATTTTGGGGTTCCGGAAGCGATCTGTACATGCCTACTTAGTGCTAGAATATTTTCAAAATATAGGCCCAAAACATGCTAAAAATCTATATTTTAGGTGCCCAAAGTCGATATCTCAAATTCAGGCTCAAAACACCCGAAAATTCAATATTTTGGGGTCCCAGAAGCGAACTGTCCATGCCTACTCCGTGTTAGAGTATTTTCAAAATACAGGCCCCAAAACATGCTGAAAATCGATATTTTAGGTGCCCAAAGTCAACATGTGTATGCATCTTCTGCACTCGTTTATATCTCAAATTCAACCTCAAAACACCCGAAAATTCGATAATTTTGGGTCCCAGAAGCGATCTGTACATGTCTAGTCAGTGCTAGAATGTTTTCAAAATATAGGCTCAAAACATGCTAGAAATCGATATTTTAAGTGTCCATATGTGCATGCATCTTCTGTATCCGTTTATATCTCAAATTCAGGTTCAAAACAGCCGAAAATTCGATATTTTTGGGTCCCAGAAGCGATCTGTACATGCCTACTCAGATACATGCCCAAAACATGCTGAAAATCGATATTTTAGGTGCTCAAAGTCAACATGTGTATGCATCTTCTGAACTCGTTTATATCTCAAATTCAACTTCAAAACACCCGAAATTTCGATATTTTTGGGTCCCAGAAGCGATCTGTACATGTCTAGTCAGTGCTAGAATGTTTTTTAAAAATATAGGCTCAAAACATGCTAAAAATCGATATTTTAAGTGTCCAAAGTCGATATGTGCATGCATTTTCTGTACCCGTTTATATCTCAAATTCAGGCTCAAAACACCCCAAAATTCGATATTTTTGGGTCCCAGAAGCGATCTGTACATGCCTACTCCTAGTTAGTGTATTTTCAAAATACAGGCCCAAAACATGCAGAAAATCGATATTTTAGGTGCCCAAAGTCAATATGTGCATGCATCTTCTGTACCCGTTTATATCTCAAATTCAGGACCCCAAATAACCCAAAAAATCGATATTTTTGGATCCCAGAAGCGATCTGTACATGCCTACTCCGTGTTAGTGTATTTTCAATATACAGGCCCAAAACATACTGAAAATCGATCTTTTAGGTGCCCAAAAGTCGATATGTGCATGCATCTTCTGTACCCTTTTATATCTCAAATTCTGGCTCAAAACACCCGAAAATTCGATATTTTGGGGTCCCAGAAGCAATCTGTACTTGCCTACTCCGTGTTAGAGTATTTTCAAAATTCAAGTCCAAAACAAGCTGAAAATCGATATTTTAGGTGCCGAAAGTCGATATCTCAAATTCAGGTCCAAAACCCCCAAAAATTCGATATTTTGGGGTCCCAGAAGCGATCTGTACATGCCTACTCCTAGTTAGAATATTTTCAAGATACTGACCCAAAACATGCTCAAAATCGATATTTTAGGTGCCCAAAAGTCGATATGTGCATTCATCTTCTGTACCCGTTTATATCTCAAATTCAGGCTCAAAACACCCGAAAATTCGATATTTTGGGGTCCCAGAAGCGATCTGTACATGCCTACTCAGTGCTAGAATATTTTCAAAATATAGGCCTAAAACATGCTAAAAATCGATATTTTAGGTGCCCAAAGTCGATATCTTAAATTCAGGACCCCCCAAAAAACAAAAAAATCGATATTTTGGGGTCCCAGAAGTGATCTGTATATGCCTACTCCGTGTTAGATTATTTTCAATACATAGGCCCAAAACATACTGAAAATCGATCTTTTAGGTGCCTAAAAGTCGATATGTGGATGCATCTTCTGTACCAGTTTATATCTCAAATTCAGGCCCAAAACACCCAAAAACTCGATATTTTGGGGTCCCAGAAGCGATCTGTACTTGCCTACTCCGTGTTAGAGTATTTTCATAATACAGGCACAAAACAAGCTGAAAATCGATATTTTAGGTGACCAAAGTCAATATGTATATGCATCTTCTGCACCCGTTTATATCCCAAATTCAACTTCAAAACACCCGAAAATTCGATATTTTTGGGTCCCAGAAGCGATCTGTACATGCCTACTCAGATACATGCACAAAACATGCTGAAAATCGATATTTTAGGTGCCCAAAGTCAACATGTGTATGCATCTTCTGCACTCGTTTATATCTCAAATTCAACCTCAAAACACCCGAAATTTCTATAATTTTGGGTCCCAGAAGCGATCTGTACATGTATAGTCAGTGCTAGAATGTTTTCAAAATATAGGCACAAAACATGCTAAAAATCGATATTTTAAGTGTCCAAAGTCGATATGTGCATGCATTTTCTGTACCCGTTTATATATCAAATTCAGGCTCAAAACACCCAAAAATTCGATATTTTTTGGTCCCAGAATCGATCTGTACATGCCTACTCCTAGTTAGTGTATTTTCAAAATACAGGCCCAAAACATGCTGAAAATCGATATTTTAGGTGCCCAAAGTCAATATGTGCATGCATCTTCTGTACCCGTTTATATCTCAAATTCAGGACCCCAAATAACCCAAAAAATCGATATTTTTGGGTCCCAGAAGCGATCTGTACATGCCTACTCCGTGTTAGTGTATTTTCAATATACAGGCCCAAAACATACTGAAAATCGATCTTTTAGGTGCCCAAAAATCGATATGTGCATGCATCTTCTGTACCCTTTTATATCTCAAATTCTGTCTCAAAACACCCGAAAATTCGATGTTTTGGGGTCCCAGAAGCAATCTGTACTTGCCTACTCCGTGTTAGAGTATTTTCAAAATACAAGCCCAAAACAAGCTGAAAATCGATATTTTAGGTGCCCAAAGTCGATATCTCAAATTCAGGTCCAAAACCCCCCAAAATTCGATATTTTGGGGTCCCAGAAGCGATCTGTACATGCCTACTCCGTGTTAGAGTATTTTCACTATACAGGCCCAAAACATACTGAAAATCGATCTTTTAGGTGCCCAAAAGTCGATATGTGGATGCATCTTCTGTACTCGTTTATATCTCAATTTCAGGCTCCAAACTCCCGAAAATTCGATATTTTGGGGTCCCAGAAGCGATCTGTACTTGTCTACTCCGTGTTAGAGTATTTTCAAAATACAGGCCCAAAGCAAGCTGAAAATCGATATTTTAGGTGACCAAAGTCAATATGTGTATGCATCTTCTGCACCCGTTTATATCCCAAATTCAACCTCAAAACACCCGAAAATTCGATATTTTTGGGTCCCAGAAGCGATCTGTACATGCCTACTCAGTGCTAGAATGTTTTCAAAATAAAGGCTCAAAACGTGCTAAAAATCGATATTTTAAGTGTCCAAAGTCGATATGTGCATGCATCTTCTGTACCCGTTTATATCTCAAATTCAGGCTCCAAACACCCGAAAATTCGATATTTTGGGGTCCCAGAAGCGATGTGTACATGCCTACTCAGATGCAGGCCCAAAACATGATGAAGTCCGATTTTTTAGGTTCCCAAATTCAATATGTGTATGCTTCCTCTGCACCCGTTTATATCCCAAATTCAACCTCAAAACACCCGAAAATTCGATATTTTGATGTCCCACAAGTGATCTGTACATGCCTACTGAGTACTAGAATATTTTCAAAATATAGGCTCAAAACATACTGAAAATCGATCGTTTAGGTGCCCAAAAGTCGATATGTCCATGCATCTTCTGTACCAGTTTATATCTCAAATTCAGGCTCAAAACACCCGAAAATTCGGTATTTTGGGGTCCCTGAAGCGATCTGTACATCCCTACTCCTAGTTAGAATGTTTTCAAGATACAGACCCAAAATATGCTCAAAATCGATATTTTAGGTGCCCAAAAGTCGATATGTGCATGCATCTTCTGCACTCGTTTATATCTCAAATTCAACCTCAAAACACCCGAAAAATCGATAATTTTGGGTCCCAGAAGCGATCTGTACATGCCTACTCAGTGCTAGAATATTTTCAAAATATAGGCCCAAAACATGGTAAAAATCGATATTTTAGGTGCCCAAAGTCGATATCTTAAATTCAGGACCCCCCAAAAAACAAAAATTCGATATTTTGGGGTCCCAGTAGTGATCTGTATATGCCTACTCCGTGTTAGATTATTTTCAATATATAGGCCCAAAACATACTGAAAATCGATCTTTTAGGTGCCCAAAAGTCGATATGTGGATGCATCTTCTGTACCAGTTTATATCTCAAATTCAGGCTCAAAATACCCGAAAATTCAAAATTTTGGGGTCCCAGAAGCGATCTTTACTTGCCTACTCCGTGTTAGAGTATTTTCAAGATACAGGCCCAAAACAAGCTGAAAATCGATATTTTAGGTGACCAAAGTCAATATGTGTATGCATCTTCTGCACTCGTTTATATCCCAAATTCAACTTCAAAACACCCGAAAATTCGATATTTTGGGGTCCCAAAAGCGATCTGTACATGCCTACTTAGTGCTAGAATATTTTCAAAATATAGGCCCAAAACATGCTAAAAATCTATATTTTAGGTGCCCAAAGTCGATATCTCAAATTCAGGCCCAAAACACCCGAAAATTCGATATTTTGGGGTCCCAGAAGCGAACTGTCCATGCCTACTCCGTGTTAGAGTATTTTCAAATTACAGGCACCAAAACATGCTGAAAATCGATATTTTAGGTGCCCAAAGTCAACATGTGTATGCATCTTCTGCACTCGTTTATATCTCAAATTCAACCTCAAAACACCCGAAAATTCGATAATTTTGGGTCCCAGAAGCGATTTGTACATGTCTAGTCAGTGCTAGAATGTTTTCAAAATATAGGCTCAAAACATGCTAGAAATCGATATTTTAAGTGTCCATATGTGCATGCATCTTCTGTATCCGTTTATATCTCAAATTCAGGTTCAAAACAGCCGAAAATTCGATATTTTTGGGTCCCAGAAGCGATCTGTACATGCCTACTCAGATACATGCCCAAAACATGCTGAAAACGATATTTTAGGTGCCCAAAGTCAACATGTGTATGCATCTTCTGCACTCGTTTATATCTCAAATTCAACCTCAAAACACCCGAAATTTCGATAATTTTGGGTCCCAGAAGCGATCTGTACATGTCTAGTTAGTGCTTGAATGTTTTCAAAATATAGGCTCAAAACATGCTAAAAATCGATATTTTAAGTGTCCAAAGTCGATATGTGCATGCATTTACTGTACCCGTTTATATCTCAAATTCAGGCTCAAAACACCCAAAAATTCGATATTTTTGGGTCCCAGAAGCGATCTGTACATGCCTACTCCTAGTTAGTGTATTTTCAAAATACAGGCCCAAAACATGCTGAAAATCGATATTTTAGGTGCCCAAAGTCAATATGTGCATGCATCTTCTGTACCCGTTTATATCTCAAATTCAGGACCCCAAATAACCCAAAAAATCGATATTTTTGGGTTCCAGAAGCGATCTGTACATGCCTACTCCGTGTTAGTGTATTTTCAATATACAGGCCCAAAACATACTGAAAATCGATCTTTTAGTTGCCCAAAAGTCGATATGTGCATGCATCTTCTGTACCCTTTTATATCTCAAATTCTGGCTCAATACACCCGAAAATTCGATATTTGGGGGTCCCAGAAGCGATCTGTACATGCCTACTTAGTGCTAGAATATTTTCAAAATATAGGCCCAAAACATGCTAAAAATCTATATTTTAGGTGCCCTAAGTCGATATCTCAAATTCAGGCCCAAAACACCCGAAAATTCGATATTTTGGGGTCCCAGAAGCGAACTGTCCATGCCTACTCCGTGTTAGAGTATTTTCAAAATACAGGCCCCAAAACATGCTGAAAATCGATATTTTAGGTGCCCAAAGTCAACATGTGTATGCATCTTCTGCACTCGTTTATATCTCAAATTCAACCTCAAAACACCCGAAAATTCGATTATTTTGGGTCCCCGAAGCGATTTGTACATGTCTAGTCAGTGCTAGAATGTTTTCAAAATATAGGCTCAAAACATGCTAGGAATCGATATTTTAAGTGTCCATATGTGCATGCATCTTCTGTATCCGTTTATATCTCAAATTCAGGTTCAAAACAGCCGAAAATTCGATATTTTGGGGTCCCAGAAGCGATCTGTACATGCCTACTCAGATACATGCCCAAAACATGCTGAAAATCGATATTTTAGGTGCCCAAAGTCAACATGTGTATGCATCTTCTGCACTCGTTTATATCCCAAATTCAACCTCAAAACACCCGAAAATTCGATATTTTGGGGTCCCAGAAGTGATCTGTACATGCTTACTTAGTACTAGAATATTTTCAAAATATAGGCCCAAAACATACTAAAAATCGATCGATTAGGTGCCCAAAAGTCGATATGTGCATGCATCTTCTGTACCCGTTTATATCTCAAATTCAGGCTCCAAACACCCGAAAATTCGATATTTTGGGGTCCCAGATGCGATCTGTACATGCCTACTCAGATGCAGGCCCAAAACATGCTGAAGTCCGATTTTTTAGGTTCCCAAATTCAACATGTGTATGCATCTTCTGCACTCGTTTATATCTCAAATTCAACCTCGAAACACCCGAAAATTCGATAATTTTGGGTCCCAGAAGCGATCTGTACATGTCTAGTCAGTGTTAGAATATTTTCGAAATATAGGTTCAAAACATGCTAAAAATCGATATATTAAGTGTCCAAAGTCGATATGTGCATGCATCTTCTGTACCCGTTTATATCTCAAATTCAGGCTCAAAACACCCGAAAATTCGGTATTTTTGGGTCCAAGAAGCGATCTGTACATCCCTACTCCTAGTTAGAATGTTTTCAAGATACAGACCCAAAACATGCTCAAAATCGATATTTTAGGTGCCCAAAAGTCGATATGAGCATGCATCTTCTGTACCCGTTTATATCTCAAATTCAGGCTCAAAACACCCGAAAATTCGATATTTTGGGGTCCCAGAAGCGATCTGTACATGTCTACTCAGTGCTAGAATATTTTCAAAATATAGGCCCAAAACATGCTAAAAATCGATATTTAAGGTGCCCAAAGTCGATATCTCAAATTCAGACCCAAAACACCCAAAAATTCGATATTTTGGGGTCCCAGAAGCGATCTGTACATGCCTACTCCGTGTTAGAGTATTTTCAAAATACAGGCCATAAAACATACTGAAAATCGATATTTTAGGTGATCAAAGTCAATATGTGTATGCATTTTCTGCACCCGTTTATATCCCAAATTCAACCTCAAAACACCCGAAAATTCGATATTTTTGGGTCCCAGAAGCGATCTGTACATGCCTACTCAGTGCTAGAATGTTTTCAAAGTATAGGCTCAAAACATGCTATAAATCGATATTTTAAGTGTCCAAAGGCGATAAGTGCATGCATCATCTGTACCCATTTATATCTCAAATTCAGGCTCAAAACACCCGAAAATTCGATATTTTGGGGTCCCAGAAGCGATCTGTACATGCCTACTTAGTGCTAGAATATTTTCAAAATATAGGCCCAAAACATGCTAAAAATCGATATTTTATGTACCCAAAGTCGATATCTCAAATTCAGGCCCAAAACACCATAAAATTCGATATTTTGGGGTCCCAGAAGCGAACTATACATGCCTACTCCGTGTTAGAGTATTTTCAAAATACAGGCCCAAAACATACTGAAAATCGATCTATTAGGTGCCCAAAAGTCGATATGTGCATGCATCATCTGTACCCGTTTATATCTCAAATTTAGGCTCTAAACACCCGAAAATTCGATATTTTGGGGTCCCAGAAGCGATCTGTACATACCTACTCAGATTCAGGCCCAAAACATGCTGAAAATCGATATTTTAGGTGCCCAAAGTCAACATGTGTTTGCATCTTCTGCACTCGTTTATATCTCAAATTCAACCTCAAAACACCCGATAATTCGATAATTTTGGGACCCAGAAGCGATTGGTACATGTCTAGTCAGTGCTAGAATGTTTTCAAAATATAGGCTCAAAACATGCTAAATATCGATATTTTAAGTGTCCAAAGTCGATATGTGCGTGCATCTTCAGTACCCGTTTATATCTCAAATTCAGGCTCAAAACATCCGAAAATTCGATATTTTTGGGTCCCAGAAGCGATCTGTAAATGCCTACTCCTAGTTAGAGTATTTTCAAAATACAGGCCCAAAACATGCTGAAAATCGATATTTTAGGTGCCCAAAGTCTATATGTGCATGCATCTTCTGTACCCGTTTATATTTCAAATTCAGGCTCAAAACAACCGAACATTCGGTATTTTTGGGTCCGAGAAGCGATCTGTACATCCCTACTCCTAGTTAGAATGTTTTCAAGATACAGACCCAAAACATGCTCAAAATCAATATTTCAGGTGCCCAAAAGTCGATATGTGCATGCATCTTCTGTACCCGTTTATATCTCAAATTCAGGCTCAAAACACCCGAAAATTCGATATTTTTTGGTCCCAGAAGCGATCTGTACATGCCTACTCAGTGCTAGAGTATTTTCAAAATATAGGCCCAAAACATGCTAAAAATCGATATTTTTGGAACCCAAAGTCGATATCTCAAATTCAGGCCCAAAACACCCAAAACTTCGATATTTTGGGGTCCCATAAGCGATCTGTACATGCCTACTCCGTGTTAGAGTATTTTCAATATACAGGCCCAAAACATACTGAAAATCGATCTTTTAGGTGCCCAAAAGTCGATATGTGGATGCATCTTCTGTACCCGTTTATATCTCAAATTCAGGCTCAAAACACCTGAAAATTCGATATTTTGGGGTCCCAGAAGCGATCTGTAATTGCCTACTCCGTGTTAGAGTATTTTCAAATTACAGGCCCAAAAAAGCTGAAAATCGATATTTTAGGTGACCAAAGTCAATAAGTGTACACATCTTCTGCACCCGTTTATATCCCAAATTTAACCTCAAAACACCCGAAAATTCGATATTTTTGGGTCCCAGAAGCGATCTGTACATGCCTACTCAGTGCTAGAATGTTTTCAAAATATTGGCCCAAAACAAGCTAAAAATCGATATTTTAGGTGCCCAAAGTCGATATCTCAAATTCAGTCCCAAAACACACGAAAATTCGATATTTTGGGGTCCCAGAAGCGAACTGTACATGCCTACTCCGTGTTAGAGTATTTTCAAAATACAGGCCAAAAACATACTGAAAATCGATCTTTTATGTGCCCAAAATTTGATATGTGCGTGCATCTTCTGTACCCGTTTATATCTTAAATTAAGGCTCCAAACACCCGAAAATTCGATATTTTTGGGTCCCAGAAGCGATCTGTACATGCCTACTCAGATGCAGGCCCAAAACATGCTGAAAATCGATATTTTAGGTGCCCAAAGTCAACATGTGTATGCATCATCTGCACTCGTTTATATCTCAAATTCAACCTCAAAACACCCGAAAATTCGATAATTTTGGGCCCCAGAAGCGATCTGTACATGTCTAGTCAGTGCTAGATGTTTTCAAAATATAGGCTCAAAACATGCTAATAATCGATATTTTAAGTGTCCAAAGTCGATCTGTGCATGCATCTTCTGTACCCGTTTATATCTCAAATTCAGGCTCAAAACACTCGAAAATTCGATATTTTTGGGTCCAAGAAGCGATTTGTACATGCCTACTCCTAGTTAGAGTATTTTCAAAATACATGTCCAAAACATGCTGAAAATCGATATTTTGGTGCCCAAAGTCAATATGTGCATGCATCTTCTATACCCGTTTATATCTCAAATTCAGGCTCAAAACACCCGAAAATTCGATATTTTGGGGTCTCAGAAGTGATCTGTACATGCCTACTTAGTGCTAGAATATTTTCAAAATATAGGCCCAAAACATGCTAAAAATCGATATTTTAGGTGCCCAAAGTCGATATCTCAAATTCAGGCCCAAAACACCCGAAAATTCGATATATTTGGGTCCCAGAAGAGAACTGTACGTGCCTACTCTATGTTAGAGTATTTTCAAAATACAGGCCCAAAACATACTGAAAATCGATTTTTTATGTGCCCAAAAGTCGATATGTGCATGCATCTTCTATACCCGTTTATATCTCAAATTCAGGCTCCAAACACCCGAAAATTCGATATTTTGGGGTCCCAGAAGCGATCTGTACATGCCTACTCAGATGCAGGCCCAAAACATGCTGAAAATTGATATTTTAGGTGCCCAAAGTCAACATGTGTATGCATCTTCTGCACTCGTTTATATCTCAAATTCAACCTCAAAACACCCGAAAATTCGATAATTGTGGGTCCCAGAAGCGATCTGTACATGTCTAGTCAGTGCTAGAATGTTTTCAAAATATAGGCTCAAAACATGCTAAAAATCGATATTTTAGGTGCCCAAAGTCGACATCTCAAATTCAGGCCCAAAACACCCAAAAATTAGATATTTTATGGTCCCAGAAGCGATCTGTACATGCCTACTCCGTGTTAGAGTATTTTCAATATACAGGCCCATAACACACTGAAAATCGATCTTTTAGGTGCCCAAAAGTCGATATGTGCAAGCATCTTCTGTACTCGTTTATATCTCAAATTCAGGCTCCAAACACCTGAAAATTCGATATTTTGGGGTCCCAGAAGCGATCTGTACTTGCCTACTCCGTGTTAGAGTATTTTAAAAATGCAGGCCCAAAACAAGCTGAAAATCAATATATTTGGTGACCAAAGTCAATATGTGTATGCATCTTCTGCCCCAGTTTATATCCCAAATTCAATCTCAAAACACCCGAAAATTCGATATTTTTGGGTCCCAGAAGCGATCTGTACTTGCCTACTCAGTGCTAGAATTTTTTCAAAATATAGGCTCAAAACATGCTAAAAATCGATATTTTAAGTGTTCAAAGTCGATATGTGCATGCATCATCTGTACCCGTTTATATCTCAAATTCAGGCTCAAAACACCCGAAAATTCGATATTTTGGGGTCCCAGAAGTGAACTGTACATGCCTTTTTAGTGCTGCTAGTTAGAATGTTTTCAAGATACATACCCAAAAGATGCTCAAAATCGATATTTTAGGTGCCTAAAAGTCGATATGTGCATGCATCTTCTGTACCCGTTTATATCTCAAATTCAACCTCAAAACACCCGAAAATTCGATATTTTGGGGTCCCAGAAGCGATCTGTACATGCCTACTCAGTGCTAGAATATTTTCAAAATATAGGCCCAAAACATGCTAAAAATCGATATTTTAGGTGCCCAAATTCGATATCTCAAATTTAGGCCCAAAACACCCAAAAATTCGATATTTTGGGGTCCCAGAAGCGATCTGTACATGCCTACTCCGTGTTAGAGTATTTTTAATATACAGGCCCATAACATACTGAAAATCGATCTTTTTGGTGCCCAAAAGTCGATATTTGCATGCATCTTCTGTTCCCGTTTATATTTCAAATTCAGGCTCAAAACACCCGAAAATTCGATATTTTGGGGTCCCAGAAGCGATCTGTACATGCCTATTTAGTGCTAGAATTTTTTCAAAATAAAGGCTCAAAACATGCTAAAAATCGATATTTATGTGTCCAAAGTCGATATGTGCATGCATCATCTGTACCCGTTTATATCTCAAATTAAGGCTCAAAACACCCGAAAATTCGATATTTTGGGGTCCCAGAAGTGATCTGTACATGCCTACTTAGTCCTAGAATATTTTCAAAATATAGGCATAAAACATGCTAGAAATCGATATTTTTGGTGCCCAAAGTCGATATCTCAAATTCAGGCCCATAACACTCGAAAATTCAATATTTTGTGGGCCCAGAAGCGAACTGTACATGCCTACTCCATGTTAGAGAATTCTCAAAATACATGCCGAAAACATACTGAAAATCGATCTTTTATGTGCCCAAAAGTCGATATGTAAATGCATCTTCTGTACCCGTTTATATCTCAAATCCAGGCTCCAAACACCCGAAAATTCGATATTTTTGGGTCCCAGAAGCGATCTGTACATGCCTACTCAGTGCTAGAATTTTTTCAAAATATAGGCTCAAAACATGCTAAAAATTGATATTTTAAGTGTCCAAAGTCGATATGTGCATGCATCATCTGTACCCGTTTATATCTCAAATTCAGGCTCAAAACACCCGAAAATTCGATATTTTGGGGTCCCAGAAGTGATCTGTACATGCCTTTTTAGTGCTGCTAGTTAGAATGTTTTCAAGATACATACCCAAAAGATGCTCAAAATCGATATTTTAGGTGCCTAAAAGTCGATATGTGCATGCATCTTCTGTACCCGTTTATATCTCAAATTCAGGCTCAAAACACCCGAAAATTCGATATTTTGGGGTCCCAGAAGCGATCTGTACATGCCTACTCAGTGCTAGAATATTTTCAAAATATAGGCCCAAAACATGCTAAAAATCGATATTTTAGGTGCCCAAATTCGATATCTCAAATTCGGGTCCAAAACACCCATAAATTCGATATTTTGGGGTCCCAGAAGCGATCGGTACATGCCTACTCCGTGTTAGAGTATTTTCAATATACAGGCCCATAACGTACTGAAAATCGATCTTTTTGGTGCCCAAAAGTCGATATTTGCATGCATCTTCTGTTCCCGTTTATATTTCAAATTCAGGCTCAAAACACCCAAAACTTCGATATTTTGGGGTCCCAGAAGCGATCTGTACTTGCCTACTCCGTGTTAGAGTATTTTCAAAATACAGGCCCAAAACAAGCTGAAAATCGATATATTAGGTGACCAAAGTCATTATGTGTATGTATCTTCTGCACCAGTTTATATCCCAAATTCAACCTAAAAACACCCGAAAATTCGATATTTTTGGGTCCCATAAGCGATCTGTACATGCCTACTCAGTGCTAGAATTTTTTTCAAAATAAAGGCTCAAAACATGCTAAAAATCGATATTTATGTGTCGAAAGTCGATATGTGCATGCATCATCTGTACCCGTTTATATCTCAAATTAAGGCTCAAAACACCCGAAAATTCGATATTTTGGGGTCCCAGAAGTGATCTGTACATGCCTACTTAGTGCTAGAATATTTTCAAAATATAGGCATAAAACATGCTAGAAATCGATATTTTAGGTGCCCAAAGTCGATATCTCAAATTCAGGCCCAAAACACTCGAAAATTCAATATTTTGTGGGCACAGAAGCGAACTGTACATGCCTACTCCATGTTAGAGAATTTTCAAAATACAGGCCCAAAACATACTGAAAATCGATCTTTTATGTGCCCAAAAGTCTATATGTAAATGCATCTTCTGTACCCGTTTATATCTCAAATCCAGGCTCCAAACACCCGAAAATTCGATATTTTTGGGTCGCAGAAGCGATCTGTACATGCCTACTCAGTGCTAGATTTTTTTCAAAATATAGGCTCAAAACATGCTAAAAATTGATATTTTAAGTGTCCAAAGTCGATATGTGCATGCATCATCTGTACCCGTTTATATCTCAAATTCAGGCTCAAAACACCCGAAAATTCGATATTTTGGGGTCCCAGAAGTGATCTGTACATGCCTACTTAGTGCTAGAATATTTTCAAAATATAGGCCCAAAGCATGCTAAAAATCGATATTTTAGGTGCCCAAAGTCGATATCTCAAATTCAGGCCCAAAACACCAGAAAATTTGATATTTTGGGGTCCCAGAAGCGAACTGTACATGCCTACACCGTGTTAGAGTATTTTCAAAATACAGGCCCAAAACATACTGAAAATCGATCTTTTATGTGCCCAAAAGTCGATATGTGCATGCATCTTCTGTACCCGTTTATATCTCAAATTCAGGCTCCGAACAACCGAAAATTCGATATTTTGGGGTCCCAGAAGCGATCTGTACATGCCTACTCAGATGAAGGCCCAAAACATGCTGAAAATCGATATTTTAGGTGCCCAAAGTCAACATGTGTATGCATCTTCTGCACTCGTTTATATCTCAAATTCAACCTTAAAACACCCGAAAATTCGATAATTTTGGGTCCCAGAAGCGATATGTACATGTCTAGTCAGTGCTAGAATGTTTTCAAAATACAGGCCCAAAACATGCTGAAAATCGATATTTCAGGTGCCCAAAGTCAATATGTGCATGCATCTTCTGTACCCGTTTATATCTCAAATTCAGGCTCAAAAAACCCGAAAATTCGGTATTTTTGGGTCCTAGAAGCGATCTGTACATCCCTACTCCTAGTTAGAATGTTTTCAAGATACAGACCCGAAATATGCTAAAAATCGATATTTTCGGTGCCCAAAAGTCGATATGTGCATGCATCTTATGTACCCGTTTTTATCTAAAATTCAGGCTCAAAACACCCGAAAATTCGATATTTTCGGGTCCCAGAAGTGATCTGTACATGCCTACTCAGTGCTAGAATATTTTCAAAATAAAGGCCCAAAACATGCTAAAAATCGATATTTTAGGTGCCCAAAGTCGACATCTCAAATTCAGGCCCAAAACACCCGAAAATTCGATATTTTGGGGTCCCAGAAGCAAACTGTACATGCCTACTCCGTGTTAGAATTTTTTCAAAATACAGGCCCAAAACCTAATGAAAATCGATCTTTTAGGTGCCCAAAAGTCGATATGTGCATGCATCTTATGTACCCGTTTTTATCTAAAATTCAGGCTCAAAACACCCGAAAATTCGATATTTTTGGGTCCCAGAAGCGATCTGTACATGCCTAGTCAGTACTAGAATTTTTTCAAAATATAGGCTCAAAACATGCTAAAAATCGATATTTTAAGTGTCCAAAGTCGATATGTGCATGCATCTTCTGTACCCGTTTATATCCCAAATTCAACCTTAAAAACACCCGAAAATTCGATATTTTTGGGTCCCAGAAGCGATCTGTACGTGCCTACTCAGTGCTAGAATTTTTTCAAAATATAGGCTTAAAACATGCTAAAAATCGATATTTTAAGTGTCCAAAGTCGATATGTGCATTCATCATCTGTACCCGTTTATATCTCATATTCAGGCCCAAAACACCCGAAAATTCGATATTTTGGGGTCCCAGAAGCGAACTGTACATACCTACTCCGTGTTAGAGTATTTTCAAAATACAGGCCCAAAACATACTGAAAATCGATCTTTTAGGTGCCCAAAAGTCAATATGTGAATGCATCTTCTTTACCCGTTTATATCTCAAATTCAGGCTCCAAACACCCGAAAATTCGATATTTTGGGGTCCCAGAAGCGATCTGTACATACCTACTCAGATGCAGGCCCAAAACATGCTGAAAATCGATATTTTAAGTGCCCAAAGTCAACATGTGTATGCATCTTCTGCACTCGTTTATATATCAAATTCAACCTCAAAACACTCGAAAATTCGATAATTTTGGGGTCCCAGAAGCGATCTGTACATGCCTACTCAGTCCTAGAATATTTTCAAAATATAGGCCCAAAACATGCTAAAAATCGATATTTTAGGTGCCCAAAGTCGATATCTCAAATTCAGGCCCAAAACACCCAAAAATTCGATATTTTTTGGTCCCTGAAGCGATCTGTACATGCCTACTCCGTGTTAGAGTATTTTCAATATACAGGCCCAAAACATACTGAAAATCGATCTTTTAGGTGCCCAAAAGTCAATATGTGGATGCATCTTCTGTACCCGTTTATATCACAAATTCAGGCTCAAAACACCCGAAAATTCGATATTTTTGGGTCCCAGAAGCGATCAGTACTTGCCTACTCCGTGTTAGAGTATTTTCAAAATACAGGCCCAAAACAAGCTGAAAATCGATATTTTAGGTGACAAAGTCAATATGTGTATGCATCTTCTGTACCCGTTTATAGTCCAAATTCACCCTCAAAACACCCGAAAATTCGATATTTTTGGGTCCCACAAGCGATCTGTACATGCCTACTCAGTGCTAGAATGTTTTCAAAATATAGGCTCAAAAAATGCTAAAAATCGATATTTTAAGTTTCCAAAATCGATATGTCCATGCATCATCTGTACCCGTTCATATCTCAAATTCAGGCTCAAAACATCCGAAAATTCGATATTTTGGGGTCCCAGAAGTGACCTGTACATGCCTACTTAGTGCTAGAATATTTTCAATATATATACGCAAAACATGCTAAAAATCGATATTTTAGGTGCCCAAAGTCGATATCTCAAATTCAGGCCCAAAACACCCGAAAATTCGATATTTTGGGGTCCCAGAAGCGAACTTTACATGCCTACTCCGTGTTAGAGTATTTTCAAAATACAGGCCCAAAACATACTTAAAATCGATCTTTTAGGTGCCCAAAAGTCGATATGTGCATGCATCTTATGTACCCGTTTTTATCTAAAATTCAGGCTCAAAACACCCGAAAATTCGATATTTTGGGGTCCCAGAAGTGATCTGTACATGCCTACTCAGTGCTAGAATATTTTCAAAATAAAGGCCCAAAACATGCTAAAAATCGATATTTTAGGTGCCCAAAGTCGACATCTCAAATTCAGGCCCAAAAACACCCGAAAATTCGATATTTTGGGGTCCCAGAAGCAAACTGTACATGCCTACTCCGTGTTAGAATTTTTTCAAAATACAGGCCCAAAACCTAATGAAAATCGACCTTTTAGGTGCCCAAAAGTCGATATGTGCATGCATCTTATGTACCCGTTTTTATCTAAAATTCAGGCTCAAAACACCCGAAAATTCGATATTTTTGGGTCCCAGAAGCGATCTGTACATACCTAGTCAGTACTAGAATTTTTTCAAAATATAGGCTCAAAACATGGTAAAAATCGATATTTTAAGTGTCCAAAGTCGATATGTGCATGCATCTTCTGTACCCGTTTATATCCCAAATTCAACCTTAAAAACACCCGAAAATTCGATATTTTTGGGTCCCAGAAGCGATCTGTACGTGCCTACTCAGTGCTAGAATTTTTTCAAAATATAGGCTTAAAACATGCTAAAAATCGATATTTTAAGTGTCCAAAGTCGATATGTGCATTCATCATCTGTACCCGTTTATATCTCATATTCAGGCCCAAAACACCCGAAAATTCGATATTTTGGGGTCCCAGAAGCGAACTGTACATACCTACTCCGTGTTAGAGTATTTTCAAAATACAGGCCCAAAACATACTGAAAATCGATCTTTTAGGTGCCCAAAAGTCAATATGTGCATGCATCTTCTGTACCCGTTTATATCTCAAATTCAGGCTCCAAACACCCGAAAATTCGATATTTTGGGGTCCCAGAAGCGATCTGTACATGCCTACTCAGATGCAGGCCCAAAACATGCTGAAAATCGATATTTTAAGTGCCCAAAGTCAACATGTGTATGCATCTTCTGCACTCGTTTATATCTCAAATTCAACCTCAAAACACTCGAAAATTCGATAATTTTGGGATCCCAGAAGCGATCTGTACATGCCTACTCAGTCCTAGAATATTTTCAAAATATAGGCCCAAAACATGCTAAAAATCGATATTTTAGGTGCCCAAAGTCGATATCTCAAATTCAGGCCCAAAACACCCAAAAATTCGATATTTTTTGGTCCCTGAAGCGATCTGTACATGCCTACTCCGTGTTAGAGTATTTTCAATATACAGGCCCAAAACATACTGAAAATCGATCTTTTAGGTGCCCAAAAGTCAATATGTGGATGCATCTTCTGTACCCGTTTATATCACAAATTCAGGCTCAAAACACCCGAAAATTCGATATTTTTGGGTCCCAGAAGCGATCAGTACTTGCCTACTCCGTGTTAGAGTATTTTCAAAATACAGGCCCAAAACAAGCTGAAAATCGATATTTTAGGTGACAAAGTCAATATGTGTATGCATCTTCTGTACCCGTTTATAGTCCAAATTCAGGCTCAAAACACCCGAAAATTCGATATTTTTGGGTCCCACAAGCGATCTGTACATGCCTACTCAGTGCTAGAATGTTTTCAAAATATAGGCTCAAAAAATGCTAAAAATCGATATTTTAAGTGTCCAAAATCGATATGTCCATGCATCATCTGTACCCGTTCATATCTCAAATTCAGGCTCAAAACATCCGAAAATTCGATATTTTGGGTTCCCAGAAGTGACCTGTACATGCCTACTTAGTGCTAGAATATTTTCAAAATATAGGCCCAAAACATGCTAAAAATCGATATTTTAGGTGCCCAAAGTCGATATCTCAAATTCAGGCCCAAAACACCCGAAAATTCGATATTTTGGGGTCCCAGAAGCGAACTTTACATGCCTACTCCGTGTTAGAGTATTTTCAAAATACAGGCCCAAAACATACTTAAAATCGATCTTTTAGGTGCCCAAAAGTCAATATGTGGATGCATCTTCTGTACTCGTTTATATCACAAATTCAGGCTCAAAACACCCGAAAATTCGATATTTTTGGGTCCCAGAATCGATCAGTACTTGCCTACTCCGTGTTAGAGTATTTTCAAAATACAGGCCCAAAACAAGCTGAAAATCGATATTTTAGGTGACAAAGTCAATATGTGTATGCATCTTCTGCACCCGTTTATAGTCCAAATTCACCCTCAAAACACCCTAAAATTCGATATTTTTGGGTCCAAGAAGCGATTTGTACATGCCTACTCAGTGCTAGAATGTTTTCAAAATATAGGCTCAAAACATGCTAAAAATCGATATTTTAAGTGTCCAAAGTCGATATGTGCATGCATCATCTGTACACGTTCATATCTCAAATTCAGGCTCAAAACATCCGAAAATTCGATATTTTGGGGTCCCAGAAGTGATCTGTACATGCCTACTTAGTGCTAGAATATTTTCAAAATATAGGCACAAAACATGCTAAAAATCGATATTTTAGGTGCCCGAAGTCGATATCTCAAATTCAGGCTTAAAACACCCGAAAATTCGATATTTTGGGGTCCCAGAAGCGAACTTTACATGCCTACTCCGTGTTAGAGTATTTTCAAAATACAGGCCCAAAACATACTGAAAATCGATCTTTTAGGTGCCCAAAAGTCGATATGTGCATGCATCTTCTGTACCCATTTATATCCCAAATTCAACCTCAAAACACCCGAAAATTCGATATTTCTGGGTCCCAGAAGCGATCTGTACATGCCTACTCAGTGCTAGTATTTTTTCAAAATATAGGCTCAAAACATGCTAAAAATCGATATTTTAAGTGTCCAAAGTCGATATGTGCATGCATCATCTGTACCCGTTTATATCTCAAATTCAGGCTCAAAACACCCGAAAATTCGATATTTTGGGGTCCCAGAAGTGATTTGTACATGCCTACTTAGTGCTAGAATATTTTCAAAATATAGGCCCAAAACATGCTAAAAATCGATATTTTAGGTGCCCAAAGTCGATATCTCAAATTCAGTCCCAAAACACCCGAAAATTCGATATTTTGGGGTCCCAGAAGCGAACTGTACATGCCTACCCAGTGCTAGAGTATTTTTAAAATACAGGCCCAAAACATACTAAAAATCGATCTTTTAGGTGCCCAAAAGACGATATGTGCATGCATCTTCTGTACCCATTTATATCTCAAATCCAGGCTCCAAACACCTGAAATTTCATTATTTTGGGGTCCCAGAAGTGATCTGTACATGCCTACTTAGTGATAGAATATTTTCAAAATATAGGCCCAAAACATGCTAAAAATCGATATTTTAGGTGCCCAAAGTCGATATCTCAAATTCAGGCCCAAAACACCCGAAAATTCGATATTTTGGGGTCCCAGAAGCGAACTGTACATGCCTACTCCGTGTTAGAGTATTTTCAAAATACAGGCCCAAAACATACTGAAAATCGATCTTTTAGGTGCCCAAAAGTCGATATGTGCATGCATCTTCTGTACCCGTTTATATCTCAAATTCAGGCTCCAAACACCCGAGAATTCGATATTTTGGGGTCCCAGAAGCGATCTGTACATGCCTACTCAGATGCAGGCCCAAAACATGCTGAAAATAGATATTTTAAGTGCCCAAAGTCAACATGTGTATGCATCTTCAGCACTCGTTTATATATCAAATTCAACCTCAAAACACTCGAAAATTCGATATTTTTGGGTCCCAGAAGCGATCTGTACATGCCTACTCAGTGCTAGAATTTTTTCAAAATATAGGCTCAAAAAATGCTAAAAATCGATATTTTAAGTGTCCAAAATCGATATGTCCATGCATCATCTGTACCCGTTCATATCTCAAATTCAGGCTCAAAACACCCGAAAATTCGATATTTTGGGGTCCCAGAAGTGATCTGTACATGCCTACTTAGTGCTAGAATATTTTCAAAATATAGGCCCAAAACATGCTAAAAATCGATATTTTAGGTGCCCAAAGTCGATATCTCAAATTCAGTCCCAAAACACCCGAAAATTCGATATTTTGGGGTCCCAGAAGCAAACTGTACATGCCTACTCCGTGTTAGAGTATTTTCAAAATACAGGCCCAAAACATACTTAAAATCGATCTTTTAGGTGCCCAAAAGTCAATATGTGGATGCATCTTCTGTACTCGTTTATATCACAAATTCAGGCTCAAAACACCCGAAAATTCGATATTTTTGGGTCCCAGAATCGATCAGTACTTGCCTACTCCGTGTTAGAGTATTTTCAAAATACAGGCCCAAAACAAGCTGAAAATCGATATTTTAGGTGACAAAGTCAATATGTGTATGCATCTTCTGCACCCGTTTATAGTCCAAATTCACCCTCAAAACACCCTAAAATTCGATATTTTTGGGTCCAAGAAGCGATTTGTACATGCCTACTCAGTGCTAGAATGTTTTCAAAATATAGGCTCAAAACATGCTAAAAATCGATATTTTAAGTGTCCAAAGTCGATATGTGCATGCATCATCTGTACACGTTCATATCTCAAATTCAGGCTCAAAACATCCGAAAATTCGATATTTTGGGGTCCCAGAAGTGATCTGTACATGCCTACTTAGTGCTAGAATATTTTCAAAATATAGGCACAAAACATGCTAAAAATCGATATTTTAGGTGCCCGAAGTCGATATCTCAAATTCAGGCTTAAAACACCCGAAAATTCGATATTTTGGGGTCCCAGAAGCGAACTTTACATGCCTACTCCGTGTTAGAGTATTTTCAAAATACAGGCCCAAAACATACTGAAAATCGATCTTTTAGGTGCCCAAAAGTCGATATGTGCATGCATCTTCTGTACCCATTTATATCCCAAATTCAACCTCAAAACACCCGAAAATTCGATATTTCTGGGTCCCAGAAGCGATCTGTACATGCCTACTCAGTGCTAGTATTTTTTCAAAATATAGGCTCAAAACATGCTAAAAATCGATATTTTAAGTGTCCAAAGTCGATATGTGCATGCATCATCTGTACCCGTTTATATCTCAAATTCAGGCTCAAAACACCCGAAAATTCGATATTTTGGGGTCCCAGAAGTGATTTGTACATGCCTACTTAGTGCTAGAATATTTTCAAAATATAGGCCCAAAACATGCTAAAAATCGATATTTTAGGTGCCCAAAGTCGATATCTCAAATTCAGTCCCAAAACACCCGAAAATTCGATATTTTGGGGTCCCAGAAGCGAACTGTACATGCCTACCCAGTGCTAGAGTATTTTTAAAATACAGGCCCAAAACATACTAAAAATCGATCTTTTAGGTGCCCAAAAGACGATATGTGCATGCATCTTCTGTACCCATTTATATCTCAAATCCAGGCTCCAAACACCTGAAATTTCATTATTTTGGGGTCCCAGAAGTGATCTGTACATGCCTACTTAGTGATAGAATATTTTCAAAATATAGGCCCAAAACATGCTAAAAATCGATATTTTAGGTGCCCAAAGTCGATATCTCAAATTCAGGCCCAAAACACCCGAAAATTCGATATTTTGGGGTCCCAGAAGCGAACTGTACATGCCTACTCCGTGTTAGAGTATTTTCAAAATACAGGCCCAAAACATACTGAAAATCGATCTTTTAGGTGCCCAAAAGTCGATATGTGCATGCATCTTCTGTACCCGTTTATATCTCAAATTCAGGCTCCAAACACCCGAGAATTCGATATTTTGGGGTCCCAGAAGCGATCTGTACATGCCTACTCAGATGCAGGCCCAAAACATGCTGAAAATAGATATTTTAAGTGCCCAAAGTCAACATGTGTATGCATCTTCAGCACTCGTTTATATATCAAATTCAACCTCAAAACACTCGAAAATTCGATATTTTTGGGTCCCAGAAGCGATCTGTACATGCCTACTCAGTGCTAGAATTTTTTCAAAATATAGGCTCAAAACATGCTAAAAATCGATATTTTAAGTGTCCAAAGTCGATATGTGCATCCATCATCTGTACCCGTTTATATCTCAAATTCAGGCTCAAAACACCCGAAAATTCGATATTTTGGGGTCCCAGAAGTGATCTGTACATGCCTACTTAGTGCTAGAATATTTTCAAAATATAGGCCCAAAACATGCTAAAAATCGATATTTTAGGTGCCCAAAGTCGATATCTCAAATTCAGTCCCAAAACACCCGAAAATTCGATATTTTGGGGTCCCAGAAGCAAACTGTACATGCCTACTCCGTGTTAGAGTATTTTCAAAATACAGGCCCAAAACATACTTAAAATCGATCTTTTAGGTGCCCAAAAGTCAATATGTGGATGCATCTTCTGTACTCGTTTATATCACAAATTCAGGCTCAAAACACCCGAAAATTCGATATTTTTGGGTCCCAGAATCGATCAGTACTTGCCTACTCCGTGTTAGAGTATTTTCAAAATACAGGCCCAAAACAAGCTGAAAATCGATATTTTAGGTGACAAAGTCAATATGTGTATGCATCTTCTGCACCCGTTTATAGTCCAAATTCACCCTCAAAACACCCTAAAATTCGATATTTTTGGGTCCAAGAAGCGATTTGTACATGCCTACTCAGTGCTAGAATGTTTTCAAAATATAGGCTCAAAACATGCTAAAAATCGATATTTTAAGTGTCCAAAGTCGATATGTGCATGCATCATCTGTACACGTTCATATCTCTAATTCAGGCTCAAAACATCCGAAAATTCGATATTTTGGGGTCCCAGAAGTGATCTGTACATGCCTACTTAGTGCTAGAATATTTTCAAAATATAGGCACAAAACATGCTAAAAATCGATATTTTAGGTGCCCGAAGTCGATATCTCAAATTCAGGCTTAAAACACCCGAAAATTCGATATTTTGGGGTCCCAGAAGCGAACTTTACATGCCTACTCCGTGTTAGAGTATTTTCAAAATACAGGCCCAAAACATACTGAAAATCGATCTTTTAGGTGCCCAAAAGTCGATATGTGCATGCATCTTCTGTACCCATTTATATCCCAAATTCAACCTCAAAACACCCGAAAATTCGATATTTCTGGGTCCCAGAAGCGATCTGTACATGCCTACTCAGTGCTAGTATTTTTTCAAAATATAGGCTCAAAACATGCTAAAAATCGATATTTTAAGTGTCCAAAGTCGATATGTGCATGCATCATCTGTACCCGTTTATATCTCAAATTCAGGCTCAAAACACCCGAAAATTCGATATTTTGGGGTCCCAGAAGTGATTTGTACATGCCTACTTAGTGCTAGAATATTTTCAAAATATAGGCCCAAAACATGCTAAAAATCGATATTTTAGGTGCCCAAAGTCGATATCTCAAATTCAGTCCCAAAACACCCGAAAATTCGATATTTTGGGGTCCCAGAAGCGAACTGTACATGCCTACCCAGTGCTAGAGTATTTTTAAAATACAGGCCCAAAACATACTAAAAATCGATCTTTTAGGTGCCCAAAAGACGATATGTGCATGCATCTTCTGTACCCATTTATATCTCAAATCCAGGCTCCAAACACCTGAAAATTCATTATTTTGGGGTCCCAGAAGTGATCTGTACATGCCTACTTAGTGATAGAATATTTTCAAAATATAGGCCCAAAACATGCTAAAAATCGATATTTTAGGTGCCCAAAGTCGATATCTCAAATTCAGGCCCAAAACACCCGAAAATTCGATATTTTGGGGTCCCAGAAGCGAACTGTACATGCCTACTCCGTGTTAGAGTATTTTCAAAATACAGGCCCAAAACATACTGAAAATCGATCTTTTAGGTGCCCAAAAGTCGATATGTGCATGCATCTTCTGTACCCGTTTATATCTCAAATTCAGGCTCCAAACACCCGAGAATTCGATATTTTGGGGTCCCAGAAGCGATCTGTACATGCCTACTCAGATGCAGGCCCAAAACATGCTGAAAATAGATATTTTAAGTGCCCAAAGTCAACATGTGTATGCATCTTCAGCACTCGTTTATATATCAAATTCAACCTCAAAACACTCGAAAATTCGATATTTTTGGGTCCCAGAAGCGATCTGTACATGCCTACTCAGTGCTAGAATTTTTTCAAAATATAGGCTCAAAACATGCTAAAAATCGATATTTTAAGTGTCCAAAGTCGATATGTGCATGCATCATCTGTACCCGTTTATATCTCAAATTCAGGCTCAAAACACCCGAAAATTCGATATTTTGGGGTCCCAGAAGTGATCTGTACATGCCTACTTAGTGCTAGAATATTTTCAAAATATAGGCCCAAAACATGCTAAAAATCGATATTTTAGGTGCCCAAAGTCGATATCTCAAATTCAGTCCCAAAACACCCGAAAATTCGATATTTTGGGGTCCCAGAAGCGATCTGTACATGCCTACTCAGATGCAGGCCCAAAACATCCTGAAAATAGATATTTTAAGTGCCCAAAGTCAACATGTGTATGCATCTTCAGCACTCGTTTATATCTCAAATTCAACCTCAAAACACTCGAAAATTCGATAATTTTGGGTCCCAGAAGCGATCTGTACATGTCTAGTCAGTGCTAGAATGTTTTCAAAATATAGGCTAAAAACATGCTGAAAATCGATATTTTAGGTGCCAAAAGTCAATATGTGCATGCATCTTCTGTACCCGTTTATATCTCAAATTCAGGCTCAAAACACCCGAACATTCGGTATTTTTGGGTCCTTGAAGCGATCTGTACATCCCTACTCCTAGTTAGAATGTTTTCAAGATATAGACCCAAAACATGCTCAAAATCGATATTTTAGGTCCCCAAAAGTCGATATCTGCATGCATCTTCTGAGCCCGTTTTATCTTAAATTCAGGCTCAAAAACACCCGAAAATTCGATATTTTGGGGTCCCAGAAGCGATCTGAACTTGCCTACTCCGTGTTAGAGTATTTTCAAAATACAGGCCCAAAACAAGCTGAAAATCGATATATTATGTGACCAAAGTCAATATGTTTATGCATCTTCTGCACCTGTTTATATTCCAAATTCAACCTTAAAACACCCGAAAATTCGATATTTTTGGGTCCCAGAAGCGATCTGTACATGCCTACTCAGTGCTAGAATGTTTTCAAAATATAGGCTCAAAACATGCTAAAAATCGATATTTTAAGTGTCCAAATTCGATATGTACATGCATCATTTGTACCCGTTCATATCTCAAATTCAGGCTCAAAACACCCGAAAATTCGATATTTTGGGGTCCCAGAAGTGATATGTACATGCCTACTTAGTGCTAGAATATTTTTAAAATAAAGGCAGAAAACATGCTAAAAATCGATATTTTTGGTGCCCAAAGTCGATATCTCAAATTTAGGCCCAAAACACCCGAAAATTCGATATTTTGGGGTCCCAGAAGCGAACAGTACATGCCTACTCCGTGTTAGAGTATTTTCAAAATACAGGCCCAAAACATACTGAAAATCGATCTTTAAGGTGCCCAAAAGTCGATATGCGCATGCATCTTCTGTACCCGTTTATATCCCAAATTCAACCTCAAAACACCCGAAAATTCGATATTTTTGGGTCCCAGAAGCGATCTGTACATGCCTACTCAGTGCTAGAATTTTTTCAATATATAGGCTCAAAACATGCTAAAAATCGATATTTTAAGTATCCAAAGTCGATATGTACATGCATCATTTGTACCCGTTCATATCTCAAATTCAGGCTCAAAACACCCGAAAATTCGATATTTTGGGGTCCCAGAAGTGATCTGTACATGCCTACTTAGTGCTAGAATATTTTCAAAATATAGGCACAAAACATGCTAAAAATCGATATTTTTGGTGCCCAAAGTCGATATCTCAAATTCAGGCCCAAAACACCCGAAAATTCGATATTTTGGGGTCCCTGAAGCGAACTGTACATGCTTACTCCGTGTTAGAGTATTTTCAAAATACAGGCCCAAAACATACTGAAAATCGATCTTTAAGGTGCCCAAAAGTCGATATGCGCATGCATCTTCTGTACCCGTTTATATCCCAAATTCAACCTCAAAACACCCGAAAATTCGATATTTTTGGGTCCCAGAAGCGATCTGTACATGCCTACTCAGTGCTAGAATTTTTTCAAAATATAGGCTCAAAACATGCTCAAAATCGATATTTTAAGTGTCCAAAGTCGATATGTGCATGTATCATCTGTACCCGTTTATATCTCAAATTCAGGCCCAAAACACCCGAAAATTCGATATTTTGGGGTCCCAGAAGCGAACTGTACATACCTACTCCGTGTTAGAGTATTTTCAAAATATAGGCCCAAAACATACTGAAAATCGATCTTTTAGGTGCCCAAAAGTCAATATGTGCATGCATCTTCTGTACCCGTTTATATCTCAAATTCAGGCTCCAAACACCCGAAAATTCGATATTTTGGGGTCCCAGAAGCGATCTGTACATACCTACTCCGTGTTAGAGTATTTTCAAAATACAGGCCCAAAACATACTGAAAATCGATCTTTTAGGTGCCCAAAAGTCAATATGTGCATTCATCTTCTGTACCCGTTTATATCTCAAATTCAGGCTCCAAACACCCGAGAATTCGATATTTAGGGGTCCCAGAAGTGATCTGTACATGCCTACTTAGTGCTAGAATATTTTCAAAATATAGGCCCAAAACATGCTAAAAATCGATATTTTAGGTGCCCAAAGTCGATATCTCAAATTCAGTCCCAAAACACCCGAAAATTCGATATTTTGGGGTCCCAGAAGCAAACTGTACATGCCTACTCCGTGTTAGAGTATTTTCAAAATACAGGCCCAAAACATACTGAAAATCGATCTTTTAGGTGCCCAAAAGTCAATATGTGGATGCATCTTCTGTACCCGTTTATATCACAAATTCAGTCTCAAAACAACCGAAAATTCGATATTTTTGGGTCCCAGAAGCGATCTGTACATGCCTACTCAGTGCTAGAATGTTTTCAAAAAATAGGCTCAAAACATGCTAAAAATCAATATTTTAAGTGTCCAAAGTCGATATGTGCATGCATCATCTGTACCCGTTCATATCTCAAATTCAGGCTCAAAACATCCGAAAATTCGATATTTTGGGGTCCCAGAAGTGATCTGTACATGCCTACTTAGTGCTAGAATATTTTCAAAATATAGGCACAAAACATGCTAAAAATCGATATTTTAGGTGCCCGAAGTCGATATCTCAAATTCAGGCCCAAAACACCCGAAAATTCGATATTTTGGGGTCCCAGAAGCGAACTTTACATGCCTACTCCGTGTTAGAGTATTTTCAAAATACAGGCCCAAATCATACTGAAAATCGATCTTTTAGGTGCCCAAAAGTCGATATGTGCATGCATCTTCTGTACACATTTATATCCCAAATTCAACCTCAAAACACCCGAAAATTCGATATTTTTGGGTCCCAGAAGCGATCTGTACATGCCTACTCAGTGCTAGAATTTTTTCAAAATATAGGCTCAAAACATGCTAAAAATCGATATTTTAAGTGTCCAAAGTCGATATGTGCATGCATCATCTGTACCCGTTTATATCTCAAATTCAGGCTCAAAACACCCGAAAATTCGATATTTTGGGGTCCCAGAAGTGATCTGTACATGCCTACTTAGTGCTAGAATATTTTCAAAATATAGGCCCAAAACATGCTAAAAATCGATATTTTAGGTGCCCAAAGTCGATATCTCAAATTCAGTCCCAAAACACCCGAAAATTCGATATTTGGGGGTCCCAGAAGCGAACTGTACATGCCTACTCCGTGTTAGAGTATTTTCAAAATACAGGCCCAAAACATACTGAAAATCGATCTTTTAGGTGCCCAAAAGTCGATATGTGCATGCATCTTCTGTACCCATTTATATCTCAAATCCAGGCTCCAAACACCTGAAAATTCATTATTTTGGGGTCCCAGAAGTGATCTGTACATGCTTACTTAGTGCTAGAATATTCTCAAAATATAGGCCCAAAACATGCTAAAAATCGATATTTTAGGTGCCCAAAGTCGATATCTCAAAATCAGGCCCAAAACATGCTAAAATTCGATATTTTGGGGTCCCAGAAGCGAACTGTACATGCCTACTCCGTGTTAGAGTATTTTCAAAATACAGGCCCAAAACATACTGAAAATCGATCTTTTAGGTGCCCAAAAGTCGATATGTGCATGCATCTTCTGTACCCATTTATATCTCAAATTCAGGCTCCAAACACCCGAGAATTCGATATTTTGGGGTCCCAGAAGCGATCTGTAAATGCCTACTCCGATGCAGGCCCAAAACATCCTGAAAATAGATATTTTAAGTGCCCAAAGTCAACATGTGTATGCATCTTCAGCACTCGTTTATATCTCAAATTCAACCTCAAAACACCCGAAAATTCTATAATTTTGGGTCCCAGAAGCGATCTGTACATGTCTAGTCAGTGCTAGAATGTTTTCAAAATATAGGCTAAAAACATGCTGAAATTCGATATTTTAGGTGCCAAAAGTCAATATGTGCATGCATCTTCTGTACCCGTTTATATCTCAAATTCAGGCTCAAAACACCCGAACATTCGGTATTTTTGGGTCCTTGAAGCGATCTGTACATCCCTACTCCTAGTTAGAATGTTTTCAAGATATAGACCCAAAACATGCTCAAAATCGATATTTTAGGTCCCCAAAAGTCGATATGTGCATGCATCTTCTAAGCCCGTTTATATCTTAAATTCAGGCTCAAAAACACCCGAAAATTCGATATTTTGGGGTCCCAGAAGCGATCTGAACTTGCCTACTCCGTGTTAGAGTATTTTCAAAATACAGGCCCAAAACAAGCTGAAAATCGATATATTATGTGACCAAAGTCAATATGTTTATGCATCTTCTGCACCTATTTATATTCCAAATTCAACCTCAAAACACCCGAAAATTCGATATTTTTGGGTCCCAGAAGCGATCTGTACATGCCTACTCAGTGCTAGAATGTTTTAAAAATATAGGCTCAAAACATGCTAAAAATCGATATTTTAAGTGTCCAAATTCGATATGTACATGCATCATTTGTACCCGTTCATATCTCAAATTCAGGCTCAAAACACCTGAAAATTCGATATTTTGGGGTCCCAGAAGTGATCTGTACATGCCTACTTAGTGCTAGAATATTTTTAAAATAAAGGCAGAAAACATGCTAAAAATCGATATTTTTGGTGCCCAAAGTCGATATCTCAAATTTAGGCCCAAAACACCCGAAAATTCGATATTTTGGGGTCCCAGAAGCGAACTGTACATGCCTACTCCGTGTTAGAGTATTTTCAAAATACAGGCCCAAAACATACTGAAAATCGATCTTTAAGGTGCCCAAAAGTCGATATGCGCATGTATCTTCTGTACCCGTTTATATCCCAAATTCAACCTCAAAACACCCGAAAATTCGATATTTTTGGGTCCCAGAAGCGATCTGTACATGCCTACTCAGTGCTAGAATTTTTTCAATATATAGGCTCAAAACATGCTAAAAATCGATATTTTAAGTATCCAAAGTCGATATGTACATGCATCATTTGTACCCGTTCATATCTCAAATTCAGGCTCAAAACACCCGAAAATTCGATATTTTGGGGTCCCAGAAGTGATCTGTACATGCCTACTTAGTGCTAGAATATTTTCAAAATATAGGCACAAAACATGCTAAAAATCGATATTTTTGGTACCCAATGTCGATATCTCAAATTCAGGCCCAAAACACCCGAAAATTCGATATTTTGGGGTCCCTGAAGCGAACTGTACATGCTTACTCCGTGTTAGAGTATTTTCAAAATACAGGCCCAAAACATACTGAAAATCGATCTTTAAGGTGCCCAAAAGTCGATATGCGCATGCATCTTTTGTACCCGTTTATATCCCAAATTCAACCTCAAAACACTCGAAAATTCGATATTTTTGGGTCCCAGAAGCGATCTGTACATGCCTACTCAGTGCTAGAATTTTTTCAAAATATAGGCTCAAAACATGCTCAAAATCGATATTTTAAGTGTCCAAAGTCGATATGTGCATGCATCTTCTGTACCCGTTTATATCTCAAATTCAGGCTCCAAACACCCGAAAATTCGATATTTTGGGGTCCCAGAAGCGAACTGTACATACCTACTCCGTGTTAGAGTATTTTCAAAATACAGGCCCAAAACATACTGAAAATCGATCTTTTAGGTGCCCAAAAGTCAATATGTGCATTCATCTTCTGTACCCGTTTATATCTCAAATTCAGGCTCCAAACACCCGAGAATTCGATATTTTGGGTTCCCAGAAGCGATCTGTACATGCCTACTCAGATGCAGGCCCAAAACATGCTGAAAATCGATATTTTAAGTGCCATAAGTCAACATGTGTATGCATCTTCTGCACTCGTTTATATCTCAAATTCAACCTCAAAACACTCGAAAATTCGATAATTTTTGGTCCCAGAAGCGATCTGGACATGCCTACTCAGTGCTAGAATGTTTTCAAAATATAGGCTAAAACATGCTAAAAATCGATATTTTAAGTGTCCAAAGTCGATATGTGCATGCATCATCTGAACCCGTTTATACCTCAAGTTCAGGCTCAAAACACCAGAAAATTCGGTATTTTTGGGTCCTAGAAGCGATCTGTACATCCCTACTCATAGTAAGAATGTTTTAAAGATACAGACCCAAAACATGCTCAAAATCGATATATTAGGTGCCCAAAATTCGATATGTGCATGCATCATCTGTACCCGTTTATATCTCAAATTCAGGCTCAAAACACCCGAAAATTCGATATTTTGGGGTCCCAGAAGTGATCTGTACATGCCTATTTAGTGCTAGAATATTTTCTAAATATACGCACAAAACATGCTAAAAATCGATATTTTTGGTGTCCAAAGTCGATATCTCAAATTCAGGCCCAAAACACCCGAAAATTCGATATTTTGGGGTCCCAGAAGCGAACTGTACATGCTTACTCCGTGTTAGAGTATTTTCAAAGTACAGGCCCAAAACATACTGAAAATCGATCTTTAAGGTGCCCAAAAGTCGATATGCGCATGCATCTTCTGTACCCGTTTATATCCCAAATTCAACCTCAAAACACCCGAAAATTCGATATTTTTGGGTCCCAGAAACGATCTGTACATGCCTACTCAGTGCTAGAATTTTTTCAAAATATAGGCTCAAATCATGCTAAAAATTGATATTTTAAGTGTCCAAAGTCGATATGTGCATGCATCATCTGTACCCGTTTATATCTCAAATTCAGGCCCAAAACACCCGAAAATTCGATATTTTGGGGTCCCAGAAGCGAACTGTACATACCTACTACGTGTTAGAGTATTTTCAAAATACAGGCCCAAAACATACTGGAAATCGATCTTTTAGGTGCCAAAAAGTCAAAATGTGCATGCATCTTCTGTACCCGTTTATATCTCAAATTCAGGCTCCAAACACCCGAAAATTCGATATTTTGGGGTCCCAGAAGCGGTCTGTACATACCTACTCCGTGAAAGAGTATTTTAAAAATACAGGCCCAAAACATACTGAAAATCGATCTTTTAGGTGCCCAAAAGTCAATATGTGCATTCATCTTCTGTACCCGTTTATATCTCAAATTCAGGCTCCAAACACCCGAGAATTCGATATTTTGGGGTCCCAGAAGCGATCTGTACATGCCTACTCAGATGCATGCCCAAAACATGCTGAAAATCGATATTTTAAGTGCCCAAAGTCAACATGTGTATGCATCTCCTGCACTCGTTTATATCTCAAATTCAACCTCAAAACACTCGAAAATTCGATAATTTTGGGTCCCAGAAGCGATCTGGACATGCCTACTCAGTGCTAGAATTTTTTCAAAATATAGGTTCAAAACATGCTAAAAATCGATATTTTAAGTGTCCAAAGTCGATATGTGCATGCATCATCTGTACCCGTTTATATCTCAAATTCAGGCCCAAAACACCCGAAAATTCGATATTTTTGGGTCCCAGAAGCGAACTGTACATACCTACTCCGTGTTAGAGTATTTTCAAAATACAGGCCCAAAACATAGTGAAAATCGATCTTTTAGGTGCCCAAAAGTCAATATGTGCATGCATCTTCTGTACCCGTTTATATCTCAAATTCAGGCTCCAAACACCCGAAAATTCGATATTTTGGGGTCCCAGAAGCGATCTGTACATACCTACTCCGTGTTAGAGTATTTTCAAAATAAAGGCTCAAAACATACTGAAAATCGATCTTTTAGGTGCCCAAAAGTCAATATGTGCATTCATCTTCTGTACCCGTTTATATCTCAAATTCAGGCTCCAAACACCCGAGAATTCGATATTTTGTGGTCCCAGAAGCGATCTGTACATACCTACTCCGTGTTAGAGTATTTTCAAAATACAGGCCCAAAACATACTGAAAATCGATCTTTTAGGTGCCCAAAAGTCAATATGTGCATTCATCTTCTGTACCCGTTTATATCACAAATTCAACCTCAAAACACTCGAAAATTCGATAATTTTGGGTCCCAGAAGCGATCTGGACATGCCTACTCAGTGCTAGAATGTTTTCAAAATATAGGCTCAAAATATGCTAAAAATCGATATTTTAAGTTTACAAAGTCGATATGTGCATACATCATCTGAACCCGTTTATATCTCAAGTTCAGGCTCAAAACACCAGAAAATTCGGTATTTTTGGGTCCTAGAAGCGATCTGTACATCCCTACTCTTAGTAAGAATGTTTTAAAGATACAGACCCAAAACATGCTCAAAATCGATATATTAGGTGCCCAAAATTCGATATGTGCATGCATCATCTGTACCCGTTTATATCTCAAATTCAGGCTCAAAACAACCGTAAAATTCGATATTTTGGGGTCCCAGAAGTGATCTGTACATGCCTACATAGTGCTAGAATATTTTCAAAATATAGGCAAAAAACATGCTAAAAATCGATATTTTAGGTGCCCAAAGTCGATATCTCAAATTCAGGCCCAAAACACCCGAAAATTCGATATTTTGGGGTCCCAGAAGCGAACTTTACATGCCTAATCCGTGTTAGAGTATTTTCAAAATACAGGCCCAAAACATATTGAAAATCGATCTTTTAGGTGCCCAAAAGTCGATATGTGCATGCATCTTCTGTACCCGTTTATATCCCAAATTCAACCTCAAAACACCCGAAAATTCGATATTTTTGGGTCCCAGAAGCGATCTGTACATGCCTACTCAGTGCTAGAATTTTTTCAAAATATAGGCTCAAAACATGCTAAAAATCGATATTTTAAGCGTCCAAAGTCGATATGTGCATGCATTATCTGTACCCGTTTATATCTCAAATTCAGGCTCAAAACACCCGAAAATTCGATATTTTGGGGTCCCAGAAGTGATCTGTACATGCCTACTTAGTGCTAGAATATTTTCAAAATATAGGTCCAAAACATGCTAAAAATCGATATTTTAGGTGCCCAAAGTCGATATCTCAAATTCAGGGCCAAAATATCCGAAAATTCGATATTTTGGGGTCCCAGAAGCGAACTTTACATGCCTACTCCGTGTTAGAGTATTTTCAAAATACAGGCCCAAAACATACTGAAAATCGATCTTTTAGGTGCCCAAAAGTCGATATGTGCATGCATCTTCTGTACCCATTTATATCTCAAATTCAACCTCAAAACACCCGAAAATTCATTATTTTGGGGTCCCAGAAGCGATCTGTACATGCATACTCAGTGCTAGAATTTTTTCAAAATATAGGCTCAAAACATGCTAAAAATCGATATTTTAAGTGTCCAAAGTCGATATGTGCATGCATCTTCTGTACTCGTTTATATCTTAAATTCAGGCTCAAAACACCCGAAAATTCGATATTTTGGGTCCCAGAAGCAATCTGTACTTGCCTACTCCGTGTTAGAGTATTTTCAAAATACAGGCCCCAAAACAAGATGAAAATCGACATTTTAGGTGACCAAAGTCAATATGTGTATGCATCTTCTGCACCCGTTTATATTCCAAATTCAACCTCAAAACACCCGAAAATTCGATATTTTCGGGTCCCAGAAGTGATCTGTACATGCCTACTCAGTGCTAGAATGTTTTCAAAATATAGGCTCAAAACATGCTAAAAATCGATATTTTAAGTGTCCAAAGTCGATATGTGCATGCATCATCTGTACCCGTTCATATCTCAAATTCAGGCTCAAAACACCCGAAAATTCGATATTTTTGGGTCCCAGAAGTGATCTGTACATGCCTACTTATTGCTAGAATATTTTCAAAATATAGGCACAAAACATGTTAAAAATCGATATTTTAAGTGTCCAAAGTCGATATGTGCATGCATCTTCTGTACCCGTTTATATCCCAAATTCAACCTCAAAACACCCGAAAATTCGATATTTTTGGGTCCCAGAAGTGATCTGTACATGCCTACTCAGTGCTAGAATTTTTTCAAAATATAGGCTCAAAACATGCTAAAAATCGAGATTTTAAGTGTCCAAAGTCGATATGTGCATGCATCATCTGTACCCGTTTATATCTCAAATTCAGGCCCAAAACACCCTAAAATTCGATATTTTGGGGTCCCAGAAGCGAACTGTACATGCCTACTCCTAGTTAGAGTATTTTCCAAATACAGGCCCAAAACATGCTAAAAATAGATATTTTAGGTGCCTAAAGTCAATATGTGCATGCATCTTCTGTACCCGTTTATATTTCAAATTAAGGCTCAAAACACCCGAAAATTCGGTATTTTTGGGTCCTAGAAGTGATCTGTCCATCCCTACTCCTAGTAAGAATGTTTTCAAGATACTGACCCAAAACATGCTTAAAATCGATATTTTAGGTGCCCAAAAGTGGATATGTGCATGAATTTTCTGCACCCGTTTATATCCCAAATGCAACCTCAAAACACCCGAAAATTCGACATTTTTGTGTCCCAGAAGCGATCTGTACATGCCTACCCAGTGCTAGAATGGTTTTTAAAATATAGGTTCAAAACATTCTAAAAAATCGATATTTTAAGTGTCCAAAGTCGATAAGTGAATGCATCATCTGTACCCTTTTATATCTCAAATTCAGGCTCAAAACACCCGAAAATTCGATATTTTGGGGTCCCAGAAGTGATCTGTACATGCCTACTTAGTGCTAGAATATTTTCAAAATATAGACCCAAAACATGCTAAAAATAGATATTTTAGGTGCCCAAAAGTCGATATGTGCATTCATCTTCTGCACCCGTTTATATCCCAAATTCAACCTCAAAACACCCGAAAATTCGTCATTTTTAGGTCCCTGAAGCGATCTGTACATGCCTACCCAGTGCTAGAATGTTTTTTAAGATATAGGCTTAAAACATTCTAAAAATCGATATTTTAAGTGTCCAAAGTCGATATGTGCATGCATCTTCTGTACCCGTTTATATCTCAAATTCAGGCTCAAAACACCCGAAAATTCGGTATTTTTGGGTCCTAGAAGCGATCTGTACATCCCTACTCCTAGTAAGAATGTTTTCAAGATACTGACCCAAAACATGCTCAAAATCGATATTTTAGGTGCCCAAAAGTCGATGTGTGCATGCATCTTCTGCACCCGTTTAAATCCCAAATACAACCTCAAAACACCCGAAAATTCGACATTTTTGGGCCCCAGAAGCGATCTGTACATGCCTACCCAGTGCTAGAATGTTTTTTAAAATATAGGCTAAAAACATTCTAAAAATCGATATTTTAAGTGTCCAAAGTCGATATGTGCATGCATCTTCTGTACCCGTTTATATCCCAAATTCAACCTCAAAACACCCGAAAATTCGATATTTTAGGGCCCCAGAAGCGATCTGTACATGCCTACTCAGTGCTAGAATGTTTTCAAAATATAGGCTCAAAACATGCTAAAAATCGATATTTTAAGTGTTCAAAGTCGATATGTGCATGCATTATCTGTACCCGTTTATATCTCAAATTCAGGCTCAAAACACCCGAAAATTCGATATTTTGGGGTCCCAGAAGTGATCTGTACATGCTTACTTAGTGCTAGAATATTTTCAAAATATAGGCACAAAACATGCTAAAAATCGATATTTTAGGTGCCCAAAGTCGATATCTCAAATTCAGGCCCAAAACACCCGAAAATTCGATATTTTGAAGTCCCAGAAGCGAACTGTACATGCCTACTCCGTGTTAGAGTATTTTCAAAATACAGGCCCAAAACATACTGAAAATCGATCTTTTAGGTGCACAAAAGTCGATATGTGCATGCATCTTCTGTACCCGTTTATATCCCAAATTCAACCTCAAAACACCCGAAAATTCGATATTTTTGGGTCCCAGAAGTGATCTGTACATGCCTACTCAGTGCTAGAATTTTTTCAAAATATAGGCTCAAAACATGCTAAAAATCGATATTTTAAGTGTCCAAAGTCGATATGTGCATGCATCATCTGTACCCGTTTATATCTCAAATTCAGGCCCAAAACACCCGAAAATTCGATATTTTGGGGTCCCAGAAGCGAACTGTACATACCTACTCCGTGTTAGAGTATTTTCAATATACAGGCCCAAAACATACTGAAAATCGATCTTTTAGGTGCCCAAAAGTCAATATGTGGATGCATTTTCTGTACCCGTTTATATCACAAATTCAGGCTCAAAACACCCTAAAATTCGATATTTTTGGGTCCCAGAAGCGATCTGTACTTGCCTACTCCGTGTCAGAGTATTTTCAAAATACAGGCCCAAAACAAGCTGAAAATCGATATTTTAGGTGACGAAAGTCAATATGTGTATGCATCTTCTGCACCCGTTTATATCCCAAATTCAACCTCAAAACATTCGAAAATTCGATATTTTTGGGTCCCAGAAGCAATCTGTACATGCCTACTCAGTGCTAGAATGTTTTCAAAATATAGGCTCAAAACATTCTAAAAATCGATATTTTAAGTGTCTAAAGTCGATATGTGCATGCATCATCTGTACCCGTTTATATCTCAAATTCAACCTCAAAACACCCGAAATCTCGATATTTTGGGGTCCCAGAAGTGATCTGTACATGCCTACTTAGTTCTAGAATATTTTAAAAATATTGGCCCAAAACATGCTATAAATCGATATTTTAGGTGCCCAAAGTCGATATCTGAAATTCAGGCCCAAAACACCCGAAAATTCGATATTTTGGGGTCCCAGAAGCGAACTGTACAAGCCTACTCCGTGTTAGAGTATTTTCAAAATACAGGCCCAAAACATACTGAAAATCGATCTTTTAGGTGCCCAAAAGTCGATATGTGCATGCATCTTGTGTACCCGTTTATATTTCAAATTCAGCCTCCAAACACCCGAAAATTCGATATTTTGGGGTCCCAGAAGCGATCTGTACATGCCTACTCCGATGCAGGCCCAAAACATGCTGAAAACCGATATTTTCGGTGCCCAAAGTCAACATGTGTATGCATCTTCTGCACTCGTTTATATCTCAAATTGAGGCTCAAAACACCCGAAAATTCGATAATTTTGGGTCCCAGAAGCGATCTGTACATGTCTAGTCAGTGCTAGAATGTTATCAAAATATAGGCTCAAAATATACTAAAAATCGATATTTTAAGTGTCCAAAGTCGATATGTGCATGCATCTTCTGTACCCGTTTATATCTCAAATTCAGACCCAAAACACCCGAAAATTCGATATTTTGGGGTCCCAGAAGCGAACTGTACATGCCTACTCCGTGTCAAAGTATTTTCAAAATACAGGCCCAAAACATACTGTCCCATAAGCGATCTGTACATGCCTACTCAGTGCTAGAATTTTTTCAAAATATAGGCTCAAAACATGCTAAAAATCGATATTTTAAGTGTCCAAAGTCGATATGTGCATGCATCATCTGTACCCGTTTATATCTCAAATTCAGGCTCAAAACACCCGGAAATTCGATATTTTGGGGTCCCAGAAGTGATTTGTACATGCCTACTTAGTGCTAGAATATTTTCAAAATATAGGCCCAAAACATGCTAAAAATCGATATTTTAGGTGCCCAAAGTCGATATCTCCAATTCAGCTCCAAAACACCCGAAAATTCGATATTTTGGGGTCCCAGAAGCGAACTGTACATGCCTACTCCGTGTTAGAGTATTATCAAAATACAGGCCCAAAATATACTGAAAATCGATCTTTTAGGTGCCCAAAAGTCGATATGTGCATGCATCTTCTGTACCCGTTTATATCTCAAATTCAGGCTCCAAACACCCGAAAATTCGATATTTTGGGGTCCCAGAAGCGATCTGTACATGCCTACTCCGATGCAGGCCCAAAACATGCTGAAAATCGATATTTTAGGTGCCCAAAGTCAACATGTGTATGCATCTTCTGCACTCGTTTATATCTCAAATTCAACCTCAAAACCCCCGAAAATTCGATAAATTTGGGTCGCAGAAGCGATCTGTACATGTCTAGTCAGTGCTAGAATGTTTTCAAAATATAGACTCAAAACATGCTAAAAATCGATATTTTAAGTGCCCAAAGTCGATATGTGCATGCATCTTCTGTACCCGTTTATATCTCAAATACAGGCTCAAAACACCCGAAAATTCGATATTTTTGGGTCCCAGAAGCGATCTGTACATGCCTACTCCTAGTTAGAGTATTTTCAAAATACAGGCCCAAAACATGCTAAAAATCGATATTTTAGGTGCCTAAAGTCAATATGTGCATGAATCTTCTGCACCCGTTTATATCCCAAATTCAACCTCAAAACACCCAAAAATTCGACATTTTTGTGTCCCAGAAGCGATCTGTACATGCCTACCCAGTGCTAGAATTTTTTTAAGATATAGGCTTAAAACATTCTAAAAATCGATATTTTAAGTGTCCAAAGTCGATATGTGCATGCATCTTCTGTACCCGTTTATATCTCAAATTCAGGCTCAAAACACCCGAAAATTCGGTATTTTTGGGTCCTAGAAGCGATCTGTACATCCCTACTCCTAGTAAGAATGTTTTCAAGATACAGACCCAAAACATGCTCAAAATCGATATTTTAGGTGCTCAAAAGTCGATGTGTGCATGCATCTTCTGCACCCGTTTATATCCCAAATTCAACCTCAAAACACCCGAAAATTCGACATTTTTGGGCCCCAGAAGCGATCTGTACATGCCTACCCAGTGCTCGAATGTTTTTTAAAATATAGGCTCAAAACATTCTAAAAATCGATATTTTAAGTGTCCAAAGTCGATATGTGCATGCATCTTCTGTACCCGTTTATATCCCAAATTCAACCTCAAAACACCCGAAAATTCGATATTTTAGGGTCCCAGAAGCGATCTGTACATGCCTACTCAGTGCTAGAATTTTTTTAAAATATAGGCTTAAAACATGCTAAAAATCGATATTTTAAGTGTTCAAAGTCGATATGTGCATGCATTATCTGTACCCGTTTATATCTCAAATTCAGGCTCAAAACACCCGAAAATTCGATATTTTGGGGTCCCAGAAGTGATCTGTACATGCCTACTTAGTGCTAGAATATTTTCAAAATATAGGTCCAAAACATGCTAAAAATCGATATTTTAGGTGCCCAAAGTCGATATCTCAAATTAAGGCCCAAAACATCCGAAAATTCAATATTTTGGGGTCCCAGAAGCGAACTGCACATGCCTACTCCGTGTTTGAGGATTTTCAAAATACAGGCCCAAAACATACTGAAAATCGATCTTTTAGGTGCCCAAAAGTCGATATGTGCATGCATCTTCTGTACCCATTTATATCTCAAATCCAAGCTCCAAACACCCGAAAATTCATTATTTTGGGGTCCCAGAAGCCATCTGTACATGCCTACTAAGATGCAAGTCCAAAACATGTTGAAAATCGATATTTTAGTTGCCCAAAGTCAACATGTGTATGCATCTTCTGCACTCGTTTATATCTCAAATTCAACCTCAAAACACTCGAAAATTCGATAATTTTGGGTCCCAGAAGCGATCTGTACATGTCTAGTCAGTGCTAGAATGTTTTCAAAATATAGGCTAAAAATATGCTGAAAATCGATATTTTAGGTGCCAAAAGTCAATATGTGCATGAATCTTCTGTACCCGTTTATATCTCAAATTCAGGCTCAAAACACCCGAACATTCCGTATTTTTGGGTCCTAGAAGCGATCTGTACATCCCTACTCCTAGTTAGAATGTTTTCAAGATACAGACCCAAAACATACTCAAAATCGATATTTTAGGTGCCCAAAAGTCGATATGTGCATGCATCTTCTGAACCCGTTTATATCTTAAATTCAGGCTCAAAACACCCGAAAATTCGATATTTTGGGTCCCAGAAGCGATCTGTACTTGCCTACTCCGTGTTAGAGTATTTTCAAAATACAGGCCCAAAACAAGCTGAAAATCGATATTTTAGGTGACCAAAGTCAATATGTGTATGCATCTTCTGCACTCGTTTATATTGCAAATTCAACTTCAAAACACTTGAAAATTCGATATTTTTGGGTCCCAGAAGCGATCTGTACATGTCTAGTCAGTGCTAGAATGTTTTCAAAATATAGGATAAAAACATGCTGAAAATCGATATTTTAGGTGCCAAAAGTCAATATGTGCATGAATCTTCTGTACCCGTTTATATCTCAAATTCAGGCTCAAAACACCCGAACATTCCGTATTTTTGGGTCCTAGAAGCGATCTGTACATCCCTACTCCTAGTTAGAATGTTTTCAAGATACAGACCCAAAACATACTCAAAATCGAAATTTTAGGTGCCTAAAAGTAAATATGTTCATGCATCTTCTAAACCCGTTTATATCTTAAATTCAGGCTCAAAACACTCGAAAATTCGATATTTTGGGGTCCCAGAAGCGATCTGTACATGCCTACTCAGTGCTAGAATGTTTTCAAAATATAGGCTCAAAACATGCTAAAAATCGATATTTTAAGTGTCCAAAGTCGATATGTGCATGCATCTTCTGTACCTGTTTATATCTCAAATTCAGGCCCAAAACACCCGAAAATTCGATATTTTGGGGTCCCAGAAGCGAACTGTACATGTCTACTCCGTGCCAGAGTATTTTCAAAATACAGGCCCAAAACATATTGTCCCATAAGCGATCTGTACATGCCTACTCAGTGCTAGAATTTTTTCAAAATATAGGCTGAAAACATGCTAAAATACGATATTTTAAGTGTCCAAAGTCGATATGTGCATGCATCATCTGTACCCGTTTATATCTCAAATTCAGGCTCAAAACACCTGAAAATTCGATATTTTGGGGTCCCAGAAGTGATTTGTACATGCCTACTTAGTGCTAGAATATTTTCAAAATATAGGCCAAAAACATGCTAAAAATCGATATTTTAGGTGCACAAAGTCGATATCTCAAATTCAGCCCCAAAACACCCGAAAAATCGATATTTTGGGGTCCCAGAAGCAACCTGTACATGCCTACTCCGTGTTAGAGTATTAACAAAATACAGGCCCAAAATATACTGAAAATCGATCTTTTAGGTGCCCAAAAGTCGATATGTGCATGCATCTTCTGTACCCGTTTATATCTCAAATTCAGGCTCCAAACACCCGAAAATTCGATATTTTGGGGTCCCAGAAGCGATCTGTACATGCCTACTCCGATGCAGGCCCAAAACATGCTGAAAATCTATATTTTAGGTGCCCAAAGTCAACATGTGTATGCATCTTCTGCACCCGTTTATATTCCAAAATCAACCTCAAAACACCCGAAAATTCGATATTTTTGGGTCTCAGAAGCGATCTGTACATGCCTACTCAGTGCTAAAATGTTTTCAAAATATAGGCTCAAAACATGCTAAAAATCGATATTTTAAGTGTCCAAAGTCGATATGTGCATGCATCATCTGTACCCGTTCATATCTCAAATTCAGGCTCAAAACACCCGAAAATTCGATATTTTGGGGTCCCAGAAGTGATCTGTACATGCCTACTTAGTGCTAGAATATTTTCAAAATATAGGCACAAAACATGCTAAAAATCGATATTTTAGGTGCCCAAAGTCGATATCTCAAATTCAGGCCCAAAACACCCGAAAATTCGATATTTTGGGGTCCCAGAAGCAAACTGTACATGCCTACTTCGTGTTAGAGTATTTTCAAAATACAGGCCCAAAACATACTGAAAATCGATCATTTAGGTGCCCAAAAGTCGATATGTGCATGCATCTTGTGTACCCGTTTATATCTCAAATTGAGGCTCAAAACACCCGAAAATTCGATAATTTTGGGTCCCAGAAGCGATCTGTACATGTCTAGTCAGTGCTAGAATGTTATCAAAATATAGGCTCAAAATATGCTAAAAATCGATATTTTAAGTGTCCAAAGTCGATATGTGCATGCATCTTCTGTACCTGTTTATATCTCAAATTCAGGCCCAAAACACCCGAAAATTCGATATTTTGGGGTCCCAGAAGCGAACTGTACATGCCTACTCCGTGCCAGAGTATTTTCAAAATACAGGCCCAAAACATACTGTCCCATAAGCGATCTGTACATGCCTACTCAGTGCTAGAATTTTTTCAAAATATAGGGTCAAAACATGCTAAAATACGATATTTTAAGTGTCCAAAGTCGATATGTGCATGCATCATCTGTACCCGTTTATATCTCAAATTCAGGCTCAAAACACCCGAAAATTTGATATTTTGGGGTCCCAGAAGTGATTTGTACATGCTTACTTAGTGCCAGAATATTTTCAAAATATAGGTCCAAAACATGCTAAAAATCGATATTTTAGGTGCCCAAAGTCGATATCTCAAATTAAGGCCCAAAACATCCGAAAATTCGATATTTTGGGGTCCCAGAAGCGAACTGCACATGCCTACTCCGTGTTTGAGTATTTTCAAAATACAGGCCCAAAACATACTGAAAATCGATCTTTTAGGTGCCCAAAAGTCGATATGTGCATGCATCTTCTGTACCCATTTATATCTCAAATCCAAGCTCCAAACACCCGAAAATTCATTATTTTGGGGTCCCAGAAGCCATCTGTACATGCCTACTAAGATGCAAGTTTAAAACATGCTGAAAATCGATATTTTAGTTGCCCAAAGTCAACATGTGTATGCATCTTCTGCACTCGTTTATATCTCAAATTCAACCTCAAAACACTCGAAAATTCGATAATTTTGGGTCCCAGAAGCGATCTGTACATGTCTAGTCAGTGCTAGAATGTTTTCAAAATATAGGCTAAAAACATGATGAAAATCGATATTTTAGGTGCCAAAAGTCAATATGTGCATGAATCTTCTGTACCCGTTTATATCTCAAATTCAAGCTCAAAACACCCGAACATTCCGTATTTTTGGGTCCTAGAAGCGATCTGTACATCCCTACTCCTAGTTAGAATGTTTTCAAGATACAGACCCCAAACATAATCAAAATCGATATTTTAGGTGCCCAAAGGTCGATATGTGCATGCATCTTCTGAACGAGTTTATATCTTAAATTCAGGCTCAAAACACCCGAAAATTCGATATTTTGGGTTCCAGAAGCGATCTGTACTTGCCTACTCCGTGTTAGAGTATTTTCAAAATACAGGCCCAAAACAAGCTGAAAATCGATATTTTAGGTGACCAAAGTCAATATGTGTATGCATCTTCTGCACTCGTTTATATTCCAAATTCAACTTCAAAACACTTGAAAATTCGATATTTTTGGGTCCCAGAAGCGATCTGTACATGTCTAGTCAGTTCAAGAATGTTTTCAAAATATAGGATAAAAACATGCTGAAAATCGATATTTTAGGTGCCAAAAGTCAATATGTGCATGAATCTTCTGTACCCGTTTATATCTCAAATTCAGGCTCAAAACACCCGAACATTCCGTATTTTTGGGTCCTAGAAGCGATCTGTACATCCCTACTCCTAGTTAGAATGTTTTCAAGATACAGACCCAAAACATACTCAAAATCGAAATTTTAGGTGCCCAAAAGTCGATATGTTCATGCATCTTCTAAACCCGTTTATATCTTAAATTCAGGCTCAAAACACTCGAAAATTCGATATTTTGGGTCCCAGAAGCGATCTGTACTTGCCTACTCCGTGTTAGAGTATTTTCAAAATACAGGCCCAAAACAAGCTGAAAATCGATATTTTAGGTGACCAAAGTCAATATGTGTATGCATCTTCTGCACCCGTTTATATTCCAAATTCAACCTCAAAACACCCGAAAATTCGATATTTTTGGGTCCCAGAAGCGATCTGTACATGCCTACTCAGTGCTAGAATGTTTTCAAAATATAGGCTCAAAACATGCTAAAAATCGATATTTTAAGTGTCCAAAGTCGATATGAGCATGCATCTTCTGTACCTGTTTATATCTCAAATTCAGGCCCAAAACACCCGAAAATTCGATATTTTGGGGTCCCAGAAGCGAACTGTACATGTCTACTCCGTGCCAGAGTATTTTCAAAATACAGGCCCAAAACATATTGTCCCATAAGCGATCTGTACATGCCTACTCAGTGCTAGAATTTTTTCAAAATATAGGCTCAAAACATGCTAAAATACGATATTTTAAGTGTCCAAAGTCGATATGTGCATGCATCATCTGTACCCGTTTATATCTCAAATTCAGGCTCAAAACACCCGGAAATTCGATATTTTGGGGTCCCAGAAGTGATTTGTACATGCCTACTTAGTGCTAGAATATTTTCAAAATATAGGCCAAAAACATGCTAAAAATCGATATTTTAGGTGCACAAAGTCGATATCTCCAATTCAGCTCCAAAACACCCGAAAAATCGATATTTTGGGGTCCCAGAAGCAACCTGTACATGCCTACTCCGTGTTAGAGTATTAACAAAATACAGGCCCAAAATATACTGATAATCGATCTTTTAGGTGCCCAAAAGTCGATATGTGCATGCATCTTCTGTACCCGTTTATATCTCAAATTCAGGCTCCAAACACCCGAAAATTCGATATTTTGGGGTCCCAGAAGCGATCTGTACATGCCTACTCCGATGCAGGCCCAAAACATGCTAAAAATCGATATTTTAGGTGCCCAAAGTCAACATGCGTATGCATCTTCTGCACTCGTTTATATCTCAAATTCAACCTCAAAACACCCGAAAATTCGATAATTTTGGGTTGCAGAAGCGATCTGTACATGTCTAGTCAGTCCTAGAATGTTTTCAAAATATAGGCTCAAAACATGCTAAAAATCGATATTTTAAGTGCCCAAAGTCGATATGTGCATGCATCTTCCGTACCCGTTTATATCTCAAATTCATGTTCAAAACACCCTAAAATTCGATATTTTTGGGTCCCAGAAGCGATCTGTACATGCCTACTCCTAGTTAGAGTATTTTCAAAATACAGGCCCAAAACATGCTAAAAATCGATATTTTAGGTGCCTAAAGTCAATATGTGCATGCATCCTCTGTACCCGTTTATATCTCAAATTCAGTCTCAAAACACCCGAAAATTCGGTATTTTTGGGTCCTAGAAGCCATCTGTACATCCCTACTCCTAGTAAGAATGTTTTCAAGATACAGACCCAAAACATGCTCAAAATCGATATTTTAGGTGCCCAAAAGTGGATATGTGCATGAATCTTCTGCACCCGTTTATATCCCAAATTCAACCTCAAAACACTCGAAAATTCGACATTTTTGTGTCCCAGAAGCGATCTGTACATGCCTACCCAGTGCTAGAATGTTTTTTAAAATATAGGCTCAAAACATTCTAAAAATCGATATTTTAAGTGTCCAAACTCGATATGTGCATGCATCATCTGTACACGTTTATATCTCAAATTCAGGCTCAAAACACCCGAAAATTCGATATTTTGGGGTCCCAGAAGTGATCTGTACATGCCTACTTAGTGCTAGAATATTTTCAAAATATAGACCCAAAACATGCTCAAAATCGATATTTTAGGTGCCCAAAAGTCGATATGTGCATGCATCTTCTGTACCCGTTTATATCCCAAATTCAACCTCAAAACACTCGAAAATTCGACATTTTTGGGTCCCTGAAGCTATCTGTACATGCCTACCCAGTACTAGAATGTTTTTTAAGATATAGGCTTAAAACATTTTAAAAATCGATATTTTAAGTGTTCAAAGTCGATATGTGCATGCATCTTCTGTACCCGTTTATATCTCAAATTCAGGCTCAAAACACCCGAAAATTCGGTATTTTTGGGTCCCAGAAGCGATCTGTACATCCCTACTCCTAGTAAGAATGTTTTCAAGATACAGACCCAAAACATGCTCAAAATCGATATTTTAGGTGCCCAAAAGTCGATGTGTGCATGCATCTTCTGCACCCGTTTATATCCCAAATTCAACCTCAAAACACCCAAAAATTCGACATTTTTGGGTCCCAGAAGCGATCTGTACATGCCTACCCAGTGCTAGAATGTTTTTTAAAATATAGGCTCAAAACATTCTAAAAATCGATATTTTAAGTGTCCAAAGTCGATATGTGCATGCATCATCTGTACCCGTTTATATCTCAAATTCAGGCTCAAAACACCCGAAAATTCGATATTTTGGGGTCCCAGAAGTGATCTGTACAGGCCTAATTAGTGCTAGAATATTTTAAAATAAAGGGCCAAAACATGCTAAAAATCGATATTTTAGGTGCCCAAAGTCGATATCTCAAATTCAGGCCCAAAACACCCGAAAATTCGATATTTTGGGGTTCCAGAAGCGAACTGTACATGCCTACTCCGTGTTAGAGTATTTTCAAAATACAGGCCCAAAACATACTGAAAATCGATCTTTTCGGTGCCCAAAAGTCAATATGTGCATGCTTCTTCTGTACCCGTTTATATCTCAAATTCAGGCTCCAAACACCCGAAAATTCGATATTTGGGGGTCCCAGAAGCGATCTGTACATGCCTACTCAGATGCAGGCCCAAAACATGCTGAAAATCGATATTTTAAGTGCCCAAAGTCAACATGTGCATGCATCTTCTGTACCCGTTTATATCCCAAATTCAACCTCAAAACACCCGAAAATTCGAAAATTTTGGGTCCCAGAAGCGATCTGTACATGTCTAGTCAGTGCTAGAATATTTTCAAAATATAGACCCAAAACATGCTCAAAATCGATATTTTAGGTGCCCAAAAGTCGATATGTGCATGCATCTTCTGCACCCGTTTATATCCCAAATTCAACCTCAAAACACCCGAAAATTCGACATTTTTGGGTCCCAGAAGCGATCTGTACATGCCTACCCAGTGCTAGAATGTTTTTTAAAATATAGGCTCAAAACATTCTAAAAATCGATATTTTAAGTGTCCAAAGTCGATATGTGCATGCATCATCTGTACCCGTTTATATCTCAAATACAGGCTCAAAACACCCGAAAATTCGATATTTTGGGGTCCCAAAAGTGATCTGTACATGCCTACTTAGTGCTAGAATATTTTCAAAATATAGGCCCAAAACATGCTAAAAATCGATATTTTAGGTGCCCAAAGTCGATATCTCAAATTCAAGCACAAAACACTCGAAAAATTGATATTTTGGGGTCCCAGAAGCGAACTGTACATGCCTACTCCGTGTTAGAGTATTATCAAAATGCAGGCCCAAAACATCCTGAAAATAGATCCTTTAGGTGCCGAAAAGTCGATATGTGCATGCATCTTCTGTACCCGTTAATATCTCAAATTCAGGCTCCAAACACCCGAAAATTCGATATTTTGGGGTCCCAGAAGCGATCTGTACATGCCTACTCCGATGCAGGCCCAAAACATGTTGAAAATCGATATTTTAGGTGCCCAAAGTCAACATGTGTATGCATCTTCTGCACTCGTTTATATCTCAAATTGAGGCTCAAAACACCAGAAAATTCGATAATTTTGGGTCCCAGAAGCGATCTGTACATGTCTACTCAGTGCTAGAATGTTTTCAAAATATAGGCTCAAAACATGCTAAAAATCGATATTTTAAGTGCCCAAAGTCGATATGTGCATTCATCTTCTGTACCCGTTTATATCTGAAATCATGGCTCAAAACACCCGAAAATTCGATATTTTGGGGTCCCAGAAGCGACCTGTACATGCCTACTCCGTGTTAGAGTATTTTCAAAATACAGGCCCAAAACATACTGAAAATCGATCTTTTAGGTACACAAAAGTCGATATGTGCATGCATCTTCTGTACCCGTTTATATCCCAAATTCAACCTCAAAACACTCGAAAATTCGATAATTTTAGGTCCCAGAAGCGATCTGGACATGCCTACTCAGTGCTAGAATGTTTTCAAAATATAGGCTCAAAACATGCTAAAAATCGATATTTTAAGTGTCCAAAGTCGATATGTGCATGCATCATCTGTATCCATTTATATCCCAAGTTCAGGCTCAAAACTCTCGAAAATTCGGTATTTTTGGGTCCTAGAAGCGATCTGTACATCCCTACTCCTAGTAAGAATGTTTTCAAGATACAGACCCAAAACATGCTAAAAATCGATATTTTAGGTGCCCAAAAGTCTATATGTGCGTGCATCATCTGTACCCGTTTATATCTCAAATTCAGGCCCAAAACACTCGAAAATTCGATATTTTGGGGTCCCAGAAGCAAACTGTACATACCTACTCCGTGTTAGAGTATTTTCAAAATACAGGCCCAAAACATACTAAAAATCGATATTTTAAGTGCCCAAAGTCGATATGTGCATGCATCTTCTGTACCTGTTTATATCTCAAATCCAGGCTCAAAACACCCAAAAATTCGATATTTTGGGGTCCCAGAAGCGATCTGTACATGCCTACTCAGATGCAGGCCCAAAACATGCTGAAAATCGATATTTTAAGTGCCCAAAGTCAACATGTTTATGCATCTTTTGCACTCGTTTATATCTCAAATTCAACCTCATAACACTCGAAAATTCGATAATTTTGGGTCCCAGAAGCGATCTGGACATGCCTACTCAGTGCTATAATGTTTTCAAAATATAGACCCAAAACATGCTCAAAATCGATATTTTAGGAGCCCAAAAGTCGATATGTGCATGCATCTTCTGCACCCGTTTATATCCCAAATTCAACCTCAAAACACCCGAAAATTCGACATTTTTGGGTCCCTGAAACGATCTGTACATGCCTACCCAGTGCTAGAATGTTTTTTAAAATATAGGCTCAAAACATTCTAAAAATCGATATTTTAAGTGTCCAAAGTCGATATGTGCATGCATCTTGTGTACCCGTTTATATCTCAAATTCAGGCCCAAACCGCCCGAAAATTCGGTATTTTTTGGTCCTATAAGCGATCTGTACATCCCTACTCCTAGTAAGAATGTTTTCAAGATACAGACCCAAAACATGCTCAAAATCGATATTTTAGGTGCCCAAAAGTCGATATGTGCATGCATCTTCTGCACCCGTTTATATCCCAAATTCAACCTCAAAACACCCGAAAATTCGATATTTTTGGGTCCCAGAAGCGATCTGTACATGCCTACCCAGTGCTAGAATGTTTTTTAAAATATAGGCTCAAAACATTCTAAAAATCGATATTTTAAGTGTCCAAAGTCGATATGTGCATGCATCATCTGTACCCGTTTATATCTCAAATTTAGGCTCAAAACACCCGAAAATTCGATATTTTGGGGTCCCAAAAGTGATCTGTACATGCCTACTTAGTGCTAGAATATTTTCAAAATATAGGCCCAAAACATGCTAAAAATCGATATTTTAGGTGCCCAAAGTCGATATCTCAAATTCAAGCACAAAACACCCGAAAAATTGATATTTTGGGGTCCCAGAAGCGAACTGTACATGCCTACTCCGTGTTAGAGTATTATCAAAATGCAGGCCCAAAACATCCTGAAAATAGATCCTTTAGGTGCCGAAAAGTCGATATGTGCATGCATCTTCTGTACCCATTAACATCTCAAATTCAGGCTCCAAACACCCGACAATTCGATATTTTGGGGTCCCAGAAGCGATCTGTACATGCCTACTCCGATGCAGGCCCAAAACATGCTGAAAATCGATATTTTAGGTGCCCAAAGTCAACATGTGTATGCATCTTCTGCACTCGTTTATATCTCAAATTGAGGCTCAAAACACCAGAAAATTCGATAATTTTGGGTCCCAGAAGCGATCTGTACATGTCTAGTCAGTGCTAGAATGTTTTCAAAATATAGGCTCAAAACATGCTAAAAATTGATATTTTAAGTGCCCAAAGTCGATATGTGCATGCATCTTCTGTACCCGTTTATATCTGAAATCCAGGCTCAAAACACCCGAAAATTCGATATTTTAGGGTCCCAGAAGTGATCTGTACATGCCTACTTAGTGCTAGAATACTTTCAAAATATAGGCACAAAACATGCTAAAAATCGATATTTTAGGTGCCCAAAGTCGATATCTCAAATTCAGGCCCAAAACACCCGAAAATTCGATATTTTCGGGTCCCAGAAGCGAACTGTACATGCCTACTCCGTGTTAGAGTATTTTCAAAATACAGGCCCAAAACATACTGAAAATCGATCTTTTAGGTACACAAAAGTCGATATGTGCATGCATCTTCTGTACCCGTTTATATCCCAAATTCAACCTCAAAACACTCGAAAATTCGATAATTTTAGGTCCCAGAAGCGATCTGTACATGCCTACTCAGTGCTAGAATGTTTTCAAAATATAGACCCAAAACATGCTCAAAATCGATATTTTAGGTGCCCAAAAGTCGATATGTGCATGCATCTTCTGCACCCGTTTATATCCCAAATTCAAACTCAAAACACCCGAAAATTCGACATTTTTGGGTCCCTGAAACGATCTGTACATGCCTACCCAGTGCTAGAATGTTTTTTAAAATATAGGCTCAAAACATTCTAAAAATCGATATTTTAAGTGTCCAAAGTCGATATGTGCATGCATCTTGTGTACCCGTTTATATCTCAAATTCAGGCTCAGAACACCCGAAAATTCGGTATTTTTTGGTCCTATAAGCGATCTGTACATCCCTACTCCTAGTAAGAATGTGTTCAAGATACAGACCCAAAACATGCTCAAAATCGATATTTTAGGTGCCCAAAAGTCGATATGTGCATGCATCTTCTGCACCCGTTTATATCCCAAATTCAACCTCAAAATACCCGAAAATTCGACATTTTTGGCAGAAGCGATCTGTACATGCCTACCCAGTGCTAGAATGTTTTTTAAAATATAGGCTCAAAACATTCTAAAAATCGATATTTTAAGTGTCCAAAGTCGATATGTGCATGCATCATCTGTACCCGTTTATATCTCAAATTCAGGCTCAAAACACCCGAAAATTCGATATTTTGGGGTCCCAGAAGTGATCTGTACATGCCTACTTAGTGCTAGAATATTTTCAAAATATAGGCCCAAAACATGCTAAAAATCGATATTTTAGGTGCCCAAAGTTGATATCTCAAATTCAAGCACAAAACACCCGAAAAATTGATATTTTGGGGTCCCAGAAGCGAACTGTACATGCCTACTCCGTGTTAGAGTATTATCAAAATGCAGGCCCAAAACATCCTGAAAATCGATCCTTTAGGTGCCGAAAAGTCGATATGTGCATGCATCTTCTGTACCCGTTAATATCTCAAATTCAGGCTCCAAACACCCGAAAATTCGATATTTTGGGGTCCAAGAAGCAATCTGTACATGACTACTCCGATGCAGGCCCAAAACATGCTGAAAATCGATATTTTAGGTGCCCAAAGTCAACATGTGTATGCATCTTCTGCACTCGTTTATATCTCAAATTGAGGCTCAAAACTCCAGAAAATTCGATAATTTTGGGTCCCAGAAGCGATCTGTACATGTCTAGTCAGTGCTAGAATGTTTTCAAAATAGAGGCTCAAAACATGCTAAAAATCGATATTTTAAGTGCCCAAAGTCGATATGTGCATTCATCTTCTGTACCCGTTTATATCTGAAATCCATTCTCAAAACACCCGAAAATTCGATATTTTGGGGCCCCAGAAGTGATCTGTACATGCCTACTTAGTGCTAGAATACTTTCAAAATATAGGCACAAAACATGCTAAAAATCGATATTTTAGGTGCCCAAAGTCGATATCTCAAATTCAGGCCCAAAACACCCGAAAATTCGATATTTTCGGGTCCCAGAAGCGAACTGTACATGCCTACTCCGTGTTAGAGTATTTTCAAAATACAGGCCCAAAACATACTGAAAATCGATCTTTTAGGTGCACAAAAGTCGATATGTGCATGCATCTTCTGTACCCGTTTATATCCCAAATTCAACCTCAAAACACCCGAAAATTCGATATTTTTGGGTCCCAGAAGCGATCTGTACATGCCTACTCAGTGCTAGAATTTTTTTAAAATATAGGCTCAAAACATGCTAAAATCGATATTTTAAATGTTCAAAGTCGATATGTGCATGCATCATCTGTACCCGTTTATATCTCAAATTCAGGCCTAAAACACCCGAAAATTCGATATTTTGGGGTCCCAGAAGCAAACTGTACATACTTCCTCCGTGTTAGAGTATTTTCAAAATACAGGCCCAAAACATACTGAAAATCGATCTTTTAGGTGCCCAAAAATCAATATGTGCATGCATCTTCTGTACCCGTTTATATCTCAAATTCAGGCTCCAAACACCCGAAAATTCGATATTTTGGGGTCCCAGAAGCGATCTGTACATGCCTACTCAGATGCAGGCACAAAACATGCTGAAAATCGATATTTTAAGTGCCCAAAGTCAACATGTTTATGCATCTTCTGCACTCGTTTATATCTCAAATTCAACCTCAAAACACTCGAAAATTCGATAATTTTGGGTCCCAGAAGCGATCTGGACATGCCTACTCAGTGCTAGAATGTTTTCAAAATATAGGCTCAAAACATGCTAAAAATCGATATTTTAAGTGTCCAAAGTCGATATGTGCATGCATCATCTGTATCCATTTATATCTCAAGTTCAGGCTCAAAACTCCCGTAATTTCGGTATTTTTGGGTCCTAGAAGCGATCTGTACATCCCTACTCCTAGTAAGAATGTTTTCAAGATACAGACCCAAAACATGCTAAAATCGATATTTTAGGTGCCCAAAAGTCGATATGTGTATGCATCATCTGTACCCGTTTATATCTCAAATTCAGGCCCAAAACACCCGAAAATTCGATATTTTGGGGTCCCAGAAGCAAACTGTACATACCTACTCCGTGTTAGAGTATTTTCAAAATACAGGCCCAAAACATACTGAAAATCGAGCTTTTAGGTGCCCAAAAGTCAATATGTGCATACATCTTCTGTACCCGTTTATATCTCAAATTCAGGCTCCAAACATCCAAAAATTCGATATTTTGGGGTCCCAGAAGCGATCTGTACATGCCTACTCAGATGCAGGCCCAAAACATGCTGAAAATCGATATTTTAAGTGCCCAAAGTCAACATGTTTATGTATCTTCTGCACTCATTTATATCTCAAATTCAACCTCAAAACACTCGAAAATTCGATAATTTTGGGTCCCAGAAGCGATCGGGACATGCCTACTCAGTGCTAGAATGTTTTCAAAATATAGGCTCAAAACATGCTAAAAATCGATATTTTAAGTGTCCAAAGTCGATATGTGCATGCATCATCTGTACCAATTTATATCTCAAGTTCAGGCTCAAAAAACACCCGAAAATTCGGTATTTTTGTGTCCTAGAAGCGATCTGTACATCCCTACTCCTAGTAAGAATGTTTTCAAGATACAGACCCAAAACATGCTCAAAATCGATATTTTAGGTGCCCAAAAGTCGATATGTGCATGCATCATCTGTACCCGTTTAAATCTCAAATTCAGGCTCAAAACAACCGTAAAATTCGATATTTTGGGGTCCCAGAAGCGATCTGTACATGCCTACTCAGTGCTAGAATATTTTCAAAATATAGGCCCAAAACATGCTAAAAATCGATATTTTAGGTGCCCAAAGTTTATATCTCAAATTCAGGCCCAAAACACCCGAAAATTCGATATTTTGGGGTCCCAGAAGCGATCTGTACATGCCTACTCCGTGTTAGAGTATTTTCAATATACAGGCCCAAAAAATACTGAAAATCGATCTTTTAGGTGCCCAAAAGTCAATATGTGGATGCATCTTTTGTACCCGTTTATATCACAAATACAGGCTCAAAACACCCTAAAATTCGATATTTTTGGGTCCCAGAAGCGATCTGTAATTGCCTACTCCGTGTTAGAGTATTTTCAAAATACAGGCCCAAAAGAAGCTGAAAATCGATATTTTAGGTGACCAAAGTCAATATGTGTATGCATCTTCTGCACCCGTTTATATCTCAAATTCAACCTCAAAACACTCGAAAATTCGATAATTTTGGGTCCCAGAAGCGATCTGGACATGCCTACTCAGTGCTAGAATGTTTTCAAAATATAGGCTCAAAACATTCTAAAAATCGATATTTTAAGTGTCTAAAGTCGATATGTGCATGCATGTAGAATATTTTCAAAAAATAGGCCCAAAACATGCTAAAAATCGATATTTTAGGTGCCCAAAGTCGATATTTCAAATTCAGGCCCAAAACACCCGAAAATTCGATATTTTGGGGTCCCAGAAGCGAACTGTACATGCCTACTCCGTGTAAGAGTATTTTCAAAATACAGGCTCAAAACATACTATCCCATAAGCGATCTGTACATGCCTACTCAGTGCTAGAATTTTTTCAAAATATAGGCTCAAAACATGCTTAAAATCGATATTTTAAGTGTCCAAAGTCGATATGTGCATGCATCATCTGTACCCGTTTATATCTCAAATTCAGGCTCAAAACACCCGAAAATTCGATATTTTGGGGTCCCAGAAGCGAACTGTACATGCCTTCTCCGTGTTAGAGTATTATCAAAATACAGGCCCAAAATATACTGAAAATCGATCTTTTAGGTGCCCAAAAGTCGATATGTGCATGCATCTTCTGTACCCGTTTATATCTCAAATTCCGGCTCCAAACACCCGAAAATTCGATATTTTGGGGTCCCTGAAGCGATCTGTACATGCCTACTCCGATGCAGGCCCAAAACATGCTGAAAATCGATATTTTAGGTGCCCAAAGTCAACATGTGTATGCATCTTCTGCACTCGTTTATATCTCAAATTGAGGCTCAAAACACCAGAAAATTCGATAATTTTGGGTCCCAGAAGCGATCTGTACATGTCTAGTCAGTGCTAGAATGTTTTCAAAATATAGGCTAAAAACATGCTAAAAATCGATATTTTAAGTGCCCAAAGTCGATATGTGCATGCATCTTCTGTACCCGTTTATATCTCAAATTCAGGCTCAAAACACCCGAAAATTCGGTATTTTTGGGTCCTAGAAGCGATCTCTACATGCCTACTCAGTGCTAGAATGTTTTCAAAATATAGGCTCAAAACATGCTAAAAATCGATATTTTAAGTGTCCAAAGTCGATATGTGCATGCATCTTCTGTACCCGTTTATATCTCAAATTCAGGCTGAAAAACACCCGAAAATGCTATAATTTTGGGTCCCAGAAGCGATCTGTACATGCCTACTCCTAGTTAGAGTATTTTCAAAATACAGGACCAAAACATACTGAAAATCAATCTTTTAGGTGCCCAAAAGTCGATATGTGCATGCATCATCTGTACCCGTTTATATCTCAAATTCAACCTCAAAACACCCGAAAATTCCATATTTTTGGGTCCCAAAAGCGATCTGTACATGCCTACTCAGTGCTAGAATTTTTTCAAAATATAGGCTCAAAACATGCTAAAAATCGATATTTTAAGTGTCCAAAGTCGATATGTGCATGCATCATCTGTACCCGTTTATATCTCAAATTCAGGCTCAAAACACCCGAAAATTCGATATTTTGGGGTCCCAGAAGCAAACTGTACATACCTACTCCGTGTTAGAGTATTTTCAAAATACAGGCCCAAAACATACTGAAAATCGAGCTTTTAGGTGCCCAAAAGTCAATATGTGCATACATCTTCTGTACCCGTTTATATCTCAAATTCAGGCTACAAACATCCAAAAATTCGATATTTTGGGGTCCCAGAAGCGATCTGTACATGCCTACTCAGATGCAGGCCCAAAACATGCTGAAAATCGATATTTTAAGTGCCCAAAGTCAACATGTTTATGTATCTTCTGCACTCATTTATATCTCAAATTCAACCTCAAAACACTCGAAAATTCGATAATTTTGGGTCCCAGAAGCGATCGGGACATGCCTACTCAGTGCTAGAATGTTTTCAAAATATAGGCTCAAAACATGCTAAAAATCGATATTTTAAGTGTCCAAAGTCGATATGTGCATGCATCATCTGTACCAATTTATATCTCAAGTTCAGGCTCAAAAAACACCCGAAAATTCGGTATTTTTGGGTCCTAGAAGCGATCTGTACATCCCTACTCCTAGTAAGAATGTTTTCAAGATACAGACCCAAAACATGCTCAAAATCGATATTTTAGGTGCCCAAAAGTCGATATGTGCATGCATCATCTGTACCCGTTTAAATCTCAAATTCAGGCTCAAAACAACCGTAAAATTCGATATTTTGGGGTCCCAGAAGCGATCTGTACATGCCTACTCAGTGCTAGAATATTTTCAAAATGTAGGCCCAAAACATGCTAAAAATCGATATTTTAGGTGCCCAAAGTTTATATCTCAAATTCAGGCCCAAAACACCCGAAAATTCGATATTTTGGGGTCCCAGAAGCGATCTGTACATGCCTACTCCGTGTTAGAGTATTTTCAATATACAGGCCCAAAAAATACTGACAATCGATCTTTTAGGTGCCCAAAAGTCAATATGTGGATGCATCTTTTGTACCCGTTTATATCACAAATACAGGCTCAAAACACCCTAAAATTCGATATTTTTGGGTCCCAGAAGCGATCTGTAATTGCCTACTCCGTGTTAGAGTATTTTCAAAATACAGGCCCAAAAGAAACTGAAAATCGATATTTTAGGTGACCAAAGTAAATATGTGTATGCATCTTCTGCACCCGTTTATATCTCAAATTCAACCTCAAAACACTCGAAAATTCGATAATTTTGGGTCCCAGAAGCGATCTGGACATGCCTACTCAGTGCTAGAATGTTTTCAAAATATAGGCTCAAAACATTCTAAAAATCGATATTTTAAGTGTCTAAAGTCGATATGTGCATGCATGTAAAATATTTTCAAAAAATAGGCCCAAAACATGCTAAAAATCGATATTTTAGGTGCCCAAAGTCGATATTTCAAATTCAGGCCCAAAACACCCGAAAATTCGATATTTTGGGGTCCCAGAAGCGAACTGTACATGCCTACTCCGTGTAAGAGTATTTTCAAAATACAGGCTCAAAACATACTATCCCATAAGCGATCTGTACATGCCTACTCAGTGCTAGAATTTTTTCAAAATATAGGCTCAAAACATGCTTAAAATCGATATTTTAAGTGTCCAAAGTCGATATGTGCATGCATCATCTGTACCCGTTTATATCTCAAATTCAGGCTCAAAACACCCGAAAATTCGATATTTTGGGGTCCCAGAAGCGAACTGTACATGCCTTCTCCGTGTTAGAGTATTATCAAAATACAGGCCCAAAATATACTGAAAATCGATCTTTTAGGTGCCCAAAAGTCGATATGTGCATGCATCTTCTGTACCCGTTTATATCTCAAATTCCGGCTCCAAACACCCGAAAATTCGATATTTTGGGGTCCCTGAAGCGATCTGTACATGCCTACTCCGATGCAGGCCCAAAACATGCTGAAAATCGATATTTTAGGTGCCCAAAGTCAACATGTGTATGCATCTTCTGCACTCGTTTATATCTCAAATTGAGGCTCAAAACACCAGAAAATTCGATAATTTTGGGTCCCAGAAGCGATCTGTACATGTCTAGTCAGTGCTAGAATGTTTTCAAAATATAGGCTAAAAACATGCTAAAAATCGATATTTTAAGTGCCCAAAGTCGATATGTGCATGCATCTTCTGTACCCGTTTATATCTCAAATTCAGGCTCAAAACACCCGAAAATTCGGTATTTTTGGGTCCTAGAAGCGATCTCTACATGCCTACTCAGTGCTAGAATGTTTTCAAAATATAGGCTCAAAACATGCTAAAAATCGATATTTTAAGTGTCCAAAGTCGATATGTGCATGCATCTTCTGTACCCGTTTATATCTCAAATTCAGGCTGAAAAACACCCGAAAATGCTATATTTTTGGGTCCCATAAGCGATCTGTACATGCCTACTCTTAGTTAGAGTATTTTCAAAATACAGGACCAAAACATACTGAAAATCAATCTTTTAGGTGCCCAAAAGTCGATATGTGCATGCATCATCTGTACCCGTTTATATCTCAAATTCAGGCTCAAAACACCCGAAAATTCGATATTTTGGGGTCCCAGAAGTGATCTGTACATGCCTACTTAGTGCTAGAATATTTTCAAAAAATAGGCCCAAAACATGCTAAAAATCGATATTTTTGGTGCTCAAAGTCAATATCTTAAATTCAGGCCCAAAACACCCGAAAATTCGATATTTTGGGGTCCCAGAAGCGAACTGTACATGCCTACTCTGTGTTAGAGTATTTTCAAAATACAGGCCCAAAACATACTGAAAATCGATCTTTTAGGTGTCCAAAAGTCGATATGTGCATGCATCTTCTGTACCCGTTTAAATCTCAAATTCAACCTCAAAACACCCGAAAATTCCATATTTTTGGGTCCCAAAAGCGATCTGTACATGCCTACTCAGTGCTAGAATTTTTTCAAAATATAGGCTCAAAACATGCTAAAAATCGATATTTTAAGTGTCCAAAGTCGATATGTGCATGCATCATCTGTACCCGTTTATATCTCAAATTCAGGCTCAAAACACCCAAAAATTCGATATTTTGGGGTCCCAGAAGTGATCTGTAGATGCCTACTTAGTGCTAGAATATTTTCAAAATATAGGCCCAAAACATGCTAAAAATCGATAATTTAGGTGCCCAAAGTCGATATCTCAAATTCAGGCCCAAAACACCCGAAAATTCGATATTTTGGGGTCCCAGAAGCGAACTGTACATGCCTACTCCGTGTTAGAGTATTATCAAAATACAGGCCCAAAACATACTGAAAATCGATCTTTTCGGTGCCCAAAAGTTGATATGTGCATGCATCTTCTGTACCGGTTTATATCTCAAATTCAGGCTCCAAACACACGAAAATTCGATATTTTGGGGTCCCAGAAGCGATCTGTACATGCCTACTCCGATGCAGGCCCAAAACATGCTGAAAATCGATATTTTAGGGGCCCAAAGTCAACATGTGTATGCATCTTCTGCACTCGTTTATATCTCAAATTGAGGCTCAAAACACCCGAAAATTCGATAATTTTGGGTACCAGAAGCGATATGTACATGTCTAGTCAGTGCTAGAATGTTTTCAAAATATAGGCTCAAAACATGCTAAAAATCGATATTTTAAGTGTCCAAAGTCGATATGTGCATGCATCTTCTGTACCCGTTTATATCTCAAATTCAGGCTCAAAACACCCGAAAATTCGGTATTTTTGGGTCCTAGAAGCGATCTGTACATCCCTACTCCTAGTAAGAATGTTTTCAAGATACAGACCCAAAACATGCTCAAAATCGATATTTTAGGTGCCCAAAAGTCGATTTGTGCATGCATCTTATGTACCCGTTTATATCTCAAATTCAGGCTCAAAACACCCGAAAATTGGATATTTTGGGGTCCCAGAAGCGATCTGTACATGCCTACTCAGTGCTAGAATATTTTCAAAATATAGGCCCAAAACATGCTAAAAATCGATATTTTAGGTGCCCAAAGTCGATATCTCAAATTCAGTCCCAAAACACCCAAAAATTCGATATTTTGGGGTCCCAGAAGCGATCTGTACATGCCTACTCCGTGTTAGAGTATTTTCAATATATAGGCCCAAAACATACTGAAAATCGATATTTTAGGTACCCAAAGTCAATATGTGCTTGCATCTTCTGTACCCGTTTATATCTCAAATTCAACCTCAAAACACCCGAAAATTCGATATTTTGGGGTCCCAGAAGCAATCTGTACATGCCTACTCAGTGCAAGAATGTTTTTAAAATATAGGCTCAAAACATGCTAAAAATCGATATTTTAAGTGTCCAAAGTCGATATGTGCATGCATCATGTGTACCCGTTTATATCTCAAATTCAGGCTCAAAACACCCGAAAATTCGATATTTTGGGGTCCCAGAAGTGATCTGTACATGCCTACTTAGTGCTAGAATATTCTCAAAATATAGGCCCAAAACATGCTAAAATCCGATATTTTAGGTGCCCAAAGTAGATATCTCAAATTCAGGCCCAAAACACCCGAAAATTCGATATTTTGGTGTCCCAGAAGCGAACTGTAAATGCCTACTCCGTGTTAGAGTATTTTCAAAATACAGGCCCAAAACATACTGAAAATCGATCTTTTAGGTGTCCAAAAGTCGATATGTGCATGCATCTTCTGTACCCGTTTATATCTCAAATTCAACCTCAAAACACCCGAAAATTCCATATTTTTGGGTCCCAAAAGCGATCTGTACATGCCTACTCAGTGCAAGAATGTTTTCAAAATATAGGCTCAAAACATGCTAAAAATCGATATTTTAAGTGTCCAAAGTCGATATGTGCATGCATCATCTGTACCCATTTATATCTCAAGTTCAGGCTCAAAAAACACCCGAAAATTCGGTATTTCTGGGTCCTAGAAGCGATCTGTACATCCCTACTCCTAGTAAGAATGTTTTCAAGATACAGACCCAAAACATGCTCAAAATCGATATTTTAGGTGCCCAAAAGTCGATATATGCATGCATCATCTGTACCCGTTTAAATCTCAAATTCAGGCTCAAAACAACCGTAAAATTCGATATTTTGGGGTCCCAGAAGCGATCTGTACATGCCTACTCAGTGCTAGAATATTTTCAAAATATAGGCCCAAAACATGCTAAAAATCGATATTTTAGGTGCCCAAAGTTTATATCTCAAATTCAGGCCCAAAACACCCAAAAATTCGATATTTTGGGGTCCCAGAAGCGATCTGTACATGCCTACTCCGTGTTAGAGTATTTTCAATATACAGGCCCAAAAAATACTGAAAATCGATCTTTTAGGTGCCCAAAAGTCAATATGTGGATGCATCTTTTGTACCCGTTTATATCACAAATACAGGCTCAAAACACCCTAAAATTCGATATTTTTGGGTCCCAGAAGCGATCTGTAATTGCCTACTCCGTGTTAGAGTATTTTCAAAATACAGGCCCAAAACAAGCTGAAAATCGATATTTTAGGTGACCAAAGTCAATATGTGTATGTATCTTCTGCACCCGTTTATATCTCAAATTCAACCTCAAAACACTCGAAAATTCGATAATTTTGGGTCCCAGAAGCGATCTGGACATGCCTACTCAGTGCTAGAATGTTTTCAAAATATAGGCTCACAAACATTCTAAAAATCGATATTTTAAGTGTCTAAAGTCGATATGTGCATGCATCATCTGTACCCGTTTATATCTCAAATTCAGGCTCAAAACACCCAAAAATTCGATATTTTGGGGTCTCAGAAGTGATCTGTACATGCCTACTTAGTTCTAGAATATTTTCAAAAAATAGGCCCAAAACATGCTAAAAATCGATATTTTAGGTGCCCAAAGTCGATATTTCAAATTCAGGCCCAAAACACCCGAAAATTCGATATTTTGGGGTCCCAGAAGCGAACTGTACATGCCTACTCCGTGTAAGAGTATTTTCAAAATACAGGCTCAAAACATACTGTCCCATAAGCGATCTGTACATGCCTACTCAGTGCTAGAATTTTTTCAAAATATAGGCTCAAAACATGCTTAAAATCGATATTTTAAGTGTCCAAAGTCGATATGTGCATGCATCATCTGTACCCGTTTATATCTCAAATTCAGGCTCAAAACACCCGAAAATTCGATATTTTGGGGTCCCAGAAGCGAACTGTACATGACTTCTCCGTGTTAGAGTATTATCAAAATACAGGCCCAAAATATACTGAAAATCGATCTTTTAGGTGCCCAAAAGTCGATATGTGCATGCATCTTCTGTACCCGTTTATATCTCAAATTCAGGCTCCAAACACCCGAAAATTCGATATTTTGGGGTCCCTGAAGCGATCTGTACATGCCTACTCCGATGCAGGCCCAAAACATGCTGAAAATCGATATTTTAGGTGCCCAAAGTCAACATGTGTATGCATCTTCTGCACTCGTTTATATCTCAAATTGAGGCTCAAAACACCAGAAAATTCGATAATTTTGGGTCCCAGAAGCGATCTGTACATGTCTAGTCAGTGCTAGAATGTTTTCAAAATATAGGCTTAAAACATGCTAAAAATCGATATTTTAAGTGCCCAAAGTCGATATGTGCATGCATCTTCTGTACCCGTTTATATCTCAAATTCAGGCTCAAAACACCCGAAAATTCGGTATTTTTGGGTCCTAGAAGCGATCTCTACATGCCTACTCAGTTCTAGAATGTTTTCAAAATATAGACTCAAAACATGCTAAAATTCGATATTTTAAGTGTCCAAAGTCGATATGTGCATGCATCTTCTGTACCCGTTTATATCTCAAATTCAGGCTGAAAAACACCCGAAAATGCTATATTTTTGGGTCCCAGAAGCGATCTGTACATGCCTACTCCTAGTTAGAGTATTTTCAAAATACAGGACCAAAACATACTGAAAATCGATCTTTTAGGTGCCCAAAAGTCGATATGTGCATGCATCTTCTGTACCCGTTTATATCCCAAATTCAACCTCAAAACACCCAAAAATTCGATATTTTTGGGTCCCAGAAGTGATCTGTACATGCCTACTCAGTGCAAGAATGTTTTCAAAATATAGGCTCAAAACATGCTAAAAATCGATATTTTAAGTGTCCAAAGTCGATATGTGCATGCATCATCTGTACCAGTTTATATCTCAAATTCAGGCTCAAAACACCCGAAAATTCGATATTTTGGGGTCCCAGAAGTGATCTGTACATGCCTACTTAGTGCTAGAATATTTTCAAAATATAGGCCCAAAACATGCTAAAAATCGATATTTTTGGTGCTCAAAGTCAATATCTTAAATTCAGGCCCAAAACACCCGAAAATTCTATATTTTGGGGTCCCAGAAGCGAACTGTACATGCCTACTCTGTGTTAGAGTATTTTCAAAATACAGGCTCAAAACATACTGAAAATCGATCTTTTAGGTGTCCAAAAGTCGATATGTGCATGCATCTTCTGTACCCGTTTATATCTCAAATTCAACCTCAAAACACCCGAAAATTCCATATTTTTGGGTCCCAAAAGCGATCTGTACATGCCTACTCAGTGCTAGAATTTTTTCAAAATATAGGCTCAAAACATGCTAAAAATCGATATTTTAAGTGTCCAAAGTCGATATGTGCATGCATCATCTGTACCCGTTTATATCTCAAATTCAGGCTCAAAACACCCAAAAATTCGACATTTTGGGGTCCCAGAAGTGATCTGTACATGCCTACTCCGATGCAGGCCCAAAACATGCTGAAAATCGATATTTTAGGGGCCCAAAGTCAACATGTGTATGCATCTTCTGCACTCGTTTATATCTCAAATTGAGGCTCAAAACACCAGAAAATTCGATAATTTTGGGTCCCAGAAGCGATATGTACATGTCTAGTCAGTGCTAGAATGTTTTCAAAATATAGGCTCAAAACATGCTAAAAATCGATATTTTAAGTGTCCAAAGTCGATATGTGCATGCATCTTCTGTACCCGTTTATATCTCAAATTCAGGCTCAAAACACCCGAAAATTCGGTATTTTTGGGTCCTAGAAGCGATCTGTACATCCCTACTCCTAGTAAGAATGTTTTCAAAATATAGGCTCAAAACATGCTAAAAATCGATATTTTAAGTGTCCAAAGTCGATATGTGCATGCATCATGTGTACCCGTTTATATCTCAAATTCAGGCTCAAAACACCCGAAAATTCGATATTTTGGGGTCCCAGAAGTGATCTGTACATGCCTACTTAGTGCTAGAATATTCTCAAAATATAGGCCCAAAACATGCTAAAATCCGATATTTTAGGTGCCCAAAGTCGATATCTCAAATTCAGGCCCAAAACACCCGTAAATTCGATATTTTGGTGTCCCAGAAGCGAACTGTAAATGCCTACTCCGTGTTAGAGTATTTTCAAAATACAGGCCCAAAACATACTGAAAATCGATCTTTTAGGTGCCCAAAAGTCGATATGTGCATGCATCTTCTGTACCCGTTTATATCTCAAATTCAACCTCAAAACACCCGAAAATTCCATATTTTTGGGTCCCAAAAGCGATCTGTACATGCCTACTCAGTGCTAGAATTTTTTCAAAATATAGGCTCAAAACATGCTAAAAATCGATATTTTAAGTGTCCAAAGTCGATATGTGCATGCATCATCTGTACCCGTTTATATCTCAAATTCAGGCTCAAAACATCCGAAAATTCGATATTTTGGGGTCCCAGAAGTGATCTGTACATGCCTACTTAGTGCTAGAATATTTTCAAAATCTAGGCCTAAAACATGCTAAAAATCGATATTTTAGGTGCCCAAAGTCGATATCTCAAATTCAGGCCCAAAATACCCGAAAATTAGATATTTTGGGGTCCCAGAAGCGAACTGTACATGCCTACTCCGTGTTAGAGTATTATCAAAATACAGGCCTAAAACATACTGAAAATCGATCTTTTCAGTTCCCAAAAGTCGATATGTGCATGCATCTTCTGTACCCGTTTATATCTCAAATTCAGGCTCCAAACACCCGAAAATTCGATATTTTGGGGTCCCAGAAGCGATCTGTATATGCCTACTCCGATGCAGGCCCAAAACATGCTGAAAATCGATATTTTAGGTGCCCAAAGTCAACATGTGTATGCATCTTCTGCACTCGTTTATATCTCAAATTGAGGCTTAAAACACCCGAAAATTCGATAATTTTGGGGTCCCAGAAGTGATCTGTACATGCCTACTTAGTGCTAGAATTTTTTCAAAATATAGGCCCAAAACATGCTAAAAATCGATATTTTTGGTGCCCAAAGTCAATATCTCAAATTCAGGCCCAAAACACCCGAATATTCGATATTTTGGGTCCCAGAAGCGAACTGTACATGCCTACTCCGTGTTAGAGTATTTTCAAAATACAGGAACAAAACATACTGAAAATCGATCTTTTAAGTGTCCAAAAGTCGATATGTGCATGCATCTTCTGTACCCGTTTATATCTCAAATTCAACCTCAAAACACCCGAAAATTCGATATTTTTGGGTCCCAGAAGCGATCTGTACATGCCTACTCAGTGTTAGAATTTGTTCAAAATATAGGCTCAAAACATGCTAAAAATCGATATTTTAAGTGTCCAAAGTCGATATGTGCATGCATCATCTGTACCCGTTTTTATATCAAATTCAGGCTCCAAACACCCGAAAATTCAATATATTGGGTTCCCAGAAGCGATCTGTACATGCCTACTCAGATGCAGGCCCGAAACATGCTGAAAATCGATATTTTAGGTGCCCAAAGTCAACATGTGTATGCATCTTATGCACTCGTTTATATCTCAAATTCAGGCTCGAAACACCCGAAAATTCGATAATTTTGGGTCCCAGAAGCGATCTGTACATGTCTAGTCAGTGCTAGAATGTTTTCAAAATATAGGCTCAAAACATGCTAAAAATCGATATTTTAAGTGTCCAAAGTCGATATGTGCATGCATCTTCTGCACTCGTTTATGTCTCAAATTCAACCTCAAAACACCGGAAAAGTCGATAATTTTGGGTCCCAGAAGCGATCTGTACATGCCTACTCAGTGCTAGAATGTTTTCAAAATATAGGCTCAAAACATGCTAAAAATCGATATTTTAAGTGTCCAAAGTCGATAGGTGCATGCATCTTATGTACCCGTTTATATCTCAAATTCAGGCTCAAAACACCCGAAAATTCGATATTTTGGGGTCCCAGAAGCGATCTGTACATGCCTACTCATTGCTGGAATATTTTCAAAATATAGGCCCAAAACATGCTAAAAATCGATATTTTTGGTGCCCAAAGTCGATATCTCAAATTTAGGCCCAAAACACCCAAAAAGTCGATATTTTGGGGTCCCAGAAGCGATCTGTACATGCCTACTCCGTGTTAGAGTATTTTCAATATACAGGCCCAAAACATACTGAAAATCGATATTTTAGGTGCCCAAAGTCAATATGTGCTTGCATCTTCTGTACCCGTTTATATCTCAAATTCAGGCTCAAAACACCCGAAAATTCGATATTTTTGGGTCCCAGAAGCGATCTGTACATGCCTACTCAGTGTTAGAATTTGTTCAAAATATAGGCTCAAAACATGCTAAAAATCGATATTTTAAGTGTCCAAAGTCGATATGTGCATGCATCATCTGTACCCGTTTTTATATCAAATTCAGGCTCCAAACACCCGAAAATTCAATATATTGGGTTCCCAGAAGCGATCTGTACATGCCTACTCAGATGCAGGCCCGAAACATGCTGAAAATCGATATTTTAGGTGCCCAAAGTCAACATGTGTATGCATCTTATGCACTCGTTTATATCTCAAATTCAGGCTCGAAACACCCGAAAATTCGATAATTTTGGGTCCCAGAAGCGATCTGTACATGTCTAGTCAGTGCTAGAATGTTTTCAAAATATAGGCTCAAAACATGCTAAAAATCGATATTTTAAGTGTCCAAAGTCGATATGTGCATGCATCTTCTGCACTCGTTTATGTCTCAAATTCAACCTCAAAACACCGGAAAAGTCGATAATTTTGGGTCCCAGAAGCGATCTGTACATGCCTACTCAGTGCTAGAATGTTTTCAAAATATAGGCTCAAAACATGCTAAAAATCGATATTTTAAGTGTCCAAAGTCGATAGGTGCATGCATCTTATGTACCCGTTTATATCTCAAATTCAGGCTCAAAACACCCGAAAATTCGATATTTTGGGGTCCCAGAAGCGATCTGTACATGCCTACTCATTGCTGGAATATTTTCAAAATATAGGCCCAAAACATGCTAAAAATCGATATTTTTGGTGCCCAAAGTCGATATCTCAAATTTAGGCCCAAAACACCCAAAAAGTCGATATTTTGGGGTCCCAGAAGCGATCTGTACATGCCTACTCCGTGTTAGAGTATTTTCAATATACAGGCCCAAAACATACTGAAAATCGATATTTTAGGTGCCCAAAGTCAATATGTGCTTGCATCTTCTGTACCCGTTTATATCTCAAATTCAGGCTCAAAACACCCGAAAATTCGATATTTTGGGGTCCCAGAAGCGATCTGTACATGCCTACTCAGTGCAAGAATTTTTTCAAAATATAGGCTCAAAACATGCTAAAAATCGATAATTTAAGTGTCCAAAGTCGATATGTGCATGCATCATCGATACCCGTTTATATCTCAAATTCAGGCTCAAAACACCCGAAAATTCGATATTTTGGGGTCCCAGAAGTGATCTGTACATGCCTACTTAGTGCTAGAATATTTTCAAAAGATAGGCCCAAAACATGCTAAAAATCGATATTTTAGGTGCCCAAAGTCGATATCTCAAATTCAGGCCCAAAACACCTGAAAATTCGATATTTTAGGGTCCCAGAAGCGAACTGTACATGCCTACTCCGTGTTAGAGTATTATCTAAATACAGGCCCAAAACATACTGAAAATCGATCTTTTAGGTGCCCAAAAGTCGATATGTGCATGCATCTTCTGTACCCGTTTATATCTCAAATTCAGGCTCCAAACACCCGAAAATTCGATATTTTTGGGTCCCAGAAGCGATCTGTATATGCCTACTCCGATGCAGGCCCAAAACATGCTGAAAATCGATATTTTAGGTGCACAAAGTCAACATGTGTATGCATCTTCTGCACTCGTTTATATCTCAAATTGAGGCTCAAAACACCCGAAAATTCGATAATTTGGGGTCCCAGAAGCGATCTGTACATGTCTATTCAGTGCTAGAATGTTTTCAAAATATAGGCTCAAAACATGCTAAAAATCGATATTTTAAGTGTCTAAAGTCGATATGTGCATGCATCTTCTGTACCCGTTTATATCTCAAATTCAGGCTCAAAACACCGAAAAAATCGATATTTTTGGGTCCCACAAGCGATCTGTACATGCCTACTCCTAGTTAGAGTATTTTCAAAATAAAGGCTCAAAACATGCTGAAAATCGATATTTTAGGTTCCCAAAGTCAATAAGTGCATGCATCTTCTGTACCCGTTTATATCTAAAATTCAGGCTCAAAACACGCGAAAATTCGGTATTTTTGGGTTCTAGAAGCGATCTGTAAATCCCTACTCCTAGTAAGAATGTTTTCATGATACAGACCCAAAACAAGCTCAAAATCGATATTTTAGGTGCCCAAAAGTCGATATGTGTATGCATCTTCTGCACTCGTTTATGTCTCAAATTCAACCTCAAAACACCGGAAAAGTCGATAATTTTGGGTCCCAGAAGCGATCTGTACATGCCTACTCAGTGCTAGAATGTTTTCAAAATATTGGCTCAAAACATGCTAAAAATCGATATTTTAAGTGTCCAAAGTCGATAGGTGCATGCATCATCTGTACCCGTTTATATCTCAAATTCAGGCTGAAAACACCCGAAAATTCAATATTTTGGGGTCTCAGAAATGATCTGTACATGCCTACTTAGTGCTAGAATATTTTCGAAATATAGGCCCAAAACATGCTAAAAATCGATATTTTAGGTGCCCAAAGTCGATATCTCAAATTCAGGCACAAAACACCCATAAATTCGATGTTTTGGGGTCCCAGAAGCAAACTGTACATGCCTACTCCGTGTTAGAGTATTTTCAAAATACAGGCCCAAAAAATGCTGAAAATCGATATTTTAGGTGCCCAAAGTCAATATGTGCATGCATCTTCTGTACCCGTTTCTATCCCTAATTCAACATCAAAACACCCGAGAATTCGATATTTTTGGGTCCCAGAAGCGATCTGTACATGCCTACTCAGTGCTAGAATGTTTTCAAAATAAAGGCTTAAAACATGCTAAAAATCGATATTTTAAGTGTCCAAAGTCGATATGTGCATGCATCATCTGTACCCGTTTATATCTCAAATTCAGGCTCAAAACACCCGAAAATTCGATATTTTGGGGTCCCAGAAGTGATCTGTACATGCCTACTTAGTGCTAGAATATTTTCAAAATATAGGCCCAAAACATGCTAAAAATCGATATTTTAGGTGCCCAAAGTCAATATCTCAAATTCAGGCCCAAAACACCCGAAAATTCGATATTTTGGGGACCCAGAAGCGAACTGTACATGCCTACTCCGTGTTAGAGTATTTTCAAAATACAGGCCCAAAACATACTGAAAATCGATCTTTTAGGTGTCCAAAAGTCGATATGTGCATGCATCTTCTATACCCGTTTATATCTCAAATTCAACCTCAAAACACCCGAAAATTCCATATTTTTGGGTCCCATAAGCGATCTGTACATGCCTACTCAGTGATAGAATTTTTTCAAAATATAGGCTCAAAACATGCTAAAAATCGATATTTTAAGTGTCCAAAGTCGATATGTGCATGCATCATCTGTACCCGTTTATATCTCAAATTCATTCTCAAAACACCCGAAAATTCGATATTTTGGGGTCCCAGAAGTGATCTGTACATGCCTACTTAGTGCTAGAAAATTTTAAAAATATAGGCCCAAAACATGCTAAAATCGATATTTTTGGTGCCCAAAGTCAATATCTCAAATTCAATCCCAAAACACTCGAAAATTCGATATTTTGGGGTCCCATAAGCGAACTGTACATGCCTACTCCGTGTTAGAGTATTTTCAAAATACAGGCCCAAAACATACTGAAAATCGATCTTTTAGGTGTAAAAAAGTCGATATGTGCATGCATCTTCTGTACCCGTTTATATCTCAAATTCAACCTCAAAACACCCGAAAATTCTATATTTTTGGGTCCCATTAGCGATCTGTACATGCCTAGTCAGTGCTAGAATTTTTTTCAAAATATAGGCTCAAAACATGCTAAAAATCGATATTTTAAGTGTCCAAAGTTGATATGTGCATGCATCATCTGTACGCGTTTATATCTCAAATTCAGGCTCCAAACATCCGAAAATTCGATATTTTGGGGTCCCAAAAGCGATCTGTATATGCCTACTCCGATGCACGCCCAAAACATGCTGAAAATCGATATTTTAGGTGCCCAAAGTCAACATGTGTATGCATCTTCTGCACTCGTTTATATCTCAAATTGAGGCTCAAAACACCCGAAAATTCGATAATTTTGGGTCCCAGAAGCGATCTGTACATGTCTAGTCAGTGCTAGAATGTTTTAAAAATATGGGCTCAAAACATGCTAAAAATCGATATTTTACGTGTCCAAAGTCGATATGTGCATGCATCTTCTGTACCCGTTTATATCTCAAATTCAGGCTCAAAAGACCCGAAAACACGATATTTTTGGGTCCCAGAAGCGATCTGTACATGCCTACTCCTAGTTAGAGTATTTTCAAAATACAGGCCAAAAACATGCTGAAAATCGATATTTTAGGTGCCAAAGTCAATATGTGCATGCATCTTCTGTAACCGTTTATATCTCAAATTCAGGCTCATAACACCCGAAAATTCGGTATTTTGGGTCCTAGAAGCGATCTGTCTATCCCTACTCCTAGTAAGAATGTTTTCAAGTTACAGACCCAAAACATGCTACAAATCAATATTTTAAGTGTCTAAAGTCGATATGTGCATGCATCTTATGTACCCGTTTATATATCAAATTCAGGCTCAAAACACCCGAAAATTCGATATTTTGGGGTCCCAGAAGCGATCTGTACTTGCCTACTCCGTGTTAGAGTATTTTCAAAATACAGGCCAAAAACAAGCTGAAAATCGATATTTTAGGTGACCAAAGTCAATATGTGTATGCATCTTCTGCACCCGTTTATATCCCAAATTCAACCTCAAAACACCCGAAAATTCGATAATTTTGGGTCCCAGAAGCGATCTGTACATGCCTATTCAGTGCTAGAATGTTTTCAAAATATAGGCTCAAAACATGCTAAAAATCGATATTTTAAGTGTCCAAAGTCGATTTGTGCATGCATCATCTGTACCCGTTTATATCTCAAATTCAACCTCAAAACCCCCGAAAATTCGATATTTTTGGGTCCCAGAAGCGATCTGTACATGCCTACTCAGTGCTAGAATGTTTTCAAAATAAAGGCTCAAAACATGCTAAAAATCGATATTTTAAGTGTCCAAAGTCGATATGTGCATGCATCATCTGTACCCGTTTATATCTCAAATTCAGGCTCAAAACACCCAAAAATTCGATACTTTGGGGACCCAGAAGTGATCTGTACATGCCTAATTAGTGCTAGAATATTTTCAAAATATAGGCCCAAAACCTGCTAAAAATCGATATTTTAGGTGCCCAAAGTCGATATCTCAAATTCAGGCCCAAAACACCCGAAAATTCGATATTTTGGGGTCCCTCAAGCGAACTGTACATGCCTACTCCGTGTTAGAGTATTTTCAAAATACAGTCCCAAAACATACTGAAAATCGATTTTTTAGGTGTCCAAAATTCGATATGTGCATGCATCTTCTATACCCGTTTATATCTCAAATTCAACCTCATAACACCCGAAAATTCAATATTTTAGGGTCCCAGAAATGATCTGTACATGCCTACTTAGTGCTAGAATATTTTCAAAATATAGGCCCAAAACATGCTAAAAATCGATATTTTAGTTGCCCAAAGTCAATATCTCAAATTCAGGCACAAAACACCCATAAATTCGATGTTTTGGGGTCCCAGAAGCGATCTGTACATGCCTACTCCGTGTTAGAGTATTTTCAAAATACAGGCCCAACAAATGATGAAAATCGATCTTTTAGGTTCCCAAAGTCAATATGTGCATGCATCTTCTGTACCCGTTTATATCCCAAATTCTACCTCAAAACACCTGAAAATTCCATATTTTTGGGTCCCATAAGCGATCTGTACATGCCTACTTAGTGCTAGAATTTTTCCAAAACATAGGCTCAAAACATGCAAAAAATCGATATTTTAAGTGTCCAAAGTCGATATTTGCATGCATCATCTGTACCCGTTTATATCTCAAATTCAGGCTCAAAACACCCGAAAATTCGATATTTTGGGGTCCCAGAAGCGAACTGTACATGCCTACTCCGTGTTAGAGTATTATCAAAATACAGGCCCAAAACATACTGAAAATCGATCTTTTAGATGCCCAAAAGTCGATATGTGCATGCATCTTCTGTACCGGATTATATCTCAAATTCAGGCTCCAAACACCCGAAAATTCTATATATTGGGGTCCCAAAAGCGATCTGTATATGCCTACTCCGATGCAGGCCCAAAACATGCTGAAAATCGATATTTTAGGTGCCCAAAGTCAACATGTGTATGCATCTTCTGCACTCGTTTATATCTCAAATTGAGGCTCAAAACACCCGAAAATTCGATAATTTTGGGTCCCAGATGCGATCTGTACATGTCTAGTCAGTGCTAGAATGTTTTCAAAATATAGGCTCAAAACTTGCTAAAAATCGATATTTTAACTGTCCAAAGTCGATATGTGCATGCATCTTCTGTACCCGTTTATATCTCAAATTCAGGCTCAAAACACCCTAAAATTCGATATTTTTGGGTCCCAGAAGCGATCTGTACATGCCTACTCCTAGTTAGAGTATTTTCAAAATACAGGCCCAAAACATGCTGAAAATCGATATTTTAGGTGCCCAAAGTCAATATGTGCATGCATCTTCTGAACCCGTTTATATCTCAAATTCAGGCTCAAAACACCCGAAAATTCGGTATTTTTGGGTCCTAGAAGCGATCTGTACATCCCTACTCCTAGTAAGAATGTTTTCAAGATAGAGACCCAAAACATGCTCAAAATCGATATTTTAGGTGCCCAAAAGTCGATATGTGTATGCATCTTCGGCACTCGTTTATATCTCAAATTCAACCTCAAAACACCCGAAAATAAGATAATTTTGGGTCCCAGAAGCGATCTGTACATGTCTAGTCAGTGCTAGAATGTTTTCAAAATATAGGCTCAAAACATGCTACAAATCAATATTTTAAGTGTCTAAAGTCGATATGAGCATGCATCTTATGTACCCGTTTATATATCAAATTCAGGCTCAAAAAACCCGAAAATTCGATATTTTGGGGTCCCATAAGCGATCTGTACATGCCTTCTCCGTGTTAGAGTATTTTCAAAATACAGGCCCAAAAAATGCTGAAAATCTATATTTTAGGTGCCCAAAGTCAACATGTGTATGCATCTTCTGCACTCGTTTATATATCAAATTCAGGCTCAAAACAACCGAAAATTCGATAATTTTGGGTCCCAGAAGCGATCTGTACATGTCTAGTCAGTGCTAGAATGTTTTAAAAATATAGGCTCAAAACATGCTAAAAATCGATATTTTACGTGTCCAAAGTCGATATGTGCATGCATCTTCTGTACCCGTTTATATCTCAAATTCAGGCTCAAAACACCCGAAAACTCGATATTTTTGGGTCCCAGAAGCGATCTGTACATGCCTACTCCTAGATAGAGTATTTTCAAAATACAGGCCAAAAACATGCTGAAAATCGATATTTTAGGTGCCAAAGTCAATATGTGCATGCATCTTCTGTAACCGTTTATATCTCAAATTCAGGCTCATAACACCCGAAAATTCTGTATTTTGGGTCCTAGAAGCGATCTGTACATCCCTACCCCTAGTAAGAATGTTTTCAAGATACAGAACCAAAACATGCTACAAATCAATATTTTAAGTGTCTAAAGTAGATATGTGCATGCATCTTATGTACCCGTTTATATATCAAATTCAGGCCCAAAACACCCGAAAATTCGATATTTTGGGGTCCCAGAAGCGATCTGTACTTGCCTACTCCGTGTTAGAGTATTTTCAAAATACAGGCCAAAAACAAGCTGAAAATCGATATTTTAGGTGACCAAAGTCAATATGTGTATGCATCTTCTGCACCCGTTTATATCCCATATTCAACCTCAAAACACCCGAAAATTCGATAATTTTGGGTCCCAGAAGCGATCTGTACATGCCTATTCAGTGCTAGAATGTTTTCAAAATATAGGCTCAAAACATGCTAAAAATCGATATTTTAAGTGTCCAAAGTCGATATGTGCATGCATCATCTGTACCCGTTTATATCTCAAATTCAACCTCAAAACACCCGAAAATTCGATATTTTTGGGTCCCAGAAGCGATCTGTACATGCCTACTCAGTGCTAGAATGTTTTCAAAATAAAGGCTCAAAACATGCTAAAAATCGATATTTTAAGTGTCCAAAGTCGATATGTGCATGCATCATCTGTACCCGTTTATATCTCAAATTCAGGCACAAAACACCCATAAATTCGATGTTTAGGGGTCCCAGAAGCGATCTGTACATGCCTTCTCCGTGTTAGAGTATTTTCAAAATACAGGCCCAAAAAATGCTGAATATCGATATTTTAGGTGGCCAAAGTCAATATGTGCATGCATCTTCTGTACCCGTTTATATCCCAAATTCAACCTCAAAACACCCGAAAATTCCATATTTTTGGGTCCCAGAAGCGATCTGTACATGCATACTCAGTGCTAGAATGTTTTCAAAATAAAGGCTCAAAACATGCTAAAAATCGATATTTTAATTGTCCAAAGTCGATATGTGCATGCATCATCTGTACCCGTTTATATCTCAAATTCAGGCCCAAAACACCCGAATATTCGATATTTTGGGGTCCCTCAAACGAACTGTACATGCCTAATCCGTGTTAGAGTATTTTCAAAATACAGGCCCAAAAAATGCTGAAAATCGATATTTTAGGTGCCCAAAGTCAATATGTGCTTGCATCTTCTGTACCCGTTTATATCCCAAATTCTACCTCAAAACACCCGAAAATTCGATATTTTTGGGTCCCAGAAGCGATCTGTACATGCCTACTCAGTGCTAGAATGTTTTCAAAATAAAGGCTCAAAACATGCTAAAAATCGATATTTTAAGTGTTCAAAGTCGATATGTGCATGCATCATCTGTACCCGTTTATATCTCAAATTCAGGCTCAAAACACCCGAAAATTCGATATTTTGGGGTCCCAGAAATGATCTGTACATGCCTACTTAGTGATAGAATATTTTCGAAATATAGGCCCAAAACATGCTAAAAATCGATATTTAAGGTGCCCAAAGTCGATATCTCAAATTCAGGCACAAAACACCCATAAATTCGATGTTTTGGGGTCCCAGAAGCGATCTGTACATGCCTACTCCGTGTTAGAGTATTTTCAAAATACAGGCCCAAAAAATGCTGAAAATCGATATTTTAGGTGCCCAAAGTCAATATGTGCATGCATCTTCTGTACCCGTTTATATCCCAAATTCAACCTCAAAACACCCGAAAATTCCATATTTTTGGGTCCCAGAAGCGATCTGTACATGCATACTCAGGGCTAGAATGTTTTCAAAATAAAGGCTCAAAACATGCAAAAAATCGATATTTTAAGTGTCCAAAGTCGATATGTGCATGCATCATATGAACCGGTTTATATCTCAAATTCAGGCTCAAAACACCCGAAAATTCGATATTTTGGGGTCCCAGAAGTGATCTGTACATGCCTACTTAGTGCTAGAATATTTTCAAAATATAGGCCCAAAACATGCTAAAAATCGATATTTTAGGTGCCCAAAGTCGATATCTCAAATTCAGGCCCAAAATACCCGAAAATTCGATATTTTGGGGTCCCAGGAGCGAACTGTACATGCCTAATCCGTGTTAGAGTATTTTAAAAATACAGGCCCAAAACATACTGAAATAGATCTTTTAGGTGTACAAAAGTCGATATGTGCATGCATCTTCTGTACCCGTTTATATCTTAAATTCAACCTCAAAACACCAGAAAATTCGATATTTTTGGGTCTAATAAGCGATCTGTACATGCCTTCTCAGTGCTAGAATTTTTTTCAAAATATAGGCTCAAAACATGCTAAAAATCGATATTTTAATTGTCCAAAGTCGATATGTGCATGCATCATCTGTACCCGTTTATATCTCAAATTCAGGCTCAAAACACCCGAACATTCGATATTTTGGGGTCCCAGAAGTGATCTGTACATGCCTACTTAGTGCTAGAATATTTTCAAAAAATAGGCCCAAAACAGGCTAAAAATCGATATTTTAGGTGCCCAAAGTCGATATCTCAAATTCAGGCCCAAAACACCCGAAAAATCGATATTTTGTGGTCCCAGAAGCGTACTGTACATGCCTACTCCCTGTTAGAGTATTATCAAAATACAGGCCCAAAACATACTGAAAATCGATCTTTTAGGTGCCCAAAAGTCAATATGTGCATGCATCTTCTGTACCCGTTTATATCTCAAATTCAGGCTCCAAACACCCGAAAATTCGATATTTTGGGGTCCTAGATGCGATCTCTATATGCCTACTCCGATGCAGGCCCAAAACATGCTGAAAATCTATATTTTAGGGTCCCAAAGTCGATATCTCAAATTCAGGCCCAAAACACCCGAAAATTCGATATTTTGGGGTCCCTCAAGCGAACTGTACATGCCTAATCCGTGTTAGAGTATTTTCAAAATACAGGCACAAAACATACTGAAAATCGATCTTTTAGGTGTACAAAAGTCGATATGTGCATGCATCTTCTGTACCCGTTTATATCTTAAATTCAACCTCAAAACACCCGAAAATTCGATATTTTTGGGTCCCATAAGCGATCTGTACATGCCTTCTCAGTGCAAGAATTTTTTCAAAATATAGGCTCAAAACATGCTAAAAATCGATATTTTAAGTGTCCAAAGTCGATATGTGCATGCATCATCTGTACCCGTTTATATCTCAAATTCAGGCTCAAAACACCCGAACATTCGATATTTTGGGGTCCCAGAAGTGATCTGTACATGCCTACTTAGTGCTAGAATATTTTCAAAATATAGGCCCAAAACATGCTAAAAATCGATATTTTAGGTGCCCAAAGTCGATATCTCAAATTCAGGCCCAAAACACCCGGAAAATCGATATTTTGGGGTCCCAGAAGCGTACTGTACATGCCTACTCAGTGTTAGAGTATTATCAAAATACAGGCCCAAAACATACTGAAAATCGATCTTTTAGGTGCCCAAAAGTCGATATGTGCATGCATCTTCTGTACCCGTTTATATCTCAAATTCAGGCTCCAAACACCCGAAAATTCGATATTTTGGGGTCCCAGAAGCGATCTGTATATGCTTACTCCGATGCAGGCCCAAAACATGCTGAAAATCGATATTTTAGGTGCCCAAAGTCAATATGTGTATGCATCTTCTGTACTCGTTTATATCCCAAATTTAACCTCAAAACCCCCGAAAATTCGATATTTTTTGGTCCGAGAAGCGATATGTACATGCCTACTCAGGGCTAGAATGTTTTCAAAAAAAAGGCTCAAAACATGCTAAAAATCGATATTTTAAGTGTCCAAAGTCGATATGTGCATGCATCATCTGTACCCGTTTATATCTCAAATTCATTCTCAAAACAACCGAAAATTCGATATTTTGGGGTCCCAGAAGTGATCTGTACATGCCTACTTAGTGCTAGAATATTTTCAAAATATAGGCCCAAAACATGCTAAAAATCGATATTTTAGGGTCCCAAAGTCGATATCTCAAATTCAGGCCCAAAACACCCGAAAATTCGATATTTTGGGGTTCCTCAACCGAACTGTACATGCCTAATCCGTGTTAGAGTATTTTCAAAATACAGGCACAAAACATACTGAAAATCGATCATTTAGGTGTACAAAAGTCGATATGTGCATGCATCTTCTGTACCCGTTTATATCTTAAATTCAACCTCAAAACACCCGAAAATTCGATATTTTTGGGTCCCATAAGCGATCTGTACATGCCTTCTCAGTGCTAGAATTTTTTCAAAATATAGGCTCAAAACATGCTAAAAATCGAAATTTTAAGTGTCCAAAGTCGATATGTGCATGCATCATCTGTACCCGTTTATATCTCAAATTCCGGCTCAAAACACCCGAACATTCGATATTTTGGGGTCCCAGAAGTGATCTGTACATGCCTACTTAGTGCTAGAATATTTTCAAAATATAGGCCCAAAACATGCTAAAAATCGATATTTTAGGGTCCCAAAGTCGATATCTCAAATTCAGGCCCAAAACACCCGAAAATTCGATATTTTGGGGTCCCTCAAGCGAACTGTACATGCCTAATCCGTGTTAGAGTATTTTCAAAATACAGGCACAAAACATACTGAAAATCGATCTTTTAGGTGTACAAAAGTCGATATGTGCATGCATCTTCTGTACCCGTTTATATCTTAAATTCAACCTCAAAACACCCGAAAATTCGATATTTTTGGGTCCCATAAGCGATCTGTACATGCCTTCTCAGTGCAAGAATTTTTTCAAAATATAGGCTCAAAACATGCTAAAAATCGATATTTTAAGTGTCCAAAGTCGATATGTGCATGCATCATCTGTACCCGTTTATATCTCAAATTCAGGCTCAAAACACCCGAACATTCGATATTTTGGGGTCCCAGAAGTGATCTGTACATGCCTACTTAGTGCTAGAATATTTTCAAAATATAGGCCCAAAACATGCTAAAAATCGATATTTTAGGTGCCCAAAGTCGATATCTCAAATTCAGGCCCAAAACACCCGGAAAATCGATATTTTGGGGTCCCAGAAGCGTACTGTACATGCCTACTCAGTGTTAGAGTATTATCAAAATACAGGCCCAAAACATACTGAAAATCGATCTTTTAGGTGCCCAAAAGTCGATATGTGCATGCATCTTCTGTACCCGTTTATATCTCAAATTCAGGCTCCAAACACCCGAAAATTCGATATTTTGGGGTCCCAGAAGCGATCTGTATATGCTTACTCCGATGCAGGCCCAAAACATGCTGAAAATCGATATTTTAGGTGCCCAAAGTCAATATGTGTATGCATCTTCTGTACTCGTTTATATCCCAAATTTAACCTCAAAACCCCCGAAAATTCGATATTTTTTGGTCCGAGAAGCGATATGTACATGCCTACTCAGGGCTAGAATGTTTTCAAAAAAAAGGCTCAAAACATGCTAAAAATCGATATTTTAAGTGTCCAAAGTCGATATGTGCATGCATCATCTGTACCCGTTTATATCTCAAATTCATTCTCAAAACAACCGAAAATTCGATATTTTGGGGTCCCAGAAGTGATCTGTACATGCCTACTTAGTGCTAGAATATTTTCAAAATATAGGCCCAAAACATGCTAAAAATCGATATTTTAGGGTCCCAAAGTCGATATCTCAAATTCAGGCCCAAAACACCCGAAAATTCGATATTTTGGGGTTCCTCAACCGAACTGTACATGCCTAATCCGTGTTAGAGTATTTTCAAAATACAGGCACAAAACATACTGAAAATCGATCATTTAGGTGTACAAAAGTCGATATGTGCATGCATCTTCTGTACCCGTTTATATCTTAAATTCAACCTCAAAACACCCGAAAATTCGATATTTTTGGGTCCCATAAGCGATCTGTACATGCCTTCTCAGTGCTAGAATTTTTTCAAAATATAGGCTCAAAACATGCTAAAAATCGAAATTTTAAGTGTCCAAAGTCGATATGTGCATGCATCATCTGTACCCGTTTATATCTCAAATTCCGGCTCAAAACACCCGAACATTCGATATTTTGGGGTCCCAGAAGTGATCTGTACATGCCTACTTAGTGCTAGAATATTTTCAAAATATAGGCCCAAAACATGCTAAAAATCGATATTTTAGGTGCCCAAAGTCGATATCTCAAATTCAGGCCCAAAACACCCGGAAAATCGATATTTTGGGGTCCCAGAAGCGTACTGTACATGCCTACTCCGTGTTAGAGTATTATCAAAATACAGGCCCAAAACATACTGAAAATCGATCTTTTAGGTGCCCAAAAGTCGATATGTGCATGCATCTTCTGTACCCGTTTATATCTCAAATTCAGGCTCCAAACACCCGAAAATTCGATATTTTGGGGTCCCAGAAGCGATCTGTATATGCTTACTCCGATGCAGGCCCAAAACATGCTGAAAATCGATATTTTAGGTGCCCAAAGTCAATATGTGTATGCATCTTCTGTACTCGTTTATATCCCAAATTTAACCTCAAAACCCCCGAAAATTCGATATTTTTTGGTCCGAGAAGCGATATGTACATGCCTACTCAGTGCTAGAATTTTTTCAAAATATAGGCTTAAAACATGCTAACAATCGATATTTTAAGTGTACAAAGTCGAAATGTGCATGCATCATCTGTACCCGTTTATATCTCAAATTCAGGCTCCAAACACCCGAAAAATCGATATTTTGGGGTCCCAGAAGCGATCTGTCCATGTCTACTCAGATGCAGGCCTAAAACATGCTGAAAATCGATATTTTAGGTGCCCAAAGTCGATATGTGTATGCATCTTCTGCACTCGTTTATATCTCAAATTCAACCTCAAAACACCCGAAAATTCGATAATTTTGGGTCCCAGAAGCGATATGTACATGTCTAGTCAGTACTAGAATGTTTTCAAAATATAGGCTCAAAACATGCTAAAAATCGATATTTTAAATGTCCAAAGTCGATATGTGCATGCATCTTATGTACCCGTTTATATATCAAATTCAGGCTCAAAACACCCGAAAATTCGATATTTTGGGGTCCCAGAAGCAATCTGTACTTGCCTACTCCGTGCTAGAATATTTTCAAAATATAGGCCCAAAACAAGCTGAAAATCAATCTTTTAGGTGCCCAAAAGTCGATATGTGCATGCATCTTCTGTACCCGTTTATATCTCAAATTCAGGCTCCAAACACCCGAAAATTTGATATTTTGGGGTCCCAGAAGCGATCTGTATATACCTACTCCGATGCAGGCCCAAAACATGCTGAAAATCGATATTTTAGGTGCCCAAAGTCAATATGTGTATGCATCTTCTGTACTAGTTTATATCCCAAATTTAACCTCAAAACACCCGAAAATTCGATATTTTTTTGTCTGAGAAGCGATATGTACATGCCTACTCTGTGCTAGAATTTTTTCAAAATATAGGCTTAAAACATGCTAACAATCGATATTTTAAGTGTCCAAAGTCGAAATGTACATGCATCATCTGTACCCGTTTATATCTAAAATTCAGTCTCAAAACACCCGAAAATTCGATATTTTGGGGTTCCAGAAGCGATCTGTCCATGTCTACTCAGATGCAGGCCCAAAACATGCTGAAAATCGATATTTTAGGTGCCCAAAGTCGATATGTGTATGCATCTTCTGCACTCGTTTATATCTCAAATTCAACCTCAAAACACCCGAAAATTCGATAATTTTGGGTCCCAGAAGCGATCTGTACATATCTAGTCAGTGCTAGAAAGTTTTCAAAATATAGGCCCAAAAAATGCTAAAAATCGATATTTTAAGTGTCCAAAGTCGATATGTGCATGCATCTTATGTACCCGTTTATATATCAAATTCAGGCTCAAAACACCCGAAAATTCGATATTTTGGGGTCCCAGAAGCGATCTGTACTTGCCTACTCCGTGCTAGAATATTTTCAAAATATAGGCCAAAAACATGCTAAAAATCGATATTTTAGGTGCCCAAAGTCGATATCTCAAATTCAGGCCCAAAACACCCTAAAATTCGATATTTTGGGGTCCCAGAAGCGAACTGTACATGCCTACTCCGTGGTAGAGTATTTTCAAAATACAGGCCCAAAACATATTGAAAATCGATCTTTTAGGTATCCAAAATTCGATATGTGCATGCATCTTCTGTACCCGTTTATATCTCAAATTCAACCTCAAAACACCCGAAAATTCCATATTTTTGGGTTCCATAAGCGATCTCTACATGCCTACTCAGTGCTAGAATTTTTTCAAAATATAGGCTCAAAACATGCTAAAAATCGATATTTTAAGTGTCCAAAGTCGATATGTGCATGCATCATCTGTACCCGTTTATATCTCAAATTCAGGCTCAAAACGCCCGAAAATTCGATATTTTGGGGTCCTAGAAGTGATCTGTACATGCCTACTTAGTGATAGAATATTTTCAAAATATAGGCCCAAAACATGCTAAAAATCGATATTTTAGGTGCCCAAAGTCGATATCTCAAATTCAGGCCCAAAACAACCGAAAATTCGATATTTTGGGGTCCCAGAAGCGATCTGTACATGCCTACTCAGATGCAGGCCCAAAACATGCTGAAAATCGATATTTTAGGTGCCCTAAGTCGATATGTGTATGCATCTTCTGCACTCGTTTATATCTCAAATTCAACCTCAAAACACCCGAAAATTCGATAATTTTGGTTCCTAGAAGCGATCTGTACATGTCTAGTCAGTGCTAAAAAGTTTTCAAAGTATAGGCTCAAAACATGCTAAAAATCGATATTTTAAGTGTCCAAAGTCGATATGTGCATGCATCTTATGTACCCGTTTATATATCAAATTCAGGCTCGAAACGCCCGAAAATTCGATATTTTGGGGTCCCAGAAGCGATCTGTACTTGCATACTCCGTGTTAGAGTATTTTCAAAATACAGGCCGAAAACAAGCTGAAAATCGATATTTTAGGTGACCAAAGTCAATATGTGTATGCATCTTCTGCACCCGTTTATATCCCAAATTCAACCTCAAAACACCCGAAAATTCGATATTTTGGGGTCCTAGAAGCGATCTGTATATGCCTACTCCGATGCAGGCCCAAAACAAGCTGAAAATCGATATTTTAGGTGCAGAAGTTAACATGTGTATGCATCTTCTGCACTAGTTTATATTTCAAATTGAGGCTCAAAACAACCGAAAATTCGATAATTTTGGGTCCCAGAAGCGATCTGTACATGTCTAGTCAGTGCTAGAATGTTTTCAAAATATAGGCTCAAAACATGCTAAAAATCGATATTTTAAGTGTCCAAAGTCGATATGTGCAAGCATCTTCAGTACCCGTTTATATCTCAAATTCAGGCTCAAAACAACCGAAAATTCGATATTTTTGGGTCCCAGAAGCGATCTGTATATGCCTACTCCTAGTTAGAGTATTTTCAAAAGACAGGCCAAAAACATGCTGAAAATCGATATTTTAGGTGCCCTAAGTCGATATGTGTATGCATCTTCTGCACTCGTTTATATCTCAAATTAAACCTCAAAACACCCGAAAATTCGATAATTTTGGGTCCCAGAAGCGATCTGTACATGCCTACTCAGTGCTAGAATGTTTTCAAAATATAGGGTCAAAACATACTAAAAATCGATATTTTAAGTGTCCAAAGTCGATATGTGCATGCATCATCTGTACCCGTTTATATCTCAAATTCAGGCTCAAAACACCCGAAAATTCGATATTTTGGGGTCCCAGAAATGATCTGTACATGCCTACTTAGTGCTAGAATATTTTCGAAATATAGGCCCAAAACATGCTAAAAATCGATATTTTTGGTGCCCAAAGTCGATATCTCAAATTCAAGCCCAAAACACACGAAAATTCAATATTTCAGGGTCCCAGAAGCGAACTGTACATGCCTACTCCGTGTTAGAGTATTTTCAAAATACAGGCCCAAAACATACTGAAAATCGATCTTGTATGTGCCCAAAAGTCGATATGTGAATGCATCTTCTGTACCCGTTTATATTTCAAATTCAGGCTCCAAACACCCGAAAATTCGATATTTTGGGGTCCCAGAAGCGATCTGTACATGCCTACTCAGATGAAGGCCCAAAACATGCTGAAAATCGATATTTTAGGTGCCCAAAGTCAACATGTGTATGCATCTTCTGCACTCGTTTATATCTCAAATTCAACCTCAAAACACCCGAAAATTCGATAATTTTGGGTCCCAGAAGCGATCTGTACATGTTTAGTCAGTGCTAGAATGTTTTCAAAATATTGGCTCAAAACATGCTAAAAATCGATATTTTAAATGTCCAAAGTCGATATGTGCATGCATTTTATGTACCCGTTTATATATCAAATTCAGGCTCAAAACACCCGAAAATTCGATATTTTGGGGTCCCAGAAGCGATCTGTACTTGCCTACTCCGTGCTAGAATATTTTCAAAATATAGGCCCAAAACAAGCTGAAAATCAATCTTTTAGGTGCCCAAAAGTCGATATGTGCATGCATCTTCTGTACCCGTTTATATCTCAAATTCAGGCTCCAAACACCCGAAAATTCGATATTTTGGGGTCCCAGAAGCGATCTGTATATACCTACTCCGATGCAGGCCCAAAACATGCTGAAAATCGATATTTTAGGTGCCCAAAGTCAATATGTGTATGCATCTTCTGTACTCGTTTATATCCCAAATTTAACCTCAAAACACCCGAAAATTCGATATTTTTTTGTCTGAGAAGCGATATGTACATGCCTACTCTGTGCTAGAATTTTTTCAAAATATAGGCTTAAAACATGCTAACAATCGATATTTTAAGTGTCCAAAGTCGAAATGTACATGCATCATCTGTACCCGTTTATATCTAAAATTCAGTCTCAAAACACCCGAAAATTCGATATTTTGGGGTTCCAGAAGCGATCTGTCCATGTCTACTCAGATGCAGGCCCAAAACATGCTGAAAATCGATATTTTAGGTGCCCAAAGTCGATATGTGTATGCATCTTCTGCACTCGTTTATATCTCAAATTCAACCTCAAAACACCCGAAAATTCGATAATTTTGGGTCCCAGAAGCGATCTGTACATATCTAGTCAGTGCTAGAAAGTTTTCAAAATATAGGCCCAAAAAATGCTAAAAATCGATATTTTAAGTGTCCAAAGTCGATATGTGCATGCATCTTATGTACCCGTTTATATATCAAATTCAGGCTCAAAACACCCGAAAATTCGATATTTTGGGGTCCCAGAAGCGATCTGTACTTGCCTACTCCGTGCCAGAATATTTTCAAAATATAGGCCAAAAACATGCTAAAAATCGATATTTTAGGTGCCCAAAGTCAATATCTCAAATTCAGGCCCAAAACACCCGAAAATTCGATATTTTGGGGTCCCAGAAGCGAACTGTACATGCCTACTCCGTGGTAGAGTATTTTCAAAATACAGGCCCAAAACATATTGAAAATCGATCTTTTAGGTGTCCAAAATTCGATATGTGCATGCATCTTCTGTACCCGTTTATATCTCAAATTCAACCTCAAAACACCCGAAAATTCCATATTTTTGGGTTCCATAAGCGATCTGTACATGCCTACTCAGTGCTAGAATTTTTTCAAAATATAGGCTCAAAACATGCTAAAAATCGATATTTTAAGTGTCCAAAGTCGATATGTGCATGCATCATCTGTACCCGTTTATATCTCAAATTCAGTCTCAAAACGACCGAAAATTCGATATTTTGGGGTCCTAGAAGTGATCTGTACATGCCTACTTAGTGATAGAATATTTTCAAAATATAGGCCCAAAACATGCTAAAAATCGATATTTTAGGTGCCCAAAGTCGATATCTCAAATTCGGGCCCAAAACAACCGAAAATTCGATATTTTGGGGTCCCAGAAGCGATCTGTACATGCCTACTCAGATGCAGGCCCAAAACATGCTGAAAATCGATATTTTAGGTGCCCTAAGTCGATATGTGTATGCATCTTCTGCACTCGTTTATATCTCAAATTCAACCTCAAAACACCCGAAAATTCGATAATTTTGGTTCCTAGAAGCGATCTGTACATGTCTAGTCAGTGCTAAAAAGTTTTCAAAGTATAGGCTCAAACCATGCTAAAAATCGATATTTTAAGTGTCCAAAGTCGATATGTGCATGCATCTTATGTACCCGTTTATATATCAAATTCAGGCTCCAAACGCCCGAAAATTCGATATTTTGGGGTCCCAGGAGCGATCTGTACTTGCCTACTCAGTGCTAGAATTTTTTCAAAATACAGGCCGAAAACAAGCTGAAAATCGATATTTTAGGTGACCAAAGTCAATATGTGTATGCATCTTCTGCACCCGTTTATATCCCAAATTCAACCTCAAAACACCCGAAAATTCGATATTTTGGGGTCCCAGAAGCGATCTGTATATGCCTACTCCGATGCAGGCCCAAAACAAGCTGAAAATCGATATTTTAGGTGCAGAAGTTAACATGTGTATGCATCTTCTGCACTAGTTTATATTTAAAATTGAGGCTCAAAACAACCGAAAATTCGATAATTTTGGGTCCCAGAAGCGATCTGTACATGTCTAGTCAGTGCTAGAATGTTTTCAAAATATAGGCTCAAAACATGCTAAAAATCGATATTTTAAGTGTCCAAAGTCGATATGTGCAAGCATCTTCAGTACCCGTTTATATCTCAAATTCAGGCTCAAAACAACCGAAAATTCGATATTTTTGGGTCCCAGAAGCGATCTGTACATGCCTACTCCTAGTTAGAGTATTTTCAAAAGACAGGCCAAAAACATGCTGAAAATCGATATTTTAGGTGCCACAAGTCGATATGTGTATGCATCTTCTGCACTCTTTTATATCTCAAATTAAACCTCAAAACACCCGAAAATTCGATAATTTTGGGTCCCAGAAGCGATCTGTACATGCCTACTCAGTGCTAGAATGTTTTCAAAATATAGGGTCAAAACATACTAAAAATCGATATTTTAAGTGTCCAAAGTCGATATGTGCATGCATCATCTGTACCCGTTTATATCTCAAATTCAAGCTCAAAACACCCGAAAATTCGATATTTTGGGGTCCCAGAAATGATCTGTACATGCCTACTTAGTGCTAGAATATTTTCGAAATATAGGCCCAAAACATGCTAAAAATCGATATTTTTGGTGCCCAAAGTCGATATCTCAAATTCAAGCCCAAAACACACGAAAATTCAATATTTCGGGGTCCCAGAAGCGAACTGTACATGCCTACTCCGTGTTAGAGTATTTTCAAAATACAGGCCCAAAACATACTGAAAATCGATCTTGTATGTGCCCAAAAGTCGATATGTGAATGCATCTTCTGTACCCGTTTATATTTCAAATTCAGGCTCCAAACACCCGAAAATTCGATATTTTGGGGTCCCAGAAGCGATCTGTACATGCCTACTCAGATGAAGGCCCAAAACATGCTGAAAATCGATATTTTAGGTGCCCAAAGTCAACATGTGTATGCATCTTCTGCACTCGTTTATATCTCAAATTCAACCTCAAAACACCCGAAAATTCGATAATTTTGGGTCCCAGAAGCGATCTGTACATGTTTAGTCAGTGCTAGAATGTTTTCAAAATATAGGCTTAAAACATGTTAAAAATCGATATTTTAAGTGTCCAAAGTCGATATGTGCATGCATCTTCTGTACCCGTTCATATCTCATATTCAGGCTCGAAAAACCCGAAAACTCGATATTTTAGGGTGCCATAAGCGATCTGTACATGCCTACTCCTAGTTTGAGTATTTTCAAAATACAGGCAAAGAACAAGCTGAAAATCGATATTTTAGGTGACCAAAGTCAATATGTGTATGCATCTTCTGCACCCGTTTATATCCCAAATTCAACCTCAAAACACCTGAAAATTTCGATATTTTTGGGTTCCAGAAGCGATCTGTACATGCCTACTCCTAGTAATAATGTTTTCAAGTTACAGACCCAAAACATGCTCAAAATCGATATTTTAGTTGCCCAAAAGACGATATGTGCATGCATCTTCTGTACCCGTTTATATCTCAAATTCAGGCTCCAAATACCCGAAAATTCGATATTTTGGGGTCCCAGAAGCGATCTGTACATGCCTACTCCGATGCAGGCCCAAAACATGCTAAAAAAAGATTTTCTAGGTGCCCAAAGTCAACATGTGTATGCATCTTCTGCACTAGTTTATATCTCAAATTGAGGCTCAAAACACCCGAAAATTCGATAATTTTGGGTCCCAGAAGCGATCTGTACATGACTAGTCAGTGCTAGAATATTTTCAAAATATAGGCTCAAAACATGCTAAAAATCGATATTTTAGTTGCATAAAGTCGATATTTCAAATTCAGGCCCAAAACACCCCAAATTTTGATGTTTTGGGGACCCAGAAGCGATCTGTACATGCCTACTCCGTGTTAGAGTATTTTAAATATACAGGCCGAAAACATACTGAAAATCGATATTTTAGATGCCCAAAGTCAATATGTGCTTGCATCTTCTGTACCCGATTATATCTCAAATTCAACCTCAAAACACCCGAAAATTCGATATTTTTGGGTCCCAGAAGCGATCTGTACATGTCTAGTCAGTGCTAGACTGTTTTCAAAATATAGGCTCAAAACATGCTAAAAATCGATATTTTAAGTGTCCAAAGTCGATATGTGCATGCATCTTCTGTACCCGTTTATATCTCAAATTCAGGCTCAAAACACCCGAAAATTCGGTATTTTTGGGTCATAGAAGCGATCTGTACATCTCTACACCTAGTTAGAATGTTTTCAAGATACAGACCCAAAACATGCTCAAAATCGATATTTTAGGTGCCCAAAAGTCGATATGTGCATGCATCTTCTGTACCCGTTTATATCTCAAATTCAGGCTCAAAAAACCGGAAAATTCGATATTTTGGGGTCCCAGAAGCGATCTTTACATGCCTACTTAGTGCTAGAATATTTTCAAAATATAGGTCCAAAACATGCTAAAAATCGATATTTTAGGTGCCCAAAGTCGATATCTCAAATTCAGGCCCAAAACACCCGTAAATTTGATATTTTGGGGTCCCTCAAGCGAACTGTACATGCCTACTCCTAGTTACAGTATTTTCAAAATACAGGCCAAAAACATGCTGAAAATCGATCTTTTAGGTGTCCAAAAGTCGATATGTGCATGCATCTACTGTACCCGTTTATATCTCAAATTCAACCTCAAAACACCCGAAAATTCGATATTTTTGGGTCCCAGAAGCGATCTGTACATGCCTAGTCAGTGCTAGAATTTTTTCAAAACATAGGCTCAAAACATGCTAAAAATCGATATTTTAAGTGTCCAAAGTCGATATGTGCATGCATCATCTTTACCTGTTTATATCTCAAATTCAGGCTCAAAACACCCGAACATTCGATATTTTGGGGTCCCAGAAGTGATCTGTACATGCCTACTTAGTGCTAGAATATTTTCAAAATATAGGCCCAAAACATGCTAATAATCGATATTTTAGGTGCCCAAAGTCGATATCTCAAATTCAGGCCCAAAACACCCGAAAATTCGATATTTAGGGGTCCCAGAAGCGAACTGTACATACCTACTCCGTGTTAGAGTATTATAAAAATACAGGCCCAAAACATACTGAAAATCGATCTTTTAGGTGCCCTAAAATCAATATGTGCATGCATCTTCTGTACCCGTTTATATCTCAAATTCAGGCTCCAAACACCCGAAAATTCGATATTTTGGGGTCCCAGAAGCGATCTGTATATGCCTACTCCGATGCAGGCCCAAAACATGCTGAAAATCGATATTTTAGGTGCCCAAAGTCAACATGTGTATGCATCTTCTTCACTCGTTTATATCTCAAATTGAGACTCAAAACACCCGAAAATTCGATAATTTTGGGTCCCAGAAGCGATCTGTACATGTCTAGTCAGTGCTAGAATGTTTTCAAAATATAGGCTCAAAACATGCTAAAAATCGATATTTTAAGTGTCCAAAGTCGATATGTGCATGCATCTTCTGTACCCGTTTATATCTCAAATTCAGGCTCGCAACACCCGAAAATTCGATATTTTTGGTTCCCAGAAGCGATCTGTACATGCCTACTCCTAGTTCGAGTATTTTCAAAATACAAGCCCAAAACATGCTGAAAATCGATATTTTAGGTGACCAAAGTCAATATGTGCATGCATCTTCTGTACCCGTTTATATCTCAAATTCAGGCTCAAAACACCCGAAAATTCGATATTTTAGGGTCCCAGAAATGATCTGTACATGCCTACTTAGTGCTAGAATATTTTCGAAATATAGGCCCAAAACATGCTAAAAATCGATATTTCAGGTGCCCAAAGTCAATATGTGCATGCATCTTCTGTACCCGTTTATATCCCAAATTCAACCTCAAAACACCCGAAAATTCGATATTTTTGGGTCCCAGAAGCGATCTGTACATGCCTACTCAGTGCTAGAATGTTTTCAAAATAAAGGCTCAAAACATGCTAAAAAATCGATATTTTAAGTGTCCAAAGTCGATATGTGCATGCATCATCTGTACCCGTTTATATCTCAAATTCAGGCTCAAAACACCCGAAAATTCGATATTTTGGGGTCCCAGAAGTGATCTGTACATGCCTACTTAGTGCTAGAATATTTTCAAAATATAGGCCCAAAACATGCGAAAAATCGATATTTTAGGTGCCCAAAGTCGATATCTCAAATTCAGGCCCAAAACACCCGTAAATTCGATATTTTGGGGTCCCTCAAGCGAACTGTACATGCCTACTCCGTGTTAGAGTATTTTCAAAATACAGGCACAAAACATGCTGAAAATCGATCTTTTAGGTGTCCAAAAGTCGATATGTGCATGCATCTACTGTACCCGTTTATATCTCAAATTCAACCTCAAAACACCCGAAAATTCGATATTTTTGGGTCCCAGAAGCGATCTGTACATGCCTAGTCAGTGCTAGAACTTTTTCAAAATATAGGCTCAAAACATGCTAAAAATCGATATTTTAAGTGTCCAAGGTCGATATGTGCATGCATCACCTTTACCCGTTTATATCTCAAATTCAGGCTCAAAACACCCGAACATTCGATATTTTGGGGTCCCAGAAGTGATCTGTACATGCCTACTTAGTGCTAGAATATTTTCAAAATATATGCCCAAAACATGCTAATAATCGATATTTTAGGTGCCCAAAGTCGATATCTCAAATTCAGGCCCAAAACACCCGAAAATTCGATGTTTTGGGGTCCCAGAAGCGAACTGTACATGCCTACTCCGTGTTAGAGTATTATCAAAATACAGGCCCAAAACATACTGAAAATCGATCTTTTAGGTGCCCTAAAGTCGGTATGTGCATGCATCTTCTGTACCCGTTTATATCTCAAATTCAGGCTCCAAACACCCGAAAATTCGATATTTTGGGGTCCCAGAAGCGATCTGCATATGCCTACTCCGATGCAGGCCCAAAACATGCTGAAAATCGATATTTTAGGTGCCCATAGTCAACATGTGTATGCATCTTCTTCACTCGTTTATATCTCAAATTGAGGCTCAAAACACCCGAAAATTCGATAATTTTGGGTCCCAGAAGCGATCTGTACATGTCTAGTCAGTGCTAGAATGTTTTCAAAATATAGGCTCAAAACATGCTAAAAATCGATATTTTAAGTGTCCAAAGTCGATATGTGCATGCATCTTCTGTACCCGTTTATATCTTAAATTCAGGCTCAAAACACCCGAAAATTCGATATTTTTGGTTCCCAGAAGTGATCTGTACATGCCTACTCCTAGTTAGAGTATTTTCAAAATACAGGCCCAAAACATGCTGAAAATCGATATTTTAGGTGCCCAAAGTCAATATGTGCATGCATCTTCTTTACCCGTTTATATCTCAAATTCAGGCTCAAAACACCCGAAAATTCGGTATTTTTGGGTCCTAGAAGCGATCTGTACATCTCTACTCCTAGTAAGAATGTTTTCAAGATACAGACCCAAAACATGCTTAAAATCGATATTTTAGGTGCCCAAAAGTCGATATGTGCATGCATCTTCTGTACCCGTTTATATCTCAAATTCAGGCTCAAAACACCCGAAAATTCGATATTTCGGGGTCCCAGAAGCGATCTTTTCATGCCTACTCAGTGCTAGAATATTTTCAAAATAAAGGCCCAAAACATGCTAAAAATCGATATTTTAGGTGCCCAAAGTCGATATCTCAAATTTAGGCCCAAAACACCCAAAAATTCGATATTTTGGGGTCCCAGAAGCTATCTGTACATGCCTACTCCGTGTTACAGTATTTTCAATATACAGGCCCAAAACATACTGAAAATCGATATTTTAGGTGCCCAAAGTCAATATGTGCTTGCATCTTCTGTACCCGTTTATATCCCAAATTCAACCTCAAAACACCCGAAAATTCGATATTTTGGGGTCTCAGAAGCGATCTGTACATGCCTACTCAGTGCAAGAATGTTTTCAAAATATAGGCTCAAAACATGCCAAAAATCGATATTTTAAGTGTCCAAAGTCGATATGTGCATGCATCATCTGTACCCGTTTATATCTCAAATTCAGGCTCAAAACACCCGAAAATTCGATATTTTGGGGTCCCAGAAGTGATCTGTACATGCCTACTTAATGCTAGAATATTTTCAAAATATAGGCCCAAAACATGCTAAAAATCGATATTTTAGGTGCCCAAAGTCGATATCTCAAATTCAGGCATAAAACACCCGAAAATTCGATATTTGGGGGCCCCAAAAGCGAACTGTACATGCCTACACCGTGTTAGAGTATTTTTAAAATACAGGCCCAAAACATACTGAAAATCGATCTTTTAGGTGCCCAAAAGTCGATATGTGCATGCATCTTCTGTACTCGTTTATATCCCAAATTTAACCTCAAAACACTCGAAAATTCGATATTTTTGGGTCCGAGAAGCGATCTGTACATGCCTACTCAGTGCTAGAATTTTTTCAAAATATAGGCTTAAAACATGCTAAAAATCGATATTTTAAGTGTCCAAAGTCGAAATGTGCATGCATCATCTGTACCCGTTTATATCTCAAATTCAGGCTCCAAACACCCGATAATTCGACATTTTTGGGTCCCAGAAGCGATCTGTACATGCCTACTCAGATGCAGGCCCAAAACATGCTGAAAATCGATATTATAGGTGCCCAAAGTCGATATGTGTATGCATCTTCTGCACTCGTTTATATCTCAAATTCAACCTCAAAACACCCGAAAATTCGATAATTTTGGGTCCCAGAAGTGATCTGTACATGTCTAGTCAGTGCTAGAATGTTTTCAAAATTTGGCTCAAAACATGCTAAAAATCGATATTTTAAGTGTCCAAAGTCGATATGTGCATGCATCTTATATACCCGTTTATATATCAAATTCAGGCTCAAAACACCCGAAAATTCGATATTTTGGGGTCCCAGAAGCGAACTGTACTTGCCTACTCCGTGCTAGAATATTTTCAAAATATAGGCCCAAAACATGCTAAAAATCGATATTTTAGGTGCCCAAAGTCGATATCTCAAATTCAGGCCCAAAACACCCATAAATTCGATATTTTTGGGTCCCATAAGCGTTCTGTACATGCCTACTCAGTGCTAGAATTTTTTCAAAATATAGGCTCAAAAACATGCTAAAAATCGATATTTTAAGTGTCCAAAGTCGATATGTGCATGTATCATCTGTACCCGTTTATATCTCAAATTCAGGCTCAAAACACCCGAAAATTCGATATTTTGGGGTCTCAGAAGTGATCTGTACATGCCTACTTAGTGCTAGAATATTTTCAAAATATAGGCCCAAAACATGCTAAAAATCGATATTTTAGGTGCCCAAAGTCAATATCTCAAATTCAGGCCCAAAACACCCGAAAATTCGATATTTTGGGGTCCCAGAAGCGAACTGTACATGCCTACTCCCTGTTAGAGTATTTTCAAAATACAGGCCCAAAACATACTGAAAATCGATCTTTTAGGTGCCCAAAAGTCGATATGTGCATGCATCTTTTGTACTCGTTTATATCCCAAATTTAACCTCAAAACATCCGAAAATTCGATATTTATGGGTCCGAGAAGCGATATGTACATGCCTACTCAGTGCTATAATTTTTTCAAAATATAGGCTTAAAACATGCTAAAAATCGATATTTTAAGTGTCCAAAGTCGAAATGTGCATGCATCATCTGTACCCGTTTATATCTCAAATTCAGGCTCCAAACACCCGAAAATTCGATATTTTGGGGTCCCAGAAGCGATCTGTACATGCCTACTCAGATGCAGGCCCAAAACATGCTGAAAATCGATATTTTAGGTGCCAAAAGTCGATATGTGAATGCATCTTCTTCACTCGTTTATATCTCAAATTCAACATCAAAACGCCCGAAAATTCGATAATTTTGGTTCCTAGAAGCGATCTCTACATGTCTAGTCAGTGCTAGAATGTTTTCAAAATATAGGCTCAAAACATGCTAAAAATCGATATTTTAAGTGTCCAAAGTCGATATGTGCATGCATCATCTGTACCCGTTTATATCTCAAATTCAGGCTCAAAACACCCGAAAATTCGATATTTTGGGGTCCCAGAAATGATCTGTACATGCCTACTTAGTTCTAGAATATTTTCGAAATATAGGCCCAAAACATGCTAAAAATCGATATTTTAGGTGCCCAAAGTCGATATCTCAAATTCAAGCCCAAAACACCCGAAAATTCAATATTTTGGGGTCCCAGGAGCGAACTGTACATGCCTACTCCGTGTTAGAGTATTTTCAAAATACAGGCCCAAAACATACTGAAAATCGATCTTGTATGTGCCCAAAGTCGATATGTGCATGCATCTTCTGTACCCGTTCATATCTCATATTCAGTCTCGAAACACCCGAAAACTCGTTATTTTTGGGTGCCATAAGCGATCTGTACATGCCTACTCCTAGGTTGAGTATTTTCAAAATACAGGCCCAGAACAAGCTTAAAATCGATATTTTAGGTGACCAAAGTCAATATGTGCATGCATCTTCTTTACCCGTTTATATCTCAAATTCAGGCTCAAAACACCCGAAAATTCGGTATTTTTGGGTCCTAGAAGCGATCTGTACATCTCTACTCCTAGTAAGAATGTTTTCAAGATACAGACCCAAAACATGCTTAAAATCGATATTTTAGGTGCCCAAAAGTCGATATGTGCATGCATCTTCTGTACCCGTTTATATCTCAAATTCAGGCTCAGAACACCCGAAAATTCGATATTTCGGGGTCCCAGAAGCGATTTTTACATGCCTACTCAGTGCTAGAATATTTTCAAAATAAAGGCCCAAAACATGCTAAAAATCGATATTTTAGGTGCCCAAAGTCGATATCTCAAATTTAGGCCCAAAACACCCAAAAATTCGATATTTTGGGGTCCCAGAAGCTATCTGTACATGCCTACTCCGTGTTACAGTATTTTCAATATACAGGCCCAAAACATACTGAAAATCGATATTTTAGGTGCCCAAAGTCAATATGTGCTTGCATCTTCTGTACCCGTTTATATCCCAAATTCAACCTCAAAACACCCGAAAATTCGATATTTTGGGGTCTCAGAAGCGATCTGTAAATGCCTACTCAGTGCAAGAATGTTTTCAAAATATAGGCTCAAAACATGCTAAAAATCGATATTTTAAGTGTCCAAAGTCGATATGTGCATGCATCATCTGTACCCGTTTATATCTCAAATTCAGGCTCAAAACACCCGAAAATTCGATATTTTGGGGTCCCAGAAGTGATCTGTACATGCCTACTTAATGCTAGAATATTTTCAAAATATAGGCCCAAAACATGCTAAAAATCGATATTTTAGGTGCCCAAAGTCGATATCTCAAATTCAAGCATAAAACACCCGAAAATTCGATATTTGGGGGCCCCAAAAGCGAACTGTACATGCCTACACCGTGTTAGAGTATTTTTAAAATACAGGCCCAAAACATACTGAAAATCGATCTTTTAGGTGCCCAAAAGTCGATATGTGCATGCATCTTCTGTACTCGTTTATATCCCAAATTTAACCTCAAAACACTGGAAAATTCGATATTTTTGGGTCCGAGAAGCGATATGTACATGCCTACTCAGTGCTAGAATTTTTTCAAAATATAGGCTTAAAACATGCTAAAAATCGATATTTTAAGTGTCCAAAGTCGAAATGTGCATGCATCATCTGTACCCGTTTATATCTCAAATTCAGGCTCCAAACACCCGATAATTCGACATTTTTGGGTCCCAGAAGCGATCTGTACATGCCTACTCAGATGAAGGCCCAAAACATGCTGAAAATCGATATTTTTGGTGCCCAAAGTCGATATGTGTATGCATCTTCTGCACTCGTTTATATCTCAAATTCAACCTCAAAACACCCGAAAATTCGATAATTTTGGGTCCCAGAAGCGATCTGTACATGTCTAGTCAGTGCTAGAATGTTTTCAAAATTTGGCTCAAAACATGCTAAAAATCGATATTTTAAGTGTCCAAAGTCGATATGTGCATGCATCTTATATACCCGTTTATATATCAAATTCAGGCTCAAAACACCCGAAAATTCGATATTTTGGGGTCCAAGAAGCGAACTGTACTTGCCTACTCCGTGCTAGAATATTTTCAAAATATAGGCCCAAAACATGCTAAAAATCGATATTTTAGGTGCCCAAAGTCGATATCTCAAATTCAGGCCCAAAACACCCATAAATTCGATATTTTTGGGTCCCATAAGCGTTCTGTACATGCCTACTCAGTGCTAGAATTTTTTCAAAATATAGGCTCAAAAACATGCTAAAAATCGATATTTTAAGTGTCCAAAGTCGATATGTGCATGTATCATCTGTACCCGTTTATATCTCAAATTCAGGCTCAAAACACCCGAAAATTCGATATTTTGGGGTCCCAGAAGTGATCTGTACATGCCTACTTAGTGCTAGAATATTTTCAAAATATAGGCCAAAACATGCTAAAAATCGATATTTTAGGTGCCCAAAATCAATATCTCAAATTCAGGCCCAAAACACCCGAAAATTCGATATTTTGGGGTCCCAAAAGCGAACTGTACATGCCTACTCCGTGTTAGAGTATTTTCAAAATACAGGCCCAAAACATACTGAAAATCGATCTTTTAGGTGCCCAAAAGTCGATATGTTCATGCATCTTTTGTACTCGTTTATATCCCAAATTTAACCTCAAAACATCCGAAAATTCGATATTTATGGGTCCGAGAAGCGATATGTACATGCCTACTCAGTGCTATAATTTTTTCAAAATATAGGCTTAAAACATGCTAAAAATCGATATTTTAAGTGTCCAAAGTCGAAATGTGCATGCATCATCTGTACCCGTTTATATCTCAAATTCAGGCTCCAAACACCCGAAAATTCGATATTTTGGGGTCCCAGAAGCGATCTGTACATGCCTACTCAGATGCAGGCCCAAAACATGCTGAAAATCGATATTTTAGGTGCCAAAAGTCGATATGTGAATGCATCTTCTTCACTCGTTTATATCTCAAATTCAACATCAAAACGCCCGAAAATTCGATAATTTTGGTTCCTAGAAGCGATCTCTAAATGTCTAGTCAGTGCTAGAATGTTTTCAAAATATAGGCTCAAAACATGCTAAAAATCGATATTTTAAGTGTCCAAAGTCGATATGTGCATGCATCATCTGTACCCGTTTATATCTCAAATTCAGGCTCAAAACACCCGAAAATTCGATATTTTGGGGTCCCAGAAATGATCTGTACATGCCTACTTAGTGCTAGAATATTTTCGAAATATAGGCCCAAAACATGCTAAAAATCGATATTTTAGGTGCCCAAAGTCGATATCTCAAATTCAAGCCCAAAACACCCGAAAATTCAATATTTTGGGGTCCCAGGAGCGAACTGTACATGCCTACTCCGTGTTAGAGTATTTTCAAAATACAGGCCCAAAACATACTGAAAATCGATCTTTTAGGTGCCCAAAAGTCGATATGTGCATGCATCTTTTGTACTCGTTTATATCCCAAATTTAACCTCAAAACATCCGAAAATTCGATATTTATGGGTCCGAGAAGCGATATGTACATGCCTACTCAGTGCTATAATTTTTTCAAAATATAGGCTTAAAACATGCTAAAAATCGATATTTTAAGTGTCCAAAGTCGAAATGTGCATGCATCATCTGTACCCGTTTATATCTCAAATTCAGGCTCCAAACACCTGAAAATTCGATATTTTGGGGTCCCAGAAGCGATCTGTACATGCCTACTCAGATGCAGGCCCAAAACATGCTGAAAATCGATATTTTAGGTGCCAAAAGTCGATATGTGAATGCATCTTCTTCACTCGTTTATATCTCAAATTCAACATCAAAACGCCCGAAAATTCGATAATTTTGGTTCCTAGAAGCGATCTCTAAATGTCTAGTCAGTGCTAGAATGTTTTCAAAATATAGGCTCAAAACATGCTAAAAATCGATATTTTAAGTGTCCAAAGTCGATATGTGCATGCATCATCTGTACCCGTTTATATCTCAAATTCTGGCTCAAAACACCCGAAAATTCGATATTTTGGGGTCCCAGAAATGATCTGTACATGCCTACTTAGTGCTAGAATATTTTCGAAATATAGGCCCAAAACATGCTAAAAATCGATATTTTAGGTGCCCAAAGTCGATATCTCAAATTCAAGCCCAAAACACCCGAAAATTCAATATTTTGGGGTCCCAGGAGCGAACTGTACATGCCTACTCCGTGTTAGAGTATTTTCAAAATACAGGCCCAAAACATACTGAAAATCGATCTTGTATGTGCCCAAAGTCGATATGTGCATGCATCTTCTGTACCCGTTCATATCTCATATTCAGTCTCGAAACACCCGAAAACTCGTTATTTTTGGGTGCCATAAGCGATCTGTACATGCCTACTCCTAGGTTGAGTATTTTCAAAATACAGGCCCAGAACAAGCTTAAAATCGATATTTTAGGTGACCAAAGTCAATATGTGTATGCATCTTCTGCACCCGTTTATATCCCAAATTCAACCTCAAAACACCTGAAAATTTCGATATTTTGGGGTTCCAGAAGCGATCTGTACATGCCTACTCCTAGTAATAATGTTTTCAATATACAGACCCAAAACATGCTCAAAATCGATATTTTAGGTGCCCAAAAGTCGATATGTGCATGCATCTTTTTTACCCGTTTATATCTCAAATTCAGGCTCCAAACACCCGAAAATTCGATATTTTGGGGTCCCAGAAGCGATCTGTAAATGCCTACTCAGATGCAGGCCCAAAACATGCTGAAAATCGATATTTTAGGTGCCCAAAGTCAACATGTGTATGCATCTTCTGCACTAGTTTATATCTCAAATTCAACCTCAAAACACCCGAAAATTCGATAATTTTGGGTCCCAGAAGCGATCTGTACATGTCTAGTCAGTGCTAGAATTTTTTCAAAATATAGGCTTAAAACATGCTAAAAATCGATATTTTAAGTGTCTAAAGTCGATATGTGCATGCATCTTCTGTACCCGTTCATATCTCATATTCAGTCTCGAAACACCCGAAAACTCGTTATTTTTGGGTGCCATAAGCGATCTGTACATGCCTACTCCTATTTTGAGTATTTTCAAAATACAGGCCCAGAACAAGCTGAAAATCGATATTTTAAGTGACCAAAGTCAATATGTGTATGCATCTTCTGCACCCGTTTATATCCCAAATTCAACCTCAAAACACCTGAAAATTTCGATATTTTTGGATTCCAGAAGCGAACTGTACATGCCTACTCCTAGTAATAATGTTTTCAAGATACAGACCCAAAACATGCTCAAAATCGATATTTTAGGTGCCCAAAAGTCGATATGTGAATGCATCTTCTGTACCCGTTTATATCTCAAATTCAGGCTCCAAACACCCGAAAATTCGATATTTTGGGGTCCCAGAAGCGATCTGTACATGCATACTCCGATGCAGGCCCAAAACAAGCTGAAAATCGATATTTTAGGTGCAGAAGTCAACATGTGTATGCATCTTCTGCACTAGTTTATATTTCTAATTGAGGCTCAAAACAACCGAAAATTCGATTATTTTGGGTCCCAGAAGCGATCTGTACATGTCTAGTCAGTGCTAGAATGTTTTCGAAATATAGGCTGAAAACATGCTAAAAATCGATATTTTAAGTGTCCAAAGTCGATATGTGCATGCATCATCTGTACCCGTTTATATCTCAAATTCCGGCTCAAAACACCCGAAAATTCGATAATTTTGGGTCCCAGAAGCGATCTGTACATGTCTAGTCAATGCTAGAATGTTTTCAAAATATAGGCTCAAAACATGCTAAAAATCGATATTTTAAGTGTCCAAAGTCGATATGTGCATGCATCATCTGAACCCGTTTATATCTCAAATTCAGGCTCGAAACACCCAAAAATTCGATATTTTGGGGTCCCAGAAGCGATCTGTACATGCCTACTCCGTGTTAGAGTATTTTCAATATACAGGCCCAAAACATACTGAAAATCGATATTTTAGGTGCCTAAAGTCAATATGTGCTTGCATCTTCTGTACCCGTTTATATCTCAAATTCAGGCTCAAAACACCCGAAAATTCGATATTTTGGGGTCCCAGAAGCGATCTGTACATGCCTACTCAGTGCAAGAATGTTTTCAAAATATAGGCCCAAAACATGCTAAAAATCGATATTTTAAGTGTCCAAAGTCGATATGTGCATGCATCATCTGTACCCGTTTATATCTCAAATTCAGGCTCAAAACACCCGAAAATTTGATATTTTGGGGTCGCAGAAATGATCTGTACATGCCTACTTAGTGCTAGAATATTTTCAAAATATAGGCCCAAAACATGCTAAAAATCGATCTTTTAGGTGCCCAAAAGTCGATATGTGCATGCATCTTTTGTACTCGTTTATATCCCAAATTCAACCTCAAAACACCCGAAAATTCGATATTTTTGGGTCCAAGCAGCGATATGTACATGCCTACTCAGTGCTAGAATTTTTTCAAAATATAGGCTTAAAACATGCTAAAAATCGATATTTTAAGTGTCCAAAGTCGAAATGTGCATGCATCATCTTTACCCGTTTATATCTCAAATTCAGGCTCAAAACACCCGAAAATTTGATATTTTGGGGTCCCAAAAGCGATCTGTACATGCCTACTCAGATGCAGGCCCAAAAATCTGCTGAAAATCGATATTTTAGGTGCCCAAAGTCGATATGTGTATGCATCTTCTGCACTCGTTTATATCTCAAATTCAACCTCAAAACACCCGAAAATTCGATAATTTTGGGTCCCAGAAGCGATCTGTACATGTCTAGTCAGTGCTAGAATGTTTTCAAAATGTAGGCTCAAAACATGCTAAAAATCGATATTTTAATTGTCCAAAGTCGATATGTGCATGCATCTTATGTACACGTTTATATCCCAAATTCAACCTCAAAACACCCGAAAATTCGATAATTTTGGGTCCCAGAAGCGATCTGTACATGACTTCTCAGTGCTAGAATGTTTTCAAAATATAGGCTCAAAACATGCTAAAAATCGATATTTTAAGTCTCCAAAGTCGATAAGTGCATGCATCATCTTTACCCGTTTATATCTCAAATTTAGGCTCAAAACACCCGAATTTTCGATATTTTGGGGTCCCAGAAATGATCTGTACATGCCTACTTAGTGTTAGAATATTTTCGAAATATAGGCCCAAAACATGCTAAAAATCGATATTTTAGGTGCCCAAAGTCGATATCTCAAATTCAAGCCCAAAACACCCGAAAATTCAATATTTTGTGATCCCAGAAGCGATCTGTACATGCCTACTCCGTGTTAGAGTATTTTCAAAATACAGGCCCAAAACATACTGAAAATCGATCTTGTATGTGCCCAAAAGTCGATATGTGCATGCATCTTCTGTACCCGTTTATATCTCAAATTCAGGCTCCAAACACCCTAAAATTCGATATTTTGGGGTCCCAGAAGCGATCTGTACATGCCTACTCAGATGCAGGCCCAAAACATGCTAAAAATCGATATTTTAGGTGCACAAAGTCAACATGTGTATGCATCTTCTTCACTCGTTTATATCTCAAATTCAGGCTCAAAACACCCGAAAATTCGATAATTTTGGGTCCCAGAAGCGATCTGTACATGTCTAGTTAGTGCTAGAATGTTTTTAAAATATAGGCCTAAAACATGCTAAAATTCGATATTTTAAGTGTCCAAAGTCGATATGGGCATGCATCTTCTGTACCCGTTTATATCTCAAATTCAGGCTCAAACACCCGAAAACTCGATATTTTGGGGTCCCATAAGCGATCTGTACATGTCTACTCCGTGTTAGAGTATTTTCAAAATACAGACCCAAAACATGCTTAAAATCTATATTTTAGGTGCCCAAAGTCAATATGTGCATGCATCTTCTGTACCCGTTTATATCTCAAATTCAGGCTCAAAACACCCGAAAATTCGGTATTTTTGGGTCCTAGAAGCGATCTGTACATCCCTACTCCTAGTTAGAATGTTTTCAAGATACAGACCCAAAACAAGCTCAAAATCGATATTTCAGGTGCCCAAAAGTCGATATGTGCATGCATCTTCTGTACCTGTTTATATCTCAAATTCAGGCCCAAAACACCCAAAAATTCGATATTTTGGGGTCCCAGAAGCGTTAGAGTATTTTCAATATACAGGCCCAAAACATAATGAAAATCGATCTTTTAGGTGCCCAAAAGTCGATATGTGGATGCATCTTCTGCACCCGTTTATATCTCAAATTCAACCTCAAAACATTCGAAAACTTCGATATTTTTGGGTCCCAGAAGCGATCTTTACATGCCTACTCAGTGCTAGAATGTTTTCAAAATATAGGCTCAAAACATGCTAAAAATCGATATTTTAAGTGCCCAAAGTTGATATCTCAAATTCAGGCCCAAAACACCCGAAAATTCGATATTTTGGGGTCCCAGAAGCGATCTGTACTTGCCTACTCCGTGTTAGAGTATTTTCAAAATACAGGCCCAAAACAAGCTGAAAATCGATATTTTAGGTGACCAAAGTCAATATGTGTATGCATCTTCTGCACCCGTTTATATCCCAAATTCAACCTCAAAACACCTGAAAATTTCGATATTTTGGGGTTCCAGAAGCGATCTGTACATGCCTACTCCTAGTAATAATGTTTTCAAGATACAGACCCAAAACATGCTCAAAATCGATATTTTAGGTGCCCAAAAGTCGATATGTGCATGCAATTTTTTGTACCCGTTTATATCTCAAATTCAGGCTCCAAACACCCGAAAATTCGATATTTCGGGGTCCCAGAAGCGATCTGTACATGCCTACTCAGATGCAGGCCCAAAACATGCTGAAAATCGATATTTTAGGTGCCCAAAGTCAACATGTGTATGCATCTTCTGCACTAGTTTATATCTCAAATTCAACCTCAAAACACCCGAAAATTCGATAATTTTGGGTCCCAGAAGCGATCTGTACATGTCTAGTCAGTGCTAGAATGTTTTCAAAATATAGGCTTAAAACATGCTAAAAATCGATATTTTAAGTGTCTAAAGTCGATATGTGCATGCATCTTCTGTACCCGTTCATATCTCATATTCAGTCTCGAAACACCCGAAAACTCGTTATTTTTGGGTGCCATAAGCGATCTGTACATGCCTACTCCTAGTTTGAGTATTTTCAAAATACAGGCCCATAACAAGCTGAAAATCGATATTTTAAGTGACCAAAGTCAATATGTGTATGCATCTTCTGCACCCGTTTATATCCCAAATTCAACCTCAAAACACCTGAAAATTTCGATATTTTTGGGTTCCAGAAGCGAACTGTACATGCCTACTCCTAGTAATAATGTTTTCAAGATACAGACCCAAAACATGCTCAAAATCGATATTTTAGGTGCCCAAAAGTCGATATGTGAATGCATCTTCTGTACCCGTTTATATCTCAAATTCAGGCTCCAAACACCCGAAAATTCGATATTTTGGGGTCCCAGAAGCGATCTGTACATGCCTACTCCGATGCAGGCCCAAAACAAGCTGAAAATCGATATTTTAGGTGCAGAAGTCAACATGTGTATGCATCTTCTGCACTAGTTTATATTTCAAATTGAGGCTCAAAACAACCGAAAATTCGATAATTTTGGGTCCCAGAAGCGATCTGTACATGTCTAGTCAGTGCTAGAATGTTTTCAAAATATAGGCTCAAAACATGCTAAAAATCGATATTTTAAGTGTCCAAAGTCGATATGTGCATGCATCATCTGTACACGTTTATATCTCAAATTCCGTCTCAAAACACCCGAAAACTCGATAATTTTGGGTCCCAGAAGCGATCTGTACATGTCTAGTCAATGCTAGAATGTTTTCAAAATATAGGCTCAAAACATGCTAAAAATCGATATTTTAAGTGTCCAAAGTCGATATGTGCATGCATCATCTGTACCCGTTTATATCTCAAATTCAGGCTCAAAACACCCAAAAATTCGATATTTTGGGGTCCCAGAAGCGATCTGTACATGCCTACTCCGTGTTAGAGTATTTTCAATATACAGGCCCAAAACATACTGAAAATCGATATTTTAGGTGCCTAAAGTCAATATGTGCTTGCATCTTCTGTACCCGTTTATATCTCAAATTCAGGCTCAAAACACCCTAAAATTCGATATTTTGGGGTCCCAGAAGCGATCTGTACATGCCTACTCAGTGCAAGAATGTTTTCAAAATATAGGCTCAAAACATGCTAAAAATCGATATTTTAAGTGTCCAAAGTCGATATGTGCATGCATCATCTGTACCCGTTTATATCTCAAATTCAGGCTCAAAACACCCGAAAATTTGATATTTTGGGGTCGCAGAAGTGATCTGTACATGCCTACTTAGTGCTAGAATATTTTCAAAATATAGGCCCAAAACATGCTAAAAATCGATATTTTAGGTGCCCAAAGTCGAAATCTCAAATTCAGGCCCAAAACACCCGAAAATTCGATATTTTGGGGTCCCAGAAGCGAACTGTACATGCCTACTCCGTGTTAGAGTATTTTCAAAATACAGGCCCAAAACATACTTAAAATCGATCTTTTAAGTGCCCAAAAGTCGATATGTGCATGCATCTTCTGTACTCGTTTATATCTCAAATTCAGGCTCCAAACACCCGAAAATTCGATATTTTGGGGTCCCAGAAGCGATATGTACATGCCTACTCAGTGCTAGAATTTTTTCAAAATATAGGCTTAAAACATGCTAAAAATCGATATTTTAAGTGTCCAAAGTCGAAATGTGCATGCATCATCTTTACCCGTTTATATCTCAAATTCAGGCTCAAAACACCCGAAAATTTGATATTTTGGGGTCCCAAAAGCGATCTGTACATGCCTACTCAGATGCAGGCCCAAAAACCTGCTGAAAATCGATATTTTAGGTGCCCAAAGTCGATATGTGTATGCATCTTCTGCACTCGTTTATATCTCAAATTCAACCTCAAAACACCCGAAAATTCGATAATTTTGGGTCCCAGAAGCGATCTGTACATGTCTAGTCAGTGCTAGAATGTTTTCAAAATGTAGGCTCAAAACATGCTAAAAATCGATATTTTAATTGTCCAAAGTCGATATGTGCATGCATCTTATGTACACGTTTATATCCCAAATTCAACCTCAAAACACCCGAAAATTCGATAATTTTGGGTCCCAGAAGCGATCTGTACATGACTTCTCAGTGCTAGAATGTTTTCAAAATATAGGCTCAAAACATGCTAAAAATCGATATTTTAAGTCTCCAAAGTCGATAAGTGCATGCATCATCTTTACCCGTTTATATCTCAAATTTAGGCTCAAAACACCCGAATTTTCGATATTTTGGGGTCCCAAAAATGATCTGTACATGCCTACTTAGTGTTAGAATATTTTCGAAATATAGGCCCAAAACATGCTAAAAATCGATATTTTAGGTGCCCAAAGTCGATATCTCAAATTCAAGCCCAAAACACCCGAAAATTCAATATTTTGTGGTCCCAGAAGCGATCTGTACATGCCTACTCCGTGTTAGAGTATTTTCAAAATACAGGCCCAAAACATACTGAAAATCGATCTTGTATGTGCCCAAAAGTCGATATATGCATGCATCTTCTGTACCTGTTTATATCTCAATTTCAGGCCCAAAACACCCAAAAATTCGATATTTTGGGGTCCCAGAAGCGTTAGAGTATTTTCAATATACAGGCCCAAAACATAATGAAAATCGATCTTTTAGGTGCCCAAAAGTCGATATGTGGATGCATCTTCTGTACCCGTTTATATCTCAAATTCAGGCTCAAAACACCTTAAAATTCGATATTTTGGGGTCCCAGAAGCGATCTGTACTTGCCTACTCCGTGTTAGAGTAGTTTCAAAATACAGGCCCAGAACAAGCTGAAAATCGATATTTTAGGTGACCAAAGTCAATATGTGTATGCATCTTCTGCACCCGTTTATATCTCAAATTCAACCTCAAAACATTCGAAAACTTCGATATTTTTGGGTCCCAGAAGCGATCTTTACATGCCTACTCAGTGCTAGAATGTTTTCAAAATATAGGCTCAAAACATGCTAAAAATCGATATTTTAAGTGCCCAAAGTTGATATCTCAAATTCAGGCCCAAAACACCCGAAAATTCGATATTTTGGGGTCCCAGAAGCAAACTGTACATGCCTACTCCGTGTTAGAGTATTTTCAAAATAAAGGCCCAAAACATACTGAAAATCGATCTCTTAGGTGCCCAAAAGTCGATATGTGCATGCATCTTCTGTACCCGTTTATATCTCAAATTCAGGCTCAAAACACCCGAAAATTCGATATTTTGGGGTCCCAGAAGCTATCTGTACTTGCCTACTCCGTGTTAGAGTATTTTAAAAATACAGGCCCAAAACAAGCTGAAAATCGATATTTTAGGTGACCAAAGTCAGTATGTGTATGCATCTTCTGCACCCGTTTATATCCCAAATTCAACCTCAAAACACCTGAAAATTTCGATATTTTGGGGTTCCAGAAGCGATCTGTACATGCCTACTCCTAGTAATAATGTTTTCAAGATACAGACCCAAAACATGCTCAAAATCGATATTTTAAGTGCCCAAAAGTCGATATGTGCATGCATCTTTTGTACCCGTTTATATCTCAAATTCAGGCTCCAAACACCCGAAAATTCGATATTTTGGGGTCCCAGAAGCGATCTGTACATGCCTACTCAGATGCAGGCCCAAAACATGCTGAAAATCGATATTTTAGGTGCCCAAAGTCAACATGTGTATGCATCTTCTGCACTAGTTTATATCTCAAATTCAACCTCAAAACACCCGAAAATTCGATAATTTTGGGTCCCAGAAGCGATCTGTACATGTCTAGTCAGTGCTAGAATGTTTTCAAAATATAGGCTTAAAACATGCTAAAAATCGATATTTTAAGTGTCTAAAGTCGATATGTGCATGCATCTTCTGTACCCGTTCATATCTCATATTCAGTCTCGAAACACCCGAAAACTCGTTATTTTTGGGTGCCATAAGCGATCTGTACATGCCTACTCCTAGTTTGAGTATTTTCAAAATACAGGCCCAGAACAAGCTGAAAATCGATATTTTAAGTGACCAAAGTCAATATGTGTATGCATCTTCTGAACCCGTTTATATCCCAAATTCAACCTCAAAACACCTGAAAATTTCGATATTTTGGGGTTCCAGAAGCGAACTGTACATGCCTACTCTTAGTAATAATGTTTTCAAGATACAGACCCAAAACATGCTCAAAATCGATATTTTAGGTGCCCAAAAGTCGATATGTGAATGCATCTTCTGTACCCGTTTATATCTCAAATTCAGGCTCCAAACACCCGAAAATTCGATATTTTGGGGTCCCAGAAGCGATCTGTACATGCCTGCTCCGATGCAGGCCCAAAACAAGCTGAAAATCGATATTTTAGGTGCAGAAGTCAACATGTGTATGCATCTTCTGCACTAGTTTATATTTCAAATTGAGGCTCAAAACAACCGAAAATTCGATAATTTTGGGTCCCAGAAGCGATCTGTACATGTCTAGTCAGTGCTAGAATGTTTTCAAAATATAGGCTCAAAACATGCTAAAAATCGATATTTTAAGTGTCCAAAGTCGATATGTGCATGCATCATCTGTACCCGTTTATATCTCAAATTCCGACTCAAAACACCCGAAAATTCGATAATTTTGGGTCCCAGAAGCGATCTGTACATGTCTAGTCAATGCTAGAATGTTTTCAAAATATAGGCTCAAAACATGCTAAAAATCGATATTTTAAGTGTCCAAAGTCGATATGTGCATGCATCATCTGTACCCGTTTATATCTCAAATTCAGGCTCAAAACACCCAAAAATTCGATATTTTGGGGTCCCAGAAGCGATCTGTACATGCCTACTCCGTGTTAGAGTATTTTCAATATACAGGCCCAAAACATACTGAAAATCGATATTTTAGGTGCCAAAAGTCAATATGTGCTTGCATCTTCTGTACCTGTTTATATCTCAAATTCAGGCTCAAAACACCCTAAAATTCGATATTTTGGGGTCCCAGAAGCGATCTGTACATGCCTACTCAGTGCAAGAATGTTTTCAAAATATAGGCTCAAAACATGCTAAAAATCGATATTTTAAGTGTCCAAAGTCGATATGTGCATGCATCATCTGTACCCGTTTATATCTCAAATTCAAGCTCAAAACACCCGAAAATTTGATATTTTGGGGTCGCAGAAGTGATCTGTACATGCCTACTTAGTGCTAGAATATTTTCAAAATATAGGCCCAAAACATGCTAAAATTCGATATTTTAGGTGCCCAAAGTCGAAATCTCAAATTCAGGCCCAAAACACCCGAAAATTCGATATTTTGGGGTCCCAGAAGCGAACTGTACATGCCTACTCCGTGTTAGAGTATTTTCAAAATACAGGCCCAAAACATACTTAAAATCGATCTTTTAGGTGCCCAAAAGTCGATATGTGCATGCATCTTTTGTACTCGTTTATATCCCAAATTCAACCTCAAAACACCCGAAAATTCGATATTTTTGGGTCCAAGCAGCGATATGTACATGCCTACTCAGTGCTAGAATTTTTTCAAAATATAGGCTTAAAACATGCTAAAAATCGATATTTTAAGTGTCCAAAGTCGAAATGTGCATGCATCATCTTTACCCGTTTATATCTCAAATTCAGGCTCAAAACACCCGAAAATTTGATATTTTGGGGTCCCAAAAGCGATCTGTACATGCCTACTCAGATGCAGGCCCAAAAACCTGCTGAAAATCGATATTTTAGGTGCCCAAAGTCGATATGTGTATGCATCTTCTGCACTCGTTTATATCTCAAATTCAACCTCAAAACACCCGAAAATTCGATAATTTTGGGTCCCAGAAGCGATCTGTACATGTCTAGTCAGTGCTAGAATGTTTTCAAAATGTAGGCTCAAAACATGTTAAAAATCGATATTTTAATTGTCCAAAGTCGATATGTGCATGCATCTTATGTACACGTTTATATCCCAAATTCAACCTCAAAACACCCGAAAATTCGATAATTTTGGGTCCCAGAAGCGATCTGTACATGACTTCTCAGTGCTAGAATGTTTTCAAAATATAGGCTCAAAACATGCTAAAAATCGATATTTTAAGTCTCCAAAGTCGATAAGTGCATACACCATCTTTACCCGTTTATATCTCAAATTTAGGCTCAAAACACCCGAATTTTCGATATTTTGGGGTCCCAAAAATGATCTGTACATGCCTACTTAGTGTTAGAATATTTTCGAAATATAGGCCCAAAACATGCTAAAAATCGATATTTTAGGTGCCCAAAGTCGATATCTCAAATTCAAGCCCAAAACACCCGAAAATTCAATATTTTGTGGTCCCAGAAGCGATCTGTACATGCCTACTCCGTGTTAGAGTATTTTCAAAATACAGGCCCAAAACATACTGAAAATCGATCTTGTATGTGCCCAAAAGTCGATATGTGCATGCATCTTCTGTACCCGTTTATATCTCAAATTCAGGCTCCAAACACCCGAAAATTCGATATTTTGGGGTCCCAGAAGCGATCTGTACATGCCTACTCAGATGCAGGCCCAAAACATGCTAAAAATCGATATTTTAGGTACACAAAGTCAACATGTGTATGCATCTTCTTCACTCGTTTATATCTCAAATTGAGGCTCAAAACACCCGAAAATTCGATAATTTTGGGTCCCAGAAGCGATCTGTACATGTCTAGTTAGTGCTAGAATGTTTTTAAAATATAGGCTTAAAACATGCTAAAAATCGATATTTTAAGTGTCCAAAGTCGATATGGGCATGCATCTTCTGTACCCGTTTGTATCTCAAATTCAGGCTCAAACACCCGAAAACTCGATATTTTGGGGTCCCATAAGCGATCTGTACATCCCTACTCCTAGTTAGAATGTTTTCAAGATACAGACCCAAAACAAGCTCAAAATCGATATTTTAGGTGCCCAAAAGTCGATATGTGCATGCATCTTCTGTACCTGTTTATATCTCAAATTCAGGCCCAAAACACCCAAAAATTCGATATTTTGGGGTCCCAGAAGCGTTAGAGTATTTTCAATATACAGGCCCAAAACATAATAAAAAACGATCTTTTAGGTGCCCAAAAGTCGATATGTGGATGCATCTTCTGTACCCGTTTATATCTCAAATTCAGGCTCAAAACTCCTTAAAATTCGATATTTTTGGGTCCCAGAAGCGATCTGTACTTGCCTACTCCGTGTTAGAGTAGTTTCAAAATACAGGCCCAGAACAAGCTGAAAATCGATATTTTTGGTGACCAAAGTCAATATGTGTATGCATCTTCTGCACCCGTTTATATCTCAAATTCAACCTCAAAACATTCGAAAACTTCGATATTTTGGGGTCACAGAAGCGATCTTTACATGCCTACTCAGTGCTAGAATGTTTTCAAAATATAGGCTCAAAACATGCTAAAAATCGATATTTTAAGTGCCCAAAGTTGATATCTCAAATTCAGGCCCAAAACACTCGAAAATTCGATATTTTGGGGTCCCAGAAGCAAACTGTACATGCCTACTCCGTGTTAGAGTATTTTCAAAATACAGGCCCAAAACATACTTAAAATCGATCTTTTAGGTGCCCAAAAGTCGATATGTGCATGCATCTTTTGTACTCGTTTATATCCCAAATTCAACCTCAAAACACCCGAAAATTCGATATTTTTGGGTCCAAGCAGCGATATGTACATGCCTACTCAGTGCTAGAATTTTTTCAAAATATAGGCTTAAAACATGCTAAAAATCGATATTTTAAGTGTCCAAAGTCGAAATGTTCATGCATCATCTTTACCCGTTTATATCTCAAATTCAGGCTCAAAACACCCGAAAATTTGATATTTTGGTGTCCTAAAAGCGATCTGTACATGCCTACTCAGATGCAGGCCCAAAAACCTGCTGAAAATCGATATTTTAGGTGCCCAAAGTCGATATGTGTATGCATCTTCTGCACTCGTTTATATCTCAAATTCAACCTCAAAACACCCGAAAATTCGATAATTTTGGGTCCCAGAAGCGATCTGTACATGTCTAGTCAGTGCTAGAATGTTTTCAAAATGTAGGCTCAAAACATGCTAAAAATCGATATTTTAATTGTCCAAAGTCGATATGTGCATGCATCTTATGTACACGTTTATATCCCAAATTCAACCTCAAAACACCCGAAAATTCGATAATTTTGGGTCCCAGAAGCGATCTGTACATGACTTCTCAGTGCTAGAATGTTTTCAAAATATAGGCTCAAAACATGCTAAAAATCGATATTTTAAGTCTCCAAAGTCGATAAGTGCATGCATCATCTTTACCCGTTTATATCTCAAATTTAGGCTCAAAACACCCGAATTTTCGATATTTTGGGGTCCCAAAAATGATCTGTACATGCCTACTTAGTGTTAGAATATTTTCGAAATATACGCCCAAAACATGCTAAAAATCGATATTTTAGGTGCCCAAAGTCGATATCTCAAATTCAAGCCCAAAACACCCGAAAATTCAATATTTTGTGGTCCCAGAAGCGATCTGTACATGCCTACTCCGTGTTAGAGTATTTTCAAAATACAGGCCCAAAACATACTGAAAATCGATCTTGTATGTGCCCAAAAGTCGATATGTGCATGCATCTTCTGTACCCGTTTATATCTCAAATTCAGGCTCCAAACACCCGAAAATTCGATATTTTGGGGTCCCAGAAGCGATCTGTACATGCCTACTCAGATGCAGGCCCAAAACATGCTAAAAATCGATATTTTAGGTACACAAAGTCAAAATGTGTATGCATCTTCTTCACTCGTTTATATCTCAAATTGAGGCTCAAAACACCCGAAAATTCGATAATTTTGGGTCCCAGAAGCGATCTGTACATGTCTAGTTAGTGCTAGAATGTTTTTAAAATATAGGCTTAAAACATGCTAAAAATCGATATTTTAAGTGTCCAAAGTCGATATGGGCATGCATCTTCTGTACCCGTTTGTATCTCAAATTCAGGCTCAAACACCCGAAAACTCGATATTTTGGGGTCCCATAAGCGATCTGTACATCCCTACTCCTAGTTAGAATGTTTTCAAGATACAGACCCAAAACAAGCTCAAAATCGATATTTTAGGTGCCCAAAAGTCGATATGTGCATGCATCTTCTGTACCTGTTTATATCTCAAATTCAGGCCCAAAACACCCAAAAATTCGATATTTTGGGGTCCCAGAAGCGTTAGAGTATTTTCAATATACAGGCCCAAAACATAATGAAAATCGATCTTTTAGGTGCCCAAAAGTCGATATGTGGATGCATCTTCTGTACCCGTTTATATCTCAAATTCAGGCTCAAAACACCTTAAAATTCGATATTTTTGGGTCCCAGAAGCGATCTGTACTTGCCTACTCCGTGTTAGAGTAGTTTCAAAATACAGGCCCAGAACAAGCTGAAAATCGATATTTTAGGTGACCAAAGTCAATATGTGTATGCATCTTCTGCACCCGTTTATATCTCAAATTCAACCTCAAAACATTCGAAAACTTCGATATTTTTGGGTCCCAGAAGCGATCTTTACATGCCTACTCAGTACTAGAATGTTTTCAAAATATAGGCTCAAAACATGCTAAAAATCGATATTTTAAGTGCCCAAAGTTGATATCTCAAATTCAGGCCCAAAACACCCGAAAATTCGATGTTTTGGGGTCCCAGAAGCAAACTGTACATGCCTACTCCGTGTTAGAGTATTTTCAAAATAAAGGCCCAAAACATACTGAAAATCGATCTCTTAGGTGCCCAAAAGTCGATATGTGCATGCATCTTCTGTACCCGTTTATATCTCAAATTCAGGCTCAAAACACCCGAAAATTCGATATTTTGGGGTCCCAGAAGCGATCTGTACTTGCCTACTCCGTGTTAGAGTATTTTAAAAATACAGGCCCAAAACAAGCTGAAAATCGATATTTTAGGTGACGAAAGTCAATATGTGTATGCATCTTCTGCACCCGTTTATATCTGAAATTCAGGCTCAAAACACCCGAAAATTCGATATTTTTCGGTCCCAGAAGCGATCTGTACATGCCTACTCAGTGCTAGAATGTTTTCAAAATATAGGCTCAAAACATGCTAAAAATCGATATTTTAAGTGTCCAAAGTCGATATGTGCATGCATCATCTGTACTCGTTTATATCTCAAATTCAGGCTCAAGACACCCGAAAATTCGATATTTTGGGGTCTCAGAAGTGATCTGTACATGAATACTTAGTGCTAGAATATTTTCAAAATATAGGCCCAAAAAATGCTAAAAATCGATATTTTAGGTGCCCAAAGTCGAAAACTCAAATTCAGGCCCAAAACACCCGAAAATTCGATATTTTGAGGTCCCAGAAGGGAACTGTACATGCCTACTCCGTGTAAGAGTATTTTCAAAATACAGGCCCAAAACATACTGAAAATCGATCTTTTAGGTGCCCAAAAGTCCATATGTGCATGCATCTTCTGTACCCGTTTATATCTCAAATTCAGGCTCCAAACACCCGAAAATTCGATATTTTGGGGTCCCAGAAGCGATCTGTACATGTCTAGTCAGTGCTAGAATGTTTTCAAAATATAAGCTCAAAACATGCTAAAAATCGATATTTTAAGTGTCCAAAGTCGATATGTGCATGCATCTTCTGTACCCGTTTATATCTCAAATTCAGGCTCAAAACACCCGAAAACTCGATATTTTTGGGTCCCAGAAGCGATCTGTACATGCCTACTCAAAATTAGAGTATTTTCCAAATACAGGCCCAAAACATGCTGAAAATCGATATCTTAGGTGACCAAAGTCAATATGTGCATTCATCTTCTGTACCCGTTTATATCTCAAATTCAGGCTCAGAACACCCGAAAATTCGGTATTTTTGGGTCCTAGAAGCGATCTGTACATCCCTACTCCAAGTTAGAATGTTTTCAAGATACAGACCCAAAACATGCTCAAAATCGATATTTTAGGTGCCCAGAAGTCGATATGTGAATGCATCTTCTGTATCCGTTTATATCTCAAATTCAGGCTCAAACACCCGAAAATTCGATATTTCGGGGTCCCAGAAGCGATCTGTACATGCCTACTCAGTGCTAGAATATTTTCAAAATATAGGCCTAAAACATGCTAAAAATCGATATTTTAGGTGCCCAAAGTCGATATCTCAAATTCAGGCCCAAAACACCCAAAAACTCGATATTTTGGGGTCCCAGAAGCGATCTGTACATGCCTACTCCGTGTTAGAGTATTTTCAAAATACAGGCCCAAAACATACTGAAAATCGATCTTTTAGGTGCCCAAAGTCAATATGTGCATGTATCTTCTGTACCCGTTTATATCCCAAATTCAACCTCAAAACACCCGAAAATTCGATATTTTTGGGTCCCAGAAGCGATCTGTACATGCCTACTCAGTGCTAGAATGTTTTCAAAATATAGGCTCAAAACATGCTAAAAATCGATATTTTAAGTGTCCAAAGTCTATATGTGCATGCATCATCTGTACCCGTTTATATCTCAAATTCAGGCTCAAAACACCCGAAAATTCGATATTTTGGGGTCCCAGAAGTGATCTGTACATGCCTACTTAGTGCTAGAATATTTTCAAAATATAGGCCCAAAACATGCTAAAAGTCGATATTTTAGGTGCCCAAAGTCAATATTTCAAATTCAGGCCCAAAACACCCGAAAATTCGATATTTTGGGGTCCCAGAAGCGAACTGTACATGCCTACTCCGTGTTAGAGTATTTTCAAAATACAGGCCCAAAACATACTTAAAATCGATCTTTTAGGTGCCCAAAAGTCGATATGTGCATGCATCTTTTGTACTCGTTTATATCCCAAATTCAACCTCAAAACACCCGAAAATTCGATATTTTTGGGTCCAAGCAGCGATATGTACATGCCTACTCAGTGCTAGAATTTTTTCAAAATATAGGCTTAAAACATGCTAAAAATCGATATTTTAAGTGTCCAAAGTCGAAATGTGCATGCATCATCTTTACCCGTTTATATCTCAAATTCAGGCTCAAAACACCCGAAAATTTGATATTTTGGGGTCCCAAAAGCGATCTGTACATGCCTACTCAGATGCAGGCCCAAAAACCTGCTGAAAATCGATATTTTAGGTGCCCAAAGTCGATATGTGTATGCATCTTCTGCACTCGTTTATATCTCAAATTCAACCTCAAAACACCCGAAAATTCGATAATTTTGGGTCCCAGAAGCGATCTGTACATGTCTAGTCAGTGCTAGAATGTTTTCAAAATGTAGGCTCAAAACATGCTAAAAATCGATATTTTAATTGTCCAAAGTCGATATGTGCATGCATCTTATGTACACGTTTATATCCCAAATTCAACCTCAAAACACCCGAAAATTCGATAATTTTGGGTCCCAGAAGCGATCTGTACATGACTTCTCAGTGCTAGAATGTTTTCAAAATATAGGCTCAAAACATGCTAAAAATCGATATTTTAAGTCTCCAAAGTCGATAAGTGCATGCATCATCTTTACCCGTTTATATCTCAAATTCAGGCTCAAAACACCCGAAAATTCGATATTTTGGGGTCCCAGAAATGATCTGTACATGCCTACTTAGTGTTAGAATATTTTCGAAATATAGGCCCAAAACATGCTAAAAATCGATATTTTAGGTGCCCAAAGTCGATATCTCAAATTCAAGCCCAAAACACCCGAAAATTCAATATTTTGGGGTCCCAGAAGCGATTTGTACATGCCTACTCCGTGTTAGAGTATTTTCAAAATACAGGCCCAAAACATACTGAAAATCGATCTTGTATGTGCCCAAAAGTCGATATGTGCATGCATCTTCTGTACCCGTTTATATCTCAAATTCAGGCTCCAAACACCCGAAAATTCGATATTTTGGGGTCCCAGAAGCGATCTGTACATGCCTACTCAGATGCAGGCCCAAAACATGCTAAAAATCGATATTTTAGGTGCACAAAGTCAACATGTGTATGCATCTTCTTCACTCGTTTATATCTCAAATTGAGGCTCAAAACACCCGAAAATTCGATAATTTTGGGTCCCAGAAGCGAACTGTACATGTCTAGTTAGTGCTAGAATGTTTTAAAAATATAGGCTTAAAACATGCTAAAAATCGATATTTTAAGTGTCCAAAGTCGATATGGGCATGCATCTTCTGTACCCGTTTATATCTCAAATTCAGGTTCAAACACCCGAAAACTCGATATTTTGGAGTCCCATAAGCGATCTGTACATGTCTACTCCTAGTTAGAGTATTTTCAAAATACAGACCCAAAACATGCTTAAAATCTATATTTTAGGTGCCCAAAGTCAATATGTGCATGCATCTTCTGTACCCGTTTATATCTCAAATTCAGGCTCAAAACACCCGAAAATTCGGTATTTTTGGGTCCTAGAAGCGATCTGTACATCCCTACTCCTAGTTAGAATGTTTTCAAGATACAGACCCAAAACAAGCTCAAAATCGATATTTTAGGTGCCCAAAAGTCGATATGTGCATGCATCTTCTGTACCTGTTTATATCTCAAATTCAGGCCCAAAACACCCAAAAATTCGATATTTTGGGGTCCCAGAAGCGTTAGAGTATTTTCAATATACAGGCCCAAAACATAATGAAAATCGATCTTTTAGGTGCCCAAAAGTCGATATGTGGATGCATCTTCTGTACCCGTTTATATCTCAAATTCAGGCTCAAAACACCTTAAAATTCGATATTTTTGGGTCCCAGAAGCGATCTGTACTTGCCTACTCCGTGTTAGAGTAGTTTCAAAATACAGGCCCAGAACAAGCTGAAAATCGATATTTTAGGTGACCAAAGTCAATATGTGTATGCATCTTCTGCACCCGTTTATATCTCAAATTCAACCTCAAAACATTCGAAAACTTCGATATTTTTGGGTCACAGAAGCGATCTTTACATGCCTACTCAGTGCTAGAATGTTTTCAAAATATAGGCTCAAAACATGCTAAAAATCGATATTTTAAGTGCCCAAAGTTGATATCTCAAATTCAGGCCCAAAACACCCGAAAATTCGATATTTTGGGGTCCCAGAAGCAAACTGTACATGCCTACTCCGTGTTAGAGTATTTTCAAAATAAAGGCCCAAAACATACTGAAAATCGATCTCTTAGGTGCCCAAAAGTCGATATGTGCATGCATCTTCTGTACCCGTTTATATCTCAAATTCAGGCTCAAAACACCCGAAAATTCGATATTTTGGGGTCTCAGAAGCGATCTGTACTTGCCTACTCCGTGTTAGAGTATTTTAAAAATACAGGCCCAAAACAAGCTGAAAATCGATATTTTAGGTGACGAAAGTCAATATGTGTATGCATCTTCTGCACCCGTTTATATCTGAAATTCAGGCTCAAAACACCCGAAAATTCGATATTTTTCGGTCCCAGAAGCGATCTGTACATGCCTACTCAGTGCTAGAATGTTTTCAAAATATAGGCTCAAAACATGCTAAAAATCGATATTTTAAGTGTCCAAAGTCGATATGTGCATGCATCATCTGTACAAGTTTATATCTCAAATTCAGGCTCAAGACACCCGAAAATTCGATATTTTGGGGTCCCAGAAGTGATCTATACATGAATACTTAGTGCTAGAATATTTTCAAAATATAGGCCCAAAAAATGCTAAAAATCGATATTTTAGGTGCCCAAAGTCGATAACTCAAATTCAGGCCCAAAACACCCGAAAATTCGATATTTTGAGGTCCCAGAAGGGAACTGTACATGCCTACTCCGTGTAAGAGTATTTTCAATATACAGGCCCAAAACATACTGAAAATCGATCTTTTAGGTGCCCAAAAGTCCATATGTGCATGCTTCTTCTGTACCTGTTTATATCTCAAATTCAGGCCCAAAACACCCAAAAATTCGATATTTTGGGGTCCCAGAAGCGTTAGAGTATTTTCAATATACAGGCCAAAAACATAATGAAAATCGATCTTTTAGGTGCCCAAAAGTCGATATGTGGATGCATCTTCTGTACCCGTTTATATCTCAAATTCAGGCTCAAAACACCTTAAAATTCGATATTTTTGGGTCCCAGAAGCGATCTGTACTTGCCTACTCCGTGTTAGAGTAGTTTCAAAATACAGGCCCAGAACAAGTTGAAAATCGATATTTTAGGTGACCAAAGTCAATATGTGTATGCATCTTCTGCACCCGTTTATATCTCAAATTCAACCCCAAAACATTCGAAAACTTCGATATTTTTGGGTCCCAGAAGCGATCTTTACATGCCTACTCAGTGCTAGAATGTTTTCAAAATATAGGCTCAAAACATGCTAAAAATCGATATTTTAAGTGCCCAAAGTTGATATCTCAAATTCAGGCCCAAAACACCCGAAAATTCGATATTTTGGGGTCCCAGAAGCAAACTGTACATGCCTACTCCGTGTTAGAGTATTTTCAAAATAAAGGCCCAAAACATACTGAAAATCGATCTCTTAGGTGCCCAAAAGTCGATATGTGCATGCATCTTCTGTACCCGTTTATATCTCAAATTCAGGCTCAAAACACCCGAAAATTCGATATTTTGGGGTCCCAGAAGCGATCTGTACTTGCCTACTCCGTGTTAGAGTATTTTAAAAATACAGGCCCAAAACAAGCTGAAAATCGATATTTTAGGTGACGAAAGTCAATATGTGTATGCATCTTCTGCACCCGTTTATATCTGAAATTCAGGCTCAAAACACCCGAAAATTCGATATTTTGGGGTCCCAGAAGTGATCTGTACATGAATACTTAGTGCTAGAATATTTTCAAAATATAGGCCCAAAAAATGCTAAAAATCGATATTTTAGGTGCCCAAAGTCGATATCTCAAATTCAGGCTCAAGACACCCGAAAATTCGATATTTTGGGGTCCCAGAAGTGATCTGTACATGAATACTTAGTGCTAGAATATTTTCAAAATATAGGCCCAAAAAATGCTAAAAATCGATATTTTAGGTGCCCAAAGTCGATAACTCAAATTCAGGCCCAAAACACCCGAAAATTCGATATTTTGAGGTCCCAGAAGGGAACTGTACATGCCTACTCCGTGTAAGAGTATTTTCAAAATACAGGCCCAAAACATACTGAAAATCGATCTTTTAGGTGCCCAAAAGTCCATATGTGCATGCATCTTCTGTACCCGTTTATATCTCAAATTCTGGCTCCAAACACCCGAAAATTCGATATTTTGGGGTCCCAGAAGCGATCTGTACATGTCTAGTCAGTGCTAGAATGTTTTCAAAATATAAGCTCAAAACATGCTAAAAATCGATATTTTAAGTGTCCAAAGTCGATATGTGCATGCATCTTCTGTACCCGTTTATATCTCAAATTCAGGCTCAAAACACCCGAAAACTCGATATTTTTGGGTCCCAGAAGCGATCTGTACATGCCTACTCCAAATTAGAGTATTTTCCAAATACAGGCCCAAAACATGCTGAAAATCGATATCTTAGGTGACCAAAGTCAATATGTGCATTCATCTTCTGTACCCGTTTATATCTCAAATTCAGGCTCAGAACACCCGAAAATTCGGTATTTTTGGGTCCTAGAAGCGATCTGTACATCCCTACTCCAAGTTAGAATGTTTTCAAGATACAGACCCAAAACATGCTCAAAATCGATATTTTAGGTGCCCAGAAGTCGATATGTGAATGCATCTTCTGTATCCGTTTATATCTCAAATTCAGGCTCAAACACCCGAAAATTCTATATTTCGGGGTCCCAGAAGCGATCTGTACATGCCTACTCAGTGCTAGAATATTTTCAAAATATAGGCCAAAAACATGCTAAAAATCGATATTTTAGGTGCCCAAAGTCGATATCTCAAATTCAGGCCCAAAACACCCAAAAACTCGATATTTTGGGGTCCCAGAAGCGATCTGTACATGCCTACTCCGTGTTAGAGTATTTTCAAAATACAGGCCCAAAACATACTGAAAATCGATCTTGTATGTGCCCAAAAGTCGATATGTGCATGCATCTTCTGTACCCGTTTATATCTGAAATTCGGGCTCCAAACACCCGAAAACTCGATATTTTGGGGTCCCAGAAGCGATCTGTACATGCCTACTCAGATGCAGGCCCAAAACATGCTGAAAATCGATATTTTAGGTGACCAAAGTCAACATGTGTATGCATCTTCTGCACTCGTTTATATCTCAAATTCAACCTCAAAACACCCGAAAATTCGATAATTTTGGGTCCCAGAAGCGATCTGTACATGTCTAGTCAGTGCTAGAATGTTTTCAAAATATAGGCTCAAAACATGCTAAAAATCGATATTTTAAGTGTCCAAAGTCGATATGTGCATGCATCATCTGAACCCGTTTATATCTCAAATTCAGGCTCAAAACACCCGAAAATTCGATATTTTGGGGTCCCAGAAATGATCTGTACATGCCTACTTAGTGCTAGAATATTTTCGAAATATAGGCCCAAAACATGCTAAAAATCGATATTTTAGGTGCCCAAAGTCGATATCTCAAATTCAAGCCCAAAACACCCGAAAATTCAATATTTTGGGGTTCCAGGAGCGAACTGTACATGCCTATTCCGTGTTAGAGTATTTTCAAAATACAGGTCCAAAACATACTGAAAATCGATCTTGTATGTGCCCAAAAGTCGATATGTGCATGCATCTTCTGTACCCGTTTATATCTGAAATTCGGGCTCCAAACACCCGAAAACTCGATATTTTGGGGTCCCAGAAGCGATCTGTACATGCCTACTCAGATGCAGGCCCAAAACATGCTGAAAATCGATATTTTAGGTGACCAAAGTCAACATGTGTATGCATCTTCTGCACTCGTTTATATCTCAAATTCAACCTCAAAACACCCGAAAATTCGATAATTTTGGGTCCCAGAAGCGATCTGTACATGTCTAGTCAGTGCTAGAATGTTTTCAAAATATAGGCTCAAAACATGCTAAAAATCGATATTTTAAGTGTCCAAAGTCGATATGTGCATGCATCTTCTGTACCCGTTCATATCTCATATTCAGTCTCGAAACGCCCGAAAACTCGTTATTTTTGGGTGCCATAAGCGATCTGTACATGCCTACTCCTAGGTTGAGTATTTTCAAAATACAGGCCCAGAACAAGCTGAAAATCGATATTTTAGGTGACCAAAGTCATTATGTGTATGCATCTTCTGCACCCGTTTATATCCCAAATTCAACCTCAAAACACCTGAAAATTTCGATATTTTTGGGGTTCCAGAAGCGATCTGTACATGCCTACTCCTAGTAATAATGTTTTCAAGATACAGACCCAAAACATGCTCAAAATCGATATTTTAGGTGCCCAAAAGTCGATATGTGCATGCATCTTCTGTACCCGTTTATATCTCAAATTCAGGCTCCAAACACCCGAAAATTCGATATTTTGGGGTCCCAGAAGCGATCTCTACATGCCTACTCAGATGCAGGCCCAAAACATGCTGAAAATCGATATTTAGGTGCCCAAAGTCAACATGTGTATGCATCTTCTGTACAAGTTTATATCTCAAATTCAACCTCAAAACACCCGAAAATTCGATAATTTTGGGTCCCAGAAGCGATCTGTACATGTCTAGTCAGTGCTAGAATGTTTTCAAAATATAGGCTCAAAACATGCTAAAAATCGATATTTTAAGTGTCTAAAGTCGATATGTGCATTCATCTTCTGTACCCGTTCATATCTCATATTCAGTCTCGAAACACCCGAAAACTCGTTATTTTTAGGTGCCATAAGCGATCTGTACATGCCTACTCCTAGTTTGAGTATTTTCAAAATACAGGCCCAGAACAAGCTGAAAATCGATATTTTAAGTGACCAAAGTCAATATGTGTATGCATCTTCTGCACCCGTTTATATCCCAAATTCAACCTCAAAACACCTGAAAATTTCGATATTTTTGGGTTCCAGAAGCGATCTGTACATGCCTACTCCTAGTAATAATGTTTTCAAGATACAGGCCCAAAACATGCTCAAAATCGATATTTTAGGTGCCCAAAAGTCGATATGTGAATGCATCTTCTGTACCCGTTTATATCTCAAATTCAGGCTCCAAACACCCGAAAATTCGATATTTTGGGGTCCCAGAAGCGATCTGTACATGCCTACTCCGATGCAGGCCCAAAACAAGCTGAAAATCGATATTTTAGGTGCAGAAGTCAACATGTGTATGCATCTTCTGCACTAGTTTATATTTCAAATTGAGGCTCAAAACACCCGAAAATTCGATAATTTTGGGTCCCAGAAGCGATCTGTACATGTCTAGTCAGTGCTAGAATGTTTTCAAAATATAGGCTCAAAACATGCTAAAAATCGATATTTTAAGTGTCCAAAGTCGATATGTGCATGCATCATCTGTACCCGTTTATATCTCAAATTCCGGCTCAAAACACCCGAAAATTCGATAATTTTGGGTCCCTGAAGCGATCTGTACATGTCTAGTCAATGCTAGAATGTTTTCAAAATATAGGCTCAAAACATGCTAAAAATCGATATTTTAAGTGTCCAAAGTCGATATGTGCATGCATCTTCTGTACCCGTTTATATCTCAAATTCAGGCTCAAAACACCCAAAAATTCGATATTTTGGGGTCCCAGAAGCGATCTGTACATGCCTACTCCGTGTTAGAGTATTTTCAATATACAGGCCCAAAACATACTGAAAATCGATATTTTAGGTGCCTAAACTCAATATGTGCTTGCATCTTCTGTACCCGTTTATATCTCAAATTCAGGCTCAAAACACCCTAAAATTCGATATTTTGGGGTCCCAGAAGCGATCTGTACATGCCTACTCAGGGCAAGAATGTTTTCAAAATATAGGCTCAAAACATGCTAAAAATCGATATTTTAAGAGTCCAAAGTCGAAATGTGCATGCATCATCTGTACCCGTTTATATCTCAAATTCAGGCTCCAAACACCCGAAAGTTCGATATTTTGGGGTCCCAGAAGCGATCTGTACATGCCTACTCAGATGCAGGCCCAAAACATGCTGAAAATCGATATTTTAGGTGCCCAAAGTCGATATGTGAATGCATCTTCTTCACTCGTTTATATATCAAATTCAACATCAAAACGCCCGAAAATTCGATAATTTTGGTTCCTAGAAGCGATCACTACATGTCTAGTCAGTGCTAGAATGTTTTCAAAATATAGGCGTAAAACATGCTAAAAATCGATATTTTAAGTGTCCAAAGTCGATATGTGCATGCATCATCTGTACCCGTTTATATCTCAAATTCAGGCTCAAAACACCCGAAAATTCGATATTTTGGGGTCCCAGAAATGATCTGTACATGCCTACTTAGTGCTAGAATATTTTCGAAATATAGGCCCAAAACATGCTAAAAATCGATATTTTAGGTGCCCAAAGTCGATATCTCAAATTCAAGCCCAAAACACCCGAAAATTCAATATTTTGGGGTTCCAGGAGCGAACTGTACATGCCTATTCCGTGTTAGAGTATTTTCAAAATACAGGTCCAAAACATACTGAAAATCGATCTTGTATGTGCCCAAAAGTCGATATGTGAATGCATCTTCTGTACCCGTTTATATCTGAAATTCGGGCTCCAAACACCCGAAAACTCGATATTTTGGGGTCCCAGAAGCGATCTGTACATGCCTACTCAGATGCAGGCCCAAAACATGCTGAAAATCGATATTTTAGGTGACCAAAGTCAACATGTGTATGCCTCTTCTGAACTCGTTTATATCTCAAATTCAACCTCAAAACACCCGAAAATTCGATAATTTTGGGTCCCAGAAGCGATCTGTACATGTCTAGTCAGTGCTAGAATGTTTTCAAAATATAGGCTCAAAACATGCTAAAAATCGATATTTTAAGTGTCCAAAGTCGATATGTGCATGCATCTTCTGTACCCGTTCATATCTCATATTCAGTCTCGAAACACCCGAAAACTCGTTATTTTTGGGTGCCATAAGCGATCTGTACATGCCTACTCCTAGGTTGAGTATTTTCAAAATACAGGCCCAGAACAAGCTGAAAATCGATATTTTAGGTGACCAAAGTCATTATGTGTATGCATCTTCTGCACCCGTTTATATCATAAATTCAACCTCAAAACACCTGAAAATTTCGATATTTTTGGGGTTCCAGAAGCGATCTGTACATGCCTACTCCTAGTAATAATGTTTTCAAGATACAGACCCAAAACATGCTCAAAATCGATATTTTAGGTGCCCAAAAGTCGATATGTGCATGCATCTTCTGTACCCGTTTATATCTCAAATTCAGGCTCCAAACACCCGAAAATTCGATATTTTGGGGTCCCAGAAGCGATCTGTACATGCCTACTCAGATGCAGGCCCAAAACATGCTGAAAATCGATATTTTAGGTGCCCAAAGTCAACATGTGTATGCATCTTCTGCACTAGTTTATATCTCAAATTCAACCTCAAAACACCCGAAAATTCGATAATTTTGGGTCCCAGAAGCGATCTGTACATGTCTAGTCAGTGCTAGAATGTTTTCAAAATATAGGCTCAAAACATGCTAAAAATCGATATTTTAAGTGTCTAAAGTCGATATGTGCATGCATCTTCTGTACCCGTTCATATCTCATATTCAGACTCGAAACACCCGAAAACTCGTTATTTTTAGGTGCCATAAGCGATCTGTACATGCCTACTCCTAGTTTGAGTATTTTCAAAATACAGGCCCAGAACAAGCTGAAAATCGATATTTTAAGTGACCAAAGTCAATATGTGTATGCATCTTCTGCACCCGTTTATATCCCAAATTCAACCTCAAAACACCTGAAAATTTCGATATTTTTGGGTTCCAGAAGCGATCTGTACATGCCTACTCCTAGTAATAATGTTTTCAAGATACAGACCCAAAACATTCTCAAAATCGATATTTTAGGTGCCCAAAAGTCGATATGTGAATGCATCTTCTGTACCCGTTTATATCTCAAATTCAGGCTCCAAACACCCGAAAATTCGATATTTTGGGGTCCCAGAAGCGATCTGTACATGCCTACTCCGATGCAGGCCCAAAACAAGCTGAAAATCGATATTTTAGGTGCAGAAGTCAACATGTGTATGCATCTTCTGCACTAGTTTATATTTCAAATTGAGGCTCAAAACACCCGAAAATTCGATAATTTTGGGTCCCAGAAGCGATCTGTACATGCCTACTCAGTGCAAGAATGTTTTCAAAATATAGGCTCAAAACATGCTAAAAATCGATATTTTAAGAGTCCAAAGTCTAAATGTGCATGCATCATCTGTACCCGTTTATATCTCTAATTCAGGCTCCAAACACCCGAAAGTTCGATATTTTGGGGTCCCAAAAGCGATCTGTACATGCCTACTCAGATGCAGGCACAAAAACCTGCTGAAAATCGATATTTAAGGTGCCCAAAGTCGATATGTGTATGCATCTTCTGCCCTCGTTTATATCTCAAATTCAACCTCAAAACACCCGAAAATTCGATAATTTTGGGTCCCAGAAGCGATCTGTACATGTCTAGTCAGTGCTAGAATGTTTTCAAAATATAGGCTCAAAACATGCTAAAAATCGATATTTTAATTGTCCAAAGTCGATATGTGCATGCATCTTATGTACCCGTTTATATCCCAAATTCAACCTCAAAACACCCGAAAATTCGATAATTTTGGGTCCCAGAAGCGATCTGTACATGACTTCTCAGTGCTAGAATGTTTTCAAAATATAGGCTCAAAACATGCTAAAAATCGATATTTTAAGTCTCCAAAGTCGATAAGTGCATGCATCATCTTTACCCGTTTATATCTCAAATTTAGGCTCAAAACACCCGAATTTTCGATATTTTGGGGTCCCAGAAATGATCTGTACATGCCTACTTAGTGCTAGAATATTTTCGAAATATAGGCAAAAAACATGCTAAAAATCGATATTTTAGGTGCCCAAAGTCAATATCTCAAATTCAGGCTCCAAACACCCGAAAATTCGATATTTTGGGGTCGCAGAAGCGATCTGTACATGCCTACTCAGATGCAGGCCCAAAACATGCTAAAAATCGATATTTTAGGTGCACAAAGTCAACAGGTGTATGCATCTTCTTCACTCGTTTATATCTCAAATTGAGGCTCAAAACACCCGAAAATTCGATAATTTTGGGTCCCAGAAGCGATCTGTACATGTCTAGTTAGTGCTAGAATGTTTTTAAAATATAGGCTTAAAACATGCTAAAAATCGATATTTTAAGTGTCCAAAGTCGATATGGGCATGTATCTTCTGTACCCGTTTATATCTCAAATTCAGGCTCAAACACCCGAAAACTCGATATTTTTGGGTCCCATAAGCGATCTGTACATGCCTACTCCTAGTTAGAGTATTTTCAAAATACAGACCCAAAACATGCTGAAAATCTATATTTTAGGTGCCCAAAGTCAATATGTGCATGCATCTTCTGTACCCGTTTATATCTCAAATTCAGGCTCAAAACACCCGAAAATTCGGTATTTTTGGGTCCTAGAAACGATCTGTACATCCCTACTCCTAGTTAGAATGTTTTCAAGATACAGACCCAAAACAAGCTCAAAATCGATATTTTAGGTGCCCAAAAGTCGATATGTGCATGCATCTTCTGTACCTGTTTATATCTCAAATTCAGGCCCAAAATACCGAAAAATTCGATATTTTGGGGTATCAGAAGCGTTAGAGTATTTTCAATATACAGGCCCAAAACATAATGAAAATCGATCTTTTAGGTGCCTAAAAGTCGATATGTGGATGCATCTTCTGTACCCGTTTATATCTCAAATTCAGGCTCAAAACACCTTAAAACTCGATATTTTTGGGTCCCAGAAGCGATCTGTACTTGCCTACTCCGTGTTAGAGTAGTTTCAAAATACAGGCCCAGAACAAGCTGAAAATCGATATTTTAGGTGACCAAAGTCAATATGTGTATGCATCTTCTGCACCCGTTTATATCTCAAATTCAACCTCAAAACATTCGAAAACTTCGATATTTTTGGGTCCCAGAAGCGATCTTTACATGCCTACTCAGTGCTAGAATGTTTTCAAAATATAGGCTCAAAACATGCTAAAAATCGATATTTTAAGTGCCCAAAGTTGATATCTCAAATTCAGGCCCAAAACACCCGAAAATTCGATATTTTGGGGTCCCAGAAGCAAACTGTACATGCCTACTCCGTGTTAGAGTATTTTCAAAATAAAGGCCCAAAACATACTGAAAATCGATCTCTTAGGTGCCCAAAAGTCGATATGTGCATGCATCTTCTGTACCCGTTTATATCTCAAATTCAGGCTCAAAACACCCGAAAATTCGATATTTTGGGGTCCCAGAAGCGATCTGTACTTGCCTACTCCGTGTTAGAGTATTTTCAAAATACAGGCCCAAAACAAGCTGAAAATCGATATTTTAGGTGACGAAAGTCTTTATGTGTATGCATCTTCTGCACCCGTTTATATCTGAAATTCAGGCTCAAAACACCCGAAAATTCGATATTTTTGGGTCCCAGAAGCGATCTGTACATGCCTACTCAGTGCTAGAATGTTTTCAAAATATAGGCTCAAAACATGCTAAAAATCGATATTTTAAGTGTCCAAAGTCGATATGTGCATGCATCATCTGTACTCGTTTATATCTCAAATTCAGGCTCAAAACACCCGAAAATTCGATATTTTGGGGTCCCAGAAGTGATCTGTACATGAATACTTAGTGCTAGAATATTTTCAAAATATAGGCCCAAAAAATGCTAAAAATCGATATTTTAGGTGCCCAAAGTCGATAACTCAAATTCAGGCCCAAAACACCCGAAAATTCGATATTTTGAGGTCCCAGAAGGGAACTGTACATGCCTACTCCGTGTTAGAGTATTTTCAAAATACAGGCCCAAAACATACTGAAAATCGATCTTTTAGGTGCCCAAAAGTCCATATGTGCATGCATCTTCTGTACCCGTTTATATCTCAAATTCAGGCTCCAAACACCCGAAAATTCGATATTTTGGGGTCCCAGAAGCGATCTGTACTTGCCTACTCCGTGTTAGAGTATTTTCAAAATACAGGCCCAAAACAAGCTGAAAATCGATATTTTAGGTGACAAAAGTCTTTATGTGTATGCATCTTCTGCACCCGTTTATATCTGAAATTCAGGCTCAAAACACCCGAAAATTCGATATTTTTGGGTCCCAGAAGCGATCTGTACATGCCTACTCAGTGCTAGAATGTTTTCAAAATATAGGCTCAAAACATGCTAAAAATCGATATTTTAAGTGTCCAAAGTCGATATGTGCATGCATCATCTGTACCCGTTTATATCTCAAATTCAGGCTCAAAACACCAGAAAATTCGATATATTTGGATCCCAGAAGTGATCTGTACATGCCTACTTAGTGCTAGAATATTTTCAAAATATAGGCCCAAAACATGCTAAAAAATCAATATTTTAGGTGCCCAAAGTCGATATCTCAAATTTAGGCCCAAAACACCCGAAAATTCGATATTTTGGGGTCTCAAAAGCGAAATGTACATGCCTATTCCGTGTTAGAGTATTTTCAAAATACAGGCCCAAAACATACTAATAATCGATCTTTTAGGTGCCCAAAAGTCGATATGTGCATGCATCTTCTGTACCCGTTTATATCCCAAACTCAACCTCAAAACACCCGAAAATTCGATATTTTTGGGTCCCATAAGCGATCTGTACATGCCTACTCAGTGGTAGAATTTTTTTTAAATATAAGCTCAAAACATGCTAAAAATCGATACTTTAGGTGCCCAAAGTCAACATGTGTATGCATCTTCTGCACTCGTTTATATCTAAAATTGAGGCTCAAAACACCCGAAAATTTGATAATTTTGGGTCCCAGAAGCAATCCGTACATGTCTAGTCAGTGCTAGAATTTTTTCAAAATATAGGCTCAAAACATGCTAAAAATCGATATTTTAAGCGTCCAAAGTCGATATGTGCATGCATCATCTTTACCCGTTTATATCTCAAATTCAGGCTCAAAACACCCGAACATTCGATATTTTGGGGTCCCAGAAGTGATCTGTACATGCCTACTTAGTGCTAGAATATTTTCAAAATATAGGCCCAAAACATGCTAAAAATCGATAATTTAGGTGCCCAAAGTCGATATCTCAAATTCAGGCCCAAAACACCCGAAAATTCGATATTTTGGGGTCCCAGAAGCGAACTGTACATGCCTACTCCGTGTTAGAGTATTATCAAAATACAGGCCCAAAACATACTGAAAATCGATCTTTTAGGTGCCCTGAAGTCGATATGTGCATGCATCTTCTGCACCCGTTTATATCTCAAATTCAGGCTCCAAACACCCGAAAATTCGATATTTTGGGGTCCCAGAAGCGATCTGTATATGCCTACTCCGATGCAGGCCCAAAAAATGCTGAAAATCGATATTTTAGGTGCCCAAAGTCAACATGTGTATGCATCTTCTGCACTCGTTTATATCTCAAATTGAGGCTCAAAACACCCAAAAAGTCGATAATTTTGGGTCCTAGAAGCGATCTGTACATCCCTACTCCTAGTAAGATTGTTTTCAAGATACAGACCCAAAACATGCTCAAAATCGATATTTTAGGTGCCCAAAAGTCGATATGTGCATGCATCTTCTGTACCCGTTTATATCTCAAATTCAGGCTCAAAACACATGAAAATTCAATATTTTGGGGTCCCAGAAGCGATCTGTACATGCCTACTCAGTGCAAGAATGTTTTCAAATTATAGGCTCAAAACATGCTAAAAATCGATATTTTAAGTGTCCAAAGTCGATATGTGCATGCATCATCTGTACCCGTTTATATCTCAAATTCAGTCTCAAAACACCCGAAAATTCGATATTTTTGGGTCCCAGAAGCGATCTGTACATGCCTACTCCTAGTTTGAGTATTTTCAAAATACAGGCCCAAAACATGCTGAAAATCGATATTTTATGTGCCCAATGTCAATATGTGCATGCATCTTCTGTATCCGTTTATATCTCAAATTCAGGCTCAAAACATCCGAAAATTCGGTATTTTTGGGTCGTAGAAGTAATCTGTACATGCCTACTCATTGCTAGAATATTTTAAAAATATAGGCCCAAAACATGCTAAAAATCGATATTTTAGGTGCCCAAAGTCGATATGTGCATGCATCTTCTGTACCCGTTAATATCTCAAATTCAGGCTCAAAACACCCGAAAATTCGATATTTTGGGGTCCCAGAAGCGATCTTTACATGCCTACTCAGTGCTAGAATATTTTCAAAATAAAGGCCCAAAACATGCTAAAAATCGATATTTTAGGTGCCCAAAGTCGATATCTCAAATTCAGGCCCAAAACACCCAAAAATTCGATATTTTGGGGTCCCAGAAGCGATCTGTACATGCCTACTCCGTGTTAGAGTATTTTCAATATACAGGCCCAAAACATACTGAAAATCGATATTTTAGGTGCCCAAAGTCAATATGTGCTTGCATCTTCTGTACCCGTTTATATCCCAAATTCAACCTCAAAACACCTGAAAACTCGATATTTTTGGGTCCCAGAAGCGATCTGTACATGCCTACTCAGTGCAAGAATGTTTTCAAAATATAGGCTTAAAACATGCTAAAAATCGATATTTTAAGTGTCCAAAGTCGATATGTGCATACATCATCTGTACCCGTTTATATCTCAAATTCAGGCTCAAAACACCCGAAAATTCGATATTTTTGGGTCCCAGAAGTGATCTGTACATGCCTACTTAATGCTAGAATATTTTCAAAATATAGGCCCAAAACATGCTATAAATCGATATTTTAGGTGCACAAATTCGATATCTCAAATTCAGGCATAAAACACCCGGAAATTCGATATTTGGGGGCCCCAGAAGCGAACTGTACATGCCTACACCGTGTTAGAGTATTTTCAAAATACAGGCCCAAAACATACTGAAAATCGATCTTTTAGGTGCCCAAAAGTCGATATGTGCATGCATCTTCTGTACACGTTTATATCCCAAATTTAACCTCAAAACACTCGAAAATTCGATATTTTTGGGTCCGAGAAGCGATATGTACATGCCTACTCAGTGCTAGAATTTTTTCAAAATATAGGCTTAAAACATGCTAAAAATCGATATTTTAAGTGTCCAAAGTCGAAATGTGCATGCATCATGTGTACCCGTTTATATCTCAAATTCAGGCTCCAAACACCCGAAAATTCGATATTTTTGGGTCCCAGAAGCGATCTGTACATGCCTACTCAGATGCAGGCCCAAAACATGCTGAAAATCGATATTTTAGGTGCCCAAAGTCGATATGTGTATGCATCTTCTGCACTCGTTTATATCTCAAATTCAACCTCAAAACACCCGAAAATTCGATAATTTTGGGTCCCTGAAGCGATCTGTACATGTCTAGTCAGTGCTAGAATGTTTTCAAAATTTGGCTCAAAACATGCTAAAAATCGATATTTTAAGTGTCCAAAGTCGATATGTGCATGCATCTTATATACCCGTTTATATATCATATTCAGGCTCAAAACACCCGAAAATTCGATATTTTGGGGTCCCAGAAGCGATCTTTACTTGCCTACTCCGTGCTAGAATATTTTCAAAATATAGGCCCAAAACATGCTAAAAATCGATATTTTAGGTGCCCAAAGTCGATATCTCAAATTCAGGCCCAAAACACCCATAATTCGATATTTTGGGGTCCCAGAAGCGATCCGTACATGCCTACTCCGTGTTAGAGTATTTTCAAAATACAGGCCCAAAAAATACTAAAAATCGATATTTTAGGTGCCCAAAGTCAATATGTGCATGCATCTTCTGTACCCGTTTATATCCCAAATTCAACCTCAAAACACCCGAAAATTCCATATTTTTGGGTCCCATAAGCGATCTGTACATGCCTACTCAGTGCTAGAATTTTTTCAAAATATAGGCTCAAAACATGCTAAAAATCGATATTTTAAGTGTCCAAAGTCGATATGTGCATGTATCATCTGTACCCGTTTATATCTCAAATTCAGGCTCCAAACACCCGAAAATTCGATATTTTGGGGTCCCAGAAGCGATCTGTACATGCCTACTCAGATGCAGGCCCAAAACATGCTGAAAATCGATATTTTAGGTGCCCAAAGTCGATATGTGAATGCATCTTCTTCACTCGTTTATATCTCAAATTCAACATCAAAACGCCAGAAAATTCGATAATTTTGGTTCCTAGAAGCGATCTCTACATGTCTAGTCAGTGCTAGAATATTTTCAAAATATATGCTAAAAACATGCTAAAAATCGATATTTTAAGTGTCCAAAGTCGATATGTGCATGCATCTTATGTACCCGTTTATATATCAAATTCAGGCTCAAACACCCGAAAATTCAATATTTTGGGGTCCCAGAAGCGAACTGTACATGCCTACTCCGTGTTAGAGTATTTTCAAAATACAGGCCCAAAACATACAGAAAATCGATCTTGTATGTGCCCAAAACTCGATATGTGCATGCATCTTCTGTACCCGTTTATATCTCAAATTCGGCCTCCAAACACCTGAAAACTCGATATTTTGGGGTCCCAGAAGCGATCTGTACATGCCTACTCAGATGCAGGCCCAAAACATGCTGAAAATCGATATTTTAGGTGCCCAAAGTCAATATGTGCATGCATCTTCTGTACCCGTTTATATCTCAAATTCAGGCTCAAAACACCCGAAAATTCGGTATTTTTGGGTCCTAGAAGTGATCTGTACATCCCTACTCCTAGTAAGAATGTTTTCAAAATATAGGCTCAAAACATGCTAAAAATCGATATTTTAAGTGTCCAAAGTCGATATGTGCATGCATCATCTGTACCCGTTTATATCTCAAATTCAGGCTCAAAACACCCAAAAATTCGATAATTTTGGGTCCCTGAAGCGATCTGTACATGTCTAGTCAATGCTAGAATGTTTTCAAAATATAGGTTCAAAACATGCTAAAAATCGATATTTTAAGTTTCCAAAGTCGATATGTGCATGCATCTTCTGTACCCGTTTATATCTCAAATTCAGGCTCAAAACACCCGAAAATTCGATATTTTTGGGTCCCAGAAGCGATATGTTCATGCCTACTCCTAGTTAGAGTATTTTCAAAATACAGGCACAAAACATGCTGAAAATCGATATTTTAGGTGCCCAAAGTCAATATGTGCATGCATCTTCTGTACCCGTTTATATCTCAAATTCAGGCTCAAAACATCCGAAAATTCGGTATTTTTGGGTCGTAGAAGCGATCTGTACATGCCTACTCAGTGCTAGAATATTTTCAAAATATAGGCCCAAAACATGTTAAAAATCGATATTTTAGGTGCCCAAAGTCAATATCTCAAATACAGGCCCAAAACACCGAAAAATTCGATATTTTGGGGTCCCAGAAGCGATCTGAACATGCCTACTCCTAGTTAGAGTATTTTCAAAATACAGGCCCAAAACATGCTGAAGATCGATATTTCAGGTGCCCAAAGTCAATATGTGCATGCATCTTCTGTACCCGTTTATATCTCAAATTCAGGCTCAAAACACCCGAAAATTCGGTATTTTTGGGTCCTAGAAGCGATCTGTACATGCCTACTCAGTGCTAGAATATTTTCAAAATATAGGCCCAAAACATGCTAAAAATCGATATTTTTGGTGCCTAAAGTCGATATCTCAAATTCAGGCCCAAAACACCCAAAAATTCGATATTTTGGGGTCCCAGAAGCGATCTGTACATGCCTACTCCGTGTTAGAGTATTTTCAATATACAGGCCCAAAACATACTGAAAATCGATATTTTAGGTGCCTAAAGTCAATATGTGCTTGCATCTTCTGTACCCGTTTATATCTCAAATTCAGGCTCAAAACACCCTAAAATTCGATATTTTGGGGTTCCAGAAGCGATCTGTACATGCCTACTCAGTGCAAGAATGTTTTCAAAATATAGGCTCAAAACATGTTAAAAATCGATATTTTAAGTGTCCAAAGTCGATATGTGCATGCATCATCTGTACCCGTTTATATCTCAAATTCAGGCTCAAAACACCCTAAAATTTGATATTTTGGGGTCCCATAAGTGATATGTACATGCCTACTTAGTGCTAGAATATTTTCAAAATATAGGCCCAAAACATGCTAGAAATCGATATTTTAGGTGCCCAAAGTCGAAATCTCAAATTCAGGCCCAAAACACCCGAAAATTCGATATTTTGGGGTCCCAGAAGCGAACTGTACATGCCTACTCCGTGTTAGAGTATTTTCAAAATACAGGCCCAAAACATACCTAAAATCGATCTTTTAGGTGCCCAAAAGTCGATATGTGCATGCATCTTTTGTACTCGTTTATATCCCAAATTCAACCTCAAAACACCCGAAAATTCGATATTTTTGGGTCCAAGCAGCGATATGTACATGCCTACTCAGTGCTAGAATTTTTTCAAAATATAGGCTTAAAACATGCTAAAAATCGAAAATTTAAGTGTCCAAAATCGAAATGTGCATGCATCATCTTTACCCGTTTATATCTCAAATTCAGGCTCAAAACACTCGAAAATTCGATATTTTGGGGTCCCAAAAGCGGTCTGTACATGCCTACTCAGATGCAAGCCCAAAAACCTACTGAAAATCGATATTTTAGGTGCCCAAAGTCGATATGTGTATGCATCTTCTGCACTCGTTTATATCTCAAATTCAACCTCAAAACACCCGAAAATTCGATAATTTTGGGTCCCAAAAGCGATCTGTACATGTCTAGTCAGTGCTAGAATGTTTTCAAAATATAAGCTCAAAACATGCTAAAAATCGATATTTTAATTGTCCAAAGTCGATATGTGCATTCATCTTATGTACCCGTTTATATCCCAAATTCTACCTCAAAACACCCGAAAATTCGATAATTTTGGGTCCCAGAAGCGATCTGTACATGACTTCTCAGTGCTAGAATGTTTTCAAAATATAGGCTCAAAACATGCTAAAAATCGATATTTTAAGTGTCCAAAGTCGATAAGTGCATGCATCATCTGTACCCGTTTATATCTCAAATTTAGGCTCAAAACACCCGAATTTTCGATATTTTGGGGTCCCAGAAATGATCTGTACATGCCTACTTAGTGCTAGAATATTTTCGAAATACAGGCCCAAAACATGCTAAAAATCGATATTTTAGATGCCCAAAGTCGATATCTCAAATTCAAGCCCAAAACACCCGAAAATTCAATATTTTGGGGTCCCAGAAGCGAACTGTACATGCCTACTCCGTGTTAGAGTATTTTCAAAATACAGGCCCAAAACATGCTAAAAATCGAAAATTTAAGTGTCCAAAATCGAAATGTGCATGCATCTTTTGTACCCGTTTATATCTCAAATTCAGGCTCCAAACACCATAAATTCGGTATTTTGGGGTCCCAGAAGCGATCTCTACATGCCTACTCAGATGCAGGCCCAAAACATGCTAAAAATCGATATTTTAGGTGCACAAAGTCAACATGTGTATGCATCTTCTTCACTCGTTTATATCTCAAATTAAGGCTCAAAACACCCGAAAATTCAATATTTTATGGTCCCAGAAGCGATATGTACTTGCCTACTCCGTGTTAGAGTATTTTCAAAATACAGGCCCAAAACAAGCTGAAAATCGATATTTTAGGTGACGAAAGTCAATATGTGTATGCATCTTCTGCACCCGTTTATATCCCAAATTCTGGCTCAAAACACCCGAAAATTCGGTATTTTTGGGTCCTAGAAGCGATCTGTACATCCCTACTCCAAGTTAGAATGTTTTCAAGATACAGACCCAAAACATGCTCAAAATCGGTATTTTAGGTGCCCAGAAGTCGATATGTGAATGCATCTTCTGTATCCGTTTATATCTCAAATTCAGGCTCAAAACACCAGAAAATTCGATATTTTTGGGTCCCAGAAGTGATCTATACATGCCTACTTAGTGCTAGAATATTTTCAAAATATAGGCCCAAAACATGCTAAAAAATCAATATTTTAGGTGCCCAAAGTCGATATCTCAAATTTAGGCCCAAAACACCCGAAAATTCGATATTTTGGGGTCCCAAAAGCGAACTGTACATGCCTACTCCGTGTTAGAGTATTTTCAAAATACAGGCCCAAAACATACTAATAATCGATCTTTTAGGTGCCCAAAAGTCGATATGTGCATGCATCTTCTGTACCCGTTTATATCCCAAATTCAACATCAAAACACCCGAAAATTCGATATTTTTGGGTCCCATAAGCGATCTGTACATGTCTAGTCAGTGCTAGAATTTTTTCAAAATATAGGCTCAAAACATGCTAAAAATCGATATTTTAAGTGTCCAAAGTCGATATGTGCATGCATCATCTTTACCAGTTTATATCTCAAATTCAGGCTCAAAACACCCGAACATTCGATATTTTGGGGTCCCAGAAGTGATCTGTACATGCCTACTTAGTGCTAGAATATTTTCAAAATATAGGGCCAAAACATGCTACAAATCGATATTTTAGGTGCCCAAAGTCGATATCTCGAATTCAGGCCCAAAACACCCGAAAATTCGATATTTTGGGGTCCCAGAAGTGAACTGTACATGCCTACTCCGTGTTAGAGTATTATCAAAATACAGGCCCAAAACATACTGAAAATCGATCTTGTATGTGCCCAAAAGTCGATATGTGCATGCATCTTCTGTACCCGTTTATATCTCAAATTCAGGCTCCAAACACCCGAAAATTCGATATTTTGGGGTCCCAGAAGCGATCTGTACATGCCTACTCAGATGCAGGCCCAAAACATGCTGAAAATCGATATTTTAGGTGACCAAAGTCAACATGTGTATGCATCTTCTGCACTCGTTTATATCTCAAATTCAACTTCAAAACACCCGAAAATTCGATAATTTTTGGTCCCAGAAGCGATCTGTACATGTCTAGTCATTGCTAGAATGTTTTCAAAATATAGGCTCAAAACATGCTAAAAATCGATATTTTAAGTGTCCAAAGTCGATATGTGCATGCATCTTCTGTACCCGTTCATATCTCATATTCAGTCTCGAAACACCCGAAAACTCGTTATTTTTGGTTGCCATAAGCGATCTGTACATGCCTACTCCTAGGTTGAGTATTTTCAAAATACAGGCCCAGAACAAGCTGAAAATCGATATTTTAGGTGACCAAAGTCAATATGTGTATGCATCTTCTGCACCCGTTTATATCCCAAATTCAACCTCAAAACCCATGAAAATTTTGATATTTTTGGGTTCCAGAAGCGATCTGTACATGCCTACTCCTAGTAATACTGTTTTCAAGATACAGACCCAAAACATGCTCAAAATCGATATTTTAGGTGCCCAAAAGTCGATATGTGCATGCATCTTCTGTACCCGTTTATATCTCAAATTCAGGCTCCAAACACCCGAAAATTCGATATTTTGGGTCCCAGAAGCAATCTGTACATGCCTACTTCGATGCAGGCCTAAAACATGCTGAAAATCGATATTTTAGGTGCCCAAAGTCAACATGTGTATGCATCTTCTGCACTAGTTTATATCTCAAATTCAACCTCAAAACTCTCGAAAATTTGATAATTTTGTGTCTCAGAAGCGATCTGTACATGTCTAGTAAGTGTTAGAATGTTTTCAAAATATAGGCTCAAAACATGCTAAAAATCGATATTTTAAGTGTCCAAAGTCGATATGTGCATGCATCTTCTGTACCCGTTCATATCTCATATTCAGTCTCGAAACACCCGAAAACTCGTTATTTTTGGGTGCCATAAGCGATCTCTACATGCCTACTCCTAGTTTGAGTATTTTCAAAATACAGTCCCAGAACAAGCTGAAAATCGATATTTTAAGTGACCAAAGTCAATATGTGTATGCATCTTCTGCACCCGTTTATATCCCAAATTCAACCTCAAAACACCTGAAAATTTCGATATTTTTGGGTTCCAGAAGCGATCTGTACATGCGTACTCCTAGTAATAATGTTTTCAAGATACAGACACAAAACATGCTCAAAATCGATATTTTAGGTGCCCAAAAGTCGATATGTGAATGCATCTTCTGTACCCGTTTATATCTCAAATTCAGGCTCTAAACTCCCGAAAATTCGATATTTTGGGTCCCAGAAGCAATCTGTACATGTCTAGTCAGTGCTAGAATGTTTTCAAAATATAGGCTCAAAACATGCTAAAAATCGATATTTTAAGTGTCCAAAGTCGATATGTGCAAGCATCTTCTGTACCCGTTTATATCTCAAATTCAGGCTCAAAACAACCGAAAATTCGATATTTTGGGGTCCCAGAAGCGATCTGTATATGCCTACTCCGATGCAGGCCGAAAACATGCTGAAAATCGATATTTTAGGTGCCCAAAGTCAACATGTGTATGCATCTTCTGCACTCGTTTATATCTCAAATTGAGGCTTAAAACACCCAAAAATTCGATAATTTTGGGTCCCAGAAGCGATCTGAACATGTCTAGTCAGTGCTAGAATGTTTTCAATATATAGGTTCAAAACATGCTAAAAATCGATATTTTAAGTGTCCAAAGTCGATATGTGCATGCATCTTCTGTACCCGTTTATATCTCAAATTCAGGCTCAAAACACCTGAGAATTCGATATTTTTGGGTCCCAAAAGCGATCTGTACATGCCTACTCCTAGTTAGAGTATTTTCAAAATACAGGCCCAAAACATGCTGAAAATCGATATTTTAGGTGCCCAAAGTCAATATGTGCATGAATCTTCTTTACCCGTTTATATCTCAAATTCAGGCTCAAAACACCCGAAAATTCGGTATTTTTGGGTCCTAGAAGCGATCTGTACATCTCTACTCCTAGTAAGAATGTTTTCAAGATACAGACCCAAAACATGCTCAAAATCGATATTTTAGGTGCCCAAAAGTCGATATGTGCATGCATCTTCTGCACACGTTTATATCTCAAATTCATGCTCAAAACACCCGAAAATTCGATATTTTGGGGTCCCAGAAGCGATCTTTACATGCCTACTCAGTGCTAGAATATTTTCAAAATATAGGCCCAAAACATGCTAAAAATCGATATTTTAGGTGCCCAAAGTCGATATCTCAAATTCAGGCTTAAAACACCCGAAAATTCGATATTTTGGGGTCCCAGAAGCGATCTGTACTTGCCTACTCAGTGCTAGAATTTTTTCAAAATATAGGCTTAAAACATGCTAAAAATCGATATTTTAAATGTCCAAAGTCGAAATGTGCATGCATCATCTGTACCCGTTTATATCTCAAATTCAGGCTCCAAACACCCGAAAATTCGATATTTTGGGGTCCCAGAAGCTATCTGTACATGCCTACTCAGATGCAAGCCCAAAACATGCTGAAAATCGATATTTTAGGTACCCAAAGTCGATATGTGTATGCATCTTCTTCACTCGTTTATATCTCAAATTCAACCTCAAAACACCCGAAAATTCGATAATTTTGGGTCCCAGAAGCGATCCGTCCATGCCTACTCAGTGCTAGAATGTTTTCAAAATATAAGCTCAAAACATGCTATAAATCGATATTTTTAGTGTCCAAAGTCGATATGTGCATGCATCATCTGTACCCGTTTATATTTCAAATTCAGGCTCAAAATACCCGAAAATTCGATATTTTGGGGTCCCAGAAATGATCTGTACATGCCTACTTAGTGCTAGAATATTTTCGAAATATAGGCCCAAAACATGCTAAAAATCGATATTTTAGGTGCCCAAAGTCGGTATCTCAAATTCAAGCCCAAAACACCCGAAAATTCAATATTTTGGGGTCCCAGAAGCGAACTGTACATGCCTACTCCGTGTTAGAGTATTTTCAAAACACAGGCCCAAAACATACTGAAAATCGATCTTGTATGTGCCCAAAAGTCGATATGTGCATGCATCTTCTGTACCCGTTTATATCTCAAATTCAGGCTCCAAACACCCGAAAATTCGATATTTTGGGGTCCCAGAAGCGATCTGTACATGCCTACTCAGATGCAGGCCCAAAACATGCTGAAAATCGATATTTTAGGTGACCAAAGTCAACATGTGTACGCATCTTCTGCACTCGTTTATATCTCAAATTCAACTTCAAAACACCCGAAAATTCGATAATTTTTGGTCCCAGAAGCGATCTGTACATGTCTAGTCAGTGTTAGAATGTTTTCAAAATATAGGCTCAAAACATGCTAAAAATCGATATTTTAAGTGTCCAAAGTCGATATGTGCATGCATCTTCTGTACCCGTTCATATCTCATATTCAGTCTCGAAACACCCGAAAACTCGTTATTTTTGGGTGCCATAAGCGATCTGTACATGCCTACTCCTAGGTTGAGTATTTTCAAAATACAGGCCCAGAACAAGCTGAAAATCGATATTTTAGGTGACCAAAGTCAATATGTGTATGCATCTTCTGCACCCGTTTATATCCCAAATTCAACCCCAAAACCCATGAAAATTTTGATATTTTTGGGTTCCAGAAGCGATCTGTACATGCCTACTCCTAGTAATAATGTTTTCAAGATACAGACCCAAAACATGCTCAAAATCGATATTTTAGGTGCCCAAAAGTCGATATGTGCATGCATCTTCTGTACCCGTTTATATCTCAAATTCAGGCTCCAAACACCCGAAAATTCGATATTTTGGGGTCCCAGAAGCGATCTGTACATGCCTACTTCGATGCAGGCCTAAAACATGCTGAAAATCGATATTTTAGGTGCCCAAAGTAAACATGTGTATGCATCTTCTGCACTAGTTTATATCTCAAATTCAACCTCAAAACACCCGAAAATTTGATAATTTTGGGTCTCAGAAGCGATCTGTACATGTCTAGTCAGTGTTAGAATGTTTTCAAAATATAGGCTCAAAACATGCTAAAAATCGATATTTTAAGTGTCCAAAGTCGATATGTGCATGCATCTTCTGTACCCGTTCATATCTCATATTCAGTCTCGAAACACCCGAAAACTCGTTATTTTTGGGTGCCATAAGCGATCTGTACATGCCTACTCCTAGTTTGAGTATTTTCAAAATACAGGCCCAGAACAAGCTGAAAATCGATATTTTAAGTGACCAAAGTCAATATGTGTATGCATCTTCTGCACCCGTTTATATCCCAAATTCAACCTCAAAACACCTGAAAATTTCGATATTTTTGGGTTCCAGAAGCGATCTGTACATGCGTACTCCTAGTAATAATGTTTTCAAGATACAGACACAAAACATGCTCAAAATCGATATTTTAGGTGCCCAAAAGTCGATATGTGAATGCATCTTCTGTACCCGTTTATATCTCAAATTCAGGCTCTAAACACCCGAAAATTCGATATTTTGGGTCCCAGAAGCAATCTGTACATGTCTAGTCAGTGCTAGAATGTTATCAAAATATAGGCTCAAAACATGCTAAAAATCGATATTTTAAGTGTCCAAAGTCGATATGTGCAAGCATCTTCTGTACCCGTTTATATCTCAAATTCAGGCTCAAAACAACCGAAAATTCGATATTTTTGGGTCCTAGAAGCGATCTGTACATGCCTACTCCTAGTTAGAGTATTTTCAAAAGACAGGCCCAAAAAATGCTGAAAATCGATATTTTAGGTGCCCAAAGTCAATATGTGCATGCATCTTCTGTACTCGTTTATATCTCAAATTCAGGCTTAAAACACACGAAAATTCGGTATTTTTGGGTCCTAGAAGCGATCTGTACATCCCTACTCCTAGTAAGAATGTTTTCAAGATGCAGGCCCAAAACATGCTGAAAATCTATATTTTAGGTACCCAAAGTCGATATGTGTATGCATCTTCTTCACTCGTTTATATCTCAAATTCAACCTCAAAACACCCGAAAATTCGATAATTTTGGGTCCCAGAAGCGATCTGTCCATGCCTACTCAGTGCTAGAATGTTTTCAAAATATAAGCTCAAAACATGCTATAAATCGATATTTTAAGTGTCCAAAGTCGATATGTGCATGCATCATCTGTACCCGTTTATATTTCAAATTCAGGCTCAAAATACCCGAAAATTCGATATTTTGGGGTCCCAGAAATGATCTGTACATGCCTACTTAGTGCTAGAATATTTTCGAAATATAGGCCCAAAACATGCTAAAAATCTATATTTTAGGTGCCCAAAGTCGATATCTCAAATTCAAGCCCAAAACACCCGAAAATTCAATATTTTGGGGTCCCAGAAGCGAACTGTACATGCCTACTCCGTGTTAGAGTATTTTCAAAATACAGGCCCAAAACATACTGAAAATCGTTCTTGTATGTGCCCAAAAGTCGATATGTGCATGCATCTTCTGTACCCGTTTATATCTCAAATTCAGGCTCCAAACACCCGAAAATTCGATATTTTGGGGTCCCAGAAGCGATCTGTACATGCCTACTTCGATGCAGGCCTAAAACATGCTGAAAATCGATATTTTAGGTGCCCAAAGTAAACATGTGTATGCATCTTCTGCACTAGTTTATATCTCAAATTCAACCTCAAAACACCCGAAAATTTGATAATTTTGGGTCTCAGAAGCGATCTGTACATGTCTAGTCAGTGTTAGAATGTTTTCAAAATATAGGCTCAAAACATGCTAAAAATCGATATTTTAAGTGTCCAAAGTCGATATGTGCATGCATCTTCTGTACCCGTTCATATCTCATATTCAGTCTCGAAACACCCGAAAACTCGTTATTTTTGGGTGCCATAAGCGATCTGTACATGCCTACTCCTAGTTTGAGTATTTTCAAAATACAGGCCCAGAACAAGCTGAAAATCGATATTTTAAGTGACCAAAGTCAATATGTGTATGCATCTTCTGCACCCGTTTATATCCCAAATTCAACCTCAAAACACCTGAAAATTTCGATATTTTTGGGTTCCAGAAGCGATCTGTACATGCGTACTCCTAGTAATAATGTTTTCAAGATACAGACACAAAACATGCTCAAAATCGATATTTTAGGTGCCCAAAAGTCGATATGTGAATGCATCTTCTGTACCCGTTTATATCTCAAATTCAGGCTCTAAACACCCGAAAATTCGATATTTTGGGTCCCAGAAGCAATCTGTACATGTCTAGTCAGTGCTAGAATGTTTTCAAAATATAGGCTCAAAACATGCTAAAAATCGATATTTTAAGTGTCCAAAGTCGATATGTGCAAGCATCTTCTGTACCCGTTTATATCTCAAATTCAGGCTCAAAACAACCGAAAATTCGATATTTTTGGGTCCTAGAAGCGATCTGTACATGCCTACTCCTAGTTAGAGTATTTTCAAAAGACAGGCCCAAAAAATGCTGAAAATCGATATTTTAGGTGCCCAAAGTCAATATGTGCATGCATCTTCTGTACTCGTTTATATCTCAAATTCAGGCTTAAAACACACGAAAATTCGGTATTTTTGGGTCCTAGAAGCGATCTGTACATCCCTACTCCTAGTAAGAATGTTTTCAAGATGCAGGCCCAAAACATGCTGAAAATCTATATTTTAGGTACCCAAAGTCGATATGTGTATGCATCTTCTTCACTCGTTTATATCTCAAATTCAACCTCAAAACACCCGAAAATTCGATAATTTTGGGTCCCAGAAGCGATCTGTCCATGCCTACTCAGTGCTAGAATGTTTTCAAAATATAAGCTCAAAACATGCTATAAATCGATATTTTAAGTGTCCAAAGTCGATATGTGCATGCATCATCTGTACCCGTTTATATTTCAAATTCTGGCTCAAAATACCCGAAAATTCGATATTTTGGGGTCCCAGAAATGATCTGTACATGCCTACTTAGTGCTAGAATATTTTCGAAATATAGGCCCAAAACATGCTAAAAATCGATATTTTAGGTGCCCAAAGTCGATATCTCAAATTCAAGCCCAAAACACCCGAAAATTCAATATTTTGGGGTCCCAGAAGCGAACTGTACATGCCTACTCCGTGTTAGAGTATTTTCAAAATACAGGCCCAAAACATATTGAAAATCGTTCTTGTATGTGCCCAAAAGTCGATATGTGCATGCATCTTCTGTACCCGTTTATATCTCAAATTCAGGCTCCAAACACCCGAAAATTCGATATTTTGGGGTCCCAGAAGCGATCTGTACATGCCTACTTCGATGCAGGCCTAAAACATGCTGAAAATCGATATTTTAGGTGCCCAAAGTAAACATGTGTATGCATCTTCTGCACTAGTTTATATCTCAAATTCAACCTCAAAACACCCGAAAATTTGATAATTTTGGGTCTCAGAAGCGATCTGTACATGTCTAGTCAGTGTTAGAATGTTTTCAAAATATAGGCTCAAAACATGCTAAAAATCGATATTTTAAGTGTCCAAAGTCGATATGTGCATGCATCTTCTGTACCCGTTCATATCTCATATTCAGTCTCGAAACACCCGAAAACTCGTTATTTTTTGGTGCCATAAGCGATCTGTACAGTTGAGCAAGTAGAAAGTGCAAGAAAAGTATGGCTATATATGGCAACATCTAGCAGTTCTTTGTAGGAAGCTTTCGTATCTTTATAAATGAATACCTGGGGACCCATAGCCAATGTAAGGTGGAACTTGATTGTCTGAACTTTGAGTAGAGGTGGAGGTGTTGCCAGATACAGCTATATTTTTCTTGCACTTTCTACTTGCTCAACTGTACATGCCTACTCCTAGTTTGAGTATTTTCAAAATACAGGCCCAGAACAAGCTGAAAATCGATATTTTAAGTGACCAAAGTCAATATGTGTATGCATCTTCTGCACCCGTTTATATCCCAAATTCAACCTCAAAACACCTGAAAATTTCGATATTTTTGGGTTCCAGAAGCGATCTGTACATGCGTACTCCTAGTAATAATGTTTTCAAGATACAGACACAAAACATGCTCAAAATCGATATTTTAGGTGCCCAAAAGTCGATATGTGAATGCATCTTCTGTACCCGTTTATATCTCAAATTCAGGCTCTAAACACCCGAAAATTCGATATTTTGGGTCCCAGAAGCAATCTGTACATGTCTAGTCAGTGCTAGAATGTTTTCAAAATATAGGCTCAAAACATGCTAAAAATCGATATTTTAAGTGTCCAATGTCGATATGTGCAAGCATCTTCTGTACCCGTTTATATCTCAAATTCAGGCTCAAAACAACCGAAAATTCGATATTTTTGGGTCCTAGAAGCGATCTGTACATGCCTACTCCTAGTTAGAGTATTTTCAAAAGACAGGCCCAAAAAATGCTGAAAATCGATATTTTAGGTGCCCAAAGTCAATATGTGCATGCATCTTCTGTACTCGTTTATATCTCAAATTCAGGCTCAAAACACACGAAAATTCGGTATTTTTGGGTCCCAGAAGCGATCTGTACATCCCTACTCCTAGTAAGAATGTTTTCAAGATACAGACCCAAAACATGCTCAAAATCGATATTTTAGGTGCCCAAAAGTCGATATGTGCATGCATCTTCTGTACCCGTTTATATCTCAAATTCAGGCTCAAAACACCCGAAAATTCGATATTTTGGGGTCCCAGAAATCATCTGTACATGCCTACTTAGTGCTAGAATTTTTTCGGAATATAGGGCCAAAACATGCTAAAAAATCGATATTTTAGGTGCCCAAAGTCGATATCTCAAATTCATGCCCAAAACACCCATAAATTCGATATTTTGGGGTCCCAGAAGCGATCTGTACATGCCTACTCAGTGCTAGATTTTTTTCAAAACATAGGCTCAAAACATGCTAAAAATCGATATTTTAAGTGTCCAAAGTCGATATGTGCATGCATCATCTGTACCCGTTTATATCTCAAATTCAGGCTCAAAACACCCGAAAATTCGATATTTTGGGGTCCCAGAAGTGATCTGTACATACCTACTTAGTGCTAGAATATTTTCAAAATATAGGCCAAAAACATGCTAAAAATCGATATTTTAGGTGCCCAAAGTCGATATCTCAAATTCAGGCCCAAAACACCCGAAAATTCGATATTTTGGGGTCCCAGAAGTGAACTGTACATGCCTACTCCGTGTTAGAGTATTATCAAAATACAGGCCACAAACATACTGAAAATCGATCTTTTAGGTGCCCAAAAGTCGATATGTGCATTCATCTTCTGTACCCGTTTATATCTCAAATTCAGGCTCCAAACACCCGAAAATTCGATATATTGGGGTCTCAGAAGCGATCTGTATATGCCTACTCAGTGCTAGAATGTTTTCAAGATATAGGCTCAAAACATGCTAAAAATCGATATTTTAAGTGTCCAAAGTCGATATGTGCATGCATCATCTGTACCCGTTTATATCTCAAATTCAGGCTCAAAACACCCGAAAATTCGATATTTTGGGGTCCCAGAAGTGATCTGTACATGCCTACTTAGTGCTTGAATATTTTCAAAATATAGGCCCAAAAAATGCTAAAAATCGATATTTTAGGTGCCCAAAGTCGATATCTCAAATTCAGGCCCAAAACACCAGAAAATTCAATATTTTGGGGTCCCAGAAGGGAACTGTACATGCCTACTCCGTGTTAGAGTATTTTCAAAATACAGGCCCATAACATACTGAAAATCGATCTTTTAGGTGCCCAAAAGTCCATATGTGCATGTATCTTCTGTACCCGTTTATATCTCAAATTCAGGCTCCAAACACCCGAAAATTCGATATTTTGGGGTCCTAGAAGCGATCTGTATATGGCTACTCAGATGCAGGCCCAAAACATGCTAAAAATCGATATTTTAGGTGCACAAAGTCAACATGTGTATGCATCTTCTGCTATCGTTTATATCTCAAATTCAACCTCAAAACACCAGAAAATTCGATAATTTTGGGTCCCAGAAGCGATCTGTACATGTCTAGTCAGTGCTAGAATGTTTTCAAAATATAAGCTCAAAACATGCTAAAAATCGATATTTTAAGTGTCCAAAGTCGATATGTGCATGCATCTTCTGTACCCGTTTATATCTCAAATTCAGGCTCAAATCACCCGAAAACTCGATATTTTTGGGTCCCAGAAGCGATCTGTACATGCCTACTCCAAATTAGAGTATTTTCCAAATACAGGCCCAAAACATGCTGAAAATCGATATTTTAGGTGACCAAAGTCAATATGTGCATTCATCTTCTGTACCCGTTTATATCTCAAATTCATGCTCAGAACACCCGAAAATTCGGTATTTTTGGATTCTAGAAGCGATCTGTACATCCCTACTCCAAGTTAGAATGTTTTCAAGATACAGACCCAAAACATGCTCAAAATCGATATTTTAGGTGCCCAGAAGTCGATATGTGCATTCATCTTCTGTATCCGTTTATATCTCAAATTCAGGCTCAAAACACCCTAAAATTCGATATTTCGGGGTCCCAGAAGCGATCTGTACATGCCTACTCAGTGCTAAAATATTTTCAAAATAAAGGCCCAAAACATGCTAAAAATCGATATTTTAGGTGCCCAGAGCCGATATCACAAATTCAGGCCCAAAACACCCAAAAATTCGATATTTTGGGGTCCCAGAAGCGATCTGTACATGCCTACTCCATGTTAGAGTATTTTCAAAATACAGGCTCAAAACATACAGAAAATCGATCTTTTAGGTGCCCAAAGTCAATATGTGCATGTATCTTCTGTATCCGTTTGTATCTCAAATTCAACCTCAAAGCACCCGAAAATTCGATATTTTTGGGTCCCAGAAGCGATCTGTACATGCCTACTCAGTGCTAGAATGTTTTCAAAATATAGGCCCCAAACATGCTAAAAATCGATATTTTAAGTGTCCAAAGAGTATATGTGCATGAATCATCTGTACTCGTTTATATCTCAAATTCAGGCTCAAAACACAAGAAAATTCGATATTTTTGGGTCCCAGAAGTGATCTGTACATGCCTACTTAGTGCTAGAATATTTTCAAAATATAGGCTCAAAACATGCTAAAAATCGATATTTTAGGTGACCAAAGTCAATATGTGCATTCATCTTCTGTACCCGTTTATATCTCAAATTCAGGCTCAGAACACCCGAGAAATTCGGTATTTTTGGGTCCTAGAAGCGATCTGTACATCCCTACTCCAAGTTAGAATGTTTTCAAGATACAGACCCAAAATATGCTCAAAATCGATATATTAGGTGCCCATAAGTCGATATGTGCATGCATCTTCTGTATCCGTATATATCTCAAATTCAGGCTCAAAACACCCGAAAATTCGATATTTCGGGGTCCCAGAAGCGATCTGTACATGCCTACTCAGTGCTAGAATGTTTTCAAAATATAGGCTCAAAACATGCTAAAAAATCGATATTTTAAGTGTCCAAAGAGTATATGTGCATGCATTATCTGTACCCGTTTATATCTCAAATTCAGGCTCAAAACACCCGAAAATTCGATATTTTTGGGTCCCAGAAGTGATCTGTACATGCCTACTTAGTGCTAGAATATTTTCAAAATATAGGCCCAAAACATGCTAAAAAATCAATATTTTAGGTGCCCAAAGTCGATATCTCAAATTCAGGCCCAAAACACCCCAAAATTCGATATTTTGGGGTCCCAGAAGCGATCTGTACATCCCTACTCCTAGCAAGAATGTTTTCAAGATACAGACCCAAAACATGCTCAAAATCGATCTTTAAGGTGCCCAAAGTCAATATGTGCATATATCTTCTGTACACGTTTATATCTCAAATTCAACCTCAAAACACCCGAAAATTCGATATTTTTGGGTCCCAGAAGCGATCTGTACATGCCAACTCAGTGCTAGAATGTTTTCAAAATATAGGCTCAAAACATGCTAAAAATCGATATTTTAAGTGTCCAAAGAGTATATTTGCATGCATCATCTGTACCCGTTTATATCTCAAATTCAGGCTCAAAACACCAGAAAATTCGATATTTTTGGGTCCCAGAAGTGATCTGTACATGCCTACTTAGTGCTAGAATATTTCAAAATATAGGCCCAAAACATGCTAAAAAATCAATATTTTAGGTGCCCAAAGTCGATATCTCAAATTCAGGCCCAAAACACCCGAAAATTCGATATTTTGGGGTCCCAAAAGCGAACTGTACATGCCTACTCCGAGTTAGAGTATTTTCAAAATACAGGCCCAAAACATACAGAAAATCGATCTTTTAGGTGCACAAAAGTCGATATGTGCATGCATCTTCTGTACCCGTTTATATCCCAAATTCAACCTCAAAACACCGGAAAATTCGATATTTTTGGGTCCCAGAAGCGATCTGTACATGCTACTCAGTGCTAGAATTTTTTCAAAATATAGGCTCAAAACATGCTAAAACTCGATATTTTAAGTGTCCAAAGTCGATATGTGTATGCATCTTCTGCACTCGTTTATATCTCAAATTGAGGCACAAAACACCCGAAAATTCGATAATTTTGGGTCCCAGAAGCAATTCGTACATGTCTAGTCAGTGCTAGAATGTTTTCAAAATACAGGCCCAAAACATACTGAAAATCGATATTTTAAGTGTCCAAAGTCGATATGTGCATGCATCTTCTGTACCCGTTTATATCTCAAATTCAGGCTCAAAACACCCGAAAATTTGATGTTTTTAGGTCACAGAAGCGATCTATACATGCCTACTTAGTTCTAGAATACTTTCAAAATATAGGCCCAAACCATGCTAAAAATCGATATTTTACGTGCTCAAAGTCGATATATCAAATTCAGGCCCAAAACACCCGAAAATTCGATATTTGGGGGTCCCAGAAGCGAACTGTACATGTCTACTCCGTGTTAGAGTATTTTCAAAATACAGGCCCAAAACATACTGAAAATCGATCATTTAGGTACCTAAAAGTCGATATGTGCATGCATCTTCTGTACCCGTTTATATATCAAATTCAGGCTCCAAACACCCGAAAATTCGATATTTTTGGGTCCCAGAAGCGATCTCTACATGCCTACTCCTAGTTAGAGTATTTTCAAAATACAGGCCCAAAACATGCTGAAAATCGTTATTTTAAGTGCCCAAAGTCAATATGTGCATGCATCTTGTGAACCCGTTTATATCTCAAATTCAGGCTCAAAACACCCGAAAATTCGGTATTTTTGGGTCCTAAAAGCGATCTGTACATCTCTACACCTAGTTAGAATGTTTTCAAGATACAGACCAAAATATGCTCAAAATCGATATTTTAGGTGCCCAAAAGTCAATATGTGCATTCATCTTCTGTACCCGTTTATATCTCAAATTCAGGCTCAAAACACCCGAAAATTCGATATTTTGGGGTCCCAGAAGCAATCTGTACATGCTTCCTCAGTGCTAGAATATTTTCAAAATATAGGCCCAAAACATGCTAAAAATCGATATTTTAGGTGCCCAAAGTCGATATCTCAAATTCAGGCCCAAAACACCCAAAAATTCGATATTTTAGGGTCCCAGAAGCGATCTGTACATGCCTAATCCGTGTTAGAGTAATTTCAATATACATTCCCAAAACATACTGAAAATCGATCTTTTAGGTGCCCAAAAGTCGATATGTGCATGCATCTTCTGTACCCGTTTATATCCCAAATTCAACCTCAAAACACCCGAAAATTCGATATTTTTGGGTCCCAGAAGCGATCTGTACATGCCTACTCAGTGCTAGAATTTTTTCAAAATATAGGCTCAAAACATGCTAATAATCGATATTTTAAGTGTCCAAAGTCGATATGTGCATGCATCATCTGTACCCGTTTATATCTCAAATTCAGGCTCAAAACACCCGAAAATTCGATATTTTTGGGTCCCAGAAGCGATCTCTACATGCCTACTCCTAGTTAGAGTATTTTCAAAATACAGGCCCAAAACATGCTGAAAATCGTTATTTTAAGTGCCCAAAGTCAATATGTGCATGCATCTTGTGAACCCGTTTATATCTCAAATTCAGGCTCAAAACACCCGAAAATTCGATATTTTTGGGTCCTAAAAGCGATCTGTACATCTCTACACCTAGTTAGAATGTTTTCAAGATACAGACCAAAATATGCTCAAAATCGATATTTTAGGTGCCCAAAAGTCAATATGTGCATTCATCTTCTGTACCCGTTTATATCTCAAATTCAGGCTCAAAACACCCGAAAATTCGATATTTTGGGGTCCCAGAAGCAATCTGTACATGCTTCCTCAGTGCTAGAATATTTTCAAAATATAGGCCCAAAACATGCTAAAAATCGATATTTTAGGTGCCCAAAGTCGATATCTCAAATTCAGGCCCAAAACACCCAAAAATTCGATATTTTAGGGTCCCAGAAGCGATCTGTACATGCCTAATCCGTGTTAGAGTAATTTCAATATACATTCCCAAAACATACTGAAAATCGATCTTTTAGGTGCCCAAAAGTCGATATGTGCATGCATCTTCTGTACCCGTTTATATCCCAAATTCAACCTCAAAACACCCGAAAATTCGATATTTTTGGGTCCCAGAAGCGATCTGTACATGCCTACTCAGTGCTAGAATTTTTTCAAAATATAGGCTCAAAACATGCTAAAAATCGATATTTTAAGTGTCCAAAGTCGATATGTGCATGCATCATCTGTACCCGTTTATATCTCAAATTCAGGCTCAAAACACCCGAAAATTCGATATTTTGGGGTCCCAGAAGTGATCTGTACATGCCTACTCAGTGCTAGAATATTTTCAAAATATAGGCCGAAAACATGCTAAAAATCGATATTTTAGGTGCCCAAAGTCGATATCTCAAATTCAGGCCCAAAACACCCGAAAATCCGATATTTGGGGGTCCCAGAATCGAACTGTACATGCCTACTCCGTGTTAGAGTATTTTCAATATACAGACCCAAAACATGCTAAAAATCGATATTTTAGATGCCCAAAGTCGATATCTCAAATTTAGGCCCAAAACACCCGAAAATTCGATATTTTGGGGTCCCAGAAACGAACAGTACATGCCTACTGCGTGTTAGAGTATTTTCAAATTACAGGCCCAAAACAAACTGAAAATCGATCTTTTAGGTGCCCAAAAGTCGATATGTGCTTGCATCTTCTGTAACCGTTTATATCCCAAATTCAACCTCAAAACACCCGAAAATTCGATATTTTGGGGTTCCAGAAGTGATCTGTACATGCCTACTTAGTGCTAGAATATTTTCAAAATATAGGCCCAAAACATGCTAAAAATCGATATTTTAGGTGCCCAAAGTCGATATCTCAAATTCAGGCCCAAAACACCCGAAAATTAGATATTTGGGGGTCCCAGAAGCGAACTGTACATTCCTACTCCGTGTTAGAGTATTTTCAAAATACAGGCCCAAAACATACTGAAAATCGATCATTTAGGTACCTAAAAGTCGATATGTGCATGCATCTTCTGTACCCGTTTATATCTCAAATTCAGGCTCCAAACACCCGAAAATTTGGGAATTTTTGGGTCCTAGAAGCGATCTGTACATCTCTACACCTAGTTAGAATGTTTTCAAGATACAGACCCAAAACATGCTCAAAATCGATATTTTAGGTGCCCAAAAGTCAATATGCGGATGCATCTTCTGTACCTGTTTATATCTCAAATTCAGGCTCAAAACACTCGAAAATTCGATATTTTGGGGTCCCAGAAGCGATCTGTACATGCTTACTCAGTGCTAGAATATTTTCAAAATATAGGACCAAAACATGCTAAAAATCGATATTTTAGGTGCCCAAAATCGATATCTCAAATTCAGGCCCAAAACACCCAAAAATTCGATATTTTGGTGTCCCAGAAGCGATCTGTACATGCCTACTACGTGTTAGAGTATTTTCAATATACAGGCCCAAAACATACTGAAAATCGATCTTTTAGGTGCCCAAAAGTCGATATGTGCATACATCTTATGTACCCGTTTATATCCCAAATTCAGGCTCAAAACACCCGAAAATTCGATATTTTTGGTTCCCAGAAGCGATCTGTACATGCCTACTCAGTGCTAGAATGTTTTCAAAATATAGGCTCAAAACATGCTAAAAATCGATATTTTAAGTGTCCAAAGTCGATATGTGCATGCATCATCTGTATCTGTTTATATCTCAAATTCAGGCTCAAACCACCCAAAAATTCGATATTTTGGGGTCCCAGAAGCGATCTGTACTTGCCTACTCCGTGTTAGAGTATTTTCAAAATACAGGCCCAAAACAAGCTGAAAATCGATATTTAGGTGACGAAAGTCAATATGTGTATGCATCTTCTGCACCCGTTTATATCCCAAATTCAACCTCAAAACACCCGAGAATTCGATATTTTTGGGTCCCAGAAGCGATCTGTACATGCCTACTCAGTGCTAGAATGTTTTCAAAAAATAGGCTCAAAACATGCTAAAAATCGATATTTTAAGTGTCCAAAGTCGATATGTGCATGCATCATCTGTACCCGTTTATATCTCAAATTCAGGCTCAAAACACCCGAAAATTCGATATTTTGGGGTCCCAGAAGTGATCTGTACATGCCTACTTAGTGCTAGAATATTTTCAAAATATAGGCCCAAAACATGCTATAAATCGATATTTTAGGTGCCCAAAGTCGATATCTCAAATTTAGGCCCAAAACATCCGAAAATTCGATATTTTGGGGTCCCAGAAGCGAACTGTACATGCCTACTCCGTGTTAGAGTATTTTCAAAATACAAGCCCAAAACATACTGAAAATCGATCTTTTAGGTGCCCAAAAGTCGATATGTGCATGCATCTTCTGTAACCGTTTATATCCCAAATTCAACCTCAAAACACCCGAAAATTCGATATTTTTGGGTCCCAGAAGCGATCTGTACATGCCTACTCAGTGCTAGAATGTTTTCAAAATATAGGCTCAAAACATGCTAAAAATCGATATTTTATGTGTCCAAAGTCGATATGTGCACGCATCATCTGTACCCGTTTATATCTCAAATTCAGGCTCAAAAAACCCAAAAATTCGATATTTTGGGGTCCCAGAAGTGATCTGTACATGCCTACTTAGTGCTAGAATATTTTCAAAATATAGGCCCAAAACATGCTAAAAATCGATATTTTAGGTGCCCAAAGTCGATATCTCAAGTTCAGGCCCAAAACACCCGAAAATTCGATATTTTGGGGTCCCAGAAGTGAACTGTACATGCCTACTCCGTGTTAGAGTATTTTCAAAATACAGGCCCAAAACATACTGAAAATCGATCTTTTAGGTGCCCAAAAGTCGATATGTGCATGTATCTTCTGTACCCATTTATATCTCAAATTCAGGCTCCAAACACCCGAAATTCGATATTTTGGGGTCCCAGAAGCGATCTGTACATGCCTACTCAGATGCAGGCCCAAAACATGCTAAAAATCGATATTTTAAGTGTCCAAAGTCGATATGTGCATGCATCATCTGTACCCGTTTATATCTCAAATTCAGGCTCAAAACACCCGAAAATTCGATATTTTTGGGTCCCAGAAGCGATCTCTACATGCCTACTCCTAGTTAGAGTATTTTCAAAATACAGGCCCAAAACATGCTGAAAATCGTTATTTTAGGTGCCCAAAGTCAATATGTGCATGCATCTTCTGAACCCGTTTATATCTCAAATTCAGGCTCAAAACACCCGAAAATTCGGTATTTTTGGGTCCTAAAACCGATCTGTACATGTCTACACCTAGTTAGAATGTTTTCAAGATACAGACCCAAAACATGCTCAAAATCGATATTTTAGGTGCCCAAAAGTCAATATGTGCATTCATCTTCTGTACCCGTTTATATCTCAAATTCAGGCTCAAAACACCCGAAAATTCGATATTTTGGGGTCCCAGAAGCGATCTGTACATGCTTCCTCAGTGCTAGAATATTTTCAAAATATAGGCTCAAAACATGCTAAAAATCGATATTTTAGGTGCCCAAAGTCGATATCTCAAATTCAGGCCCAAAACACCCAAAAATTCGATATTTTAGGGTCCCAGAAGCGATCTGTACATGCCTAATCCGTGATAGAGTATTTTCAATATACATTCCCAAAACATACTGAAAATCGATCTTTTAGGTGCCCAAAAGTCGATATGTGCATGCATCTTCTGTACCCGTTTATATCCCAAATTCAACCTCAAAACACCAGAGAATTCGATATTTTTGGGTCCCAGAAGCGATCTGTACATGCCTACTCAGTGCTAGAATTTTTTCAAAATATAGGCTCAAAACATGCTAAAAATCGATATTTTAAGTGTCCAAAGTCGATATGTGCATGCATCATCTGTACCCGTATATATCTCAAATTCAGGCTCAAAACACCCGAGAATTCGATATTTTGGGGTCCCAGAAGTGACCTGTACATGCCTACTTAGTGCTAGAATATTTTCAAAATATAGGCCGAAAAAATGCTAAAAATCGATATTTTAGGTGCCCAAAGTCGATATCTCAAATTCAGGCCCAAAACACCCGAAAATCCGATATTTGGGGGTCCCTGAAGCGAACTGTACATGCCTACTCCGTGTTAGAGTATTTTCAATATACAGGCCCAAAACATGCTAAAAATCGATATTTTAGATGCCCAAAGTCGATATCTCAAATTTAGGCCCAAAACACCCGAAAATTCGATTTTATGTGGTCCCAGAAACGAACTGTACATGCCTACTGCGTGTTAGAGTATTTTCAAAATACAGGCCCAAAACAAACTGAAAATCGATCTTTTATGTGCCCAAAAGTCGATATGTGCATGCATCTTCTGTAACTGTTTATATCCCAAATTCAACATCAAAACACCCGAAAATTCGATATTTTCGGGACACGGAAGTGATCTGTACATGCCTACTTAGTGCTAGAATATTTTCTAAATATAGGCCCAAAACATACTAAAAATCGATATTTTAGGTGTCCAAAGTCGATATCTCAAATTCAGACCCAAAACACCCAAAAACTCGATATTTTGGTGTCCCAGAAGCGATCTGTACATGCCTACTCCGTGTTAGAGTATTTTCAAAATACAGGCCCAAAACATACTGAAAATCGATCATTTAGGTACCTAAAAGTCGATATGTGCATGCATCTTCTGTACCCGTTTATATCTCAAATTCAGACTCCAAACACCCGAAAATTCGATATTTTGGGGTCCCAAAAGCGATCTGTACTTGCCTACTCCGTGTTAGAGTATTTTCAAAATACAGGCCCAAAACAAGCTGAAAATCGATATTTCAGGTGACGAAAGTCAATATGTGTATGCATCTTCTGAACCCGTTTATAACCCAAATTCAACCTCAAAACACCCGAAAATTCGATGTTTTTGGGTCCCAGAAGCAATCTGTACATGCCTACTCAGTGCTAGAATTTTTTCAAAATATAGGCCCAAAACATGCTGAAAATCGATATTTTAGGTGCCCAAAGTCAATATGTGCATGCATCTTCTGTACCCGTTTATATCTCAAATTCAGGCTCAAAACACCCGATAATTCGGTATTTTTGGTTCCTAGAAGCGATCTGTACATCTCTACACCTAGTTAGAATGTTTTCAAGATACAGACCCAAATCATGCTCAAAATCGATATTTTAGGTGCCGAAAAGTCAATATGCGCATGCATCTTCTGTACCTGTTTATATCTCAAATTCAGGCTCAAAACACTCGAAAATTCGATATTTTGGGGTCCCAGAAGCGATGTGTACATGCTTACTCAGTGCTAGAATATTTTCAAAATATAGGCACAAAACACGCTAAAAATCGATATTATAGGTGCCCAAAGTCGATATCTCAAATTCAGACCCAAAACACCCAAAAACTCGATATTTTGGTGTCCCAGAAGCGATCTGTACTTGCCTACTCCGTGTTAGAGTATTTTCAATATACAGGCCCAAAACATACTGAAAATCGATCTTTTAGGTGCCCAAAAGTCGATATGTGCATGCATCTTCTATACCCGTTTATATCCCAAATTCAGGCTCAAAACACCCGAAAATTCGATATTTTGGGGTCCCAGAAGCGATCTGTACATGCCTACTCAGTGCTAGAATGTTTTCAAAATATAGGATCAAAACATGCTAAAAATCGATATTTTAAGTGTCCAAAGTCGATATGTGCAGGCATCATCTGTATCTGTTTATATCTCAAATTCAGGCTCAAACCACCCAAAAATTCGATATTTTGGGGTCCCAGAAGCGATCTGTACTTGCCTACTCCGTGTTAGAGTATTTTCAAAATACAGGCCCAAAACAAGCTGAAAATCGATATTTAGGTGACGAAAGTCAATATGTGTATGCATCTTCTGCACCCGTTTATATCACAAATTCAAACTCAAAACACACGAGAATTCGATATTTTTGGTTCCCAGAAGCGATCTGTACATGCCTACTCAGTGCTAGAATGTTTTCAAAATATAGGCTCAAAACATGCTAAAAATCGATATTTTGGGGTCCCAGAAGCGATCTGTACATGCCTACTCAGATGCAGGCCTAAAACATGCTGAAAATCGAAATTTTAGGTGCCCAAAGTCAACATGTGTATGAATCTTCTGCACTCGTTTATATCTCAAATTCAACATCAAAACTCTCGAAAATTCGATATTTTGGGGTCCCAGAAGCGATCTGTACATGCTTACTCAGTGCTAGAATATTTTCAAAATATAGACCCAAAAGATGCTAAAAATCGATATTTTAGGTGCCCAAAGTCGATATCTCAAATTCAGACCCAAAACACCCAAAAATTCGATATTTTGGGGTCCCAGTAGCGATGTGTACATACCTACTCCGTGTTAGAGTATTTTCAATATACAGGCCCAAAACATACTAAAAATCGATCTTTTAGGTGCATAAAAAGTCGATATGTGCATGCATCTTCTGTACCCGTTTATATCCCAAATACAACCTCAAAACACCCGAAAATTCGATATTTTTGGGTCCCAGAAGCGATCTGTACATGCCTACTCAAAGCTAGAATTTTTTCAAAATATAGACTCAAAACATGCTAAAAATCGATATTTTAAGTGTCCAAAGTCGAAATTTGCATGCATCATGTGTACCCGTTTAAATCTCAAATTCAGGCTCAAAACACCCGAAAATTCGATATTTTAGGGTCCCAGAAGTAATCTGTACATACCTACTTAGTGCTAGAATATTTTCAAAATATAGGCCCAAAATATGCTAAAAATCGATATTTTAGGTGCCCAAAGTCGATGTCTCAAATTCAGGCCCAAAATACCCGAAAATTCGATATTTTGGGGTCCCAGAAGCGAACTCTACATGCCTACTCCGTTTTAGAGTATTTTCAAAATACAGGCCCAAAACATACTGAAAATCGATCTTTTAGGTGCCCAAAAGTCGATATGTGCATGCATCTTCTGTACCCGTTTATATCTCAAATTCAGGCTCAAAACACCCGAAAATTCGGTATTTTTGGGTCTTAGAAGCGATCTGTACATCTCTACACCTAGTTAGAATGTTTTCATAATACAGACCCAAAACATGCTCAAAATCGATATTTTAGGTGCCCAAAGTCAACATGTGTATGCATCTTCTGCACTCGTTTATATCTCAAATTCAACCTCAAAACACCCGAAAATTCGATAATTTTGGGTCCCAGAAGCGATCTGTACATGTCTAGTCAGTGCTAGAATATTTTCAAAATATAGGCCCAAAACATGCTAAAAATCGATATTTTAGGTGCCCAAAGTCGATATCTCAAATTCAGGCCCAAAACACCCAAAAATTCGATATTTTGGGGTCCCAGAAGCGATCTGTACATACCTACTCCGTGTTAGAGTATTTTCAATATACAGGCCCAAAACATACTGAAAATCGATCTTTTAGGTGCCCAAAAGTCGATATGTGCATGCATTTTCTGTACCCGTTTATATCCCAAATTCAACCTTAAAACACCCGAAAATTCGATATTTTTGGGTCCCAGAAGCGATCTGTACATGCCTTCTCAGTGCTAGAATTTTTTCAAAATATAGACTCAAAACATGCTAAAAATCGATATTTTAAGTGTCCAAAGTCGATATGTGCATGCATCATGTGTACCCGTTTAAATCTCAAATTCAGGCTCAAAACACCCGAAAATTCGATATTTTAGGGTCCCAGAAGTAATCTGTACATACCTACTTAGTGCTAGAATATTTTCAAAATATAGGCCTAAAATATGCTAAAAATCGATATTTTAGGTGCCCAAAGTCGATGTCTCAAATTCAGGCCCAAAATACCCGAAAATTCGATATTTTGGGGTACCAGAAGCGAACTGTACATGCCTACTCCGTGTTAGAGTATTTTCAAAATACAGGCCCAAAACATACTGAAAATCGATCTTTTAGGTGCCCAAAAGTCGATATGTGCATGTATCTTCTGTACCCGTTTATATCTCAAATTCAGGCTCCAAACACCCGAAAATTCGATATTTTGGGGTCCCAGAAGCGATCTGTACATGCCTACTCCGATGCAGGCCCAAAACATGCTGAAAATCGAAATTTTAGGTGCCCAAAGTCAACATGTGTATGCATCTTCTGCACTCGTTTATATCTCAAATTCAACCTCAAAACACCCGAAAATTCGATAATTTTGGGTCCCAGAAGCGATTTGTACATGTCTAGTCAGTGCTAGAATGTTTTCAAAATATAGGCTCAAAACATGCTAAAAATCGATATTTTATGTGTCCAAAGTCGATATGTGCACGCATCATCTGTACCCGTTTATATCTCAAATTCAGGCTCAAAAAACCCAAAAATTCGATATTTTGGGGTCCCAGAAGTGATCTGTACATGCCTACTTAGTGCTAGAATATTTTCAAAATATAGGCCCAAAACATGCTAAAAATCGATATTTTAGGTGCCCAAAGTCGATATCTCAAGTTCAGGCCCAAAACACCCGAAAATTCGATATTTTGGGGTCCCAGAAGTGAACTGTACATGCCTACTCCGTGTTAGAGTATTTTCAAAATACAGGCCCAAAACATACTGAAAATCGATCTTTTAGGTGCCCAAAAGTCGATATGTGCATGTATCTTCTGTACCCATTTATATCTCAAATTCAGGCTCCAAACACCCGAAATTCGATATTTTGGGGTCCCAGAAGCGATCTGTACATGCCTACTCAGATGCAGGCCCAAAACATGCTAAAAATCGATATTTTAAGTGTCCAAAGTCGATATGTGCATGCATCATCTGTACCCGTTTATATCTCAAATTCAGGCTCAAAACACCCGAAAATTCGATATTTTTGGGTCCCAGAAGCGATCTCTACATGCCTACTCCTAGTTAGAGTATTTTCAAAATACAGGCCCAAAACATGCTGAAAATCGTTATTTTAGGTGCCCAAAGTCAATATGTGCATGCATCTTCTGAACCCGTTTATATCTCAAATTCAGGCTCAAAACACCCGAAAATTCGATATTTTTGGGTCCCAGAAGCGATCTCTACATGCCTACTCCTAGTTAGAGTATTTTCAAAATATAGGCTCAAAACATGCTAAAAATCGATATTTTAAGTGTCCAAAGTCGATATGTGCATGCATCATCTGTACCCGTATATATCTCAAATTCAGGCTCAAAACACCCGAGAATTCGATATTTTGGGGTCCCAGAAGTGACCTGTACATGCCTACTTAGTGCTAGAATATTTTCAAAATATAGGCCGAAAAAATGCTAAAAATCGATATTTTAGGTGCCCAAAGTCGATATCTCAAATTCAGGCCCAAAACACCCGAAAATCCGATATTTGGGGGTCCCTGAAGCGAACTGTACATGCCTACTCCGTGTTAGAGTATTTTCAATATACAGGCCCAAAACATGCTAAAAATCGATATTTTAGATGCCCAAAGTCGATATCTCAAATTTAGGCCCAAAACACCCGAAAATTCGATTTTATGGGGTCCCAGAAACGAACTGTACATGCCTACTGCGTGTTAGAGTATTTTCAAAATACAGGCCCAAAACAAACTGAAAATCGATCTTTTATGTGCCCAAAAGTCGATATGTGCATGCATCTTCTGTAACTGTTTATATCCCAAATTCAACATCAAAACACCCGAAAATTCGATATTTTCGGGACACGGAAGTGATCTGTACATGCCTACTTAGTGCTAGAATATTTTCTAAATATAGGCCCAAAACATACTAAAAATCGATATTTTAGGTGTCCAAAGTCGATATCTCAAATTCAGACCCAAAACACCCAAAAACTCGATATTTTGGTGTCCCAGAAGCGATCTGTACATGCCTACTCCGTGTTAGAGTATTTTCAAAATACAGGCCCAAAACATACTGAAAATCGATCATTTAGGTACCTAAAAGTCGATATGTGCATGCATCTTCTGTACCCGTTTATATCTCAAATTCAGACTCCAAACACCCGAAAATTCGATATTTTGGGGTCCCAGAAGCGATCTGTACTTGCCTACTCCGTGTTAGAGTATTTTCAAAATACAGGCCCAAAACAAGCTGAAAATCGATATTTCAGGTGACGAAAGTCAATATGTGTATGCATCTTCTGAACCCGTTTATATCCCAAATTCAAACTCAAAACACCCGAAAATTCGATGTTTTTGGGTCCCAGAAGCAATCTGTACATGCCTACTCAGTGCTAGAATTTTTTCAAAATATAGGCCCAAAACATGCTGAAAATCGATATTTTAGGTGCCCAAAGTCAATATGTGCATGCATCTTCTGTACCCGTTTATATCTCAAATTCAGGCTCAAAACACCCGATAATTCGGTATTTTTGGTTCCTAGAAGCGATCTGTACATCTCTACACCTAGTTAGAATGTTTTCAAGATACAGACCCAAATCATGCTCAAAATCGATATTTTAGGTGCCGAAAAGTCAATATGCGCATGCATCTTCTGTACCTGTTTATATCTCAAATTCAGGCTCAAAACACTCGAAAATTCGATATTTTGGGGTCCCAGAAGCGATGTGTACATGCTTACTCAGTGCTAGAATATTTTCAAAATATAGGCACAAAACACGCTAAAAATCGATATTATAGGTGCCCAAAGTCGATATCTCAAATTCAGACCCAAAACACCCAAAAACTCGATATTTTGGTGTCCCAGAAGCGATCTGTACTTGCCTACTCCGTGTTAGAGTATTTTCAATATACAGGCCCAAAACATACTGAAAATCGATCTTTTAGGTGCCCAAAAGTCGATATGTGCATGCATCTTCTATACCCGTTTATATCCCAAATTCAGGCTCAAAACACCCGAAAATTCGATATTTTGGGGTCCCAGAAGCGATCTGTACATGCCTACTCAGTGCTAGAATGTTTTCAAAATATAGGATCAAAACATGCTAAAAATCGATATTTTAAGTGTCCAAAGTCGATATGTGCAGGCATCATCTGTATCTGTTTATATCTCAAATTCAGGCTCAAACCACCCAAAAATTCGATATTTTGGGGTCCCAGAAGCGATCTGTACTTGCCTACTCCGTGTTAGAGTATTTTCAAAATACAGGCCCAAAACAAGCTGAAAATCGATATTTAGGTGACGAAAGTCAATATGTGTATGCATCTTCTGCACCCGTTTATATCACAAATTCAACCTCAAAACACACGAGAATTCGATATTTTTGGTTCCCAGAAGCGATCTGTACATGCCTACTCAGTGCTAGAATGTTTTCAAAATATAGGCTCAAAACATGCTAAAAATCGATATTTTGGGGTCCCAGAAGCGATCTGTACATGCCTACTCAGATGCAGGCCTAAAACATGCTGAAAATCGAAATTTTAGGTGCCCAAAGTCAACATGTGTATGAATCTTCTGCACTCGTTTATATCTCAAATTCAACATCAAAACTCTCGAAAATTCGATATTTTGGGGTCCCAGAAGCGATCTGTACATGCTTACTCAGTGCTAGAATATTTTCAAAATATAGACCCAAAAGATGCTAAAAATCGATATTTTAGGTGCCCAAAGTCGATATCTCAAATTCAGACCCAAAACACCCAAAAATTCGATATTTTGGGGTCCCAGTAGCGATGTGTACATACCTACTCCGTGTTAGAGTATTTTCAATATACAGGCCCAAAACATACTAAAAATCGATCTTTTAGGTGCATAAAAAGTCGATATGTGCATGCATCTTCTGTACCCGTTTATATCCCAAATACAACCTCAAAACACCCGAAAATTCGATATTTTTGGGTCCCAGAAGCGATCTGTACATGCCTACTCAAAGCTAGAATTTTTTCAAAATATAGACTCAAAACATGCTAAAAATCGATATTTTAAGTGTCCAAAGTCGAAATTTGCATGCATCATGTGTACCCGTTTAAATCTCAAATTCAGGCTCAAAACACCCGAAAATTCGATATTTTAGGGTCCCAGAAGTAATCTGTACATACCTACTTAGTGCTAGAATATTTTCAAAATATAGGCCCAAAATATGCTAAAAATCGATATTTTAGGTGCCCAAAGTCGATGTCTCAAATTCAGGCCCAAAATACCCGAAAATTCGATATTTTGGGGTCCCAGAAGCGAACTCTACATGCCTACTCCGTTTTAGAGTATTTTCAAAATACAGGCCCAAAACATACTGAAAATCGATCTTTTAGGTGCCCAAAAGTCGATATGTGCATGCATCTTCTGTACCCGTTTATATCTCAAATTCAGGCTCAAAACACCCGAAAATTCGGTATTTTTGGGTCTTAGAAGCGATCTGTACATCTCTACACCTAGTTAGAATGTTTTCATAATACAGACCCAAAACATGCTCAAAATCGATATTTTAGGTGCCCAAAGTCAACATGTGTATGCATCTTCTGCACTCGTTTATATCTCAAATTCAACCTCAAAACACCCGAAAATTCGATAATTTTGGGTCCCAGAAGCGATCTGTACATGTCTAGTCAGTGCTAGAATATTTTCAAAATATAGGCCCAAAACATGCTAAAAATCGATATTTTAGGTGCCCAAAGTCGATATCTCAAATTCAGGCCCAAAACACCCAAAAATTCGATATTTTGGGGTCCCAGAAGCGATCTGTACATACCTACTCCGTGTTAGAGTATTTTCAATATACAGGCCCAAAACATACTGAAAATCGATCTTTTAGGTGCCCAAAAGTCGATATGTGCATGCATTTTCTGTACCCGTTTATATCCCAAATTCAACCTTAAAACACCCGAAAATTCGATATTTTTGGGTCCCAGAAGCGATCTGTACATGCCTTCTCAGTGCTAGAATTTTTTCAAAATATAGACTCAAAACATGCTAAAAATCGATATTTTAAGTGTCCAAAGTCGATATGTGCATGCATCATGTGTACCCGTTTAAATCTCAAATTCAGGCTCAAAACACCCGAAAATTCGATATTTTAGGGTCCCAGAAGTAATCTGTACATACCTACTTAGTGCTAGAATATTTTCAAAATATAGGCCTAAAATATGCTAAAAATCGATATTTTAGGTGCCCAAAGTCGATGTCTCAAATTCAGGTCCAAAATACCCGAAAATTCGATATTTTGGGGTACCAGAAGCGAACTGTACATGCCTACTCCGTGTTAGAGTATTTTCAAAATACAGGCCCAAAACATACTGAAAATCGATCTTTTAGGTGCCCAAAAGTCGATATGTGCATGTATCTTCTGTACCCGTTTATATCTCAAATTCCGGCTCCAAACACCCGAAAATTCGATATTTTGGGGTCCCAGAAGCGATCTGTACATGCCTACTCCGATGCAGGCCCAAAACATGCTGAAAATCGAAATTTTAGGTGCCCAAAGTCAACATGTGTATGCATCTTCTGCACTCGTTTATATCTCAAATTCAACCTCAAAACACCCGAAAATTCGATAATTTTGGGTCCCAGAAGCGATTTGTACATGTCTAGTCAGTGCTAGAATGTTTTCAAAATATAGGCTCAAACATGCTAAAAATCGATATTTTAAGTGTCCAAAGTCGATATGTGCATTCATCTTCTGTACCCGTTTAGATCTCAAATTCAGGCTCAAAACACCCGAAAATTCGATATTTTTGGGTCCCAGAAGCGATCTGTACATGCCTACTCCTAGTTAGAGTATTTTCAAAATACAGGCCCAAAACATGATGAAAATCGATATTTTAGGTGCCCAAAGTCAATATGTGCATGTATCTTCTGTACCCGTTTATATCTCAAATTCAGGCTCAAAACACCCGAAAATTCGGTATTTTTGGGTCCTAGAAGCGATCTGTACATATCTACACCTAGTTAGAATGTTTTCAAGATACAGACCCAAAACATGCTCAAAATCGATATTTTAGGTGCCCAAAAGTCAATATGTGCATGCATCTTCTGTACCCGTTTATATCTCAAATTCAGGCTCAAAACACTCGAAAATTCGATACTTTGGGGTCCCAGAAGCGATCTGTCCATGCTTACTCAGTGCTAGAATATTTTCAAAATATAGGCCCAAAACATGCTAAAAATCGATATTTTAGGTGCCCAAAGTCGATATCTCAAATTCAGGCCCAAAACACCCAAAAAATCGATGTTTTGGGGTCCCAGAAGCGATCTGTACATACCTACTCTTTGTTAGAGTATTTTCAATATACAGGCCCAAAACATACTGAAAATCGATCTTTTAAGTGCCCAAAAGTCGATATGTGCATGCATCTTCTGTACCCGTTTATATCCCAAATTCAACCTCAAAACAACCGAAAATTCAATATTTTTGGGTCCCAGAAGCGATCTGTACATGCCTACTCAGTGCTAGAATTTTTTCAAAATATAGACTCAAAACATGCTAAAAATCGATATTTTAAGTGTCCAAAGTCGATATGTGCATGCATCATGTGTACCCTTTTAAATCTCAAATTCAGACTCAAAACACCCGAAAATTCGATATTTTAGGGTCCCAGAAGTAATCTGTACATACCTACTTAGTGCTAGAATATTTTCAAAATATAGGCCCAAAATATGCTAAAAATCGATATTTTAGGTGCCCAAAGTCGATGTCTCAAATTCAGTCCCAAAATACCCGAAAATTCGATATTTTGGGTCCCAGAAGCGAATTGTACATGCCTACTCCGTGTTAGAGTAATTTCAAAATACAGGTCCAAAACATACTGAAAATCGATCTTTTAGGTGCCCAAAAGTCGATATGTGCATGCATCTTCTGTAACCGTTTATATCCCAAATTCAACCTCAAAACACCCCAAAATTCGATAAATTTGGGTCCCAGAAGCGATCTGTACATGCCAACTAAGTGCTAGATTTTTTTCAAAATATAGCCTCAAAACATGCTCAAAATCGATATTTTAAGTGTCCAAAGTCGATATGTGCATGCATCATCTGTACCCGTTTATATCTCAAATTCAGGCTCAAAACACCTGAAAATTCGATATTTTGGGGTCCCAGAAGTGATCTGTACATGCCTACTTAGTGCTAGAATATTTCGAAATATAGGCTCAAAACATGCTAAAAATCGATATTTTAGGTGCCCAAAGTCGATATCTCAAATTCAGACCCAAAACACCCGAAAATTCGATATTTTGGGGTCCCAGAAGCAAACTGTACATGCCTACTCCGTGTTAGAGTATTTTATAATACAGGCTCAAAACATACTGAAAATCGATCTTTTAGGTGACCAAAAGTCGATATGTGCATGCATCTTCTGTACCCGTTTATATCTCAAATTCAGGCTCCAAACACCCGAAAATTCGATATTTTGGGGTCCCAGAAGCGATCTGTACATGCTTACTCAGTGCTAGAATATTTTCAAAATATAGGCCCAAAACATGCTAAAAATCGATATTTTAAGTGCCCAAAGTCGATATCTCAAATTCAGGCCCAAAACACCCAAAAATTCGATCTTTTGGGGTCCCAGAAGCGATCTGTACATGCCTACTCCGTGTTAGAGTATTTTCAATATGCAGGCCCAAAACATACTAATAATCGATCTTTTAGGTGCCCAAAAGTCGATATGTGCATGCATCTTCTGTACCCGTTTATATCCCAAATTCAACCTCAAAACACCCGAAAATTCGATATTTTTTGGTCCCAGAAGCGATCTGTTCATGCCTACTCCTACTTAGAGTATTTTCAAAATATAGGCTCAAAACATGCTAAAAATCGATATTTTAAGTGTCCAAAGTCGATATGTGCATGCATCATCTGTACCCGTTTATATCTCAAATTCAGGCTCAAAACACTCGAAAAATCTATATTTTGGGGTCCCAGAAGTGATCTGTACATGCCTACTTAGTGCTAGAATATTTTCAAAATATAGGCCCAAAACATGCTAAAAATCGATATTTTAGGTGCCCAAAGTCGATATCTCAAATTCAGGCCCAAACCACCCGAAAATTCGATATTTTGGGGTCCCAGAAGCGAACTCTACATGCCTACTCCGTGTTAGAGTATTTTCAAAATACAGGCCCAAAACATACTGAAAATCGATCTTTTAGGTGAACAAAAGTCGATATTTGCATGCATCTTCTGTAACCGTTTATATCCCAAATTCAACCGCAAAACACCCGAAAATTCGATATTTTTGGGTCCCAGAAGCGATCTGTTCATGTCTACTCCTAGTTAGAGTATTTTCAAAATATAAGCTCAAAACATCCTAAAAATCGATATTTTAAGTGTCCAAAGTCGATATGTGCATGCATCATCTGTACCCGTTTATATCTCAAATTCAGGCTCAAAACACCCGAAAAATCTATATTTTGGGGTCCCAGAAGTGATCTGTACATGCCTACTTAGTGCTAGAATATTTTCAAAATATAGGCCAAAACATGCTAAAAATCGATATTTTAGGTGCCCAAAGTCGATATCTCAAATTCAGGCCCAAACCACCCAAAAATTCGATATTTTGGGGTCCCAGAAGCGAACTCTACATGCCTACTCCGTGTTAGAGTATTTTCAAAATACAGGCCCAAAACATACTGAAAATCGATCTTTTAGGTGCCCAAAAGTCGATATGTGCATGCATCTTCCGTAACCGTTTATATCCCAAATTCAACCTCAAAACACCCGAAAATTCGATATTTTTGGGTCCCAGAAGCGATCTGTACATGCCTACTCAGTGCTAGATTTTTTTCAAAATATAGGCTCAAAACATGCTAAAAATCGATATTTTAAGTGTCCAAAGTCGATATGTGCATGCATCATCTGTACCCGTTTATATCTCAAATTCAGGCTCAAAACACCCAAAAATTCGATATTTTGGGGTCCCAGAAGTGATCTGTACATGCCTACTTAGTGATAGAATGTATTCTAAATATAGGCCCAAAACATGCTAAAAATCGATATTTTAGGTGCCCAAAGTCGATATCTCAAATTCAGGCCCAAAACACCCGAAAATTCAATATTTTGGGGTCCCAGAAGCGAACTGTACATGCCTACTCCGTGTTAGAGTATTTTCAAAATACATGCCCAAAACATACTTAAAATCGATCTTTTAGGTGCCCAAAAGTCGATATGTGCATGCATCTTCTGTACCCGTTTATATCTCAAATTCTTGCTCCAAACACCCGAAAATTCGATATTTTGGGGTCCCTGAAGCGATCTGTACATGCCTACTCCTAGTTAGAGTATTTTCAAAATACAGGCCCAAAACATGCTGAAAATCGATATTTTAAGTGCCCAAAGTCAATATGTGCATGCATCTTCTATACCCGCTTATATCTCAAATTCAACCTTTAAACACCCGAAAATTCGATAATTTTGGGTCCCAGAAGCGATCTGTACATGTCTAGTCAGTGCTAGAATATTTTCAAAATATAGGCTCAAAACATGCTAAAAATCGATATTTTAAGTGTCCAAAGTCGATATGTGCATGCATCTTCTGTACCCGTTTAGATCTCAAATTCAGGCTGAAAACACCCGAAAATTCGGTATTTTTGGGTCCTAGAAGCGATCTGTACATCTCTACACCTAGTTAGAATGTTTTCAAAATACAGACCTAAAACATGCTCAAAATTGATATTTTAGGTGCCCAAAAGTCAATATGTGCATGCATCTTGTGTACCCGTTTATATCTCAAATTCAGGCTCAAAACACCCGAAAATTCGATATTTTGGGGTCCCAGAAGCGATCTGTACATGCTTACTCAGTGCTAGAATATTTTCAAAAAATAGGCCCAAAACATGCTAAAAATCGATATTTTAGGTGCCCAAAGTCGATATCTCAAATTCAGGCCCGAAACACCCAAAAATTCGATATTTTGGGGTTTCAGAAGCGATCTGTACATGCCTACTCCGTGTTAGAGTATTTTCAATATACAGGCCCAAAACATACCGAAAATCGATCTTTTAGGTTCCCAAAAGTCGATATGTGCATGCATCTTCTGTACCCGTTTATATCCCAAATTCAACCTCAAAACACCCGAAAATTCGATATTTTTGGGTCCCAGAAGCGATCTGTACATGCCTACTCAGTGCTAGAATTTTTTCAAAATATAGGCTCAAAACATACTAAAAATCGATATTTTAAGTGTCCAAAGTCGATATGTGCATGCATCATCTGTACCCGTTTATATCTCAAATTCAGGCTCAAAACACCCGAAAATTCAATATTTTGGGGTCCCAGAAGTGATCTGTACATGCCTACTTAGTGCTGAAATATTTTCTAAATATAGGCCCAAAACATGCTAAAAATCGATATTTTAGGTGCCCAAAGTCGATATCTCAAATTCAGGCCCAAACCATCCGAAAATTCGATATTTTGGGGTCCCAGAAGCGAACTCTACATGCCTACTCCGTGTTAGAGTATTTTCAAAATACAGGCCCAAAACATACTGAAAATCGATCTTTTAGGTGCCCAAAAGTCGATATGTGCATGCATCTTCTGTAACCGTTTATATCCCAAATTCAACCTCAAAACACCCGAAAATTCGATATTTTTGGGTCCCAGAAGCGATCTGTACATGCCTACTCAGTGCTAGATTTTTTTCAAAATATAGGCTCAAAACATGCATAAAATCGATATTTTAAGTGTCCAAAGTCGATATGTGCATGCATCATCTGTACCCGTTTATATCTCAAATTCAGGCTCAAAACACCCGAAAATTCGATATTTTTGGGTCCCAGAAGTGATCTGTACATGCCTACTTAGTGATAGAATATATTCAAAATATAGGCCCAAAACATGCTAAAAATCGATATTTTAGGTGCCCAAAGTCGATATATCAAATTCAGGCCCAAAACACCCGAAAATTAGATATTTGGGGGTCCCAGAAGCGATCTGTACATGCCTACTCCGTGTTAGAGTATTTTCAATATACAGGCCCAAAACATACTGAAAATCGATCTTTTAGGTGCCCAAAAGTCGATATGTGCATGCATCTTCTGTACCCGTTTATATCCCAAATTCAGGCTCAAAACACCCGAAAATTCGATATTTTTGGTTCCCAGAAGCGATCTGTACATGCCTACTCAGTGCTAGAATGTTTTCAAAATATAGGCTCAAAACATGCTAAAAATCGATATTTTAAGTGTCCAAAGTCGATATGTGCATGCATCATCTGTATTTGTTTATATCTCAAATTCAGGCTCAAACCACCCAAAAATTCGATATTTTGGGGTCCCAGAAGCGATCTGTACTTGCCTACTCCGTGTTAGAGTATTTTCAAAATACAGGCCCAAAACAAGCTGAAAATCGATATTTAGGTGACGAAAGTCAATATGTGTATGCATCTTCTGCACCCGTTTATATCCCAAATTCAACCTCAAAACACCCGAGAATTCGATATTTTGGGGTCCCAGAAGCGATCTGTACATGCCTACTCAGTGCTAGAATGTTTTCAAAAAATAGGCTCAAAACATGCTAAAAATCGATATTTTAAGTGTCCAAAGTCGATATGTGCATGCATCATCTGTACCCGTTTATATCTCAAATTCAGGCTCAAAACACCCGAAAATTCGATATTTTGGGGTCCCAGAAGTGATCTGTACATGCCTACTTAGTGCTAGAATATTTTCAAAATATAGGCCCAAAACATGCTATAAATCGATATTTTAGGTGCCCAAAGTCGATATCTCAAATTTAGGCCCAAAACATCCGAAAATTCGATATTTTGGGGTCCCAGAAGCGAACTGTACATGCCTACTCCGTGTTAGAGTATTTTCAAAATACAGGCCCAAAACATACTGAAAATCGATCTTTTAGGTGCCCAAAAGTCGATATGTGCATGCATCTTCTGTAACCGTTTATATCCCAAATTCAACCTCAAAACACCCGAAAATTCGATATTTTTGGGTCCCAGAAGCGATCTGTACATGCCTACTCAGTGCTAGAATGTTTTCAAAATATAGGCTCAAAACATGCTAAAAATCGATATTTTAAGTGTCCAAAGTCGATATGTGCACGCATCATCTGTACCCGTTTATATCTCAAATTCAGGCTCAAAAAACCCAAAAATTCGATATTTTGGGGTCCCAGAAGTGATCTGTACATGCCTACTTAGTGCTAGAATATTTTCAAAATATAGGCCCAAAACATGCTAAAAATCGATATTTTAGGTGCCCAAAGTCGATATCTCAAATTCAGGCCCAAAACACCCGAAAATTCGATATTTTGGGGTCCCAGAAGTGAACTGTACATGCCTACTCCGTGTTAGAGTATTTTCAAAATACAGGCCCAAAACATACTGAAAATCGATCTTTTAGGTGCCCAAAAGTCGATATGTGCATGTATCTTCTGTACCCGTTTATATCTCAAATTCAGGCTCCAAACACCCGAAATTCGATATTTTGGGGTCCCAGAAGCGATCTGTACATGCCTACTCAGATGCAGGCCCAAAACATGCTAAAAATCGATATTTTAAGTGTCCAAAGTCGATATGTGCATGCATCATCTGTACCCGTTTATATCTCAAATTCAGGCTCAAAACACCCGAAAATTCGATATTTTTGGGTCCCAGAAGCGATCTCTACATGCCTACTCCTAGTTAGAGTATTTTCAAAATACAGGCCCAAAACATGCTGAAAATCGTTATTTTAGGTGCCCAAAGTCAATATGTGCATGCATCTTCTGAACCCGTTTATATCTCAAATTCAGGCTCAAAACACCCGAAAATTCGGTATTTTTGGGTCCTAAAACCGATCTGTACATGTCTACACCTAGTTAGAATGTTTTCAAGATACAGACCCAAAACATGCTCAAAATCGATATTTTAGGTGCCCAAAAGTCAATATGTGCATTCATCTTCTGTACCCGTTTATATCTCAAATTCAGTCTCAAAACACCCGAAAATTCGATATTTTGGGGTCCCAGAAGCGATCTGTACATGCTTCCTCAGTGCTAGAATATTTTCAAAATATAGGCTCAAAACATGCTAAAAATCGATATTTTAGGTGCCCAAAGTCGATATCTCAAATTCAGGCCCAAAACACCCAAAAATTCGATATTTTAGGGTCCCAGAAGCGATCTGTACATGCCTAATCCGTGATAGAGTATTTTCAATATACATTCCCAAAACATACTGAAAATCGATCTTTTAGGTGCCCAAAAGTCGATATGTGCATGCATCTTCTGTACCCGTTTATATCCCAAATTCAACCTCAAAACACCAGAGAATTCGATATTTTTGGGTCCCAGAAGCGATCTGTACATGCCTACTCAGTGCTAGAATTTTTTCAAAATATAGGCTCAAAACATGCTAAAAATCGATATTTTAAGTGTCCAAAGTCGATATGTGCATGCATCATCTGTACCCGTATATATCTCAAATTCAGGCTCAAAACACCCGAGAATTCGATATTTTGGGGTCCCAGAAGTGACCTGTACATGCCTACTTAGTGCTAGAATATTTTCAAAATATAGGCCGAAAAAATGCTAAAAATCGATATTTTAGGTGCCCAAAGTCGATATCTCAAATTCAGGCCCAAAACACCCGAAAATCCGATATTTGGGGGTCCCTGAAGCGAACTGTACATGCCTACTCCGTGTTAGAGTATTTTCAATATACAGGCCCAAAACATGCTAAAAATCGATATTTTAGATGCCCAAAGTCGATATCTCAAATTTAGGCCCAAAACACCCGAACATTCGATATTATGGGGTCCCAGAAACGAACTGTACATGCCTACTGCGTGTTAGAGTATTTTCAAAATACAGGCCCAAAACAAACTGAAAATCGATCTTTTATGTGCCCAAAAGTCGATATGTGCATGCATCTTCTGTAACCGTTTATATCCCAAATTCAACCTCAAAACACCCGAAAATTCGATATTTTCGGGACACGGAAGTGATCTGTACATGCCTACTTAGTGCTAGAATATTTTCTAAATATAGGCCCAAAACATACTAAAAATCGATATTTTAGGTGTCCAAAGTCGATATCTCAAATTCAGACCCAAAACACCCAAAAACTCGATATTTTGGTGTCCCAGAAGCGATCTGTACATGCCTACTCCTTGTTAGAGTATTTTCAAAATACAGGCCCAAAACATACTGAAAATCGATCATTTAGGTACCTAAAAGTCGATATGTGCATGCATCTTCTGTACCCGTTTATATCTCAAATTCAGACTCCAAACACCCGAAAATTCGATATTTTGGGGTCCCAGAAGCGATCTGTACTTGCCTACTCCGTGTTAGAGTATTTTCAAAATACAGGCCCAAAACAAGCTGAAAATCGATATTTCAGGTGACGAAAGTCAATATGTGTATGCATCTTCTGAACCCGTTTATATCCCAAATTCAACCTCAAAACACCCGAAAATTCGATGTTTTTGGGTCCCAGAAGCAATCTGTACATGCCTACTCAGTGCTAGAATTTTTTCAAAATATAGGCCCAAAACATGCTGAAAATCGATATTTTAGGTGCCCAAAGTCAATATGTGCATGCATCTTCTGTACCCGTTTATATCTCAAATTCAGGCTCAAAACACCCAATAATTCGGTATTTTTGGTTCCTAGAAGCGATCTGTACATCTCTACACCTAGTTAGAATGTTTTCAAGATACAGACCCAAATCATGCTCAAAATCGATATTTTAGGTGCCGAAAAGTCAATATGCGCATGCATCTTCTGTACCTGTTTATATCTCAAATTCAGGCTCAAAACACTCGAAAATTCGATATTTTGGGGTCCCAGAAGCGATCTGTACATGCTTACTCAGTGCTAGAATATTTTCAAAATATAGGCACAAAACATACTGAAAATCGATCTTTTAGGTGCCCAAAAGTCGATATGTGCATTCATCTTCTATACCCGTTTATATCCCAAATTCAGGCTCAAAACACCCGAAAATTCGATATTTTGGGGTCCCAGAAGCGATCTGTACATGCTTCCTCAGTGCTAGAATATTTTCAAAATATAGGATCAAAACATGCTAAAAATCGATATTTTAAGTGTCCAAAGTCGATATGTGCAGGCATCATCTGCATCTGTTTATATCTCAAATTCAGGCTCAAACCACCCAAAAATTCGATATTTTGGGGTCCCAGAAGCGATCTGTACTTGCCTACTCCGTGTTAGAGTATTTTCAAAATACAGGCCCAAAACAAGCTGAAAATCGATATTTAGGTGACGAAAGTCAATATGTGTATGCATCTTCTGCACCCGTTTATATCACAAATTCAACCTCAAAACACACGAGAATTCGATATTTTTGGTTCCCAGAAGCGATCTGTACATGCCTACTCAGTGCTAGAATGTTTTCAAAATATAGGCTCAAAACATGCTAAAAATCGATATTTTGGGGTCCCAGAAGCGATCTGTACATGCCTACTCAGATGCAGGCCTAAAACATGCTGAAAATCGAAATTTTAGGTGCCCAAAGTCAACATGTGTATGAATCTTCTGCACTCGTTTATATCTCAAATTCAACATCAAAACTCTCGAAAATTCGATATTTTGGGGTCCCAGAAGCGATCTGTACATGCTTACTCAGTGCTAGAATATTTTCAAAATATAGACCCAAAAGATGCTAAAAATCGATATTTTAGGTGCCCAAAGTCGATATCTCAAATTCAGGCCCAAAACACCCAAAAATTCGATATTTTGGGGTCCCAGAAGCGATGTGTACATACCTACTCCGTGTTAGAGTATTTTCAATATACAGGCCCAAAACATACTGAAAATCGATCTTTTAGGTGCATAAAAAGTCGATATGTGCATGCATCTTCTGTACCCGTTTATATCCCAAATTCAACCTCAAAACACCCGAAAATTCGATATTTTTGGGTCCCAGAAGCGATCTGTACATGCCTACTCAAAGCTAGAATTTTTTCAAAATATAGACTCAAAACATGCTAAAAATCGATATTTTAAGTGTCCAAAGTCGAAATTTGCATGCATCATGTGTACCCGTTTAAATCTCAAATTCAGGCTCAAAACACCCGAAAATTCGATATTTTAGGGTCCCAGAAGTAATCTGTACATACCTACTTAGTGCTAGAATATTTTCAAAATATAGGCCCAAAATATGCTAAAAATCGATATTTTAGGTGCCCAAAGTCGATGTCTCAAATTCAGGCCCAAAATACCCGAAAATTCGATATTTTGGGGTCCCAGAAGCGAACTCTACATGCCTACTCCGTTTTAGAGTATTTTCAAAATACAGGCCCAAAACATACTGAAAATCGATCTTTTAGGTGCCCAAAAGTCGATATGTGCATGCATCTTCTGTACCCGTTTATATCTCAAATTCAGGCTCAAAACACCCGAAAATTCGGTATTTTTGGGTCTTAGAAGCGATCTGTACATCTCTACACCTAGTTAGAATGTTTTCATAATACAGACCCAAAACATGCTCAAAATCGATATTTTAGGTGCCCAAAGTCAACATGTGTATGCATCTTCTGCACTCGTTTATATCTCAAATTCAACCTCAAAACACCCGAAAATTCGATAATTTTGGGTCCCAGAAGCGATCTGTACATGTCTAGTCAGTGCTAGAATATTTTCAAAATATAGGCCCAAAACATGCTAAAAATAGATATTTTAGGTGCCCAAAGTCGATATCTCAAATTCAGGCCCAAAACACCCAAAAATTCGATATTTTGGGGTCCCAGAAGCGATCTGTACATACCTACTCCGTGTTAGAGTATTTTCAATATACAGGCCCAAAACATACTGAAAATCGATCTTTTAGGTGCCCAAAAGTCGATATGTGCATGCATTTTCTGTACCCGTTTATATCCCAAATTCAACCTTAAAACACCCGAAAATTCGATATTTTTGGGTCCCAGAAGCGATCTGTACATGCCTTCTCAGTGCTAGAATTTTTTCAAAATATAGACTCAAAACATGCTAAAAATCGATATTTTAAGTGTCCAAAGTCGATATGTGCATGCATCATGTGTACCCGTTTAAATCTCAAATTCAGGCTCAAAACACCCGAAAATTCGATATTTTAGGGTCCCAGAAGTAATCTGTACATACCTACTTAGTGCTAGAATATTTTCAAAATATAGGCCTAAAATATGCTAAAAATCGATATTTTAGGTGCCCAAAGTCGATGTCTCAAATTCAGGCCCAAAATACCCGAAAATTCGATATTTTGGGGTACCAGAAGCGAACTGTACATGCCTACTCCGTGTTAGAGTATTTTCAAAATACAGGCCCAAAACATACTGAAAATCGATCTTTTAGGTGCCCAAAAGTCGATATGTGCATGTATCTTCTGTACCCGTTTATATCTCAAATTCAGGCTCCAAACACCCGAAAATTCGATATTTTTGGGTCCCAGAAGCGATCTGTACATGCCTACTCCGATGCAGGCCCAAAACATGCTGAAAATCGAAATTTTAGGTGCCCAAAGTCAACATGTGTATGCATCTTCTGCACTCGTTTATATCTCAAATTCAACCTCAAAACACCCGAAAATTCGATAATTTTGGGTCCCAGAAGCGATTTGTACATGTCTAGTCAGTGCTAGAATGTTTTCAAAATATAGGCTCAAACATGCTAAAAATCGATATTTTAAGTGTCCAAAGTCGATATGTGCATTCATCTTCTGTACCCGTTTAGATCTCAAATTCAGGCTCAAAACACCCGAAAATTCGATATTTTTGGGTCCCAGAAGCGATCTGTACATGCCTACTCCTAGTTAGAGTATTTTCAAAATACAGGCCCAAAACATGCTGAAAATCGATATTTTAGGTGCCCAAAGTCAATATGTGCATGTATCTTCTGTACCCGGTTATATCTCAAATTCAGGCTCAAAACACCCGAAAATTCGGTATTTTTGGGTCCTAGAAGCGATCTGTACATATCTACACCTAGTTAGAATGTTTTCAAGATACAGACCCAAAACATGCTCAAAATCGATATTTTAAGTGTCCAAAGTCGATATGTGCATGCATCATGTGTACCCGTTTAAATCTCAAATTCAGGCTCAAAACACCCGAAAATTCGATATTTTAGGGTCCCAGAAGTAATCTGTACATACCTACTTAGTGCTAGAATATTTTCAAAATATAGGCCTAAAATATGCTAAAAATCGATATTTTAGGTGCCCAAAGTCGATGTCTCAAATTCAGGCCCAAAATACCCGAAAATTCGATATTTTGGGGTACCAGAAGCGAACTGTACATGCCTACTCCGTGTTAGAGTATTTTCAAAATACAGGCCCAAAACATACTGAAAATCGATCTTTTAGGTGCCCAAAAGTCGATATGTGCATGTATCTTCTGTACCCGTTTATATCTCAAATTCAGGCTCCAAACACCCGAAAATTCGATATTTTTGGGTCCCAGAAGCGATCTGTACATGCCTACTCCGATGCAGGCCCAAAACATGCTGAAAATCGAAATTTTAGGTGCCCAAAGTCAACATGTGTATGCATCTTCTGCACTCGTTTATATCTCAAATTCAACCTCAAAACACCCGAAAATTCGATAATTTTGGGTCCCAGAAGCGATTTGTACATGTCTAGTCAGTGCTAGAATGTTTTCAAAATATAGGCTCAAACATGCTAAAAATCGATATTTTAAGTGTCCAAAGTCGATATGTGCATTCATCTTCTGTACCCGTTTAGATCTCAAATTCAGGCTCAAAACACCCGAAAATTCGATATTTTTGGGTCCCAGAAGCGATCTGTACATGCCTACTCCTAGTTAGAGTATTTTCAAAATACAGGCCCAAAACATGCTGAAAATCGATATTTTAGGTGCCCAAAGTCAATATGTGCATGTATCTTCTGTACCCGGTTATATCTCAAATTCAGGCTCAAAACACCCGAAAATTCGGTATTTTTGGGTCCTAGAAGCGATCTGTACATATCTACACCTAGTTAGAATGTTTTCAAGATACAGACCCAAAACATGCTCAAAATCGATATTTTAGGTGCCCAAAAGTCAATATGTGCATGCATCTTCTGTACCCGTTTATATCTCAAATTCAGGCTCAAAACACTCGAAAATTCGATACTTTGGGGTCCCAGAAGCGATCTGTCCATGCTTACTCAGTGCTAGAATATTTTCAAAATATAGGCCCAAAACATGCTAAAAATCGATATTTTAGGTGCCCAAAGTCGATATCTCAAATTCAGGCCCAAAACACCCAAAAAATCGATGTTTTGGGGTCCCAGAAGCGATCTGTACATACCTACTCTTTGTTAGAGTATTTTCAATATACAGGCCCAAAACATACTGAAAATCGATCTTTTAAGTGCCCAAAAGTCGATATGTGCATGCATCTTCTGTACCCGTTTATATCCCAAATTCAACCTCAAAACACCCGAAAATTCAATATTTTTGGGTCCCAGAAGCGATCTGTACATGCCTACTCAGTGCTAGAATTTTTTCAAAATATAGACTTAAAACATGCTAAAAATCGATATTTTAAGTGTCCAAAGTCGATATGTGCATGCATCATGTGTACCCGTTTAAATCTCAAATTCAGACTCAAAACACCCGAAAATTCGATATTTTAGGGACCCAGAAGTAATCTGTACATACCTACTTAGTGCTAGAATATTTTCAAAATATAGGCCCAAAATATGCTAAAAATCGATATTTTAGGTGCCCAAAGTCGATGTCTCAAATTCAGGCCCAAAATACCCGAAAATTCGATATTTTGGGTCCCAGAAGCGAACTGTACATGCCTACTCCGTGTTAGAGTATTTTCAAAATACAGGTCCAAAACATACTGAAAATCGATCTTTTAGGTGCCCAAAAGTCGATATGTGCATGCATCTTCTGTAACCGTTTATATCCCAAATTCAACCTTAAAACACCCGAAAATTCGATATTTTTGGGTCCCAGAAGCGATCTGTACATGCCTTCTCAGTGCTAGAATTTTTTCAAAATATAGACTCAAAACATGCTAAAAATCGATATTTTAAGTGTCCAAAGTCGATATGTGCATGCATCATGTGTACCCGTTTAAATCTCAAATTCAGGCTCAAAACACCCGAAAATTCGATATTTTAGGGTCCCAGAAGTAATCTGTACATACCTACTTAGTGCTAGAATATTTTCAAAATATAGGCCTAAAATATGCTAAAAATCGATATTTTAGGTGCCCAAAGTCGATGTCTCAAATTCAGGCCCAAAATACCCGAAAATTCGATATTTTGGGGTACCAGAAGCGAACTGTACATGCCTACTCCGTGTTAGAGTATTTTCAAAATACAGGCCCAAAACATACTGAAAATCGATCTTTTAGGTGCCCAAAAGTCGATATGTGCATGTATCTTCTGTACCCGTTTATATCTCAAATTCAGGCTCCAAACACCCGAAAATTCGATATTTTTGGGTCCCAGAAGCGATCTGTACATGCCTACTCCGATGCAGGCCCAAAACATGCTGAAAATCGAAATTTTAGGTGCCCAAAGTCAACATGTGTATGCATCTTCTGCACTCGTTTATATCTCAAATTCAACCTCAAAACACCCGAAAATTCGATAATTTTGGGTCCCAGAAGCGATTTGTACATGTCTAGTCAGTGCTAGAATGTTTTCAAAATATAGGCTCAAACATGCTAAAAATCGATATTTTAAGTGTCCAAAGTCGATATGTGCATTCATCTTCTGTACCCGTTTAGATCTCAAATTCAGGCTCAAAACACCCGAAAATTCGATATTTTTGGGTCCCAGAAGCGATCTGTACATGCCTACTCCTAGTTAGAGTATTTTCAAAATACAGGCCCAAAACATGCTGAAAATCGATATTTTAGGTGCCCAAAGTCAATATGTGCATGTATCTTCTGTACCCGGTTATATCTCAAATTCAGGCTCAAAACACCCGAAAATTCGGTATTTTTGGGTCCTAGAAGCGATCTGTACATATCTACACCTAGTTAGAATGTTTTCAAGATACAGACCCAAAACATGCTCAAAATCGATATTTTAAGTGTCCAAAGTCGATATGTGCATGCATCATGTGTACCCGTTTAAATCTCAAATTCAGGCTCAAAACACCCGAAAATTCGATATTTTAGGGTCCCAGAAGTAATCTGTACATACCTACTTAGTGCTAGAATATTTTCAAAATATAGGCCTAAAATATGCTAAAAATCGATATTTTAGGTGCCCAAAGTCGATGTCTCAAATTCAGGCCCAAAATACCCGAAAATTCGATATTTTGGGGTACCAGAAGCGAACTGTACATGCCTACTCCGTGTTAGAGTATTTTCAAAATACAGGCCCAAAACATACTGAAAATCGATCTTTTAGGTGCCCAAAAGTCGATATGTGCATGTATCTTCTGTACCCGTTTATATCTCAAATTCAGGCTCCAAACACCCGAAAATTCGATATTTTTGGGTCCCAGAAGCGATCTGTACATGCCTACTCCGATGCAGGCCCAAAACATGCTGAAAATCGAAATTTTAGGTGCCCAAAGTCAACATGTGTATGCATCTTCTGCACTCGTTTATATCTCAAATTCAACCTCAAAACACCCGAAAATTCGATAATTTTGGGTCCCAGAAGCGATTTGTACATGTCTAGTCAGTGCTAGAATGTTTTCAAAATATAGGCTCAAACATGCTAAAAATCGATATTTTAAGTGTCCAAAGTCGATATGTGCATTCATCTTCTGTACCCGTTTAGATCTCAAATTCAGGCTCAAAACACCCGAAAATTCGATATTTTTGGGTCCCAGAAGCGATCTGTACATGCCTACTCCTAGTTAGAGTATTTTCAAAATACAGGCCCAAAACATGCTGAAAATCGATATTTTAGGTGCCCAAAGTCAATATGTGCATGTATCTTCTGTACCCGGTTATATCTCAAATTCAGGCTCAAAACACCCGAAAATTCGGTATTTTTGGGTCCTAGAAGCGATCTGTACATATCTACACCTAGTTAGAATGTTTTCAAGATACAGACCCAAAACATGCTCAAAATCGATATTTTAGGTGCCCAAAAGTCAATATGTGCATGCATCTTCTGTACCCGTTTATATCTCAAATTCAGGCTCAAAACACTCGAAAATTCGATACTTTGGGGTCCCAGAAGCGATCTGTCCATGCTTACTCAGTGCTAGAATATTTTCAAAATATAGGCCCAAAACATGCTAAAAATCGATATTTTAGGTGCCCAAAGTCGATATCTCAAATTCAGGCCCAAAACACCCAAAAAATCGATGTTTTGGGGTCCCAGAAGCGATCTGTACATACCTACTCTTTGTTAGAGTATTTTCAATATACAGGCCCAAAACATACTGAAAATCGATCTTTTAAGTGCCCAAAAGTCGATATGTGCATGCATCTTCTGTACCCGTTTATATCCCAAATTCAACCTCAAAACACCCGAAAATTCAATATTTTTGGGTCCCAGAAGCGATCTGTACATGCCTACTCAGTGCTAGAATTTTTTCAAAATATAGACTTAAAACATGCTAAAAATCGATATTTTAAGTGTCCAAAGTCGATATGTGCATGCATCATGTGTACCCGTTTAAATCTCAAATTCAGACTCAAAACACCCGAAAATTCGATATTTTAGGGACCCAGAAGTAATCTGTACATACCTACTTAGTGCTAGAATATTTTCAAAATATAGGCCCAAAATATGCTAAAAATCGATATTTTAGGTGCCCAAAGTCGATGTCTCAAATTCAGGCCCAAAATACCCGAAAATTCGATATTTTGGGTCCCAGAAGCGAACTGTACATGCCTACTCCGTGTTAGAGTATTTTCAAAATACAGGTCCAAAACATACTGAAAATCGATCTTTTAGGTGCCCAAAAGTCGATATGTGCATGCATCTTCTGTAACCGTTTATATCCCAAATTCAACCTCAAAACACCCGAAAATTCGATAATTTTGGGTCCCAGAAGCGATCTGTACATGCCAACTAAGTGCTAGATTTTTTTCAAAATATAGCCTCAAAACATGCTCAAAATCGATATTTTAAGTGTCCAAAGTCGATATGTGCATGCATCATCTGTACCCGTTTATATCTCAAATTCAGGCTCAAAACACCTGAAAATTCGATATTTTGGGGTCCCAGAAGTGATCTGTACATGCCTACTTAGTGCTAGAATATTTCGAAATATAGGCTCAAAACATGCTAAAAATCGATATTTTAGGTGCCCAAAGTCGATATCTCAAATTCAGACCCAAAACACCCGAAAATTCGATATTTTGGGGTCCCAGAAGCAAACTGTACATGCCTACTCCGTGTTAGAGTATTTTATAATACAGGCTCAAAACATACTGAAAATCGATCTTTTAGGTGACCAAAAGTCGATATGTGCATGCATCTTCTGTACCCGTTTATATCTCAAATTCAGGCTCCAAACACCCGAAAATTCGATATTTTGGGGTCCCAGAAGCGATCTGTACATGCTTACTCAGTGCTAGAATATTTTCAAAATATAGGCCCAAAACATGCTAAAAATCGATATTTTAAGTGCCCAAAGTCGATATCTCAAATTCAGGCCCAAAACACCCAAAAATTCGATATTTTGGGGTCCCAGAAGCGATCTGTACATGCCTACTCCGTGTTAGAGTATTTTCAATATGCAGGCCCAAAACATACTAATAATCGATCTTTTAGGTGCCCAAAAGTCGATATGTGCATGCATCTTCTGTACCCGTTTATATCCCAAATTCAACCTCAAAACACCCGAAAATTCGATATTTTTTGGTCCCAGAAGCGATCTGTTCATGCCTACTCCTACTTAGAGAATTTTCAAAATATAGGCTCAAAACATGCTAAAAATCGATATTTTAAGTGTCCAAAGTCGATATGTGCATGCATCATCTGTACCCGTTTATATCTCAAATTCAGGCTCAAAATACTCGAAAAATCTATATTTTGGGGTCCCAGAAGTGATCTGTACATGCCTACTTAGTGCTAGAATATTTTCAAAATATAGGCCCAAAACATGCTAAAAATCGATATTTTAGGTGCCCAAAGTCGATATCTCAAATTCAGGCCCAAACCACCCGAAAATTCGATATTTTGGGGTCCCAGAAGCGAACTCTACATGCCTACTCCGTGTTAGAGTATTTTCAAAATACAGGCCCAAAACATACTGAAAATCGATCTTTTAGGTGCCCAAAAGTCGATATGTGCATGCATCTTCTGTAACCGTTTATATCCCAAATTCAACCGCAAAACACCCGAAAATTCGATATTTTTGGGTCCCAGAAGCGATCTGTTCATGCCTACTCCTAGTTAGAGTATTTTCAAAATATATGCTCAAAACATCCTAAAAATCGATATTTTAAGTGTCCAAAGTCGATATGTGCATGCATCATCTGTACCCGTTTATATCTCAAATTCAGGCTCAAAACACCCGAAAAATCTATATTTTGGGGTCCCAGAAGTGATCTGTACATGCCTACTTAGTGCTAGAATATTTTCAAAATATAGGCCAAAAACATGCTAAAAATCGATATTTTAGGTGCCCAAAGTCGATATCTCAAATTCAGGCCCAAACCACCCAAAAATTCGATATTTTGGGGTCCCAGAAGCGAACTCTACATGCCTACTCCGTGTTAGAGTATTTTCAAAATACAGGCCCAAAACATACTGAAAATCGATCTTTTAGGTGCCCAAAAGTCGATATGTGCATGCATCTTCCGTAACCGTTTATATCCCAAATTCAACCTCAAAACACCCGAAAATTCGATATTTTTGGGTCCCAGAAGCGATCTGTACATGCCTACTCAGTGCTAGATTTTTTTCAAAATATAGGCTCAAAACATGCTAAAAATCGATATTTTAAGTGTCCAAAGTCGATATGTGCATGCATCATCTGTACCCGTTTATATCTCAAATTCAGGCTCAAAACACCCAAAAATTCGATATTTTGGGGTCCCAGAAGTGATCTGTACATGCCTACTTAGTGATAGAATGTATTCTAAATATAGGCCCAAAACATGCTAAAAATCGATATTTTAGGTGCCCAAAGTCGATATATCAAATTCAGGCCCAAAACACCCGAAAATTCGATATTTTGGGGTCCCAGAAGCGAACTGTACATGCCTACTCCGTGTTAGAGTATTTTCAAAATACATGCCCAAAACATACTTAAAATCGATCTTTTAGGTGCCCAAAAGTCGATATGTGCATGCATCTTCTGTACCCGTTTATATCTCAAATTCTTGCTCCAAACACCCGAAAATTCGATATTTTGGGGTCCCTGAAGCGATCTGTACATGCCTACTCCTAGTTAGAGTATTTTCAAAATACAGGCCCAAAACATGCTGAAAATCGATATTTTAAGTGCCCAAAGTCAATATGTGCATGCATCTTCTATACCCGTTTATATCTCAAATTCAACCTCAAAACACCCGAAAATTCGATAATTTTGGGCCCCAGAATCGATCTGTACATGTCTAGTCAGTGCTAGAATATTTTCAAAATATAGGCTCAAAACATGCTAAAAATCGATATTTTAAGTGTCCAAAGTCGATATGTGCATGCATCTTCTGTACCCGTTTAGATCTCAAATTCAGGCTGAAAACACCCGAAAATTCGGTATTTTTGGGTCCTAGAAGCGATCTGTACATCTCTACACCTAGTTAGAATGTTTTCAAGATACAGACCTAAAACATGCTCAAAATTGATATTTTAGGTGCCCAAAAGTCAATATGTGCATGCATCTTCTGTACCCGTTTATATCTCAAATTCAGGCTCAAAACACCCGAAAATTCGATATTTTGGGGTCCCAGAAGCGATCTGTACATGCTTACTCAGTGCTAGAATATTTTCAAAAAATAGGCCCAAAACATGCTAAAAATCGATATTTTAGGTGCCCAAAGTCGATATCTCAAATTCAGGCCCGAAACACCCAAAAATTCGATATTTTGGGGTTTCAGAAGCGATCTGTACATGCCTACTCCGTGTTAGAGTATTTTCAATATACAGGCCCAAAACATACCGAAAATCGATCTTTTAGGTTCCCAAAAGTCGATATGTGCATGCATCTTCTGTACCCGTTTATATCCCAAATTCAACCTCAAAACACCCGAAAATTCGATATTTTTGGGTCCCAGAAGCGATCTGTACATGCCTACTCAGTGCTAGAATTTTTTCAAAATATAGGCTCAAAACATACTAAAAATCGATATTTTAAGTGTCCAAAGTCGATATGTGCATGCATCATCTGTACCCGTTTATATCTCAAATTCAGGCTCAAAACACCCGAAAATTCAATATTTTGGGGTCCCAGAAGTGATCTGTACATGCCTACTTAGTGCTGAAATATTTTCAAAATATAGGCCCAAAACATGCTAAAAATCGATATTTTAGGTGCCCAAAGTCGATATCTCAAATTCAGGCCCAAACCATCCGAAAATTCGATATTTTGGGGTCCCAGAAGCGAACTCTACATGCCTACTCCGTGTTAGAGTATTTTCAAAATACAGGCCCAAAACATACTGAAAATCGATCTTTTAGGTGCCCAAAAGTCGATATGTGCATGCATCTTCTGTAACCGTTTATATCCCAAATTCAACCTCAAAACACCCGAAAATTCGATATTTTTGGGTCCCAGAAGCGATCTGTACATGCCTACTCAGTGCTAGATTTTTTTCAAAATATAGGCTCAAAACATGCATAAAATCGATATTTTAAGTGTCCAAAGTCGATATGTGCATGCATCATCTGTACCCGTTTATATCTCAAATTCAGGCTCAAAACACCCGAAAATTCGATATTTTTGGGTCCCAGAAGTGATCTGTACATGCCTACTTAGTGATAGAATATATTCAAAATATAGGCCCAAAACATGCTAAAAATCGATATTTTAGGTGCCCAAAGTCGATATATCAAATTCAGGCCCAAAACACCCGAAAATTCGATATTTTGGGGTCCCAGAAGCGAACTGTACATGCCTACTCCGTGTTAGAGTATTTTCAATATACAGGCCCAAAACATACTGAAAATCAATCTATTAGGTGCCCAAAAGTCGATATGTGCATGCATCTTCTGTACCCGTTTATATCTCAAATTCAGGCTCCAAACACCCGAAAATTCGATATTTTGGGGTCCCTGAAGCGATCTGTACATGCCTACTCCTAGTTAAAGTATTTTCAAAATACAGGCCCAAAACATGCTGAAAATCGATATTTTAGTTGCCCAAAGTCAATATGTGCATGCATCTTCTGTACCCGTTTATATCTCAAATTTAGGCTCAAAACACCCAAAAATTCGGTATTTTTGGGTCTTAGAAGCGATCTGTACATCTCTACACCTAGTTAGAATGTTTTAATAATACAGACCCAAAACATGCTCAAAATCGATATTTTACGTGCCCAAAGTCAACATGTGTATGCATCTTCTGCACTCGTTTATATCTCAAATTCAACCTCAAAACACCCGAAAATTAGGTAATTTTGGGTCCCAGAAGCGATCTGTACATGTCTAGTCAGTGCTAGAATGTTTTTTAAAATATAGGCTCAAAACATGCTACAAATCGATATTTTAAGTGTCCAAAGTCGATATGTGCATGCATCTTCTGTACCCGTTTAGATCTCAAATTCAGGCTCAAAACACCCGAAAATTCGGTATTTTTGGGTCCTAGAAGCGATCTGTACATTTCTACACCTAGTTAGAATGTTTTCAAGATACAGACCCAAAACATGCTCAAAATCGATATTTTAGGTGCCCAAAAGTCAATATGTGCATGCATCTTCTGTACCCGTTTATATCTCAAATTCAGGCTCAAAACACCCGAAAATTCGATATTTTGGGGTCCCAGAAGCGATCTGTACATGCTTACTCAGTGCTAGAATATTTTCAAAATATAGGCCCAAAAGATGCTAAAAATCGATATTTTAGGTGCCAAAAGTCGATATCTCAAATTCAGGCCCGAAACACCCAAAAATTCGATATTTTGGGGTCCCAGAAGCGATCTGTACATGCCTACTCCGTGTTAGAGTATTTTCAATATACAGGCCCAAAACATACCGAAAATAGTGCATTTGTCGCGGCTTCTAGCCGCTTAAATTGTATTTATTGGTTTGTGAAACCAGTACAGCTGGTTGCTATAGAATAGGCCCCTTCACAAGCCCAGGCCCCGTGTAGGCATAATCTGGGTTGGAAGGGTCAATTCCGTGACGTTCATCAGAAGTAAATAAAATTCAAATCTGGCGCTGTACTGATAGTGGAGCCACCTGGTGGTGGTGAGGTGAGGTATTAAGCCCCTCCTCCGCTGAATACCGCTCGTCCACTCCAATGAGAAAGAAGTGAGTGCCTGCCGCATCGGGAGGTGGGTGGGACAGTAGAAGCTGTACTGGTTTCACAAACCAATAAATACAATTTAAGCGGCTAGAAGCCGCGACAAATGCACTATTATTGGTATAGTGAAACCAGTACAGCTGGTTGCTAAGCATGCGATGCGGTAGGTGGGAGGTGAGGTGGAGGCAATCACGTGCTAGTTAAGAGTGGTTGAGAGCGGAGGGCAGGAAAGGTAACCGAACCCGGTGAGGCAGCAGCTAACGCCCCTCCCGACACTGGCTAGGTGAAAAGCCGTGGTGGGGGAGAAGTAGCTTATACCATATAACCGTAGACCATTCTGTTATAGACCAGAATTGTTACACATAAAGTCTTTATAGGTAGACTCGAGGGTTCGGGTCTAGGAGAGGAGGGGGGAGGTTCCCATGGATACTCCCCCCCCCCCCTTTTCCTCCCCCCCCCCATTCCCCCCCCCCCCCTTATTCAAGTCTTCTGAGTTAGGGCTATGGCCCTCGCTCAGGTAATGTGATCCCGAGGGGATGAAGGAGGACACTAGGATCCAGATATCCTGTGTAATAATATCTCCTGTCACTCATCGTAGTTAATAATTGTTTGGAAAATGAATACACAAGAATTCCGTAACAATGTAATTTATTATAGACTCTCTTTCACCATATGTACACGTGAAGAATGGGGATGAGTATGAAGCTGTACAAGATGTGGATGAGGTATGGGATGATGTGACGGGACTTAAATCACCCGACCTTTTCTCTTCGGGCGGCCCCTCCCTCCCATGTGTCTCCCGCGGGGACCCTGGGGAATAGGAGGTGGAGTACCCATAGCCACACAGGGGGTAGGGGAGAGCGAGTGGAACAGGTACCTCGTCCTGAAGGAGGAAGTGGACGCCCAGCCCCCTAAATCCCTGACCCTCTCCACCGAGTGAGTCCTGAGGAAGGCGAGGGAGGCGGCCACGCCCCTAACGCTGTGAGCCCTCGGGGCGTGTCCGGGATCCCCGTTCTCTATCACTCGGCAGAGAAGGCGAGCGATTGACCTAGGGAAGAGAGGATTACCGGACCTAGAGTTGTAGAAGAGGTGGTCCGGAGAAACCCCTCTCGTCGCCTCCACGTATGCAACAAAGGCGTGGACTGGGCAGAGGGGGTGGAAATTTCCATCCCTCAGAAACGAGGGTACTGCGAGAGGGCCAATTCTGTCGTCAGCCTGCTCGTTCTTAGCTAGAAAAGCAGGGGAGGGGGAAATTGTTAAGGAAGTAAGGTTAGGGGTTACTGAAGAAAAGGCTGTGTGACGGGTCAGGGCTGCCAACTGAGAAGCCCTGTAACCTGTAGCTAAGGCGAGCAGAAAGAGAGCTTTCTGGAGGAGGTGACAAACCTCCAGAGGGACCCCCTCGAAGGTCAGGTAGGAAAGGACACGATGAAGGGACCAGGAGGGTGCCTGGGCCCGGTGAGGTGCGGTCCCCGCCCGAATCCCCATCCTCAGGAGAGAGAGAGGCCTCTCCGAAACCTTAATGTTAAAACCCAGGAGGAGGGGATCAGACAGGGCTGCGTGATGCGCAAGCACCGTCGCCGGGGCCCTGTTGGTGGAATCGGCGAGCCACGTGAGGAATTCCAGGACTGTGTCCTCCGAGATGACCCTGGAGGGGTGTCTTCGCAAGAAGTCCTGGAATCTTTTCCAGCATGATTCGTATTGTCGCACCGAAGACTGACGATGAGCCCTCAACATCTTGTCCACTGTCTCCTTAGTGAACCTTTTGCTGAGGACTCCCCGTAGAAACTCCAAGCGTGTAGTTTCAGTGACGCTTGGAGTGGTGCAGACAGGGTGCTGGAGAGGCACGCCGATCCCAACTGAAGGGGATGCGGGCACCACCGGGACAACTCTCCGAACCACGGCTGTGCTGGCCAGCGGGGGGCTATGAGGAGAACCCTCCCCCTGAAAGTGCGCAGCTTGAGGATCGCCTTCAGGAGGACTGAAGTGGCTGGGGGTGGGAAGAGGTAGAGATGACCCCACCTGTTCCAGTCCTCCGTGAAGGCGTCCGGGCCTCCCGCCTCTGTTCTGGATGAGAAAGTCAGGAACAGAGGGAGTAGGGCCGTGGATGGGGAGGCGAATAGGTCCACCTCTGGTGTCCCGTAGCGAAGGCAGAGAGACTCGAACACAAGGGGACGCAGTTGCCACTCGACTGACGTCCCCCTGAACCTGGATAGGGCGTCCGCCCAATCGTTCTCCCGCCCTGGCACGTAGCGGGCCGAGAGGTGGATGTCCCTCTTGGCCGCTATTGCGAAAATCTGTTCTGACAGGGACAGGAGAATTTCCGACCGTACTGTGCCCTGTTTCTGTAGGCACTGCACGGCCGCAACGTTGTCCATATCGAAGCGGACGCCTATCCTGGCAAACTGAGGGTGTCTGTTGAGCCATTCCTTCGCTACCATCAACTCCCAGGCGTTGATGTGCAGTAGCCTTTCCCCTTCCTTCCATCCCCCGCACCGTTGATGTCCCAGGCAAGACTGGTATCCCCAGCCTACGTCCGATGCGTCTGTCGCCACCGTAATCCCCGGGGGAGGGAACACCCAGGGGACCCGCTGACGCAGGGCACCGGGACGTAGCCAGGGGCGAAGGAGGCGGTGGAGAGAGGGGGACACTTGCCTGGGAAGGTCCCTGTGTGCGGGGGACAGGTGGAGGTTTACCTCCCGCGTCAGCCTCCTGTGTTTCAGTCGTCCCAGGGGCATTGCAGGGGCCGCGAAATTTAGGGACCCGAGCAATGATTCCCACTGGCGGCGAGAGAAAGTACGGGAAAAATGCGCCCGGCGGACGTGGCGGAGGGTCCGGCGGGCGTTGTCTGGAGCGAGAGAGAGGGTGGCCGAAAGAGAGTCCCACTCTATTCCTAGCCAACACAGCTTGCGAGTGGGGGTGAGAGAGGACTTGGGGATGTTCAACAGAAACCCCATTTCCTCTAGCACTCCCCTCGCTACCCGGACGTTGTTTGCTACCTGCTCCTTGGAAGGGGCGTGAAGCAACCAATCGTCCAGGTACATGAGGGTGGGGACACCCGCCTCTGCCAGACGGGATGCCACCACCCTCACGAGTTTTGTGAAGACTCGCGGAGCTAGAGAAAGACCGAAAGGGAGCCTGGTAAACTGGAACGTCTCGGTCCCCACCTGGAAGGCCAGAAAGCGGCGAAACCTGGGGTGGATCGGGACGTGCCAGTAAGCATCCTTGAGATCCAGGGATGCTAACCAGTCTCCCTTCCTCAGAACTGTGCGGACCTGAGCAACCGAAACCATCCTGAAATGTAAGGTTTTCACGAATTTGTTTAGCCTGCTCAGGTCCATCACCAATCTCGTTTTTCCCTGATCCTTTTTGGGGACCGTGAATAAACGAGAAAGAAAGACCCTTCCCGTCGCCCGCTCCACTACCCCTTTTTCCCGCATTTCCCGCACATGCGGGACGACCGAAAGTGACACTTTGGTTGAGGCAGGAGGTAGACGTAGTGGCTGTAACGGGAGAAGACAGGTGTCAGTGAGAGTACCGTTAATCCTAATCCCCCGGGGCCCGAGGGACCCGGGGTGGTTGGGGGGAGAATGACAGGAGAGGCAGAGATTTTGACCGCAAGGGAAAATCTGATTTTGACCTAACGGTAGCCCAAGGACGGGATTAGGCATAATTCATATGTCAGACAGTAAGGATGACAGTTACTCACCGGAACAGTAATCCAGGGCCATGACAGGCCCTGGCGAATTATCCTTGCTGCCCAGCCGTGGGTGGGCCAGGCTGCTGACCACCCTGTGAGGCAGCCCAGAGTGGGACCCTCAAGTGGCGCGGTCCTTCTGGGAGGGGTGGTTGAAGGAGGACTTGGGCTTCGAGAAGGGCTTGGAGACCTGTCCCCTTCCTCGAAAGGGCTGCTGGCCCCTCTGGGAGGGCCTGTTGTGTGCTCTCGGGGGAGTGGGATAGGAGGGCCTTGGTAGCCTGGAGGGCTGGGAGGGCCTCCGGGGCTGGTAGGCTGGTCTGGCTGGCTGTGGGGCACGTGGCCTACGGACAAACAGAATGATTAGGACCCAAAGTAGACCCGAAAATCCTTTCATTTCACCCCGTGACAACTCGGGTAAGACGAACACGAGAGGTACTTACTTGGAGGTGGAAGGCTTTGGTAAATTAATTACCGTTGGGAGGGAGGCGAAGATCGTGTCTGTCGCCGGTTGGTCAAAGAGGGCGGGGGACAAGGGGACAGCTCGTACCACTCCCCTCTGTGCCATTTCCGGTGCAGATTTAGCTGCCGCTTGGCGGGTTGCCAGTCTCGCCTCGGCGAACGCCTTCGCCTCCTCCCGCATGAAGTGGGTAGCCATTGCCGCCACGCCCTCCATCACGGTGGCCATGGAAGAGAGGGTGTCACTGTAAGGGGTAAACAAGGAAAAAACCGAGCGAACCCGGGGATAAGTACCCGGGAGTAACAGGGAGACCCTCTACCCAGCATCCCTACAAACATGATACACGAGAAAGGTACTCACGCTAGCTGTACACCCGACATCTCGTGGTAGGAGTTTGTTAGGGCGTTGAGGCAGTCCCTAATCAATGAGGCGGCTGCTCCCGTGGAGATGGTGTGGGCCAGCTCCAGACGGGTAGCAGACTCCGCCTGCCTCAACTTACCATCGGGCTCCTTCAGCTGATAGGGGACCGGGGGCTCCTTCTCCGTCTTCCACAGGCACTCCCTCAAGCCCGGGGGAGCCCGGGAATGAGGGAGGATGACGGGGAAAGACGGAGGAGGGGGCTTCCTGGGCGCGTTGTTCCTCTGGTGGTCCAGGGACTTAAGGAGAAGGGCTGGAATATCCAGGTCCCCTTCACTCTTATCCCCCGGGAAGTACGCGTCCGGGGAAAGGAGGAGAGCCGTGTTACCGTGGGAGCGGTCAATCCTCCAAGCCCCGGACAAGTGTAGCTGGCTGTACTCCACCAGGAAACCCATCGCGTCCAGGGTAGCCGCAGAGGACACCCTAGCTGAAGTGGGTAAGGGCGCTGAGATAGGACGGACCTTGTAGAAGGGAATAGCCTCGCCCTTCTCATCCGCCCCCCACTTCACCACGACGTCATCCCTCCGGATCCACACGTCTGGTTGAGCTGTGTCCGGAGACCAGGCCACCAGTCTGCCCTCCTCCGAAGAGTGGGTCCAAGCAGGAGGGAGGAGAGACCAAGAGTAGGGAAGGTATCCGTCTCCCGAAGGAGGGGGTGACGGGGACGGGGGTGCGGAGGTAACCAACTCCTCAGCTACGTCCCCCGACGGAGACTCGAGCCCTGGGGAAACGGGAGGCACGAAAAGGACTCCCACATCCCCGGGAGGACTCGAGCCCTCGACGGGAGCAGCAGCGGGAGGCGGGGGAACAGGAGCGGGTTCCGTAGCGACAGCCTGAGGTTGCGCGACGGAAGCCCCAGGAAAAGCGTGAGGAATAAGGGTGTGGAAGATCTTAACTATCTTCCTCGACGAGGGGCTGTCCCCCCCCCGCTTACCCCTGCGGGAATTGCGGGCGGGCGAAGGAGAGCTCCCCGACGACGAAGAAGAGGAAGAGGACGACGAAGACGAGGAGGAAGGAGAACGGCGACGAGCACGGGACTTCCTGGAGTGGCGGGACCTTTTAGCCGAACGCTTGCGTCCTCTAGAGAGGCCTGAGGAGCCAGCTCTAGCAGGAGGCGAAGCTGGGGGTTCCCTGCTGGGCCCTTGTACCGGTGAGGCAGTCGGGAGAACCAGCGCGACAGACTCGCTCGCTTCCCGGGGGGATAAGCCCCGAGAAGGAGTCGTAGTACCGCCTAGGGAAGCAGGCTCAATCTCTCGGGCCTCAGGAGGTTCTAGCCCCTGAGACTCCGAGAGACAGGAAGAAGGGTAACGGGTCCTGAATAAACCCAGGTCCGCTCCCAAAATCGGGTCCACCCACGCCAAAGAAGAACCGTCTCGTTTGTGGGCCATTCTCCTAGCCCTCGTCCACGCCATACGAAGAGAAGCAAGGGCAGGGAGCTTGGAGCGGGCAGAAGGGGAGGTAACCCGACACAACTCAGCCCAGGGGCGGCACACACCACACGCCAAAGGGTCGTAACCCAAGGGAGTGAAGCAGGGTGCGTGAGGAGAACAGTGCAGGTGTCCGTCAGGCGAGACCCGCACGGTACATCCTGAGGCAGCACAAAGGGCACGAGTAGGCTGGGGGAGAAAAGAATACACAAACATGGGTTAACACGTGCAAACACTGGAACACAAACCCATCCTCCCCGAAGGAAAGAAGCGCGGGACACGCCCGCTGAACCTGGGGACCAGAACACAATCCCCCACACTCGCGCAGCCGCCCAGGGAAAAACCCCGTAAAACCATAATCGTCCGCCACATGGAGCGGGTAAAAAAGGGCCCCCCCGGACCGATGAACCAGAAGGAGGGGTAGGAGGGGACCCGATAGCCTGAGAAGAAACACTCCAGGCTGAAAATAATGGAAAAACCCCAAAATAAAATAAAAAACCCCCGCCCGGGAGAGGAAGAGAGAACCAGGGCACAATTCTCACTCCCCCCTACCGAGAGGGGACACATAATAATCGGGGAAGGCAAGAGGAAGGGCTGCAAAGACCCCATGTGGTCACTACGTGGGGTGGGGAAGTCCCACGTGGCACCCACTAACCTCGCTAAAAACCCAGAAAACCCCGATAAAATACACACGAAGAATGTACTAGTGGCAGGAGGGACAGTGAAATAGGGGACAGACGGAGAAAAACTCCGAAAACAGGGGCTGAAAAGCCCCCTTCGCTTAAGGAAAGAACTAAGTCCTAACGAAGAAAAACCCCCCATAAACACCTAAAAACCCTCCTAGAAAACACACATTATACATCTGCAAAGCAGGCCAGCCACTAGAACACAAAAGAAAAATTAGCAGGAACACGCGACACAATACCATAGCGTAGCAGCGAGGAGCGTAGATGTTGACAGGCGTGTGTTACGCGACAGAGTGGACGAGCGGTATTCAGCGGAGGAGGGGCTTAATACCTCACCTCACCACCACCAGGTGGCTCCACTATCAGTACAGCGCCAGATTTGAATTTTATTTACTTCTGATGAACGTCACGGAATTGACCCTTCCAACCCAGATTATGCCTACACGGGGCCTGGGCTTGTGAAGGGGCCTATTCTATAGCAACCAGCTGTACTGGTTTCACTATACCAATAATCGATCTTTTAGGTTCCCAAAAGTCGATATGTGCATGCATCTTTTGTACCCGTTTATATCCCAAATTCAACCTCAAAACAACCGAAAATTCGATATTTTTGGGTCCCAGAAGCGATCTGTACATGCCTACTCAGTGCTAGAATTTTTTCAAAATATAGGCTCAAAACATACTAAAAATCGATATTTTAAGTGTCCAATGTCGATATGTGAATGCATCATTTGTACCCGTTTATATCTCAAATTCAGGCTCAAAACACCCGAAAATTCGATATTTTGGGGTCCCAGAAGCGATCTGTACATGCTTACTCAGTGCTAGAATATTTTCAAAATATAGGCCCAAAACATGCTAAAAATCGATATTTTAGGTGCCCAAAGTCGATATCTCAAATTCAAGCCCAAAACACCCGAAAATTCGATATTTTGGGGTCCTAGAAACGAACTGTACATGCCTACTCCGTGTTAGAGTATTTTTAAAATACAGGCCCAAAACATACAGAAAATCGATCTTTTAGGTGCCCAAAAGTCGATATGTGCATGCATCTTCTGTACCCGTTTATATCTCAAATTCAGACTCCAAACACCCGAAAATTCGATATTTTTGGGTCCCAGAAGCGATCTGTACATGCCTACTCAGTGCTAGAATTTTTTCAAAAAATAGGCTCAAAACATGCTAAAAATCGATATTTTAAGTGCCCAAAAGTCGATATGTGCATGCATCTTATGTACCCGTTTATATATCAAATTCAGGCTCAAAACACCCGAAAATTCGATATTTTTGGGTCCCAGAAGCGATCTGTACATGCCTACTCAGTGCTAGAATATTTTCAAAATATAGGCCCAAAACATGCTAAAAATCGATATTTTAGGTGCCAAAAGTCGATATCTCAAATTCAGGCCCGAAACACCCAAAAATTCGATATTTTGGGGTCACAGAAGCGATCTGTACATGCCTACTCCGTGTTAGAGTATTTTCAATATACAGGCACAAAACATACCGAAAATCGATCTTTTAGGTTCCCAAAAATCGATATGTGCATGCATCTTCTGTACCCGTTTATATCCCAAATTCAACCTCAAAACAACCGAAAATTCGATATTTTTGGGTCCCAGAAGCGATCTGTACATGCCTACTCAGTGCTAGAATTTTTTCAAAATATAGGCTCAAAACATACTAAAAATCGATATTTTAAGTGTCCAATGTCGATATGTGAATGCATCATTTGTACCCGTTTATATCTCAAATTCAGGCTCAAAACACCCGAAAATTCGATATTTTGGGGTCCCAGAAGCGATCTGTACATGCTTACTCAGTGCTAGAATATTTTCAAAATATAGGCCCAAAACATGCTAAAAATCGATATTTTAGGTGCCCAAAGTCGATATCTCAAATTCAGGCCCAAAACACCCGAGAATTCGATATTTTAGGGTCCTAGAAGCGAACTGTACATGCCTACTACGTGTTAGAGTATTTTTAAAATACAGGCCCAAAACATACTGAAAATCGATCTTTTAGGTGCCCAAAAGTCGATATGTGCATGCATCTTCTGTAACCGTTTATATCCCAAATTCAACCTCAAAACACCCGAAAATTCGATATTTTTGGGTCCCAGAAGCGATCTGTACATGCCTACTCAGTGCTAGATTTTTTTCAAAATATAGGCTCAAAACATGCTTAAAATCGATATTTTAAGTGTCCAAAGTCGATATGTGCATGCATCATCTGTACCCGTTTATATCTCAAATTCAGGCTCAAAACACCCGAAAATTCGATATTTTGGGGTCCCAGAAGTGATCTGTACATGCCTACCTAGTGCTAGAATATTTTCAAAATATAGGCCCAAAACATGCTAAAAATCGATATTTTAGGTGCCCAAAGTCGATATCTCAAATTCAGGCCCAAAACACCCGAAAATTCGATATTTTGGGGTCCCAGAAGCGAACTGTACATGCCTACTCCGTGTTAGAGTATTTTCAAAATACAGGCCCAAAACATACTGAAAATCGATCTTTTAGGTGCCCAAAAGTCGATATGTGCATGCATCTTCTGTACCCGTTTATATTTCAAATTCAGGCTCAAAACACCCGAAAATTCGATATTTTGGGGTCCCAGAAGCGATCTGTACATGCCTACTCCGATGCAGGCCCAAAACATGCTGAAAATCGATATTTTAGGTGCCCAAAGACAACATGTGTATGCATCTTCGGCAATCGTTTATATCTCAAATTGAGGCTCAAAACACCCGAAAATTCGATATTTTGGGTCCCAGAAGCGATCTGTACATGTCTAGTCAGTGCTAGAATGTTCTCAAAATATAGGCTCAAAACATGCTAAAAATCGATATTTTAAGTGTCCAAAGTCGATATGTGCATGCATCATCTGTACCCGTTTATATCTCAAATTCAGGCTGAAAACACCCTAAATTTCGATATTTTGGGGTCCCAGAACCGATCTGTACATGCCTACTCCGTGTTAGAGGATTTTCAATATACAGGCCCAAAACATACTGAAAATCGATCTTTTAGGTGCCCAAAAGTCGATATGTGCATGCATCTTCTGTACCCGTTTATATCCCAAATTCAACCTCAAAACACCCGAAAATTCGATATTTTTGGGTCCCAGAAGCGATCTGTACATGCTTACTCAGTGCTAGAATTTTTTCAAAATATAGGCTCAAAACATTCTAAAAATCGATATTTTAAGTGTCCAAAGTCGATATGTGCATGCATCATCTGTACCCGTTTATATCTCAAATTCAGGCTGAAAACACCCGAAAATTCGATATTTTGGGGTCCCAGAAGTGATCTGTACATGCCTACTTAGTGCTGGAATATTTTCAAAATATAGGCCCAAAACATGCTAAAAATCGATATTTTAGGTGCCCAAAGTCGATATCTCAAATTCAGGCACAAAACACCCGAGAATTCGATATTTTAGGGTCCCAAAAGCGAACTGTACATGCCTACTCCGTGTTAGAGTATTTTCAAAATACAGGCCCAAAACATACTGAAAATCGATCTTTTAGGTGCCCAAAAGTCGATATGTGCATGCATCTTATGTACCCGTTTATATATCAAATTCAGGCTCAAAACACCCGAAAATTCGATATTTTTGGGTCCCAGAAGCGATCTGTACATGCCTACTCAGTGCTAGAATATTTTCAAAATATAGGCCCAAAACATGCTATAAATCGATATTTTAGGTGCCAAAAGTCGATATCTCAAATTCAGGCCCGAAACACCCAAAAATTCGATATTTTGGGGTCACAGAAGCGATCTGTACATGCCTACTCCGTGTTAGAGTATTTTCAATATACAGGCCCAAAACATACCGAAAATCGATCTTTTAGGTTCCCAAAAGTCGATATGTGCATGCATCTTCTGTACCCGTTTATATCCCAAATTCAACCTCAAAACAACCGAAAATACGATATTTTTGGGTCCCAGAAGCGATCTGTACATGCCTACTCAGTGCTAGAATTTTTTCAAAATATAGGCTCAAAACATACTAAAAATCGATATTTTAAGTGTCCAATGTCGTTATGTGAATGCATCATTTGTACCCGTTTATATCTCAAATTCAGGCTCAAAACACCCGAAAATTCGATATTTTGGGGTCCCAGAAGCGATCTGTACATGCTTACTCAGTGCTAGAATATTTTCAAAATATAGGCCCAAAACATGCTAAAAATCGATATTTTAGGTGCCCAAAGTCGATATCTCAAATTCAGGCCCAAAACACCCGAAAATTCGATATTTTGGGGTCCTAGAAGCGAACTGTACATGCCTACTCCGTGTTTGAGTATTTTTAAAATACAGGCCCAAAACATACTGAAAATCGATCTTTTAGGTGCCCAAAAGTCGATATGTGCATGCATCGTCCGTAACCGTTTATATCCCAAATTCAACCTCAAAACACCCGAAAATTCGATATTTTTGGATCCCAGAAGCGATCTGTACATGCCTACTCAGTGCTAGAATTTTTTCAAAATATAGGCTCAAAACATGCTTAAAATCGATATTTTAAGTGTCCAAAGTCGATATGTGCATGCATCATCTGTACCCGTTTATATCTCAAATTCAGGGTCAAAACACCCGAAAATTCGATATTTTGGGGTCCCAGAAGTGATCTGTACATGCCTACCTAGTGCTAGAATATTTTCAAAATATAGGCCCAAAACATGCTAAAAATCGATATTTTAGGTGCCCAAAGTCGATATCTCAAATTCAGGCCGAAAACACCCGAAAATTCGATATTTTGGGGTCCCAGAAGCGAACTGTACATGCCTACTCCGTGTTAGAGTATTTTGAAAATACAGGCCCAAAACATACTGAAAATCGATCTTTTAGGTGCCCAAAATTCGATATGTGCATGCATCTTCTGTACCCGTTTATATTTCAAATTCAGGCTCAAAACACCCGAAAATTCGATATTTTGGGGTCCCAGAAGCGATCTGTACATGCCTACTCCGATGCAGGCCCAAAACATGCTGAAAATCGATATTTTAGGTGCCCAAAGACAACATGTGTATGCATCTTCGGCACTCGTTTATATCTCAAATTGAGGCTCAAAACACCCGAAAATTCGATATTTTGGGTCCCAGAAGCGATCTGTACATGTCTAGTCAGTGCTAGAATGTTCTCAAAAAATAGGCTCAAAACATGCTAAAAATCGATATTTTAAGTGTCCAAAGTCGATATGTGCATGCATCATCTGTACCCGTTTATATCTCAAATTCAGGCTGAAAACACCCTAAATTTCGATATTTTGGGGTCCCAGAAGCGAACTGTACATGCCTACTCCGTGTTAGAGTATTTTCAAAATAGAGGCCCAAAACATACTGAAAATCGATCTTTTAGGTGCCCAAAAGTCGATATGTGCATGCATCTTCTGTACCCGTTTATATCTCAAATTCAGACTCCAAACACCCGAAAATTCGATATTTTTGGGTCCCAGAAGCGATCTGTACATGGCTACTCAGTGCTAGAATTTTTTCAATATACAGGCCCAAAACATACCGAAAATCGATCTTTTAGGTTCCCAAAAGTCGATATGTGCATGCATCTTCTGTACCCGTTTATATCCCAAATTCAACCTCAAAACAACCGAAAATACGATATTTTTGGGTCCCAGAAGCGATCTGTACATGCCTACTCAGTGCTAGAATTTTTTCAAAATATAGGCTCAAAACATACTAAAAATCGATATTTTAAGTGTCCAATGTCGTTATGTGAATGCATCATTTGTACCCGTTTATATCTCAAATTCAGGCTCAAAACACCCGAAAATTCGATATTTTGGGGTCCCAGAAGCGATCTGTACATGCTTACTCAGTGCTAGAATATTTTCAAAATATAGGCCCAAAACATGCTAAAAATCGATATTTTAGGTGCCCAAAGTCGATATCTCAAATTCAGGCCCAAAACACCCGAAAATTCGATAGTTTGGGGTCCTAGAAGCGAACTGTACATGCCTACTCCGTGTTAGAGTATTTTTAAAATACAGGCCCAAAACATACTGAAAATCGATCTTTTAGGTGCCCAAAAGTCGATATGTGCATGCATCGTCTGTAACCGTTTATATCCCAAATTCAACCTCAAAACACCCGAAAATTCGATATTTTTGGGTCCCAGAAGCGATCTGTACATGCCTACTCAGTGCTAGAATTTTTTCAAAATATAGGCTCAAAACATGCTTAAAATCGATATTTTAAGTGTCCAAAGTCGATATGTGCATGCATCATCTGTACCCGTTTATATCTCAAATTCAGGCTCAAAACACCCGAAAATTCGATATTTTGGGGTCCCAGAAGTGATCTGTACATGCCTACCTAGTGCTAGAATATTTTCAAAATATAGGCCCAAAACATGCTAAAAATCGATATTTTAGGTGCCCAAAGTCGATATCTCAAATTCAGGCCCAAAACACCCGAAAATTCGATATTTTGGGGTCCCAGAAGCGAACTGTACATGCCTACTCCGTGTTAGAGTATTTTCAAAATACAGGCCCAAAACATACTGAAAATCGATCTTTTAGGTGCCCAAAAGTCGATATGTGCATGCATCTTCTGTACCCGTTTATATTTCAAATTCAGGCTCAAAACACCCGAAAATTCGATATTTTGGGGTCCCAGAAGCGATCTGTACATGCCTACTCCGATGCAGGCCCAAAACATGCTGAAAATCGATATTTTAGGTGCCCAAAGACAACATGTGTATGCATCTTCGGCACTCGTTTATATCTCAAATTGAGGCTCAAAACACCCGAAAATTCGATATTTTGGGTCCCAGAAGCGATCTGTACATGTCTAGTCAGTGCTAGAATGTTCTCAAAATATAGGCTCAAAACATGCTAAAAATCGATATTTTAAGTGTCCAAAGTCGATATGTGCATGCATCATCTGTACCCGTTTATATCTCAAATTCAGGCTGAAAACACCCTAAATTTCGATATTTTGGGGTCCCAGAACCGATCTGTACATGCCTACTCCGTGTTAGAGGATTTTCAATATACAGGCCCAAAACATACTGAAAATCGCTCTTTTAGGTTCCCAAAAGTCGATATGTGCATGCATCTTCTGTACCCGTTTATATCCCAAATTCAACCTCAAAACAACCGAAAATACGATATTTTTGGGTCCCAGAAGCGATCTGTACATGCCTACTCAGTGCTAGAATTTTTTCAAAATATAGGCTCAAAACATACTAAAAATCGATATTTTAAGTGTCCAATGTCGTTATGTGAATGCATCATTTGTACCCGTTTATATCTCAAATTCAGGCTCAAAACACCCGAAAATTCGATATTTTGGGGTCCCAGAAGCGATCTGTACATGCTTACTCAGTGCTAGAATATTTTCAAAATATAGGCCCAAAACATGCTAAAAATCGATATTTTAGGTGCCCAAAGTCGATATCTCAAATTCAGGCCCAAAACACCCGAAAATTCGATATTTTGGGGTCCTAGAAGCGAACTGTACATGCCTACTCCGTGTTAGAGTATTTTTAAAATACAGGCCCAAAACATACTGAAAATCGATCTTTTAGGTGCCCAAAAGTCGATATGTGCATGCATCGTCTGTAACCGTTTATATCCCAAATTCAACCTCAAAACACCCGAAAATTCGATATTATTGGGTCCCAGAAGCGATCTGTACATGCCTACTCAGTGCTAGAATTTTTTCAAAATATAGGCTCAAAACATGCTTAAAATCGATATTTTAAGTGTCCAAAGTCGATATGTGCATGCATCATCTGTACCCGTTTATATCTCAAATTCAGGCTCAAAACACCCGAAAATTCGATATTTTGGGGTCCCAGAAGTGATCTGTACATGCCTACCTAGTGCTAGAATATTTTCAAAATATAGGCCCAAAACATGCTAAAAATCGATATTTTAGGTGCCCAAAGTCGATATCTCAAATTCAGGCCCAAAACACCCGAAAATTCGATATTTTGGGGTCCCAGAAGCGATCTGTACATGCTTACTCAGTGCTAGAATATTTTCAAAATATAGGCCCAAAACATGCTAAAAATCGATATTTTAGGTGCCCAAAGTCGATATCTCAAATTCAGGCCCAAAACACCCGAGAATTCGATATTTTAGGGTCCTAGAAGCGAACTGTACATGCCTACTACGTGTTAGAGTATTTTTAAAATACAGGCCCAAAACATACTGAAAATCGATCTTTTAGGTGCCCAAAAGTCGATATGTGCATGCATCTTCTGTAACCGTTTATATCCCAAATTCAACCTCAAAACACCCGAAAATTCGATATTTTTGGGTCCCAGAAGCGATCTGTACATGCCTACTCAGTGCTAGATTTTTTTCAAAATATAGGCTCAAAACATGCTTAAAATCGATATTTTAAGTGTCCAAAGTCGATATGTGCATGCATCATCTGTACCCGTTTATATCTCAAATTCAGGCTCAAAACACCCGAAAATTCGATATTTTGGGGTCCCAGAAGTGATCTGTACATGCCTACCTAGTGCTAGAATATTTTCAAAATATAGGCCCAAAACATGCTAAAAATCGATATTTTAGGTGCCCAAAGTCGATATCTCAAATTCAGGCCCAAAACACCCGAAAATTCGATATTTTGGGGTCCCAGAAGCGAACTGTACATGCCTACTCCGTGTTAGAGTATTTTCAAAATACAGGCCCAAAACATACTGAAAATCGATCTTTTAGGTGCCCAAAAGTCGATATGTGCATGCATCTTCTGTACCCGTTTATATTTCAAATTCAGGCTCAAAACACCCGAAAATTCGATATTTTGGGGTCCCAGAAGCGATCTGTACATGCCTACTCCGATGCAGGCCCAAAACATGCTGAAAATCGATATTTTAGGTGCCCAAAGACAACATGTGTATGCATCTTCGGCACTCCTTTATATCTCAAATTGAGGCTCAAAACACCCGAAAATTCGATATTTTGGGGTCCCAGAAGTGATCTGTACATGCCTACCTAGTGCTAGAATATTTTCAAAATATAGGCCCAAAACATGCTAAAAATCGATATTTTAGGTGCCCAAAGTCGATATCTCAAATTCAGGCCGAAAACACCCGAAAATTCGATATTTTGGGGTCCCAGAAGCGAACTGTACATGCCTACTCCGTGTTAGAGTATTTTGAAAATACAGGCCCAAAACATACTGAAAATCGATCTTTTAGGTGCCCAAAAGTCGATATGTGCATGCATCTTCTGTACCCGTTTATATTTCAAATTCAGGCTCAAAACACCCGAAAATTCGATATTTTGGGGTCCCAGAAGCGATCTGTACATGCCTACTCCGATGCAGGCCCAAAACATGCTGAAAATCGATATTTTAGGTGCCCAAAGACAACATGTGTATGCATCTTCGGCACTCGTTTATATCTCAAATTGAGGCTCAAAACACCCGAAAATTCGATATTTTGGGTCCCAGAAGCGATCTGTACATGTCTAGTCAGTGCTAGAATGTTCTCAAAAAATAGGCTCAAAACATGCTAAAAATCGATATTTTAAGTGTCCAAAGTCGATATGTGCATGCATCATCTGTACCCGTTTATATCTCAAATTCAGGCTGAAAACACCCTAAATTTCGATATTTTGGGGTCCCAGAAGCGAACTGTACATGCCTACTCCGTGTTAGAGTATTTTCAAAATACAGGCCCAAAACATACTGAAAATCGATCTTTTAGGTGCCCAAAAGTCGATATGTGCATGCATCTTCTGTACCCGTTTATATCTCAAATTCAGACTCCAAACACCCGAAAATTCGATATTTTTGGGTCCCAGAAGCGATCTGTACATGGCTACTCAGTGCTAGAATTTTTTCAATATACAGGCCCAAAACATACCGAAAATCGATCTTTTAGGTTCCCAAAAGTCGATATGTGCATGCATCTTCTGTACCCGTTTATATCCCAAATTCAACCTCAAAACAACCGAAAATACGATATTTTTGGGTCCCAGAAGCGATCTGTACATGCCTACTCAGTGCTAGAATTTTTTCAAAATATAGGCTCAAAACATACTAAAAATCGATATTTTAAGTGTCCAATGTCGTTATGTGAATGCATCATTTGTACCCGTTTATATCTCAAATTCAGGCTCAAAACACCCGAAAATTCGATATTTTGGGGTCCCAGAAGCGATCTGTACATGCTTACTCAGTGCTAGAATATTTTCAAAATATAGGCCCAAAACATGCTAAAAATCGATATTTTAGGTGCCCAAAGTCGATATCTCAAATTCAGGCCCAAAACACCCGAAAATTCGATAGTTTGGGGTCCTAGAAGCGAACTGTACATGCCTACTCCGTGTTAGAGTATTTTTAAAATACAGGCCCAAAACATACTGAAAATCGATCTTTTAGGTGCCCAAAAGTCGATATGTGCATGCATCGTCTGTAACCGTTTATATCCCAAATTCAACCTCAAAACACCCGAAAATTCGATATTTTTGGGTCCCAGAAGCGATCTGTACATGCCTACTCAGTGCTAGAATTTTTTCAAAATATAGGCTCAAAACATGCTTAAAATCGATATTTTAAGTGTCCAAAGTCGATATGTGCATGCATCATCTGTACCCGTTTATATCTCAAATTCAGGCTCAAAACACCCGAAAATTCGATATTTTGGGGTCCCAGAAGTGATCTGTACATGCCTACCTAGTGCTAGAATATTTTCAAAATATAGGCCCAAAACATGCTAAAAATCGATATTTTAGGTGCCCAAAGTCGATATCTCAAATTCAGGCCCAAAACACCCGAAAATTCGATATTTTGGGGTCCCAGAAGCGAACTGTACATGCCTACTCCGTGTTAGAGTATTTTCAAAATACAGGCCCAAAACATACTGAAAATCGATCTTTTAGGTGCCCAAAAGTCGATATGTGCATGCATCTTCTGTACCCGTTTATATTTCAAATTCAGGCTCAAAACACCCGAAAATTCGATATTTTGGGGTCCCAGAAGCGATCTGTACATGCCTACTCCGATGCAGGCCCAAAACATGCTGAAAATCGATATTTTAGGTGCCCAAAGACAACATGTGTATGCATCTTCGGCACTCGTTTATATCTCAAATTGAGGCTCAAAACACCCGAAAATTCGATATTTTGGGTCCCAGAAGCGATCTGTACATGTCTAGTCAGTGCTAGAATGTTCTCAAAATATAGGCTCAAAACATGCTAAAAATCGATATTTTAAGTGTCCAAAGTCGATATGTGCATGCATCATCTGTACCCGTTTATATCTCAAATTCAGGCTGAAAACACCCTAAATTTCGATATTTTGGGGTCCCAGAACCGATCTGTACATGCCTACTCCGTGTTAGAGGATTTTCAATATACAGGCCCAAAACATACTGAAAATCGCTCTTTTAGGTTCCCAAAAGTCGATATGTGCATGCATCTTCTGTACCCGTTTATATCCCAAATTCAACCTCAAAACAACCGAAAATACGATATTTTTGGGTCGCAGAAGCGATCTGTACATGCCTACTCAGTGCTAGAATTTTTTCAAAATATAGGCTCAAAACATACTAAAAATCGATATTTTAAGTGTCCAATGTCGTTATGTGAATGCATCATTTGTACCCGTTTATATCTCAAATTCAGGCTCAAAACACCCGAAAATTCGATATTTTGGGGTCCCAGAAGCGATCTGTACATGCTTACTCAGTGCTAGAATATTTTCAAAATATAGGCCCAAAACATGCTAAAAATCGATATTTTAGGTGCCCAAAGTCGATATCTCAAATTCAGGCCCAAAACACCCGAAAATTCGATATTTTGGGGTCCTAGAAGCGAACTGTACATGCCTACTCCGTGTTAGAGTATTTTTAAAATACAGGCCCAAAACATACTGAAAATCGATCTTTTAGGTGCCCAAAAGTCGATATGTGCATGCATCGTCTGTAACCGTTTATATCCCAAATTCAACCTCAAAACACCCGAAAATTCGATATTATTGGGTCCCAGAAGCGATCTGTACATGCCTACTCAGTGCTAGAATTTTTTCAAAATATAGGCTCAAAACATGCTTAAAATCGATATTTTAAGTGTCCAAAGTCGATATGTGCATGCATCATCTGTACCCGTTTATATCTCAAATTCAGGCTCAAAACACCCGAAAATTCGATATTTTGGGGTCCCAGAAGTGATCTGTACATGCCTACCTAGTGCTAGAATATTTTCGAAATATAGGCCCAAAACATGCTAAAAATCGATATTTTAGGTGCCCAAAGTCGATATCTCAAATTCAGGCCCAAAACACCCGAAAATTCGATATTTTGGGGTCCCAGAAGCGAACTGTACATGCCTACTCCGTGTTAGAGTATTTTCAAAATACAGGCCCAAAACATACTGAAAATCGATCTTTTAGGTGCCCAAAAGTCGATATGTGCATGCATCTTCTGTACCCGTTTATATTTCAAATTCAGGCTCAAAACACCCGAAAATTCGATATTTTGGGGTCCCAGAAGCGATCTGTACATGCCTACTCCGATGCAGGCCCAAAACATGCTGAAAATCGATATTTTAGGTGCCCAAAGACAACATGTGTATGAATCTTCGTCACTCCTTTATATCTCAAATTGAGGCTCAAAACACCCGAAAATTCGATATTTTGGGTCCCAGAAGCGATCTGTACATGTCTAGTCAGTGCTAGAATGTTCTCAAAATATAGGCTCAAAACATGCTAAAAATCGATATTTTAAGTGTCCAAAGTCGATATGTGCATGCATCATCTGTACCCGTTTATATCTCAAATTCAGGCTGAAAACACCCTAAATTTCGATATTTTGGGGTCCCAGAACCGATCTGTACATGCCTACTCCGTGTTAGAGGATTTTCAATATACAGGCCCAAAACATACTGAAAATCGCTCTTTTAGGTTCCCAAAAGTCGATATGTGCATGCATCTTCTGTACCCGTTTATATCCCAAATTCAACCTCAAAACAACCGAAAATACGATATTTTTGGGTCCCAGAAGCGATCTGTACATGCCTACTCAGTGCTAGAATTTTTTCAAAATATAGGCTCAAAACATACTAAAAATCGATATTTTAAGTGTCCAATGTCGTTATGTGAATGCATCATTTGTACCCGTTTATATCTCAAATTCAGGCTCAAAACACCCGAAAATTCGATATTTTGGGGTCCCAGAAGCGATCTGTACATGCTTACTCAGTGCTAGAATATTTTCAAAATATAGGCCCAAAACATGCTAAAAATCGATATTTTAGGTGCCCAAAGTCGATATCTCAAATTCAGGCCCAAAACACCCGAAAATTCGATATTTTGGGGTCCTAGAAGCGAACTGTACATGCCTACTCCGTGTTAGAGTATTTTTAAAATACAGGCCCAAAACATACTGAAAATCGATCTTTTAGGTGCCCAAAAGTCGATATGTGCATGCATCGTCTGTAACCGTTTATATCCCAAATTCAACCTCAAAACACCCGAAAATTCGATATTATTGGGTCCCAGAAGCGATCTGTACATGCCTACTCAGTGCTAGAATTTTTTCAAAATATAGGCTCAAAACATGCTTAAAATCGATATTTTAAGTGTCCAAAGTCGATATGTGCATGCATCATCTGTACCCGTTTATATCTCAAATTCAGGCTCAAAACACCCGAAAATTCGATATTTTGGGGTCCCAGAAGTGATCTGTACATGCCTACCTAGTGCTAGAATATTTTCAAAATATAGGCCCAAAACATGCTAAAAATCGATATTTTAGGTGCCCGAAGTCGATATCTCAAATTCAGGCCCAAAACACCCGAAAATTCGATATTTTGGGGTCCCAGAAGCGAACTGTACATGCCTACTCCGTGTTAGAGTATTTTCAAAATACAGGCCCAAAACATACTGAAAATCGATCTTTTAGGTGCCCAAAAGTCGATATGTGCATGCATCTTCTGTACCCGTTTATATTTCAAATTCAGGCTCAAAACACCCGAAAATTCGATATTTTGGGGTCCCAGAAGCGATCTGTACATGCCTACTCCGATGCAGGCCCAAAACATGCTGAAAATCGATATTTTAGGTGCCCAAAGACAACATGTGTATGAATCTTCGGCACTCGTTTATATCTCAAATTGAGGCTCAAAACACCCGAAAATTCGATATTTTGGGTCCCAGAAGCGATCTGTACATGTCTAGTCAGTGCTAGAATGTTCTCAAAATATAGGCTCAAAACATGCTAAAAATCGATATTTTAAGTGTCCAAAGTCGATATGTGCATGCATCATCTGTACCCGTTTATATCTCAAATTCAGGCTGAAAACACCCTAAATTTCGATATTTTGGGGTCCCAGAACCGATCTGTACATGCCTACTCCGTGTTAGAGGATTTTCAATATACAGGCCCAAAACATACTGAAAATCGATCTTTTAGGTGCCAAAAAGTCGATATGTGCATGCATCTTCTGTACCCGTTTATATCCCAAATTCAACCTCAAAACACCCGAAAATTCGATATTTTTGGGTCCCAGAAGCGATCTGTACATGCTTACTCAGTGCTAGAATTTTTTCAAAATATAGGCTCAAAACATTCTAAAAATCGATATTTTAAGTTTCCAAAGTCGATATGTGCATGCATCATCTGTACCCGTTTATATCTCAAATTCAGGCTGAAAACACCCGAAAATTCGATATTTTGGGGTCCCAGAAGTGATCTGTACATGCCTACTTAGTGATGGAATATTTTCAAAATATAGGCCCAAAACATGCTAAAAATCGATATTTTAGGTGCCCAAAGTCGATATCTCAAATTCAGGCACAAAACACCCGAGAATTCGATATTTTAGGGTCCCAAAAGCGAACTGTACATGCCTACTCCGTGTTAGAGTATTTTCAAAATACAGGCCCAAAACATACTGAAAATCGATCTTTTAGGTGCCCAAAAGTCGATATGTGCATGCATCTTATGTACCCGTTTATATATCAAATTCAGGCTCAAAACACCCGAAAATTCGATATTTTTGGGTCCCAGAAGCGATCTGTACATGCCTACTCAGTGCTAGAATATTTTCAAAATATAGGCCCAAAACATGCTAAAAATCGATATTTAAGGTGCCAAAAGTCGATATCTCAAATTCAGGCCCGAAACACCCAAAAATTCGATATTTTGGGGTCACAGAAGCGATCTGTACATGCCTACTCCGTGTTAGAGTATTTTCAATATACAAGCCCAAAACATACCGAAAATCGATCTTTTAGGTTCCCAAAAGTCGATATGTGCATGCATCTTCTGTACCCGTTTATATCCCAAATTCAACCTCAAAACAACCGAAAATACGATATTTTTGGGTCCCAGAAGCGATCTGTACATACTTACTCAGTGCTAGAATTTTTTCAAAATATAGGCTCAAAACATTCTAAAAATCGATATTTTAAGTGTCCAAAGTCGATATGTGCATGCATCATCTGTACCCGTTTATATCTCAAATTCAGGCTGAAAACACCCGAAAATTCGATATTTTGGGGTCCCAAAAGTGATCTGTACATGCCTACTTAGTGCTGGAATATTTTCAAAATATAGGCCCAAAGCATGCTAAAAATCGATATTTTAGGTGCCCAAAGTCGATATCTCAAATTCAGGCACAAAACACCCGAGAATTCGATATTTTAGGGTCCCAAAAGCGAACTGTACATGCCTACTCCGTGTTAGAGTATTTTCAAAATACAGGCCCAAAACATACTGAAAATCGATCTTTTAGGTGCCCAAAAGTCGATATGTGCATGCATCTTCTGTACCCGTTTATATCCCAAATTCAACCTCAAAACACCCGAAAATTCGATATTTTTGGGTCCCAGAAGCGATCTGTACATGCTTACTCAGTGCTAGAATTTTTTCAAAATATAGGCTCAAAACATTCTAAAAATCGATATTTTAAGTGTCCAAAGTCGATATGTGCATGCATCATCTGTACCCGTTTATATCTCAAATTCAGGCTGAAAACACCCGAAAATTCGATATTTTGGGGTCCCAGAAGTGATTTGTACATGCCTACATAGTGCTGGAATATTTTCAAAATATAGGCCCAAAACATGCTAAAAATCGATATTTTAGGTGCCCAAAGTCGATATCTCAAATTCAGGCACAAAACACCCGAGAATTCGATATTTTAGGGTCCCAAAAGCGAACTGTACATGCCTACTCCGTGTTAGAGTATTTTCAAAATACAGGCCCAAAACATACTGAAAATCGATCTTTTAGGTGCCCAAAAGTCGATATGTGCATGCATCTTCTGTACCCGTTTATATCTCAAATTCAGACTCCAATCACCCGAAAATTCGATATTTTTGGGTCCCAGAAGCGATCTGTACATGCCTACTCAGTGCTAGAATTTTTTCAAAAAATAGGCTCAAAACATGCTAAAAATCGATATTTTAAGTGCCCAAAAGTCGATATGTGCATGCATCTTATGTACCCGTTTATATATCAAATTCAGGCTCAAAACACCCGAAAATTCGATATTTTTGGGTCCCAGAAGCGATCTGTACATGCCTACTCAGTGCTAGAATATTTTCAAAATATAGGCCCAAAACATGCTAAAAATCGATATTTTAGGTGCCAAAAGTCGATATCTCAAATTCAGGCCCGAAACACCCAAAAATTCGATATTTTGGGGTCACAGAAGCGATCTGTACATGCCTACTCCGTGTTAGAGTATTTTCAATATACAAGCCCAAAACATACCGAAAATCGATCTTTTAGGTTCCCAAAAGTCGATATGTGCATGCATCTTCTGTACCCGTTTATATCCCAAATTCAACCTCAAAACAACCGAAAATACGATATTTTTGGGTCCCAGAAGCGATCTGTACATGCCTACTCAGTGCTAGAATTTTTTCAAAATATAGGCTCAAAACATACTAAAAATCGATATTTTAAGTGTCCAATGTAGTTATGTGATTGCATCATTTATACCCGTTTATATCTCAAATTCAGGCTCAAAACACCCGAAAATTCGATATTTTGGGGTCCCAGAAGCGATCTGTACATGCTTACTCAGTGCTAGAATATTTTCAAAATATAGGCCCAAAACATGCTAAAAATCGATATTTTAGGTGCCCAAAGTCGATATCTCAAATTCAGGCCCAAAACACCCGAAAATTCGATATTTTGGGGTCCTAGAAGCGAACTGTACATGCCTACTCCGTGTTAGAGTATTTTTAAAATACAGGCCCAAAACATACTGAAAATCGATCTTTTAGGTGCCCAAAAGTCGATATGTGCATGCATCGTCTGTAACCGTTTATATCCCAAATTCAACCTCAAAACACCCGAAAATTCGATATTTTGGGGTCCCAGAAGCGATCTGTACATGCCTACTCCGATGCAGGCCCAAAACATGCTGAAAATCGATATTTTAGGTGCCCAAAGACAACATGTGTATGCATCTTCGGCACTCGTTTATATCTCAAATTGAGGCTCAAAACACCCGAAAATTCGATATTTTGGGTCCCAGATGCGATCTGTACATGTCTAGTCAGTGCTAGAATGTTCTCAAAATATAGGCTCAAAACATGCTAAAAATCGATATTTTAAGTGTCCAAAGTCGATATGTGCATGCATCATCTGTACCCGTTTATATCTCAAATTCAGGCTGAAAACACCCTAAATTTCGATATTTTGGGGTCCCAGAACCGATCTGTACATGCCTACTCCGTGTTAGAGTATTTTCAATATTCAGGCCCAAAACATACTGAAAATCGATCTTTTAGGTGCCCAAAAGTCGATATGTGCATGCATCTTCTGTACCCGTTTATATCCCAAATTCAACCTCAAAACACCCGAAAGTTCGATATTTTTGGGTCCCAGAAGCGATCTGTACATGCTTACTCAGTGCTAGAATTTTTTCAAAATATAGGCTCAAAACATTCTAAAAATCGATATTTTAAGTGCCGAAAAGTCGATATGTGCATGCATCTTCTGTACCCGTTTATATCTCAAATTCAGACTCCAAACACCCGAAAACTCGATATTTTTGGGTCCCAGAAGCGATCTGTACATGCCTACTCAGTGCTAGAATTTTTTCAAAAAATAGGCTCAAAACATGCTAAAAATCGATATTTTAAGTGCCCAAAAGTCGATATGTGCATGCATCTTATGTACCCGTTTATATATCAAATTCAGGCTCAAAACACCCGAAAATTCGATATTTTTGGGTCTCAGAAATGATCTGTACATGCCTACTTAGCGCTAGAATATTTTCGAAATATAGGATCAAAACATCCTCAAAATCGATATTTTAAGAGTCCAAAGTCGATATGTGCATGCATCATCTGTACCCGTTTATATCTCAAATTCAGGCTCAAAACACCCGAAAATTCGATATTTTGGGGTCCCAGAAATGATCTGTACATGCCTACTTAGTGCTAGAATATTTTCGAAATATAGGCCCAAAACATGCTAAAATCGATATTTTAGGTGCCCAAAGTCAATATCTCAAATTCAGGCCAAAACACCCGAGAATTCGATATTTTGGGGTCCCAGAAGCGAACTGTACATGCCTACTCCGTGTTAGAGTATTTTCAAAATACAGGCCCAAAACACACTGAAAATCGGTCTTTTAGGTGCCCAAAAGTCGATATGTGCATGCATCTTCTGTACCCGTTTATATCTCAAATTCAGGCTCAAAACACCCGAAAATTCGATATTTTTGGGTCCCAGAAGCGATCTGTACATGCTTACTCAGTGCTAGAATTTTTTCAAAATTTAGGCTCAAAACATGCTAAAAATCGAAATTTTAGGTGCCCAAAGTCAATATGTGCATGCATCTTCTGTACCCGTTTATATCTCAAATTCAGGCCCAAAACACCCAAAAATTCGATATTTTGGGGTCCCAAAAGCGATCTGTACATGCCTACTCCGTGTTAGAGTATTTTCAATATACAGGCCCAAAACATACTGAAAATCGATCTTTTAGGTGCCCAAATGTCGATATGTGCATGCATCTTCTGTACCCGTTTATATCTCAAATTCAGGCTCAAAACACCCGAAAATTCGATATTTTTGGGATCCCAGGAGCGATCTGTACATGCCTACTCAGTGCTAGAATTTTTTCAAAATATAGGCTCAAGACATGCTCAAAATCGATATTTTAAGAGTCTAAAGTCGATATGTGCATGCATCATCTGTACCCGTTTATATCTCAAATTCAGGCTCAAAACACCCGAAAATTCGATATTTTGGGGTCCCAGAAATGATCTGTACATGCCTACTTAGTGCTAGAATATTTTCGAAATATAGGCCCAAACCATACTAAAAATCGATATTTTAGGTGCCCAAAGTCGATATCTCAAATTCAGGCCCAAAACACCCGAAAATTCGATATTTTGGGGTCCCAGAAGCGAACTGTACATGCCTACTCCGTGTTAGAGTATTTTCAATATACAGGCCCAAAACATACTGAAAATCGATCTTTTAGGTGCCCAAATGTCGATATGTGCATGCATCTTCTGTACCCGTTTATATCTCAAATTCAGGCTCAAAACACCCGAAAACTCGATATTTTTGGGATCCCAGGAGCGATCTGTACATGCCTACTCAGTGCTAGAATTTTTTCAAAATATAGGCTCAAAACATGCTCAAAATCGATATTTTAAGAGTCCATAGTCGATATGTGCATGCATCATCTGTACCCGTTTATATCTCAAATTCAGGCTCAAAACACCCGAAAATTCGATATTTTGGGGTCCCAGAAATGATCTGTACATGCCTACTTAGTGCTAGAATATTTTCGAAATATAGCCCAAAACATGCTAAAAATCGATATTTTAAGTGTCCAGAGTCGATATGTGCATGCATCTTATGTACCCGTTTATATATCAAATTCAGGCTAAAAACACTCGAAAATTCGATATTTTGGGGTCCCAGAAGCGATCTGTACTTGCCTACTCCGTGTTAGAGTATTTTCAAAATTCAGGCCCAAAACAAGCTGAAAATCGATATTTTAGGTGCCCAAAGTCAATATGTGCATGCATCTTCTGTACCCGTTTATATCTCAAATAGAAACTCAAAACACCCGAAAATTCGATATTTTCGGGTCCCTTAAGCGATCTGTACATGCTTACTCAGTGCTAGAATATTTTCAAAATATAGGCCCAAAACATGCTAAAAATCGATATTTTAGGTGCCCAAAGTCGATATCTCAAATTTAGGCCCAAAACACCCAAAAATTCGATATTTTGGGGTCCCAGAAGCGATCTGTACATGCCTACTCCGTGTTAGACTATTTTCAATATACAGGCCAAAAACATACTGAAAATCGATCTTTTAGGTGCCCAAAAGTCGATATGTGCATGCATCTTCTGTACCCGTTTATATCCCAAATTCAACCTCAATACACCCGAAAATTCGATATTTTTGTGTCCCAGAAGCGATCTGTACATACTTACTCAGTGCTAGAATTTTTTCAAAATATAGGCTCAAAACATGCTACAAATCGATATTTTAAGTGTCCAAAGTCGATATGTGCATGCATCTTCTGTACCCGTTTATATCTCAAATTCAGGCTCCAAACACCCGAGAATTCGATATTTTGGGGTCTCAGAAGCAATCTGTACATGCCTACTCCGTGTTAGAGTATTTTCAAAATTCAGGCCCAAAACATACTGAAAATCGATCTTTTAGGTGCCCAAAAGTCGATATGTGCATGCATCTTCTGTACCCGTTTATATCTCAAATTCAGACTCCAAACACCCGAAAATTCGATATTTTTGGGTCCCAGAAGCGATCTGTACATGCCTACTCCGATGCAGGCCCAAAACATGCTGAAAATCGATATTTTAGGTTCCCAAAGTCATCATGTGCATGCATCTTCTGCACTCGTTTATATCTCAAATTGAGGCTCAAAACACCAGAAAATTCGATATTTTGTGTCCCAGAAGCGATCTGTACATGTCTAGTCAGTGCTAGAATTTTTTCAAAATATAGGCTCAAAACATGCTAAAAATCTATATTTTAAGTGTCCAAAGTCGATATGTGCATGCATCATCTGTACCCGTTTATATCTCAAATTCAGGCTCAAAATACCCTAAATTTCGATATTTTGGGGTCCCAGAAGCAATCTGTACATGCCTACTCCGTGTTAGAGTATTTTCAATATACAGGCCCAAAACATGCTGAAAATCGATCTTTTATGTGCCCAAAAGTCGATATGTGCATGCATCTTCTGTACCCGTTTATATCCCAAATTCAACCTCAATACACCCGAAAATTCGATATTTTTGGGTCCCAGAAGCGATCTGTACATGCTTACTCAGTGCTAGAATTTTTTCAAAATATAGGCTCAAAACATGCTAAAAATCGATATTTTAAGTGTCCAAAGTCGATATGTGCATGCATCTTCTGTACCCGTTTATATCTCAAATTCAGGCTCCAAACACCCGAAAATTCGATATTTTGGGGTCCCAGAAGCGATCTGTACTTGCCTACTCCGTGTTAGAGTATTTTCAAAATACAGGCCCAAAACAAGCTGAAAATCGATATTTTAGGTGCCCAAAGTCAACATGTGTATGCATCTTCTGCACTCGTTAACATCTCAAATTTAACCTCAAAACACCCGAAAATTCGATATTTTTGGGTCCCAGAAGCGATCTGTACATGCTTACTCAGTGCTAGAGTGTTTTCAAAATATAGGCTCAAAACATGCTAATAATCGATATTTTAAGTGTTCAAAGTCAATATGTGCATGCATCTTATGTACCCGTTTATATATCAAATTAAGGCTCAAAACACCGGAAAATTCGATATTTTGGGGTCCCAGAAGCAATCTTTACTTGCCTACTCCGTGTTAGAGTATTTTCAAAATACAGGCCCAAAACAAGCTGAAAATCGATATTTTAGGTGCCCAAAGTCAATATGTGCATGCATCTTCTGTACCCGTTTATATCTCAAATTCAGGCTCAAAACACCCGAAAATTCGATATTTTCAGGTCCCAGAAGCGATCTGTTCATGCTTACTCAGTGCTAGAATATTTTCAAAATATAGGCCCAAAACATGCAAAAAATCGATATTTTAGGTGCAAAAAGTCGATATCTCAAATTCAGGCCAAAACACCCGAGAATTCGATATTTTGGGGTCCCAGAAGCGAACTGTACATGCCTACTCCGTGTTAGAGTATTTTCAAAATACAGGCCCAAAACACACTGAAAATCGGTCTTTTAGGTGCCCAAAAGTCGATATGTGCATGCATCTTCTGTACCCGTTTATATCTCAAATTCAGGCTCAAAACACCCGAAAATTCGATATTTTTGGGTCCCAGAAGCGATCTGTACATGCTTACTCAGTGCTAGAATTTTTTCAAAATTTAGGCTCAAAACATGCTAAAAATCGAAATTTTAGGTGCCCAAAGTCAATATGTGCATGCATCTTCTGTACCCGTTTATATCTCAAATTCAGGCCCAAAACACCCAAAAATTCGATATTTTGGGGTCCCAAAAGCGATCTGTACATGCCTACTCCGTGTTAGAGTATTTTCAATATACAGGCCCAAAACATACTGAAAATCGATCTTTTAGGTGCCCAAATGTCGATATGTGCATGCATCTTCTGTACCCGTTTATATCTCAAATTCAGGCTCAAAACACCCGAAAATTCGATATTTTTGGGATCCCAGGAGCGATCTGTACATGCCTACTCAGTGCTAGAATTTTTTCAAAATATAGGCTCAAGACATGCTCAAAATCGATATTTTAAGAGTCTAAAGTCGATATGTGCATGCATCATCTGTACCCGTTTATATCTCAAATTCAGGCTCAAAACACCCGAAAATTCGATATTTTGGGGTCCCAGAAATGATCTGTACATGCCTACTTAGTGCTAGAATATTTTCGAAATATAGGCCCAAACCATACTAAAAATCGATATTTTAGGTGCCCAAAGTCGATATCTCAAATTCAGGCCCAAAACACCCGAAAATTCGATATTTTGGGGTCCCAGAAGCGAACTGTACATGCCTACTCCGTGTTAGAGTATTTTCAATATACAGGCCCAAAACATACTGAAAATCGATCTTTTAGGTGCCCAAATGTCGATATGTGCATGCATCTTCTGTACCCGTTTATATCTCAAATTCAGGCTCAAAACACCCGAAAACTCGATATTTTTGGGATCCCAGGAGCGATCTGTACATGCCTACTCAGTGCTAGAATTTTTTCAAAATATAGGCTCAAAACATGCTCAAAATCGATATTTTAAGAGTCCATAGTCGATATGTGCATGCATCATCTGTACCCGTTTATATCTCAAATTCAGGCTCAAAACACCCGAAAATTCGATATTTTGGGGTCCCAGAAATGATCTGTACATGCCTACTTAGTGCTAGAATATTTTCGAAATATAGCCCAAAACATGCTAAAAATCGATATTTTAAGTGTCCAGAGTCGATATGTGCATGCATCTTATGTACCCGTTTATATATCAAATTCAGGCTAAAAACACTCGAAAATTCGATATTTTGGGGTCCCAGAAGCGATCTGTACTTGCCTACTCCGTGTTAGAGTATTTTCAAAATTCAGGCCCAAAACAAGCTGAAAATCGATATTTTAGGTGCCCAAAGTCAATATGTGCATGCATCTTCTGTACCCGTTTATATCTCAAATAGAAACTCAAAACACCCGAAAATTCGATATTTTCGGGTCCCTTAAGCGATCTGTACATGCTTACTCAGTGCTAGAATATTTTCAAAATATAGGCCCAAAACATGCTAAAAATCGATATTTTAGGTGCCCAAAGTCGATATCTCAAATTTAGGCCCAAAACACCCAAAAATTCGATATTTTGGGGTCCCAGAAGCGATCTGTACATGCCTACTCCGTGTTAGACTATTTTCAATATACAGGCCAAAAACATACTGAAAATCGATCTTTTAGGTGCCCAAAAGTCGATATGTGCATGCATCTTCTGTACCCGTTTATATCCCAAATTCAACCTCAATACACCCGAAAATTCGATATTTTTGTGTCCCAGAAGCGATCTGTACATACTTACTCAGTGCTAGAATTTTTTCAAAATATAGGCTCAAAACATGCTACAAATCGATATTTTAAGTGTCCAAAGTCGATATGTGCATGCATCTTCTGTACCCGTTTATATCTCAAATTCAGGCTCCAAACACCCGAGAATTCGATATTTTGGGGTCTCAGAAGCAATCTGTACATGCCTACTCCGTGTTAGAGTATTTTCAAAATTCAGGCCCAAAACATACTGAAAATCGATCTTTTAGGTGCCCAAAAGTCGATATGTGCATGCATCTTCTGTACCCGTTTATATCTCAAATTCAGACTCCAAACACCCGAAAATTCGATATTTTTGGGTCCCAGAAGCGATCTGTACATGCCTACTCCGATGCAGGCCCAAAACATGCTGAAAATCGATATTTTAGGTTCCCAAAGTCATCATGTGCATGCATCTTCTGCACTCGTTTATATCTCAAATTGAGGCTCAAAACACCAGAAAATTCGATATTTTGTGTCCCAGAAGCGATCTGTACATGTCTAGTCAGTGCTAGAATTTTTTCAAAATATAGGCTCAAAACATGCTAAAAATCTATATTTTAAGTGTCCAAAGTCGATATGTGCATGCATCATCTGTACCCGTTTATATCTCAAATTCAGGCTCAAAATACCCTAAATTTCGATATTTTGGGGTCCCAGAAGCAATCTGTACATGCCTACTCCGTGTTAGAGTATTTTCAATATACAGGCCCAAAACATGCTGAAAATCGATCTTTTATGTGCCCAAAAGTCGATATGTGCATGCATCTTCTGTACCCGTTTATATCCCAAATTCAACCTCAATACACCCGAAAATTCGATATTTTTGGGTCCCAGAAGCGATCTGTACATGCTTACTCAGTGCTAGAATTTTTTCAAAATATAGGCTCAAAACATGCTAAAAATCGATATTTTAAGTGTCCAAAGTCGATATGTGCATGCATCTTCTGTACCCGTTTATATCTCAAATTCAGGCTCCAAACACCCGAAAATTCGATATTTTGGGGTCCCAGAAGCGATCTGTACTTGCCTACTCCGTGTTAGAGTATTTTCAAAATACAGGCCCAAAACAAGCTGAAAATCGATATTTTAGGTGCCCAAAGTCAACATGTGTATGCATCTTCTGCACTCGTTAACATCTCAAATTTAACCTCAAAACACCCGAAAATTCGATATTTTTGGGTCCCAGAAGCGATCTGTACATGCTTACTCAGTGCTAGAGTGTTTTCAAAATATAGGCTCAAAACATGCTAATAATCGATATTTTAAGTGTTCAAAGTCAATATGTGCATGCATCTTATGTACCCGTTTATATATCAAATTAAGGCTCAAAACACCGGAAAATTCGATATTTTGGGGTCCCAGAAGCAATCTTTACTTGCCTACTCCGTGTTAGAGTATTTTCAAAATACAGGCCCAAAACAAGCTGAAAATCGATATTTTAGGTGCCCAAAGTCAATATGTGCATGCATCTTCTGTACCCGTTTATATCTCAAATTCAGGCTCAAAACACCCGAAAATTCGATATTTTCAGGTCCCAGAAGCGATCTGTTCATGCTTACTCAGTGCTAGAATATTTTCAAAATATAGGCCCAAAACATGCAAAAAATCGATATTTTAGGTGCAAAAAGTCGATATCTCAAATTCAGGCCCAAAACACCCGAAAATTCGATATTTTGAGGTCCCAGAAGCGATCTGTACATGCCTACTCCGTGTTAGAGTATTTTCAGAATACAGGCCCAAAACATACTGAAAATCGGTCTTTTAGGTGCCCAAAAGTCGATATGTGCATGCATCTTCCGTACCCGTTTATATCTCAAATTCAGGCTCAAAACACCCGAAAATTCGATATTTTTGGGTCCCAGAAGCGATCTGTACATGCTTACTCAGTGCTAGAATTTTTTCAAAATATAGGCTCAAAACATGCTAAAAATCGATATTTTAAGTGTCCAAAGTCGATATGTGCATGCATCTTATGTACCCGTTTATATCTCAAATTCAGGCTCAAAACACCCGAAAATTCGATATTTTGGGATCCCAGAAGCGATCTGTACATGCCTACTCAGTGCTAGAATTTTTTCAAAATATAGGCTCAAAACATGCTAAAAATCGATATTTTAAGTGCCCAAAAGTCGATATGTGCATGCATCTTATGTACCAGTTTATATATCAAATTCAGGCTCAAAACACCCGAAAATTCGGTATTATTTGGTCCCAGAAATGATCTGTACATGCCTACTTAGTGCTAGAATATTTTCGAAATATAGGCTCAAAACATCCTCAAAATCGATATTTTAAGAGTCCAAAGTCGATATGTGCATGCATCATCTGTACCCGTTTATATCTCAAATTCAGGCTCAAAACACCCGAAAATTCGATATTTTGGGGTCCCAGAAATGATCTGTACATGCATACTTAGTGCTAGAATATTTTCGAAATATAGGCCCAAAACATGCTAAAAATCGATATTTTATGTGCCCAAAATCGATATCTCAAATTCAGGCCCAAAATACCCGAAAATTCGATATTTTGGGGTCCCAGAAGCGAACTGTACATGCCTACTCCGTGTTAGAGTATTTTCAAAATACAGGCCCAAAACATACTGAAAATCGGTCTTTTAGGTGCCCAAAAGTCGATATGTGCATGCATCTTCCGTACCCGTTTATATCTCATATTCAGGCTCAAAACACCCGAAAATTAGATATTTTTGGGTCCCAGAAGCGATCTGTACATGCTTACTCAGTGCTAGAATTTTTTCAAAATATAGGCTCAAAACATGCTAAAAATCGATATTTTAAGTGTCCAAAGTCGATATGTGCATGCATCTTATGTACCCGTTTATATCTCAAATTCAGGCTCAAAACACCCGAAAATTCGATATTTTTGGGTCCCAGAAGCGATCTGTACTTGCCTACTCCGTGTTAGAGTATTTTTAAAATTCAGGCCCAAAACAAGCTGAAAATCGATATTTTATGTGACCAAAGTCAATATGTGCATGCATCTTCTGTACCCGTTTATATCTCAAATTCAGGCTCAAAACACCCGAAAATTCGATATTTTGGGGTCCCAGAAGCGATCTGTACATGCCTACTCAGTGCTAGAATTTTTTCAATATATAGGCTCAAAACATGCTAAAAATCGATATTTTAAGTGTCCAAAGTCGATATGTGCATGCATCATCTGTACCCGTTTATATCTCAAATTCAGGCTGAAAACACCCGAAAATTCGATATTTTGGGGTCCCAGAAATGATCTGTACATGCCTAATTAGTGCTAGAATATTTTCGAAATATAGGCCCATAAAATGCTAGAAATCGATATTTTAGGTGCCCAAAGTCGATATCTCAAATTCAGGCCGAAAAAACCCGAAAATTCGATATTTTGGGGTCCCAGAAGCGAACTGTACATGCCTACTCCGTGTTAGAGTATTTTCAAAATACAGGCCCAAAACATACTGAAAATCGATCTTTTAGGTGCTCAAAAGTCGATATGTGCATGCATCTTCTGTACCCGTTTATATCTCAAATTCAGGCTCCAAACACCCGAAAATTCGATATTTTGGGATCCCAGAAGCGATCTGTACATGCCTACTCAGTGCTAGAATTTTTTCAAAATATAGGCTCAAAACATGCTAAAAATCGATATTTTAAGTGCCCAAAAGTCGATATGTGCATGCATCTTATGTACCCGTTTATATATCAAATTCAGGCTCAAAACACCCGAAAATTCGGTATTATTTGGTCCCAGAAATGATCTGTACATGCCTACTTAGTGCTAGAATATTTTCGAAATATAGGCTCAAAACATCCTCAAAATCGATATTTTAAGAGTCCAAAGTCGATATGTGCATGCATCATCTGTACCCGTTTATATCTCAAATTCAGGCTCAAAACACCCGAAAATTCGATATTTTGGGGTCCCAGAAATGATCTGTACATGCATACTTAGTGCTAGAATATTTTCGAAATATAGGCCCAAAACATGCTAAAAATCGATATTTTAGGTGCTCAAAGTCGATATCTCAAATTCAGGCCGAAAAAACCCGAAAATTCGATATTTTGGGGTCCCAGAAGCGAACTGTACATGCCTACTCCGTGTTAGAGTATTTTCAAAATACAGGCCCAAAACATACTGAAAATCGATCTTTTAGGTGCTCAAAAGTCGATATGTGCATGCATCTTCTGTACCCGTTTATATCTCAAATTCAGGCTCCAAACGCCCGAAAATTCGATATTTTGGGATCCCAGAAGCGATCTGTACATGCCTACTCAGTGCTAGAATTTTTTCAAAATATAGGCTCAAAACATGCTAAAAATCGATATTTTAAGTGCCCAAAAGTCGATATGTGCATGCATCTTATGTACCCGTTTATATATCAAATTCAGGATCAAAACACCCGAAAATTCGGTATTATTTGGTCCCAGAAATGATCTGTACATGCCTACTTAGTGCTAGAATATTTTCGAAATATAGGCTCAAAACATCCTCAAAATCGATATTTTAAGAGTCCAAAGTCGATATGTGCATGCATCATCTGTACCCGTTTATATCTCAAATTCAGGCTCAAAACACCCGAAAATTCGATATTTTGGGTTCCCAGAAATGATCTGTACATGCATACTTAGTGCTAGAATATTTTCGAAATATAGGCCCAAAACATGCTAAAAATCGATATTTTAGGTGCCCAAAGTCGATATCTCAAATTCAGGCCCAAAACACCCGAAAATTCGATATTTTGGGGTCCCAGAAGCGAACTGTACATGCCTACTCCGTGTTAGAGTATTTTCAAAATACAGGCCCAAAACATACTGAAAATCGGTCTTTTAGGTGCCCAAAAGTCGATATGTGCATGCATCTTCTGTACCCGTTTATATCTCAAATTCAGGCTCCAAACACCCGAAAATTCGATATTTTGGGATCCCAGAAGCGATCTGTACATGCCTACTCAGTGCTAGAATATTTTCAAAATATAGGCTCAAAACATGCTAAAAATCGATATTTTAAGTGCCCAAAAGTCGATATGTGCATGCATCTTATGTACCCGTTTATATATCAAATTCAGGCTCAAAACACCCGAAAATTCGGTATTATTTGGTCCCAGAAATGATCTGTACATGCCTACTTAGTGCTAGAATATTTTCAAAATTTAGGCTCAAAACATGCTAAAAATCGATATTTTAAGTGTCCAAAGTCGATATGTGCATGCATCTTATGTACCCGTTTATATATCAAATTAAGGCTCAAAACACCCGAAAATTCGATATTTTGGGGTCCCAGAAGCAATCTGTACATGCCTACTCCGTGTTAGAGTATTTTCAAAATACAGGCCCAAAACAAGCTGAAAATCAATATTTTAGGTGCCCAAAGTCAATATGTCCATGCATCTTCTGTACCCGTTTATATCTCAAATTCAGGCTCAAAACACCCGAAAATTCGATATTTTGGGGTCCCAGAAGCGATCTGTTCATGCTTACTCAGTGCTAGAATATTTTCAAAATATAGGCCCAAAACATGCTAAAAATCGATATTTTAGGTGCCCAAAGTCGATATCTCAAATTCAGGCCCAAAACACCCAAAAATTCGATATTTTGGTGTCCCAGAAGCGATCTGTACATGCCTACTCCGTTTTAGAGTATTTTTAATATACCGGCCCAAAACATACCGAAAATCGATCTTTTAGGTGCCCAAATGTCGATATGTGCATGCATCTTCTGTACCCGTTTATATCTCAAATTCAGGCTCAAAACACCCGAAAATTCGATATTTTTGTGATCCCAGGAGCGATCTGTACATGCCTACTCAGTGCTAGAATTTTTTCAAAATATAGGCTCAAAACATGCTCAAAATCGATATTTTAAGAGTCCAAAGTCGATATGTGAATGCATCATCTGTACCCGTTTATATCTCAAATTCAGGCTCAAAACACCCGAAAATTCGATATTTTGGGGTCCCAGAAGCGATCTGTACTTGCCTACTCCGTGTTAGAGTATTTTCAAAATTCAACCCCAAAACAAGCTGAAAATCGATATTTTAGGTGCCCAAAGTCAATATGTGCATGCATCTTCTGTACCCGTTTATATCTCAAATTCAAGCTCAAAACACCCGAAAATTCGATATTTTGGGGTCCCAGAAGCGATCTGTACATGCTTACTTAGTGCTAGAATATTTTCAAAATATAGGCCCAAAACATGCTAAAAATCGATATTTTAGGTGCCCAAAGTCGATATCTCAAATTTAGGCCCAAAACACCCAAAAAATCGATATTTTGGGGTCCCAGAAGCGATCTGTACATGCCTACTCCGTGTTAGAGTATTTTCAAAATACAGGCCCAAAACATACTGAAAATCGGTCTTTTAAGTGCCCAAAAGTCGATATGTGCATCCTTCTTCTGTACCAGTTTATATCTCAAATTCAGGCTCAAAACACCCGAAAATTCGATATTTTTGGGTCCCAGAAGCGATCTGTACATGCTTACTCAGTGCTAGAATTTTTTCAAAATTTAGGCTCAAAACATGCTAAAAATCGATATTTTAAGTGTCCAATGTCGATATGTGCATGCATCATCTGTACCCGTTTATATATCTAATTAAGGCTCAAAACACCCGAAAATTCGATATTTTGGGGTCCCAGAAGCAATCTGTACATGCCTACTCAGTGCTAGAATATTTTCAAAATATAGGCCCAAAACATGCTAAAAATTGATATTTTAGGTGCCCAAAGTCGATATCTCAAATTCAGGCCCAAAACACACAAAAATTCGATATTTTGGGGTCCCAGAAGCGAACTGTACATGCCTATTCCGTGTTAGAGTATTTTCAAAATACAGGCCCAAAACATACTGAAAATCGATCTTTTAGGTGCTCAAAAGTCGATATGTGCATGCATCTTCTGTACCCGTTTATATCTCAAATTCAGGCTCCAAACACCCGAAAATTCGATATTTTGGGATCCCAAAAGCGATCTGTACATGCCTACTCAGTGCTAGAATTTTTTCAAAATATAGGCTCAAAACATGCTAAAAATCGATATTTTAAGTGCCCAAAAGTCGATATGTGCATGCATCTTATGTACCCGTTTATATATCAAATTCAGGCTCAAAACACCCGAAAATTCGATATTTTGGGGTCCCAGAAGCGATCTGTACATGCTTTCCTAGTGCTAGAATTTTTTCAAAATATAAGCTCAAAACATGTAAAAATCGATATTTTAAGTGTCCAAAGTCGATATGTGCATGCATCTTATGTACCCGTTTATATATCAAATTCAGGCTCAAAACACCCGAAAATTCGATATTTTGGGGTCCCAGAAGCGATTTGTACTTGCCTACTCCGTGTTAGAGTATTTTCAAAATTCAGGCTCAAAACAAGCTGAAAATCGATATTTTAGGTGCCCAAAGTCAATATGTGCATGCATCTTCTGTACCCGTTTATATCTCAAATTCAGGCTCAAAACACCCGAAAATTCGATATTTTGGGGTCCCAGAAGCGATCTGTACATGCTTACTCAGTGCTAGAATATTTTCAAAATATAGGCCCAAAACATGCTAAAAATCGATATTTTAGGTGCCCAAAGTCGATATCTCAAATTTAGGCCCAAAACACCCAAAAAATCGATATTTTGGGGTCCCAGAAGCGATCTGTACATGCCTACTCCGTGTTAGAGTATTTTCAATATACAGGCCCAAAACATACTGAAAATCGATCTTTTAGGTGCCCAAAAGTCGATATGTGCATGCATCTTCTGTACCCGTTTATATCTCAAATTCAGGCTCAAAACACACGAAAATTCGATATTTTTGGGATCCCAGAAGCGATCTGTACATGCCTACTCAGTGCTAGAATTTTTTCAAAATATAGGCTCAAAACATGCTCAAAATCGATATTTTAAGAGTCCAAAGTCGATATGTGCATGCATCATCTGTACCCGTTTATATCTCAAATTCAGTCTCAAAACACCCGAAAATTCGATATTTTGGGGTCCCAGAAATGATCTGTACATGCCTACTTAGTGCTAGAATATTTTCGTAATATAGGCCCAAAACATGCTAAAAATCGATATTTTAGGTGCCCAAAGTCGATATCTCAAATTCAGGCCCAAAACACCCGAAAATTCGATATTTTGGGGTCCCAGAAGCGAACTGTACATGCCTACTCCGTGTTAGAGTATTTTCAAAATACAGGCCCAAAACATACTGAAAATCGGTCTTTTAGGTGCCCAAAAGTCGATATGTGCATGCATCTTCTGTACCCGTTTATATCTCAAATTCAGGCTCAAAACACCCGAAAATTCGATATTTTTCGGTCCCAGAAGCGATCTGTACATGCTTACTCAGTGCTAGGATTTTTTCAAAATATAGGCTCAAAACATGCTAAAAATCGATATTTTAAGTGTCCAAAGTCGATATGGGCATGCATCTTATGTACCCGTTTATATATCAAATTCAGGCTCAAAACACCCGAAAATTCGATATTTTGGGGTCCCAGAAGCGATCTGTACTTGCCTACTCCGTGTTAGAGTATTTTCAAAATTCAGGCCCAAAACAAGCTGAAAATCGATATTTTAGGTGCCCAAAGTCAATATGTGCATGCATCTTCTGTACCCGTTTATATCTCAAATTCAGGCTGAAAACACCCGAAAATTCGATATTTTGGGGTCCCAGAAGCGATCTGTTCATTCTTACTCAGTGCTAGAATATTTTCAAAATATAGGCCCAAAACATGCTACAAATCGATATTTTAGGTGCCCAAAGTCGATATCTCAAATTCAGGCCGAAAACACCCGAAAATTCGATATTTTGGGGTCCCAGAAGCGAACTGTACATGCCTACTCCGTGTTAGAGTATTTTCAAAATACAGGCCCAAAACATACTGAGAATCGATCTTTTAGGTGCTCAAAAGTCGATATGTGCATGTATCTTCTGTACCCGTTTATATCTCAAATTCAGACTCCAAACACCCGAAAATTCGATATTTTGGGATCCCAAAAGCGATCTGTACATGCTTACTCAGTGCTAGAATATTTTCAAAATATAGGCCCAAAACATGCTAAAAATCGATATTTTAGGTGCCCAAAGTAGATATCTCAAATTCAGGCCGAAAACACCCGAAAATTCGATATTTTGGGGTCCCAGAAGCGAACTGTACATGCCTACTCCGTGTTAGAGTATTTTCAAAATTCAGGCCCAAAACAAGCTGAAAATCGATATTTTAGGTGCCCAAAGTCAATATGTGCATGGATCTTCTGTACCCGTTTATATCTCAAATTCAGGCTCAAAACACCCTAAAATTCGATATTTTGGGGTCCCAGAAGCGATCTGTACATGCTTACTCAGTGCTAGAATATTTTCAAAATATAGGCCCAAAACATGCTAAAAATCGATATTTTAGGTGCCCAAAGTAGATATCTCAAATTCAGGCCGAAAACACCCGAAAATTCGATATTTTGGGGTCCCAGAAGCGAACTGTACATGCCTATTCCGTGTTAGAGTATTTTCAAAATACAGGCCCAAAACATACTGAAAATCGATCTTTTAGGTGCTCAAAAGTCGATATGTGCATGCATCTTCTGTACCCGTTTATATCTCAAATTCAGGCTCCAAACACCCGAAAATTCGATATTTTGGGATCCCAAAAGCGATCTGTACATGCCTACTCAGTGCTAGAATTTTTTCAAAATATAGGCTCAAAACATGCTAAAAATCGATATTTTAAGTGCCCAAAAGTCGATATGTGCATGCATCTTATGTACCCGTTTATATATCAAATTCAGGCTCAAAACACCCCAAAATTCGATATTTTGGGGTCCCAGAAGCGATCTGTACATGCTTACCTAGTGCTAGAATTTTTTCAAAATATAAGCTCAAAACATGTAAAAATCGATATTTTAAGTGTCCAAAGTCGATATGTGCATGCATCTTATGTACCCGTTTATATATCAAATTCAGGCTCAAAACACCCGAAAATTCGATATTTTGGGGTCCCAGAAGCGATTTGTACTTGTCTACTCCGTGTTAGAGTATATTCAAAATTAAGGCTCAAAACAAGCTGAAAATCGATATTTTAGGTGCCCAAAGTCAATATGTGCATGGATCTTCTGTACCCGTTTATATCTCAAATTCAGGCTCAAAACACCCGAAAATTCGATATTTTGGGGTCCCAGAAGCGATCTGTACATGCTTACTCAGTGCTAGAATATTTTCAAAATATAGTCCCAAAACATGGTAAAAATCGATATTTTAGGTGCCCAAAGTCGATATCTCAAATTTAGGCCCAAAACACCCAAAAAATCGATATTTTGGGGTCCCAGAAGCGATCTGTACATGCCTACTCCGTGTTAGAGTATTTTCAATATACAGGCCCAAAACATACTGAAAATCGATCTTTTAGGTGCCCAAAAGTCGATATGTGCATGCATCTTCTGTACCCGTTTATATCTCAAATTCAGGCTCAAAACACACGAAAATTCGATATTTTTGGGATCCCAGAAGCGATCTGTACATGCCTACTCAGTGCTAGAATTTTTTCAAAATATAGGCTCAAAACACGCTCAAAATCGATATTTTAAGAGTCCAAAGTCGATATGTGCATGCATCATCTGTACCCGTTTATATCTCAAATTCAGTCTCAAAACACCCGAAAATTCTATATTTTGGGGTCCCAGAAATGATCTGTACATGCCTACTTAGTGCTAGAATATTTTCGTAATATAGGCCCAAAACATGCTAAAAATCGATATTTTAGGTGCCCAAAGTCGATATCTCAAATTCAGGCCCAAAACACCCGAAAATTCGATATTTTGGGGTCCCAGAAGCGAACTGTACATGCCTACTCCGTGTTAGAGTATTTTCAAAATATAGGCCCAAAACATACTGAAAATCGGTCTTTTAGGTGCCCAAAAGTCGATATGTGCATGCATCTTCTGTACCCGTTTATATCTCAAATTCAGGCTCAAAACACCCGAAAATTCGATATTTTTGGGTCCCAGAAGCGATCTGTACATGCTTACTCAGTGCTAGGATTTTTTCAAAATATAGGCTCAAAACATGCTAAAAATCGATATTTTAAGTGTCCAAAGTCGATATGGGCATGCATCTTATGTACCCGTTTATATATCAAATTCAGGCTCAAAACACCCGAAAATTCGATATTTTGGGGTCCCAGAAGCGATCTGTACTTGCCTACTCCGTGTTAGAGTATTTTCAAAATTCAGGCCCAAAACAAGCTGAAAATCGATATTTTAGGTGCCCAAAGTCAATATGTGCATGCATCTTCTGTACCCGTTTATATCTCAAATTCAGGCTGAAAACACCCGAAAATTCGATATTTTGGGGTCCCAGAAGCGATCTGTTCATGCTTACTCAGTGCTAGAATATTTTCAAAATATAGGCCCAAAACATGCTACAAATCGATATTTTAGGTGCCCAAAGTCGATATCTCAAATTCAGGCCGAAAACACCCGAAAATTCGATATTTTGGGGTCCCAGAAGCGAACTGTACATGCCTACTCCGTGTTAGAGTATTTTCAAAATACAGGCCCAAAACATACTGAGAATCGATCTTTTAGGTGCTCAAAAGTCGATATGTGCATGTATCTTCTGTACCCGTTTATATCTCAAATTCAGACTCCAAACACCCGAAAATTCGATATTTTGGGATCCCAAAAGCGATCTGTACATGCTTACTCAGTGCTAGAATATTTTCAAAATATAGGCCCAAAACATGCTAAAAATCGATATTTTAGGTGCCCAAAGTAGATATCTCAAATTCAGGCCGAAAACACCCGAAAATTCGATATTTTGGGGTCCCAGAAGCGAACTGTACATGCCTACTCCGTGTTAGAGTATTTTCAAAATTCAGGCCCAAAACAAGCTGAAAATCGATATTTTAGGTGCCCAAAGTCAATATGTGCATGGATCTTCTGTACCAGTTTATATCTCAAATTCAGGCTCAAAACACCCGAAAATTCGATATTTTGGGGTCCCAGAAGCGATCTGTACATGCTTACTCAGTGCTAGAATATTTTCAAAATATAGGCCCAAAACATGCTAAAAATCGATATTTTAGGTGCCCAAAGTAGATATCTCAAATTCAGGCCCAAAACACCCGAAAATTCGATATTTTGGGGTCCCAGAAGCGAACTGTACATGCCTATTCCGTGTTAGAGTATTTTCAAAATACAGGCCCAAAACATACTGAAAATCGATTTTTTAGGTGCTCAAAAGTCGATATGTGCATGCATCTTCTGTACCCGTTTATATCTCAAATTCAGGCTCCATACACCCGAAAATTCGATATTTTGGGATCCCAAAAGCGATCTGTACATGCCTACTCAGTGCTAGAATTTTTTCAAAATATAGGCTCAAAACATGCTAAAAATCGATATTTTAAGTGCCCAAAAGTCGATATGTGCATGCATCTTATGTACCCGTTTATATATCAAATTCAACCTCAAAACACCCGAAAATTCGATATTTTGGGGTCCCAGAAGCGATTTGTACTTGCCTACTCCGTGTTAGAGTATTTTCAAAATTCAGGCCCAAAACAAGCTGAAAATCGATATTTTAGGTGCCCAAAGTCAATATGTGCATGGATCTTCTGTACCCGTTTATATCTCAAATTCAGGCTCAAAACACCCGAAAATTCGATATTTTGGGGTCCCAGAAGCGATCTGTACATGCTTACTCAGTGCTAGAATATTTTCAAAATATAGGCCCAAAACATGCTAAAAATCGATATTTTAGGTGCCCAAAGTAGATATCTCAAATTCAGGCCGAAAACACCCGAAAATTCGATATTTTGGGGTCCCAGAAGCGAACTGTACATGCCTATTCCGTGTTAGAGTATTTTCAAAATACAGGCCCAAAACATACTGAAAATCGATCTTTTAGGTGCTCAAAAGTCGATATGTGCATGCATCTTCTGTACCCGTTTATATCTCAAATTCAGGCTCCAAACACCCGAAAATTCGATATTTTGGGATCCCAAAAGCGATCTGTACATGCCTACTCAGTGCTAGAATTTTTTCAAAATATAGGCTCAAAACATGCTAAAAATCGATATTTTAAGTGCCCAAAAGTCGATATGTGCATGCATTTTATGTACCCGTTTATATATCAAATTCAGGCTCAAAACACCCGAAAATTCGATATTTTGGGGTCCCAGAAGCGATCTGTACATGCTTACCTAGTGCTAGAATTTTTTCAAAATATAAGCTCAAAACATGTAAAAATCGATATTTTAAGTGTCCAAAGTCGATATGTGCATGCATCTTATGTACCCGTTTATATATCAAATTCAGGCTCAAAACACCCGAAAATTCGATATTTTGGGGTCCCAGAAGCGATTTGTACTTGCCTACTCCGTGTTAGAGTATTTTCAAAATTCAGGCTCAAAACAAGCTGAAAATCGATATTTTAGGTGCCCAAAGTCAATATGTGCATGGATCTTCTGTACCCGTTTATATCTCAAATTCAGGCTCAAAACACCCGAAAATTCGATATTTTGGGGTCCCAGAAGCGATCTGTACATGCTTACTCAGTGCTAGAATATTTTCAAAATATAGTCCCAAAACATGGTAAAAATCGATATTTTAGGTGCCCAAAGTCGATATCTCAAATTTAGGCCCAAAACACCCAAAAAATCGATATTTTGGGGTCCCAGAAGCGATCTGTACATGCCTACTCCGTGTTAGAGTATTTTCAATATACAGGCCCAAAACACACTGAAAATCGATCTTTTAGGTGCCCAAAAGTCGATATGTGCATGCATCTTCTGTACCCGTTTATATCTCAAATTCAGGCTCAAAACACACGAAAATTCGATATTTTTTGGATCCCAGAAGCGATCTGTACATGCCTACTCAGTGCTAGAATTTTTTCAAAATATAGGCTCAAAACATGCTCAAAATCGATATTTTAAGAGTCCAAAGTCGATATGTGCATGCATCATCTGTACACGTTTATATCTCAAATTCAGTCTCAAAACACCCGAAAATTCTATATTTTGGGGTCCCAGAAATGATCTGTACATGCCTACTTAGTGCTAGAATATTTTCGTAATATAGGCCCAAAACATGCTAAAAATCGATATTTTAGGTGCCCAAAGTCGATATCTCAAATTCAGGCCCAAAACACCCGAAAATTCGATATTTTGGGGTCCCAGAAGCGAACTGTACATGCCTACTCCGTGTTAGAGTATTTTCAAAATACAGGCCCAAAACATACTGAAAATCGGTCTTTTAGGTGCCCAAAAGTCGATATGTGCATGCATCTTCTGTACCCGTTTATATCTCAAATTCAGGCTCAAAACACCCGAAAATTCGATATTTTTGGGTCCCAGAAGCGATCTGTACATGCTTACTCAGTGCTAGGATTTTTTCAAAATATAGGCTCAAAACATGCTAAAAATCGATATTTTAAGTGTCCAAAGTCGATATGGGCATGCATCTTATGTACCCGTTTATATATCAAATTCAGGCTCAAAACACCCGAAAATTCGATATTTTGGGGTCCCAGAAGCGATCTGTACTTGCCTACTCCGTGTTAGAGTATTTTCAAAATTCAGGCCCAAAACAAGCTGAAAATCGATATTTTAGGTGCCCAAAGTCAATATGTGCATGCATCATCTGTACCCGTTTATATCTCAAATTCAGGCTCAAAACACCCGAAAATTCGATATTTTGGGGTCCCAGAAGCGATCTGTACATGCTTACTCAGTGCTAGAATATTTTCAAAATATAGTCCCAAAACATGGTAAAAATCGATATTTTAGGTGCCCAAAGTCGATATCTCAAATTTAGGCCCAAAACACCCAAAAAATCGATATTTTGGGGTCCCAGAAGCGATCTGTACATGCCTACTCCGTGTTAGAGTATTTTCAATATACAGGCCCAAAACATACTGAAAATCGATCTTTTAGGTGCCCAAAAGTCGATATGTGCATGCATCTTCTGTACCCGTTTATATCTCAAATTCAGGCTCAAAACACACGAAAATTCGATATTTTTTGGATCCCAGAAGCGATCTGTACATGCCTACTCAGTGCTAGAATTTTTTCAAAATATAGGCTCAAAACATGCTCAAAATCGATATTTTAAGAGTCCAAAGTCGATATGTGCATGCATCATCTGTACCCGTTTATATCTCAAATTCAGTCTCAAAACACCCGAAAATTCTATATTTTGGGGTCCCAGAAATGATCTGTACATGCCTACTTAGTGCTAGAATATTTTCTAAATATAGGCCCAAAACATGCTAAAATCGATATTTTAGGTGCCCAAAGTCGATATCTCAAATTCAGGCCCAAAACACCCGAAAATTCGATATTTTGGGGTCCCAGAAGCGAACTGTACATGCCTACTCCGTGTTAGAGTATTTTCAAAATACAGGCCCAAAACATACTGAAAATCGGTCTTTTAGGTGCCCAAAAGTCGATATGTGCATGCATCTTCTGTACCTGTTTATATCTCAAATTCAGGCTCAAAACACCCGAAAATTCGATATTTTTGGGTCCCAGAAGCGATCTGTACATGCTTACTCAGTGCTAGGATTTTTTCAAAATATAGGCTCAAAACATGCTAAAAATCGATATTTTAAGTGTCCAAAGTCGATATGGGCATGCATCTTTTGTACCCGTTTATATATCAAATTCAGGCTCAAAACACCCGAAAATTCGATATTTTGGGGTCCCAGAAGCGATCTGTACTTGCCTACTCCGTGTTAGAGTATTTTCAAAATTCAGGCCCAAAACAAGCTGAAAATCGATATTTTAGGTGCCCAAAGTCAATATGTGCATGCATCATCTGTACCCGTTTATATCTCAAATTCAGGCTCAAAACACCCGAAAATTCGATATTTTGGGGTCCCAGAAGCGATCTGTTCATGCTTACTCAGTGCTAGAATATTTTCAAAATATAGGCCCAAAACATGCTACAAATCGATATTTTAGGTGCCCAAAGTCGATATCTCAAATTCAGGCCCAAAACACCCAAAAATTCGATATTTTGGGGTCCCAGAAGCGATCTGTACATGCCTACTCCGTGTTAGAGTATTTTCAATATACGGGCCCAAAACATACTGAAAATCGATCTTTTAGGTGCCCAAAAGTCGATATGTGCATGCATCTTCTGTACCCGTTTATATCTCAAATTCATGCTCAAAACACCCGAAAATTCGATATTTTTGGGATCCCAGAAGCGATCTGTACATGCCTACTCAGTGCTAGAATTTTTTCAAAATATAGGCTCAAAACATGCTCAAAATCGATATTTTAAGAGTCCAAAGTCGATATGTGCATGCATCATCTGTACCCGTTTATATCTCAAATTCAGGCTCAAAACACCCGAAAATTCTATATTTTGGGGTCCCAGAAATGATCTGTACATGCCTACTTAGTGCTAGAATATTTTCGAAATATAGGCCCAAAACATGCTAAAAATCGATATTTTAGGTGCCCAAAGTCGATATCTCAAATTCAGGCCCAAAACACCCGAAAATTCGATATTTTGGGGTCCCAGAAGCGAACTGTACATGCCTACTCCGTGTTAGAGTATTTTCCAAATACAGGCCCAAAACATACTGAAAATCGGTCTTTTAGGTGCCCAAAAGTCGATATGTGCGTGCATCTTCTGTACCCGTTTATATCTCAAATTCAGGCTCAAAACACCCGAAAATTCGATATTTTTGGGTCCCTGAAGCGATCTGTAAATGCTTACTCAGTGCTAGAATTTTTTCAAAATATAGGCTCAAAACATGCTAAAAATCGATATTTTAAGTGTCCAAAGTCGATATGTGCATGCATCTTATGTACTCGTTTATATATCAAATTCAGGCTCAAAACACCCGAAAATTCGATATTTTGGGGTCCCAGAAGCGATCTGTACTTGCCTACTCAGTGCTAGAGTATTTTCAAAATTCAGGCCCAAAACAAGCTGAAAATCGATATTTTAGGTGCCCAAAGTCAATTTGTGCATGCATCTTCTGTACCCGTTTACATCTCAAATTCAAGCTCAAAACACCCGAAAATTCGATATTTTGGGGTCCCAGAAGCGATCTGTACATGCTTACTCAGTGCTAGAATATTTTCAAAATATAGGCCCAAAACATGCTAAAAATCGATATTTTTGGTGCCCAAAGTCGATATCTCAAATTTAGGCCCAAAACACCCAAAAAATCGATATTTTGGGGTCCCAGAAGCGATCTGTACATGCCTACTCCGTGTTAGAGTATTTTCAATATACAGGCCCAAAACATACTGAAAATCGATCTTTTAGGTGCCCAAAAGTCGATATGTGCATGCATCTTCTGTACCCGTTTATATCTCAAATTCAGGCTCAAAACACCCGAAAATTCGATATTTTTGGGATCCCAGAAGCGATCTGTACATGCCTACTCAGTGCTAGAATTTTTTCAAAATATAGGCTCAAAACATGCTAAAAATCGATATTTTAAGAGTCCAAAGTCGATATGTGCATGCATCATCTGTACCCGTTTTTATCTCAAATTCAGTCTCAAAACACCCGAAAATTCGATATTTTGGGGTCCCAGAAATGATCTGTACATGCCTACTTAGTGCTCGAATATTTTCGAAATATAGGCCCAAAACATGCTAAAAATCGATATTTTAGGTGCCCAAAGACGATATCTCAAATTCAGGCCCAAAACACCCGAAAATTCGATATTTTGGGGTCCCAGAAGCGAACTGTACATGCCTACTCCGTGTTGGAGTATTTTCAAAATACAGGCCCAAAACATACTGAAAATCGGTCTTTTAGGTGCCCAAAGTCAATATGTGCATGGATCTTCTGTACCCGTTTATATCTCAAATTCAGGCTCCAAACACTCGAAAATTCGATATTTTGGGATCCCAAAAGCGATCTGTACATGCCTACTCAGTGCTAGAATTTTTTCAAAATATAGGCTCAAAACATGCTAAAAATCGATATTTTAAGTGCCCAAAAGTCGATATGTGCATGCATCTTATGTACCCGTTTATATATCAAATTCAACCTCAAAACACCCGAAAATTCGATATTTTGGGGTCCCAGAAGCGATTTGTACTTGCCTACTCCGTGTTAGAGTATTTTCAAAATTCAGGCCCAAAACAAGCTGAAAATCGATATTTTAGGTGCCCAAAGTCAATATGTGCATGGATCTTCTGTACCCGTTTATATCTCAAATTCACGCTCAAAACACCCGAAAATTCGATATTTTGGGGTCCCAGAAGCGATCTGTACATGCTTATTCAGTGCTAGAATATTTTCAAAATATAGGCCCAAAACATGCTAAAAATCGATATTTTAGGTGCCCAAAGTAGATATCTCAAATTCAGGCCGAAAACACCCGAAAATTCGATATTTTGGGGTCCCAGAAGCGAACTGTACATGCCTATTCCGTGTTAGAGTATTTTCAAAATACAGGCCCAAAACATACTGAAAATCGATCTTTTAGGTGCTCAAAAGTCGATATGTGCATGCATCTTCTGTACCCGTTTATATCTCAAATTCAGGCTCCAAACACCCGAAAATTCGATATTTTGGGATCCCAAAAGCGATCTGTACATGCCTACTCAGTGCTAGAATTTTTTCAAAATATAGGCTCAAAACATGCTAAAAATCGATATTTTAAGTGCCCAAAAGTCGATATGTGCATGCATCTTATGTACCCGTTTATATATCAAATTCAGGCTCAAAACACCCGAAAATTCGATATTTTGGGGTCCCAGAAGCGATCTGTACATGCTTACCTAGTGTTAGAATTTTTTCAAAATATAGGCTCAAAACATGTAAAAATCGATATTTTAAGTGTCCAAAGTCGATATGTGCATGCATCTTATGTACCCGTTTATATATCAAATTCAGGCTCAAAACACCCGAAAATTCGATATTTTGGGGTCCCAGAAGCGATTTGTACTTGCCTACTCCGTGTTAGAGTATTTTCAAAATTGAGGCTCAAAACAAGCTGAAAATCGATATTTTAGGTGCCCAAAGTCAATATGTGCATGGATCTTCTGTACCCGTTTATATCTCAAATTCAGGCTCAAAACACCCAAAAATTCGATATTTTGGGGTCCCAGAAGCGATCTGTACATGCTTACTTAGTGCTAGAATATTTTCGTAATATAGGCCCAAAACATGGTAAAAATCGATATTTTAGGTGCCCAAAGTCGATATCTCAAATTCAGGCCCAAAACACCCGAAAATTCGATATTTTGGGGTCCCAGAAGCGAACTGTACATGCCTACTCCGTGTTAGAGTATTTTCAAAATACAGGCCCAAAACATACTGAAAATCGGTCTTTTAGGTGCCCAAAAGTCGATATGTGCATGCATCTTCTGTACCCGTTTATATCTCAAATTCAGGCTCCAAACACCCGAAAATTCGATATTTTTGGGTCCCAGAAGAGATCTGTACATGCTTACTCAGTGCTAGGATTTTTTCAAAATATAGGCTCAAAACATGCTAAAAATCGATATTTTAAGTGTCCAAAGTCGATATGGGCATGCATCTTATGTACCCGTTTATATATCAAATTCAGGCTCAAAACACCCGAAAATTCGATATTTTGGGGTCCCAGAAGCGATCTGTACTTGCCTACTCCGTGTTAGAGTATTTTCAAAATTCAGGCCCAAAACAAGCTGAAAATCGATATTTTAGGTGCCCAAAGTCGATATGTGCATGCATCATCTGTACCCGTTTATATCTCAAATTCAGGCTCAAAACACCCGAAAATTCTATATTTTGGGGTCCCAGAAATGATCTGTACATGCCTACTTAGTGCTCGAATATTTTCGAAATATAGGCCCAAAACATGCTAAAAATCGATATTTTAGGTGCCCAAAGTCGATATCTCAAATTCAGGCCCAAAACACCCGAAAATTCGATATTTTGGGGTCCCAGTAGCGAACTGTACATGCCTACTCCGTGTTAGAGTATTTTCCAATTACAGGCCCAAAACATACTGAAAATCGGTCTTATAGGTGCCCAAAAGTCGATATGTGCATGCATCTTCTGTACCCGTTTATATCTCAAATTCAGGCTCAAAACACCCGAAAATTCGATATTTTGGGGTCCCAGAAGCGATCTGTACATGCTTACTCAGTGCTAGAATATTTTCAAAATATAGGCCCAAAACATGCTAAAAATCGATATTTTAGGTGCCCAAAGTAGATATCTCAAATTCAGGCCGAAAACACCCGAAAATTCGATATTTTGGGGTCCCAGAAGCGAACTGTACATGCCTATTCCGTGTTAGAGTATTTTCAAAATACAGGCCCAAAACATACTGAAAATCGATCTTATAGGTGCTCAAAAGTCGATATGTGCATGCATCTTCTGTACCCGTTTATATCTCAAATTCAGGCTCAAAACACCCGAAAATTCGATATTTTGGGGTCCCAGAAATGATCTGTACATGCCTACTTAGTGCTCGAATATTTTCGAAATATAGGCCCAAAACATGCTAAAAATCGATATTTTAGGTGCCCAAAGACGATATCTCAAATTGAGGCCCAAAAAACCCGAAAATTCGATATTTTGGGGTCCCAGAAGCGAACTGTACATGCCTACTCCGTGTTGGAGTATTTTCAAAATACAGGCCCAAAACATACTGAAAATCGGTCTTTTAGGTGCCCAAAGTCAATATGTGTATGGATCTTCTGTACCCGTTTATATCTCAAATTCAGGCTCCAAACACCCGAAAATTCGATATTTTGGGATCCCAAAAGCGATCTGTACATGCCTACTCAGTGCTAGAATTTTTTCAAAATATAGGCTCAAAACATGCTAAAAATCGATATTTTAAGTGCCCAAAAGTCGATATGTGCATGCATCATCTGTACCCGTTTATATCTCAAATTCAGTCTCAAAACACCCGAAAATTCGATATTTTGGGGTCCCAGAAATGATCTGTACATGCCTACTTAGTGCTCGAATATTTTCGAAATATAGGCCCAAAACATGCTAAAAATCGAAATTTTAGGTGCCCAAAGACGATATCTCAAATTCAGGCCCAAAACACCCGAAAATTCGATATTTTGGGGTCCCAGAAGCGAACTGTACATGCCTACTCCGTGTTGGAGTATTTTCAAAATACAGGCCCAAAACATACTGAAAATCGGTCTTTTAGGTGCCCAAAGTCAATATGTGCATGGATCTTCTGTACCCGTTTATATCTCAAATTCAGGCTCCAAACACCCGAAAATTCGATATTTTGGGATCCCAAAAGCGATCTGTACATGCCTACTCAGTGCTAGAATTTTTTCAAAATATAGGCCCAAAACATGCTAAAAATCGATATTTTAAGTGCCCAAAAGTCGATATGTGCATGCATCTTATGTACCCGTTTATATATCAAATTCAACCTCAAAACACCCGAAAATTCGATATTTTGGGGTCCCAGAAGCGATTTGTACTTGCCTACTCCGTGTTAGAGTATTTTCAAAATTCAGGCCCAAAACAAGCTGAAAATCGATATTTTAGGTGCCCAAAGTCAATATGTGCATGGATCTTCTGTACCCGTTTATATCTCAAATTCACGCTCAAAACACCCGAAAATTCGATATTTTGGGTTCCCAGAAGCGATCTGTACATGCTTACTCAGTGCTAGAATATTTTCAAAATATAGGCCCAAAACATGCTAAAAATCGATATTTTAGGTGCCCAAAGTAGATATCTCAAATTCAGGCCGAAAACACCCGAAAATTCGATATTTTGGGGTCCCAGAAGCGAACTGTACATGCCTATTCCGTGTTAGAGTATTTTCAAAATACAGGCCCAAAACATACTGAAAATCGATCTTTTAGGTGCTCAAAAGTCGATTTTGTGCATGCATCTTCTGTACCCGTTTATATCTCAAATTCAGGCTCCAAACACCCGAAAATTCGATATTTTGGGATCCCAAAAGCGATCTGTACATGCCTACTCAGTGCTAGAATTTTTTCAAAATATAGGCTCAAAACATGCTAAAAATCGATATTTTAAGTGCCCAAAAGTCGATATGTGCATGCATCTTATGTACCCGTTTATATATCAAATTCAGGCTCAAAACACCCGAAAATTCGATATTTTGGGTCCCAGAAGCGATCTGTACATGCTTACCTAGTGCTAGAATTTTTTCAAAATATAGGCTCAAAACATGTAAAAATCGATTTTTTAAGTCTCCAAAGTCGATATGTGCATGCATCTTATGTACCCGTTTATATATCAAATTCAGGCTCAAAACACCCAAAAATTCGATATTTTGGGGTCCCAGAAGCGATCTGTACATGCCTACTCCGTGTTAGAGTATTTTCAATATACGGGCGCAAAACATACTGAAAATCGATCTTTTAGGTGCCCAAAAGTCGATATGTGCATGCATCTTCTGTACCCGTTTATATCTCAAATTCATGCTCAAAACACCCGAAAATTCGATATTTTTGGGATCCCAGAAGCGATCTGTACATGCCTACTCAGTGCTAGAATTTTTTCAAAATATAGGCTCAAAACATGCTCAAAATCGATATTTTAAGAGTCCAAAGTCGATATGTGCATGCATCATCTGTACCCGTTTATATCTCAAATTCAGGCTCAAAACACCCGAAAATTCTATATTTTGGGGTCCCAGAAATGATCTGTACATGCCTACTTAGTGCTCGAATATTTTCGAAATATAGGCCCAAAACATGCTAAAAATCGATATTTTAGGTACCCAAAGTCGATATCTCAAATTCAGGCCCAAAACACCCGAAAATTTGATATTTTGGGGTCCCAGTAGCGAACTGTACATGCCTACTCCGTGTTAGAGTATTTTCCAATTACAGGCCCAAAACATACTGAAAATCGGTCTTTTAGGTGCCCAAAAGTCGATATGTGCATGCATCTTCTGTACCCGTTTATATCTCAAATTCAGGCTCAAAACACCCGAAAATTCGATATTTTGGGGTCCCAGAAGCGATCTGTACATGCTTACTCAGTGCTAGAATATTTTCAAAATATAGGCCCAAAACATGCTAAAAATCGATATTTTAGGTGCCCAAAGTAGATATCTCAAATTCAGGCCGAAAACACCCGAAAATTCGATATTTTGGGGTCCCAGAAGCGAACTGTACATGCCTATTCCGTGTTAGAGTATTTTCAAAATACAGGCCCAAAACATACTGAAAATCGATCTTATAGGTGCTCAAAAGTCGATATGTGCATGCATCTTCTGTACCCGTTTATATCTCAAATTCAGGCTCAAAACACCCGAAAATTCGATATTTTTGGGATCCCAGAAGCGATCTGTACATGCCTACTCAGTGCTAGAATTTTTTCAAAATATAGGCTCAAAACATGCTAAAAATCGATATTTTAAGAGTCCAAAGTCGATATGTGCATGCATCATCTGTACCCGTTTATATCTCAAATTCAGTCTCAAAACACCCGAAAATTCGATATTTTGGGGTCCCAGAAATGATCTGTACATGCCTACTTAGTGCTCGAATATTTTCGAAATATAGGCCCAAAACATGCTAAAAATCGATATTTTAGGTGCCCAAAGACGATATCTCAAATTCAGGCCCAAAACACCCGAAAATTCGATATTTTGGGGTCCCAGAAGCGAACTGTACATGCCTACTCCGTGTTGGAGTATTTTCAAAATACAGGCCCAAAACATACTGAAAATCGGTCTTTTAGGTGCCCAAAGTCAATATGTGCATTGATCTTCTGTACCCGTTTATATCTCAAATTCAGGCTCAAAACACCCGAAAATTCGATATTTTGGGGTCCCAGAAGCGATCTGTACATGCTTACTCAGTGCTAGAATATTTTCAAAATATAGGCCCAAAACATGCTAAAAATCGATATTTTAGGTGCCCAAAGTAGATATCTCAAATTCAGGCCGAAAACACCCGAAAATTCGATATTTTGGGGTCCCAGAAGCGAACTGTACATGCCTATTCCGTGTTAGAGTATTTTCAAAATACAGGCCCAAAACATACTGAAAATCGATCTTTTAGGTGCTCAAAAGTCGATATGTGCATGCATCTTCTGTACCCTTTTATATCTCAAATTCAGGCTCCAAACACCCGAAAATTCGATATTTTGGGATCCCAAAAGCGATCTGTACATGCCTACTCAGTGCTAGAATTTTTTCAAAATATAGGCTCAAAACATGCTAAAAATCGATATTTTAAGTGCCCAAAAGTCGATATGTGCATGCATCTTATGTACCCGTTTATATATCAAATTCAACCTCAAAACACCCGAAAATTCGATATTTTGGGGTCCCAGAAGCGATTTGTACTTGCCTACTCCGTGTTAGAGTATTTTCAAAATTCAGGCCCAAAACAAGCTGAAAATCGATATTTTAGGTGCCCAAAGTCAATATGTGCATGGATCTTCTGTACCCGTTTATATCTCAAATTCAGGCTCAAAACACCCGAAAATTCGATATTTTGGGGTCCCAGAAGCGATCTGTACATGCTTACTCAGTGCTAGAATATTTTCAAAATATAGGCCCAAAACATGCTAAAAATCGATATTTTAGGTGCCCAAAGTAGATATCTCAAATTCAGGCCGAAAACACCCGAAAATTCGATATTTTGGGGTCCCAGAAGCGAACTGTACATGCCTATTCCGTGTTAGAGTATTTTCAAAATACAGGCCCAAAACAGACTGAAAATCGATCTTTTAGGTGCTCAAAAGTCGATATGTGCATGCATCTTCTGTACCCGTTTATATCTCAAATTCAGGCTCCAAACACCCGAAAATTCGATATTTTGGGATCCCAAAAGCGATCTGTACATGCCTACTCAGTGCTAGAATTTTTTCAAAATATAGGCTCAAAACATGCTAAAAATCGATATTTTAAGTGCCCAAAAGTCGATATGTGCATGCATCTTATGTACCCGTTTATATATCAAATTCAGGCTCAAAACACCCGAAAATTCGATATTTTGGGGTCCCAGAAGCGATCTGTACATGCTTACCTAGTGCTAGAATTTTTTCAAAATATAGGCTCAAAACATGCTAAAAATCGATATTTTAAGTGCCCAAAAGTCGATTTGTGCATGCATCTTATGTACCCGTTTATATATCAAATTCAGTCTCAAAACACCCGAAAATTCGATATTTTGGGGTCCCAGAAATGATCTGTACATGCCTACTTAGTGCTAGAATATTTTCGAAATATAGGCCCAAAACATGCTAAAAATCGATATTTTAGGTGCCCAAAGTCGATATCTCAAATTCAGGCCCAAAACACCCGAAAATTCGATATTTTGGGGTCCCAGAAGCGAACTGTACATGCCTACTCCGTGTTAGAGTATTTTCAAAATACAGGCCCAAAACATACTGAAAATCGGTCTTTTAGGTGCCCAAAAGTCGATATGTGCATGCATCTTCTGTACCCGTTTATATCTCAAGTTCAGGCTCAAAACACCCGAAAATTCGATATTTTTGGGTCCCAGAAGCGATCTGTACATGCTTACTCAGTGCTAGGATTTTTTCAAAATATAGGCTCAAAACATCCTAAAAATCGATATTTTAAGTGTCTAAAGTCGATATGGGCATGCATCTTATGTACCCGTTTATATATCAAATTCAGGCTCAAAACACCCGAAAATTCGATATTTTGGGGTCCCAGAAGCGATCTGTACTTGCCTACTCCGTGTCAGAGTTTTTTTTTAAATTCAGGCCCAAAACAAGCTGAAAATCGATATTTTAGGTGCCCAAAGTCAATATGTGCATGCATCATCTGTACCCGTTTATATCTCAAATTCAGGCTCAAAACACCCGAAAATTCGATATTTTGGGGTCCCAGAAGCGATCTGTTCATGCTTACTCAGTGCTAGAATATTTTCAAAATATAGGCCCAAAACATGCTACAAATCGATATTTTAGGTGCCCAAAGTCGATATCTCAAATTCAGGCCCAAAACACCCAAAAATTCGATATTTTGGGGTCCCAGAAGCGATCTGTACATGCCTACTCCGTGTTAGAGTATTTTCAATATACGGGCCCAAAACATACTGAAAATCGATCTTTTAGGTGCCCAAAAGTCGATATGTGCATGCATCTTCTGTACCCGTTTATATCTCAAATTCATGCTCAAAACACCCGAAAATTCGATATTTTTGGGATCCCAGAAGTGATCTGTACATGCCTACTCAGTGCTAGAATTTTTTCAAAATATAGGCTCAAAACATGCTCAAAATCGATATTTTAAGAGTCCTAAGTCGATATGTGCATGCATCATCTGTACCCGTTTATATCTCAAATTCTGGCTCAAAACACCCGAAAATTCGATATTTTGGGGTCCCAGAAATGATCTGTACATGCCTACTTAGTGCTAGAATATTTTCGAAATATAGGCCCAAAACATGCTAAAAATCGATATTTTAAGTGCCCAAAGTCGATATCTCAAATTCAGGCCCAAAACACCCGAAAATTCGATATTTTGGGGTCCCAGAAGCGAACTGTACATGCCTACTCCGTGTTAGAGTATTTTCCAATTACAGGCCCAAAACATACTGAAAATCGGTCTCTTAGGTGCCCAAAAGTCGATATGTGCATGCATCTTCTGTACCCGTTTATATCTCAAATTCAGGCTCAAAACACCCGAAAATTCGATATTTTTGGGTCCCTGAAGCGATCTGTAAATGCTTACTCAGTGCTAGAATTTTTTCAAAATATAGGTTCAAAACATGCTAAAAATCGATATTTTAAGTGTCCAAAGTCGATATGTGCATGCATCTTCTGTACCCGTTTATATCTCAAATTCAAGCTCAAAACACCCGAAAATTCGATATTTTGGGGTCCCAGAAGCGATCTGTACATGCTTACTCAGTGCTAGAATATTTTCAAAATATAGGCCCAAAACATGCTAAAAATCGATATTTTAGGTGCCCAAAGTCGATATCTCAAATTTAGGCCCAAAACACCCAAAAAATCGATATTTTGGGGACCCAGAAGCGATCTGTACATGCCTACTCCGTGTTAGAGTATTTTCAATATACAGGCCCAAAACATACTGAAAATCGATCTTTTAGGTGCCCAAAAGTCGATATGTGCATGCATCTTCTGTACCCGTTTATATCTCAAATTCAGGCTCAAAACACCCGAAAATTCGATATTTTTGGGATCCCAGAAGCGATCTGTACATGCCTACTCAGTGCTAGAATTTTTTCAAAATATAGGCTCAAAACATGCTCAAAATCGATATTTTAAGAGTCCAAAGTCGATATGTGCATGCATCATCTGTACCCGTTTATATCTCAAATTCAGTTTCAAAACACCCGAAAATTCGATATTTTGGGGTCCCAGAAATGATCTGTACATGCCTACTTAGTGCTCGAATATTTTCGAAATATAGGCCCAAAAAATGCTAAAAATCGATATTTTAGGTGCCCAAAGACGATATCTCAAATTCAGGCCCAAAACACCCGAAAATTCGATATTTTGGGGTCCCAGAAGCGAACTGTACATGACTACTCCGTGTTGGAGTATTTTCAAAATACAGGCCCAAAACATACTGAAAATCGGTCTTTTAGGTACCCAAAAGTCGATATGTGCATGCATCTTCTGTACCCGTTTATATCTCAAATTCAGGCTCAAAACACACGAAAATTCGATATTTTTGGGTCCCAGAAGCGATCTGTACATGCTTCCTCAGTGCTAGAATTTTTTCAAAATATAGGCTCAAAACATGCTAAAAATCGATATTTTAAGTGTCCAAAGTCGATATGTGCATGCATCTTATGTACCCGTTTATATATCAAATTAAGGCTCAAAACACCTGAAAATTCGATATTTTGGGGTCCTAGAAGCGATCTGTACTTGCCTACTCCGTGTTAGAGTATTTTCAAAATTCAGGCCCAAAACAAGCTGAAAATCGATATTTTAGGTGCCCAAAGTCAATATGTGCATGTATCTTCTGTACCCGTTTATATCTCAAATTCAGGCTCAAAACACCCGAAAATTCGATATTTTGGGGTCCCAGAACCGATCTGTACATGCTTACTCAGTGCTAGAATATTTTCAAAATATAGGCCCAAAACATGCTAAAAATCGATATTTTAAGTGCCCAAAGTCGATATCTCAAATTAAGGCCCAAAACACCCAAAAAATCGATATTTTGGGGTCCCAGAAGCGATCTGTACATGCCTACTCCGTGTTAGAGTATTTTCAATATACAGGCCCAAAACATACTGAAAATCTATCTTTTAGGTGCCCAAAAGTCGATATGTGCATGCATCTTCTGTACCCGTTTATATCTCAAATTCAGGCTCAAAACACCCGAAAATTCGATATTTTTGGGTCCCATAAGCGATTTGTACATGCCTACTCAGTGCTAGAATGTTTTCAAAATATATGCTCAAAACATGCTAAAAATCGATATTTTAAGTGTCCAAAGTCGATATGTGCATGCATCATCTGTACCCGTTTATATCTCAAATTCAGGCTCAAAACACCCGAAAATTCGATATTTTTGGGTCCCATAAGCGATTTGTACATGCCTACTCAGTGCTAGAATTTTTTCAAAATATAGGCTCAAAACATGCTAAAAATCGATATTTTAAGTGTCCAAAGTCGATATGTGCATGCATCATCTGTACCCGTTTATATCTCAAATTCAGGCTCAAAACACCCGAAAATTCGATATTTTGGGGTCCCAGAAATGATCTGTACATGCCTACTTAGTGCTAGAATATTTTCGAAATATAGGCCCAAAAAATGCTAAAAATCGATATTTTAGGTGCCCTTAGTAAATATCTCAAATTCAGGCCGAAAACACCCGAAAATTCGATATTTTGGGGTCCCAGAAGCGAACTGTACATGCCTACTCCGTGTTAGAGTATTTTCAAAATACAGGCCCAAAACATACTGAAAATCGATCTTTTAGGTGCTCAAAAGTCGATATGTGCATGCATCTTCTGTACCCGTTTATATCTCAAATTCAGGCTCCAAACACCCGAAAATTCGATATTTTGGGATCCCAAAAGCGATCTGTACATGCCTACTCAGTGCTAGAATTTTTTCAAAATATAGGCTCAAAACATGCTAAAAATCGATATTTTAAGTGCCCAAAAGTCGATATGTGCATGCATCTTATGTACCCGTTTATATATCAAATTCAGGCTCAAATCACCCGAAAATTCGATATTTTGGGGTCCCAGAAGCGATCTGTACATGCTTACTCAGTGCTAGAATTTTTTCAAAATATAGGCTCAAAACATGCTAAAAATCGATATTTTAAGTGTCCAAAGTCGATATGTGCATGCATCTTATGTACCCGTTTATATATCAAATTCAGGCTCAAAACACCCGAAAATTCGATATTTTGGGGTCCCAGAAGCGATTTGTACTTGCCTACTCCGTGTTAGAGTATTTTCAAAATTCAGGCCCAAAACAAGCTGAAAATCGATATTTTAGGTGCCCAAAGTCAATATGTGCATGCATCTTCTGTACCCGTTTATATCTCAAATTCAGGCTCAAAACACCCGAAAATTCGATATTTTGGGGTCCCAGAACCGATCTGTACATGCTTACTCAGTGCTAGAATATTTTCAAAATATAGGCCCAAAACATGCTAAAAATCGATATTTTAGGTGCCCAAAATCGATATCTCAAATTTAGGCCCAAAACACCCAAAAAATCGATATTTTGGGGTCCCAGAAGCGATCTGTACATGCCTACTCCGTGTTAGAGTATTTTCAATATACAGGCCCAAAACATACTGAAAATCGATCTTTTAGGTGCCCAAAAGTCGATATGTGCATGCATTTTCTGTACCCGTTTATATCTCAAATTCAGGCTCAAAACACCCGAAAATTCGATATTTTTGGGTCCCATAAGCGATTTGTACATGCCTACTCAGTGCTAGAATTTTTTCAAAATATGGGCTCAAAACTTGCTCAAAATCGATATTTTAAGTGTCCAAAGTCGATATGTGCATGCATCATCTGTACCAGTTTATATCTCAAATTCAGGCTGAAAACACCCGAAAATTCGATATTTTGGGGTTCCAGAAATGATCTGTACATGCCTACTTAGTGCTAGAATATTTTCGAAATATAGGCACAAAAAATGCTAAAAATCGATATTTTAGGTGCCCAAAGTCGATATCTCAAATTCAGGCCGAAAACACCCGAAAATTCGATATTTTGGGGTCCCAGAAACGAACTGTACATGCCTACTCCGTGTTAGAGTATTTTCAAAATACAGGCCCAAAACATACTGAAAATCGATCTTTTAGGTGCTCCAAAGTCGATATGTGCATGCATCTTCTGTAACCGTTTATATCTCAAATTCAGGCTCAAAACACACGAAAATTCAATATTTTTGGGATCCCAGAAGCGATCTGTACATGCCTACTCAGTGCTAGAATTTTTTCAAAATATAGGCTCAAAACATGCTCAAAATCGATATTTTAAGAGTCCAAAGTCGATATGTGCATGCATCATCTGTACCCGTTTATATCTCAAATTCAGGCTCAAAACACCCGAAAATTCTATATTTTGGGATCCCAGAAATGATCTGTACATGCCTACTTAGTGCTAGAATATTTTCGAAATATAGGCCCAAAACATGCTAAAAATCGATATTTTAGGTGCCCAAAGTCGATATCTCAAATTCTCGCCCAAAACACCCGAAAATTCGATATTTTGGGGTCCCAGAAGCGAACTGTACATGCCTACTCCGTGTTAGAGTATTTTCCAATTACAGGCCCAAAACATACTGAAAATCGGTCTTTTAGGTGCCCAAAAGTCGATATGTGCATGCATCTTCTGTACCCGTTTATATCTCAAATTCAGGCTCAAAACACCCGAAAATTCGATATTTTTGGGTCCCTGAAGCGATCTGTAAATGCTTACTCAGTGCTAGAATTTTTTCAAAATATAGGCTCAAAACATGCTAAAAATCGATATTTTAAGTGTCCAAAGTCGATATGTGCATGCATCTTATGTACTCGTTTATATATCAAATTCAGGCTCAAAACACCCGAAAATTCGATATTTTGGGGTCCCAGAAGCGATCTGTACTTGCCTACTCAGTGCTAGAGTATTTTCAAAATTAAGGCCAAAAACAAGCTGAAAATCGATATTTTAGGTGCCCAAAGTCAATATGTGCATGCATCTTCTGTACCCGTTTACATCTCAAATTCAAGCTCAAAACACCCGAAAATTCGATATTTTGGGGTCCCAGAAGCGATCTGTACATGTTTACTCAGTGCTAGAATATTTTCAAAATATAGGCCCAAAACATACTGAAAATCGATCTTTTAGGTGCCCAAAAGTCGATATGTGCATGCATCTTTTGTACCCGTTTATATCTCAAATTCAGGCTCAAAACACCCGAAAATTCGATATTTTTGGGTCCCAGAAGCGATCTGTACATGCTTCCTCAGTGCTAGAATTTTTTCAAAATATAGGCTCAAAACATGCTAAAAATCGATATTTTAAGTGTCCAAAGTCGATATGTGCATGCATCTTATGTACCCGTTTATATATCAAATTCATGCTCAAAACACCCGAAAATTCGATATTTTGGGGTCCCAGAAGCGATTTGTACTTGCCTACTCCGTGTTAGAGTATTTTCAAAATTCAGGCCCAAAACAAGCTGAAAATCGATATTTTAGGTGCCCAAAGTCAATATGTGCATGCATCTTCTGTACCCGTTTATATCTCAAATTCAGGCTCAAAACACCCGAAAATTCGATATTTTGGGGTCCCAGAAGCGATCTATACATGCTTACTCAGTGCTAGAATATTTTCAAAATATAGGCCCAAAACATGCTAAAAATCGATATTTTAGGTGCCCAAAGTCGATATCTCAAATTTAGGCCCAAAACACCCAAAAAATCGATATTTTGGGGTCCCAGAAGCGATCTGTACATGCCTACTCCGTGTTAGAGTATTTTCAATATACAGGCCCAAAACATACTGAAAATCGATCTTTTAGGTGCTCAAAAGTCGATATGTGCATGCATCTTCTGTACCCGTTTATATCTCAAATTCAGGCTCAAAACACCCGAAAATTCGATATTTTTGGGTCCCATAAGCGATTTGTACATGCCTACTCAGTGCTAGAATTTTTTCAAAATATGGGCTCAAAACTTGCTCAAAATCGATATTTTAAGTGTCCCAAGTCGATATGTGCATGCATCATCTGTACCAGTTTATACCTCAAATTCAGGCTGAAAACACCCGAAAATTCGATATTTTGGGGTTCCAGAAATGATCTGTACATGCCTACTTAGTGCTAGAATATTTTCGAAATATAGGCACAAAAAATGCTAAAAATCGATATTTTAGGTGCCCAAAGTCGATATCTCAAATTCAGTCCGAAAACACCCGAAAATTCGATATTTTGGGGTCCCAGAAGCGAACTGTACATGCCTACTCCGTGTTAGAGTATTTTCAAAATACAGGCCCAAAACATACTGAAAATCGATCTTTTAGGTGCTCCAAAGTCGATATGTGCATGCATCTTCTGTAACCGTTTATATCTCAAATTCAGGCTCAAAACACACGAAAATTCGATATTTTTGGGATCCCAGAAGCGATCTGTACATGCCTACTCAGTGCTAGAATTTTTTCAAAATATAGGCTCAAAACATGCTCAAAATCGATATTTTAAGAGTCCAAAGTCGATATGTGCATGCATCATCTGTACCCGTTTATATCTCAAATTCAGGCTCAAAACACCCGAAAATTCTATATTTTGGGGTCCCAGAAATGATCTGTACATGCCTACTTAGTGCTAGAATATTTTCGAAATATAGGCCCAAAACATGCTAAAAATCGATATTTTAGGTGCCCAAAGTCGATATCTCAAATTCTCGCCCAAAACACCCGAAAATTCGATATTTTGGGGTCCCAGAAGCGAACTGTACATGCCTACTCCGTGTTAGAGTATTTTCCAATTACAGGCCCAAAACATACTGAAAATCGGTCTTTTAGGTGCCCAAAAGTCGATATGTGCATGCATCTTCTGTACCCGTTTATATCTCAAATTCAGGCTCAAAACACCCGAAAATTCGATATTTTTGGGTCCCTGAAGCGATCTGTAAATGCTTACTCAGTGCTAGAATTTTTTCAAAATATAGGCTCAAAACATGCTAAAAATCGATATTTTAAGTGTCCAAAGTCGATATGTGCATGCATCTTATGTACTCGTTTATATATCAAATTCAGGCTCAAAACACCCGAAAATTCGATATTTTGGGGTCCCAGAAGCGATCTGTACTTGCCTACTCAGTGCTAGAGTATTTTCAAAATTCAGGCCAAAAACATGCTGAAAATCGATATTTTAGGTGCCCAAAGTCAATATGTGCATGCATCTTCTTTACCCGTTTACATCTCAAATTCAAGCTCAAAACACCCGAAAATTCGATATTTTGGGGTCCCAGAAGCGATCTGTACATGCTTACTCAGTGCTAGAATATTTTCAAAATATAGGCCCAAAACATACTGAAAATCGATCTTTTAGGTGCCCAAAAGTCGATATGTGCATGCATCTTCTGTACCCGTTTATATCTCAAATTCAGGCTCAAAACACCCGAAAATTCGATATTTTTGGGTCCCAGAAGCGATCTGTACATGCTTCCTCAGTGCTAGAATTTTTTCAAAATATAGGCTCAAAACATGCTAAAAATCGATATTTTAAGTGTCCAAAGTCGATATGTGCATGCATCTTATGTACCCGTTTATATATCAAATTAAGGCTCAAAACACCTGAAAATTCGATATTTTGGGGTCCTAGAAGCGATCTGTACTTGCCTACTCCGTGTTAGAGTATTTTCAAAATTCAGGCCCAAAACAAGCTGAAAATCGATATTTTAGGTGCCCAAAGTCAATATGTGCATGCATCTTCTGTACCCGTTTATATCTCAAATTCAGGCTCAAAACACCCGAAAATTCGATATTTTGGGGTCCCAGAACCGATCTGTACATGCTTACTCAGTGCTAGAATATTTTCAAAATATAGGCCCAAAACATGCTAAAAATCGATATTTTAAGTGCCCAAAGTCGATATCTCAAAGTTAGGCCCAAAACACCCAAAAAATCGATATTTTGGGGTCCCAGAAGCGATCTGTACATGCCTACTCCGTGTTAGAGTATTTTCAATATACAGGCCCAAAACATACTGAAAATCGATCTTTTAGGTGCCCAAAAGTCGATATGTGCATGCATCTTCTGTACCCGTTTATATCTCAAATTCAGGCTCAAAACACCCGAAAATTCGATATTTTGGGGTCCCATAAGCGATTTGTACATGCCTACTCAGTGCTAGAATTTTTTCAAAATATAGGCTCAAAACATGCTCAAAATCGATATTTTAAGTGTCCAAAGTCGATATGTGCATGCATCATCTGTACCCGTTTATATCTCAAATTCAGGCTGAAAACACCCGAAAATTCGATATTTTGGGGTCCCAGAAATGATCTGTACATGCCTACTTAGTGCTAGAATATTTTCGAAATATAGGCCCAAAAAATGCTAAAAATCGATATTTTAGGTGCCCAAAGTAGATATCTCAAATTCAGGCCGAAAACACCCGAAAATTCGATATTTTGGGGTCCCAGGAGCGAACTGTACATGCCTACTCCGTGTTAGAGTATTTTCAAAATACAGGCCCAAAACATACTGAAAATCGATCTTTTAGGTGCTCAAAAGTCGATATGTGCATGCATCTTCTGTACCCGTTTATATCTCAAATTCAGGCTCCAAACACCCGAAAATTCGATATTATGGGATCCCAAAAGCGATCTGTAAATGCCTACTCAGTGCTAGAATTTTTCAAAATATAGGCTAAAAACATGCTAAAAATCGATATTTTAAGTGCCCAAAAGTCGATATGTGCATGCATCTTATGTACCCGTTTATATATCAAATTCAGGCTCAAAACACCCGAAAATTCGATATTTTGGGGTCCCAGAAGCGATCTGTACATGCTTACTCAGTGCTAGAATTTTTTCAAAATATAGGCTCAAAACATGCTAAAAATCGATATTTTAAGTGTCCAAAGTCGATATGTGCATGCATCTTATGTACCCGTTTATATATCAAATTCAGGCTCAAAACACCCGAAAATTCGATATTTTGGGGTCCCAGAAGCGATTTGTACTTGCCTACTCCGTGTTAGAGTATTTTCAAAATTCAGGCCCAAAACAAGCTGAAAATCGATATTTTAGGTGCCCAAAGTCAATATGTGCATGCATCTTCTGTACCCGTTTATATCTCAAATTCAGGCTCAAAACACCCGAAAATTCGATATTTTGGGGTCCCAGAACCGATCTGTACATGCTTACTCAGTGCTAGAATATTTTCAAAATATAGGCCCAAAACATGCTAAAAATCGATATTTTAAGTGCCCAAAGTCGATATCTCAAATTTAGGCCCAAAACACCCAAAAAATCGATATTTTGGGGTCCCAGAAGCGATCTGTACATGCCTACTCCGTGTTAGAGTATTTTCAATATACAGGCCCAAAACATACTGAAAATCGATCTTTTAGGTGCCCAAAAGTCGATATGTGCATGCATCTTCTGTACCCGTTTATATCTCAAATTCAGGCTCAAAACACCCGAAAATTCGATATTTTTGGGTCCCATAAGCGATTTGTACATGCCTACTCAGTGCTAGAATTTTTTCAAAATATAGGCTCAAAACATGCTTAAAATCGATATTTTAAGTGTCCAAAGTCGATATGTGCATGCATCATCTGTACCAGTTTATATCTCAAATTCAGGCTCAAAACACCCGAAAATTCGATATTTTGGGGTCCCAGAAATGATCTGTACATGCCTACTTAGTGCTAGAATATTTTCGAAATATAGGCCCAAAAAATGCTAAAAATCGATATTTTAGGTGCCCAAAGTCGATATCTCAAATTCAGGCCGAAAACACCCGAAAATTCGATATTTTGGGGTCCCAGAAGCGAACTGTACATGCCTACTCCGTGTTAGAGTATTTTCAAAATACAGGCCCAAAACATACTGAAAATCGATCTTTTAGGTGCTCAAAAGTCGATATGTGCATGCATCTTCTGTACCCGTTTATATCTCAAATTCAGGCTCCAAACACCCGAAAATTCGATATTTTGGGATCCCAAAAGCGATCTGTACATGCCTACTCAGTGCTAGAATTTTTTCAAAATATAGGCTCAAAACATGCTAAAAATCGTTATTTTAAGTGCCCAAAAGTCGATATGTGCATGCATCTTATGTACCCGTTTATATATCAAATTCAGGCTCAAAACACCCGAAAATTTGATATTTTGGGGTCCCAGAAGCGATCTGTACATGCTTACTCAGTGCTAGAATTTTTTCAAAATATAGGCTCAAAACATGCTAAAAATCGATATTTTAAGTGTCCAAAGTCGATATGTGCATGCATCTTATGTACCCGTTTATATATCAAATTCAGGCTCAAAACACCCGAAAATTCGATATTTTGGGGTCCCAGAAGCGATTTGTACTTGCCTACTCCGTGTTAGAGTATTTTCAAAATTCAGGCCCAAAACAAGCTGAAAATCGATATTTTAGGTGCCCAAAGTCAATATGTGCATGCATCTTCTGTACCCGTTTATATCTCAAATTCAGGCTCAAAACACCAGAAAATTCGATATTTTGGGGTCCCAGAAGCGATCTGTACATGCTTACTCAGTGCTAGAATATTTTCAAAATATAGGCCCAAAACATGCTAAAAATCGATATTTTAAGTGCCCAAAGTCGATATCTCAAATTTAGGCCCAAAACACCCAAAAAATCGATATTTTGGGGTCCCAGAAGCGATCTGTACATGCCTACTCCGTGTTAGAGTATTTTCAAAATACAGGCCCAAAACATACTGAAAATCGATCTTTTAGGTGCTCAAAAGTCGATATGTGCATGCATCTTCTGTACCCGTTTATATCTCAAATTCAGGCTCCAAACACCCGAAAATTCGATATTATGGGATCCCAAAAGCGATCTGTAAATGCCTACTCAGTGCTAGAATTTTTCAAAATATAGGCTAAAAACATGCTAAAAATCGATATTTTAAGTGCCCAAAAGTCGATATGTGCATGCATCTTATGTACCCGTTTATATATCAAATTCAGGCTCAAAACACCCGAAAATTCGATATTTTGGGGTCCCAGAAGCGATCTGTACATGCTTACTCAGTGCTAGAATTTTTTCAAAATATAGGCTCAAAACATGCTAAAAATCGATATTTTAAGTGTCCAAAGTCGATATGTGCATGCATCTTATGTACCCGTTTATATATCAAATTCAGGCTCAAAACACCCGAAAATTCGATATTTTGGGGTCCCAGAAGCGATTTGTACTTGCCTACTCCGTGTTAGAGTATTTTCAAAATTCAGGCCCAAAACAAGTTGAAAATCGATATTTTAGGTGCCCAAAGTCAATATGTGCATGCATCTTCTGTACCCGTTTATATCTCAAATTCAGGCTCAAAACACCCGAAAATTCGATATTTTGGGGTCCCAGAACCGATCTGTACATGCTTACTCAGTGCTAGAATATTTTCAAAATATAGGCCCAAAACATGCTAAAAATCGATATTTTAAGTGCCCAAAGTCGATATCTCAAATTTAGGCCCAAAACACCCAAAAAATCGATATTTTGGGGTCCCAGAAGCGATCTGTACATGCCTACTCCGTGTTAGAGTATTTTCAATATACAGGCCCAAAACATACTGAAAATCGATCTTTTAGGTGCCCAAAAGTCGATATGTGCATGCATCTTCTGTACCCGTTTATATCTCAAATTCAGGCTCAAAACACCCGAAAATTCGATATTTTTGGGTCCCATAAGCGATTTGTACATGCCTACTCAGTGCTAGAATTTTTTCAAAATATAGGCTCAAAACATGCTTAAAATCGATATTTTAAGTGTCCAAAGTCGATATGTGCATGCATCATCTGTACCCGTTTATATCTCAAATTCAGGCTCAAAACACCCGAAAATTCGATATTTTGGGGTCCCAGAAATGATCTGTACATGCCTACTTAGTGCTAGAATATTTTCGAAATATAGGCACAAAAAATGCTAAAAATCGATATTTTAGGTGCCCAAAGTCGATATCTCAAATTCAGGCCGAAAACACCCGAAAATTCGATATTTTGGGGTCCCAGAAGCGAACTGTGCATGCCTACTCCGTGTTAGAGTATTTTCAAAATACAGGCCCAAAACATACTGAAAATCGATCTTTTAGGTGCTCAAAAGTCGATATGTGCATGCATCTTCTGTACCCGTTTATATCTCAAATTCAGGCTCCAAACACCCGAAAATTCGATATTTTGGGATCCCAAAAGCGATCTGTACATGCCTACTCAGTGCTAGAATTTTTTCAAAATATAGGCTCAAAACATGCTAAAAATCGATATTTTAAGTGCCCAAAAGTCGATATGTGCATGCATCTTATGTACCCGTTTATATATCAAATTCAGGCTCAAAACACCCGAAAATTCGATATTTTGGGGTCCCAGAAGCGATCTGTACATGCTTACTCAGTGCTAGAATTTTTTCAAAATATAGGCTCAAAACATGCTAAAAATCGATATTTTAAGTGTCCAAAGTCGATATGTGCATGCATCTTATGTACCCGTTTATATATCAAATTCAGGCTCAAAACACCCGAAAATTCGATATTTTGGGGTCCCAGAAGCAATTTGTACTTGCCTACTCCGTGTTAGAGTATTTTCAAAATTCAGGCCCAAAACAAGCTGAAAATCGATATTTTAGGTGCCCAAAGTCAATATGTGCATGCATCTTCTGTACCCGTTTATATCTCAAATTCAGGCTCAAAACACCCGAAAATTCGATATTTTGGGGTCCCAGAACCGATCTGTACATGCTTACTCAGTGCTAGAATATTTTCAAAATATAGGCCCAAAACATGCTAAAAATCGATATTTTAAGTGCCCAAAGTCGATATCTCAAATTTAGGCCCAAAACACCCAAAAAATCGATATTTTGGGGTCCCAGAAGCGATCTGTACATGCCTACTCCGTGTTAGAGTATTTTCAATATACAGGCCCAAAACATACTGAAAATCGATCTTTTAAGTGCCCAAAAGTCGATATGTGCATGCATCTTCTGTACCCGTTTATATCTCAAATTCAGGCTCAAAACACCCGAAAATTCGATATTTTTGGGTCCCATAAGCGATTTGTACATGCCTACTCAGTGCTAGAATTTTTTCAAAATATAGGCTCAAAACATGCTTAAAATCGATATTTTAAGTGTCCAAAGTCGATATGTGCATGCATCATCTGTACCCGTTTATATCTCAAATTCAGGCTGAAAACACCCGAAAATTCGATATTTTGGGGTCCCAGAAATGATCTGTACATGCCTACTTAGTGCTAGAATATTTTCGAAATATAGGCCCAAAAAATGCTAAAAATCGATATTTTAGGTGCCCAAAGTAGATATCTCAAATTCAGGCCGAAAACACCCGAAAATTCGATATTTTGGGGTCCCAGAAGCGAACTGTACATGCCTACTCCGTGTTAGAGTATTTTCAAAATACAGGTCCAAAACATACTGAAAATCGATCTTTTAGGTGCTCAAAAGTCGATATGTGCATGCATCTTCTGTACCCGTTTATATCTCAAATTCAGGCTCCAAACACCCGAAAATTCGATATTTTGGGATCCCAAAAGCGATCTGTACATGCCTACTCAGTGCTAGAATTTTTTCAAAATATAGGCTCAAAACATGCTAAAAATCGATATTTTAAGTGCCCAAAAGTCGATATGTGCATGCATCTTATGTACCCGTTTATATATCAAATTCAGGCTCAAAACACCCGAAAATTCGATATTTTGGGGTCCCAGAAGCGATCTGTACATGCTTACTCAGTGCTAGAATTTTTTCAAAATATAGGCTCAAAACATGCTAAAAATCGATATTTTAAGTGTCCAAATTCGATATGTGCATGCATCTTATGTACCCGTTTATATATCAAATTCAGGCTCAAAACACCCGAAAATTCGATATTTTGGGGTCCCAGAAGCGATTTGTACTTGCCTACTCCGTGTTAGAGTATTTTCAAAATTCAGGCCCAAAACAAGCTGAAAATCGATATTTTAGGTGCCCAAAGTCAATATGTGCATGCATCTTCTGTACCCGTTTATATCTCAAATTCAGGCTCAAAACACCCGAAAATTCGATATTTTGGGGTCCCAGAAGCGATCTGTACATGCTTACTCAGTGCTAGAATATTTTCAAAATATAGGCCCAAAACATGCTAAAAATCGATATTTTAGGTGCCCAAAGTCGATATCTCAAATTTAGGCCCAAAACACCCAAAAATTCGATATTTTGGGGTCCCAGAAGCGAACTGTACATGCCTACTCCGTGTTAGAGTATTTTCAAAATACAGGCCCAAAACATACTGAAAATCGATCTTTTAGGTGCTCCAAAGTCGATATGTGCATGCATCTTCTGTAACCGTTTATATCTCAAATTCAGGCTCAAAACACACGAAAATTCGATATTTTTGGGATCCCAGAAGCGATCTGTACATGCCTACTCAGTGCAAGAGTATTTTCAAAATACAGGCCCAAAACATACTGAAAATCGATCTTTTAGGTGCTCAAAAGTCGATATGTGCATGCATCTTCTGTACCCGTTTATATCTCAAATTCAGGCTCCAAACACCCGAAAATTCGATATTTTGGGATCCCAAAAGCGATCTGTACATGCCTACTTAGTGCTAGAATTTTTTCAAAATATAGGCTCAAAACATGCTAAAAATCGATATTTTAAGTGCCCAAAAGTCGATATGTGCATGCATCTTATGTACCCGTTTATATATCAAATTCAGGCTCAAAACACCCGAAAATTCGATATTTTGGGGTCCGAGAAGCGATCTGTACATGCTTACTCAGTGCTAGAATTTTTTCAAAATATAGGCTCAAAACATGCTAAAAATCGATATTTTAAGTGTCCAAAGTCGATATGTGCATGCATCTTATGTACCCGTTTATATATCAAATTCAGGCTCAAAACACCCGAAAATTCGATATTTTGGGGTCCCAGAAGCGATTTGTACTTGCCTACTCCGTGTTAGAGTATTTTCAAAATTCAGGCCCAAAACAAGCTGAAAATCGATATTTTAGGTGCCCAAAGTCAATATGTGCATGCATCTTCTGTACCCGTTTATATCTCAAATTCAGGCTCAAAACACCCGAAAATTCGATATTTTGGGGTCCCAGAACCGATCTGTACATGCTTACTCAGTGCTAGAATATTTTCAAAATATAGGCCCAAAACATGCTAAAAATCGATATTTTAAGTGCCCAAAGTCGATATCTCAAATTTAGGCCCAAAACACCCAAAAAATCGATATTTTGGGGTCCCAGAAGCGATCTGTACATGCCTACTCCGTGTTAGAGTATTTTCAATATACAGGCCCAAAACATACTGAAAATCGATCTTTTAGGTGCTCAAAAGTCGATATGTGCATGCATCTTCTGTACCCGTTTATATCTCAAATTCAGGCTCAAAACACCCGAAAATTCGATATTTTTGGGTCCCATAAGCGATTTGTACATGCCTACTCAGTGCTAGAATTTTTTCAAAATATGGGCTCAAAACATGCTCAAAATCGATATTTTAAGTGTCCAAAGTCGATATGTGCATGCATCATCTGTACCCGTTTATATCTCAAATTCAGGCTGAAAACACCCGAAAATTCGATATTTTGGGGTTCCAGAAATGATCTGTACATGCCTACTTAGTGTTAGAATATTTTCGAAATATAGGCACAAAAAATGCTAGAAATCGATATTTTAGGTGCCCAAAGTCGATATCTCAAATTCAGGCCAAAAACACCCGAAAATTCGATATTTTGGGGTCCCAGAAGCGAACTGTACATGCCTACTCCGTGTTAGAGTATTTTCAAAATACAGGCCCAAAACATACTGAAAATCGATCTTTTAGGTGCTCCAAAGTCGATATGTGCATGCATCTTCTGTAACCGTTTATATCTCAAATTCAGGCTCAAAACACACGAAAATTCGATATTTTGGGGTCCTAGAAATGATCTGTACATGCCTACTTAGTGCAAGAATATTTTCGAAATATAGGCTCAAAACATCCTCAAAATCGATATTTTAAGAGTCCAAAGTCGATATGTGCATGCATCATCTGTACCCGTTTATATATCTCAAATTCAGGCTCAAAACACCCGAAAATTCGATATTTTGGGGTTCCAGAAGCGATCTGTTCATGCTTACTCAGTGCTAGAATATTTTCAAAATATAGGCCCAAAACATGCTAAAAATCGATATTTTAGGTGCCCAAAGTCGATATCTCAAATTCAGGCCCAAAACACCCGAAAATTCGATATTTTGGGGTCCCAGAAGCGATCTGTACATGCCTACTCCGTGTTAGAGTATTTTTAATATACAGGCCCAAAACATACTGAAAATCGATCTTTTAGGTGCCCAAAAGTCGATATGTGCATGCATCTTCTGTACCCGTTTATATCTCAAATTCAGGCTCAAAACACCCGAAAATTCGATATTTTTGGGTCCCATAAGCGATTTGTACATGCCTACTCAGTGCTAGAATTTTTTCAAAATATAGGCTCAAAACATGCTCAAAATCGATATTTTAAGTGTCCAAAGTCGATATGTGCATGCATCATCTGTACCCGTTTATATCTCAAATTCAGGCTGAAAACACCCGAAAATTCGATATTTTGGGGTCCCAGAAATGATCTGTACATGCCTACTTAGTGCTAGAATATTTTCGAAATATAGGCCCAAAAAATGCTAAAAATCGATATTTTAGGTGCCCAAAGTAGATATCTCAAATTCAGGCCCAAAACACCCGAAAATTCGATATTTTGGGGTCCCAGAAGCGAACTGTACATGCCTACTCCGTGTTAGAGTATTTTCAAAATACAGGCCCAAAACATACTGAAAATCAATCTTTTAGGTGCTCAAAAGTCGATATGTGCATTCATCTTCTGTACCCGTTTATATCTCAAATTCAGGCTCCAAACACCCGAAAATTCGATATTTTGGGATCCCAAAAGCGATCTGTACATGCCTACTCAGTGCTAGAATTTTTTCAAAATATAGGCTCAAAACATGCTAAAAATCGATATTTTAAGTGCCCAAAAGTCGATATGTGCATGCATCTTATGTACCCGTTTATATATCAAATTCAGGCTCAAAACACCCGAAAATTCGATATTTTGGGGTCCCAGAAGCGATCTGTACATGCTTACTCAGTGCTAGAATTTTTTCAAAATATAGGCTCAAAACATGCTAAAAATCGATATTTTAAGTGTCCAAAGTCGATATGTGCATGCATCTTATGTACCCGTTTATATATCAAATTCAGGCTCAAAACACCCTAAAATTCGATATTTTGGGGTCCCAGAAGCGATTTGTACTTGCATACTCCGTGTTAGAGTATTTTCAAAATTCAGGCCCAAAACAAGCTGAAAATCGATATTTTAGGTGCCCAAAGTCAATATGTGCATGCATCTTCTGTACCCGTTTATATCTCAAATTCAGGCTCAAAACACCCGAAAATTCGATATTTTGGGGTCCCAGAAGCGATCTGTACATGCTTACTCAGTGCTAGAATATTTTCAAAATATAGGCCCAAAACATGCTAAAAATCGATATTTTAAGAGTCCAAAGTCGATATGTGCATGCATCATCTGTACCCGTTTATATCTCAAATTCAGGCTCAAAACACCCGAAAATTCGATATTTTGGGGTCCCAGAAATGATCTGTACATGCCTACTTAGTGCTAGAATATTTTCGAAATATAAACTCAAAACATCCTCAAAATCGATATTTTAAGAGTCCAAAGTCGATATGTGCATGCATCATCTGTACCCGTTTATATCTCAAATTCAGGCTCAAAACACCCGAAAATTCGATATTTTGGGGTTCCAGAAGCGATCTGTTCATGCTTACTCAGTGCTAGAATATTTTCAAAATATAGGCCCAAAACATGCTAAAAATCGATATTTTAGGTGCCCAAAGTCGATATCTCAAATTCAGGCCCAAAACACCCGAAAATTCGATATTTTGGGGTCCCAGAAGCGAACTGTACATGCCTACTCCGTGTTAGAGTATTTTCAAAATACAGGCCCAAAACATACTGAAAATCGGTCTTTTAGGTGCCCAAAAGTCGATATGTGCATGCATCTTCTGTACCCGTTTATATCTCAAATTCAGGCTCAAAACACCCGAAAATTCGATATTTTTGGGTCCCAGAAGCGATCTGTACATGCTTACTCAGTACTAGAATGTTTTCAAAAAAAAGGCTCAAAACATGCTAAAAATCGATATTTTAAGTGTCCAAAGTCGATATGTGCATGCATCTTATGTACCCGTTTATATATCAAATTCAGGCTCAAAACACCCGAAAATTCGATATTTTGGGGTCCCAGAAGCGATCTGTACTTGCCTACTCCGTGTTAGAGTATTTTCAAAATTCAGGCCCAAAACAAGCTGAAAATCGATATTTTAGGTGCCCAAAGTCAATATGTTCATGCATCTTCTGTACCCGTTTATATCTCAAATTCAGGCTCAAAACACCCGAAAATTCGATATTTTGGGGTCCCAGAAGCGATCTGTAAATGCTTACTCAGTGCTAGAATATTTTCAAAATATAGGCCCAAAACATGCTAAAAATCGATATTTTAGGTGCCCAAAGTCGATATTTCAAATTCAGGCCGAAAACACCCGAAAATTCGATATTTGTGGGTCCCAGAAGCGAACTGTACATGCCTACTCCGTGTTAGAGTATTTTCAAAATACAGGCCCAAAACATACTGAAAATCGATCTTTTAGGTGCTCAAAAGTCGATATGTGCATGCATCTTCTGTACCCGTTTATATCTCAAATTCAGGCTCAAAACACCCGAAAATTCGATATTTTTGGGTCCCATAAGCGATTTGTACATGCCTACTCAGTGCTAGAATTTTTTCAAAATATAGGCTCAAAACATGCTCAAAATCGATATTTTAAGTGTCCAAAGTCGATATGTGCATGCATCATCTGTACCCGTTTATATCTCAAATTCAGGCTGAAAACACATGAAAATTCGATATTTTGGGGTCCCAGAAATGATCTGTACATGCCTACTTAGTGCTAGAATATTTTCGAAATATAGGCCCAAAAAATGCTAAAAATCGATATTTTAGGTGCCCAAAGTAGATATCTCAAATTCAGGCCCAAAACACCCGAAAATTCGATATTTTGGGGTCCCAGAAGCGAACTGTACATGCCTACTCCGTGTTAGAGTATTTTCAAAATACAGGCCCAAAACATACTGAAAATCGATCTTTTAGGTGCTCAAAAGTCGATATGTGCATTCATCTTCTGTACCCGTTTATATCTCAAATTCAGGCTCCAAACACCCGAAAATTCGATATTTTGGGATCCCAAAAGCGATCTGTACATGCCTACTCAGTGCTAGAATTTTTTCAAAATATAGGCTCAAAACATGCTAAAAATCGATATTTTAAGTGCCCAAAAGTCGATATGTGCATGCATCTTATGTACCCGTTTATATATCAAATTCAGGCTCAAAACACCCGAAAATTCGATATTTTGGGGTCCCAGAAGCGATCTGTACATGCTTACTCAGTGCTAGAATTTTTTCAAAATATAGGCTCAAAACATGCTAAAAATCGATATTTTAAGTGTCCAAAGTCGATATGTGCATGCATCTTATGTACCCGTTTATATATCAAATTCAGGCTGAAAACACCCTAAAATTCGATATTTTGGGGTCCCAGAAGCGATTTGTACTTGCCTACTCCGTGTTAGAGTATTTTCAAAATTCAGGCCCAAAACAAGCTGAAAATCGATATTTTAGGTGCCCAAAGTCAATATGTGCATGCATCTTCTGTACCCGTTTATATCTCAAATTCAGGCTCAAAACACCCGAAAATTCGATATTTTGGGGTCCCAGAAGCGATCTGTACATGCTTACTCAGTGCTAGAATATTTTCAAAATATAGGCCCAAAACATGCTAAAAATCGATATTTTAAGAGTCCAAAGTCGATATGTGCATGCATCATCTGTACCCGTTTATATCTCAAATTCAGGCTCAAAACACCCGAAAATTCGATATTTTGGGGTCCCAGAAATGATCTGTACATGCCTACTTAGTGCTAGAATATTTTCGAAATATAAACTCAAAACATCCTCAAAATCGATATTTTAAGAGTCCAAAGTCGATATGTGCATGCATCATCTGTACCCGTTTATATCTCAAATTCAGGCTCAAAACACCCGAAAATTCGATATTTTGGGGTTCCAGAAGCGATCTGTTCATGCTTACTCAGTGCTAGAATATTTTCAAAATATAGGCCCAAAACATGCTAAAAATCGATATTTTAGGTGCCCAAAGTCGATATCTCAAATTCAGGCCCAAAACACCCGAAAATTCGATATTTTGGGGTCCCAGAAGCGAACTGTACATGCCTACTCCGTGTTAGAGTATTTTCAAAATACAGGCCCAAAACATACTGAAAATCGGTCTTTTAGGTGCCCAAAAGTCGATATGTGCATGCATCTTCTGTACCCGTTTATATCTCAAATTCAGGCTCAAAACACCCGAAAATTCGATATTTTTGGGTCCCAGAAGCGATCTGTACATGCTTACTCAGTACTATAATGTTTTCAAAAAAAAGGCTCAAAACATGCTAAAAATCGATATTTTAAGTGTCCAAAGTCGATATGTGCATGCATCTTATGTACCCGTTTATATATCAAATTCAGGCTCAAAACACCCGAAAATTCGATATTTTGGGGTCCCAGAAGCGATCTGTAAATGCTTACTCAGTGCTAGAATATTTTCAAAATATAGGCCCAAAACATGCTAAAAATCGATATTTTAGGTGCCCAAAGTCGATATTTCAAATTCAGGCCGAAAACACCCGAAAATTCGATATTTGTGGGTCCCAGAAGCGAACTGTACATGCCTACTCCGTGTTAGAGTATTTTCAAAATACAGGCCCAAAACATACTGAAAATCGATCTTTTAGGTGCTCAAAAGTCGATATGTGCATGCATCTTCTGTACCCGTTTATATCTCAAATTCAGGCTCAAAACACCCGAAAATTCGATATTTTGGGGTCCCAGAAATGATCTGTACATGCCTACTTAGTGCTAGAATATTTTCGAAATATAAACTCAAAACATCCTCAAAATCGATATTTTAAGAGTCCAAAGTCGATATGTGCATGCATCATCTGTACCCGTTTATATCTCAAATTCAGGCTCAAAACACCCGAAAATTCGATATTTTGGGGTTCCAGAAGCGATCTGTTCATGCTTACTCAGTGCTAGAATATTTTCAAAATATAGGCCCAAAACATGCTAAAAATCGATATTTTAGGTGCCCAAAGTCGATATCTCAAATTCAGGCCCAAAACACCCGAAAATTCGATATTTTGGGGTCCCAGAAGCGAACTGTACATGCCTACTCCGTGTTAGAGTATTTTCAAAATACAGGCCCAAAACATACTGAAAATCGGTCTTTTAGGTGCCCAAAAGTCGATATGTGCATGCATCTTCTGTACCCGTTTATATCTCAAATTCAGGCTCAAAACACCCGAAAATTCGATATTTTTGGGTCCCAGAAGCGATCTGTACATGCTTACTCAGTACTATAATGTTTTCAAAAAAAAGGCTCAAAACATGCTAAAAATCGATATTTTAAGTGTCCAAAGTCGATATGTGCATGCATCTTATGTACCCGTTTATATATCAAATTCAGGCTCAAAACACCCGAAAATTCGATATTTTGGGGTCCCAGAAGCGATCTGTAAATGCTTACTCAGTGCTAGAATATTTTCAAAATATAGGCCCAAAACATGCTAAAAATCGATATTTTAGGTGCCCAAAGTCGATATTTCAAATTCAGGCCGAAAACACCCGAAAATTCGATATTTGTGGGTCCCAGAAGCGAACTGTACATGCCTACTCCGTGTTAGAGTATTTTCAAAATACAGGCCCAAAACATACTGAAAATCGATCTTTTAGGTGCTCAAAAGTCGATATGTGCATGCATCTTCTGTACCCGTTTATATCTCAAATTCAGGCTCCAAACACCCGAAAATTCGATATTTTGGGATCCCAGAAGCGATCTGTCCATGCCTACTCAGTGCTAGAATTTTTTCAAAATATAGTCTCAAAACATGCTCAAAATCGATATTTTAAGAGTCCAAAGTCGATATGTGCATGCATCATCTGTACCCGTTTATATCTCAAATTCAGTCTCAAAACACCCGAAAATTCGATATTTTGGGGTCCCAGAAATGATCTGTACATGCCTACTTAGTGCTAGAATATTTTCGAAATATAGGCCCAAAACATGCTAAAAATCGATATTTTAGGTGCCCAAAGTCGATATCTCAAATTCAGGCCCAAAACACCCAAAAATTCGATATTTTGGGGTCCCAGAAGCGAACTGTACATGCTTACTCCGTGTTAGAGTATTTTCAAAATACAGGCCCAAAACATACTGAAAATCGGTCTTTTAGGTGCCCAAAAGTCGATATGTGCATGCATCTTCTGTACCCGTTTATATCTCAAATTCAGGCTCCAAACACCCGAAAATTAAATATTTTGTGATCCCAGAAGCGATCTGTCCATGCCTATTCAGTGTAAGAAATTTTTCAAAATATAGGCTCAAAACATGCTAAAAATCGATATTTTAAGTGCCCAAAAGTCGATATGTGCATGCATCTTATGTACCCGTTTATATATCAAATTCAGGCTCAAAACACCCGAAAATTCGATATTTTGGGGTCCCAGAAGCGATCTGTACATGCTTACTCAGTGCTAGAATTTTTTCAAAATATAGGCTCAAAACATGCTAAAAATCGATATTTTAAGTGTCCAAAGTCGATATGTGCATGCATCTTATGTACCCGTTTATATATCAAATTCAGGCTCAAAACACCCGAAAATTCGATATTTTGGGGTCCCAGAAGCGATCTGTACTTGCCTACTCCGTGTTAGAGTATTTTCAAAATTCAGGCCCAAAACAAGCTGAAAATCGATATTTTAGGTGCCCAATGTCAATATGTGCATGCATCTTCTGTACCCGTTTATATCTCAAATTCAGGCTCAAAACACCCGAAAATTCGTTATTTTGGGGTCCCAGAAGCGATCTGTACATGCTTACTCAGTGCTAGAATATTTTCAAAATATAGGCCCAAAACATGCTAAAAATCGATATTTTAGGTGCCCAAAGTCGATATCTCAAATTTAGGCCTAAAACACCCAAAAAATCGATATTTTGGGGTCTCAGAAGCGATCTGTACATGCCTACTCCGTGTTAGAGTATTTTCAATATACAGGCCCAAAACATACTGAAAATCGATCTTTTAGGTGCCCAAAAGTCGATATGTGCATGCATCTTCTGTACCCGTTTATATCTCAAATTCAGGCTCAAAACACCCGAAAATTCGATATTTTTGGGTCCCATAAGCGATTTGTACATTCCTACTCAGTGCTAGAATTTTTTCAAAATATAGGCTCAAAACATGCTCAAAATCGATATTTTAATTGTCCAAAGTCGATATGTGCATGCATCATCTGTACCCGTTTATATCTCAAATTCAGGCTGAAAACACCCGAAAATTCGATATTTTGGGGTCCCAGAAATGATCTGTACATGCCTACTTAGTGCTAGAATATTTTCGAAATATAGGCCCAAAACATGCTAAAAATCGATATTTTAGGTGCCCAAAGTCGATATCTCAAATTCAGGCCCAAAACACCCGAAAATTCGATATTTTGGGGTCCCAGAAGCGATCTGTACATGCCTACTCCGTGTTAGAGTATTTTCAAAATACAGGCCCAAAACATACTGAAAATCGGTCTTTTAGGTGCCCAAAAGTCGATATGTGCATGCATCTTCTGTACCCGTTTATATCTCAAAGTCAGGCTCAAAACACCCGAAAATTCGATATTTTTGGGTCCCAGAAGCGATCTGTACATGCTTACTCAGTACTAGAATGTTTTCAAAATATAGGCTCAAAACATGCTAAAAATCGATATTTTAAGAGTCCAAAGTCGATATGTGCATGCATCATCTGTACCCGTTTATATCTCAAATTCAGGCTCAAAACACCCGAAAATTCGATATTTTGGGGTCCCAGAAATGATCTGTACATGCCTACTTAGTGCTAGAATATTTTCGAAATATAGGCTCAAAACATCCTCAAAATCGATATTTTAAGAGTCCAAAGTCGATATGTGCATGCATCATCTGTACCCGTTTATATCTCAAATTCAGGCTCAAAACACCCGAAAATTCGATATTTTGGGGTTCCAGAAGCGATCTGTTCATGCTTACTCAGTGCTAGAATATTTTCGAAATATAGGCCCAAAACATGCTAAAAATCGATATTTTAGGTGCCCAAAGTCGATATCTCAAATTCAGGCCCAAAACACCCGAAAATTCGATATTTTGGGGTCCCAGAAGCGAACTGTACATGCCTACTCCGTGTTAGAGTATTTTCAAAATACAGGCCCAAAACATACTGAAAATCGGTCTTTTAGGTGCCCAAAAGTCGATATGTGCATGCATCTTCTGTACCCGTTTATATCTCATATTCAGGCTCAAAACACCCGAAAATTCGATATTTTTGGGTCCCAGAAGTGATCTGTACATGCTTACTCAGTACTAGAATGTTTTAAAAAAAAAGGCTCAAAACATGCTAAAAATCGATATTTTAAGTGTCCAAAGTCGATATGTGCATGCATCTTATGTACCCGTTTATATATCAAATTCAGGCTCAAAACACCCGAAAATTCGATATTTTGGGGTCCCAGAAGCGATCTGTACTTGCCTACTCCGTGTTAGAGTATTTTCAAAATTCAGGCCCAAAACAAGCTGAAAATCGATATTTTAGGTGCCCAAAGTCAATATGTTCATGCATCTTCTGTACCCGTTTATATCTCAAATTCAGGCTCAAAACACCCGAAAATTCGATATTTTGGGGTCCCAGAAGCAATCTGTAAATGCTTACTCAGTGCTAGAATATTTTCAAAATATAGGCCCAAAACATGCTAAAAATCGATATTTTAGGTGCCCAAAGTCGATATTTCAAATTTAGGCCGAAAACACCCGAAAATTCGATATTTGTGGGTCCCAGAAGCGAACTGTACATGCCTACTCCGTGTTAGAGTATTTTCAAAATACAGGCCCAAAACATACTGAAAATCGATCTTTTAGGTGCTCAAAAGTCGATATGTGCATGCATCTTCTGTATACGTTTATATCTCAAATTCAGGCTGCAAACACCCGAAAATTCGATATTTTGGGATCCCAGAAGCGATCTGTCCATGCCTACTCAGTGCTAGAATTTTTTCAAAATATAGGCTCAAAACATGCTCAAAATCGATATTTTAAGTGCCCAAAAGTCGATATGTGCATGCATCTTATGTACCCGTTTATATATCAAATTCAGGCTCAAAACACCCGAAAATTCGATATTTTGGGGTCCCAGAAGCGATCTGTACATGCTTACTCAGTGCTAGAATTTTTTCAAAATATAGGCTCAAAACATGCTAAAAATCGATATTTTAAGTGTCCAAAGTCGATATGTGCATGCATCTTATGTACCCGTTTATATATCAAATTCATGCTCAAAACACCCGAAAATTCGATATTTTGGGGTCCCAGAAGCGATCTGTACTTGCCTACTCCGTGTTAGAGTATTTTCAAAATTCAGGCCCAAAACAAGCTGAAAATCGATATTTTAGGTGCCCAATGTCAATATGTGCATGCATCTTCTGTACCCGTTTATATCTCAAATTCAGGCTCAAAACACCCGAAAATTCGATATTTTGGGGTCCCAGAAGCGATCTGTACATGCTTACTCAGTGCTAGAATATTTTCAAAATATAGGCCCAAAACATGCTAAAAATCGATATTTTAGGTGCCCAAAGTCGATATCTCAAATTTAGGCCCAAAACACCCAAAAAATCGATATTTTGGGGTCCCAGAAGCGATCTGTACATGCCTACTCCGTGTTAGAGTATTTTCAATATACAGGCCCAAAACATACTGAAAATCGATCTTTTAGGTGCCCAAAAGTCGATATGTGCATGCATCTTCTGTACCCGTTTATATCTCAAATTCAGGCTCAAAACACCCGAAAATTCGATATTTTTGGGTCCCATAAGCGATTTGTACATTCCTACTCAGTGCTAGAATTTTTTCAAAATATAGGCTCAAAACATGCTCAAAATCGATATTTTAATTGTCCAAAGTCGATATGTGCATGCATCATCTGTACCCGTTTATATCTCAAATTCAGGCTGAAAACACCCGAAAATTCGATACTTTTGGGGTCCCAGAAATGATCTGTACATGCCTACTTAGTGCTAGAATATTTTCGAAATATAGGCCCAAAACATGCTAAAAATCGATATTTTAGGTGCCCAAAGTCGATATCTCAAATTCAGGCCCAAAACACCCGAAAATTCGATATTTTGGGGTCCCAGAAGCGAACTGTACATGCCTACTCCGTGTTAGAGTATTTTCAAAATACAGGCCCAAAACATACTGAAAATCGGTCTTTTAGGTGCCCAAAAGTCGATATGTGCATGCATCTTCTGTACCCGTTTATATCTCAAATTCAGGCTCAAAACACCCGAAAATTCGATATTTTTGGGTCCCAGAAGCGATCTGTACATGCTTACTCAGTACTAGAATGTTTTCAAAATATAGGCTCAAAACATGCTAAAAATCGATATTTTAAGTGTCCAAAGTCGATATGTGCATGCATCTTATGTACCCGTTTATATATCAAATTCAGGCTCAAAACACCCGAAAATTCGATATTTTGGGGTCCCAGAAGCGATCTGTACTTGCCTACTCCGTGTTAGAGTATTTTCAAAATTCAGGCCCAAAACAAGCTGAAAATCGATATTTTAGGTGCCCAAAGTCAATATGTTCATGCATCTTCTGTACCCGTTTATATCTCAAATTCAGGCTCAAAACACCAGAAAATTCGATATTTTGGGGTCCCAGAAGCGATCTGTAAATGCTTACTCAGTGCTAGAATATTTTCAAAATATAGGCCCAAAACATGCTAAAAATCGATATTTTAGGTGCCCAAAGTCGATATTTCAAATTCAGGCCGAAAACACCCGAAAATTCGATATTTGTGGGTCCCAGAAGCGAACTGTACATGCCTACTCCGTGTTAGAGTATTTTCAAAATACAGGCCCAAAACATACTGAAAATCGATCTTTTAGGTGCTCAAAAGTCGATATGTGCATGCATCTTCTGTACCCGTTTATATCTCAAATTCAGGTTCCAAACACCCGAAAATTCGATATTTTGGGATCCCAGAAGCGATCTGTCCATGCCTACTCAGTGCTAGAATTTTTTCAAATTATAGGCTCAAAACATGCTCAAAATCGATATTTTAAGAGTCCAATGTCGATATGTGCATGCATCATCTGTACCCGTTTATATCTCAAATTCAGTCTCAAAACACCCGAAAATTCGATATTTTGGGGTCCCAGAAATGATCTGTACATGCCTACTTAGTGCTAGAATATTTTCGAAATATAGGCCCAAAACATGCTAAAAATCGATATTTTAGGTGCCCAAAGTCGATATCTCAAATTCAGGCCCAAAACACCCGAAAATTCGATATTTTGGGGTCCCAGAAGCGAACTGTACATGCCTACTCCGTGTTAGAGTATTTTCAAAATACAGGCCCAAAACATACTGAAAATCGGTCTTTTAGGTGCCCAAAAGTCGATATGTGCATGCATCTTCTGTACCCGTTTATATCTCAAATTCAGGCTCAAAACACCCGAAAATTCGATATTTTTGGGTCCCAGAAGCGATCTGTACATGCTTACTCAGTACTAGAATTTTTCAAAATATAGGCTCAAAACATGCTAAAAATCGATATTTTAAGTGTCCAAAGTCGATATGTGCATGCATCTTATGTACCCGTTTATATATCAAATTCAGGCTCAAAACACCCGAAAATTCGATATTTTGGGGTCCCAGAAGCGATCTGTACTTGCCTACTCCGTGTTAGAGTATTTTCAAAATTTAGGCCCAAAACAAGCTGAAAATCGATATTTTAGGTGCCCAAAGTCAATATGTTCATGCATCTTCTGTACCCGTTTATATCTCAAATTCAGGCTCAAAACACCCGAAAATTCGATATTTTGGGGTCCCAGAAGCGATCTGTAAATGCTTACTCAGTGCTAGAATATTTTCAAAATATAGGCCCAAAACATGCTAAAAATCGATATTTTAGGTGCCCAAAGTCGATATCTCAAATTCAGGCCGAAAACACCCGAAAATTCGATATTTGTGGGTCCCAGAAGCGAACTGTACATGCCTACTCCGTGTTAGAGTATTTTCAAAATACAGGCCCAAAACATACTGATAATCGATCTTTTAGGTGCTCAAAAGTCGATATGTGCATGCATCTTCTGTACCCGTTTATATCTAAAATTCAGGCTCCAAACACCCGAAAATTAAATATTTTGGGATCCCAGAAGCGATCTGTACATGCCTACTCATTGCTAGAATTTTTTCAAAATATAGGCTCAAAACATGCTAAAAATCGATATTTTAATTGCCCAAAAGTCGATATGTGCATGCATCTTATGTACCCGTTTATATATCAAATTCAGGCTCAAAACACCCGAAAATTCGATATTTTGGGGTCCCAGAAGCGATCTGTACTTGCCTACTCCGTGTTAGAGTATTTTCAAAATTCAGGCCCAAAACAAGCTGAAAATCGATATTTTAGGTGCCCAATGTCAATATGTGCATGCATCTTCTGTACCCGTTTATATCTCAAATTCAGGCTCAAAACACCCGAAAATTCGATATTTTGGGGTCCCAGAAGCGATCTGTACATGCTTACTCAGTGCTAGAATATTTTCAAAATATAGGCCCAAAACATGCTAAAAATCGATATTTTAGGTGCCCAAAGTCGATATCTCAAATTTAGGCCCAAAACACCCAAAAAATCGATATTTTGGAGCCCCAGAAGCGATCTGTACATGCCTACTCCGTGTTAGAGTATTTTCAATATACAGGCCCAAAACATACTGAAAATCGATCTTTTAGGTGCCCAAAAGTCGATATGTGCATGCATCTTCTGTACCCGTTTATATCTCAAATTCAGGCTCAAAACACCCGAAAATTCGATATTTTTGGGTCCCATAAGCGATTTGTACATTCCTACTCAGTGCTAGAATTTTTTCAAAATATAGGCTCAAAACATGCTCAAAATCGATATTTTAATTGTCCAAAGTCGATATGTGCATGCATCATCTGTACCCGTTTATATCTCAAATTCAGGCTGAAAACACCCGAAAATTCGATATTTTGGGGTCCCAGAAATGATCTGTACATGCCTACTCAGTGCTAGAATTTTTTCAAAATATAGGCTCAAAACATGCTCAAAATCGATATTTTAAGAGTCCAAAGTCGATATGTGCATGCATCATCTGTACTCGTTTATATCTCAAATTCAGTCTCAAAACACCCGAAAATTCGATATTTTGGGGTCCCAGAAATGATCTGTACATGCCTACTTAGTGCTTGAATATTTTTGAAATATAGGCCCAAAACATGCTAAAAATCGATATTTTAGGTGCCCAAAGTCGATATCTCAAATTCAGGCACAAAACACCCGAAAATTCGATATTTTGGGGTCCCAGAAGCGATCTGTACATGCTTACTCAGTGCTAGAATACTTTCAAAATATAGGCCCAAAACATGCTAAAAATCGATATTTTAGGTGCCCAAAGTCGATATCTCAAATTTAGGCCCAAAACACCCAAAAAATCGATATTTTGGGGTCCCAGAAGCGATCTGTACATGCCTACTCCGTGTTAGAGTATTTTCAATATACAGGCCCAAAACATACTGAAAATCGATCTTTTAGGTGCCCAAAAGTCGATATGTGCATGCATCTTATGTACCCGTTTATATCTCAAATTCAGACTCAAAACACCCGAAAATTCGATATTTTTGGGTCCCATAAGCGATTTGTACATTCCTACTCAGTGCTAGAATTTTTTCAAAATATAGGCTCAAAACATGCTCAAAATCAATATTTTAAGTGTCCAAAGTCGATATGTGCATGCATCATCTGTACCCGTTTATATCTCAAATTCAGGCTGAAAACACCCGAAAATTCGATATTTTGGGGTCCCAGAAATGATCTGTACATGCCTACTCAGTGCTAGAATTTTTTCAAAATATAGGCTCAAAACATGCTCAAAATCGATATTTTAAGAGTCCAAAGTCGATATGTGCATGCATCATCTGTACCCGTTTATATCTCAAATTCAGTCTCAAAACACCCGAAAATTCGATATTTTGGGGTCCCAGAAATGATCTGTACATGCCTACTTAGTGCTAGAATATTTTCGAAATATAGGCCCAAAACATGCTAAAATCGAAATTTTAGGTGCCCAAAGTCGATATCTCAAATTCAGGCCCAAAACACCCGAAAATTCGATATTTTGGGGTCCCAGAAGCGAACTGTACATGCCTACTCCGTGTTAGAGTATTTTCAAAATACAGGCCCAAAACATACTGAAAATCGGTCTTTTAGGTGCCGAAAAGTCGATATGTGCATGCATCTTCTGTACCCGTTTATATCTCAAATTCAGGCTCAAAACACCCGAAAATTCGATATTTTTGGGTCCCAGAAGCGATCTGTACATGCTTACTCAGTGCTAGAATTTTTTCAAAATTTAGGCTTAAAACATGCTAAAAATCAATATTATAGGTGCCCAAAGTCGATATCTCAAATTTAGGCCCAAAACACCAAAAAAATCGATATTTTGGGGTCCCAGAAGCGATCTGTACATGCCTACACCGTGTTAGAGTATTTTCAATATACAGGCCCAAAACATACTTAAAATCGATCTTTCAGGTGCCCAAAAGTCGATATGTGCATGCATCTTCTGTACCCGTTTATATCTCAAATTCAGGATCAAAACACCCGAAAATTCGATATTTTTGGGTCCCATAAGCGATTTGTACATGCCTACTCAGTGCTAGAATTTTTTCAAAATATGGGCTCAAAACATGCTCAAAATCGATATTTTAAGTGTCCAAAGTCGATATGTGCATGCATCATCTGTACCCGTTTATATCTCAAATTCAGGCTCAAAACACCCGAAAATTCGATATTTTGGGGTCCCAGAAATGATCTGTACATGCCTACTTAGTGCTAGAATATTTTCGAAATGTAGGCCCAAAAAATGCTAAAAATCGATATTTTAGGTGCCCAAAGTCGATATCTCAAATTCAGGCCCAAAACACCCGAAAATTCGATATTTGGGGGTCCCAGAAGCGAACTGTACATGCCTACTCCGTGTTAGAGTATTTTCAAAATACAGGCCCAAAACATACTGGAAATCGATCTTTTAGGTACTCAAAAGTCGATATGTGCATGCATCTTCTGTACCCGTTTATATCTCAAATTCAGGCTCCAAACACCCGAAAATTCGATATTTTGGGATCCCAGAAGCGATCTGTCCATGCCTACTCAGTACTAGAATTTTTTCAAAATATAGGCTCAAAACATGCTAAAAATCGATATTTTAAGTGCCCAAAAGTCGATATGTGCATGCATCTTATGTACCCGTTTATATATCAAATTCAGGCTCAAAACTCCCGAAAATTCGATATTTTGGGGTCCCAGAAGCGATCTGTACATGCTTACTCAGTGCTAGAATATTTTCTAAATATAGGCTCAAAACATGCTAAAAATCGATATTTTAAGTGTCCAAAGTCGATATGTGCATGCATCTTATGTACCCGTTTATATATCAAATTCAGGCTCAAAACACCCGAAAATTCGATATTTTGGGGTCCCAGAAGCGATCTGTACTTGCCTATTCCGTGTTAGAGTATTTTCAAAATTCAGGCCCAAAACAAGCTGAAAATCGATATTTTAGGTGCCCAATGTCAATATGTGCATGCATCTTCTGTACCCGTTTATATCCCAAATTCAGGCTCAAAACACCCGAAAATTCGATATTTTGGGGTCCCAGAAACGATCTGTACATGCTTACTCAGTGCTAGAATATTTTCAAAATATAGGCCCAAAACATGCTAAAAATCGATATTTTAGGTGCCCAAAGTCGATATCTCAAATTAAGGCCCAAAACACCCAAAAAATCGATATTTTTGGGTCCCAGAAGCGATCTGTACATGCCTACTCCGTGTTAGAGTATTTTCAATATACAGGCCCAAAACATATTGAAAATCGATCTTTTAGGTGCCCAAAAGTCGATATGTGCATGCATCTTCTGTACCCGTTTATATCTCAAATTCAGGCTCAAAACACCCGAAAATTCGATATTTTTGGGTCCCATAAGCGATTTGTACATGCCTACTCAGTGCTAGAATTTTTTCAAAATATAGGCTCAAAACATGCTCAAAATCGATATTTTAAGTGTCCAAAGTCGATATGTGCATGCATCATCTGTACCCGTTTATATCTCAAATTCAGGCTGAAAACATCCGAAAATTCGATATTTTCGGGTCCCAGAAATGATCTGTACATGCCTACTTAGTGCTAGAATATTTTCGAAATATAGGCCCAAAAAATGCTAAAAATCGATATTTCAGGTGCCCAAAGTCGATATCTCAAATTCAGGCCCAAAACACCCGAAAATTCGATATTTTGGGGTCCCAGAAGCGAACTGTACATGCCTACTCCGTGTTAGAGTATTTTCAAAATACAGGCCAAAACATACTGAAAATCGATCTTTTAGGTGCTCAAAAGTCGATATGTGCATGCATCTTCTGTAACCGTTTATATCTCAAATTCAGGCTCAAAACACTCGAAAATTCGATATTTTTGGGATCCCAGAAGCGATCTGTACATGCCTACTCACTGCTAGAATTTTTTCAAAATATAGGCTCAAAACATGCTAAAAATCAATATTTTAAGTGTCCAAAGTCGATATGTGCATGCATCTTATGTACCCGTTTATATCTCAAATTCTGGCTCAAAACACCCGAAAATTCGATATTTTGGGGTCCCAGAAGCAATCTGTACTTGCCTACTCCGTGTTAGAGTATTTTCAAAATACAGGCCCAAAACAAGCTGAAAATCGATATTTTAGGTGCCCAAAGTCAATATGTGCATGCATCTTCTGTACCCGTTTATATCTCAAATTCAGGCTCCAAACACCCGAAAATTCGATATTTTGGGGTCCCAGAAGCGATCTGTCCATGCTTACTCAGTGCTAGAATATTTTCAAAATATAGGCCCAAAACATGCTAAAAATCGATATTTTAGGTGCCCAAAGTCGATATCTCAAATTCAGGCCCAAAACACCCGAAAATTTGATATTTTGGGGTCCCAGAAACGAACTGTACATGCCTACTCCGTGTTAGAGTATTTTCAAAATACAGGCCCAAAACATACTGAAAATCGGTCTTTTAGGTGCCCAAAAGTCGATATGTGCATGCATCTTCTGTACCCGTTTATATCTCAAATTCAGGCTCAAAACACCCGAAAATTTGATATTTTTGGGTCCCAGAAGCGATCTTTACATGCTTACTCAGTGCTAGAATTTTTTCAAAATTTAGGCTCAAAACATGCTAAAAATCGATATTTTAAGTGTTCAAAGTCGATATGTGCATGCATCTTATGTACCCGTTTATATATCAAATTAAGGCTCAAAACACCCGAAAATTCGATATTTTGGGGTCCCAGAAGCAATCTGTACTTGCCTACTCCGTGTTAGAGTATTTTCAAAATACAGGCCCAAAACAAGCTGAAAATCGATATTTTAGGTGCCCAAAGTCAATATGTGCATGCATCTTCTGTACCCGTTTATATCTCAAATTCAGGCTCAAAACACCCGAAAATTCGATATTTTGGGGTCCCAGAAGCGATCTGTTCATGCTTACTCAGTGCTAGAATATTTTCAAAATATAGGCCCAAAACATGCTAAAAATCGATATTTTAGGTGCCCAAAGTCGATATCTCAAATTCAGGCCCAAAACACCCAAAAATTCGATATTTTGGGGCCCCAGAAGCGATCTATACATGCCTACTCCGTGTTAGAGTATTTTCAATATACAGGCCCAAAACATACTGAAAATCGATCTTTTAGGTGCTCAAAAGTCGATATGTGCATGCATCTTCTGTACCCGTTTATATCTCAAATTCAGGCTCCAAACACCCGAAAATTCGATATTTTTGGGTCCCAGAAGCGATCTGTACATGCCTACTCCTATTTAGAGTATTTTCAAAATACAGGCCCAAAACATGCTGAAAATCGATATTTTAGGTGCCCAAAGTCAATATGTGCATACATCTTCTGTACCCGTTTATATCTCAAATTTAGGCTCAAAACACCCGAAAATTCGATATTTTTGGGTCCCAGAAGCGATCTGTACATGCATACTCAGTGCTAGAATGTTTTCAAAATATAGGCTCAAAACATGCTAAAAATCGATATTTTAAGTGTCCAAAGTCGATATGTGCATGCATCTTATGTACCCGTTTATATATCAAATTCTGGCTCAAAACACCTGAAAATTCGATATTTTGGGGTCCCAGAATCGATCTGTACTTGCCTACTCCGTGTTAGAGTATTTTCAATATACAGGCCCAAAACAAGCTGAAAATCGATATTTTAGGTAACCAAAGTCAATATGTGTATGCATCTTCTGCACCCGTTTATATCCAATATTCAACCTCAAAACACCCGAAAATTCGATAATTTTTGGTCCCAGAAGCGATCTGTACATGACTACTCAGTGCTAGAATGTTTTCAAAATATAGGCTCAAAACATGCTAAAAATCGATATTTTAAGTGTCCAAAGTCGATATGTGCATGCATCATCTGTACCCGTTTATATCTCAAATTCAGGCTCAAAACACCCGAAAATTCGATATTTTGGGGTCCTAGAAATGATCTGTACATGCCTACTTAGTGCTAGAATATTTTCAAAATATAGGCTCAAAACATGCTAAAAATCGATATTTTAAGTGTCCAAAGTCGATATGTGCATGCATCTTATGTACCCGTTTATATATCAAATTCAGGCTCAAAAAACCCGAAAATTCGATATTTTGGGGTCCCAGAAGCGATCTGTACTTGCCTATTCCGTGTTAGAGTATTTTCAAAATTCAGGCCCAAAACAAGCTGAAAATCGATATTTTAGGTGCCCAATGTCAATATGTGCATGCATCTTCTGTACCCGTTTATATCCCAAATTCAGGCTCAAAACACCCGAAAATTCGATATTTTGGGGTCCCAGAAACGATCTGTACATGCTTACTCAGTGCTAGAATATTTTCAAAATATAGGCCCAAAACATGCTAAAAATCGATATTTTAGGTGCCCAAAGTCGATATCTCAAATTTAGGCCAAAAACACCCAAAAAATCGATATTTTTGGGTCCCAGAAGCGATCTGTACATGCCTACTCCGTGTTAGAGTATTTTCAATATACAGGCCCAAAACATATTGAAAATCGATCTTTTAGGTGCCCAAAAGTCGATATGTGCATGCATCTTCTGTACCCGTTTATATCTCAAATTCAGGCTCAAAACACCCGAAAATTCGATATTTTTGGGTCCCATAAGCGATTTGTACATGCCTACTCAGTGCTAGAATTTTTTCAAAATATAGGCTCAAAACATGCTCAAAATCGATATTTTAAGTGTCCAAAGTCGATATGTGCATGCATCATCTGTACCCGTTTATATCTCAAATTCAGGCTGAAAACATCCGAAAATTCGATATTTTCGGGTCCCAGAAATGATCTGTACATGCCTACTTAGTGCTAGAATATTTTCGAAATATAAGCCCAAAAAATGCTAAAAATCGATATTTCAGGTGCCCAAAGTCGATATCTCAAATTCAGGCCCAAAACACCCGAAAATTCGATATTTTGGGGTCCCAGAAGCGAATTGTACATGCCTACTCCGTGTTAGAGTATTTTCAAAATACAGGCCAAAACATACTGAAAATCGATCTTTTAGGTGCTCAAAAGTCGATATGTGCATGCATCTTCTGTAACCGTTTATATCTCAAATTCAGGCTCAAAACACCCGAAAATTCGATATTTTTGGGATCCCATAAGCGATCTGTACATGCCTACTCACTGCTAGAATTTTTTCAAAATATAGGCTCAAAACATGCTAAAAATCAATATTTTAAGTGTCCAAAGTCGATATGTGCATGCATCTTATGTACCCGTTTATATCTCAAATTCAGGCTCCAAACACCCGAAAATTCGATATTTTGGGGTCCCAGAAGCGATTTGTTCATGCTTACTCAGTGCTAGAATATTTTCAAAATATAGGCCCAAAACAACCTAAAAATCGATATTTTAGGTGCCCAAAGTCGATATCTCAAATTCAGGCCCAAAACACCCGAAAATTTGATATTTTGGGGTCCCAGAAACGAACTGTACATGCCTACTCCGTGTTAGAGTATTTTCAAAATACAGGCCCAAAACATACTGAAAATCGGTCTTTTAGGTGCCCAAAAGTCGATATGTGCATGCATCTTCTGTACCCGTTTATATCTCAAATTCAGGCTCAAAACACCCGAGAATTTGATATTTTTGGGTCCCAGAAGCAATCTTTACATGCTTACTCAGTGCTAGAATTTTTTCAAAATTTGGGCTCAAAACATGCTAAAAATCGATATTTTAAGTGTTCAAAGTCGATATGTGCATGCATCTTATGTACCCGTTTATATATCAAATTAAGGCTCAAAACACCCGAAAATTCGATATTTTGGGGTCCCAGAAGCAATCTGTACTTGCCTACTCCGTGTTAGAGTATTTTCAAAATACAGGCCCAAAACAAGCTGAAAATCGATATTTTAGGTACCCAAAGTCAATATGTGCATGCATCTTCTGTACCCGTTTATATCTCAAATTCAGGCTCAAAACACCCGAAAATTCGATATTTTGGGGTCCCAGAAGCGATCTGTTCATGCTTACTCAGTGCTAGAATATTTTCAAAATATAGGCCCAAAACATGCTAAAAATCGATATTTTAGGTGCCCAAAGTCGATATCTAAAATTCAGGCCCAAAACACCCTAAAATTTGATATTTTGGGGTCCCAGAAACGAACTGTACATGCTTACTCCGTGTTAGAGTATTTTCAAAATACAGGCCCAAAACATACTGAAAATCGATCTTTTAGGTGCTCAAAAGTCGATATGTGCATGCATCTTCTGTACCCGTTTATATCTCAAATTCAGGCTCCAAACACCCGAAAATTCGATATTTTTGGGTCCCAGAAGCAATCTGTACATGCCTACTCCTATTTAGAGTATTTTCAAAATACAGGCCCAAAACATGCTGAAAATCGATATTTTAGGTGCCCAAAGTCAATATGTGCATACATCTTCTGTACCCGTTTATATCTCAAATTTAGGCTCAAAACACCCGAAAATTCGATATTTTTGGGTCCCAGAAGCGATCTGTACATGCATACTCAGTGCTAGAATGTTTTCAAAATATAGGCTCAAAACATGCTAAAAATCGATATTTTAAGTGTCCAAAGTCGATATGTGCATGCATCTTATGTACCCGTTTATATATCAAATTCTGGCTCAAAACACCTGAAAATTCGATATTTTGGGGTCCCAGAATCGATCTGTACTTGCCTACTCCGTGTTAGAGTATTTTCAATATACAGGCCCAAAACAAGCTGAAAATCGACATTTTAGGTAACCAAAGTCAATATGTGTATGCATCTTCTGCACCCGTTTATATCCAATATTCAACCTCAAAACACCCGAAAATTCGATAATTTTTGGTCCCAGAAGCGATCTGTACATGACTACTCAGTGCTAGAATGTTTTCAAAATATAGGCTCAAAACATTCTAAAAATCGATATTTTAAGTGTCCAAAGTCGATATGTGCATGCATCATCTGTACCCGTTTATATCTCAAATTTAGGCTCAAAACACCCGAAAATTCGATATTTTGGGGTCCTAGAAATGATCTGTACATGCCTACTTAGTGCTAGAATATTTTCGAAATATAGGCAAAAAACATGCTAAAAATCGATATTTTAGGTGCCCAAAGTCGATATCTCAAATTCAAGCCCATAACACCCGAAAATTCAATATTTTGGGGTCCCAGAAGCGAACTGTACATGCCTACTCCGTGTTAGAGTATTTTCAAAATACAGGCCCAAAACATACTGAAAATCGATCTTTTAGGTGCACAAAAGTCGATATGTGCATGCATCTTCTGTACCCGTTTATATCTCAAATTCAGGCTCAAAACACCCTAAAATTCGATATTTTTGAGTCCCAGAAGCGATCTGTACATGCCTACTCCTAGTTAGAGTATTTTCAAAATACCGGCCCAATACATGCTGAAAATCGATATTTTAGGTGCCCAAAGTCAATATGTGCATACATCTTCTGTACCCGTTTATATCTCAAATTTAGGCTCAAAACACCCGAAAATTCGATATTTTGGGGTCCCTGAAGTGATCTGTACATGCATACTCAGTGCTAGAATGTTTTCAAAATATAGGCTCAAAACATGCTAAAAATCGATATTTTAAGTGTCCAAAGTCGATATGTGCAAGCATCTTATATACCCGTTTATATATCAAATTCAGGCACAAAACACGCGAAAATTCGATATTTTGGGGTCCCAGAAGCGATCTGTACTTGCCTACTCTTAGTTAGAGTATTTTCAAAATACAGGCCCAAAACAAGCTGAAAATCGATATTTTAGGTGACCAAAGTCAATATGTGTATGCATCTTCTGCACCCGTTTATATCCCAAATTCAACCTCAAACCACCCGAAAATTCGATAATTTTGGGTCCCCGAAGCGATCTGTACATGACTTCTCAGTGCTAGAATGTTTTCAAAATATAGGCTCAAAACATGCTAAAAATCAATATTTTTTGGTGCCCAAAGTCGATATCTCAAATTTAGGCCAAAAACACCCAAAAAATCGATATTTTGGGGTCCCAGAAGCGATCTGTACATGCCTACTCCTTGTTAGAGTATTTTCAATATAAAGTCCCAAAACATACTGAAAATCGATATTTTAGGTGCACAAAAGTCGATATGTGCATGCATCTTCTGTACCCGTTTATATCTCAAATTCAGGCTCAAAACACCCGAAAATTCGATATTTTTGGGTCCCAGAAGCGATATGTACATGCCTACTCAGTGCTAGAATTTTTTCAAAATTTAGGCTCAAAACATGCTAAAAATCGATATTTTAGGTGCCCAAAGTCGATATCTCAAATTTAGGCCCAAAACACCCAAAAAATCGATATTTTTGGGTCCCAGAAGCGATCTGTACATGCCTACTCCGTGTTAGAGTATTTTCAATATACAGGCCCAAAACATATTGAAAATCGATCTTTTAGGTGCCCAAAAGTCGATATGTGCATGCATCTTCTGTACCCGTTTATATCTCAAATTCAGGCTCAAAACACCCGAAAATTCGATATTTTTGGGTCCCATAAGCGATTTGTACATGCCTACTCAGTGCTAGAATTTTTTCAAAATATAGGCTCAAAACATGCTCAAAATCGATATTTTAAGTGTCCAAAGTCGATATGTGCATGCATCATCTGTACCCGTTTATATCTCAAATTCAGGCTCAAAACACCCGAAAATTCGATATTTTGGGGTCCCAGAAGCAATCTGTACTTGCCTACTCCGTGTTAGAGTATTTTCAAAATACAGGCCCAAAACAAGCTGAAAATAGATATTTTAGGTGCCCAAAGTCAATATGTGCATGCATCTTCTGTACCCGTTTATATCTCAAATTCAGGCTCCAAACACCCGAAAATTCGATATTTTGGGGTCCCAGAAGCAATCTGTTCATGCTTACTCAGTGCTAGAATATTTTCAAAATATAGGCCCAAAACATGCTAAAAATCGATATTTTAGGTGCCCAAAGTCGATATCTCAAATTCAGGCCCAAAACACCCGAAAATTTGATATTTTGGGGTCCCAGAAACGAACTATACATGCCTACTCCGTGTTAGAGTATTTTCAAAATACAGGCCCAAAACATACTGAAAATCGGTCTTTTAGGTGCCCAAAAGTCGATATGTGCATGCATCTTCTGTACCCGTTTATATCTCAAATTCTGGCTCAAAACACCCGAAAATTCGATATTTTTGGGTCCCAGAAGCGATCTGTACATGCCTACTCCTATTTAGAGTATTTTCAAAATACAGGCCCAAAACATGCTGAAAATCGATATTTTAGGTGCCCAAAGTCAATATGTGCATACATCTTCTGTACCCGTTTATATCTCAAATTTAGGCTCAAAACACCCGAAAATTCGATATTTTTGGGTCCCAGAAGCGATCTGTACATGCATACTCAGTGCTACAATGTTTTCAAAATATAGGCTCAAAACATGCTAAAAATCGATATTTTAAGTGTCCAAAGTCGATATGTGCATGCATCTTATGTACCCGTTTATATATCAAATTCTGGCTCAGAACACCCGAAAATTCGATATTTTGGGGTCCCAGAATCGATCTGTACTTTCCTACTCCGTGTTAGAGTATTTTCAATATACAGGCCCAAAACAAGCTGAAAATCGATATTTTAGGTAACCAAAGTCAATATGTGTATGCATCTTCTGCACCCGTTTATATCTCAAATTCAACCTCAAAGCACCCGAAAATTCGATAATTTTGGGTCCCAGAAGCGATCTGTACATGTCTAGTCAGTGCTAGAATGTTTTCAAAATATAGGCTCAAAACATGCTAAAAATCGATATTTTAAGTGTCCAAAGTCGATATGTGCATGCATCTTCTGTACCCATTTATATCTCAAACTCAGGCTCAAAACACCCGAAAATTCGATATTTTTGGGTCCCAGAAGCGATCTGTACATGCCTACTCCTAGTTAGAATATTTTCAAAATACAGGCCCAAAACATGCTGAAAATCGATATTTTATGTGCCCAAAGTCAATATGTGCATGCATCTTCTGTACCCGTTTATATCTCAAATTCAGGCTCAAAACACCCGAAAATTCGATATTTTTCTGTCCCAGAAGCGATCTGTACATGCCTACTCCTAGTTAGAGTATTTTCAAAATACAGGCCCAAAACATGATGAAAATCGATATTTTAGGTGCCCAAAGTCAATATGTGCATGCATCTTCTGTACCCGTTTATATCTCAAATTCAGGCTCAAAACACCCGAAAATTCGATATTTTTGGGTCCCAGAAGCGATCTTTACATGCTTACTCATTGCTAGAATATTTTCAAAATATAGGCCCAAAACATGCTAAAAATCGATATTTTTGGTGCCCAAAGTCGATATTTCAAATTTAGGCCCAAAACACCCAAAAAGTCGATATTTTGGGGTCCCAGAAGCGATCTGTACATGCCTACTCCGTGTTAGAGTATTTTCAATATACAGTCCCAAAACATACTGAAAATCGATATTTTAGGTGCCCAAAAGTCGATATGTGCATGCATCTTCAGTACCCGTTTATATCTCAAATTCAGGCTCAAAACACCCGAAAATTCGATATTTTTGGGTCCCAGAAGCGATCTGTACATGCCTACTCCTAGTTAGAGTATTTTCAAAATACTGGCCCAATACATGCTGAAAATCGATATTTTAGGTGCCCAAAGTCAATATGTGCATACATCTTCTGTACCCGTTTATATCTCAAATTTAGGCTCAAAACACCCGAAAATTCGATATTTTGGGGTCCCTGAAGTGATCTGTACATCCATACTCAATGCTAGAATGTTTTCAAAATATAGGCTCAAAACATGCTAAAAATCGATATTTTAAGTGTCCAAAGTCGATATGTGCAAGCATCTTATGTACCCGTTTATATATCAAATTCAGGCACAAAACACGCGAAAATTCGATATTTTGGGGCCCCAGAAGCGATCTGTACTTGCCTACTCCTAGTTAGAGTATTTTCAAAACACAGGCCCAAAACAAGCTGAAAATCGATATTTTAGGTGACCAAAGTCAATATGTGTATGCATCTTCTGCACCCGTTCATATCCCAAATTCAACCTCAAAACACCCGAAAATTCGATAATTTTGGGTCCCAGAAGCGATCTGTACATGACTTCTCAGTGCTAGAATGTTTTCAAAATATAGGCTCAAAACATGCTAAAAATCGATATTTTAAGTGTCCAAATTCGATATGTGCATGCATCATCTGTACCCGTTTATATCTCAAATTTAGGCTCAAAAAACCCGAAAATTCGATATTTTGGGGTCCCAGAAATGATCTGTACATGCCTACTTAGTGCTAGAATATTTTCGAAATATAGGCCCAAAACATGCTAAAAATCGATATTTTAGGTGCCCAAAGTCGATAACTCAAATTCAAGCCCATAAAACCCGAAAATTCAATATTTTGGGGTCCCAGAAGCGAACTGTACATGCCTACTCCGTGTTAGAGTATTTTCAAAATACAGGCCCAAAACATACTGAAAATCGATATTTTAGGTGCTCAAAAGTCGATATGTGCATGCATCTTCTGTAACCGTTTATATCTCAAATTCAGGCTCCAAACACCCGAAAATTCGATATTTTGGGATCCCTGAAGCGATCTGTACATGCCTTCTCAGATGCAAGCCCAAAATATGCTGAAAATTGATATTTTAGGTGCCCAAAGTCAACATGTGTATGCATCTTCTGCACTTGTTTATATCTCAAATTCAACCTCAAAACACCCGAAAATTCGATAATTTTGGGTCCCAGAAGCGATCTGTACATGTCTAGTCAGTGCTAGAATGTTTTCAAAATATAGGCTCAAAACATGCTAAAAATCGATATTTTAAGTGTCCAAAGTCGATATGTGCATGCATCTTCTGTACCCGTTTATATCTCAAATTCAGGCTCAAAACACCCGAAACTCGATATTTTTGGGTCCCAGAAGCGAACTGTACATGCCTACTCTTAGTTAGAGTATTTTCAAAATACAGGCTCAAAACATGCTGTAAATCGATATTTTAGGTGCCCAAAGTCAATATGTGCATGCATCTTCTGTACCCGTTTATATCTCAAATTCAGGCTCAAAACACCCGAAAAATCTATATTTTGGGGTCCCAAAAGCGATCTTTACATGCTTACTCAGTGCTAGAATATTTTCAAAATATAGGCCCAAAACATGCTAAAAATCGATATTTTTGGTGCCCAAAGTCGATATCTCAAATTTAGGCCCAAAACACCCAAAAAGTCGATATTTTGGGGTCCCAGAAGCGATCTGTACATGCCTACTCCGTGTTAGAGTATTTTCAATATACAGTCCCAAAACATACTGAAAATCGATATTTTAGGTGCCCAAAAGTCGATATGTGCATGCATCTTCAGTACCCGTTTATATCTCAAATTCAGGCTCAAAACACCCTAAAATTCGATATTTTTGGGTCCCAGAAGCGATCTGTACATGCCGACTCCTAGTTAGAGTATTTTCAAAATACCGGCCCAATACATGCTGAAAATCGATATTTTAGGTGCCCAAAGTCAATATGTGCATACATCTTCTGTACCCGTTTATATCTCAAATTTAGGCTCAAAACACCCGAAAATTCGATATTTTGGGGTCCTTGAAGTGATCTGTACATGCATACTCAGTGCTAGAATGTTTTCAAAATATAGGCTCAAAACATGCTAAAAATCGATATTTTAAGTGTCCAAAGTCGATATGTGCAAGCATCTTATGTACCCGTTTATATATCAAATTCAGGCACAAAACAGGCGAAAATTCGATATTTTGGGGTCCCAGAAGCGATCTGTACTTGCCTACTCTTAGTTAGAGTATTTTCAAAATACAGGCCCAAAACAAGCTGAAAATCGATATTTTAGGTGACCAAAGTCAATATGTGTATGCATCTTCTGCACCCGTTTATATCCCAAATTCATCCTCAAACAACCCGAAAATTCGATAATTTTGGGTCCCAGAAGCGATCTGTACATGACTTCTCAGTGCTAGAATGTTTTCAAAATATAGGCTCAAAACATGCTAAAAATCGATATTTTAAGTGTCCAAATTCGATATGTGCATGCATCATCTGTACCCGTTTATATCTCAAATTTAGGCTCAAAACACCCGAAAATTCGATATTTTGGGGTCCCAGAAATGATCTGTACATGCCTACTTAGTGCTAGAATATTTTCGAAATATAGGCCCAAAACATGCTAAAAATCGATATTTTAGGTGCCCAAAGTCGATAACTCAAATTCAAGCCCATAACACCCGAAAATTCGATATTTTGGGGTCCCAGAAGCGAACTGTACATGCCTACTCCGTGTTAGAGTATTTTCAAAATACAGGCCCAAAACATACTGAAAATCGATCTTGTATATGCCCAAAAGTCGATATGTGCATGCATCTTCTGTACCCGTTTATATCTCAAATTCAGGCTCCAAACACCCGAAAATTCGATATTTTGGGGTCCCAGAAGCGATCTGTACATGCCTACTCAGATGCAGGCCCAAAACATGCTGAAAAAGGATATTTTAGGTGCCCAAAGTCAACATGTGTATGCATCTTCTGCAATCGTTTATATCTCAAATTGAGGCTCAAAACACCTGAAAATTCGATAATTTTGGTTCCCAGAAGCGATCTGTACATGTCTAGTTAGTGCTAGAATGTTTTCAAAATATAGGCTCAAAACATGCTAAAAATCGATATTTTAAGTGTCCAAAGTCGATATGTGCATGCATCTTATGTACCCGTTTATATCTCAAATTCAGGCTCAAAACACCCGAAAACTCGATATTTTTGGGTCCCATAAGCGATCTGTACATGCCTACTCCTAGTTAGAGTATTTTCAAAATACAGACCCAAAACATGCTGACAATCTATATTTTAGGTGCCCAAAGTCAATATGTGCATGCATCTTCTGTACCCGTTTATATCTCAAATTCAGGCTCAAAACACCCGAAAATTCGGTATTTTTGGGTCCTAGAAGCGATCTGTACCTCCCTACTCCTAGTTAGAATGTTTTCAAGATACAGACCCAAAACATGCTCAAAATCGATATTTTAGGTGCCCAAAAGTCGATATGTGCATGCATCTTCTGTACCCGTTTATATCTCAAATTCAGGCTCAAAACACCCGAATATTCGATTTTTTGGGGTCCCAGAAGCGATCTGTACATGCCTACTCAGTGCTAGAATATTTTTAAAATATAGGCCCAAAACATGTTAAAAACCGATATTTTAGGTGCACAAAGTCGATATCTCAAATTCAGGCCCAAAATACCCGAAAATTCGATTTTTTGGGGTCCCTGAAGGGAACTGTACATGCCTACTCCGTGTTGGACTATTTTCAAAATACAGGCCCAAAACATACTGAAAATCGATCTGTTAGGTGCCCAAAAGTCGATATGTGCATGCATCTTCTGTACCCATTTATATCCCAAATTCAACCGCAAAACACCCAAAAATTCGATATTTTTGGGTCCCAGAAGCGTTCTGTACATGCCTACTCAGTGCTAGAATTTTTTCAAAATATAGGCTCAAAACATGCTAAAAATCGATAATTTAAGTGTCCAAAGTCGATATGTGCATGCATCTTCTGTACCCATTTATATCTCAAACTCAGGCTCAAAACACCCGAAAATTCGATATTTTTGGGTCCCAGAAGCGATCTGTACATGCCTACTCCTAGTTAGAATATTTTCAAAATACAGGCCCAAAACATGCTGAAAATCGATATTTTATGTGCCCAAAGTCAATATGTGCATGCATCTTCTGTACCCGTTTATATCCCAAATTCAGGCTCAAAACACCCGAAAATTCGATATTTTTGGGTCCCAGAAGCGATCTTTACATGCTTACTCAGTGCTAGAATATTTTCAAAATATAGGCCCAAAACATGCTAAAAATCGATATTTTAGGTGCCCAAAGTCGATATCTCAAATTCAGGCCCAAAACACCCAAAAACTCGATATTTTGGGGTCCCAGAAGCGATCTGTACATGCATACTCAGTGCTAGAATGTTTTCAAAATACAGGCCCAAAACATACTGAAAATCGATCTTGTATATGCCCAAAAGTCGATATGTGCATGCATCTTCTGTACCCGTTTATATCTCAAATTCAGGCTCCAAACACCCGAAAATTCGATATTTTGGGGTCCCAGAAGCGATCTGTACATGCCTACTCAGATGCAGGCCCAAAACATGCTGAAAAAGGATATTTTAGGTGCCCAAAGTCAACATGTGTATGCATCTTCTGCAATCGTTTATATCTCAAATTGAGGCTCAAAACACCCGAAAATTCGATAATTTTGGTTCCCAGAAGCGATCTGTACATGTCTAATTAGTGCTAGAATGTTTTCAAAATATAGGCTCAAAACATGCTAAAAATCGATATTTTAAGTGTCCAAAGTCGATATGTGCATGCATCTTCTGTACCCGTTTATATCTCAAATTCAGGCTCAAAACACCCGAAAACTCGATATTTTTGGGTCCCATAAGCGATCTGTACATGCCTACTCCTAGTTAGAGTATTTTCAAAATACAGACCCAAAACATGCTGACAATCTATATTTTAGGTGCCCAAAGTCAATATGTGCATGCATCTTCTGTACCCGTTTATATCTCAAATTCAGGCTCAAAACACCCAAAAATTCGGTATTTTTGGGTCCTAGAAGCGATCTGTACCTCCCTACTCCTAGTTAGAATGTTTTCAAGATACAGACCCAAAACATGCTCAAAATCTATATTTTATGTGCCCAAAGTCAATATGTGCATGCATCTTCTGTACCCGTTTATATCTCAAATTCAGGCTCAAAACACCCGAAAATTCGATATTTTTGGGTCCCAGAAGCGATCTTTACATGCTTACTCAGTGCTAGAATATTTTCAAAATATAGGCCCAAAACATGCTAAAAATCGATATTTTTGGTGCCCAAAGTCGATATCTCAAATTTAGGCCCAAAACACCCAAAAAGTCGATATTTTGGAGTCCCAGAAGCGATCTGTACATGCCTACTCCGTGTTAGAGTATTTTCAATATACAGTCCCAAAACATACTGAAAATCGATATTTTAGATGCCCAAAAGTCGATATGAGCATGCATCTTCAGTACCAGTTTATATCTCAAATTCAGGCTCAAAACACCCTAAAATTCGATATTTTTGGGTCCCAGAAGCGATCTGTACATGCCTACTCCTAGTTAGAGTATTTTCAAAATACTGGCCCAATACATGCTGAAAATCGATATTTTAGGTGCCGAAAGTCAATATGTGCATACATCTTCTGTACCCGTTTATATCTCAAATTTAGGCTCAAAACACCCGAAAATTCGATATTTTGGGGTTCCTGAAGTGATCTGTACATGCATACTCAGTGCTAGAATGTTTTCAAAATATAGGCTCAAAACATGCTAAAAATCGATATTTTAAGTGTCTAAAGTCGATATGTGCAAGCATCTTATGTACCCGTTTATATATCAAATTCAGGCACAAAACACGCGAAAATTCGATATTTTGGGGCCCCAGAAGCGATCTGTACTTGCCTACTCCTAGTTAGAGTATTTTCAAAATACAGGCCCAAAACAAGCTGAAAATCGATATTTTAGGTGACCAAAGTCAATATGTGTATGCATCTTCTGCACCCGTTTATATCCCAAATTCAACCTCAAAACACCCGAAAATTCGATAATTTTGGGTCCCAGAAGCGATCTGTACATGACTTCTCAGTGCTAGAACGTTTTCAAAATATAGGCTCAAAACATGCTAAAAATCGATATTTTAAGTGTCCAAATTCGATATATGCATGCATCATCTGTACCCGTTTATATCTCAAATTTAGGCTCAAAACACCCGAAAATTCGATATTTTGGGGTCCCAGAAATGATCTGTACATGCCTACTTAGTGCTAGAATATTTTCGAAATATAGGCCCAAAACATGCTAAAAATCGATATTTTAGGTGCCCAAAGTCGATAACTCAAATTCAAGCCCAAAACACCCGAAAATTCAATATTTTGGGGTCCCAGAAGCGAACTGTACATGCCTACTCCGTGTTAGAGTATTTTCAAAATACAGGCCCAAAACATACTGAAAATCGATCTTGTATATGCCCAAAAGTCGATATGTGCATGCATCTTCTGTACCCGTTTATATCTCAAATTCAGGCTCAAAACACACGAAAATTCGATATTTTTGGGTCCCAGAAGCGATATGTACATGCCTACTCAGTGCTAGAATTTTTTCAAAATATAGGCTCAAAACATGCTCAAAATCGATATTTTAAGTGTCTAAAGTCGATATGTGCATGCATCATCTGTACCCGTTTATATCTCAAATTCAGGCTGAAAACACCCGAAAATTCGATATTTTGGGGTCCCAGAAATGATCTGTACATGCCTACTTAGTGCTAGAGTATTTTCGAAATATAGGCCCAAAACATGCTAAAAATCGATATTTTAGGTGCCCAAAGTCGATATCTCAAATTCAGGCCCAAAACACCCGAAAATTCAATATTTTGGGGTCCCAGAAGCGAACTGTACATGCCTACTCCGTGTTAGAGTATTTTCAAAATACAGGCCCAAAACATACTGAAAATCGATATTTTAGGTGCTCAAAAGTCGATATGTGCTTGCATCTTCTGTAACCGTTTATATCTCAAATTCAGGCTCCAAACACCCGAAAATTCGATATTTTGGGATCCCAGAAGCGATCTGTACATGCCTTCTCAGATGCAGGCCCAAAATATGCTGAAAATCGATATTTTAGGTGCCCAAAGTCAACATGTGTATGCATCTTCTGCACTTGTTTATATCTCAAATTCAACCTCAAAACACCCGAAAATTCGATAATTTTGGGTCCCAGAAGCGATCTGTACATGTCTAGTCAGTGCTAGAATGTTTTCAAAATATAGGCTCAAAACATGCTAAAAATCGATATTTTAAGTGTCCAAAGTCGATATGTGCATGCATCTTCTGTACCCGTTTATATCTCAAATTCAGGCTCAAAACACCCGAAAACTCGATATTTTTGGGTCCCAGAAGCGAACTGTACATGCCTACTCCAAGTTAGAGTATTTTCAAAATACAGGCTCAAAACATGCTGTAAATCGATATTTTAGGTGCCCAAAGTCAATATGTGCATGCATCTTCTGTACCCGTTTATATCTCAAATTCAGGCTCAAAACACCCGAAAAATCTATATTTTGGGGTCCCAAAAGCGATCTTTACATGCTTACTCAGTGCTAGAATATTTTCAAAATATAGGCCCAAAACATGCTAAAAATCGATATTTTTGGTGCCCAAAGTCGATATCTCAAATTTAGGCCAAAAACACCAAAAAAGTCGATATTTTGGGGTCCCAGAAGCGATCTGTACATGCCTACTCCGTGTTAGAGTATTTTCAATATACAGTCCCAAAACATACTGAAAATCGATATTTTCGGTGCCCAAAAGTCGATATGTGCATGCATCTTCAGTACCCGTTTATATCTCAAATTCAGGCTCAAAACACCCTAAAATTCGATATTTTTGGGTCCCAGAAGCGATCTGTACATGCCGACTCCTAGTTAGAGTATTTTCAAAATACCGGCCCAATACATGCTGAAAATCGATATTTTAGGTGCCCAAAGTCAATATGTGCATATATCTTCTGTACCCGTTTATATCTCAAATTTAGGCTCAAAACACCCGAAAATTCTATATTTTGGGGTCCCTGAAGTGATCTGTACATGCATACTCAGTGCTAGAATGTTTTCAAAATATAGGCTCAAAACATGCTAAAAATCGATATTTTAAGTGTCCAAAGTCGATATGTGCAAGCATCTTATGTACCCGTTTATATATCAAATTCAGGCACAAAACACGCGAAAATTCGATATTTGGGGGTCCCAGAAGCGATCTGTACTTGCCTACTCTTAGTTAGAGTATTTTCAAAATACAGGCCCAAAACAAGCTGAAAATCGATATTTTAGGTGACCAAAGTCAATATGTGTATGCATCTTCTGCATCCGTTTATATCCCAAATTCAACCTCAAAACACCCGAAAATTCGATAATTTTGGGTCCCAGAAGCGATCTGTACATGACTTCTCAGTGCTAGAATGTTTTCAAAATATAGGCTCAAAACATGCTAAAAATCGATATTTTAAGTATCCAAATTCGATATGTGCATGCATCATCTGTACCCGTTTATATCTCAAATTTAGGCTCAAAACACCCGAAAATTCGATATTTTGGGGTCCCAGAAATGATCTGTACATGCCTACTTAGTGCTAGAATATTTTCGAAATATAGGCCCAAAACATGCTAAAAATCGATATTTTAGGTTCCCAAAGTCGATAACTCAAATTCAAGCCCATAACACCCGAAAATTCAATATTTTGGGGTCCCAGAAGCGAACTGTACATGCCTACTCCGTGTTAGAGTATTTTCAAAATACAGGCCCAAAACATACTGAAAATCGATCTTGTATATGCCCAAAAGTCGATATGTGCATGCATCTTCTGTACCCGTTTATATCTCAAATTCAGGCTCCAAACACCCGAAAATTCGATAATTTTGGTTCCCAGAAGCGATCTGTACATGCCTACTCAGATGCAGGCCCAAAACATGCTGAAAAAGGATATTTTAGGTGCCCAAAGTCAACATGTGTATGCATCTTCTGCAATCGTTTATATCTCAAATTGAGGCTCAAAACACCCGAAAATTCGATAATTTTGGTTCCCAGAAGCGATCTGTACATGTCTAATTAGTGCTAGAATGTTTTCAAAATATAGGCTCAAAACATGCTAAAAATCGATATTTTAAGTGTCCAAAGTCGATATGTGCATGCATCTTCTGTACCCGTTTATATCTCAAATTCAGGCTCAAAACACCCGAAAACTCAATATTTTTGGGTCCCATAAGCGATCTGTACATGCCTACTCCTAGTTAGAGTATTTTCAAAATACAGACCCAAAACATGCTGACAATCTATATTTTAGGTGCCCAAAGTCAATATGTGCATGCATCTTATGTACCCGTTTATATCTCAAATTCAGGCTCAAAACACCCAAAAATTCGGTATTTTTGGGTCCTAGAAGCGATCTGTACCTCCCTACTCCTAGTTAGAATGTTTTCAAGATACAGACCCAAAACATGCTCAAAATCTATATTTTATGTGCCCAAAGTCAATATGTGCATGCATCTTCTGTACCCGTTTATATCTCAAATTCAGGCTCAAAACACCCGAAAATTCGATATTTTTGGGTCCCAGAAGCGATCTTTACATGCTTACTCAGTGCTAGAATATTTTCAAAATATAGGCCCAAAACATGCTAAAAATCGATATTTTTGGTGCCCAAAGTCGATATCTCAAATTTAGGCCCAAAACACCCAAAAAGTCGATATTTTGGGGTCCCAGAAGCGATCTGTACATGCCTACTCCGTGTTAGAGTATTTTCAATATACAGTCCCAAAACATACTGAAAATCGATATTTTAGGTGCCCAAAAGTCAATATGTGCATGCATCTTCAGTACCCGTTTATATCTCAAATTCAGGCTCAAAACACCCTAAAATTCGATATTTTTGGGTCCCAGAAGCGATCTATACATGCCTACTCCTAGTTAGAGTATTTTCAAAATACTGGCCCAATACATGCTGAAAATCGATATTTTAGGTGCCGAAAGTCAATATGTGCATACATCTTCTGTACCCGTTTATATCTCAAATTTAGGCTCAAAACACCCGAAAATTCGATATTTAAGGGTCCCTGAAGTGATCAGTACATGCATACTCATTGCTAGAATGTTTTCAAAATATAGGCTCAAAACATGCTAAAAATCGATATTTTAAGTGTCCAAAGTCGATATGTGCAAGCATCTTATGTACCCGTTTATATATCAAATTCAGGCACAAAACACGCGAAAATTCGATATTTTGGGGCCCCAGAAGCGATCTGTACTTGCCTACTCCTAGTTAGAGTATTTTCAAAATACAGGCCCAAAACAAGCTGAAAATCTATATTTTAGGTGACCAAAGTCAATATGTGTATGCATCTTCTGTACCCGTTTATATCCCAAATTCAACCTCAAAACACCCGAAAATTCGATAATTTTGGGTCCCAGAAGCGATCTGTACATGACTTCTCAGTGCTAGAATGTTTTCAAAATATAGGCTCAAAACATGCTAAAAATCGATATTTTAAGTGTCCAAATTCGATATGTGCATGCATCATCTGTACCCGTTTATATCTCAAATTTAGGCTCAAAACACCAGAAAATTCGATATTTTGGGGTCCCAGAAATGATCTGTACATGCCTACTTAGTGCTAGAATATTTTCGAAATATAGGCCCAAAACATGCTAAAAATCGATATTTTAGGTGCCCAAAGTCGATAACTCAAATTCAAGCCCATAACACCCGAAAATTCAATATTTTGGGGTCCCAGAAGCGAACTGTACATGCCTACTCCGTGTTAGAGTATTTTCAAAATACAGGCCCAAAACATACTGAAAATCGATCTTGTATATGCCCAAAAGTCGATATGTGCATGCATCTTCTGTACCCGTTTATATCTCAAATTCAGGCTCCAAACACCCGAAAATTCGATATTTTGGGGTCCCAGAAGCGATCTGTACATGCCTACTCAGATGCAGGCCCAAAACATGCTGAAAAAGGATATTTTAGGTGCCCAAAGTCAACATGTGTATGCATCTTCTGCAATCGTTTATATCTCAAATTGAGGCTCAAAACACCCGAAAATTCGATAATTTTGGTTCCCAGAAGCGATCTGTACATGTCTAGTTAGTGCTAGAATGTTTTCAAAATATAGGCTCAAAACATGCTAAAAATCGATATTTTAAGTGTCCAAAGTCGATATGTGCATGCATCTTCTGTACCCGTTTATATCTCAAATTCAGGCTCAAAACACCCGAAAACTCGATATTTTTGGGTCCCATAAGCGATCTGTACATGCCTACTCCTAGTTAGAGTATTTTCAAAATACAGACCCAAAACATGCTGACAATCTATATTTTAGGTGCCCAAAGTCAATATGTGCATGCATCTTCTGTACCCGTTTATATCTCAAATTCAGGCTCAAAACACCCGAAAATTCGATATTTTGGGGTCCCAGAAGCGATCTGTACATGCCTACTCAGTGCTAGAATATTTTTAAAATTTAGGCCCAAAACATGTTAAAAATCGATATTTTAGGTGCACAAAGTCAATATCTCAAATTCAGGCCCAAAACACCCGAAAATTCGATTTTTTGGGGTCCCTGAAGGGAACTCTACATGCCTACTCCATGTTGGACTATTTTCAAAATACAGGCCCAAAACATACTGAAAATCGATCTGTTAGGTGCCCAAAAGTCGATATGTGCATGCATCTTCTGTACCCATTTATATCCCAAATTCAACCGCAAAACACCCAAAAATTCGATATTTTTGGGTCCCAGAAGCGTTCTGTACATGCCTACTCAGTGCTAGAATTTTCTCAAAATATAGGCTCAAAACATGCTAAAAATCGATAATTTAAGTGTCCAAAGTCGATATGTGCATGCATCTTCTGCACCCATTTATATCTCAAACTCAGGCTCAAAACACCCGAAAATTCGATATTTTTGGGTACCAGAAGCGATCTGTACATGCCTACTCCTAGTTAGAATATTTTCAAAATACAGGCCCAAAACAAGCTGAAAATCGATATTTTATGTGCCCAAAGTCAATATGTGCATGCATCTTCTGTACCCGTTTATATCTCAAATTCAGGCTCAAAACACCCGAAAATTCGATATTTTTGGGTCCCAGAAGCGATCTTTACATGCTTACTCAGTGCTAGAATATTTTCAAAATATAGGCCCAAAACATGCTAAAAATCGATATTTTTGGTGCCCAAAGTCGATATCTCAAATTTAGGCCCAAAACACCCAAAAAGTCGATATTTTGGGGTCCCAGAAGCGATCTGTACATGCCTACTCCGTGTTGGAGTATTTTCAATATACAGTCCCAAAACATACTGAAAATCGATATTTTAGGTGCCCAAAAGTCGATATGTGCATGCATCTTCAGTACCCGTTTATATCTCAAATTCAGGCTCAAAACACCCTGAAATTCGATATTTTTGGGTCCCAGAAGCGATCTGTACATGCCTACTCCTAGTTAGAGTATTTTCAAAATACTGGCCCAATACATGCTAAAAATCGATATTTTAAGTGTCCAAAGTCGATATGTGCAAGCATCTTATGTACCCGTTTATATATCAAATTCAGGCACAAAACACGCGAAAATTCGATATTTTGGGGCCCCAGAAGCGATCTGTACTTGCCTACTCCTAGTTAGAGTATTTTCAAAATACAGGCCCAAAACAAGCTGAAAATCTATATTTTAGGTGACCAAAGTCAATATGTGTATGCATCTTCTGTACCCGTTTATATCCCAAATTCAACCTCAAAACACCCGAAAATTCGATAATTTTGGGTCCCAGAAGCGATCTGTACATGACTTCTCAGTGCTAGAATGTTTTCAAAATATAGGCTCAAAACATGCTAAAAATCGATATTTTAAGTGTCCAAATTCGATATGTGCATGCATCATCTGTACCCGTTTATATCTCAAATTTAGGCTCAAAACACCCGAAAATTCGATATTTTGGGGTCCCAGAAATGATCTGTACATGCCTACTTAGTGCTAGAATATTTTCGAAATATAGGCCCAAAACATGCTAAAAATCGATATTTTAGGTGCCCAAAGTCGATAACTCAAATTCAAGCCCATAACACCCGAAAATTCAATATTTTGGGGTCCCAGAAGCGAACTGTACATGCCTACTCCGTGTTAGAGTATTTTCAAAATACAGGCCCAAAACATACTGAAAATCGATCTTGTATATGCCCAAAAGTCGATATGTGCATGCATCTTCTGTACCCGTTTATATCTCAAATTCAGGCTCCAAACACCCGAAAATTCGATATTTTGGGGTCCCAGAAGCGATCTGTACATGCCTACTCAGATGCAGGCCCAAAACATGCTGAAAAAGGATATTTTAGGTGCCCAAAGTCAACATGTGTATGCATCTTCTGCAATCGTTTATATCTCAAATTGAGGCTCAAAACACCCGAAAATTCGATAATTTTGGTTCCCAGAAGCGATCTGTACATGTCTAGTTAGTGCTAGAATGTTTTCAAAATATAGGCTCAAAACATGCTAAAAATCGATATTTTAAGTGTCCAAAGTCGATATGTGCATGCATCTTCTGTACCCGTTTATATCTCAAATTCAGGCTCAAAACACCCGAAAATTCGATATTTTGGGGTCCCAGAAGCGATCTGTACATGCCTACTCAGTGCTAGAATATTTTTAAAATTTAGGCCCAAAACATGTTAAAAATCGATATTTTAGGTGCACAAAGTCAATATCTCAAATTCAGGCCCAAAACACCCGAAAATTCGATTTTTTGGGGTCCCTGAAGGGAACTCTACATGCCTACTCCGTGTTGGACTATTTTCAAAATACAGGCCCAAAACATACTGAAAATCGATCTGTTAGGTGCCCAAAAGTCGATATGTGCATGCATCTTCTGTACCCATTTATATCCCAAATTCAACCGCAAAACACCCAAAAATTCGATATTTTTGGGTCCCAGAAGCGTTCTGTACATGCCTACTCAGTGCTAGAATTTTTTCAAAATATAGGCTCAAAACATGCTAAAAATCGATAATTTAAGTGTCCAAAGTCGATATGTGCATGCATCTTCTGCACCCATTTATATCTCAAACTCAGGCTCAAAACACCCGAAAATTCGATATTTTTGGGTACCAGAAGCGATCTGTACATGCCTACTCCTAGTTAGAATATTTTCAAAATACAGGCCCAAAACAAGCTGAAAATCGATATTTTATGTGCCAAAAGTCAATATGTGCATGCATCTTCTGTACCCGTTTATATCTCAAATTCAGGCTCAAAACACCCGAAAATTCGATATTTTTGGGTCCCAGAAGCGATCTTTACATGCTTACTCAGTGCTAGAATATTTTCAAAATATAGGCCCAAAACATGCTAAAAATCGATATTTTTGGTGCCCAAAGTCGATATCTCAAATTTAGGCCCAAAACACCCAAAAAGTCGATATTTTGGGGTCCCAGAAGCGATCTGTACATGCCTACTCAGTGTTGGAGTATTTTCAATATACAGTCCCAAAACATACTGAAAATCGATATTTTAGGTGCCCAAAAGTCGATATGTGCATGCATCTTCAGTACCCGTTTATATCTCAAATTCAGGCTCAAAACACCCTGAAATTCGATATTTTTGGGTCCCAGAAGCGATCTGTACATGCCTACTCCTAGTTAGAGTATTTTCAAAATACTGGCCCAATACATGCTAAAAATCGATATTTTAAGTGTCCAAAGTCGATATGTGCAAGCATCTTATGTACCCGTTTATATATCAAATTCAGGCACAAAACACGCGAAAATTCGATATTTTGGGGCCCCAGAAGCGATCTGTACTTGCCTACTCCTAGTTAGAGTATTTTCAAAATACAGGCCCAAAACATGCTGAAAATCGATATTTTATGTGCCCAAAGTCAATATGTGCATGCATCTTCTGTACCCGTTTATATCTCAAATTCAGGCTCAAAACACCCGAAAATTCGATATTTTTGGGTCCCAGAAGCGATCTGTACATGCCTACTCCTAGTTAGAGTATTTTCAAAATACAGGCCCAAAACATGATGAAAATCGATATTTTAGGTGCCCAAAGTCAATATGTGCATGCATCTTCTGTACCCGTTTATATCTCAAATTCAGGCTCAAAACACCCGAAAATTCGATATTTTTGGGTCCCAGAAGCGATCTTTACATGCTTACTCAGTGCTAGAATATTTTCAAAATATAGGCCCAAAACATGCTAAAAATCGATATTTTTGGTGCCCAAAGTCGATATCTCAAATTTAGGCCCAAAACACCCAAAAAGTCGATATTTTGGGGTCCCAGAAGCGATCTGTACATGCCTACTCCGTGTTGGAGTATTTTCAATATACAGTCCCAAAACATACTGAAAATCGATATTTTAGGTGCCCAAAAGTCGATATGTGCATACATCTTCTGTACCCGTTTATATCTCAAATTTAGGCTCAAAACACCCGAAAATTCTATATTTTGGGGTCCCTGAAGTGATCTGTACATGCATACTCATTGCTAGAATGTTTTCAAAATATAGGCTCAAAACATGCTAAAAATCGATATTTTAAGTGTCCAAAGTCGATATGTGCATGCATCTTATGTACCCGTTTATATATCAAATTCAGGCACAAAACACGCGAAAATTCGATATTTTGGGGCCCCAGAAGCGATCTGTACTTGCCTACTCCTAGTTAGAGTATTTTCAAAATACAGGCCCAAAACAAGCTGAAAATCTATATTTTAGGTGACCAAAGTCAATATGTGTATGCATCTTCTGTACCCGTTTATATCCCAAATTCAACCTCAAAACACCCGAAAATTCGATAATTTTGGGTCCCAGAAGCGATCTGTACATGACTTCTCAGTGCTAGAATGTTTTCAAAATATAGGCTCAAAACATGCTAAAAATCGATATTTTAAGTGTCCAAATTCGATATGTGCATGCATCATCTGTACCCGTTTATATCTCAAATCTAGGCTCAAAACACCCGAAAAATCGATATTTTGGGGTCCCAGAAATGATCTGTACATGCCTACTTAGTGCTAGAATATTTTCGAAATATAGACCCAAAACATGCTAAAAAATCGATATTTTAGGTGCCCAAAGTCGATAACTCAAATTCAAGCCCATAACACCCAAAAATTCAATATTTTGGGGTCCCAGAAGCGAACTGTACATGCCTACTCCGTGTTAGAGTATTTTCAAAATACAGGCCCAAAACATACTGAAAATCGATCTTGTATATGCCCAAAAGTCGATATTTGCATGCATCTTCTGTACCCGTTTATCTCTCAAATTCAGGCTCCAAACACCCGAAAATTCGATATTTTGGGGTCCCAGAAGCGATCTGTAAATGCCTACTCAGATGCAGGCCCAAAACATTCTGAAAAATCGATATTATAAGTGTCCAAAGTCGATATGTGCATGCATCTTCTGTACCCGTTTATATCTCAAATTCAGGCTCAAAACACCCGAAAACTCGATATTTTTGGGTCCCATAAGCGATCTGTACATGCCTACTCCTAGTTAGAATGTTTTCAAGATACAGACCCAAAACATGCTCAAAATCGATATTTTAGGTGCCCAAAAGTCGATATGTGCATGCATCTTCTGTACCCGTTTATATCTCAAATTCAGGCTCAAAACACCCGAAAATTCGATATTTTGGGGTCCCAGAAGCGATCTGTACATGCCTACTCAGTGCTAGAATATTTTTAAAATATTGGCCCAAAACATGTTAAAAATCGATATTTTAGGTGCACAAAGTCGATATCTGAAATTCAGGCCCAAAATACCCGAAAATTCGATTTTTTGGGGTCCCTGAAGGGAACTGTACATGCCTACTCCGTGTTGGACTATTTTTAAGATACAGGCCCAAAACATACTGAAAATCGATATGTTAGGTGCCCAAAAGTCGATATGTGCATGCATCTTCTGTACCCATTTATATCCCAAATTCAACCGCAAAACACCCAAAAATTCGATATTTTTGGGTCCCAGAAGCGTTCTGTACATGCCTACTCAGTGCTAGAATTTTTTCAAAATATAGGCTCAAAACATGCTAAAAATCGATAATTTAAGTGTCCAAAGTCGATATGTGCATGCATCTTCTGTACCCATTTATATCTCAAACTCAGGCTCAAAACACCCGAAAATTCGATATTTTTGGGTCCCAGAAGCGATCTGTACATGCCTACTCCTAGTTAGAATATTTTCAAAATACAGGTCCAAAACATGCTGAAAATCGATATTTTATGTGCCCAAAGTCAATATGTGCATGCATCTTCTGTACCCGTTTATATCTCAAATTCAGGCTCAAAACACCCGAAAATTCGATATTTTTGGGTCCCAGAAGCGATCTGTACATGCCTACTCCTAGTTAGAGTATTTTAAAATACAGGTCCAAAACATGATGAAAATCGATATTTTAGGTGCCCAAAGTCAATATGTGCATGCATCTTCTGTACCCGTTTATATCTCAAATTCAGGCTCAAAACACCCGAAAATTCGATATTTTTGGGTCCCAGAAGCGATCTTTACATGCTTACTCAGTGCTAGAATATTTTCAAAATATAGGCCCAAAACATGCTAAAAATCGATATTTTTGGTGCCCAAAGTCGATATCTCAAATTTAGGCCCAAAACACCCAAAAAGTCGATATTTTGGGGTCCCAGAAGCGATCTGTACATGCCTACTCCGTGTTAGAGTATTTTCAATATACAGTCCCAAAACATACTGAAAATCGATATTTTAGGTGCACAAAAGTCGATATGTGCATGCATCTTCAGTACCCGTTTATATCTCAAATTCAGGCTCAAAACACCCTAAAATTCGATATTTTTGGGTCCCAGAAGCGATCTGTACATGCCTACTCCTAGTTAGAGTATTTTCAAAATACTGGCCCAATACATGCTGAAAATCGATATTTTAGGTGCCCAAAGTCAATATGTGCATACATCTTCTGTACCCGTTTATATCTCAAATTTATGCTCAAAACACCCGAAAATTCGATATTTTGGGGTCCCTGAAGTGATCTGTACATGCATACTCGTTGCTAGAATTTTTTCAAAATATAGGCTCAAAACATGCTAAAAATCGATAATTTAAGTGTCCAAAGTCGATATGTGCATGCATCTTCTGCACCCGTTTATATCTCAAACTCAGGCTCAAAACACCCGAAAATTCGATATTTTTGGGTACCAGAAGCGATCTGTACATGCCTACTCCTAGTTAGAATATTTTCAAAATACAGGCCCAAAACAAGCTGAAAATCGATATTTTATGTGCCCAAAGTCAATATGTGCATGCATCTTCTGTACCCGTTTATATCTCAAATTCAGGCTCAAAACACCCGAAAATTCGATATTTTTGGGTCCCAGAAGCGATCTTTACATGCTTACTCAGTGCTAGAATATTTTCAAAATATAGGCCCAAAACATGCTAAAAATCGATATTTTTGGTGCCCAAAGTCGATATCTCAAATTTAGGCCCAAAACACCCAAAAAGTCGATATTTTGGGGTCCCAGAAGCGATCTGTACATGCCTACTCAGTGTTGGAGTATTTTCAATATACAGTCCCAAAACATACTGAAAATCGATATTTTAGGTGCCCAAAAGTCGATATGTGCATGCATCTTCAGTACCCGTTTATATCTCAAATTCAGGCTCAAAACACCCTGAAATTCGATATTTTTGGGTCCCAGAAGCGATCTGTACATGCCTACTCCTAGTTAGAGTATTTTCAAAATACTGGCCCAATACATGCTAAAAATCGATATTTTAAGTGTCCAAAGTCGATATGTGCAAGCATCTTATGTACCCGTTTATATATCAAATTCAGGCACAAAACACGCGAAAATTCGATATTTTGGGGCCCCAGAAGCGATCTGTACTTGCCTACTCCTAGTTAGAGTATTTTCAAAATACAGGCCCAAAACATGCTGAAAATCGATATTTTATGTGCCCAAAGTCAATATGTGCATGCATCTTCTGTACCCGTTTATATCTCAAATTCAGGCTCAAAACACCCGAAAATTCGATATTTTTGGGTCCCAGAAGCGATCTGTACATGCCTACTCCTAGTTAGAGTATTTTCAAAATACAGGCCCAAAACATGATGAAAATCGATATTTTAGGTGCCCAAAGTCAATATGTGCATGCATCTTCTGTACCCGTTTATATCTCAAATTCAGGCTCAAAACACCCGAAAATTCGATATTTTTGGGTCCCAGAAGCGATCTTTACATGCTTACTCAGTGCTAGAATATTTTCAAAATATAGGCCCAAAACATGCTAAAAATCGATATTTTTGGTGCCCAAAGTCGATATCTCAAATTTAGGCCCAAAACACCCAAAAAGTCGATATTTTGGGGTCCCAGAAGCGATCTGTACATGCCTACTCCGTGTTGGAGTATTTTCAATATACAGTCCCAAAACATACTGAAAATCGATATTTTAGGTGCCCAAAAGTCGATATGTGCATACATCTTCTGTACCCGTTTATATCTCAAATTTAGGCTCAAAACACCCGAAAATTCTATATTTTGGGGTCCCTGAAGTGATCTGTACATGCATACTCATTGCTAGAATGTTTTCAAAATATAGGCTCAAAACATGCTAAAAATCGATATTTTAAGTGTCCAAAGTCGATATGTGCATGCATCTTATGTACCCGTTTATATATCAAATTCAGGCACAAAACACGCGAAAATTCGATATTTTGGGGCCCCAGAAGCGATCTGTACTTGCCTACTCCTAGTTAGAGTATTTTCAAAATACAGGCCCAAAACAAGCTGAAAATCTATATTTTAGGTGACCAAAGTCAATATGTGTATGCATCTTCTGTACCCGTTTATATCCCAAATTCAACCTCAAAACACCCGAAAATTCGATAATTTTGGGTCCCAGAAGCGATCTGTACATGACTTCTCAGTGCTAGAATGTTTTCAAAATATAGGCTCAAAACATGCTAAAAATCGATATTTTAAGTGTCCAAATTCGATATGTGCATGCATCATCTGTACCCGTTTATATCTCAAATCTAGGCTCAAAACACCCGAAAAATCGATATTTTGGGGTCCCAGAAATGATCTGTACATGCCTACTTAGTGCTAGAATATTTTCGAAATATAGACCCAAAACATGCTAAAAAATCGATATTTTAGGTGCCCAAAGTCGATAACTCAAATTCAAGCCCATAACACCCAAAAATTCAATATTTTGGGGTCCCAGAAGCGAACTGTACATGCCTACTCCGTGTTAGAGTATTTTCAAAATACAGGCCCAAAACATACTGAAAATCGATCTTGTATATGCCCAAAAGTCGATATTTGCATGCATCTTCTGTACCCGTTTATCTCTCAAATTCAGGCTCCAAACACCCGAAAATTCGATATTTTGGGGTCCCAGAAGCGATCTGTAAATGCCTACTCAGATGCAGGCCCAAAACATTCTGAAAAATCGATATTATAAGTGTCCAAAGTCGATATGTGCATGCATCTTCTGTACCCGTTTATATCTCAAATTCAGGCTCAAAACACCCGAAAACTCGATATTTTTGGGTCCCATAAGCGATCTGTACATGCCTACTCCTAGTTAGAATGTTTTCAAGATACAGACCCAAAACATGCTCAAAATCGATATTTTAGGTGCCCAAAAGTCGATATGTGCATGCATCTTCTGTACCCGTTTATATCTCAAATTCAGGCTCAAAACACCCGAAAATTCGATATTTTGGGGTCCCAGAAGCGATCTGTACATGCCTACTCAGTGCTAGAATATTTTTAAAATATTGGCCCAAAACATGTTAAAAATCGATATTTTAGGTGCACAAAGTCGATATCTGAAATTCAGGCCCAAAATACCCGAAAATTCGATTTTTTGGGGTCCCTGAAGGGAACTGTACATGCCTACTCCGTGTTGGACTATTTTTAAGATACAGGCCCAAAACATACTGAAAATCGATATGTTAGGTGCCCAAAAGTCGATATGTGCATGCATCTTCTGTACCCATTTATATCCCAAATTCAACCGCAAAACACCCAAAAATTCGATATTTTTGGGTCCCAGAAGCGTTCTGTACATGCCTACTCAGTGCTAGAATTTTTTCAAAATATAGGCTCAAAACATGCTAAAAATCGATAATTTAAGTGTCCAAAGTCGATATGTGCATGCATCTTCTGTACCCATTTATATCTCAAACTCAGGCTCAAAACACCCGAAAATTCGATATTTTTGGGTCCCAGAAGCGATCTGTACATGCCTACTCCTAGTTAGAATATTTTCAAAATACAGGTCCAAAACATGCTGAAAATCGATATTTTATGTGCCCAAAGTCAATATGTGCATGCATCTTCTGTACCCGTTTATATCTCAAATTCAGGCTCAAAACACCCGAAAATTCGATATTTTTGGGTCCCAGAAGCGATCTGTACATGCCTACTCCTAGTTAGAGTATTTTCAAAATACAGGTCCAAAACATGATGAAAATCGATATTTTAGGTGCCCAAAGTCAATATGTGCATGCATCTTCTGTACCCGTTTATATCTCAAATTCAGGCTCAAAACACCCGAAAATTCGATATTTTTGGGTCCCAGAAGCGATCTTTACATGCTTACTCAGTGCTAGAATATTTTCAAAATATAGGCCCAAAACATGCTAAAAATCGATATTTTTGGTGCCCAAAGTCGATATCTCAAATTTAGGCCCAAAACACCCAAAAAGTCGATATTTTGGGGTCCCAGAAGCGATCTGTACATGCCTACTCCGTGTTAGAGTATTTTCAATATACAGTCCCAAAACATACTGAAAATCGATATTTTAGGTGCACAAAAGTCGATATGTGCATGCATCTTCAGTACCCGTTTATATCTCAAATTCAGGCTCAAAACACCCTAAAATTCGATATTTTTGGGTCCCAGAAGCGATCTGTACATGCCTACTCCTAGTTAGAGTATTTTCAAAATACTGGCCCAATACATGCTGAAAATCGATATTTTAGGTGCCCAAAGTCAATATGTGCATACATCTTCTGTACCCGTTTATATCTCAAATTTATGCTCAAAACACCCGAAAATTCGATATTTTGGGGTCCCTGAAGTGATCTGTACATGCATACTCATTGCTAGAATGTTTTCAAAATATAGGCTCAAAACATGCTAAAAATCGATATTTTAAGTGTCCAAAGTCGATATGTGCAAGCATCTTATGTACCCGTTTATATATCAAATTCAGGCACAAAACACGCGAAAATTCGATATTTTGGGGCCCCAGAAGCGATCTGTACTTGCCTACTCCTAGTTAGAGTATTTTCAAAATACAGGCCCAAAACAAGCTGAAAATCTATATTTTAGGTGACCAAAGTCAATATGTGTATGCATCTTCTGCACCCGTTTATATCCCAAATTCAACCTCAAAACACCCGAAAATTCGATAATTTTGGGTCCCAGAAGCGATCTGTACAAGACTTCTCAGTGCTAGAATGTTTTCAAAATATAGGCTCAAAACATGCTAAAAATCGATATTTTAAGTGTCCAAATTCGATATGTGCATGCATCATCTGTACCCGTTTATATCTCAAATTTAGGCTCAAAACACCCGAAAATTCGATATTTTGGGGTCCCAGAAATGATCTGTACATGCCTACTTAGTGCTAGAATATTTTCGAAATATAGGCCCAAAACATGCTAAAAATCGATATTTTAGGTGCCCAAAGTCGATAACTCAAATTCAAGCCCATAACACCCGAAAATTCAATATTTTGGGGTCCCAGAAGCGAACTGTACATGCCTACTCCGTGTTAGAGTATTTTCAAAATACAGGCCCAAAACATACTGAAAATCGATCTTGTATATGCCCAAAAGTCGATATGTGCATGCATCTTCTGTACCCGTTTATATCTCAAATTCAGGCTCGAAACACCCGAAAATTCGATATTTTGGGGTCCCAGAAGCGATCTGTACATGCCTACTCAGATGCAGGCCCAAAACATGCTGAAAAAGGATATTTTAGGTGCCCAAAGTCAACATGTGTATGCATCTTCTGCACTCGTTTATATCTCAAATTGAGGCTCAAAACACCCGAAAATTCGATAATTTTGGTTCCCAGAAGCGATCTGTACATGTCTAGTTAGTGCTAGAATGTTTTCAAAATATAGGCTCAAAACATGCTAAAAATCGATATTTTAAGTGTCCAAAGTCGATATGTGCATGCATCTTATGTACCCGTTTATATCTCAAATTCAGGCTCAAAACACCCGAAAATTTGATATTTTGGGGTCCCAGAAGTGATCTGTACATGCCTACTTATTGCTAGAATATTTTCAAAATATAGGCCCAAAACATGCTAAAAATCGTTATTTTAGGTGCCCAAAGTTGATATATCAAATTCAAGCCCAAAACACCCGAAAATTCGTTATTTTGGGGTTCCAGAAGCAAACTGTACATGCCTACTCCGTGTTAGAGTATTTTCAAAATAAAGGCCCAAAACATACTGAAAATCGATCTGTTAGGTGCCCAAAAGCCGATATGTGCATATATCTTCTGTACCCGTTTATAACTCAAATTCAGGCTCAAAACACCCGAAAATTCGATATTTTTGGGTCCCTGAAGCGATCTGTACTTGCCTACTCCGTGTTAGAGTATTTTCAAAATACAGGCCCAAAACAAGCTGAAAATCGATATTTTAGGTGACCAATGTCAATATGTGTATGCATCTTCTGCACCCGTTTATATCCCAAATTCAGGCTCAAAACACCGGAAAATTCGATATTTTAGGGTCCCAGAAGCGATCTGTACATGCCTACTCAGTGCTAGAATTTTTTCAAAATATAGGCTCAAAACATGCTAAAAATCGATATTTTAAGTGTCCAAAGTCGATATGTGCATGCATCATCTGTACCCGTTTATATCTCAAATTCAGGCTCAAAACACCCGAAAACTCGATATTTTGGGGTCCCAGAAGTGATCTGTACATGCCTACTTAGTGCTAGAATATTTTCAAAATATAGGCCCAAAACATGCTAAAAATCGATATTTTAGGTGCTCAAAGTCGATATCTCAAATTCAGGCCCAAAACACCTAAAAATACGATATTTTGGGGTCCCAGAAGGGAACTGTATATGCCTACTCCGTGTTAGAGTATTTTCAAAATACAGGCCCAAAACATACTGAAAATCGATCTTTTAGGTGCCCAAAAGTCGATATGTGCATGCATCTTCTGTACCCGTTTATATCTCAAATTCAGGCTCCAAAACCCCGAAAATTCGATATTTTTGGGTCCCAGAAGCGATCTGTACATGCCTACTCAGATGCAGGTCCAAAACATGCTAAAAATCGATATTTTAGGTGCACAAAGTCAACATGTGTATGAATCTTCTGCAATCGTTTATATCTCAAATTCAACCTCAAAACACCCGAAAATTCGATATTTTTGGGTCCCAGAAGCGATCTGTACATGCCTACTCCTAGTTAGAATGTTTTCAAGATACATACCCAAAACATGCTCAAAATCGATATTTTAGGTTCCCAGAAGTCGATATATACATGCATCTTCTGTATCCGTTTATATCTCAAATTCAGGCTCAAAACACCCGAAAATTCGATATTTTGGGGTCCCAGAAGCGATCTGTACATGCCTACTCGGTGCTAGAATATTTTAAAAATATAGGCCCAAAACATGCTAAAAATCGATATTTTAGGTGCCCAAAGTCGATATCTCAAATTCAGGCCCAAAACACCCAAAAATTCGATATTTTGGGGTCCCAGAAGCGATCTGTACATGCATACTCCGTGTTAGAGTATTTTCAAAATACAGGCCCAAAACATACTGAAAATCGATCTTTTAGGTGCTCAAAAGTCGATATGTGCATGCATCTTCTGTACCCGTTTATATCCCAAATTCAACCTCAAAACACCCGAAAATTCGATATTTTTGGGTCCCAGAAGCGATCTGTACATGCCTACTCCTAGTTAGAATGTTTTCAAGATACATACCCAAAACATGCTCAAAATCGATATTTTAGGTTCCCAGAAGTCGATATATACATGCATCTTCTGTATCCGTTTATATCTCAAATTCAGGCTCAAAACACCCGAAAATTCGATATTTTGGGGTCCCAGAAGCGATCTGTACATGCCTACTCGGTGCTAGAATATTTTAAAAATATAGGCCCAAAACATGCTAAAAATCGATATTTTAGGTGCCCAAAGTCGATATCTCAAATTCAGGCCCAAAACACCCAAAAATTCGATATTTTGGGGTCCCAGAAGCGATCTGTACATGCATACTCCGTGTTAGAGTATTTTCAAAATACAGGCCCAAAACATACTGAAAATCGATCTTTTAGGTGCTCAAAAGTCGATATGTGCATGCATCTTCTGTACCCGTTTATATCCCAAATTCAACCTCAAAACACCCGAAAATTCGATATTTTTGGGTCCCAGAAGCGATCTGTACATGCCTACTCCTAGTTAGAGTATTTTCAAAATACAGGCACAAAACATGCTGAAAATCGATATTTTAGGTGCCCAAAGTCAATATGTGCAAGCATCTTCTGTACCCGTTTATATCCCAAATTCAACCTCAAAACACCCGAAAAATCGATAATTTTGGGTCCCAGAAGCGATCTGTACATGACTACTCAGTGCTAGAATGTTTTCAAAATATAGGCTGAAAACATGCTAAAAATCGATATTTTAGGTGCCCAAAGTCGATATCTCAAATTCAAGCCCAAAACACCCGAAAATTCAATATTTTGGGGTCCCAGAAGCGAACTGTACATGCCTACTCCGTGTTAGAGTATTTTCAAAATACAGGCCCAAAACATACTGAAAATCGATCTTGTATGTGACCAAAAGTCGATATCTGCATGCATCTTCTGTACCCGTTTATATCTCAAATTCAGGCTCCAAACACCCGAAAATTCGATATTTTGGGGTCCCAGAAGCGATCTGTACATGCCTATTTAGATGCAGGCCCAAAACATGCTGAAAATCGATATTTTAGGTGCCCAAAGTCAACATGTGTATGCATCTTCTTCACTCGTTTATATCTCAAATTCAACCTCAAAACACCCGAAAATTCTAAAATTTTGGGTCCCAGAAGCGATCTGTACATGTCTAGTTAGTGCTAGAATGTTTTCAAAATATAGGCTCAAAACATGCTAAAAATCGATATTTTAAGTGTCCAAAGTCGATATGTGCATGCATCTTCTGTACCCGTTTATATCCCAAATTCAACCTCAAAACACCCGAAAATTCGATATTTTTGAGTCCCAAAAGCGATCTGTACATGCCTACTCAGTGCTAGAATGTTTTCAAAATATAGGCTCAAAACATGCTAAAAATCGATATTTTAAGTGTCCAAAGTCGATATGTGCATGCATCATCTGTACCCGTTTATATCTCAAATTCAGGCTCAAAACACCCGAAAATTCGATATCTTGGGGTCCCAGAAGTGATCTGTACATGCCTACTTAGTGCTAGAATATTTTCAAAATATATGCCCAAAACATGCTAAAAATCGATATTTTAGGTGCCCAAAGTCGATATCTCAAATTCAGGAACAAAACACCCGAAAATTTGATATTTTGGGGTCCCAGAAGCGATCTGTACATGCCTACTCCGTGTTAGAGTATTTTCAATATACAGGCCCAAACATACTGAAAATCGATCTTTTAGGTGACCAATAGTCGATATGTGCATGCATCTTCTGTACCCGTTTATATCCGAAATTCAACCTCAAAACACCCGAAAATTCGATATTTTTGGGTCCCAGAAGCGATCTGTACATGCCTATTCAGTGCTCGAATTTTTTCAAAATATAGGATCAAAACATGCTAAAAATCGATATTTTAAGTGTCCAAAGTCGATATGTGCATGCATCATCTGTACCCGTTTATATCTCAAATTCATTCTCAAAACACCCGAAAATTCGATATTTTGGGGTCCCAGAAGTGATCTGTACATGCCGACTTAGTGCTAGAATGTTTTCAAAATATAGGCCCAAAACATGCTAAAAATCGATATTTTAGGTGCCCAAAGTCGATATCTCAAATTCAGGCCCAAAACACCCGAAAATTCGATATTTTGGGGTCCCAGAAGCGAACTGTACATGCCTACTCCGTGTTAGAGTATTTTCAAAATACAATCCCAAAACATACTGAAAATCGATCATTTAGGTACCTAAAAGTCGATATGTGCATGCATCTTCTGTACCCGTTTATATCTCAAATTCAGGCTCCAAACACCCGAAAATTCGAAATTTTTGGGTCCCAGAAGCGATCTGTACTTGCCTACTCCGTGTTAGAGTATTTTCAAAATACAGGCCCAAAACAAGCTGAAAATCGATATTTTAGGTGACGAAAGTCAATATGTGTATGCATCTTCTGTACCCGTTTATAACCCAAATTCAACCTCAAAACACCAGAAAATTCGATATTTTTGGGTCTCAGAAGCGATCTGTACATGCCTACTCAGTGCTAGAATGTTTTCAAAATATAGGCTCAAAACATGCTAAAAATCGATATTTTAAGTGTCCAAAGTCGATATGTGCATGCATCATCTGTACCCGTTTATATCTCAAATTCAGGCTCAAAACACCCGAAAATTCAATATTTTGGGGTCCCAGAAGTGATCTGTACATGCCTACTTAGTGCTAGAATATTTTCAAAATATAGGCCAAAACATGCTAAAAATCGATATTTTAGGTGCCCAAAGTCGATATCTCAAATTCTGGCCCAAAACACCCGAAAATTCGATATTTGGGGGTCCCAGAAGAGAACTGTACATGCCAACTCCGTGTTAGAGTTTTTTCAAAATACAGGCCCAAAACATACTGAAAATCGATCTTTTAGGTGCCCAAAAGTCGATATTTGCATGCATCTTCTGTAACCGTTTATATCCCAAATTCAACCTCAAAACACCCGAAAATTCGATATTTTTGGGTCCCAGAAGCGATCTGTACATGCCTACTCAGTGCTAGAATTTTTTCAAAATATAGGCTCAAAACATGCTAAAAATCGATATTTTAAGTGTCCAAAGTCGATATGTGCATGCATCATCTGTACCTGTTTATATCTCAAATTCAGGCATAAAACACCCGAAAATTCGATATTTTGGGGTCCCAGAAGTGATCTGTACATGCCTACTTAGTGCTAGAATATTTTCAAAATATAGGCCCAAAACATGCTAAAAATCGATATTTTAGGTGCCCAAAGTCGATATCTCAAATTCAGGCCCAAAATCCCCGAAAATTCGTTATTTTGGGGTCCCAGAAGCGAACTGTACATGCCTACTCCATGTTAGAGTATTTTCAAAATACAGGCCCAAAACATACTTAAAATCGATCTTTTAGGTGCCCAAAAGTCGATATGTGCATGCATCTTCTGTACCCGTTTATATCTCAAATTCCGGCTCAAAACACCCGAAAAATCGATATTTTTGGGTCCCAGAAGCGATCTGTACATGCCTACTCCTAGTTAGAGTATTTTTAAAATACAGGCCCAAAATATGCTGAAAATCGATATTTTAGGTGCCCAAAGTCAACATGTGTATGCATCTTCTGCACTCGTTTATATCTCAAATTGAGGCCCAAACACCCGAAAATTCGATAATTTTGGGTCCCAGAAGCGATCTGTACATGTCTAGTCAGTGCTAGAATGTTTTCAAAATATAGGCTCAAAACATGCTAAAAATCGATATTTTAAGTGTCCAAAGTCGATATGTGCATGCATCTTCTGTACCCGTTTATATCTCAAATTCAGGCTCAAAACACCCGAAAACTTGAAATTTTTGGGTCCCATAAGCGATCTGTACATGCCTACTCCTAGTTAGAGTATTTTCAAAATACAGACCCAAAACATGCTGAAAATCTATATTTTAGGTGCCCAAAGGCAATATGTGCTTGCATCTTCTGTACCAGTTTATATCTCAAATTCAGGCTCAAAACACCCGAAAATTCGGTATTTTTGGGTCCTAGAAGCGATCTGTACATCCATACTCCTAGTTAGAATGTTTTCAAGATACACACCCAAAACAAGCTCAAAATCGATATTTTAGGTGCCCAAAAGTCGATATGTGCATGCATCTTCTGTACCCGTTTATATCTCAAATTCAGGCTCAAAACACCCGAAAATTCGATATTTTTGGGTCCCAGAAGCGATCTGTACATGCCAACTCCTAGTTAGAGTATTTTCAAAATACAGGCCCAAAACATGCTGAAAATCGATATTTTAGGTGCCCAAAGTCAATATGTGCATACATCTTCTGTACCCGTTTATATCTCAAATTTAGGCTCAAAACACCCAAAAATTCGATATTTTGGGGTCCCTGAAGCGATCTGTACATGCATACTCAGTGCTAGAATTTTTTCAAAATATAGCCTCAAAATATGCAAAAAATCGATATTTTAAGTGTCCAAAGTCGATATGTGCATGCATCTTATGTACACGTTTATATATCAAATTCAGGCACAAAACACCCGAAAATTCGATATTTTTGGGTCCCAGAAGCGATCTGTACATGCCTACTCCTAGTTAGAGTATTTTCAAAATAAAGGCCCAAAACATGCTGAAAATCGATATTTTAGGTGCCCAAACTCAATATGTGCATGCATCTTCTATACCCGTTTATATCTCAAATTCAGGCTCAAAACACCCGAAAATTCGGTATTTTTGGGTCCTAGACGCGATCTGTACATCTCTACTCCTAGTAAGAATATTTTCAAGATACAGACACATAACATGCTCAAAATCGATGTTTTAGGTGCCTAAAAGTCGATATGTGTATGTATCTTCTGTACCCGTTTATATCCCAAATTCAACCTCAAAACACCCGAAAATTCGATATTTTTGGGTCCCAGAAGCGATCTGTACATGCCTACTTAGCGCTAGAATTTTTTCAAAATATATGCTCAAAACATGCTAAAAATCGATATTTTAAGTGTCCAAAGTCGATATGTGCATGCATCATCTGTACCCGTTTATATCTCACATTCAGGCTCAAAACAACCGAAAATTCGATATTTTGGGGTCCCAGAAGTGATCTGTACATGCTTACTTAATGCTAGAATATTTTCAAACAATAGACCCAAAACATGCTAAAAATCGATATTTTAGGTGCCCAAAGTCGATATCTCAAATTCAGGCCCAAAACACCCGAAAATTCGATATTTGGAGGTCTCAGAAGCGAACTGTACATGCCTACTCCGTGTTAGAGTATTTTCAAAATACAGGCCCAAAACATACTGAAAATCGATCATTTAGGTACCTAAAAGTCGATATGTGCATGCATCTTCTGTACCCGATTATATCTCAAATTCAGGCTCGAAACACCCGAAAATTATATATTTTGGGGTCCCAGAAGCGATCTGTACTTGCCTACTCCGTGTTAGGGTATTTTCAAAATACAGGCCCAAAACAAGCTGAAAATCGATATTTTAGGTGACTAAAGTCAATATGTGTATGCATCTTCTGTACCCGTTTATATCCTAAATTCAACCTCAAAACACCCGAAAATTCGATATTTTTGGGTCCCAAAAGCGATCTGTACATGCCTACTCAGTGCTAGAATGTTTTCAAAATATAGGCTCAAAACATGCTAAAAATCGATATTTTAAGTGTCCAAAGTCGATATGTGCATACATCATCTGTACCCGTTTATATCTCAAATTCAGGCTCAAAACTCCCGAAAATTCGATATTTTGGGGTCCCACAAGTGATCTGTACATGCCTACTTAGTGCTAGAATATTTTCAAAATATAGGCACAAAACATGCTAAAAATCGATATTTTAGGTGCCCAAAGTCGATATCTCAAATTCAGGCACAAAACACCCGAAAATTTGATATTTTGGGGTCCCAGAAGCGATCTGTACATGCCTACTCCGTGTTAGAGTATTTTCAATATACAGGCCCAAACATACTGAAAATCGATCTTTTAGGTGCCCAATAGTCGATATGTGCATGCATCTTCTGTACCCGTTTATATCCGAAATTCAACCTCAAAACACCCGAAAATTCGATATTTTTGGGTCCCAGAAGCGATCTGTACATGCCTATTCAGTGCTAGAATTTTTTCACAATATAGGATCAAAACATGCTAAAAATCGATATTTTAAGTGTCCAAAGTCGATATGTGCATGCATCATCTGTACCCGTTTATATCTCAAATTCATTCTCAAAACACCCGAAAATTCGATATTTTGGGGTCCCAGAAGTGATCTGTACATGCCGACTTAGTGCTAGAATGTTTTCAAAATATAGGCCCAAAACATGCTAAAAATCGATATTTTAGGTGCCCAAAGTCGATATCTCAAATTCAGGCCCAAAACACCCGAAAATTCGATATTTTGGGGTCCCAGAAGCGATCTGTACATGCCTACTCCGTGTTAGAGTATTTTCAAAATACAATCCCAAAACATACTGAAAATCGATCATTTAGGTACCTAAAAGTCGATATGTGCATGCATCTTCTGTACCCGTTTATATCTCAAATTTAGGCTCGAAACACCCGAAAATTCGAAATTTTTGGGTCCCAGAAGCGATCTGTACTTGCCTACTCCGTGTTAGAGTATTTTCAAAATACAGGCCCAAAACAAGCTGAAAATCGATATTTTAGGTGACGAAAGTCAATATGTGTATGCATCTTCTGTTCCCGTTTATAACCCAAATTCAACCTCAAAACACCAGAAAATTCGATATTTTTGGGTCTCAGAAGCGATCTATACATGCCTACTCAGTGCTAGAATGTTTTCAAAATATAGGCTCAAAACATGCTAAAAATCGATATTTTAAGTGTCCAAAGTCGATATGTGCATGCATCATCTGTACCCGTTTATATCTCAAATTCAGGCTCAAAACACCCGAAAATTCGATATTTTGGGGTCCCAGAAGTGATCTGTACATGCCTACTTAGTGCTAGATATTTTCAAAATATAGACCAAAACATGCTAAAAATCGATATTTTAGGTGCCCAAAGTCGATATCTCAAATTCTGGCCCAAAACACCCGAAAATTCGATATTTGGGGGTTCCAGAAGAGAACTGTACATGCCAACTCCGTGTTAGAGTTTTTTCAAAATACAGGCCCAAAACATACTGAAAATTGATCTTTTAGGTGCCCAAAAGTCGATATGTGCATGCATCTTCTGTACCCGTTTATATCCCAAATTCAACCTCAAAACTCCCGAAAATTCGATATTTTTGGGTCCCAGAAGCGATCTGTACATGCCTACTCAGTGCTAGAATTTTTTCACAATATAGGATCAAAACATGCTAAAAATCGATATTTTAAGTGTCCAAAGTCGATATGTGCATGCATCATCTGTACCCGTTTATATCTCAAATTCATTCTCAAAACACCCGAAAATTCGATATTTTGGGGTCCCAGAAGTGATCTGTACATGCCGACTTAGTGCTAGAATGTTTTCAAAATATAGGCCCAAAACATGCTAAAAATCGATATTTTAGGTGCCCAAAGTCGATATCTCAAATTCAGGCCCAAAACACCCGAAAATTCGATATTTTGGGGTCCCAGAAGCGAACTGTACATGCCTACTCCGTGTTAGAGTATTTTCAAAATACAATCCCAAAACATACTGAAAATCGATCATTTAGGTACCTAAAAGTCGATATGTGCATGCATGTTCTGTACCCGTTTATATCTCAAATTTAGGCTCCAAACACCCGAAAATTCGAAATTTTTGGGTCCCAGAAGCGATCTGTATTTGCCTACTCCGTGTTAGAGTATTTTCAAAATACAGGCCCAAAACAAGCTGAAAATCGATATTTTAGGTGACGAAAGTCAATATGTGTATGCATCTTCTGTACCCGTTTATAACCCAAATTCAACCTCAAAACACCAGAAAGTTCGATATTTTTGGGTCTCAGAAGCGATCTATACATGCCTACTCAGTGCTAGAATGTTTTCAAAATATAGGCTCAAAACATGCTAAAAATCGATATTTTAAGTGTCCAAAGTCGATATGTGCATGCATCATCTGTACCCGTTTATATCTCAAATTCAGGCTCAAAACACCCGAAAATTCGATATTTTGGGGTCCCAGAAGTGATCTGTACATGCCTACTTAGTGCTAGAATATTTTCAAAATATAGGCCAAAACATGCTAAAAATCGATATTTTAGGTGCCCAAAGTCGATATCTCAAATTCTGGCTCAAAACACCCGAAAATTCGATATTTGGGGGTTCCAGAAGAGAACTGTACATGCCAACTCCGTGTTAGAGTTTTTTCAAAATACAGGCCCAAAACATACTGAAAATTGATCTTTTAGGTGCCCAAAAGTCGATATGTGCATGCATCTTCTGTAACCGTTTATATCCCAAATTCAACCTCAAAACTCCCGAAAATTCGATATTTTTGGGTCCCAGAAGCGATCTGTACATGCCTACTCAGTGCTAGAATTTTTTCACAATATAGGATCAAAACATGCTAAAAATCGATATTTTAAGTGTCCAAAGTCGATATGTGCATGCATCATCTGTACCCGTTTATATCTCAAATTCAGGCATAAAACACCCGAAAATTCGATATTTTGGGGTCCCAGAAGTGATCTGTACATGCCTACTTAGTGCTAGAATATTTTCGAAATATAGGCCCAAAACATGCTAAAAATCGATATTTTAGGTGCCCAAAGTCGATATCTCAAATTCAGGCCCAAAATCCCCGAAAATTCGATATTTTGGGGTCCCAGAAGCGTACTGTACATGCCTACTCCGTGTTAGAGTATTTTCAAAATACAGGCCCAACACATACTTAAAATCGATCTTTTAGGTGCCCAAAAGTCGATATGTGCATGCATCTTCTGTACCCGTTTATATCTCAAATTCAGGCTCCAAACACCTGAAATTAAATATTTTGGGGTTCCAGAAGCGATCTGTACATGCCTACTCAGATGCAGGCCCAAAACATGCTGAAAATCGATATTTTAGGTGCCCAAAGTCAACATGTGTATGCATCTTCTGCACTCGTTTATATCTCAAATTCAACCTCAAAACACCCGAAAATTCGATAATTTTGGGTCCCAGAAGCGATCTGTACATGTCTAGTCATTGCTAGAATGTTTTCAAAATATAAGCTCAAAACATGCTAAAAATCGATATTTTAAGTGTCCAAAGTCGATATGTGCATGCATCTTCTCTACCCGTTTATATCTCAAATTCCGGCTCAAAACACCCGAAAAATCGATATTTTTGGGTCCCAGAAGCGATCTGTACATGCCTACTCCTAGTTAGAGTATTTTTAAAATACAGGCCCAAAATATGCTGAAAATCGATATTTTAGGTGCCCAAAGTCAACATGTGTATGCATCTTCTGCACTCGTTTATATCTCAAATTGAGGCCCAAACACCCGAAAATTCGATAATTTTGGGTCCCAGAAGCGATCTGTACATGTCTAGTCAGTGCTAGAATGTTTTCAAAATATAGGCTCAAAACATGATAAAAATCGATATTTTAAGTGTCCAAAGTCGATATGTGCATGCATCTTCTGTACCCGTTTATATCTCAAATTCAGGCTCAAAACACCCGAAAACTCGATATTTTTGGGTCCCATAAGCGATCTGTACATGCCTACTCCTAGTTAGAGTATTTTCAAAATACAGACCCAAAACATGCTGAAAATCTATATTTTAGGTGCCCAAAGGCAATATGTGCATGCATCTTCTGTACCCGTTTATATCTCAAATTCAGGCTCAAAACACCCGAAAATTCGGTATTTTTGGGTCCTAGAAGCGATTTGTACATCCATACTCCTAGTTAGAATGTTTTCAAGATACAGACCCAAAACATGCTCAAAATCGATATTTTAGGTGCCCAAAAGTCGATATGTGCATGCATCTTCTGTACCCGTTTATATCTCAAATTCAGGCTCAAAACACCCGAAAATTCGATATTTTTGGGTCCCAGAAGCGATCTGTACATGCCGACTCCTAGTTAGAGTATTTTCAAAATACAGGCCCAAAACATGCTGAAAATCGATATTTTAGGTGCCCAAAGTCAATATGTGCATACATCTTCTGTACCCGTTTATATCTCAAATTTTGGCCCAAAACACCCAAAACTTCGATATTTTGGGGTCCCTGAAGCGATCTGTACATGCATACTCAGTGCTAGAATGTTTTCAAAATATAGCCTCAAAACATGCAAAAAATCGATATTTTAAGTGTCCAAAGTCGATATGTGCATGCATCTTATGTACCCGTTTATATATCAAATTCAGGCACAAAACACCCGAAAATTCGATATTTTGGGGTCCCAGAAGCGATCTGTACTTGCCTACTCCGTGTTAGAGTATTTTCAAAATACAGGCCCAAAACAAGCTGAAAATCGATATTTTAGGTGACCAAAGTCAATATGTGTATGCATCTTCTGCACCCGTTTATATCCCAAATTCAACCACAAAACACCCGAAAATTCGATAATTTTGGGTCCCAGAAGCGATCTGTACATGACTACTCAGTGCTAGAATGTTTTCAAAATATAGGCACAAAACATGCTAAAAATCGATATTTTAAGTGTCAAAAGTCGATATGTGCATGCATCATCTGTACCCGTTTATATCTCAAATTTAACCTCAGAACACCCGAAAATTCGATATTTTGGGGTCCCAGAAATGATCTGTAGAATATTTTCGAAATATAGGCCCAAAACATGCTAAAAATCGATATTTTAGGTGCCCAAAGTCGATATCTCAAATTCAAGCCTATAACACCCGAAAATTCAATATTTTGGGGTCCCAGAAGCGAACTGTACATGCCTATTCCGTGTTAGAGTATTTTCAAAATACAGGCCCAAAACATACTGAAAATCGATCTTGTATATTCCCAAAAGTTGATATGTGCATGCATCTTCTGTACCCGTTTGTATCTCAAATTCAGGCTCCAAACACCCGAAAATTCGATATTTTGGGGTCCCAGAAGCGATCTGTACATGCCTAGTCAGATGCAGGCCCAAAACATGCTGAAAATCGATATTTTAGGTGCCCAAAGTCAACATGTGTATGCATCTCCTGCACTCGTTTATATCTCAAATTGAGGCTCAAAACACCCGAAAATTCGATAATTTTGGGTCCCAGAAGCGATCTGTAAATGTCTAGTCAGTGCTAGAATGTTTTCAAAATATAGGCTAAAAACATGCTAAAAATCGATATTTTAAGTGTCCAAAGTCGATATGTGTATGTATCTTCTGTACCCGTTTATATCTCAATTTCAGGCTCAAAACACCCGAAAATTCGGTATTTTTGGGTCCTAGAAGCGATCTGTACATCCCTACTCCTAGTTAGAATGTTATCAAGATACAGACCCAAAACATGCTCAAAATCGATATTTTAGGTGACCAAAAGTCGATATGTACATGCATCTTCTGTACCCGTTTATATCTCAAATTCAGGCTCAAAACACCCGAAAATTCGATATTTTTGGGTCCCAGAAGCGATCTGTACATGCCTACTCAGTGCTAGAATATTTTTAAAATATAGGCCCAAAACATACTAAAAATCGATATTTTAAGTGTCAAAAGTCTATATGTGCATGCATCATCTGTACCCGTTTATATCTCAAATTCAGGCTTAAAACACCCGAAAATTCGATATTTTGGGGTCCCAGAAGTGATCTGTACATGCCTACTTAGTGCTAGAATATTTTCAAAATATTGGCCCAAAACATGCTAAAAATCGATATTTTAGGTGCCCAAAGTCGATATCTCAAATTCACGCCCAAAACACCCGAAAATTCGATATTTTGGGGTCCCAGAAGCGAACTGTACATGCCTACTCCGTGTTAGAGTATTTTCAAAATACAGGCCCAAAACATACTGAAAATCGATCTTTTAGGTGCCTAAAAGTCGATATGTGCATGCATCTTCTGTACCCGTTTATATCTCAGATTCAGGCTCCAAACACCCAAAAATTCGATATTTTGGGGTCCCAGAAGCGATCTGTACATGCCTACTCAGATGCAGGCCCAAAACATGCTGAAAATCGATATTTTAGGTGCCCAAAGTCAACATGTGTATGCATCTTCTGCACTTGTTTATATCTCAAATTCAGGCTCAAAACACCCGAAAATTCGATAATTTTGGGTCCCAGAAGCGATCTGTACATGTCTAGTCAGTGCTAGAATGTTTTCAAAATATAGGCTCAAAACATGCTAAAAATCGATATTTTAAGTGTCCAAAGTCGATATGTGCATGCATCTTCTGTACCCGTTTATATCTCAAATACAGGCTCAAAACACCCGAAAATTCGATATTTTTGGGTCCCAGAAGCGATCTGTACATGCCTACTCCTAGTTAGAATGTTTTCAAGATACAGACCCAAAACATGCTCAAAATCGATATTTTAGGTGCCCAAAAGTCAATATGTACATACATCTTCTGTACCCGTTTATATCTCAAATTCAGGCTCAAAACACCCGAAAATTCGATATTTTGGGGTCCCAGAAGCGATCTATACATGCTTACTCAGTGCTAGAATATTTTCAAAATATAGGCCCAAAACATGCTAAAAATCGATATTTTAGGTGCCCAAAGTCAATATCTCAAATTCAGGCCCAAAACACCCGAAAATTCGATATTTTGGGGTCTCAGAAGCGATCTGTACATGCCTACTCCGTGTTAGAGTATTTTCAATATACAGGCCCAAAACATACTTAAAATCGATCTTTTAGGTGCCCAAAAGTCGATATGTGTATGCATCTTCTGTACCCGTTTATATCCCAAATTCAACCTCAAAACACCCGAAAATTTGATATTTTTGGGTCCCAGAAGCGATCTGTACATGCCTATTCAGTGCTAGAATTTTTTCAAAATATACGATCAAAACATGCTAAAAATCGATATTTTAAGTGTCCAAAGTCGATATGTGCATGCATCATCTGTACCCGTTTATATCTCAAATTCAGGCTCAAAACACCCGAAAACTCGATATTTTGGGGTCCCAGAAGTGATCTGTACATGCCTACTTAGTGCTAGAATATTTTCAAAATATAGGCCCAAAACATGCTAAAAATCGATATTTTAGGTGCCCAAAGTCGATATATCAAATTCAGGCCCAAAACACCCGAAAATTCGATATTTTGGGGTCCCAGAAGCGAACTGTACATACCTACTCCGTGTTAGAGTATTTTCAAACTACAGGCCCAAAACATACTGAAAATCGATCATTTAGGTACCTAAAAGTCGATATGTGCATGCATCTTCTGTACCCGTTTATATCTCAAATTCAGGCTCCAAACACCCGAAAATTCGATATTTTGGGGTCCCAGAAGCGATCTGTACTTGCCTACTCCGTGTTAGAGTATTTTCAAAATACATGCCCAAAACAAGCTGAAAATCGATATTTTAGGTGACGAAAGTCAATATGTGAATGCATGCATCTTCTGCACCCGTTTATATCCCAAATTCAACCTCACAACACCGGAAAATTCAATATTTTTGGGTCCCAGAAGCGATCTGTACATGCCTACTCAGTGCTAGAATATTTTCAAAATATAGGCCCAAAACATGCTAAAAATCGATATTTTAGGTGCCCAAAGTCGATATATCAAATTCAGGCCCAAAACACCCGAAAATTCGATATTTTGGGGTCCCAGAAGCGAACTGTACATACCTACTCCGTGTTAGAGTATTTTCAAAATACAGGCCCAAAACATACTGAAAATCGATCATTTAGGTACCTAAAAGTCGATATGTGCATGCATCTTATGTACCCGTTTACATATCAAATTCAGGCTCAAAACACCCGAAAATTCGATATTTTGGGGTCCCAGAAGCGATCTGTACTTGCCTACTCCGTGTTAGAGTATTTTCAAAATACAGGCCCAAAACAAGCTGAAAATCGATATTTTAGGTGCCCAAAGTCAATATGTGCATGCATCTTCTGTACCCGTTTATATCTCAAATTCAGGCATAAAACACCCGAAAATTCGATATTTTGGGGTCCCAGAAGCGATCTGTACATGCTTACTCAGTGCTAGAATATTTTCAAAATATAGGCCCAAAACATGCTAGAAATCGATATTTTAGTTGCCCAAAGTCGATATCTCAAATTCAGGCCCAAAACATCCAAAAATTCGATATTTTGGGGTCCCAGAAGCGAACTGTACATACCTACTCCTTGTTAGAGTATTTTCAAAATACAGGCCCAAAACATACTGAAAATCGATCATTTAGGTACCTAAAAGTCGATATGTGCATGCATCTTCTGTACCCGTTTATATTTCAAATTCAGGCTCCAAACACCCGAAAATTCGATATTTTGGGGTCCCAGAAGCGATCTGTACTTGCCTACTCCGTGTTAGAGTATTTTCAATATACAGGCCCAAAACATACTGAAAATCGATCTTTTAGGTGCCCAAAAGTCGATATGTGCATGTATCTTCTGTACCCGTTTATATCTCAAATTCAGGCTCAAAACACCCGAAAATTCGATATGTTTGGGTCCCAGAAGCGATCTGTACATGCCTACTCAGTGCTAGAATTTTTTTCAAAATATAGGCTCAAAACATGCTCAAAATCGATATTTTAAGTGTCCAAAGTCGATATGTGCATGCATCTTCTGTAACCTGTTATATCTCAAATTCAGGCTCCAAACACCCGAAAATTCGATATTTTGGGATCCCAGAAGCGATCTGTACATGCCTACTCAGATGCAGGCCCAAAATATGCTGAAAATCGATATTTTAGGTGCCCAAAGTCAACATGTGTATGCATCTTCTGCACTTGTTTATATCTCAAATTGAGGGTCAAAACACCCGAAAACTCGATATTTTTGGGTCCCAGAAGCGATCTGTACATGCCTACTCGTAGTTAGAGTATTTTCAAAATACAGACCCAAAACATGCTGAAAATCTATATTTTAGGTGCCCAAAGTCAATATGTGCATGCATCTTCTGTACCCGTTTATATCTCAAATTCAGGCTCAAAACACCCGAAAATTCGGTATTTTTGGGTCCTACAAGCGATCTGTACATCCCTACTCCTAGTTAGAATGTTATCAAGATAAAGACCCAAAACATGCTCAAAATCGATATTTTAGGTGCCCAAAAGTCGATATGTACATGCATCTTCTGTACCCGATTATATCTCAAATTCAGGCTTAAAACACCCGAAAATTCGATATTTTGGGGTCCCAGAAGTGATCTGTACATGCCTACTTAGTGCTAGAATATTTTCAAAATATAGGCCCAAAACATGCTAAAAATCGATATTTTAGGTGCCCAAAGTCGATATCTCAAATTCAGGCCCAAAACAATCGAAAATTCGATATTTTGGGGTCCCAGAAGCGAACTGTACATGCCTACTCCGTGTTAGAGTATTTACAAAATACAGGCCCAAAACATACTGAAAATCGATCTTTTAGGTGCCCAAAAGTCGATATGTGCATGCATCTTCTGTACCCGTTTATATCTCAGATTCAGGCTCCAAACACCCGAAAATTCGATATTTTGGGGTCCCAGAAGCGATCTGTACATGCCTACTCAGATGCAGGCCCAAAACATGCTGAAAATCGATATTTTAGGTGCCCAAAGTCAACATGTGTATGCATCTTCTGCACTTGTTTATATCTCAAATTCAACCTCAAAACACCCGAAAATTCGATAATTTTGGGTCCCAGAAGCGATCTGTACATGTCTAGTCAGTGCTAGAATGATTTCAAAATATAGGCTCAAAACATGCTAAAAATTGATATTTTAAGTGTCCAAAGTCGATATGTGCATGCATCTTCTGTACCCGTTTATATCTCAAATACAGGCTCAAAACACCCGAAAATTCGATATTTTTGGGTCCCAGAAGCGATCTGTACATGCCTACTCCTAGTTAGAATGTTTTCAAGATACAGACCCAAAACATGCTCAAAATCGATATTTTAGGTGCCCAAAAGTAAATATGTGTATAGATCTTCTGTACCCGTTTATATCTCAAATTCAGGCTCAAAACACCCGAAAATTCGATATTTTGGGGTCCCAGAAGCGATCTTTACATGCTTACTCAGTGCTAGAATATTTTCAAAATATAGGCCCAAAACATGCTAAAAATCGATATTTTAGGTGCCCAAAGTCGATATCTCAAATTCAGGCCCAAAACACCCGAAAATTCGATATTTTGGGGTCCCAGAAGCGAACTGTACATGCCTACTCCGTGTTAGAGTATTTACAAAATACAGGCCCAAAACATACTGAAAATCGATCTTTTAGGTGCCCAAAAGTCGATATGTGCATGCATCTTCTGTACCCGTTTATATCTCAGATTCAGGCTCCAAACACCCGAAAATTCGATATTTTGGGGTCCCAGAAGCGATCTGTACATGCCTACTCAGATGCAGGCCCAAAACATGCTGAAAATCGATATTTTAGGTGCCCAAAGTCAACATGTGTATGCATCTTCTGCACTTGTTTATATCTCAAATTCAACCTCAAAACACCCGAAAATTCGATAATTTTGGGTCCCAGAAGCGATCTGTACATGTCTAGTCAGTGCTAGAATGATTTCAAAATATAGGCTCAAAACATGCTAAAAATCGATATTTTAAGTGTCCAAAGTCGATATGTGCATGCATCTTCTGTACCCGTTTATATCTCAAATACAGGCTCAAAACACCCGAAAATTCGATATTTTTGGGTCCCAGAAGCGATCTGTACATGCCTACTCCTAGTTAGAATGTTTTCAAGATACAGACCCAAAACATGCTCAAAATCGATATTTTAGGTGCCCAAAAGTAAATATGTGTATAGATCTTCTGTACCCGTTTATATCTCAAATTCAGGCTCAAAACACCCGAAAATTCGATATTTTGGGGTCCCAGAAGCGATCTTTACATGCTTACTCAGTGCTAGAATATTTTCAAAATATAGGCCCAAAACATGCTAAAAATCGATATTTTAGGTGCCCAAAGTCGATATCTTAAATTCAGGCCCAAAACACCCGAAAATTCGATATTTTGGGGTCTCAGAAGCGATCTGTACATGCCTACTCCGTGTTAGAGTATTTTCAATATACAGGCCCAAAACATACTGAAAATCGATCTTTTAAGTGCCCAAAAGTCGATATGTGTATGCATCTTCTGTACCCGTTTATATCCCAAATTCAACCTCAAAACACCCGAAAATTTGATATTTTTGGGTCCCAGAAGCGATCTGTACATGCCTACTCAGTGCTAGAATTTTTTCAAAATATAGGATCAAAACATGCTAAAAATCGATATTTTAAGTGTCCAAAGTCGATATGTGCATGCATCATCTGTACCCGTTTATATCTCAAATTCAGGCTCAAAACACCCGAAAACTCGATATTTTGGGGTCCCAGAAGTGATCTGTACATGCCTACTTAGTGCTGGAATATTTTCAAAATATAGGCCCAAAACATGCTAAAATCGATATTTTAGGTGCCCAAAGTCGATATATCAAATTCAGGCCCAAAACACCCGAAAATTCGATATTTTGGGGTCCCAGAAGCGAACTGTACATACCTACTCCGTGTTAGAGTATTTTCAATATACAGGCCCAAAACATACTGAAAATCGATCTTTTAGGTACCTAAAAGTCGATATGTGAATGCATCTTCTGTACCCGTTTATATCTCAAATTCAGGCTCCAAACACCCGAAAATTCGATATTTTGGGGTCCCAGAAGCGATCTGTACTTGCCTACTCCGTGTTAGAGTATTTTCAATATACAGGCCCAAAACAAACTGAAAATCGATCTTTTAGGTGCCCAAAAGTCGATATGTGCATGCATCTTCTGTACCCGTTTATATCTCAAATTCAGGCTCCAAACACCCAAAAATTCGATATTTTGGGGTCCCAGAAGCGATCTGTACTTGCCTACTCCGTGTTAGAGTATTTTCAAAATACAGGCCCAAAACAAGCTGAAAATCAATATTTTAGGTGACGAAAGTCAATATGTGTATGCATGCATCTTCTGCACCCGTTTATATCCCAAATTCAACCTCAAAACACCGGAAAATTCAATATTTTTGGGTCCCAGAAGCGATCTGTACATGCCTACTCCGTGTTAGAGTATTTTCAATATACAGGCCCAAAACATGCTGAAAATCTATATTTTAGGTGCCCAAAGTCAATATGTGCATGCATCTTCTGTACCCGTTTATATCTCAAATTTAGGCTCAAAACACCCAAAAATTCGATATTTTGGGGTCCCTGAAGCGATCTGTACATGCATACTCAGTGCTAGAATGTTTTCAAAATATAGGCTCAAAACATGCTAAAAATCGATATTTTAAGTGTCCAAAGTCGATATGTGCATGCATCATCTGTACCCGTTTATATCTCAAATTTAGGCTCAAAAAACCCGAAAATTCGATATTTTGGGGTCCCAGAAATGATCTGTACATGCCTACTTAGTGTTAGAATATTTTCGAAATATAGGCCCAAAACATGCTAAAAATCGATATTTTAGGTGCCCAAAGTCGATATCTCAAATTCAAGCCCATAACACCCGAAAATTCAATATTTTGGGGTCCCAGAAGCGAACTGTACATGCCTATTCCGTGTTAGAGTATTTTCAAAATACAAGCCCAAAACATACTGAAAATCGATCTTGTATATGCCCAAAATTTGATATGTGCATGCATCTTCTGTACCCGTTTATATCTCAAATTCAGGCTCCAAACACCCGAAAATTCGATATTTTGGGGTCCCACAAGCGATCTGTACATGCCTAGTCAGATGCAGGCCCAAAACATGCTGAAAATCGATATTTTAGGTGCCCAAAATCAACATGTGTATGCATCTTCTGCACTCGTTTATATCTCAAATTGAGGCTCAAAACACCCGAAAATTCGATAATTTTGGGTCCCAGAAGCGATCTGTACATGTCTAGTCAGTGCTAGAATGTTTTCAAAATATAGGCTCAAAACATGCTAAAAATCGATATTTTAAGTGTCCAAAGTCATATGTGCATGCATCTTCTGTACACGTTTATATCTCAAATTCAGGCTCAAAACACCCGAAAATTCGATATTTTTGGGTCCCATAAGTAATCTGTACATGCTTAAACCTAGTTAGAGTATTTTCAAAATACAGGCCCAAAACATGCTGAAAATCTATATTTTAGGTACCCAAATTCTATATGTGCATGCATCTTCTGTACCCATTTATATCTCAAATTCAGGCTCAAAACACCCGAAAATTCGGTATTTTTGGGTCCTAGAAGCGATCTGTACATCCCTACTCCTAGTTAGAATGTTTTCAAGATACAGACCCAAAACATGATCAAAATCGATATTTTAGGTGCCCAAAAGTCGATATGTGCATGCATCTTCTGTACCCGTTTATATCTCAAATTCAGGCTCAAAAAACCCGAAAATTCGATATTTTGGGGTCCCAGAAGCGATCTGTAGATGCCTACTCAGTGCTAGAATATTTTTAAAATATAGGCCCAAAACTTGCTAAAAATCGATATTTTAGGTGCCCAAAGTCGATATCTCAAATTCAGGCCCAAAAAACCCGAAAATTCGATATTTTGGGGTCCCTGAAGGGAACTGTACATGCCTACTCCGTGTTAGACTATTTTCAAAATACAGGCCCAAAACATACTGAAAATCGATCTGTTAGGTGCCCAAAAGTCGATATGTGCATGCTTCTTCTGTACCCGTTTATATCCCAAATTCAGGCTCAAAACACCCGAAAATTCGATATTTTTGGGTCCCAGAAGCGATCTGTACATGCCTACTCAGTGCTAGAATATTTTCAAAATATAGGCCCAAAACATGCTAAAAATCGATATTTTAGTTGCTCAAAGTCGATATCTCAAATTTAGGCCCAAAACACCCAAAAATACGATATTTTGGGGTCCCAGAAGGGAACTGTACATGCCTACTCCGTGTTAGAGTATTTTCAAAATACAGCCCCAAAACATACTGAAAATCGATCTTTTAGGTGCCCAAAAGTCGATATGTGCATGCATCTTCTGTACCCGTTTATATCTCAAATTCAGGCTCCAAAAACCCGAAAATTCGATATTTTGGGGTCCCAAAAGCGATCTGTACATGCCTACTCAGATGAAGGCCCAAAACATGCTAAAAATCGATATTTTAGGTGCACAAAGACAACATCTGTATTCATCTTCTGCAATCGTATATATCTCAAATTCAACCTCAAAACACCCGAAAATAAGATATATTTGGGTCCCATAAGCGATCTGTACATGCCTACTCCAAGATAGAGTATTTTCCAAATACAGGACGAAAACATGCTGAAAATCGATATTTTAGGTGACCAAAGTCAATATGTGCATGCATCTTCTGTACCCGTTTATATCTCAAATTCAGGCTCAGAACACCTGAAAATTCGGCATTTTTGGGTCCTAGAAGCGATCTGTACATCCCTACTCCTAGTTAGAATGTTTTCAAGATACAGACACAAAACATGCTCAAAATCGATATTTTAGTTTCCCAGAAGTCGATATGTGCATGCATCTTCTGTATCCGTTTATATCTCAAATTCATGCTCAAAACACCCGAAAATTTGATATTTTGGGGTCCCAAAAGCGATCTGTACATGCCTACTTAGTGCTAGAATATTTTCAAAATATAGGCCCAAAACATGCTAAAAATCGATATTTTAGGTGCCCAAAGTCGATATCTCAAATTCAGGCCCAAAACACCCAAAAATTCGATATTTTGGGGTCCCAGAAGCGATCTGTACATGCCTACTCCGTGTTCGAGTATTTTCAAAATACAGGCCCAAAACATACTGAAAATCGATCTTTTAGGTGCCCAAAGTCAATATGTGCATGTTTCTTCTGTGCCCGTTTATATCCCAAATTCAACCTCAAAACACCCGAAAATTCGATATTTTTGGGTCCCAGAAGCGATCTGTACATGCCTACTCAGTGCTAGAATGTTTTCAAAATATAGGCTCAAAACAAGCTAAAAATCGATATTTTTAGTGTCCAAAGTCGATATGTGCATGCATCATCTGTACCTGTTTATATCTCAAATTCTGGCTCAAAACACCCGAAAATTCGATATTTTGGGGTCCCAGAAGTGATCTGTACATGCCTACTTAGTGCTAGAATATTTTCAAAATATAAGCCCAAAACATGCTAAAAATCGATATTTAAGGTGCCCAAAGTCGATATCTCAAATTTAGGCCTGAAACACCCGAAAATTCGATATTTGGGGGTCCCAGAAGCGAACTGTACATGCCTACTCCGTGTTAGAGTATTTTCAAAATACAGGCCCAAAACATACTGAAAATCGATCTTGTATATGCCCAAAAGTCGATATGTGCATGCATCTTCTGTACCCGTTTATATCCCAAATTCAACCTCAAAACACCCGAAAATTCGATATTTTGGGGTCCCATAAGCGATCTGTACATGCCTACTCAGTGGTAGAATTTTTTCAAAATATAGGCTCAAAACATGCTAAAAATCGATATTTTAGGTGCCCAAAGTCAATATGTGTATGCATCTTCTGCACTCGTTTATATCTCAAATTGAGGCTCAAAACACCCGAAAATTCGATAATTTTGGGTGCCAGAAGCGGTCTCTACATGTCTAGTCAGTGCTAGAATGTTTTCAAAATATAGGCTCAAAACATGCTAAAAATCGATATTTCAAGTGTCCAAAGTCGATATTTCAAATTCAGGACCAAAACACCCAAAAATTCGATATTTTGGGGTCCCAGAAGCGATCTGTACATGCCTACTCCTAGTTAGAGTATTTTCAAAATACAGGCCCAAAACATGCTGAAAATCGATATTTTAGGTGCCCAAAGTCAATATGTGCAAGCATCTTCTGTACCCGTTTATATCTCAAATTCAGGCTCAAAACACCAGAAAATTCGATATTTTGGGTCCCAGAAGCGATCTGTACATGACTACCCAGTGCTAGAATGTTTTCAAAATATAGGCTCAAAACATGCTAAAAATCGATATTTTAAGTGTCAAAAGTCGATATGTGCATGCATATTATGTACCCGTTTATATATCAAATTCAGGCTCAAAACACCCGAAAATTCGATATTTGGGGATCCCAGAAGCGATCTGTACTTGCCTACTCCGTGTTAGAGTATTTTCAAAATACAGGCCCAAAACAAGCTGAAAATCGATATTTTTGGTGACGAAAGTCAATATGTGTATGCATATTCTGCACCCGTTTATATCCCAAATTCAACCTCAAAACACCCGAAAATTCGATAATTTTGGTTCCCAGAAGCGATATGTACATGACTACTCAGTGCTAGAATGTTTTCAAAATATAGGCTCAAAACATGATAAAAATCGATATTTTAAGTGTCCAAAGTCGATATGTGCATGCATCATCTGTACCCGTTTATATCTCAAATTTAGGCTCTAAACACCCGAAAATTCGATATTTTGGGGTCCCAGAAATGATCTGTACATGCCTACTTAGTGCTAGAATATTTTCAAAATAAAGGCCCAAAACATGCTAAAAATCGATATTTTAGGTGCCCAAAGTCGATATCTCAAATTCAAGCCCAAAACACCCGAAAATACGATATTTTGGGGTCCCAGAAGCGAACTGTACATGCCTACTCCGTGTTAGAGTATTTTCAAAATACAGGCCCAAAACATACAGAAAATCGATCTTTTAGGTGCCCAAAAGTCGATATGTGCATGCATCTTCTGTACCCGTTTATATATCAAATTCAGGCTCCAAACACCCGTAAATTCGATATTTTGGGGTCCCAGAAGCTATCTGTACATGCCTATTTAGATGCAGGCCCAAAACATGCTGAAAATCGATATTTTAGGTGCCCAAAGTCAATATGTGCATGCATCATCTGTACCGGTTTATATCTCAAATTCCGGCTCAAAACACCCGAAAAATCGATATTTTGGGGTCCCAGAAGCGATATGTACATGCTTACTCAGTGCTAGAATGTTTTCAAAATATAGGCTCAAAACATGCTAAAAATCGATATTTTAAGTGTCCAAAGTCGATATGTGCATGCATCTTCTGTACCCGTTTATATCTCAAATTCAGGCTCCAAAAACCCGAAAATTCGATATTTTGGGGTCCAAGAAGCGATCTGTACTTGCCTACTCCGTGTTAGAGTATTTTCAAAATACAGGCCCAAAACAAGCTAAAAATCGATATTTTAGGTGACGAAAGTCAATATGTGTATTCATCTTCTGCAATCGTTTATATCTCAAATTCAACCTCAAAACACCCGAAAATTCGATATTTTTGGAACCCAGAAGCGATCTGTACATGCCTACTCCAAGTTAGAGTATTTTCCAAATACAGGACGAAAACAAGCTGAAAATCGATATTTTAGGTGACCAAAGTCAATATGTGCATGCATCTTCTGTACCCGTTTATATCTCAAATTCAGGCTCAGAACACCCTAAAATTCGGCATTTTGGGGTCCTAGAAGCGATCTGTACATCCCTACTCCTAGTTAGAATGTTTTCAAGATACAGACACAAAACATGCTCAAAATCGATATTTTAGGTTCCCAGAAGTCGATATGTGCATGCATCTTCTGTATCCGTTTATATCTCAAATTCAGGCTCAAAACACCCGAAAATTCGATATTTTGGGGTCCCAGAAGCGATCTGTATATGCCTACTCAGTGCTAGAACATTTTCAAAATATAGGCCCAAAACATGCTAAAAATCGATATTTTAGGTGCCCAAAGTCGATATCTCAAATTCAGGCTCTAAACACCCGAAAAGTCGATATTTTGTGGCCCCAGAAGCGATCTGTACTTGCCTACTCCGTGTTAGAGTATTTTCAAAATACAGGCCCAAAACAAGCTGAAAATCGATATTTTAGGTGACCAAAGTCAATATGTGTATGCATCTTCTGCACCCGTTTATATCTCAAATTCAGGCTCAAAACACCCGAAAATTCGATATTTTGGGATCCCAGAAGCGATCTGTACATGCCTACTCAGATGCAGGCCCAAAACATGCTAAAAATCGATATTTTATGAGCACAAAGTCAACATGTGTATGCATCTTCTGTACCCGTTTATATTCCAAATTCAACCTCAAAACAACCGAAAATTCGATATTTTTGGGTCCCAGAAGCGATTTGTACATGCCTACTCAGTGCTAGAATTTTTTCAAAATATAGGCTCAAAACATGCTAAAAATCGATATTTTAAGTGTCCAAAGTCGATATGTGCATGCATCATCTGTACCCGTTTATATCTCAAACTCAGGCTCAAAACACCCGAAAATTCGATATTTTTGGGTCCCAGAAGTGATCTGTACATTCCTACTTAGTGCTAGAATATTTTCAAAATATAGGCCCAAAACATGCTAAAAATCGATATTTTAGTGCCCAAAGTCGATATCTCAAATTTAGGCACAAAACACCCGAAAATTCGATATTTTGGGGTCCCAGAAGCGAACTGTACATGCCTACTCCGAGTTAGAGTATTTTCAATATACAGGCCCAAAACATACTGAAAATCGATCTTGTAGGTGCACAAAAGTCGATATGTGCATGCATCCTCTGTACCCGTTTATATTCCAAATTCATCCTCAAAACAACCGAAAATTCGATATTTTTCGGTCCCCGAAACGATCTGTACATGCCTACTCAGTGCTAGAATTTTTTCAAAATATAGGCTCAAAACATGCTAAAAATCGATATTTTCAGTGTCTAAAGTCGATATGTGCATGCATCATCTGTACCCGTTTATATCTCAAATTCAGGCTCAAAACACCTAAAAATTCGATATTTTGGGGTCCCAGAAGTGATCTGTACATGCCTACTTAGTGCTAGAATATTTTCAAAATATAGGCCCAAAACATGCTAAAAATCGATATTTTAGGTGCCCAAAGTCGATATCTCAAATTCAGGCCCAAAACACCCGAAAATTCGATATTTTGGGGTCCGAGAAGCGAACTGTACATGCCTACTCCGTGTTAGAGTATTTTCAAAATACAGGCCCTAAACATACTGAAAATCGATCCTTTAGGTGCCCAAAAGTCGATATGTGCATGCATCTTCTGTAACCGTTTATATCCCAAATTCAACCTCAAAACACCCGAAAATTCGATATTTTTGGGTCCCAGAAGCGATCTGTACATGCCTATTCAGTGCTAGAATTATTTCAAAATATAGGCTCAAAACATGCTAAAAATCGATATTTTAAGTGTCCAAAGTCGATATGTGCATGCATCATCTGTACCCGTTTATATCTCAAATTCAGGCTCATAACACCTGAAAATTCGATATTTTGGGGTCCCAGAAGTGATCTGTACATGCCTACTTAGTGCTAGAATATTTTCAAAATATAGGCCCAAAACATGCTAAAAATCGATATTTTAGGTGCCCAAAGTCGATATCTCAAATTCAGGCACAAAACACCCGAAAATTCGATATTTTGGGGTCCCAGAAGCGAACTGTACATGCCTACTCCGTGTTAGAGTATTTTCAATATACAGGCCCAAAACATACTGAAAATCGATCTTTTAGGTGCCGAAAAGTCGATATGTGAATGCATCTTCTGTAACCGTTTATATCCCAAATTCAACCTCCAAACACCCGAAAATTCGATATTTTTGGGTCCCAGAAGCTATCTGTACATGCCTACTCAGTGCTAGAATTTTCTCAAAATATAGGTTCAAAACATGCTAAAAATCGATATTTTAAGTGTCCAAAGTCGATATGTGCATGCATCATCTGTACCCGTTTATATCTCAAATTCTGGCTCAAAACACCCGAAAATTTGGAATTTTTGGGTCCTAGATGCGATCTCTACATCTCTACACCTAGTTAGAATGTTTTCAAGATACAGACCCAAAACATGCTCAAAATCGATATTTTAGGTGCCCAAAAGTCAATATGTGCATCCATCTTCTGTACCTGTTTATATCTCAAATTCAGGCTCAAAACACCCAAAAATTCGATATTTTGGGGTCCCAGAAGCGATCTGTACATGTCTAGTCAGTGCTAGAATGTTTTCAAAATATAGGCCCAAAACAAGCTGAAAATCGATATTTTAGGTGCCCAAAGTCGATATCTCAAATTCAAGCCCATAACATCCGAAAATTCAATATTTTGGGGTCCCAGAAGCGAACTGTACATACCTATTCCGTGTTAGAGTATTTTCAAAATACAGGCCCAAAACATACTGAAAATCTATATTTTAGGTGCCCAAAGTCAATATGTGCATGCATCTTCTGTACCCGTTTATATCTCAAATTCAGGCTCAAAACACCCGAAAATTCGGTATTTTTCGGTCCTAGAAGCGATCTGTACATCCCTACTCCTAGTTAGAATGTTTTCAAGATACAGACCCAAAACATGCTCAAAATCAATATTTTAGGTGCCCAAAAGTCGATATGTGCATGCATCTTCTGTACCCGTTTATATCTCAAATTCAGGCTCAAAACACCCGAAAATTCGATATTTTGGGGTCCCAGAAGCGATCTGTACATGCCTACTCAGTGCTAGAATATTTTTAAAATATAGGCCCAAAACATGCTAAAAATCGACATTTTAGGTGCCCAAAGTCGATATCTCAAATTCAGGCCCAAAATACCCGAAAATTCGATATTTTTGGGTCCCTGAAGGGAACTGTACATGCCTACTCCGTGTTAGACTATTTTCAATATACAGGCCCAAAACATACTGAAAATCGATCTGTTAGGTGCCCAAAAGTCGATATGTGCATGCATCTTCTGTACCCGTTTATATCCCAAATTCAGGCTCAAAACACCCGAAAATTCGATATTTTTGGGTCCCAGAAGTGATCTGTACTTGCCTACTCCGTGTTAGAGTATTTTCAAAATACAGGCCCAAAACAAGCTGAAAATCGATATTTTAGGTGACGAAAGTCAATATGTGTATTCATCTTCTGCAATCGTTTATATCTCAAATTCAACCTCAAAACACCCGAAAATTCGATATTTTTGGGTCCCAGAAGCGATCTGTACATGCCTACTCCAAGTTAGAGTATTTTCCAAATACAGGACGAAAACATGCTGAAAATCGATATTTTAGGTGACCAAAGTCAATATGTGCATGCATCTTCTGTACCCGTTTATATCTCAAATTCAGGCTCAGAACTTCCCGAAAATTCGGCATTTTTGGGTCCTAGAAGCGATCTGTACATCCCTAATCCTAGTTAGAATGTTTTCAAGATACAGACACAAAACATGCTCAAAATCGATATTTTAGGTTCCCAGAAGTCGATATGTGCATGCATCTTCTGTATCCGTTTATATCTCAAATTCAGGCTCAAAACACCCAAAAATTCGATATTTTGGGGTCCCAGAAGCGATCTGTACATGCCTAGTCAGTGCTAGAATATTTTCAAAATATAGGCCCAAAACATGCTAAAAATCGATATTTTAGGTGCCCAAAGTCGATATCTCAAATTCAGGCCCAAAACACCCAAAAATTCGATATTTTGGGGTCCCAGAAGCGATCTGTACATGCCTACTCCGTGTTCGAGTATTTTCAAAATACAGGCCCAAAACATACTGAAAATCGATCTTTTAGGTGCCCAAAGTCAATATGTGCATGTATCTTCTGTGCCCGTTTATATCCCAAATTCAACCTCAAAACACCCGAAAATTCGATATTTTTGGGTCCCAGAAGCGATCGGTACATGCCTACTCAGTGCTAGAATGTTTTCAAAATATAGGCTCAAAACATGCTAAAAATCGATATTTTAAGTGTCCAAAGTCGATATGTGCATGCATCAACTGTACCCGTTTATATCTCAAATTCAGGCTCAAAACACCCGAAAATTCGATATTTTGGGGTCCCAAAAGTGATCTGTACATGCCTACTTAGTGCTAGAATATTTTCAAAATATAAGCCCAAAACATGCTAAAAAACCGATATTTTAGGTGCCCAAAGTCGATATCTCAAATTTAGGCCAAAAACACCCGAAAATTCGATATTTGGGGGTCCCAGAAGCGAACTGTACATGCCTACTCCGTGTTAGAGTATTTTCAATATACAGGCCCAAAACATACTGAAAATCGATCTTTTAGGTGCCGAAAAGTCGATATGTGAATGCATCTTCTGTACCCGTTTATATCCCAAATTCAACCTCAAAACACCCGAAAATTCGATATTTTTGGGTCCCATAAGCGATCTGTACATGCCTACACAGTGGTAGAATTTTTTCAAAATATAAGCTCAAAACATGCTAAAAATCGATATTTTAGGTGCCCAAAGTCAATATGTGTATGCATCTTCTGCACTCGTTTATATCTCAAATTCAGGCATAAAACACCCGAAAATTCGATAATTTTGGGTCCCAGAAGCGGTCTGTACATGTCTAGTCAGTGCTAGAATGTTTTCAAAATATAAGCTCAAAACATGCTAAAAATCGATTTTTTAAGTGTCCAAAGTCGATATTTCAAATTCAGGCCCAAAACACCCAAAAATTCGATATTTTGGGGTCCCAGAAGCGATCTGTACATGCCTACTCCGTGTTAGAGTATTTTCAATATACAGGCCCAAAACATACTGAAAATCGATCTTTTAGGTGCCCAAAAGTCGATATGTGCATGCATCTTCTGTACCCGTTTATATCTCAAATTCAGGCTCAAAACACCCGAAAATTCGATATTTTGGGGTCCCAGAAGCGATCTGTACATGCCTACTCCTAGTTAGAGTATTTTTAATATACAGGCCCAAAACATGCAGAAAAACGATATTTTAGGTGCCCAAAGTCAATATGTGCAAGCATCTTCTGTACCCGTTTATATCTCAAATTCAGGCTCAAAACACCAGAAAATTCGATATTTTGGGGTCCCAGAAGCGATCTGTACATGCTTACTCAGTGCTAGAATGTTTTCAAAATATAGGCTCAAAACATGCTAAAAATCGATATTTTAAGTGTCCAAAGTCGATATGTGCATGCATCTTATGTACCCGTTTATATATCAAATTCAGGCTCAAAACACCCGAAAATTCGATATTTTGGGATCCCAGAAGCGATCTGTACTTGCCTACTCCGTGTTAGAGTATTTTCAAAATACAGGCCCAAAACAAGCTGAAAATCGATATTTTTGGTGACGAAAGTCAATATGTGTATGCATATTCTGCACCCGTTTATATCCCAAATTCAACCTCAAAACACCCGAAAATTCGATAATTTTGGGTCCCAGAAGCGATCTGTACATGACTACTCAGTGCTAGAATGTTTTCAAAATATAGGCTCAAAACATGATAAAAATCGATATTTTAAGTGTCCAAATTCGATATGTGCATACATCATCTGTACCCGTTTATATCTCAAATTCAGGCTCAAAACACCCGAAAATTCGATATTTTGAGGTCCCAGAAGCGAACTGTACATGCCTACTCCGTGTTAGAGTATTTTCAAAATACAGGCCCAAAACATACAGAAAATCGATCTTGTATGTGCCCAAAAGTCGATATGTGCATGCATCTTCTGTACCCGTTTATATCTCAAATTCAGGCTCCAAACACCCGTAAATTCGATATTTTGGGGTCCCAGAAGCTATCTGTACATGCCTATTTAGATGCAGGCCCAAAACATGCTGAAAATCGATGTTTTAGGTGCCCAAAGTCAACATGTGTATGTATCTTCTTCACTCGTTTATATCTCAAATTCAACCTCAAAACACCCGAAAATTCTAAAATTTTGGTTCCCAGAAGCGATCTGTACATGTCTAGTCAGTGCTAGAATGTTTTCAAAATATAGGCTCAAAACATGCAAGACATCGATATTTTAAGTGTCCAAAGTCGATATGTGCATGCATCTTCTGTACCCGTTTATATCTCAAATTCAGGCTCAAAACACCCGAAAACTCGATATTTTTGGGTCCCATAAGCGATCTGTACATGCCTACTCCTAGTTAGAGTATTTTCAAAATACAGACCCAAAACATGCTGAAAATCTATATTTTAGGTGCCCAAAGTCAATATGTGCATGCATCTTTTGTACCGGTTTATATCTCAAATTCAGGCTTAAAACACCCGAAAATTCGATATTTTGGGGTCCCAGAAGCGATATGTACATGCTTACTCAGTGCTAGAATGTTTTCAAAATATAGGCTCAAAATATGCTAAAAATCGATATTTTAAGTGTCCAAAGTCGATATGTGCATGCATCTTCTGCAATCGTTTATATCTCAAATTCAGGCACAAAACACCCGAAAATTCGATATTTTTGGGTCCCAGAAGCGATCTGTACATGCCTACTCCAAGTTAGAGTATTTTCCAAATACAGGACGAAAACATGCTGAAAATCGATATTTTAGGTGACCAAAGTCAATATGTGCATGCATCTTCTGTACCCGTTTATATCTCAAATTCAGGCTCAGAACACCCGAAAATTCGGCATTTTTGGGTCCTAGAAGCGATCTGTACATCCCTACTCCTAGTTAGAATGTTTTCAAGATACAGACACAAAACATGCTCAAAATCGATATTTTAGGTTCCCAGAAGTCGATATGTGCATGCATCTTCTGTATCCGTTTATATCTCAAATTCATGCTCAAAATACCCGAAAATTCGATATTTTGGGGTCCCAGAAGCGATCTGTACATGCCTACTCCGTGTTCGAGTATTTTCAAAATACAGGCCCAAAACATACTGAAAATCGATCTTTTAGGTGTCCAAAAGTCGATATGTGCATGCATCTTCTGTACCTGTTTATATTCCAAATTCAACCTCAAAACAACCGATAATTCGATATTTTTGGGTCCCAGAAGCGATCTGTAAATGTCTACTCAGTGCTAGAATTTTTTCAAAATATAGGCTCAAAACATGCTGAAAATCGATATTTTAGGTGACGAAAGTCAATATGTGTATGCATCTTCTGCACCCGTTTATATCCCAAATTCAACCTCAAAACACCCGAAAATTCGATATTTTTGGGTCCCAGAAGCGATCTGTACATGCCTACTTAGTGCTAGAATACTTTCAAAATATAGGCCCAAAACATGCTAAAAATCGATATTTTAGGTGCCCAAAGTCGATATCTCAAATTCAGGCCCAAAAAACATGAAAATTCGATATTTGGGGGTCCCAGAAGCGAACTGTACATGCCTACTCTGTGTTAGAGTATTTTCAAAATACAGGCCCAAAACATACTGAAAATCGATCATTTAGGTACCTAAAAGTCGATATGTGCATGCATATTCTGTACCCGTTTATATCTCAAATTCAGGCTCCAAACACCCGAAAATTCGATATTTTGGGGTCCCAGAAGCGATCTGTACTTGCCTACTCCGTGTTAGAGTATTTTCAAAATACAGGCCCAAAAAAGATGAAAATCGATATTTTAGGTGACGAAAGTCAATATGTGTATGCATCTTCTGCACCCGTTTATATCCCAAATTCAACCTCAAAACACCCGAAAATTCGATATTTTTGGGTCCCAGAAGCGATCTGTACATGCCTACTCAGTGCTAGAATGTTTTCAAAATATAGGCTCAAAATATGCTAAAAATCGATATTTTAAGTGTCCAAAGTCGATATGTGCATGCATCATCTGTACCCGTTTATATCTCAAATTCAGGCTCAAAACACCCGAAAATTTGGTATTTTTGGTTCCTAGATGCGATCTGTTCATCTCTACACCTAGTTAGAATGTTATCAAGATACAGACCCAAAACATGCTCAAAATCAATATTTTAGGTGCCAAAAAGTCAATATGTGCATGCATCTTCTGTACCCGTTTATATCTCAAATTCAGGCTCCAAACACCCGAAAATTCGATATTTTGGGGTCCCAGAAGCGATCTGTACTTGCCTACTCCGTGTTAGAGTATTTTCAAAATACAGCCCCAAAACAAGCTGAAAATCGATATTTTAGGTGACGAAAGTCAATATGTGTATGCATCGTCTGCACCCGTTTATATCCCAAATTCAACCTCAAAACACCCGAAAATTCGATATTTTTGGGTCCCAGAAGCGATCTGTACATGCTTACTCCTAGTTAGAGTATTTTCAAAATACAGGCCCAAAACATGCTGAAAATCGATATTTTAGGTGCCCAAAGTCAATATGTGCATGCATCTTCTGTACCCGTTTATATCTCAAATTCATACTCAAAATACCCGAAAATTTGGTATTTTTGGGTCCTAGAAGCGATCTGTACATCTCTACACCTAGGTAAAATGTTTTCAAGATACAGACCCAAAACATGCTCAAAATCGATATTTTAGGTGCCCAAAAGTCAATATGTGCATGCATCATCTGTACCCGTTTATATCCCAAATTCAACCTCAAAACACCCGAAAATTCGATATTTTTGGGTCCCAGAAGCGATCTGTACATGCCTACTCAGTGCTAGAATGTTTTCAAAATATAGGCTCAAAACATACTAAAAATCGATATTTTAAGTGTCCAAAGTCGATATGTGCATGCATCATCTGTACCCGTTTATATCTCAAATTCAGGCTCAAAACACCCGAAAATTCGATATTTTGGGGTCCCAGAAGTCATCCGTACATGCCTACTTAGTACTAGAATATTTTCAAAATATACGCCCAATACATGCTAAAAATCTACATTTTAGGTGCCCAAAGTCGATATCTCATATTCAGGCCGAAAACACCCGAAAATTCGATATTTTGGGGTCCCCGGAGCGAACTGTACATGCCTACTCCGTGTTAGAGTATTTTCAAAATACAGGCCCATAACAAGCTGAAAATCGATATTTTAGGTGACGAAAGTCAACATGTGTATGCATCTTCTGCACTCGTTTATATCTCAAATTCAACCTCAAAACACCCGAAAATTCGATAATTTTGGGTCCCAGAAGCGATATGTACATGTCTAGTCAGTGCTAGAATGTTTTCAAAATATAGGCTCAAAACATGCTAAAAATCGATATTTTAAGTGTCCAAAGTCAATATGTGCATGCATCTTCTGTATCCGTTTATATCTCAAATTCAGGCTCAAAACACCCGAAAATTCGATATTTTTGGGTTCCATAAGCAATCTGTACATGCCTACTCCTAGTTAGAGTACTTTCAAAATATAGGCCCAAAACATGCTGAAAATAGATATTTTAGGTGCCCAAAGTCAATATGAGCATGCATCTTCTGTACCAATTTATATCTCAAATTCAGGCTCAAAACACCCGAAAATTCGGTATTTTTCTGTCCTAGAAGTGATCTGTACATCTCTACACCTAGTTAGAATGTTTTCAAGATACAGACCCAAAACATGCTCAAAATCGATATTTTAGGTGCCCAAAAGTCAATATGTGCATGCATCTTCTGTACCCGTTTATATCTCACATTCAGGCTCAAAACACCCGAAAATTCGATATTTTTGGGTCCCAGAAGCGATCTGTACATGCCTACTCAGTGCTAGAATATTTTCAAAATATAGGCCCAAAACATGCTAAAATCTATATTTTAGGTGCCTAAAGTCGATATCTCAAATTCAGGCCCAAAACACCCGAAAATTCAATATTTGGGGTTCGCAGAAGCGAACTGTACATGCCTACTTCGTGTTAAAGTATTTTCAAAATACAGGCCCAAAACATACTGAAAATCGATCATTTAGGTACCTAAAGGTCGATATGTGCATGCATCTTCTATAACCGTTTATATCTCAAATTCAGGCTCCAAACACCCGAAAATTCGATATTTTGGGGTCCCAGAAGCTATCTGTACTTACCTACTCCGTGTTAGAGTATTTTCAAAATACAGGCCCAAAACAAGCTGAAAATTGATATTTTAGGTGACGAAAGTCAATATGTGCATGCATCATCTGTACCCGTTTATATCTCAAATTCAGGCTCAAAACACCCGTAATTTCGATATTTTGGGGTCCCAGAAGTGATCTGTACATGCCTACTTAGTGCTAGAATATTTTCAAAATATAGGCCCAAAACATGCTAATAATCGATATTTTAGGTGCCCAAAGTCAATATCTCAAATTCAGGCCCAAAACACCCGAAAATTCGATATTTTGGGGTCCCAGAAGCGAACTGTACATGCCTACTCCTTGTTAGAGTATTTTCAAAATACAGGCCCATAACAAGCTGAAAATCGATATTTTAGGTGACGAAAGTCAATATGTGTATGCATCTTCTGCACCCGTTTATATCCCAAATTCAACCTCAAAACACCCGAAAATTCGATATTTTAGGGTCCCAGAAGCGATCTGTACATAAGCTCAAAACATGCTAAAAATCGATATTTTAAGTGTCCTAAGTCGATATGTGCATGCATCATCTGTACCCGTTTATATCTCAAATTCAGGCTCAAAACACCCGAAAATTCGATATTTTTGGGTCCCAGAAGCGATCTGTAGATGCCTACTCAGATGCAGGCCCAAAACATGCTGAAAATCGATATTTTAGGTGCCCAAAGTCAACATGTGTATGCATCTTCTGCACTTGTTTATATCTCAAATTCCACCTCAAAACACCCGAAAATTCGATAATTTTGGGTCCCAGAAGCGATCTGTACATGTCTAGTCAGTGCTAGAATGTTTTCAAAATATAGGGTCAAACATGCCAAAAATCGATATTTTAAGTGTCCAAAGTCGATATGTGCATGCATCTTCTGTACCCGTTTATATCTCAAATTCAGGCTCAAAACACCCGCAAATTCGATATTTTTGGGTCCCTGAAGCGATCTGTACATGCCTACTCCTAGTTAGAGTATTTTCAAAATACAGGCCCAAAACATGCTGAAAATCGATATTTTAGGTGCCCAAAGTCAATATGTGCATGCATCTTCTGTACCCGTTTATATTTCAAATTCAGGCTCAAAACACCCGAAAATTCTGTATTTTTCTGTCCTAGAAGCGATCTGTACATCTCTACACCTAGTTAGAATGTTTTCAAGATACAGACCCAAAACATGCTCAAAATCGATATTTTAGGTGACCAAAAGTCAATACGTGCATGCATCTTCTGTACCCGTTTATATCTCAAATTCAGGCTCAAAACACCCGAAAATTCGATATTTTGGGGTCCCAGAAGCGATCTGTACATGCTTACTCAGTGCTAGAATATTTTCAAAATAAAGGCCCAAAACATGCTAAAAATCGATATTTTAGTTGCCCAAAGTCGATATCTCAAATTCAGGCCCAAAACACCCAAAAATTCGATATTTTGGGGTCCCAGAAGCGATCTGTACATGCCTACTCCGTGTTAGAGTATTTTCAAAATACAGGCCCAAAACATACTGAAAATCGATATTTTAAGTGTCCAAAGTCGATATGTGCATGCATCATCTGTACCCGTTTATATCTCAAATTCAGGCTCCAAACACCCGAAAAGTCGATGTTTTGGGGTCCCAGAAGTGATCTGTACATGCCTACTTAGTGCTAGAATATTTTCAAAATATAGGCCCAAAACATGCTAAAAATCGATATTTTAGGTGCCCAAAGTCGATATCTCAAATTCAGGCCCAAAACACCCGAAAATTCGATATTTGGGGTCCCAGAAGCAAACTGTACATGCCTACTCCGTGTTTGAGTATTTTCAAAATACAGGCCCAAAACATACTGAAAATCGATCATTTAGTTACCTAAAAGTCGATATGTGCATGCATCTTCTGTACCCGTTTATATCTCAAATTCAGGCTTCAAACACCCGAAAATTCGATATTTTGGGGACCCAGAAGCGATCTTTACTTGCCTACTCCGTGTTAGAGTATTTTCAAAATGCAGGCCCAAAACAAGCTAAAATTCGATATTTTTGGGCCCTAGAAGCGATCTGTACATGCCTACGCAGTGCTAGAATGTTTTCAAAAAATAAGCCCAAAACATGCTAAAAATCGATATTTTAAGTGTCCAAAGTCGATATGTGCATGCATCATCTGTACCCGTTTATATCTCAAATTCAGGCTCAAAACACCCGAAAATTCGATATTTTAGGGTCCCAGAAGTGATCTGTACATGCCTAATTAGTGCTAGAATATTTTCAAAATATAGGCCCAAAACATGCTAAAAATCGATATTTTAGGTTCCCAAAGTCGATATCTCAAATTCAGGCCCAAAACACCCGGAAATTCGATATTTTGGGGTCCCAGAAGCGAACTGTACATGCCTACTCCGTGTTAGAGTATTTTCAAAATACAGGCCCAAAACATACTGAAAATCGATCTTTTAGGTGCCCAAAAGTCGATATGTGCATGCATCTTCTGTACCCGTTTATATCTCAAATTCAGGCTTCAAACACCCGAAAATTTGATATTTTGGGGTCCCAGAAGCGATCTGTACATGCCTACTCAGATGCAGGCCCAAAACATGCTGAACATCGATATTTTAGGTGCCAAAAGTCAACATGTGTATGCATCTTCTGCACTCGTTTATATCTCAAATTCAACCTCAAAATACCCGAAAATTCGATAATTTTGGGTCCCAGAAGCGATATGTACATGTCTAGTCAGTGCTAGAATGTTTTCAAAATATAGGCTCAAAACATGCTAAAAATCGATATTTTAAGTGTCCAAAGTCAATATGTGCATGCATCTTCTGTATCCGTATATATCTCAAATTCAGGCTCAAAACACCCGAAAATTCGATATTTTTGGGTCCCAGAAGCAATCTATACATGCCTACTCCTAGTTAGAGTATTTTCAAAATATAGGCCCAAAACATGCTGAAAATCGATATTTTAGGTGCCCAAAGTCAATATGTGCATGCATCTTCTGTACCCGTTTATATCTCAAATTCAGGCTCAAAACACCCGAAAAGTCGATATTTTGGGGTCCCAGAAGCGATCTGTACATGCTTACTCAGTGCTAGAATATTTTCAAAAAATAGGCCCAAAACATGCTAAAAATCGATATTTTAGGTGCCCAAAGTCGATATCTCAAATTCAGGCCCAAAACACCCGAAAATTCGATATTTGGGGTCCCAGAAGCAAACTGTACATGCCTACTCCGTGTTAGAGTATTTTCAAAATACAGGCCCAAAACATACTGAAAATCGATCATTTAGTTACCTAAAAGTCGATATGTGCATGCATCTTCCGTACCCGTTTATATCTCAAATTCAGGCTCCAAACACCCGAAAATTCGATATTTTAGGGACCCAGAAGCGATCTTTACTTGCCTACTCCGTGTTAGAGTATTTTCAAAATGCAGGCCCAAAACAAGCTAAAAATCGATATTTTAAGTGTCCAAAGTCGATATGTGCATGCATCATCTGTACCCGTTTATATCTCAAATTCAGGCTCAAAACACCCGAAAATTCGATATTTTAGGGTCCCAGAAGTGATCTGTACATGCCTAATTAGGGCTAGAATATTTTCAAAATATAGGCCCAAAACATGCTAAAAATCGATATTTTAGGTTCAAAAAGTCGATATCTCAAATTCAGGCCCAAAAAACCCGGAAATTCGATATTTTGGGGTCCCAGAAGCGAACTGTACATGCCTACTCCGTGTTAGAATATTTTCAAAATACAGGCCCAAAACATACTGAAAATCGATCTTTTAGGTGCCCAAAAGTCGATATGTGCATGCATCTTCTGTACCCGTTTATATCTCAAATTCAGGCTTCAAACACCCGAAAATTTGATATTTTGGGGTCCCAGAAGCGATCTGTACATGCCTACTCAGATGCAGGCCCAAAACATGCTGAACATCGATATTTTAGGTGCCAGAAGTCAACATGTGTATGCATCTTCTGCACTCGTTTATATCTCAAATTCAACCTCAAAACACCCGAAAATTCTATAATTTTGGGTCCCAGAAGCGATATGTACATGTCTAGTCAGTGCTAGAATGTTTTCAAAATATAGGATCAAAACATGCTAAAAATCGATATTTTAAGTGTCCAAAGTCAGTATGTGCATGCATCTTCTGTATCCGTTTATATCTCAAATTCAGGCTCAAAACACCCGAAAATTCGATATTTTTGGGTCCCAGAAGCAATCTGTACATGCCTACTCCTAGTTAGAGTATTTTCAAAATATAGGCCCAAAACATGCTGAAAATCGATATTTTAGGTGCCCAAAGTCAATATGTGCATGCATCTTCTGTACCCGTTTATATCTCAAATTCAGGCTCAAAACACCCGAAAATTCGGTATTTTTCTGTCCTAGAAGTGATCTGTACATCTCTACACCTAGTTAGAATGTTTTCAAGATACAGACCCAAAACATGCTCATAATCGATATTTTAGGTGCCCAAAAGTCAATATGTGCATGCATCTTCTGTACCCGTTTATATCTCACATTCAGGCTCAAAACACCCGAAAATTCGATATTTTGGGGTCCCAGAAGCGATCTGTACATGCTTACTCAGTGCTAGAATATTTTCAAAATATAGGCCCAAAACATGCTAAAAATCGATATTTTAGGTGCCCAAAGTCGATATCTCAAATTCAGGCCCAAAACACCCGAAAATTAAATATTTGGGGTTCGCAGAAGCGAACTGTACATGCCTACTTCGTGTTAAAGTATTTTCAAAATACAGGCCAAAAACATACTGAAAATCGATCATTTAGGTACCTAAAGGTCGATATGTGCATGCATCTTCGATAACCGTTTATATCTCAAATTCAGGCTCCAAACTCCCGAAAATTCGATATTTTGGGGTCCCAGAAGCTATCTGTACTTGCCTACTCCGTGTTAGAGTATTTTCAAAATACAGGCCCAAAACAAGCTGAAAATTGATATTTTAGGTGACGAAAGTCAATATGTGCATGCATCATCTGTACCCGTTTATATCTCAAATTCAGGCTCAAAAAACCCGTAATTTCGATATTTTGGGGTCCCAGAAGTGATCTATACATGGCTACTTAGTGCTAGAATATTTTCAAAATATAGGCCCAAAACATGCTAATAATCGATATTTTAGGTGCCCAAAGTCAATATCTCAAATTCAGGCCCAAAACACCCGAAAATTCGATATTTTGGGGTCCCAGAAGCGAACTGTACATGCCTACTCCTTGTTAGAGTATTTTCAAAATACAGGCCCATAACAAGCTGAAAATCGATATTTTAGGTGACGAAAGTCAATATGTGTATGCATCTTCTGCACCCGTTCATATCCCAAATTCAACCTCAAAACACCCGAAAATTCGATATTTTAGGGTCCCAGAAGCGATCTGTACATAAGCTCAAAACATGCTAAAAATCGATATTTTAAGTGTCCTATGTCGATATGTGCATGCATCATCTGTACCCGTTTATATCTCAAATTCAGGCTCAAAACACCCGAAAATTCGATATTTTGGGGTCCCAGAAGCGATCTGTACATGCCTACTCAGATGCAGGCCCAAAACATGCTGAAAATCGATATTTTAGGTGCCCAAAGTCAACATGTGTATGCATCTTCTGCACTTGTTTATATCTCAAATTCCACCTCAAAACACCCGAAAATTAGATAATTTTGGGTCCCAGAAGCGATCTGTACATGTCTAGTCAGTGCTAGAATGTTTTCAAAATATAGGCTCAAAACATGCTAAAAATCGATATTTTAAGTGTCCAAAGTCGATATGTGCATGCATCTTCTGTACCCGTTTATATCTCAAATTCAGGCTCAAAACACCCGCAAATTCGATATTTTTGGGTCCCTGAAGCGATCTGTACATGCCTACTCCTAGTTAGAGTATTTTCAAAATACAGGCCCAAAACATGCTGAAAATCGATATTTTAGGTGCCCAAAGTCAATATGTGCATGGATCTTCTGTACCCGTTTATATTTCAAATTCAGGCTCAAAACACCCGAAAATTCTGTATTTTTCTGTCCTAGAAGCGATCTGTACATCTCTACACCTAGTTAGAATGTTTTCAAGATACAGACCCAAAACATGCTCAAAATCGATATTTTAGGTGCCCAAAAGTCAATACGTGCATGCATCTTCTGTACCCGTTTATATCTCAAATTCAGGCTCAAAACACCCGAAAATTCGATATTTTGGGGTCCCAGAAGCGATCTGTACATGCTTACTCAGTGCTAGAATATTTTCAAAATAAAGGCCCAAAACATGCTAAAAATCGATATTTTAGTTGCCCAAAGTCGATATCTCAAATTCAGGCCCAAAACACCCAAAAATTCGATATTTTGGGGTCCCAGAAGCAATCTGTACATGCCTACTCCGTGTTAGAGTATTTTCAAAATACAGGCCCAAAACATACTGAAAATCGATATTTTAAGTGTCCAAAGTCGATATGTGCATGCATCATCTGTACCCGTTTATATCTCAAATTCAGGCTAAAAACACCCGAAAAGTCGATGTTTTGGGGTCCCAGAAGTGATCTGTACATGCCTACTTAGTGCTAGAATATTTTCAAAATATAGGCCCAAAACATGCTAAAAATCGATATTTTAGGTGCCCAAAGTCGATATCTCAAATTCAGGCCCAAAACACCCGATAATTCGATATTTGGGGTCCCAGAAGCAAACTGTACATGCCTACTGCGTGTTAGAGTATTTTCAAAATACAGGCCCAAAACATACTGAAAATTGATCATTTAGTTACCTAAAGGTCGATATGTGCATGCATCTTCGATAATCGTTTATATCTCAAATTCAGGCTCCAAACTCCCGAAAATTCGATATTTTGGGGTCCCAGAAGCTATCTGTACTTGCCTACTCCGTGTTAGAGTATTTTCAAAATACAGGCCCAAAACAAGCTGAAAATTGATATTTTAGGTGACGAAAGTCAATATGTGCATGCATCATCTGTACCCGTTTATATCTCAAATTCAGGCTAAAAAAACCCGTAATTTCGATATTTTGGGGTCCCAGAAGTGATCTGTACATGGCTACTTAGTGCTAGAATATTTTCAAAATATAGGCCCAAAACATGCTAATAATCGATATTTTAGGTGCCCAAAGTCAATATCTCAAATTCAGGCCCAAAACACCCGAAAATTCGATATTTTGGGGTCCCAGAAGCGAACTGTACATGCCTACTCCTTGTTAGAGTATTTTCAAAATACAGGCCCATAACAAGCTGAAAATCGATATTTTAGGTGACGAAAGTCAATATGTGTATGCATCTTCTGCACCCGTTCATATCCCAAATTCAACCTCAAAACACCCGAAAATTCGATATTTTAGGGTCCCAGAAGCGATCTGTACATAAGCTCAAAACATGCTAAAAATCGATATTTTAAGTGTCCTAAGTCGATATGTGCATGCATCATCTGTACCCGTTTATATCTCAAATTCAGGCTCAAAACACCCGAAAATTCGATATTTTGGGGTCCCAGAAGCGATCTGTACATGCCTACTCAGATGCAGGCCCAAAACATGCTGAAAATCGATATTTTAGGTGCCCAAAGTCAACATGTGTATGCATCTTCTGCACTTGTTTATATCTCAAATTCCACCTCAAAACACCCGAAAATTAGATAATTTTGGGTCCCAGAAGCGATCTGTACATGTCTAGTCAGTGCTAGAATGTTTTCAAAATATAGGCTCAAAACATGCTAAAAATCGATATTTTAAGTGTCCAAAGTCGATATGTGCATGCATCTTCTGTACCCGTTTATATCTCAAATTCAGGCTCAAAACACCCGCAAATTCGATATTTTTGGGTCCCTGAAGCGATCTGTACATGCCTACTCCTAGTTAGAGTATTTTCAAAATACAGGCCCAAAACATGCTGAAAATCGATATTTTAGGTGCCCAAAGTCAATATGTGCATGGATCTTCTGTACCCGTTTATATTTCAAATTCAGGCTCAAAACACCCGAAAATTCTGTATTTTTCTGTCCTAGAAGCGATCTGTACATCTCTACACCTAGTTAGAATGTTTTCAAGATACAGACCCAAAACATGCTCAAAATCGATATTTTAGGTGGCCAAAAGTCAATACGTGCATGCATCTTCTGTACCCGTTTATATCTCAAATTCAGGCTCAAAACACCCGAAAATTCGATATTTTGGGGTCCCAGAAGCGATCTGTACATGCTTACTCAGTGCTAGAATATTTTCAAAATAAAGGCCCAAAACATGCTAAAAATCGATATTTTAGTTGCCCAAATTCGATATCTCAAATTCAGGCCCAAAACACCCAAAAATTCGATATTTTGGGGTCCCAGAAGCGATCTGTACATGCCTACTCCGTGTTAGAGTATTTTCAAAATACAGGCCCAAAACATACTGAAAATCGATATTTTAAGTATCCAAAGTCGATATGTGCATGCATCATCTGTACCCGTTTATATCTCAAATTCAGGCTAAAAACACCCGAAAAGTCGATGTTTTGGGGTCCCAGAAGTGATCTGTACATGCCTACTTAGTGCTAGAATATTTTCAAAATATAGGCCCAAAACATGCTAAAAATCGATATTTTAGGTGCCCAAAGTCGATATCTCAAATTCAGGCCCAAAACACCCGAAAATTCGATATTTGGGGTCCCAGAAGCAAACTGTACATGCCTACTGCGTGTTAGAGTATTTTCAAAATACAGGCCCAAAACATACTGAAAATTGATCATTTAGTTACCTAAAAGTCGATATGTGCATGCATCTTCTGTACCCGTTTATATCTCAAATTCAGGCTCCAAACACCCGAAAATTCGATATTTTGGGGACCCAGAAGCGATCTTTACTTGCCTACTCCGTGTTAGAGTATTTTCAAAATGCAGGCCCAAAGCAAGCTAAAATTCGATATTTTAGGTGACGAAAGTCAATATGTGTATGCATCTTCTGCACCCGTTTATATCCCAAATTCAACCTCAAAACACCCGAAAATTCGATATTTTAGGGTCCTTGAAGCGATCTGTACATAAGCTCAAAACATGCTAAAAATCGATATTTTAAGTGTCCTACGTCGATATGTGCATGCATCATCTGTACCCGTTTATATCTCAAATTCAGGCTCAAAACACCCGAAAATTCGATATTTTGGGGTCCCAGAAGCGATCTGTACATGCCTACTCAGATGCAGGCCCAAAACATGCTGAAAATCGATATTTTAGGTGCCCAAAGTCAACATGTGTATGCATCTTCTGCACTTGTTTATATCTCAAATTCCACCTCAAAACACCCGAAAATTAGATAATTTTGGGTCCCAGAAGCGATCTGTACATGTCTAGTCAGTGCTAGAATGTTTTCAAAATATAGGCTCAAAACATGCTAAAAATCGATATTTTAAGTGTCCAAAGTCGATATGTGCATGCATCTTCTGTACCCGTTTATATCTCAAATTCAGGCTCAAAACACCCGCAAATTTGATATTTTTGGGTCCCTGAAGCGATCTGTACATGCCTACTCCTAGTTAGAGTATTTTCAAAATACAGGCCCAAAACATGCTGAAAATCGATATTTTAGGTGCCCAAAGTCAATATGTGCATGGATCTTCTGTACCCGTTTATATTTCAAATTCAGGCTCAAAACACCCGAAAATTCTGTATTTTTCTGTCCTAGAAGCGATCTGTACATCTCTACACCTAGTTAGAATGTTTTCAAGATACAGACCCAAAACATGCTCAAAATCGATATTTTAGGTGCCCAAAAGTCAATACGTGCATGCATCTTCTGTACCCGTTTATATCTCAAATTCAGGCTCAAAACACCCGAAAATTCGATATTTTGGGGTCCCAGAAGCGATCTGTACATGCTTACTCAGTGCTAGAATATTTTCAAAATAAAGGCCCAAAACATGCTAAAAATCGATATTTTAGTTGCCCAAAGTCGATATCTCAAATTCAGGCCCAAAACACCCAAAAATTCGATATTTTGGGGTCCCAGAAGCAATCTGTACATGCCTACTCCGTGTTAGAGTATTTTCAAAATACAGGCCCAAAACATACTGAAAATCGATATTTTAAGTGTCCAAAGTCGATATGTGCATGCATCATCTGTACCCGTTTATATCTCAAATTCAGGCTAAAAACACCCGAAAAGTCGATGTTTTGGGGTCCCAGAAGTGATCTGTACATGCCTACTTAGTGCTAGAATATTTTCAAAATATAGGCCCAAAACATGCTAAAAATCGATATTTTAGGTGCCCAAAGTCGATATCTCAAATTCAGGCCCAAAACACCCGATAATTCGATATTTGGGGTCCCAGAAGCAAACTGTACATGCCTACTGCGTGTTAGAGTATTTTCAAAATACAGGCCCAAAACATACTGAAAATTGATCATTTAGTTACCTAAAGGTCGATATGTGCATGCATCTTCGATAATCGTTTATATCTCAAATTCAGGCTCCAAACTCCCGAAAATTCGATATTTTGGGGTCCCAGAAGCTATCTGTACTTGCCTACTCCGTGTTAGAGTATTTTCAAAATACAGGCCCAAAACAAGGTGAAAATTGATATTTTAGGTGACGAAAGTCAATATGTGCATGCATCATCTGTACCCGTTTATATCTCAAATTCAGGCTAAAAAAACCCGTAATTTCGATATTTTGGGGTCCCAGAAGTGATCTGTACATGGCTACTTAGTGCTAGAATATTTTCAAAATATAGGCCCAAAACATGCTAATAATCGATATTTTAGGTGCCCAAAGTCAATATCTCAAATTCAGGCCCAAAACACCCGAAAATTCGATATTTTGGGGTCCCAGAAGCGAACTGTACATGCCTACTCCTTGTTAGAGTATTTTCAAAATACAGGCCCATAACAAGCTGAAAATCGATATTTTAGGTGACGAAAGTCAATATGTGTATGCATCTTCTGCACCCGTTCATATCCCAAATTCAACCTCAAAACACCCGAAAATTCGATATTTTAGGGTCCCAGAAGCGATCTGTACATAAGCTCAAAACATGCTAAAAATCGATATTTTAAGTGTCCTAAGTCGATATGTGCATGCATCATCTGTACCCGTTTATATCTCAAATTCAGGCTCAAAACACCCGAAAATTCGATATTTTGGGGTCCCAGAAGCGATCTGTACATGCCTACTCAGATGCAGGCCCAAAACATGCTGAAAATCGATATTTTAGGTGCCCAAAGTCAACATGTGTATGCATCTTCTGCACTTGTTTATATCTCAAATTCCACCTCAAAACACCCGAAAATTAGATAATTTTGGGTCCCAGAAGCGATCTGTACATGTCTAGTCAGTGCTAGAATGTTTTCAAAATATAGGCTCAAAACATGCTAAAAATCGATATTTTAAGTGTCCAAAGTCGATATGTGCATGCATCTTCTGTACCCGTTTATATCTCAAATTCAGGCTCAAAACACCCGCAAATTCGATATTTTTGGGTCCCTGAAGCGATCTGTACATGCCTACTCCTAGTTAGAGTATTTTCAAAATACAGGCCCAAAACATGCTGAAAATCGATATTTTAGGTGCCCAAAGTCAATATGTGCATGGATCTTCTGTACCCGTTTATATTTCAAATTCAGGCTCAAAACACCCGAAAATTCTGTATTTTTCTGTCCTAGAAGCGATCTGTACATCTCTACACCTAGTTAGAATGTTTTCAAGATACAGACCCAAAACATGCTCAAAATCGATATTTTAGGTGGCCAAAAGTCAATACGTGCATGCATCTTCTGTACCCGTTTATATCTCAAATTCAGGCTCAAAACACCCGAAAATTCGATATTTTGGGGTCCCAGAAGCGATCTGTACATGCTTACTCAGTGCTAGAATATTTTCAAAATAAAGGCCCAAAACATGCTAAAAATCGATATTTTAGTTGCCCAAATTCGATATCTCAAATTCAGGCCCAAAACACCCAAAAATTCGATATTTTGGGGTCCCAGAAGCGATCTGTACATGCCTACTCCGTGTTAGAGTATTTTCAAAATACAGGCCCAAAACATACTGAAAATCGATATTTTAAGTATCCAAAGTCGATATGTGCATGCATCATCTGTACCCGTTTATATCTCAAATTCAGGCTAAAAACACCCGAAAAGTCGATGTTTTGGGGTCCCAGAAGTGATCTGTACATGCCTACTTAGTGCTAGAATATTTTCAAAATATAGGCCCAAAACATGCTAAAAATCGATATTTTAGGTGCCCAAAGTCGATATCTCAAATTCAGGCCCAAAACACCCGAAAATTCGATATTTGGGGTCCCAGAAGCAAACTGTACATGCCTACTGCGTGTTAGAGTATTTTCAAAATACAGGCCCAAAACATACTGAAAATTGATCATTTAGTTACCTAAAAGTCGATATGTGCATGCATCTTCTGTACCCGTTTATATCTCAAATTCAGGCTCCAAACACCCGAAAATTCGATATTTTGGGGACCCAGAAGCGATCTTTACTTGCCTACTCCGTGTTAGAGTATTTTCAAAATGCAGGCCCAAAGCAAGCTAAAATTCGATATTTTAGGTGACGAAAGTCAATATGTGTATGCATCTTCTGCACCCGTTTATATCCCAAATTCAACCTCAAAACACCCGAAAATTCGATATTTTAGGGTCCTTGAAGCGATCTGTACATAAGCTCAAAACATGCTAAAAATCGATATTTTAAGTGTCCTACGTCGATATGTGCATGCATCATCTGTACCCGTTTATATCTCAAATTCAGGCTCAAAACACCCGAAAATTCGATATTTTGGGGTCCCAGAAGCGATCTGTACATGCCTACTCAGATGCAGGCCCAAAACATGCTGAAAATCGATATTTTAGGTGCCCAAAGTCAACATGTGTATGCATCTTCTGCACTTGTTTATATCTCAAATTCCACCTCAAAACACCCGAAAATTAGATAATTTTGGGTCCCAGAAGCGATCTGTACATGTCTAGTCAGTGCTAGAATGTTTTCAAAATATAGGCTCAAAACATGCTAAAAATCGATATTTTAAGTGTCCAAAGTCGATATGTGCATGCATCTTCTGTACCCGTTTATATCTCAAATTCAGGCTCAAAACACCCGCAAATTTGATATTTTTGGGTCCCTGAAGCGATCTGTACATGCCTACTCCTAGTTAGAGTATTTTCAAAATACAGGCCCAAAACATGCTGAAAATCGATATTTTAGGTGCCCAAAGTCAATATGTGCATGGATCTTCTGTACCCGTTTATATTTCAAATTCAGGCTCAAAACACCCGAAAATTCTGTATTTTTCTGTCCTAGAAGCGATCTGTACATCTCTACACCTAGTTAGAATGTTTTCAAGATACAGACCCAAAACATGCTCAAAATCGATATTTTAGGTGCCCAAAAGTCAATACGTGCATGCATCTTCTGTACCCGTTTATATCTCAAATTCAGGCTCAAAACACCCGAAAATTCGATATTTTGGGGTCCCAGAAGCGATCTGTACATGCTTACTCAGTGCTAGAATATTTTCAAAATAAAGGCCCAAAACATGCTAAAAATCGATATTTTAGTTGCCCAAAGTCGATATCTCAAATTCAGGCCCAAAACACCCAAAAATTCGATATTTTGGGGTCCCAGAAGCGATCTGTACATGCCTACTCCGTGTTAGAGTATTTTCAAAATACAGGCCCAAAACATACTGAAAATCGATATTTTAAGTGTCCAAAGTCGATATGTGCATGCATCATCTGTACCCGTTTATATCTCAAATTCAGGCTAAAAACACCCGAAAAGTCGATGTTTTGGGGTCCCAGAAGTGATCTGTACATGCCTACTTAGTGCTAGAATATTTTCAAAATATAGGCCCAAAACATGCTAAAAATCGATATTTTAGGTGCCCAAAGTCGATATCTCAAATTCAGGTCCAAAACACCCGAAAATTCGATATTTGGGGTCCCAGAAGCAAACTGTACATGCCTACTGCGTGTTAGAGTATTTTCAAAATACAGGCCCAAAACATACTGAAAATCGATCATTTAGTTACCTAAAAGTCGATATGTGCATGCATCTTCTGTACCCGTTTATATCTCAAATTCAGGCTCCAAACACCCGAAAATTCGATATTTTGGGGACCCAGAAGCGATCTCTACTTGCCTACTCCGTGTTAGAGTATTTTCAAAATGCAGGCCCAAAGCAAGCTAAAATTCGATATTTTAGGTGACGAAAGTCAATATGTGTATGCATCTTCTGCACCCGTTTATATCCCAAATTCAATCTCAAAACACCCGAAAATTTGATATTTTAGGGTCCCAGAAGCGATCTGTACATAGGCTCAAAACATGCTAAAAATCGATATTTTAAGTGTCCAAAGTCGATATGTGCATGCATCATCTGTACCCGTTTATATCTCAAATTCAGGCTCAAAACACCCGAAAATTCGATATTTTGGGGTCCCAGAAGCGATCTGTACATGCCTACTCAGATGCAGGCCCAAAACATGCTGAAAATCGATATTTTAGGAGCCCAAAGTCAACATGTGTATGCATCTTCTGCACTCGTTTTTATCTCAAATTCAACCTCAAAACACCCGAAAATTCGATAATTTTGGGTCCCAGAAGCGATATGTACATGTCTAGTCAGTGATAGAATGTTTTCAAAATATAGGCTCAAAACATGCTAAAAATCGATATTTTAAGTGTCCAAAATCGATATGTGCATGCATCTTCTGTATCCGTTTATATCTCAAATTCAGGCTCAAAACACCCGAAAATTCGATATTTTTGGGTCCCAGAAGCGATCTGTACATGCCTACTCCTAGTTAGAGTATTTTCAAAATATAGGCCCAAAACATGCAGAAAATCAATATTTTAGGTGCCCAAAGTCAATATGTGCATGCATCTTCTGTACCCGTTTATATCTCAAATTCAGGCTCAAAACATTCGATAATTCGGTATTTTAATGTCCTAGAAGCGATCTGTACATGCCTACTCAGTGCTAGAATATTTTCAATATATAGGCCCAAAACATGCTAAAAATCGATATTGTAGGTGCCCAAAGTCGATATCTCAAATTCAGGCCCAAAACACCCGAAAATTCGATATTTTGGGGTCCCAGAAGCGAACTGTACATGCCTACTCCGTGTTAGAGTATTTTCAAAATACAGGCCCAAAACATACTGAAAATCGATCTTTTAGGTGCCCAAAAGTCGATATGTGCATGCATCTTCTGTACCCGTTTATATCTCAAATTCAGGCTCCAAACACCCAAAAATTTGATATTTTGGGGTCCCAGAAGCGATCTGTACATGTTTACTCAGATGCAGGCCCAAAACATGCTGAACATCGATATTTTAGGTGCCAAAAGTCAACATGTGTATGCATCTTCTGCACTCGTTTATATCTCAAATTCAACCTCAAAACACCCGAAAATTCGATAATTTTGGGTCCCAGAAGTGATATGTACATGTCTAGTCAGTGATAGAATGTTTTCAAAATATAGGCTCAAAACATGCTAAAAATCGATATTTTAAGTGTCCAAAGTCGATATGTGCATGCATCTTCTGCACCCGTTTATATCCCAAATTCAACCTCAAAACACCCGAAAATTTGATATTTTAGGGTCCCAGAAGCGATCTGTACATAGGCTCAAAACATGCTAAAAATCGATATTTTAAGTGTCCAAAATCGATATGTGCATGCATCTTCTGTATCCGTTTATATCTCAAATTCAGGCTCAAAACACCCGAAAATTCGATATTTTAAGTGTCCAAAGTCGATATGTGCATGCATCATATGTACACGTTTATATCCCAAATTCAGGCTCAAAACACCCGAAAATTCGATATTTTGGGGTCCCAGAAGTGATCTGTACATGCCTACTTAGTGCTAGAATATTTTCAAAATATAGGCTAAAATCGATATTTTAGGTGCCCAAAGTCGATATCTCAAATTCAGGCCCAAAACACCCGAAAATTCGATATTTTGGGGGTCCCAGAAGCGAACTGTACATGCCTACTCCGTGTTAGAGTATTTTCAAAATACAGGCCCAAAACATACTGAAAATCGATCATTTAGGTACCTAAAAAGTCGATATGAGCATGCATCTTCTGTACCCGTTTATATCTCAAATTCAGGCTCCAAACACCCGAAAATTCGATATTTTGGGGTCCCAGAAGCGATCTGTACTTGCCTACTCCGTGTTAGAGTATTTTCAAAATACAGGCCCAAAACAAGCTGAAAATCGATATTTTAGGTGACGAAAGTCAATATGTGTATGCATCTTCTGCACCCGTTTATATCCCAAATTCAACCTCAAAACACCCGAAAATTCGATATTTTTGGGTCCCAGAAGCGATCTGTAGATGCCTACTCAGAGCTGGAATGTTTTCAAAATATAGGCTCAAAACATGCTAAAAATCGATATTTTAAGTGTCCAAAGTCGATATGTGCATGCATCATCTGTACCCGTTTATATCTCAAATTCAGGCTCAAAACACCCGAAAATTCGATATTTTGGGGTCCCAGAAGTGATTTGTACATGCCTACTTAGTGCTAGAATATTTTCAAAATATAGGCCCCAAACATGCTAAAAATCGATATTTTAGGTGCCAAAAGTCGATATCTCAAATTCAGGCCCAAAACACCCGAAAATTCGATATTTGGGGGTCCCAGAAGCGAACTGTACATGCCTACTCCGTGTTAGAGTATTTTCAAAATACAGGCCCAAAACATACTGAAAATCGATCATTTAGGTACCTAAAAGTCGATATGTGTATGCATCTTCTGTACCCGTTTATATCTCAAATTCAGGCTCAAAACACACGAAAATTCGATATTTTGGGGTCCCAGAAGCGATCTGTACTTGCCTACTCCGTGTTAGAGTATTTTCAAAATACAGGCCCAAAACAAGCTGAAAATCGATATTTTAGGTGACGAAAGTCAATATGTGTATGTATCTTCTGCACCCGTTTATATCCCAAATTCAACCTCAAAACACATGAAAATTCGATATTTTTGGGTCCCAGAAGCGATTTGTACATGCCTCCTCAGTGCTAGAATGTTTTCAAAATATAGGCTCAAAACATGCTAAAAAACGATATTTTAAGTGTCCAAAGTCGATATGTGCATGCATCATCTGTACCCGTTTATATCTCAAATTCAGGCTCAAAACACCCGAAAATTCGATATTTTGGGGTCCCAGAAGTGATCTGTACATGCCTACTTAGTGCTAGAATATTTTCAAAATATAGGCCCAAAACATGCTAAAATTCGATATTTTAGGTGCCCAAAGTCGATATCTCAAATTCAGGCCCAAAACACCCGAAAATTCGATATTTTGGGGTCCCAGAAGCGAACTGTACATGCCTACTCCGTGTTAGAGTATTTTCAAATTACAGGCCCAAAACATACTGAAAATCGATCTTTTAGGTGCCCAAAAGTCGATATGTGCATGCATCTTCTGTACCCGTTTATATCTCAAATTCAGGCTCCAAACACCCGAAAATTCGATATTTTTGAGTCCCAGAAGCGATCTGTACATGCCTACTCAGATGCAGGCCCAGAACATGCTGAAAATCGATATTTTAGGTGCCCAAAGTCAACATGTGTATGCATCTTAGGCACTCGTTTATATCTCAAATTCAACCTCAAAACACCCGAAAATTCGATAATTTTGGGTCCCAGAAGCGATCTGTACATGCCTACTCCTAGTTAGAGTATTTTCAAAATACAGGCCCAAAACATGCTGAAAATCGATATTTTAGGTGACGAAAGTCAATATGTGTATGTATCTTCTGCACCCGTTTATATCCCAAATTCAACCTCAAAACACATGAAAATTCGATATTTTTGGGTCCCAGAAGCGATTTGTACATGCCTCCTCAGTGCTAGAATGTTTTCAAAATATAGGCTCAAAACATGCTAAAAAACGATATTTTAAGTGTCCAAAGTCGATATGTGCATGCATCATCTGTACCCGTTTATATCTCAAATTCAGGCTCAAAACACCCGAAAATTCGATATTTTGGGGTCCCAGAAGTGATCTGTACATGCCTACTTAGTGCTAGAATATTTTCAAAATATAGGCCCAAAACATGCTAAAATTCGATATTTTAGGTGCCCAAAGTCGATATCTCAAATTCAGGCCCAAAACACCCGAAAATTCGATATTTTGGGGTCCCAGAAGCGAACTGTACATGCCTACTCCGTGTTAGAGTATTTTCAAATTACAGGCCCAAAACATACTGAAAATCGATCTTTTAGGTGCCCAAAAGTCGATATGTGCATGCATCTTCTCTTCCCGTTTATATCTCAAATTCAGGCTCCAAACACCCGAAAATTCGATATTTTTGAGTCCCAGAAGCGATCTGTACATGCCTACTCAGATGCAGGCCCAGAACATGCTGAAAATCGATATTTTAGGTGCCCAAAGTCAACATGTGTATGCATCTTAGGCACTCGTTTATATCTCAAATTCAACCTCAAAACACCCGAAAATTCGATAATTTTGGGTCCCAGAAGCGATCTGTACATGCCTACTCCTAGTTAGAGTATTTTCAAAATACAGGCCCAAAACATGCTGAAAATCGATATTTTAGGTGCCCAAAGTCAATATGTGCATGCATCTACTGTACCCGTTTATATCTCAAATTCAGGCTCAAAACACCCGAAAATTCGGTATTTTTGGGTCCTAGAAGCGATCTGTACATCTCTACCCCTAGTTAGAATGTTTTCAAGATACAGACCCAAAACATGCTCAAAATCGATATTTTAGGTGCCCAAAAGTCAATATGTGCATGCATCTTCTGTACCCATTTATATCTCAAATTTAGGCTCAAAACACCCAAAAATTTGATATTTTGGGGTCCCAGAAGCGATCTGTACATGCTTACTCAGTGCTAGAATATTTTCAGAATATAGGCCCAAAACATGCTAAAAATCGATATTTTAGGTGCCCAAAGTCGATATCTCAAATTCAGGCCCAAAACACCCAAAAATTCGATATTTTGGGGTCCCAGAAGCGATCTGAACATGCCTACTCCGTGTTAGAGTATTTTCAATATACAGGCCCAAAACATACTGAAAATCGATCTTTTAGGAGCAAAAAAGTCGATATGTGCATGCATCTTCTGTAACCGTTTATATCCCAAATTCAACCTCAAAACACCCGAAAATTCGAGATATTTTTGTCCCAGAAGCGATCTGTACATGCCTACTCAGTGCTAGAATTTTTTCAAAATATAAGCTCAAAATATGCTAAAAATCGATATTTTAAGTGTCCAAAGTCGATATGTGCATGCATCATATGTACACGTTTATATCCCAAATTCAGGCTCAAAACACCCGAAAATTCGATATTTTGGGGTCCCAGAAGTGATCTGTACATGCCTACTTAGTGCTAGAATATTTTCAAAATATAGGCCCAAAACATGCTAAAAATCGATATTTTAGGTGCCCAAAGTCGATATCTCAAATTCAGGCCCAAAACACCCGAAAATTCGATATTTGGGGGTCCCAGAAGCGAACTGTACATGCCTACTCCGTGTTAGAGTATTTTCAAAATACAGGCCCAAAACATACTGAAAATCGATCATTTAGGTACCTAAAAAGTCGATATGAGCATGCATCTTCTGTACCCGTTTATATCTTAAATTCAGGCTCCAAACACCCGAAAATTCGATATTTTGGGGTCCCAGAAGCGATCTGTACTTGCCTACTCCGTGTTAGAGTATTTTCAAAATACAGGCCCAAAACAAGCTGAAAATCGATATTTTAGGTGACGAAAGTCAATATGTGTATGCATCTTCTGCACCCGTTTATATCCCAAATTCAACCTCAAAACACCCGAAAATTCGATATTTTTGGGTCCCAGAAGCGATCTGTAGATGCCTACTCAGAGCTGGAATGTTTTCAAAATATAGGCTCAAAACATGCTAAAAATCGATATTTTAAGTGTCCAAAGTCGATATGTGCATGCATCATATGTACACGTTTATATCCCAAATTCAGGCTCAAAACACCCGAAAATTCGATATTTTGGGGTCCCAGAAGTGATCTGTACATGCCTACTTAGTGCTAGAATATTTTCAAAATATAGGCCCAAAACATGCTAAAAATCGATATTTTAGGTGCCCAAAGTCGATATCTCAAATTCAGGCCCAAAACACCCGAAAATTCGATATTTGGGGGTCCCAGAAGCGAACTGTACATGCCTACTCCGTGTTAGAGTATTTTCAAATTACAGGCCCAAAACATACTGAAAATCGATCTTTTAGGTGCCCAAAAGTCGATATGTGCATGCATCTTCTGTACCCGTTTATATATCAAATTCAGGCTCCAAACACCCGAAAATTCGATATTTTTGAGTCCCAGAAGCGATCTGTACATGCCTACTCAGATGCAGGCCCAGAACATGCTGAAAATCGATATTTTAGGTGCCCAAAGTCAACATGTGTATGCATCTTAGGCACTCGTTTATATCTCAAATTCAACCTCAAAACACCCGAAAATTCGATAATTTTGGGTCCCAGAAGCGATCTGTACATGCCTACTCCTAGTTAGAGTATTTTCAAAATACAGGCCCAAAACATGCTGAAAATCGATATTTTAGGTGCCCAAAGTCAATATGTGCATGCATCTACTGTACCCGTTTATATCTCAAATTCAGGCTCAAAACACCCGAAAATTCGGTATTTTTGGGTCCTAGAAGCGATCTGTACATCTCTACCCCTAGTTAGAATGTTTTCAAGATACAGACCCAAAACATGCTCAAAATCGATATTTTAGGTGCCCAAAAGTCAATATGTGCATGCATCTTCTGTACCCATTTATATCTCAAATTTAGGCTCAAAACACCCAAAAATTTGATATTTTGGGGTCCCAGAAGCGATCTGTACATGCTTACTCAGTGCTAGAATATTTTCAGAATATAGGCCCAAAACATGCTAAAAATCGATATTTTAGGTGCCCAAAGTCGATATCTCAAATTCAGGCCCAAAACACCCCAAAATTCGATATTTTGGGGTCCCAGAAGCGATCTGTACATGCCTACTCCGTGTTAGAGTATTTTCAATATTCAGGCCGAAAACATACTGAAAATCGATCTTTTAGGAGCCCAAAAGTCGATATGTGCATGCATCTTCTGTAACCGTTTATATCCCAAATTCAACCTCAAAACACCCGAAAATTCGAGATATTTTTGTCCCAGAAGCGATCTGTACATGCCTACTCAGTGCTAGAATTTTTTCAAAATATAAGCTCAAAATATGCTAAAAATCGATATTTTAAGTGTCCAAAGTCGATATGTGCATGCATCATATGTACAAGTTTATATCCCAAATTCAGGCTCAAAACACCCGAAAATTCGATATTTTGGGGTCCCAGATATGATCTGTACATGCCTACTTAGTGCTAGAATATTTTCAAAATATAGGCCCAAAACATGCTAAAAATCGATATTTTAGGTGCCCAAAGTCGATATCTCAAATTCAGGCCCAAAACACCCGAAAATTCGATATTTGGGGGTCCCAGAAGCGAACTGTACATGCCTACTCCGTGTTAGAGTATTTTCAAAATACAGGCCCAAAACATACTGAAAATCGATCATTTAGGTACCTAAAAAGTCGATATGAGCATGCATCTTCTGTACCCGTTTATATCTCAAATTCAGGCTCCAAACACCCGAAAATTCGATATTTTGGGGTCCCAGAAGCGATCTGTACTTGCCTACTCCGTGTTAGAGTATTTTCAAAATACAGGCCCAAAACAAGCTGAAAATCGATATTTTAGGTGACGAAAGTCAATATGTGTATGCATCTTCTGCACCCGTTTATATCCCAAATTCAACCTCAAAACACCCGAAAATTCGATATTTTTGGGTCCCAGAAGCGATCTGTAGATGCCTACTCAGAGCTGGAATGTTTTCAAAATATAGGCTCAAAACATGCTAAAAATCGATATTTTAAGTGTCCAAAGTCGATATGTGCATGCATCATCTGTACCCGTTTATATCTCAAATTAAGGCTCAAAACACCCGAAAATTCGATATTTTTGGGTCCCAGAAGTGATCTGTACATTCCTACTTAGTGCTAGAATATTTTCAAAATATAGGCCCAAAACATGCTAACAATCGATATTTTAGGTGCCCAAAGTTGATATCTCAAATTCAGGCCCAAAACACCCGAAAATTCGATATTTTGGGGTCCCAGAAGCGAACTGTACATGCCTACTCCGTGTTAGAGTATTTTCAAAATACAGGGCCAAAACATACTGAAAATCGAGCTATTAGGTGCCCAAAAGTCGATATGTGCATGCATCTTCTGTACCCGTTTATATCTCAAATTCAGGCTCCAAACACCCGAAAATTTGATATTTTTGAGTCCCAGAAGCGATCTGTACATGCCTACTCAGATGCAGGCTCAAAACATGCTGAAAATCGATATTTTAGGTGCCCAAAGTCAACATTTGTATTCATCTTAGGCACTCGTTTATATCTCAAATTCAACCTCAAAACACCCGAAAATTCGATAATTTTGGGTCCCAGAAGCGATCTGTACATGCCTACTCCTAGTTAGAGTATTTTCAAAATACAGGCCCAAAACATGCTGAAAATCGATATTTTAGGTGCCCAAAGTCAATATGTGCATGCATCTACTGTACACGTTTATATCTCAAATTCAGGCTCAAAACACCTGAAAATTCGGTAATTTTGGGTCCTAGAAGCGATCTGTACATCTCTACCCCTAGTTAGAATGTTTTCAAGATACAGACCCAAAACATGCTTAAAATCGATATTTTAGGTGCCCAAAAGTCAATATGTGCATGCATCTTCTGTACCCGTTTATATCTCAAATTTAGGCTCAAAACACCCTAAAATTTGATATTTTGGGGTCCCAGAAGCGATCTGTACATGCTTACTCAGTGCTAGAATATTTTCAGAATATAGGCCCAAAACATGCTAAAAATCGATATTTTAGGTGCCCAAAGTCGATATCTCAAATTCAGGCCCAAAACACCCAAAAATTCGATATTTTGGGGTCCCAGAAGCGATTTGTACATGCCTACTCCGTGTTAGAGTATTTTCAATATACAGGCCCAAAACATACTGAAAATCGATCTTTTAGGTGCCCAAAAGTCGATATGTGCATGCATCTTCTGTAACCGTTTATATCCCAAATTCAACCTCAAAACACCCGAAAATTCGATATATTTGGGTCCCAGAAGCGATCTGTACTTGCCTACTCCGTGTTAGAGTATTTTCAAAATACAGGCCCAAAACAAGCTGAAAATCGATATTTTAGGTGACGAAAGTCAATATGTGTATGCATCTTCTGCACCCGTTTATATCCCAAATTCAACCTCAAAACACCCGAAAATTCGATATTTTTGGGTCCCAGAAGCGATCTGTAGATGCCTACTCATAGCTGGAATGTTTTCAAAATATAGGCTCAAAACATGCTAAAAATCGATATTTTAAGTGTCCAAAGTCGATATGTGCATGCATCATATGTACACGTTTATATCCCAAATTCAGGCTCAAAACACCCGAAAATTCGATATTTTGGGGTCCCAGAAGTGATCTGTACATGCCTACTTAGTGCTAGAATATTTTCAAAATATAGGCCCAAAACATGCTAAAAATCGATATTTTAGGTGCCCAAAGTTGATATCTCAAATTCAGGCCCAAAACACCCGAAAATTCGATATTTGGGGGTCCCAGAAGCGAACTGTACATGCCTACTCCGTGTTAGAGTATTTTCAAATTACAGGCCCAAAACATACTGAAAATCGATCTTTTAGGTGCCCAAAAGTCGATATGTGCATGCATCTTCTGTACCCGTTTATATATCAAATTCAGGCTCCAAACACCCGAAAATTCGATATTTTTGAGTCCCAGAAGCGATCTGTACATGCCTACTCAGATGCAGGCCCAGAACATGCTGAAAATCGATATTTTAGGTGCCCAAAATCAACATGTGTATGCATCTTAGGCACTCGTTTATATCCCAAATTCAGGCTCAAAACACCCGAAAAGTCGATATTTTGGGGTCCCAGAAGCGATCTGTACTTGCCTACTCCGTGTTAGAGTATTTTCAAAATACAGGCCCAAAACAAGCTGAAAATCGATATTTTAGGTGACGAAAGTCAATATGTGTATGCATCTTCTGCACCCGTTTATATCCCAAATTCAACCTCAAAACACCCGAAAATTCGATATTTTGGGGTCCCAGAAGCGATCTGTACATGCCTACTCAGTGCTAGAATGTTTTCAAATTATAGGCTCAAAACATGCTAAAAATCGATATTTTAAGTGTCCAAAGTCGATATGTGCATGCATCATCTGTACCCGTTTATATCTCAAATTCAGGCTCAAAACACCCGAAAATTCGATAATTTGGGGTCCCAGAAGCGAACTGTACATGCCTACTCCGTGTTAGAGTATTTTCAAAATACAGGCTCAAAACATACTGAAAATCGATCATTTAGGTACCTCAAAGTCGATATGTGCATGCATCTTCTGTACACGTTTATATCTCAAATTCAGGCTCAAAACACCCGAAAATTTGATATTTTGGGGTCCCAGAAGCGATCTGTACTTGCCTACTCCGTGTTAGAGTATTTTCAAAATACAGGCCCAAAACAAGCTGAAAATCGATATTTTAGGTGACGAAAGTCAATATGTGTATGCATCTTCTGCACCCGTTTATATCCCAAATTCAACCTCAAAACACCCGAAAATTCGATATTTTGGGGTCCCAGAAGCGATCTGTACATGCCTACTCAGTGCTAGAATGTTTTCAAATTATAGGCTCAAAACATGCTAAAAATCGATATTTTAAGTGTCCAAAGTCGATATGTGCATGCATCATCTGTACCCGTTTATATCTCAAATTCAGGCTCAAAACACCCGAAAATTCGATATTTTGGGGTCCCAGAAGTGATCTGTACATGCCTACTTAGTGCTAGAATATTTTCAAAATATAGGCCCAAAACATGCTAAAAATCGATATTTTAGGTGCCCAAAGTCGATATCTCAAATTCAGGCCCAAAACATCCGAAAATTCGATATTTTGGGGTCCCAGAAGCGAACTGTACATGCCTACTCAGTGTTAGAGTATTTTCAAAATACAGGCCCAAAACATACTGAAAATCGATCATTTAAGTACCTAAAAGTCGATATGTGCATGAATCTTCTGTACCCGTTTATATCTCAAATTCAGGCTCCAAACACCCGAAAATTCGATATTTTTGAGTCCCAGAAGCGATCTGTACATGCCTACTCAGATGCAGGCCCAAAACATGCTGAAAATCGATATTTTAGGTGCCCAAAGTCAACATGTGTATTCATCTTAGGAACTCGTTTATATCTCAAATTCAACCTCAAAACACCCGAAAATTCGATAATTTTGGGTCCCAGAAGCGATCTGTACATGCCTACTCCTAGTTAGAGTATTTTCAAAATACAGGCCCAAAACATGCTGAAAATCGATATTTTAGGTGCCCAAAGTCAATATGTGCATGCATCTACTGTACCCGTTTATATCTCAAATTCAGGCTCAAAACACCTGAAAATTCGGTAATTTTGGGTCCTAGAAGCGATCTGTACATCTCTACCCCTAGTTAGAATGTTTTCAAGATACAGACCCAAAACATGCTTAAAATCGATATTTTAGGTGCCCAAAAGTCAATATGTGCATGCATCTTCTGTACCCGTTTATATCTCAAATTTAGGCTCAAAACACCCGAAAATTTGATATTTTGGGGTCCCAGAAGCGATCTGTACATGCTTACTCAGTGCTAGAATATTTTCAGAATATAGGCCCAAAACATGCTAAAAATCGATATTTTAGGTGCCCAAAGTCGATATCTCAAATTCAGGCTCAAAACACCCAAAAATTCGATATTTTGGGGTCCCAGAAGCGATTTGTTCATGCCTACTCCGTGTTAGAGTATTTTCAATATACAGGCCCAAAACATACTGAAAATCGATCTTTTAGGTGCCCAAAAGTCGATATGTGCATGCATCTTCTGTAACCGTTTATATCCCAAATTCAACCTCAAAACACCCGAAAATTCGATATATTTGGGTCCAAGAAGCGATCTGTACATGCCTACTCAGTGCTAGAATTTTTTCAAAATATAAGCTCAAAATATGCTAAAAATCGATATTTTAGGTGTCCAAAGTCGATATGTGCAAGCATCATATGTACCCGTTTATATCTCAAATTAAGGCTCAAAACACCCGAAAATTCGATATTTTGGGGTTCCAGAAGTGATCTGTACATGCCTACTTAGTGCTAGAATATTTTCAAAATATTGGCCCAAAACATGCTAAAAATCGATATTTTAGGTGCCCAAAGTCGATATCTCAAATTCAGGCCCAAAACACCCGAAAATTCGATATTTGGGGGTCCCAGAAGTGAACTGTACATGCCTACTCCGTGTTAGAGTATTTTCAAAATACAGGCCCAAAACATACTGAAAATCGATCATTTAGGTACCTAAAAAGTCGATATGAGCATGCATCTTCTGTACCCGTTTATATCTCAAATTCAGTCTCCAAACATCCGAAAATTCGATATTTTGGGGTCCCAGAAGCGATCTGTACTTGCCTACTCCGTGTTAGAGTATTTTCAAAATACAGGAACAAAACAAGCTGAAAATCGATATTTTAGGTGACGAAAGTCAATATGTGTATGCATCTTCAGCACCCGTTTATATCCCAAATTCAACCTCAAAACACCCGAAAATTCGATATTTTTGGGTCCCAGAAGTGATCTGTAGATGCCTACTCAGAGCTAGAATGTTTTCATAATATAGGCTCAAAACATGCTAAAAATCGATATTTTAAGTGTCCAAAGTCGATATGTGCATGCATCATCTGTACCCGTTTATATCTCAAATTCAGGCTCAAAACACCCGAAAATTCGATATTTTTGGGTCCCAGAAGTGATCTGTACATTCCTACTTAGTGCTAGAATATTTTCAAAATATAGGCCCAAAACATGCTAAAAATCGATATTTTAGGTGCCCAAAGTTGATATCTCAAATTCAGGCCCAAAACACCCGAAAATTCGATATTTTGGGGTCCCTGAAGCGAACTGTACATGCCTACTCCGTGTTAGAGTATTTTCAAAATACAGGCCCAAAACATACTGAAAATCGAGCTTTTAGGTGCCCAAAAGTCGATATGTGCATGCATCTTCTGTACCCGTTTATATCTCAAATTCAGGCTCCAAACACCCGAAAATTCGATATTTTGGGGTCCCAGAAGCGATCTGTACATGCCTACTCAGATGCAGGCCCAAAACATGCTAAAAATCGATATTTTAAATGTCCAAAGTCGATATGTGCATGCATCTTCTGTACCCGTTTATATCTCAAATTCAGGCTCAAAACACCCGAAAATTCGATATTTTTGGGTCCCAGAAGCGATCTGTACATGCCTACTCCTAGTTAGAGTATTTTCAAAATATTGGCCCAAAACATGCTAAAAATCGATATTTTAGGTGCCCAAAGTCAATATGTGCATGCATCTACTGTACCCGTTTATATCTCAAATTCAGGCTCAAAACACCTGAAAATTCGGTATTTTTGGGTCCTAAAAGCTATCTGTACATGCCTACTCCGTGTTAGAGTATTTTAAAAATACAGGCCCAAAACATACTGAAAATCGATCTTTTAGGTGCCCAAAAGTCGATATGTGCATGCATCTTCTGTACCCGTTTATATCCCAAATTCAGGCTCCAAACACCCGAAAATTCGATATTTTGGGGTCCCAGAAGCGATCTGTACATGGCTACTCACATGCAGGCCCAAAACATGCTGAAAATCGATATTTTAGGTGCCCAAAGTCAACATGTGTATGCATCTTCTGCACTCGTTTATATCTCAAATTAAACCTCAAAACACCCGAAAATTCGATAATTTTGTGTCCCAGAAGCTATCTGTACATGTCTAGTCAGTGCTAGAATGTTTTCAAAATATAGGCTTAAAACATGCTAAAAATCGATATTTTAAGTGTCCAGAGTCGATATGTGCATGCATCTTCTGTACCCGTTTATATCTCAAACTCAGGCTCAAAACACCCGAAAATTCGATATTTTTGGGTCCTAGAAGCGATCTGTACATCTCCACACCTAGTTAGAATGTTTTCAAGATACAGAACCAAAACATGCTCAAAATCGATATTTTAGGTGCCCAAAAGTCAATATGTGCATGCATCTTCTGTACCCGTTTAAATCTCAAATTCAGGCTCAAAACACCCGAAAATTCGATATTTTGGGGTCCCAGAAGCGAACTGTACATGCCTACTCCGTGTTAGAGTATTTTCAAAATACAGGCCCAAAACATACTAAATATCGATCTTTTTGGTGCCCAAAAGTCTATATGTGCATGCATCTTCTGTAACCGTTTATATCCCAAATTCAACCTCAAAACACCCGAAAATTCGATATTTTTGGGTCCCAGAAGCGATCTGTACATGCCTACGCAGTGCTAGAATTTTTTCAAAATATTGGCTTAAAACATTCTAAAAATCGATATCTTAAGTGTCCAAAGTCGGTATGTCTATGCATCATCTGTACCCGTTTATATCTCAAATTCAGGCTCAAAACACCCGAAAATTCGATATTTTGGGGTCCCAGAAGTGATCTGTACATGCCTACTTAGTGCTAGAATATTTTCAAAATAAATGCCCAAAACATGCTAACAATCGATATTTTAGGTGCCCAAAGTCGATATATCAAATTCAGGCCCAAAACACCCGAAAATTCGATATTTTCGGGTCCCAGAAGCGAACTGTACATGCCTACTCCGTGTTAGAGTATTTTCAAAATACAGGCCCAAAACATACTGAAAATCGATCATTTAGGTACCTAAAAGTCGATATGTGCATGCATCTTCTGTACCCGTTTATATCTCAAATTCAGGCTAAAAACACCCGAAAATTCGATATTTTGGGGTCCCAGAAGCGATCTGTACTTGCCTACTCCGTGTTAGTGTATTTTCAAAATACAGGCCCAAAACAAGCTGAAAATCGATATTTTAGGTGACGAAAGTCAATATGTGTATGCATCTTCTGCACCCGTTTATATCCCAAATTCAACCTCAAAACACCCTAAAATTCGATATTTTTGGGTCCCAGAAGCGATCTGTACATGCCTACTCAGTGCTAGAATGTTTTCAAAATATAGGCTCAAAACATACTAAAAATCGATATTTTAAGTGTCCAATGTCGATATGTGCATGCATCATCTGTACCCGTTTATATCTCAAATTCAGGCTCAAAACACCCGAAATGTCGATATTTTGGGGTCCCAGAAGTGATCTGTACATGCCTACTTAGTGCTAGAATATTTTCTAAATATAGGCCCAAAACATGCTAAAAATCGATATTTTAGGTACCCAATGTCGATATCTCAAATTAAGGCCCAAAACACCCGAAAATTCGATATTTTGGGGTCCCTGAAGCGAACTGTACATGCCTACTCCGTGTTAGAGTATTTTCAAAATACAGGCCCAAAACATACTGAAAATCGATCATTTGGGTACCTCAAAGTCGATATGTGCATGCATCTTCTGTACACTTTTATATCTCAAATTCAGGCTCCAAACACCCGAAAATTCGATATTTTGGGGTCCCAGAAGCAATCTGTACTTGCCTACTCCGTGTTAGAGTATTTTCAAAATACAGGCCCAAAACATATTGAAAATCGATCTTTTAGGTGCCCAATAGTCAATATGTGCATGCATCTACTGTTCCCGTTTATATCTCAAATTCAGGCTCAAAACACCCGAAAAATCGGTATTTTTGGGTCCTAGAAGCGATCTGTACATCTCCACACCTAGATAGAATGTTTTCAAGATACAGAACCAAAACATGCTCAAAATCGTTATTTTAGGTGCCCAAAAGTCAATATGTACATGCATCTTCTGTACCCGTTTATATCTCAAATTCAGGCTCCAAACACTCGAAAATTCGATATTTTGGGGTCCCAGAAGCGATCTGTACATTCTTACTCAGTACTAGAATTTTTTCAAAATATAGGCTCAAAACATGCTAAGAATCGATATCTTAAGTGTCCAAAGTCGATATGTCCATGCATCATCTGTACCCGTTTATATCTCAAATTCAGGCTCAAAACACCCGAAAATTCGATATTTTGTGGTCCCAGAAGTGATCTGTACATGCTTACTTAGTGCTAGAATATTTTCAAAATATAGGCCCAAAACATGCTAAAAATCGATATTTTAGGTGCCCAAAGTCGATATCTCAAATTCAGGCCCAAAACACCCGAAAATTCGATATTTTGGGGTCCCAGAAGCGAACTGTACATGCCTACTCCGTGTTAGAGTATTTTCAAAATACAGGCCCAAAACATACTGAAAATCGATCATTTGGGTACCTCAAAGTCGATATGTGCATGCATCTTCTGTACACGTTTATATCTCAAATTCAGGCTCCAAACACCCGAAAATTCGATATTTTGGGGTCCCATAAGCGATCTGTACATGCCTACTCAGTGCTAGAATTTTTTTCAAAATATAGGCTCAAAACATGCTAAAAATCGATATTTTAAGTGTCCAAAGTCGATATGTCCATGCATCATCTGTACCCGTTTATATCTCAAATTCAGGCTCAAAACACCCGAAAATTCGATATTTTGTTGTCCCAGAAGTGATCTGTACATGCCTACTTAGTGCTAGAATATTTTCAAAATATAGGCCCAAAACATGCTAAAAATCGATATTTTAGGTGCCCAAAGTCGATATCTCAAATTCAGGCCCAAAACACCCGAAAATTCGATATTTTCGGGTCCCAGAAGCGAACTGTACATGCCTACTCCGTGTTAGAGTATTTTCAAAATACAGGCCCAAAACATACTGAAAATCGATCATTTAGGTACCTAAAAGTCAAAATGTGCATGCATCTTCTGTACCCGTTTTTATCTCAAATTCAGGCTCCAAACAACCGAAAATTCGATATTTTGGGGTCCCAGAAGCGATCTGTACTTGCCTACTCCGTGTTAGAGTATTTTCAAAATACAGGCCCAAAACAAGCTGAAAATCGATATTTTAGGTGACGAAAGTCAATATGTGTATGCATCTTCTGAACCCGTTTATATCCTAAATTCATCCTTAAAACACCCGAAAATTCGATATTTTTGGGTCCCAGAAGCGATCTGTACATGCCTACTTAGTGCTAGAATGTTTTCAAAATATAGGCTCAAAACATGCTAAAAATCGAATATTTTAGGTGCCCAAAGTCGATATCTCAAATTCAGGCCCAAAACACCCGAAAATTCGATATTTTGGGGTCCCAGAAGCGAACTGTACATGCCTACTCCGTGTTAGAGTATTTTCAAAATACAGGCCCAAAACATACTGAAAATCGATCATTTAGGTACCTAAAAGTCGATATGTGCATGCATCTTCTGTACCCGTTTATATCTCAAATTTAGGCTCCAAACACCCGAAAATTCGATATTTTGGGGTCCCAGAAGCGATCTGTACTTGCCTACTCCGTGTTAGAGTATTTTCAAAATACAGGCCCAAAACAAGCTGAAAATCGATATTTTAGGTGACGAAAGACAATATGTGTATGCATCTTCTGCACCCGTTTATATCCCAAATTCAACCTCAAAACACCCGAAAATTCGATATTTCTGGGTCCCAGAAGCGATCTGTACATGCCTACTCAGTGCTAGAATGTTTTCAAAATATAGGCTCAAAACATGCTAAAAATCGATATTTTAAGTGTCCAAAGTCGATATGTGCATGTATCATCTGTACCCGTTTATATCTCAAATTCAGGCTCAAAACACCCGAAAAGTCGATATTTTGGGGTCCCAGAAGTGATCTGTACATGTCTACTTAGTGCTAGAATATTTTCAAAATATAGGCCCAAAACATGCTAAAAATCGATATTTTAGGTGCCCAAAGTCGATATCTCAAATTCAGGCCTAAAACACCCGAAAATTCGATATTTTGGGGTCCCAGAAGCGAACTGTACATGCCTACTCCGTGTTAGAGTATTTTCAAAATACAGGCCCAAAACATACTGAAAATCGATCATTTAGGTACCTCAAAGTCGATTTGTGCATGCATCTTCTGTACACGTTTATATCTCAAATTCAGGCTCAAAACACCCGAAAAGTCGATATTTTTGGGTCCCAGAAGCGATCTGTACTTGCCTACTCCGTGTTAGAGTATTTTCAAAATACAGGCCCAAAACAAGCTGAAAATCGATATTTTAGGTGACGAAAGTCAATATGTGTATGCATCTTCTGCACCCGTTTATATCCCAAATTCAACCTCAAAACACCCGAAAATTCGATATTTTTGGGTCCCAGAAGCGATCTGTACATGTTTACTCAGTGCTAGAATGTTTTCAAAATATAGGCTCAAAACATGCTAAAAATCGATATTTTAAGTGTCCAAAGTCGATATGTTCATGCATCATCTGTACCCGTTTATATCTCAAATTCAGGCTCAAAACACTCGAAAATTCGATATTTTGGGGTCCCAGAAGTGATCTGTACATGCCTACTTAGTGCTAGAATATTTTCTAAATATAGGCCCAAAACATGGTAAAATCGATATTTTAGTTGCCCAAAGTCGATATCTCAAATTCAGGCCCAAAACACCCGAAAATTCGATATTTTGGGGTCCCAGAAGCGAACTGTACATGCCTACTCCGTGTTAGAGTATTTTCAAAATACAGGCCCAAAACATATTGAAAATCGATCTTTTAGGTGCCCAAAAGTCTATATGTGCATGCATCTTTTGTAACCGTTTATATCCCAAATTCAACCTCAAAACACCCGAAAATTCGATATTTTTGGGTCCCAGAAGCGATCTGTACATACCTACTCAGTGCTAGAATTTTTTCAAAATATAGGCTCAAAACATGCTAAAAATCGATATTTTAAGTGTCCAAAGTCGATATGTGCATGTATCATCTGTACCCGTTTATATATCAAATTCAGGCTCAAAACACCCGAAAAGTCGATATTTTGGGGTCCCAGAAGTGATCTGTACATGTCTACTTAGTGCTAGAATATTTTCAAAATATAGGCCCAAAACATGCTAAAAATCGATATTTTAGGTGCCCAAAGTCGATATCTCAAATTCAGGCCTAAAACACCCGAAAATTCGATATTTTGGGGTCCCAGAAGCGAACTGTACATGCCTACTCCGTGTTAGAGTATTTTCAAAATACAGGCCCAAAACATACTGAAAATCGATCATTTAGGTACCTCAAAGTCGATATGTGCATGCATCTTCTGTACACGTTTATATCTCAAATTCAGGCTCAAAACCCCCGAAAATTCGATATTTTGGGGTCCCAGAAGCGATCTGTACTTGCCTACTCCGTGTTAGAGTATTTTCAAAATACAGGCCCAAAACAAGCTGAAAATCGATATTTTAGGTGACGAAAGACAATATGTGTATGCATCATCTGCACCCGTTTATTTCCCATATTCAACCTCAAAACACCCGAAAATTCGATATTTCTGGGTCCCAGAAGCGATCTGTACATGCCTACTCAGTGCTAGAATGTTTTCAAAATATAGGCTCAAAACATGCTAAAAATCGATATTTTAAGTGTCCAAAGTCGATATGTGCATGTATCATCTGTACCCGTTTATATCTCAAATTCAGGCTCAAAACACCCGAAAAGTCGATATTTTGGGGTCCCAGAAGTGATCTGTACATGTCTACTTAGTGCTAGAATATTTTCAAAATATAGGCCCAAAACATGCTAAAAATCGATATTTTAGGTGCCCAAAGTCGATATCTCAAATTGAGGCCTAAAATACCCGAAAATTCGATATTTTGGGGTCCCAGAAGCGAACTGTACATGCCTACTCCGTGTTAGAGTATTTTCAAAATACAGGCCCAAAACATACTGAAAATCGATCATTTAGGTACCTCAAAGTCGATATGTGCATGCATCTTCTGTACACGTTTATATCTCAAATTCAGGCTCAAAACACCCGAAAAGTCGATATTTTGGGGTCCCAGAAGCGATCTGTACTTGCCTACTCCGTGTTAGAGTATTTTCAAAATACCGGACCAAAACAAGCTGAATAATGATATTTTAGGTGACGAAAGTCAATATGTGTATGCATCTTCTGCACCCGTTTATATCCCAAATTCAACCTCAAAACACCCGAAAGTTCGATATTTTTGGGGCCCAGAAGCGATCTGTACATGTTTACTCACTGCTAGAATGTTTTCAAAATATAGGCTCAAAACATGCTAAAAATCGATATTTTAAGTGTCCAAAGTCGATATGTGCATGCATCATCTGTACCAGTTTATATCTCAAATTCAGGCTCAAAACACTCGAAAATTCGATATTTTGGGGTCCCAGAAGTGATCTGTACATGCCTACTTAGTGCTAGAATATTTTCTAAATATAGGCCCAAAACATGGTAAAATCGATATTTTAGGTGCCCAAAGTCGATATCTCAAATTCAGGCCCAAAACACCCGAAAATTCGATATTTTGGGGTCCCAAAAGCGAACTGTACATGCCTACTCCGTGTTAGAGTATTTTCAAAATACAGGCCCAAAACATACTGAAAATCGATCTTTTAGGTGCCCAAAAGTCTATATGTGCATGCATCTTTTGTAACCGTTTATATCCCAAATTCAACTTCAAAACACCCGAAAATTCGATATTTTTGGGTCCCAGAAGCGATCTGTACATGCCTACTCAGTGCTAGAATTTTTTCAAAATATAGGCTCAAAACATGCTAAAAATCGATATTTTAAGTGTCCAAAGTCGATATGTGCATGTATCATCTGTACCCGTTTATATCTCAAATTCAGGCTCAAAACACCCGAAAAGTCGATATTTTGGGGTCCCAGAAGTGATCTGTACATGTCTACTTAGTGCGAGAATATTTTCAAAATATAGGCCCAAAACATGCTAAAAATCGATATTTTAGGTGAACAAAGTCGATATCTCAAATTCAGGCCTAAAACACCCGAAAATTCGATATTTTGGGGTCCCAGAAGCGAACTGTACATGTCTACTCCGTGTTAGAGTATTTTCAAAATACAGGCCCAAAACATACTGAAAATCGATCATTTAGGTACCTCAAAGTCGATATGTGCATGCATCTTCTGTACACGTTTATATCTCAAATTCAGGCTCAAAACACCCGAAAATTCGATATTTTGGGGTCCCAGAAGCGATCTGTACTTGCCTACTCCGTGTTAGAGTATTTTCAAAATACAGGCCCAAAACAAGCTGAAAATCGATATTTTAGGTGACGAAAGTCAATATGTGTATGCATCTTCTGCACCCGTTTATATCCCAAATTCAACCTCAAAACACCCGAAAGTTCGATATTTTTGGGGCCCAGAAGCGATCTGTACATGTTTACTCACTGCTAGAATGTTTTCAAAATATAGGCTCAAAACATGCTAAAAATCGATATTTTAAGTGTCCAAAGTCGATATGTGCATGCATCATCTGTACCAGTTTATATCTCAAATTCAGGCTCAAAACACTCGAAAATTCGATATTTTGGGGTCCCAGAAGTGATCTGTACATGCCTACTTAGTGCTAGAATATTTTCTAAATATAGGCCCAAAACATGGTAAAATCGATATTTTAGGTGCCCAAAGTCGATATCTCAAATTCAGGCCCAAAACACCCGAAAATTCGATATTTTCGGGTCCCAGAAGCGAACTGTACATGCCTACTCCGTGTTAGAGTATTTTCAAAATACAGGCACAAAACATACTGAAAATCGATCATTTAGGTACCTAAAAGTCGATATGTGCATGCATCTTCTGTACCCGTTTATATCTCAAATTCTGGTCCAAACACCTGAAAATTCGATATTTTGGGGTCCCAGAAGCGATCTGTACTTGCCTACTCGGTGTTAGAATATTTTCAAAATATAGGCCCAAAACAAGCTGAAAATCGATATTTTAGGTGACGAAAGTCAATATGTGTATGCATCTTCTGCACCCGTTTATATCCCAAATTCAACCTCAAAACACCCGAAAATTCGATATTTTTGGGTCCCAGAAGCGATCTGTACATGTTTACTCAGTGCTAGAATGTTTTCAAAATATAGGCTCAAAACATGCTAAAAATCGATATTTTAAGTGTCAAAAGTCGATATGTCCATGCATCATCTGTACCCGTTTATATCTCAAATTCAGGCTCAAAACACTCGAAAATTCGATATTTTGGGGTCCCAAAAGTGATCTGTACATGCCTACTTAGTGCTAGAATATTTTCTAAATATAGGCCCAAAACATGGTAAAATCGATATTTTAAGTGCCCAAAGTCGATATCTCAAATTCACGCCCAAAACACCCGAAAATTCGATATTTTGAGGTCCCAGAAGCGAAATGTGCATGCCTACTCCGTGTTAGAGTATTTTCAAAATACAGGCCCAAAACATACTGAAAATCGATCTTTTAGGTGCCCAAAAGTCTATATGTGCATGCATCTTTTGTAACCGTTTATATCCCAAATTCAACTTCAAAACACCCGAAAATTCGATATTTTTGGGTCCCAGAAGCGATCTGTACATGCCTACTCAGTGCTAGAATTTTTTCAAAATATAGGCTCAAAACATGCTAAAAATCGATATCTTAAGTGTCCAATGTCGATATGTCCATGCATCATCTGTACCCGTTTATATCTCAAATTCAGGCTCAAAACACCCGAAAATTCGATATTTTGTGGTCCCAGAAGTGATCTGTACATGCCTACTTAGTGCTAGAATATTTTCAAAATATAGGCCCAAAACATGCTAAAATCGATATTTTAGGTGCCCAAAGTCGATATCTCAAATTCAGGCCCAAAACACCCGAAAATTCAATATTTTGGGGTCCCAGAAGCGAACTGTACATGCCTACTCCGTGTTAGAGTATTTTCAAAATACAGGCCCAAAACATACTGAAAATCGATCATTTAGGTACCTCAAAGTCGATATGTGCATGCATCTTCTGTACACGTTTATATCTCAAATTCAGGCTCAAAACACCCGAAAATTCGATATTTTGGGGTCCCAGAAGCGATCTGTACTTGCCTACTCCGTGTTAGAGTATTTTCAAAATACAGGCCCAAAACAAGCTGAAAATCGATATTTTAGGTGACGAAAGTCAATATGTGTATGCATCTTCTGCACCCGTTTATATCCCAAATTCAACCTCAAAACACCCGAAAATTCGATATTTTTGGGGCCCAGAAGCGATCTGTACATGTTTACTCACTGCTAGAATGTTTTCAAAATATAGGCTCAAAACATGCTAAAAATCGATATTTTAAGTGTCCAAAGTCGATATGTGCATGCATCATCTGTACCCGTTTATATCTCAAATTCAGACTCAAAACACTCGAAAATTCGATATTTTGGGGTCCCAGAAGTGATCTGTACATGCCTACTTAGTGCTAGAATATTTTCTAAATATAGGCCCAAAACATGGTAAAATCGATATTTTAGGTGCCCAAAGTCGATATCTCAAATTCAGGCCCAAAACACCCGAAAATTCGATATTTTCGGGTCCCAGAAGCGAACTGTACATGCCTACTCCGTGTTAGAGTATTTTCAAAATACAGGCACAAAACAAACTGAAAATCGATCATTTAGGTACCTAAAAGTCGATATGTGCATGCATCTTCTGTACCCGTTTATATCTCAAATTCAGGTCCAAACACCTGAAAATTCGATATTTTGGGGTCCCAGAAGCGATCTGTACTTGCCTACTCGGTGTTAGAATATTTTCAAAATATAGGCCCAAAACAAGCTGAAAATCGATATTTTAGGTGACGAAAGTCAATATGTGTATGCATCTTCTGCACCCGTTTATATCCCAAATTCAACCTCAAAACACCCGAAAATTCGATATTTTTGGGTCCCAGAAGCGATCTGTACATGTTTACTCAGTGCTAGAATGTTTTCAAAATATAGGCTCAAAACATGCTAAAAATCGATATTTTAAGTGTCAAAAGTCGATATGTGCATGCATCATCTGTACCCGTTTATATCTCAAATTCAGGCTCAAAACACTCGAAAATTCGATATTTTGGGGTCCCAGAAGTGATCTGTACATGCCTACTTAGTGCTAGAATATTTTCTAAATATAGGCCCAAAACATGGTAAAATCGATATTTTAAGTGCCCAAAGTCGATATCTCAAATTCAGGCCCAAAACACCCGAAAATTCGATATTTTGAGGTCCCAGAAGCGAAATGTACATGCCTACTCCGTGTTAGAGTATTTTCAAAATACAGGCCCAAAACATACTGAAAATCGATCTTTTAGGTGCCCAAAAGTCTATATGTGCATGCATCTTTTGTAACCGTTTATATCCCAAATTCAACCTCAAAACACCCTAAAATTCGATATTTTTGGGTCCCAGAAGCGATCTGTACATGCCTACTCAGTGCTAGAATTTTTTCAAAATATAGGCTCAAAACATGCTAAAAATCGATATCTTAAGTGTCCAATGTCGATATGTCCATGCATCATCTGTACCCGTTTATATCTCAAATTCAGGCTCAAAACACCCGAAAATTCGATATTTTGTGGTCCCAGAAGTGATCTGTACATGCCTACTTAGTGCTAGAATATTTTCAAAATATAGGCCCAAAACATGCTAAAAATCGATATTTTAGGTGCCCAAAGTCGATATCTCAAATTCAGGCCCAAAACACCCGAAAATTCGATATTTTGGGGTCCCAGAAGCGAACTGTACATGCCTACTCCGTGTTAGAGTATTTTCAAAATACAGGCCCAAAACATACTGAAAATCGATCATTTAGGTACCAAAAAGTCGATATGTGCATGCATCTTCTGTACCCGTTTATATCTCAAATTCAGGCTCCAAACAACCGAAAATTCGATATTTTGGGGTCCCAGAAGCGATCTGTACTTGCCTACTCCGTGTTAGAGTATTTTCAAAATACAGGCCCAAAACAAGCTGAAAATCGATATTTTAGGTGACGAAAGTCAATATGTGTTTGCATCTTCTGCACCCGTTTATATCCCAAATTCAACCTTAAAACATCCGAAAATTCGATATTTTTGGGTCCCAGAAGCGATCTGTACATGCCTACTCAGTGCTAGAATGTTTTCAAAATATAGGCTCAAAATATGCTAAAAATCGATATCTTAAGTGTCCAAAGTCGATATGTGCATGCATCATCTGTACCCGTTTATATCTCAAATTCAGGCTCAAAATACCCGAAAATTCGATATTTTGTGGTCCCAGAAGTGATCTGTACATGCCTACTTAGTGCTAGAATATTTTCAAAATATAGGCCCAAAACATGCTAAAAATCGATATTTTATTTGCCCAAAGTCGATATCTCAAATTCAGGCCCAAAACACCCGAAAATTCGATATTTTGGGGTCCCAGAAGCGAACTGTACATGCCTACTCCGTGTTAGAGTATTTTCAAAATACAGGCCCAAAACATACTGAAAATCGATCATTTAGGTACCTAAAAGTCGATATGTGCATGCATCTTCTGTACCCGTTTATATCTCAAATTCAGGCTCCAAACACCCGAAAATTCGATATTTTGGGGTCCCAGAAGCGATCTGTACTTGCCTACTCCGTGTTAGAGTATTTTCAAAATACAGGCCCAAAACAAGCTGAAAATCGATATTTTAGGTGACGAAAGTCAATATGTGTATGCATCTTCTGCACCCGTTTATATCCCAAATTCAACCTCAAAACACCCGAAAATTCGATATTTCTGGGTCCCAGAAGCGATCTGTACATGCCTACTCAGTGCTAGAATTTTTTCAAAATATAGGCTCAAAACATGCTAAAAATCGATATTTTAAGTGTTCAAAGTCGATATGTGCTTCCATCATCTGTACCCGTTTATATCTCAAATTCAGGCTCAAAACACCCGAAAAGTCGATATTTTGGGGTCCCAGAAGTGATCTGTACATGTCTACTTAGTGCTAGAATATTTTCAAAATATAGGCCCAAAACATGCTAAAAATCGATATTTTAGGTGCCCAAAGTCGATATCTCAAATTAAGGCCTAAGACACCCGAAAATTCGATATTTTGGGGTCCCAGAAGCGAACTGTACATGCCTACTCCGTGTTAGAGTATTTTCAAAATACAGGCCCAAAACATACTGAAAATCGATCTTTTAGGTGCCCAAAAGTCTATATGTGCATGCATCTTTTGTTACCGTTTATATCCCAAATTCAACCTCAAAACACCCGAAAATTCGATATTTTTGGGTCCCAGAAGCGATCTGTACATGCCTACTCAGTGCTAGAATTTTTTCAAAATATAGGCTCAAAACATGCTAAAAATCGATATCTTAAGTGTCCAAAGTCGATATGTCCATGCATCATCTGTACCCGTTTATATCTCAAATTCAGGCTAAAAACACCCGAAAATTCGATATTTTGTGGTCCCAAAAGTGATCTGTACATGCCTACTTAGTGCTAGAATATTTTCAAAATATAGGCCCAAAACATGCTAAAAATCGATATTTTAGGTGCCCAAAGTCGATATCTCAATTTCAGGCCCAAAACACCCTAAAATTCGAGATTTTGTGGTCCCAGAAGCGAACTGTACATGCCTACTCCGTGTTAGAGTATTTTCAAAATACAGGCCCAAAACATAGTGAAAATCGATCATTTAGGTACCTAAAAGTCGATATGTGCATGCATCTTCTGCACCCGTTTATATCTCAAATTTAGCCTCCAAACACCCGAAAATTCGATATTTTGGGGTCCAAGAAGCGATCTGTACTTGCCTACTCCGTGTTAGAGTATTTTCAAAATACAGGCCCAAAACAAGCTGAAAATCGATATTTTAGGTGACGAAAGTCAATATGTGTATGCATCTTCTGCACCCGTTTATATCCCAAATTCAACCTTAAAACACCCGAAAATTCGATATTTTTTGGTCCCAGAAGCGATCTGTACATGCCTACTCAGTGCTAGAATTTTTTCAAAATATAGGCTCAAAACATGCTAAAAATCGATATCTTAAGTGTCCAAAGTCGATATGTGCATGCATCATCTGTACCCGTTTATATCTCAAATTCAGGCTCAAAACACCCGAAAATTCGATATTTTGTGGTCCCAGAAGTGATCTGTACATGCCTACTTAGTGCTAGAATATTTTCAAAATATAGGCCCAAAACATGCTAAAAATCGATATTTTAGGTGCCCAAAGTCGATATCTCAAATTCAGGCCCAAAACACCCGAAAATTCGATATTTTGGGGTCCCAGAAGCGAACTGTACATGCCTACTCCGTGTTAGAGTATTTTCAAAATACAGGCACAAAACATACTAAAAATCGATCATTTAGGTACCTCAAAGTCGATATGTGCATGCATCTTCTGTACCCGTTTATATCTCAAATTCAGGCTCCAAACACCCGAAAATTCGATATTTTGGGGTCCCAGAAGCGATCTGTACTTGCCTACTCCGTGTTAGAGTATTTTCAAAATACAGGCCCAAAACATACTGAAAATCGATCATTTAGGTACCTAAAAGTCGATATGTGCATGCATCTTCTGTACCCGTTTATATCTCAAATTCAGGCTCCAAACACCCGAAAATTCGATATTTTGGGGTCCCAGAAGCGATCTGTACTTGCCTACTCCGTGCTAGAGTATTTTCAAAATACAGGCCCAAAACAAGCTGAAAATCGATATTTTAGGTGACGAAAGTCAATATGTGTATGCATCTTCTGCACCCGTTTATATCCCAAATTCAACCTCAAAACACCCGAAAATTCGATATTTTTGGGTCCCAGAAGCGATCTGTACATGTTTACTCAGTGCTAGAATGTTTTCAAAATATAGGCTCAAAACATGCTAAAAATCGATATTTTAAGTGTCCAAAGTCGATATGTGCATGCATCATCTGTACCCGTTTATATCTCAAATTCAGGCTCAAAACACTCGAAAATTCGATATTTTGGGGTCCCAGAAGTGATCTGTACATGCCTACTTAGTGCTAGAATATTTTCTAAATATAGGCCCAAAACATGGTAAAATCGATATTTTAGGTGCCCAAAGTCGATATCTCAAATTCAGGCCCAAAACACCCGAAAATTCGATATTTTGGGGTCCCAGAAGCGAACTGTCCATGCCTACTCCGTGTTAGAGTATTTTCAAAATACAGGCCCAAAACATACTGAAAATCGATCTTTTAGGGGCCCAAAAGTCTATATGTGCATGCTTCTTTTGTAACCGTTTATATCCCAAATTCAACCTCAAAACACCCGAAAATTCGATATTTTTGGGTCCCAGAAGCGATCTGTACATGCCTACTCAGTGCTAGAATTTTTTCAAAATATAGGCTCAAAACATGCTAAAAATCGATATCTTAAGTGTCCAAAGTCGATATGTCCATGCATCATCTGTACCCGTTTATATCTCAAATTCAGGCTCAAAACACCCGAAAATTCGATATTTTGTGGTCCCAGAAGTGATCTGTACATGCCTACTTAGTGCTAGAATATTTTCAAAATATAGGCCCAAAACATGCTAAAAATCGATATTTTAGGTGCCCAAAGTCGATATCTCAAATTCAGGCCCAAAACACCCGAAAATTCGATATTTTGTGGTCCCAGATGCGAACTGTACATGCCTACTCCGTGTTAGAGTATTTTCAAAATACAGGCCCAAAACATACTGAAAATCGATCATTTAGGTACCTAAAAGTCGATATGTGCATGCATCTTCTGCACCCGTTTATATCTCAAATTCATGCTCCAAACACCCGAAAATTCGATATTTTGGGGTCCCAGAAGCGATATGTACTTGCCTACTCCGTGTTAGAGTATTTTCAAAATACAGGCCCAAAAACAAGCTGAAAATCGATATTTTAGGTGACGAAAGTCAATATGTGTATGTATCTTCTGCACCCGTTTATATCCCAAATTCAACCTCAAAACACCCGAAAATTCGATATTTCTGGGTCCCAGAAGCGATCTGTACATAACTACTCAGTGCTAGAATTTTTTCAAAATATAGGCTCAAAATATGCTAAAAATCGATATCTTAAGTGTCCAAAGTCGATATGTGCATGCATCATCTGTACCCGTTTATATCTCAAATTCAGGCTCAAAACACTCGAAAATTCGATATTTTGGGGTCCCAGAAGTGATCTGTACATGCCTACTTAGTGCTAGAATATTTTCTAAATATAGGCCCAAAACATGTTAAAATCGATATTTTAGGTGCCCAAAGTCGATATCTCAAATTCAGGCCCAAAACACCCGAAAATTCGATATTTTGGGGTCCCAGAAGCGAACTGTACATGCCTACTCCGTGTTAGAGTATTTTCAAAAAATACAGGCCCAAAACATAGTGAAAATCGATCTTTTAGGTGCCCAAAAGTCTATATGTGCATACATCTTTTGTAACCGTTTATATCCCAAATTCAACCTCAAAACACCCGAAAATTCGATATTTTGGGGTCCCAGAAGCGATCTGTACTTGCCTACTCCGTGTTAGAGTATTTTAAAAATACAGGCCCAAAACAAGCTGAAAATCGATATTTTAGGTGACGAAAGTCAATATGTGTATGCATCTTCTGCACCCGTTTATATCCCAAATTCAACCTCAAAACACCCGAAAATTCGATATTTCTGGGTCCCAAAAGCGCTCTGTACATGCCTACTCAGTGCTAGAATGTTTTCAAAATATAGGCTCAAAACATGCTAAAAATCGATATTTTAAGTGTCCAAAGTCGATATGGGCATGCATCATCTGTACCCGTATATATCTCAAATTCAGGCTCAAAACACCCGAAAAGTCGATATTTTGGGGTCCCAGAAGCGATCTGTACTTGCCTACTCCGTGTTAGAGTATTTTCAAAATACAGGCCCAAAACAAGCTGAAAATCGATATTTTAGGTGACGAAAGTCAATATGTGTATGCATCTTCTGCACCCGTTTATATCCCAAATTCAACCTCAAAACACCCGAAAATTCGATATTTCTGGGTCCCAGAAGCGATCTGTACATGCCTACTCAGTGCTAGAATGTTTTCAAAATATAGGCTCAAAACATGCTAAAAATCGATATTTTAAGTGTCCAAAGTCGATATGTGCATGCATCATCTGTACCCGTATATATCTCAAATTCAGGCTCAAAACACCCGAAAAGTCGATATTTTGGGGTCCCAGAAGTGATCTGTACATGTCTACTTAGTGCTAGAATATTTTCAAAATATAGGCCCAAAACATGCTAAAAATCGATATTTTAGGTGCCCAAAGTCGATATCTCAAATTCAGGCGTAAAACACCCGAAAATTCGATAATTTGGGGTCCCAGAAGCGAACTGTACATGCCTACTCCGTGTTAGAGTATTTTCAAAATACAGGCTCAAAACATACTGAAAATCGATCATTTAGGTACCTCAAAGTCGATATGTGCATGCATCTTCTGTACACGTTTATATCTCAAATTCAGGCTCAAAACACCCGAAAATTTGATATTTTGGGGTCCCAGAAGCGATCTGTACTTGCCTACTCCGTGTTAGAGTATTTTCAAAATACAGGCCCAAAACAAGCTGAAAATCGATATTTTAGGTGACGAAAGTCAATATGTGTATGCATCTTCTGCACCCGTTTATATCCCAAATTCAACCTCAAAACACCCGAAAATTCGATATTTTGGGGTCCCAGAAGCGATCTGTACATGCCTACTCAGTGCTAGAATGTTTTCAAATTATAGGCTCAAAACATGCTAAAAATCGATATTTTAAGTGTCCAAAGTCGATATGTGCATGCATCATCTGTACCCGTTTATATCTCAAATTCAGGCTCAAAACACCCGAAAATTCGATATTTTGGGGTCCCAGAAGTGATCTGTACTTGCCTACTTAGTGCTAGAATATTTTCTAAATATAGGCCCAAAACATGCTAAAAATCGATATTTTAGGTGCCCAAAGTCGATATCTCAAATTCAGGTCCAAAACACCCGAAAATTCGATATTTTGGGGTCCCAGAAGCGAACTGTACATGCCTACTCCGTGTTAGAGTATTTTCAAAATACAGGCCCAAAACATACTGAAAATCAATCATTTAGGTACCTCAAAGTCGATATGTGCATGCATCTTCTGTACACGTTTATATCTCAAATTCAGGCTCCAAACGCCCCAAAATTCGATATTTTGGGGTCCCAGAAGCGATCTGTACTTGCCTACTCCGTGTTAGAGTATTTTCAAAATACAGGCCCAAAACAAGCTGAAAATCGATATTTTAGGTGACGAAAGTCAATATGTGTATGCATCTTCTGCACCCGTTTATATCACAAATTCAACCTCAAAACACCCGAAAATTCGATATTTTTGGGTCCCAGAAGCGATCTGTACATGCCTACTCAGTGCTAGAATGTTTTCAAATTATAGGCTCAAAACATGCTAAAAATCGATATTTTAAGTGTCCAAAGTCGATATGTGCATGCATCATCTGTACCCGTTTATATCTCAAATTCAGGCTCAAAACACACGAAAATTCGATATTTTGGGGTCCCAGAAGTGATCTGTACATGACTACTTAGTGCTAGAATATTTTCTAAATAAAGGCCCAAAACATGCTAAAATCGATATTTTAGGTGCTAAAAGTCGATATCTCAAATTCAGGCCCAAAACACCCGAAAATTCGATATTTTGGGGTCCCAGAAGCGATCTGTACATGCCTACTCCGTGTTAGAGTATTTTCAAAATACAGGCCCAAAACATATTGAAAATCGATCTTTTAGGTGCCCAAAAGTCTATATGTGCATGCATCTTCTGTAACCGTTTATATCCCAAATTCAACCTCAAAACACCCGAAAATTCGATATTTTTAGGTCCCAGAAGCGATCTGTACATGCCTACTCAGTGCTAGAATGTTTTCAAAATATAGGCTCAAAACATGCTAAAAATCGTTATTTTAAGTGTCCAAAGTCGATATGTGCATGGATCATCTGTACCCGTTTATATCTCAAATTCAGGCTCAAAACACCCGAAAATTCGATATTTTGGGGTCCCAGAAGTGATCTGTACATGCCTACTTAGTGCTAGAATATTTTCAAAATATAGGCCCAAAACATGCTAAAAATCGATATTTTAGGTGCCCAAAGTCGATATCTCAAATTCAGGCCCAAAACACCCGAAAATTCGATATTTTGTGGTCCCAGAAGTGATCTGGACATGCCTACTTAGTGCTAGAATATTTTCAAAATATTGGCCCAAAACATGCTAAAAATCGATATTTTAGGTGCCCAAAGTCGATATCTCAAATTCAAGCCCAAAACACCCAAAAATTCGATATTTTCGGGTCCCCGAAGCGACCTGTACATGCCTACTCCGTGTTAGAGTATTTTCAAAATACAGGCCCAAAACATACTGAAAATCGATCATTTAGGTACCTAAAAGTCGATATGTGCATGCATCTTCTGTACCCGTTTATATCTCAAATTCAGGCTCCAAACACCCGAAAATTCGATATTTTGGGGTCCCAGAAGCGATCTGTACATGCCTACTCAGTGATAGAATGTTTTCAAAATATAGGCTCAAAACATGCTAAAAATCGAAATTTTAAGTGTCCAATGTCGATATGTGCATCCATCATCTGTACCCGTTTATATCTCAAATTCAGGCTCAAAACACCCGAAAAGTCGATATTTTGGGGTCAAAGAAGTGATCTGTACATGCCTATTTAGTGCTAGAATATTTTCAAAATATAGGCCCAAAACATGCTAAAAATCGATATTTTAGGTGCCCAAAGTCGATATCTCAAATTCAGGCCTAAAACACCCGAAAATTCGATATTTTGGGGTCCCAGAAGCGAACTGTACATGCCTACTCCGTGTTAGAGTATTTTCAAAATACAGGCAAAAAAAAACAAAAATCGATCATTTAGGTACCTCAAAGTCGATATGAGCATGCATCTTCTGTACACGTTTATATCTCAAATTCAGGCTCAAAACACCCGAAAATTCGATATTTTGGGGTCCCAGAAGCGATCTGTACATGCCTACTCCGTGTTAGAGTATTTTCAAAATACAGGCCCAAAACATACTGAAAATCGATCTTTTAGGTGCCCAAAAGTCTATATGTGCATGCATCTTCTGTAACCGTTTATATCCCAAATTCAACCTCAAAACACCCGAAAATTCGATATTTTTAGGTCCCAGATGCGATCTGTACATGCCTACTCAGTGCTAGAATGTTTTCAAAATATAGGCTCAAAACATGCTAAAAATCGATATTTTAATTGTCCAAAGTCGATATGTGCATGCATCATCTGTACCCGTTTATATCTCAAATTCAGGCTCAAAACACCCGAAAAGTCGATATTTTGGGGTCCCAGAAGTGATCTGTACATGCCTACTTAGTGCTAGAATATTTTCAAAATATAGGCCCAAAACATGCTAAAAATCGATATTTTAGGTGCCCAAAGTCGATATCTCAATTTCAGGCCCAAAACACCCGAAAATTCGATATTTTGGGGTCCCAGAAGCAAACTGTACATGCCTACTCCGTGTTAGAGTATTTTCAAAATACAGGACCAAAACATACTGATAATCGATCATTTAGGTACCTCAAAGTCGATATGTGCATGCATCTTCTGTACACGTTTATATCTCAAATTCAGGCTCAAAATACCCGAAAATTCGATATTTTGGGGTCCCAGAAGTGATCTGTACATGCCTACTTAGTGCTAGAATATTTTCAAAATATAGGCCCAAAACATGCTAAAAATCGATATTTTAGGTGCCCAAAGTCGATATCTCAAATTCAGGCCCAGAACACCCGAAAATTCGATATTTGGGGGTCCCAGAAGCGAACTGTACATGCCTACTCCGTGTTAGAGTATTTTCAAAATACAGGCCCAAAACATTCTGAAAATCGTTCTTTTAGGTGCCCAAAAGTCGATATGTGCATGCATCTTCTGTTCCCGTTTATATCTCAAATTCAGGCTCCAAACACCCGAAAATTCGATATTTTGGGGTCCCAGAAGCGATCTGTACATGCCTACTCAGATGCAGGCCCAAAACATGCTGAAAATCGATAATTTAGGTGCCCAAAGTCAACATGTGTATGCATCTTCTGCACTCGTTTATATCTCAAATTCAACCTCAAAACACCCAAAAATTCGATAATTTTGGGTCCCAGAAGCGATCTGTACATGTCTAGTCAGTGCTAGAATGTTTTCAAAATATAGGCTCAAAACATGCTAAAAATCGATATTTTAAGTGTCCAAAGTCGATATGTGCATGCATCTTATGTACCCGTTTATATCTCAAAGTCAGACTCAAAACACCCGAAAATTCGATATTTTTGGGTCCCAGAAGCGATCTGTACATGCCTACTCCTAGTTAGAGTATTTTCAAAATACAGGCCCAAAACATGCTGAAAATCGATATTTTAGGTGCCCAAAGTCAATATGTGCATGCATCTACTGTACCCGTTTATATCTCAAATTCAGGCTCAAAACACCCGAAAATTCGGTATTTTTGGGTCCTAGAAGCGATCTGTACATCTCTACACGTAGTTAGAATGTTTTCAAGATACAGACCCAAAACATGCTCAAAATCGATATTTTAGGTGCCCAAAAGTCAATATGTGTATGCATCTTCTGTACCCGTTTAAATCTCAAATTCAGGCTCAAAACACCCTAAAATTCGATATTTTGGGGTCCCAGAAGCGATCTGTACTTGCCTACTCCGTGTTAGAGTAATTTTAAAATACAGGCCAAAAACAAGCTGAAAATCGATATTTTAGGTGACGAAAGTCAATATGTGTATGCATCTTCTGCACCCGTTTATATCCCAAATTCAAACTCAAAACACCCGAAAATTCGATATTTTTGGGTCCCAGAAGCGATCGGTACATGCCTACTCAGTGCTAGAATGTTTTCAAAATATAGGCTCAAAACATGCTAAAAATCGATATTTTAAGTGTCCAAGGTCGATATGTGCATGCATCATCTGTACCCGTTTATATCTCAAATTCAGGCTCAAAACACCCGAAAATTCGATATTTTGGGGTCCCAGAAGTGATCTGTACATGCCTACTTAGTGCTAGAATATTTTCTAAATATAGGACCAAAACATGCAAAAATCGATATTTTAGGTGCCCAAAGTCGATATCTCAAATTCAGGCCCAAAACACCCGAAAATTCGATATTTTGGGGTCCCAGAAGCGAACTGTACATGCCTACTCCGTGTTAGAGTATTTTCAAAATACAGGCCCAAAACATATTGAAAATTGATCGTTTTGGTGCCCAAAAGTCTATATGTGCATGAAACTTCTGTAACCGTTTATATCCCAAATTAAACCTCAAAACACCCGAAAATTCGATATTTTTGGGTCCAAGAAGCGAGTTGTACATGCCTACTCAGTGCTAGAATTTTTTCAAAATATAGGCTCAAAACATGCTAAAAATCGATATTTTAGGTGACGAAAGTCAATATGTGTATGCATCTTCTGCACCCGTTTATATCCCAAATTCAAACTCAAAACACCCGAAAATTCGATATTTTTGGGTCCCAGAAGCGATCGGTACATACCTACTCAGTGCTAGAATGTTTTCAAAATATAGGCTCAAAACATGCTAAAAATCGATATTTTAAGTGTCCAAGGTCGATATTTGCATGCATCATCTGTACACGTTTATATCTCAAATTCAGGCTCAAAACACCCGAAAATTCGGTATTCTTGGGTCCTAGAAGCGATCTGTACATCTCTACACCTAGTTAGAATGTTTTCAAGATACAGACCCAAAACATGCTCAAAATCGATATTTTAGGTGCCTAAAAGTCAATATGTGTATGCATCTTCTGCACCCGTTTATATCCCAAATTCAAACTCAAAACACCCGAAAATTCGATATTTTTGGGTCCCAGAAGCGATCGGTACATGCCTACTCAGTGCTAGAATGTTTTCAAAATATAGTCTCAAAACATGCTAAAAATCGATATTTTAAGTGTCCAAGGTCGATATGTGCATGCATCATCTGTACCCGTTTATATCTCAAATTCAGGCTCAAAACACCCGAAAATTCGATATTTTGGGGTCCCAGAAGTGATCTGTACATGCCTACTTAGTGCTAGAATATTTTCTAAATATAGGCCCAAAACATGCAAAAATCGATATTTTAGGTGCCCAAAGTCGATATCTCAAATTCAGGCCCAAAACACCCGAAAATTCGATATTTTGGGGTCCCAGAAGCGAACTGTACATGCCTACTCCGTGTTAGAGTATTTTCAAAATACAGGCCCAAAACATATTGAAAATTGATCGTTTTGGTGCCCAAAAGTCTATATGTGCATGAAACTTCTGTAACCGTTTATATCCCAAATTAAACCTCAAAACACCCGAAAATTCGATATTTTTGGGTCCAAGAAGCGAGTTGTACATGCCTACTCAGTGCTAGAATTTTTTCAAAATATAGGCTCAAAACATGCTAAAAATCGATATTTTAGGTGACGAAAGTCAATATGTGTATGCATCTTCTGCACCCGTTTATATCCCAAATTCAAACTCAAAACACCCGAAAATTCGATATTTTTGGGTCCCAGAAGCGATCGGTACATACCTACTCAGTGCTAGAATGTTTTCAAAATATAGGTTCAAAACATGCTAAAAATCGATATTTTAAGTGTCCAAGGTCGATATTTGCATGCATCATCTGTACACGTTTATATCTCAAATTCAGGCTCAAAACACCCGAAAATTCGGTATTCTTGGGTCCTAGAAGCGATCTGTACATCTCTACACCTAGTTAGAATGTTTTCAAGATACAGACCCAAAACATGCTCAAAATCGATATTTTAGGTGCCTAAAAGTCAATATGTGTATGCATCTTCTGTACCCGTTTATATCTCAAATTCAGGCTCAAAACACCCGAAAATTCGATATTTTGGGGTCCCAGAAGCGACCTGTACTTGCCTACTCCGTGTTAGAGTAATTTCAAAATACAGGCCCAAAACAAGCTGAAAATCGATATTTTAGGTGACGAAAGTCAATATGTGTATGCATCTTCTGCACCCGTTTATATCTCAAATTCAGGCTCAAAACACCCGAAAATTCGATATTTTGGGGTCCCAGAAGTGATCTGTACATGCCTACTTAGTGCTAGAATATTTTCTAAATATAGGCCCAAAACATGCTAAAAATCGATATTTTAGGTGCCCAAAGACGATATCTCAAATTCAGGCCCAAAACACCCAAAAATTCGATATTTTGGGGTCCCAGAAGCGAACTGTACATGCCTACTCCGTGTTAGAGTATTTTCAAAATACAGGCCCAAAACATACTGAAAATCGATCATTTAGGTACCTAAAAATCGATATGTGTATGCATTTTCTGTACCCGTTTATATCTCAAATTCAGGCTCAAAACACCCGAAAATTCGATATATTTGGGGTCCCAGAAGCGACCTGTACTTGCCTACTCCGTGTTAGAGTAATTTCAAAATACAGGCCCAAAACAAGCTGAAAATCGATATTTTAGGTGACGAAAGTCAATATGTGTATGCATCTTCTGCACCCGTTTATATCTCAAATTCAGGCTCAAAACACCCGAAAATTCGATATTTTGGGGTCCCAGGAGTGATCTGTACATGCCTACTTAGTGCTAGAATATTTTCTAAATATAGGCCCAAAACACCCAAAAATTCGATATTTTGGGGTCCCAGAAGCGAACTGTACATGCCTACTCCGTGTTAGAGTATTTTCAAAATACAGGCCCAAAACATAGTGAAAATCGATCATTTAGGTACCTAAAAATCGATATGTGCATGCATCTTCTGTACCCGTTTATATCTCAAATTCAGGCTCCAAACACCCGAAAATTCGATATTTTGGGGTTCCAGAAGCGATCTGTACTTGCCTACTCCGTGTTAGAGTATTTTTAAAATACAGTCCAAAAACAAGCTGAAAATCGATATTTTAGGTGACGAAAGTCAATATGTGTATGCATCTTCTGCACCCGTTTATATCCCAAATTCAAACTCAAAACACCCGAAAATTCGATATTTTTGGGTCCCAGAAGCGATCGGTACATGCCTACTCAGTGCTAGAATGTTTTCAAAATATAGGCTCAAAACATGCTAAAAATCGATATTTTAAGTGTCCAAGGTCGATATGTGCATGCATCATCTGTACACGTTTATATCTCAAATTCAGGCTCAAAACACCCGAAAATTCGATATTTTGGGGTCCCAGAAGTGATCTGTACATGCCTACTTAGTGCTAGAATATTTTCTAAATATAGGCCCAAAACATGCAAAAATCGATATTTTAGGTGCCCAAAGTCGATATCTCAAATTCAGGCCCAAAACACCCGAAAATTCGATATTTTGGGGTCCCAGAAGCGAACTGTACATGCCTACTCCGTGTTAGAGTATTTTCAAAATACAGGCCCAAAACATATTGAAAATTGATCGTTTTGGTGCCCAAAAGTCTATATGTGCATGAAACTTCTGTAACCGTTTATATCCCAAATTAAACCTCAAAACACCCGAAAATTCGATATTTTTGGGTCCAAGAAGCGAGTTGTACATGCCTACTCAGTGCTAGAATTTTTTCAAAATATAGGCTCAAAACATGCTAAAAATCGATATTTTAGGTGACGAAAGTCAATATGTGTATGCATCTTCTGCACCCGTTTATATCCCAAATTCAGGCTCAAAACACCCGAAAATTCGATGTTTTGGGGTCCCAGAAGCGATCGGTACATACCTACTCAGTGCTAGAATGTTTTCAAAATATAGGCTCAAAACATGCTAAAAATCGATATTTTAAGTGTCCAAGGTCGATATTTGCATGCATCATCTGTACACGTTTATATCTCAAATTTAGGCTCAAAACACCCGAAAATTCGGTATTCTTGGGTCCTAGAAGCGATCTGTACATCTCTACACCTAGTTAGAATGTTTTCAAGATACAGACCCAAAACATGCTCAAAATCGATATTTTAGGTGCCTAAAAGTCAATATGTGTATGCATCTTCTGTACCCGTTTATATCTCAAATTCAGGCTCAAAACACCCGAAAATTCGATATTTTGGGGTCCCAGAAGCGACCTGTACTTGCCTACTCCGTGTTAGAGTAATTTCAAAATACAGGCCCAAAACAAGCTGAAAATCGATATTTTAGGTGACGAAAGTCAATATGTGTATGCATCTTCTGCACCCGTTTATATCTCAAATTCAGGCTCAAAACACCCGAAAATTCGATATTTTGGGGTCCCAGAAGTGATCTGTACATGCCTACTTAGTGCTAGAATATTTTCTAAATATAGGCCCAAAACATGCTAAAAATCGATATTTTAGGTGCCCAAAGACGATATCTCAAATTCAGGCCCAAAACACCCAAAAATTCGATATTTTGGGGTCCCAGAAGCGAACTGTACATGCCTACTCCGTGTTAGAGTATTTTCAAAATACAGGCCCAAAACATACTGAAAATCGATCATTTAGGTACCTAAAAATCGATATGTGTATGCATCTTCTGTACCCGTTTATATCTCAAATTCAGGCTCAAAACACCCGAAAATTCGATATATTTGGGGTCCCAGAAGCGACCTGTACTTGCCTACTCCGTGTTAGAGTAATTTCAAAATACAGGCCCAAAACAAGCAGAAAATCGATATTTTAGGTGACGAAAGTCAATATGTGTATGCATCTTCTGCACCCGTTTATATCTCAAATTCAGGCTCAAAACACCCGAAAATTCGATATTTTGGGGTCCCAGAAGTGATCTGTACATGCCTACTTAGTGCTAGAATATTTTCTAAATATAGGCCCAAAACATGCAAAAATCGATATTTTAGGTGCCCAAAGTCGATATCTCAAATTCAGGCCCAAAACACCCAAAAATTCGATATTTTGGGGTCCCAGAAGCGAACTGTACATGCCTACTCCGTGTTAGAGTATTTTCAAAATACAGGCCCAAAACATAGTGAAAATCGATCATTTAGGTACCTAAAAATCGATATGTGCATGCATCTTCTGTACCCGTTTATATCTCAAATTCAGGCTCCAAACACCCGAAAATTCGATATTTTGGGGTTCCAGAAGCGATCTGTACTTGCCTACTCCGTGTTAGAGTATTTTTAAAATACAGTCCAAAAACAAGCTGAAAATCGATATTTTAGGTGACGAAAGTCAATATGTGTATGCATCTTCTGTACCCGTTTATATCCCAAATTCAACCTCAAAACACCAGAAAATTCGATATTTTTGGGTCCCAGAAGCGATCTGTACATGCCTACTCAGTGCTAGAATGTTTTCCAAATATAGGCTCAAAACATGCTAAAAATCGATATTTTAAGTGTCTAGAGTCTATATGTGAATGCATCATCTGTACCCGTTTTTATCTCAAATTCAGGCTCAAAACACCCGAAAAGTCGATATTTTGGTGTCCCAGAAGTGATCTGTACATGCCTACTTAGTGATAGAATATTTTCAAAATATAGGCCCAAAACATGCAAAAAATCGAAATTTTAGGTGCCCAAAGTCGATATCTCAAATGCAGGCCCAAAATACCCGAAAATTCGATATTTTGGGGTCCCAGAAGCGATCTGTACATGCCTACTCAGTGCTAGAATTTTTTCAAAATATAGACTCAAAACATGCTAAAAATCGATATTTTAAGTGTCCAAAGTCGATATGTGCATGCATCATCTGTACCCGTTTTTATCTCAAATTCAGGCTCAAAACACCCGAAAATTCGATATTTTGGGGTCCCAGAAGTGATCTGTACATGCCTACTTAGTGCTAGAATATTTTCATAATATAGGCTCAAAACATGCTAAAAATCGATATTTTAGGTGCCCAAAGTCAACATGTGTATGCATCTTCTGCACCCGTTTATATCCCAAATTCAACCTCAAAACACCCGAAAATTCGATATTTTTGGGTCCCAGAAGCGATCTGTACATGCCTACTCAGTGTTAGAATGTTTTCAAAATATAGTCTCAAAACATGCTAAAAATCAATATTTTAAGTGTCCAAAGTCGATATGTGCATGTATCATCTGTACCCGTTTATATCTCAAATTCAAGCTCAAAACACTCGAAAATTCGATATTTTGGGGTCCCAGAAGTGATCTGTACATACCTACTTAGTGCTAGAATATTTTCTAAATATAGGCCCAAAACATGCTAAAATCGATATTTTAGGTGCACAAAGTCGATATCTCAAATTCAGGCCCAAGACACCCGAAAATTCGATATTTTGGGGTCCTAGAAGCGAACTGTACATGCCTACTCCGTGATAGAGTATTTTCAAAATACAGGCCCAAAACATACTGAAAATCGATCATTTAGGTACCTAAAAGTCGATATGTGCATGCATCTTCTGTACCCGTTTATATCTCAAATTCAGGCTCCAAACACCCGAAAATTCGATATTTTGGGGTCCCAGAAGCGATCTGTACTTGCCTACTCCGTGTTAGAGTATTTTCAAAATACAGGCCAAAAACAAGCTGAAAATCGATATTTTAGGTGACGAAAGTCTATATGTGTATGCATCTTCTGCACCCGTTTATATCCCAAATTCAACCTCAAAACACCCGAAAATTCGATATTTTTGGGTCCCAGAAGCGATCTGTACATGCCTACTCAGTGCTAGAATTTTTTCAAAATATAGGCTCAAAACATGCTAAAAATCGACATTTTAAGTGTCCAAAGTCGATATGTGCATGCATCATCTGTACCCGTTTATATCTCAAATTCAGGCTCAAAACACCCGAAAAGTCGATATTTTGGGGTCCCAGAAGTGATCTGTACATGCCTACTTAGTGCTAGAATATTTTCTAAATATAGGCCCAAAACATGCTAAAAATCGATATTTTAGGTGCCCATAGTCGATATCTCAAATTCAGGCCCAAAACACCCGAAAATTCGATATTTTGGGGTTCCAGAAGCGAACTGTACATGCCTAGGCCGTGTTAGAGTATTTTCAAAATACAGGCCCAAAACATACTGAAAATCGATCATTTAGGTACCTCAAAGTCGATATGTGCATGCATCTTCTGTACACGTTTATATCTCAAATTCAGGCTCCAAACACCCGAAAATTCGATATTTTGGGGTCCCAGAAGCGATCTGTACTTGCCTACTCCGTGTTAGAGTATTTTCAAAATACAGGCCCAAAACATACTGAAAATCGATCATTTAGGTACCTAAAAGTCGATATGTGCCTGCATCTTCTGTACCCGTTTAAATCTCAAATTCAGGCTCCAAACACCCGAAAATTCGATATTTTGGGGTCCCAGAAGCGATCTGTACATGGCTTCTCAGATGCAGGCCCAAAACATGCTAAAAATCGATATTTTAGGTGCCCAAAGTCAACATGTGTATGCATCTTCTGCACTCGTTTATATCTCAAATTCAACCTCAAAACACCCGAAAATTCGATAATTTTGGGTCCCAGAAGCGATCTGTACATGTCTAGTCAGTGCTAGAATGTTTTCAAAATATAGGCTCAAAACATGCTACAAATCGATATTTTAAGTGTCCAAAGTCGATATGTGCATGCATCTTCTGTACCCGTTTATATCTCAAACTCAGGCTCAAAACACCCGAAAATTCGATATTTTTGGGTCCCAGAAGCAATCTGTACATGCCTACTCCTAGTTAGAGTATTTTCAAAATACAGGCCAAAAATATGCTGAAAATCGATATTTTAGGTGCCCAAAGTCAATATGTGCATGCATCTACTGTTCCCGTTTATATCTCAAATTCAGGCTCAAAACACCCGAAAATTCGGTATTTTTGGGTCCTAGAAGCGATCTGTACATCTCCACACCTAGTTAGAATGTTTTCAAGATACAGAACCAAAACATGCTCAAAATCGATATTTTAGGTGCCCAAAGTCCATATCTCAAATTCAGGCCCAAAACACCCGAAAATTCGATATTTTGGGGTCCCAGAAGCAAACTGTACATGCCTACTCCGTGTTAGAGTATTTTCAAAATACAGGCCCAAAACATACTGAAAATTGATCGTTTAGGTGCCAAAAAGTCGATATGTGCATGAAACCTCTATAACCGTTTATATCCCAAATTCAACCTCAAAACACCCGAAAATTCGATATTTTTGGGTCCCAGAAGTGAGTTGTACATGCCTACTCAGTGCTAGAATTTTTTCAAAATATAGGCTCAAAACATACTAAAAATCGATATCTTAAGTGTCGAAAGTCGATATGTCCATGCATCATCTGTACCCGTTAATATCTCAAATTCAAGCTCAAAACACCTGAAAATTCGATATTTTGTGGTCCCAGAAGTGATCTGTACATGCCTACTTAGTGCTAGAATATTTTCAAAATATAGGCCCAAAACATGCTAAAAATCGATATTTTAGGTGCCCAAAGTCCATATCTCAAATTCAGGCCCAAAACACCCGAAAATTCGATATTTTGGGGTCCCATAAGCAAACTGTACATGCCTACTCCGTGTTAGAGTATTTTCAAAATACAGGCCCAAAACATACTGAAAATCGATCTTTTAGGTGCCCAAAAGTCGATATGTGCATGCATCTTCTGTAACCGTTTATATCCCAAATTCAACCTCAAAACACCCGAAAATTCGATATTTTTGGGTCCCAGAAGCGATCGGTACATGCCTACTCAGTGCTAGAATGTTTTCAAAATATAGGCTCAAAACATGCTAAAAATCGATATTTTAGGTGCCCAAAGTCGATATCTCAAATTCAGGCCCAAGACACCCGAAAATTCGATATTTTGGGGTCCTAGAAGCGAACTGTACATGCCTACTCCGTGATAGAGTATTTTCAAAATACAGGCCCAAAACATACTGAAAATCGATCATTTAGGTACCTAAAAGTCGATATGTGCATGCATCTTCTGTACCCGTTTATATCTCAAATTCAGGCTCCAAACACCCGAAAATTCGATATTTTGGGGTCCCAGAAGCGATCTGTACTTGCCTACTCCGTGTTAGAGTATTTTCAAAATACAGGCCAAAAACAAGCTGAAAATCGATATTTTAGGTGACGAAAGTCTATATGTGTATGCATCTTCTGCACCCGTTTATATCCCAAATTCAACCTCAAAACACCCGAAAATTCGATATTTTTGGGTCCCAGAAGCGATCTGTACATGCCTACTCAGTGCTAGAATTTTTTCAAAATATAGGCTCAAAACATGCTAAAAATCGACATTTTAAGTGTCCAAAGTCGATATGTGCATGCATCATCTGTACCCGTTTATATCTCAAATTCAGGCTCAAAACACCCGAAAAGTCGATATTTTGGGGTCCCAGAAGTGATCTGTACATGCCTACTTAGTGCTAGAATATTTTCTAAATATAGGCCCAAAACATGCTAAAAATCGATATTTTAGGTGCCCATAGTCGATATCTCAAATTCAGGCCCAAAACACCCGAAAATTCGATATTTTGGGGTTCCAGAAGCGAACTGTACATGCCTAGGCCGTGTTAGAGTATTTTCAAAATACAGGCCCAAAACATACTGAAAATCGATCATTTAGGTACCTCAAAGTCGATATGTGCATGCATCTTCTGTACACGTTTATATCTCAAATTCAGGCTCCAAACACCCGAAAATTCGATATTTTGGGGTCCCAGAAGCGATCTGTACTTGCCTACTCCGTGTTAGAGTATTTTCAAAATACAGGCCCAAAACATACTGAAAATCGATCATTTAGGTACCTAAAAGTCGATATGTGCCTGCATCTTCTGTACCCGTTTAAATCTCAAATTCAGGCTCCAAACACCCGAAAATTCGATATTTTGGGGTCCCAGAAGCGATCTGTACATGGCTTCTCAGATGCAGGCCCAAAACATGCTAAAAATCGATATTTTAGGTGCCCAAAGTCAACATGTGTATGCATCTTCTGCACTCGTTTATATCTCAAATTCAACCTCAAAACACCCGAAAATTCGATAATTTTGGGTCCCAGAAGCGATCTGTACATGTCTAGTCAGTGCTAGAATGTTTTCAAAATATAGGCTCAAAACATGCTACAAATCGATATTTTAAGTGTCCAAAGTCGATATGTGCATGCATCTTCTGTACCCGTTTATATCTCAAACTCAGGCTCAAAACACCCGAAAATTCGATATTTTTGGGTCCCAGAAGCAATCTGTACATGCCTACTCCTAGTTAGAGTATTTTCAAAATACAGGCCAAAAATATGCTGAAAATCGATATTTTAGGTGCCCAAAGTCAATATGTGCATGCATCTACTGTTCCCGTTTATATCTCAAATTCAGGCTCAAAACACCCGAAAATTCGGTATTTTTGGGTCCTAGAAGCGATCTGTACATCTCCACACCTAGTTAGAATGTTTTCAAGATACAGAACCAAAACATGCTCAAAATCGATATTTTAGGTGCCCAAAGTCCATATCTCAAATTCAGGCCCAAAACACCCGAAAATTCGATATTTTGGGGTCCCAGAAGCAAACTGTACATGCCTACTCCGTGTTAGAGTATTTTCAAAATACAGGCCCAAAACATACTGAAAATTGATCGTTTAGGTGCCAAAAAGTCGATATGTGCATGAAACCTCTATAACCGTTTATATCCCAAATTCAACCTCAAAACACCCGAAAATTCGATATTTTTGGGTCCCAGAAGTGAGTTGTACATGCCTACTCAGTGCTAGAATTTTTTCAAAATATAGGCTCAAAACATACTAAAAATCGATATCTTAAGTGTCGAAAGTCGATATGTCCATGCATCATCTGTACCCGTTAATATCTCAAATTCAAGCTCAAAACACCTGAAAATTCGATATTTTGTGGTCCCAGAAGTGATCTGTACATGCCTACTTAGTGCTAGAATATTTTCAAAATATAGGCCCAAAACATGCTAAAAATCGATATTTTAGGTGCCCAAAGTCCATATCTCAAATTCAGGCCCAAAACACCCGAAAATTCGATATTTTGGGGTCCCATAAGCAAACTGTACATGCCTACTCCGTGTTAGAGTATTTTCAAAATACAGGCCCAAAACATACTGAAAATCGATCTTTTAGGTGCCCAAAAGTCGATATGTGCATGCATCTTCTGTAACCGTTTATATCCCAAATTCAACCTCAAAACACCCGAAAATTCGATATTTTTGGGTCCCAGAAGCGATCGGTACATGCCTACTCAGTGCTAGAATGTTTTCAAAATATAGGCTCAAAACATGCTAAAAATCGATATTTTAGGTGCCCAAAGTCGATATCTCAAATTCAGGCCCAAAATACCCGAAAATTCGATATTTTGGGGTCCCAGAAACGAACTGTACATGCCTACTGCGTGTTAGAGTATTTTCAAAATAAAGGCCCAAAACATACTGAAAATCGATCTTTTAGGTGCCCAAAAGTCGATATGTGCATGCATCTTCTGTAACCGTTTATATCCCAAATTCAACCTCAAAACACCCGAAAATTCGATATTTTTGGGTCCCAGAAGCGATCGGTACATGCCTACTCAGTGCTAGAATGTTTTCAAAATATAGGCTCAAAACATGCTAAAAATCGATATTTTAAGTGTCCAAAGTCGATATGTGCATGCATCATCTGTACCCGTTTATATCTCAAATTAAGGCTCAAAACTCCCGAAAATTCGATATTTTGGGGTCCCAGAAGTGATCTGTACATGCCTACTTAGTGCTAGAATATTTTCAAAATATAGGCCCAAAACATGGTAAAAATCGATATTTTAGGTGCCCAAAGTCGATATCTCAAATTCAGGCCCAAAACACCCGAAAATTCGATATTTTGGGGTCCCAGAAGCGAACTGTACATGCCTACTCCGTGTTAGAGTATTTTCAAAATACAGGCCCAAAACATACTGAAAATCGATCTTTTAGGTGCTCAAAAGTCGATATGTGCATGCATCTTCTGTAACCGTTTATATCCCAAATTCAACCTCAAAAACCCAAAAATTCGATATTTTTGGGTCCCAGAAGCGATCTGTACATGCCTACTCAGTGCTAGAATTTTTTCAAAATATAGGCTCAAAACAAGCTAAAAATCGATATTTTAAGTGTCCAAAGTCGATATGTGCATGCATCATCTGTACCCGTTTTTATCTCAAATTCAGGCTCGAAACACCCGAAAATTCGATATTTTGGGGTCCCAGAAGTGATCTGTACATGCCTACTTAGTGCTAGAATATTTTCAAAATATAGGCTCAAAACATGCTAAAAATCGATATTTTAGGTGCCCAAAGTCAACATGTGTATGCATCTTCTGAACCCGTTTATATCCCAAATTCAACCTCAAAACACCCGAAAATTCGATATTTTTGGGTCCCAGAAGCGATCTGTACATGCCTACTCAGTGTTAGAATGTTTTCAAAATATAGGCTTAAAACATGCTAAAAATCGATATTTTAAGTGTCCAAAGTCGATATGTGCATGCATCATCTGTACCCGTTTATATCTCAAATTCAGGCTCAAAACACTCGAAAATTCGATATTTTGGGGTCCCAGAAGTGATCTGTACATGCCTACTTAGTGCTAAAATATTTTCTAAATATAGGCCCAAAACATGCTAAAATCGATATTTTAGGTGCACAAAGTCGATATCTCAAATTCAGGCCCAAAACACCAGAAAATTCGATATTTTGGGGTTCCAAAAGCGAACTGTACATGCCTACTCCGTGATAGAGTATTTTCAAAATACAGGCCCAAAACATACTGAAAATCGATCTTTTAGGTGCCCAAAAGTCGATATGTGCATGCATCTTCTGTAACCGTTTATATCCCAAATTCAACCTCAAAACCCCCCAAAATTCGATATTTTTGGGTCCAAGAAGCGATCTGTACATGCTTACTCAGTGCTAGAATTTTTTCAAAATATAGGATCAAAACAAGCTAAAAATCGATATTTTAAGTGTCCAAAGTCGATATGTGCATGCATCATCTGTACCCTTTTATATCTCAAATTCAGGCTCAAAACACTCGAAAATTCGATATTTTGGGGTCCCAGAAGTGATCTGTACATGCCTACTTAGTGCTAGAATATTTTCAAAATAAAGGCCCAAAACATGCTAAAATCGATATTTTAGGTGCACAAAGTCGATATCTCAAATTCAGGCCCAAAACACCCGAAAATTCGATATTTTGGGGTCCCAGAAGCGAACTGTACATGCCTACTCCGTGATAGAGTATTTTCAAAATACAGGCCCAAAACATACTGAAAATCGATCATTTAGGTACCTAAAAGTCGATATGTGCATGCATCTTCTGTACCCGTTTATATCTCAAATTCAGGCTACAAACACCCGAAAATTCGATATTTTTGGGTCCCAGAAGCGATCTGTACTTGCGTACTCCGTGTTAGAGTATTTTTAAAAATACAGGCCCAAAACAAGCTGAAAATCGATATTTTAGGTGACGAAAGTCTATATGTGTATGCATCTTCTGCACCCGTTTATATCCCAAATTCAACCTCAAAACACCCGAAAATTCGATATTTTTGGGTCCCCGAAGCGATCTGTACATGCCTACTCAGTGCTAGAATGTTTTCAAAATATAGGCTCAAAACATGCTAAAAATCGATATTTTAAGTGTCCAAAGTCGATATGTGCATGCATCTTCTGTACCCGTTTATATCTCAAATTCAGGCTCAAAACACCCGAAAAGTCGATATTTTGGGGTCCCAGAAGTGATCTGTACATGCCTACTTAGTGCTAAAATATTTTCAAAATATAGGCCCAAAACATGCTAAAAATCGATATTTTAGGTGCCCAAAGTCGATATCTCAAATTCAGGCCCAAAACACCCGAAAATTCGATATTTTGGGGTCCCAGAAGCGAACTGTACATGCCTACTCCGTGTTAGAGTATTTTCAAAATACAGGCCCAAAACATACTGAAAATCGATCATTTAGGTACCTCAAAGTCGATATGTGCATGCATCTTCTGTACACGTTTATATCTCAAATTCAGGCTCCAAACACCCGAAAATTCGATATTTTGGGGTCCCAGAAGCGATTTGTACTTGCCTACTCCGTGTTAGAGTATTTTCAAAATACAGCCCCAAAACATACTGAAAATCGATCATTTAGGTACCTAAAAGTCAATATGTGCATGAATCTTCTGTACCCGTTTAAATCTCAAATTCAGGATCCAAACACCCGAAAATTCGATATTATGGGGTCCCAGAAGCGATCTGTACATGGCTACTCAGATGCAGGCCCAAAAGTTGCTGAAAATCGATATTTTAGGTGCCCAAAGTCAACATGTGTATGCATCTTCTGCACTCGTATATATCTCAAATTCAACCTCAAAACACCCGAAAATTCGATAATTTTGGGTCCCAGAAGCGATTTGTACATGTCTAGTCAGTGCTAGATTGTTTTCAAAATATAGGCTCAAAACATGCTAAAAATCGATATTTTATGTGTCCAAAGTCGATATGTGCATGCATCTTCTTTACCCGTTTATATCTCAAACTCGGGCTCAAAACACCCGAAAATTCGATATTTTTGGGTCCCAGAAGCAATCTGTACATGCCTACTCCTAGTTAGAGTATTTTCAAAATACAGGCCAAAAATATGCTGAAAATCCATATTTTAGGTGCCCAAAGTCAATATGTGCATGCATCTACTGTTCCCGTTTATATCTCAAATTCAGGCTCAAAACACCCAAAAATTCGGTATTTTTGGGTCCTAGAAGCGATCTGTACATCTCCACACCTAGTTAGAATGTTTTCAAGATACAGAACCAAAACATGCTCAAAATCGATATTTTAGGTGCCTAAAAGTCAATATGTGCATGCATCTTCTGTACCCGTTTATATCTCAAATTCAGGCTCAAAACACCCGAAAATTCGATATTTTGGGGTCTCAGAAGCGATCTGTACTTGCCTACTCCGTGTTAGAGTATTTTCAAAATACAGGCCCAAAACAAGCTGAAAATCGATATTTTAGGTGACGAAAGTCAATATGTGTATGCATCTTCTGCACCCGTTTATATCCCAAATTCAACCTCAAAACACCCGAAAATTCGAACTTTTGGGTCCCAGAAGCGATCTGTACATGCCTACTCAGTGCTAGAATGTTTTCAAAATATAGTCTCAAAACATGCTAAAAATCGATATTTTAAGTGTCCAAAGTCGATATGTGCATGCATCATCTGTACCCGTTTATATCTCAAATTCAGGCTCAAAACACTCGAAAATTCGATATTTTGGGGTCCTAGAAGTGATCTGTACATGCCTACTTAGTGCTAGAATATTTTCAAAATAAAGGCCCAAAACATGCTAAAATCGATATTTTAGGTGCCCAAAGTCGATATCTCAAATTCAGGCCCAAAACACCCGAGAATTCGATATTTTGGGGTCCCAGAAGCGAACTGTACATGCCTACTCCGTGATAGAGTATTTTCAAAATACAGGCCCAAAACATACTGAAAATCGATTTTTTAGGTGCCCAAAAGTCTATATGTGCATTCATCTTCTGTAACCGTTTATATCCCAAATTCAACCTCAAAACACCCGAAAATTCGATATTTTTGGTTCCCAGAAGCGATCTGTACATGCCTACTCAGTGCTAGAATGTTTTCAAAGTATAGGCTCAAAACATGCTAAAAATCGATATTTTAAATGTCAAAAGTCGATATGTGCATGCATCATCTGTACCCGTCTAAATCTCAAATTCAGCCTCAAAACACCCGAAAAGTCGATATTTTGGGGTCCCAGAAGTGATCTGTACATGCCTACTTAGTGCTAGAATATTTTCTAAATATAGGCCCAAAACATGCTAAAAATCGATATTTTAGGTGCCCAAAGTCGATATCTCAAATTCAGGCCCAAAACACCCGAAAATTCGATATTTTGGGGTCCCAGAAGCGATCTGTACTTCCCTACTCCGTGTTAGAGTATTTTCAAAATACAGGCCCAAAACAAGCTGAAAATCGATATTTTAGGTGACGAAAGTCAATATGTGTATGCATCTTCTGCACCCGTTTATATCCCAAATTCAACCTCAAAACACCCAAAAATTCGATATTTTTGGGTCCCAGAAGCGATCTGTACATGCCTACTCAGTGCTAGAATGTTTTCAAATTATAGGCTCAAAACATGCTAAAAATCGATATTTTAAGTGTCCAAAGTCGATATGTGCATGCATCATCTGTACCCGTTTATATCTCAAATTCAGGCTCAAAACCACCGAAAATTCGATATTTTGGGGTCCCAGAAGTGATCTGTACATGCCTACTTAGTGCTAGAATATTTTCAAAATATAGGCCCAAAACATGCTAAAAATCGATATTTTAGGTGCCCAAAGTCGATATCTCAAAGTCAGGCCCAGAGCAACCGAAAATTCGATATTTGGGGGTCCCAGAAGCAAATTGTACATGTCTTCTCCGTGTTAGAGTATTTTCAAAATACAGGCCCAAACCATACTGAAAATCGATCTTTTAGGTGCCCAAAAGTCGATATGTGCATGCATCTTCTGTACCCGTTTATATCTCAAATTCAGGATCCAAACACCCGAAAATTCGATATTTTAGGGTCCCAGAAGCGATCTGTACATGCCTACTCAGATGCAGGCCCAAAACATGCTGAAAATCGATATTTTAGGTGCCCATTGTCAACATGTGTATGCATCTTCTTCACTCGTTTATATCTCAAATTCAACCTCAAAACACCCGAAAATTCGATAATTTTGGGTCCCAGAAGCGATCTGTACATGCCTACTCCTAGTTAGAGTATTTTCAAAATACAGGCCCAAAACATGCTGAAAATCGATATTTTAGGTGCCCAAAGTCAATATGTGCATGCATCTACTGTATCCGTTTATATCTCAAATTCAGGCTCAAATCACCCGAAAATTCGGTATTTTTGGGTCCTACAAGCGATCTGTACATCTCTACACCTAGTTAGAATGTTTTCAAGAAACAGACCCAAAACATGCTCAAAATCGATATTTTAGGTGCCTAAAAGTCAATATGTGTATGCATCTTCTGTACCCGTTTATATCTCAAATTCAGGCTCAAAACACCCGAAAATTCGATATTTTGGGGTCCCAGAAGCGACCTGTACTTGCCTACTCCGTGTTAGAGTAATGTCAAAATACAGGCCCAAAACAAGCTGAAAATCGATATTTTAGGTGCCCAAAGTCAATATGTGCATGCATCTACGGTACCCGTTTATATCTCAAATTCAGACTCAAAACACCCGAAAATTCGGTATTTTTGGGTCCTAGAAGCGATCTGTACATTTCTACACCTAGTTATAATGTTTTCATGATACAGACCCAAAACATGCTGAAAATCGATATTTTAGGTGCCCAAAGTCAATATGTGCATGCATCTACTGTATCCGTTTATATCTCAAATTCAGGCTCAAATCACCCGAAAATTCGGTATTTTTGGGTCCTACAAGCGATCTGTACATCTCTACACCTAGTTAGAATGTTTTCAAGATACAGACCCAAAACATGCTCAAAATCGATATTTTAGGTGCCTAAAAGTCAATATGTGTATGCATCTTCTGTACCCGTTTATATCTCAAATTCAGGCTCAAAACACCCGAAAATTCGATATTTTGTGGTCCCAGAAGCGACCTGTACTTGCCTACTCCGTGTTAGAGTAATGTCAAAATACAGGCCCAAAACAAGCTGAAAATCGATATTTTAGGTGACGAAAGTCAATATGTGTATGCATCTTCTGCACCCGTTTATATCCCAAATTCAGGCTCAAAACACCCGAAAATTCGATATTTTGGGGTCCCAGAAGTGATCTGTACATGCCTAATTAGTGCTAGAATATTTTCTAAATATAGGCCCAAAACATGCAAAAATCGATATTTTAGGTGCCCAAAGTCGATATCTCAAATTCAGGCCCAAAACACCCGAAAATTCGATATTTTGGGTGCCCAGAAGCGAACTGTACATGCCTACTCCGTGTTAGAGTATTTTCAAAATACAAGCCCAAAACATACTGAAAATTGTTATTTTAGGTGCCCAAAAGTCGATATGTGCATGCATCTTCTGTAACCATTTATATCCCAAATTCAACCTCAAAACACCGAAAATTCGATATTTTTGGGTCCCAGAAGCGAGTTGTACATGCCTACTCAGTGCTAGAATTTTTTCAAAATATAGGCTCAAAACATGCTAAAAATCGATATCGTAAGTGTCCAAAGTCGATATGTCCATGCATCATCTGTACCCGTTAATATCTCAAATTCAAGCTCAAAACACCCGAAAATTCGATATTTTGTGGTCCCAGAAGTGATCTGTACATGCCTACTTAGTGCTAGAATATTTTCAAAATATAGGTCCAAAACATGCTAAAAATCGATATTTTAGGTGCCCAAAGTCGATATCTCAAATTCAGGCCCAAAACACCCGAAAATTCGATATTTTGGGGTCCCAGAAGCAAACTGTACATGCCTACTCCGTGTTAGAGTATTTTCAAAATACAGGCCCAAAACATACTGAAAATCGATCATTTAGGTACCTAAAAGTCGATATGTGAATGCATCTTCTGTACCCGTTTATATCTCAAATTCAGGCTCCAAACACCCGAAAATTCGATATTTTGAGGTCCCAGAAGCGATCTGTACTTGCCTACTCCGTGTTACAGTATTTTCAAAATACAGGCCAAAAACAAGCTGAAAATCGATATTTTAGGTTACGAAAGTCAATATGTGTATGCATCTTCTGCACCCGTTTATATCCCAAATTCAACCTCAAAACACCCGAAAATTCGATTGTTTTGGGTCCCAGAAGCGATCTGTACATGCCTACTCAGTGCTAGAATGTTTTCAAAATATAGGCTCAAAACATGCTAAAAATCGATATTTTAAGTGTCCAAAGTCTATATGTGAATGCATCATCTGTACCCGTTTATATCTCAAATTCAGGCTCAAAACACCCGAAAAGTCGATATTTTGGGGTCCCAGAAGTGATCTGTACATGCCTACTTAGTGCTAGAATATTTTCAAAATATAGGCCCAAAACATGCTAAAAATCGATATTTTAGGTGCCCAAAGTCGATATCTCAAATTCAGGCCCAAAATACCCGAAAATTCGATATTTTGGGGTCCCAGAAGCGAACTGTACATGCATACTCCGTGGTAGAGTATTTTCAAAATACAGGCCCAAAACATACTGAAAATCGATCTTTTAGGTGCCCAAAAGTCGATATGTGCATGCATCTTCTGTAACCGTTTATATCCCAAATTCAACCTCAAAACACCCGAAAATTCGATATTTTTGGGTCCCAGAAGCGATCGATACATGCCTACTCAGTGCTAGAATGTTTTCAAAATATAGGCTCAAAACATGCTAAAAATCGATATTTTAAGTGTCCAAAGTCGATATGTGCATGCATCATCTGTACCCGTTTATATCTCAAATTAAGGCTCAAAACACCCGAAAATTCGATATTTTGGGGTCCCAGAAGTGATCTGTACATGCCTACTTAGTGCTAGAATATTTTCAAAATATAGGCCCAAAACATGCTAAAAATCTATATTTTAGGTGCCCAAAGTCGATATCTCAAATTCAGGACCAAAACACCTGAAAATTCGATATTTTGGGGTCCCAGAAGCGAACTGTACATGCCTACTCCGTGTTAGAGTATTTTCAAAATACAGGCCCAAAACATACTGAAAATCGATCTTTTAGGTGCCCAAAAGTCGATATGTGCATGCATCTTCTGTAACCGTTTATATCCCAAATTCAACCTCAAAACCCCCGAAAAGTCGATATTTTTGGGTCCCAGAAGCAATCTGTACATGCCTACTCAGATGCAGGCCCAAAACATGCTGAAAATCGATATTTTAGGTGCCAAAGTCAACATGTGTATTCATCTTCTGCGCTCGTTTATATCTCAAATTCAACCTCAAAACACCCGAAAAATCGATAATTTTGGGTCCCAGAAGCGATCTGTACATGTCTAGTCAGTGCTAGAATGTTTTCAAAATATAGGCTCAAAACATGCTAAAAATCGATATTTTAAATTTCCAAAGTCGATATGTGCATTCATCTTCTGTACCCGTTTATATCTCAAACTCAGGCTCAAAACACCCGAAAATTCGATATTTTTGGGTCCCAGAAGCAATCTGTACATGCCTACTCCTAGTTAGAGTATTTTCAAAATACAGGCCAAAAATATGCTGAAAATCGATATTTTAGGTGCCCAAAGTCAATATGTGCATGCATCTACTGTTCCCGTTTATATCTCAAAGTCAGGCTCAAAACACCCAAAAATTCGGTATTTTTGGGTCCTAGAAGCGATCTGTACATCTCCACACCTAGTTAGAATGTTTTGATGATACAGAACCAAAACGAGCTCAAAATCGATATTTTAGGTGCCCAAAAGTCAAAATGTGCATGCATCTTCTGTACCCGTTTATATCTCAAATTCAGGCTCAAAACACCCGAAAATTCGATATTTTGGGGTCCCAGAAGCGATCTGTACTTGCCTACTCCGTGTTAGAGTATTTTCAAAATACAGGCCCAAAACAAGCTGAAAATCGATATTTTAGGTGACGAAAGTCAATATGTGTATGCATCTTCTGCACCCGTTTATATCTCAAATTCAACCTCAAAACCACCGAAAATTCGATATTTTGGGGTCTCAGAAGTGATCTGTACATGCCTACTTAGTGCTAGAATATTTTCAAAATATAGGCCCAAAACATGCTAAAAATCGATATTTTAGGTGCCCAAAGTCGATATCTCAAATTCAGGCCCAGAGCACCCGAAAATTCGATATTTGGGGGTCCCAGAAGCAAATTGTACATGTCTTCTCCGTGTTAGAGTATTTTCAAAATACAGGCCCAAACAATACTGAAAATCGATCTTTTAGGTGCCCAAAAGTCGATATGTGCATGCATCTTCTGTACCCGTTTATATCTCAAATTCAGGATCCAAACACCCGAAAATTCGATATTTTGGGGTCCCAGAAGCGATCTGTACATGCCTACTCAGATGCAGGCCCAAAACATGCTGAAAATCGATATTTTAGGTGCCCAATGTCAACATGTGTATGCATCTTCTTCACTCGTTTATATCTCAAATTCTACCTCAAAACACCCGAAAATTCAATAATTTTGGGTCCCAGAAGCGATCTGTACATGTCTAGTCAGTGCTAGAATATTTTCAAAATATAGGCTCAAAACATGCTAAAAATCGATATTTTAAGTGTCCAAAGTCGATATGTGCATGCGTCTTCTGTACCCGTTTATATCTCAAACTCAGACTCAAAACACCCGAAAATTCGATATTTTTGGGTCCCAGAAGCGATCTGTACATGCCTACTCCTAGTTAGAGTATTTTCAAAATACAGGCCCAAAACATGCTGAAAATCGATATTTTAGGTGCCCAAAGTCAATATGTGCATGCATCTACGGTACCCGTTTATATCTCAAATTCAGACTCAAAACACCCGAAAATTCGGTATTTTTGGGTCCTGGAAGCGATCTGTACATCTCTACACCTAGTTATAATGTTTTCAAGATACAGACCCAAAACATGCTGAAAATCGATATTTTAGGTGCCCAAAGTCAATATGTGCATGCATCTACTGTATTCGTTTATATCTCAAATTCAGGCTCAAATCACCCGAAAATTCGGTATTTTTGGGTCCTATAAGCGATCTGTACATCTCTACACCTAGTTAGAATGTTTTCAAGATACAGACCCAAAACATGCTCAAAATCGATATTTTAGGTGCCTAAAAGTCAATATGTGTATGCATCTTCTGAACCCGTTTTTATCTCAAATTCAGGCTCAAAACACCCGAAAATTCGATATTTTGGGGTCCCAGAAGCGACCTGTACTTGCCTACTCCGTGTTAGAATAATGTCAAAATACAGGCCCAAAACAAGCTGAAAATCGATATTTTAGGTGACGAAAGTCAATATGTGTATGCATCTTCTGCACCCGTTTATATCCCAAATTCAGCCTCAAAACACCCGAAAATTCGATATTTTGGGGTCCCAGAAGTGATCTGTACATGCCTAATTAGTGCTAGAATATTTTCTAAATATAGGCCCAAAACATGCAAAAATCGATATTTTAGGTGCCCAAAGTCGATATCTCAAATTCAGGCCCAAAACACCCGAAAATTCGATATTTTGGGGGCCCAGAAGCGAACTGTACATGCCTACTCCGTGTTAGAGTATTTTCAAAATACATGCCCAAAACATACTGAAAATTGTTATTTTAGGTGCCCAAAAGTCGATATGTGCATGCATCTTCTGTAACCGTTTATATCCCAAATTCAACCTCAAAACACCCGAAAATTCGATATTTTGGGGTCCCAGAAGCGATCTGTACTTGCCTACTCCGTGTTACAGTATTTTCAAAATACAGGCCAAAAACAAGCTGAAAATCGATATTTTAGGTGACGAAAGTCAATATGTGTATGCATCTTCTGCACCCGTTTATATCCCAAATTCAACCTCAAAACACCCGAAAATTCGATTGTTTTGGGTCCCAGAAGCGATCTGTACATGCCTACTCAGTGCTAGAATGTTTTCAAAATATAGGCTCAAAACATGCTAAAAATCGATATTTTAAGTGTCCAAAGTCTATATGTGAATGCATCATCTGTACCCGTTTATATCTCAAATTCAGGCTCAAAACACCCGAAAAGTCGATATTTTGGGGTCCCAGAAGCGAACTGTACATGCATACTCCGTGGTAGAATATTTTCAAAGTACAGGCCCAAAACATACTGAAAATCGATCTTTTAGGTGCCCAAAAGTCGATATGTGCATGCATCTTCTGTAACCGTTTATATCCCAAATTCAACCTCAAAACACCCGAAAATTCGATATTTTTGGGTCCCAGAAGCGATCGATACATGCCTACTCAGTGCTAGAATGTTTTCAAAATATAGGCTCAAAACATGCTAAAAATCGATATTTTAAGTGTCCAAAGTCGATATGTGCATGCATCATCTGTACCCGTTTATATCTCAAATTAAGGCTCAAAACACCCGAAAATTCGATATTTTGGGGTCCCAGAAGTGATCTGTACATGCCTACTTAGTGCTAGAATATTTTCAAAATATAGGCCCAAAACATGCTAAAAATTGATATTTTAGGTGCCCAAAGTCGATATCTCAAATTCAGGACCAAAACACCTGAAAATTCGATATTTTGGGGTCCCAGAAGCGAACTGTACATGCCTACTCCGTGTTAGAGTATTTTCAAAATACAGGCCCAAAACATACTGAAAATCGATCTTTTAGGTGCCCAAAAGTCGATATGTGCATGCATCTTCTGTAACCGTTTATATCCCAAATTCAACCTCAAAACCCCCGAAAAGTCGATATTTTTGGGTCCCAGAAGCAATCTGTACATGCCTACTCAGATGCAGGCCCAAAACATGCTGAAAATCGATATTTTAGGTGCCAAAGTCAACATGTGTATTCATCTTCTGCGCTCGTTTATATCTCAAATTCAACCTCAAAACACCCGAAAAATCGATAATTTTGGGTCCCAGAAGCGATCTGTACATGTCTAGTCAGTGCTAGAATGTTTTCAAAATATAGGCTCAAAACATGCTAAAAATCGATATTTTAAATTTCCAAAGTCGATATGTGCATTCATCTTCTGTACCCGTTTATATCTCAAACTCAGGCTCAAAACACCCGAAAATTCGATATTTTTGGGTCCCAGAAGCAATCTGTACATGCCTACTCCTAGTTAGAGTATTTTCAAAATACAGGCCAAAAATATGCTGAAAATCGATATTTTAGGTGCCCAAAGTCAATATGTGCATGCATCTACTGTTCCCGTTTATATCTCAAAGTCAGGCTCAAAACACCCAAAAATTCGGTATTTTTGGGTCCTAGAAGCGATCTGTACATCTCCACACCTAGTTAGAATGTTTTGATGATACAGAACCAAAACGAGCTCAAAATCGATATTTTAGGTGCCCAAAAGTCAAAATGTGCATGCATCTTCTGTACCCGTTTATATCTCAAATTCAGGCTCAAAACACCCGAAAATTCGATATTTTGGGGTCCCAGAAGCGATCTGTACTTGCCTACTCCGTGTTAGAGTATTTTCAAAATACAGGCCCAAAACAAGCTGAAAATCGATATTTTAGGTGACGAAAGTCAATATGTGTATGCATCTTCTGCACCCGTTTATATCTCAAATTCAACCTCAAAACCACCGAAAATTCGATATTTTGGGGTCTCAGAAGTGATCTGTACATGCCTACTTAGTGCTAGAATATTTTCAAAATATAGGCCCAAAACATGCTAAAAATCGATATTTTAGGTGCCCAAAGTCGATATCTCAAATTCAGGCCCAGAGCACCCGAAAATTCGATATTTGGGGGTCCCAGAAGCAAATTGTACATGTCTTCTCCGTGTTAGAGTATTTTCAAAATACAGGCCCAAACAATACTGAAAATCGATCTTTTAGGTGCCCAAAAGTCGATATGTGCATGCATCTTCTGTACCCGTTTATATCTCAAATTCAGGATCCAAACACCCTAAAATTCGATATTTTGGGGTCCCAGAAGCGATCTGTACATGCCTACTCAGATGCAGGCCCAAAACATGCTGAAAATCGATATTTTAGGTGCCCAATGTCAACATGTGTATGCATCTTCTTCACTCGTTTATATCTCAAATTCTACCTCAAAACACCCGAAAATTCAATAATTTTGGGTCCCAGAAGCGATCTGTACATGTCTAGTCAGTGCTAGAATATTTTCAAAATATAGGCTCAAAACATGCTAAAAATCGATATTTTAAGTGTCCAAAGTCGATATGTGCATGCGTCTTCTGTACCCGTTTATATCTCAAACTCAGACTCAAAACACCCGAAAATTCGATATTTTTGGGTCCCAGAAGCGATCTGTACATGCCTACTCCTAGTTAGAGTATTTTCAAAATACAGGCCCAAAACATGCTGAAAATCGATATTTTAGGTGCCCAAAGTCAATATGTGCATGCATCTACGGTACCCGTTTATATCTCAAATTCAGACTCAAAACACCCGAAAATTCGGTATTTTTGGGTCCTGGAAGCGATCTGTACATCTCTACACCTAGTTATAATGTTTTCAAGATACAGACCCAAAACATGCTGAAAATCGATATTTTAGGTGCCCAAAGTCAATATGTGCATGCATCTACTGTATTCGTTTATATCTCAAATTCAGGCTCAAATCACCCGAAAATTCGGTATTTTTGGGTCCTACAAGCGATCTGTACATCTCTACACCTAGTTAGAATGTTTTCAAGATACAGACCCAAAACATGCTCAAAATCGATATTTTAGGTGCCTAAAAGTCAATATGTGTATGCATCTTCTGTACCCGTTTTTATCTCAAATTCAGGCTCAAAACACCCGAAAATTCGATATTTTGGGGTCCCAGAAGCGACCTGTACTTGCCTACTCCGTGTTAGAATAATGTCAAAATACAGGCCCAAAACAAGCTGAAAATCGATATTTTAGGTGACGAAAGTCAATATGTGTATGCATCTTCTGCACCCGTTTATATCCCAAATTCAGCCTCAAAACACCCGAAAATTCGATATTTTGGGGTCCCAGAAGTGATCTGTACATGCCTAATTAGTGCTAGAATATTTTCTAAATATAGGCCCAAAACATGCAAAAATCGATATTTTAGGTGCCCAAAGTCGATATCTCAAATTCAGGCCCAAAACACCCGAAAATTCGATATTTTGGGGGCCCAGAAGCGAACTGTACATGCCTACTCCGTGTTAGAGTATTTTCAAAATACATGCCCAAAACATACTGAAAATTGTTATTTTAGGTGCCCAAAAGTCGATATGTGCATGCATCTTCTGTAACCGTTTATATCCCAAATTCAACCTCAAAACACCCGAAAATTCGATATTTTGGGGTCCCAGAAGCGATCTGTACTTGCCTACTCCGTGTTACAGTATTTTCAAAATACAGGCCAAAAACAAGCTGAAAATCGATATTTTAGGTGACGAAAGTCAATATGTGTATGCATCTTCTGCACCCGTTTATATCCCAAATTCAACCTCAAAACACCCGAAAATTCGATTGTTTTGGGTCCCAGAAGCGATCTGTACATGCCTACTCAGTGCTAGAATGTTTTCAAAATATAGGCTCAAAACATGCTAAAAATCGATATTTTAAGTGTCCAAAGTCTATATGTGAATGCATCATCTGTACCCGTTTATATCTCAAATTCAGGCTCAAAACACCCGAAAAGTCGATATTTTGGGGTCCCAGAAGCGAACTGTACATGCATACTCCGTGGTAGAATATTTTCAAAGTACAGGCCCAAAACATACTGAAAATCGATCTTTTAGGTGCCCAAAAGTCGATATGTGCATGCATCTTCTGTAACCGTTTATATCCCAAATTCAACCTCAAAACACCCGAAAATTCGATATTTTTGGGTCCCAGAAGCGATCGATACATGCCTACTCAGTGCTAGAATGTTTTCAAAATATAGGCTCAAAACATGCTAAAAATCGATATTTTAAGTGTCCAAAGTCGATATGTGCATGCATCATCTGTACCCGTTTATATCTCAAATTAAGTCTCAAAACACCCGAAAATTCGATATTTTGGGGTCCCAGAAGTGATCTGTACATGCCTACTTAGTGCTAGAATATTTTCAAAATATAGGCCCAAAACATGCTAAAAATTGATATTTTAGGTGCCCAAAGTCGATATCTCAAATTCAGGCCCAAAACACCCGAAAATTCGATATTTTGGGGTCCCAGAAGCGAACTGTACATGCCTACTCCGTGTTAGAGTATTTTCAAAATACAGGCCCAAAACATACTGAAAATCGATCTTTTAGGTGCCCAAAAGTCGATATGTGCATGCATCTTCTGTAACCGTTTATATCCCAAATTCAACCTCAAAACCCCCGAAAAGTCGATATTTTGGGGGCCCAGAAGCGATCTGTACATGCCTACTCAGATGCAGGCCCAAAACATGCTGAAAATCGATATTTTAGGTGCCAAAGACAACATGTGTATTCATCTTCTGCACTCGTTTATATCTCAAATTCAACCTCAAAACACCCGAAAAATCGATAATTTTGGGTCCCAGAAGCGATCTGTACATGTCTAGTCAGTGCTAGAATGTTTTCAAAATATAGGCTCAAAACATGCTAAAAATCGATATTTTAAATGTCCAAAGTCGATATGTGCATTCATCTTCTGTACCCGTTTATATCTCAAACTCAGGCTCAAAACACCCGAAAATTCGATATTTTTGGGTCCCAGAAGCAATCTGTACATGCCTACTCCTAGTTAGAGTATTTTCAAAATACAGGACAAAAATATGCTGAAAATCGATATTTTAGGTGCCCAAAGTCAATATGTGCATGCATCTACTGTTCCCGTTTATATCTCAAAGTCAGGCTCAAAACACCCGAAAATTCGGTATTTTTGGGTCCTTGAAGCGATCTTTACATCTCCACACCTAGTTAGAATGTTTTGATGATACAGAACCAAAACGAGCTCAAAATCGATATTTTAGGTGCCCAAAAGTCAATATGTGCATGCATCTTCTGTACCCGTTTATATCTCAAATTCAGGCTCAAAACACCCGAAAATTCGATATTTTGGGGTCCCAGAAGCGATCTGTACTTGCCTACTCCGTGTTAGAGTATTTTCAAAATACAGGCCCAAAACAAGCTGAAAATCGATATTTTAGGTGACGAAAGTCAATATGTGTATGCATCTTCTGCACCCGTTTATATTCCAAATTCAACCTCAAAACACCCGAAAATTCGATATTTTTGGGTCCCAGAAGCGATCTGTACATGCCTACTCAGTGCTAGAATGTTTTCAAAATATAGGCTCAAAACATGCTAAAAATCGATATTTTAAGTGTCCAAAGTCGATATGTGCATGCATCATCTGAACCCGTTTATATCTCAAATTCAACCTCAAAACACCCGAAAATTCGATATTTTCGGGTCCCAGAAGCGATCGATACATGCCTACTCAGTGCTAGAATGTTTTCAAAATATAGGCTCAAAACATGCTAAAAATCGATATTTTAAGTGTCCAAAGTCGATATGTGCATGCATCATCTGTACCCGTTTATATCTCAAATTCAGGCTCAAAACACCCGAAAAGTCGATATTTTGGGGTCCCAGAACCGAACTGTACATGCATACTCCGTGGTAGAATATTTTCAAAATACAGGCCCAAAACATACTGAAAATCGATCTTTTAGGTGCCCAAAAGTCGATATGTGCATGCATCTTCTGTAACCGTTTATATCCCAAATTCAACCTCAAAACACCCGAAAATTCGATATTTTTGGGTCCCAGAAGCGATCGATACATGCCTACTCAGTGCTAGAATGTTTTCAAAATATAGGCTCAAAACATGCTAAAAATCGATATTTTAAGTGTCCAAAGTCGATATGTGCATGCATCATCTGTACCCGTTTATATCTCAAATTAAGGCTCAAAACACCTGAAAATTCGATATTTTGGGGTCCCAGAAGTGATCTGTACATGCCTACTTAGTGCTAGAATATTTTCAAAATATAGGCCCAAAACATGCTCAAAATCGATATTTTAGGTGCCCAAAGTCGATATCTCAAATTCAGGCCCAAAACACCCGAAAATTCGATATTTTGGGGTCCCAGAAGCGAACTGTACATGCCTACTCCGTGTTAGAGTATTTTCAAAATACAGGCCCAAAACATACTGAAAATCGATCTTTTAGGTGCCCAAAAGTCGATATGTGCATGCATCTTCTGTAACCGTTTATATCCCAAATTCAACCTCAAAACCCCCGAAAAGTCGATATTTTGGGGGCCCAGAAGCGATCTGTACATGCCTACTCAGATGCAGGCCCAAAACATGCTGAAAATCGATATTTTAGGTGCCAAAGTCAACATGTGTATTCATCTTCTGCACTCGTTTATATCTCAAATTCAACCTCAAAACACCCGAAAAATCGATAATTTTGGGTCCCAGAAGCGATCTGTACATGTCTAGTCAGTGCTAGAATGTTTTCAAAATATAGGCTCAAAACATGCTAAAAATCGATATTTTAAATGTCCAAAGTCGATATGTGCATTCATCTTCTGTACCCGTTTATATGTCAAACTAAGGCTCAAAACACCCGAAAATTCGATATTTTTGGGTCCCAGAAGCAATCTGTACATGCCTACTCCTAGTTAGAGTATTTTCAAAATACAGGCCAAAAATATGCTGAAAATCGATATTTTAGGTGCCCAAAGTCAATATGTGCATGCATCTACTGTTCCCGTTTATATCTCAAAGTCAGGCTCAAAACACCCGAAAATTCGGTATTTTTGGGTCCTTGAAGCGATCTTTACATCTCCACACCTAGTTAGAATGTTTTGATGATACAGAACCAAAACGAGCTCAAAATCGATATTTTAGGTGCCCAAAAGTCAATATGTGCATGCATCTTCTGTACCCGTTTATATCTCAAATTCAGGCTCAAAACACCCGAAAATTCGATATTTTGGGGTCCCAGAAGCGATCTGTACTTGCCTACTCCGTGTTAGAGTATTTTCAAAATACAGGCCCAAAACAAGCTGAAAATCGATATTTTAGGTGACGAAAGTCAATATGTGTATGCATCTTCTGCACCCGTTTATATTCCAAATTCAACCTCAAAACACCCGAAAATTCGATATTTTTGGGTCCCAGAAGCGATCTGTACATGCCTACTCAGTGCTAGAATGTTTTCAAAATATAGGCTCAAAACATGCTAAAAATCGATATTTTAAGTGTCCAAAGTCGATATGTGCATGCATCATCTGTACCCGTTTATATCTCAAATTCAGACTCAAAACACTCGAAAATTCGATATTTTGGGGTCCCAGAAGTGATCTGTACATGCCTACTTAGTACTAGAATATTTTCTAAATATAGGCCCAAAACATGCTAAAAATCGATATTTTAGGTGCCCAAAGTCGATATCTCAAATTCAGGCTCAAAACACCCGAAAATTCGATATTTTGGCGTCCCAGAAGCGAACTGTACATGCCTACTCCGTGTTAGAGTATTTTCAGAAATACATGCCCAAAACATACTGAAAATCGATCATTTAGGTACCTCAAAGTCGATATGTGCATTCATCTTCTGTACACGTTTATATCTCAAATTCAGGCTCCAAACACCCGAAAATTCGATATTTTGGGGTCCCAAAAGCGATCTGTACATGCCTACTTAGTGCTAGAATATTTTCAAAATATAGGCCCAAAACATGCTAAAAATCGATATTTTAGGTGCCCAAAGTCGATATCTCAAATTCAGGCCCAGAGCACCCGAAAATTCGATATTTGGGGGTCCCAGAAGCAAATTGTACATGTCTACTCCGTGTTAGAGTATTTTCAAAATACAGGCCTAAAACATACTGAAAATCGATCTTTTAGGTGCCCAAAAGTCGATATGTGCATGCATCTTCTGTACCCATTTATATCTCAAATTCAGGATCCAAACACCCGAAAATTCGATATTTTGGGGTCCCAGAAGCGATCTGTACATGCCTACTCAGATGCAGGCCCAAAACATGCTGAAAATCGATATTTTAGGTGCCCAAAAGTCTTAATGTGCATGCATCTTCTGTAACCGTTTATATCCCAAATTCAACCTCAAAACACCCGAAAATTCGATATTTTTGGGTCCCAGAAGCGATCTGTACATGCCTACTTAGGCGCTAGAATGTTTTCAAAATATAGGCTCAAAACATGCTTAAAATCGATATTTTAAGAGTCCAAAGTCTATATGTGAATGCATCATCTGTACCCGTTTATATCTCAAATTCAGGCTCAAAACACCCGAAAAGTCGATATTTTGGGGTCCCAGAAGTGATCTGTACATGCCTACTTAGTGCAAGAATATTTTCAAAATATAGGCCCAAAACATGCTAAAAATCGATATTTTAGGTGCCCAAAGTCGATATCTCAAATTCAGGCCCAAAATACCCGAAAATTCGATATTTTGGGGTCCCAGAAGCGAACTGTACATGCCTACTCAGGGTTAGAGTATTTTCAAAATACAGGCCCAAAACATACTGAAAATCGATCTTTTAGGTGCCCAAAAGTCGATATGTGCATGCATCTTCTGTAACCGTTTATATCCCAAATTCAACCTCAAAACACCCGAAAATTCGATATTTTTGGGACCCAGAAGCTATCGGTACATGCCTACTCAGTGCTAGAATGTTTTCAAAATATAGGCTCAAAACATGCTAAAAATCGATATTTTAAGTGCCCAAAGTCGATATGTGCATGCATCATCTGTACCCGTTTATATCTCAAATTAAGGCTCAAAACACCCGAAAATTCGATATTTTGGGGTCCCAGAAGTGATCTGTACATGCCTACTTAGTGCTAGAATATTTTCAAAATATAGGCCCAAAACATGCTCAAAATCGATATTTTAGGTGCCCAAAGTCGATATCTCAAATTCAGGCCCAAAACACCCGAAAATTCGATATTTTGGGGTCCCAGAAGCGAACTGTACATGCCTACTCCGTGTTAGAGTATTTTCAAAATACAGGACCAAAACATACTGAAAATCGATCTTTTAGGTTCCCAAAAGTCGATATGTGCATGCATCTTCTGTACCCATTTATATCTCAAATTCAGGCTCCAAACACCCGAAAATTCGATATTTTGGGGTTCCAGAAGCGATCTGTACATGCTTACTCAGATGCAGGCCCAAAACAAGCTAAAAATCGATATTTTAAGTGTCCAAAGTCGATATGTGCATGCATTATCTGTACCCGTTTTTATCTCAAATTCAGGCTCAAAACACCCGAAAATTCGATATTTTGGGGTCCCAGAAGTGATCTGTACATGCCTACTTAGTGCTAGAATATTTTCAAAATATAGGCTCAAAACATGCTAAAAATCGATATTTTAGGTGCCCAAAGTCAACATGTGTATGCATCTTCTGCGCTCGTTTATATCTCAAATTCAACCTCAAAACACCCGAAAATTCGATAATTTTGGATCCCAGAAGCGATCTGTACATGTCTAGTCAGTGCTAGAATGTTTTCAAAATATAGGCTCAAAACATGCTAAAAATCGATATTTTAAGTGTCAAAAGTCGATATGTGCATGCATCTTCTGTACCCGTTTATATCTCAAATTCAGGCTCCAAACACCCAAAAATTTGATATTTTGGGGTCCCAGAAGCGATCTGTACATGCCTACTCAGATGCAGGCCCAAAACATGCTGAAAATCGATATTTTAGGTGCCCAAAGTCAACATGTGTATGCATCTTCTGCACTCGTTTATATCTCAAATTCAACCTCAAAACACCCGAAAATTCGATAATTTTGGGTACAAGAAGCGATCTGTACATGTCTAGTCAGTGCTAGAATGTTTTCAAAATAAAGGCTCAAAACATGCTAAAAATCGATATTTTAAGTGTCCAAAGTCGATATGTGCATGCATCTTCTGTACCCGTTTATATCTCAAACTCAGGCTCAAAACACCCGAAAATTCTATATTTTTGGGTCCCAGAAGCAATCTGTACATGCCTACTCCTAGTTAGAGTATTTTCAAAATATAGGCCAAAAATATGCTGAAAATCGATATTTTAGGTGCCCAAAGTCAATATGTGCATGCATCTACTGTTCCCGTTTATATCTCAAAGTCAGGCTCAAAACACCCGAAAATTCGGTATTTTTGGGTCCTAGAAGCGATCTGTACATCTCCACACCTAGTTAGAATGTTTTCAAGATACAGAACCAAAACAAGCTCAAAATCGATATTTTAGGTGCCCAAAAGTCAATATGTGCATGCATCTTCTGTACCCGTTTATATCTCAAATTCAGGCTCAAAACACCCGAAAATTCGATATTTTGGGGTCCCAGAAGCGATCTGTACTTGCCTTCTCCGTGTTAGAGTATTTTCAAAATACAGGCCCAAAACAAGCTGAAAATCGATATTTTATTTGACGAAAGTCAATATGTGTATGCATCTTCTGCACCCGTTTATATCCCAAATTCAACCTCAAAACACCCGAAAATTCGATATTTTTGGGTCCCAGAAGCGATCTGTACATGCCTACTCAGTGCTAGAATGTTTTCAAAATATAGGCTCAAAACATGCTAAAAATCGATATTTTATGTGTCCAAAGTCGATATGTGCATGCATCATCTGTACCCGTTTATATCTCAAATTCGGGCTCCAAACACCCGAAAATTCGATATTTTGGGGTCCCAGAAGCGATCTGTACATGCCTACTCAGTGCTAGAATTTTTTCAAAATATAAGCTCAAAACATGCTAAAAATCGATATTTTAAGTGTCCAAAGTCGATATGTGCATGCATCATCTGTACCCGTTTATATCTCAAATTCAGTCTCAAAACACCCGAAAATTCGATATTTTGGGGTCCCAGAAGCGATCTGTACATGAATACTCAGATGCAGGCCCAAAACATGCTGAAAATCGATATTTTAGGTGCCCAATGTCAACATGTGTATGCATCTTCTTCACTCGTTTATATCTCAAATTCAACCTCAAAACACCCGAAAATTCGATATTTTGGGTCCCAGAAGCAATCTGTACATGTCTAGTCAGTGCTAGAATGTTTTCAAAATATAGGCTCAAAACATGCTAAAAATCGATATTTTAAGTGTCCAAAGTCGATATGTGCTTGCATCTTCTGTACCCGTTTATATCTCAAACTCAGACTCAAAACACCCGAAAATTCGATATTTTTGGGTCCCAGAAGCGATCTGTACATGCCTACTCCTAGTTAGAGTATTTTCAAAATACAGGCCAAAAACAAGCTGAAAATCGATATTTTAGGTGACGAAAGTCAATATGTGCATGCATCTACTGTTCCCGTTTATATCTCAAAGTCAGGCTCAAAACACCCGAAAATTCGGTATTTTTGGGTCCTAGAAGCGATCTGTACATCTCCACACCTAGTTAGAATGTTTTCAAGATACAGAACCAAAACATGCTCAAAATCGATATTTTAGGTGCCCAAAAGTCAATATGTGCATGCATCTTCTGTACCCGTTTATATCTCAAATTCAGGCTCAAAACACCCGAAAATTCGATATTTTGGGGTTCCAGAAGCGATCTGTACTTGCCTACTCCGTGTTAGAGTATTTTCAAAATACAGGCCCAAAACAAGCTGAAAATCAATATTTTAGGTGACGAAAGTCAATATGTGTATGCATCTTCTGCACCCGTTTATATCCCAAATTCAACCTCAAAACACCCGAAAATTCGATATTTTTGGGTCCCAGAAGCGATCTGTACATGCCTACTCAGTGCTAGAATGTTTTCAAAATATAGGCTCAAAACATGCTAAAAATCGATATTTTAAGTGTCCAAAGTCGATATGTGCATGCATCATCTGTACCCGTTTATATCTCAAATTCAGGCTCAAAACACTCGAAAATTCGATATTTTGGGGTCCCAGAAGTGATCTGTACATGCCTACTTAGTGCTAGAATATTTTCTAAATATAGGCCCAAAACATGCTAAAATCGATATTTTAGGTGCCCAAAGTCGATATCTCAAATTTAGGCCCAATACACCCGAGAATTCGATATTTTGGGGTCCCAGAAGCGAACTGTACATGCCTACTCCGTATTAGAGTATTTTCAAAATACAGGCCCAAAACATACTGAAAATCGATCTTTTAGGAGCCCAAAAGTCTATATGTGCATGCATCTTCTGTAACCGTTTATATCCCAAATTCAACCTCAAAACACCCGAAACATCGATATTTTTGGGTCCCAGAAGCGATCTGTACATGCCTACTCAGTGCTAGAATGTTTTCAAAATATAGGCTCAAAACATGCTAAAAATCGATATTTTAAGTGTCCAAAGTGGATATGTGCATGCATCATCTGTACCCGTTTATATCTCAAATTCAGGCTCAAAACACCCGAAAATTCGATATTTTGGGGTCCCAGAAGTGATCTGTACATGCCTCCTTAGTGCTAAAATATTTTCTAAATATAGGCCCAAAACATGCTAAAAATCGATATTTTAGGTGCCCAAAGTCGATATCTCAAATTCAGGCCCAAAACACCCGAAAATTCGATATTTTGGGGTCCCAGAAGCGATCTGTACATGCCTACTCAGTGCTAGAATTTTTTCAAAATATAAGCTCAAAACATGCTAAAAATCGATATTTTAAGTGTCCAAAGTCGATATGTGCATGCATCATCTGTACCCGTTTATATCTCAAATTCAGTCTCAAAACACCCGAAAATTCGATATTTTGGGGTCCCAGAAGCGATCTGTACATGAATACTCAGATGCAGGCCCAAAACATGCTGAAAATCGATATTTTAGGTGCCCAATGTCAACATGTGTATGCATCTTCTTCACTCGTTTATATCTCAAATTCAACCTCAAAACACCCGAAAATTCGATATTTTGGGTCCCAGAAGCAATCTGTACATGTCTAGTCAGTGCTAGAATGTTTTCAAAATATAGGCTCAAAACATGCTAAAAATCGATATTTTAAGTGTCCAAAGTCGATATGTGCTTGCATCTTCTGTACCCGTTTATATCTCAAACTCAGACTCAAAACACCCGAAAATTCGATATTTTTGGGTCCCAGAAGCGATCTGTACATGCCTACTCCTAGTTAGAGTATTTTCAAAATACAGGCCAAAAACAAGCTGAAAATCGATATTTTAGGTGACGAAAGTCAATATGTGCATGCATCTACTGTTCCCGTTTATATCTCAAAGTCAGGCTCAAAACACCCGAAAATTCGGTATTTTTGGGTCCTAGAAGCGATCTGTACATCTCCACACCTAGTTAGAATGTTTTCAAGATACAGAACCAAAACATGCTCAAAATCGATATTTTAGGTGCCCAAAAGTCAATATGTGCATGCATCTTCTGTACCCGTTTATATCTCAAATTCAGGCTCAAAACACCCGAAAATTCGATATTTTGGGGTTCCAGAAGCGATCTGTACTTGCCTACTCCGTGTTAGAGTATTTTCAAAATACAGGCCCAAAACAAGCTGAAAATCGATATTTTAGGTGACGAAAGTCAATATGTGTATGCATCTTCTGCACCCGTTTATATCCCAAATTCAACCTCAAAACACCCGAAAATTCGATATTTTTGGGTCCCAGAAGCGATCTGTACATGCCTACTCAGTGCTAGAATGTTTTCAAAATATAGGCTCAAAACATGCTAAAAATCGATATTTTAAGTGTCCAAAGTCGATATGTGCATGCATCATCTGTACCCGTTTATATCTCAAATTCAGGCTCAAAACACTCGAAAATTCGATATTTTGGGGTCCCAGAAGTGATCTGTACATGCCTACTTAGTGCTAGAATATTTTCTAAATATAGGCCCAAAACATGCTAAAATCGATATTTTAGGTGCCCAAAGTCGATATCTCAAATTCAGGCCCAATACACCCGAGAATTCGATATTTTGGGGTCCCAGAAGCGAACTGTACATGCCTACTCCGTGTTAGAGTATTTTCAAAATACAGGCCCAAAACATACTGAAAATCGATCTTTTAGGTGCCCAAAAGTCTATATGTGCATGCATCTTCTGTAACCGTTTATATCCCAAATTCAACCTCAAAACACCCGAAACATCGATATTTTTGGGTCCCAGAAGCGATCTGTACATGCCTACTCAGTGCTAGAATGTTTTCAAAATATAGGCTCAAAACATGCTAAAAATCGATATTTTAAGTGTCCAAAGTGGATATGTGCATGCATCATCTGTACCCGTTTATATCTCAAATTCAGGCTCAAAACACCCGAAAATTCGATATTTTGGGGTCCCAGAAGTGATCTGTACATGCCTACTTAGTGCTAGAATATTTTCTAAATATAGGCCCAAAACATGCTAAAAATCGATATTTTAGGTGCCCAAAGTCGATATCTCAAATTCATGCCCAAAACACCCGAAAATTCGATATTTTGGGGTCCCAGAAGCGATCTGTACATGCGTACTCAGTGCTAGAATTTTTTCAAAATATAAGCTCAAAACATGCTAAAAATCGATATTTTAAGTGTCCAAAGTCGATATGTGCATGCATCATCTGTACCCGTTTATATCTCAAATTCAGTTTCAAAACACTCGAAAATTCGATATTTTGGGGTCCCAGAAGCGATCTGTACATGAATACTCAGATGCAGGCTCAAAACACCCGAAAATTCGGTATTTTTGGGTCCTAGAAGCGATCTGTACATCTCCACACCTAGTTAGAATGTTTTCAAGATACAGACCCAAAACATGCTGAAAATCGATATTTTAGGTGCCCAAAGTCAATATGTGCATGCATCTAATGTATCCGTTTATATCTCAAATTAAGGCTCAAAACACCCGAAAATTCGATATTTTGGGGTCCCAGAAGTGATCTGTACATGCCTACTTAGTGCTAGAATATTTTCAAAATATAGGTCCAAAACATGCTAAAAATCGATATTTTAGGTGCCCAAAGTCGATATCTCAAATTCAGGCCCAGAGCACCCGAAAATTCGATATTTGGGGGTCCCAGAATCAAATTGTACATGTCTACTCCTTGTTAGAGTATTTTCAAAATACAGGCCTAAAACATACTGAAAATCGATCTTTTAGGTGCCCAAAAGTCGATATGTGCATGCATCTTCTGTACCCGTTTATATCTCAAATTCTGGATCCAAACACCCGAAAATGCGATATTTTGGGGTCCCAGAAGCGATCTGTACATGCCTACTCAGATGCAGGCCCAAAACATGCTGAAAATCGATATTTTAGGTGCCCAATGTCAACATGTGTATGCATCTTCTTCACTCGTTTATATCTCAAATTCAACCTCAAAACACCCGAAAATTCGATAATTTTGGGTCCCAGAAGCGATCTGTACATCTCTACACCTAGTTATAATGTTTTCAAGATACAGACCCAAAACATGCTGAAAATCGATATTTTAGGTGCCCAAAGTCAATATGTGCATGCATCTAATGTATCCGTTTATATCTCAAATTCAGGCTCAAATCACCCGAAAATTCGGTTTTTTTGGGTCCTAGAAGCGATCTATACATCTCTACACCTAGGTAGAATGTTTTCAAGATACAGACCCAAAACATGCTCAAAATCGATATTTTAGGTGCCTAAAAGTCAATATGTGTATGCATCTTCTGTACCCGTTTATATCTCAAATTCAGGCTCCAAACACCCGAAAATTCGATATTTTGGGGTCCCAGAAGCGATCTGTACATGCCTACTCAGATACAGGCCCAAAACATGCTGAAAATCGATATTTTAGGTGCCCAAAGTCAACATGTGTATGCATCTTCTGCACTCGTTTATATCTCAAATTCAACCTCAAAACACCCGAAAATTCGATAATTTTGGGTCCCAGAAGCGATCTGTACATGTCTAGTCAGTGCTAGAATGTTTTCAAAATATAGGCTCAAAACATGCTAAAAATCGATATTTTAAGTGTCCAAAGTCGATATGTGCATGCATCTTCTGTACCCGTTTATATCTCAAATTCAGGCTCAAAACACCTGAAAATTCGATATTTTAGGGTCCCAGAAGCGATTTGTACCTGCCTACTCCTAGTTAGAGTATTTTCAAAATACAGGCCCAAAACATGCTGAAAATCGATATTTTAGGTGCCCAAAGTCAATATGTGCATGCATCTTCTGTACCCGTTTATATCCCAAATTCAACCTGAAAACACCCGAAAATTCTATATTTTTGGGTCCCAGAAGCGATCTGTACATGCCTACTCCGTGCTAGAATGTTTTCAAAATATAGGATAAAAACATGCTAAAAATCGATATTTTAAGTGTCCAAAGTCGATATGTGCATGCATCTTCTGTACCCGTTTATATCTCAAATTCAACCTCAAAACACCCGAAAATTAAATATTTTTGGGTCCCAGAAGCGATCTGTACATGCCTACTCCTAGTTAGAGTATTTTCAAGATACAGGCCCAAAACATGCTGAAAATCGATATTTTAAGTGCCCAAAGTCAATTTGTGCATGCATCTTCTGTACCCGTTTATATCTCAAATTCAGGCTCAAAACACCCTAAAATTCGGTATTTTTGGGTCCCAGAAGCGATCTGTACATGCCTACTCCTAGTTAGAGTATTTTCAAAATACAGGCCCAAAACATACTGAAAATCGATCTTTTAGGTGCCCAAAAGTCGATATGTGCATGCATCTTCTGTACACGTTTATATCTCAAATTCAGGCTCCAAACACCCGAAAATTCGATATTTTGGGGTCCCAGAAGCGATCTGTACTTGCCTACTCCGTGTTAGAGTATTTTCAAAATAAAGGCCCAAAACAAGCTGAAAATCGATATTTTAAATGACGAAAGTCAATATGTGTATGCATCTTCTGCACCCGTTTATATCCCAAATTCAACCTCAAAACACCCGAAAATTCGATATTTTTGGGTCCCAGAAGCGATCTGTACATGCCTACTCAGTGTTAGAATTTTTTCAAAATATAGGCTCAAAACATGCTAAAAATCGATATTTTAAGTATCCAAAGTCGATATGTGCATGCATCATCTGTACCCGTTTATATCTCAAATTCAGGCTCAAAACACCCAAAAATTCGATATTTTTGGGTCCCAGAAGTGATCTGTACATGCCTACTTAGTGCTAGAATTTTATCAAAATATAGGCCGAAAACATGCTAAAAATCGATATTTTAGGTGCCCAAAGTCGATATCTCAAATTCAGGCCCAAAACACCCGAAAATTCGATATTTTGGGGTCCCAGAAGCGAACTGTACATGCCTACTCCGTGTTAGAGTATTTTCAAAATACAGGCCCAAAACATACTGAAAATCGATCTTTTAGGTGCCCAAAAGTCGATATGTGCATGCATCTTCTGTAACCGTTTATATCCCAAATTCAACCTCAAAACACCCGAAAATTCGATATTTTTGGGTCCCAGAAGCGACCTGTACATGCCTACTCAGTGTTAGAATTTTTTCAAAATATAGGCTAAAAACATGCTAAAAATCGATATCTTAAGTGTCCAAAGTCGATATGTGCATGCATCATCTGTACCCGTTTATATCTCAAATTCAGGCTCAAAACACCCGAAAATTCGATATTTTGGGGTCCCAGAAGTGATCTGTACATGCCTACTAAGTGCTAGAATATTTTCAAAATAAAGGCCCAAAACATGCTAAAAATCGATATTATAGGTGCCCAAAGTCGATATCTCAAATTCAGGCCCGAAACACCCGAAAATTCGATATGTTGAGGTCCCAGAAGCGAACTGTACTTGCCTACTCCAAGTTAGAGTATTTTCAAAGTACAGGCCCATAACATACTGAAAATCGATCTTTTAGGTGCCCAAAAGTCGATATGTGCATGCATCTTCTGTACCCGTTTATATCTCAAATTCAGGCTCCAAACACCCGAAAATTCGATATTTTGGGGTCCCAGAAACGATCTGTACATGCCTACTCAGATGCAGGCCCAAAACATGCTGAAAATCGATATTTTAGGTGCCCAAAGTCAACATGTGTATGCATCTTCTGCACTCGTTTATATCTCAAATTCAACCTCAAAACACCCGAAAATTCGATAATTTTAGGTCCCAGAAGCGATCGGTACATGTTTAGTCAGTGCTAGAATGTTTTCAAAATATAGGCTCAAAACATGCTAAAAATCGATATTTTAAGTGTCCAAAGTCGATATGTACATGCATCTTCTGTATCCTTTTATATCTCAAATTCAGGCTCAAAACACCCGAAAATTCGATATTTTTGGGTCCCAGAAGCGATTTGTACATGCCTACTCCTAGTTAGAGTATTTTGAAAATACAGGCCCAAAACATTCTGAAAATCGATATTTTAGGTGCCCAAAGTCAATATGTGTATGCATCTTCTGTACCCGTTTATATCTCAAATTCAGGCTCAAAACACCCGAAAATTCGGTATTTTTGGGTCCTAGAAGCGATCTGTACATCTCTACACCTAGTTAGAATGTTTTCTTGATACAGACCCAAAACATGCTCAAAATCGATATTTTAGGTGCTCAAAAGTCAATATGTGAATGCATCTTCTGTACCCGTTTATATCTCAAATTCAGGCTCAAAACACCAGTAAATTCGATATTTTGGGGTCCCAGAAGCGATCTGTACATGCTTACTCAGTGCTAGAATATTTTCAAAATATAGGCCCAAAACATGCTACAAATCGATATTTTAGGTGCCAAAGTCGTATCTCAAATTCAGGCCCAAAACATCCAAAAATTCGATATTTTGGGGTCCCAGAAGCGATCTGTACATGCCTACTCCGTCTTAGAGTATTTTCAATATACAGGCCCAAAACATACTGAAAATCGATCTTTTAGGTGCCCAAAAGTCGATAGGTGCATGCATCTTCTGTACCCGTTTATATCCCAAATTCAACCTCAAAAAACCCGAAAATTCGATATTTTTGGGTCCCAGAAGCGATCTGTACATGCCTACTCAGTGCTAGATTTTTTTCAAAAATATAGGCTCAAAACATGCTAAAAATCGATATCTTAAGTGTCCAAAGTCGATATGTGCATGCATCATCTGTACCCGTTTATATCTCAAATTCAGGCTCAAAACACCTGAAAATTCAATATTTTGGGGTCCTAGAAGTGATCTGTACTTGCCTACTTAGTGCTAGAATATTTTCAAAATATAGGCCCAAAACATTCTAAAAATCGATATTTTAGGTGCCCAAAGTCGATATCTCAAATTCAGGCGCAAAGCCCCCGAAAATTCGATATTTGGGGGTCCCAAAAGCGAACTGTACATGCCTACTCCGTGTTAGAGTATTTTCAAAATACAGGCCCAAAACATACTGAAAATCGATCATTTAGGTACCTAAAAGTCGATATGTGCATGCATCTTCTGTACCCGTTTACATCTCAAATTCAGGCTCCAAACACCCGAAAATTCGATATTTTGGGGTCCCAGAAGCGATCTGTACTTGCCTACTCCGTGTTAGAGTATTTTCAAAATACAGGCCCAAAACAAGCTGAAAATCGATATTTTAGGTGACGAAAGTCGATATGTGCATGCATCATCTGTACCCGTTTATATCTCAAATTCAGGCTCCAAACACCCGAAAATTCGATATTTTGGGGTCCCAGAAGTAATCTGTACATGCCTACGTAGTGCTAGAATATTTTCAAAATATAGGCCCAAAACATGCTAAAAATCGATATTTTAGGTGCCCAAAGTCAAAATCTCAAATTCAGGCCCAAAACACCCGAAAATTCGATATTTGGGGGTCCCAGAAGCGAACTGTACATGCCTTCTCCGTGTTAGAGTATTTTCAAAATACAGGCCCAAAACATACTGCAAATCGATCTTTTAGGTGCCCAAAAGTCGATATGTGCATGCATCTTCTGAAACCGTTTATATCCCAAATTCAACCTCAAAACACCCGAAAATTGGATATTTTGGGGTCCCAGAAGCGATCTATACATGCCTATTCTGTGCTAGAATTTTTTCAAAATACAGGCCCAAAACATACTGAAAATCGATCTTTTAAGTGTCCTAAGTCGATATGTGCATGCATCATCTGTACCCGTTTATATCTCAAATTAAGGCTCCAAACACCCGAAAATTCGATATTTTGGGGTCCCAGAAGTGATCTGTACATGCCTACTTAGTGCTAGAATATTTTCAAAATATAGGCCCAAAACATGCTAAAAATCGATATTTTAGGTGCGCAAAGTCGATATCTCAAATTCAGGCCCAAAACACCCGAAAATTCGATATTTTGGGGTCCCAGAAGCGAACTGTACATGCCTACTCCGTGTTAGAGTATTTTCAAAATACAGGCCCAAAACATACTGCAAATCGATCTTTTAGGTGCACAAAAGTCGATATGTGCATGCATCTTTTGTAATCGTTTATATCCCAAATTCAACCTCAAAACACCCGAAAATTCGATATTTTTGGGTCCCAGAAGCGATCTGTACATGCCTATTCACTGCTAGAATTTTTTCAAAATATAGGCTCAAAACATGCTAAAAATCGATATTTTAAGTGTCCAAAGTCGATATGTGCATGCATCATCTGTACCCGTTTATATCTCAAATTCAGGCTCAAAACACCCGAAAATTCGATATTTTGGGGTCCCAGAAGCGATCTGTACATGCCTACTCAGTGCTAGAATTTTTTCAAAATATAGGCTCAAAACATGCTAAAAATCGATATTTTAAGTGTCCAAAGTCGATATGTGCATGCATCATCTGTACCCGTTTATATCTCAAATTCAGGCTCAAAACACCCGAAAATTCGATATTTTGGGGTCCCAGAAGTGATCTGTACATGCCTACTTAGTGCTAGAATATTTTCAAAATATAGGCCCAAAACATGCTAAAAATCGATATTTTAGGTGCCCAAGGTCGATATCTCAAATTCAGGCGCAAAACACCCGAAAATTCGATATTTGGGGGTCCCAGAAGCGAACTGTACATGCCTACTCCATGTTAGAGTATTTTCAAAATACAGGCCCTAAACGTACTGAAAATCGATCATTTAGGTACCTAAAAGTCGATATGTGCATGCATCTTTTGTACCCGTTTATATCTCAAATTCAGGCTCCAACCACCCGAAAATTCGATATTTTGGGGTCCCAGAAGAGATCTGTACTTGCCTACTCCGTGTTAGAGTATTTTCAAAATACAGGCCCAAAACAAGCTGAAAATCGATATTTTAGGTGACGAAAGTCGATATGTGCATGCATCATCTGTACCCGTTTATATCTCAAATTCAGGCTCCAAACACCCGAAAATTCGATATTTTGGGGTCCCAGAAGTGATTTGTACATGCCTACTTAGTGCTAGAATATTTTCAAAATGTAGGCCCAAAACATGCTAAAAATCGATATTTTAGGTGCCCAAAGTCGATATCTCAAATTCAGACCCAAAACACCCGAAAATTCGATATTTTGGGGTCCCAGAAGCGAACTGTACATGCCTACTCCGTGTTAGAGTATTTTCAAAATACAGGCCCAAAACATACTGCAAATCGATCTTTTAGGTGCCCAAAAGTCGATATGTGCATGCATCTTCTGTAACCGTTTATATCCCAAATTCAACCTCAAAACCCCCGAAAATTCGATATTTTTTGGTCCCAGAAGCGATCTATACATGCCTATTCAGTGCTAGAATGTTTTCAAAATATAGGCTCAAAACATGCTAAAAATCGATATTTTAAGTGTCCAAAGTCGATATGTGCATGCATCATCTGTACCCGTTTATATCTCAAATTCAGGCTCAAAACACTAGAAAATTCGATATTTTGGGGTCCCAGAAGCGATCTGTACATGCCTACTCAGTGCTAGAATGTTTTCAAAATATAGGCTCAAAACATGCTAAAAATCGATATTTTAAGTGTCCAAAGTCGATATGTGCATGCATCATCTGTACCCGTTTATATCTCAAATTCAGGCTCAAAACACCCGAAAATTCGATATTTTGGGGTCCCAGAAGCGATCTGTACTTCCCTACTCCGTGTTAGAGTATTTTCAAAATACAGGCCCAAAACAAGCTGAAAATCGATATTTTAGGTGACGAAAGTCAATATGTGTATGCATCTTCTGCACCCGTTTATATCCCAAATTCAACCTCAAAACACCCGAAAATTCGATATTTTTGGGTCCCAGAAGCGATCTGTACATGCCTACTCAGTGCTAGAATGTTTTCAAATTATAGGCTCAAAACATGCTAAAAATCGATATTTTAAGTGTCCAAAGTCGATATGTGCATGCATCATCTGTACCCGATTATATCTCAAATTCAGGCTCAAAACCACCGAAAATTCGATATTTTGGGGTCCCAGAAGTGATCTGTACATGCCTACTTAGTGCTAGAATATTTTCAAAATATAGGCCCAAAACATGCTAAAAATCGATATTTTAGGTGCCCAAAGTCGATATCTCTAATTCAGGCCCAGAGCACCCGAAAATTCGATATTTGGGGGTCACAGAATCAAATTGTACATGTCTTCTCCGTGTTAGAGTATTTTCAAAATACAGGCCTAAAACATACTGAAAATCGATCTTTTAGGTGCCCAAAAGTCGATATGTGCATGCATCTTCTGTACCCGTTTATATCTCAAATTCAGGATCCAAACACCCGAAAATGCGATATTTTGGGGTCCCAGAAGCGATCTGTACATGCCTACTCAGATGCAGGCCCAAAACATGCTGAAAATCGATATTTTAGGTGCCCAATGTCAACATGTGTATGCATCTTCTTCACTCGTTTATATCTCAAATTCAACCTCAAAACACCCGAAAATTCGATAATTTTGGGTCCCAGAAGCGATCTGTACATGTCTAGTCAGTGCTAGAATGTTTTCAAAATATAGGCTCAAAACATGCTAAAAATCGATATTTTAAGTGTCCAAAGTCGATATGTGCATGCATCTTCTGTACCCGTTTATATCTCAAACTCAGACTCAAAACACCCGAAAATTCGATATTTTTGGGTCCCAGAAGCGATCAGTACATGCCTACTCCCAGTTAGAGTATTTTCAAAATACAGGCCCAAAACATGCTGAAAATCGATATTTTAGGTGCCCAAAGTCAATATGTGCATGCATCTACTGTACCCGTTTATATCTCAAATTCAGACTCAAAACACCCAAAAATTCGGTATTTTTGGGTCCTAGAAGCGATCTGTACATCTCTACACCTAGTTATAATGTTTTCAAGATACAGACCCAAAACATGCTGAAAATCGATATTTTAGGTGCCCAAAGTCAATATGTGCATGCATCTAATGTATCCGTTTATATCTCAAATTCAGGCTCAAATCACCCGAAAATTCGGTTTTTTTGGGTCCTAGAAGCGATCTGTACATCTCTACACCTAGGTAGAATGTTTTCAAGATACAGACCCAAAACATGCTCAAAATCGATATTTTAGGTGCCCAAAAGTCAATATGTGTATGCATCTTCTGTACCCGTTTATATCTCAAATTCAGGCCCCAAACACCCGAAAATTCGATATTTTGGGGTCCCAGAAGCGATCTGTACATGCCTACTCAGATACAGGCCCAAAACATGCTGAAAATCGATATTTTAGGTGCCCAAAGTCAACATGTGTATGCATCTTCTGCACTCGTTTATATCTCAAATTCAACCTCAAAACACCCGAAAATTCGATAATTTTGGGTCCCAGAAGCGATCTGTACATGTCTAGTCAGTGCTAGAATGTTTTCAAAATATAGGCTCAAAACATGCTAAAAATCGATATTTTAAGTGTCCAAAGTCGATATGTGCATGCATCTTCTGTACCCGTTTATATCTCAAATTCAGGCTCAAAACACCCGAAAATTCGATATTTTAGGGTCCCAGAAGCGATTTGTACCTTCCTACTCCTAGTTAGAGTATTTTCAAAATACAGGCCCAAAACATGCTGAAAATCGATATTTTAGGTGACCAAAGTCAATATGTGCATGCATCTTCTGTACCCGTTTATATCCCAAATTCAACCTGAAAACACCCGAAAATTCGATATTTTTGGGTCCCAGAAGCGATCTGTACATGCCTACTCCGTGCTAGAATGTTTTCAAAATATAGGCTAAAAACATGCTAAAAATCGATATTTTAAGTGTCCAAAGTCGATATGTGCATGCATCATCTGTACCCGTTTATATCTCAAATTCAGGCTCAAAACACCCGAAAATTCGATATTTGGGGGTCCCAGAAGCGAACTGTACATGCCTACTCCGTGTTAGAGTATTTTCAAAATACAGGCCCAAAACATACTGAAAATCGATCATTTAGGTACCTAAAAGTCGATATGTGCATGCATCTTCTGTACACGTTTATATCTCAAATTCAGGCTCCAAACACCCGAAAATTCGATATTTTGGGGTCCCAGAAGCGATCTGTACTTGCCTACTCCGTGTTAGAGTATTTTCAAAATAAAGGCCCAAAACAAGCTGAAAATCGATATTTTAAATGACGAAAGTCAATATGTGTATGCATTTTCTGCACCCGTTTATATCCCAAATTCAACCTCAAAACACCCGAAAATTCGATATTTTTGGGTCCCAGAAGCGATCTGTACATGCCTACTCAGTGTTAGAATTTTTTCAAAATATAGGCTCAAAACATGCTAAAAATCGATATTTTAAGTGTCCAAAGTCGATATGTGCATGCATCATCTGTACCCTTTTATATCTCAAATTCAGGCTCAAAACACCCAAAAATTCGATATTTTGGGTCCCAGAAGTGATCTGTACATGCCTACTTAGTGCTAGAATTTTATCAAAATATAGGCCCAAAACATGCTAAAAATCGATATTTTAGGTGCCCAAAGTCGATATCTCAAATTCAGGCTCCAAACACCCGAAAATTCGATATTTTGGGGTCAAAGAAGCGATCTGTACTTGCATACTCCGTGTTAGAGTATTTTCAAAATACAGGCCCAAAACAAGCTGAAAATCGATATTTTAGGTGCCCAAAAGTCGATATGTGCATGCATCTTCTGTACCCGTTTATATCCCAAATTCAACCTGAAAACACCCGAAAATTCGATATTTTTGGGTCCCAGAAACGATCGGTACATGCCTACTCAGTGCTAGAATGTTTTCAAAATATAGGCTCAAAACATGCTAAAAATCGATATTTTAAGTGTCCAAAGTGGATATGTGCATGCATCATCTGTACCCGTTTATATCTCAAATTCAGGCTCAAAACACCCGAAAAGTCGATATTTTGGGGTCCCAGAAGTGATCTGTACATGCTTACTTAGTGCTAGAATATTTTCAAAATATTGGCCCAAAACATGCTAAAAATCGATATTTTAGGTGCCCAATGTCGATATCTCAAATTCAGGCCCAAAACACCCGAAAATTCGATATTTTGGGGTCCCAGAAGCGAACTGTACATGCCTACTCTGTGTTAGAGTATTTTCAAAATATAGGCCCAAAACATACTGAAAATCGATCTTTTAGGTGCCCAAAAGTCGATATGTGCATGCATCTTCTGTACCCGTTTATATCTCAAATTCAGGCTCCAAACACCCGGAAATTCGATATTTTGGGGTCTCAGAAGCGATCTGTACATGCCTACTCAGATGCAGGCCCAAAACATGCTGAAAATCGATATTTTAGGTGCCCAAAGTCAACATGTGCATGCATATTCTGCACTCGTTTATATCTCAAATTAAACCTCAAAACACCCGAAAATTCGATAATTTTGGGTCCCAGAAGCGATCTGTACATGTCTAGTCAGTGCTAGAATGTTTTCAAAATATAGGCTCAAAACATGCTAAAAATCGATATTTTAAGTGTCCAAAGTCGATATGTGCATGCATCTTCTGTACCCGTTTATATCTCAAATTCAACCTCAAAACACCCGAAAATTAAATATTTTTGGGTCCCAGAAGCGATCTGTACATGCCTACTCCTAGTTAGAGTATTTTCAAGATACAGGCCCAAAACATGCTGAAAATCGATATTTTAAGTGCCCAAAGTCAATAATGTGCATGCATCTTCTGTACCCGTTTATATCTCAAATTCAGGCTCAAAACACCCTAAAATTCGGTATTTTTGGGTCCCAGAAGCGATCTGTACATGCCTACTCCTAGTTAGAGTATTTTCAAAATACAGGCCCAAAACATACTGAAAATCGATCTTTTAGGTGCCCAAAAGTCGATATGTGCATGCATCTTCTGTACACGTTTATATCTCAAATTCAGGCTCCAAACACCCGAAAATTCGATATTTTGGGGTCCCAGAAGCGATCTGTACTTGCCTACTCCGTGTTAGAGTATTTTCAAAATAAAGGCCCAAAACAAGCTGAAAATCGATATTTTAAATGACGAAAGTCAATATGTGTATGCATCTTCTGCACCCGTTTATATCCCAAATTCAACCTCAAAACACCCGAAAATTCGATATTTTTGGGTCCCAGAAGCGATCTGTACATGCCTACTCAGTGTTAGAATTTTTTCAAAATATAGGCTCAAAACATGCTAAAAATCGATATTTTAAGTGTCCAAAGTCGATATGTGCATGCATCATCTGTACCCGTTTATATCTCAAATTCAGGCTCAAAACACCCAAAAATTCGATATTTTTGGGTCCCAGAAGTGATCTGTACATGCCTACTTAGTGCTAGAATTTTATCAAAATATAGGCCGAAAACATGCTAAAAATCGATATTTTAGGTGCCCAAAGTCGATATCTCAAATTCAGGCCCAAAACACCCGAAAATTCGATATTTTGGGGTCCCAGAAGCGAACTGTACATGCCTACTCCGTGTTAGAGTATTTTCAAAATACAGGCCCAAAACATACTGAAAATCGATCTTTTAGGTGCCCAAAAGTCGATATGTGCATGCATCTTCTGTAACCGTTTATATCCCAAATTCAACCTCAAAACACCCGAAAATTCGATATTTTTGGGTCCCAGAAGCGACCTGTACATGCCTACTCAGTGTTAGAATTTTTTCAAAATATAGGCTAAAAACATGCTAAAAATCGATATCTTAAGTGTCCAAAGTCGATATGTGCATGCATCATCTGTACCCGTTTATATCTCAAATTCAGGCTCAAAACACCCGAAAATTCGATATTTTGGGGTCCCAGAAGTGATCTGTACATGCCTACTAAGTGCTAGAATATTTTCAAAATAAAGGCTCAAAACATGCTAAAAATCGATATTATAGGTGCCCAAAGTCGATATCTCAAATTCAGGCCCGAAACACCCGAAAATTCGATATGTTGAGGTCCCAGAAGCGAACTGTACTTGCCTACTCCAAGTTAGAGTATTTTCAAAGTACAGGCCCATAACATACTGAAAATCGATCTTTTAGGTGCCCAAAAGTCGATATGTGCATGCATCTTCTGTACCCGTTTATATCTCAAATTCAGGCTCCAAACACCCGAAAATTCGATATTTTGGGGTCCCAGAAACGATCTGTACATGCCTACTCAGATGCAGGCCCAAAACATGCTAAAAATCGATATTTTAGGTGCCCAAAGTCAACATGTGTATGCATCTTCTGCACTCGTTTATATCTCAAATTCAACCTCAAAACACCCGAAAATTCGATAATTTTGGGTCCCAGAAGCGATCGGTACATGTTTAGTCAGTGCTAGAATGTTTTCAAAATATAGGCTCAAAACATGCTAAAAATCGATATTTTAAGTGTCCAAAGTCGATATGTACATGCATCTTCTGTATCCTTTTATATCTCAAATTCAGGCTCAAAACACCCGAAAATTCGATATTTTTGGGTCCCAGAAGCGATTTGTACATGCCTACTCCTAGTTAGAGTATTTTGAAAATACAGGCCCAAAACATTCTGAAAATCGATATTTTAGGTTCCCAAAGTCAATATGTGTATGCATCTTCTGTACCCGTTTATATCTCAAATTCAGGCTCAAAACACCCGAAAATTCGGTATTTTTGGGTCCTAGAAGCGATCTGTACATCTCTACACCTAGTTAGAATGTTTTCTTGATACAGACCCAAAACATGCTCAAAATCGATATTTTAGGTGCCCAAAAGTCAATATGTGAATGCATCTTCTGTACCCGTTTATATCTCAAATTCAGGCTCAAAACACCAGTAAATTCGATATTTTGGGGTCCCAGAAGCGATCTGTACATGCTTACTCAGTGCTAGAATATTTTCAAAATATAGGCCCAAAACATGCTACAAATCGATATTTTAGGTGCCAAAGTCGTATCTCAAATTCAGGCCCAAAACATCCAAAAATTCGATATTTTGGGGTCCCAGAAGCGATCTGTACATGCCTACTCCGTCTTAGAGTATTTTCAATATACAGGCCCAAAACATACTGAAAATCGATCTTTTAGGTGCCCAAAAGTCGATAGGTGCATGCATCTTCTGTACCCGTTTATATCCCAAATTCAACCTCAAAACACCCGAAAATTCGATATTTTTGGGTCCCAGAAGCGATCTGTACATGCCTACTCAGTGCTAGATTTTTTTCAAAAATATAGGCTCAAAACATGCTAAAAATCGATATCTTAAGTGTCCAAAGTCGATATGTGCATGCATCATCTGTACCCGTTTATATCTCAAATTCAGGCTCAAACACCTGAAAATTCAATATTTTGGGGTCCTAGAAGTGATCTGTACTTGCCTACTTAGTGCTAGAATATTTTCAAAATATAGGCCCAAAACATCCTAAAAATCGATATTTTAGGTGCCCAAAGTCGATATCTCAAATTCAGGCGCAAAGCCCCCGAAAATTCGATATTTGGGGGTCCCAGAAGCGAACTGTACATGCCTACTCCGTGTTAGAGTATTTTCAAAATACAGGCCCAAAACATACTGAAAATCGATCATTTAGGTACCTAAAAGTCGATATGTGCATGCATCTTCTGTACCCGTTTACATCTCAAATTCAGGCTCCAAACACCCGAAAATTCGATATTTTGGGGTCCCAGAAGCGATCTGTACTTGCCTACTCCGTGTTAGAGTATTTTCAAAATACAGGCCCAAAACAAGCTGAAAATCGATATTTTAGGTGACGAAAGTCGATATGTGCATGCATCATCTGTACCCGTTTATATCTCAAATTCAGGCTCCAAACACCCGAAAATTCGATATTTTGGGGTCCCAGAAGTAATCTGTACATGCCTACGTAGTGCTAGAATATTTTCAAAATATAGGCCCAAAACATGCTAAAAATCGATATTTTATGTGCCCAAAGTCAAAATCTCAAATTCAGGCCCAAAACACCCGAAAATTCGATATTTGGGGGTCCCAGAAGCGAACTGTACATGCCTTCTCCGTGTTAGAGTATTTTCAAAATACAGGCCCAAAACATATTGCAAATCGATCTTTTAGGTGCCCAAAAGTCGATATGTGCATGCATCTTCTGAAACCGTTTATATCCCAAATTCAACCTCAAAACACCCGAAAATTGGATATTTTGGGGTCCCAGAAGCGATCTATACATGCCTATTCTGTGCTAGAATTTTTTCAAAATACAGGCCCAAAACATACTGAAAATCGATCTTTTAAGTGTCCTAAGTCGATATGTGCATGCATCATCTGTACCCGTTTATATCTCAAATTAAGGCTCCAAACACCCGAAAATTCGATATTTTGGGGTCCCAGAAGTGATCTGTACATGCCTACTTAGTGCTAGAATATTTTCAAAATATAGGCCCAAAACATGCTAAAAATCGATATTTTAGGTGCGCAAAGTCGATATCTCAAATTCAGGCCCAAAACACCCGAAAATTCGATATTTTGGGGTCCCAGAAGCGAACTGTACATGCCTACTCCGTGTTAGAGTATTTTCAAAATACAGGCCCAAAACATACTGCAAATCGATCTTTTAGGTGCACAAAAGTCGATATGTGCATGCATCTTTTGTAATCGTTTATATCCCAAATTCAACCTCAAAACACCCGAAAATTCGATATTTTTGGGTCCCAGAAGCGATCTGTACATGCCTATTCACTGCTAGAATTTTTTCAAAATATAGGCTCAAAACATGCTAAAAATCGATATTTTAAGTGTCCAAAGTCGATATGTGCATGCATCATCTGTACCCGTTTATATCTCAAATTCAGGCTCAAAACACCCGAAAATTCGATATTTTGGGGTCCCAGAAGCGATCTGTACATGCCTACTCAGTGCTAGAATTTTTTCAAAATATAGGCTCAAAACATGCTAAAAATCGATATTTTAAGTGTCCAAAGTCGATATGTGCATGCATCATCTGTACCCGTTTATATCTCAAATTCAGGATCAAAACACCCGAAAAATCGATATTTTGGGGTCCCAGAAGTGATCTGTACATGCCTACTTAGTGCTAGAATATTTTCAAAATATAGGCCCAAAACATGCTAAAAATCGATATTTTAGGTGCCCAAGGTCGATATCTCAAATTCAGGCGCAAAACACCCTAAAATTCGATATTTGGGGGTCCCAGAAGCGAACTGTACATGCCTACTCCATGTTAGAGTATTTTCAAAATACAGGCCCAAAACGTACTGAAAATCGATCATTTAGGTACCTAAAAGTCGATATGTGCATGCATCTTTTGTACCCGTTTATATCTCAAATTCAGGCTCCAACCACCCGAAAATTCGATATTTTGGGGTCCCAGAAGCGATCTGTACTTGCCTACTCCGTGTTAGAGTATTTTCAAAATACAGGCCCAAAACAAGCTGAAAATCGATATTTTAGGTGACGAAAGTCGATATGTGCATGCATCATCTGTACCCGTTTATATCTCAAATTCAGGCTCCAAACACCCGAAAATTCGATATTTTGGGGTCCCAGAAGTGATTTGTACATGCCTACTTAGTGCTAGAATATTTTCAAAATGTAGGCCCAAAACATGCTAAAAATCGATATTTTAGGTGCCCAAAGTCGATATCTCAAATTCAGACCCAAAACACCCGAAAATTCGATATTTTGGGGTCCCAGAAGCGAACTGTACATGCCTACTCCGTGTTAGAGTATTTTCAAAATACAGGCCCAAAACATACTGCAAATCGATCTTTTAGGTGCCCAAAAGTCGATATGTGCATGCATCTTCTGTAACCGTTTATATCCCAAATTCAACCTCAAAACCCCGAAAATTCGATATTTTTTGGTCCCAGAAGCGATCTATACATGCCTATTCAGTGCTAGAATGTTTTCAAAATATAGGCTCAAAACATGCTAAAAATCGATATTTTAAGTGTCCAAAGTCGATATGTGCATGCATCATCTGTACCCGTTTATATCTCAAATTCAGGCTCAAAACACTCGAAAATTCGATATTTTGGGGTCCCAGAAGTGATCTGTACATGCCTACTCAGTGTTAGAATTTTTTTCAAAATATAGGCTCAAAACATGCTAAAAATCGATCTTTTAAGTGTCCTAAGTCGATATGTGCATGCATCATCTGTACCCATTTATATCTCAAATTCAGGCTCAAAACACCCGAAAATTCGATATTTTGGGGTCCCAGAAGTGATCTGTAAATGCCTACTTAGTGCTAGAATATTTTCAAAATATAGGCCCAAAACATGCTAAAAATCGATATTTTAGGTGCCCAAGGTTTATATCTGAAATTGAGGCTCAAAACACCCGAAAATTCGATATTTTGGGGTCCCAGAAGTGATCTGTACATGCCTACTTAGTGCTAGAATATTTTCAAAATATAAGCCCAAAACATACTGAAAATCGATCTTTTAGGTGCCCAAAAGTCGTTATGTGCATGCATCTTCTGTACCCGTTTATATCTCAAATTCAGGCTCCAAACACCCGAAAATTCGATATTTTGGGGTCCCAGAAGCGATCTGTACATGCCTACTCAGATGCAGGCCCAAAACATGCTGAAAATCGATATTTTAGGTGCCCAAAGTCAACATGTGTATGAATCTTCTGCACTCGTTTATATCTCAAATTCAACCTCAAAACACCCGAAAATTCGATAATTTTGGGTCCCAGAAGCGATCTGTACATGTCTAGTCAGTGCTAGAATGTTTTCAAAATATAGGCTCAAAACATGCTAAAAATCGATATTTTAAGTGTCCAAAGTCGATATGTGCATGCATCTTCTGTACCCGTTTATATCTCAAATTCAGGCTCAAAACACCCGAAAATTCGATATTTTTGGGTCCCAGAAGCGATCTGTACATCTCTACACCTAGTTAGAAAGTTTTCAAGATACAGACCCAAACATGCTCAAAATCGATATTTTAGGTGCCCAAAAGGCAATATGTGCATGCATCTTCTGTACCCGTTTATATCTCAAATTCAGGCTCAAAACACCCGAAAATTCGATATTTTGGAGTCCCAGAAGCGATCTGTACATGCTTACTCAGTGCTAGAATATTTTCAAAATTTAGGCTCAAAACATGCTAAAAATCGATATTTTAAGTGCCCAAAAGTCGAAATGTGCATGCATCCTCTGTACCCGTTTATATCTCAAATTCAGGCTCCAAACCCCCGAAAATTCGATATTTTGGGGTCCTAGAAGCGATCTGTACATGCCTACTCAGATGCAGGCCCAAAACATGCTGAAAATCGATATTTTAGGTGCCCAAAGTCAACATGTATATGCATCTTCTACACTCGTTTATATCTCAAATTCAACCTTAAAAACACCCGAAAATTCGATAATTTTGGGTCCCAGAAGCGATCTGTACATGTCTAGTCAGTGCTAGAATGTTTTCAAAATATATGCTCAAAACATGCTAAAAATCGATATTTTAAGTGTACAAAGTCGATATGTGCATGCATCTTCTGTACCCGTTTATATCTCAAATTCAGGCTAAAAACACCCGAAAATTCGGTATTTTTGGGTCCTAGAAGCGATCTGTACATCTCTACACCTAGTTAGAATGTTTTCAAGATACAGACCCAAAACATGCTCAAAATCGATATTTTAGGTGCCCAAAAGTCAATATGTGCATGTATCTTCTGTACCCGTTTATATCTCAAATTCAGGCTCCAAACACCTGAAAATTCGATATTTTAGGGTCCCAGCAGCGATCTGTACTTGCCTACTCAGTCCTAGAGTATTTTCAAAATACAGGCCCAAAACATGCTGAAAATCGATATTTAAGGTGACCAAAGTCAATATGTGTATGCATCTTCTCCACCCGTTTATATCCCAAATTCAACCTCAAAACACCCGAAAATTCGATATTTTTGGGTCCCAGAAGCGATCTGTACATGCCTACTCAGTGCCAGAATATTTTCTAAATATAGGCTCAAAACATGCTAAAAATCGATATTTTAGGTGCCCAAAGTCGATATCTTAAATTCAGGCCCAAAACACTCGAAAATTCGATATTTTGGGGTCCCAGAAGCGAACTGTACATGCCTACTCCGTGTTAGAGTATTTTCAAAATACAGGCTCAAAACATACTGAAAATCGATCTTTTAGGTGCCCAAAAGTCGATATGTGCATGCATTTTCTGTAAACGTTTATATCCCAAATTCAACCTCAAAACACCCGAAAATTCGATATTTTTGGGTCCCAGAAGCAATCTGTACATGCCTACTCAGTGCTAGATTGTTTTCAAAATATAGGCTCAAAACATGCTAAAAATCGATATTTTAATTGTCCAAAGTCGATATGTGCATGCATCATCTGTACCCGTTTATATCTCAAATTCAGGCTCAAAACACCCCAAAATTCGATATTTTAGGGTCCCAGAAGTGATCTGTACATTCCTACTTAGTGCTAGAATATTTTCAAAATATAGGCCCACAACATGCTAAAAATCGATATTTTAGGTGCCCAAAGTCGATATCTCAAATTCAGGCCCAAAACACCCGAAAATTCGATATTTTGGGGTCCCAGAAGCGAACTGTACATGCCTACTCCGTGTTAGAGTATTTTCAAAATACAGGCACAAAACATACTGAAAATCGATCTTTTAGGTGCCCAAAAGTCGAAATGTGCATGCATCCCCTGTACCCGTTTATATCTCAAATTCAGGCTTCAAACACCCGAAAATTCGATATTTTGGGGTCCCAGAAGCGATCTGTACATGCCTACTCAGATGCAGGCCCAAAACATGCTGAAAATCGATATTTTAGGTGCCCAAATTCAACATGTGTATGAATCTTCTGCACTCGTTTATATCTCAAATTCAACCTCAAAACACCCGAAAATTCGATAATTTTGGGTCCCAGAAGCGATCTGTACATGGCTAGTCAGTGCTAGAATGTTTTCAAAATATAGGCTCAAAACATGCTCAAAATCGATATTTTAGGTGCCCAAAAGTCAATATGTGCATGTATCTTTTGTACCCGTTTATATCTCAAATTCAGGCTCCAAACACCTGAAAATTCGATATTTTAGGGTCCCAGCAGCGATCTGTACTTGCCTACTCAGTCCTAGAGTATTTTCAAAATACAGGCCCAAAACATGCTGAAAATCGATATTTTAGGTGACCAAAGTCAATATGTGTATGCATCTTCTGCACCCGTTTATATCCCAAATTCAACCTCAAAACACCCGAAAATTAGATATTTTTTGGTACCAAAAGCGATCTGTACATGCCTTCTCAGTGCTAGAATGTTTTAAAAATATTGGCTCAAAACATGCTAAAAATCGATATTTTAAGTGTCCAAAGTCGATATGTGCATGCATCTTCTGTACCCGTTTATATCCCAAATTCAACCTCAAAACACCCGAAAATTCGATAATTTTTGGTCCCAGAAGCGATCTGTACATGTCTAGTCAGTGCTAGAGATTTTTCAAAATATAGGCTCAAAACATGCTAAAAATCGATATTTTAGGTGCCCAAAGTCGATATCTCAAATCCAGGCCCAAAACACCCGAAAATTCAATATTTTGGGGTCCCAGAAGCTATCTGTACTTGCCTACTCCGTGTTAGAGTATTTTCAAAATACAGGCCCAAAACAAGTTGAAAATCGATATTTTAGGTGACCAAAGTCAATATGTGCATGCATCTTCTGTACCCGTTTATATCCCAAATTCAACCTCAAAACACCCGAAAATTCGATATTTTTGGGTCCCAGAAGCGATCTATACATGCCTACTCAGTGCTAGAATGTTTTCAAAATATAGGCTCAAAACATGCTAAAAATCGATATTTTAAGTGTCCAAAGTCGTTATGTGCAAGCATCTTCTGTACCCGTTTATATCTCAAATTCAGGCTCAAAACACCCGAAAATTCGGTATTTTTGGGTCCTAGAAGCGATCTGTACATGCCTACTCCTAGTTAGAGTATTTTCAAGATACAGACCCAAAACATGCTCAAAATCGATATTTTAGGTGCCCAAATGTCGATATGTGGATGCATCTTCTGTACCCGTTTAAATCTCAAATTCAGGCTCAAAACACCCGAAAATTCGGTATTTTTGGGTCCTAGAAACGATCTGTACATCCCTACTTCTAGTTAGAATGTTTTCAAGATACAGACCCAAAACATGCTCAAAATCGATATTTTAGGTGCCCAAAGTCGATATCTCAAATTCAGGCCCAAAACACCCGAAAATTCGATATTTTGGGGTCCCAGAAGCGAACTGTACATGCCTACTCAGTGTTAGAGTATTTTCAAAATACAGGACCAAAACATACTGAAAATCGATCTTTTAGGTTCCCAAAAGTCGATATGTGCATGTATCTTCTGTACCCATTTATATCTCAAATTCAGGCTCCAAACACCCGAAAATTCGATATTTTGGGGTTCCAAAAGCAATCTGTACATGCTTACTCAGATGCAGGCCCAAAACATGCTGAAAATCGATATTTTAAGTGTCCAAATTCGATATGTGCATGCATCTTCTATACCCGTTTATATCTCAAATTAAGGCCCAAAACACCCGAAAATTCGATATTTTTGGGTCCCAGAAGCGAACTGTACATGCCTACTCCGTGTTAGAGTATTTTCAAAATACACGCCCAAAACATACTGAAAATCGATCTTTTAGGTGCCTAAAAGTCGATATGTGCATGCATCTTCTGTACCCTTTTATATCTCAAATTCAGGTTCCAAAAACCCGAAAATTCGATATTTTGGAGTCCCTGAAGCGGTCTGTACATGCCTACTAAGATGCAGGCAAAAAACATGATGAAAATCGATATTTTAGGTGCCCAAAGTCAACATGTGTATGCATCTTCTGCACTCGTTTATATCTCGAATTCAACATCAAAACTCCCGAAAATTCGATAATTTTGGGTCCCAGAAGCGATCTGTACATGTCTAGTCAGTGCTAGAATGTTTTCAAAATATAGGCCTAAAACATGCTGAAAATCGATATTTTAGTTGTCCAAAGTCGATATGTGCATGCATCTTCTGTACCCGTTTATATCTCAAATTCAGGCTCAAAACACCCGAAAATTCGGTATTTTTGGGTCCTAGAAGCGATCTGTACATCCCTACTCCTAGTTAGAATGTTTTCAAGATACAGGCCCAAAACATGCTCAAAATCGATATTTTAGGTGCCCAAAAGTCGATATGTGCATGAATATTCTGTACCCGTTTATATCTCAAATTCAGGCTCAAAACACCCGAAAATTCGATATTTTGGGGTCCCCGAAGCGATCTGTAATTGCCTACTCCGTGTTAGAGTATTTTAAAAATACAGGCCCAAAACAAGCTGAAAATCGATATTTAAGGAGACCAAAGTCAATATGTGTATGCATCTTCTGCACCCGTTTATATCCCAAATTCAACCTCAAAACACCCGAAAATTCGATATTTTTTGGTACCAAAAGCGATCTGTACATGCCTACTCAGTGCTAGAATGTTTTAAAAATATTGGCTCAAAACATGCTAAAAATCGATATTTTAAGTGTCCAAAGTCGATATGGGCATGCATCATCTGTACCCGTTTATATCTCAAATTCGGGCTCAAAACACCCGAAAATTCGATATTTTGGGGTCCCAGAAGTAATCTGTACATGCCTACTTAGTGCTAGAATATTTTCAAAATATAGACCCAAAACATGCTAAAAATCGATATTTTAGGTGCCCAAAGTCGATATCTCAAATCCAGGCCCAAAACACCCGAAAATTCAATATTTTGGGGTCCCAGAAGCGATCTGTACATGCCTACTCAGATGCAGGCCCAAAACATGTTGAAAATCGATATTTTAGGAGCCCAAAGTCAACATGTATATGCATCTACTGCACTCGTTTATATCTCAAATTCAACCTTAAAAACACACGAAAATTCGATAATTTTGGGTCCCAGAAGCGATCTGTACATGTCTAGTCAGTGCTAGAATGTTGTCAAAATATATGCTCAAAACATGCTAAAAATCGATATTTTAAGTGTACAAAGTCGATATGTGCATGCATCTTCTGTACCCGTTTATATCTCAAATTCAGGCTAAAAACACCCGAAAATTCGGTATTTTTGGGTCCCAGAAGCGATCTGTACATCTCTACATTAGTTAAAATGTTTTCAAGATACAGACCCAAAACATGCTCAACATCGATATTTTAGGTGCCCAAAAGTCAATATGTGCATGTATCTTCTGTACCCGTTTATATCTCAAATTCAAGCTCCAAACACCTGAAAATTCGATATTTTAGGGTCCCAGCAGCGATCTGTACTTGCCTACTCAGTCCTAGAGTATTTTCAAAATACAGGCCCAAAACATGCTGAAAATCGATATTTTAGGTGACCAAAGTCAATATGTGTATGCATCTTCTGCACCCGTTTATATCCCAAATTCAACCTCAAAACACCCGAAAATTCGATATTTTTTGGTACCAAAAGCGATCTGTACATGCCTACTCAGTGCTAGAATGTTTTAAAAATATTGGCTCAAAACATGCTAAAAATCGATATTTTAAGTGTCCAAAGTCGATATGGGCATGCATCATCTGTACCCGTTTATATCTCAAATTCAGGCTCAAAACACCCGAAAATTCGTTATTTTGGGGTCCCAGAAGTAATCTGTACATGCCTACTTAGTGCTAGAATATTTTCAAAATATAGACCCAAAACATGTTAAAAATCGATATTTTAGGTGCCCAAAGTCGATATCTCAAATCCAGGCCCAAAACACCCGAAAATTCAATATTTTGGGGTCCCAGAAGCTATCTGTACTTGCCTACTCCGTGTTAGAGTATTTTCAAAATACAGGCCCAAAACAAGTTGAAAATCGATATTTTAGGTGACCAAAGTCAATATGTGCATGCATCTTCTGTACCCGTTTATATCCCAAATTCAACCTCAAAACACCCGAAAATTCGATATTTTTGGGTCCCAGAAGCGATCTATACATGCCTACTCAGTGCTAGAATGTTTTCAAAATATAGGCTCAAAACATGCTAAAAATCGATATTTTAAGTTTCCAAAGTCGTTATGTGCAAGCATCTTCTGTACCCGTTTATATCTCAAATTCAGGCTAAAAACACCCGAAAATTCGGTATTTTTGGGTCCTAGAAGCGATCTGTACATGCCTACTCCTAGTTAGAGTATTTTCAAGATACAGACCCAAAACATGCTCAAAATCGATATTTTAGGTGCCCAAATGTCGATATGTGGATGCATCTTCTGTACCCTTTTAAATCTCAAATTCAGGCTCAAAACACCCGAAAATTCGGTATTTTTGGGTCCTAGAAGCGATCTGTACATCCCTACTTCTAGTTAGAATGTTTTCAAGATACAGACCCAAAACATGCTCAAAATCGATATTTTAGGTGCCCAAAGTCGATATCTCAAATTCAGGCCCAATACACCCGAAAATTCGATATTTTGGGTTCCCAGAAGCTATGTTTACATGCCTACTCCGTGTTAGAGTATTTTCAAAATACAGGACCAAAACATACTGAAAATCGATCTTTTAGGTTCCCAAAAGTCGATATGTGCATGCATCTTCTGTACCCATTTATATCTCAAATTCAGGCTCCAAACACCCGAAAATACGATATTTTGGGCTTCCAGAAGCGATCTGTACATGCTTACTCAGATGCAGGCCCAAAACATGCTGAAAATCGATATTTTAAGTGTCCAAATTCGATATATGCATGCATCTTCTATACCCGTTTATATCTCAAATTAAAGCCCAAAACACCCGAAAATTCGATATTTTTGGGTCCCAGAAGCGAACTGTACATGCCTACTCCGTGTTAGAGTATTTTCAAAATACACGCCCAAAACATACTGAAAATCGTTCTTTTAGGTGCCTAAAAGTCGATATGTGCATGCATCTTCTGTACTCTTTTATATCTCAAATTCAGGTTCCAAAAACCCGAAAATTCGATATTCTGGAGTCCCAGAAGCGGTCTGTACATGCCTACTAAGATGCAGGCAAAAAACATGATGAAAATCGATATTTTAGGTGCCCAAAAGTCAATATGTGCATGTATCTTCTGTACCCGTTTATATCTCAAATTCAGGCTCCAAACACCTGAAAATTCGATATTTTAGGGTCCCAGCAGCGATCTGTACTTGCCTACTCAGTGCTAGAGTATTTTCAAAATACAGGCCCAAAACATGCTGAAAATCGATATTTTAGGTGACCAAAGTCAATATGTGTATGCATCTTCTGCACCCGTTTATATCCCAAATTCAACCTCAAAACACCCGAAAATTCGATATTTTTTGGTACCAAAAGCGATCTGTACATGCCTACTCAGTGCTAGAATGTTTTAAAAATATTGGCTCAAAACATGCTAAAAATCGATATTTTAAGTGTCCAAAGTCGATATGGGCATGCATCATCTGTACCCGTTTATATCTCAAATTCAGGCTCAAAACACCCGAAAATTCGTTATTTTGGGGTCCCAGAAGTAATCTGTACATGCCTACTTAGTGCTAGAATATTTTCAAAATATAGACCCAAAACATGTTAAAAATCGATATTTTAGGTGCCCAAAGTCGATATCTCAAATCCAGGCCCAAAACACCCGAAAATTCAATATTTTGGGGTTCCAGAAGCTATCTGTACTTGCCTACTCCGTGTTAGAGTATTTTCAAAATACAGGCCCAAAACAAGTTGAAAATCGATATTTTAGGTGACCAAAGTCAATATGTGCATGCATCTTCTGTACCCGTTTATATCCCAAATTCAACCTCAAAACACCCGAAAATTCGATATTTTTGGGTCCCAGAAGCGATCTATACATGCCTACTCAGTGCTAGAATGTTTTCAAAATATAGGCTCAAAACATGCTAAAAATCGATATTTTAAGTTTCCAAAGTCGTTATGTGCAAGCATCTTCTGTACCCGTTTATATCTCAAATTCAGGCTAAAAACACCCGAAAATTCGGTATTTTTGGGTCCTAGAAGCGATCTGTACATGCCTACTCCTAGTTAGAGTATTTTCAAGATACAGACCCAAAACATGCTCAAAATCGATATTTTAGGTGCCCAAATGTCGATATGTGGATGCATCTTCTGTACCCGTTTAAATCTCAAATTCAGGCTCAAAACACCCGAAAATTCGGTATTTTTGGGTCCTAGAAGCGATCTGTACATCCCTACTTCTAGTTAGAATGTTTTCAAGATACAGACCCAAAACATGCTCAAAATCGATATTTTAGGTGCCCAAAGTCGATATCTCAAATTCAGGCCCAATACACCCGAAAATTCGATATTTTGGGGTCCCAGAAGCGAACTGTACATGCCTACTCCGTGTTAGAGTATTTTCAAAATACAGGACCAAAACATACTGAAAATCGATCTTTTAGGTTCCCAAAAGTCGATATGTGCATGCATCTTCTGTACCCATTTATATCTCAAATTCAGGCTCCAAACACCCGAAAATACGATATTTTGGGCTTCCAGAAGCGATCTGTACATGCTTACTCAGATGCAGGCCCAAAACATGCTGAAAATCGATATTTTAAGTGTCCAAATTCGATATATGCATGCATCTTCTATACCCGTTTATATCTCAAATTAAAGCCCAAAACACCCGAAAATTCGATATTTTTGGGTCCCAGAAGCGAACTGTACATGCCTACTCCGTGTTAGAGTATTTTCAAAATACACGCCCAAAACATACTGAAAATCGTTCTTTTAGGTGCCTAAAAGTCGATATGTGCATGCATCTTCTGTACCCTTTTATATCTCAAATTCAGGTTCCAAAAACCCGAAAATTCGATATTCTGGAGTCCCAGAAGCGGTCTGTACATGCCTACTAAGATGCAGGCAAAAAACATGATGAAAATCGATATTTTAGGTGCCCAAAGTCAACATGTGTATGCATCTTCTGCACTCGTTTATATCTCGAATTCAACCTCAAAACACCCGAAAATTCGATAATTTTGGGTCCCAGAAGCGATCTGTACATGTCTAGTCAGTGCTAGAATGTTTTCAAAATATAGGCCCAAAACATGCTGAAAATCGATATTTTAGTTGTCCAAAGTCGATATGTGCATACATCTTCTGTACCCGTTTATATCTCAAATTCAGGCTCAAAACACCCGAAAATTCGGTATTTTTGGGTCCTAGAAGCGATCTGTACATCCCTACTCCTAGTTAGAATGTTTTCAAGATACAGGCCCAAAACATGCTCAAAATCGATATTTTAGGTGCCCAAAAGTCGATATGTGCATGAATATTCTGTACCCGTTTATATCTCAAATTCTGGCTCAAAACACCCGAAAATTCGATATTTTGGGGTCCCCGAAGCGATCTGTAATTGCCTACTCCGTGTTAGAGTATTTTAAAAATACAGGCCCAAAACAAGCTGAAAATCGATATTTAAGGAGACCAAAGTCAATATGTGTATGCATCTTCTGCACCCGTTTATATCCCAAATTCAACCTCAAAACACCCGAAAATTCGATATTTTTTGGTACCAAAAGCGATCTGTACATGCCTACTCAGTGCTAGAATGTTTTAAAAATATTGGCTCAAAACATGCTAAAAATCGATATTTTAAGTGTCCAAAGTCGATATGGGCATGCATCATCTGTACCCGTTTATATCTCAAATTCGGGCTCAAAACACCCGAAAATTCGATATTTTGGGGTCCCAGAAGTAATCTGTACATGCCTACTTAGTGCTAGAATATTTTCAATATATAAACCCAAAACATGCTAAAAATCGATATTTTAGGTGCCCAAAGTCGATATCTCAAATCCAGGCCCAAAACACCCGAAAATTCAATATTTTGGGGTCCCAGAAGCGATCTGTACATGCCTACTCAGATGCAGGCCCAAAACATGTTGAAAATCGATATTTTAGGAGCCCAAAGTCAACATGTATATGCATCTACTGCACTCGTTTATATCTCAAATTCAACCTTAAAAACACACGAAAATTCGATAATTTTGGGTCCCAGAAGCGATCTGTACATGTCTAGTCAGTGCTAGAATGTTGTCAAAATATATGCTCAAAACATGCTAAAAATCGATATTTTAAGTGTACAAAGTCGATATGTGCATGCATCTTCTGTACCCGTTTATATCTCAAATTCAGGCTAAAAACACCCGAAAATTCGGTATTTTTGGGTCCCAGAAGCGATCTGTACATCTCTACATTAGTTAAAATGTTTTCAAGATACAGACCCAAAACATGCTCAAAATCGATATTTTAGGTGCCCAAAAGTCAATATGTGCATGTATCTTCTGTACCCGTTTATATCTCAAATTCAGGCTCCAAACACCTGAAAATTCGATATTTTAGGGTCCCAGCAGCGATCTGTACTTGCCTACTCAGTCCTAGAGTATTTTCAAAATACAGGCCCAAAACATGCTGAAAATCGATATTTTAGGTGACCAAAGTCAATATGTGTATGCATCTTCTGCACCCGTTTATATCCCAAATTCAACCTCAAAACACCCGAAAATTCGATATTTTTTGGTACCAAAAGCGATCTGTACATGCCTACTCAGTGCTAGAATGTTTTAAAAATATTGGCTCAAAACATGCTAAAAATCGATATTTTAAGTGTCCAAAGTCGATATGGGCATGCATCATCTGTACCCGTTTATATCTCAAATTCAGGCTCAAAACACCCGAAAATTCGTTATTTTGGGGTCCCAGAAGTAATCTGTACATGCCTACTTAGTGCTAGAATATTTTCAAAATATAGACCCAAAACATGTTAAAAATCGATATTTTAGGTGCCCAAAGTCGATATCTCAAATCCAGGCCCAAAACACCCGAAAATTCAATATTTTGGGGTCCCAGAAGCTATCTGTACTTGCCTACTCCGTGTTAGAGTATTTTCAAAATACAGGCCCAAAACAAGTTGAAAATCGATATTTTAGGTGACCAAAGTCAATATGTGCATGCATCTTCTGTACCCGTTTATATCCCAAATTCAACCTCAAAACACCCGAAAATTCGATATTTTTGGGTCCCAGAAGCGATCTATACATGCCTACTCAGTGCTAGAATGTTTTCAAAATATAGGCTCAAAACATGCTAAAAATCGATATTTTAAGTGTCCAAAGTCGTTATGTGCAAGCATCTTCTGTACCCGTTTATATCTCAAATTCAGGCTAAAAACACCCGAAAATTCGGTATTTTTGGGTCCTAGAAGCGATCTGTACATGCCTACTCCTAGTTAGAGTATTTTCAAGATACAGACCCAAAACATGCTCAAAATCGATATTTTAGGTGCCCAAATGTCGATATGTGGATGCATCTTCTGTACCCGTTTAAATCTCAAATTCAGGCTCAAAACACCCGAAAATTCGGTATTTTTGGGTCCTAGAAGCGATCTGTACATCCCTACTTCTAGTTAGAATGTTTTCAAGATACAGACCCAAAACATGCTAAAAATCGATATTTTAGGTGCCCAAAGTCGATATCTGAAATTCAGGCCCAATACACCCGAAAATTCGATATTTTGGGGTCCCAGAAGCGAACTGTACATGCCTACTCCGTGTTAGAGTATTTTCAAAATACAGGACCAAAACATACTGAAAATCGATCTTTTAGGTTCCCAAAAGTCGATATGTGCATGCATCTTCTGTACCCATTTATATCTCAAATTCAGGCTCCAAACACCCGAAAATACGATATTTTGGGCTTCCAGAAGCGATCTGTACATGCTTACTCAGATGCAGGCCCAAAACATGCTGAAAATCGATATTTTAAGTGTCCAAATTCGATATATGCATGCATCTTCTATACCCGTTTATATCTCAAATTAAAGCCCAAAACACCCGAAAATTCGATATTTTTGGGTCCCAGAAGCGAACTGTACATGCCTACTCCGTGTTAGAGTATTTTCAAAATACACGCCCAAAACATACTGAAAATCGTTCCTTTAGGTGCCTAAAAGTCGATATGTGCATGCATCTTCTGTACCCTTTTATATCTCAAATTCAGGTTCCAAAAACCCGAAAATTCGATATTCTGGAGTCCCAGAAGCGGTCTGTACATGCCTACTAAGATGCAGGCAAAAAACATGATGAAAATCGATATTTTAGGTGCCCAAAGTCAACATGTGTATGCATCTTCTGCACTCGTTTATATCTCGAATTCAACCTCAAAACACCCGAAAATTCGATAATTTTGGGTCCCAGAAGCGATCTGTACATGTCTAGTCAGTGCTAGAATGTTTTCAAAATATAGGCCCAAAACATGCTGAAAATCGATATTTTAGTTGTCCAAAGTCGATATGTGCATGCATCTTCTGTACCCGTTTATATCTCAAATTCAGGCTCAAAACACCCGAAAATTCGGTATTTTTGGGTCCTAGAAGCGATCTGTACATCCCTACTCCTAGTTAGAATGTTTTCAAGATACAGGCCCAAAACATGCTCAAAATCGATATTTTAGGTGCACAAAAGTCGATATGTGCATGAATATTCTGTACCCGTTTATATCTCAAATTCAGGCTCAAAACACCCGAAAATTCGATATTTTGGGGTCCCCTAAGCGATCTGTAATTGCCTAATCCATGTTAGAGTATTTTAAAAATACAGGCCCAAAACAAGCCGAAAATCGATATTTAAGGAGACCAAAGTCAATATGTGTATGCATCTTCTGCACCCGTTTATATCCCAAATTCAACCTCAAAACACCCGAAAATTCGATATTTTTGGGTCCCAGAAGCGATCGGTACATACCTACTCAGTGCTAGAATGTTTTCAAAATATAGGCTCAAAACATGCTAAAAATCGATATTTTAAGTGTCCAAGGTCGATATTTGCATGCATCATCTGTACCCGTTTATATCTCGAATTCAGGCTCAAAACACCCGAAAATTCGGTATTCTTGGGTCCTAGAAGCGATCTGTACATCTCTACACCTAGTTAGAATGTTTTCAAGATACAGACCCAAAACATGCTCAAAATCGATATTTTAGGTGCCCAAAGTTGATATCTCAAATCCAGGCCCAAAACACCTGAAAATTCAATATTTTGGGTTCCCAGAAGCTATCTGTACTTGCCTACTCCGTGTTAGAGTATTTTCAAAATACAGGCCCAAAACAAGCTGAAAATCGATATTTTAGGTGACCAAAGTCAATATGTGCATGCATCTTCTGTACCCGTTTATATCCCAAATTCAACCTCAAAACACCCGAAAATTCGATATTTTTTGGTACCAGAAGCGATCTGTACATGCCTACTCATTGCTAGAATTTTTTCAAAATATAGGCTCAAAACATGCTAAAAATCGATATTTTAAGTGTCCAAAGTCGATATGTGCAAGCATCTTCTGTACCCGTTTATATCTCAATTTCAGGCTCAAAACACCCGAAAATTCGATATTTTTGGGTCCCAGATGCGATCTGTACATGCCTACTCCTAGTTAGAGTATTTTCAAAATACAGGCCCAAAACATGCTGAAAATCGATATTTTAGGTGCCCAAAGTCAATATGTGTATGCATCTTCTGTACCCGTTTATATCTCAAATTCAGGCTCAATACACCCGAAAATTCTGTATTTTTAGGTCCTAAAAGCGATCTGTACATTCCTACTCCTAGTTAGAATGTTTTCAAGATACAGACCCAAAACATGCTCAAAATCGATAATTTAGGTGCCCAAAAGTCGATATGTGCATGCATCTTCTGTACCCGTTTATATCCCAAATTCAACCTCGAAACGCACGAAAATTCGATATTTTTGGGTCCCAGAAGCGATCTGTACATGCCTACTCAGTGCTAGAATTTTCTCAAAATATAGGCTCAAAACATGCTAAAAATCGATATTTTAAGTGTCCAAAGTCGATATGGGCATGCATCATCTGTACCCGTTTATATCTCAAATTCGGGCTCAAAACACCCGAAAATTCGATATTTTGGGGTCCCAGAAGTAATCTGTACATGCCTACTTAGTGCTAGAATATTTTCAAAATATAGACCCAAAACATGCTAAAAATCGATATTTTAGGTGCCCAAAGTTGATATCTCAAATCCAGGCCCAAAACACCTGAAAATTCAATATTTTGGGGTCCCAGAAGCTATCTGTACTTGCCTACTCCGTGTTAGAGTATTTTCAAAATACAGGCCCAAAACAAGCAGAAAATCGATATTTTAGGTGACCAAAGTCAATATGTGCATGCATCTTCTGTACCCGTTTATATCCCAAATTCAACCTCAAAACACCCGAAAATTCGATATTTTTTGGTACCAGAAGCGATCTGTACATGCCTACTCATTGCTAGAATTTTTTCAAAATATAGGCTCAAAACATGCTAAAAATCGATATTTTAAGTGTCCAAAGTCGATATGTGCAAGCATCTTCTGTACCCGTTTATATCTCAATTTCAGGCTCAAAACACCCGAAAATTCGATATTTTTGGGTCCCAGATGCGATCTGTACATGCCTACTCCTAGTTAGAGTATTTTCAAAATACAGGCCCAAAACATGCTGAAAATCGATATTTTAGGTGCCCAAAGTCAATATGTGTATGCATCTTCTGTACCCGTTTATATCACAAATTCAGGCTCAAAACACCCGAAAATTCGATATTTTGGGGTTCCAGAAGTGATCTGTACATGCCTACTTAGTGCTAGAATATTTTCAAAATATAGGCCCAAAACATGCTAAAAATCGATATTTTAGGTGCCCAAAGTCGATATCTGAAATTCAGGCCCAAAAGACCCGAAAATTCGATATTTTGGGGTCCCAGAATCGAACTGTACATGCCTACTCCGTGTTAGAGTATTTTCAAAATAAAGGACCAAAACATACTGAAAATTGATCTTTTAGGTGCCCAAAAGTCGATAAGTGCATGCATCTTCTGCACTCGTTTATATCTCAAATTCAACCTCAAAACACCCGAAAATTCGATCATTTTGGGTCCCAGATGCGATCTGTACATGTCTAGTCAGTGCTAGAATGTTTTCAAAATATAGGCCCAAAACATGCTGAAAATCGATATTTTAGGTGTCCAAAGTTGATATGTGCATTCATCTTCTGTACCCGTTTATATCTCAAATTCAGGCTCAAAACACCCGAAAATTCGGTATTTTTGGGTCCTAGAAGCGATCTGTACATCCCTACTTCTAGTTAGAATGTTTTCAAGATACAGACCCAAAACATGCTCAAAATCAATATTTTAGGTGCCCAAAAGTCGATATGTGCATGCATCTTCTGTACCCGTTTATATCTCAAATTCAGGTTCCAAAAACCCGAAAATTCGATATTTTGGGGTCCCTGAAGCGATCTGTACATGCCTACTCAGATGCAGGCCCAAAACAGGATGAAAATCGATATTTTTAAGCCCAAAGTCAACATGTGTATGCATCTTCTGCACTCGTTTATATCACAAATTCAACCTCAAAACACCCGAAAATTCGATAATTTTGGGTCACAGAAGCGATCTGTACATGTCTAGTCAGTGCTAGAATGTTTTCAAAATATAGGCCCAAAACATACTGAAGATCGATATTTTAGGTGTCCAACGTCGATATGTGCATGCATCTTCTGTACCCGTTTATATCTCAAATTCAGGCTCAAAACACCCGAAAATTTGGTATTTTTGGGTCCTAGAAGCGATCTGTACATCCCTACTCCTAGTTAGAATGTTTTCAAGATACAGGCCCAAAACATGCTCAAAATCGATATTTTAGGTGCCCAAAAGTCGATATATGCATGCATCTTCTGTACCCGTTTATATCTCAAATTCAGGCTCAAAACACCCGAAAATTCGATATTTTGGGGTACCAGAAGCGATCTGTACATGCCTACTCAGTGCTAGAATATTTTCAAAATATAGGCCCAAAACATGCTAAAAATCGATATTTTAGGTGCCCAAAGTCGATATCTCAAATTCAGGCCCAAAACACCCAAAAATTAGATATTTTGGGGTCCCAGAAGCGATCTGTACATGCCTACTCCGTGTTAGAGTATTTTCAATATACAGGCCCAAAACATACTGAAAGTCGATCTTTTAGGTGCCCAAAAGTCGATATGTGGATGCATCTTCTGTACCCGTTTATATCTCAAATTCAGGCTCAAAACACCCGAAAATTCGATATTTTGGGGTCCCAGAAGCGATCTGTAATTGCCTACTCCGTTTTAGAGTATTTTCAAAATACAGGCCCAAAACAAGCTAAAAATTCGATATTTAAGGTGACCAAAGTCAATATGTGTATGCATCTTCTGCACCCGTTTATATCCCAAATTCAACCTCAAAACACCCGAAAATTCGATATTTTTTGGTACCAAAAGCGATCTGTACATGCCTACTCAGTGCTAGAATGTTTTAAAAATATTGGCTCAAAACATGCTAAAAATCGATATTTTAAGTGTCCAAAGTCGATATGGGCATGCATCATCTGTACCCGTTTATATCTCAAATTCAGGCTCAAAACACCCGAAAATTCGATATTTTGTGGTCCCAGAAGTGATCTGTACATGCCTACTTAGTGCTAGAATATTTTCAAAATATAGACCCAAAACATGCTAAAAATCGATATTTTAGGTGCCCAAAGTCGATATCTCAAATTCAGGCCCAGAACACCAGAAAATTTAATATTTTGGGGTCCCAGAAGCTATGTTTACTTGCCTATTCCGTGTTAGAGTATTTTCAAAATACAGGCCCAAAACAAGCTGAAAATCGATATTTTAGGTGACCAAATCAATATGTGCATGCATCTTCTGTACCCGTTTATATCCCAAATTCAACCTCAAAACACCCGAAAATTCGATATTTTTTGGTACCAGAAGCGATCTGTACATGCCTACTCATTGCTAGATTTTTTTCAAAATATAGGCTCAAAACATGCTAAAAATCGATATTTTAAGTGTCCAAAGTCGGTATGTGCAAGCATCTTCTGTACCCGTTTATATCTCAATTTCAGGCTCAAAACACCCAAAAATTCGATATTTTTGGGTCCCAGATGCGATCTGTACATGCCTACTCCTAGTTAGAGTATTTTCAAAATACAGGCCCAAAACATCCTGAAAATCGATATTTTAGGTGCCCAAAGTCAATATGTGTATGCATCTTCTGTACCCGTTTATATCTCAAATTCAGGCTCAAAACACCCAAAAATTCTGTATTTTTAGGTCCTAAAAGCGATCTGTACATTCCTACTCCTAGTTAGAATGTTTTCAAGATACAGACCCAAAACATGCTCAAAATCGATAATTTAGGTGCCCAAAAGTCGATATGTGCATGCATCTTCTGTACCCGTTTATATCCCAAATTCAACCTCAAAACGCCCGAAAATTTGATATTTTTGGGTCCCAGAAGCGATCTGTACATGCCTACTCAGTGCTAGAATTTTTTCAAAATATAGGCTCAAAACATGCTAAAAATCGATATTTTAAGTTTCCAAAGTCGATATATGCATGCCTCATCTGTACCTGTTTATATCTCAAATTCAGGCTCAAAACATCCGAAAATTCGATATTTTGGGGTTCCAGAAGTGATCTGTACATGCCTACTTAGTGCTAGAATATTTTCAAAATATAAGCCCAAAACATGCTAAAAATCGATATTTTAGGTGCCCAAAGTCGATATCTCAAATTCAGGCCCAAAACACCCGAAAATTCGATATTTTGGGGTCCCAGAATCGAACTGTACATGCCTACTCCGTGTTAGAGTATTTTCAAAATAAAGGACCAAAACATACTGAAAATCGATCTTTTAGGTGCCCAAAAGTCGATAAGTGCATGCATCTTCTGTACCCGTTTATATCCCAAATTCAACCTCAAAACACCCGAAAATTCGGTATTTTTGGGTCCTAGAAACGATCTGTACATCCCTACACCTAGTTAGAATGTTTTCAAGATACAGACCCAAAACATGCTCAAAATCGATATTTTAGGTGCCCAAAAGTCAATATGTGAATGCATCTTCTGTACCCGTTTATATCTCAAATTCAGGCTCAAAACACCCGAAAATTCGATATTTTGGGGTTCCAGAAGTGATCTGTACATGCCTACTTAGTGCTAGAATATTTTCAAAATATAGGCCCAAAACATGCTAAAAATCGATATTTTAGGTGCCCAAAGTCGATATCTGAAATTCAGGCCCAAAACACCCGAAAATTCGATATTTTGGGGTCCCAGAATCGAACTGTACATGCCTACTCCGTGTTAGAGTATTTTCAAAATAAAGGACCAAAACATACTGAAAATCGATCTTTTAGGTGCCCAAAAGTCGATAAGTGCATGCATCTTCTGCACTCGTTTATATCTCAAATTCAACCTCAAAACACCCGAAAATTCGGTATTTTTGGGTCCTAGAAGCGATCTGTACATCCCTACTTCTAGTTAGAATGTTTTCAAGATACAGACCCAAAACATGCTCAAAATCGATATTTTAGGTGCCCAAAGTCGATATCTCAAATTCAGGCCCAATACACCCGAAAATTCGATATTTTGGGGTCCCAGAAGCGAACTGTACATGCCTACTCCGTGTTAGAGTATTTTCAAAATACAGGACCAAAACATACTGAAAATCGATCTTTTAGGTTCCCAAAAGTCGATATGTGCATGCATCTTGTGTACCCATTTATATCTCAAATTCAGGCTCCAAACACCCGAAAATACGATATTTTGGGCTTCCAGAAGCGATCTGTACATGCTTACTCAGATGCAGGCCCAAAACATGCTGAAAATCGATATTTTAAGTGTCCAAATTCGATATATGCATGCATCTTCTATACCCGTTTATATCTCAAATTAAGGCCCAAAACACCCGAAAATTCGATATTTTTGGGTCCCAGAAGCGAACTGTACATGCCTACTCCGTGTTAGAGTATTTTCAAAATACACGCCCAAAACATACTGAAAATCGATCTTTTAGGTGCCTAAAAGTCGATATGTGCATGCATCTTCTGTACCCTTTTATATCTCAAATTCAGGTTCCAAAAACCCGAAAATTCGATATTCTGGAGTCCCAGAAGCGGTCTGTACATGCCTACTAAGATGCAGGCAAAAAACATGATGAAAATCGATATTTTAGGTGCCCAAAGTCAACATGTGTATGCATCTTCTGCACTCGTTTATATCTCGAATTCAACCTCAAAACACCCGAAAATTCGATAATTTTGGGTCCCAGAAGCGATCTGTACATGTCTAGTCAGTGCTAGAATGTTTTCAAAATATAGGCCCAAAACATGCTGAAAATCGATATTTTAGTTGTTCAAAGTCGATATGTGCATGCATCTTCTGTACCCGTTTATATCTCAAATTCAGGCTCAAAACACCCGAAAATTCGGTATTTTTGGGTCCTAGAAGCGATCTGTACATCCCTACTCCTAGTTAGAATGTTTTCAAGATACAGGCCCAAAACATGCTCAAAATCGATATTTTAGGTGCCCAAAAGTCGATATGTGCATGAATATTCTGTACCCGTTTATATCTCAAATTCTGGCTCAAAACACCCGAAAATTCGATATTTTGGGGTCCCCGAAGCGATCTGTAATTGCCTACTCCGTGTTAGAGTATTTTCAAAATACAGGCCCAAAACAAGCTGAAAATCGATATTTAAGGAGACCAAAGTCAATATGTGTATGCATCTTCTGCACACGTTTATATCCCAAATTGAACCTCAAAACACCCGAAAATTCGATATTTTTGGGTCCCAGAAGCGATCGGTACATACCTACTCAGTGCTAGAATGTTTTCAAAATATAGGCTCAAAACATGCTAAAAATCGATATTTTAAGTGTCCAAGGTCGATATTTGCATGCATCATCTGTACCCGTTTATATCTCAAATTCAGGCTCAAAACACCCGAAAATTCGGTATTCTTGGGTCCTAGAAGCGATCTTTACATCTCTACACATAGTTAGAATGTTTTCAAGATACAGACCCAAAACATGCTCAAAATCGATATTTTAGGTGCCCAAAGTTGATATCTCAAATCCAGGCCCAAAACACCTGAAAATTCAATATTTTGGGGTCCCAGAAGCTATCTGTACTTGCCTACTCCGTGTTAGAGTATTTTCAAAATACAGGCCCAAAACAAGCTGAAAATCGATATTTTAGGTGACCAAAGTCAATATTTGCATGCATCTTCTGTACCCGTTTATATCCCAAATTCAACCTCAAAACACCCGAAAATTCGATATTTTTTGGTACCAGAAGCGATCTGTACATGCCTACTCATTGCTAGAATTTTTTCAAAATATAGGCTCAAAACATGCTAAAAATCGATATTTTAAGTGTCCAAAGTCGATATGTGCAAGCATCTTCTGTACCCGTTTATATCTCAATTTCAGGCTCAAAACACCCGAAAATTCGATATTTTTGGGTCCCAGATGCGATCTGTACATGCCTACTCCTAGTTAGAGTATTTTCAAAATACAGGCCCAAAACATGCTGAAAATCGATATTTTAGGTGCCCAAAGTCAATATGTGTATGCATCTTCTGTACCCGTTTATATCTCAAATTCAGGCTCAAAACACCCGAAAATTCTGTATTTTTAGGTCCTAAAAGCGATCTGTACATTCCTACTCCTAGTTAGAATGTTTTCAAGATACAGACCCAAAACATGCTCAAAATCGATAATTTAGGTGCCCAAAAGTCGATATGTGCATGCATCTTCTGTACCCGTTTATATCCCAAATTCAACCTCAAAACGCCCGAAAATTCGATATTTTTGGGTCCCAGAAGCGATCTGTACATGCCTACTCAGTGCTAGAATTTTTTCAAAATATAGGCTCAAAACATGCTAAAAATCGATATTTTAAGTGTCCAAAGTCGATATGGGCATGCATCATCTGTACCCGTTTATATCTCAAATTCGGGCTCAAAACACCCGAAAATTCGATATTTTGGGGTCCCAGAAGTAATCTGTACATGCCTACTTAGTGCTAGAATATTTTCAAAATATAGACCCAAAACATGCTAAAAATCGATATTTTAGGTGCCCAAAGTTGATATCTCAAATCCAGGCCCAAAACACCTGAAAATTCAATATTTTGGGGTCCCAGAAGCTATCTGTACTTGCCTACTCTGTGTTAGAGTATTTTCAAAATACAGGCCCAAAACAAGCTGAAAATCGATATTTTAGGTGACCAAAGTCAATATGTGCATGCATCTTCTGTACCCGTTTAAATCCCAAATTCAACCTCAAAACACCCGAAAATTCGATATTTTTTGGTACCAGAAGCGATCTGTACATGCCTACTCATTGCTAGAATTTTTTCAAAATATAGGCTCAAAACATGCTAAAAATCGATATTTTAAGTGTCCAAAGTCGATATGTGCAAGCATCTTCTGTACCCGTTTATATCTCAATTTCAGGCTCAAAACACCCGAAAATTCGATATTTTTGGGTCCCAGATGCGATCTGTACATGCCTACTCCTAGTTAGAGTATTTTCAAAATACAGGCCCAAAACATCCTGAAAATCGATATTTTAGGTGCCCAAAGTCAATATGTGTATGCATCTTCTGTACCCGTTTATATCTCAAATTCAGGCTCAAAACACCCGAAAATTCTGTATTTTTAGGTCCTAAAAGCGATCTGTACATTCCTACTCCTAGTTAGAATGTTTTCAAGATACAGACCCAAAACATGCTCAAAATCGATAATTTAGGTGCCCAAAAGTCGATATGTGCATGCATCTTCTGTACCCGTTTATATCCCAAATTCAACCTCGAAACGCCCGAAAATTCGATATTTTTGGGTCCCAGAAGCGATCTGTACATGCCTACTCAGTGCTAGAATTTTTTCAAAATATAGGCTCAAAACATGCTAAAAATCGATATTTTAAGTTTCCAAAGTCGATATATGCATGCCTCATCTGTACCTGTTTATATCTCAAATTCAGGCTAAAAACATCCGAAAATTCGATATTTTGGGGTTCCAGAAGTGATCTGTACATGCCTACTTAGTGCTAGAATATTTTCAAAATATAGGCCCAAAACATGCTAAAAATCGATATTTTAGGTGCCCAAAGTCGATATCTCAAATTCAGGCCCAAAACACCCGAAAATTCGATATTTTGGGGTCCCAGAATCGAACTGTACATGCCTACTCCGTGTTAGAGTATTTTCAAAATAAAGGACCAAAACATACTGAAAATTGATCTTTTAGGTGCCCAAAAGTCGATAAGTGCATGCATCTTCTGCACTCGTTTATATCTCAAATTCAACCTCAAAACACCCGAAAATTCGATCATTTTGGGTCCCAGATGCGATCTGTACATGTCTAGTCAGTGCTAGAATGTTTTCAAAATATAGACCCAAAACATGCTGAAAATCGATATTTTAGGTGTCCAAAGTTGATATGTGCATTCATCTTCTGTACCCGTTTATATCTCAAATTCAGGCTCAAAACACCCGAAAATTCGGTATTTTTGGGTCCTAGAAGCGATCTGTACATCCCTACTTCTAGTTAGAATGTTTTCAAGATACAGACCCAAAACATGCTCAAAATCAATAATTTAGGTGCCCAAAAGTCGATATGTGCATGCATCTTCTGTACCCGTTTATATCTCAAATTCAGGTTCCAAAAACCCGAAAATTCGATATTTTGGGGTCCCTGAAGCGATCTGTACATGCCTACTCAGATGCAGGCCCAAAACAGGATGAAAATCGATATTTTTAAGCCCAAAGTCAACATGTGTATGCATCTTCTGCACTCGTTTATATCACAAATTCAACCTCAAAACACCCGAAAATTCGATAATTTTGGGTCACAGAAGCGATCTGTACATGTCTAGTCAGTGCTAGAATGTTTTCAAAATATAGGCCCAAAACATGCTGAAAATCGATATTTTAGGTGTCCAACGTCGATATGTGCATGCATCTTCTGTACCCGTTTATATCTCAAATTCAGGCTCAAAACACAAGAAAATTTGGTATTTTTGGGTCCTAGAAGCGATCTGTACATCCCTACTCCTAGTTAGAATGTTTTCAAGATACAGGCCCAAAACATGCTCAAAATCGATATTTTAGGTGCCCAAAAGTCGATATATGCATGCATCTTCTGTACCCGTTTATATCTCAAATTCAGGCTCAAAACACCCGAAAATTCGATATTTTGGGGTACCAGAAGCGATCTGTACATGCCTACTCAGTGCTAGAATATTTTCAAAATATAGGCCCAAAACATGCTAAAAATCGATATTTTAGGTGCCCAAAGTCGATATCTCAAATTCAGGCCCAAAACACCCAAAAATTAGATATTTTGGTGTCCCAGAAGCGATCTGTACATGCCTACTCCGTGTTAGAGTATTTTCAATATACAGGCCCAAAACATACTGAAAGTCGATCTTTTAGGTGCCCAAAAGTCGATATGTGGATGCATCTTCTGTACCCGGTTATATCTCAAATTCAGGCTCAAAACACCCGAAAATTCGATATTTTGGGGTCCCAGAAGCGATCTGTAATTGCCTACTCCGTTTTAGAGTATTTTCAAAATACAGGCCCAAAACAAGCTAAAAAATCGATATTTAAGGTGACCAAAGTCAATATGTGTATGCATCTTCTGCACCCGTTTATATCCCAAATTCAACCTCAAAACACCCGAAAATTCGATATTTTTTGGTACCAAAAGCGATCTGTACATGCCTACTCAGTGCTAGAATGTTTTAAAAATATTGGCTCAAAACATGCTAAAAATCGATATTTTAAGTGTCCAAAGTCGATATGGGCATGCATCATCTGTACCCGTTTATATATCAAATTCAGGCTCAAAACACCCGAAAATTCGATATTTTGTGGTCCCAGAAGTGATCTGTACATGCCTACTTAGTACTAGAATATTTTCAAAATATAGACCCAAAACATGCTAAAAATCGATATTTTAGGTGCCCAAAGTCGATATCTCAAATTCAGGCCCAGAACACCAGAAAATTCAATATTTTGGGGTCCCAGAAGCTATGTTTACTTACCTATTCCGTGTTAGAGTATTTTCAAAATACAGGCCCAAAACAAGCTGAAAATCGATATTTTAGGTGACCAAATCAATATGTGCATGCATCTTCTGTACCCGTTTATATCCAAAATTCAACCTCAAAACACCCGAAAATTCGATATTTTTTGGTACCAGAAGCAATCTGTACATGCCTACTCATTGCTAGAATTTTTTCAAAATATAGGCTCAAAACATGCTAAAAATCGATATTTTAAGTGTCCAAAGTCGGTATGTGCAAGCATCTTCTGTACCCGTTTATATCTCAATTTCAGGCTCAAAACACCCGAAAATTCGATATTTTTGGGTCCCAGATGCGATCTGTACATGCCTACTCCTAGTTAGAGTATTTTCAAAATACAGGCCCAAAACATCCTGAAAATCGATATTTTAGGTGCCCAAAGTCAATATGTGTATGCATCTTCTGTACCCGTTTATATCTCAAATTCAGGCTCAAAACACCCAAAAATTCTGTATTTTTAGGTCCTAAAAGCGATCTGTACATTCCTACTCCTAGTTAGAATGTTTTCAAGATACAGACCCAAAACATGCTCAAAATCGATAATTTAGGTGCCCAAAAGTCGATATGTGCATGCATCTTCTGTACCCGTTTATATCCCAAATTCAACCTCAAAACGCCCGAAAATTTGATATTTTTGGGTCCCAGAAGCGATCTGTACATGCCTACTCAGTGCTAGAATTTTTTCAAAATATAGGCTCAAAACATGCTAAAAATCGATATTTTAAGTTTCCAAAGTCGATATATGCATGCCTCATCTGTACCTGTTTATATCTCAAATTCAGGCTCAAAACATCCGAAAATTCGATATTTTGGGGTTCCAGAAGTGATCTGTACATGCCTACTTAGTGCTAGAATATTTTCTAAATATAGGCCCAAAACATGCTAAAAATCGATATTTTAGGTGCCCAAAGTCGATATCTGAAATTCAGGCCCAAAAGACCCGAAAATTCGATATTTTGGGGTCCCAGAATCGAACTGTACATGCCTACTCCGTGTTAGAGTATTTTCAAAATAAAGGACCAAAACATACTGAAAATCGATCTTTTAGGTGCCCAAAAGTCGATAAGTGCATGCATCTTCTGCACTCGTTTATATCTCAAATTCAACCTCAAAACACCCGAAAATTCGATCATTTTGGGTCCCAGATGCGATCTGTACATGTCTAGTCAGTGCTAGAATGTTTTCAAAATATAGGCCCAAAACATGCTGAAAATCAATATTTTAGGTGCCCAAAAGTCGATATGTGCATGCATCTTCTGTACCCGTTTATATCTCAAATTCAGGTTCCAAAAACCCGAAAATTCGATATTTTGGGGTCCCTGAAGCGATCTGTACATCCCTACTTCTAGTTAGAATGTTTTCAAGATACAGACCCAAAACATGCTCAAAATCAATATTTTAGGTGCCCAAAAGTCGATATGTGCATGCATCTTCTGTACCCGTTTATATCTCAAATTCAGGTTCCAAAAACCCGAAAATTCGATATTTTGGGGTCCCTGAAGCGATCTGTACATGCCTACTCAGATGCAGGCCCAAAACAGGATGAAAATCGATATTTTTAAGCCCAAAGTCAACATGTGTATGGATCTTCTGCACTCGTTTATATCACAAATTCAATCTCAAAACACCCGAAAATTCGATAATTTTGGGTCACAGAAGCGATCTGTACATGTCTAGTCAGTGCTAGAATGTTTTCAAAATATAGGCCCAAAACATGCTGAAAATCGATATTTTAGGTGTCCAACGTCGATATGTGCATGCATCTTCTGTACCCGTTTATATCTCAAATTCAGGCTCAAAACACCCGAAAATTCGATATTTTGGGGTACCAGAAGCGATCTGTACATGCCTACTCAGTGCTAGAATATTTTCAAAATATAGGCCCAAAACATGCTAAAAATCGATATTTTAGGTGCCCAAAGTCGATATCTCAAATTCAGGCCCAAAACACCCAAAAATTAGATATTTTGGGGTCCCAGAAGCGATCTGTACATGCCTACTCCGTGTTAGAGTATTTTCAATATACAGGCCCAAAACATACTGAAAGTCGATCTTTTAGGTGCCCAAAAGTCGATATGTGGATGCATCTTCTGTACCCGTTTATATCTCAAATTCAGGCTCAAAACACCCGAAAATTCGATATTTTGGGGTCCCAGAAGCGATCTGTAATTGCCTACTCCGTTTTAGAGTATTTTCAAAATACAGGCCCAAAACAAGCTAAAAAATCGATATTTAAGGTGACCAAAGTCAATATGTGTATGCATCTTCTGCACCCGTTTATATCCCAAATTCAACCTCAAAACACCCGAAAATTCGATATTTTTTGGTACCAAAAGCGATCTGTACATGCCTACTCAGTGCTAGAATGTTTTAAAAATATTGGCTCAAAACATGCTAAAAATCGATATTTTAAGTGTCCAAAGTCGATATGGGCATGCATCATCTGTACCCGTTTATATATCAAATTCAGGCTCAAAACACCCGAAAATTCGATATTTTGTGGTCCCAGAAGTGATCTGTACATGCCTACTTAGTGCTAGAATATTTTCAAAATATAGACCCAAAACATGCTAAAAATCGATATTTTAGGTGCCCAAAGTCGATATCTCAAATTCAGGCCCAGAACACCAGAAAATTCAATATTTTGGGGTCCCAGAAGCTATGTTTACTTGCCTATTCCGTGTTAGAGTATTTTCAAAATACAGGCCCAAAACAAGCTGAAAATCGATATTTTAGGTGACCAAATCAATATGTGCATGCATCTTCTGTACCCGTTTATATCCCAAATTCAACCTCAAAACACCCGAAAATTCGATATTTTTTGGTACCAGAAGCGATCTGTACATGCCTACTCCTAGTTAGAGTATTTTCAAAATACAGGCCCAAAACATCCTGAAAATCGATATTTTAGGTGCCCAAAGTCAATATGTGTATGCATCTTTTGTACCCGTTTATATCTCAAATTCAGGCTCAAAACACCCAAAAATTCTGTATTTTTAGGTCCTAAAAGCGATCTGTACATTCCTACTCCTAGTTAGAATGTTTTCAAGATACAGACCCAAAACATGCTCAAAATCGATAATTTAGGTGCCCAAAAGTCGATATGTGCATGCATCTTCTGTACCCGTTTATATCCCAAATTCAACCTCAAAACGCCCGAAAATTTGATATTTTTGGGTCCCAGAAGCGATCTGTACATGCCTACTCAGTGCTAGAATTTTTTCAAAATATAGGCTCAAAACATGCTAAAAATCGATATTTTAAGTTTCCAAAGTCGATATATGCATGCCTCATCTGTACCTGTTTATATCTCAAATTCAGGCTCAAAACATCCGAAAATTCGATATTTTGGGGTTCCAAAAGTGATCTGTACATGCCTACTTAGTGCTAGAATATTTTCTAAATATAGGCCCAAAACATGCTAAAAATCGATATTTTAGGTGCCCAAAGTCGATATCTCAAATTCAGGCCCAAAACACCCGAAAATTCGATATTTTGGGGTCCCAGAATTGAACTGTACATGCCTACTCCGTGTTAGAGTATTTTCAAAATAAAGGACCAAAACATACTGAAAATCGATCTTTTAGGTGCCCAAAAGTCGATAAGTGCATGCATCTTCTGTACCCGTTTATATCCCAAATTCAACCTCAAAACACCCGAAAATTCGGTATTTTTGGGTCCTAGAAACGATCTGTACATCCCTACACCTAGTTAGAATGTTTTCAAGATACAGACCCAAAACATGCTCAAAATCGATATCTTAGGTGCCCAAAAGTCAATATGTGAATGCATCTTCTGTACCCGTTTATATCTCAAATTCAGGCTCAAAACACCCGAAAATTCGATATTTTGGGGTTCCAGAAGTGATCTGTACATGCCTACTTAGTGCTAGAATATTTTCAAAATATAGGCCCAAAACATGCTAAAAATCGATATTTTAGGTGCCCAAAGTCGATATCTGAAATTCAGGCCCAAAAGACCCGAAAATTCGATATTTTGGGGTCCCAGAATCGAACTGTACATGCCTACTCCGTGTTAGAGTATTTTCAAAATAAAGGACCAAAACATACTGAAAATCGATCTTTTAGGTGCCCAAAAGTCGATAAGTGCATGCATCTTCTGCACTCGTTTATATCTCAAATTCAACCTCAAAACACCCGAAAATTCGATCATTTTGGGTCCCAGATGCGATCTGTACATGTCTAGTCAGTGCTAGAATGTTTTCAAAATATAGGCCCAAAACATTCTGATAATCGATATTTTAGGTGTCCAAAGTTGATATGTGCATTCATCTTCTGTACCCGTTTATATCTCAATTTCAGGCTCAAAACACCCGAAAATTCGGTATTTTTGGGTCCTAGAAGCGATCTGTACATCCCTAATCCTAGTTAGAATTTTTTCAAGATACAGGCCCAAAACATGCTCAGAATCGATATTTTAGGTTCCCAAAAGTCGATATATGCATGCATCTTCTGTACCCGTTTATATCTCAAATTCAGGCTCAAAACACCCGAAATTTCGATATTTTGGGGTCCCAGAAGCGATCTGTACATGCCTACTCAGTGCTAGAATATTTTCGAAATATAGGCCCAAAACATGCTAAAAATCGATATTTTAGGTGCCCAAAGTCGATATCTCAGATTCAGGCCCAAAACACCCAAAAATTCGATATTTTGGGGTCCCAGAAGCGATCTGTACATGCCTACTCCCTGTTAGAGTATTTTCAATATATAGGCCCAAAACATACTGAAAGTCGATATTTTAGGTGCCCAAAAGTCGATATGTGGATGCATCTTCCGTACCCGTTTATATCTCAAATTCAGTCTCAAAACACCCGAAAATTCGATATTTTGGGGTCCCAGAAGCGATCTGTAATTGCCTACTCCGTTTTAGAGTATTTTCAAAATACAGACCCAAAACAAGCTAAAAAATCGATATTTAAGGTGACCAAAGTCAATATGTGTATGCATCTTCTGCACCCGTTTATATCCCAAATTCAACCTCAAAACACCCGAAAAATCGATATTTTTTGGTACCAAAAGCGATCTGTACATGCCTAATCAGTGCTAGAATGTTTTAAAAATATTGGCTCAAAACATGCTAAAATAGTGCATTTGTCGCGGCTTCTAGCCGCTTAAATTGTATTTATTGGTTGTGAAACCAGCACAGCTGATTTGCTATAGAATAGGCCCCTTCACAAGCCCAGGCCCCGTATAGGCATAATCTGGGTTGGAAGGGTGAATTCCGTGACGTTCATCAGAAGTAAATAAAATTCAAATCTGGCGCTGTACTGATAGTGGAGCCACCTGGTGGTGGCGCGGTGAGGTATTAAGCCCCTCCTCCGCTGAATACCGCTCGCCCACTCCAATGAGAAAGAAGTGAGTGCCTGCCGCATCGGGAGGTGGGTGGGACAGTAGAAGCTGTGCTGGTTTCACAACCAATAAATACAATTTAAGCGGCTAGAAGCCGCGACAAATGCACTATTATTGGTATAGTGAAACCAGCACAGCTGATTTGCTATGCATGCGATGCGGTAGGTGGGAGGTGAGGTGGAGGCAATCACGTGCTAGTTTAGAGTGGTTGAGAGCGGAGGGCAGGAAAGGTAACCGAGCCCGGTGAGGCAGAAGCTAACGCCCCTCCCGACACTGGTTAGGTGAGTAGCCGTGGTGGGGCAGAAGTAGCTTATACCATATAACCGTAGACCATTCTGTTATAGACCAGAATTGTTACACATAAAGTCTTTATAGGCAGACTCGAGGGTTCGGGTCTAGGAGAGGAGGGGGGAGGTGCCCATGGCAAACCCCCACCCCCTTCCCCCCCCCCCTTTATTCAAGTCTTCTGAGTTAGGGCTATGGCCCTCGCTCAGGTAATGTGATCCCGAGGGGATGAAGGAGGACACTAGGATCCAGATATCCTGTGTAATAATATCTCCTGTCACTCATCGTAGTAAAGTAATTGCTTGGAAAATGAATACACAAGAATTCCGTAACAATGTAATTTATTTTTGTCTCCCTCACCATATGTACACGTAAAGAATGGGGATGAGCATGAAGTTGTACAAGATGTGGATGAGGTATGGGATGATGTGACGGGACTTAAATCACCCGACCTTTTCTCTTCGGGCGGCCCCTCCCCCCCATGTGTCTCCCGCGGGGACCCTGGGGAATAGAAGGTGGAGTACCCATAGCCACACAGGGGGTAGGGGAGAGCGAGTGGAACAGGTACCTCGTCCTGAAGGAGGAAGTGGACGCCCAGCCCCCCAAATCCCTGACCCTCTCCACCGAGTGAGTCCTGAGGAAGGCGAGGGAGGCGGCCACGCCCCTAACGCTGTGAGCCCTCGGGGCGTGTCCGGGATCCCCGTTCTCTATCACTCGGCAGAGAAGGCGAGCGATTGACCTAGGGAAGAGAGGGTTACCGGACCTAGAGTTGTAGAAGAGGTGGTCCGGAGAAGCCCCTCTCGTCGCCTCCACGTATGCTACAAAGGCGTGGACTGGGCAGAGGGGGTGGAAATTTCCATCCCTCAGGAACGAGGGTACTGCGAGAGGGCCAATTCTGTCGTCAGCCTGCTCGTTCTTAGCTAGAAAAGCAGGAGAGGGGGAAATGGTTAAGGAAGTAAGGTTAGGGGTTACTGAAGAAAAGGCTGTGTGACGGGTCAGGGCTGCCAACTGAGAAGCCCTGTAACCTGTAGCTAAGGCGAGCAGGAAGAGAGCTTTCTGGAGGAGGTGACAAACCTCCAGAGGGACCCCCTCGAAGGTCAGGTAGGAAAGGACGCGATGAAGGGACCAGGAGGGTGTCTGGGCCCGGTGAGGTGCGGTCCCCGCCCGAATCCCCATCCTCAGGAGAGAGAGAGGCCTCTCCGAAACCTTAATGTTAAAACCCAGGAGGAGGGGATCAGACAGGGCTGCGTGATGCGCAAGCACCGTCGCCGGGGCCCTGTTGGTGGAATCGGCGAGCCACGTGAGGAATTCCAGGACTGTGTCCTCCGAGATGACCCTGGAGGGGTGTCTTCGCAAGAAGTCCTGGAATCTTTTCCAGCACGATTCGTATTGTCGCACCGACGACTGACGATGAGCCCTCAACATCTTGTCCACTGTCTCCTTAGTGAACCTTTTGCTGAGGACTCCCCGTAGAAACTCCAAGCGTGTAGTTTCAGTGACGCTTGGAGTGGTGCAGACAGGGTGCTGGAGAGGCACGCCGATCCCAACTGAAGGGGATGAGGGCACCATCGGGACAACTCTCCGAACCACGGCTGTGCTGGCCAGAGGGGGGCTATGAGGAGAACCCTCCCCCTGAACGTGCGCAGCTTGAGGATCGCCTTCAGGAGGACTGAAGTGGCTGGGGGTGGGAAGAGGTAGAGATGACCCCACCTGTTCCAGTCCTCCGTGAAGGCGTCCGGGCCTCCCGCCTCTGTTCTGGATGAGAATGTCAGGAACAGAGGGAATAGGGCCGTGGATGGGGAGGCGAATAGGTCCACCTCCGGTGTCCCGTAGCGAAGGCAGAGAGACTCGAACACAAGGGGACGCAGTTGCCACTCGACTGACGTCCCCCTGAACCTGGATAGGGCGTCCGCCCAATCGTTCTCCCGCCCTGGCACGTAGCGGGCCGAGAGGTGAATGTCCCTCTTGGCCGCTATTGCGAAAATCTGTTCTGACAGGGACAGGAGAATTTCCGACCGTGCGGTGCCCTGTTTCTGTAGGCACTGCACGGCCGCAACGTTGTCCATATCGAAGCGGACGCCTATCCTGGCAAACTGAGGGTGTCTGTTGAGCCATTCCTTCGCTACCATCAACTCCCGGGCGTTGATGTGCAGTAGCCTTTCCCCTTCCTTCCATCCCCCGCACCGTTGATGTCCCAGGCAAGACTGGTATCCCCAGCCTACGTCCGATGCGTCTGTCGCCACCGTGATCCCTGGGGGAGGGAACACCCAGGGGACCCGCTGACGCAGGGCACCGGGACGTAGCCAGGGGCGAAGGAGGCGGTGGAGAGAGGGGGACACTTGCCTGGGAAGGTCCCTGTGTGCGGGGGACAGGTGGAGGTTTACCTCCCGCGTCAGCCTCCTGTGTTTCAATCGTCCCAGGGGCATTGCAGGGGCCGCGAAATTTAGGGACCCGAGCAATGATTCCCACTGGCGGCGAGAGAAAGTACGGGAAAAATGCGCCTGGCGGACGTGGCGGAGGGTCCGGCGGGCGTTGTCTAGAGCGAGAGAGAGGGTGGCCGAAAGAGAGTCCCACTCTATTCCTAGCCAACACAGCTTGCGAGTGGGGGTGAGAGAGGACTTGGGGATGTTCAACAGGAACCCCATTTCCTCTAGCACTCCCCTCGCTACCCGGACGTTGTTTGCTACCTGCTCCTTGGAAGGGGCGTGAAGCAACCAATCGTCCAGGTACATGAGGGTGGGAACACCCGCCTCTGCCAGACGGGATGCCACCACCCTCACGAGTTTTGTGAAGACTCGCGGAGCTAGAGAAAGACCGAAAGGGAGCCTGGTAAACTGGAACGTCTCGGTCCCCACCTGGAAGGCCAAAAAACGGCGAAACCTGGGGTGGATCGGGACGTGCCAGTACGCATCCTTGAGATCCAGGGATGCTAACCAGTCTCCCTTCCTCAGAACTGTGTGGACCTGAGCAACCGAAACCATCCTGAAATGTAAAGTTTTCACGAATTTGTTTAGCTTGCTCAGGTCCATCACCAATCGCGTTTTTCCCTGGTCCTTTTTGGGGACCGTGAATAAACGAGAAAGAAAGACCCTTCCCGTCGCCCGCTCCACTACCCCTTTTTCCCGCATTTCTAACACATGCGGGACGACCGAAAGTGACACTTTGGTTGAGGCAGGAGGTAGACGTAGTGGCTGTAACGGGAAGAGACAGGTGTCAGTGAGAGTACCGTTAATCCTAATCCCCCGGGGCTCGAGGGACCCGGGGTGGTTGGGGGGTAAATGACAGGAGAGGCAGAGATTTTGACCGCAAGGGAAAATCTGATTTTGACCTAACGGTAACCCAAGGACGGGATTAGGCATAATTCATATGTCAGAATAGGAAAGATGACAGTTACTCACCGGAACAGTAATCCAGGGCCATGACAGGCCCTGGCGAATTATCCTTGCTGCCCAGCCGTGGGTGGGCCAGGCTGCTGACCACCCTGTGAGGCAGCCCAGAGTGGGACCCTCAAGTGGAGCGGTCCTTCTGGGAGGGGTGGTTGAAGGAGGACTTGGGCTTGGAGTAGGACTTGGAGCCCTGTCCCCTTCCCCGAAACGGCTGCTGGCCCCTCTGGGAGGGCCTGTTGTGTGCTCTCGGGGGAGTGGGATAGGAGGGCCTCGGTAGCCTGGAGGGCTGGGAGGGCCTCCGGGGCTGGTAGGCTGGTCTGGCTGGCTGTGGGGCACGTGGCCTACGGACAAACAGAATGATTAGGAACCAAAGTAGACCCGAAAATCCTTTCATTTCACCCCCGTGACAACTCGGGTAAGACGAACACGAGAGGTACTTACTTGGAGGTGGAGGGTTTTGGTAAATTGATTACCGCTGGGAGGGAGGCGAAGATTGTGTCTGTCGCTGGTTGGTCAAAGAGGGCAGGGGACAAGGGAGCAGCTCGCACCACTCCCCTCTGTGCCATCTCCGGCGCAGATTTAGCCGCCGCCTGGTGGGCTGCCAGTCTCGCCTCGGCGAACGCCTTTGCCTCCTCCCGCATGAAGTGGGTCGCCATCGCCGCCACGCCCTCCATCACGGTGGCCATGGAAGAGAGGGTGTCACTGTAAGGGGTAAACAAGGAAAAAACCGAGCGAACCCGGGGATAAGTACCCGGGAGTAACAGAGAGACCCTCTACCCAGTATCCCTAATAAACATGACACACGAGTAAGGTACTCATGCTAGCTGTACACCCGACATCTCGTGGTAGGAGTTGGTTAGGGCGTTGAGGCAGTCCCTTATCAACGAGGCGGCTGCCCCCGTGGAGATGGTGTGGGCCAACTCTAGACGGGTAGCAGACTCCGCCTGTCGCAACTTGCCATCGGGCTCCTTCAGCTGATAGGGGACCGGGGGCTCCTTCTCCGTCTTCCACAGGCACTCCTTCAAGCCCGGGGGGGCCCGGGAATGAGGGAGGATGATGGGGAAAGACGGAGGAGGGGGCTTCCTGGGCGCGTTGTTTCTCTGGTGGTCCAGGGACTTAAGGAGAAGGGCTGGAATGTCCAGGTCCCCTTCGCCCTTATCCCCCGGGAAGTACGCGTCCGGGGAAAGGAGGAGAGCCGTGTTACCGTGGGAGCGGTCAATCCTCCAAGCCCCGGACAAGTGTAGCTGGCTGTACTCCACCAGAAAACCCATCTCGTCCAGGGTCGCCGCAGAGGACACCCTAGATGAAGTGGGTACGGGCGCTGAGATAGGACGGACCTTGTAGAAGGGAATAGCCTCGCCCTTCTCATCCGCCCCCCACTTCACCAGGACGTCATCCCTCCGGATCCACACGTCTGGTTGAGCCGTGTCCGGAGACCAAGCCACCAGTCTGCCCTCCTCCGAAGAGTGGGTCCAGGTAGGAGGGAGAAGAGACCAAGAGTAGGGAAGGTATCCGTCTCCCGAAGGAGGGGGTGACGGGGACGGAGGTGCGGAGGTAACCAACTCCTCAGCTACGTCCCCCGACGGAGACTCGAGCCCCGGGGAAACGGGAGGCACGAAAAGGACTCTCCCATCCCCGGGAGGACTCGCGCCCTCGACGGGAGCAGCAGCGGGAGGCGGCGGAAAAAGAGCGGGTTCCGTAGCGACAGCCGGAGGCTGCGCGACGGAAGCCCCAGGAAAAGCGTGAGGAATAAGGGCGTGGAAGATCTTAACTATCTTCCTCGACGAGGGGCTGTCCCCCCCCCGCTTACCCTTGCGGGATTTGCGGGCGGGCGAAGGAGAGCTCCCCGACGACGAAGAAGAGGAAGAGGACGACGAAGAAGAGGAGGAAGGAGAACGGCGACGAACACGGGACTTCCTGGAGTGGCGGGACCTCTTAGCTGAACGCTTGCGTCCTCTAGAGAGGCCTGAGGAGCCAGCTCTAGCAGGAGGCGAAGCTGGGGGTTCCCTGCTGGGCCCTTGTACCGGTGAGGTAGTCGGGAGAACCAGCGCGACAGACTCGCTCGTTTCCCGGGGGACTAAGCCCCGAGAAGGAGTCGTAGTACCGTCTAGGGAAGGAGGCTCAATCTCTCGGGCCTCAGGAGGTTCTAGCCCCTGAGACTCCGAGAGACAGGAAGAAGGGTAACGGGTCCTGAATAAACCCAGGTCCGCTCCCAAAATCGGGTCCACCCACGCCAAAGAAGAACTGTCTCGTTTGTGGGCCATTCTCCTAGCCCTCGTCCACGCCATACGAAGAGAAGCAAGGGCAGGGAGCTTGGAGCGGGCAGAAGGGGAGGTAACCCGACACAACTCAGCCCAGGGGCGGCACACACCACACGCCAAAGGGTCGTAACCCAAGGGAGTGAAGCAGGGTGCGTGAGGAGAACAGTGCAGGTGTCCGTCAGGCGAGACCCGCACGGTACATCCTGAAGCAGCACAAAGGGCACGAGTAGGCTGAGGGAGAAAAGAATACACAAACATGGGTTAACACGTGCAAACACTGGAACACAGAAGACACGAAACCCATCCTCCCCGAAGGAAAGAAGCGCGGGACACCCCCGCTGTACCTGGGGACCAGGACACGATCCCCCACACTCGCGCAGCCGCCCAGGGAAAAACCCCGTAAAACCAAAACAGCCCGCCACATGGAGCGGGTAAATAAGGGCCCCCCGGACAGAATGAACCAGAAGGAGGGGTAGGAGGGGACCCGATAGCCTGAAAAGAAACACTCCAGGCTGAAAATAATGGAAAAACCCCAAAAATAAAATAAAAAACCCCCGCCCGGGAGAGGAAGAGAGAACCAGGGCACAATTCTCACTCCCCCTTACCGAGAGGGGACACATAATAATCGGGGAAGGCAAGAGGAAGGGCTGCAAAGACCCCATGTGCTCACCACGTGGGGAGGAGAAGTCCCACGTGGCGCCCACTAACCTCGCTAAAAACCCCAGAAACCCCGATAAAATACACATGAAGCATGTACTAGTGGCAGGAGGAAAAGTGAAAGGGGGACAGACGGAGAAAAACTCCGAAAAAAGGGGCTGAAAAGCCCCCCTTCGCTAAGGAAAAGAGAACTCAGTCCTAACGAAGAAAAAAAACCCATAAACACCTAAAACCCTCCTAGAAAACACACACGATACATCTGCAAAGCAGGCTAGCCACTAGAACACAAAAGAAAATATTAGCAGGAACACGTGACACAATACCATAGCGTAGCAGCGAGGAGCGTAGATGTTGACTGAGACGTGTTCCGCGACAGAGTGGGCGAGCGGTATTCAGCGGAGTAGGGGCTTAATACCTCACCGCGCCACCACCAAGTGGCTCCACTATCAGTACAGCGCCAGATTTGAATTTTATTTACTTCTGATGAACGTCACGGAATTGACCCTTCCAACCCAGATTATGCCTATACGGGGCCTGGGCTTGTGAAGAAGCCTATTCTATAGCAAATCAGCTGTGCTGGTTTCACTATACCAATAAATCGATATTTTAAGTGTCAAAAGTCGATATGGGCATGCATCATCTGTACCCGTTTATATCTCAAATTCAGGCTCAAAACACCCGAAAATTCGATATTTAGGGGTCCTAGAAGTGATCTGTACATGCCTACTTAATGCTAGAATATTTTCAAAATATAGACCCAAAACATGCTAAAAATCGATATTTTAGGTGCCCAAAGTCGATATCTCAAATTCAGTCCCAGAACACCCGAAAATTCAATATTTTGGGGTCCCAGAAGCTATGTGTACTTGCCTACTCCGTGTTAGAGTATTTTCAAAATACAGACCCAAAACAAGCTGAAAATCGATATTTTAGGTCACCAAAGTCAATATGTGCATGCATCTTCTGTACCCGTTTATATCCCAAATTCAACCTCAAAACACCCAAAAATTCGATATTTTTGGGTCCCAGAAGCGATCTGTACATGCCTACTTATTGCTAGAATTTTTTCAAAATATAGGCACAAAACATGATAAAAATCGATATTTTAAGTGTCCAAAGTCGATATGTGCAAGCATCTTCTGTACCCGTTTATATCTCAAATTCAGGCTCAAAACACCCGAAAATTCGGTATTTTTAGGTCCTAAAAGCGATCTGTACATTCCTACTCCTAGTTAGAATGTTTTCAAGATACAGACCTAAAACATGCTCAAAATCGATAATTTAGGTGCCCAAAAGTCGATATGTGCATGCATCTTCTGTACCCGTTTATATCACAAATTCAACCTCAAAACACCCGAAAATTCGATATTTATGGGTCCCAGAAGCGATTTGTACATGCCTACTCAGTGCTAGAATTTTTTCAAAATATAGGCTCAAAACATGCTAAAAATCGATATTTTAAGTTTCCAAAGTCGATATATGCATGCATCATCTGTACCCGTTTATATCTCAAATTCAGGCTCAAAACACCCGAAAATTCGATATTATGGGGTCCCACAAGTGATCTGTACATGCCTACTTAGTGCTAGAATATTTTCAAAAGATAGGCCCAAAACATGCTAAAAATCGATATTTTAGGTGCCCAAAGTCGATATCTCAAATTCAGGCCCAAAACACCCGAAAATTCAATATTTTGGGGTCTCAGAAGCGAACTGTACATGCCTACTCCGTGTTAGAGTATTTTCAAAATACAGGCCCAAAACATACTGAAAATCGATCCTTTAGGTGCCCAAACGTCGATATGTGCATGCATCTTCTGTACCCGTTTATATCTCAAATTCAGGTTCCAAAAACCCGAAAATTCGGTATTTTGGGGTCCCAGAAGCGATCTGTACATGCCTACTCAGATGCAGGCCCAAAACAAGATGAAAATCGATTTTTTGGTGCCCAAAGTCAACATGTGTATGCATCTTCTGCACTCGTTTATATCTCAAATTCAACCTCAAAAAACCCGAAAATTCGATAATTTCTGGTCCCAGAAGCGATCTGTACATGTCTAGTCAGTGCTAGAATGTTTTCAAATATAGGCTCAAAAAATGCTAAAAATTGATATTTAAAGAGTCCAAAGTCGATATGTGCATGCATCTTCTGTATCCGTTTATATCTCATATTCAGGCTCGAAACACCCAAAGATTCGATATTTTTGGGTCCGACAAGCAATCTGTACATGCCTACTCCTGGTTAGAGTATTTTCAAAATACAGACCCAAAACATGCTGAAAATCGATATTTTAGGTGCCCAAAGTCAATATGTGCATGCATCTTCTGTACCCGTTTATATCTCAAATTCAGGCTCAAAACACCCGAAAATTCGGTATTTTTGGGTCCTAGAAGCGATCTGTACATCCCTACTCCTAGTTAGAATGTTTTCAAGATACAGACCCAAAACATGCTCAAAATCGATATTTTAGGTGCCCAAAAGTCGATATCTCAAATTCAGGCCCAAAACACCCGAAAATTCGATATTTTGGGGTCCCAGAAGCGAACTGTACATGCCTACTCCGTGTTAGAGTATTTTCAAAATACAGGCCCAAAACATACTGAAAATCGATCTTTTAGGTGCCCAAAAATTGATATGTGTATGCATCTTCTGCACTCGTTTATATCTCAAATTCAACCTTAAAACACACGAAAATTCGATAATTTTGGGTCCCAGAAGCGATCTGTACATGCCTACTCAGCGCTAAAATATTTTCAAAATATAGGCTCAAAACATGCTAAAAATCGATATTTTAGGTGCCCAGAGTCGATATCCCAAATTCAACCTCAAAACACCCTAAAATTCGATATTTTTTGGTACCAAAAGCGATCTGTACATGCCTATTCAGTGCTAGAATGTTTTAAAAATATTGGCTCAAAACCTGCTAAAAATCGATATTTTAAGTGTCCAAAGTCGATATGTGCATGCTTCATCTGTACCAGTTTATATCTCAAATTCAGGCTCAAAACACCCGAAAATTCGATATTTTGGGGTCTCAGAAGTGATCTGTACATGCCTACTTAGTGCTAGAATATTTTCAAAATAAAGGCCCAAAACATGCTAAAAATAGATATTTTAGGTGCCCAAAGTCGATATCTCAAATTCAGGCCCTGAACACCCGAAAATTCAATATTTTGGGGTCCCAGAAGCTATGTGTACTTGCCTACTCCGTGTTAGAGTATTTTCAAAATACAGGCCCAAAACAAGCTGAAAATCGATATTTTAGGTGACCAAAGTCAATATGTGTATGCATCTTCTGTACCCGTTTATATCTCAAATTCAGGCTCAAAACACCCGAAAATTCGGTATTTTTAGGTCCTAAAAGCGATTTGTACATTCCTACTCCTAGTTAGAATGTTTTCAAGATACAGACCCAAAACATGCTCATAATCGATAATTTAGGTGCCCAAAAGTCGATATGTGCATGCATCTTCTGTACCCGTTTATATCCCAAATTCAACCTCAAAACACCCGAAAATTCGATATTTTGGGGTCCCAGAAGCGATCTGTACATGCCTACTCAGTGCTAGAATTTTTTCAAAATATTGGCTCAAAACATGCTAAAAATCGATATTTTAAGTGTCCAAAGTCGATATGGGCATGCATCATCTGTACCCGTTTATATCTCAAATTCAGGCTCAAAACACCCGAAAATTCGATATTTTGGGGTCCCAGAAGTGATCTGTACATGCCTACTTAGTGCTAGAATATTTTCAAAATATAGACCCAAAACATGCTAAAAATCGATATTTTAGGTGCCCAAAGTCGATATCTCAAATTCAGGCCCAGAACACCCGAAAATTCAATATTTTGGGGTCCCAGAAGCTATGTGTACTTGCCTACTCCGTGTTAGAGTATTTTCAAAATACAGGCCCAAAACAAGCTGAAAATCGATATTTTAGGTGACCAAAGTCAATATGTGCATGCATCTTCTGTACCCGTTTATATCCCAAATTCAACCTCAAAACACCAGAAAATTCGATATTTTTGGGTCCCAGAAGCGATCTGTACATGCCTACTCAGTGCTAGAATTTTTTCAAAATATAGGCTCAAAACATGCTAAAAATCGATATTTTAAGTGTCCAAAGTCGATATGTGCAAGCATCTTCTGTACCCGTTTATATCTCAATTTCAGGCTCAAAACACCCGAAAATTCGATATTTTTGGGTCCCAGATGCGATCTGTACATGCCTACTCGTAATTAGAGTATTTTCAAAATACAGGCCCAAAACATGCTAAAAATCGATATTTTAGGTGCCCAAAGTCAATATGTGTATGCATCTTCTGTACCCGTTTATATCTCAAATTCAGGCTCAAAACACCCGAAAATTCGGAATTTTAAGGTCCTAAAAGCGATCTGTACATTCCTACTCCTAATTAAAATGTTTTCAAGATACAGACACAAAACATGCTCAAAATCGATAATTTAGGTGCCCAAAAGTCGATATGTGCATGCATCTTCTGTACCCGTTGATATACCAAATTCAACCTCAAAACACCCAAAAATTCGATATTTTTGGGTCCCAGAAGCGATCTGTACATGCCTACTCAGTGCTAGAATTTTTCTCAAAATATAGGCTCAAAACATGCTAAAAATCGATATTTTAAGTTTCCAAAGTCGATATATGCATGCGTCATTTGTACCCGTTTATATCTCAAATTCAGGCTCAAAACACCCGAAAATTCGATATTATGGGGTCCCAGAAGTGATCTGTACATGCCTACTTAGTGCTAGAATATTTTCAAAATATAGACCCAAAACATGCTAAAAATCGATATTTTAGGTGCCCAAAGTCGATATCTCAAATTCAGGCCCAGAACACCCGAAAATTCAATATTTTGGGGTCCCAGAAGCTATGTGTACTTGCCTACTCCGTGTTAGAGTATTTTCAAAATACAGGCCCAAAACAAGCTGAAAATCGATATTTTAGGTGACCAAAGTCAATATGTGCATGCATCTTCTGTACCCGTTTATATCTCAAATTAAGGCCCAAAACACTCGAAAATTCGATAATTTTGGGTCCCAGAAGCGATCTGTACATGCCTACTCGTAGTTAGAGTATTTTCAAAATACAGGCACAAAACATGCTGAAAATCAATATTTTAGGTGCCAAAAGTCAATATGTGCATGCATCTTCTGTATCCGTTTATATCTCAAATTCAGGCTCAAAACACCCGAAAATTCGGTATTTTTGGGTCCTAGAAGTGATCTGTACATCCCTACTCCTAGTTAGAATGTTTTCAAGATACAGACCCAAAACATGCTCAAATTCGATATTTTAGGTGCCCAAAAGTCGATATGTGAATGCATCTTCTGTACCCGTTTATATCTTAAATTCAGGCTCAAAACACCCGAAAATTCGATATTTTGGGGTCCCAGAAGCGATCTGTACATGCCTACTCAGTGCTAGAATATTTTCAAAATATAGTCCCAAAACATGCTAAAAATCGATATTTTAGGTGCCAAAAGTCTATATCTTAAATTCAGGCCTAAAACACCCGAAAAATCGATATTTTGGGGTCCCAGAAGCGAACTGTACATGCCTACTCCGTGTTAGAATATTTTCAAAATACAGGTCCAAAAAATACTGAAAATCGATCTTTCAGGTGCCCAAAAGTCGATATGTGCATGCATCTTCTGTACCCGTTTATATCTCAAATTCAGGCTCCAAACATCCGAAAATTCGATATTTTGGGGTCCCAGAAGCGATCTGTACATGCCTACACAGATGCAGGCCCAAAACATCCTGAAAATCGATATTTTAGGTGACCATTGTCAACATGTGTATGCATCTTCTGCACTCGTTTATATCTCAAATTCAACCTCAAAACACCCGAAAATTCGATAATTTTGGGTCCCAGGAGCGATCTGTACATGTCTAGTCAGTGCTAGAATGTTTACAAAATATAGGCTCAAAATATGCTAAAAATCGATATTTTAAGTGTCCAAAGTAGATATGTGCATGCATCTTCTTTACCGGTTTATATCTCAAATTCAGGCTCAAAACACCCGAAAATTCGATATTTTTGGGTCCCAAAAGCGATCTGTACATGCCTACTCCTGGTTAGAGTATTTTCAAAATACAGGCCCAAAACATGCTAAAAATCGATATTTTAAGTGTCCAAAGTAGATATGTGCATGCATCATTTGTACCCGTTTATATTTCAAATTCAGGCTCCAAACACCCGAAAATTCGATATTTTGGGGTCCCAGAAGCGATCTGTACTTGCCTACTCCGTGTTGGAGTATTATCAAAATACAGGCCCAAAACAAGCTGAAAATCGATATTTTAGGTGACGAAAGTCAATATGGGTATGCATCTTCTGCACCCGTTTTTATCCCAAATTCAACCTCAAAACACCCGAAAATTCGATATTTTTGGGTCCCAGAAGCGATCCGTACATGTTTACTCAGTGCTAGAATGTTTTCAAAATATAGGCTCAAAACATGCTAAAAATCGATATTTTAAGTGTCCAAAGTCGATATCTCAAATTCAGGCCCAAAACCCCGGAAAATTCGATATTTTGGGGTCCCAGAAGCGAACTGTACATGCCTACTCCGTGTTAGAGTATATTCAAAATACAGGCCCAAAACATACTGAAAATCGATCTGTTAGGTGCCCAAAAGTCGATATGTGCATGCATCTTCGGTAACCGATTATATCCCAAATTCAACCTCAAAACACCCGAAAATTCGATATTTTTGGGTCCCAGAAGCGATCTGTACATGCCTACTCAGTGCTAGAATTTTCTCAAAATATAGGCTCAAAACATGCTAAAAATCGATATTTTAAGTGTCCAAAGTCGATATGTGCATGCATCATCTGTACTCGTTTATATCTCAAATTCAGGCTCAAAACACCCGAAAATTCGATATTTTTGGGGTCCCAGAAGTGATCTGTACATTCCTACTTAGTGCTAGAATATTTTCAAAATATAGGCCCAAAACATGCTAAAAATCGATATTTTAGGTGCCCAAAGTCGATATCTTAAATTCAGGCCTAAAGCACCCGAAAAATCGATATTTTGGGGTCCCAGAAGCGAACTGTACATGCCTACTCCCTGTTAGAGTATTTTCAAAATACAACACCAAAACATACTGAAAATCGATCTTTTAGGTGCCCAAAAGTCGATATGTGCATGCATCTTCTGTACCCGTTTATATCTCAAAATAAGGCTCCAAACACCCGAAAATTCGATATTTTGGGGTCCCAGAAGCGATCTGTACATGCCTACTCAGATGCAGGCCCAAAAAATGCTGAAAATCGATATTTTAGGTGCCCAAAGTCAACATGTGTATGCATCTTCTGCACTCGTTTATATCTCAAATTCAACCTCAAAACACCCGAAAATTCGATAATTTTGGGTCCCAGAAGCGATCTGTACATGTCTAGTCAGTGCTGGAATGATTTCAAAATATAGGCTCAAAACATGCTAAAAATCGATATTTTAATTGTCCAAAGTCGATATGTGCATTCATCATCTGTACCCGTTTATATCTCAAATTCAGGCTCAAAACAACCGAAAATTCGATATTTTGGGGTCCCAGAAGCGATCCGTACATGTTTACTCAGTGCTAGAATGTTTTCAAAATATAGGCTCAAAACATGCTAAAAATCGATATTTTAAGTGTCCAAAGTCGATATCTCAAATTCAGGCCCAAAACCCCTGAAAATTCGATATTTTGGGGTCCCAGAAGCGAACTGTACATGCCTACTCCGTGTTAGAGTATTTTCAAAATACAGGCCCAAAACATACTGAAAATTGATCTGTTAGGTGCCCAAAAGTCGATATGTGCATGCATCTTCGGTAACCGTTTATATCCCAAATTCAACCTCAAAACACCCGAAAATTCGATATTTTTGGGTCCCAGAAGCGATCTGTACATGCCTACTCAGTGCTAGATTTTTTTCAAAATATAGGCTCAAAACATGCTCAAAATCGATATTTTAAGTGTCCAAAGTCGATATGTGCATTCATCATCTGTACCCGTTTATATCTCAAATTCAGGCTCAAAACAACCGAAAATTCGATATTTTGGGGTCCCAGAAGCGATCTGTACAGTGCTAGAATATTTTCAAAATATAGGCCCAAAACATGCTAAAAATCGATATTTTAGGTGCCCTAAGTCGATATCTCAAATTCAGGCCCAAAACACCCAAAAATTTGATATTTTGGGGTCCCAGAAGCGATCTGTACATGCCTACTCCGTGTTAGAGTATTTTCAATATACAGGCCCAAAACATACTGAAAATCGATCTTTTAGGTGCCCAAAAGTCGATATGTGCATGCATCTTCTGTACCCGTTTATATCTCAAATTCAGGCTCAAAACACCGAAAATTCGATATTTTGTGGTCCCAGAAGAGATCTGTACTTGCCTACTCCGTGTTAGAGTATTTTCAAAATACAGGCCCAAAACAAGCTAAAATCGATATTTCAGGTGACTAAAGTCAATATGTGTATGCATCTTCTGCACCCGTTTATATCCCAAATTCAACCTCAAAACACCCGAAAATTCGATATTTTTGGGTCCCAGAAGCGATCTGTACATGCCTACTCAGTGCTAGAATGTTTTCAAAATATAGGCTCAAAACATGCTAAAAATCGATATTTTAGGTGTCCAAAGTCGATATGTGCATGCATCATCTGTACCCGTTTATATCTCAAATTCAGGCTCAAAACACCCGAAAATTCGATATTTTGGGTCCTAGAAGTGATCTGTACATGCCTACTTAATGCTAGAATATTTTCAAAATATAGGCCCAAAACATGCTAAAAATCGATATTTAGGTGCCCAAAGTCGATATCTCAAATTCAGGCCCAAAACACCCGAAAATTCGAAATTTTTGGGTCCCAGAGGCGAACTGTACATGCCTACTCCGTGTTAGAGTATTTTCAAATTACAGGCCCAAAACATACTAAAAATTGATCTTTTAGGTGCCCTAAAGTCGATCTGTGCATGCATCTTCTGTACCCGTTTATATCCCAAATTCAACCTCAAAACACCCGAAAATTCGATATTTTTGGGTCCCAGAAGCGATCTGTACTTGCCTACTCCGTGTTAGAGTATTATCAAAATACAGGCCCAAAACAAGCTGAACATCGATCTTTTAGGTGCCCAAAAGTCGATATGTGCATGCATCTTCTGTACCCGTTTTTATCCCTAATTCAACCTCAAAACCCCCGAAAATTCGATATTTTTGGGTCCCAGAAGCGATCTGTACATGCCTACTCAGTGCTAGAATTTTTTCAAAATATAGGCTCAAAACATGCTAAAAATCGATATTTTAAGTGTCCAAAGTCGATATGTGCATGCATCATCTGTACTCGTTTATATCTCAAATTCTGGCTCAAAACACCCGAAAATTCGATATTTTTGGGGTCCCAGAAGTGATCTGTACATTCCTACTTAGTGCTAGAATATTTTCAAAATATAGGCCCAAAACATGCTAAAAATCGATATTTTAGGTGCCCAAAGTCGATATCTCAAATTCAGGCCCAAAACACCCGAAAATTCGATATTTTGGGGTCCCAGAAGCGAACTGTACATGCCTACTCCTTGTTAGAGTATTTTCAAAATACAAGCCCAAAACATACTGAAAATCGATCTTTTAGGTGCCCAAAAGTCGATATGTGCATGCATCTTCTGTACCCGTTTATATCTCAAAATCAGGCTCCAAACACCCGAAAATTCGATATTTTGGGGTCCCAGAAGCGATCTGTACATACCTACTCAAATGCAGGCCCAAAAAATGCTGAAAATCGATATTTTAGGTGCCCAAAGTCAACATGTGTATGCATCTTCTGCACTCGTTTATATCTCAAATTCAACCTCAAAACACCCGAAAATTCGATAATTTTGGGTCCCAGAAGCGATCTGTACATGTCTAGTCAGTGCTGGAATGATTTCAAAATATAGGCTCAAAACATGCTAAAAATCGATATTTTAATTGTCCAAAGTCGATATGTGCATTCATCATCTGTACCCGTTTATATCTCAAATTCAGGCTCAAAACAACCGAAAATTCGATATTTTGGGGTCCCAGAAGCGATCTGTACAGTGCTAGAATATTTTCAAAATATAGGCCCAAAACATGCTAAAAATCGATATTTTAGGTGCCCTAAGTCGATATCTCAAATTCAGGCCCAAAACACCCAAAAATTTGATATTTTGGGGTCCCAGAAGCGATCTGTACATGCCTACTCCGTGTTAGAGTATTTTCAATATACAGGCCCAAAACATACTGAAAATCGATCTTTTAGGTGCCCAAAAGTCGATATGTGCATGCATCTTCTGTACCCGTTTATATCTCAAATTCAGGCTCAAAACACCGAAAATTCGATATTTTGTGGTCCCAGAAGAGATCTGTACTTGCCTACTCCGTGTTAGAGTATTTTCAAAATACAGGCCCAAAACAAGCTAAAATCGATATTTCAGGTGACTAAAGTCAATATGTGTATGCATCTTCTGCACCCGTTTATATCCCAAATTCAACCTCAAAACACCCGAAAATTCGATATTTTTGGGTCCCAGAAGCGATCTGTACATGCCTACTCAGTGCTAGAATGTTTTCAAAATATAGGCTCAAAACATGCTAAAAATCGATATTTTAGGTGTCCAAAGTCGATATGTGCATGCATCATCTGTACCCGTTTATATCTCAAATTCAGGCTCAAAACACCCGAAAATTCGATATTTTGGGTCCTAGAAGTGATCTGTACATGCCTACTTAATGCTAGAATATTTTCAAAATATAGGCCCAAAACATGCTAAAAATCGATATTTAGGTGCCCAAAGTCGATATCTCAAATTCAGGCCCAAAACACCCGAAAATTCGAAATTTTTGGGTCCCAGAGGCGAACTGTACATGCCTACTCCGTGTTAGAGTATTTTCAAATTACAGGCCCAAAACATACTAAAAATTGATCTTTTAGGTGCCCTAAAGTCGATCTGTGCATGCATCTTCTGTACCCGTTTATATCCCAAATTCAACCTCAAAACACCCGAAAATTCGATATTTTTGGGTCCCAGAAGCGATCTGTACTTGCCTACTCCGTGTTAGAGTATTATCAAAATACAGGCCCAAAACAAGCTGAACATCGATCTTTTAGGTGCCCAAAAGTCGATATGTGCATGCATCTTCTGTACCCGTTTATATCCCAAATTCAACCTCAAAACACACGAAATTTCGATATTTTTGGGTCTCAGAAACGATCCGTACATGTTTACTCAGTGCTAGAATGTTTTCAAAATATAGGCTCAAAACATGCTAAAAATCGATATTTTAAGTGTCCAAAGTCGATATCTCAAATTCAGCCCCAAAACCCCCGAAAATTCGATATTTTGGGGTCCCAGAAGCGAACTGTACATGCCTACTCCGTGTTAGAGTATTTTCAAAATACAGGCCCAAAACATACTGAAAATTGATCTGTTAGGTGCCCAAAAGTCGATATGTGCATGCATCTTCGGTAACCGTTTTTATCCCTAATTCAACCTCAAAACCCCCGAAAATTCGATATTTTTGGGTCCCAGAAGCGATCTGTACATGCCTACTCAGTGCTAGAATTTTTTCAAAATATAGGCTCAAAACATGCTAAAAATCGATATTTTAAGTGTCCAAAGTCGATATGTGCATGCATCATCTGTACTCGTTTATATCTCAAATTCTGGCTCAAAACACCCGAAAATTCGATATTTTTGGGGTCCCAGAAGTGATCTGTACATTCCTACTTAGTGCTAGAATATTTTCAAAATATAGGCCCAAAACATGCTAAAAATCGATATTTTAGGTGCCCAAAGTCGATATCTCAAATTCAGGCCCAAAACACCCGAAAATTCGATATTTTGGGGTCCCAGAAGCGAACTGTACATGCCTACTCCTTGTTAGAGTATTTTCAAAATACAAGCCCAAAACATACTGAAAATCGATCTTTTAGGTGCCCAAAAGTCGATATGTGCATGCATCTTCTGTACCCGTTTATATCTCAAAATCAGGCTCCAAACACCCGAAAATTCGATATTTTGGGGTCCCAGAAGCGATCTGTACATGCCTACTCAGATGCAGGCCCAAAAAATGCTGAAAATCGATATTTTAGGTGCCCAAAGTCAACATGTGTATGCATCTTCTGCACTCGTTTATATCTCAAATTCAACCTCAAAACACCCGAAAATTCGATAATTTTGGGTCCCAGAAGCGATCTGTACATGTCTAGTCAGTGCTGGAATGATTTCAAAATATAGGCTCAAAACATGCTAAAAATCGATATTTTAATTGTCCAAAGTCGATATGTGCATTCATCATCTGTACCCGTTTATATCTCAAATTCAGGCTCAAAACAACCGAAAATTCGATATTTTTGGGTCCCAGAAGCGATCCGTACATGTTTACTCAGTGCTAGAATGTTTTCAAAATATAGGCTCAAAACATGCTAAAAATCGATATTTTAAGTGTCCAAAGTCTATATGTGCAAGCATCATGTGTAACCGTTTATATCTCAAAATCAGGCTCAAAACACCCGAAAAATTGATATTTTGGGGTCCCAGTAGTGATCTGTACATGCCTACTCAGTGCTAGAATATTTTCAAAATAAAGGCCCAAAACATGCTACAAATCGATATTTTAGGTGCCCAAAGTCGATATCTCAAATTCAGGCCCAAAACCCCTGAAAATTCGATATTTTGGGGTCCCAGAAGCGAACTGTACATGCCTACTCCGTGTTAGAGTATTTTCAAAATACAGGCCCAAAACATACTGAAAATCGATCTGTTAGGTGCCCAAAAGTCGATATGTGCATGCATCTTCGGTAACCGTTTATATCCCAAATTCAACCTCAAAACACCCGAAAATTCGATATTTTTGGGTCCCAGAAGCGATCTGTACATGCCTACTCAGTGCTAGAATTTTTTCAAAATATAGGCTCAAAACATGCTCAAAATCGATATTTTAAGTGTCCAAAGTCGATATGTGCATTCATCATCTGTACCCGTTTATATCTCAAATTCAGGCTCAAAACAACCGAAAATTCGATATTTTGGGGTCCCAGAAGCGATCTGTACAGTGCTAGAATATTTTCAAAATATAGGCCCAAAACATGCTAAAAATCGATATTTTAGGTGCCCTAAGTCGATATCTCAAATTCAGGCCCAAAACACCCAAAAATTTGATATTTTGGGGTCCCAGAAGCGATCTGTACATGCCTACTCCGTGTTAGAGTATTTTCAATATACAGGCCCAAAACATACTGAAAATCGATCTTTTAGGTGCCCAAAAGTCGATATGTGCATGCATCTTCTGTACCCGTTTATATCTCAAATTCAGGCTCAAAACACCGAAAATTCGATATTTTGGGGTCCCAGAAGAGATCTGTACTTGCCTACTCCGTGTTAGAGTATTTTCAAAATACAGGCCCAAAACAAGCTGAAAATCGATATTTCAGGTGACTAAAGTCAATATGTGTATGCATCTTCTGCACCCGTTTATATCCCAAATTCAACCTCAAAACACCCGAAAATTCGATATTTTTGGGTCCCAGAAGCGATCTGTACATGCCTACTCTGTGCTAGAATGTTTTCAAAATATAGGCTCAAAACATGCTAAAAATCGATATTTTAGGTGACCAAAGTCGATATGTGCATGCATCATCTGTACCCGTTTATATCTCAAATTCAGGCTCAAAACACCCGAAAATTCGATATTTTGGGTCCTAGAAGTGATCTGTACATGCCTACTTAATGCTAGAATATTTTCAAAATATAGGCCCAAAACATGCTAAAAATCGATATTTAGGTGCCCAAAGTCGATATCTCAAATTCAAGCCCAAAACACCCGAAAATTCGAAATTTTTGGGTCCCAGAGGCGAACTGTACATGCCTACTCCGTGTTAGAGTATTTTCAAATTACAGGCCCAAAACATACTGAAAATTGATCTTTTAGGTGCCCTAAAGTCGATCTGTGCATGCATCTTCTGTACCCGTTTATATCCCAAATTCAACCTCAAAACACCCGAAAATTCGATATTTTTGGGTCCCAGAAGCGATCTGTACTTGCCTACTCCGTGTTAGAGTATTATCAAAATACAGGCCCAAAACAAGCTGAAAATCGATCTTTTAGGTGCCCAAAAGTCGATATGTGCATGCATCTTCTGTACCCGTTTATATCCCAAATTCAACCTCAAAACACCCGAAATTTCGATATTTTTGGGTCCCAGAAGCGATCTGTACATGCCTTCTAAGTGCTAGAATGTTTTCAAAATATAGGCTCAAAACATGCTAAAAATCGATATTTTAAGTGTCCAAAGTCTATATGTGCAAGCATCATGTGTAACCGTTTATATCTCAAAATCAGGCTCAAAACACCCGAAAAATTGATATTTTGGGGTCCCAGTAGTGATCTGTACATGCCTACTCAGTGCTAGAATATTTTCAAAATAAAGGCCCAAAACATGCTACAAATCGATATTTTAGGTGCCCAAAGTCGATATCTCAAATTCAGGCCCAAAACACCCGAAAATTCGATATTTTGGGGTCCCTGAAGCGAACTGTACATGCCAACTCCGTGTTAGAGTATTTTCAAAATACAGTCCCAAAGCATACTGAAAATTGATCTTTTAGGTGCCAAAAAGTCGATCTGTGCATGCATCTTATGTACCCGTTTATATCCCAAATTACACCTCAAAAAACCCGAAAATTCGATATTTTTGGGTCCCAGAAGCGATCTGTACATGCCTACTCAGATGCAGGCCCAAAACATGCTGAAACTCGATATTTTAATTGCCCAAAGTCAACATGTGTGTGCATCTTCTGCACTCATTTATATATCAAATTCAACCTCAAAACACCCGAAAATTCGATAATTTTGGGTCCCAGGAGCGATCTGTAAATGTCTAGTCATTGCTAGAATGTTTTCAAAATATAGGCTCAAAACATGCTAAAAATCGATATTTTAAGTGTCCAAAGTTGATATGTGCATGCATCTTCTGTACCCGTTTATATCTCAAATTCAGGCCCAAAACACCCAAAAATTCGATATTTTGGGGTCCCAGAAACCTTCTGTACATGCCTACTCCGTGTTAGAGTATTTTCAATATACAGGCCCAAAACATACTGAAAATCGATCTTTTAGGTGCCCAAAAGTCGATATGTGGATACATCTTCTGTACCCGTTTATATCTCAAATTCAGGCGCAAAACACCCGAAAATTCAATATTTTGGGGTTCCAGAAGCGATCTGTTCTTGCCTACTTCGTGTTAGAGTATTTTCAAAATACAGGCTCAAAACAAGCTGAAAATCAATATTTTAGGTGACCAAAGTCAATATGTGCATGCATCTTCTGTACCCGTTTATATACCAAATTCAACCTCAAAACACCCGAAAATTCAATATTTTTGGGTTCCAGAAGCGATCTGTACATGCCTACTCAGTGCTAGAATGTTTTCAAAATATAGGCTCAAAGCATGCTAAAAATCGATATTTTAAGTGTCCAAAGTCGATATGTGCATGTATCATCTGTACCCGTTTATATCTCAAATTCAAGCTCAAAACACCCGAAAATTCGATATTTTTGGGTCCCAGAAGTGATCTGTACATGCCTACTTAGTGCTAGAATATTTTCAAAATATTGGCCCAAAACATGCTAAAAATCGATATTTTTGGTGCGCAATGTCGATATCTCAAATTCAGGCCCATAACCCCCGAAAATTCTATATTTTGTGGTCCCAGAAGCGAACTGTACATGCCTACTCCGTGATAGAGTATTTTCAAATTACAGGCCTAAAACATACTGATAATCGATCTTTTAGGTGCCCAAAAGTCGATATGTGCATGCATCTTCTGTACCCGTTTATATCCCAAATTCAACCTCAAAACACCCGAAAATGCGATATTTTTGGATCCCAGAAGCGATCTGTACATGCCTACTCAGTTCTAGAATTTTTTCAAAATAAGGCTCAAAACATGCTAAAAATCGATATTTTAAATGTCAAAAGTCGATATGTGCATGCATCATCTGTACCAGTTTATATCTCAAATTCAGGCTCAAAACACCCAAAAATTTGATATTTTGGGGTCCTAGAAGTGATCTGTACATGCCTACTTAGTGCTAGAATATTTTCAAAATATAGGCCCAAAACATACTCAAAATCGATATTTTAGGTGCCCAAAGTCGATATCTCAAATTCAGGCCCAAAACACCCAAAAATTCGATATTTTGGGGTCCCAGAAGCGATCTGTACATGCCTACTCCGTGTTAGAGTATTTTCAATATACAGGCCCAAAACATACTGAAAATCGATCTTTTAGGTGCCCAAAAGTCGATATGTGCATGCATCTTCTGTACCCGTTTATATCCCAAATTTAACCTCAAAACACCCGAAAATTCGATATTTTTGGGTCCCAGAAGCGATCTGTACATGCCTACTCCGTGTTAGAGTATTTTCAAAATACAGGTCCAAAACATACTGAAAATCGATGTTTTAGGTGCCCAAAAGTCGATATGTGCATGCTTCTTCTGTACCCGTTTATATCTCAAATTCAGGCTCCAAACACCCGAAAATTCGATATTTTTGGGTCCCAGAAGCGATCTGTACATGCCTACTCAGATGCAGGTCCAAAACATGCTGAAAATCGATATTTTAATTGCCCAAAGTCAACATGTGTATTCATCTTCTGCACACATTTATATCTCAAATTCAACCTCAAAACACCCGAAAACTCGATGATTTTGGGTCCCAGGGGCGATTTGTACATGTCTAGTCAGTGCTAGAATGTTTTCAAAATATAGGCTCAAAACATGCTAAAAATCGATATTTTAAGTGTCCAAAGTCGATATGTGCATGCATCTTCTGTACCCGTTTATATCCCAAATTCAACCTCAAAACACCCGAAAATTCGATATTTTTGGGTCCCAGAAGCGATCTGTACATGCCTACTCAGTGCTAGAATGTTTTCAAAATATAGGCTCAAAACATGCTAAAAATCGATATTTTAGGTGTCCAAAGTCGATATGTGCATGCATCATCTGTACCCGTTTATATCTCAAATTAGGGCTCAAAAAACCCGAAAAATTGATATTTTGGGGTCCCAGAAGTGATCTGTACATGCCTACTCAGTGCTAGAATATTTTCAAAATATAGGCCCAAAAAATGCTAAAAATCGATATTTTAGGTGCCCAAAGTCGATATCTCTAATTCAGGCCCAAAACACCCGAAAATTCGATATTTTGGGGTCCCAGAAGCGAACTGTACATGCCTACTCCGTGTTAGAGTATTTTCAAAATACAGGTCCAAAACATACTGAAAATCGATGTTTTATTTGCCCAAAAGTCGATATGTGCATGCTTCTTCTGTACCCGTTTATATCTCAAATTCAGGCTCCAAACACCCGAAAATTAGATATTTTTGGGTCCCAGAAGTGATCTGTACATGCCTACTCAGATGCAGGCCCAAAACAGGCTGAAAATCGATATTTTAATTGCCCAAAGTCAACACGTGTATTCATCTTCTGCACTTATTTATATCTCAAATTCAACCTCAAAACACCCGAAAATTCGATAATTTTGGGTCCCAGGAGCAATTTGTACATGTCTAGTCAGTGCTAGAATGTTTTCAAAATATAGGCTCAAAACATGCTAAAAATCGATATTTTAAGTGTCCAAAGTTGATATGTGCATGCATCTTCTGTACCCGTTTATATCTCAAATTCAGGCTCAAAACACCCGAAAATTCGATATTTTTGGGTTCTAGAAGCGAGCTGTACATGCCTACTCCGTGTTAGTGTATTTTCAAAATACAGGCCCAAAACATGCTGAAAATCGATATTTTAGGTGCCCAAAAGTCGATATGTGGATGCATCTTCTGTACCCGTTTATATCTCAAATTCAGGTGCAAAACACCCGAAAATTCAATATTTTGGGGTCCTAGAAGCTATCTGTACTTGCCTACTCCGTGTTAGAGTATTTTCAAAATAAAGGCCCAAAACAAGCTGAAAATCGATATTTTAAGTGACCAAAGTCAATATGTGCATGCATCTTCTGTACCCGTTTATATCCCAAATTCAACCTCAAAACACCCGAAAATTCGATATTTTTGGGTTCCAGAAGCGATCTGTACATGCCTACTCAGTGCTAGAATGTTTTCAAAATATAGGCTCAAAGCATGCTAAAAATCGATATTTTAAGTGTCCAAAGTCGATATGTGCATGTATCATCTGTACCCGTTTATATCTCAAATTCAAGCTCAAAACACCTGAAAATTCGATATTTTGGGGTTCCAGAAGCGATCTGTACATGCCTACTTAGTGCTAGAATATTTTCAAAATATAGGCCCAAAACATACTCAAAATCGATATATTAGGTGCCCAAAGTCGATATCTCAAATTCAGGCCCAAAACACCCAAAAATTCGATTTTTTGGGGTCCCAGAAGCGATCTGTACATGCCTACTCCGTGTTAGAGTATTTTCAATATACAGGCCCAAAACATACTGAAAATCGATCTTTTAGGTGCCCAAAAGTCGATATGTGCATGCATCTTCTGTACCCGTTTATATCCCAAATTTAACCTCAAAACACCCGAAAATTCGATATTTTTGGGTTCCAGAAGCAATCTGTACATGCCTACTCAGTGCTAGAATGTTTTCAAAATATAGGCTCAAAACATGCTAAAAATCGATATTTTAGGTGTCCAAAGTCGATATGTGCATGCATCATCTGTACCCGTTTATATCTCAAATTCGGGCTCAAAAAACCCGAAAAGTTGATATTTTGGGGTCCCAGAAGTGATCTGTACATGCCTACTCAGTGCTAGAATATTTTCAAAATATAGGCCCAAAACATGCTAAAAATCGATATTTTAGGTGCCCAAAGTCGATATCTCTAATTCATGCCCAAAAGACCCGAAAATTCGATATTTTGGGGTCCCAGAAGCGAACTGTACATGCCTACTCCGTGTTAGAGTATTTTCAAAATACAGGTCCAAAACATACTGAAAATCGATGTTTTATTTGCCCAAAAGTCGATATGTGCATGCTTCTTCTGTACCCGTTTATATCTCAAATTCAGGCTCCAAACACCCGAAAATTCGATATTTTTGGGTCCCAGAAGTGATCTGTACATGCCTACTCAGATGCAGGCCCAAAACAGGCTGAAAATCGATATTTTAATTGCCCAAAGTCAACACGTGTATTCATCTTCTGCACTTATTTATATCTCAAATTCAACCTCAAAACACCCGAAAATTCGATAATTTTGGGTCCCAGGAGCAATTTGTACATGTCTAGTCAGTGCTAGAATGTTTTCAAAATATAGGCTCAAAACATGCTAAAAATCGATATTTTAAGTGTCCAAAGTTGATATGTGCATGTATCTTCTGTACCCGTTTATATCTCAAATTCAGGCTCAAAACACCCGAAAATTCGATATTTTTGGGTTCCAGAAGCGAGCTGTACATGCCTACTCCGTGTTAGAGTATTTTCAAAATACAGGCCCAAAACAAGCTGAAAATTCGATATTTTGGGGTCCCAGAAGCGATATGTACTTGCCTACTCCGTGTTAGAGTATTTTCAAAATACAGGCCCAAAACAAGCTGAAAATCGATATTTTAGGTGACCAAAGTCAATATGTACATGCATCTTCTGTACCCGTTTATATCCCAAATTCAACCTCAAAACACCCGAAAATTCGATATTTTTGGGTCCCAGAATCGATCTGTACATGCCTACTCAGATGCAAGCCCAAAACATGCTGAAAATTGATATTTTAGGTGACCAAAGTCAACATGTGTATACATCTTCTGCACTCGTTTATATCTCAAATTCAACCTCAAAACACCCGAAAATTCGATAATTTTTGGTCCCAGAAGCGATCTGTACATGTCTAGTCAGTGCTAGAATGTTTTCAAAATATAGGCTCAAAACATGCTGAAAATCGATATTTTAGGTTCCCCAAAGTTAATATGTACATGCATCTTCTGTACCCGTTTATATCTCAAATTCAGGCTCAAAACACCCCAAAATTCGGTATTTTTGGGTCCTAGAAGCGATCTGTACATCCCTACTCCTAGTTAGAATGTTTTCAAGATACAGACCCAAAACATGCTCAAAATCGATATTTTAGGTGCCCAAAAGTCGATATATGCATGCATCTTCTGTACCCGTTTATATCTCAAATTCAGGCTCATGACACCCGAAAATGCGATATTTTGGGGTCTTAGAAGCGATCTGTACATGCCTACTCAGTGCTAGAATATTTTTAAAATATAGGCCCAAAACATCTTAAAAATCGATATTTTAGGTGCCCAAAGTCGATATCTCAAATTCAGGACCCCAAAAATCCCTAAAAATCGATATTTTTGGGTCCCAGAAGCGATCTGTACATGCCTACTCCTAGTTAGAGTATTTTCAATATACAGGCCCAAAATATGTTGAAAATCGATATTTTAGGTGCCCTAAGTCAATATGTGTATGCATCTTCTGCACCCGTTTATATCTCGAATTCAGGCTCAAAACACCCTAAAATTCGAAATTTTTGGGTCCTTGAAGCGATCTGTACATCCCCACTCCTAGTTAGAATGTTTTTAAGATACAGACCCAAAACATGCTCAAAATCGATATTTTAGGTGCCCAAAAGTCGATATGTGCATGCATCTTCTGTACCCGTTTATAACTCAAATTCAAGCTCAAAACACACGAAAATTTGGTATTTTTGGGTCCTAGAAGCGATCTGTACATGCCTACTCAGTGCTAGAATTTTTTCAAAATATAGGCTCAAAACATGCTCAAAATCGATATTTTAAGTGTTCAAAGTCGATATGTGCATGCATCATCTGTACCCGTTTATATCTCAAATTCAGGCTCAAAACACCCGAAAATTCGATATTTTGGGGTCCCAGAAGTGATCTGTACATGCCTACTTAGTGCTAGAATATTTTCAAAATATAGCCCCAAAACATGCTAAAAATCTATATTTTAGGTGCCCAAAGTCGATATCTTAAATTCAGGCCCAAAACACCCAAAAATTCGATATTTTGGGGTCCCAGAAGCGAACTGTAAATGCCTACTCCATGTTGGAGTATTTTCAATATACAGGCCCAAAACATACTGAAAATCGATCTTTTAGGTGCCCCAAAGTCGATATGTGGATGCATCTTCAGTACCCGTTTATATCTCAAATTCAGGCGCAAAACACCCGAAAATTCGATATTTTGGGGTCCCAGAAGCGATCTGTACTTGCCTAGTCCGTGTTAGAGTATTTTCAAAATACAGGCCCAAAACAAGCTGAAAATCGATATTTTAGGTGACCAAAGTCAATATGTTCATGCATCTTCTGTACCCGTTTATATCCCAAATTCAACCTCAAAACACCCGAAAATTCGATATTTTTGGGTCCCAGAATCGATCTGTACATGCCTACTCAGATGCAGGCCCAAAACATGCTGAAAATTGATATTTTAGGTGCCCAAAGTCAACATGTGTATACATCTTCTGCACTCGTTTATATCTCAAATTCAACCTCAAAACACCCGAAAATTCGATCATTTTTGGTCCCAGAAGCGATCTGTACATGTCTAGTCAGTGCTAGAATGTTTTCAAAATATAGGCTCAAAACATGCTGAAAATCGATATTTTAGGTTCCCCAAAGTTAATATGTACATGCATCTTCTGTACCCGTTTATATCTCAAATTCAGGCTCAAAACACCCCAAAATTCGGTATTTTTGGGTCCTAGAAGCGATCTGTACATCCCTACTCCTAGTTAGAAAGTTGTCAAGATACAGACCCAAAACATGCTTAAAATCGATATTTTAGGTGCCCAAAAGTCGATATATGCATGCATCTTCTGTACCCGTTTATATCTCAAATTCAGGCTCAAGACACCCGAAAATGCGATATTTTGGGGTCTTAGAAGCGATCTGTACATGCCTACTCAGTGCTAGAATATTTTTAAAATATAGGCCCAAAACATGCTAAAAATCGATATTTTAGGTGCCCAAAGTCGATATCTCAAATTCAGGACCCCAAAAAACCCCAAAAATCTATATTTTTGGGTCCCAAAAGCGATCTGTACATGCCTACTCCTAGTTAGAGTATTTTCAAAATACAGGCCCAAAATATGCTGAAAATCGATATTTTAGGTGCCCTAAGTCAATATGTGTATGCATCTTCTGCACCCGTTTATATCTCAAATTCAGGCTTAAAACACCCGAAAATTCGACATTTTGGGGTCCCAGAAGCGATCTGTACATGCCTACTCAGTGCTAGAATTTTTTCAAAATATAGGCTCAAAACATGCTAAAAATCGATATTTTAAGTGTCTGAAGTCGATATGTGCATGCATCTTCTGTACTCGTTAATATCTCAAATTCAGGCTCAAAACACCCGAAAATTCGATATTTTGGGGTGCCAGAAGTGATCTGTACATGTCTACTTAGTGCTAGAATATTTACAAAATTAAGCCCCAAAACATGCTAAAAATCGATATTTTTGGTGCCCAAAGTCGATATCTCAAATTCAGGCCCAAAACACCCTAAAATTCGATATTTTGGGGTCCCAGAAGCGAACTGTACATGCCTACTCCGTGTTAGAGTATTTTCAAAATACAGGCCCAAAACATACTGATAATCGATCTTTTAGGTGCCCAAAAGTCGATATGTGCATGCATCTTCTGTACCCGTTTATATCTCAAATTCAGGCTCAAAACACCCGAAAATTCGATATTTTGGGGTCCCAGAAGCAATCTGTACATGCCTACTCAGTGCTAGAATATTTTCAAAATATAGCCCCAAAACATGCTAAAAATCGATATTTTAGGTGCCCAAAGTCGATATCTCAAATTCAGGCCCAAAACACCCTAAAAATCGAGATTTTGGGGTCTCAGAAGCGAACTGTACATGCCTACTCCGTGTTAGAGTATTTTCAAAATACAGGCAAAAAACATACTGAAAATCGATCTTTTAGGTGCCCAAAAGTCGATATGTGCATGCATCTTCTGTACCCGTATATATCTCAAATTCAGGCTCCAAACACCCGAAAATTCGATATTTTGGGGTCCCAGAAGCGATCTGTACATGCCTACTCAGGTGCAGGCCCAAAACATGCTGAAAATCGATATTTTAGGTGCCCAAAGTCAACATGTGTATGCATCTTCTGCACTCGTCTATATCTGAAATTCAACCTCAAAACACCCGAAAATTCGATAATTTTGGGTCCCAGAAGCGATCTGTAGATGTCTAGTCAGTGTTAGAATGTTTTCAAAATATAGTCTCAAAACATGCTAAAAATCGATATTTTAAGTGTCCAAAGTCGATATGTGCATGCATCTTCTGTACCCGTTTATATCTCAAATTCAGGCTCAAAACACCAGAAAATTCGATATTTTTGGGTCCCAGAAGCGATCTGTACATGCCTACTCCTAGTTAGAGTATTTTCAAAATACAGGCCCAAAACATGCTAAAAATCGATATTTTGGTGCCCAAAGTCAATATGTGCATGCATCTTCTGTACCCGGTTATATCTCAAATTCAGGCTCAAAACACCCGAAAATTCAGTATTTTGGGGTCCTAGAAGCGATCTGTACATCCCTACTCCTAGTTAGAATGTTTTCAAGATACATACCCAAAACATGCTCAAAATCGATATTTTAGGTGCCCAAAAGTCGATATGTGCATGCATCTTCTGTACTCGTTAATATCTCAAATTCAGGCTCAAAACACCCGAAAATTCGATATTTTGGGGTCCCAGAAGCAATCTGTACATGCCTACTCAGTGCTGGAATATTTTCAAAATATAGCCCCAAAACATGCTAAAAATCGATATTTTAGGTGCCCAAAGTCGATATCTCAAATTTAGGCCCAAAACACCCTAAAAATCGAGATTTTGGGGTCTCAGAAGCGAACTGTACATGCCTACTCCGTGTTAGAGTATTTTCAAAATACAGGCAAAAAACATACTGAAAATCGATCTTTTAGGTGCCCAAAAGTCGATATGTGCATGCATCTTCTGTACCCGTATATATCTCAAATTCAGGCTCCAAACACTGAAAATTCGATATTTTGGGGTCCCAGAAGCGATCTGTACATGCCTACTCAGATGCAGGCCCAAAACATGCTGAAAATCGATATTTTAGGTGCCCAAAGTCAACATGTGTATGCATCTTCTGCACTCGTCTATATCTGAAATTCAACCTCAAAACACCCGAAAATTCGATAATTTTGGGTCCCAGAAACGATCTGTAGATGTCTAGTCAGTGTTAGAATGTTTTCAAAATATAGTCTCAAAACATGCTAAAAATCGATATTTTAAGTGTCCAAAGTCGATATGTGCATGCATCTTCTGTACCCGTTTATATCTCAAATTCAGGCTCAAAACACCAGAAAATTCGATATTTTTGGGTCCCAGAAGCGATCTGTACATGCCTACTCCTAGTTAGAGTATTTTCAAAATACAGGCCCAAAACATGCTAAAAATCGATATTTTGGTGCCCAAAGTCAATATGTGCATGCATCTTCTGTACCCGTTTATATCTCAAATTCAGGCTCAAAACACCCGAAAATTCAGTATTTTGGGGTCCTAGAAGCGATCTGTACATCCCTACTCCTAGTTAGAATGTTTTCAAGATACAGACCCAAAACATGCTCATAATCGATATTTTAGGTGCCCAAAAGTCGATATGTGCATGCATCTTCTGTACTCGTTAATATCTCAAATTCAGGCTCAAAACACCCGAAAATTCGATATTTTGGGGTCCCAGAAGTGATCTGTACATGTCTACTTAGTGCTAGAATATTTTCAAAATTAAGCCCCAAAACATGCTAAAAATCGATATTTTAGGTGCCCAAAGTCGATATCTCAAATTCAGGCCCAAAACACCCTAAAATTCGATATTTTGGGGTCCCAGAAGCGAACTGTACATGCCTACTCCGTGTTAGAGTATTTTCAAAATACAGGCCCAAAACATACTGATAATCGATCTTTTAGGTGCCCAAAAGTCGATATGTGCATGCATCTTCTGTACCCGTTTATATCTCAAATTCAGGCTCAAAACACCCGAAAATTCGATATTTTGGGGTCCCAGAAGCAATCTGTACATGCCTACTCAGTGCTAGAATATTTTCAAAATATACGCCCAAAACATGCTAAAAATCGATATTTAAGGTGCACAAAGTCGATATCTCAAATTCAGGCCCAAAACACCCAAAAATTCGATATTTTGGGGTCCCAGAAGCGATCTGTACTTGCCTACTCCGTGTTAGAGTATTTTCAAAATACAGGCCCAAAACAAGCTGAAAATCGATATTTTAGGTGACCAAAGTCAATATGTGCATTCATCTTCTGTACCCGTTTATATCCCAAATTCAACCTCAAAACACCCGAAAATTCGATATTTTTGGGTCCCTGAATCGATCTGTACATGCCTACTTATTGCTAGAATTTTTTCAAAATATAGGCTCAAAACATGCTAAAAATCGATATTTTAAGTGTCCAAAGTCGATAGGTGCATGCATCTTCTGTACCCGTTTATATCTCAAATTCAGGCTCAAAACACCCGAAAATTCGATATTTTGGGGTCCCATAAGCGATCTGTACATGCCTACTCCTAGTTAGAGTATTTTCAAAATAAAGCCCCAAAACATGCTGAAAATCGATATTTTAGGTGCCCAAAGTCAACATGTGTATGCATCTTCTGCACTCGTTTATATCTCAAATTCAACCTCAAAACACCCGAAAATTAGATAATTTTGGGTAACAGAAGCGATCTGTACATGCCTACTCAGTGCTAGAATATTTTCAAAATATAGGCCCAAAACATGCTAAAAATCGATATTTTAGGTGCCCAAAGTCGATATCTCAAATTCAGGACCCCAAAAAACCCAAAAAATCGATATTTTGGGGTCCCAGAAGCGATCTATACATGCCTACTTCGTGTTAGAGTATTTTCAAAATACAGGCCCAAAACAAGCTGAAAATCGATATCTTAAATGTCCAAAGTCGATATGTGCATGCATCTTATGTACCAGTTTATATCTCAAATTCAGGCTCAAAACACCCGAAAATTCAATATTTTTGGGTCCCTGATGTGATCTGTACATGCCTACTCCTAGTTAGAGTATTTTCTAAATACAGGCCCAAAAAATGCTGAAAATCGATATTTTAGGTGCCAAAAGTCAATATGTGCATGCATCTTCTGTACCCGTTTATATCTGAAATTCAGGCTCAAAACACCCTAAAATTCGGTATTTTTGGGTCCTAGAAGCAATCTGTACATTCCCACTCCTAGTTAGAATGTTTTCAGGATACAGACCCAAAACATGCTCAAAATCGATATTTTAGGTGCCCTAAAGTCGATATGTGCATGCATCTTCTGTACCCGTTTATATCTCAAATTCAGGCTTAAAACACCCGAAAATTCGATATTTTGGGGTCCCAGAAGCGATCTGTACATGCCTAGTCAGTGCTAGAATATTTTCAAATTATAGGCCCAAAACATGCTAAAAATTGATATTTTAGGTGCCCAAAGTCGATATCTCAAATTCAGGCCCAAAACACCAGAAAATTCGATATTTTGGTGTCCCAGAAGCGACCTGTAAGTGCCTACTCCGTGTTAGAGTATTTTCAACATATACAGGCCAAAACATACTGAAAATCGATCTTTTAGGTGCCCAAAAGTCGATATGTGCATGCATCTTCTGTACTCTTTTATATCTCAAATTCAGGCTCCAAACACCCGAAAATTCGATATTTTTGGGTCCCAGAAGCGATCTGTACATGCCTACTCAGTGCTAGAATATTTTCAAAATATAGGCCCAAAACATGCTAAAAATTGATATTTTTGGTGCCCAAAGTCGATATCTCAAATTCAGGCCCAAAACACCAGAAAATTCGATATTTTGGTGTCCCAGAAGCGAACTGTAAGTGCCTACTCAGTGTTAGAGTATTTTCAAAATACAGGCCCAAAACATACTGAAAATCGATCTTTTAGGTGCCCAAAAGTCGATATGTGCATGCATTTTCTGTACTCGTTATATCTCAAATTCAGGCTCAAAACACTCGAAAATTCGATATTTTTGGGTCCCAGAAGCGATCTGTACATGCCTACTCAGTGCTAGAATTTTTTCAAAATATAAGCTCAAAACATGTTAAAAATCGATATTTTAAGTGTCTAAAGTCGATATGTGCATGCATCATCTTTACCCGTTTATATCTCAAATTCAGGCTCAAAACACCCGAAAATTCGATATTTTGGGGTCAGAGAAGTGATCTGTACATGCCTACTTAGTGCTAGAATATTTTCAAAATATAGGCCCAAAACATGCTAAAAATCGATATATTAGGTGCCCAAAGTCGATATCTCAAATTCAGGCCCAAGACACCCTAAAATTCGAGATTTTGGGGTCTCAGAAGCGAACTGTACATGCCTACTCCGTGTTAGAGTATTTTCAAAATACAGGCAAAAAACATACTGAAAATCGATCTTTTAGGTGCCCAAAAGTCGATATGTGCATGCATCTTCTGTACCCGTATATATCTCAAATTCAGGCTCCAAACACCCGAAAATTCGATATTTTGGGGTCCCAGAAGCGATCTGTACATGCCTACTCAGATGCAGGCCCAAAACATGCTGAAAATCGATATTTTAGGTGCCCAAAGTCAACATGTGTATGCATCTTCTGCACTCGTTTATATCTGAAATTCAACCTCAAAACACCCGAAAATTCGATAATTTTGGGTCCCAGAAGCGAACTGTACATGCCTACTCCTAGTTAGAGTATTTTCAAAATACAGGCCCAAAACATGCTAAAAATCAATATTTTGGTGCCCAAAGTCAATATGTGCATGCATCTTCTGTACCCGTTTATATCTCAAATTCAGGCTCAAAACACCCGAAAATTCAGTATTTTGGGGTCCTAGAAGCGATCTGTACATCCCTACTCCTAGTTAGAATGTTTTCAAGATACAGACCCAAAACATGCTCAAAATCGATATTTTAGGTGCCCAAAAGTCGATATGTGCATGCATCTTCTGTACTCGTTAATATCTCAAATTCAGGCTCAAAAAACCTGAAAATTTGATATTTTGGGTTCCCAGAAGTGATCTGTACATGTCTACTTAGTGCTAGAATATTTTCAAAATAAAGCCCCAAAACATGCTAAAAATCGATATTTTAGGTGCCCAAAGTCGATATCTCAAATTCAGGCCCAAAACACCCTAAAATTCGATATTTTGGGGTCCCAGAAGCGAACTGTACATGCCTACTCCGTGTTAGAGTATTTTCAAAATACAGGCCCAAAACATACAGATAATCGATCTTTTAGGTGCCCAAAAGTCGATATGTGCATGCATCTTCTGTACCCGTTTATATCTCAAATTCAGGCTCAAAACACCCGACAATTCGATATTTTGGGGTCCCAGAAGCAATCTGTACATGCCTACTCAGTGCTAGAATATTTTCAAAATATTCTCCCAAAACATGCTAAAAATCGATATTTTAGGTGCCCAAAGTCGATATCTCAAATTCAGGCCCAAAACACCCAAAAATTCGATATTTTGGGGTCCCAGAAGCGATCTGTACATGCCTACTCAGTGCTAGAATATTTTCAAAATATAGGCCCAAAACATGCTAAATATCGATATGTTAGGTGCCCAAAGTCGATATCTCAAATTCAGGACCCCAAAAAACCCAAAAAATAGATATTTTGGGATCCCAGAAGCGATCTGTACATGCCGACTCCGTGTTAGAGTATTTTCAAAATACAGGCCCAAAACAAGCTGAAAATCGATATTTTAGGTGACCAAAGTCAATATTTGTATGCATCTTCTGCACCCGTTTATATCCCAAATTCAACCTCAAAACACTCGAAAATTCGATATGTTTGGGTCCTAGAAGCGATCTGTACATGCCTACTCAGTGCTAGACTTTTTTCAAAATATAGGCTCAAAACATGCTAAAAATCGATATTTTAAGTGTCCAAAGTTGATATGTGCATGCATATTCTGTACCCGTTTATATCTCAAATTCAGGCTCAAAACACCCGAAAATTCGATATTTTTGGGTCCCAGAAGCGATCTGTACATGCCTACTCCTAGTTCGAGTATTTTCATAATACAGGCCCAAAAAATGCTGAAAATCGATATTTTAGGTGCCCAAATTCAATATGTGCATGCATTTTCTGTACACGTTTATATCTCAAATTCAGGCTCAAAAGACCCTAAAATTCGGTATTTTTGGGTCCTAGAAGCAATCTGTACATCCCCACTCCTAGTTAGAATGCTTTCAGGATACAGACCCAAAACATGCTCAAAATCGATATTTTAGGTGCCCAAAGTCGATATGTGCATGCATCTTCTGAACCCGTTTATATCTCAAATTCAGGCTTAAAACACCCGAAAATTCGATATTTTGGGGTCCCAGAAGCGATCTGTACATGCCTACTCAGTGCTAGAATATTTTCAAAATATAGGCCCAAAACATGCTAAAAATTGATATTTTAGGTGCCCAAAGTCGATATCTCAATTTCAGGCCCAAAACACCAGAAAATTTGATATTTTGGGGTCCCAGAAGCGAACTGTAAGTGCCTACTCCGTGTTAGAGTATTTTCAAAATACAGGCCCAAAACATACTGAAAATCGATCTTTTAGGTGCCCAAAAGTCAATATGTGCATGCATCTTCTGTACTCGTTTATATCTCAAATTCAGGCTCAAAACACCCTAAAATTCGGTATTTTTGGGTCCTAGAAGCAATCTGTACATCCCCACTCCTAGTTAGAATGTTTTCAGGATACAGACCCAAAACATGCTCAAAATCGATATTTTACGTGCCCAAAAGTCGATATGTGTATGCATCTTTTGTACCCATTTATATCTCAAATTCAGGCTTAAAACACCCGAAAATTCGATATTTTGGGGTCCCAGAAGCGATCTGTACATGCCTAGTCAGTGCTAGAATATTTTCAAAATTTAGGCCCAAAACATGCTAAAAATTGATATTTTATGTGCCCAAAGTCGATATCTCAAATTCAGGCTCAAAACACCCGAAAATTCGATATTTTTGGGTCCCAGATGTGATCAGTACATGCCTACTCCAAGTTAGAGTATTTTCAAAATACAGGCCCAAAACATGCTAAAAATCGATATTTTGGTGCCCAAAGTCAATATGTGCATGCATCTTCTGTACCCGTTTATATCTCAAATTCAGGCTCAAAACACCAGAAAATTCGGTATTTTTCGGTCCTAGAAGCGATCTGTACATTCCTACTCCTAGTTAGAATGTTTTCAAGATACAGACCCAAAACATACTCAAAATCGATATTTAAGTGCCCAAAAGTCGATATGTGCATGCATTTTGTGTACCCGTTTATATCTCAAATTCAGGCTCAAAACACCCGAAAAATTTGATATTTTGGGGCCCCAGAAGCGATCTGTACATGCCTACTCAGTGCTAGAATATTTTCAAATTATAGGCCCAAAACATGCTAAAAATCGATATTTTAGGTGCCCAAAGTCGATATCTCAAATTCAGGCCCAAAACACCCGAAAATTCGATATTTTGGGGTCCGAGAAGCGAACTGTACATGCCTACTCCGTGTTAGAGTATTTTCAAAATACAGGCCCAAAACATACTGATAATCGATCTTTTAGGTGCCCAAAAGTCGATATGTGCATGCATCTTCTGTACCCGTTTATATCTCAAATTCAGGCTCAAAACACCCGAAAATTCAATATTTAGGGGTCCCAGAAGCAATCTGTACATGCCTACTCAGTGCTAGAATATTTTCAAAATATACGCCCAAAACATGCTAAAAATCGATATTTTAGGTGTCCAAAGTCGTTATCTCAACTTAAGTCCCAAAACACCTAAAAAATCGATATTTTGGGGTCCCAGAAGCGATCCGTACTTCCCTACTCCGTGTTAGAGTATTTTCAAAATACAGGCCCGAAACAAGCTGAAAATCGATATTTTAGGTGACCAAAGTCAATATGTGTATGCATCTTCTGCACCCGTTTATATCCCAAATTCAACCTCAAATCACTCGAAAATTCGATATGTTTGGGTCCCAGAAGCGATCTGTACATGCCTACTCAGTGCTAGACTTTTTTCAAAATATAGGCTCAAAACATGCTAAAAATCGATATTTTAAGTGTCCAAAGTCGATATGTGCATGCATATTCTGTACCCGTTTATATCTCAAATTCAGGCTCAAAACACCCGAAAATTCGATATTTTTGGGTCCCAGAAGCGATCTGTACATGCCTACTCCTAGTTCGAGTATTTTCAAAATACAGGCCCAAAAAATGCTGAAAATCGATATTTTAGGTGCCCAAAGTCAATATGTGCATGCATCTTCTGTACCCGTTTATATCTCAAATTCAGGCTCAAAACACCCTAAAATTCGGTATTTTTGGGTCCAGAAGCAATCTGTACATCCCCACTCCTAGTTAGAATGTTTTCAGGATACAGACCCAAAACATGCTCAAAATCGATATTTTAGGTGCCCAAAAGTCGATATGTGCATGCATCTTCTATACCCGTTTATATCTCAAATTCAGGCCTAAAACACCCGAAAATTCGATATTTTGGGGTCCCAGAAGCGATCTGTACATGCCTACTCAGTGCTAGAATATTTTCAAAATATAGGCCCAAAACATGCTAAAAATTGATATTTTAGGTGCCCAAAGTCGATATCACAAATTTAGGCCCAAAACACCAGAAAATTCGATATTTTGGGGTCCCAGAAGCGAACTGTAAGTGCCTACTCCGTGTTAGAGTATTTTCAAAATACAGGCCCAAAACATACTGAAAATCGATCTTTTAGGTGACCAAAAGTCAATATGTGCATGCATCTTCTGTACTCGTTTATATCTCAAATTCAGGCTCAAAACACCCGAATATTCGATATTTTTGGGTCCCAGAAGCAATCTGTACATGCCTACTCAGTACTAGAATTTTTTCAAAATATAGGCTCAAAACATGCTAAAAATCGGTATTTTAAGTGTCCAAAGTCGATATGTGCATGCATCATCTGTACCCGTTTATATATTAAATTCAGGCTCAAAACACCCGAAAATTCGATATTTTTGGGTCCCAGAAGCGATCTGTACATGCCTACTCAGTGCTAGAATGTTTTCAAGATACAGACCCAAAACATGCTCAAAACCGATATTTTAGGTGCCCAAAAGTCGATATTTGCAATCATTTTCTGTACCCGTTTATATCTCAAATTCAGGCTTAAAACATCCGAAAAATTCGATATTTTGGGGTCCCAGAAACGATCTGTACATGCCTAGTCAGTGCTAGAATTTTTTCAAAATATAGGCTCAAAACATGCTGAAAATCGATATTTTAAGTGTCCAAAGTCGATATGTGCATGCATCATCTGTACCCGTTTATATCTCAATTTCAGGCTCAAAACACCCGAAAATTCGATATTTTGGGGTCCCAGAAGTGATCTGTACATACGTACTTAGTGCTAGAATATTTTCAAAATAAAGCCTCAAAACATGCTAAAAATCGATATTTAGGTGCCCAAAGTCGATATCTCAAATTCAGGCCCAAAACACCCTAAAATTCGATATTTTGGGGTCCCAGAAGCGAACTGTACATGCCTACTCCGTGTTAGATTGTTTTCAAAATACAGGCCCAAAACATACTGATAATCGATCTTTTAGGTGCCCAAAAGTCGATATGTGCATGCATCTTCTGTACCCGTTTATATCTCAAATTCAGGCTCAAAACACCCGAAAATTCAATATTTTGGGGTTCCAGAAGCAATCTGTACATGTCTACTCAGTGCTAGAATATTTTCAAAATATACGCCCAAAACATGCTAAAAATCGATATTTTAGGTGTCCAAAGTCGATATCTCAACTTCAGGCCCAAAACACCCAAAAATTCGATATTTTGGGGTCCCAGAAGCGATCTGTACTTGCCTACTCCGTGTTAGAGTATTTTCAAAATAAAGGCCCAAAACAAGCTGAAAATCGATATATTAGGTGCCCAAAGTCAACATGTGTATGCATCTTCTGCACTCGTTTATATCTCAAATTCAACCTCAAAACACCCGAAAATTCGATAATTTTTGGTCCCAAAAGTGATCTGTACATGTCTAGTCACTGCTAGAATGTTTTCAAAATATAGGCTCAAAACATGCTAAAAATCGATATTTTAAGTGTCCAAAGTCGATAGGTGCATGCATCTTCTGTACCCGTTTATATCTCAAATTCAGGCTCAAAACACCCGAAAATTCGATATTTTGGGGTCCCAGAAGCGATCTGTACATGCCTACTCCAAGTTAGAGTATTTTCAAAATACAGGCCCAAAACATGCTGAAAATCGATATTTTAGGTGCCCAAAGTCGATATATGCATGCATCTTCTGTACCCGTTTATATCTCAAATTCCGGCTCAAAACACCCCAAAATTCGGTATTTTTGGGTCTTAGAAGCGATCTGTACATCCCTACTCCTAGTTAGAATGTTTTCAAGATACATACCCAAAACATGCTCAAAATCGATATTTTAGGTGCCCAAAAGTCGATATGTGCATGCATCATCTGTACCCGTTCATATCTCAAATTCAAGCTCAAGACACCCGAAAATGTGATATTTTGGGGTCCCAGAAGAGATCTGTACATGCCTACTCAGTGCTAGAATATTTTCAAAATATAGGCCCAAAACATGCTAAAAATCGATATTTTAGGTGCCCAAAATCGATATATCAAATTCAGGACCCCCAAAAACCCAAAAAATCGATATTTTGGGATCCCAGAAGCGATCTGTACATGCCTACTCCGTGTTAGAGTATTTTCAAAATACAGGCCCAAACAAGCTGAAAATCGATATTTTAGGTGACCAAAGTCAATATGTGTATGCATCTTCTGCACCCGTTTATATCCCAAATTCAACCTCAAAACACCCGAAAATTCGATATTTTTGGGTCCCAGAAGCGATCTGTACATGCCTACTCAGTGTTAGACTTTTTTCAAAATATAGGCTCAGAACATGCTAAAAATCGATATTTTAAGTGTCCAAAGTCGATATATGCATGCATATTCTGTACCCGTTTATATCTCAAATTTAGGCTCAAAACACCCGAAAATTCGATATTTTTGGGTCCCAGAAGCGATCTGTACATGCCTACTCCTAATTCGAGTATTTGCAAAATACAGGCCCAAAAAATGCTGAAAATCGATATTTTAGGTGCCCAAAGTCAATATGTGCATGCATCTTCTGTACCCGTTTATATCTCAAATTCAGGCTCAAAACACCCTAAAATTCGGTATTTTTGGGTCCTAGAAGCAATCTGTACATCCCCACTCCTAGTTAGAATGTTTTCAGGATACAGACCCAAAACATGCTCAAAATCGATATTTTAGGTGCCCAAAAGTCGATATGTGCATGCATCTTCTGTACCCGTTTATATATCAAATTCAGGCTTAAAACACCCGAAAATTCGATATTTTGGGGTCCCAGAAACGATCTGTACATGCCTACTCAGTGCTAAAATATTTTCAAAATATAGGCCTAAGACATGCAAAAAATTGATATTTTAGGTGCCCAAAGTCGATATCTCAAATTCAGGCCCAAAACACCAGAAAATTCTATATTTTGGTGTCCCAGAAGCGAACTGTAAGTGCCTTCTCCGTGTTAGAGTATTTTCAAAATACAGGCCCACAACATACTGAAAATCGATCTTTTAGGTGCCCAAAAGTCAATATGTGCATGCATCTTCTGTAACTGTTTATATCCCAAATACAACCTCAAAACACCCGAAAATTCGATATTTTTGGGTCCCAGAAGCGATCTGTACATGACTACTCAGTGCTAGAATATTTTCAAAATATAGCCCCAAAACATCCTAAAAATCGATATTTTAGGTGCCCAAAGTCGATATCTCAAATTCAGGCCCAAAACACCCTAAAATTAGATATTTTGGGGTCCCAGAAGCGAACTGTAAGTGCCTACTCCGAGTTAGAGTATTTTCAAATTACAGGCCCAAAACATACTGAAAATCGATCTTTTAGGTGCCCAAAAGTCGATATGTGCATGCATCTTATGTACCCGTTTATATCTCAAATTCAGGCTCCAAACACCCGAAAATTCGATATTTTGGGGTTCCAGAAGCGAACTGTATATGCCTACTCAGATGCAGGCCCAAAACATGCTGAAAATCGATATTTTAGGTGCCCAAAGTCAACATGTGTATGCATCTTCTGCACTCGTTTATATCTTAAATTCAACCTCAAAACACCCGAAAATTCGATAATTTTGGGTCCCAGAAGCGATCTGTACATGTATAGTCAGTGCTAGAATGTTTTCAAAAGATAGGCTCAAAACATGCTAAAAATCGATATTTTAAGTGTCCAAAGTCGATATGTGCATGCATCTTCTGTACCCGTTTATATCTCAAATTCAGGCTCAAAACTCCCGAAAATTCGATATTTTTGGGTCCCAGATGTGATCTGTACATGCCTACTCCTAGTTAGAGTATTTTCAAAATACAGGCCCAAAACATGCTAAAAATCGATATTTTGGTGCCCAAAGTCAATGTGTGCATGTATCTTCTGTACCCGTTTAAATCTCAAATTCAAGCTCAAAACACCCGAAAATTCGGTATTTTGGGGTCCTAGAAGCGATCTGTACATCCCTACTACTAGTTAGAATGTTTTCAAGATACAGACCCAAAACATGCTCAAAATCGATATTTAAGTGCCCAAAAGTCGATATGTGCATTCATTTTCTGTACCCGTTTATATCTCAAATTCAGGCTCAAAACACCCGAAAAATTTGATATTTTGGGGTCCCAGAAGCGATCTGTACATGCCTACTCAGTGCTAGAATATTTTCAAATTATAGGCCCAAAACATGCTAAAAATCGATATTTTAGGTGCCCAAAGTCGATATCTCAAATTCAGGCACAAAACACCAGAAAATTCTATATTTTGGTGTCCCAGAAGCGAACTGTAAGTGCCTACTACGTGTTAGAGTATTTTCAAAATACAGGCAAAAACATACTGAAAATCGATCTTTTAGGTGCCCAAAAGTCGATATGTGCATGCATCATCACTACCCGTTTATATCTCAAATTCAGGCTCAAAACACCCCAAAACTCGGTATTTTTGGGTTTTAGAAGCGATCTGTACATCCCTACTCCTAGTTAGAATGTTTTCAAGATACAGACACAAAACATGCTCAAAATCGATATTTTAGGTGCCCAAAAGTCGATATGTGCATGCATCATCTGTACCCGTTCATATCTCAAATTCAAGCTCAAGGCACCCGAAAATGCGATATTTTGGGGTCTTAGAAGCGATCTGTACATGCCTACTCAGTGCTAGAATATTTTCAAAATATAGGCCCAAAACATGCTAAAAATCGATATTTTAGGTGCCCAAAGTCGATATCTCAAATTCAGGACCACAAAAAACCCAAAAAATCGATATTTTGGGATCCCAGAAGCGATCTGTACATGTCTACTCCGTGTTAGAGTATTTTCAAAATACAGGCCCAAAACAAGCCGAAAATCGATATTTTAGGTGACCAAAGTCAATATGTGTATGCATCTTCTGCACCCGTTTATATCCCAAATTCAACCTCAAAACACCCGAAAATTCGATATTTTTGGGTCCCAGAAGCGATCTGTACATGCCTACTCAGTGATAGACTTTTTTCAAAATATAGGCTCAAAACATGCTAAAAATCGATATTTTAAGTGTCCAAAGTCGAAATGTGCATGCATCATCTGTACCCGTTTATATCTTAAATTCAGGCTCAAAACACCCAAAAATTCGATATTTTTGGGTCCCAGAAGCGATCTGTACGTGCCTACTCCTAGTTCGAGTATTTTCTAAATACAGGCCCAAAAAATGCTGAAAATCGATATTTTAGGTGCCCTAAGTCAATATGTGCATGCATCTTCTGTACCCGTTTATATCTCAAATTCAGGCTCAAAACACCCTAAAATTCGGTATTTTTGGGTCCTAGAAGCAATCTGTACATCCCCACTCCTAGTTAGAATGTTTTCAGGATACAGACCCAAAACATGCTCAAAATCGATATTTTAGGTGCCCAAAAGTCGATATGTGCATGCATCTTCTGTACTCATTTATATCTCAAATTCAGGCTCAAAACACCCGAAAATTCGATATTTTGGGGTCCCAGAAGCGATCTGTACATGCCTACTCAGTGCTAGAATTTTTTCAAAATATAGGCTCAAAACATGCTAAAAATCGATATTTTAAGTGTCCAAAGTCGAAATGTGCATGCATCATCTGTACCCGTTTATATCTTAAATTCAGGCTCAAAACACCCAAAAATTCGATATTTTGGGGTCCCAGAAGTGATCTGTACATGCCTACTTAGTGCTAGAATATTTTCAAAATATAGCCCCAAAACATGCTAAAAATCGATATTTTAGGTGCCCAAAGTCGATATCTCAAATTCAGGCCCAAAACACCCTATAATTCGATATTTTGGGGCCCCAGAAGCGAACTGTACATGCCTACTCCGTGTTAGAGTATTTTCAAAATACAGGCCCAAAACATACTGAAAATCGATCTTTTAGGTGCCCAAAAGTCGATATGTGCATGCATCTTCTGTACTCGTTTATATCTAAAATTCAGGCTTCAAACACCCGAAAATTCGATATTTTGGGGTCCCAGAAGCGATCTGTACATGCCTACTCAGATGCAGGCCCAAAACAAGCCGAAAATCGATATTTTAGGTGCCCAAAGTCAATATGTGTATGCATCTTCTGCACCCGTTTATATCCCAAATTCAACCTCAAAACACCCGAAAATTCGATAATTTTGGGTCCCAGAAGCGATCTGTACATGCCTACTCAGTGATAGACTTTTTTCAAAATATAGGCTCAAAACATGCTAAAAATCGATATTTTAAGTGTCCAAAGTCGATATGTGCATGCATATTCTGTACCCGTTTATATCTCAAATTCATCCTCAAAACACCCATAAATTCGATATTTTTGGGTCCCAGAAGCGATCTGTACGTGCCTACTCCTAGTTCGAGTATTTTCTAAATACAGGCCCAAGAAATGCTGAAAATCGATATTTTAGGTGCCCTAAGTCAATATGTGCATGCATCTTCTGTACCCGTTTATATCTCAAATTCAGGCTCAAAACACCCTAAAATTCGGTATTTTTGGGTCCTAGAAGCAATCTGTACATCCCCACTCCTAGTTAGAATGTTTTCAGGATACAGACCCAAAACATGCTCAAAATCGATATTTTAGGTGCCCAAAAGTCGATATGTGCATGCATCTTCTGTACTCATTTATATCTCAAATTCAGGCTCAAAACACCCGAAAATTCGATATTTTGGGGTCCCAGAAGCGATCTGTACATGCCTACTCAGTGCTAGAATTTTTTCAAAATATAGGCTCAAAACATGCTAAAAATCGATATTTTAAGTGTCCAAAGTCGAAATGTGCATGCATCATCTGTACCCGTTTATATCTTAAATTCAGGCTCAAAACACCCAAAAATTCGATATTTTGGGGTCCCAGAAGTGATCTGTACATGCCTACTTAGTGCTAGAATATTTTCAAAATATAGCCCCAAAACATGCTAAAAATCGATATTTTAGGTGCCCAAAGTCGATATCTCAAATTCAGGCCCAAAACACCCTATAATTCGATATTTTGGGGCCCCAGAAGCGAACTGTACATGCCTACTCCGTGTTAGAGTATTTTCAAAATACAGGCCCAAAACATACTGAAAATCGATCTTTTAGGTGCCCAAAAGTCGATATGTGCATGCATCTTCTGTACTCGTTTATATCTAAAATTCAGGCTCCAAACACCCGAAAATTCGATATTTTGGGGTCCCAGAAGCGATCTGTACATGCCTACTCAGATGCAGGCCCAAAACATGCTGAAAATCGATATTTTAGGTGCCCAAAGTCAACATGTGTATACATCTTCTGCACTCGTTTATATCTTAAATTCAACCTCAAAACACCCGAAAATTCGATAATTTTGGGTCTCGGAAGCTATCTGTACATGTCTAGTCAGTGCTAGAATTTTTTCAAAATATAGGCTCAAAACATGCTAAAAATCGATATTTTAAGTGTCCAAAGTCGATATGTGAATGCATCTTCTGTACCCGTTTATATCTCAAATTCATCCTCAAAACACCCGAAAATTCGATATTTTTGGGTCCCAGATGTGATCTGTACATGCCTACTCCTAGTTAGAGTATTTTCAAAATACAGGCCCAAAACATGCTAAAAATCGATATTTTGGTGCCCAAAGTCAATGTGTGCATGTATCTTCTGTACCCGTTTAAATCTCAAATTCAAGCTCAAAACACCCGAAAATTCGGTATTTTGGGGTCCTAGAAGCGATCTGTACATCCCTACTACTAGTTAGAATGTTTTCAAGATACAGACCCAAAACATGCTCAAAATCGATATTTAAGTGCCCAAAAGTCGATATGTGCATTCATTTTCTGTACCCGTTTATATCTCAAATTCAGGCTCAAAACACCCGAAAAATTTGATATTTTGGGGTCCCAGAAGCGATCTGTACATGCCTACTCAGTGCTAGAATATTTTCAAATTATAGGCCCAAAACATGCTAAAAATCGATATTTTAGGTGCCCAAAGTCGATATCTCAAATTCAGGCACAAAACACCAGAAAATTCTATATTTTGGTGTCCCAGAAGCGAACTGTAAGTGCCTACTACGTGTTAGAGTATTTTCAAAATACAGGCAAAAACATACTGAAAATCGATCTTTTAGGTGCCCAAAAGTCGATATGTGCATGCATCATCACTACCCGTTTATATCTCAAATTCAGGCTCAAAACACCCCAAAACTCGGTATTTTTGGGTTTTAGAAGCGATCTGTACATCCCTACTCCTAGTTAGAATGTTTTCAAGATACAGACACAAAACATGCTCAAAATCGATATTTTAGGTGCCCAAAAGTCGATATGTGCATGCATCATCTGTACCCGTTCATATCTCAAATTCAAGCTCAAGACACCCGAAAATGCGATATTTTGGGGTCTTAGAAGCGATCTGTACATGCCTACTCAGTGCTAGAATATTTTCAAAATATAGGCCCAAAACATGCTAAAAATCGATATTTTAGGTGCCCAAAGTCGATATCTCAAATTCAGGACCACAAAAAACCCAAAAAATCGATATTTTGGGATCCCAGAAGCGATCTGTACATGTCTACTCCGTGTTAGAGTATTTTCAAAATACAGGCCCAAAACAAGCCGAAAATCGATATTTTAGGTGACCAAAGTCAATATGTGTATGCATCTTCTGCACCCGTTTATATCCCAAATTCAACCTCAAAACACCCGAAAATTCGATATTTTTGGGTCCCAGAAGCGATCTGTACATGCCTACTCAGTGATAGACTTTTTTCAAAATATAGGCTCAAAACATGCTAAAAATCGATATTTTAAGTGTCCAAAGTCGATATGTGCATGCATATTCTGTACCCGTTTATATCTCAAATTCAGGCTCAAAACACCCATAAATTCGATATTTTTGGGTCCCAGAAGCGATCTGTACGTGCCTACTCCTAGTTCGAGTATTTTCTAAATACAGGCCCAAGAAATGCTGAAAATCGATATTTTAGGTGCCCTAAGTCAATATGTGCATGCATCTTCTGTACCCGTTTATATCTCAAATTCAGGCTCAAAACACCCTAAAATTCGGTATTTTTGGGTCCTAGAAGCAATCTGTACATCCCCACTCCTAGTTAGAATGTTTTCAGGATACAGACCCAAAACATGCTCAAAATCGATATTTTAGGTGCCCAAAAGTCGATATGTGCATGCATCTTCTGTACTCATTTATATCTCAAATTCAGGCTCAAAACACCCGAAAATTCGATATTTTGGGGTCCCAGAAGCGATCTGTACATGCCTACTCAGTGCTAGAATTTTTTCAAAATATAGGCTCAAAACATGCTAAAAATCGATATTTTAAGTGTCCAAAGTCGAAATGTGCATGCATCATCTGTACCCGTTTATATCTTAAATTCAGGCTCAAAACACCCAAAAATTCGATATTTTGGGGTCCCAGAAGTGATCTGTACATGCCTACTTAGTGCTAGAATATTTTCAAAATATAGCCCCAAAACATGCTAAAAATCGATATTTTAGGTGCCCAAAGTCGATATCTCAAATTCAGGCCCAAAACACCCTATAATTCGATATTTTGGGGCCCCAGAAGCGAACTGTACATGCCTACTCCGTGTTAGAGTATTTTCAAAATATAGGCCCAAAACATACTGAAAATCGATCTTTTAGGTGCCCAAAAGTCGATATGTGCATGCATCTTCTGCACTCGTTTATATCTAAAATTCAGGCTCCAAACACCCGAAAATTCGATATTTTGGGGTCCCAGAAGCGATCTGTACATGTCTAGTCAGTGCTAGAATTTTTTCAAAATATAGGCTCAAAACATGCTAAAAATCGATATTTTAAGTGTCCAAAGTCGATATGTGAATGCATCTTCTGTACCCGTTTATATCTCAAATTCATCCTCAAAACACCCGAAAATTCGATATTTTTGGGTCCCAGATGTGATCTGCACATGCCTACTCCTAGTTAGAGTATTTTCAAAATACAGGCCCAAAACATGCTAAAAATCGATATTTTGGTGCCCAAAGTCAATGTGTGCATGTATCTTCTGTACCCGTTTAAATCTCAAATTCAAGCTCAAAACACCCGAAAATTCGGTATTTTGGGGTCCTAGAAGCGTTCTGTACATCCCTACTACTAGTTAGAATGTTTTCAAGATACAGACCCAAAACATGCTCAAAATCGATATTTAAGTGCCCAAAAGTCGATATGTGCATTCATTTTCTGTACCCGTTTATATCTCAAATTCAGGCTCAAAACACCCGAAAAATTTGATATTTTGGGGTCCCAGAAGCGATCTGTACATGCCTACTCAGTGCTAGAATATTTTCAAATTATAGGCCCAAAACATGCTAAAAATCGATATTTTAGGTGCCCAAAGTCGATATCTCAAATTCAGGCACAAAACACCAGAAAATTCTATATTTTGGTGTCCCAGAAGCGAACTGTAAGTGCCTACTACGTGTTAGAGTATTTTCAAAATACAGGCAAAAACATACTGAAAATCGATCCTTTAGGTGCCCAAAAGTCGATATGTGCATGCATCATCACTACCCGTTTATATCTCAAATTCAGGCTCAAAACACCCCAAAACTCGGTATTTTTGGGTTTTAGAAGCGATCTGTACATCCCTACTCCTAGTTAGAATGTTTTCAAGATACAGACACAAAACATGCTCAAAATCGATATTTTAGGTGCCCAAAAGTCGATATGTGCATGCATCATCTGTACCCGTTCATATCTCAAATTCAAGCTCAAGGCACCCGAAAATGCGATATTTTGGGGTCTTAGAAGCGATCTGTACATGCCTACTCAGTGCTAGAATATTTTCAAAATATAGGCCCAAAACATGCTAAAAATCGATATTTTAGGTGCCCAAAATCGATATATCAAATTCAGGACCCCCAAAAACCCAAAAAATCGATATTTTGGGATCCCAGAAGCGATCTGTACATGCCTACTCCGTGTTAGAGTATTTTCAAAATACAGGCCCAAACAAGCTGAAAATCGATATTTTAGGTGACCAAAGTCAATATGTGTATGCATCTTCTGCACCCGTTTATATCCCAAATTCAACCTCAAAACACCCGAAAATTCGATATTTTTGGGTCCCAGAAGCGATCTGTACATGCCTACTCAGTGTTAGACTTTTTTCAAAATATAGGCTCAGAACATGCTAAAAATCGATATTTTAAGTGTCCAAAGTCGATATATGCATGCATATTCTGTACCCGTTTATATCTCAAATTTAGGCTCAAAACACCCGAAAATTCGATATTTTTGGGTCCCAGAAGCGATCTGTACATGCCTACTCCTAATTCGAGTATTTGCAAAATACAGGCCCAAAAAATGCTGAAAATCGATATTTTAGGTGCCCAAAGTCAATATGTGCATGCATCTTCTGTACCCGTTTATATCTCAAATTCAGGCTCAAAACACCCTAAAATTCGGTATTTTTGGGTCCTAGAAGCAATCTGTACATCCCCACTCCTAGTTAGAATGTTTTCAGGATACAGACCCAAAACATGCTCAAAATCGATATTTTAGGTGCCCAAAAGTCGATATGTGCATGCATCTTCTGTACCCGTTTATATATCAAATTCAGGCTTAAAACACCCGAAAATTCGATATTTTGGGGTCCCAGAAACGATCTGTACATGCCTACTCAGTGCTAAAATATTTTCAAAATATAGGCCTAAGACATGCAAAAAATTGATATTTTAGGTGCCCAAAGTCGATATCTCAAATTCAGGCCCAAAACACCAGAAAATTCTATATTTTGGTGTCCCAGAAGCGAACTGTAAGTGCCTTCTCCGTGTTAGAGTATTTTCAAAATACAGGCCCACAACATACTGAAAATCGATCTTTTAGGTGCCCAAAAGTCAATATGTGCATGCATCTTCTGTAACTGTTTATATCCCAAATACAACCTCAAAACACCCGAAAATTCGATATTTTTGGGTCCCAGAAGCGATCTGTACATGACTACTCAGTGCTAGAATATTTTCAAAATATAGCCCCAAAACATCCTAAAAATCGATATTTTAGGTGCCCAAAGTCGATATCTCAAATTCAGGCCCAAAACACCCTAAAATTAGATATTTTGGGGTCCCAGAAGCGAACTGTAAGTGCCTACTCCGAGTTAGAGTATTTTCAAATTACAGGCCCAAAACATACTGAAAATCGATCTTTTAGGTGCCCAAAAGTCGATATGTGCATGCATCTTATGTACCCGTTTATATCTCAAATTCAGGCTCCAAACACCCGAAAATTCGATATTTTGGGGTTCCAGAAGCGATCTGTATATGCCTACTCAGATGCAGGCCCAAAACATGCTGAAAATCGATATTTTAGGTGCCCAAAGTCAACATGTGTATGCATCTTCTGCACTCGTTTATATCTTAAATTCAACCTCAAAACACCCGAAAATTCGATAATTTTGGGTCCCAGAAGCGATCTGTACATGTATAGTCAGTGCTAGAATGTTTTCAAAAGATAGGCTCAAAACATGCTAAAAATCGATATTTTAAGTGTACAAAGTCGATATGTGCATGCATCTTCTGTACCCGTTTATATCTCAAATTCAGGCTCAAAACTCCCGAAAATTCGATATTTTTGGGTCCCAGATGTGATCTGTACATGCCTACTCCTAGTTAGAGTATTTTCAAAATACAGGCCCAAAACATGCTAAAAATCGATATTTTGGTGCCCAAAGTCAATGTGTGCATGTATCTTCTGTACCCGTTTATATCTCAAATTCAGGCTCAAAACACCCGAAAATTCGGTATTTTGGGGTCCTAGAAGCGATCTGTACATCCCTACTACTAGTTAGAATGTTTTCAAGATACAGACCCAAAACATGCTCAAAATCGATATTTAAGTGCCCAAAAGTCGATATGTGCATTCATTTTCTGTACCCGTTTATATCTCAAATTCAGGCTCAAAACACCCGAAAAATTTGATATTTTGGGGTCCCAGAAGCGATCTGTACATGCCTACTCAGTGCTAGAATATTTTCAAATTATAGGCCCAAAACATGCTAAAAATCGATATTTTAGGTGCCCAAAGTCGATATCTCAAATTCAGGCACAAAATACCAGAAAATTCTATATTTTGGTGTCCCAGAAGCGAACTGTAAGTGCCTACTACGTGTTAGAGTATTTTCAAAATACAGGCAAAAACATACTGAAAATCGATCTTTTAGGTGCCCAAAAGTCGATATGTGCATGCATCATCACTACCCGTTTATATCTCAAATTCAGGCTCAAAACACCCCAAAACTCGGTATTTTTGGGTTTTAGAAGCGATCTGTACATCCCTACTCCTAGTTAGAATGTTTTCAAGATACAGACACAAAACATGCTCAAAATCGATATTTTAGGTGCCCAAAAGTCGATATGTGCATGCATCATCTGTACCCGTTCATATCTCAAATTCAAGCTCAAGACACCCGAAAATGCGATATTTTGGGGTCTTAGAAGCGATCTGTACATGCCTACTCAGTGCTAGAATATTTTCAAAATATAGGCCCAAAACATGCTAAAAATCGATATTTTAGGTGCCCAAAGTCGATATCTCAAATTCAGGACCACAAAAAACCCAAAAAATCGATATTTTGGGATCCCAGAAGCGATCTGTACATGTCTACTCCGTGTTAGAGTATTTTCAAAATACAGGCCCAAAACAAGCCGAAAATCGATATTTTAGGTGACCAAAGTCAATATGTGTATGCATCTTCTGCACCCGTTTATATCCCAAATTCAACCTCAAAACACCCGAAAATTCGATATTTTTGGGTCCCAGAAGCGATCTGTACATGCCTACTCAGTGATAGACTTTTTTCAAAATATAGGCTCAAAACATGCTAAAAATCGATATTTTAAGTGTCCAAAGTCGATATGTGCATGCATATTCTGTACCCGTTTATATCTCAAATTCAGGCTCAAAACACCCATAAATTCGATATTTTTGGGTCCCAGAAGCGATCTGTACGTGCCTACTCCTAGTTCGAGTATTTTCTAAATACAGGCCCAAAAAATGCTGAAAATCGATATTTTAGGTGCCCTAAGTCAATATGTGCATGCATCTTCTGTACCCGTTTATATCTCAAATTCAGGCTCAAAACACCCTAAAATTCGGTATTTTTGGTTCCTAGAAGCAATCTGTACATCCCCACTCCTAGTTAGAATGTTTTCAGGATACAGACCCAAAACATGCTCAAAATCGATATTTTAGGTGCCCAAAAGTCGATATGTGCATGCATCTTCTGTACTCATTTATATCTCAAATTCAGGCTCAAAACACCCGAAAATTCGATATTTTGGGGTCCCAGAAGCGATCTGTACATGCCTACTCAGTGCTAGAATTTTTTCAAAATATAGGCTCAAAACATGCTAAAAATCGATATTTTAAGTGTCCAAAGTCGAAATGTGCATGCATCATCTGTACCCGTTTATATCTTAAATTCAGGCTCAAAACACCCAAAAATTCGATATTTTGGGGTCCCAGAAGTGATCTGTACATGCCTACTTAGTGCTAGAATATTTTCAAAATATAGCCCCAAAACATGCTAAAAATCGATATTTTAGGTGCCCAAAGTCGATATCTCAAATTCAGGCCCAAAACACCCTATAATTCGATATTTTGGGGCCCCAGAAGCGAACTGTACATGCCTACTCCGTGTTAGAGTATTTTCAAAATACAGGCCCAAAACATACTGAAAATCGATCTTTTAGGTGCCCAAAAGTCGATATGTGCATGCATCTTCTGTACTCGTTTATATCTAAAATTCAGGCTCCAAACACCCGAAAATTCGATATTTTGGGGTCCCAGAAGCGATCTGTACATGCCTACTCAGATGCAGGCCCAAAACATGCTGAAAATCGATATTTTAGGTGCCCAAAGTCAACATGTGTATACATCTTCTGCACTCGTTTATATCTTAAATTCAACCTCAAAACACCCGAAAATTCGATAATTTTGGGTCTCGGAAGCTATCTGTACATGTCTAGTCAGTGCTAGAATTTTTTCAAAATATAGGCTCAAAACATGCTAAAAATCGATATTTTAAGTGTCCAAAGTCGATATGTGAATGCATCTTCTGTACCCGTTTATATCTCAAATTCATCCTCAAAACACCCGAAAATTCGATATTTTTGGGTCCCAGATGTGATCTGTACATGCCTACTCCTAGTTAGAGTATTTTCAAAATACAGGCCCAAAACATGCTAAAAATCGATATTTTGGTGCCCAAAGTCAATGTGTGCATGTATCTTCTGTACCCGTTTAAATCTCAAATTCAAGCTCAAAACACCCGAAAATTCGGTATTTTGGGGTCCTAGAAGCGATCTGTACATCCCTACTACTAGTTAGAATGTTTTCAAGATACAGACCCAAAACATGCTCAAAATCGATATTTAAGTGCCCAAAAGTCGATATGTGCATTCATTTTCTGTACCCGTTTATATCTCAAATTCAGGCTCAAAACACCCGAAAAATTTGATATTTTGGGGTCCCAGAAGCGATCTGTACATGCCTACTCAGTGCTAGAATATTTTCAAATTATAGGCCCAAAACATGCTAAAAATCGATATTTTAGGTGCCCAAAGTCGATATCTCAAATTCAGGCACAAAACACCAGAAAATTCTATATTTTGGTGTCCCAGAAGCGAACTGTAAGTGCCTACTACGTGTTAGAGTATTTTCAAAATACAGGCAAAAACATACTGAAAATCGATCTTTTAGGTGCCCAAAAGTCGATATGTGCATGCATCATCACTACCCGTTTATATCTCAAATTCAGGCTCAAAACACCCCAAAACTCGGTATTTTTGGGTTTTAGAAGCGATCTGTACATCCCTACTCCTAGTTAGAATGTTTTCAAGATACAGACACAAAACATGCTCAAAATCGATATTTTAGGTGCCCAAAAGTCGATATGTGCATGCATCATCTGTACCCGTTCATATCTCAAATTCAAGCTCAAGACACCCGAAAATGCGATATTTTGGGGTCTTAGAAGCGATCTGTACATGCCTACTCAGTGCTAGAATATTTTCAAAATATAGGCCCAAAACATGCTAAAAATCGATATTTTAGGTGCCCAAAGTCGATATCTCAAATTCAGGACCACAAAAAACCCAAAAAATCGATATTTTGGGATCCCAGAAGCGATCTGTACATGTCTACTCCGTGTTAGAGTATTTTCAAAATACAGGCCCAAAACAAGCCGAAAATCGATATTTTAGGTGACCAAAGTCAATATGTGTATGCATCTTCTGCACCCGTTTATATCCCAAATTCAACCTCAAAACACCCGAAAATTCGATATTTTTGGGTCCCAGAAGCGATCTGTACATGCCTACTCAGTGATAGACTTTTTTCAAAATATAGGCTCAAAACATGCTAAAAATCGATATTTTAAGTGTCCAAAGTCGATATGTGCATGCATATTCTGTACCCGTTTATATCTCAAATTCAGGCTCAAAACACCCATAAATTCGATATTTTTGGGTCCCAGAAGCGATCTGTACGTGCCTACTCCTAGTTCGAGTATTTTCTAAATACAGGCCCAAGAAATGCTGAAAATCGATATTTTAGGTGCCCTAAGTCAATATGTGCATGCATCTTCTGTACCCGTTTATATCTCAAATTCAGGCTCAAAACACCCTAAAATTCGGTATTTTTGGGTCCTAGAAGCAATCTGTACATCCCCACTCCTAGTTAGAATGTTTTCAGGATACAGACCCAAAACATGCTCAAAATCGATATTTTAGGTGCCCAAAAGTCGATATGTGCATGCATCTTCTGTACTCATTTATATCTCAAATTCAGGCTCAAAACACCCGAAAATTCGATATTTTGGGGTCCCAGAAGCGATCTGTACATGCCTACTCAGTGCTAGAATTTTTTCAAAATATAGGCTCAAAACATGCTAAAAATCGATATTTTAAGTGTCCAAAGTCGAAATGTGCATGCATCATCTGTACCCGTTTATATCTTAAATTCAGGCTCAAAACACCCAAAAATTCGATATTTTGGGGTCCCAGAAGTGATCTGTACATGCCTACTTAGTGCTAGAATATTTTCAAAATATAGCCCCAAAACATGCTAAAAATCGATATTTTAGGTGCCCAAAGTCGATATCTCAAATTCAGGCCCAAAACACCCTATAATTCGATATTTTGGGGCCCCAGAAGCGAACTGTACATGCCTACTCCGTGTTAGAGTATTTTCAAAATATAGGCCCAAAACATACTGAAAATCGATCTTTTAGGTGCCCAAAAGTCGATATGTGCATGCATCTTCTGTACTCGTTTATATCTCAAATTCAGGCTCCAAACACCCGAAAATTCGATATTTTGGGGTCCCAGAAGCGATCTGTACATGCCTACTCAGATGCAGGCCCAAAACATGCTGAAAATCGATATTTTAGGTGCCCAAAGTCAACATGTGTATACATCTTCTGCACTCGTTTATATCTTAAATTCAACCTCAAAACACCCGAAAATTCGATAATTTTGGGTCTCAGAAGCGATCTGTACATGTCTAGTCAGTGCTAGAATTTTTTCAAAATATAGTCTCAAAACATGCTAAAAATCGATATTTTAAGTGTCCAAAGTCGATATGTGAATGCATCTTCTGTACCCGTTTATATCTCAAATTCATCCTCAAAACACCCGAAAATTCGATATTTTTGGATCCCAGAAGCGATCTGTACATGCCTACTCATAGTTAGAGTATTTTAAAATACAGGCCCAAAACATGCTAAAAATCGATATTTTGGTGCCCAAAGTCAATATGTGCATGCATCTTCTGTACCCGTTTATATCTCAAATTCAGGCTCAAAACAGCCGAAAATTCGGTATTTTAGGGTCCTAGAAGCGATCTGTACATCCCTACTCCTAGTTAGAATGTTTTCAAGATACAGACCCAAAACATGCTCAAAATCGATATTTTAGGTGCCCAAAAGTCAATATGTGCATGCATTTTCTGTACCCGTTTATATCTCAAATTCAGGCTCAAAACACCCGAAAAATTCGATATTTTGGGGTCCCAGAAGCGATATGTACATGCCTACTTAGTGCTAGAATATTTTCAAAATATAGGCCCAAAACATTCTAAAAATCGATATTTTATCTGCCCAAAGTCAATATCTGAAATTCATGCCCAAAACGCCCAAAAATTCGATATTTTGGGGTCCCAGAAGCGATCTGTACATGCCTACTAACATGCATGCCCAAAACATGCTTAAAATCGATATTTTAGGTGCCCAAAGTCAACATGTGTATGCATCTTCTGAAATCGTTTATATCTTAAATTCAACCTCAATACACACGAAAATTCGATAATTTTGGGTCCCAGAAGCGATCTGTACATGTCTAGTCAGTGCTAGAATTTTTTCAAAATATAGGCTCAAAACATGCTAAAAATCGATATTTTAAGTGTCCAAAGTCGATATGTTCATGCATCTTCTGTACCCGTTTATATCTCAAATTCATGCTCAAAACAGCCGAAAATTCGATATTTTTGGGTCCCAGAAGCGATCTGTACATGCCTACTCCTAGTTAGAGTATTTTCAAAATACAGGCCCAAAACATGCTAAAAATCGATATTTTGGTGCAAAAAGTCAATATGTGCATGCATCTTTTGTACCCGTTTATATCTCAAATTCAGGCTCAAAACGCCGGAGAATTCGGTATTTTGGGGTCCCAGAAGCGATCTGTACATCCCTACTCCTAGTTAGAATGTTTTCAAGATACAGACCCAAAACATGATCAAAATCGATATTTTAGGTGACCAAAAGTCGATATGTTCATGCATTTTCTGTATCCGTTTATATCTCAAATTCAGGCTCAAAACACCCGAAAAATTTGATATTTTGGGGTCCCAGAAGCGATCTGTACATGCCTACTCAGTGCTAGAATGTTTTCAAAATATAGGACCAAAACATGCTAAAAATCGATATTTTAGGTGCCCAAAAGTCGATATGTGGATGCATCTTCTGTACCCGTTTATATCTCAAATTCATGCTCAAAACACCCGAAAATTCGATATTTTGGGGTCCCAGATGCGAACTGTACATGCCTACTTCGTGTTAGAGTATTTTCAAAATACAACCCCAAAACAAGCTGAAAATCGATATTTTAGGTGACCAAAGTCAATATGTGTATGCATCTTCTGCACCCGTTTATATCCCAAATTCAACCATAAAACATCCAAAAATTCGATATTTTTGGGTCCCAGAAGCGATCTGTACATGCCTACTCAGTGCTAGAATGTTTTCAAAATATAGGCTCAAAACATGCTAAAAATCGATATTTTAATTGTCCAAAGTCGATATGTACATGCATCATCTGTACCCGTTTATATCTCAAATTCAGGCTCAAAACACCCGAAAATTCGATATTTTGGGGTCCCAGAAGTGATCTGTACATGCCTACTTAGTGCTAGAATATTTTCAAAATATAGGCCCAAAACATGCTAAAAATCGATATTTTAGGTGCCCAAAGTCGATATCTCAAATTCAGGCCCAAAACACCCGAAAATTCTATATTTTGGGGTCCCAGAAGCGAACTGTACATGCCTACTCCGTGTTAGAGTATTTTCACAATACAGGCCCAAAACATATTGAAAATCGATCTTTTAGGTGCCCAAAAGTCGATATGTGCATGCATCTTCTGTACCCGTTTATATCTCAAATTCAGGCTCCAAACACCCGAAAATTCGTTATTTTGGGGTCCCAGAAGCGATTTGTACATGCCTACTCAGTGCCAGAATTTTTTCAAAGTATAGGCTCAAAACATGCTAAAAATCGATATTTTAAGTGTCCAAAGTCGATATGTGCATGCATCATCTGTACCCGTTTATATCTCAAATTTAGGCTCAAAACACCCGAAAATTCGGTATTTTTGGGGTCCCAGAAGCGATCTGTACATGTCTACTCAGATGCAGGCCCAAAACATGCTGAAAATGGATATTTTAGGTGCCCAAAGTCAACATGTGTATGCATCTTCTGCACTCGTTTATATCTCAAATTCAGGCTCCAAACACACGAAAATTCGATGTTTTGGGGTCCCAGAAGCGATCTGTACATGTCTACTCAGATGCAGGCCCAAAACATGCTGAAAATGGATATTTTAGGTGCCCAAAGTCAACATGTGTATGCATCTTCTGCACTCGTTTATATCTCAAATTCAACCTCAAAACATCCGAAAATTCGATATTTTTGGGTCCCAGAAGCGATCTGTACATGTCTAGTCAGTGCTACAATGTTTTCAAAATACAGGCACAAAACATGCTGAAAATCGATATTTTAGGTGCCCAAAGTCAATATGTGCATGCATCTTCTGTACCCGTTTATATCTCAAATTCAGGCTCAAAACACCCGAAAATTCGGTATTTTTGGGTCCTAGAAGCAATCTGTACATCCCTACTCCTAGATAGAATGTTTTCAAGATACAGACCAAAAACATGCTCAAAATCGATATTTTAAGTGCCAAAAAGTCGATTTGTGCATGCATCTTATTTACCCGTTTATATCTCAAATTCAGGTTCAAAACACCCGAAAATTCGGTATTTTGGGGTCCTAGAAGCGATCTGTACATCCCTACTCCTAGTTAGAATGTTTTCAAAATACAGGCCCAAAACATGCTGAAAATCGATATTTTAGGTGCCCAAAGTCAATATGTGCAAGCATCTTCTGTACCCGTTTATATCTCAAATTCAGGCTCAAAACACCCGAAAATTCGATATATTGGGGTCCCAGAAGCGATCTGTACTTGCCTGCTTCGTGTTAGAGTATTTTCAAAATACAGGCCCAAAACAAGCTGAAAATCGATATGTTAGGTGACCAAAGTCAATATGTGTGTGCATCTTCTGCACCCGTTTATATCCCAAATTCAACCTCAAAACACCCGAAAATTCGATATTTTTGGGTCCCAGAGGCGATCTGTACATGCCTACTTAGTACTAGAATATTTTCAAAATATAGGCCCAAAACATGCTAAAAATCGATATTTTAGGTGCACAAAATCGATATCTCAAATTCAGGCCCAAAACACCCGAAAATTCTATATTTTGGGGTCCCAGAAGCGAACTGTACATGCCTACTCCGTGTTAGAGTATTTTCACAATACAGGCCCAAAACATATTGAAAATCGATCTTTTAGGAGCCCAAAAGTCGATATGTGCATGCATCTTCTGTACCCGTTTATATCTCAAATTCAGGCTCCAAACACCCGAAAATTCGATATTTTGGGGTCCCAGAAGCGATTTGTACATGCCTACTCAGTGCCAGAATTTTTTCAAAGTATAGGCTCAAAACATGCTAAAAATCGATATTTTAAGTGTCCAAAGTCGATATGTGCATGCATCATCTGTACCCGTTTATATCTCAAATTTAGGCTCAAAACACCCGAAAATTCGGTATTTTTGGGGTCCCAGAAGCGATCTGTACATGTCTACTCAGATGCAGGCCCAAAACATGCTGAAAATGGATATTTTAGGTGCCCAAAGTCAACATGTGTATGCATCTTCTGCACTCGTTTATATCTCAAATTCAGGCTCCAAACACACGAAAATTCGATGTTTTGGGGTCCCAGAAGCGATCTGTACATGTCTACTCAGATGCAGGCCCAAAACATGCTGAAAATGGATATTTTAGGTGCCCAAAGTCAACATGTGTATGCATCTTCTGCACTCGTTTATATCTCAAATTCAACCTCAAAACATCCGAAAATTCGATATTTTTGGGTCCCAGAAGCGATCTGTACATGTCTAGTCAGTGCTACAATGTTTTCAAAATACAGGCCCAAAACATGCTGAAAATCGATATTTTAGGTGCCCAAAGTCAATATGTGCATGCATCTTCTGTACCCGTTTATATCTCAAATTCAGGCTCAAAACACCCGAAAATTCGGTATTTTTGGGTCCTAGAAGCAATCTGTACATCCCTACTCCTAGATAGAATGTTTTCAAGATACAGACCAAAAACATGCTCAAAATCGATATTTTAAGTGCCAAAAAGTCGATTTGTGCATGCATCTTATTTACCCGTTTATATCTCAAATTCAGGTTCAAAACACCCGAAAATTCGGTATTTTGGGGTCCTAGAAGCGATCTGTACATCCCTACTCCTAGTTAGAATGTTTTCAAAATACAGGCCCAAAACATGCTGAAAATCGATATTTTAGGTGCCCAAAGTCAATATGTGCATGCATCTTCTGTACCCGTTTATATCTCAAATTCAGGCTCAAAACACCCGAAAATTCGATATATTGGGGTCCCAGAAGCGATCTGTACTTGCCTGCTTCGTGTTAGAGTATTTTCAAAATACAGGCCCAAAACAAGCTGAAAATCGATATGTTAGGTGACCAAAGTCAATATGTGTGTGCATCTTCTGCACCCGTTTATAACCCAAATTCAACCTCAAAACACCCGAAAATTCGATATTTTTGGGTCCCAGAGGCGATCTGTACATGCCTACTTAGTACTAGAATATTTTCAAAATATAGGCCCAAAACATGCTAAAAATCGATATTTTAGGTGCCCAAAGTCGATATCTCAAATTCAGGCCCAAAACACCCGAAAATTCGATATTTTGGGGTCCCAGAAGCGATCTGTACATGCCTACTCATAGTTAGAGTATTTTCAAAATACAGGCCCAAAACATGCTAAAAATCGATATTTTGGTGCCAAAAGTCAATATGTGCATGGATCTTCTGTACCCGTTTATATCCCAAATTCAACCTCAAAATACCCAAAAGGTCGATATTTTTGGGTCCCAGAAGCGATCTGTACATGCCTACTCAGTGCTAGAATGTTTTCAAGATACAGACCCAAAACATGCTCAAAATCGATATTTTAGGTGCCCAAAAGTCGATATTTGCAATCATTTTCTGTACCCGTTTATATCTCAAATTCAGGCTCAAAACACCCGAAAAATTCGATATTTTGGGGTCCCAGAAGCGATCTGTACATGCCTAATCAATGCTAGAATTTTTTCAAAATATAGGCTCAAAACATGCTAAAACTCGATATTTTAGGTGCCCAAAGTCGATATCTCAAATTCAGGCCCAAACCACCCTAAAATTCGATATTTTGGTGTCCCAGAAGCGAACTGTACATGCCTACTCCGTGTTAGAGTATTTTCAGAATACAGGCACAAAACATACTGAAAATCGATCTTTTAAGTGCCCAAAAGTCGATATGTGCATGCATCTTCTGTACCCGTTTATATCTCAAATTCATGCTCCAAACACCCGAAAATTCGATATTTTGGGGTCCCAGAAGCGATCTGTACATGCCTACTAACATGCAGGCCCAAAACATGCTGAAAATCGATATCTTAGGTGCCCAAAGTCAACATGTGTATGCATCTTCTGAAATCGTCTATATCTTAAATTCAACCTCAATACACCCGAAAATTCGATAATTTTGGGCCCCAGAAGCGATCTGTACATGTCTAGTCAGTGCTAGAATGTTTTCAAAATATAGGCTCAAAACATGCTAAAAATCGATATTTTAAGTGTCCAAAGTCGATATGTTCATGCATCTTCTGTACCCGTTTATATCTCAAATTCAGGCTCAAAACACCCGAAAATTCGATATTTTTGGGGTCCCAGAAGCGATCTGTACTTGCCTACTCTTAGTTAGAGTATTTTCAAAATACAGGCCCAAAACAAGCTGAAAATCGATATTTTAGGTGACCAAAGTCAATATGTGTATGCATCTTCTGCACCCGTTTATATCCCAAATTCAACCTCAAAACACCCGAAAATTCGATAATTTTGGATCCCAGAAGCGATCTGTACATGCCTACTCAGTGCTAGAATGTTTTCAAAATATAGGCTCAAAACATGCTAAAAATCGATATTTTAAGTGTCCAAATTCGATAGGTGCATGCATCATCTGTACCCGTTTATATCTCAAATTTAGGCTCAAAACACCCGAAAATTCGATATTTTGGGGTCCCAGAAATGATCTGTACATGCCTACTTAGTGCTAGAATATTTTCGAAATATAGGCCCAAAACATGCTAAAAATCGATATTTTAGGTGCCCAAAGTCGATAACTCAAATTCAAGCCCATAACACCCGAAAATTCAATATTTTGGGGTCCCAGAAGCGAACTGTACATGCCTACTCCGTGTTAGAGTATTTTCAAAATACAGGCCCAAAACATACTGAAAATCGATCTTGTATATGCCCAAAAGTCGATATGTGCATGCATCTTCTGTACCCGTTTATATCTCAAATTCAGGCTCAAAAAACCCGAAAATTCGGTATTTTGGGGTCCTAGAAGCGATCTGTACATCCCTACTCCTAGTTACAATGTTTTCAAGATACAGACCCAAAACATGATCAAAATCGATATTTTAGGTGACCAAAAGTCGATATGTTCATGCATTTTCTGTATCCGTTTATATCTCAAATTCAGGCTCAAAACACCCGAAAAATTCGATATTTTGGGGTCCCAGAAGCGATCTGTACATGCTTACTCAGTGCTAGAATGTTTTCAAAATATAGGCCCAAAACATGCTAAAAATCGATATTTTAGGTGCCCAAAAGTCGATATGTGGATGCATCTTCTGTACCCGTTTATATCTCAAATTCATGCTCAAAACACCCGAAAATTCGATATTTTGGGGTCCCAGATGCGAACTGTACATGCCTACTCCGTGTTAGAGTATTTTCAAAATACAACCCCAAAACAAGCTGAAAATCGATATTTTAGGTGACCAAAGTCAATATGTGTATGCATCTTCTGCACCCGTTTATATCCCAAATTCAACCTCAAAACATCCAAAAATTCGATATTTTTGGGTCCCAGAAGCGATCTGTACATGCCTACTCAGTGCTAGAATGTTTTCAAAATATAGGGTCAAAACATGCTAAAAATCGATATTTTAATTGTCCAAAGTCGATATGTACATGCATCATCTGTACCCGTTTATATCTCAAAGTCAGGCTCAAAACATTTGAAAATTCGATATTTTGGGGTTCCAGAAGTGATCTGTACATGCCTACTTAGTGCTAGAATATTTTCAAAATATAGGCCCAAACAAGCTAAAAATCGATATTTTAGGTGCCCAAAGTCGATATCTCAAATTCAGGCCCAAAACACCCGAAAATTCGATATTTTGGGGTCCCAGAAGCGAACTGTACATGCCTACTCCGTGTTAGAGTATTTTCACAATACAGGCCCAAAACATATTGAAAATCGATCTTTTAGGTGCCCAAAAGTCGATATGTGCATGCATCTTCTGTACCCGTTTATATCTCAAATTCAGGCTCCAAACACCCGAAAATTCGATATTTTGGGGTCCCAGAAGCGATTTGTACATGCCTACTCAGTGCCAGAATTTTTTCAAAATATAGGCTCAAAACATGCTAAAAATCGATATTTTAAGTGTCCAAAGTCGATATGTGCATGCATCATCTGTACCCGTTTATATCTCAAATTTAGGCTCAAAACACCCGAAAATTCGGTATTTTTGGGGTCCCAGAAGCGATCTGTACATGTCTACTCAGATGCAGGCCCAAAACATGCTGAAAATGGATATTTTAGGTGCCCAAAGTCAACATGTGTATGCATCTTCTGCACTCGTTTATATCTCAAATTCAGGCTCCAAACACACGAAAATTCGATGTTTTGGGGTCCCAGAAGCGATCTGTACATGTCTACTCAGATGCAGGCCCAAAACATGCTGAAAATGGATATTTTAGGTGCCCAAAGTCAACATGTGTATGCATCTTCTGTACTTGTTTATATCTCAAATTCAACCTCAAAACATCCGAAAATTCGATATTTTTGGGTCCCAGAAGCGATCTGTACATGTCTAGTCAGTGCTACAATGTTATCAAAATACAGGCCCAAAGCATGCTGAAAATCGATATTTTAGGTGCCCTAAGTCAATATGTGCATGCATCTTCTGTACCCGTTTATATCTCAAATTTAGGCTCAAAACACCCGAAAATTCGGTATTTTTGGGTCCTAGAAGCGATCTGTACATCCCTACTCCTAGATAGAATGTTTTCAAGATACAGACCCAAAACATGCTCAAAATCGATATTTTAAGTGCCCAAAAATCGATATTTGCATGCATCTTATTTACCCGTTTATATCTCAAATTCAGGTTCAAAACACCCGAAAATTCGGTATTTTGGGGTCCTAGAAGCGATCTGTACATCCCTACTCCTAGTTAGAATGTTTTCAAAATACAGGCCCAAAACATGCTGAAAATCGATATTTTAGGTGCCCAAAGTCAATATGTGCATGCATCTTCTGTACCCGTTTATATCTCAAATTCAGGCTCAAAACACCCGAAAATTCGATATTTTGGGGTCCCAGAAGCGATCTGTACTTGCCTGCTCCGTGTTAGAGTATTTTCAAAGTACAGGCCCAAAACAAACTGAAAATCGATATGTTAGGTGACCAAAGTCATTATGTGAGTGCATCTTCTGCACCCGTTTATATCCCAAATTCAACCTCAAAACACTCGAAAATTCAATATTTTTGGGTCCCAGAGGCGATCTGTACATGCCTACTTAGTGCTAGAATATTTTCAAAATATAGGCCCAAAACATGCTAAAAATCGATATTTTAGGTGCCCAAAGTCGATATCTCAAATTCAGGCCCAAAACACCCGAAAATTCTATATTTTGGGGTCCCAGAAGCGATCAGTACATGCCTACTCATAGTTAGAGTATTTTCAAAATACAGGCCCAAAACATGCTAAAAATCGATATTTTGGTGCCCAAAGTCAATATGTGCATGCATCTTCTGTACCCGTTTATATCTCAAATTCAGGCTCAAAACACCCGAAAATTCGGTATTTTGGGGTCCTAGAAGCGATCTGTACATCCCTAGTCCTAGTTAGAATGTTTTCAAGATACAGACCCAAAACAAGATCAAAATCGATATTTTAGGTGCCCAAAAGTCGATATGTGCATGCATTTTCTGTATCCGTTTATATCTCAAATTCAGGCTCAAAACACCCGAAAAATTCGATATTTTGGGGTCCCAGAAGCGATCTGTACATGCCTACTCAGTGCTAGAATATTTTCAAAATATAGTCCCAAAACATGCTACAAATCGATATTTTTGGTGCCCAAAGTCGATATCTGAAATTCAGGCCCAAAACACCAGAAAATTCGATATTTTGGGGTCCCAGAAGCTATCTGTATATGCCTACTCCGTGTTAGAGTATTTTCAATATAGAGGCCCATAACATACTGAAAATCGATCTGTTAGGTGCCCAAAAGTCGATATGTGGATGCATCTTCTGTACCCGTTTATATCTCAAATTCAGTCTCAAAACACCCGAAAATTCGATATTTGTGGGTCACAGAAGTGATTTGTACATGCCTACTTAGTGCTAGAATATTTTCAAAATATAGGCCCAAAACATGCTAAAAATAGATATTTTAGGTGCCCAAAGTCGATATCTCAAATTCAGGCCCAAAACACCCGAAAATTCGATATTTTGGGGTCCCAGAAGCGAACTGTACATGCTTACTCCGTGTTAGAGTATTTTCACAATGCAGGCCCAAAACATACTGAAAATCGATCTTTTAGGTGCCCAAAAGTCGATATGTGCATGCATCTTCTGTACTCGTTTATATCTCAAATTCAGGCTCCAAACACCCGAAAATTCGATATTTTGGGGTCCCAGAAGCGATCTGTACATGCCTACTCAGTGCTAGAATTTTTTCAAAATATAGGCTCAAAACATGATAAAAATCGATATTTTAAGTGTCCAAAGTCGATATGTGCATGCATCATCTGTACCCGTTTATATCTCAAATTTAGGCTCAAAACACCCGAAAATTCGATATTTTGGGGTCCCAGAAGTGATCTGTACATGCCTACTTAGTGCTAGAATATTTTCAAAATATAGGCCCAAAACATGTTAAAAATCGATATTTTATGTGCCCAAAGTCGATATATCAAATTCAGGCCAAAACACCCGAAAATTCATTATTTTAGGGTCCCAGACGCGATCTGTACATGCCTACTCCGTGTTAGAGTATTTTCAAAATACAGGCCCAAAACATACTGAAAATCGATCTTTTAGGTGCCCAAAAGTCGAAATGTGCATGCATCTTCTGTACCCGTTTAAATCTCAAATTTAGGCTCCAAACACCCGAAAATTCGATGTTTTGGGGTCCCAGAAGCGATCTGTACATGCCTACTCCGTGTTAGAGTATATTCAAAATACAGGCCCAAACCAAGCTGAAAATCGATATTTTAGGTGACCAAAGTCAATATGTGTATGCATCTTCTGCACCCGTTTATATCCCAAATTCAACCTCAAAACACCCAAAAATTCGATATTTTTGGGTCACAGAAGCGATCTGTACATGCCTACTCAGTGCTAGAATTTTTTCAAAATATAGGCTCAAAACATGCTAAAAATCAATATTTTAAGTGTCCAAAGTCGATATGTACATGCATCATCTGTACCCGTTTATATCTCAAATTCAGGCTCAAAACACCCGAAAAATCGATATTTTGGGGTCCCAGAAGTGATCTGTACATGCCTACTTAGTGATAGAATATTTTCAAAATGTAGGCCCAAAACATGCTAAAAATCGATATTTTAGGTGCCCAAAGTCGATATCTCAAATTCAGGCCCAAAACACCCGAAAATTCGATATTTTGGGGTCCCAGAAGCGAACTGTACATGCCTACTCCGTGTTAGAGTATTTTCACAATACAGGCCCAAAACATACTGAAAATCGATCTTTTAGTTGCCCAAAAGTCGATATGTGCATGCATCTTCTGTACCCGTTTATATCTCAAATTCAGGCTCCAAACACCCGAAAATTCGATATTTGGCGGTCCCAGAAGCGATCTGTACATGCCTACTCAGTGCTTGAATTTTTTCAAAATATAGGCTCAAAACATGCTAAAAATCGATATTTTAAGTGTCCAAAGTCGATATGTGCATGCATCATCTGTACCCGTTTATATCTCAAATTTAGGCTCAAAACACCCGAAAATTCGATATTTTGGGGTCCCAGAAGTGATCTGTACATGCCTACTTAGTACTAGAATATTTTCGAAATATACGCCCAAAACATGCTAAAAATCGATATTTTATGTGCCCAAAGTCGATATATCAAATTCAGGCCAAAACACCCGAAAATTCGATATTTTAGGGTCCCAGACGCGATCTGTACATGCCTACTACGTGTTAAAGTATTTTCAAAATACAGGCCAAAAACATACTGAAAATCGATCTTTTAGGTGCCCAAAAGTCGATATGTGCATGCATCTTCTGTACCCGTTTAAATCTCAAATTCAGGCTCCAAACACCCGAAAATTCGATGTTTTGGGGTCCCAGAAGAGATCTGTACATGTCTACTCAGATGCAGGCCCAAAACATGCTGAAAATCGATATTTTAGGTGCCCAAAGTCAATATGTACATGCATCTTCTGTACCCGTTTATATCTCAAATTCAGGCTCAAAACACCCGAAAATTCGATATTTTGGGGTCCCAGAAGCGATCTGTACTTGCCTGCTCCGTGTTAGAGTATTTTCAAAATACAGGCCCAAAACAAGCTGAAAATCGATATGTTAGGTGACCAAAGTCAATATGTGTGTGCATCTTCTGCACCCGTTTATATCCCAAATTCAACCTCAAAACACCCGAAATTTCGATATTTTTGGGTCCCAGAAGCGATCTGTACATGCCTACTCAGTGCTAGAATTTTTTCAAAATATAGGCTCAAAACATGCTAAAAATCGATATTTTAAGTGTCCAAAGTCGATATATGCATGCATCATCTGTACCCGTTTATATCTCAAATTTAGGCTCAAAACACCCGAAAATTCGATATTTTGGGGTCCCAGAAGTGATCTGTACATGCCTACTTAGTGCTAGAATATTTTCAAAATATAGGCCCAAAACATGCTAAAAATCGATATTTTATGTGCCCAAAGTCGATATATCAAATTCAGGCCAAAACACCCGAAAATTCGATATTTTAGGGTCCCAGACGCAATCTGTACATGCCTACTCCGTGTTAGAGTATTTTCAAAATACAGGCCCAAAACATACTGAAAATCGATCTTTTAGGTGCCCAAAAGTAGAAATGTGCATGCATCTTCTGTACCCGTTTAAATCTCAAATTCAGGCTCCAAACACCCGAAAATTCGATGTTTTGGGGTCCCAGAAGCGATCTGTACATGCCTACTCCGTGTTAGAGTATATTCAAAATACAGGCCCAAACCAAGCTGAAAATCGATATTTTAGGTGACCAAAGTCAATATGTGTATGCATCTTCTGCACCCGTTTATATCCCAAATTCAACCTCAAAACACCCAAAAATTCGATATTTTTGGGTCACAGAAGCGATCTGTACATGCCTACTCAGTGCTAGAATGTTTTCAAAATATAGGCTCAAAACATGCTAAAAATCAATATTTTAAGTGTCCAAAGTCGATATGTACATGCATCATCTGTACCCGTTTATATCTCAAATTCAGGCTGAAAACACCCGAAAAATCGATATTTTGGGGTCCCAGAAGTGATCTGTACATGCCTACTTAGTGCTAGAATATTTTCAAAATATAGGGCCAAAACATGCTAAAAATCGATATTTTAGGTGCACAAAGTCGATATCTCAAATTCAGGCCCAAAACACCCGAAAATTCGATATTTTGGGGTCCCAGAAGCGAACTGTACATGCCTACTTCGTGTTAGAGTATTTTCACAATACAGGCCCAAAACATACTGAAAATCGATCTTTTAGGTGCCCAAAAGTCGATATGTGCATGCATCTTCTGTACCCGTTTATATCTCAAATTCAGGCTCCAAACACCCGAAATTTCGATATTTGGGGGTCCCAGAAGGGATCTGTACATGCCTACTCAGTGCTAGAATTTTTTCAAAATATAGGCTCAAAACATGCTAAAAATCGATATTTTAAGTGTCCAAAGTCGATATGTGCATGCATCATCTGTACCCGTTTATATCTCAAATTTAGGCTCAAAACACCCGAAAATTCGATATTTTGGGGTCCCAGAAGTGATCTGTACATGCCTACTTAGTGCTAGAATATTTTCGAAATATAGGCCCAAAACATGCTAAAAATCGATATTTTATGTGCCCAAAGTCGATATCTCAAATTCAGGCCCAAAACACCCGAAAATTCGATATTTTGGGGTCCCAGAAACAATCTGTACATGCCTACTCATAGTTAGAGTATTTTCAAAATACAGGCCCAAAGCATGCTAAAAATCGATATTTTGGTGCCCAAAGTCAACATGTGCATGCATCTTCTGTACCCGTTTATATCTCAAATTCAGGCTCAAAACACCCCAAAATTCGGTATTTTGGGGTCCTAGAAGCGATCTGTACATCCCTAGTCCTAGTTAGAATGTTTTCAAGATACAGACCCAAAACATGATCAAAATCGGTATTTTAGGTGCCCAAAAGTCGATATGTGCATGCATTTTCTGTATCCGTTTATATCTCAAATTCAGGCTCAAAACACCCAAAAAATTCGATATTTTGGGGTCCCAGAAGCGATCTGTACATGCCTACTCAGTGCTAGAATATTTTCAAAATATAGTCCCAAAACATGCTACAAATCGATATTTTAGGTGCCCAAAGTCGATATTTGAAATTCAGGCCCAAAACACCAGAAAATTCGATATTTTGGGGTCCCAGAAGCGATCTGTACATGCCTACTCCGTGTTAGAGTATTTTCAATATAGAGACCCATAACATACTGAAAATCGATCTGTTAGGTGCCCAAAAGTCGATATGTGGATGCATCTTCTGTACCCGTTTATATCTCAAATTCAGGCTCAAAACACCCAAAAATTCGGTATTTTTGGGTCCTAGAAGCGATCTGTACATCCCTACTCCTAGTTAGAATGTTTTCAAGATACAAACTAAAAACATTCTCAAAATCGATATTTTAGGTGCCCAAAAGTCGATATGTGCATGAATCTTCTGTACCCGTTTATATCTCAAATTCAGGCTCAAAACACCCGAAAATTCGATATTTTGGGGTCCCAGAAGCGATCTGTACATGCCTACTTAGGGATAGAATCCTTTCAAAATATAGGCCCAAAACATGCTAAAAATCGATATTTTAGGTGCCCAAAGTCGATATCTCAAATTGAGTCCCAAAACACCCGAAAATTCGATATTTTGGGGTCCCAGAAGCGATCTGTACATGCCTACTCCGTGTTAGAGTATTTTCAAAATACAGGCCCAAAACAAGCTGAAAATCGATATTTTAGGTGACCAAAGTTAATATGTGTATGCATCTTCTGCACCCGTTTATATCCCAAATTCAACCTCAAAACACCCGAAAATTCGATATTTATTTTTCCCAGAAGCGATCTGTACATGCCTACTTAGTGCTAGAATATTTTCAAAATATAGGCCCAAAACATGATAAAAATCGATATTTTATGTACCCAAAGTCGATATCTCAAATTCAGGCCCAAAACACCCGAAAATTCGATATTTTGGGGTCCCAGAAGCGAACTGTACATGCCTACTCCGTGTTAGAGTATTTTCAAAATACAGGCCCAAAACATATTGAAAATCGATCTTTTAGGTGCCCAAAACTCGATCTTTTAGGTGCCCAAAAGTCGATATGTGAATGCATCATCTGAACCCGTTTATATCTCAAATTCAAATTAAAACACCCGAAAATTCAATATTTTGGGGTCCCAGAAGTGATCTGTACATGCCTATTTAGTGCTAGAATATTCTCAAAATATAGGCCCAAAAAATGCTAAAAATCGATATTTTAGGTGCCCAAAAGTCGATATGTGCATGCATCTTCTGTACCCGTTTATATCTCAAATTCAGGCTCCAAACACCCGAATTTTCGATATTTTGGGGTCCCAGAAGCGATCTGTACATGCCTACTCCGAGTTAGAGTATTTTCAATATGCAACCCCAAAACATACTGAAAATCGGTCTTTAAGGTGCCCAAAAGTCGATATGTGGATGCATCTTCTGTACCAGTTTATATCTCAAATTCAGGCTCAAAACACCCGAAAATTCGATATTTTGGGGTCCCAGAAGCGATCTGTACTTGCCTGCTCCGTGTTAGAGTATTTTCAAAATACAAGCCCAAAACAAGCTGAAAATCGATATGTTAGGTGACCAAAGTCAATATGTGTATGCATCTTCTACACCCGTTTATATCCCATATTCAACCTCAAAACACCCGAAAATTCGATATATTTGGGTCCCAGAAGCGATCTGTACATGCCTACTTAGTGTTAGAATCCTTTCAAAATATAGGCCCAAAACATGCTAAAAATCGATATTTTAGGTGCCCAAAGTCGATATCTCAAATTGAGGCACAAAACACCCGAAAATTCGATATTTTGGGGTCCCAGAAGCGATCTGTACATGCCTACTCCGTGATTAGAGTATTTTCAAAATACAGGCCCAAAACAAGCTGAAAATCGATATTTTAGGTGACCAAAGTCAATATGTGTATGCATCTTCTGCACCCGTTTATATCCCAAATTCAACCTCAAAACACCCGAAAATTCGATATTTATGGGTCTCAGAAGCGATCTGTACATGCATACTTAGTGCTAGAATGTTTTCAAAATATAGGCTCAAAACATGCAAAAAATCGATATTTTAAATGTCCAAAGTCGATATGTGAATGCATCATCTGTACCCGTTTATATCTCAAATTCAGGCTCAAAACACCCGAAAATTCGATATTTTGGGGTTCCAGAAGCGATCTGTATATGCCTACTCCTAGTTAGAGTATTTTCAAAATACAGGCCCAAAACATGCTGAAAATCGATATTTAAGGTGCCCAAAGTCAATATGTGCATGAATCTTCTGTACCCGTTTATATCTCAAATTCAGGCTCAAAACACCCAAAAATTCCATATTTTTGGGTCCCAGAAGCAATCTTTACATGCCTACTCCTAGTTAGAGTATTTTCAAAATACAGGCCCAAAACATGCTGAAAATCGATATTTTAGGTGCCCAAAGTCAATATGGCATGCATCTTCTGTACCCGTTTATATCTCAAATTCAGGCCCAAAACACCCGAAAATTCGGTATTTTTGGGTCCTAGAAGCGATCTGTACATCTCTACTCCTAGTTAGAATGTTTTCAAGATACAGACCCAAAACATGCTCAAAATCGATATTTTAGGTGCCCAAAAGTCGATATGTGCATGCATCTTCTGTACCCGTTTATATCTCAAATTCAGGCTCAAAACACCCGAAAATTTGATATTTTGGGGTCCCAGAAGCGATCAGTACATGCCCACTCCGTGTTAGAGTATTTTCAATATACAGGCCCAAAACATACTGAAAATCGATCTTTTAGGTGCCCAAAAGTCGATATGTGCATGCATCTTCTGTACCCGATTATATCCCAAATTCAACCTCAAAACACCCGTAAATTCGATATTTTTGAGTCCCAGAAGCGATCTGTACATGCCTAATCACTGCTAGAATATTTTCAAAATATAGGCTCAAAACATGCTAAAAATCGTTATTTTCGGTGCCCAAAGTCGATATCTCAAATTCTGGTCCAAAACACCCAAAAATTCGATATTTTCGGGTCCCAGAAGCGATCAGTACATGCCAACTCCGTGTTAGAGTATTTTCAATATACAGGCCCAAAACATACTGAAAATCGATCTTTTAGGTGCTCAAAAGTCGATATGTGCATGCATCTTCTGCACTCGTTTATATCTCAAATTCAACCTCAAAACACCCGAAAATTCGATAATTCTGGGTCCCAGAAGCGATCTGTACATGTCTAGTCAGTGCTAGTATGTTTTCAAAATATAGGCTCAAAACATGCTAAAAATCGATATTTTAAGTGTCCAAAGTCGATATGTGCATCCATCTTCTGTACCCGTTTATAACTCAAATTCAGACTCAAAACACCCGAAAATTCGATATTTTTGGGTCCCAGAAGCGATCTGTATATGCCTACTTCTAGTTAGAGTATTTTCAAAATACAGGCCCAAAACATGCTGAAAATCGATATTTTAGGTGCCCAAAGTCAATATGTGCATGCATCTTCTGTACCCGTTTATATCTCAAATTCAGGCTCAAAACACCGGAAAATTCGGTATTTTTGGGTCCTAGAAGCGATCTGTACATCCCTACTCCTAGTTAGAATGTTTTCAAGATACAGACTAAAAACATGCTCAAAATCGATATTTTAGGTGCCCAAAAGTCGATATGTTCTTGAATCTTCTGTACCCGTTTATATCTCAAATTCAGGCTCAAAACACCCGAAAATTCGATATTTTGGGGTCCCAGAAGCGATCTGTACATGCCTACTCAGTACTAGAATATTTTCAAAATATAGGCCCAAAACATGCTATAAATCGATATTTTAGGTGCCCAAAGTCGATATCTCAAATTCAGGTCCAAAACTCCCAAAAATTCGATATTTTGGGGTCCCAGAAGCGATCTGTACATGCCTACTCCGTGTTAGAGTATTTTCAATATACAGGCCCAAAACATACAGAAAATCGATCTTTTAGGTGCCCAAAAGTCGATATGTGCATGCATCTTCTGTACCCGTTTATATCTCAAATTTAGGCTCCAAACACCCGAAAATTCGATATTTTGGGGTCCCAGAAGCGATCTGTACATGCCTAATCAGATGCAGGCCCAAAACATGCTGAAATTCGATATTTTAAGTGCCCAAAGTCAACATGTGTATGCATCTTCTGCACTCGTTTATATCTCTAATTCAAACTCAAAACACTCGAAAATTCGATAATTTTGGGTCCCAGAAGCGATCTGTACATGCCTACTCAGTACTAGAATATTTTCAAAATATAGGCCCAAAACATGCTAAAAATCGATATTTTAGGTGCCCAAAGTCGATATCTCAAATTCAGGTCCAAAACTCCCAAAAATTCGATATTTTTGGGTCCTAGAAGCGATCTGTAGATCCCTATCCTAGTTAGAATGTTTTCAAGATACAGACCCAAAACATGCTTAAAATCGATATTTTAGGTGCCAGAAAGTCGATATGTGCATGCATCTTCTGTACCCGTTTATATCTCAAATTCAGGCACAAAACACCCGAAAATTCGATATTTTGGGGTCCCAGAAGCGATCTGTACTTGCCTACGCCGTGTTAGAGTATTTTCAAAATACAGGCCCAAAACAAGCTGAAAATCAAAATTTTAGGTAACCAAAGTCAAATGTGTATTCATCTTCTGCACACGTTTAAATTCCAAATTCAACCTCAAAACACCCGAAAATTCGATATTTTTGGGTCCCAGAAGCGATCTGTACATGCCTACTCAGTGCTAGAATGTTTTCAAAATATAGGCTCAAAACATGCTAAAAATCGATATTTTAAGTGTCCAAAGTCGATATGTGCATGCATCATCTGTACCCGTTTATATCTCAAATTCAGGCTCAAAACACCCGAAAATTCGATATTTTGGGGTCCCAGAAGTGATCTGTACATGCCTACTTAGTGCTAGAATATTTTCAAAATATAGACCCGAAACATGCTAAAATTCGATATTTTAGGTGCCCAAAGTCGATATCTCAAATTCAGGCCAAAAACACCCGAAAATTCGATATTTTGGGGTCCCAGAAGCGAACTGTACATGTCTACTCCGTGTTAGAGTACTTTCAAAATACAGGCCCAACACATACTTAAAATCGATCATTTAGGTGCCCAAAAGTCGATATGTGCATGCATCTTCTGTACCAGTTTATATCTCAAATTCAGGCTCCAAACACCCGAAAATTCGATATTTTGGGGTCCCAGAAGCGATCTGTACATGCCTACTCAGATGCAGGCCCAAAACATGCTAAAAATCGATATTTTAGGTGCCCAAAGTCAACATGTGTATTCATCTTCTGTACCCGTTTATATCTCAAATTCAGGCTCAAAACACCCGAAAATTCGATATTTTTGGGTCCCAGAAGCGATCTGTACATGCCTACTCCTAGTTAGAATATTTTCAAAATACAGACCCAAACATGCTCAAAATCGATATTTTAAGTGCTCTAAAGTCGATATGTGCATGCATCTTCTGTACCCGTTTATATCTCAAATTCAGGCTCCAAACACCCGAAAATTCGATATTTTGGGGTCCCAAAAGCGATCTGTACATGCCTACTCAGATGCAGGCCCAAAACATGCTGAAATTCGATATTTTAAGTGCCCAAAGTCAACATGTGTATGCATCTTCTGCACTCGTTTATATCTCAAATTCAACCTCAAAACACTCGAGAATTTGATAATTTTGGGTCCCAGAAGCGATCTGTACATGTCTAGTTAGTGCTAGAATGTTTTCAAAATATAGGCTCAAAACATGCTGAAAATCGATATTTTAGGTGCCCAAATCAATATGAGCATGCATCTTCTTTACCCGTTTATATCTCAAATTCAGGCTCAAAACACCCGAACATTAGGTATTTTTGGGTCCTAGAAGCGATCTGTACATCCCTACTCCTAGTTAGAATGTTTTCAAGATACATACCCAAAACATGCTCCAAAATCGATATTTTAGGTGCCCAAAAGTCGATATGTGCATGCATCATCTGTACCCGTTTATATCTCAAATTCAGGCTCAAAACACCCGAACATTCGGTATTTTTGGGTCCTAGAAGCGATCTGTACATCCCTAGTCCTAGTTAGAATGTTTTCAAGATACATACCCAAAACATGCTGAAAATCGATATTTTAGGTGAACAAGGTCGATATCTCAAATTCAGGCCCAAAACACCCGAAAATTCGATATTTTGGGGTCCGAGAAGCGAACTGTACATGCCTACTCCGTGTTAGAGTATTTTCAAAATTCAGGCCCAAAACATACTGAAAATCGATCTTTTAGGTGCCCAAAAGTCGTATTGTGCATGCATCTTCTGTACCCGTTTAAATCCCAAATTCAGGCTCAAAACACCCGAAAATTCGATATTTTTGGGTCCCAGAAGCGATCTGTACATGCCTACTCAGTGCTAGAATTTTTTTCAAAATATAGGTTAAAAACATGCTAAAAATCGATATTTTAAGTGTCCAAAGTCGATATGTGCATGCATCATCTGTACCCGTTTATATATCAAATTCAGACCCAAAACACCCGAAAATTCGTTATTTTGGGGTCCCAGAAGCGAACTGTACATGCCTACTCCGTGTTAGAGTATTTTCAAAATACAGGCCCAAAACATACTTAAAATCGATCTTTTAGGTTCCCAAAATTCGATATGTGCATGCATCTTCTGTACCCGTTTATATCTCAACTTCAGGCTCCAAAGACCCGAAAATTCGATATTTTGGGGTCCCAGAAGCTATCTGTACAGATGCAGGCCCAAAACATGCTGAAAATAGATATTTTAGGTCCCTAAAGTCAACATGTGTATGCATCTTCTGCACTCGTTTATATCTCAAATTCAACCTCAAAACACCCGAAAATTCGATAATTTTGGGTCCTAGAAGAGATCTGTACATGTCTAGTCAGTGCTAAAATGTTTTCAAAATATAGGCTCAAAACATGCTAAAAATCGATATTTTAAGTGTCCAAAGTCGATATGTGCATGCATCTTCTGTACCCGTTTATATCTCAAATTCAGGCTCAAAAAACCCAAAAATTCGATATTTTGGGGTCCCAGAAGTGATCTGTACTTGCCTACTCCGTGTTAGAGTATTTTCAAAATACAGGCCCAAAACAAGCTGAAATTCGATATTTTAGGTGACCAAAGTTAATATGTGTATGCATCTTCTGCACCCGTTTATATCCCAAATTCAACCTCAAAACACCCCAAAATTCGATATTTTTGGGTCCCAGAAGCGATCTGTACACGCCTACTCAGTGCTAGAATGTTTTCAAATTCAACCTCAAAACACCCGAAAATTCGATAATTTTGGGTCCCAGAAGCGATCTGTACATGTCTAGTCAGTGCTAGAATGTTTTTAAAATATAGGCTCAAAACATGCTAAAAATCGATATTTTAAGTGTCCAAAGTCGATATGTGCATGCATCTTCTGTACCCATTTATATCTCAAATTCAGGCTCAAAACACACGAAAATTCGATATTTTGGGTCCCAGAAGCGATCGGTACATGCCTACTCCGTGTTAGAGTATTTTTAAAATACAGGCCCAAAACATGCTGAAAATCGATATTTTAGGTGCCCAAAGTCATTATGTGCATGCATCTTCTGTACCCGTTTATATCTCAAATTCAGTCTCAAAACACCCGAAAATTCGGTATTTTTGGGTCCTAGAAGCGATCTGTACATCCCTACTCCTACTAAGAATGTTTTCAAGATACAGACCCAATACATGCTCAAAATCGATATTTTAGGTGCCCAAAATTCGATATTTGCATGCATCTTCTGTACCCGTTTATATCTCAAATTCATGCTCGAAACACCGGAAAATTCGATATTTTTGGGTCCCAGAAGCGATCTGTACATGCCTACTCAGTGCTAGAAAATTTTCAAAATATAGGCTCAAAACATGCTAAAAATCGATATTTTAAGTGTCCAAAGTCGATATCTCAAATTCAGGCTCAAAACACCCGAAAATTCGATATTTTGGGGTCCTAGAAGCGATCTGTACATCTCTACTCAGTGCTAGAATGTTGTCAAAATATAGGCTCAAAACATGCTGAAAATCGATATTTTAGGTGACCAAAGTCTATATGTGCATGCATCATCTGTACCCGTTTATATCTCTAATTCAGGCTCAAAACACTCGAAAATTCGATATTTTGGGGTTACAGAAGCGATCTGTACATGCCTACTTAGTGCTGGAATATTTTCAAAATATAGGCCTAAAACAAGCTAAAAATCGATATGTTAGGTGCCCAAAGTCGATATCTCAAATTCAGGCCCAAAACACCCAAAAATTCGATATTTAGGGGTCCCAGAAGCGATCTGTACATGCCTACTCCGTGTTAGAGTATTTTCAATATACAGGCCCAAAACATACTGAAAATCGATATTTTAGGTGACCAAAGTCAATATGTGCATGCATCTTCTGCACCCGTTTATATCCCAAATTCAACCTCAAAACACTCGAAAATTCGATATTTTTGGGTCCTAGAAGCAATCTGTACATGCCTACTCAGTGCTAGAATGTTTTCAGAATATAGGCTCAAAACATGCTAAAAATCGATATTTTAAGTGTCCAAAGTCGATATGTGCATGCATCATCTGTATCCGTTTATATCTCAAATTCAGGATCAAAACACCCGAAAATTCGATATTTTGGGGTCCCAGAAGTGATCTGTACATGCCTACTTAGTGCTAGAATATTTTCAAAATATAGGCCCAAAACATGCTAAAAAATCGATATTTTAGGTGCCCAAAGTCCATATCTCAAATTCAGGCCCAAAACACCCGAAAATTCGATATTTTGGGGTCCCAGAAGCGAACTGTACATGCCTACTCCTTGTTAGAGTATTTTCAAAATACAGGCCCAAAACATACTGAAAATCGATCTTTTAGGTGCCCAAAAGTCGATATGTGCATGCATCTTCTGTACCCGTTTATATCCCAAATTCAACCTCAAAACCCCCGAAAATTTGATATTTTTGGGTCCCAGAAGCGATCTGTACATGCCTACTGAGTGCTAGAATTTTTTCAAAATATAGGCTCAAAACATGCTAAAAATCGATATTTTAAGTGTCCAAAGTCGATATGTGCATGCATCATCTGTACCCGTTTATATCTCAAATTCATGCTCAAAACACCCGAAAATTCAATATTTTGGGGTCCCAGAAGTGATCTGTACATGCCTACTTAGTGCTAGAATGTTTTCAAAATATAGGCCCAAAACATGCTAAAAATCGATATTTTAGGTGCCCAAAGTCGATATCTCAAATTCGAGCCCAAAACACCCGAAAATTCGATATTTTTGGGTCCCAGAAGCGATCTGTACTTGCCTACTCCGTGTTAGAGTATTTTAAAAATACAGGCACAAAACAAGCTGAAAATCGATATTTCATGGGACCAAAGTTAATATGTGTATGCGCATCTTCTGCACCAGTTAATATCGCAAATTCAACCTCAAAACACCCGAAAATTCAATATTTTTGGGTCCCAGAAGCAATCTGTACATGCCTACTCAGTGCTAGAATGTTTTCAAAATATAGACACAAAACATGCTAAAAATCGATATTTTAAGTGTCCAAAATCGATATGTACATGCATCATCTGTACCCGTTTATATCTCAAATTCAGGCTCAAAACACCCGAAAATTCGATATTTTGGGGTCCCAGAAGTGATCTGTACATGCCTACTTAGTGCTAGAATATTTTCAAAATATAGACCCAAAACATGCTAAAATCGATATTTTTGGTGCCCAAAGTCGATATCTCAAATTCAGGCCGAAAACACCCGAAAATTCGATAATTTGGGGTCCCAGAAGCAAATTGTACATGCCTACTCCGTGTTAGAGTATTTTCAAAATACAGGCCCAAAACATACTGAAAATCGATCTTTTAGGTGCCCAAAAGTCGATATGTGCATGCATCTTCTGTACCCGTTTATATCTTAAATTCAGGCTCAAAACACCCGAAAATTCGATATTTGGGGGTCCCAGAAGCGATCTGTACATGCCTACTCAGATGCAGGCCCAAAACATGCTGAAAATCGAAATTTTAGGTGCTCAAAGTCAACATGTGTATGCATCTTCTCCACTCGTTTATATCTCAAATTCAACCTTAAAACACCCGAAAATTCGATAATTTTGGGTCCCAAAAGCGATCTGTACATGTCTAGTCAGTGCTAGAATGTTTTCAAATTTTAGGCTCAAAACATGCTAAAAATCGATATTATAATTGTCCATATGTGCATGCATCTTCTGTACCCGTTTATATCTCAAATTCAGGTTCAAAACACCCGAAAATTCGATATTTTTGGGTCCCAGAAGCGATCTGTACATGCCTGCTCCTAGTTAGAGTATTTTCAAAATACAGGCCTAAAACATGCTGAAAATCGATATTTTAGGTGCCCAAAGTCAATATGTGCATGCATCTTCTGTACCAGTTTATATCTCAAATTCAGGCTCAAAACACCCGAAAATTCGATATTTTGGGGTCCCAGAAGCGATCTGTACATGCCTACTCAGTGCTAGAATATTTTCAAAATATAATCCCAAAACATGCTAAAAATCGATATTTTAGGTGCCCAAAGTATATATCCTAATTTCAGGCCCAAAACACCCAAAAAATCGATATTTTGGGGTCCCAAAAGCGATCTGTACATGCCTACTCCGTGTTAGAGTATTTTCAATATACAGGCCCAAAACATACTGAAAATCGATCTTTTAGGTGGCAAAAAGTCGATATGTGCATGCATCTTCTGTACCCGTTTATATCTCAAATTCAGGCTCAAAACCCCCGAAAATTCGATATTTTGGGGTCCCAGAAGCGATTTGTACATGCCTACTCAGTGCTAGAATATTTTCAAAATATAGGCCCAAAACATGCTAAAAATCGATATTTTTGGTGCCCAAAGTCGATATCTCAAATTCAGGCCCAAAACACCCCAAAATTCGATATTTTGGGGTTCCAGAAGCGATCTGTACATGCCTACTCCGTGTTAGAGTATTTTCAATATACAGGCCCAAAACATACTGAAAATCGATCTTTTAGGTGCCCAAAAGTCGATATGTGGATGAATCTTCTGTACCCGTTTATATCTCAAATTCAGGCTCAAAACACCCGAAAATTCGATATTTTGGGGTCCCTGAAGCGATCTGTACTTGCCTACTCCGTGTTAGAGTATTTTAAAAATACAGGCCCAAAACAAGCTGAAAATCGATATTCTGCACCAGTTTATATCACAAATTCAACCTCAAAACACCCGAAAATTCGATATTTTTGGGTCCCAGAAGCAATCTGTACATGCCTACTCAGTGCTAGAATGTTTTCAAAATATATGCTCAAAACATGCTAAAAATCGATATTTTAAGTGTCCAAAATCGATATGGGCATTCATCATCTGTACCCGTTTATATCTCAAATTCAGGCTCAAAACACCCAAAAATTCGATATTTTGGGGTCCCAGAAGTGATCTGTACATGCCTACTTAGTGCTAGAATATTTTCAAAATATAGGCCCAAAACATGCTAAAAATCGATATTTTAGGTGCCCAAAGTCGATATATCAAATTCAGGCCAAAAACACCCGAAAATTTGATATTTTGTAGTCCCAGAAGCAAATTGTACATGCCTACTCCGTGTTAGAGTATTTTCAAAATACAGGCCAAAACATACTGAAAATCGATCTTTTAGGTGCCCAAAATTCGATATGTGCATGCATCTTCTGTACCCGTTTATATCTTAAATTCAGGCTCCAAACACTCGAAAATTCGATATTTTGGGGTCTCTAAAGCGATCTGTACATGCCTACTCAGATGCAGGTCCAAAACATGCTGAAAATCGATATTTTAGGTGCTCAAAGTCAACAAATGCATCTTCTGCACCAGTTTATATCCCAAATTCAACCTCAAAACACCCGAAAATTCGATATTTTGGGATACAGAAGCGATCTGTAAATGCCTACTCGGTGCTTGAATATTTTCAAAATAAAGGCCCAAAACATGCTAGAAATTGATATTTTAGGTGCCAAAAGTTGATATCTCAAATTCAGGTTCAAAACACAAGAAAATTCGATGATTTGGGGTCTCAGAAGCGATCTGTACTTGCCTACTCCGTGTTAGAGTATTTTCAATATACAGGCCCAAAACAAGCTGAAAATCGATATTTTAGGTGACCAAAGTCAATATGTGTATGCATCTTCTGCACCCGTTTATATCCGAAATTCAACCTCAAAACATCCGAAAATTCGATATTTTTGGGTCCCAGAAGCGATCTGTACATGCCTACTCAGTGCTAGAATGTTTTTAAAATATAGGTTCAAAACATGCTAGAAATCGATATTTTAAGTGTCCAAAGTCGATATGTGCAAGCATCATCTGTACCCGTTTATATCTCAAATTCAGGCTCAAAACACCCGAAAATTCGATATTTTGGGGTCCCAGAAGTGATCTGTACATGCCTACTTAGTGCTAGAATATTTTCAAAATACAGGCCCAAAACATATTGAAAATCGATCTTTTAGGTGCCCAAAAGTCGATATTTGCATGCATCTTCTGTACCCGTTTATATCTCAAATTCAGGCTCCAAACACCCGAAATATCGATATATTGAGGTCCCAGAAGCGATCTGTACATGCCTACTGAGATGCAGGCTCAAAACATGCTGAAAATCAATATTTTAGGTGCCCAAAGTCAACATGAGTGTGCATCTTCTGCACTCGTTTATATCTCAAATTCAACCTCAAAACACCCGAAAATTCGATAATTTTGGGTCCCAGAAGCGATATGTACATGTCTAGTCAGTGCTAGAATGTTTTCAAAATATAGGCTCAAAACATGCTAAAAATCGATATTTTAAGTGTCCAAAGTGGATATGTGCATGCATCTTTTGTTCCCGCTTATATCTCAAATTGAGGCTCAAAACACCCGAAAATTCGATAGTTTTGGGTCCCATAAGCGATCTGTACATGCCTACTCCTAGTTAGAGTATTTTCAAAATACAGGCCCAAAACATGCTGAAAATCGATATTTTAGGTGCCCAAAGTCAATATGTGCATGCATCTTCTGTACCCGTTAATATCTCAAATTCAGGCTCAAAACACCCGAAAATTCAGTATTTTTGGGTCCTAGAAGCGATCTGTACATCCCTACTCCTAGTTAGAATGTTTTCAAGATACAGACCCAAAACATGCTCAAAATCGATATTTTAGGTGCCCAAAAGTCGATATGTGCATGAATCTTCTGTACCCGTTTATATCTCATATTCAGGCTCAAAACACCCGAAAATTCGATATTTTGGGGTCCCAGAAGCGATCTGTACATGCCTACTCAGTGCTAGAATATTTTCAAAATATAGGGTCAAAACATGCTAAAAATCGATATTCTAGGTGCCCAAAGTCGATATCTCAAATTCAGCCCCAAAACACCCGAAAATTCGATATTTTGGGGTCCCAGAAGCGATCTGTACATGCCTACTCAGATACAAGCCCAAAACATGCTGAAAATCGATATTTTAGGGGCTCAAAGTCAACATGTGTATGCATCTTTTGCACTCGTTTATATCTCAAATTCAACCTCAAAACACCCGAAAATTTGATAATTTTGGGTCCCAGAAGCGATCTGTACATGTCTAGTCAGTGCTAGAATGTTTTCAAAATATAGGCTCAAAACATGCTAAAAATCGATATTTTAAGTGTCCATAGTCGATATGTGCATGCATCTTCTGTACCCGTATATATCTCAAATTCAGTCTCAAAACACCCGAAAATTCGATATTTTGGGGTCCCAGATGTGATCTGTACATGCCTACTTAGTGCTAGAATATTTTCAAAATATAGGCCCAAAACATGCTAAAAATCAATCTTTTAGGTGCCCAAAGTCGATATCTCAAATTCAGGCCCAAAACACCCGAAAATTCGATATTTTGGGGTCCCTGAAGCGAACTGTACATGCCTACTCCGTGTTAGAGTATTTTCAAAATACAGGCCCAAAACATACTGAAAATCGATCTTTTAGGTGCCCAAAAGTCGATATGTGCATGCATGCATCTTCTGTACCCGTTTATATCCCAAATTCAACATCAAAACAACCGAAAATTCGATATTTTGGGGTCCCAGAAGCGATCTGTACATGCCTACTCAGTGCTAGAATTTTTTCAAAATATAGGCTCAAAACATGCTAAAAATCGATATTTTAGGTGTCCAAAGTCAAAATGTGCATGCATCATCTGTACCCGTTTATATCTCAAATTCATTCTCCAAACACCCGGAAATTCGATATTTTTCGGTCCCAGAAGCGATCTGTACACGCCTACTCAGATGCAGGCCCAAAACATGCTGAAAATCGATATTTTAGGTGCCCAAAGTCAACATGTGTATGCATCTTCTGCACACGTTTATATCTCAAATTCAACCTCAAAACACCCGAAAATTCGATAATTTTGGGTCCCAGAAGCGATCTGTACATGTCTAGTCAGTGCTAGAATGTTTTCAAAATATAGGCTCAAAACATGCTAAAAATCGATATTATAAGTGTCCATAGTCGATATGTGCATGCATCTTATGTACCCGTTTATATCTCAAATTCAGTCTCAAAACACCCGAAAATTCGATATTTTGGGGTCCCAGATGTGATCTGTACATGCCTACTTAGTGCTAGAATATTTTCAAAATATAGGCCCAAAATATGCTAAAAATCAATCTTTTAGGTGCCCAAAGTCGATATCTCAAATTCAGGCCCAAAACACCCGAAAATTCGATATTTTAGGGTCCCAGAAGCAAACTGTACATGCCTACTCCGTGTTAGAGTGTTTTCAAAATACAGGCCCAAATATGCTGAAAATCGATATTTTAGGTGGCCAAAGTCAATATGTGCATGCATCTTCTGTACCCGTTTATATCTCAAATTCAGGCTCAAAACACCCGAAAATTCAGTATTTTTGGGTCCTTGAAGCGATCTGTACATCCCTACTCCTAGTTAGAATTTTTTCAAGATACAGACCCAAAACATGCTCAAAATCGATATTTTAGGTGCCCAAAAGTCGATATGTGCATGAATCTTCTGTACCCGTTTATATCTCAAATTCAGGCTCAAAACACCCGAAAATTCGATATTTTGGGGTCCCAAAAGCGATCTGTACATGCCTACTCAGTGCTAAAATATTTTCAAAATATAGGGTCAAAACATGCTAAAAATCGATATTCTAGGTGCCCAAAGTCGATATCTCAAATTCAGCCCCAAAACACCCGAAAATTCGATATTTTGGGGTCCCAGAAGCGAACTGTACATGCCTACTCCGTGTTAGAGTATTTTCAAAATACAGGCCCAAAACATACTGAAAATCGATCTTTTAGGTGCCCAAAAGTCGATATGTGCATGCATATTCTGTACCCGTTTATATCCCAAATTCAACCTCAAAACACCCGAAAATTCGATATTTTTGGGTCCCAGAAGCGATCTGTACATGCCTAATCAGTGCTAGAATTTTTTCAAAATATATGCTCAAAACATGCTAAAAATCGATATTTTAGGTGTCCAAAGTCAATATGTGCATGCATCATCTGTACCCGTTTATATCTCAAATTCATTCTCCAAACACCCGGAAATTTGATATTTTGGGGTCCCAGAAGCGATCTGTACATGCCTACTCAGATACAAGCCCAAAACATGCTGAAAATCGATATTTTGGGGCTCAAAGTCAAAATGTGTATTCTTCTTCTGCACTCGTTTATATCTCAAATTCAACCTCAAAACACCCGAAAATTCGATAATTTTGGGTCCCAGAAACGATCTGTACATGTCTAGTCAGTGCAAGAATGTTTTCAAAATATAGGCTCAAAACATGCTAAAAATCGATATTTTAAGTGTCCAAAGTCGATATGTGCATGCATCTTCTGTACCCGTTTATATCTCAAATTCAGTCTCAAAACAGCTGAAAATTCGATATTTTTGGGTCCCAGAAGTGATCTGTACATGCCTACTTAGTGCTAGAATATTTTCAAAATATATGCCCAAAACATGCTAAAAATCAATCTTTTAGGTGCCCAAAGTCGATATCTCAAATTCAGGCCCAAAACACCCGAAAATTCGATATTTTGGGGACCCAGAAGCGAACTGTACATGCCTACTCCGTGTTAGAGTATTTTCAAAATACAGGCCCAAAACATACTGAAAATCGATCTTTTAAGTGCCCAAAAGTCGATATGTGCATGCATGCATCTTCTGTACCCGTTTATATCCCAAATTCAACCTCAAAACAACCGAAAATTCGATATTTTTGGGTCCCAGAAGCGATCTGTACATGCCTACTCAGTGCTAGAATTTTTTCAAAATATAGGCTCAAAACATGCTAAAAATCGATATTTTAAGTGTCCAAAGTCAATATGTGCATGCATCATCTGTACCCGTTTATATCTCAAATTCAGGCTCCAAACACCCGAAAATTCGATATTTTGGGGTCCCAGAAGCGATCTGTACAAGCCTACTCAGATACAAGCCCAAAACATGCCTAAAATCGATATTTTAGGGGCTCAAAGTCAACATGTGTATGCATCTTCTGCACTCGTTTATATCTCAAATTCAACCTCAAAACACCCGAAAAATTGATAATTTTGGGTCCCAGAAGCGATCTGTACATGTCTAGTCAGTGCTAGAATGTTTTCAAAATATAGGCTCAAAACATGCTAAAAATCGATATTTTAAGTGTCCATAGTCGATATGTGCATGCATCTTCTGTACCCGTTTATATCTCAAATTCAGGCTCAAAACACCCGAAAATTCGATATTTTGGTGTCCCTGAAGCGATCTGTACATGCCTACTCTGTGTTAGAGTAATTCCAAAATACAGGCCCAAAACATACTGAAAATCGATCTTTTAGGTGCCCAAAAGTCGATATGTTAAATGCATATTCTGTACCCGTTTATATCTCAAATTCAGGCTCCAAACACCCGAAAATTTGATATTTTGGGGTCCTAGAAGCGATCTGTACATGCCTACTCTGTGTTAGAGTAATTCCAAAATACATTCCCAAAGCATACTGAAAATCGATCTTTTATGTGCCCAAAAGTCGATATGTAAATGCATCTTCTGTACCCGTTTATATCTCAAATTCAGGCCTCAAACACCCGAAAATTCGATATTTTGGGGTCTCATAAGCGATCTGTACATGCCTACTCAGATACAGGCCAAAACATGCTGAAATTCGATATTTTAGGTGCCCGAAGTCAATATGTGTATGCATGTTCTGTACCCGTTTTTATCTCAAATTCAGGCTCAAAACACCCGAAAATTCGTTATTTTTCCGTCCTAGAAGCGATCTGTACATGCCTACTCCTAGTTAGAATTTTTTTAAGATATAGACCCAAAACATGCTCAAAATCGATATCTTAGGTGCCCAAAAGTCGATATGTGCATGCATCTTCAGTACCCGTTTATATCTTAAATTCAGGCCCAATACACCCGAAAATTCGATAATTTTGGGTCCCACAAGCGATCTGTACATGCCTACTCAGTGCTAGAATATTTTCAAAATATAGTCCCAAAACATGCTAAAAATCGATATTTTATGTGCCCAAAGTCGATATCTCAAATTCAGGCCCAAAACACCTGAAAATTAGATACTTTAGGGTCCCAGAAGCGAACTGTACAGGCCTACTCCGTGTTAGAGTGTTTTCAAAATACAGGTCCAAAACATACCGAAAATCAATCTTTTAGGTGCCCAAAAGTCGATATGTGCATGCATCTTCGGTACCCGTTTATATCTTAAATTCAGGCTCCAAACACCCGGAAATTCGATATTTTTCGGTCCCAGAAGCGATCTGTACACGCCTACTCAGATGCAGGCCCAAAACATGCTGAAAATCGATATTTTAGGTGCCCAAAGTCAACATGTGTATGCATCTTCTGCACTCGTTTATATCTCAAATTCAACCTCAAAACACCCGAAAATTCGATAATTTTGGGTCCCAGAAGCGATCTGTACATGTCTAGTCAGTGCTAGAATGTTTTCAAAATATAGGCTCAAAACATGCTAAAAATCGATATTTTAAGTGTCCATAGTCGATATGTGCATGCATCTTATGTACCCGTTTATATCTCAAATTCAGTCTCAAAACACTCGAAAATTCGATATTTTGGGGTCCCAGATGTGATCTGTACATGCCTACTTAGTGCTAGAATATTTTCAAAATATTGGCCCAAAACATGCTAAAAATCAATCTTTTAGGTGCACAAAGTCGATATCTCAAATTCAGGCCCAAAACACCCGAAAATTCGATATTTTAGGGTCCCAGAAGCGAACTGTACATGCCTACTCCGTGTTAGAGTGTTTTCAAAATACAGGCCCAAATATGCTGAAAATCGATATTTTAGGTGGCCAAAGTCAATATGTGTATGCATCTTCTGTACCCGTTTATATCTCAAATTCAGGCTCAAAACACCCGAAAATTCAGTATTTTTGGGTCCTAGCAGCGATCTGTACATCCCTACTCCTAGTTAGAATTTTTTCAAGATACAGACCCAAAACATGCTCAAAATCGATATTTTAGGTGCCCAAAAGTCGATATGTGCATGAATCTTCTGTACCCGTTTATATCTCAAATTCAGGCTCAAAACACCCGAAAATTCGATATTTTGGGGTCCCAAAAGCGATCTGTACATGCCTACTCAGTGCTAAAATATTTTCAAAATATAGGGTCAAAACATGCTAAAAATCGATATTCTAGGTGCCCAAAGTCGATATCTCAAATTCAGCCCCAAAACACCCGAAAATTCGATATTTTGGGGTCCCAGAAGCGAACTGTACATGCCTACTCCGTGTTAGAGTATTCTCAAAATACAAGCCCAAAACATACTGAAAATCGATCTTTTAGGTGCCCAAAAGTCGATATGTGCATGCATATTCTGTACCCGTTTATATCCCAAATTCAACCTCAAAACACCCGAAAATTCGATATTTTTGGTTCCCAGAAGCGATCTGTACATGCCTAATCAGTGCTAGAATTTTTTCAAAATATAGGCTCAAAACATGCTGAACATCGATATTTTGGGGCTTAAAGTCAACATGTGTATGCTTCTTCTGCACTCGTTTATATCTCAAATTCAACCTCAAAACACCCGAAAATTCGATAATTTTGGGTCCCAGAAACGATCTGTACATGTCTAGTCAGTGCAAGAATGTTTTCAAAATATAGGCTCAAAACATGCTAAAAATCGATATTTTAAGTGTCCAAAGTCGATATGTGCATGCATCTTCTGTACCCGTTTATATCTCAAATTCAGTCTCAAAACAGCAGAAAATTCGATATTTTGGGGTCCCAGAAGTGATCTGTACATGCCTACTTAGTGCTAGAATATTTTCAAAATATATGCCCAAAACATGCTAAAAATCAATCTTTTAGGTGCCCAAAGTCGATATCTCAAATTCAGGCCCAAAACACCCGTAAATTCGATATTTTGGGGACCCAGAAGCGAACTGTACATGCCTACTCCGTGTTAGAGTATTTTCAAAATACAGGCCCAAAACATACTGAAAATCGATCTTTTATGTGCCCAAAAGTCGATATGTGCATGCATGCATCTTCTGTACCCGTTTATATCCCAAATTCAACCTCAAAACAACCGAAAATTCGATATTTTTGGGTCCCAGAAGCGATCTGTACATGCCTACTCAGTGCTAGAATTTTTTCAAAATATAGGCTCAAAACATGCTAAAAATCGATATTTTAAGTGTCCAAAGTCAATATGTGCATGCATCATCTGTACCCGTTTATATCTCAAATTCATTCTCCAAACACCCGAAAATTCGATATTTTGGGGTCCCAGAAGCGATCTGTACATGCCTACTCAGATACAAGCCCAAAACATGCTGAAAATCGATATTTTAGGGGCTCAAAGTCAACATGTGTATGCATCTTCTGCACTCGTTTATATCTCAAATTCAACCTCAAAACACCCGAAAAATTGATAATTTTGGGTCCCAGAAGCGATCTGTACATGTCTAGTCAGTGCTAGAATGTTTCCAAAATATAGGCTCAAAACATGCTAAAAATCGATATTTTAAGTGTCCATAGTCGATATGTGCATGCATCTTCTGTACCCGTTTATATCTCAAATTCAGTCTCAAAACACCCGAAAATTCGATATTTTTGGGTACCAGATGTGATCTGTACATGCCTACTTAGTGCTAGAATATTTTCAAAATATAGGCCCAAAACATGCTAAAAATCAATCTTTTAGGTGCCCAAAGTCGATATCTCAAATTCAGGCTCAAAACACCCGAAAATTCGATACTTTAGGGTCCCAGAAGCGAACTGTACATGCCTACTCCGTGTTAGAGTGTTTTCAAAATACAGGCCCAAAACATACGAAAATCGATCTTTTAGGTGCCCAAAAGTCGATATGTGCATGCATCTTCTGTACCCGTTTATATCTTAAATTCAGGCTCCAAACACCCGAAAATTCGATATTTTTCGGTCCCAGAAGCGATCTGTACACGCCTACTCAGATGCAGGCCCAAAACATGCTGAAAATCGATATTTTAGGTGCCCAAAGTCAACATGTGTATGCATCTTCTGCACTCGTTTATATCTCAAATTCAACCTCAAAACACCCGAAAATTCGATAATTTTGGGTCCCAGAAGCGATCTGTACATGTCTAGTTAGTGCTAGAATGTTTTCAAAATATAGGCTCAAAACATGCTAAAAATCGATATTTTAAGTGTCCATATGTGCATGCATCTTTTGTACCCGTTTATATCTCAAATTCAGGTTCAAAACACCCGAAAATTCGATATTTTTGGGTCCCAGAAGCGATCTGTACATGCCTACTCCTAGTTAGAATGTTTTCAAGATACAGACCAAAACATGCTCAAAATCGATATTTTAGGAGACCAAAAGTCGATATGTGCATGCATCTTCTGTACCCGTTTATATTTCAAATTCAGGCTCAAAACACCCGAAAATTCGATATTTTGGGGTCCCAGAAGCGATCTGTACATGCCTACTCAGTGCTATAATATTTTCAAAATATAGGCCTAAAACATGCTAAAAATCGATATTTTAGGTGCCCAAAGTCGATATCTCAAATTCAGGCCCAAAACACCCGAAAATTCGATATTTTAGGGTCCCGGAAGCGAACTGTACATGCCTACTCCGTGTTAGAGTATTTTCAAAATACAGGCCCAAAACATACTGAAAAACGATCTTTTAGGTGCCCAAAAGTCGATATGTGCATGCATCATCTGTACCCGTTTATATCCCAAATTCAACCTCAAAACACCCGAAAATTCGATATTTTTGGGTCCCAGAAGCGATCTGTACATGCCTACTCAGTGCTAGTAATTTTTCAAAATATAGGCTCAAAACATGCTAAAAATCGATATTTTAATTGTCCAAAGTCGATATGTGCATGCATCATCTGTACCCGTTTATATCTCAAATTCATTCTCCAAACACCCGAAAATTCGATATTTTGGGGTCCCAGAAGCGATCTGTACATGTCTACTCAGATACAAGCCCAAAACATGCTGTAAATCGATATTTTAGGTGCCCAAAGTCAACATGAGTATGCATCTTATGCACTCGTTTATATCCCAAATTCAACCTCAAAACACCCGAAAATTCGATAATTTTGGGTCCCAGAAGTGATCTGTACATGTCTAGTCAGTGCTAGAATGTTTTGAAAATATAGGCTTAAAATATGCTAAAAATCGATATTTTAAGTGTCCAAAGTCGATATGTGCATGCATCTTCTGTACCCGTTTATATCTCAAATTCAGGCTCAAAACACCCGAAAATTCGATATTTTGGGGTCCCAGAAGCGATCTGTACTTGCCTACTCCGTGTTAGAGTATTTTCAAAATACAGGCCCAAAACAAGCTGAAAATCGATATTTTAGGTGACCAAAGTCAATATGTGTATGCATCTTCTGCACCCGTTTATATCCCAAATTCAACCTCAAAACACCCGAAAATTCGATATTTTTGGGTCCCAGAAGCGATCTGTACATGCCTACTCAGTGCTAGAATTTTTTCAAAATATAGGCTCAAAACATGCTAAAAATCGATATTTTAAGTGTCCAAAGTCGATATGTGCATGCATCATCTGTACCCGTTTATATCTCAATTTCAGGCTCAAAACACCCGAAAATTCGATATTGTAGGGTCCCAGAAGTGATCTGTACATGCCTACTTAATGCTAGAATATTTTCAAAATATAGGCCCAAAACATGCTAAAAATCGTTCTTTTAGGTGCCCAAAGTCGATATCTTAAATTCAGGCCCAAAACACCCAAAAATTCGATAATTTTGGGTCCCAGAAGCGATATGTACATGCCTACTCCTAGGTAGAATGTTTTCAAGATATAGGCTCAAAACATGCTAAAAATCGATATTTTAAGTGTCCATATGTGCATGCATCTTCTGTACCCGTTTATATCTCAAATTCAGGTTCAAAACACCCGAAAATTCGATATTTTTGAGTCCCAGAAGCGATCTGTACATGCCTACTCCTAGTTAGAATATTTTCAAGATACAGACCAAAACATGCTCAAAATCGATATTTTAGGTGCCCAAAAGTCGATATGTGCATGCATCTTCTGTACCCGTTTATATCTCAAATTTAGGCTCAAAACACCCGAAAATTCGATATTTTGGGGTCCCAGAAGCGATCTGTACATGCCTACTCAGTGCTAGAATATTTTCAAAATAAAGGCCCAAAACATGCTAAAAATCGATATTTTAGGTGCCCAAAGTCGATATCTTAAATTCAGGACACCCAAAACAAAAATTCGATAATTTGGGGTCCCAGAAGTGATCTGTACATGCGTACTCCGTTTTAGATTATTTTCAATATACAGGCCCAAAACATACTGAAAATCGATCTTTTAGGTGCCCAAAAGTCGATATGTGGATGCATCTTCTGTACCAGTTTATATCTTCAGGCTCAAAATACCCGAAAATTCGATATTTGGGGGTCCCAGAAGCGATCTGTACTTGCCTACTCCGTGTTAGAGTATTTTCAAGATACAGGCCCAAAACAAGCTGAAAATCGATCTTTTAGGTGCCCAAAAGTCGATATGTGCATGCATCTTCTGTACCCGTTTATATCTTAAATTCAGGCTCCAAACACCCGAAAATTCGATATTTTTCGGTCCCAGAAGCGATCTGTACACGCCTACTCAGATGCAGGCCCAAAACATGCTGAAAATCGATATTTTAGGTGCCCAAAGTCAACATGTGTATGCATCTTCTGCACTCGTTTATATCTCAAATTCAACCTCAAAACACCCGAAAATTCGATAATTTTGGGTCCCAGAAGCGATCTGTACATGTCTAGTTAGTGCTAGAATGTTTTCAAAATATAGGCTCAAAACATGCTAAAAATCGATATTTTAAGTGTCCATATGTGCATGCATCTTCTGTACCCGTTTATATCTCAAATTCAGGTTCAAAACACCCGAAAATTCGATATTTTTGGGTCCCAGAAGCGATCAGTACATGCCTACTCCTAGTTAGAATGTTTTCAAGATACAGACCCAAAACATGCTCAAAATCGATATTTTAGGAGACCAAAAGTCGATATGTGCATGCATCTTCTGTACCCGTTTATATTTCAAATTCAGGCTCAAAACACCCGAAAATTCGATATTTTGGGGTCCCAGAAGCGATCTGTACATGCCTACTCAGTGTTAGAGTATTTTCAAAATACAGGCCCAAAACAAGCTGAAAATCGATATTTTAGGTGACCAAAGTCAATATGTGTATGCATCTTCTGCACCCGTTTATATCCCAAATTCAACCTCAAAACACCCGAAAATTCGATATTTTTTTGTCCCAGAAGCGATCTGTACATGCCTACTCAGTGCTAGAATTTTTTCAAAATATTGGCTCAAAACATGCTAAAAATCGATATTTTAAGTGTCCAAAGTCGATATGTGCATGCATCATCTGTACCCGTTTATATCTCAATTTCAGGCTCAAAACACCCGAAAATTCGATATTGAGGGGTCCCAGAAGTGATCTGTACATGCCTACTTAATGCTAGAATATTTTCAAAATATAGGCCCAAAACATGCTAAAAATCGTTCTTTTAGGTGCCCAAAGTCGATATCTTAAATTCAGGCCCAAAACACCCAAAAATTCGATAATTTTGGGTCCCAGAAGCGATATGTACATGCCTACTCCTAGGTAGAATGTTTTCAAGATATAGGCTCAAAACATGCTAAAAATCGATATTTTAAGTGTCCATATGTGCATGCATCTTCTGTACCCGTTTATATCTCAAATTCAGGTTCAAAACACCCGAAAATTCGATATTTTTGGGTCCCAGAAGCGATCTGTACATGCCTACTCCTAGTTAGAATATTTTCAAGATACAGACCCAAACATGCTCAAAATCGATATTTTAGGTGCCCAAAAGTCGATATGTGCATGCATCTTCTGTACCCGTTTATATCTCAAATTTAGGCTCAAAACACCCGAAAATTCGATATTTTGGGGTCCCAGAAGCGATCTGTACATGCCTACTCAGTGCTAGAATATTTTCAAAATAAAGGCCCAAAACATGCTAAAAATCGATATTTTAGGTATCCAAAGTCGATATCTTAAATTCAGGACACCCAAAACAAAAATTCGATAATTTGGGGTCCCAGAAGTGATCTGTACATGCGTACTCCGTTTTAGATTATTTTCAATATACAGGCCCAAAACATACTGAAAATCGATCTTTTAGGTGCCCAAAAGTCGATATGTGGATGCATCTTCTGTACCAGTTTATATCTTCAGGCTCAAAATACCCGAAAATTCGATATTTGGGGGTCCCAGAAGCGATCTGTACTTGCCTACTCCGTGTTAGAGTATTTTCAAGATACAGGCCCAAAACAAGCTGAAAATCGATCTTTTAGGTGCCCAAAAGTCGATATGTGCATGCATCTTCTGTACCCGTTTATATCTTAAATTCAGGCTCCAAACACCCGAAAATTCGATATTTTTCGGTCCCAGAAGCAATCTGTACACGCCTACTCAGATGCAGGCCCAAAACATGCTGAAAATCGATATTTTAGGTGCCCAAAGTCAACATGTGTATGCATCTTCTGCACTCGTTTATATCTCAAATTCAACCTCAAAACACCCGAAAATTCGATAATTTTGGGTCCCAGAAGCGATCTGTACATGTCTAGTTAGTGCTAGAATGTTTTCAAAATATAGGCTCAAAACATGCTAAAAATCGATATTTTAAGTGTCCATATGTGCATGCATCTTCTGTACCCGTTTATATCTCAAATTCAGGTTCAAAACACCCGAAAATTCGATATTTTTGGGTCCCAGAAGCGATCAGTACATGCCTACTCCTAGTTAGAATGTTTTCAAGATACAGACCCAAAACATGCTCAAAATCGATATTTTAGGAGACCAAAAGTCGATATGTGCATGCATCTTCTGTACCCGTTTATATTTCAAATTCAGGCTCAAAACACCCGAAAATTCGATATTTTGGGGTCGCAGAAGCGATCTGTACATGCCTACTCAGTGCTATAATATTTTCAAAATATAGGCCTAAAACATGCTAAAAATCGATATTTTAGGTGCCCAAAGTCGATATCTCAAATTCAGGCCCAAAACACCCGAAAATTCGATATTTTAGGGTCCCGGAAGCGAACTGTACATGCCTACTCCGTGTTAGAGTATTTTCAAAATACAGGCCCAAAACATACTGAAAAACGATCTTTTAGGTGCCCAAAAGTCGATATGTGCATGCATCATCTGTACCCGTTTATATCCCAAATTCAACCTCAAAACACCCGAAAATTCGATATTTTTGGGTCCCAGAAGCGATCTGTACATGCCTACTCAGTGCTAGAATTTTTTCAAAATATAGGCTTAAAACATGCTAAAAATCGATATTTTAAGTGTCCAAAGTCGATATGTGCATGCATCATCTGTACCCGTTTATATCTCAAATTCATTCTCCAAACACCCGAAAATTCGATATTTTGGGGTCCCAGAAGCGATCTGTACATGCCTACTCAGATACAAGCCCAAAACATGCTGAAAATCGATATTTTACGTGCCCAAATTCAACATGGGTATTCATCTTATGCACTCGTTTATATCTCAAATTCAACATCAAAACACCCGAAAATTCGATAATTTTGGGTCCCAGAAGCGATCTGTACATGTCTAGTCAGTGCTAGAATGTTTTCAAAATATAGGCTCAAAACATGCTAAAAATCGATATTTTAAGTGTCCATATGTGCATGCATCTTCTGTACCCGTTTATATCTCAAATTCAGGTTCAAAAAACCCGAAAATTCGATATTTTTGGGTCCCAGAAGCGATCAGTACATGCCTACTCCTAGTTAGAATGTTTTCAAGATACAGACCCAAAACATGCTCAAAATCGATATTTTAGGAGACCAAAAGTCGATATGTGCATGCATCTTCTGTACCCGTTTATATTTCAAATTCAGGCTCAAAACACCCGAAAATTCGATATTTTGGGGTCCCAGAAGCGATCTGTACATGCCTACTCAGTGTTAGAGTATTTTCAAAATACAGGCCCAAAACAAGCTGAAAATCGATATTTTAGGTGACCAAAGTCAATATGTGTATGCATCTTCTGCACCCGTTTATATCCCAAATTCAACCTCAAAACACCCGAAAATTCGATATTTTTGGGTCCCAGAAGCGATCTGTACATGCCTACTCAGTGCTAGAATTTTTTCAAAATATAGGCTCAAAACATGCTAAAAATCGATATTTTAAGTGTCCAAAGTCGATATGTGCATGCATCATCTGTACCCGTTTATATCTCAATTTCAGGCTCAAAACACCCGAAAATTCGATATTGTGGGGTCCCAGAAGTGATCTGTACATGCCTACTTAATGCTAGAATATTTTCAAAATATAGGCCCAAAACATGCTAAAAATCGTTCTTTTAGGTGCCCAAAGTCGATATCTTAAATTCAGGCCCAAAACACCCAAAAATTCGATAATTTTGGGTCCCAGAAGCGATATGTACATGCCTACTCCTAGGTAGAATGTTTTCAAGATATAGGCTCAAAACATGCTAAAAATCGATATTTTAAGTGTCCATATGTGCATGCATCTTCTGTACCCGTTTATATCTCAAATTCAGGTTCAAAACACCCGAAAATTCGATATTTTTGGGTCCCAGAAGCGATCTGTACATGCCTACTCCTAGTTAGAATATTTTCAAGATACAGACCCAAACATGCTCAAAATCGATATTTTAGGTGCCCAAAAGTCGATATGTGCATGCATCTTCTGTACCCGTTTATATCTCAAATTTAGGCTCAAAACACCCGAAAATTCGATATTTTGGAGTCCCAGAAGCGATCTGTACATGCCTACTCAGTGCTAGAATATTTTCAAAATAAAGGCCCAAAACATGCTAAAAATCGATATTTTAGGTGCCCAAAGTCGATATCTTAAATTCAGGACACCCAAAACAAAAATTCGATAATTTGGGGTCCCAGAAGTGATCTGTACATGCGTACTCCGTTTTAGATTATTTTCAATATACAGGCCCAAAACATACTGAAAATCGATCTTTTAGGTGCCCAAAAGTCGATATGTGGATGCATCTTCTGTACCAGTTTATATCTTCAGGCTCAAAATACCCGAAAATTCGATATTTGGGGGTCCCAGAAGCGATCTGTACTTGCCTACTCCGTGTTAGAGTATTTTCAAGATACAGGCCCAAAACAAGCTGAAAATCGATCTTTTAGGTGCCCAAAAGTCGATATGTGCATGCATCTTCTGTACCCGTTTATATCTTAAATTCAGGCTCCAAACACCCGAAAATTCGATATTTTTCGGTCCCAGAAGCGATCTGTACACGCCTACTCAGATGCAGGCCTAAAACATGCTGAAAATCGATATTTTAGGTGCCCAAAGTCAACATGTGTATTCATCTTATGCACTCGTTTATATCTCAAATTCAACCTCAAAACACCCGAAAATTCGATAATTTTGGGTCCCAGAAGCGATCTGTACATGTCTAGTTAGTGCTAGAATGTTTTCAAAATATAGGCTCAAAACATGCTAAAAATCGATATTTTAAGTGTCCATATGTGCATGCATCTTCTGTACCCGTTTATATCTCAAATTCAGGTTCAAAACACCCGAAAATTCGATATTTTTGGGTCCCAGAAGCGATCAGTACATGCCTACTCCTAGTTAGAATGTTTTCAAGATACAGACCCAAAACATGCTCAAAATCGATATTTTAGGAGACCAAAAGTCGATATGTGCATGCATCTTCGGTACCCGTTTATATCTCAAATTCAACCTCAAAACACCCGAAAATTCGATAATTTTGGGTCCCAGAAGCGATCTGTACATGTCTAGTTAGTGCTAGAATGTTTTCAAAATATAGGCTCAAAACATGCTAAAAATCGATATTTTAAGTGTCCATATGTGCATGCATCTTCTGTACCCGTTTATATCTCAAATTCAGGTTCAAAACACCCGAAAATTCGATATTTTTGGGTCCCAGAAGCGATCAGTACATTCCTACTCCTAGTTAGAATGTTTTCAAGATACAGACCCAAAACATGCTCAAAATCGATATTTTAGGAGACCAAAAGTCGATATGTGCATGCATCTTCTGTACCTGTTTATATTTCAAATTCAGGCTCAAAACACCCGAAAATTCGATATTTTGTGGTCCCAGAAGCGATCTGTACATGCCTACTCAGTGCTATAATATTTTCAAAATATAGGCCTAAAACATGCTAAAAATCGATATTTTAGGTGCCCAAAGTCGATATCTCAAATTCAGGCCCAAAACACCCGAAAATTCGATATTTTAGGGTCCCGGAAGCGAACTGTACATGCCTACTCCGTGTTAGAGTATTTTCAAAATACAGGCCCAAAACATACTGAAAAACGATCTTTTAGGTGCCCAAAAGTCGATATGTGCATGCATCATCTGTACCCGTTTATATCCCAAATTCAACCTCAAAACACCCGAAAATTCGATATTTTTGGGTGCCAGAAGCGATCTGTACATGCCTACTCAGTGCTAGAATTTTTTCAAAATATAGGCTTAAAACATGCTAAAAATCGATATTTTAAGTGTCCAAAGTCGATATGTGCATGCATCATCTGTACCCGTTTATATCTCAAATTCATTCTCCAAACACCCGAAAATTCGATATTTTGGGGTCCCAGAAGCGATCTGTACATGCCTACTCAGATACAAGCCCAAAACATGCTGAAAATCGATATTTTACGTGCCCAAATTCAACATGGGTATTCATCTTATGCACTCGTTTATATCTCAAATTCAACATCAAAACACCCGAAAATTCGATAATTTTGGGTCCCAGAAGCGATTTGTACATGTCAAGTCAGTGCTAGAATGTTTTCAAAATATAGGCTCAAAACATGCTAAAAATCGATATTTCAAGTGTCCATATGTGCATGCATCTTCTGTACCCGTTTATATCTCAAATTCAGGTTCAAAACACCCGAAAATTCGATATTTTTGGGTCCCAGAAGCGATCAGTACATGCCTACTCCTAGTTAGAATGTTTTCAAAATATAGGCTCAAAACATGTTAAAAATCGATATTTTAAGTGTCCATAGTCGATATGTGCATGCATCTTCTGTACCCGTTTATATCTCAAATTCAGTCTCAAAACACCCGAAAATTCGATATTTTGGGGCCCCAGATGAGATCTGTACATGCCTACTTAGTGCTAGAATATTTTCAAAATATAGGCCCAAAACATGCTAAAAATCAATCTTTTAGGTGCCCAAAGTCGATATCTCAAATTCAGGCCCAAAAGACCCGAAAATTCGATACTTTAGGGTCCCAGAAGCGAACTGTACATGCCTACTCCGTGTTTGAGTGTTTTCAAAATACAGGCCCAAAACATACCGAAAATCGATCTTTTAGGTGCCCAAAAGTCGATATGTGCATGCATCTTCTGTACCCGTTTATATCTTAAATTCAGGCTCCAAACACCCGAAAATTCGATATTTTTCGGTCCCAGAAGCGATCTGTACACGCCTACTCAGATGCAGGCCCAAAGCATGCTGAAAATCGATATTTTAGGTGCCCAAAGTCAACATGTGTATGCATCTTCTGCACTCGTTTATATCTCAAATTCAACCTTAAAACACCCGAAAATTCGGTAATTTTGGGTCCCAGAAGCGATCTGTACATGTCTAGTTAGTGCTAGAATGTTTTCAAAATATAGGCTCAAAACATGCTAAAAATCTATATTTTAAGTGTCCATATGTGCATGCATCTTCTGTACCCGTTTATATCGCAAATTCAGGTTCAAAACACCCGAAAAATCGATATTTTTGGGTCCCAGAAGTGATCTGTACATGCCTACTTAATGCTAGAATATTTTCAAAATATAGGCCCAAAACATGCTAAAAATCGATCTTTTAGGTGCCCAAAGTCGATATCTTAAATTCAGACCCAAAACACCCAAAAATTCGATATTTTTGGGTCCCAGAAGCGATATGTACATGCCTACTCCTAGGTAGAATGTTTTCAAGATACAGACCTAAAACATGCTCAAAATCGATATTTTAGGTGCCCAAAAGTCGATATGTGCATGCATCTTCTGTACCCGTTTATATCTCAAATTCAGGTTCATAACACCCGAAAATTCGATATTTTTGGGTCCCAGAAGCGATCTGTACATGCCTACTCCTAGTTAGAATATTTTCAAGATACAGACCCAAACATGCTCAAAATCGATATTTTAGGTGCCCAAAAGTCGATATGTGCATGCATCTTCTGTACCCATTTATATCTCAAATTTAGGCTCAAAACACCCGAAAATTCGATATTTTGGGGTCCCAGAAGCGATCTGTACATGCCTACTCAGTGCTAGAATATTTTCAAAATAAAGGCCCAAAACATGCTAAAAATCAATATTTTAGGTGCCCAAAGTCGATATCTTAAATTCAGGACACCCAAAAAAACAAAAATTCGATAATTTGGGGTCCCAGAAGTGATCTGTACATGCATACTCCGTTTTAGATTATTTTCAATATACAGGCCCAAAACATACTGAAAATCGATCTTTTAGGTGCCCAAAAGTCGATATGTGGATGCATCTTCTGTACCAGTTTATATCTTAAGGCTCAAAATACCCGAAAATTCGATATTTGGGGGTCCCAGAAGCGATCTGTACTTGCCTACTCCGTGTTAGAGTATTTTCAAGATACAGGCCCAAAACAAGCTGAAAATCGATATTTTAGGTGACCAAAGTCAATATGTGTATGCATCTTCTGTACCCGTTTATATCCTAATTTCAACCTCAAAACACCCGAAAATTCGATATTTTTGGGTCACAGAAGCGATCTGTACATGCCTACTTAGTGATAGAATATTTTCAAAATATAGGCCCAAAACATGCTAAAAATCGATATTTTAGGTGCCCAAAGTCGATATCTCAAATTCAGGCCCAAAACACCCGAAAATTCGATATTTTGGGGTCCCAGAAGCGAACTGTACATGCCTACTCCGTGTTAGAGTATCTTTAAAATACAGGCCCAAAACATGCTGAAAATCGATATTTTAGGTGCCCAAAGTCAACATGTGTATGCATCTTCTGCACTCGTTTATATCTCAAATTCAACCTCAAAACACCTGAAAATTCGATAATTCTGGGTCCCAGAAGCGATCTGTACATGTCTAGTCAGTGCTAGAATGTTTTCAAAATATAGGCTCAAAACATGCTAAAAATCGATATTTTAACTGTCCATATGTGCAAGCATCTTCTGTACCCGTTTATATCTCAAATTCAGGTTCAAAACAGCCGAAAATTCGACATTTTTGGGTCCCAGAAGCGATCTGTACATGCCTACTCCTAGTTAGAATGTTTTCAAGATACAGACCCAAAAAATGCTCAAAATCGATATTTTAGGTGCCCAAAAGTCGATATGTGCATGCATCTTCTGTACCCGTTTATATCTCAAATTCAGGCTCAAAACACCCGAAAATTCGATATTTGGGGGTCCCAGAAGTGATCTGTACATGCCTACCCCGTGTTATAGTGTTTTCAATATACAGGCCCAAAACATACTGAAAATCGATCTTTTAGGTGCCCAAAAGTCGATATGTGGATGCGTCTTCTAAACCCGTTTATATCTCAAATTCAGGCTCAAAACACCCGAAAATTCAATATTTTGGGGTCCCAGAAGCGATCTGTACATGTCTAGTCAGTGCTAGAATGTTTTCAAAATATAGGCACAAAACATGCTAAAAATCGATATTTTAAGTGTCCAAAGTCGATATGTGCATGCATCATCTGTACCCGTTTATATATCAAGTTCAGGCTCAAAACACCCGAAAATTCGATATTTTGGGGTCCCAGAAGCGATCTGTATATGCCTACTCAGATACAAGCCCAAAACATGCTGAAAATCGATATTTTAGGGGCTCAAAGTCAACATGTGTATGCATCTTCTGCACTCGTTTATATCTCAAATTCAACCTCAAAACACCCGAAAATTCGATAATTTTGGGTCCCAGAAGCGATCTGTACATGTATAGTCAGTGTTAGAATGTTTTCAAAATATAGGCTCAAAACATACTAAAAATCGATATTTTAAGTGTCCAAAGTCGATATGTGTATGCATCTTCTGTACCCGTTTATATCTCAAATTCAGTCTCAAAACACCCGAAAATTCGATATTTTGGGGTCCCAGAAGTGATCTGTACATGCCTACTTAGTGCTAGAATATTTTCAAAATATAGGCCCAAAACATGCTAAAAATCAATCTTTTAGGTGACCAAAGACGATATCTCAAATTCAGGCCCAAAACACCCGAAAATTCGATATTTTGGGGTCCCAGAAGCGAACTGTACATGCCTACTCCGTGTAAGAGTATTTTCAAAATACAGGCCCAAAACATACTGAAAATCGATCTTTTAGGTGCCCAAATGTCGATATGTGCATGCATCTTCTGTACCCGTTTATATCTTAAATTCAGGCTCCAAACACACGAAAATTCGATATTTTTGGGTCCCAGAAGCGATCTGCACATACCTACTCAGATGCAGGCCCAAAACATGCTGAAAATCGATATTTTAGGTGACCAAAGTCAACATGTGTATGCATCTTCTGCACTCGTTTATATCTCAAATTCAACCTCAAAACACCCGAAAATTCGATAATTTTGGGTCTCAGAAGCGATCTGTACATGTCTAGTCAGTGCTAGAATGTTTTCAAAATATAGGCTCAAAACATGCTAAAAATCGATATTTTAAGTGTCCATATGTGCATGCATCTTCTGTACCCGTTTTTATCTCAAATTCAGGTTCAAAACAGCCGAAAATTCGATATTTTTGGGTCCCAGAAGCGATCAGTACATGCCTACTCCTAGTTAGAATGTTTTCAAGATACAGACCCAAAACATGCTCAAAATCGATATTTTAGGTGCCCAAAAGTCGATATGTGCATTTATCTTCTGTACCCGTTTATATCTCAAATTCAGGCTCAAAACACCCGAAAATTCGATATTTTGGGGTCCCAGAAGCGATCTGTACATGCCTACTCAGTGCTATAATATTTTCAAAATATATGCCTAAAACATGCTAAAAATCGATATTTTAGGTGCCCAAAGTCGATATCTCAAATTCAGGCTCAAAACACCCGAAAATTCGATATTTTGGGGTCCCAGAAGTGATCTGTACATGCCTACCCCGTGTTAGAGTGTTTTCAATATACAGGCCCAAAACATACTGAAAATCGATCTTTTAGGTGCCCAAAAGTCGATATGTGGATGCGTCTTCTAAACCCGTTTATATCTCAAATTCAGGCTCAAAACACCCGAAAATTCAATATTTTGGGGTCCCAGAAGCGATCTGTACATGTCTAGTCAGTGCTAGAATGTTTTCAAAATATAGGCTCAAAACATGCTAAAAATCGAAATTTTAAGTGTCCAAAGTCGATATGTGCATGCATCATCTGTACCCTTTATATCTCAAGTTCAGGCTCAAAACACCCGAAAATTCGATATTTTGGGGTCCCAGAAGTGATCTGTACATGCCTACTTAGTGCTAGAATATTTTCAAAATATAGGCCCAAAACATGCTAAAAATCGATCTTTTAGGTGCCCAAAGTCGATATCTCAAATTCAGACCCAAAACACCCAAAAATTCGATATTTTGGGGTACCAGAAGCGATCTGTACTTGCCTACTCCGTGTTAGAGTATTTTCAAAATTCAGGCCCAAAACAAGCTGAAAATCGATATTTTAGGAGACCAAAAGTCGATATGTGCATGCATCTTCTGTACCCGTTTATATCCCAAATTCAACCTCAAAACACCCGAAAATTCGATATTTTTGGGTCCCACAAGCGATCTGTACATGCCTACTCAGTGCTAGAATTTTTTCAAAATATAGGCTCAAAACATGCTAAAAATCGATATTTTAGGTGTCCAAAGTCAATAAGTGCATGCATCATCTGTACCCGTTTATATCTCAAATTCATTCTCCAAACACCCGAAAATTCGATATTTTGGGGTCCCAGAAGCGATCTGTACATGCCTACTCAGATAAAAGCCCAAAACATACTGAAAATCGATATTTTAGGGGCTCAAAGTCAACATGTGTATGCATCTTCTGTACCCGTTTATATCTCAAATTCAGTCTCAAAACACCCGAAAATTCGATATTTTGGGGTCCCAGAAGTGATCTGTACATGCCTACTTAGTGCTAGAATATTTTCAAAATATAGGCCCAAAACATGCTAAAAATCAATCTTTTAGGTGCCCAAAGTCGATATCTCAAATTCATGCCCAAAACACCCAAAAATTTGATATATTGGGGTCCCAAAAGCGATCTGTACTTGCCTACTCCGTGTTAGAGTATTTTCAAAATACAGGCCCAAAACAAGCTGAAAATCAATATTTTAGGTGACCAAAGTCAATATGTGTATGCATCTTCTGCACCCGTTTATATCCCAAATTCAACCTCAAAACACCCGAAAATTCGATATTTTTAAGTCCCAGAAGCGATCTGTACATGCCTACTCAGTGCTAGAATTTTCTCGCAATATAGGCTCAAAACATCCTAAAATCAATATTTTAAGTGTCCAAAGTCGATATGTGCATGCATCATCTGTACCCGTTTATATCTCAAATTCAGGCTCAAAACACGAGAAAATTCGATAATTTGGGGTCCAAGAAGTGATCTGTACATGCCTACTTAGTGCTAGAATATTTTCAAAATATAGGCCCAAAACATGCTAAAAATCGATATTTTAGGTGCCATAAGTCGATATCTCAAATTCAGGCCCAAAACACCCGAAAATTCGATATTTTGGGGTCCCAGAAGCGATCTGTACATGCCTACTCAGATACAAGCCCAAAACATGCTGAAAATCGATATTTTAGGGGCTCAAAGTCGATATGTGCATGCATATTCTGTACCCGTTTATATCTCAAATTCAGTCTCAAAACACCCGAAAATTCGATATTTTGGGGTCCCAGAAGTGATCTGTACATGCCTACTTAGTGCTAGAATATTTTCAAAATATAGGCCCAAAACATGCTAAAAATCAATCTTTTAGGTGCCCAAAGTCGATATCTCAAATTCTGGCCCAAAACACACGAAAATTCGATATTTTGGGGTCTCAGAAGCCAACTGTACATGCCTACTCCGTGTTAGAGTATTTTCAAAATACAGGCCCAAAACATACTGAAAATCGATCTTTTAGGTGCCCAAAAGTCGATATGTGCATGCATCTTCTGTACCCGTTTATATCTCAAATTCAGGCTCCAAACACACGAAAATTCGATATTTTGGGGTCCCAGAAGCGATCTGCACATACCTACTCAGATGCAGGCCCAAAACATGCTGAAAATCGATATTTTAGGTGCCCAAAGTCAACATGTGTATGCATCTTCTGCACTCGTTTATATCTCAAATTCAGTCTCAAAACACCCGAAAATTCGATAATTTTGGGTCCCAGAAGCGATCTGTACATGTCTAGTCAGTGCTAGAATGTTTTCAAAATATAGGCTCAAAACATGCTAAAAATCGATATTTTAAGTGTCCATATGTGCATGCATCTTCTGTACCCGTTTATATCTCAAATTCAGGCTCAAAACACCCGAAAATTCGATATATTGGGGTCCCAGAAGCGATCTGTTCATGCTTACTCAGTGCTAGAATGTTTTCAAAATATAGGCTTAAAACATGCTAAAAATCGATATTTTAGGTGCCCAAAGTCGATATGTGCATGCATCATCTGTACCCTTTTATATCTCAAATTCAGGCTCAAAACACCCGAAAATTCGATATTTTGGGGTCACAGAAGCGATCTGTACATGCCTACTCAGATACAAGCCCAAAACATGCTGAAAATCGATATTTTAGGTGCCCAAAGTCAACATGTGTATGCATCTTCTGCACTCGTTTATATCTCAAATTCAACCTCAAAACACCCGAAAATTCGATAATTTTTGGTCCCAGAAGCGATCTGTACATGTCTAGTCAGTGCTAGAAGGTTTTCAAAATATAGGCTCAAAACATGCTAAAAATCGATATTTTAAGTGTCCAAAGTCGATATGTGCATGCATCTTCTGTACCCGTTTATATCTCAAATTCAGGCTCAAAACACCCAAAAATTCGGTATTTTTGGGTCCCAGAAACGATCTGTACACCCCTACTCCTAGTTAGAATGTTTTCAAGATGCAGACCCAAAACATGCTAAAAATTGATATTTTAGGTGCCCAAAAGTCGATATGTGCATGCATCTTCTGTACCCGTTTATATCTCAAATTCAGGCTCCAAACACCCGAAAATTCGATATTTTGGGGTCCCAGAAGCGATCTGTACATGCCTACTCAGTGCTAGAATATTTTCAAAATATAGGCCCAAAACATGCTAAAAATCGATATTTTAGGTGGCAAAAGTCGATATCTTAATTCAGGACCCCCAAAAAAACAAAAAATCTATATTTTAGGGTCCCAGAAGTGATCTGTATATGCCTACTCCGTGTTAGATTATTTTCAATATACAGGCCCAAAAAATACTGAAAATCGATCTTTTAGGTGCCCAAAAGTCGATATGTGGATGGATCTTCTGTACCAGTTTATATCTCAAATTCAGGCTCAAAATACCCGAAAATTCGATATTTTGGGGTCCCAGAAGCGATCTGTACTTACCTACTCCGTGTTATAGTATTTTCAAGATACAGGCCCAAAACAATCTGAAAATCGATATTTTAGGTGACCAAAGTCAATATGTGTATGCATCTTCTGCACCCGTTTATATCCCAAATTCAACCTCAAAACACCCGAAAATTCGATATTTTTGGGTCCCAGAAGCGATCTGTACATGCCTACTTAGTGCTACAATATTTTCAAAATATAGGCCCAAAACATGCTAAAAATCGATATTTTAGGTGCCCAAAGTCGATATCTCAAATTCAGGCCCAAAACACCCGAAAATTCGATATTTTTGGGTCCCAGAAGCAAACTGTCCATGCCTACTCCGTGTTAGAGTATTTTCAAAATACAGGCCCAAAACATTCTGAAAATCGATATTTTAGGTGCCCAAAGTCAACATGTGTAAGCATCTTCTGCACTCGTTTATATCTCAAATTCAACCTCAAAACACCCGAAAATTCGATAATTTTGGGTCCCAGAAGCGATCTGTACATGTCTAGTCAGTGCTAGAATGTTTTTTAAAATATAGGCTCAAAACATGCTAAAAATCGATATTTTATGTGTCCATATTTGCATGCATCTTCTGTATCCGTTTATATCTCAAATTCAGGTTCAAAACAGCCGAAAATTCGATATTTTTGGGTACCAGAAGCGATCTGTACATGCCTACTCCTAGTTAGAATGTTTTCAAGATACAGACCCAAAACATGCTCAAAATCGATATTTTAGGTGCCCAAAAGTCGATATGTGCATGCATCTTCTGTACCCGTTTATATCTCAAATTCAGGCTCAAAAGACCCGAAAATTCGATATTTTGGGGTCCCAGAAGCGATCTGTACATGTCTAGTCAGTGCTAGAATGTTTTCAAAATATAGGCTCAAAACATGCTAAAAATCGGTATTTTAAGTGTCCAAAGTCGATATGTGCATGCATCATCTGTACCCGTTTATATCTCAAATTCAGGCTCAAAACACCCGAAAATTCGATATTTTGGGGTCCCAGAAGTGATCTGTACATGCCTAGTTAGTGCTAGAATATTTTCAAAATATAGGCCCAAAACATGCTAAAAATCGATATTTTAGGTGCCCAAAGTCGATATCTCAAATTCAGGCCCAAAACACCCGGAAATTCGATATTTTGGGGTCCCAGAAGCGAACTGTACATGCCTACTCCGTGTTAGAGTATTTTCAAAATACAGGCCCAAAACATACTGAAAATCGATCATTTAGTTGCCCAAAAGTCGATATGTGTATGCATCTTCTGTACCTGTTTATATCCCAAATTCAACCTCAAAACACCCGAAAATTCGATATTTTTCGATCCCAGAAGCGATCTGTACATGCCTACCCAGTGCTGGAATTTTTTCAAAATAAAGGCTCAAAACATGCTAAAAATCGATATTTTAAGTTTCCAAAGTCGATATGTGCATGCATTATCTGTACCCGTTTATATCTCAAATTCATTCTCCAAACACCCGAAAATTCGATATTTTGGGGTCCCAGAAGCGATCTGTACATGCCTACTCAGATACAAGCCCAAAACATACTGAAAATCGATATTTTAGGTGCACAAAGTCAACATGTGTATGCATCTTCTGCACTCGTTTATATCTCAAATTCAACCTCAAAACACCCGAAATTTCGATAATTTTGGGTCCCAGAAGCGATCTGTAAATGTCTAGTCAGTGCTAGAATGTTTTCAAAATATAGGCTCAGAACATGCTAAAAATCGATATTTTTAGTGTCCAAAGTCGATATGTGCACACATCTTCTGTACCCGTTTATATCTCAAATTCAGGCTCAAAACACCCAAAAATTCGATATTATAGGGTCCCAGAAGTGATCTGTACATGCCTACTCCTAGTTAGTGTATTTTCAAAATACAGGCCCAAAACATGCTGAAAATCGATATTTTAGGTGCCCAAAGTCAATATGTGCATGCATCTTCTGTACCCGTTTATATCTCAAATTCAGGACCCCAAAAAACCCAAAAAATCGATATTTTTGGGTCCCAGAAGCGATCTGTACATGCCTACTCAGTGCTAGAATTTTTTCAAAATATAGGCTCAAAACGTGATACAAATCGATATTTTAAGTGTCCAAAGTCGATATGTGCATGCATCATCTGTACCCGTTTACATCTCAAATTCAGGCTCCAAACACCCGAAAATTCGATATTTTTGGGTCCCAGAATCGATTTGTACATGCCTACTCAGATGCAGGCCCAAAACATGCTAAAATTCGATTTTTTAGGTGCCAAAAGTCAACATGTGTATTCATCTTCTGCACTCGTTTATCTCTCAAATTCAACCTCAAAACACCCGAAAATTCGATATTTTGGGGTTCCAGAAGCGATCTGTACATACCTACTCAGATGCAGGCCCAAACCATGCTGAAAATCGATATTTTAGGTGCCCAAAGTCAACATGTTTATGAATCTTCTGCACTCGTTTATATCTCAAATTCAACCTCAAAACACCCGAAAATTCGATAATTTTGGGTCCCAGAAGCGATCTGTACATGTCTCGTCAGTGCAAGAATGTTTTCAAAATATAGGCTCAAAACATGCTAAAAATCGATGTTTTAAGAGTCCAAAGTCGATATGTGCATGCATCTTCTGTACCCGTTTATATCTCAAATTCATTCTCAAAACACCCGAAAATTCGATATTTTGGAGTCCCAGAAGCAATCTGTACATGCCTACTCCTAGTTAGAGTATTTTCAAAATACAGGCCCAAAACATGCTGAAATCCGATATTTTAAGTGCCCAAAGTCAATATGTGCATGCATCTTCTTTACCCGTTTATATCTCAAATTCAGGCTCAAAACACCCGAACATTCGGTATTTTTGGGTCCTAGAAGCGATCTGTACATTCCTACTCCTAGTTAGAATGTTTTCAAGATACAGACCTAAAACATGCTCAAAATCAATATTTTAGGTGCCCAAAAGTCGATATGTGCATGCATCTTCTGTACCCGTTTATATCTCAAATTCAGGCTCAAAACACCCGAAAATTCGATATTTTGGGGTCCCAGAAGCGATCTGTATATGCCTACTCAGTGTTAGAATATTTTCAAAATATAGGCCCAAAACATGCTAAAAATCGATATTTTAGGTGACCAAAGTCAATATGGGTATACATCTTCTGCACCCGTTTATATCCCAAATTCAACCTAAAAACACCCGAAAATTCGATATTTTGGGGTCCCAGAAGCGATCTGTACATGCCTACTCAGTGCTAGAATGTTTTCAAAATATTGGCCCAAAACATGCTAAAAATCGATATTTTAGGTGCCCAAAGTCGATATCTCAAATTCAGGCCCAAAACACACGCAAATTCGATATTTTGGGGTCCCAGAAGCGAACTGTACATGCCTACTCCTAGTTAGAGTATTTTCAAAATACAGGCCCAAAACATGCTGAAAATCGATATTTTAGGTGCTCAAATCCAATATGTGCATGCATCTTCTGTCCCCGTTTATATCTCAAATTCAGGCTCAAAACACCCGAAAATTCGGTATTTTTGGGTCCTAGAAGCGATCTGTACATCCCTACTCTTAGTTAGAATGTTTTCAAGATACAGACCCAAAACATGCTCAAAATCGATATTTTTATGTGCCAAAAGTCGATATGTGCATGCATCTTCTGTACCCGTTTATATCTCAAATTCAGGCTCCAAACACCCGAAAATTCGATATTTTGGGGTCCCAGAAGCGATCTGTACATGCCTAATCAGATGCAGGCCCAAAAAATGCTTAAAATCGATATTTTAGGTGCTCAAAGTCAACATGTGTATGCATCTTCTGCACTCGTTTATATCTCAAATTCAACCTCAAAACACCCGAAAATTCGATATTTTGGGGTCCCAGAAGCAAACTGTACATGCCTACTCCATTTTAGAGAATTTTCAAAATACATGCCGAAAACATACTGAAAATAGATCTTTTAGGTGCCCAAAAGTCGATATGTAAAAGCATCTCCTGTACCCGTTTATATCTCAAATTCAGGCTCCAAACACCTGAAAATTCGATATTTTTGGGTCCCAGAAGCGATCTGTACATGCCTACTCAGTGCTAGAATTTTTTCAAAATATAGGCTCAAAAGATTCTAATAATTGATATTTTTGGTGCCCAAAGTCGATATCTCAAATTCAGATCCAAAACACCCGAAAATTCGATATTTTGGGGTCCCAGAAGTGAAATGTACATGCCTACTCCATTTTAGAGTATTTTCAAAATACAGGCCCAAAACATACTGAAAATCGATCTTTTAGGTGCCCAAAAGTCGATATGTGCATGCATCTTCTGTACCCGTTTATATCTTAAATTCAACCTCAAAACACCCGAAAATTCTAAATTTTTGGGTCCCAGAAGCGATCTGTACATGCCTAGTCAGTGCTAGAATTTTTTCAAAATATAGGCTCAAAACATGCTAAAAATCGATATTTTAAGTGTCCAAAGTCGATATGTGCATGCATCATCTGTACCCGTTTATATTTCAAATTCAGGCTTAAAACACCCGAAAATTCGATATTTTGGGGTCCCAGAAGCGATCTGTATATGCCTACTTAGTGCTAGAATGTTTTCAAAATATAGGCTCAAAACATGCTAAAAATCGATATTTTTTATGCCCAAAGTCGATATCTCAAATTCAGCCCCAAAAAACCCTAAAATTCGATATTTTTGGGTCCCAGAAGCGATCTGTACTTGCCTACTCCGTGTTAGAGTATTTTCAAAATACAACCCCAAAACAAGCTGAAAATCGATATATTAGGTGACCAAAGTCAATATGTGTATGCATCTTCTGCACTAGTTTATATCCCAAATTCAACCTCAAAACACCCGAAAATTCGATATTTTTGGGTCCCAGAAGCGATCTGTACATGCCTACTCAGTGCTAGAATGTTTTTAAAATATAGGCTCAAAACATGCTAAAAATCGATATTTATGTGTCCAAAGTCGATAAGTGCATGCATCATCTGTACCCGTTTATATCTCAAATTAAGGCTCAAAACACCCGAAAATTCGCTATTTTTGGGTCCCAGAAGTGATCTGTACATGCCAACTTAGTGCTAGAATATTTCCAAAATATAGGACCAAAACATGCTAAAAATCGATATTTTAGGTGCCCAAAGTCGATATTTCAAATTCAACCTCAAAACACCCGCAAATTCGATATTTTTGGGTCCCAGAAGCGATCTGTACATGCCTACTCAGTGCTAGAATTTTTTCAAAATATAGGCTCAAAACACGCTAAAAATCGATATTTTAAGTGTCCAAAGTCGATATGTGCATGCATCTTCTGTACCCGTTTATATCTCAAATTCAGGCTCCAAACACCCGAAAATTCGATATTTTGGGGTCCCAGAAGCGATCTGTACAAGCCTACTCAGATGCAGGCCCAAAACATGCTGAAAATCGATATTTTAGGTGCCCAGAGTCAACATGTGTATGCATCTTCTGCACTCGTTTATATCTCAAATTCAACCTCAAAATACCCGAAAATTCGATAATTTTGGGTCCTAGAAGCGATCTGTACATGTCTAGTCAGTGCTAGATGTTTTCAAAATATAGGCTCAGAACATGCTAAAAATCGATATTTTAAGTGTCCAAAGTCGATATGTGCATGCATCTTCTGTACCCGTTTATATCTCAAATTCAGGCTCAAAACACCCGAAAATTCGATATTTTAAGGTCCCAGAAGCGATCTGTAAATGCCTACTCAGCGCTAGAATATTTTCAAAATATAGGCCCAAAATATGCTAAAAATCGATATTTTAGGTGCCCAAAGTCGATATCTCAAATTCAGGCCCAAAACACCCAAAAACTCGATATTTTGGGGTCCCAGAAGCGATCTGTACATGTCTACTCAGTGCTAGAATGTTTTCAAAATATAGGCTCAAAACATGCTAAAAATCGATATTTTAAGTTTCCAAAGTCGATATGTGCATGCATCATCTGTACCCGTTTACATCTCAAATTCAGGCTTAAAACACCCAAAAATTCGATATTTTGGGGTCCCAGAAGTAATCTGTACATGTCTACTTAGTGCTAGAATATTTTCAAAATATAGGTCCAAAACATGCTTAAATTGATATTTTTGATGCCTAAAGTCGATATCTCAAATTCAGGCCCAAAACACCCGAAAATTCGATATTTTTGGGTCCCAGAAGCGATCTGTACTTGCCTACTCCGTGTTAGAGTATTTTCAAAATACAACCCCAAAACAAGCTGAAAATCGATATATTAGGTGACCAAAGTCAATATGTGTATGCATCTTCTGCACTAGTTTATATCCCAAATTCAACCTCAAAACACCCGAAAATTCGATATTTTTGGGTCCCAGAAGCGATCTGTACATGCCTACTCAGTGCTAGAATGTTTTCAAAATATAGGCTCAAGACATGCTAAAAATCGATATTTATGTGTCCAAAGTCGATAAGTGCATGCATCATCTGTACCCGTTTATATCTCAAATTAAGGCTCAAAACACCCGAAAATTCGCTATTTTTGGGTCCCAGAAGTGATCTGTACATGCCAACTTAGTGCTTGAATATTTCCAAAATATAGGACCAAAACATGCTAAAAATCGATATTTTAGGTGCCCAAAGTCGATATTTCAAATTCAACCTCAAAACACCCGAAAATTCGATATTTTTGGGTCCCAGAAGCGATCTGTACATGCCTACTCATTGCTAGAATTTTTTCAAAATATAGGCTCAAAACACGCTAAAAATCGATATTTTAAGTGTCCAAAGTCGATATGTGCATGCATCTTCTGTACCCGTTTATATCTCAAATACAGGCTCCAAACACCCGAAAATTCGATATTTTGGGGTCCCAGAAGCGATCTGTACAAGCCTACTCAGATGCAGGCCCAAAACATGCTGAAAATCGATATTTTAGGTGCCCAGAGTCAACATGTGTATGCATCTTCTGCACTCGTTTATATCTCAAATTCAACCTCAAAATACCCGAAAATTCGATAATTTTGGGTCTTAGAAGCGATCTGTACATGTCTAGTCAGTGCTAGATGTTTTCAAAATATAGGCTCAAAACATGCTAAAAATCGATATTTTAAGTGTCCAAAGTCGATATGTGCATGCATCTTCTGTACCCGTTTATATCTCAAATTCAGGCTCAAAACACCCGAAAATTCGATATTTTGGGGTCCCAGAAGCGATCTGTACATGCCTACTCAGCGCTAGAATATTTTCAAAATATAGGCCCAAAATATGCTAAAAATCGATATTTTAGGTGCCCAAAGTCGATATCTCAAATTCAGTCCCAAAACACCCAAAAACTCGATATTTTGGGGTCCCAGAAGCGATCTGTACATGTCTACTCAGTGCTAGAATGTTTTCAAAATATAGGCTCAAAACATGCTAAAAATCGATATTTTAAGTGTCCAAAGTCGATATGTGCATGCATCATCTGTACCAGTTTACATCTCAAATTCAGGCTTAAAACACCCAAAAATTCGATATTTTGGGGTCCCAGAAGTAATCTGTACATGTCTACTTAGTGCTAGAATATTTTCAAAATATAGGTCCAAAACATGCTAAAAATTGATATTTTTGGTGCCCAAAGTCGATATCTCAAATTCAGGCCCAAAACACCCTAAAATTCGATATTTTTGGGTCCCAGAAGCGATCTGTACTGGCCTACTCCGTGTTAGAGTATTTTCAAAATACAACCCCAAAACAAGCTGAAAATCGATATATTAGGTGACCAAAGTCAATATGTGTTTGCATCTTCTGCACCAGTTTATATCCCAAATTCAACCTCAAAACACCCGAAAATTCGATATTTTTGGGTCCCAGAAGCGATCTGTACATGCCTACTCAGTGCTAGAATTTTTTCAAAATATAGGCTCAAAACATGCTAAAAATCGATATTTTAAGTGTCCAAAGTCGATATGTGCATGCATCATCTGTACCCGTTTATATCTCAAATTAAGGCTCAAAACACCCGAAAATTCGCTATTTTTGGGTCCCAGAAGTGATCTGTATATGCCTACTTAGTGCTAGAATATTTTCAAAATATAGGACCAAAACATGCTAAAAATCGATATTTTTGGTGCCCAAAGTCGAAATCTCAGATTCAGATCCAAAACACCCGAAAATTCGATATTTTGGGGTCCCAGAAGCAAACTGTACATGCCTACTCCATTTTAGAGAATTTTCAAAATACATGCCGAAAACATACTGAAAATAGATCTTTTAGGTGCCCAAAAGTCGATATGTAAAAGCATCTCCTGTACCCTTTTATATCTCAAATTCAGGCTCCAAACACCTGAAAATTCGATATTTTTGAGTCCCAGAAGCGATCTGTACATGCCTACTCAGTGCTAGAATTTTTTCAAAATATAGGCTCAAAAGATTCTAATAATTGATATTTTTGGTGCCCAAAGTCGATATCTCAAATTCAGATCCAAAACACCCGAAAATTCGATATTTTGGGGTCCCAGAAGCGAAATGTACATGCCTACTCCATTTTAGAGTATTTTCAAAATACAGGCCCAAAACATACTGAAAATCGATCTTTTAGGTGCCCAAAAGTCGATATGTGCATGCATCTTCTGTACCCGTTTATATCTCAAATTCAACCTCAAAACACCCGAAAATTCTAAATTTTTGGGTCCCAGAAGCGATCTGTACATGCCTAGTCATTGCTAGAATTTTTTCAAAATATAGGCTCAAAACATGCTAAAAATCGATATTTTAAGTGTCCAAAGTCGATATGTGCATGCATCATCTGTACCCGTTTATATTTCAAATTCAGGCTTAAAACACCCGAAAATTCGATATTTTGGGGTCCCAGAAGCGATCTGTACATGTCTACTCAGTGCTAGAATGTTTTCAAAATATAGGCTCAAAACATGCTAAAAATCGATATTTTTGATGCCCAAAGTCGATATCTCAAATTCAGGCCCAAAACACCCTAAAATTCGATATTTTTGGGTCCCAGAAGCGATCTGTACTGGCCTACTCCGTGTTAGAGTATTTTCAAAATACAACCCCAAAACAAGCTGAAAATCGATATATTAGGTAACCAAAGTCAATATGTGTATGCATCTTCTGCACTAGTTTATATCCCAAATTCAACCTCAAAACACCCGAAAATTCGATATTTTTGGGTCCCAGAAGCGATCTGTACATGCCTACTCAGTGCTAGAATGTTTTCAAAATATAGGCTCAAAACATGCTAAAAATCGATATTTATGTGTCCAAAGTCGATAAGTGCATGCATCATCTGTACCCGTTTATATCTCAAATTAAGGCTCAAAACACCCGAAAATTCGCTATTTTTGGGTCCCAGAAGTGATCTGTACATGCCAACTTAGTGCTAAAATATTTCCAAAATATAGGACCAAAACATGCTAAAAATCGATATTTTAGGTGCCCAAAGTCGATATTTCAAATTCAACCTCAAAACACCCGAAAATTCGATATTTTTGGGTCCCAGAAGCGATCTGTACATGCCTACTCATTGCTAGAATTTTTTCAAAATATAGGCTCAAAACACGCTAAAAATCGATATTTTAAGTGTCCAAAGTCGATATGTGCATGCATCTTCTGTACCCGTTTATATCTCAAATTCAGGCTCCAAACACCCGAAAATTCGATATTTTGGGGTCCCAGAAGCGATCTGTACAAGCCTACTCAGATGCAGGCCCAAAACATGCTGAAAATCGATATTTTAGGTGCCCAGAGTCAACATGTGTATGCATCTTCTGCACTCGTTTATATCTCAAATTCAACCTCAAAATACCCGAAAATTCGATAATTTTGGGTCCTAGAAGCGATCTGTACATGTCTAGTCAGTGCTAGATGTTTTCAAAATATAGGTTCAAAACATGCTAAAAATCGATATTTTAAGTGTCCAAAGTCGATATGTGCATGCATCTTCTGTACCCGTTTATATCTCAAATTCAGGCTCAAAACACCCGAAAATTCGATATTTTGGGGTCCCAGAAGCGATCTGTACATGCCTACTCAGCGCTAGAATATTTTCAAAATATAGGCCCAAAATATGCTAAAAATCGATATTTTAGGTGCCCAAAGTCGATATCTCAAATTCAGGCCCAAAACACCCAAAAACTCGATATTTTGGGGTCCCAGAAGCGATCTGTACATGTCTACTCTGTGCTAGAATGTTTTCAAAATATAGGCTCAAAACATGCTAAAAATCGATATTTTAAGTGTCCAAAGTCGATATGTGCATGCATCATCTGTACCCGTTTACATCTCAAATTCAGGCTTAAAACACCCGAAAATTCGATATTTTGTGGCCCCAGAAGTAATCTGTACATGTCTACTTAGTGCTAGAATATTTTCAAAATATAGGTCCAAAACATGCTAAAAATTGATATTTTTGGTGCCCAAAGTCGATATCTCAAATTCAGGCCCAAAACACCCTCAAATTCGATATTTTTGGGTCCCAGAAGCGATCTGTACTTGCCTACTCCGTGTTAGAGTATTTTCAAAATACAACCCCAAAACAAGCTGAAAATCGATATATTAGGTGACCAAAGTCAATATGTGTTTGCATCTTCTGCACCAGTTTATATCCCAAATTCAACCTCAAAACACCCAAAAATTCGATATTTTTGGGTCCCAGAAGCGATCTGTACATGCCTACTCAGTGCTAGAATTTTTTCAAAATATAGGCTCAAAACATGCTAAAAATCGATATTTTAAGTGTCCAAAGTCGATATGTGCATGCATCATCTGTACCCGTTTATATCTCAAATTAAGGCTCAAAACACCCGAAAATTCGCTATTTTTGGGTCCCAGAAGTGATCTGTATATGCCTACTTAGTGCTAGAATATTTTCAAAATATAGGACCAAAACATGCTAAAAATCGATATTTTTGGTGCCCAAAGTCGATATCTCAAATTCAGATCCAAAACACCCGAAAATTCGATATTTTGGGGTCCCAGAAGCAAACTGTACATGCCTACTCCATTTTAGAGAATTTTCAAAATACATGCCGAAAACATACTGAAAATAGATCTTTTAGGTGCCCAAAAGTCGATATGTAAAAGCATCTCCTGTACCCGTTTATATCTCAAATTCAGGCTCCAAACACCTGAAAATTCGATATTTTTGGGTCCCAGAAGCGATCTGTACATGCCTACTCAGTGCTAGAATTTTTTCAAAATATAGGCTCAAAAGATTCTAATAATTGATATTTTTGGTGCCCAAAGTCGATATCTCAAATTCAGATCCAAAACACCCGAAAATTCGATATTTTGGGGTCCCAGAAGCGAAATGTACATGCCTACTCCATTTTAGAGTATTTTCAAAATACAGGCCCAAAACATACTGAAAATCGATCTTTTAGGTGCCCAAAAGTCGATATGTGCATGCATCTTCTGTACCCGTTTATATCTCAAATTCAACCTCAAAACACCCGAAAATTCTAAATTTTTGGGTCCCAGAAGCGATCTGTACATGCCTACTCAGTGCTAGAATGTTTTCAAAATATAGGCTCAAAACATGCTAAAAATCGATATTTATGTGTCCAAAGTCGATAAGTGCATGCATCATCTGTACCCGTTTATATCTCAAATTAAGGCTCAAAACACCCGAAAATTCGCTATTTTTGGGTCCCAGAAGTGATCTGTACATGCCAACTTAGTGCTAGAATATTTCCAAAATATAGGACCAAAACATGCTAAAAATCGATATTTTAGGTGCCCAAAGTCGATATTTCAAATTCAACCTCAAAACACCCGAAAATTCGATATTTTTGGGTCCCAGAAGCGATCTGTACATGCCTACTCATTGCTAGAATTTTTTCAAAATATAGGCTCAAAACACGCTAAAAATCGATATTTTAAGTGTCCAAAGTCGATATGTGCATGCATATTCTGTACCCGTTTATATCTCAAATTCAGGCTCCAAACACCCGAAAATTCGATATTTTGGGGTCCCAGAAGCGATCTGTACAAGCCTACTCAGATGCAGGCCCAAAACATGCTGAAAATCGATATTTTAGGTGCCCAGAGTCAACATTGTATGCATCTTCTGCACTCGTTTATATCTCAAATTCAACCTCAAAATACCCGAAAATTCGATAATTTTGGGTCCTAGAAGCGATCTGTACATGTCTAGTCAGTGCTAGATGTTTTCAAAATATAGGCTCAAAACCTGCTAAAAATCGATATTTTAAGTGTCCAAAGTCGATATGTGCATGCATCTTCTGTACCCGTTTATATCTCAAATTCAGGCTCAAAACACCCGAAAATTCGATATTTTGGGGTCCCAGAAGCGAACTGTACATGTCTACTCAGTGCTAGAATGTTTTCAAAATATAGGCCCAAAATATGCTAAAAATCGATATTTTAGGTGCCCAAAGTCGATATCTCAAATTCAGGCCCAAAACACCCAAAAACTCGATATTTTGGGGTCCCAGAAGCGATCTGTACATGCCTAGTCAGTGCTAGATTTTTTTCAAAATATAGGCTCAAAACATGCTAAAAATCGATATTTTAAGTGTCCAAAGTCGATATGTGCATGCATCATCTGTACCCGTTTATATTTCAAATTCAGGCTGAAAACACCCGAAAATTCGATATTTTGTGGTCCCAGAAGCGATCTGTACATGTCTACTCAGTGCTAGAATGTTTTCAAAATATAGGCTCAAAACATGCTAAAAATCGATATTTTTGATGCCCAAAGTCGATATCTCAAATTCAGGCCCAAAACACCCTAAAATACGATATTTTTGGGTCCCAGAAGCGATCTGTACTTGCCTACTCCGTGTTAGAGTATTTTCAAAATACAACCCCAAAACAAGCTGAAAATCGATATATTAGGTGACCAAAGTCAATATGTGTATGCATCTTCTGCACTAGTTTATATCCCAAATTCAACCTCAAAACACCCGAAAATTCGATATTTTTGGGTCCCAGAAGCGATCTGTACATGCCTACTCAGTGCTAGAATGTTTTCAAAATATAGGCTCAAAACATGCTAAAAATCGATATTTATGTGTCCAAAGTCGATAAGTGCATGCATCATCTGTACCCGTTTATATCTCAAATTAAGGCTCAAAACACCCGAAAATTCGCTATTTTTGGGTCCCAGAAGTGATCTGTACATGCCAACTTAGTGCTAGAATATTTCCAAAATATAGGACCAAAACATGCTAAAAATCGATATTTTAGGTGCCCAAAGTCGATATTTCATATTCAACCTCAAAACACCCGAAAATTCGATATTTTTGGGTCCCAGAAGCGATCTGTACATGCCTACTCATTGCTAGAATTTTTTCAAAATATAGGCTCAAAACACGCTAAAAATCGATATTTTAAGTGTCCAAAGTCGATATGTGCATGCATATTCTGTACCCGTTTATATCTCAAATTCAGGCTCCAAACACCCGAAAATTCGATATTTTGGGGTCCCAGAAGCGATCTGTACAAGCCTACTCAGATGCAGGCCCAAAACATGCTGAAAATAGATATTTTAGGTGCCCAGAGTCAACATGTGTATGCATCTTCTGCACTCGTTTATATCTCAAATTCAACCTCAAAATACCCGAAAATTCGATAATTTTGGGTCCTAGAAGCGATCTGTACATGTCTAGTCAGTGCTAGATGTTTTCAAAATATAGGCTCAAAACCTGCTAAAAATCGATATTTTAAGTGTCCAAAGTCGATATGTGCATGCATCTTCTGTACCCGTTTATATCTCAAATTCAGGCTTGAAACACCCGAAAATTCGATATTTTGGGGTCCCAGAAGCGAACTGTACATGTCTACTCAGTGCTAGAATGTTTTCAAAATATAGGCCCAAAATATGCTAAAAATCGATATTTTAGGTGCCCAAAGTCGATATCTCAAATTCAGGCCCAAAACACCCAAAAACTCGATATTTTGGGGTCCCAGAAGCGATCTGTACATGCCTAGTCAGTGCTAGAATTTTTTCAAAATATAGGCTCAAAACATGCTAAAAATCGATATTTTAAGTGTCCAAAGTCGATATGTGCATGCATCATCTGTACCCGTTTATATTTCAAATTCAGGCTTAAAACACCCGAAAATTCGATATTTTGGGGTCCCAGAAGCGATCTGTACATGTCTACTCAGTGCTAGAATGTTTTCAAAATATAGGCTCAAAACATGCTAAAAATCGATATTTTTGATGCCCAAAGTCGATATCTCAAATTCAGGCCCAAAACACCCTAAAATTCGATATTTTTGGGTCCCAGAAGCGATCTGTACTTGCCTACTCCGTGTTAGAGTATTTTCAAAATACAACCCCAAAACAAGTTGAAAATCGATATATTAGGTGACCAAAGTCAATATGTGTATGCATCTTCTGCACTAGTTTATATCCCAAATTCAACCTCAAAACACCCGAAAATTCGATATTTTTGGGTCCCAGAAGCGATCTGTACATGCCTACTCAGTGCTAGAATGTTTTCAAAATATAGGCTCAAAACATGCTAAAAATCGATATTTATGTGTCCAAAGTCGATAAGTGCATGCATCATCTGTACCCGTTTATATCTCAAATTAAGGCTCAAAACACCCGAAAATTCGCTATTTTTGGGTCCCAGAAGTGATCTGTACATGCCAACTTAGTGCTAGAATATTTCCAAAATATAGGACCAAAACATGCTAAAAATCGATATTTTAGGTGCCCAAAGTCGATATTTCAAATTCAACCTCAAAACACCCGAAAATTCGATATTTTTGGGTCCCAGAAGCGATCTGTACATGCCTACTCATTGCTAGAATTTTTTCAAAATATAGGCTCAAAACACGCTAAAAATCGATATTTTAAGTGTCCAAAGTCGATATGTGCATGCATATTCTGTACCCGTTTATATCTCAAATTCAGGCTCCAAACACCCGAAAATTCGATATTTTGGGGTCCCAGAAGCGATCTGTACAAGCCTACTCAGATGCAGGCCCAAAACATGCTGAAAATCGATATTTTAGGTGCCCAGAGTCAACATGTGTATGCATCTTCTGCACTCGTTTATATCTCAAATTCAACCTCAAAATACCCGAAAATTCGATAATTTTGGGTCCTAGAAGCGATCTGTACATGTCTAGTCAGTGCTAGATGTTTTCAAAATATAGGCTCAAAACCTGCTAAAAATCGATATTTTAAGTGTCCAAAGTCGATATGTGCATGCATCTTCTGTACCCGTTTATATCTCAAATTCAGGCTCAAAACACCCGAAAATTCGATATTTTGGGGTCCCAGAAGCGAACTGTACATGTCTACTCAGTGCTAGAATGTTTTCAAAATATAGGCCCAAAATATGCTAAAAATCGATATTTTAGGTGCCCAAAGTCGATATCTCAAATTCAGGCCCAAAACACCCAAAAACTCGATATTTTGGGGTCCCAGAAGCGATCTGTACATGTCTACTCAGTGCTAGAATGTTTTCAAAATATAGGCTCAAAACATGCTAAAAATCGATATTTTAAGTGTCCAAAGTCGATATGTGCATGCATCATCTGTACCCGTTTACATCTCAAATTCAGGCTTAAAACACCCGAAAATTCGATATTTTGGGGTCCCAGAAGTAATCTGTACATGTCTACTTAGTGCTAGAATATTTTCAAAATATAGGTCCAAAACATGCTAAAAATTGATATTTTTGGTGCCCAAAGTCGATATCTCAAATTCAGGCCCAAAACACCCTCAAATTCGATATTTTTGGGTCCCAGAAGCGATCTGTACTTGCCTACTCCGTGTTAGAGTATTTTCAAAATACAACCCCAAAACAAGCTGAAAATCGATATATTAGGTGACCAAAGTCAATATGTGTTTGCATCTTCTGCACCAGTTTATATCCCAAATTCAACCTCAAAACACCCGAAAATTCGATATTTTTGGGTCCCAGAAGCGATCTGTACATGCCTACTCAGTGCTAGAATTTTTTCAAAATATAGGCTCAAAACATGCTAAAAAGAGATATTTATGTGTCCAAAGTCGATATGTGCATGCATCATCTGTACCCGTTTATATCTCAAATTAAGGCTCAAAACACCCGAAAATTCGATATTTTGGGGTCCCAGAAGCGATCTGTACATGCCTACTCATAGTTAGAGTATTTTCAAAATACAGGCCCAAAACATGCTGAAAATCGATATTTCAGGTGCCCTAAGTCAATATGTGCATTCATCTTCTGTACCCGTTTATATCCCAAATTCAGGCTCAAAAAACCCGAAAATTCGGTATTTTTGGGTCCTAGAAGCGATCTGTACATCCCTACTCCTAGTTAGAATGTTCTCAAGATACAGACCCAAAACATGCTCAAAATCGATATTTTAGGTGCCCAAAAGTCGATATGTGTATGCATCTTATGTACCCGTTTTTATCTCAAATTCAGGCTCAAAACACACGAAAATTCGATATTTTGGGGTCCCAGAAGCGAACTGTAATTGCCTACTCCGTGTTAGAGTATTTTCAAAATACAGGCCCAAAACATATTGAAAATCGATCGTTTAGGTGCCCAAAAGTCGATATGTGCATGCATCTTCTGTACCCGTTTATATCTCAAATTCAACTTCAAAACACCCGAAAATTCTATATTTTTGTCCCAGAAGCGATCTGCACATGCCTAGTCAGTGCTAGAATATTTTCAAAATCAAGGCCCAAAACATGCTAAAAATCGATATTTTAGGTGCCCAAAGTCGACATCTCAAATTCAGGCCCAAAACACCCGAAAATTCGATATTTTGGGGTCCCAAAAGCAAACTGTACATGCCTACTCCGTGTTAGAGTACTTTCAAAATACAGGCCCAAAACATACTGAAAATTGATCTTTTAGGTGCCCAAAAGTCGATATGTGCATGCATCTTCTGTACCTGTTTATATCTCAAATTCAACCTCAAAACACCCGAAAATTCTATATTTTTGTCCCATAAGCGATATATACATGCCTAGTCAGTGCTAGAATTTTTTCAAAATATAGGCTCAAAACATGCTAAAAATCGATATTTTAGGTGTCCAAAGTCGATATGGGCATGCATCATCTGTGCCCGTTTATATCTCAAATTCAGGCTCAAAAAACCCGAAAATTCGGTATTTTTGGGTCCTAGAAGCGATCTGTACATCCCTAATCCTAGTTAGAATGTTTTCAAGATACAGACCCAAAACATGCTCAAAATCGATATTTTAGTTGCCCAAAAGTCGATATGTGTATGCCTCTTATGTACCCGTTTTTATCTCAAATTCAGGCTCAAAACACCCGAAAATTTGATATTTTGGGGTCCCAGAAGTGATCTGTACATGCCTACTTAGTGCTAGAATATTTTCAAAATTTAGGCCCAAAACATGCTAAAAATCTATATTTTAGGTGCCCAAATTCGATATCTCAAACTCAGGCCCAAAACACCCGAAAATTCGATATTTTGGGGTCCCAGAAGCGAACTGGACATGCCTACTCCGTGTTAGAGTATTTTCAAAATACAGGCCCAAAACATACTCAAAATCGATCGTTTAGGTGCCCAAAAGTCGATATGTGCATGCATCTTCTGTACCCGTTTATATCTCAAATTCAGGCTCCAAACACCCGAAAATTCGATATTTTGGGGTCCCAGAAGCGAACTGTAATTGCCTACTCCGTGTTAGAGTATTTTCAAAATACAGGCCCAAAACATATTGAAAATCGATCGTTTAGGTGCCCAAAAGTCGATATGTGCATGCATCTTCTGTACCCGTTTATATCTCAAATTCAACTTCAAAACACCCGAAAATTCTATATTTTTGTCCCAGAAGCGATCTGCACATGCCTAGTCAGTGCTAGAATTTTTTCAAAATATAGGCTCAAAACATGCTAAAAATCGAAATTTTAGGTGTCCAAAGTCGATATGGGCATGCATCATCTGTACCCGATTATATCTCAAATTCAGGCTCAAAACACCCGAAAATTCGGTATTTTTGGGTCCTAGAAGCGATCTGTACATCCCTAATCCTAGTTAGAATGTTTTCAAGATACAGACCCAAAACATGCTCAAAATCGATATTTTAGTTGCCCAAAAGTCGATATGTGTATGCATCTTATGTAGCCGTTTTTATCTCAAATTCAGGCTCAAAACACCCGAAAATTTGATATTTTGGGGTCCCAGAAGTGATCTGTACATGCCTACTTAGTGCTAGAATATTTTCAAAATATAGGCCCAAAACATGCTAAAAATCGATATTTTAGGTGCCCAAAGTCGATATCTCAAACTCAGGCCCAAAACACCCGAAAATTCGATATTTTGGGGTCAAAGAAGCGAACTGTACATGCCTACTCAGTGCTAGAATTTTTTCAAAATATAGGCTCAAAACATGCTAAAAAGAGATATTTATGTGTCCAAAGTCGATATGTGCATGCATCATCTGTACCCGTTTATATCTCAAATTAAGGCTCAAAACACCCGAAAATTCGATATTTTGGGGTCCCAGAAGCGATCTGTACATGCCTACTCATAGTTAGAGTATTTTCAAAATACAGGCCCAAAACATGCTGAAAATCGATATTTCAGGTGCCCAAAGTCAATATGTGCATTCATCTTCTGTACCCGTTTATATCCCAAATTCAGGCTCAAAAAACCCGAAAATTCGGTATTTTTGGGTCCTAGAAGCGATCTGTACATCCCTACTCCTAGTTAGAATGTTCTCAAGATACAGACCCAAAACATGCTCAAAATCGATATTTTAGGTGCCCAAAAGTCGATATGTGTATGCATCTTATGTACCCGTTTTTATCTCAAATTCAGGCTCAAAACACACGAAAATTCGATATTTTGGGGTCCCAGAAGTGATCTGTACATGCCTACTCAGTGCTAGAATATTTTCAAAATCAAGGCCCAAAACATGCTAAAAATCGATATTTTAGGTGCCCAAAGTCGACATCTCAAATTCAGGCCCAAAACACCCGAAAATTCGATATTTTGGGGTCCCAAAAGCAAACTGTACATGCCTACTCCGTGTTAGAGTACTTTCAAAATACAGGCCCAAAACATACTGAAAATTGATCTTTTAGGTGCCCAAAAGTCGATATGTGCATGCATCTTCTGTACCTGTTTATATCTCAAATTCAACCTCAAAACACCCGAAAATTCTATATTTTTGTCCCATAAGCGATATATACATGCCTAGTCAGTGCTAGAATTTTTTCAAAATATAGGCTCAAAACATGCTAAAAATCGATATTTTAGGTGTCCAAAGTCGATATGGGCATGCATCATCTGTACCCGTTTATATCTCAAATTCAGGCTCAAAAAACCCGAAAATTCGGTATTTTTGGGTCCTAGAAGCGATCTGTACATCCCTAATCCTAGTTAGAATGTTTTCAAGATACAGACCCAAAACATGCTCAAAATCGATATTTTAGTTGCCCAAAAGTCGATATGTGTATGCCTCTTATGTACCCGTTTTTATCTCAAATTCAGGCTCAAAACACCCGAAAATTTGATATTTTGGGGTCCCAGAAGTGATCTGTACATGCCTACTTAGTGCTAGAATATTTTCAAAATTTAGGCCCAAAACATGCTAAAAATCTATATTTTAGGTGCCCAAATTCGATATCTCAAACTCAGGCCCAAAACACCCGAAAATTCGATATTTTGGGGTCCCAGAAGCGAACTGGACATGCCTACTCCGTGTTAGAGTATTTTCAAAATACAGGCCCAAAACATACTCAAAATCGATCGTTTAGGTGCCCAAAAGTCGATATGTGCATGCATCTTCTGTACCCGTTTATATCTCAAATTCAGGCTCCAAACACCCGAAAATTCGATATTTTGGGGTCCCAGAAGCGAACTGTAATTGCCTACTCCGTGTTAGAGTATTTTCAAAATACAGGCCCAAAACATATTGAAAATCGATCGTTTAGGTGCCCAAAAGTCGATATGTGCATGCATCTTCTGTACCCGTTTATATCTCAAATTCAACTTCAAAACACCCGAAAATTCTATATTTTTGTCCCAGAAGCGATCTGCACATGCCTAGTCAGTGCTAGAATTTTTTCAAAATATAGGCTCAAAACATGCTAAAAATCGAAATTTTAGGTGTCCAAAGTCGATATGGGCATGCATCATCTGTACCCGATTATATCTCAAATTCAGGCTCAAAACACCCGAAAATTCGGTATTTTTGGGTCCTAGAAGCGATCTGTACATCCCTAATCCTAGTTAGAATGTTTTCAAGATACAGACCCAAAACATGCTCAAAATCGATATTTTAGTTGCCCAAAAGTCGATATGTGTATGCATCTTATGTAGCCGTTTTTATCTCAAATTCACGCTCAAAACACCCGAAAATTTGATATTTTGGGGTCCCAGAAGTGATCTGTACATGCCTACTTAGTGCTAGAATATTTTCAAAATATAGGCCCAAAACATGCTAAAAATCGATATTTTAGGTGCCCAAAGTCGATATCTCAAACTCAGGCCCAAAACACCCGAAAATTCGATATTTTGGGGTCAAAGAAGCGAACTGTACATGCCTACTCCGTGTTAGAGTATTTTCAAAATACAGGCCCAAAACATACTCAAAATCGATCGTTTAGGTGCCCAAAAGTTGATATGTGCATGCATCTTCTGTACCCGTTTATATCTCAAATTCAGGCTCCAAACACCCGAAAATTCGATATTTTGGGGTCCCAGAAGCGAACTGTACATGCCTACTCCGTGTTAGAGTATTTTCAAAATACAGGCCCAAAACATACTGAAAATCGATCGTTTAGGTGCCCAAAAGTCGATATGTGCATGCATCTTCTGTACCAGTTTATATCTCAAATTCAACCTCAAAACACCCGAAAATTCTATATTTTTGTCCCAGAAGCGATCTGTACATGCCTAGTCAGTGCTAGAATTTTTTCAAAATATAGGCTCAAAACATGCTAAAAATCGAAATTTTAGGTGTCCAAAGTCGATATGGGCATGCATCATCTGTACCCGTTTATATCTCAAATTCAGGCTCAAAAAACCCGAAAATTCGGTATTTTTGGTTCCTAGAAGCGATCTGTACATCCCTAATCCTAGTTAGAATGTTTTCAAGATACAGACCCAAAACATGCTCAAAATCGATATTTTAGTTGCCCAAAAGTCGATATGTGTATGCATCTTATGTAGCCGTTTTTATCTCAAATTCAGGCTCAAAACACCCGAAAATTTGATATTTTGGGGTCGCAGAAGTGATCTGTACATGCCTACTTAGTGCTAGAATATTTTCAAAATATAGGCCCAAAACATGCTAAAAATCGATATTTTAGGTGCCCAAAGTCGATATCTCAAACTCAGGCCGAAAACACCCGAAAATTCGATAATTTGGGGTCCCAGAAGCGAACTGTACATGCCTACTACGTGTTAGAGTATTTTCAAAATACAGGCCCAAAACATACTGAAAATCGATCGTTTAGGTGCCCAAAAGTCGATATGTGCATGCATCTTCTGTACCCGTTTATATCTCAAATTCAGGCTCCAAACACCCGAAAATTCGATATTTTTGGGTCCCAGAAGCGATCTGTACATGCCTACTCAGATGCAGGCCCAAAACATGCTGAAAATCGATATTTTAGGTGCCCAAAGTCAACATGTGTATGCATCTTTTGCACTCGTTTATATCTCAAATTCAACCTCAAAACACCCGAAAATTCGATAATTTTGGGTCATAGAAGCGATATGTACATGTCTAGTCAGTGCTAGAATGTTTTCAAAATATAGGCTCAAAACATGCTTAAAATCGATATTTTAAGTGTCCAAAGTCGATATGTGCATGCATCTTCTGTACCCGTTTATATCTCAAATTCATGCTCCAAACACCCGAAAATTCGATATTTTTGGGTCCCAGAAGCGATCTGTACATGCCTACTCATATGCAGGCCCAAAACATGCTGAAAATCGGTATTTTAGGTGCCCAAAGTCAACATGTGAATGCATCTTTTGCACTCGTTTATATCTCAAATTCAACCTCAAAACACCCGAAAATTCGATAATTTTGGGTCATAGAAGCGATATGTACATGTCTAGTCAGTGCTAGAATGTTTTCAAAATATAGGCTCAAAACATACTTAAAATCGATATTTTAAGTGTCCAAAGTCGATATGTGCATGCATCTTCTGTACCCGTTTATATCTCAAATTCAGGATCAAAGCACCCGAAAATTCGATATTTTGGGGTCCCAGAAGCGATCTGTACATGCCTACTCAGCGCTAGAATATTTTCAAAATATAGGCCCAAAATATGCTAAAAATCGATATTTTAGGTGCCCAAAGTCGATATCTCAAATTCAGGCCCAAAACACCCAAAAATTCGATATTTTGGGGTCCCAGAAGCGATCTGTACATGCCTTCTTAGTGCTGCTAGTTAGAATGTTTTCAAGATACATACCCAAAACATGCTCAAAATCGATATTTTAGGTGCCCAAAAGTCGATATGTGCATGCATCTTCTGTACCCGTTTATATCTCAAATTCGGGCTCAAAACACCCGAAACTTCGATATTTTAGGGTCCCAGAAGCGGTCTGTACATGCCTACTCAGTGCTAGAATGTTTTCAAAATATAGGCTCAAAACATGCTAAAAATCGATATTTATGTGTCCAAAGTCGATATGTGCATGCATCATCTGTACCCGTTTATATCTCAAATTAAGGCTCAAAACACCCGAAAATTCGATATTTTGGGGTCCCAGAAGTGATCTGTACATGCCTACTTAGTGCTAGAATATTTTCAAAATATAGGCCCAAAACATGCTAAAAATCGATATTTTAGGTGCCCAAAGTCGATATCTCAAATTCAGGCCCAAAAACACCCGAAAATTCGATATTTTGGGGTCCCAGAAGCGAACTGTACATGCCTACTCCGTGTTAGAGTATTTTCAAAATACAGGCCCAAAACATACTGAAAATCGATCGTTTAGGTGCCCAAAAGTCGATATGTGCATGCATCTTCTGTACCCGTTTATATCTGAAATTCAGGCTCCAAACACCCGAAAATTCGATATTTTTGGGTCCCAGAAGCAATCTGTACATGCCTACTCAGATGCAGGCCCAAAACATGCTGAAAATCGATATTTTAGGTGCCCAAAGTCAACATGTGTATGCATCTTTTGCACTCGTTTATATCTCAAATTCAACCTCAAAACACCCGAAAATACGATAATTTTGGGTCCCAGAAGCGATATGTACATGCCTACTCAGCGCTAGAATATTTTCAAAATATAGGCCCAAAATATGCTAAAAATCGTTATTTTAGGTGCCCAAAGTCGATATCTCAAATTCAGGCCCAAAACACCGAAAAATTCGATATTTTGGGGTCCCAGAATCGATCTGTACATGTCTACTCAGTGCTAGAATGTTTTAAAAATATAGGCTCAAAACATGCTAAAAATCGATATTTTACGTGTCCAAAGTCGATATGTGCATGCATTATCTGTACCCGTTTATATCTCAAATTCAGGCTTAAAACACCCGAAAATTCGATATTTTGGGGTCCCAGAAGTAATCTGTACATGCCTACTTAGTGCTAGAATATTTTCAAAATGTAGGTCCAAAACATGCTAAAAATTGATATTTTTGGTGCCCAAAGTCGATATCTCAAATTCAGGCCCAAAAAACCCGAAAATTCGATATTTTGGGGTCCCAGAAGCGAACTGTAAGTGCCTACTCTGTGTTAGAGTATTTTCAAAATACAGGCCCAAAACATACTGAAAATCGATCTTTTAGGTGCCCAAAAGTCGATATGTGCATGCATCTTCTGTACTCGTTTATATCTCAAATTCAGGCTCAAAAGACCCGAAAATTCAAAATTTTTGGGTCCCAGAAGCGATCTGTACATGCCTACTCATTGTTAGACTATTTTCAATATACAGGCCCATAACATACTGAAAATCGATTTTTTAGGTACCCAAAAGTCGATATGTGCATGCATCTTCTGTACCCGTTTATATCTCAAATTCAGGCTCAAGACACCCGAAAATTCGATATTTTGGGGTCCCAGAAGCGATCTGCACTTGCCTACTCTGTGTTAGAGTATTTTAAAAATACAGGCCAAATACAAGCTGAAAATCGATATATTAGGTGACCAAAGTCAGTATGTGTATGCATCTTCTGCACTAGTTTATATCCCAAATTCAACCTCAAAACACCCGAAAATTCGATATTTTGGGTCCCAGATGCGATCTGTACATGCCTACTCAGTGCTAGAATTTTTTGAAAATATAGGCTCAAAACATGCTAAAAATCGATATTTTAAGTGTCCAAAGTAGATAAGTGCATGCATCATCTGTACCCGTTTATATCTCAAATTAAGGCTCAAAACACCCGAAAATTCGATATTTTGGGGTCCCAGAAGAAATCTGTACATGCCTTCTTAGTGCTGCTAGTTAGAATGTTTTCAAGATACATACCCAAAACATGCTCAAAATCGATATTTTAGGTGCCCAAAAGTCGATATGTGCATGCATCTTCTGTACCCGTTTATATCTCAAATTCGGGCTCAAAACACCCGAAAATTCGATATTTTAGGGTCCCAGAAGCGATCTGTACATGCCTACTCAGATGCAGGCCCAAAACATGCTGAAAATCGATATTTTAGGTGCCCAAAGTCATCATGTGTATGCATCTTTTGCACTCGTTTATATCTCAAATTCAACCTCAAAACACCCGAAAATTCGATAATTTTGGGTCCCAGAAGCGATATGTACATGTCTAGTCAGTGGTAGAATGTTTTCAAAATATAGGCTCAAAACATGCTAAAAATCGATATTTTAAGTGTCCAAAGTCGATATGTGCATGCATCTTCTGTACCCGTTTATATCTCAAATTCAGGCTCAAAACACCCGAAAATTCGATATTTTTAGGTCCCAGAAGCGATCTGTACATGCCTACTCCTAGTTAGAGTATTTTCAAAATACAGGCCCAAAACATGCTGAAAATCGATATTTCAGGTGCCCAAAGTCAATATGTTCATGCATCTTCTGTACCCGTTTATATCTCAAATTCTGGCTCAAAATACCCGAAAATTCGGTATTTTTGAGTCCAAGAAGCGATCTGTACATCCCTACTCCTAGTTAGAATGTTTTCAAGATAGAGACCAAAAACATGCTCAAAATCGATATTTTAGGTGCCCAAAAGTCGATATGTGCATGCATCTTATGTACCCGTTTTTATCTCAAATTCAGGCTTAAAACACCCGAAAATTCGATATTTTGGGATCCCAGAAGTGATCTGTACATGCCTACTCAGTGCTAGAATATTTTCAAAATAAAGGACCAAAACATGCTAAAAATCGATATTTTAGGTGCCCAAAGTCGACATCTCAAATTCAGGCCCAAAACACCCGAAAATTCGATATTTTGGGGTCCTAGAAGCGATCTGTACATGCATACGCCGTGTTAGAGTATTTTCAATATACAGGCCCAAAACATAATGAAAATCGATCTTTTAAGTTCCGAAAAGTCGATATGTGCATGCATCTTCTGTACCCGTTTATATCTCAAATTCAGGCTCAAGACACCCGAAAATTCGATATTTTGGGGTCCCAGAAGCGATCTGCACTTGCCTACTCTGTGTTAGAGTATTTTAAAAATACAGGCCCAATACAAGCTGAAAATCGATATATTAGGTGACCAAAGTCAGTATGTGTATGCATCTTCTGCACTAGTTTATATCCCAAATTCAACCTCAAAACACCCGAAAATTCGATATTTTGGGTCCCAGATGCGATCTGTACATGCCTACTCAGTGCTAGAATTTTTTGAAAATATAGGCTCAAAACATGCTAAAAATCGATATTTTAAGTGTCCAAAGTCGATAAGTGCATGCATCATCTGTACCCGTTTATATCTCAAATTAAGGCTCAAAACACCCGAAAATTCGATATTTTGGGGTCCCAGAAGAAATCTGTACATGCCTTCTTAGTGCTGCTAGTTAGAATGTTTTCAAGATACATACCCAAAACATGCTCAAAATCGATATTTTAGGTGCCCAAAAGTCGATATGTGCATGCATCTTATGTACCCGTTTTTATCTCAAATTCAGGATTAAAACACCCGAAAATTCGATATTTTGGGGTCCCAGAAGCGATCTGCACTTGCCTACTCTGTGTTAGAGTATTTTAAAAATACAGGCCCAATACAAGCTGAAAATCGATATATTAGGTGACCAAAGTCAGTATGTGTATGCATCTTCTGCACTAGTTTATATCCCAAATTCAACCTCAAAACACCCGAAAATTCGATATTTTGGGTCCCAGATGCGATCTGTACATGCCTACTCAGTGCTAGAATTTTTTGAAAATATAGGCTCAAAACATGCTAAAAATCGATATTTTAAGTGTCCAAAGTCGATAAGTGCATGCATCATCTGTACCCGTTTATATCTCAAATTAAGGCTCAAAACACCCGAAAATTCGATATTTTGGGGTCCCAGAAGAAATCTGTACATGCCTTCTTAGTGCTGCTAGTTAGAATGTTTTCAAGATACATACCCAAAACATGCTCAAAATCGATATTTTAGGTGCCCAAAAGTCGATATGTGCATGCATCTTCTGTACCCGTTTATATCTCAAATTCGGGCTCAAAACACCCGAAAATTCGATATTTTAGGGTCCCAGAAGCGGTCTGTACATGCCTACTCAGTGCTAGAATGTTTTCAAAATATAGGCTCAAAACATGCTAAAAATCGATATTTATGTGTCCAAAGTCGATATGTGCATGCATTATCTGTACCCGTTTATATCTCAAATTAAGGCTCAAAACACCCGAAAATTCGATATTTTGGGGTCCCAGAAGTGATCTGTACATGCCTACTTAGTGCTAGAATATTTTCAAAATATAGGCCCAAAACATGCTAAAAATCGATATTTTAGGTGCCCAAAGTCAATATCTCAAATTCAGGCCCAAAAACACCCGAAAATTCGATATTTTGGGGTCCTAGAAGCGATCTGTACATCCCTAATCCTAGTTAGAATGTTTTCAAGATACAGACCCAAAACATGCTCAAAATCGATATTTTAGTTGCCCAAAAGTCGATATGTGTATGCATCTTATGTAGCCGTTTTTATCTCAAATTCAGGCTCAAAACACCCGAAAATTTGATATTTTGGGGTCGCAGAAGTGATCTGTACATGCCTACTTAGTGCTAGAATATTTTCAAAATATAGGCCCAAAACATGCTAAAAATCGATATTTTAGGTGCCCAAAGTCGATATCTCAAACTCAGGCCGAAAACACCCGAAAATTCGATAATTTGGGGTCCCAGAAGCGAACTGTACATGCCTACTACGTGTTAGAGTATTTTCAAAATACAGGCCCAAAACATACTGAAAATCGATCGTTTAGGTGCCCAAAAGTCGATATGTGCATGCATCTTCTGTACCCGTTTATATCTCAAATTCAGGCTCCAAACACCCGAAAATTCGATATTTTTGGGTCCCAGAAGCGATCTGTACATGCCTACTCAGATGCAGGCCCAAAACATGCTGAAAATCGATATTTTAGGTGCCCAAAGTCAACATGTGTATGCATCTTTTGCACTCGTTTATATCTCAAATTCAACCTCAAAACACCCGAAAATACGATAATTTTGGGTCCCAGAAGCGATATGTACATGCCTACTCAGCGCTAGAATATTTTCAAAATATAGGCCCAAAATATGCTAAAAATCGTTATTTAAGGTGCCCAAAGTCGATATCTCAAATTCAGGCCCAAAACACCGAAAATTCGATATTTTGGGGTCCCAGAAGCGATCTGTACATGTCTACTCAGTGCTAGAATGTTTTAAAAATATAGGCTCAAAACATGCTAAAAATCGATATTTTAAGTGTCCAAAGTCGATATGTGCATGCATTATCTGTACCCGTTTATATCTCAAATTCAGGCTTAAAACACCCGAAAATTCGATATTTTGGGGTCCCAGAAGTAATCTGTACATGCCTACTTAGTGCTAGAATATTTTCAAAATATAGGTCCAAAACATGCTAAAAATTGATATTTTTGGTGCCCAAAGTCGATATCTCAAATTCAGGCCCAAAAAACCCGAAAATTCGATATTTTGGGGTCCCAGAAGCGAACTGTAAGTGCCTACTCTGTGTTAGAGTATTTTCAAAATACAGGCCCAAAACATACTGAAAATCGATCTATTAGGTGCCCAAAAGTCGATATGTGCATGCATCTTCTGTACTCGTTTATATCTCAAATTCAGGCTCAAAAGACCCGAAAATTCAAAATTTTTGGGTCCCAGAAGCGATCTGTACATGCCTACTCAGTGCTAGAATTTTTTCAAAATATAGGCTCAAAACATGCTAAAAATCGATATTTTAAGTGTCCAAAGTCGATATGTGCATGCATCATCTGTACCCGTTTATATCTCAAATTCAGGCTCAAAACACCCGAAAATTCGAAATTTTGGGTTCCCAGAAGTGATCTGTACATGCCTACTTAGTGCTAGAATATTTTCAAAATATAGGCCCAAAACATGCTAATAATCGATATTTTAGGTGCCCAAAGACGACATCTCAAATTTAGGCCCAAAACACCCAAAAATTCGATATTTTGGGGTCCCAGAAGCGATCTGTACATGCCTACTCATTGTTAGACTATTTTCAATATACAGGCCCATAACATACTGAAAATCGATTTTTTAGGTACCCAAAAGTCGATATGTGCATGCATCTTCTGTACCCGTTTATATCTCAAATTCAGGCTCAAGACACCCGAAAATTCGATATTTTGGGGTCCCAGAAGCGATCTGCACTTGCCTACTATGTGTTAGAGTATTTTAAAAATACAGGCCCAATACAAGCTGAAAATCGATATATTAGGTGACCAAAGTCAGTATGTGTATGCATCTTCTGCACTAGTTTATATCCCAAATTCAACCTCAAAACACCCGAAAATTCGATATTTTGGGTCCCAGATGCGATCTGTACATGCCTACTCAGTGCTAGAATTTTTTGAAAATATAGGCTCAAAACATGCTAAAAATCGATATTTTAAGTGTCCAAAGTCGATAAGTGCATGCATCATCTGTACCCGTTTATATCTCAAATTAAGGCTCAAAACACCCGAAAATTCGATATTTTGGGGTCCCAGAAGAAATCTGTACATGCCTTCTTAGTGCTGCTAGTTAGAATGTTTTCAAGATACATACCCAAAACATGCTCAAAATCGATATTTTAGGTGCCCAAAAGTCGATATGTGCATGCATCTTCTGTACCCGTTTATATCTCAAATTCGGGCTCAAAACACCCGAAAATTCGATATTTTAGGGTCCCAGAAGCGATCTGTACATGCCTACTCAGATGCAGGCCCAAAACATGCTGAAAATCGATATTTTAGGTGCCCAAAGTCATCATGTGTATGCATCTTTTGCACTCGTTTATATCTCAAATTCAACCTCAAAACACCCGAAAATTCGATAATTTTGGGTCCCAGAAGCGATATGTACATGTCTAGTCAGTGCTAGAATGTTTTCAAAATATAGACTCAAAACATGCTAAAAATCGATATTTTAAGTGTCCAAAGTCGATATGTGCATGCATCTTCTGTACCCGTTTATATCTCAAATTCAGGCTCAAAACACCCGAAAATTCGATATTTTTAGGTCCCAGAAGCGATCTGTACATGCCTACTCCTAGTTAGAGTATTTTCAAAATACAGGCCCAAAACATGCTGAAAATCGATATTTCAGGTGCCCAAAGTCAATATGTTCATGCATCTTCTGTACCCGTTTATATCTCAAATTCTGGCTCAAAATACCCGAAAATTCGGTATTTTTGAGTCCAAGAAGCGATCTGTACATCCCTACTCCTAGTTAGAATGTTTTCAAGATAGAGACCAAAAACATGCTCAAAATCGATATTTTAGGTGCCCAAAAGTCGATATGTGCATGCATCTTATGTACCCGTTTTTATCTCAAATTCAGGATTAAAACACCCGAAAATTCGATATTTTGGGGTCCCAGAAGCGATCTGCACTTGCCTACTCTGTGTTAGAGTATTTTAAAAATACAGGCCCAATACAAGCTGAAAATCGATATATTAGGTGACCAAAGTCAGTATGTGTATGCATCTTCTGCACTAGTTTATATCCCAAATTCAACCTCAAAACACCCGAAAATTCGATATTTTGGGTCCCAGATGCGATCTGTACATGCCTACTCAGTGCTAGAATTTTTTGAAAATATAGGCTAAAAACATGCTAAAAATCGATATTTTAAGTGTCCAAAGTCGATAAGTGCATGCATCATCTGTACCCGTTTATATCTCAAATTAAGGCTCAAAACACCCGAAAATTCGATATTTTGGGGTCCCAGAAGAAATCTGTACATGCCTTCTTAGTGCTGCTAGTTAGAATGTTTTCAAGATACATACCCAAAACATGCTCAAAATCGATATTTTAGGTGCCCAAAAGTCGATATGTGCATGCATCTTCTGTACCCGTTTATATCTCAAATTCGGGCTCAAAACACCCGAAAATTCGATATTTTAGGGTCCCAGAAGCGGTCTGTACATGCCTACTCAGTGCTAGAATGTTTTCAAAATATAGGCTCAAAACATGCTAAAAATCGATATTTATGTGTCCAAAGTCGATATGTGCATGCATTATCTGAACCCGTTTATATCTCAAATTAAGGCTCAAAACACCCGAAAATTCGATATTTTGGGGTCCCAGAAGTGATCTGTACATGCCTACTTAGTGCTAGAATATTTTCAAAATATAGGCCCAAAACATGCTAAAAATCGATATTTTAGGTGCCCAAAGTCAATATCTCAAATTCAGGCCCAAAAACACCCGAAAATTCGATATTTTGGGGTCCTAGAAGCGATCTGTACATCCCTAATCCTAGTTAGAATGTTTTCAAGATACAGACCCAAAACATGCTCAAAATCGATATTTTAGTTGCCCAAAAGTCGATATGTGTATGCATCTTATGTAGCCGTTTTTATCTCAAATTCAGGCTCAAAACACCCGAAAATTTGATATTTTGGGGTCGCAGAAGTGATCTGTACATGCCTACTTAGTGCTAGAATATTTTCAAAATATAGGCCCAAAACATGCTAAAAATCGATATTTTAGGTGCCCAAAGTCGATATCTCAAACTCAGGCCGAAAACACCCGAAAATTCGATAATTTGGGGTCCCAGAAGCGAACTGTACATGCCTACTACGTGTTAGAGTATTTTCAAAATACAGGCCCAAAACATACTGAAAATCGATCGTTTAGGTGCCCAAAAGTCGATATGTGCATGCATCTTCTGTACCCGTTTATATCTCAAATTCAGGCTCCAAACACCCGAAAATTCGATATTTTTGGGTCCCAGAAGCGATCTGTACATGCCTACTCAGATGCAGGCCCAAAACATGCTGAAAATCGATATTTTAGGTGCCCAAAGTCAACATGTGTATGCATCTTTTGCACTCGTTTATATCTCAAATTCAACCTCAAAACACCCGAAAATTCGATAATTTTGGGTCATAGAAGCGATATGTACATGTCTAGTCAGTGCTAGAATGTTTTCAAAATATAGGCTCAAAACATGCTTAAAATCGATATTTTAAGTGTCCAAAGTCGATATGTGCATGCATCTTCTGTACCCGTTTATATCTCAAATTCATGCTCCAAACACCCGAAAATTCGATATTTTTGGGTCCCAGAAGCGATCTGTACATGCCTACTCATATGCAGGCCCAAAACATGCTGAAAATCGATATTTTAGGTGCCCAAAGTCAACATGTGAATGCATCTTTTGCACTCGTTTATATCTCAAATTCAACCTCAAAACACCCGAAAATTCGATAATTTTGGGTCATAGAAGCGATATGTACATGTCTAGTCAGTGCTAGAATGTTTTCAAAATATAGGCTCAAAACATGCTTAAAATCGATATTTTAAGTGTCCAAAGTCGATATGTGCATGCATCTTCTGTACCCGTTTATATCTCAAATTCAGGATCAAAGCACCCGAAAATTCGATATTTTGGGGTCCCAGAAGCGATCTGTACATGCGTACTCAGCGCTAGAATATTTTCAAAATATAGGCCCAAAATATGCTAAAAATCGATATTTTAGGTGCCCAAAGTCGATATCTCAAATTCAGGCCCAAAACACCCAAAAATTCGATATTTTGGGGTCCCAGAAGCGATCTGTACATGCCTTCTTAGTGCTGCTAGTTAGAATGTTTTCAAGATACATACCCAAAACATGCTCAAAATCGATATTTTAGGTGCCCAAAAGTCAATATGTGCATGCATCTTCTGTAGCCGTTTATATCTCACATTCGGGCTCAAAACACCCGAAAATTCGATATTTTAGGGTCCCAGAAGCGGTCTGTACATGCCTACTCAGTGCTAGAATGTTTTCAAAATATAGGCTCAAAACATGCTAAAAATCGATATTTATGTGTCCAAAGTCGATATGTGCATGCATCATCTGTACCCGTTTATATCTCAAATTAAGGCTCAAAACACCCGAAAATTCGATATTTTGGGGTCCCAGAAGTGATCTGTACATGCCTACTTAGTGCTAGAATATTTTCAAAATATAGGCCCAAAACATGCTAAAAATCGATATTTTAGGTGCCCAAAGTCGATATCTCAAATTCAGGCCCAAAAACACCCGAAAATTCGATATTTTGGGGTCCCAGAAGCGAACTGTACATGCTTACTCCGTGTTAGAGTATTTTCAAAATACAGGCCCAAAACATACTGAAAATCGATCGTTTAGGTGCCCAAAAGTCGATATGTGCATGCATCTTCTGTACCCGTTTATATCTGAAATTCAGGCTCCAAACACCCGAAAATTCGATATTTTTGGGTCCCAGAAGCAATCTGTACATGCCTACTCAGATGCAGGCCCAAAACATGCTGAAAATCGATATTTTAGGTGCCCAAAGTCAACATGTGTATGCATCTTTTGCACTCGTTTATATCTCAAATTCAACCTCAAAACACCCGAAAATACGATAATTTTGGGTCCCAGAAGCGATATGTACATGCCTACTCAGCGCTAGAATATTTTCAAAATATAGGCCCAAAATATGCTAAAAATCGTTATTTTAGGTGCCCAAAGTCGATATCTCAAATTCAGGCCCAAAACACCGAAAAATTCGATATTTTGGGGTCCCAGAAGCGATCTGTACATGTCTACTCAGTGCTAGAATGTTTTAAAAATATAGGCTCAAAACATGCTAAAAATCGATATTTTAAGTGTCCAAAGTCGATATGTGCATGCATTATCTGTACCCGTTTATATCTCAAATTCAGGCTTAAAACACCCGAAAATTCGATATTTTGGGGTCCCAGAAGTAATCTGTACATGCCTACTTAGTGCTAGAATATTTTCAAAATATAGGTCCAAAACATGCTAAAAATTGATATTTTTGGTGCCCAAAGTCGATATCTCAAATTCAGGCCCAAAAAACCCGAAAATTCGATATTTTGGGGTCCCAGAAGCGAACTGTAAGTGCCTACTCTGTGTTAGAGTATTTTCAAAATACAGGCCCAAAACATACTGAAAATCGATCTTTTAGGTGCCCAAAAGTCGATATGTGCATGCATCTTCTGTACTCGTTTATATCTCAAATTCAGGCTCAAAAGACCCGAAAATTCAAAATTTTTGGGTCCCAGAAGCGATCTGTACATGCCTACTCAGTGCTAGAATTTTTTCAAAATATAGGCTCAAAACATGCTAAAAATCGATATTTTAAGTGTCCAAAGTCGATATGTGCATGCATCATCTGTACCCGTTTATATCTCAAATTCAGGCTCAAAACACCCGAAAATTCGATATTTTGGGTTCCCAGAAGTGATCTGTACATGCCTACTTAGTGCTAGAATATTTTCAAAATATAGGCCCAAAACATGCTAATAATCGATATTTTAGGTGCCCAAAGACGACATCTCAAATTTAGGCCCAAAACACCCAAAAATTCGATATTTTGGGGTCCCAGAAGCGATCTGTACATGCCTACTCATTGTTAGACTATTTTCAATATACAGGCCCATAACAAACTGAAAATCGATTTTTTAGGTACCCAAAAGTCGATATGTGCATGCATCTTCTGTACCCGTTTATATCTCAAATTCAGGCTCAAGACACCCGAAAATTCGATATTTTGGGGTCCCAGAAGCGATCTGCACTTGCCTACTCTGTGTTAGAGTATTTTAAAAATACAGGCCCAATACAAGCTGAAAATCGATATATTAGGTGACCAAAGTCAGTATGTGTATGCATCTTCTGCACTAGTTTATATCCCAAATTCAACCTCAAAACACCCGAAAATTCGATATTTTGGGTCCCAGATGCGATCTGTACATGCCTACTCAGTGCTAGAATTTTTTGAAAATATAGGCTCAAAACATGCTAAAAATCGATATTTTAAGTGTCCAAAGTCGATAAGTGCATGCATCATCTGTACCCGTTTATATCTCAAATTAAGGCTCAAAACACCCGAAAATTCGATATTTTGGGGTCCCAGAAGAAATCTGTACATGCCTTCTTAGTGCTGCTAGTTAGAATGTTTTCAAGATACATACCCAAAACATGCTCAAAATCGATATTTTAGGTGCCCAAAAGTCGATATGTGCACGCATCTTCTGTACCCATTTATATCTCAAATTCGGGCTCAAAACACCCGAAAATTCGATATTTTAGGGTCCCAGAAGCGATCTGTACATGCCTACTCAGATGCAGGCCCAAAACATGCTGAAAATCGATATTTTAGGTGCCCAAAGTCATCATGTGTATGCATCTTTTGCACTCGTTTATATCTCAAATTCAACCTCAAAACACCCGAAAATTCGATAATTTTGGGTCCCAGAAGCGATATGTACATGTCTAGTCAGTGCTAGAATGTTTTCAAAATATAGGCTCAAAACATGCTAAAAATCGATATTTTAAGTGTCCAAAGTCGATATGTGCATGCATCTTCTGTACCCGTTTATATCTCAAATTCAGGCTCAAAACACCCGAAAATTCGATATTTTTAGGTCCCAGAAGCGATCTGTACATGCCTACTCCTAGTTAGAGTATTTTCAAAATACAGGCCCAAAACATGCTGAAAATCGATATTTCAGGTGCCCAAAGTCAATATGTTCATGCATCTTCTGTACCCGTTTATATCTCAAATTCTGGCTCAAAATACCCGAAAATTCGGTATTTTTGAGTCCAAGAAGCGATCTGTACATCCCTACTCCTAGTTAGAATGTTTTCAAGATAGAGACCAAAAACATGCTCAAAATCGATATTTTAGGTGCCCAAAAGTCGATATGTGCATGCATCTTATGTACCCGTTTTTATCTCAAATTCAGGCTTAAAACACCCGAAAATTCGATATTTTGGGATCCCAGAAGTGATCTGTACATGCCTACTCAGTGCTAGAATATTTTCAAAATAAAGGACCAAAACATGCTAAAAATCGATATTTTAGGTGCCCAAAGTCGACATCTCAAATTCAGGCCCAAAACACCCGAAAATTCGATATTTTGGGGTCCTAGAAGCGATCTGTACATGCATACGCCGTGTTAGAGTATTTTCAATATACAGGCCCAAAACATAATGAAAATCGATCTTTTAAGTTCCGAAAAGTCGATATGTGCATTAATCTTCTGTACCCGTTTATATATCAAATTCAACCTCAAAACACACAAAAATTCGATATTTTTGGGTGCCAGAAGCGATCTGTACATGCCTACTCAGTGCTAGAATTTTTTCAAAATATTGGCTCAAAACATGCTAAAAATCGATATTTTAAATGTCCAAAGTCGATATGGGCATGCATCATCTGTACCCGTTTATATCTCAAATTCAGGCTCAAAACACCCGAAAATTCGATATTTTGGGGTCCTAGAAGTGATCTGTACATGCCTACTTAGTGCTAGAATATTTTCAAAATATAGGCCCAAAACATGCTAAAAATCGATATTTTAGGTGCCCAAAGTCGATATCTCAAATTCAGGCCCAAAACACCCGAAAATTCGATATTTTGGGGTCCCAGAAGCGAACTGTACATGCCTACTCCGTGTTAGAGTATTTTCAAAATACAAGCCCAAAACATACTGAAAATCGATCTTTTAGGTGCCTAAAAGTGCCTACTCCAAGTTAGAATGTTTTCAAGATACAGACCCAAAACATGCTCAAAATCGATATTTTTGGTGCACAAAAGTCGATATGTGCATGCATCTTCAGTAACCGTTTATATCTTAAATTCAGGCTCAAAAAAACAGAAAATTCGATATTTTGGGGTCACAGTAGCGATCTGTACATGCTTACTCCGTGTTAGAGTATTTTCAAAATACAGGCCCAATAATGCTGAAAATCGATATTTTAGGTGTCCAAAGTCAATATGTGTATGCATCTTCTGCACCCGTTTATATCCCAATTTCAACCTCAAAACACCCGACAATTCCATATTTTTGGTTCCCAGAAGCTATCTGTACATGCCTACCCAGTGTTAGAATGTTTTCAAAATATAGACTCAAAACATGCTAAAAAACGATATTTTAAGTGTCCAAAATCGATATGTGCATGCACCTTCGGTACCCGTTTATATCTCAAATTCAGGCTCAAAACACCCGAAAATTCGGTATTTTTGGGTCCTAGAAGCGATCTGTACATGCCTACTCCTAGTTAGAAAGTTTTTAAGATACAGACCCAAAATATGCTCAAAATCTATATTTTAGGTGCCCAAAAGTCGATATGTGCATGCATCTTCAGTACCCGTTTATATCTCAAATTCAGGCTCAAAACATCCGAAAATTCGATATTTTGGGGTCCCAGAAGCGATCTGTACATGCCTACTCAGTGCTAGAATATTTTCAAAATATAGGCCCAAAAAATGCTAAAATCGATATTTTAGGTTACCAAAGTCGATATCTCATATTCAGGCCCAAAACACCTGAAAAATCGATATTTTGGGGTCCCAGATGCGATCTGTACATGCCTACTCCGTGTTAGAGTATTTTCAAAATACAGGTCCAAAACATACTGAAAATCAATCATGTAGGTGCCCAAAAGTCGATATGTGCATGTATTTTCTGTACTCGTTTATATCTCAAATTCAGACTCAAAACACCCGAAAATTTGATATTTTGGGGTCCCAGAAGCGATTTGTACATGCCTACTCAGTTCATGAATATTTTCAAAATATATGCCCAAAACATTCTAAAAATCGATATTTTAAGTGCCCAAAAACGATATCTCAAATTCAGGCCCAAAACACCCGAAAAATCGATATTTTGGGGTCCCAAAAGCGATCTGTTCATGCCTACTCCGTGTTAGAGTATTTTCAAAATACAGGCCCAAAACATACTAAAAATCAATCTTGTAGGTGCCCAAAAGTCGATATGTCCATGCATCTTCTGTACCCGTTTATATCTCAAATTCAGTCTCCAAACACCCGAAAATTCGATATTCTGGGGTCCCAGAAGCGATCTGTGTATGCCTACTCAGATAAAGGCCCAAAACATGCTGACAATCGATATTTTAGGTGCCCAAAGACAATATGTGTATGCATCTTCTGCACCCGTTTATATCCCAAGTTCATCGTCAAAACACCCGAAAATTCGAAATTTTTGGGTCCCAGAAGCGATCTGTACATGCCTACTCAGTACCAGAATGTTTTCAAAATATAGGGTCAAAACATGCTAAAAATCGATATTTTAAGTGTCCAAAGTCGATATGTGCATGCATCTTCTTTACCCGTTTATATCTCAAATTCAGGCTCAAAACACCCGAAAATGTGGTATTTTTGGGTCCTAGATGCGATCTGTACATGCCTACTCCTAGTTAGAATGTTTTTAAGATACAGACCCAAAATATGCTCAAAATCTATATTTTAGGTGCCCGAAAGTCGATATGTGCATGCATCTTCAGTACCCGTTTATATCTCAAATTCAGGCTCAAAACACCCGAAAATTCGATATTTTGGGGTCCCAGAAGCGATCTGTACATGCCTACTCAGTGCTAGAATATTTTCAAAATATAGGCCCAAAAAATGCTAAAATCGATATTTTAGGTTACCAAAGTCGATATCTCATATTCAGGCCCAAAACATCTGAAAAATCGATATTTTGGGGTCCTAGAAGCGATCTGTACATGCCTACTCCGTGTTAGAGTATTTTCAAAATACAGGCCCAAAACATCCTGAAAATCAATCATGTAGGTGCCCAAAAGTCGATATGTGAATGCATCTTCTGTACCCGTTTATATCTCAAATTCAGGCTCCAAACACCCGAAAATTCGATATTTTGGGGTCCTAGAAGCGATCTGTACATGCCTACTCCAAGTTAGAATGTTTTCAAGATACAGACCCAAAACATGTTAAAAATCAATATTTTAGGTGCCCAAAAGTCGATATGTGCATGCATCTTCAGTACCCGTTTATATCTCAAATTCAGGCTCAAAAAACCCGAAAATTCGATATTTTAGGGTCCCAGAAGCGATCTGTACATGCTTACTCAGTGTTAGAGTATTTTCAAAATACAGGCCCAAACCATGCTGCAAATCGATATTTTAGGTGCCCAAAGTCAATATATGTATGCATCTTCTGTACCCGTTTATATCTCAAATTAATACTCAAAACACCCGAAAATTCGATATTTTGGGGTCTCAGAAGCGATCTGTACATGCCTACTCAGTGCTAGATTTTTTTCAAAATATAGGCTCAAAACATGCTAAAAATCGATATTTTAGGTTCCCAAAGTCGATATCTCAAATTCAACCCCAAAACACCCGAAAATTCGATATTTTGGGGTCCCAGAAGCGATCTGTACATGCCTACTCCGTGTTAGAGTATTGTCAAAATACAGGCCCAAAACATACTGAAAATCGATCTTTTAGGTGCCCAAAAGTCGATATGTGCATGCATCTTCTGCACCCGTTTATACCTCAAATTCAGGTCCAAACACTCAAAAATTCGATATTTTGGGATCCCAAAACGATCTGTACATGCTTACTCCGTGTTAGAGTATTTTCAAAATACAGGCCCAAAGCATGCTGAAAATCGATATTTTAGGTTCCCAAAAGTCAATATATGCATGCATCTTCTGTACCCGTTTATATTTAAAATTCAGGCTCAAAACACCCGAAAATTTGATATTTTGGGGTCTCAGAAGCGATCGGTACATGCCTACTCAGTGCTAGAATATTTTCAAAATATAGACCCAATACATGCTAAAAATCGATATTTTAGGTTCCCAAAGTCGATATCTCAAATTCAAGCCCAAAATACCCGAAAATTCGGTATTTTGTGGTCCCAGAAGCGATCTGTCATGCCTACTTCGTGTTAGAGTATTTTCAAAATACAGGCTCAAAAAATGCTGAAAATCAATATTTTAGGTGCCCAAAGTCAATATGTGCATGCATCTTCTGAACCCGTTTATATCTCAAATGCAGGCTCCAAACACCCGAAAACTCGATATTTTGGGGTCCCAGAAGCGATCTCTACATGCCTACTCGGATACAGGCCCAAAACATGCTGAAAATCGATATTTTAGGTGCACAAAGTCAATATGTGCATGTATCTTCTGTACCCGTTTATATCTTAAATTCAGAAGCGATCTGTACATGCCTACTCCGTGTTAGAGTATTCTCAAAATACAGGCCCAAAACATATTGAAAGTTGATCTTTTAGGTGCCCTAAAGTCGATATGTGCATGCATCTTCTGTACCCGTTTATATCTCAAATTCAGGCTCCAAACACCCGAAAATTCGATATTTTTTGGTCCCAGAAGCGATCTGTACATGCCTACTCAGATACAGGCCAAAACATGCTGAAAATCGATATTATAGGTGCCCAAAGTCAATATCTCAAATTCAGGCTCCAAACACCCGAAAATTCGATTTTTTGGGGTCCCAGAAGCGATCTGTACATGCCTACTCAGTGCTAGAATATTTTCAAAATATAGGCCCAAAACATGCTAAAAATCGATATTTTAGGTGCCCAAAGTCGATATCTCAAATTCAGGCTCCAAACACCCGAAAATTCGATTTTTTGGGGTCCCAGAAGCGATCTGTACATGCCTACTCAGTGCTAGAATATTTTCAAAATATAGGCTCAAAACATGCTAAAAATCGATATTTTAAGTGTCCAAAGTCGATATGTGCATGCATCTTCTGTACCCGTTTATATCTCAAATTCAGGCTCTAAACACCCGAAAATTCGATATTTTGGGGTCCCAGAATCGATCTGTACCTGCCTACTCAGATACAGGCCCAAACATGCTGAAAATCGATATTATAGGTGCCCAAAGTCAATATGAGTATGCATCTTCTGCACCCGTTTATATCTCAAATGCAGGCTCAAAACACCCGAAAATTCGATATTCTGGGGTCCCAAAAGCGATCTGTACATGCATACTCTGTGTTAGAGTTTTTTTCAAATTACAGGCCAAAAACATGCTGAAAATCGATATTTTAGGTGCCCAAAGTCAGTATGTGCATGTATCTTCTGTACCCGTTTATATCTCAAATTCAGGCTCAAAACACACGAAAATTCGATATTTTGGGGTCCCAGAAGCGATCTGTACATGCCTACTCAGATACAGGCCCAAACATGCTGAAAATCGATATTTTAGGTGCCCAAAGTTAATATGAGTATGCATCTTCTGCACCCGTTTATATCTCAAATGCAGGCTCCTAACACCAGAAAATTTGATATTTTTGGGTCCTAGAAGCGATCTGTAAATGCCTACTATGATACAGGCCCAAAACATGCTGAAAATCGATATGTTAGGTGCACAAAGTCAATATGTGTATGTATCTTCTGTACCCGTTTATATCTCAAATTTAGGCTCAAAACACCCGAGAATTCAATTTTTTGGTGTCCCAGAAGCGATCTGTACATGCCTACTCCGTGTTAGAGTATTATTAAAATACAGGCCCAAAACATGCTAAAAATCGATATTTTAGGTGCCCAAAGTCAATATGTGCATGCATCTTCTGTACCCGTTTAAATCTCAAATTTTGGCTCAAAACACCCGAAAATTCGATATTTTGGGGTCTCAGAAGCGATCTGTACATGCCTACTCAATGCTAGAATATTTTCAAAATATAGGCCCAAAACATGCTAAAAATCGATATTTTAGGTGCCCATAGTCGATATCTCAAAATCAGGCCCAAAACACCCGAAAATTCGATATTTTGGGGTCCCAGAAACGATCTGTACATGCCTACTCCGTGTTAGAGTATTTTCAAAATGCAGGCCCAAAACATACGGAAAATCGATCTTTTAATTGCCCAAAAGTCGATATGTACATGCATCTTCTGAACCCATTTATATCTCAAATGCAGGCTCCAAACACCCGAAAACTCGATATTTTGGGGTCCCAGAAGCGATCTCTACATACCTACTCGGATACAGGCCCAAAACATGCTGAAAATCGATATTTTAGGTGCCCAAAGTCAATATATGCATGTATCTTCTGTACCTGTTTATGTCTCAAATTCAGAAGCGATCTGTACATGCCTACTCCGTGTTAGAGTATTTTCAAAATACAGTCCCAAAACATATTGAAAATTGATCTTTTAGGTGCCCAAAAGTCCATATGTGCATGCATCTTCTGTACCCGTTTATATCTCATATTCAGGCTCCAAACACCCGAAAATTCGATATTTATGGGTCCCAGAAGCGATCTGTACATGCCTAATCAGATACAGGCCAAAACATGCTGAAAATCGATATTTTAGGTGCCCAAAGTCAATATGTGTATGCATCTTCAGTACCCGTTTTTATCTCAAATTCACCCTCAAAACACCCGAAAATTCGATATTTTGGGGACCCAGAAGCGATCTGTACATGCATACTCAGTGCTTTTATATTTTCAAAATATAGGCCCAAAACATGCTAAAAATCGATATTTTAGGTGCACAAAGTCGATATCTCAAATTGAGGCACAAAACACCCGAAAATTCGTTATTTTTGGGTTCTAGAAGCGATCTGTACATGCCTACTCCTAGTTAGAATGTTTTCAAGATACAGACCCAAAACATGCTCAAAATCGATATTTTAGGTGTCTAAAAGTCGATATGTGCATGCATGTTCAGTACCCATATATATCTCAAATTCAGGCTCCAAACACCCGAAAATTCGATATTTCGGGGTCCCAGAAGCGATCTCTACATGCCTACTATGATACAGGCAAAAACATGCTGAAAATCGATATTTTAGGTGTCTAAAAGTCAATATGTGCATGCATCTTCTGTACCCGTTTATATCTCAAATTCAGGCTCAAAACCCCCGAAAATTCGTTATTTTCGGGTCCGAGAAGCGATCTGTACATGCCTATTCCTAGTTAGAATGTTTTCAAGATACAGACCCAAAACATGCTCAAAATCGACATTTTAGGTGCCCACAAGTCGATATGTGCATGCATCTTCAGGACCCGTTTATATCTCAAATTCATACTCAAAACACCCGAAAATTCGATATTTTGGGGTCCCAGAAGCGATCTGTAAGTGCCTACTGAGTGCTAGAATATTTTTAAAGTATAGGCCCAAAACATGCTAAAATTCGATATTTTAGGTGCCCAAAGTCGATATCTCAAATTCAGGCCCAAAACACCCGAAAATTCGATATTTTTTTGTCCCAGAAGCGATCTGTACAAGCCTACTCAGATACAGGCCAAAACATGCTGAAAATCGATATTTTAGGTGCCCAAAGTCAATATGTGCATGCATCTTCTGTACCTGTTTTTATCCCAAATTCAACCTCAAAACACCCGAAAATTCGATATTTTTGGGTCCCAGAAGCAATCTGTACATACCTACTCAGTGCTAGAATGTTTTCAAAATATAGGGTCAAAACATGCTAAAAAATCGATATTTTAAGTATCCAATGTCGATATGTGCATTCATCTTCTGTACCTGTTTATATCTCAAATTCAGGCTCAAAACACCCAAAAATTCGTTATTTTTGGTTCCTAGAAGCGATCTGTACATGCCTATTCCTAGTTAGAATGTTTTAAAGATACAGACCCAAAACATGCTCAAAATCGATGTTTTAGGTGCCCAAAAGTCGATATGTGCATGCATCTTAAGTACCCTTTTATATCTCAAATACAGGCTCAAAATACCCGAAAATTCGATATTTTGTGGTCCCAGAGGCGATCTGTACATGCATAATCAGTGCTAGAATATTTTCAAAATATAGGCCCAAAACATGCTAAAAATCGATATTTTAGTTGCCCAAAGTCGATATCTCAAATTCAGGCCCAAAACACCCGAAAATTCGAAATTTTGGGGTCCTAGAAGCGATCTGTACATGCCTACTCCGTGTTAGAGTATTTTCAAAATACAGGCCTAAAACATAGAGAAAATAGATCTTTTAGGTGCCCAAAAGACGATATGTGCATGCATCTTCTGTACCCGTTTATATCTCAAATTCAGGCTCCAAACACCCGAAATTTCGTTATTTTTGGGTCCCATAAGCGATCTGTACATGCCTACTCAGATACAGGCCAAAACATGCTGAAACCCGATATTTTAGGTGCCCAAAGTCAATATGTGTATGCATTTTCAGTACCCGTTTTTATCTCAAATTCAGCCTCAAAACACCCGAAAATTTGATATTTTGGGGTCCCAGAAGCGATCTGTACATGCCTACTCAGTGCTTAAATATTTTCAAGATATAGGCCCAAAACATGCTAAAAGTCGATATTTTAGGTGCCCAAAGTTGATATCTCAAATTCAGTCCCAAAACACCTTAAAAATCTTTTTTTTCAGGTAACAGAAGCGATCTGTACATGCCTACTCCGTGTTAGAGTATTTTCAAATTACAGGCCCAAAACATACTGAAAATCGATCTTTTAGGTCCTCAAAAGTCGATATGTGCATGCATCTTATGTACCCGTTTATATCTCAAATTCAGACTCCAAACACCCGAAAATTCGATATTTTTTGGTCTTAGAAGCGATCTGTACATGCCTATTCCTAGTTAGAATGTTTTCATGATACAGACCCAAAACATGCTCAAACTCGATATTTTAGTTGCCCAAAAGTCGATATGTACATACATCTTCAGTGCCCGTTTTTATCTCAAATTCAGGCTAAAAAAAAACTCGAAAATTCGATATTTGGTGGTCCCAGAAGCGATCTGTACATGCCTACTCAGATACAGGCCAAAACATGCTGAAAATCGATATTTTAGGTGCCCAAATTCAATATGTGTATGCATCTTCTGCACCCGTTTATATCCCAAATTCAACCTCAAAACACCCGAAAATTCAATATTTATAGGTCCCAGAAGTGATCTGTACATGCCTACTCAGTGCTAGAGTGTTTTCAAAATATAGGTTTAAAACATGCTATAAATCGATATTTTAAGTGTCTAAAGTCGATATGTGCATGCATCTTCTGTACCAGTTTATATTTCAAATTCAGGCTCAAAACACCCGAAAATTCGTTATTTTTGGGTCCTAGAAACAATCTTTACATGCCTACTCAGTGCTAGAATATTTTTAAAATATAGGCCCAAAACATGCTAAAAATCGATATTTAAGTGCCCAAAGTCGATATCTCAAATTCAGTCCCAAAACACCCGAAAATTCTTTTTTTATAGGTCCCAGAAGCGATCTGTAAATGCCTAGTCCTAGTTAGAATGTTTTCAAGATACAGACCCAAAACATGCTCAAAATCGATCTTTTAGGTGCCCAAAAGTCGATCTGTGCATGCATCTTCTGTACCCGTTTATATCTCAAATTCAGGCTCCAAACACCCGAAAATTCGATATTTTTGGGTCTTATAAGCGATCTGTACATGCCTATTAATGTTAGAATGTTTTCAAGATACAGACATAAAACATGCTCAAAATCGATATTTTAGTTGCCCAAAAGTCGATATGTACATGCATCTTCAGTACCCGTTTTTATCTCAAATTCAAGCTCCAAACACCCGAAAATTCGATATTTTGGGGTCCCAGAAGCGATCTGTACATGCCTACTCAGATACAGGCCAAAACATGCTGAAAACCGATATTTTAGGTGCCCAAAGTCAATATGTGTATGCATCTTCAGCACCCGTTTATATCCCAAATTTAACCTCAAAACACCCGAAAATTCGATATTTTTGGGTCCAATAAGCGATCTGTACATGCCTACTCGGTGCTAGAATGTTTTCAAAATATAGGCTCAAAACATGCTAAAAATCGATATTTTAAGTGTCCAAAGTCGATTTGTTCATGCATCTCCTGTACCCGTTTATATCTCAAATTCAGGCTCAAAACACCCGAAAATTCGTTATTTTTGGGTTCTAGAAGCGATCCGTACATGCCTACTCTTAGTTAGAATGTTTTAAAGACACAGACCCAAAACATGCTCAAAATCGATATTTTAGGTGCCCAAAAGTCGATATGTGCATGCATCTTCAGTACCCGTTTATATCTCAAATTCAGGCTCAAAACACCCGAAAATTCGATATTTTGGGGTCCCAGAAGCGATCTGTACATGCTTACTCCGTCTTATAGTATTTTCAAAATACAGGCCCAAAACATACTGACAATCGATCTTTTAGGTGCCCAAAAGTCGATATGTGCATGCATCTTTTGTACCCGTTTATATCTCAAATTCAGGCTTCAAACACCCGAAAATTCAATATTTTGGGGTCCCAAAAGCGATCTGTACATGCCTACTCAGATATAGGCCAAAACATGCTGAAAATCGATATTTTAGGTGCCCAAATTCAATATGTGTATGCATCTTCTGCACCCGTTTATATCCCAAATTCAACCTCAAAACACCCGAAAATTCGATATTTTGGGGTCCCAGAAGCGATCTGTACATGCCTACTCAGTGCTAGAATATTTTCAAAATATAGGATCAAAACATGCTAAAAATCGATATTTTAAGTGTCCAAAGTCGATATGTGTTTGCATCTTCTGTACCCGTTTATATCTCAAATTCAGGCTTAAAACACCCAAAAATTCGTTATTTTTGGGTCCTAGAAGTGATCTGTACATGTATACTCCTAGTTAGAATGTTTTCAAGATACAGACCCAAAACATGCTCAAAATCGATATATTAGGTGCCCAAAAGTCGATGTGTGCATGCATCTTCTGTACCCGTTTATATCTCAATTTCAGGCTCAAAACAACCGAAAATTCAATATTTTGGGGTCCCAGAAACGATCTGTACATGCCTACTGAATGCTAAAATATTATCAAAATATAGGACCAAAACATGCTAAAATCGATATTTTAGGTGCTTAAAGTCGATATCTCAAATTCAGGCCCAAAACACCCGAAAATTCGATATTTTGGGGTCCCAGAAGAGATCTGTACATGCCTACTCCGTGTTATAGTATTTTCAAAATACAGGCCCAAAACATACTGACAATCGATCTTTTAGGTGCCCAAAAGTCGATATGTGCATGCATCTTCTGTACAAGTTTGTATCTCAAATTCAGGCTCAAAACACCCGAAAATTCGATATTTTTGGGTCCTAGAAGCGATCCGTATCTGCCTACTCTTAGTTAGAATGTTTTCAAGATACAGACTCAAAACATGCTCAAAATCGATATTTTAAGTGCTTAAAGTCGATATCTCAAATTCAGGCCCAAAACACCCGAAAATTCGATATTTTGGGGTCCCAGAAGCGATCTGTACATGCCTACTCCGTGTTATAGTATTTTCAAAATACAGGCCCAAAACATACTGACAATCGATCTTTTAGGTGCCCATAAGTCGATATGTGCATGCATCTTTTGTACCCGTTTATATCTCAAATTCAGGCTTAAAACACCCGAAAATTCAATATTCTGGGGTCCCAAAAGCGATCTGTACATGCCTACTCAGATATAGGCCAAAACATGCTGAAAATCGATATTTTAGGTGCCCAAAGTCAATATGTGTATGCATTCTCTGCACCCGTTTATATCCCAAATTCAACCTCAAAACACCCGAAAATTCGATATTTTCGGGTCCCAGAAGCGATCTGTACATGCCTACTCAGTGGTAGAATATTTTCAAAATATAGGCTCAAAACATGCTAAAAATCGATATTTTAATTGTCCAAAGTCGATATGTGAATGCATCTTCTGTACCCGTTTATATCTCAAATTCAGGCTCAAAACACCCGCAAATTCGTTATTTTATGTTCCTAGAAGCGATCTGTACATGCCTAATCCTAGTTAGAATGTTTTAAAGATACAGACCTAAAACATGCTCAAAATCGATATTTTACGTGCCCTAAAGTCGATATGTGCATGCATCTTCAGTACCCGTTTATATCTCAAATTCAGGCTCAAAACACCCGAAAATTCGATATTTTGGGGTCCCAGAAGCGATCTGTACATGCCTACTCAGTGCTAGAATATTTTCAAAATATAGGCAAAAAACATGCTCAAAATCGATATTTTAGGTGCCTAAAGTCGATATCTCAAATTGATGCCCAAAACACCCGAAAATTCGATATTTTGGGGTCCCAGAAGCGATCTGACATGCTTACTCAGATACAGGCCAAAACATGCTGAGAACCGATATTTTAGGTGCCCAAAGTCAATATGTGTATGCATCTTCTGCAACCGTTTATATCCCAAATATAACCTCAAAACACCCGAAAATTCGATATTTTGGGGTCCCAGAAGCGATCTGTACATGCCTACTCAGTGCAAGAATATTTTCAAAACATAGGCCCAAAACATGCTACAAATCGATATTTTAGGTGCCCAAAGTCGATATCTCAAATTTTGGCCCAAAACACCCGAAAATTCGATATTTTGGGGTCACAGAAGCGATCTGTACATGCCTACTCCATGTTAGAGTATTTTCAAAATACAGGCATAAAACATACTGAAAATCGATCTTTTAGGTGCCCAAAAGTCAATATGTGCATGCATCTTCTGTACCCGTTTATATCTCAAATTCAGGCTCCAAACACCCGAAAATTCGATATTTTGGGGTCCCAAAAGCGATCTGTACATGCCTACTCAGATACAGGCCAAAACATGCTAAAAATCGATATTTGAGGTGCCCAAAGTCAATATGTGTATATACGCATCTTCTGCACCCGTTTATATCCCAAATTCAACCTCAAAACACCCGAAAATTCGATATTTTGGGGTCCCAGAAGCGATCTGTACATGCCTTCTCAGTGCTAGAATACTTTCAAAATATACGCCCAAAACATGCTAAAAAGAGATATTTTTGGTGCACGAAGTCGATATCTCAAATTCAGGCCCAAAACACCCGAAAATTCGATATTTTGGGGTCCCAGAAGCGATCTGTAGGTGCCTACTCCGTGTTTGAGTATTTTCAAAATACAGATCGCTTCTAGTGCTAGAATATTTTCAAAATATAGGCTCAAAACATTCTAAAAATGGATTTTTTATGTGCCCAAAGTCGATATCTGAAATTCAGGCCCAAAACACCCGAAAATTCGATATTTTGGGGTCCCAGAAGCGATCTATACATGCCTACTCCGTGTTAGAGTATTTTCTAAATATAGGCCCAAAACATACTGAAAATCGATATTTTAGGTGCATAAAGTCGATATGTGCATGCATCTTCTGTACCCGTTTATATCTCAAATTCAGGCTCCAAACACCCGAAAATTCGTTATTTTGGGGTCCCAGAAGCGATCTATACATGCCTACTCAGATACAGGCCAAAACATGCTGAAAATCGATATTTTAGGTGCCCAAAGTCAATATGTGTATGCATCTTCTGTTCCCGTTTATATCTCAAATTCAGGCTCCAAACACCCGAAAATTCGATATTTTGTGGTCCCAGAAGCGATCTGTACATGCCTACTTAGTGCTAGAAAGTTTTCAAAATATAGGCTAAAAACATGCTAAAAATCGATATTTCAAGTGTCCAAAGTCGATATGTGCATGCATCTTCTGTTCCCGTTTATATCTCAAATTCAGGTTCAAAACACCCGAAAATTCGATATTTTGAGGTCCCCGAAGCGATCTGTACATGCCAACTCCGTGTTAGAGTATTTTCAAAATACAGGCCCAAAACATACTGAAAATCGATCATTTAGGTGCCCAAAAGTCGATATGTGCATGCATCTTCTGTACCCGTTTATATCTCAAATTCAGGCTCCAAACACCCGAAAATACGATATTTTGGGGTCCCAGAAGCGATCTGTACATGCCTACTCAGATACAGGCCAAAACATGCAGAAAACCATTATTTTAGGTGCCCAAAGTCAATATGTGTATGATTCTTATGCACCCGTTTATATCTCAAATTCAGGCTCAAAACACTCGAAAATTCGATACTTTGGGGTTCCCAGAAGCGATCTGTACATGCCTACTCAGTGCAAGAATGTTTTCAAAATATAGGCTCAAAACATTCTAAAAATCGATTTTTTAAGTGTCCAAAGTCGATATGTGCATGCATCTTCTGTACCCGTTTATATCTCAAATTCAGGCTCAAAACACCCGAAAATTCGTTATTTTTGGGTCCTAGGAGCTATCGGTACATGCCTATTCCTAGTTAGAATGTTTTCAAGATACAGGCCCAAAACATGCTCAAAATCGATATTTTACGTGCTCTAAAGTAGATATGTGCATGCATCTTCAGTACCCGTTTATATCTCAAATTCAGGCTCAAAACACCCAAAAATTCGATATTTTGGGGTCCCAAAAACGATCTGTACATGCCTACTCAGTGCTAGAATATTTTCAAAATATAGGCAAAAAACATGCTCAAAATCGATATTTTAGGTGCCTAAAGTCGATATCTCAAATTGAGGCCCAAAACACCCGAAAATTCGATATTTTGGGTCCCAGAAGCGATCTGTACATGCCTACTCCATGTTAGAGTATTTTCAAAATACAGGACCAACACATACTGAAAATCGATCTTTTAGGTGCCGAAAAGTCGATATGTGCTTGCATTTTCTGTACCCGTTTATATCTCAAATTCAGGCTCCAAACACCCGAAAATTCGATGTTTGGGGGTCCCAGAAGCGATCTGTACATGCCTACTCAGATACAGGCCAAAACATACTGAAAATCGATATTTTAGGTGCCCAAAGTCAATATGTGTATGCATCTTCTGCACCCGTTTATATCCCAAATTCAACCTCAAAACACCCGAAAATTCGATATTTTTGGGTCCCAGAAGTTATCTGTACATGTCTCCTCAGTGCTAGAATGTTTTCTAAATATAGGCTCAAAACATGCTAAAAATCGATATTTCAAGTGTCCAAAGTCGATATGTGCATGCATCTTCAGTACCCGTTTATATCTCAAATTTGGCTCAAAATACCCGAAAATTCGATATTTTGGGGTTTCAGAAGCGATCTGTACATGCCTACTCAGTGCAAGAATATTTTCAAAATATAGGCCCAAAACATGCTAAAAATCGATATTTTAGATGCCCAAAGTCGATATCTCAAATTCAGACCCAAAACACCCGAAAATTCGATATTTTGGGGTCCCAGAAGGGATCTGTAGATGCCTACTCCGTGTTTGAGTATTTTCAAAATACAGATCGCTTCTAGTGCTAGAATGTTTTCAAAATATAGGCTCAAAACATGCTAAAAATCGATATTTTAAGTGTCCAAAGTCGATATGTGCATGCATCATCTGTACCCGTTTATATTTCAAATTCAGGCTCAAATCACCCGAAAATTCGTTATTTTTTGGTCCTAGAAGCGATCTGTACATGCCTACTCCTAGTTAGAATTTTTCAAGATATAGACCCAAAACATGCTCAAAATCGATATTTTACGTGCCCAAAAGTCAATATGTGCATGCATCTTCAGTGCCCGTTTATAACTCAAATTCAGGCTCAAAACACCCGAAAATTCGATATTTTGGGGGTCCCAGAAGCGATCTGTACATGCCAACTCCGTGTTAGAGTATTTTCAAAATACAGGCCCAAAACATACCGAAAATCGATCTTTTAGGTGCCCAAAAGTCGATATGTGCATGCATCTTCTGTACCCGTTTATATCTAAAATTCAGGCTCCAAACACCCGAAAATACGATATTTTGGAGTCCCAGAAGCGATCTGTACATGTCTACTCAGATACAGGCCAAAACATGCTGATAACCGATATTTTAGGTGCCCAAAGTCAATATGTGTATGCTTCTTCTGCACCCATTTATATCCCAAATTAAACATCAAACACCCGAAAATTCGATATGTTTGGGTCCCAGAAGCGATCTGTACATGCCTACTCAGTGCTAGAATGTTTTCAAAATATTGGCTCAAAACATGCTAAAAATCGATTTTTTAAGTATCCAAAGTCGATATGTGCATGCATCTTCTGTACCAGTTTAAATTTCAAATTCAGGCTCGAAACACCCGAAAATTCGTTATTTTTGGATCATAGAAGCGATCTGTACATGCCTACTCCTAGTTAGAATGTTTTTTATATACAGACCCAAAACATGTTGAAAATCGATATTTTACGTGCCCAAAGTCAAAAAGTATATGCATCTTCTGCACCCGTTTATATCTCAAATTCAGGCTCATAACAACCGAAAATTCGATATTTTGGGGTCCCAGAAGCAATCTGTACATGCCTACTCAGTGCTAGAATATTTTCAAAATATAGGCTCAAAACATGCTAGAAATCGATATTTTAGGTGCTCAAATTCGATATCTTAAATTCAGGCCCAAAACACCCGAAAATTCGATATTTTGGGGTCCCAGAAGCGATCTGTACATGCCAACTCCGTGCTAGAGTATTTTCAAATTACAGGCCCAAAACATACTGAAAATCGATCTTTTAGGTGCCCAAAAGTCGATATGTGCATGCATTTTCAGTACCCGTTTATATCTCAAATTCAGTCTCAAAACACCCGAAAATTCGATATTTTGGGGTCCCAGAAGCGATCTGTACATGCTTACTCAGTGCTAAAATATTTTCAAAATATAGGCCCAAAACATGCTAAAAATCGTTATTTTAGGTGCCCGAAGTCGATATCTCAAATTCAGGCCCAAAACACCCGAAAATTCGATATTTTGGGGTCCCAGAAGCAATCTGTACATGCCTACTCCGTGTTAGAGTATTTTCAAAATACAGGCCCACAACATACTGAAAATCTTTCTTTTAGGTGCCCAAAAGTCGATATGTGCATGCATCTTCTGTACCCGTTTATATCTCAAATTTAGGCTCCAAACACCCGAAAATTCGATATTTTGGGGTCCCAGAAGCGATCTGTACATACCTGCTCAGATACAGGCCAAAACATGCTAAAAATCGATATTTTAAGTGTCCAAAGTCGATATGTACATGTATCTTCTGTACCCGTTTATATCTCAAATTCAACCTCAAAACACCCGAAAATTCGTTATTTTAGGGTCTTAGAAGCGATCTGTACATGCCTACTCCTAGTTAGAATGTTTTCAAGATACAAACCCAAAACATGCTCAAAATCGATATTTTAGGTGCCCAAAAGTCGATATGTGCATACATCTTCATTACCCGTTTATATCTCAAATTCAGGCTTTAAAAAACCCGAAAATTCGATATTTTGGGTCTTAGAAGCGATCTATACATTCCTATTCCTAGTTAGAATGTTTTCAAGATACAGACCCAAAACATGCTCAAATTGATATTTTAGGTGCCCAAAAGTCGATACGTGCATGCATCTTCTGTACCCGTTTATATCTCAAATTCAGGCCTAAAACACCCGAAAATTCAATGTTTTTGGGTCCTAGAAGCGATCTGTACATGCCTACATCTAGTTAGAATGTTTTCAAGATACAGACCCAAAACATGCTCAAAATCGATATTTTAGGTGCCCAAAGTCGATATGTGCATGCATCTTCAGTACCCGTTTATATCTCAAATTCGGGCTAAAAACACACTAAAATACGATATTTTGGGTCATAGAAGCGATATGTACATGCCTACTCAGTGCTAGAATATTTTCAAAACATAGGCCCAAAACATGCTAAAAATCGATATTTTAGGTGCCCTAAGTCAATATCTCAAATTCAGGCCGAATACTCCCGAAAACTTGATATTTAGGGGTCCCTGAATCGATCTGTACATGCCTACTCCGTGTTAGAGTATTTTCAAAATACAGGCCCAAAACATACTGAAAATCGATCTTTAAGGTGCCCAAAAGTCGATATGTTCATGCATCTTCTGTACCCGTTTATATCTCAAATTCAGGCTCCAAACACCCGAAAATTCGATATTTTGGGGTCCCAGAAGCGATCTGTACATGCCTACTCAGATACAGGCCAAAACATGCTGAGAACCGATATTTTAGGTGCCCAGTGTCAATATGTGTATGCTTCTTCTGCACCCGTTTATATCCCAAATTCAACATCAAAACACCTGAAAATTCGATATTTTTGGGTCCCAGAAGCGATCTGTACATGCCTACTCAGTGCGAGAACGTTTTCAAAACATAGGCTCAAAACATGCTAAAAATCGATTTTTTAAGTGTCCAAAGTCGATATGTGCATGCATCTTCTGTACCCGTTTATATTTCAAATTCAGGCTCAAAACACCCGAAAATCCGTTATTTTTGGATCATAGAAGCGATCTGCACATGCCTACTCCTAGTTAGAATGTTTTCAAGATACAGACCCAAAACATGCTCAAAATCAATATTTTTGATGCCCAAAAGTCGATATGTGCATGCATTTTCAGTACCCGTTTATATCTCAAATTCAGGCCAAAAACACCCGAAAATTCGATATTTTGGGGTCCCAGAAGCGATCTGTACATGCTTACTCTGTGCTAGAATATTTTCAAAATATAGGCCCAAAACATGCTAAAAAACGTTATTTTAGGTGCCCAAAGTCGATATCTCAAATTTAGGGCCAAAACACCCGAAAATTCGATATTTTGGGGTCCCAAAAGTAATCTGTACATGCCTACTCCGTGTTTGAGTATTTTCAACATACAGGCCCACAACATACTGAAAATCGTTCCTTTAGGTGCCCAAAAGTCGATATGTGCATGCATCTTCTGTACCCGTTTATATCTCAAATTCAGGCTCCAAACACACGAAAATTCGATATTTTGGGGTCCCAGAAGCGATCTGTACATACCTGCTCAGATACAGGCCAAAACATGCTGAAAATCGATATTTTAGGTGCCCAAAGTCAATATGTGTATGGATCTTCTGTACCCGTTTATATCTCAAATTCTGGCTCAAAACCCCCGAAAATTCGTTATTTTGGGGTCCCAGAAGCGATCTGTACATGCCTACTCAGTGCGAGAACGTTTTCAAAACATAGGCTCAAAACATGCTAAAAATCGATATTTTAGGTGTCAAAGTCGATATGTGCATGCATCTTCTGTACCCGTTTATATCTCAAATTCGGGCTCAAAACACACTAAAATTCGATATTTTGGGGTCCCAGAAGCGATATGTACATGCTTACTCAGTGCTAGAATATTTTCAAAACATAGGCCCAAAACATTCTAAAAATCGATATTTTAGGTGTCAAAGTCGATATCTCAAATTCAGGCCCAAAACGCCCGAAAATTCGATGTTTTGGGGTCCCAGAAGCGATCTGTACATGCCTACTCCGTGTTAGAGTATTTTTAGAATACAGGCCCAAAACATACTGAGAATCGATCTTTTAGGTGCCCAAAAGTCGATATGTGAATGCATCTTCTGTACCCGTTTATATCTCAAATTCAGGCCTAAAACACCCGAAAATTCAATGTTTTTGGGTCATAAAAGCGATCTGTACATGCCTACTCCTAGTTAGAATGTTTTCAAGATACAGACCAAAAACATGCTCAAAATCGATATTTTAGGTGCCCAAAGTCGATATGTGCATGCATCTTCAGTACCCGTTTATATCTCTATTTCGGGCTCAAAACACACTAAAATTCGATATTTTGAGGTCCCAGAAGCGATATGTACATGCCTACTCAGTGCTAGAATAATTTCAAAACATAGGCCCAAAACATGCTAAAAATCGATATTTTAGGTGCCCAAAGTCGATATCTCAAATTCAGGCCGAAAACACCCGAAAATTCGATATTTTGGGGTCCCAGAAGCGATCTGTACATGCCTACTCCGTGTTAGAGTATTTTCAAAATACAGGCCCAAATCATACTGAAAATCGATCTTTTAGGTGCCCAAAAGTCGATATGTGCATGCATCTTCGGTACCCGTTTAAATCTCAAATTCAGGCTCAAAACACATGAAAATTCGTTATTTTTGGGTCTTAGAAGCGATCTATACATGCCTACCCCTAGTTAGAATGTTTTTAAGATACAGACCCAAAACATGCTTAAAAATCGATATTTTAGGTGCCCAAAAGTCGATATGTGCATGCATCTTCTGTACCCGTTTATATCTCAAATTCAGGCTCCAAACACCCGAAAATTCGATATTTTGGGGTCCCAGAAGCGATCTGTACATACCTACTCAGATACAGGCCAAAACATGCTGAAAATCGATATTTTAGGTGACCAAAGTCAATATGTGTATGCATCTGCTGTACCCGTTTATATCTCAAATTCAGGCTCCAAACACCTGATAATTCGTTATTTTTGGGTCTTAGAAGCGATCTATACATGCCTACTCCTAGTTAGAATGTTTTCTAGATACAGACCCAAAACATGCTCAAAATCGATATTTTAGGTGCCCAAAAGTTGATATATGCATGCATCTTCTGTACCCGTTTATATCTCAAATTCAGGCTTCAAACACCCGAAAATTCGTTTTTTTGGGGTCCCACGAGCGATCTGTACATGCCTACTCAGTGCTAGAATGTTTTCAAAATATAGGCTAAAAACATGCAAAAAATCGATATTTTAAAGTCCAAAGTCGATATGTGCATGCATCTTCTGTACCCGCTTATATCTCAAATTTAGGTCTAAAACACCCGAAAATTCAATATTTTTGGGTCCTAGATGCGATCTGTACATGCCTACTCCTAGTTAGAATGTTTTCAAGATACAGACCAAAAACATGCTCAAAATCGATATTTTAGGTGCCCAAAGTCGATATGTGCATGCATCTTCAGTACCTGTTTATATCTCAAATTCAGGCTCAAAACACACTAAAAATCGATATTTTGGGGTCCCAGAAGCGATCTGTACATGCCTACTCAGTGCTAGAATGTTTTCAAAATATGGGCCCAAAACATGCTAAAAATCGATATTTTAGGTGCCCGAAGTCGATATCTCAAATTCAGGCCCAAAACACCCGAAAATTCGATATTTTAGGGTCCCAGAAGCGATCTGTACATGCCTACTCCGTTTTAGAGTATTTTCAAAATACAGGCCCAAAACATACTGAAAATCGATCTTTTAGGTGCCCAAAAGTCGATATGAGCATTCATCTTCTGTACCCGTTTATATCTCAAATTCAGGCTCAAAACACCCGAAAATTCGTTATTTTTGGGTCTTAGAAGCGATCTATACATGCCTACTCCTAGTTAAAATGTTTTCAAGATACAGACCCAAAACATGTTAAAATTGATATTTTAGGTGCCCAAAAGTCGATACGTGCATGCATCTTCTGTACCCGTTTATATCTCAAATTCAGGCCTAAAACACCCGAAAAATCAATGTTTTTGGGTCCTAGAAGCGATCTGTACATGCCTACTCCTTGTTAGAATGTTTTCAAGATACAGACCCAAAACATGCTCAAAATCGATATTTTAGGTGCCCAAAGTCGATATGTGCATGCATCTTCAGTACCCGTTTATATCTCAAATTCGGGCTCAAAACACACTAAAATTCGATATTTTGGGGTCCCAGAAGCGATATGTACATGCTTACTCAGTGCTAGAATATTTTCAAAACATAGGCCCAAAACATTCTAAAAATCGATATTTTAGGTGCTCAAAGTCGATATCTCAAATTCAGGCCGAAAACACCCGAAAATTCGATATTTTGGGGTCCCAGAAGCGATCTGTACATGCCTACTCCGTGTTAGAGTATTTTCAAAATACACGCCCAAAGCATACTGAAAATCGATCTTTTAGGTGCCCAAAAGTCGATATGTGCATTCATCTCCTGTACCCGTTTATATCTCAAATTCAGGCTCAAAACACCCGAAAATTCGTTATTTTTGGGTCTTAGAAGCGATCTATACATGCCTACTCCTAGTTAAAATGTTTTTAAGATACAGACCCAAAACATGCTTAAAAATCGATATTTTAGGTGCCTAAAAGTCGATATGTGCATGCATCTTCTGTACCCGTTTATATTTCAAATTCAGGCTCCAAACACCCGAAAATTCGATATTTTGGGGTCAAAGAAGCGATCTGTACATACCTGCTCAGATTCAGGCCAAAACATGCTGAAAATCGATATTTTAGGTGCCCAAAGTCAATATGTGTATGGATCTTCTGTACCCGTTTATATCTCAAATTCTGGCTCAAAACACCCGAAAATTCGTTATTTTGGGGTCCCAGAAGCGATCTGTACATGCCTACTCAGTGCTAGAATATTTTCAAAATATAAGCCCAAAACATGCTAAAAATCGATATTTTAGGTGTCAAAGTCGATATCTCAAATTCAGGCCCAAAACGCCCGAAAATTCGATGTTTTGGGGTCCCAGAAGCGATCTGTACATGCCTACTCCGTGTTAGAGTATTTTTAGAATACAGGCCCAAAACATACTGAGAATCGATCTTTTAGGTGCCCAAAAGTCGATATGTGAATGCATCTTCTGTACCCGTTTATATCTCAAATTCAGGCCTAAAACACCCGAAAATTCAATGTTTTTGGGTCATAGAAGCGATCTGTACATGCCTACTCCTAGTTAGAATGTTTTCAAGATACAGACCAAAAACATGCTCAAAATCGATATTTTAGGTGCCCAAAGTCGATATGTGCATGCATCTTCAGTACCCGTTTATATCTCTATTTCGGGCTCAAAACACACTAAAATTCGATATTTTGAGGTCGCAGAAGCGATACGTACATGCCTACTCAGTGCTAGAATAATTTCAAAACATAGGCCCAAAACATGCTAAAAATCGATATTTTAGGTGCCCAAAGTCGATATCTCAAATTCAGGCCGAAAACACCCGAAAATTCGATATTTTGGGGTCCCAGAAGCGATCTGTACATGCCTACTCCTGTATTAGAGTATTTTCAAAATACAGGCCCAAATCATACTGAAAATCGATCTTTTAGGTGCCCAAAAGTCGATATGTGCATGAATCTTCGGTACCCGTTTAAATCTCAAATTCAGGCTCAAAACACATGAAAATTCGTTATTTTTGGGTCTTAGAAGCGATCTATACATGCCTACTCCTAGTTAGAATGTTTTTAAGATACAGACCCAAAACATGCTTAAAAATCGATATTTTAGGTGCCCAAAAGTCGATATGTGCATGCATCTTCTGTACCCGTTTATATCTCAAATTCAGGCTCCAAACACCCGAAAATTCGATATTTTGGGGTCCCAGAAGCGATCTGTACATACCTACTCAGATACAGGCCAAAACATGCTGAAAATCGATATTTTAGGTGCCCAAAGTCAATATGTGTATGCATCTGCTGTACCCGTTTATATCTCAAATTCAGGCTCCAAACACCTGAAAATTCGTTATTTTTGGGTCTTAGAAGCGATCTATACATGCCTACTCCTAGTTAGAATGTTTTCTAGATACAGACCCAAAACATGCTCAAAATCGATTTTTTAGGTGCCCAAAAGTTGATATGTGCATGCATCTTCTGTACCCGTTTATATCTCAAATTCAGGCTTCAAACACCTGAAAATTCGTTTTTTTGGGGTCCCACGAGCGATCTGTACTTGCCTACTCAGTGCTAGAATGTTTTCAAAATATAGGCTAAAAACATGCAAAAAATCGATATTTTAAAGTCCAAAGTCGATATGTGCATGCATCTTCTGTACCCGCTTATATCTCAAATTCAGGTCTAAAACACCCGAAAATTCAATATTTTTGGGTCCTAGATGCGATCTGTACATGCCTACTCCTAGTTAGAATGTTTTCAAGATACAGACCAAAAACATGCTCAAAATCGATATTTTAGGTGCCCAAAGTCGATATGTGCATGCATCTTCAGTACCCGTTTATATCTCAAATTCAGACCTAAAACACCCGAAAATTCGATATTTTGGGGTCCCAGAAGCGATCTGTACATGTTTACTCAGTGCTAGAATATTTTCAAAATATAGGCCCAAAACATGCTAAAAAACGTTATTTTAGGTGCCCAAAGTCGATATCTCAAATTCAGGTCCAAAACACCCGAAAATTCGATATTTTGGGGTCCCAGAAGTAATCTGTACATGCCTACTCCGTGTTAGAGTATTTTCAACATACAGGCCCACAACATACTGAAAATCGTTCTTTAAGGTGCCCAAAAGTCGATAGGTGCATGCATCTTCTGTACCCGTTTATATCTCAAATTCAGGCTCCAAACACCCGAAAATTCGATATTTTGGGGTCCCAGAAGCGATCTGTACATGCTTACTCAGTGCTAGAATATTTTCAAAATATAGGCCCAAAACATGCTAAAAAACGTTATTTTAGGTGCCCAAAGTCGATATCTCAAATTCAGGCCCAAAACACCCGAAAATTCGATATTTTGGGGTCCCAGAAGTAATCTGTACATGCCTACTCCGTGTTAGAGTATTTTCAACATACAGGCCCACAACATACTGAAAATCGTTCCTTTAGGTGCCCAAAAGTCGATATGTGCATGCATCTTCTGTACCCGTTTATATCTCAAATTCAGGCCCCAAACACACGAAAATTCGATATTTTGGGGTCCCAGAAGCGATCTGTACATACCTGCTCAGATACAGGCCAAAACATGCTGAAAATCGATATTTTAGGTGCCCAAAGTCAATATGTGTATGGATCTTCTGTACCCGTTTATATCTCAAATTCTGGCTCAAAACACCCGAAAATTCGTTATTTTGGGGTCCCAGAAGCGATCTGTACATGCCTACTCAGTACTAGAATATTTTCAAAATATAGGCCCAAAACATGCTAAAAATCGATATTTTAGGTGTCAAAGTCGATATCTCAAATTCAGGCCCAAAACACCCGAAAATTCGATGTTTTGGGGTCCCAGAAGCGATCTGTACATGCCTACTCCGTGTTAGAGTATTTTCAGAATACAGGCCCAAAACATACTGAGAATCGATCTTTTAGGTGCCCAAAAGTCGATATGTGCATGTATCTTTTGTACCCGTTTATATCTCAAATTCAGGCTCAAAACACCCGAAAATTCGTTATTTTTGGGTCTTAGAAGCGATCTATACATGCCTACTCCTAGTTAGAATGTTTTCAAGATACAGACCAAAAACATGCTCAAAATCGATATTTTAGGTGCCCAAATGTAGATATGTGCATGCATCTTCTGTACCCGTTTATATCTCAAATTCAGGCTCCAAACACCCGAAAATTCGATATTTTGGGGTCCCAGAAGCGATCTGTACATACCTACTCAGATACAGGCCAAAACATGCTGAAAATCGATATTTTAGGTGCCCAAAGTCAATATGTGTATGCATCTGCTGTACCCGTTTATATCTCAAATTCAGGCTCCAAACACCTGAAAGTTCGTTATTTTTGGGTCTTAGAAGCGATCTATACATGCCTACTCCTAGTTAGAATGTTTTCTAGATACAGACCCAAAACATGCTCAAAATCGATATTTTAGGTGCCCAAAAGTTGATATGTGCATGCATCTTCTGTACCCGTTTATATCTCAAATTCAGGCTTCAAACACCCGAAAATTCGTTTTTTTGGGGTCCCACGAGCGATCTGTACATGCCTACTCAGTGCTAGAATGTTTTCAAAATATAGGCTAAAAACATGCAAAAAATCGATATTTTAAAGTCCAAAGTCGATATGTGCATGCATCTTCTGTACCCGCTTATATCTCAAATTCAGGTCTAAAACACCCGAAAATTCAATATTTTTGGGTCCTAGATGCGATCTGTACATGCCTACTCCTAGTTAGAATGTTTTCAAGATACAGACCAAAAACATGCTCAAAATCGATATTTTAGGTGCCCAAAGTCGATATGTGCATGCATCTTCAGTACCTGTTTATATCTCAAATTCAGGCTCAAAACACACTAAAAATCGATATTTTGGGGTCCCAGAAGCGATCTGTACATGCCTACTCAGTGCTAGAATGTTTTCAAAATATAGGCCCAAAACATGCTAAAAATCGATATTTTAGGTGCCCAAAGTCGATATCTCAAATTCAGGCCCAAAACACCCGAAAATTCGATATTTTGGGGTCCCAGAAGCGATCTGTACATGCCTACTCCGTTTTAGAGTATTTTCAAAATACAGGCCCAAAACATACTGAAAATCGATCTTTTAGGTGCCCAAAAGTCGATATGAGCATGCATCTTCTGTACCCGTTTATATCTCAAATTCAGGCTCAAAACACCCGAAAATTCGTTATTTTTGGGTCTTAGAAGCGATCTATACATGCCTACTCCTAGTTAAAATGTTTTCAAGATACAGACCCAAAACATGCTCAAATTGATATTTTAGGTGCCCAAAAGTCGATAGGTGCATGCATCTTCTGTACCCGTTTATATCTCAAATTCAGGCCTAAAACACCCGAAAAATCAATGTTTTTGGGTCCTAGAAGCGATCTGTACATGCCTACTCCTTGTAAGAATGTTTTCAAGATACAGACCCAAAACATGCTCAAAATCGATATTTTAGGTGCCCAAAGTCGATATGTTCATGCATCTTCAGTACCCGTTTATATCTCAAATTCGGGCTCAAAACACACTACAATTCGATATTTTGGGGTCCCAGAAGCGATATGTACATGCTTACTCAGTGCTAGAATATTTTCAAAACATAGGCCCAAAACATTCTAAAAATCGATATTTTAGGTGCCCAAAGTCGATATCTCAAATTCAGGCCGAAAACACCCGCAAATTCGATATTTTGGGGTCCCAGAAGCGATCTGTACATGCCTACTCCGTGTTAGAGTATTTTCAAAATACACGCCCAAAACATACTGAAAATCGATCTTTTAGGTGCCCAAAAGTCGATATGTGCATGCATCTCCTGTACCCGTTTATATCTCAAATTCAGGCTCAAAATACCCGAAAATTCGTTATTTTTGGGTCTTAGAAGCGATCTATACATGCCTACTCCTAGTTAAAATGTTTTTAAGATACAGACCCAAAACATGCTTAAAAATCGATATTTTAGGTGCCTAAAAGTCGATATGTGCATGCATCTTCTGTACCCGTTTATATTTCAAATTCAGGCTCCAAACACCCGAAAATTCGATATTTTGGGGTCAAAGAAGCGATCTGTACATACCTACTCAGATACAGGCCAAAACATGCTGAAAATCGATATTTTAGGTGCCCAAAGTCAATATGTGTATGCATCTTCTGTACCCGTTTATATCTCAATTTCGGGCTCAAAACACACTAAAATTCGATATTTTGTTTTCCCAGAAGCGATCTGTACATGCCTACTCAGTGCTAGAATATTTTCAAAATATAGGCCCAAAACATGCTAAAAATCGATATTTTAGGTGCTCAAAGTCGATATCTCAAATTCAGGCCCAAAACACCCGAAAATTCGATATTTTGGGGTCCCAGAAGCGATCTGTACATGCCTACTCTGTGTTAGAGTATTTTCATAAAACATGCCCAAAACATACTGAAAATCGATCTTTTAGGTGCCCAAAAGTCGATATGTGCTTACATCTTCTGTACCCGTTTATATCTCAAATTCAGGCTCCAAACACCCGAAAATTCTATATTTGGGGGTCCCAGAAGCGATCTGTACATGCCTACTTAGATACAGGCCAAAACATGCTGAAAATCGATATTTTAGGTGCCCAAAGTCAATATGTGTATGCATCTTTTGCACCCGTTTATATCCAAAATTCAACCTCAAAACACCCGAAAATTCGATATTTTTGGGTCCCAGAAGCGATCTGTACATGCCTACTCAGTGCTAGAATGTTTTCAAAATATAGGCTCAAAACATGCTAAAAATCGATATTTTAAAGTTCAAAGTCGATATGTGCATGCATCTTCTGTACCCGCTTATATCTCAAATTCAGGCCTAAAACACCCGAAATTTTAATATTTTTGGGTCCTAGAAGCGATCTGTACATGCCTACTCCTAGTTAGAATGTTTTTAAGATACAGACCCAAAACATGCTCAAAATCGATATTTTAGGTGCCCAAAGTCGATATGTGCATGCATCTTCAGTACCCGTTTATATCTCAAATTCAGGCTCAAAGCACACTAAAAATCGATATTTTGGGGTCCCAGAAGCGATCTGTACATGCCTACTCAGTGCTAGAATGTTTTCAAAATATAGGCTCAAAACATGTTAAAAATCGATATTTTAGGTGCCCAAAAGTCGATATCTGCATGCATCTTCAGTACCCGTTTATATCTTAAATTCAGGCTCAAAACACACTAAAAATCGATATTTTGGGGTCCCAGAAGCAATCTGTACATGCCTACTCAGTGCTAGAATATTTTCAAAATATAGGCTAAAAACATGCAAAAAATCGATATTTTAAAGTCCAAAGTCGATATGTGCATGCATCTTCTGTACCCGTTTATATCTCAAATTCAGGCTCAAAACACCCGAAAATTCGTTATTTATGAGTCTTAGAAGCGATCTATACATGCCTACTCCTAATTAGAATGTTTTCAAGATACAGACCCAAAACATGCTCAAAATCGATATTTTAGATGCCCAAAAGTCGACATGCGCATGCATCTTCAGTACCTGTTTATATCTCAAATTCAGGTTCAAAATACCCGAAAATTCGATATTTTGGGGTCCCACAAGCGATCTGTACATGCCTACTTAGTGCTAGAATGTTTTCAAAATATAGGCTAAAAACATGCTAAAAATCGATATTTTAAAGTCCAAAGTCGATATGTGCATGCATCTTATGTTCCCGTTTATATCTCAAATTCAGGTTCAAAACACCCGAAAATTCGTTATTTTTGGGTCCTAGAAGCGATCTGTACATGCCTACTCCTAGTTAGAATGTTTTCAAGATACAGACGCAAAACATACTCAAAATCGATATATTAGGTGTCCAAAAGTCGATATGTGCATGTATCTTCAGTACCTGTTTATATCTCAAATTCAGGTTCAAAATACCCGAAAATTCGATATTTTGGGGTCCCATAAGCAATCTGTACATGCCTACTCAGTGCTAGAATATTTTCAAAATTTAGGCCCAAAACATGCTAAAAATCGATATTTTAGGTGCCCAAAGTCGATATCTCAAATTCAGGCCCAAAACGTCCGAAAATTCGATATTTTGGGGTCCGAGAGGCGATCTGTACATGCCTACTCCGTGTTAGAGTATTTTCAAAATACAGGCCCAAAACATACTGAAAATCGATCTTTTATGTGCACAAAAGTCGATATGTGCATGCATCTTCTGTACCCGTTTATATCTTAAATTCAGGCTCCAAACACCCGAAAATTCGTTTTTTGGGGGTCCCAGAAGCGATCTGTACATGCCTACTCAGTGCTAGAATATTTTCAAAATATAGGCCCAAAACATGCTAAAAATCGATATTTTAGGTGCCCAAAGTCGATATCTCAAATTCATACCCAAAACGTCCGAAAATTCGATATTTTGGGGACCCAGAGGCGATCTGTACATGCCTACTCCGTGTTAGAGTATTTTCAAAATACAGGCCCAAAACATACTGAAAATCGATATTTTAGGTGCCCAAAAGTCGATATGTGCATGCATCTTCTGTACCCGTTGATATCTCAAATTCAGGCTTTAAACACCCGAAAATTCAATATTTTTGGGTCCTAGAAGCGATCTGTACATGCCTACTCCTAGTTAGAATGTTTTCAAGATACAGACCCAAAACATGCTCAAAATCGATATTTTAGGTGCCCAAAAGTCGATATGTGCATACATCTTCTGTACCCGTTTATATCTCAAATTCAGGCTCCAAACACCCGAAAATTCGATATTTGGGGGTCCCAGAAGCGATCTGTACATGCCTAATCAGATACAAGCCAAAACATGCTAAAAATCGATATTTTAGGTGCCCAAAGTCAATATGTGTATGCATCTTCTGCACCTGTTTATATCCCAAATTCAACCTCAAAACACCCGGAAATTCGATATTTTTGGGTACCAGAAACGATCTGTACATGCATACTCAATGCTAGATTGTTTTCAAAGTATAGGCTCAAAACATGCTAAAAATCGATATTTTAAGTGTCCAAAGTCGATATGTGCATGCATCTACTGTACCCGTTTATATATTAAATTCAGGCTCAAAACACACGAAAATTTGTTATTTTTGGGTCCTAGAAGCGATCTGTACATGCCTAATCCTAGTTAGAATGTTTTCAAGATACAGACACAAAACATGCTTAAAATCGATATTTTAGATGCCCAAAAGTCGACATGCGCATGCATCTTCAGTACCTGTTTATATCTCAAATTCAGGTTCAAAATACCCGAAAATTCGATATTTTGGGGTCCCACAAGCGATCTGTACATGCCTACTTAGTGCTAGAATGTTTTCAAAATATAGGCTAAAAACATGCTAAAAATCGATATTTTAAAGTCCAAAGTCGATATGTGCATGCATCTTATGTTCCCGTTTATATCTCAAATTCAGGTTCAAAACACCCGAAAATTCGTTATTTTTGGGTCCTAGAAGCGATCTGTACATGCCTACTCCTAGTTAGAATGTTTTCAAGATACAGACGCAAAACATACTCAAAATCGATATATTAGGTGTCCAAAAGTCGATATGTGCATGTATCTTCAGTACCTGTTTATATCTCAAATTCAGGTTCAAAATACCCGAAAATTCGATATTTTTGGGTCCCAGAAGCGAAATGTACATGCCTACTCAGTGCTAGAATATTTTCAAAATATAGGCCCAAAACACGCTAAAAATCGATATTTTAGGTGCCCAAAGTCGATATATTAAATTCAGGCCCAAAACACCCGAAAATTCGATATTTTGGGGTCCCAGAAGCGATCTGTACATGCTTACTCCGTGTTAGAGTATTTTCAAAATACAGGCCCAAAACATACTGAAAATCGATCTTTTAGGTGCCCAAAAGTCGATATGTGCATGCATCTTCTGTACCCGTTTATATCTCAAATTCAGGCTCAAAACACCCGAAAATTCGTTATTTTGGGGTCCGAGAAGCGATCTGTACATGCCTACTCCTAGTTAGAGTAATTCCAAAATACAGGCCCAAAACATAATGAAAATCGATCTTATAGGTGCACAAAATTCGATATGTAAATGCATCTTCTGTACCCGTTTATATCTCAAATTCAGGCTCCAAACACCCGAAAATTCGATATTTTGGGGTCCCAGAAACGATCTGTACATGCCTACTCAGATACAGGCCAAAACATGCTAAAAATCGATATTTTAGGTGCCCAAAGTCAATATGTGTTTGCATCTTCTGCACATGTTTATATCCCAAATTCAACCTCAAAACACCCGGAAATTCGATATTTTTGGGTACCAGAAGCGATCTGTACATGCCTACTCAATGCTAGATTGTTTTCAAAATATAGGCTCAAAACATGCTAAAAAATCGATATTTTAAGTGTCCAAAGTTGATATGTGCATTCATCTACTGTACCCGTTTATATCTTAAATTCAGGCTCAAAACACACGAAAATTTGTTATTTATGGGTCCCAGAAGCGATCTGTACATGCCTACTCAGTGCTAGAATATTTTCAAAATATAGACCCAAAACACGCTAAAAATCGATATTTTAGGTGCCCAAAGTCGATATATTAAATTCAGGCCCAAAACACCCGAAAATTCGATATTTTGGGGTCCCAGAAGCGATCTGTACATGCTTACTCCGTGTTAGAGTATTTTCAAAATACAGGCCCAAAACATACTGAAAATCGATCTTTTAGGTGCCCAAAAGTCGATATGTGCATGCATCTTCAGTACCAGTTTATAACTCAAATTCAGGCTCAAAACACCCGAAAATTCGATATTTTGGGGTCACAGAAGCGATCTGTACATGCCTACTCAGTGCTAGAATGTTTTAAAAATAAAGGCACAAAACATGCTAAAAATCGATATTTTAAAGTCCAAAGTCAATATGTGCATGCATCTTCTGTACCCGTTGATATCTCAAATTCAGGCTTTAAACACCCGAAAATTCAATATTTTTGGGTCCTAGAAGCGATCTGTACATGCCTACTCCTAGTTAGAATGTTTTCAAGATACAGACCCAAAACATGCTCAAAATCGATATTTTAGGTGCCCAAAAGTCGATATGTGCATACATCTTCTGTACCCGTTTATATCTCAAATTCAGGCTCCAAACACCCGAAAATTCGATATTTGGGGGTCCCAGAAGCGATCTGTACATGCCTAATCAGATACAAGCCAAAACATGCTAAAAATCGATATTTTAGGTGCCCAAAGTCAATATGTGTATGCATCTTCTGCACCTGTTTATATCCCAAATTCAACCTCAAAACACCCGGAAATTCGATATTTTTGGGTACCAGAAACGATCTGTACATGCATACTCAATGCTAGATTGTTTTCAAAGTATAGGCTCAAAACATGCTAAAAATCGATATTTTAAGTGTCCAAAGTCGATATGTGCATGCATCTACTGTACCCGTTTATATATTAAATTCAGGCTCAAAACACACGAAAATTTGTTATTTTTGGGTCCTAGAAGCGATCTGTACATGCCTAATCCTAGTTAGAATGTTTTCAAGATACAGACACAAAACATGCTCAAAATCGATATTTTAGATGCCCAAAAGTCGACATGCGCATGCATCTTCAGTACCTGTTTATATCTCAAATTCAGGTTCAAAATACCCGAAAATTCGATATTTTGGGGTCCCACAAGCGATCTGTACATGCCTACTTAGTGCTAGAATGTTTTCAAAATATAGGCTAAAAACATGCTAAAAATCGATATTTTAAAGTCCAAAGTCGATATGTGCATGCATCTTATGTTCCCGTTTATATCTCAAATTCAGGTTCAAAACACCCGAAAATTCGTTATTTTTGGGTCCTAGAAGCGATCTGTACATGCCTACTCCTAGTTAGAATGTTTTCAAGATACAGACGCAAAACATACTCAAAATCGATATATTAGGTGTCCAAAAGTCGATATGTGCATGTATCTTCAGTACCTGTTTATATCTCAAATTCAGGTTCAAAATACCCGAAAATTCGATATTTTTGGGTCCCAGAAGCGAAATGTACATGCCTACTCAGTGCTAGAATATTTTCAAAATATAGGCCCAAAACACGCTAAAAATCGATATTTTAGGTGCCCAAAGTCGATATATTAAATTCAGGCCCAAAACACCCGAAAATTCGATATTTTGGGGTCCCAGAAGCGATCTGTACATGCTTACTCCGTGTTAGAGTATTTTCAAAATACAGGCCCAAAACATACTGAAAATCGATCTTTTAGGTGCCCAAAAGTCGATATGTGCATGCATCTTCTGTACCCGTTTATATCTCAAATTCAGGCTCAAAACACCCGAAAATTCGTTATTTTGGGGTCCGAGAAGCGATCTGTACATGCCTACTCCTAGTTAGAGTAATTCCAAAATACAGGCCCAAAACATAATGAAAATCGATCTTATAGGTGCACAAAATTCGATATGTAAATGCATCTTCTGTACCCGTTTATATCTCAAATTCAGGCTCCAAACACCCGAAAATTCGATATTTTGGGGTCCCAGAAACGATCTGTACATGCCTACTCAGATACAGGCCAAAACATGCTAAAAATCGATATTTTAGGTGCCCAAAGTCAATATGTGTTTGCATCTTCTGCACATGTTTATATCCCAAATTCAACCTCAAAACACCCGGAAATTCGATATTTTTGGGTACCAGAAGCGATCTGTACATGCCTACTCAATGCTAGATTGTTTTCAAAATATAGGCTCAAAACATGCTAAAAAATCGATATTTTAAGTGTCCAAAGTTGATATGTGCATTCATCTACTGTACCCGTTTATATCTTAAATTCAGGCTCAAAACACACGAAAATTTGTTATTTATGGGTCCCAGAAGCGATCTGTACATGCCTACTCAGTGCTAGAATATTTTCAAAATATAGACCCAAAACACGCTAAAAATCGATATATTAGGTGCCCAAAGTCGATATATTAAATTCAGGCCCAAAACACCCGAAAATTCGATATTTTGGGGTCCCAGAAGCGATCTGTACATGCTTACTCCGTGTTAGAGTATTTTCAAAATACAGGCCCAAAACATACTGAAAATCGATCTTTTAGGTGCCCAAAAGTCGATATGTGCATGCATCTTCAGTACCAGTTTATAACTCAAATTCAGGCTCAAAACACCCGAAAATTCGATATTTTGAGGTCACAGAAGCGATCTGTACATGCCTACTCAGTACTAGAACGTTTTAAAAATAAAGGCACAAAACATGCTAAAAATCGATATTTTAAAGTCCAAAGTCAATATGTGCATGCATCTTCTGTACCCGTTGATATCTCAAATTCAGGCTTTAAACCCCCGAAAATTCAATATTTTTGGGTCCTAGAAGCGATCTGTACATGCCTACTCCTAGTTAGAATGTTTTCAAGATACAGACCCAAAACATGCTCAAAATCGATATTTTAGGTGCCCAAAAGTCGATATGTGCATGCATCTTCAGTACCCGTTTATATCTCAAATTCAGGCTCAAAACACCCGAAAATTCGATATTTTGGGGTCCCAGAAGCGATCTGTACATGCCTACTCAGTGCTAGAATATTTTCAAATTATAGGCCCAAAACACGCTAAAAATCGATATTTTAGGTGCCCAAAGTCGATATCTTAAATTCAGGCCCAAAACACCCGAAAATTCGATAGTTTGCGGTCCCAGAAGCGATCTGTACATGCTTACTCCGTGTTAGAGTATTTTCAAAATACAGGCCCAAAACATACTGAAAATCGATCTTTTAGGTGCCCAAAAGTCGATATGTGCATGCATCTTCTGTACCCGTTTATATCTCAAATTCAGGCTCAAAACACCCGAAAATTCGTTATTTTTGGGTCCGAGAAGCAATCTGTACATGCCTACTCCTAGTTAGAGTAATTCCAAAATACAGGCCCAAAACATACTGAAAATCGATCTTTTAGGTGCCCAAAAGAAGATATGTAAATGCATCTTCTGTACCCGTTTATATCTCAAATTCAGGCTCCAAACAACCGAAAATTCGATATTTTGGGGTCCCAGAAGCGATCTGTACATGCCTAATCAGATACAGGCCAAAACATGCTAAAAATCGATATTTTATGTGCCCAAAGTCAATATGTGTATGCATCTTCTGCACCTGTTTATATCTCAAATTCAACCTCAAAACACCCGGAAATTCGATATTTTTGGGTACCAGAAACGATCTGTACATGCATACTCAATGCTAGATTGTTTTCAAAGTATAGGCTCAAAACATTCTAAAAATCGATATTTTAAGTGTCCAAAGTCGATATGTGCATGCATCTACTGTACCCGTTTATATATTAAATTCAGGCTCAAAACACACGAAAATTTGTTATTTTTGGGTCCTAGAAGCGATCTGTACATGCCTAATCCTAGTTAGAATGTTTTCAAGATACAGACCCAAAACATGCTCAAAATCGATATTTTAGGTGCCCAAAAGTCGATATGTGCATGCATCATCAGTACCTGTTTACATCTCAAATTCAGACTTAAAACACACTAAAATTCGATATTTTTGGGTCCCAGAAGCGATCTGTACATGCCTACTCAGTGCTAGAATATTTTCAAAATATAGGCCCAAAACACGCTAAAAATCGATATTTTAGGTGCCCAAAGTCGATATATTAAATTCAGGCCCAAAACACCCGAAAATTCGATATTTTGGGGTCCCAGAAGCGATCTGTACATGCTTACTCAGTGTTAGAGTATTTTCAAAATACAGGCCCAAAACATACTGAAAATCGATCTTTTAGGTGCCCAAAAGTCGATATGTGCATGCATCTTCTGTACCCGTTTATATCTCAAATTCAGGCTCAAAACACCCGAAAATTCGTTATTTTGGGGTCCGAGAAGCGATCTGTACATGCCTACTCAGTGCTAGAATGTTTTCAAAATATAGGCTCAAAACATGCTAAAAATCGATATTTTAAAGTCCAAAGTCGATATGTGCATGCATCTTCTGTACCCGTTTATATATCAAATTCAGGCTCAAAACACCCGAAAATTCGATATTTTGGGGTCCCAGAAGCGATCTGTACATGCCTACTCGGTGCTAGAATATTTTCAAAATATAGGCACAAAACACGCTAAAAATCGATATTTTAGGTGCCCAAAGTCGATATCTTAAATTCAGGCCCAAAACACCCGAAAATTCGATATTTTGGGGTCCCAGAAGCGATCTGTACATGATTACTCCGTGTTAGAGTATTATCAAAATACAGGCCCAAAACATACTGAAAATCGATCTTTTAGGTGCCCAAAAGTCGATATTTGCATGCATCTTCTGTACCCGTTTATATCTCAAATTCAGGCTCCAAACACCCGAAAATTCGATATTTTGGGGTCCCAGAAGCGATCTGTACATACCTACTCTGTGTTAGAGTAATTCCATAATACAGGCCCAAAACATGCTGAAAATCGATCTCTTATGTGCCAAAAAGTCGATATGTAAATGCATCCTCTGTACCCGTTTATATCTTAAATTCAGGCTCAAAACACACGAAAATTTGTTATTTTTGGTTCCTAGAAGCGATCTGTACATGCCTACTCCTAGTTAGAATGTTTTCAAGATACAGACCCAAAACATGCTCAAAATCGATATTTTAGGTGCCCAAAAGTCGATATGTGCATGCATCTTCAGTACCCGTTTATATCTCAAATTCAGGCTCCAAACACCCGAAAATTCGTTTTTTGGGGTCCCAGAAACGATCTGTACATGCCTACTCAGATACAGGCCAAAACATGCTGAAAATCGATATTTTAGGTGCCTAAAGTCAATATGTGTATGCATCATCTGCACCCGTTTATATCTCAAATTCAACCTCAAAACACCCGAGAATTCGATCTTTTGGTGTCCCAGAAGCAATCTATACATGCCTACTTAGTGCTAGAATTTTTTCAAAATATAGGCTCAAAACATGCTAAAAATCGATATTTTAAGTGTCCAAAGTCGATTTGTGCATGCATCATCTGTACCCGTTTATATCTCAAATTCAGGCTCAAAACACCCGAAAATTCGTTATTTTTGGGTCCGAGAAGCGATCTGTACATGCCTACTCCTAGTTAGAATGTTTTCAAGATACAGACACAAAACATGGTCAAAATCGATATTTTAGGTGCCCAAAAGTCGATATGTGCATGCATCTTCAGTACCCGTTTATATCACAAATTCAGGCTCAAAACACCTAAATATTCGATATTTTTGGATCCCAGAAGCGATCTGTACATGCCTACTCAGATACAGGCGAAAACATGCTGAAAATCGATGTTTTAGGTGCCCAAAGTCAATATGTGTTTGCATGTTCTGTACCCGTTTTTATCTTAAATTCAGGCTCAAAACACCCGAAAATTCGTTATTTATGGGTCCTTGAAGTGATCTGTACATGCCTACTCCTAGGTAGAATGTTTTCAAGATACAGACCCAAAACATGCTCAAAACCGATATTTTAGGTGCCCAAAAGTCGATATGTGCATGCATCTTCAGTGCCCGTTTATATCTCAAATTCAGGCTCAAAACACCCGAAAATTCGATATTTTGGGGTCCCAGAAGCGATCTGTACATGCCTACTCAGATACAGGCCAAAACATGCTGAAAATCGATATTTTAGGTGCCCAAAGTCAATATGTGTATGCATCTTCTGCACCCGTTTATATATTTTAAATTCAACCTCAAAACCCCCGAGAATTCGATGTTTTAGGGTCCCAGAAGCAATCTGTACATGCCTTCTTAGTGCTAGAATTTTTTCAAAATATAGGCTCAAAACATGCTAAAAATCGATATTTTAAGTGTCCAAAGTCGATATGTGCATGCATCTTCTGTACCCGTTTATATCTCAAATTCAGGCTCAAAACACCCGAAAATTCGTTATTTTTCTGTCCTAGAAGCGATCTGTTCATGCCTACTCCTAGTTAGAATGTTTTCATGATACAGGCCAAAACATGCTGAAAATCGATGTTTTAGGTGCCCAAACTCAATATGTGTTTGCATGTTCTGTACCCGTTTATATCTCAAATTCAGGCTCAAAACACTTGAAAATTCGTTATTTATGGGTCCTTGAAGTGATCTGTACATGCCTACTCCTAGTTAGAATGTTTTCAAGATACAGACCCAAAACATGCTCAAAACCGATATTTTAGGTGCCCGAAAGTCGATATGTGCATGCATCTTCAGTACCCGTTTATATCTCAAATTCAGGCTCAAAACACCCGAAAATTCGATATTTTGGGGTCCCAGAAGCGATCTGTACATGCCTAACCAGATACAGGCCAAAACATGCTGAAAATCGATATATTAGGTGCCGAAAGTCTATATGTGTATGCATCTTCTGCACCCGTTTATATATTTTAAATTCAACCTCAAAACACCCGAGAATTCGATGTTTTAGGGTCCCAGAAGCAATCTGTACATGCCTACTTAGTGCTAGAATTTTTTCACAATATAGGCTCAAAACATGCTAAAAATCGATATTTTAAGTGTCCAAAGTCGATATGTGCATGCATCTTCTGTACCCGTTTATATATTAAATTCAGGCTCAAAACACCCGAAAATTCGTTATTTTTTGGTCCGAGAAGCGATCTGTACATGCCTACTCAGTGCTAGAATGTTTTCAAGATACAGACACAAAACATGCTCAAAATCGATATATTAGGTGTCTAAAAGTCGATATGTGCATGCATCTTCAGTACCCGTTTATATCACAAATTCAGGCTCAAAACACCCAAAAATTCGTTATATTTGGGTCCTAGAAGCGATCTGTACATACCTACTCTGTGTTAGAGTAATTCCATAATACAGGCCCAAAACATGCTGAAAATCGATATTTTAGGTGCCCAAAAGTCGATATGTAAATGCATCCTCTGTACCCGTTTATATCTTAAATTCAGGCCCAAAACACCCTAAAATTCGATATTTTGGGGTCCCAGAAGCGATCTGTACATGCCTACTCCGTGTTAGAGTATTTTCTAAATACAGGCCCAAAACATACTGAAAATCGATATTTTAGGTGCCCAAAAGTCGATATGTGCATGTATCTTCAGTACCCGTTTATATCTCAAATTCAGGCTCCAAACACCCGAAAATTCGTTATTTTGGGGTCCCAGAAACGATCTGTACATGCTTATTCCTAGTTAGAATGTTTTCAAGATACAGACCCAAAATATGTTCAAAATCGATATTTTAGGTGCCCAAAAGTCAATATGTAAATGCATCTTCAGTACCCGTTTAATCTTAAATTCAGGCTCAAAACATCCGAAAATTCGATATTTTGGGGTCCCAGAAGCGATTTGTACATGCCTACTCAGTGCTAGAATATTTTCATAATATAGGCCCAAAACATGCTAAAAATCGATATTTTAGGTGCCCAAAGTCGATATCTCAAATTCAGGCCCAAAACACCCTAAAATTCGATATTTTGGGGTCCCAGAAGCGATCCGTACATGCCTACTCCGTGTTAGAGTATTTTCAAAATACAGGACACAACATATTGAAAATCGATCTTTTAGGTGCCCAAAAGTCGATATGTGCGTATCTTCTGTACCCGTTTATATCTCTAATTCAGGCTCCAAACACCAGAAAATTCGATATTTTGGGGTCCCAGAAGCGATCTGTACATGCCTACTCAGTGCTAGAATATTTTCAAAATATACTCCCAAAATATGCTAAAATCGATATTTTAGGTGCCCAAAGTCGATATATCAAATTCAGGCTCCAAACACCCGAAAATTCTATATTTTGGGGTCCCAAAAGCGATCTGTACATGCCTACTCCGTGTTAGAGTAATTCCATAATACAGGCCCAAAACATGCTGAAAATCGATCTTTTAGGTGCCCAAAAGTCGATATGTAAATGCATCCTCTGTACCCGTTTATATCTTAAATTCAGGCTCAAAACACACGAAAATTTGTTATTTTTGGGTCCTAGAAGCGATCTGTACATGATTACTCCGTGTTAGAATGTTTTCAAGATACAGACCCAAAACATGCTCAAAATCGATATTTTAGGTGCCCAAAAGTCGATATGTAAATGCATCTTCTGTACCCGTTTATATCTCAAATTCAGGCTCCAAACACCCGAAAATTCTATATTTTGGGGTCCCAAAAGCGATCTGTACATGCCTACTCCGTGTTAGAGTAATTCCATAATACAGGCCCAAAACATGCTGAAAATCGATCTTTTAGGTGCCCAAAAGTCGATATGTAAATGCATCCTCTGTACCCGTTTATATCTTAAATTCAGGCCCAAAACACCCTAAAATTCGATATTTTGGGGTCCCAGAAGCGATCTGTACATGCCTACTCCGTGTTAGAGTATTTTCTAAATACAGGCCCAAAACATACTGAAAATCGATATTTTAGGTGCCCAAAAGTCGATATGTGCATGTATCTTCAGTACCCGTTTATATCTCAAATTCAGGCTCCAAACACCCGAAAATTCGTTATTTTGGGGTCCCAGAAACGATCTGTACATGCCTACTCAGATACAGGCCAAAACATGCTGAAAATCGATATTTTAGGTACCCAAAGTCAATATGTGTATGCATCATCTGCACCCGTTTATATCTCAAATTCAACCTCAAAACACCCGAGAATTCGATCTTTTGGGGTCCCAGAAGCAATCTATACATGCCTACTTAGTGCTAGAATTTTTCCAAAATATAGGCTAAAAACATGCTAAAAATCGATATTTTAAGTGTCCAAAGTCGATCTGTGCATGCATCTTCTGTACCCGTTTATATCTCAAATTCAGGCTCAAAACACCCTAAAATTCGTTATTTTTTGGGTCCGAGAAGCAATCTGTACATGCCTACTCCTAGTTAGAATGTTTTCGAGATACAGACACAAAACATGGTGAAAATCGATATTTTAGGTGCCTAAAAGTCGATATGTGCATGCATCTTCAGTACACGTTTATATCACAAATTCAGGCTCAAAACACCCGAAAATTTGTTATTTTTGGGTCCCAGAAGCGATCTGTACATGCCTACTCCTAGTTAGAATGTTTTCAAGATACAGACCCAAAACATGCTCAAAATCGATATTTTAGGTGGCCAAAAGTCGATATGTGCATGCATCTTCAGTACCTGTTTATATGTCAAATTCAGGCTCAAAACATCCAAAAATTCGATATTTTGGGGTCTCAGAAGCGATCTGTACATGCCTACTCAGTGCTAGAATATTTTCAAAATATATGCCCAAAACATGCTAAAAATCGATATTTTAGGTGCCCAAAGTCGATATCTGAAATTCAGGCCCAAAACACCCGTAAATTCAATATTTTGGGGTCCCAGAAGCGATCTGTACATGCCTACTCCGTGTTAGAGTATTTTCTAAATACAGGCCCAAAACATACTGAAAATCTATCTTTTAGTTGCCCAAAAGTCGATATGTGCATGTGCATCTTATGTACCCGTTTATATCTCAAATTCAGTCTCCAAACACCCGAAAATTCGTTATTTTGGGGTCCCAGAAGCGATCTGTACATGCCTAATCAGATACAGGCCAAAACATGCTGAAAATCGATATTTTAGGTGCCCAAAGTCAATATGTGTATGCATCTTCTGCACCCGTTTATATCTCAAATTCAACCTCAAAACACCTGAGAATTCGATCTTTTGGGGTCCCAGAAGCAATCTGTACATGCCTACTTAGTGCTAGAATTTTTTCAAAATATAGGCTCAAAACATGCTAAAAATCGATATTCTATGTGTCCAAAGTCGATATGTGCATGCATCTTCTGTACCCGTTTATATCTCAAATTCAGGCTCAAAACACCCGAAAATTCGTTATTTTTGGGTCCGAGAAGCGATCTGTACATGCCTACTCCGAGTTAGAATGTTTTCAAGATACAGACACAAAACATGCTCAAAATCGATATTTTAGGTGCCTAAAAGTCGATATGTGCATGCATCTTCAGTACCCGTTTATATCACAAATTCAGGCTCAAAACTCCCAAAAATTCGATATTTTGGGGTCTCAGAAGCGATCTGTACATGCCTACTCTGTGTTAGAGTATTTTCAAAATACAGGCCCAAAACAAACTGAAAATCGATATTTTAGGTGCCCAAAAGTCGATATGTAAATGCATCTTCTGTACCCGTTTATATCTCAAATTCAGGCTCCAAACACCTGAAAATTCGATATTTTTGGATCCCAGAAGCGATCTGTACATGCCTACTCAGATACAGGCCAAAACATGCTGAAAATCGATGTTTTAGGTGCCCAAAGTCAATATGTGTTTGCATGTTCTGTACCCGTTTTTATCTCAAATTCAGGCTCAAAACACCCGAAAATTCGTTATTTATGGGTCCTTGAAGTGATCTGTACATGCCTACTCCTAGTTAGAGTATTTTCAAGATACAGACCCAAAACATACTGAAAATCGATCTTTTCGGTGCCCAAAAGTCGATATGTGCATGCATCTTCTGTACCCGTTTATATCTCAAATTCAGGCTCCAAACATACGAAAATTCGATATTTTGGGATACCAGAAGCGATTTGTACATGCCTACTCAGTGCTAGAATGTTTTCAAAATATAGGCTCAAAACATGCTAAAAATCGATATTTTAAGTGTCCAAAGTCGACATGTGCATGCATCTTCTGTACCCGTTTATATCACAAATTCAGGCTCAAAACACCCGAAAATTCGTTATTTTTCTGTCCTCGAAGCGATCTGTACATGCCTACTCCTAGTTAGAATGTTTTCAAGATACAGGCCAAAACATGCTAAAAATCGATGTTTTAGGTGCCCAAACTCAATATGTGTTTGCATGTTCTGTACCCGTTTATATCTCAAATTCAGGCTCAAAACACTTGAAAATTCGTTATTTATGGGTCCTTGAAGTGATCTGTACATGCCTACTCCTAGTTAGAATGTTTTCAAGATACAGACCCAAAACATGCTCAAAACCGATATTTTAGGTGCCCGAAAGTCGATATGTGCATGCATCTTCAGTACCCGTTTATATCTCAAATTCAGGCTCAAAACACCCGAAAATTCGTTATTTTTCTGTCCTAGAAGCGATCTGTACATGCCTACTCCTAGTTAGAATTTTTTCAAGATACAGACCCAAAACATGCTCAAAATCGATATCTTAGGTGCCCAAAAGTCGATATGTGCATGCATCTTCAGTACCCATCTATATCTCAAATTCAGGCCCAATACACCCGAAAATTCGATAATTTTGGGTCCCACAAGCGATCTATACATGCCTACTCAGTGCTAGAATATTTTCAAAATATAGGCCCAAAACATGCTAAAAATCGATATTTTATGTGCCCAAAGTCGATATCTCAAATTCAGGCCTAAAACACCTGAAAATTCGATATTTTGGGGTCCCAGAAGCAATCTGTACATGCCTACTCCGTGTTAGAGTATTTTCAAGATACAGACCCAAAACATACTGAAAATCGATCTTTTAGGTGCCCAAAAGTCGATATGTGCATGCATCTTCTGTACCCGTTTATATATCAAATTCAGGCTCCAAACATCTGAAAATTCAATATTTTGGGATCCCAGAAGCGATCTGTACATGCCTACTCAGATACAGGCCAAAACATGCTCAAAATCGATATTTTAGGTGCCCAAATTCAATGTGTATGCATCTTCTAAACACGTTTATATCTCAAATTCAACCTCAAAACACCCGAGAATTCGATCTTTTGGGGTCCCAGAAGCGATCTGTACATGCCTACTTAGTGCTAGAATTTTTTCAAAATATAGGCTTAAAACATGCTAAAAATCGATATTTTAAGTGTCCAAAGTCGATATGAGCATCCATCTTCTGTACCCGTTTATATCTCAAATTCAGTCTCAAAACACCCGAAAATTCGTTATTTTTGGGTCCGAGAAGCGATCTGTACATGCCTACTCCTAGTTAGAATGTTTTCAAGATACAGACCCAAAACATGCTCAAAATCGATATTTTAGGTGCCCAAAAGTCGATATGTGCATGCATCTTCACTACCCTTTTATATCTCAAATTCAACCTCAAAACACCCGAAAATTCGATATTTTGGGGTCCCAGAAGCGATCTGTACATGCCTACTCTGTGTTAGAGTAATTCAAAAATACAGGCCCAAAACATACTGAAAATCGATCTTTTAGGTGCCCAAAAATCAATATGTTAAATGCATATTCTGTACCCGTTTATATCTCAAATTCAGGCTCCAAACATCTGATAATTCAATATTTTGGGATCCCAGAAGCGATCTGTACATGCCTACTCAGATACAGGCCAAAACATGCTCAAAATCGATATTTTAGGTGCCCAAAGTCAATATGTGTATGCATCTTCTGTACCCGTTTATATCTCAAATTCAGGCTCAAAAAACCCGAAAATTCGTTAGTTTTCTGTCCTAGAAGCGATTTGTACATGCCTACTCCTAGTTAGAATGTTTTCAAGATACAGACCCAAAACATGCTCAAAATCGATATCTTAGGTGCCCAAAAGTCGATATCTCAAATTCAGTCCTAAAACACCCGAAAATTCGATATTTTAGGGTCCCAGAAGCTATCTCTACATGCCTACTCCGTGTTAGAGTATTTTCAAGATACAGACCCAAAACATACTGAAAATCGATCTTTTAGGTGCCCAAAAGTCGATATGTGCATGCATCTTCTGTACCCGTTTATATCTCAAATTCAGGCTCAAAACACCCGAAAATTCGTTATTTTTCTGTCCTAGAAGCGATCTGTACATGCCTACTCCTAGTTAGAATGTTTTCAAGATACAGACACAAAACATGCTCAAAATCGATATCTTAGGTGCCCAATAGTCGATATGTGCATGCATCTTCTGTACCCGTTTATATCTCAAATTCAGGCTCAAAACATCCAAAAATTCGAAATTTTGGGGTCCCAGAAGCGATCTATACATGCCTACTCAGTGCTATAGTAATTTCAAATCATAGGCCCAAAACATGCTAAAAATCGATATTTTATGTGCCCAAAGTCGATATCTCAAATTCAGGCCTAAAACACCCGAAAATTCGATATTTTTGGGTCCCAGAAGCAATCTGTACATGCCTACTCCGTGTTAGAGTATTTTCAAGAAACAGACCCAAAACATACTGAAAATCGATCTTTTAGGTGCCCAAAAGTCGATATGTGCATGCATCATCTGTACCCGTTTATATCTCAAATTCAGGCTCCAAACATCCGAAGATTCGATATTTTGGGGTCCCAGAAACGATCTGTACATGCCTACTCAGTGCTAGAATATTTTTCAAAATATAGGCCCAAAACATGCTAAAAATCGATATTTTAGGTGCTCAAACTCGATATCTCAAATTCAGGCCCAAAATACCCGAAAATTCGATATAATGGGGTCCCAGAAGCGATCTGTACATGCCTACTCCGTGTTAGTTTTTTTTCAAAATACAGGCCCATAACATACTGAAAATCGATCTTTTAGGTGCCCAAAAGTCGATATGTGCATGTATCTTCTGTACCCGTTTATATCTCAAATTCAGGCTCCAAACACCCGAAAATTCGATTTTTCGGGGCCCCAGATGCGATCTGTACATGCCTACTCAGATACAGGCCAAAACATGCTGAAAATAGATATTTTAGGTGCCCAAAGTCAATATGTGTATGCATCTTCTGCGCCCGTTTATATCCCAAATTCAACCTCAAAACACCAAAAAATTCGATATTTAAGGGCCCCAGAAGCGATCTGTACATGCCTACTCAGTGCTAGAATGTTTTCAAAATATAGGCTCAAAACATGCTAAAAATCGATATTTTAATGTCCAAAGTCGATATGTGCATGCATCTTCTGTACCCTTTTATATCTCAAATTCCGGCTCAAAACACCCGAAAATTCGTTATTTTTGGGTCCCACAAGCGATCTGTACATGCCTACAAAGTGCTAGAATATTTTCAAAATATAGGCCCAAAACATACTGAAAATTGATCTTTTAGGTGCCCAAAAGTCGATATTTGCATGCATCTTCTGTACCCGTTTATATCTCAAATTCAGGCTGCAAACATCCGAAAATTCGATATTTTGGGATCCCAGAAGCGATTTGTTCATGCCTACTCAGTGCCAGAATGTTTTCAAAATATAGGCACAAAACATGCTAAAAATCGATATTTTAAGTGTCCAAAGTCGATATGTGCCTGCATCTTTTTTACCCGTTTATATCTCAAATTCAGGATCAAAACACCCGAAAATTCGTTATCTTTTGGTCCTAGGAGCGATCTGTACATGCCTATTCCTAGTTAGAATGTTTTCAAGATACAGACCCAAAACATGTTCAAAATCGATATTTTAGGTGCCCAAAAGTCAATATGTGAATGCATCTTCAGTACCCGTTTATATCTCAAATTCAGGCTCCAAACATCCGAAAATTCGATATTTTGGGGTCCCAGAAGCGATCTGTACATGCCTACTCTGTGTTAGAGTATTTCCCAAAATACAGGCCCAAAACATACTGAAAATCGATCTTTTAGGTGCCCAAAAGTCAATATGTTAAATGCATATTCTGAACCCGTTTATATCACAAATTCAGGCTCCAAACACCCGAAAATTTGATATTTTGGGGTCCCAGAAGCGATCTGTACATGCCTACTCTGTGTTAGAGTAATTCCAAAATACAGGCCCAAAACATACTGAAAATCGATCTTTTAGGTGCCCAAAAGTCGATATGTAAATGCATCTTCTGTACTCGTTTAAAACTCAAATTCAGGCCTCAAACACCCGAAAATTCGATATTTTGGGGTCCCATAAGCGATCTGTACATGCCTACTCAGATACAGGCCAAAACATGCTGAAAATCGATATTTTAGGTGCCCAAAGTCAATATGTGTATTCATGTTCTGTGCCCGTTTATATCTCAAATTCAGACTCAAAACACCCGAAAATTCGTTATTTTTCTGTCCTAGAAGCGATCAGTACATGCCTACTCCTAGTTAGAATGTTTTCAAGATACAGGCCAAAATATGCTCAAAATCGATATTTTAGGTGCCCAAATTCAATATGTGTATGCATCTTCTAAACCCGTTTATATCTCAAATTCAACCTCAAAACACCCTAGAATTCGATCTTTTGGGGTCCCAGAAGCGATCTGTACATGCCTACTTAGTGCTAGAATTTTTTCAAAATATAGGCTTAAAACATGCTAAAAATCGATATTTTAAGTGTCCAAAGTCGATATGAGCATCCATCTTCTGTACCCGTTTATATCTCAAATTCAGTCTCAAAACACCCGAAAATTCGTTATTTTTGGGTCCGAGAAGCGATCTGTACATGCCTACTCCTAGTTATAATGTTTTCAAGATACAGACCCAAAACATGCTCAAAATCGATATTTTAGGTGCCCAAAAGTCGATATGTGCATGCATCTTCACTACCCTTTTATATCTCAAATTCAACCTCAAAACACCCGAAAATTCGATATTTTGGGGTCCCAGAAGCGATCTGTACATGCCTACTCTGTGTTAGAGTAATTCAAAAATACAGGCCCAAAACATACTGAAAATCGATCTTTTAGGTGCCCAAAAATCAATATGTTAAATGCATATTCTGTACCCGTTTATATCTCAAATTCAGTCTCCAAACATCTGAAAATTCAATATTTTGGGATCCCAGAAGCGATCTGTACATGCCTACTCAGATACAGGCCAAAACATGCTGAAAATCGATGTTTTAGGTGCCCAAAGTCAATATGTGTGTGCATGTTCTGTACCCGTTTTTATCTCAAATTCAGGCTCAAAACACCCGAAAATTCGTTATTTATGGGTCCTTGAAGTGATCTGTACATGCCTACTCCTAGTTAGAATGTTTTCAAGATACAGACCCAAAACATGCTCAAAACCGATATTTTAGGTGCCCAAAAGTCGATATGTGCATGCATCTTCAGTGCCCGTTTATATCTCAAATTCAGGCTCAAAACACCCGAAAATTCGATATTTTGGGGTCCCAGAAGCGATCTGTACATGCCTACTCAGATACAGGCCAAAACATGCAGAAAATCGATATTTTAGGTGCCCAAAGTCAATATGTGTATGCATCTTCTGCACCCGTTTATATATTTTAAATTCAACCTCCAAACATACGAAAATTCGATATTTTGGGATACCAGAAGCGATTTGTACATGCCTACTCAGTGCTAGAATGTTTTCAAAATATAGGCTCAAAACATGCTAAAAATCGATATTTTAAGTGTCCAAAGTCGACATGTGCATGCATCTTCTGTACCCGTTTATATCACAAATTCAGGCTCAAAACACCTGAAAATTCGTTATTTTTCTGTCCTAGAAGCGATCTGTACATGCCTACTCCTAGTTAGAATGTTTTCAAGATACAGGCCAAAACATGCTAAAAATCGATGTTTTAGGTGCCCAAACTCAATATGTGTTTGCATGTTCTGTACCCGTTTATATCTCAAATTCAGGCTCAAAACACTTGAAAATTCGTTATTTATGGGTCCTTGAAGTGATCTGTACATGCCTACTCCTAGTTAGAATGTTTTCAAGATACAGACCCAAAACATGCTCAAAACCGATATTTTAGGTGCCCGAAAGTCGATATGTGCATGCATCTTCAGTACCCGTTTATATATCAAATTCAGGCTCAAAACACCCGAAAATTCGATATTTTGGGGTCCCAGAAGCGATCTGTACATGCCTACTCAGATACAGGCCAAAACATGCTGAAAATCGATATTTTAGGTGCCGAATGTCAATATGTGTATGCATCTTCTGCACCCGTTTATATATTTTAAATTCAACCTCAAAACACCCGAGAATTCGATGTTTTAGGGTCCCAGAAGCAATCTGTACATGCCTACTTAGTGCTAGAATTGTTTCACAATATAGGCTCAAAACATGCTAAAAATCGATATTTTAAGTGTCCAATGTCGATATGTGCATGCATCTTCTGTACCCGTTTATATATTAAATTCAGGCTCAAAACACCCAAAAATTCGTTATTTTTTGGTCCAAGAAGCGATCTGTACATGCCTACTCCTAGTTAGAATGTTTTCAAGATACAGACACAAAACATGCTCAAAATCGATATATTAGGTGCCTAAAAGTCGATATGTGCATGCATCTTCAGTACCCGTTTATATCACAAATTCAGGCTCAAAACACCCAAAAATTCGTTATATTTGGGTCCTAGAAGCGATCTGTACATGCCTACTCCTAGTTAGAATGTTTTCAAGATACAGACCCAAAACATGCTCAAAATCGATATTTTAGGTGCCCAAAAGTCGATATGTAAATGCATCTTCTGTACCCGTTTATATCTCAAATTCAGGCTCCAAACACCCGAAAATTCGATATTTTGGGGTCCCAGAAGCGATCTGTACATGCCTCCTCAGATACAGGCCAAAACATGCTGAAAATCGATATTTTAAAGTACAAAGTCGATATGTGCATGCATCTTCTGTACCCGTTTATATCTCAAATTCAGGCTCAAAACACCCGAAAATTCGTTATTTTTGGGTCCTAAAAGCAATCTGTACATGCTTATTCCTAGTTAGAATGTTTTCAAGATACAGACCCAAAATATGTTCAAAATCGATATTTTAGGTGCCCAAAAGTCAATATGTAAATGCATCTTCAGTACCCGTTAAATCTTAAATTCAGGCTCAAAACATCCGATAATTCGATATTTTGGGGTCCCAGAAGCGATTTGTACATGCCTACCCAGTGCTAGAATATTTTCATAATATAGGCCCAAAACATGCTAAAAATCGATATTTTAGGTGCCCAAAGTCGATATCTCAAATTCAGGCCCAAAACACCCTAAAATTCGATATTTTGGGGTCCCAGAAGCGATCCGTACATGCCTACTCCGTGTTAGAGTATTTTCAAACTACAGGACACAACATATTGAAAATCGATCTTTTAGGTGCCCAAAAGTCGATATGTGCGTATCTTCTGTACCCGTTTATATCTCTAATTCAGGCTCCAAACACCCGAAAATTCGATATTTTGGGGTCCCAGAAGCGATCTGTACATGCCTACTCAGTGCTAGAATATTTTCAAAATATACTCTCAAAATATGCTAAAATCGATATTTTAGGTGCCCAAAGTCGATATATCAAATTCAGGCCCAAAACACCCGAAAATTCTATATTTTGGGGTACCAAAAGCGATCTGTACATGCCTACTCCGTGTTAGAGTATTTTCAAAATACAGGCCCAAAACATACTAAAAATCAATCTTTTAGGTGCCCAAAAGTCGATATGTGCATGCATCTTCTGTACCCGTTTATATCCCAAATTCAACTTCAAAATACCCGAAAATTCGATATTTTTGTTTCCCAGAAGCGATCTGTACATGCCTACTCAGTGCTAGAATTTTTTCAAAATATTGGCTCAAAACATGCTAAAAATCGATATTTTAAAGTCCAAAGTCGATATGTGCATGCATCTTCTGTACCCGTTTATATCTCAAATTCAGGCCTAAAACACCCGAAAATTCGATATTTTTGGGTCCCAGAAGCGATCTGTACATGCCTACTCAGTGCTAGAATGTTTTCAAATTATAGGCTTAAAACATGCTAAAAATCGATATTTTAAGTGTCCAAAGTCGATATGTGTATGCATCTTCTGTACCCGTTTATATCTCTAATTCAGGCTCCAAACACCCGAAAATTCGATATTTTGGGGTCCCAGAAGCGATCTGTACATGCATATTCCTAGTTAGAATGTTTTCAAGATACAGACCCAAAACATGCTCAAAATCGATATTTTAGGTGCCCAAAAGTCGATATGTGCATGCATCTACAGTACCCGTTTATATCTCAAATTCAGGCTCAAAACACCCGAAAATTCGTTATTTTTGGGTCCGAGAAGCGATCTGTACATGCCTACTCAGTGCTAGAATGTTTTCAAAATATAGGCACAAAACATGCTAAAAATCGATATTTTAAGTGTCCAAAGTCGATATGTGCCTGCATCTTTTTTACCCGTTTATATCTCAAATTCAGTCTCAAAACACCCGAAAATTCGTTATCTTTTGGTCGTAGGAGCGATCTGTACATGCCTATTCCTAGTTAGAATGTTTTCAAGATACAGACCCAAAACATGTTCAAAATCGATATTTTAGGTGCCCAAAAGTCAATATGTGAATGCATCTTCAGTACCCGTTTATATCTCAAATTCAGGCTCAAAACATCCGAAAATTCGATATTTTGTTGTCCCAGAAGCGATCTGTACATGCCTACTCAGTGCTAGAATATTTTCAAAATATAGGCCCAAAACATGCTAAAAATCGATATTTTAGGTGCCTAAAAGTCGATATGTGCATGCATCTTCTGTACCCGTTTATATCTCAAATTCAGCCTCCAAACATACGAAAATTCGATATTTTGGGATCCCAGAAGCGATCTGTACATGCCTACTCAGTGCTAGAATGTTTTCAAAATATAGGCTCAAAACATGATAAAAATCGATATATTAAAGTCCAAAGTTGATATGTGACTGCATCTTCTGTACCCGTTTATATCTCAAAATCAGGCTCAAAACACCTGAAAATTCGTTCTTTTGGGGTCCTAGAAGCGATCTGTACATGCCTTCTCCTATTTAAAATGTTTTCAAGATACAGACCCAAAACATGCTCAAAATCGATATTTTAGGTGCCCAAAAGTCAATATGTTAAATGCATATTCTGTACCCGTTTATATCTCAAATTCAGGCTCCAAACACCCGAAAATTTGATATTTTGGGGTCCCAGAAGCGATCTGTACATGCCTACTCTGTGTTAGAGTAATTCCAAAATACAGGCCCAAAACATACTGAAAATCGATCTTTTAGGTGCCCAAAAGTCGATATGTAAATGCATCTTCTGTACCCGTTTATATCTCAAATTCAGGCCTCAAACACCCGAAAATTCGATATTTTGGGGTCCCATAAGCGATCTGTACATGCCTACTCAGATACAGGCCAAAACATGCTGAAAATCGATATTTTAGGTGCCCAAATTCAATATGTGTATGCATGTTCTGTACCCGTTTATATCTCAAATTCAGGCTCAAAACACCCGAAAATTCGTTATTTTTCTGTCCTAAAAGCGATCTGTACATGCCTACTCCTAGTTAGAATTTTTTCAAGATACAGACCCAAAACATGCTCAAAATCGATATCTTAGGTGCCCAAAAGTCGATATGTGCATGCATCTTCAGTACCCGTTTATATCTCAAATTCAGGCCCAATACACCCGAAAATTCGATAATTTTGGGTCCCACAAGCGATCTGTACATGCCTACTCAGTGCTAGAATATTTTCAAAATATAGGCCCAAAACATGCTAAAAATCGATATTTTATGTGCCCAAAGTCGATATCTCAAATTCAGGCCTAAAACACCTGAAAATTCGATATTTTGGGGTCCCAGAAGCAATCTGTACATGCCTACTCCGTGTTAGAGTATTTTCAAGATACAGACCTAAAACATACTGAAAATCGATCTCTTAGGTGCCCAAAAGTCGATATGTGCATGCATCTTCTGTACCCGTTTATATATCAAATTCAGGCTCCAAACATCTGAAAATTCAATATTTTGGGATCCCAGAAGCGATCTGTACATGCCTACTCAGATACAGGCTAAAACATGCTCAAAATCGATATTTTAGGTGCCCAAAGTCAATATGTGTATGCATCTTCTAAACCCGTTTATATCTCAAATTCAACCTCAAAACACCCGAGAATTCGATCTTTTGGGGTCCCAGAAGCGATCTGTACATGCCTACTTAGTGCTAGAATTTTTTCAAAATATAGGCTTAAAACATGCTAAAAATCGATATTTTAAGTGTCCAAAGTCGATATGAGCATCCATCTTCTGTACCCGTTTATATCTCAAATTCAGTCTCAAAACACCCGAAAATTCGTTATTTTTCTGTCCTAGAAGCGATCTGTACATGCCTACTCCTAGTTAGAATGTTTTCAAGATACAGACCCAAAACATGCTCAAAATCGATATCTTAGGTGCCCAATAGTCGATATGTGCATGCATATTCTGTACCCGTTTATATCTCAAATTCAGGCTCAAAACATCCAAAAATTCGAAATTTTGGGGTCCCAGAAGCGATCTATACATGCCTACTCAGTGCTATAGTAATTTCAAAATATAGGCCCAAAACATGCTAAAAATCGATATTTTATGTGCCCAAAGTCGATATCTCAAATTCAGGCCTAAAACACCCGAAAATTCGATATTTTTGGGTCCAAGAAGCAATCTGTACATTCCTACTCCGTGTTAGAGTATTTTCAAGAAACAGACCCAAAACATACTGAAAATCGATCTTTTAGGTGCCCAAAAGTCGATATGTGCATGCATCATCTGTACCCGTTTATATCTCAAATTCAGGCTCCAAACATCCGAAGATTCGATATTTTGGGGTCCCAGAAACGATCTGTACATGCCTACTCAGTGCTAGAATATTTTTCAAAATATAGGCCCAAAACATGCTAAAAATCGATATTTTAGGTGCTCAAACTCGATATCTCAAATTCAGGCCCAAAATACCCGAAAATTCGATATAATGGGGTCCCAGAAGCGATCTGTACATGCCTACTCCGTGTTAGAGTATTTTCAAAATACAGGCCCATAACATACTGAAAATCGATCTTTTAGGTGCCCAAAAGTCGATATGTGCATGTATCATCTGTACCCGTTTATATCTCAAATTCAGGCTCCAAACACCCGAAAATTCGATATTTTGGGGCCCCAGAAGCGATCTCTACATGCCTACTCAGATATAGGCCAAAACATGCTGAAAATAGATATTTTAGGTGCCCAAAGTCAATATGTGTATGCATCTTCTGCGCCCGTTTATATCCCAAATTCAACCTCAAAACACCAAAAAATTCGATATTTAAGGGCCCCGGAAGCGATCTGTACATGCCTACTCAGTGCTAGAATGTTTTCAAAATATAGGCTCAAAACATGCTAAAAATCGATATTTTAAAGTCCAAAGTCGATATGTGCATGCATCTTCTGTACCCTTTTATATCTCAAATTCAGGCTCAAAACACCCGAAAATTCGTTATTTTTGGGTCCCACAAGCGATCTGTACATGCCTACTAAGTGCTAGAATATTTTCAAAATATAGGCCCAAAACATACTGAAAATTGATCTTTTAGGTGCCCAAAAGTCGATATTTGCATGCATCTTCTGTACCCGTTTATATCTCAAATTCAGGCTGCAAACATCCGAAAATTCGATATTTTGGGATCCCAGAAGCGATTTGTTCATGCCTACTCAGTGCTAGAATGTTTTCAAAATATAGGCACAAAACATGCTTAAAATCGATATTTTAAGTGTCCAAAGTCGATATGTGCCTGCATCTTTTTTACCCGTTTATATCTCAAATTCAGGATCAAAACACCCGAAAATTCGTTATCTTTTGGTCCTAGGTGCGATCTGTACATGCCTATTCCTAGTTAGAATGTTTTCAAGATACAGACCCAAAACATGCTCAAAATCGATATTTTAGGTGCCCAAAAGTCAATATGTGAATGCATCTTCAGTACCCGTTTATATCTCAAATTCAGGCTCAAAACATCCGAAAATTCGATATTTTGGGGTCCCAGAAGCGATCTGTACATGCCTACTCTGTGTTAGAGTATTTCCCAAAATACAGGCCCAAAACATACTGAAAATCGATCTTTTAGGTGCCCAAAAGTCAATATGTTAAATGCATATTCTGTACCCGTTTATATCTCAAATTCAGGCTCCAAACACCCGAAAATTTGATATTTTGGGGTCCCAGAAGCGATCTGTACATGCCTACTCTGTGTTAGAGTAATTCCAAAATACAGGCCCAAAACATACTGAAAATCGATCTTTTAGGTGCCCAAAAGTCGATATGTAAATGCATCTTCTGTACTCGTTTATAACTCAAATTCGGGCCTCAAACACCCGAAAATTCGATATTTTGGGGTCCCATAAGCGATCTGTACATGCCTACTCAGATACAGGCCAAAACATGCTGAAAATCGATATTTTAGGTGCCCAAAGTCAATATGTGTATGCATGTTCTGTACCCGTTTATATCTCAAATTCAGGCTCAAAACACCCGAAAATTCGTTATTTTTCTGTCCGAGAAGCGATCTGTACATGCCTACTCCTAGTTAGAATTTTTTCAAGATACAGACCCAAAACATGCTCAAAATCGATATCTTAGGTGCCCAAAAGTCGATATGTGCATGCATCTTCAGTACCCATTTATATCTCAAATTCAGGCCCAATATACCCGAAAATTCGATAATTTTGGGTCCCACAAGCGATCTGTACATGCCTACTCAGTGCTAGAATATTTTCAAAATATAGGCCCAAAACATGCTAAAAATCGATATTTTATGTGCCCAAAGTCGATATCTAAAATTCAGGCCTAAAACACCTGAAAATTCGATATTTTGGGGTCCCAGAAGCAATCTGTACATGCCTACTCCGTGTTAGAGTATTTTCAAGATACAGACCCAAAACATACTGAAAATCGATCTTTTAGGTGCCCAAAAGTCGATATGTGCATGCATCTTCTGTACCCGTTTATATATCAAATTCAGGATCCAAACATCTGAAAATTCAATATTTTGGGACCCCAGAGGCGATCTGTACATGCCTACTCAGATACAGGCCAAAACATGCTCAAAATCGATATTTTAGGTGCCCAAATTCAATATGTGTATGCATCTTCTAAACCCGTTTATATCTCAAATTCAACCTCAAAACACCCGAGAATTCGATCTTTTGGGGTCCCAGAAGCAATCTGTACATGCCTACTTAGTGCTAGAATTTTTTCAAAATATAGGCTTAAAACATGCTAAAAATCGATATTTTAAGTGTCCAAAGTCGATATGAGCATCCATCTTCTGTACCCGTTTATATCTCAAATTCAGTCTCAAAACACCCGAAAATTCGTTATTTTTGGGTCCGAGAAGCGATCTGTACATGCCTACTCCTAGTTAGAATGTTTTCAAGATACAGACCCAAAACATGCTCAAAATCGATATTTTAGGTGCCCAAAAGTCGATATGTGCATGCATCTTCACTAGCCATTTATATCTCAAATTCAGGCCTAAAACACCCGAAAATTCGATATTTTAGAGTCCCAGAAGCTATCTGTACATGCCTACTCCGTGTTTGAGTATTTTCAAGATACAGACCCAAAACATACTGAAAATCGATCTTTTTGGTGCCCAAAAGTCGACACGTGCATGCATCTTCTGTATCCGTTTATATCTCAAATTCAGGCTCAAAACACCCGAAAATTCGTTATTTTTCTGTCCTAGCAGCGATTTGTACATGCCTACTCCTAGTTAGAATGTTTTCAAGATACAGACCCAAAACATGCTCAAAATCGATATCTTAGGTGCCCAAAAGTCGATATCTCAAATTCAGTCCTAAAACACCCGAAAATTCGCTATTTTAGGGTCCCAGAAGCTATCTGTACATGCCTACTCCGTGTTAGAGTATTTTCAAGATACAGACCCAAAACATACTGAAAATCGATCTTTTAGGTGCCCAAAAGTCGATATGTGTATGCATCTTCTGTACCCGTTTATATCTCAAATTCAGGCTCAAAACACCCAAAAATTCATTATTTTTCTGTCCTAGAAGCGATCTGTACGTGCCTACTCTTAGTTAGAATGTTTTCAAGATACAGACCCAAAACATGCTCAAAATCGATATCTTAGGTGCCCAATAGTCGATATGTGCATGCATCTTCTGTACCCGTTTATATCTCAAATTCAGGCTCAAAACATCCAAAAATTCGAAATTTTGGGGTCCCAGAAGCGATCTATACATGCCTACTCAGTGCTAGAGTAATTTCAAAATATAGGCCCAAAACATGCTAAAAATCGATATTTTATGTGCCCAAAGTCGATATCTCAAATTCAGGCCTAAAACACCCGAAAATTCGATATTTTTGGGTCCCAGAAGCAATCTGTACATGCCTACTCCGTGTTAGAGTATTTTTAAGAAACAGACCCAAAACATACTGAAAATCGATCTTTTAGGTGCCCAAAAGTCGATATGTGCATGCATCATCTGTACCCGTTTATATCTCAAATTCAGGCTCCAAACATACGAAAATTCGATATTTTGGGGTCCCAGAAACGATCTGTACCTGCCTACTCAGTGCTAGAATATTTTTCAAAATATAGGCCCAAAACATGCTAAAAATCGATGTTTTAGGTGCTAAAACTCGATATCTCAAATTCAGGCCCAAAATACCCGAAAATTCGATATAATGGGGTCCCAGAAGCGATCTGTACATGCCTACTCAGATACAGGCCAAAACATGCTGAAAATAGATATTTTAGGTGCCCAAAGTCAATATGTGTATGCATCTTCTGCGCCCGTTTATATCCCAAATTCAACCTCAAAACACCAAAAAATTCGATATTTAAGGGCCCCAGAAGCGATCTGTACATGCTTACTCAGTGCTAGAATGTTTTCAAAATATAGGCTCAAAACATGCTAAAAATCGATATTTTAAAGTCCAAAGTCGATATGTGCATTCATCTTCTGTACCCTTTTATATCTCAAATTCAGGCTCAAAACACCCGAAAATTCGTTATTTTTGGGTCCCACAAGCGATCTGTACATGCCTACTAAGTGCTAGAATATTTTCAAAATATAGGCCCAAAATATACTGAAAATTGATCTTTTAGGTGCCCAAAAGTCGATATGTGCATGCATCTTCTGTACCCGTTTATATCTCAAATTCAGGCTCCAAACATCCGAAAATTCGATATTTTGGGATCCCAGAAGCGATCTGTTCATGCCTACTCAGTGCTAGAATGTTTTCAAAATATAGGCACAAAACATGCTAAAAATCGATATTTTAAGTGTCGAAAATCGATATGTGCCTGCATCTTTTTTACCGGTTTATATCTCAAATTCAGGCTCAAAACACCCGAAAATTCGTTATCTTTTGGTCCATGGAGCGATCTGTACATGCCTATTCCTAGTTAGAATGTTTTCATGATACAGACCCAAAACTTGTTCAAAATCGATATTTTAGGTGCCCAAAAGTCAATATGTGAATGCATCTTCAGTACCCGTTTATATCTCAAATTCAGGCTCCAAACATCCGAAAATTCGATATTTTGGGGTCCCAGAAGCGATCTGTACATGTCTACTCAGTGCTAGAATATTTTCAAAATATAGGCCCAAAACATGCTAAAAATCGATATTTTAGGTGCCCAAAGTCGATATCTCAAATTCAGGCCCAAAACTCCCTAAAATTCGATATTTTGGGGTCCCAGAAGCGATCTGTACATGCCTACTCCGTGTTAGAGTATTTTCAAAATACAGGCCCACAACATACTGAAAATCGATCTTTTAGGTGCCTAAAAGTCGATATGTGCATGCATCTTCTGTACCCGTTTATATCTCAAATTCAGCCTCCAAACATCCGAAAATTCGATATTTTGGGATCCTAGAAGCGATCTGTGCATGCCTACTCAGTGCTAGAATGTTTTCAAAATATAGGCTCAAAACATGCTAAAAATCGATATATTAAAGTCCAAAGTCGATATGTGACTGCATCTTCTGTACCCGTTTATATCTCAAAATCAGGCTCAAAACACCTGAAAATTCGTTCTTTTTGGGTCCTAGAAGCGGTCTGTACATGCCTTCTCCTAGTTAAAATGTTTTCAAGATACAGACCCAAAACATGCTCAAAATCGATATTTTAGGTGCCCAAAAGTCGATATATGCATGAATCTTCTGTACCCGTTTATATCTCAAATTCAGGCTCAAAACACCCGAAAATTCGATATTTTGGGGTCCCTGAAGCGATCTGTACATGCCTACTCTGTGTTAGAGTAATTCCAAAATACAGGCCCAAAACATACTGAAAATCGATCTTTTAGGTGCCCAAAAGTCAATATGTTAAATGCATATTCTGTACCCGTTTATATCTCAAATTCAGGCTCCAAACACCCGAAAATTTGATATTTTGGGGTCCTAGAAGCGATCTGTACATGCCTACTCTGTGTTAGAGTAATTCCAAAATACAGGCCCAAAACATACTGAAAATCGATCTTTTATGTGCCCAAAAGTCGATATGTAAATGCATCTTCTGTACCCGTTTATATCTCAAATTCAGGCCTCAAACACCCGAAAATTCGATATTTTGGGGTCTCATAAGCGATCTGTACATGCCTACTCAGATACAGGCCAAAACATGCTGAAATTCGATATTTTAGGTGCCCAAAGTCAATATGTGTATGCATGTTCTGTACCCGTTTTTATCTCAAATTCAGGCTCAAAACACCCGAAAATTCGTTATTTTTCTGTCCTAGAAGCGATCTGTACATGCCTACTCCTAGTTAGAATTTTTTTAAGATACAGACCCAAAACATGCTCAAAATCGATATCTTAGGTGCCCAAAAGTCGATATGTGCATGCATCTTCAGTACCCGTTTATATCTTAAATTCAGGCCCAATACACCCGAAAATTCGATAATTTTGGGTCCCACAAGCGATCTGTACATGCCTACTCAGTGCTAGAATATTTTCAAAATATAGTCCCAAAACATGCTAAAAATCGATATTTTATGTGCCCAAAGTCGATATCTCAAATTCAGGCCTAAAACACCTGAAAATTCGATATTTTGGGGTCCCAGAAGCAATCTGTACATGCCTACTCCGTGTTAGAGTATTTTCAAGATACAGACCCAAAACATACTGAAAATCGATCTTTTAGGTGCCCAAAAAGTCGATATGTGCATGCATCTTCTGTACCCGTTTATATATCAAATTCAGGCTCCAAACATCTGAAAATTCAATATTTTGGGATCCCAGAAGCGATCTGTACATGCCTACTCAGATACAGGCCAAAACATGTTAAAAATCGATATTTTAGGTGCCCAAAGTCAATATGTGTATGCATCTTCTAAACCCGTTTATATCTCAAATTCAACCTCAAAACACCCGAGAATTCGATCTTTTGGGGTCCCAGAAGCGATCTGTACATGCCTACTTAGTGCTAGAATTTTTTCAAAATATAGGCTTAAAACATGCTAAAAATCGATATTTTAAGTGTCCAAAGTCGATATGAGCATCCATCTTCTGTACCCGTTTATATCTCAAATTCAGTCTCTAAACACCCGAAAATTCGTTATTTTTGGGTCCGAGAAGCGATCTGTACATGCCTACTCCTAGTTTGAATGTTTTCAAGATACAGACCCAAAACATGTTCAAAATCGATATTTTTGTGCCCAAAAGTCGATATGTGCATGCATCTTCAGTATCTTTTTATATCTCAAATTCAGGCTCAAAACACCCGAAAATTCGATATTTTGGGGTCCCAGAAGCGATCTGTACATGCCTACTCTGTGTTAGAGTAATTCAAAAATACAGGCCCAAAACATACTGAAAATCGATCTTTTAGGTGCCCAAAAGTCAATATATTAAATGCATATTCTGTACCCGTTTATATCTCAAATTCAGGCTCCAAACATCCGAAAATTCGATATTTTGGGGTCTCAGAAGCGATCTGTACATGCCTACTCAGTGCTAGAATATTTTCAAAATATAGGCCTAAAACATGCTAAAAATCGATATTTTATGTGCCCAAAGTCGATATCTCAAATTCAGGCCTAAAACACCCGAAAATTCGATATTTGAGGGTCCCAGAAGCTATCTGTACATGCCTACTCCGTGTTTGAGTATTTTCAAGATACAGACCCAAAACATACTGAAAATCGATCTTTTAGGTGCCCAAAAGTCGACACGTGCATGCATCTTCTGTACCCGTTTATATCTCAAATTCAGGCTCAAAACACCCGAAAATTCGTTATTTTTCTGTCCTAGAAGCGATTTGTACATGCCTACTCCTAGTTAGAATGTTTTCAAGATACAGACCCAAAACATGCTCAAAATCGATATCTTAGGTGCCCAAAAGTCGATATCTCAAATTCAGTCCTAAAACACCCGAAAATTCGATATTTTAGGGTCCCAGAAGCTATCTGTACATGCCTACTCCGTGTTAGAGTATTTTCAAGATACAGACCCAAAACATACTGAAAATCGATCTTTTAGGTGCCCAAAAGTCGATATGTGCATGCATCTTCTGTACCCGTTTATATCTCAAATTCAGGCTCAAAACACCCGAAAATTCGTTATTTTTCTGTCCTAGAAGCGATCTGTACATGCCTACTCCTAGTTAGAATGTTTTCAAGATACAGACCCAAAACATGCTCAAAATCGATATTTTAGGTGCCCAATAGTCGATATGTGCATGCATCTTCTGTACCCGTTTATATCTCAAATTCAGGCTCAAAACATCCAAAAATTCGAAATTTTGGGGTCCCAGAAGCGATCTATACATGCCTACTCAGTGCTAGAGTAATTTCAAAATATAGGCCCAAAACATGCTAAAAATCAATATTTTATGTGCTCAAAGTCGATATCTCAAATTCAGGCCTAAAACACCCGAAAATTCGATATTTTTGGGTCCCAGAAGCAATCTGAACATGCCTACTCCGTGTTAGAGTATTTTCAAGAAACAGACCCAAAACATACTGAAAATCGATCTTTTAGGTGCCCAAAAGTCGATATGTGCATGCATCATCTGTACCCGTTTATATCTCAAATTCAGGCTCCAAACATCCGAAAATTCGATATTTTGGGGTCCCAGAAACGATCTGTACAAGCCTACTCAGTGCTTGAATATTTTTCAAAATATAGGCCCAAAACATGCTAAAAATCGATATTTTCGGTGCTCAAACTCGATATCTCAAATTCAGGCCCAAAATACCCGAAAATTCGATATAATGGGGTCCCAAAAGCGATCTGTACATGCCTACTCCGTGTTAGAGTATTTTCAAAATTTAGGCCCATAACATACTGAAAATCGATATTTTAGGTGCCCAAAAGTCGATATGTGCATGTATCTTCTGTACCCGTTTATATCTCAAATTCAGGCTCCAAACACCCGAAAATTCGATATTTTGGGGTCCCAGAAGCGATCTGTACATGCCTACTCAGATACAGGCCAAAACATGCTGAAAATAGATATTTTAGGTGCCCAAAGTCAATATGTGTATGCATCTTCTGCGCCCGTTTATATCCCAAATTCAACCTCAAAACACCAAAAAATTCGATATTTAAGGGCCCCAGAAGCGATCTGTACATGCCTACTCCGTGTTAGAGTATTTTCAAGAAACAGACCCAAAACATACTGAAAATCGATCTTTTAGGTGCCCAAAAGTCGATATGTGCATGCATCTTCAGTACCCGTTTATATCTCAAATTCAGGCTCAAAACACCCGAAAATTCGATATTTTTGGGTCCCACAAGCGATCTGTACATGCCTACTAAGTGCTAGAATATTTTCAAAAAATAGGCCCAAAACATACTGAAAATCGATCCTTTAGGTGCCCAAAAGTCGATATGTGCATGCATCTTCTGTACCCGTTTATATCTCAAATTCAGGCTCCAAACATCCGAAAATTCAATATTTTGGGATCCCAGAAGCGATCTGTTCATGCCTACTCAGTGCTAGAATGTTTTCAAGATACAGACCCAAAACATGTTCGAAATCGATATTTTAGGTGCCCAAAAGTCAATATGTGAATGCATCTTCAGTACCCGTTTATATTTCAAATTCAGGCTCAAAACATCCGAAAATTCGATATTTTGGGGTCCCTGAAGCGATCTGTACATGCCTACTCAGTTCTAGAATATTTTCAAAATATAGGCCCAAAACATGCTAAAAATCGATATTTTAGGTGCTCAAACTCGATATCTCAAATTCAGACCCGAAACACCCGAAAATTCGATATTATGGAGTCCCAGAAGCGATCTGTACATGCCTACTCCGTGTTAGAGTATTTTCAAAATACAGGCCCAAAACATACTGAAAATCGATCTTGTAGGTGCCCAAAAGTCGATATGTGCATGTATCTTCTGTACACGTTTATATCTCAAATTCAGGCTCCAAACACCCGAAAATTCGATATTTTGGGGTCCCAGAAGCGATCTGTACATGCCTACTCAGATACAGGCCAAAACATGCTGAAAACCGATATTTTAGGTGCCCAACGTCAATATGTGTATGCATCTTCTGCACCCGTTTATATCCCAAATTCAACCTCTAACACCCGAAAATTCGATATTTTGGGGTCCCAGAAGCGATCTGTACATGACTACTAAGTGTTCGAATATTTTCAAAATATAGGCCCAAAACATACTGAAAATCGATCTTTTAGGTGCCTAAAAGTCGATATGTGCATGCATCTTCTGTACCCGTTTATATCTCAAATTCAGGCTCAAAACACCCGAAAATTCGGTATTTTGGGATCCTAGAAGCGATCTGTACATGCCTACTCAGTGCTAGAATGTTTTCAAAATATAGGTACAAAACATGCTAAAAATCGATATTTTAAGTGTCCAAAGTCGATATGTGCATGCCTCTTCTGTACCCGTTTATATCTCAAATTCAGGCTCAAAACACCCGAAAATTCGTTATTTTTGGGTCCTAGAAGCGATCTGTACATGCCTATTCCTAGTTAGAATGTTTTCAAGATACAAACCCAAAACATGTTCAAAATCGATATTTTAGGTGCCCAAAAGTCAATATGTAAATGCATCTTCAGTACCCGTTTATATCTCAAACTCAGGCTTAAAATATCCGATAATTCGATATTTTGTTTTCCCAGAAGCGATCTGTACATGCCTTGTGCTAGAATATTTTCAAGATATAGGCCCAAAACATGCTAGAAATCGATATTTTAGGTGCCCAAAGTCGATATCTCAAATACAGGCCCAAATCACCCGAAAATTCGATATTTTAGGGTCCCAGAAGCGATCTGTACATGTTTATTCCGTGATAGAGTATTTTCAAAATACAGGCCCAAAACATACTGAAAATCGATCTTTTTGGTGCCCAAAAGTCAAAATGTGCATGCATCTTCTGTACCCGTTTATATCTCAAATTCAGGCTCCAAACATCCGAAAATTCGATATTTTGGGATCCCACAAGCGATCTGTACATGCCTACTAAGTGCTAGAATATTTTCAAAATATAGGCCCAAAACATACTGAAAATCGATCTTTTAGGTGCCCAAAAGTCGATATGTGCATGCATGTTCTGTATCCGTTTATATCTCAAATTCAGGCTCCAAACATCCGAAAATTCGATATTTTGGGATCACAGATGCGATCTGTACATGCCTACTCAGTGCTAGAATGTTTTCAAAATATAGGCACAAAACATGCTAAAATCGATATTTTAAGTGTCCAAAGTCGATATGTGCATGCATCTTCTGTACCCGTTTATATCTCAAATTCATGCTCAAAACACCCGAAAATTCGTTATTTTTGGGTCCTAGATGCGATCTGTACATGCCTACTCCTAGTTTGAATGTTTTCAAGATACAGACCCAAAACATGCTCAAAATCGATATTTTAGGTGCCCAAAAGTCGATATGTGCATGCATCTTCAGTATCTTTTTATATCTCAAATTCAGGCTCAAAACACCCGAAAATTCGATATTTTGGGGTCCCAGAAGCGATCTGTACATGCCTACTCTGTGTTAGAGTAATTCAAAAATACAGGCCCAAAACATACTGAAAATCGATCTTTTAGGTGCCCAAAAGTCAATATGTTAAATGCATATTCTGTACCCGTTTATATCTCAAATTCAGGCTCCAAACATCCGAAAATTCGATATTTTGGGGTCTCAGAAGCGATCTGTACATGCCTACTCAGTGCTAGAATATTTTCAAAATATAGGCCTAAAACATGCTAAAAATCGATATTTTATGTGCCCAAAGTCGATATCTCAAATTCAGGCCTAAAACACCCGAAAATTCGATATTTTAGGGTCCCAGAAGCTATCTGTACATGCCTACTCCGTGTTTGAGTATTTTCAAGATACAGACCCAAAACATACTGAAAATCGATCTTTTAGGTGCCCAAAAGTCGACACGTGCATGCATCTTCTGTACCCGTTTATATCTCAAATTCAGGCTCAAAACACCCGAAAATTCGTTATTTTTGGGTCCTAGAAGCGATCTGTACATGCCTATTCCTAGTTAGAATGTTTTCAAGATACAAACCCAAAACATGTTCAAAATCGATATTTTAGGTGCCCAAAAGTCAATATGTAAATGCATCTTCAGTACCCGTTTATATCTCAAACTCAGGCTTAAAATATCCGATAATTCGATATTTTGTTTTCCCAGAAGCGATCTGTACATGCCTTGTGCTAGAATATTTTCAAGATATAGGCCCAAAACATGCTAGAAATCGATATTTTAGGTGCCCAAAGTCGATATCTCAAAAACAGGCCCAAATCACCCGAAAATTCGATATTTTAGGGTCCCAGAAGCGATCTGTACATGTTTATTCCGTGATAGAGTATTTTCAAAATACAGGCCCAAAACATACTGAAAATCGATCTTTTTGGTGCCCAAAATTCAAAATGTGCATGCATCTTCTGTACCCGTTTATATCTCAAATTCAGGCTCCAAACATCCGAAAATTCGATATTTTGGGATCCCACAAGCGATCTGTACATGCCTACTAAGTGCTAGAATATTTTCAAAATATAGGCCCAAAACATACTGAAAATCGATCTTTTAGGTGCCCAAAAGTCGATATGTGCATGCATGTTCTGTATCCGTTTATATCTCAAATTCAGGCTCCAAACATCCGAAAATTCGATATTTTGGGATCACAGATGCGATCTGTACATGCCTACTCAGTGCTAGAATGTTTTCAAAATATAGGCACAAAACATGCTAAAATCGATATTTTAAGTGTCCAAAGTCGATATGTGCATGCATCTTCTGTACCCGTTTATATCTCAAATTCAGGCTCAAAACACCCGAAAATTCGTTATTTTTGGGTCCTAGATGCGATCTGTACATGCCTACTCCTAGTTTGAATGTTTTCAAGATACAGACCCAAAACATGCTCAAAATCGATATTTTAGGTGCCCAAAAGTCGATATGTGCATGCATCTTCAGTATCTTTTTATATCTCAAATTCAGGCTCAAAACACCCGAAAATTCGATATTTTGGGGTCCCAGAAGCGATCTGTACATGCCTACTCTGTGTTAGAGTAATTCAAAAATACAGGCCCAAAACATACTGAAAATCGATCTTTTAGGTGCCCAAAAGTCAATATGTTAAATGCATATTCTGTACCCGTTTATATCTCAAATTCAGGCTCCAAACATCCGAAAATTCGATATTTTGGGGTCTCAGAAGCGATCTGTACATGCCTACTCAGTGCTAGAATATTTTCAAAATATAGGCCTAAAACATGCTAAAAATCGATATTTTATGTGCCCAAAGTCGATATCTCAAATTCAGGCCTAAAACACCCGAAAATTCGATATTTTAGGGTCCCAGAAGCTATCTGTACATGCCTACTCCGTGTTTGAGTATTTTCAAGATACAGACCCAAAATATACTGAAAATCGATCTTTTAGGTGCCCAAAAGTCGACACGTGCATGCATCTTCTGTACCCGTTTATATCTCAAATTCAGGCTCAAAACACCCGAAAATTCGTTATTTTTCTGTCCTAGAAGCGATTTGTACATGCCTACTCCTAGTTAGAATGTTTTCAAGATACAGACCCAAAACATGCTCAAAATCGATATCTTAGGTGCCCAAAAGTCGATATCTCAAAGTCAGTCCTAAAACACCCGAAAATTCGATATTTTAGGGTCCCAGAAGCTATCTGTACATGCCTACTCCGTGTTAGAGTATTTTCAAGATACAGACCCAAAACATACTGAAAATCGATCTTTTAGGTGCCCAAAAGTCGATATGTGCATGCATCGTCTGTACCCGTTTATATCTCAAATTCAGGCTCAAAACACCCGAAAATTCGTTATTTTTCTGTCCTAGAAGCGATCTGTACATGCCTACTCCTAGTTAGAATGTTTTCAAGATACAGACCCAAAACATGCTCAAAATCGATATCTTAGGTGCCCAATAGTCGATATGTGCATGCATCTTCTGTACCCGTTTATATCTCAAATTCAGGCTCAAAACATCCAAAAATTCGAAATTTTGGGGTCCCAGAAGCGATCTATACATGCCTACTCAGTGCTAGAGTAATTTCAAAATATAGGCCCAAAACATGCTAAAAATCAATATTTTATGTGCTCAAAGTCGATATCTGAAATTCAGGCCTAAAACACCCGAAAATTCGATATTTTTGGGTCCCAGAAGCAATCTGTACATGCCTACTCCGTGTTAGAGTATTTTCAAGAAACAGACCCAAAACATACTGAAAATCGATCTTTTAGGTGCCCAAAAGTCGATATGTGCATGCATCATCTATACCCGTTTATATCTCAAATTCAGGCTCCAAACATCCGAAAATTCGATATTTTGGGGTCCCAGAAACGATCTGTACATGCCTACTCAGTGCTAGAATATTTTTCAAAATATAGGCCCAAAACATGCTAAAAATCGATATTTTCGGTGCTCAAACTCGATATCTCAAATTCAGGCCCAAAATACCCGAAAATTCGATATAATGGGGTCCCAAAAGCGATCTGTACATGCCTACTCCGTGTTAGAGTATTTTCAAAATACAGGCCCATAACATACTGAAAATCGATATTTTAGGTGCCCAAAAGTCGATATGTGCATGTATCTTCTGTACCCGTTTATATCTCAAATTCAGGCTCCAAACACCCGAAAATTCGATATTTTGGGGTCCCAGAAGCGATCTGTACATGCCTACTCAGATACAGGCCAAAACATGCTGAAAATAGATATTTTAGGTGCCCAAAGTCAATATGTGTATGCATCTTCTGCGCCCGTTTATATCCCAAATTCAACCTCAAAACACCAAAAAATTCGATATTTAAGGGCCCCAGAAGCGATCTGTACATGCCTACTCCGTGTTAGAGTATTTTCAAGAAACAGACCCAAAACATACTGAAAATCGATCTTTTAGGTGCCCAAAAGTCGATATGTGCATGCATCTTCAGTACCCGTTTATATCTCAAATTCAGGCTCAAAACACCCGAAAATTCGATATTTTTGGGTCCCACAAGCGATCTGTACATGCCTACTAAGTGCTAGAATATTTTCAAAATATAGGCCCAAAACATACTGAAAATCGATCCTTTAGGTGCACAAAAGTCGATATGTGCATGCATCTTCTGTACCCGTTTATATCTCAAATTCAGGCTCCAAACATCCGAAAATTCAATATTTTGGGATCTCAGAAGCGATCTGTTCATGCCTACTCAGTGCTAGAATGTTTTCAAGATACAGACCCAAAACATGTTCGAAATCGATATTTTAGGTGCCCAAAAGTCAATATGTGAATGCATCTTCAGTACCCGTTTATATTTCAAATTCAGGCTCAAAACATCCGAAAATTCGATATTTTGGGGTCCCAGAAGCGATCTGTACATGCCTACTCAGTGCTAGAATATTTTCAAAATATAGGCCCAAAACATGCTAAAAATCGATATTTTAGGTTCTCAAACTCGATATCTCAAATTCAGACCCGAAACACCCGAAAATTCGATATTATGGAGTCCCAGAAGCGATCTGTACATGCCTACTCCGTGTTAGAGTATTTTCAAAATACAGGCCCAAAACATACTGAAAATCGATCTTGTAGGTGCCCAAAAGTCGATATGTGCATGTATCTTCTGTACACGTTTATATCTCAAATTCAGGCTCCAAACACCCGAAAATTCGATATTTTGGGGTCCCAGAAGCGATCTGTACATGCCTACTCAGATACAGGCCAAAACATGCTGAAAACCGATATTTTAGGTGCCCAACGTCAATATGTGTATGCATCTTCTGCACCCGTTTATATCCCAAATTCAACCTCTAACACCCGAAAATTCGATATTTTGGGGTCCCAGAAGCGATCTGTACATGACTACTAAGTGTTCGAATATTTTCAAAATATAGGCCCAAAACATACTGAAAATCGATCTTTTAGGTGCCTAAAAGTCGATATGTGCATGCATCTTCTGTACCCGTTTATATCTCAAATTCAGGCTCAAAACACCCGAAAATTCGGTATTTTGGGATCCCAGAAGCGATCTGTACATGCCTACTCAGTGCTAGAATGTTTTCAAAATATAGGCACAAAACATGCTAAAAATCGATATTTTAAGTGTCCAAAGTCGATATGTGCATGCCTCTTCTGTACCCGTTTATATCTCAAATTCAGGCTCAAAACACCCGAAAATTCGTTATTTTTGGGTCCTAGAAGCGATCTGTACATGCCTATTCCTAGTTAGAATGTTTTCAAGATAGAAACCCAAAACATGTTCGAAATCGATATTTTAGGTGCCCAAAAGTCAATATGTGAATGCATCTTCAGTACCCGTTTATATTTCAAATTCAGGCTCAAAACCTCCGAAAATTCGATATTTTTGGGTCCCAGAAGCGATCTGTACATGCCTACTCAGTGCTAGAATATTTTCAAAATATAGGCCCAAAACATGCTAAAAATCGATATTTTAGGTTCTCAAACTCGATATCTCAAATTCAGACCCGAAACACCCGAAAATTCGATATTATGGAGTCCCAGAAGCGATCTGTACATGCCTACTCCGTGTTAGAGTATTTTCAAAATACAGGCCCAAAACATACTGAAAATCGATCTTGTAGGTGCCCAAAAGTCGATATGTGCATGTATCTTCTGTACACGTTTATATCTCAAATTCAGGCTCCAAACACCCGAAAATTCGATATTTTGGGGTCCCAGAAGCTATCTGTACATGCCTACTCAGATACAGGCCAAAACATGCTGAAAACCGATATTTTAGGTGCCCAACGTCAATATGTGTATGCATCTTCTGCACCCGTTTATATCCCAAATTCAACCTCTAACACCCGAAAATTCGATATTTTGGGGTCCCAGAAGCGATCTGTACATGACTACTAAGTGTTCGAATATTTTCAAAATATAGGCCCAAAACATACTGAAAATCGATCTTTTAGGTGCCTAAAAGTCGATATGTGCATGCATCTTCTGTACCCGTTTATATCTCAAATTCAGGCTCAAAACACCCGAAAATTCGGTATTTTGGGATCCCAGAAGCGATCTGTACATGCCTACTCAGTGCTAGAATGTTTTCAAAATATAGGCACAAAACATGCTAAAAATCGATATTTTAAGTGTCCAAAGTCGATATGTGCATGCCTCTTCTGTACCCGTTTATATCTCAAATTCAGGCTCAAAACACCCGAAAATTCGTTATTTTTGGGTCCTAGAAGCGATCTGTACATGCCTATTCCTAGTTAGAATGTTTTCAAGATACAAACCCAAAACATGTTCAAAATCGATATTTTAGGTGCCCAAAAGTCAATATGTAAATGCATCTTCAGTACCCGTTTATATCTCAAACTCAGGCTTAAAATATCCGATAATTCGATATTTTGTTTTCCCAGAAGCGATCTGTACATGCCTACTCAGTGCTAGAATATTTTCAAGATATAGGCCCAAAACATGCTAGAAATCGATATTTTAGGTGCCCAAAGTCGATATCTCAAATACAGGCCCAAATCACCCGAAAATTCGATATTTTAGGGTCCCAGAAGCGATCTGTACATGTTTATTCCGTGATAGAGTATTTTCAAAATACAGGCCCAAAACATACTGAAAATCGATCTTTTTGGTGCCCAAAAGTCAAAATGTGCATGCATCTTCTGTACCCGTTTATATCTCAAATTCAGGCTCCAAACATCCGAAAATTCGATATTTTGGGATCCCACAAGCGATCTGTACATGCCTACTAAGTGCTAGAATATTTTCAAAATATAGGCCCAAAACATACTGAAATCGATCTTTTAGGTGCCCAAAAGTCGATATGTGCATGCATGTTCTGTATCCGTTTATATCTCAAATTCAGGTTCCAAACATCCGAAAATTCGATATTTTGGGATCACAGATGCGATCTGTACATGCCTACTCAGTGCTAGAATGTTTTCAAAATATAGGCACAAAACATGCTAAAAATCGATATTTTAAGTGTCCAAAGTCGATATGTGCATGCATCTTCTGTACCCGTTTATATCTCAAATTCAGGCTCAAAACACCCGAAAATTCGTTATTTTTGGGTCCTAGATGCGATCTGTACATGCCTACTCAGTGCTAGAATATTTTCAAAATATAGGCCCAAAACATGCTAAAAATCGATATTTTAGGTGCCCAAAGTCGATATCTCAAATTCAGTCCCAAAACACTCGAAAATTCGATTTTTTTGGGTCCCAGAAGAGATCGATACATGCCTACTCAGTGCTAGAATGTTTTCAAAATATAGGCTCAAAACATGCTAAAAATCGATATTTTAAGTGTCCAAAGTCGATATGTGCATGCATCTTCTGTACCCGTTTATATCTCAAATTCAGGCTCAAAACACCCGAAAATTCGTTATTTTTGGGTCCTAGATGCGATCTGTACATGCCTACTCAGTGCTAGAATATTTTCAAAATATAGGCCCAAAACATGCTAAAAATCGATATTTTAGGTGCCCAAAGTCGATATCTCAAATTCAGGCCCAAAACACTCGAAAATTCGATTTTTTTGGGTCCCAGAAGAGATCGATACATGCCTACTCAGTGCTAGAATGTTTTCAAAATATAGGCACAAAACATGCTAAAAATCGATATTTTAAGTGTCGAAAGTCGATATGTGCCTGCATCTTTTTTACCGGTTTATATCTCAAATTCAGGCTCAAAACACCCAAAAATTCGTTATCTTTTGGTCCAAGGAGCGATCTGTACATGCCTATTCCTAGTTAGAATGTTTTCATGATACAGACCCAAAACTTGTTCAAAATCGATATTTTAGGTGCCCAAAAGTCAATATGTGAATGCATCTTCAGTACCCGTTTATATCTCAAATTCAGGCTCCAAACATCCGAAAATTCGATATTTTGGGGTCCCAGAAGCGATCTGTACATGTCTACTCAGTGCTAGAATATTTTCAAAATATAGGCCCAAAACATGCTAAAAATCGATATTTTAGGTGCCCAAAGTCGATATCTCAAATTCAGGCCCAAAACTCCCTAAAATTCGATATTTTGGGGCCCCAGAAGCGATCTGTACATGCCTACTCCGTGATAGAGTATTTTCAAAATACAGGCCCACAACATACTGAAAATCGATATTTTAGGTGCCCAAAGTCAATATGTGTATGCATCTTCTAAACCCGTTTATATCTCAAATTCAACCTCAAAACACCCGAGAATTCGATCTTTTGGGGTCCCAGAAGCGATCTGTACATGCCTACTTAGTGCTAGAATTTTTTCAAAATATAGGCTTAAAACATGCTAAAAATCGATATTTTAAGTGTCCAAAGTCGATATGAGCATCCATCTTCTGTACCCGTTTATATCTCAAATTCAGTCTCAAAACACCCGAAAATTCGTTATTTTTGGGTCCGAGAAGCGATCTGTACATGACTACTCCTAGTTTGAATGTTTTCAAGATACAGACACAAAACATGCTCAAAATCGATATTTTAGGTGCCCAAAAGTCGATATGTGCATGCATCTTCAGTATCTTTTTATATCTCAAATTCAGGCTCAAAACACCCGAAAATTCGATATTTTGGGGTCCCAGAAGCGATCTGTACATGCCTACTCTGTGTTAGAGTAATTCAAAAATACAGGCCCAAAACATACTGAAAATCGATCTTTTAGGTGCCCAAAAGTCAATATGTTAAATGCATATTCTGTACCCGTTTATATCTCAAATTCAGACTCCAAACATCCGAAAATTCGATATTTTGGGGTCTCAGAAGCGATCTGTACATGCCTACTCAGTGCTAGAATATTTTCAAAATATAGGCCTAAAACATGCTAAAAATCGATATTTTATGTGCCCAAAGTCGATATCTCAAATTCAGGCCTAAAACACCCGAAAATTCGATATTTTAGGGTCCCAGAAGCTATCTGTACATGCCTACTCCGTGTTTGAGTATTTTCAAGATACAGACCCAAAACATACTGAAAATCGATCTTTTAGGTGCCCAAAAGTCGACACGTGCATGCATCTTCTGTACCCGTTTATATCTCAAATTCAGGCTCAAAACACCCGAAAATTCGTTATTTTTCTGTCCTAGAAGCGATTTGTACATGCCTACTCCTAGTTAGAATGTTTTCAAGATACAGACCCAAAACATGCTCAAAATTGATATCTTAGGTGCCAAAAAGTCGATATCTCAAATTCAGTCCTAAAACACCCGAAAATTCGATATTTTAGGGTCCCAGAAGCTATCTGTACATGCCTACTCCGTGTTTGAGTATTTTCAAGATACAGACCCAAAACATACTGAAAATCGATCTTTTAGGTGCCCAAAAGTCGACACGTGCATGCATCTTCTGTACCCGTTTATATCTCAAATTCAGGCTCAAAACACCCGAAAATTCGTTATTTTTCTGTCCTTGAAGCGATCTGTACATGCCTACTCCTAGTTAGAATGTTTTCAAGATACAGACCCAAAACATGCTCAAAATCGATATCTTAGGTGCCCAATAGTCGATATGTGCATGCATCTTCTGTACCCGTTTATATCTCAAATTCAGGCTCAAAACATCCAAAAATTTAAAATTTTGGGGTCCCAGAAGCGATCTATACATGCCTACTCAGTGCTAGAGTAATTTCAAAATATAGGCCCAAAACATGCTAAAAATAAATATTTTATGTGCTCAAAGTCGATATCTGAAATTCAGGCCTAAAACACCCGAAAATTCGATATTTTTGGGTCCCAGAAGCAATCTGTACATGCCTACTCCGTGTTAGAGTATTTTCAAGAAACAGACCCAAAACATACTGAAAATCGATCTTTTAGGTGCCCAAAAGTCGATATGTGCATGCATCATCTGTACCCGTTTATATCTCAAATTCAGGCTCCAAACATCCGAAAATTCGATATTTTGGGGTCCCAGAAACGATCTGTACATGCCTATTCAGTGCTAGAATATTTTTCAAAATATAGGCCCAAAACATGCTAAAAATCGATATTTTCGGTGCTCAAACTCGATATCTCAAATTCAGGCCCAAAATACCCGAAAATTCGATATAATGGGGTCCCAAAAGTGATCTGTACATGCCTACTCCGTGTTAGAGTATTTTCAAAATACAGGGCCATAACATACTGAAAATCGATATTTTAGGTGCCCAAAAGTCGATATGTGCATGTATCTTCTGTACCCGTTTATATCTCAAATTCAGGCTCCAAACACCCGAAAATTCGATATTTTGGGGTCCCAGAAGCGATCTGTACATGCCTACTCAGATACAGGCCAAAACATGCTGAAAATAGATATTTTAGGTGCCCAAAGTCAATATGTGTATTCATCTTCTGCGCCCGTTTATATCCCAAATTCAACCTCAAAACACCAAAAAATTCGATATTTAAGGGCCCCAGAAGCGATCTGTACATGCCTACTCCGTGTTAGAGTATTTTCAAGAAACAGACCCAAAACATACTGAAAATCGATCTTTTAGGTGCCCAAAAGTCGATATGTGCATGCATCTTCAGTACCCGTTTATATCTCAAATTCAGGCTCAAAACACCCGAAAATTCGATATTTTTGGGTCCCACAAGCGATCTGTACATGCCTACTAAGTGCTAGAATATTTTCAAAATATAGGCCCAAAACATACTGAAAATCGATCCTTTAGGTGCCCAAAAGTCGATATGTGCATGCATCTTCTGTACCCGTTTATATCTCAAATTCAGGCTCCAAACATCCGAAAATTCAATATTTTGGGATCCCAGAAGCGATCTGTTCATGCCTACTCAGTGCTAGAATGTTTTCAAGATACAGACCCAAAACATGTTCGAAATCGATATTTTAGGTGCCCAAAAGTCAATATGTGAATGCATCTTCAGTACCCGTTTATATTTCAAATTCAGGCTCAAAACATCCGAAAATTAGATATTTTGGGGTCCCAGAAGCGATCTGTACATGCCTACTCAGTGCTAGAATATTTTCAAAATATAGGCCCAAAACATGCTAAAAATCGATATTTTAGGTTCTCAAACTCGATATCTCAAATTCAGACCCGAAACACCCGAAAATTCGATATTATGGAGTCCCAGAAGCGATCTGTACATGCCTACTCCGTGTTAGAGTATTTTCAAAATACAGGCCCAAAACATACTGAAAATCGATCTTGTAGGTGCCCAAAAGTCGATATGTGCATGTATCTTCTGTACACGTTTATATCTCAAATTCAGGCTCCAAACACCCGAAAATTCGATATTTTGGGGTCCCAGAAGCGATCTGTACATGCCTACTCAGATACAGGCCAAAACATGCTGAAAACCGATATTTTAGGTGCCCAACGTCAATATGTGTATGCATCTTCTGCACCCGTTTATATCCCAAATTCAACCTCTAACACCCGAAAATTCGATATTTTGGGGTCCCAGAAGCGATCTGTACATGACTACTAAGTGTTCGAATATTTTCAAAATATAGGCCCAAAACATACTGAAAATCGATCTTTTAGGTGCCTAAAAGTCGATATGTGCATGCATCTTCTGTACCCGTTTATATCTCAAATTCAGGCTCAAAACACCCGAAAATTCGGTATTTTGGGATCCCAGAAGCGATCTGTACATGCCTACTCAGTGCTAGAATGTTTTCAAAATATAGGCACAAAACATGCTAAAAATCGATATTTTAAGTGTCCAAAGTCGATATGTGCATGCCTCTTCTGTACCCGTTTATATCTCAAATTCAGGCTCAAAACACCCGAAAATTCGTTATTTTTGGGTCCTAGAAGCGATCTGTACATGCCTATTCCTAGTTAGAATGTTTTCAAGATACAAACCCAAAACATGTTCAAAATCGATATTTTAGGTGCCCAAAAGTCAATATGTAAATGCATCTTCAGTACCCGTTTATATCTCAAACTCAGGCTTAAAATATCCGATAATTCGATATTTTGTTTTCCCAGAAGCGATCTGTACATGCCTACTCAGTGCTAGAATATTTTCAAGATATAGGCCCAAAACATGCTAGAAATCGATATTTTAGGTGCCCAAAGTCGATATCTCAAATACAGGCCCAAATCACCCGAAAATTCGATATTTTAGGGTCCCAGAAGCGATCTGTACATGTTTATTCCGTGATAGAGTATTTTCAAAATACAGGCCCAAAACATACTGAAAATCGATCTTTTTGGTGCCCAAAAGTCAAAATGTGCATGAATCTTCTGTACCCGTTTATATCTCAAATTCAGGCTCCAAACATCCGAAAATTCGATATTTTGGGATCCCACAAGCGATCTGTACATGCCTACTAAGTGCTAGAATATTTTCAAAATATAGGCCCAAAACATACTGAAAATCGATCTTTTAGGTGCCCAAAAGTCGATATGTGCATGCATGTTCTGTATCCGTTTATATCTCAAATTCTGGCTCCAAACATCCGAAAATTCGATATTTTGGGATCACAGATGCGATCTGTACATGCCTACTCAGTGCTAGAATGTTTTCAAAATATAGGCACAAAACATGCTAAAAATCGATATTTTAAGTGTCCAAAGTCGATATGTGCATGCATCTTCTGTACCCGTTTATATCTCAAATTCAGGCTCAAAACACCCGAAAATTCATTATTTTTGGGTCCTAGATGCGATCTGTACATGCCTACTCAGTGCTAGAATATTTTCAAAATATAGGCCCAAAACATGCTAAAAATCGATATTTTAGGTGCCCAAAGTCGATATCTCAAATTCAGGCCCAAAACACTCGAAAATTCGATTTTTTTGGGTCCCAGAAGAGATCGATACATGCCTACTCAGTGCTAGAATGTTTTCAATATATAGGCACAAAACATGCTAAAAATCGATATTTTAAGTGTCGAAAGTCGATATGTTCCTGCATCTTTTTTACCGGTTTATATCTCAAATTCAGGCTCAAAACACCCGAAAATTCGTTATCTTTTAGTCCAAGGAGCGATCTGTACATGCCTATTCCTAGTTAGAATGTTTTCATGATACAGACCCAAAACTTGTTCAAAATCGATATTTTAGGTGCCCAAAAGTCAATATGTGAATGCATCTTCAGTACCCGTTTATATCTCAAATTCAGGCTCCAAACATCCGAAAATTCGATATTTTGGGGTCCCAGAAGCGATCTGTACATGTCTACTCAGTGCTAGAATATTTTCAAAATATAGGCCCAAAACATGCTAAAAATCGATATTTTAGGTGCCCAAAGTCGATATCTCAAATTCAGGCCCAAAACTCCCTAAAATTCGATATTTTGGGGTCCCAGAAGCGATCTGTACATGCCTACTCCGTGTTAGAGTATTTTCAAAATACAGGCCCACAACATACTGAAAATCGATGTTTTAGGTGCCTTAAAGTCGATATGTGCATGCATCTTCTGTACCCGTTTATATCTCAAATTCAGCCTCCAAACATCCGAAAATTCGATATTTTGGGATCCCAGAAGCGATCTGTGCATGCCTACTCAGTGCTAGAATGTTTTCAAAATATAGGCTCAAAACATGCTAAAAATCGATATATTAAAGTCCAAAGTCGATATGTGACTGCATCTTCTGTACCCGTTTATATCTCAAAATCAGGCTCAAAACACCTGAAAATTCGTTCTTTTTGGGTCCTAGAAGCGGTCTGTACATGCCTTCTCCTAGTTAAAATGTTTTCAAGATACAGACCCAAAACATGCTCAAAATCGATATTTTAGGTGCCCAAAAGTCGATATATGCATGAATCTTCTGTACCCGTTTATATATCAAATTCAGGCTCAAAACACCCGAAAATTCGATATTTTGGGGTCCCTGAAGCGATCTGTACATGCCTACTCTGTGTTAGAGTAATTCCAAAATACAGGCCCAAAACATACTGAAAATCGATCTTTTAGGTGCCCAAAAGTCAATATGTTAAATGCATATTCTGTACCCGTTTATATCTCAAATTCAGGCTCCAAACACCCGAAAATTTGATATTTTGGGGTCCTAGAAGCGATCTGTACATGCCTACTCTGTGTTAGAGTAATTCCAAAATACAGGCCCAAAACATACTGAAAATCGATCTTTTATGTGCCCAAAAGTCGATATGTAAATGCATCTTCTGTACCCGTTTATATCTCAAATTCAGGCCTCAAACACCCGAAAATTCGATATTTTGGGGTCTCATAAGCGATCTGTACATGCCTACTCAGATACAGGCCAAAACATGCTGAAATTCGATATTTTAGGTGCCCAAAGTCAATATGTGTATGCATGTTCTGTACCCGTTTTTATCTCAAATTCAGGCTCAAAACACCCGAAAATTCGTTATTTTTCTGTCCTAGAAGCGATCTGTACATGCCTACTCCTAGTTAGAATGTTTTCATGATACAGACCCAAAACTTGTTCAAAATCGATATCTTAGGTGCCCAAAAGTCGATATGTGCATGCATCTTCAGTACCCGTTTATATCTTAAATTCAGGCCCAATACACCCGAAAATTCGATAATTTTGGGTCCCACAAGCGATCTGTACATGCCTACTCAGTGCTAGAATATTTTCAAAATATAGGCCCAAAACATGCTAAAAATCGATATTTTATGTGCCCAAAGTCGATATCTCAAATTCAGGCCTAAAACACCTGAAAATTCGATATTTTGGGGTCCCAGAAGCAATCTGTACATGCCTACTCCGTGTTAGAGTATTTTCAAGATACAGACCCAAAACATACTGAAAATCGATCTTTTAGGTGCCCAAAAGTCGATATGTGCATGCATCTTCTGTACCCGTTTTTATATCAAATTCAGGCTCCAAACATCTGAAAATTCAATATTTTGGGATCCCAGAAGCGATCTGTACATACCTACTCAGATACAGGCCAAAACATGCTCAAAATCGATATTTTAGGTGCCCAAAGTCAATATGTGTATGCATCTTCTAAACCCGTTTATATCTCAAATTCAACCTCAAAACATCCGAGAATTCGATCTTTTGGGGTCCCAGAAGCGATCTGTACATGCCTACTTAGTGCTAGAATTTTTTCAAAATATAGGCTTAAAACATGCTAAAAATCGATATTTTAAGTGTCCAAAGTCGATATGAGCATCCATCTTCTGTACCCGTTTATATCTCAAATTCAGTCTCAAAACACCCGAAAATTCGTTATTTTTGGGTCCGAGAAGCGATCTGTACATGCCTACTCCTAGTTTGAATGTTTTCAAGATACAGACACAAAACATGCTCAAAATCGATATTTTAGGTGCCCAAAAGTCGATATGTGCATGCATCTTCAGTATCTTTTTATATCTCAAATTCAGGCTCAAAACACCCGAAAATTCGATATTTTGGGGTCCCAGAAGCGATCTGTACATGCCTACTCTGTGTTAGAGTAATTCAAAAATACAGGCCCAAAACATACTGAAAATCGATCTTTTAGGTGCCCAAAAGTCAATATGTTAAATGCATATTCTGTACCCGTTTATATCTCAAATTCAGGCTCCAAACATCCGAAAATTCGATATTTTGGGGTCTCAGAAGCGATCTGTACATGCCTACTCAGTGCTAGAATATTTTCAAAATATAGGCCTAAAACATGCTAAAAATCGATATTTTATGTGCCCAAAGTCGATATCTCAAATTCAGGCCTAAAACACCCGAAAATTCGATATTTTAGGGTTCCAGAAGCTATCTGTACATGCCTACTCCGTGTTTGAGTATTTTCAAGATACAGACCCAAAACATACTGAAAATCGATCTTTTAGGTGCCCAAAAGTCGACACGTGCATGCATCTTCTGTACCCGTTTATATCTCAAATTCAGGCTCAAAACACCCGAAAATTCGTTATTTTTCTGTCCTAGAAGCGATTTGTACATGCCTACTCCTAGTTAGAATGTTTTCAAGATACAGACCCAAAACATGCTCAAAATCGATATCTTAGGTGCCCAAAAGTCGATATCTCAAATTCAGTCCTAAAACACCCGAAAATTCGATATTTTAGGGTCCCAGAAGCTATCTGTACATGCCTACTCCGTGTTAGAGTATTTTCAAGATACAGACCCAAAACATACTGAAAATCGATCTTTTAGGTGCCCAAAAGTCGATATGTGCATGCATCTTCTGTACCCGTTTATATCTCAAATTCAGGCTCAAAACACCCGAAAATTCGTTATTTTTCTATCCTAGAAGCGATCTGTACATGCCTACTCCTAGTTAGAATGTTTTCAAGATACAGACCCAAAACATGCTCAAAATCGATATGTTAGGTGCCCAATAGTCGATATGTGCATGCATCTTCTGTACCCGTTTATATCTCAAATTCAGGCTCAAAACATCCAAAATTTCGAAATTTTGGGGTCCCAGAAGCGATCTATACATGCCTACTCAGTGCTAGAGTAATTTCAAAATATAGACCCAAAACATGCTAAAAATCGATATTTTATGTGCTCAAAGTCGATATCTCAAATTCAGGCCTAAAACACCCAAAAATTCGATATTTTTGGGTCCCACAAGCGATCTGTACATGCCTACTAAGTGCTAGAATATTTTCAAAATATAGGCCCAAAACATACTGAAAATCGATCCTTTAGGTGCCCAAAAGTCGATATGTGCATGCATCTTCTGTACCCGTTTATATCTCAAATTCAGGCTCCACACATCCGAAAATTCAATATTTTGGGATCCCAGAAGCGATCTGTTCATGCCTACTCAGTGCTAGAATGTTTTCAAGATACAGACCCAAAACATGTTCGAAATCGATATTTTAGGTGCCCAAAAGTCAATATGTGAATGCATCTTCAGTACCCGTTTATATTTCAAATTCAGGCTCAAAACATCCGAAAATTCGATATTTTGGGGTCCCAGAAGCGATCTGTACATGCCTACTCAGTGCTAGAATATTTTCAAAATATAGGCCCAAAACATGCTAAAAATCGATATTTTATGTGCTCAAACTCGATATCTCAAATTCAGACCCGAAACAACCGAAAATTCGATATTATGGAGTCCCAGAAGCGATCTGTACATGCCTACTCCGTGTTAGAGTATTTTCAAAATACAGGCCCAAAACATACTGAAAATCGATCTTGTAGGTGCCCAAAAGTCGATATGTGCATGTATCTTCTGTACACGTTTATATCTCAAATTCAGGCTCCAAACACCCGAAAATTCGATATTTTGGGGTCCCAGAAGCGATCTGTACATGCCTACTCAGATACAGGCCAAAACATGCTGAAAACCGATATTTTAGGTGCCCAACGTCAATATGTGTATGCATCTTCTGCACCCGTTTATATCCCAAATTCAACCTCTAACACCCGAAAATTCGATATTTTTGGGTCCCAGAAGCGATCTGTACATGACTACTAAGTGTTCGAATATTTTCAAAATATAGGCCCAAAACATACTGAAAATCGATCTTTTAGGTGCCTAAAAGTCGATATGTGCATGCATCTTCTGTACCCGTTTATATCTCAAATTCAGGCTCAAAACACCCGAAAATTCGTTATTTTTCTATCCTAGAAGCGATCTGTACATGCCTACTCCTAGTTAGAATGTTTTCAAGATACAGACCCAAAACATGCTCAAAATCGATATCTTATGTGCCCAATAGTCGATATGTGCATGCATCTTCTGTACCCGTTTATATCTCAAATTCAGGCTCAAAACATCCAAAAATTCGAAATTTTGGGGTCCCAGAAGCGATCTATACATGCCTACTCAGTGCTAGAGTAATTTCAAAATATAGGCCCAAAACATGCTAAAAATCGATATTTTATGTGCTCAAAGTCGATATCTCAAATTCAGGCCTAAAACACCCGAAAATTCGATATTTTTGGGTCCCACAAGCGATCTGTACATGCCTACTAAGTGCTAGAATATTTTCAAAATATAGGCCCAAAACATACTGAAAATCGATCCTTTAGGTGCCCAAAAGTCGATATGTGCATGCATCTTCTGTACCCGTTTATATCTCAAATTCAGGCTCCACACATCCGAAAATTCAATATTTTGGGATCCCAGAAGCGATCTGTTCATGCCTACTCAGTGCTAGAATGTTTTCAAGATACAGACCCAAAACATGTTCGAAATCGATATTTTAGGTGCCCAAAAGTCAATATGTGAATGCATCTTCAGTACCCGTTTATATTTCAAATTCAGGCTCAAAACATCAGAAAATTCGATATTTTGGGGTCCCAGAAGCGATCTGTACATGCCTACTCAGTGCTAGAATATTTTCAAAATATAGGCCCAAAACATGCTAAAAATCGATATTTTATGTGCTCAAACTCGATATCTCAAATTCAGACCCGAAACACCCGAAAATTCGATATTATGGAGTCCCAGAAGCGATCTGTACATGCCTACTCCGTGTTAGAGTATTTTCAAAATACAGGCCCAAAACATACTGAAAATCGATCTTGTAGGTGCCCAAAAGTCGATATGTGCATGTATCTTCTGTACACGTTTATATCTCAAATTCAGGCTCCAAACACCCGAAAATTCGATATTTTGGGGTCCCAGAAGCGATCTGTACATGCCTACTCAGATACAGGCCAAAACATGCTGAAAACCGATATTTTAGGTGCCCAACGTCAATATGTGTATGCATCTTCTGCACCCGTTTATATCCCAAATTCAACCTCTAACACCCGAAAATTCGATATTTTTGGGTCCCAGAAGCGATCTGTACATGACTACTAAGTGTTCGAATATTTTCAAAATATAGGCCCAAAACATACTGAAAATCGATCTTTTAGGTGCCTAAAAGTCGATATGTGCATGCATCTTCTGTACCCGTTTATATCTCAAATTCAGGCTCAAAACACCCGAAAATTCGGTATTTTGGGATCCCAGAAGCGATCTGTACATGCCTACTCAGTGCTAGAATGTTTTCAAAATATAGGCACAAAACATGCTAAAAATCGATATTTTAAGTGTCCAAAGTCGATATGTGCATGCCTCTTCTGTACCCGTTTATATCTCAAATTCAGGCTCAAAACACCCGAAAATTCGTTATTTTTGGGTCCTAGAAGCGATCTGTACATGCCTATTCCTATTTAGAATGTTTTCAAGATACAAACCCAAAACATGTTCAAAATCGATATTTTAGGTGCCCAAAAGTCAATATGTGAATGCATCTTCAGTACCCGTTTATATCTCAAACTCAGGCTTAAAATATCCGATAATTCGATATTTTGTTTTCCCAGAAGCGATCTGTACATGCCTACTCAGTGCTAGAATATTTTCAAGATATAGGCCCAAAACATGCTAGAAATCGATATTTTAGGTGCCCAAAGTCGATATCTCAAATACAGGCCCAAATCACCCGAAAATTCGATATTTTAGGGTCCCAGAAGCGATCTGTACATGTTTATTCCGTTATAGAGTATTTTCAAAATACAGGCCCAAAACATACTGAAAATCGATCTTTTTGGTGCCCAAAAGTCAAAATGTGCATGCATCTTCTGTACCCGTTTATATCTCAAATTCAGGCTCCAAACATCCGAAAATTCGATATTTTGGGATCCCAGAAGCGATCTGTACATGCTTACTCTATGTTAGAGTATTTTCAAAATAGAGGCCCAAAACATACTGAAAATCGATTTTTTTGGTACCCAAAAGTCGATTATGTGCATGCATTTTCTGTACCCGTTTAAAACCGATATTTTAGGTGCCCAACGTCAATATGTGTATGCTTCTTCTGCACCCGTTTATATCCCAAATTCAACCTCAAACACCCGAAAATTCGATATTTTTGGGTCTCAGAAGCGATCTCTACATGCCTACTCAGTGCTAGAATGTTTTCAAAATATAGGCTCAAAACATGCTAAAAATCGATATTTTAAGTGTCCAAAGTCGATACGTGCATGCATCTTCTGTACCCGTTTATATCTCAAATTCAGGCTCAAAACACCCTAAAATTCGTTATTTTTCTGTCCTACAAGCGATTTGTACATGCCTACTCCTAGTAAGAATGTTTTCAAGATACAGACCCAAAACATGCTCAAAATCGATATCTTAGGTGCCCAAAAGTCGATATGTGCAAGCATCTTCAGTACCCTTTTATGTCTCAAATTCAGGCTCAAAACACCCGAAAATTCGATATTTTTGGGTCCCACAAGCGATCTGTACATGCCTACTAAGTGCTAGAATATTTTCAAAATATAGGCCCAAAACATACTGAAAATCGATCTTTTAGGTGCCCAAAAGTCGGTATGTGCATGCATGTTCTGTATCCGTTTATATCTCAAATTCAGGCTCCAAACATCCGAAAATTCGATATTTTGGGATCACAGATGCGATCTGTACATGCCTACTCAGTGCTAGAATGTTTTCAAAATATAGGCACAAAACATGCTAAAAATCGATATTTTAAGTGTCCAAAGTCGATATGTGCATGCATCTTCTGTACCCGTTTATATCTCAAATTCAGGCTCAAAACACCCGAAAATTCATTATTTTTGGGTCCTAGATGCGATCTGTACATGCCTACTCAGTGCTAGAATATTTTCAAAATATAGGCCCAAAACATGCTAAAAATCGATATTTTAGGTGCCCAAAGTCGATATCTCAAATTCAGGCCCAAAACACTCGAAAATTCGATTTTTTTGGGTCCCAGAAGAGATCGATACATGCCTACTCAGTGCTAGAATGTTTTCAAAATATAGGCTCAAAACATGCTAAAAATCGATATTTTAAGTGTCCAAGGTCGATATGTGCATGCTTCCTCTGTACCCGTTTATATCTCAAATTCAGGCTAAAAACACCTGAAAACTCGATATTTTTCTGTCCTAGAAGCGATCTGTACATGCCTACTCCTAGTTAGAATGTTTTCAAGATACAGACCCAAAACATGGTCAAAATCGATATCTTAGGTGCCTAAAAGTCGATATGTGCATGCATCTTCAGTAACCGTTTATATCTCAAATTCAGGCTCAAAACACCCGAAAATTCTATATTTTTGGGTCCCACAAGCGATCTGTACATGCCTACTAAGTGCTAGAAAATAGTTAAATCATAGGCCCAAAACATGCTAAAAATCGATATTTTAGGTGCTCAAAGTCGATATCTCAAATTCAGGTCCAAAACACCCAAAAATTCGATATTTTAGGGTCTCCAAAGCGATCTGTACATGCCTACTCCGTGTTAGAATATTCTCAAAATACAGGCCCAAAACATACTGAAAATCGATCTTTTAGGTGCCCAAAAGTCGATATGTAAATACATCTTCTGTACACGTTTATATCTCAAATTCAGGCTCCAAACACCCGAAAATTCGATATTTTGGGGTCCCAGAAGCGATCTGTACATGCCTACTCAGATATAGGCCAAAACATGTTGAAAATCGATATTTTAGGTGCCCAAAGTCAATATGTGTATGCATCCACTGCACCTGTTTATATCCCAAATTCAACCTCAAAACACCCGAAAATTCGATATTTTTGGGTCCCAGAAGCGATCTGTACATGCCTAGTCAGTGCTAGAATGTTTTCAAAATATAGGCTCAAAACATGCTCAAAATCTATATTTTAAGTGTCCAAAGTCGATATGTGCATGCATCTTCAGTAACCGTTTATATCTCAAATTCAGGCTCCAAACACCCGAAAATTCGATATTTTGTGGTCCCAGAAGCGATCTGTACATGCCTACTCAGTGCCAGAATATTTTCAAAATATAGGCTCAAAACATGTTAAAAATCGATATTTTAGGTGTTCAAACTTAATATCTCAAATTCAGGCCCAAAACACCCGAAAATTCGATATTTTGGGGTCCCAGAAGCGATCTGTACAAGCCTACTCAGTGCTAGAATGTTTTCAAAATATAGGCTCAAAACATGCTAAAAATCGATATTTTAAGTGTCAAAAGTCGATATGTTTATGCATCTTCTGTACCCGTTTATATCTCAAATTCAGGCTCAAAACACCCGAAAATTCGTTATTTTTGGTTCCTAGAAGCGATCTGTACATGCCTTCTTCTATTTAGAATGTTTTCAAGATACAGTCCCAAAACATGCTCAAAATCGATATTTTAGGAGCCCAAATATCGATATGTGCATGCATCTTCAGTACCCGTTTATATCTCAAATTCAGGCTCAAAACACCCGAAAATTCGATATTTTGGGGTCCCAGAAGCGATCTGTACATGCCTACTCTGTGTTAGAGTAATTCAAAAATACAGGCCCAAAACATACTGAAAATCGATCTTTTAGGTGCCCAAAAGTCAATATGTTAAATGCATATTCTGTACCCGTTTATATCTCAAATTCAGGCTCCAAACATACGAAAATTCGATATTTTGGGGTCTCAGAAGCGATCTATACATGCCTACTCAGTGCTAGAGTAATTTCAAAATATAGGCTCAAAACATGCTAAAAATCGATATTTTATGTGCCCAAAGTCGATATCTCAAATTCAGGCCTAAAACACCCGAAAATTCGATATTTTAGGGTCCCAGAAGCTATCTGTACATGCCTACTCCGTGTTTGAGTATTTTCAAGATACAGACCCAAAACATACTGAAAATCGATCTTATAGGTGCCCAAAAGTCGACACGTGCATGCATCTTCTGTACCCGTTTATATCTCAAATTCAGGCTCAAAACACCCGAAAATTCGTTATTTTTCTGTCCTAGAAGCGATTTGTACATGCCTACTCCTAGTTAGAATGTTTTCAAGATACAGACCCAAAACATGCTAAAAATCGATATCTTAGGTGCCCAAAAGTCGATATCTCAAATTCAGTCCTAAAACACCCGAAAATTCGATATTTTAGGGTCCCAGAAGCTATCTGTACATGTCTACTCCGTGTTAGAGTATTTTCAAGATACAGACCCACAACATACTGAAAATCGATCTTTTAGGTGCCCAAAAGTCGATATGTGCATGCATCTTCTATACCCGTTTATATCTCAAATTCAGGCTCAAAACACCCGAAAATTCGTTATTTTTCTGTCCTAGAAGCGATCTGTACATGCCTACTCCTAGTTAGAATGTTTTCAAGATACAGACCCAAAACATGCTCAAAATCGATATCTTAGGTGCCCAATAGTCGATATGTGCATGCATCTTCTGTACCCGTTTATATCTCAAATTCAGGCTCAAAACATCCAAAAATTCGAAATTTTAAGGTCCCAGAAGCGATCTATACATGCCTACTCAGTGCTAGAGTAATTTCAAAATATAGGCTCAAAACATGCTAAAAATCGATATTTTATGTGCCCAAAGTCGATATCTCAAATTCAGGCCTAAAACACCCGAAAATTCGATATTTTTGGGTCCCAGAAGCAATCTGTACATGCCTACTCCGTGTTAGAGTATTTTCAAGAAACAGACCCAAAACATACTGAAAACCGATCTTTTAGGTGCCCAAAAGTCGATATGTGCATGCATCATCTGTACCCGTTTATATCTCAAATTCAGGCTCCAAACATCCGAAAATTCGATATTTTGGAGTCCCAGAAACGATCTGTACATGCCTACTCAGTGCTAGAATATTTTTCAAAATATAGGCCCAAAACATGCTAAAAATCGATATTTTCGGTGCTCAAACTCGATATCTCAAATTCAGGCCCAAAATACCCGAAAATTCGATATAATGGGGTCCCAAAAGCGATCTGTACATGCCTACTCCGTGTTAGAGTATTTTCAATATACAGGCCCATAACATACTGAAAATCGATATTTTAGGTGCCCAAAAGTCGATATGTGCATGTATCTTCTGTACCCGTTTATATCTCAAATTCAGGCTCCAAACACCCGAAAATTCGATATTTTGGGGTCCCAGAAGCGATCTGTACATGCCTACTCAGATACAGGCCAAAACATGCTGAAAATAGATATTTTAGATGCCCAAAGTCAATAAGTGTATGCATCTTCTGCGCCCGTTTATATCCCAAATTCAACCTCAAAACACCAAAAAATTCGATATTTAAGGGCCCCAGAAGCGATCTGTACATGCCTACTCCGTGTTAGAGTATTTTCAAGAAACAGACCCAAAACATACTGAAAATCGATCTTTTAGGTGCCCAAAAGTCGATATGTGCATGCATCATCTGTACCCGTTTATATCTCAAATTCAGGCTCCAAACATCCGAAAATTCGATATTTTGGGATCCCAGAAGCGATCTGTACATGCCTACTCAGTGCTAGAATGTTTTTTCAAAATATAGGCTCAAAACATGCTAAAAATCGATATTTTAAGTGTCCAAAGTCGATATGTGCATGCATCTTCTGTACCCGTTTATATCTCAAATTCAGGCTCCAAACATCCGAAAATTCAATATTTTGGGATCCCAGAAGCGATCTGTTCATGCCTACTCAGTGCTAGAATGTTTTCAAGATACAGACCCAAAACATGTTCGAAATCGATATTTTAGGTGCCCAAAAGTCAATATGTGAATGCATCTTCAGTACCCGTTTATATTTCAAATTCAGGCTCAAAACATCAGAAAATTCGATATTTTGGGGTCCCAGAAGCGATCTGTACATGCCTACTCAGAGCTAGAATATTTTCAAAATATAGGCCCAAAACATGCTAGAAATCGATATTTTAGGTGCTCAAACTCGATATCTCAAATTCAGGTCCAAAACACCCAAAAAATTCGATATTATGGGGTCCCAGAAGCGATCTGTACATGCCTACTCCGTGTTAGAGTATTTTCAAAATACAGGCCCAAAACATACTGAAAATCGATCTTTTAGGTGCCCAAAAGTCGATATGTGCATGTATCTTCTGTACACGTTTATATCTCAAATTCAGGCTCCAAACACCCGAAAATTCGATATTTTGGGGTCCCAGAAGCGATCTGTACATGCCTACTCAGATACAGGCCAAAACATGCTGAAAACCGATATTTTAGGTGCCCAACGTCAATATGTGTATGCATCTTCTGCACCCGTTTATATCCCAAATTCAACCTCAAACACCCGAAAATTCGATATTTTTGGGTCCCAGAAGCGATCTGTACATGACTACTAAGTGTTCGAATATTTTCAAAATATAGGCCCAAAACATACTGAAAATCGATCTTTTAGGTGCCTAAAAGTCGATATGTGCATGCATCTTCTGTACCCTTTTATATCTCAAATTCAGGCTCAAAACACACGAAAATTCGGTATTTTGGGATCCCAGAAGCGATCTGTACATGCCTACTCAGTGCTAGAATGTTTTCAAAATATAGGCACAAAACATGCTAAAAATCGATATTTTAAGTGTCCAAAGTCGATATATGCATGCATCTTCTGTACCCGTTTATATCTCAAATTCAGGCTCAAAACACCCGAAAATTCGTTATTTTTGGGTCCTAGATGCGATCTGTACATGCCTACTCAGTGCTAGAATATTTTCAAAATATAGGCCCAAAACATGCAAAAAATCGATATTTTAGGTGCCCAAAGTCGATATCTCAAATTCAGGCCCAAAACACTCGAAAATTCGATTTTTTTGGGTACCAGAAGAGATCGATACATGCCTACTCAGTGCTAGAATGTTTTCAAAATATAGGCTCAAAACATGCTAAAAATCGATATTTTAAGTGTCCAAAGTCGATATGTGCATGCTTCCTCTGTACCCGTTTATATCTCAAATTCAGGCTCAAAACACCTGAAAACTCGATATTTTTCTGTCCTAGAAGCGATCTGTACATGCCTACTCTTAGTTAGAATGTTTTCAAGATACAGACCCAAAACATGCTCAAAATCGATATCTTAGGTGCCTAAAAGTCGATATGTGCATGCATCTTCAGTAACCGTTTATATCTCAAATTCAGGCTCAAAACACCCGAAAATTCGATATTTTTGGGTCCCACAAGCGATCTGTACATGCCTACTAAGTGCTAGAAAATAGTTAAATCATAGGCCTAAAACATGCTAAAAATCGATATTTTAGGTGCTCAAAGTCGATATCTCAAATTCAGGTCCAAAACACCCAAAAATTCGATATTTTGGGGTCTCCGAAGCGATCTGTACATGCCTACTCCGTGTTAGGGTATTTTCAAAATACAGGCCCAAAACATACTGAAAATCGATCTTTTAGGTGCCCAAAAGTCGATATGTGCATGCATCTTCTGTACCCGTTTATATGTCAAATTCAGGCTCAAAACACCCGAAAATTCGATATTTTGGGGTCCCAGAAGCGATCTGTACATGCCTACTCTGTGTTAGAGTATTTTCAAAATACAGGCCCAAAACATACTGAAAATCGATCTTTTAGGTGCCCAAAAGTCGATATGTAAATACATCTTCTGTACACGTTTATATCTCAAATTCAGGCTCCAAACACCCGAAAATTCGATATTTTGTGGTCCCAGAAGCGATCTGTACATGCCTACTCAGTGCCAGAATATTTTCAAAATATAGGCTCAAAACATGTTAAAAATCGATATTTTAGGTGTTCAAACTTAATATCTCAAATTCAGGCCCAAAACACCCGAAAATTCGATATTTTGGGGTCCCAGAAGCGATCTGTACAAGCCTACTCAGTGCTAGAATGTTTTCAAAATATAGGCTCAAAATATGCTAAAAATCGATATTTTAAGTGTCAAAAGTCGATATGTTTATGCATCTTCTGTACCCGTTTATATCTCAAATTCAGGCTCAAAACACCCGAAAATTCGTTATTTTTGGGTCCTAGAAGAGATCTGTACATGCCTTCTCCTATTTAGAATGTTTTCAAGATACAGTCCCAAAACATGCTCAAAATCGATATTTTAGGAGCCCAAATATCGATATGTGCATGCATCTTCAGTACCCGTTTATATCTCAAATTCAGGCTCAAAACACCCGAAAAATCGATATTTTGGGGTCCCAGAACCGATCTGTACATGCCTACTCAGATACAGGCCAAAACATGCTGAAAATCGATATTTTAGGTGCCCAAAGTCAATATGTGTATGCATCCTTTGCACCTGTTTATATCCCAAATTCAACCTCAAAACACCCGAAAATTCGATATTTTTGGGTCCCAGAAGCGATCTGTACATGCCTAGTCAGTGCTAGAATGTTTTCAAAATATAGGATCAAAACATGCTCAAAATCGATATTTTAAGTGATCAAAGTCGATATGTGCATGCATCTTCTGTTCCCGTTAATATCTCAAATTCGGGCACAAAACACCCGAAAATTCGTTTTCTTTGGTTCCAAGAAGCGATCTGTACATGCCAAATCCTAGTTAGAAAATTTTCAAGATACAGACACAAAACATGCTCAAAATCGATATTTTAGGTGCCCAAAAGTTGATATGTGCATGCATCTTTAGTACCCGTTTCTATCTCAAATTCAGGCTCAAAACACCCGAAAATTCGATATTTTGGGGTCCCAGAAGCAATCTGTACATGCCTATACCGTGTTAAAGTATTTTCAAATTACAGGCCCAAAACATACTGAAAATCGATCTTTTAGGTGCCCAAAAGTCGATATGTGCATGCATCTTCTGTACCCGTTTATATCTCAAATTCAGGCTCCAAACACCCGAAAATTCGATATTGTTGGATCCCAGAAGCGATCTGTACATGCCTACTTAGATACATGCCAAAACATGCTGAAAATCGATATTTTAGGTGCCCAAAGTCAATATGTGTATGCATCTTCTGAACCCGTTTATATTCCAAATTCAGCTTTAAAACACCCGAACATTCAATTTTTTTGGGTCCCAAAAGCGATCTGTACATGCCTAATCAGTGCTAGAATGTTTTCAAAATATAGGCTCAAAACATGCTAAAAATCGATATTTTAAGTGTCCAAAGTCGATATGTGCATGCATCTTCTGTACCCGTTTATATCTCAAATTCATGCTCAAAACACCCGAAAATTCGTTATTTTTGGGTCCTAGAAGCAACCTGTACATGCCTATTCCTAGTAAGAATGTTTTCAAGATACAGACCCAAAACATGCTCAAAATCGATATTTTAGGTGCCCAAAAGTCGCTATGTGCATGCATCTACAGTACCCGTTTATATCTCAAATTCAGGCTCAAAAAAACCCTTAAAATCGATATTTTGGGGTTCCAGAAGCGATCTGTACATGCCTACTCCGTGTTAGAATATTTTCAAAATACAGGCAAAAAACGTACTGAAAATCGATATTTTACGTGCCCAAAAGTCGATATGTGCATACATCTTCTGTACCCGTTTATATCTCAAATTCAGGCTCCAACCATCCGAAAATTTGATATTTTAGGGCCCCAGAAGCGATCTTTACATGCCTACTCCGTGTTAGAGTATTTTCAGAATACAGGACCTAAACATACTGAAAATCGATCTTTTAGATGCCCAAAAGTCGATATGTGTATGCATCTTCTGCACCCCTTTATATCCCAAATTTAACCTCAAAACAACCGAAAATTCGATATTTTTGTATCCCAGAAGCGATCTGTACAAGCCTACTCAGTGATAGAATATTTTAAAAAATATAGGATCAAAACATGCTAAAAATTGATATTTTAAGTGTCCAAAGTCGATATGTGCATGCATCTTCAGTACCCGATTATATCTCAATTTCAGGCTCAAAACACCAGAAAATTCGATATTATGGGGTCCCAGAACCAATCTGTACATACCTAGTCAGTGCTAGAATATTTTCAAAATATAGGCCCAAAACATGCTCAAAATCGATATATTAGGTGCTCAAAGTCGATATCTCTAATTTAGGCCCAAAACACCCAAAAATGCGATATTTTTGGGTCCCAGAAGCGATCTGTACATGCCTACTCCGAGTTAGAGTATTTTCAAAATACAGGCAAAACACATACTGAAAATCGATATTTTAGGTGCCCAAAAATCGATATGTGCATGCATCTTCTGTACCCGTTTATATCTCAAATTCAGGCTCAAAATACCCGGAAATTCGATATTTTGGGGTCCCAGAAGCGATCTGTTCATGACTACTCACATAAAGGCCCAAAACATGCTGAAAATCGATATTTTAGGTGCCCCAAGTCAATATGTGTATGCATCTTCTGCACCCGTTTATATCCCAAATTAAGGCTCAAAACACCCTAAAATTCGATATTTTTTGGTCCCAGAAGCGATCTGTACATGCCTACTCAGTGCTAGAATATTTTCAAAATATAGGCCCAAAACATGCTCAAAATCGATATTTTTGGTGCCCAAAATACGATATGTGCATGCATCTTCAGTACCCGTTTATATCTCAAATTCAGTCTCAAAACACCCTAAAATTCGATATTTTGGGGTCTTAGAAGCGATCTGTACATGCCTACTCCGTGTTAGAGTATTTTCAAAATACAGGCCCAAAACATGCTTAAAATCGATATTTTAGGTGCCCAAAGTCAATATGTATATGCATCTTCTGTACCGTTTATATCTCAAATTCAAGCTCAAAACACGCGAATATTTGATATTTTGGGGTCCCAGAAGCGATCTGTAAATGCTTACTCAGTGCTATAATATTTTAAAAATATAGGCCCAAAACATGCTAAAAATCGATATTTTAGGTTCCCAAAGTCGATATCTCAAATTCAGGCACAAAAAAAAAAGAAAATTCGATGTTTTGGGGTCCCAGAAGGGATTTGTACATGCCTATTCCATCATAGAGTATTTTCAAAATACAAACCCAAAACATACTGAAAATCGATCTTTTATGTGCCCAAAAGTCGATATGTGCATGCATCTTCTGTACCCGTATATATCTAAAATTCAGGCTAAAAACACCCGAAAATTCGATATTTCGGGTCCTAGAAGCGATCTGTACATGCCTACTCCTAGTTAGAATGTTTTCAAGATACAGACCGAAAACATGCTCAAAATCGATATTTTAGGTTCAAAAACTCGGTATTTGCATGCATTTCAGTACCAGTTTATATCTCAAATTCAGGCTCAAAACACCCGAAAATTCGTTTTTTTGGGGTCCCAGAAGCGATCTGTACATGCCTACTTAGATACAGGCCCAAAACATGCTGAAAATCGATATTTTAGGTGCCCAAAGTCAATATGTGTATGCATCATCTGCACCCGTTTATATCTCAAATTCAACCTCAAAACACCCGAGAATTCGATCTTTTGGGGTCCCAGAAGCAATCTATACATGCCTACTTAGTGCTAGAATTTTTCCATAATATAGGCTAAAAACATGCTAAAAATCGATATTTTAAGTGTCCAAAGTCGATATGTGCATGCATCTTCTGTACGCGTTTATATCTCAAATTAAGGCTCAAAACACCCGAAAATTCGGTATTTTTGTGTCCTAGAAGCGATCTAAAAATGCTTACTCCTAGTTAGAATGTTTCCAAGTTACATACCCAAAACATGCTCAAAATCGATATTTTAGGTGCAAAAATTCGATATGTGCATGCATCTTCTGTACCGGTTTATATCTCAAATTCAGGCTCAAAACACCCGAAAATTCGATATTTTTGGGTCCTAGAAGCGATCTGTACATGCCTACTCAGTGTTAGAGTATTTTCAAAATACAGCCCCAAAACATACTGAAAATCGATCTTTTAGATTTCAAAAGTCGATATGTGCATGCATCTTCTGTACACGTTTATATCTCAAATTCATTCTCAAAACTCCCGAAAATTCGATATTTTGGTGTCCCAGAAGCGATCTGTACATGTTTACTCAGATACAGGCCCAAAACATGCTAAAAATCGATATTTTAAGTGTCCAAAGTCGATATGTGCATGCATCTTTTGTACATGTTTATATCTCAAATTCAAGCACAAGACACCCGGAAATTCAGTATTTTTGGGTTCTCGAAGCGATGTGTACATACCTACTCAGATACAGGCCCAAAACAAGCTGAAAATTAATATTTTAGGTGCCCAAAGTCAATATGTGTATGCATCTTCTTCACCCGTTTATTTCCAAAATTCAACCTCAAAACACCCGAAAATTTGATATTTGGGGGTCCCAGAAGCGATCTGTACATGCCTGCTCCGTGTTAGAGTATTTTCAAAATACAGGCCCAAAACAATCTGAAAATCGATCTTTTAGGTGCCCAAAAGTCTATATGTGCATGTATCTTCAGTACCCGTATATATCTCAAATTCAGGCTCAAAACACCCGAAAATTCAACATTTTTGGGTCCCAGAAGCGATCTGTACATGCCTACGCCTAGTTAGAATATTTTCAAGATACAGACCCAAAACATACTCAAAATCAATATTTTAGGTGCAAAAAGTCGATCTGTGCATGTATCTTCAGTACCCGTTTATATCTCAAATTCAGGCTCAAAACACACTAAAATTCAATATTTTGGGGTCCCAGAAGCGATCTGCACATGCCTACTCCGTGTTAGAGTATTTTCAAAATACAGGCCCAAAACAAGCTGAAAATCGATATTTTAGTTTCCCAAAGTCGATATCTCAAATTCAGGCACAAAACACCCGAAAATTCGATATTTTGGGGTCCCAGAAGCGATCTGTACATGCCTACTCCGTGTTAGAGTATTTTTAAAATTCAGGCCCAAAACAAACTGAAAATCGATCTTTTAGGTGCCCAAAAATCGATATGTTCGTCAGTACCCGTTTATATCTCAAATTCAGGCTCAAAAAACCCGTTAATTCGATATTTTGGGATCCCAGAAGCGATCTGTACATGCCTACTCCGTGTTAGAGTATTTTCAAAATACAGGCCCAGAACATACTGAAAATCGATCTTTTAGGTGCCCAAAAGTCGATATGTGCATGCATCTTCAGTACCCGTTTATATCTCAAATTCAGGCTCAAAACACCCGAAAATTCGGTATTTTTGGGTCCTAGAAGCGATCTGTACATGCCTACTCCTAGTTAGAATGTTTTAAAGATACAGACCCCAAACAAACTCAAAATAAATATTTTAGGTGCAAAAAGTCGATATGTGCATGCATCTTTAGTACCCGTTTACATCTCAAATACAGGCTCAAAACACACTAAAATTTGATATTTTTAGGTCCCAGAAGCGGGCTCAGAACATACTGAAAATCGATCTTTTAGGTGCCCAAAAATCGATATGTGCATGCATCTTCAGTACCCGTTTATATCTCAAATTCAGTCTCAAAACACCAGAAAATTCGAAATTTTGGGGTCCTAAAAGCGATCTGTACATGCCTACTCAGATACATACCAAAAACATGCTGAAAAGTAATATTTTAGGTGCATAAAGTCAATATGTGTATGCATCTTCTGCACCAGTTTATACCCCAAATTCAACCTGAAAAAACTCTAAAATTCGATAATTTTGGGTCCCAGAAGCGTTCTTTACATGCCTACTCCGTGTTAGAGTATTTTCAAAATACAGGCCAAAAACAAACTGAAAATCGATCTTTTAGGTGCCCAATAGTCGATATGTGCATTCTTCTTCTGTACCCGTTTATATCTAAAATTCATGCTCAAAACACCCGAAAATTCGATATTTTGGGGTCCCAGAAGCGATCTGTACATGCCTACTCCTTGTTAGAATGTTTTCAAGATACAGACCCAAAACATGCTGATAATCGATATTGTAGGTGCAAAAAGTTGATATGTGAATGCATCTTCAGTACCCGTTTATATCTCAAATTTAGGCTCAAAACACCCGAAAATTCAATATTTTTGGGTCCCAGAAGCAATTTGTACATGCCTACTCAGTGCTAGAATGTTTTCAAAATATAGGCTCAAAACATGCTAAAAATCTATATTTTAAGTGTCCAAAGTCGATACGTGCATGCATCTTCCGTACCCGTTTATATCTCAAATTCTGGCTCAAAACACGTGAAAATTCGATATTTTTTTGTCACAGAAGCGATCTGTACATATCTACACAGTGTTAGAGTATTTTCAAATTACAGGCCCAAAACATGCTAAAAATCGATATTTTAGGTGTCCAAAGTCGATATATGCATGAATCTTCTGTACCCGTTTATATCTCAAATTCAGGTTCAAAACACCCAAAAATTCGATATTTTGGGGTCCCAGAAGCGATCTATACATGCATACTTAGTTACAGGCACAAAACAAGCTGAAAATCGACATTTTTGGTGCCCAAAGTCAATATGTGCATTCATCTTCTGCACCCGTTTATATCCCAAATTCAAATTCAAAACACCCGAAAATTCGATGTTTTTGGGTCACAGAAGCATTCTGTACATGCCTACTCCGTGTTAGAGTATTTTCAAAATACAGGCCGAAAACAAACTAAAAATCGATCTTTTAGGTGCCCAAAAGTCGATATGTGCATGCATCCTTTGTACCCGTTTATATCTCAAATTCATGCTCAAAACACTCGAAAATTCGATATTTTGGGGTCCCAGAAGCGATCTGTACATGCCTACTCAGTCCTAGAATGTTTTCAAGATATAGACTCAAAACATGCTAAAAGTCGATATTTTAGGTGTCGAAAGTCGATATGTGCATGCATCTTCTGTACCCGTTTATATATCAAATTCAGGATCAAAACACTAGAAAATTCGATATTTATTGGTCCCAGAAGCGATCTGTACATGCCTACGCCGTGTTAGAGTATTTTTAATGTACAGGCCCTAAACATGCTCAAAATCGATATTTTGGGTGCCCAAAGTCGATAAGTGCATGCATCTTCTGTACCCGTATATATCTCAAATTCAGGTTTAAGACACCCGAAAATTCGATATTTTTGGGTCACAGAAGCGATCTGTACATGCCTACTCCATGCTAGAATGTTTTCAAGATACAGACCCAAAACATTCTCAAACTCGATATTGTATGTGCATAAAGTCGATATGTGCATGCATCTTCAGAACTTGTTTATATCTCAAATTCATTCTCAAAACACCCGAAAATTCAATAATTTTGGGTCCCAGAAGTGATCTGTACATGCCTACTCAGTGCTAGAATTAAAAATAAAAATGGCTCAAAACATGCTAAAAATCGAGATTTTAGGTGTCCAAAGTCGATATTTGCATGCATCTTCTGTACCCGTTTATATCTTAAATTCAGACTCAAAACACTAGAAAATTCGATATTTATGGGTTTCAGAAGCTATCTGTACATGCCTACTCCGTGTTAGAGTATTTTCAAATTACAGACCCCAAACATGCTCAAAGTCGATATTTTGGGTGCCCAAAGTCGATATGTGCATGCATCTTCTAAACCCGTTTATATCCCAAATTCAGGCTCAGAACACCCGAAAATTCGATATTTAAGGATCCCAGAAGCGATCTGTACATGCCTACTCCTTGCTAGAATGTTTTCAAGATACTGACCCAAAACATGCTCAAAATCGATATTATAGATGCAAAAAGTCGATATGTGCATGAATTTCCAGTACCCGTTTATATCTCAAATTCAGGCTCAAAACACCCGAAAATTCAATATTTTTAGGTCCCAGAAGCGATCTGTACATGCCTACTCAGTGCTAGAATGTTTTCAAAATATAGACTTAAAACATGCTAAAAATCGATATTTTAGGTGTCCAAAGTCGATATGTGCATGCATCTTCTGTATCCGTTTTATCTCAAATTTAGGCTCAAAACACTAGAAAATTCGATATTTATGGGTCTCAGAAGCAATCTGTACATGCCTACTTCATGCTAAAATGTTTTAAAGATACAGACCCAAAACATGCTCAAAATCGTTATTGTATGTGCATAAAGTCGATATGAGCATGCATCTTCAGTACTCGTTTATATCTCAAATTCAGGCTCAAAACACCCGAAAATTCAATAATTTTGGGTCCCAGATACGATCTGTACATGCCTAGTCAGTGCTAGAATTAAAAAAAAAAAAGGCTTAAAACATGCTAAAAATCTATATTTTAGGTGTCCAAAGTCGATATGTGCATGCTTATTCTGTACCCGTTTATATCTTAAGTTCAGGCTCAAAACACTAGAAAATTCGATATTTATGGGTTCCAGAAGCGATCTGTACATGCCTACTCCGTGTTAGAGTATTTTCAAATTACAGACCCCAAACATGCTCAAAATCGATATTTTGAGTGCCCAAAGTCAAAAGGTGCATGCATCTTCTATTCCCGTTTATATCCCAAATTCAGGCTCAAAACACCCGAAAATTCAATAATTTTGGGTCCCAGAAGCGATCTGTACATGCCTAATCAGTGCTAGAATTAAAAAAAAAAAACGCTCAAAACATGCTATAAATCGATATTTTAGGTGTCCAAAGTCGATATGTGCATGCATCCTTTGTACCCGTTTATATCTCAAATTCATGCTCAAAACACTCGAAAATTCGATATTTTGGGGTCCCAGAAGCGATTTGTACATGCCTACTCCTTGTTAGAATGTTTTCAAGATAGAGACCCAAAACATGCTGATAATCGATATTGTAGGTGCAAAAAGTTGATATTTGAATGCATCTTCATTACCCGTTTCTATCTCAAATTCAGGCTCAAAACACCCGAAAATTCAACATTTTTGGGTCCCAGAAGCAATCTGTACATGCCTACTCAGTGCTAGAATGTTTTCAAAATATAGGCTCAAAACAAGCTAAAAATCGATATTTTAGGTGTACAAAGTCGATATATGCATGCATCTTCTGTACCCGTTTATATCTCAAATTCAGTCTCTAAACACCCGAGAATTCGATATTTTGGGGTCCCAGAAGCGACAGGTACATAGGCGCCTACTCAGATACATGCCCAAAACATGCTGAAAATCGATAATATAGGTACCCAAAGTTAATATGTGTATGCATCTTCTGCACCCGTTTATATCCCAAATTCAACCTCAAAACACCCGAAAAATCTTTTTTTGGGGGTCCCAGAAGCTATCTGTACATACCTATTCAGTGCTAGAATATTTTCAAAATATAGGCTCAAAACATGCTAAAAATCGATATTTTAAGTGTCTAAAGTCGATATGTGCAACAATTTTCTGTACCCGTTTATATCTCAAATTCAGGCTCAAAACACACTAAAATTCGGTATTTTGGGGTCCCAGAAGCGATCTGCACATGCCTACTCAGATACATGCCCAAAACTTGCTGAAAATTAATATTTTAGGTGCCCAAAGTCAATATGTGTCTGAATCTTCTGCACCAGTTTATACCCCAAATTCAACCTCAAAACACCCTAAAATTCGATATTTTTGGGTCCCAGAAGCGTTCTGTACATGCCTACTCCGTATTAGAGTATTTTCAAAATACAGGCCAAAAACAAACTGAAAATCGATCTTTTAGGTGCCCAAAAGTCGATATGTGCATGCAACTTCTATACCCGTTTATATCTCAAATTCACGCTCAAAACACCCGAAAATTCAATATTTTTTTATCCCAGAAGCGATCTGTACATATCTCCTCAGTGTTAGAGTATTTTCAAATTACAGGACAAAAACATGCTAAAAATCGATATCTTAGGTGTCCAAAGTCGATATGTGCATGCATCTTTTGTACCCGTTTATATCTCAAATTCAGGCTCAAAACACCCGAAAATTCGATATTTTTGTGTCCCAGAAGCGATCTATACATGCCTACTCCGTGTTAAAGTCTTTTCATAATACAGTCCTAAAAATGCTCAAAATCGATATTTTGGGTGACTAAAGTCGAGATGTGCTTGCATCTTCTGTACCCGTTTATATCTCAAATTCAGGCTCAAATCACCCGAAAATTCGATATTTTTTAGTCCCAGAATTGATCTTTACATGCCTACTCCTTGCTAGAATTATTTCAAGATACAAACCCAAAACATGCTTAAAATCGATATTTTAAATGCAAAAAGTCGATATGTTCATGCATCTTCAGGACCCCTTTATATCTCATATTTAGGCTCAAAACACCCGAAAACTCGATATTTTTGGGTCCCAGAAGCGATCTGTACATGCCTACTCAGTGTTAGAATGTTTTAAAAATATACTCTCAAAACAAGCTAAAAATCGATATTTTAGGTGTCAAAAGTCTATATGTGCATGCATCTTCTGTACCCGTTATATCTCAAATTCAGGCCCAAAACACTAGAAAACTCGATATTTTAGGGTCTCAGAAGCGATCTGTACATGCCTACTCAGTTCTAGAGTATGTTCAAAATATAGGCCCAAAACATGCTAAAAATCGATATTTTGGGTGCCCAAAGTCGATATGTGCATGCATCTTCTGTTCCCGTTTATATATCAAATTAAGGCTCAGAACACCCGAAAATTCGATATTTTTGTGTCCTAGAAGCGACCTGTACATGCCGACTCCTTGCTAGAATGTTTTCAAGATACAGACCTAAAACATGCTCAAAATCAATATTGTAGGTGCAAGAATTCGATATGAACATGCATCTTCAGTGCCCGTTTATATATCAAATTCAGGCTCAAAACACCCGAAAATTTGATATTTTTGGGTCCCGGAAGCGATCTGTACATGCCTACTCCGTGGTAGAGTATTTTAAAAATACAGGCCCAAAACATGCTCAAAATCGATATTTTAGGTGCCCAAAGTCAATATGTGTATGCATCATCTTTACCTGTTTATATCCCAAATTCAGGCTCAAAACACAAGAAAATTCGATATTTTTGGGTCCCAGAAGCTATCTGTACATGCCTATTTAGTGCTAGAATGTTTTAGAAATATAAGCTTAAAACATGCTAAAAATCGATATTTTAGGTGTCCAAAGTCGATATGTGCATGCATCTTCTGTAACCGTTTATATCTCAAATTCAGGGTGAAAACACTAGAAAATTCGATATTTTTGGGCCCCAGAAGCGATCTGTACATGTCTACTCCGTGTTAGAGTATTTTCAAAATACAGGCCTAAAACATGCTCAAACTCGATATTTTGAGTGCCCAAAATCGATATATTAATTATTATTCTGTACTCGTTTATATCCCAAATTCAGGCTCAAAACACCCGAAAATTGGATATTTTGGGGTCCCACAAGCGATCTGTACATGCCTTCTCCTTGCTAGAATGTTTTCAAGATACTGACCCGAAACATGCTCAAAATCTATATTTTAGGTGCAAAAAGTCGATATGTGCATGCATCTTCAGTACCCGTTTATATCTCAAATTCAGGCTCAAAACACCCGAAAATTCAATATTTTTGGGTCCCAGAAGCGATCTGTACATGCCTACTCATTGCTAGAATGTTTTCAAAATATAGACTCAAAACATGCTAAAAATCGATATTTTAGGTGTCCAAAGTCGATATGTGCCTGGATCTTCTGTACCCGTTTATATCTCAAATTCAGGATCAAAACACTAGAAAATTCGATATTTATGGGTCCCAGAAGTGATCTGTACATGCCTTCTCCATGTTAGAGTATTTTCAAAATACAGGCCCAAAACATGCTCAAAATCGATATTTTGGGTGCCCAAAGTCAATAAGTGCATGCATCTTCTGTACCCGTTTATATCTCAAATTCAGGTTTAAGACACCCGAAAATTCGATATTTTTGGGTCACAGAAGTGATCTGTACATGCCTACTCCATGTTTGAATGTTTTCAAGATACAGACCCAAAACATGCTCAAAATCGATATTGTATGTGCATCAAGTTGATATGTGCATGCATCTTCAGTACTCGTTTATATCTCAAATTCAAGCTCAAAACACCCGAAAATACAATAATTTTTGGTCCCAGAAGCGATCTGTACATACCTACTCAGTGCTAGAATTTAAAAAAAAAAAGGCTCAAAACATGCTAAAAATCGATATTGTAGGTGTCCAAAGTCGATATGTGCATGCATCTTCTGTACCCGTTTGTATCTTAAATTCAAGCTCAAAACACTAGAAAATTCGATATTTATGGGTTCCAGAAGCGATCTGTACATGCCTACTCCGTGTTAGAGTATTTTTAAATTACAGGCCCAAAACATGCTCAAAATCGATATTTCGGGTGCCCAAAGTCAATATGTGCATGCATCTTCTATACCCGTTTATATCCCAAATTCTGGCTCAAAACACCCGAAAAATCGATATTTATGGGTCTTAGAAGCGATCTGTACATGCCTACTCCGTGTTAGAGTATTTTAAAAATATAGGCCCAAAACATGCTTAAAATCAATATTTTGGAATGCATCTTCTGTACCCGTTTATATCTTAAATTCAGGCTCAAAACACACGAAAATTCAATATTTTTGGGTCCCAGAAGCGATATGTACATGCTTACTCAGTGCTAGAATTTTTTCAAAATATAGGCTCAAAACATGCTAAAAATCGATATTTTAGTTGTCCAAAGTCGATATGTGCATGCATCTTCTGTATCCGTTTTATCTCAAATTCAGGCTCAAAACACTAGAAAATTCGATATTTATGGGTCCCAGAAGCGATTTGTACATGCCTACTCCATGTTAGAGTTTTTTCAAATTACATGCCCAAAACATGCTTAAAATCGATATTTTATGTGTCCAAAGTCGATATGTGCATGCATCTTCTGTACCCGTTTATATATTAAAATTCAGGCTTCAAACACCCGAAAATTCGATATTTTGGGGTCCCAGAAGCGATCTGTACATGCCTACTCAGTGCTAGAATGTTTTCAAGATACAGACCCAAAACATGCTCAAACTCGATATTGTATTTGCATAAAGTCGATATGTGCATGCATCTTCAGTACTCGTTTATATCTCAAATTCAGGCTCAAAACACCCGAAAATTAAATAATTTAGGGTCCCAGAAGCGATCTGTACATGCCTACTCCGTGTTAGAGTATTTTCAAATTACAGACCCCAAACATGCTCAAAATCGATATTTTGGGTGCCCAAAGTCGATATGTGCATGCATCTTCTATACCCGTTTATATCCCAAATTCAGGCTCAGAACACCCGAAAATTCGATATTTATGGGTCCTAGAAGCAATCTGTACATACCTAATCAATGCTAGAATGTTTTCAAAATATAGACTCAAAACATGCTAAAAATCGATATTTTAGGTGTCCAAAGTCGATATGTGCATGCATCTTCTGTACCCGTTTTATCTCAAATTCAGGCTCAAAACACTAGAAAATTCTATATTTATGGGTCCCAGAAGCGATCTGTACATGCCTACTCCATGTTAGAGTTTTTTCAAAATACATGCCCAAAACATGCTCAAAATCGATATTTTAGGTGTCCAAAGTCGATATGTGCATGCATCTTCTGTAACCGTTTATATCTCAAATTCAGGCTCAAAACACTAGAAAATTCGATATTCTTGGGTCCTAGAAGAGATCTGTACATGCCTACTCCGTGTTAGAGTATTTTCAAAATACAGGCCCAAAACATGAACAAATTGATATTTTGGGTGCCCAAAATCGATATGTCCATGCATCTTCAGTACCCGTTTATATCTCAAATTAATGCTCAAAACACCCGAAAATTGGATATTTTTGGGTCTCAGAAGCGATCTGTACATGCCTACTCAGTCCTAGAATGTTTTCAAGATATAGACTCAAAACATGCTAAAAGTCGATATTTTAGGTGTCCAAAGTCGATATGTGCATGCATCTTCTGTACCCGTTTATATATCAAATTCAGGATCAAAACACTAGAAAATTCGATATTTATTGGTCCCAGAAGCGATCTGTACATGCCTACGCCGTGTTAGAGTATTTTTAATGTACAGGCCCTAAACATGCTCAAAATCGATATTTTGGGTGCCCAAAGTCGATAAGTGCATGCATCTTCTGTACCCGTATATATCTCAAATTCAGGTTTAAGACACCCGAAAATTCGATATTTTTGGGTCACAGAAGCGATCTGTACATGCCTACTCCATGCTAGAATGTTTTCAAGATACAGACCCAAAACATTCTCAAACTCGATATTGTATGTGCATAAAGTCGATATGTGCATGCATCTTCAGAACTTGTTTATATCTCAAATTCATTCTCAAAACACCCGAAAATTCAATAATTTTGGGTCCCAGAAGTGATCTGTACATGCCTACTCAGTGCTAGAATTAAAAATAAAAATGGCTCAAAACATGCTAAAAATCGAGATTTTAGGTGTCCAAAGTCGATATGTGCATGCATCTTCTGTACCCGTTTATATCTTAAATTCAGACTCAAAACACTAGAAAATTCGATATTTATGGGTTTCAGAAGCGATCTGTACATGCCTACTCCGTGTTAGAGTATTTTCAAATTACAGACCCCAAACATGCTCAAAGTCGATATTTTGGGTGCCCAAAGTCGATATGTGCATGCATCTTCTAAACCCGTTTATATCCCAAATTCAGGCTCAGAACACCCGAAAATTCGATATTTAAGGATCCCAGAAGCGATCTGTACATGCCTACTCCTTGCTAGAATGTTTTCAAGATACTGACCCAAAACATGCTCAAAATCGATATTATAGATGCAAAAAGTCGATATGTGCATGAATTTCCAGTACCCGTTTATATCTCAAATTCAGGCTCAAAACACCCGAAAATTCAATATTTTTAGGTCCCAGAAGCGATCTGTACATGCCTACTCAGTGCTAGAATGTTTTCAAAATATAGACTTAAAACATGCTAAAAATCGATATTTTAGGTGTCCAAAGTCGATATGTGCATGCATCTTCTGTATCCGTTTTATCTCAAATTTAGGCTCAAAACACTAGAAAATTCGATATTTATGGGTCTCAGAAGCAATCTGTACATGCCTACTTCATGCTAAAATGTTTTAAAGATACAGACCCAAAACATGCTCAAAATCGTTATTGTATGTGCATAAAGTCGATATGAGCATGCATCTTCAGTACTCGTTTATATCTCAAATTCAGGCTCAAAACACCCGAAAATTCAATAATTTTGGGTCCCAGATACGATCTGTACATGCCTAGTCAGTGCTAGAATTAAAAAAAAAAAAGGCTTAAAACATGCTAAAAATCTATATTTTAGGTGTCCAAAGTCGATATGTGCATGCTTATTCTGTACCCGTTTATATCTTAAGTTCAGGCTCAAAACACTAGAAAATTCGATATTTATGGGTTCCAGAAGCGATCTGTACATGCCTACTCCGTGTTAGAGTATTTTCAAATTACAGACCCCAAACATGCTCAAAATCGATATTTTGAGTGCCCAAAGTCAAAAGGTGCATGCATCTTCTATTCCCGTTTATATCCCAAATTCAGGCTCAAAACACCCGAAAATTCAATAATTTTGGGTCCCAGAAGCGATCTGTACATGCCTAATCAGTGCTAGAATTAAAAAAAAAAAAACGCTCAAAACATGCTATAAATCGATATTTTAGGTGTCCAAAGTCGATATGTGCATGCATCTTCTGTACCCGGTTATATCTTAAATTCAGGCTCAAAACACTAGAAAATTCGATATTTATGGGCTCCAGAAGCGATTTGTACATGCCTACTCCGTGTTAGAGTATTTTTAAATTACAGACCCCAAACATGCTCAAAATCGATATTTTGGGTGCCTAAAGTCGATATGAGTATGGATCTTCTATATCCGTTTATATCCCAAATTTAGGCTCAGAACACCCGAAAATTCGATATTTATGGGTCCCAGAAGCGATCTGTACATGCCTACTCCTTGCTAGAATGTTTTCAAGATACTGACCTAAAACATGCTCAAAATCGATATTTTAGATGCAAAAAGTCGATATATGCATGCATTTCCAGTACCCGTTTATATCTCAAATTCAGGCTCAAAACACCCGAAAATTCAATATTTTTGGGTCCAAGAAGCGATCTGTACATACCTAATCAATGCAAGAATGTTTTCAAAATATAGACTCAAAACATGCTAAAAATCGATATTTTAGGTGTCCAAAGTCGATATGTGCATGCATCTTCTGTACCCGTTTTATCTCAAATTCAGGCTCAAAACACTAGAAAATTCGATATTTATGGGTCCCAGAAGCGATCTGTACATGCCTACTCCATGTTAGAGTTTTTTCAAAATACATGCCCAAAACATGCTCAAAATCGATATTTTAGGTGTCAAAAAGTCGATGTGTGCATGCATCTTCTGTAACCGTTTATATCTCAAATTCAGGCTCAAAACACTAGAAAATTCGATATTTTTGGGTCCTAGAAGAGATCTGTACATGCCTACTCCGTGTTAGAGTATTTTCAAAATACAGGCCCAAAACACGAACAAAATCGATATTTTGGGTGCCCAAAATCGATATGTCCATGCATCTTCAGTACCCGTTTTATCTCAAATTCAGGATCAAAACACTTGAAAATTCGATATTTATTGGTCCCAGAAGCGATCTGTACATGCCTACGCCGTGTTAGAGTATTTTTAATGTACAGGCCCTAAACATGCTCAAAATCGATATTTTGGGTGCCCAAAGTCGATAAGTGCATGTATCTTCTGTACCCGTATATATCTCAAATTCAGGTTTAAGACACCCGAAAATTCGATATTTTTGGGTCACAGAAGCGATCTGTACATGCTTACTCCATGCTAGAATGTTTTCAAGATACAGACCCAAAACATTCTCAAACTCGATATTGTATATGCATAAAGTCGATATATGCATGCATCTTCAGAACTCGTTTATATCTCAAATTCATGCTCAAAACACCCGAAAATTCAATAATTTTGGGTCCCAGAAGTGATCTGTACATGCCTACTCAGTGCTAGAATAAAACAATAAAAAAGGCTCAAAACATGCTAAAAATCGATATTTTAGGTGTCCAAAGTCGATATGTGCATGCATCTTCTGTACCCGTTTATATCTTTAATTCAGACTCAAAACACTAGAAAATTCGATATTTATGGGTTTCAGAAGCGATCTGTACATGCCTACTCCGTGTTAGAGTATTTTCAAATTACAGACCCCAAACATGCTCAAAATCGATATTTTGGGTGCCCAAAGTCGATATGTGCATGCATCTTCTAAACCCGTTTATATCCCAAATTCAGGCTCAGAACACCCGAAAATTCGATATTTAAGGGTCCCAGAAGCGATCTGTACATGCCTACTCCTTGCTAGAATGTTTTCAAGATACTGACCCAAAACATGCTCAAAATCGATATTTTAGGTGCAAAAAGTCGATATGTGCATGAATTTCCAGTACCCGTTTATATCTCAAATTCAGGCGCAAAACACCCGAAAATTCAATATTTTTAGGTCCCAGAAGCGATCCGTACATGCCTACTCAGTGCTAGAATGTTTTCAAAATATAGACTTAAAACATGCTAAAAATCGATATTTTAGGTGTCCAAAGTCGATATGTGCATGCATCTTCTGTATCCGTTTTATCTCAAATATAGGCTCAAAACACTAGAAAATTCTATATTTATGGGTCCCAGAAGCAATCTGTACATGCCTACTCCATGCTAAAATGTTTTAAAGATACAGACCCAAAACATGCTCAAAATCGTTATTGTATGTGCATAAAGTCGATATGAGCATGCATCGTCAGTACTCGTTTATATCTCAAATTCAGGCTCAAAACACCCGAAAATTCAATAATTTTGGGTCCCAGAAGCAATCTGTACATGCCTACTCAGTGCTAGAATTAACAAAAAAAAGGCTTAAAACATGCTAAAAATCGATATTTTAGGTGTCCAAAGTAGATATGTGCATGCATATTCTGTACCCGTTTATATCTTAAGTTCAGGCTCAAAACACTAGAAAATTCGATATTTATGGGTCCCAGAAGCGGTCTGTACATGCCTACTCCGTGTTAGAGTATTTTAAAAATACAGGCCCAAAACATGCTCAAAATAGATATTTTGGCATGCATCTTCTGTACCCGTTTATAAGTCAAATTCAGCCTCAGAACACCCGAAAATTCGATATTTTTGTGTACCAGAAGCGATCTGTAAATACCTACTCCGTCTTAGAGTTTTTTTTTCAAAATACAGGCCCAAAACATGCTAAAAATCAATATTTTGGGTGCCCAAAGTCGATATGTGCATGCATCTTCTATACCCGTTTATATTCCAAATTCAGGCTCAGAACACCCGAAAATTCGATATTTATGGGTCCCAGAAGCGATCCGTACATGCCTACTCAGTGTTAGAGTATTTTCAAAATACAGGCCCAAAACATGCTTAAAATCGATATTTTGGGGTGCCCAAAGTCGATAAGTGCATGCATCATCTGTACCCGTTTATATATCAAATTCAGGTTTAAGACACCCAAAAACTCGATATTTTTGGGTCCCAGAAGCGATCTGTAAATGCCTAATCCATGCTAGAATATTTTCAAGATACAGACTCAAAACATGTTAAAAATCGATATTGTATGTGCATAAAGTCGATATGTGCATGCATCTTCAGTACTCGTTTATATCTTAAATTCAGGCTCAAAACACCCGAAAACTCAATACTTTTTGGTCCCAGAAGCGATCTGTACATGCCTATTCAGTGCTGGAATGTTTTCAAAATATAGACTCAAAACATGCTAAAAATCGATATTTTAGGTGACCAAAGTCGATATGTGTATGCATTTTCAGTACTCGTTTATATCTCAAATTCAGGCTCAAAACACCCGAAAATTCAATAATTTTGGGTCCCAGAAGCTATATGTACATGCCTAATCAGTGCTAGAATTAAAAAAAAAAAACGCTCAAAACATGCTATAAATCGATATTTTAGGTGTCCAAAGTCGATATGTGCATGAATCTTCTGTACCCGTTTATATCTTAAATTCAGGCTCAATACACTAGAAAATTCGATATTTATGGGCTCCAGAAGCGATTTGTACATGCCTACTCCGTGTTAGAGTATTTTCAAATTACAGACCCCAAACATGCTCAAAATCGATATTTTGGGTGCCTAAAGTCGATATGAGCATGCATCTTCTATACCCGTTTATATCCCAAATTTAGGCTCAGAACAGCCGAAAATTCGATATTTATGGGTCCCAGAAGCGATCTGTACATGCCTGCTCCTTGCTAGAATGTTTTCAAGATACTGACCTAAAACATGCTCAAAATCGATATTTTAGGTGCAAAAAGTCGATATATGCATGCATTTCCAGTACCCGTTTATATCTCAAATTCAGGCTCAAAACACCCGAAAATTCAATATTTTTGGGTACTAGAAGCGATCTGTACATACTTAATAAATGCAAGAACGTTTTCAAAATATAGACTCAAAACATGCTAAAAATCGATATTTTAGGTGTCCAAAGTCGATATGTGCATGCATCTTCTGTACCCGTTTTATCTCAAATTCAGGCTCAAAGCACTAGAAAATTCGATATTTATGGGTCCCAGAAGCGATCTGTACATGCCTACTCCATGTAAGAGTTTTTTTAAAATACATGCCCAAAACATGCTCAAAATCGATATTTTAGGTGTCCAAAGTCGATGTGTGCATGCATCTTCTGTAACCGTTTATATCTCATATTCAGGCTCAAAACACTAGAAAATTCGATATTCTTGGGTCCTAGAAGAGATCTGTACATGCCTACTCCGTGTTAGAGTATTTTCAAAATACAGGCCCAAAACATGAACAAAATCGATATTTTGGGTGCCCAAAATCGATATGTCCATGCATCTTCAGTACCCGTTTATATCTCAAATTCAGGCTCAAAACACCCGAAAATTGGATATTTTTGGGTCCCAGAAGCGATCTGTACATGCCTACTCAGTGCTAGAATGTTTTCAAGATATAGACTCAAAACATGCAAAAAATCGATATTTTAGGTGTCCAAAGTCGATATGTGGATGCATCTTCTGTACCCGTTTATATATCAAATTCAGGATCAAAACACTAGAAAATTCGATATTTATTGGTCCCAGAAGCGATCTGTACATGCCTACGCCTTGTTAGAGTATTTTTAATGTACAGGCCCTAAACATGCTCAAAATCGATATTTTGGGTATCCAAAGTCGATAAGTGCATGCATCTTCTGTACCCGTATATATCTCAAATTCAGGTTTAAGACACCCGAAAATTCGATATTTTTGGGTCACAGAAGCGATCTGTACATGCCTACTCCATGCTAGAATTTTTTCAAGATACAGACCCAAAACATTCTCAAACTCAATATTGTATGTGCATAAAGTCGATATGTGCATGCATCTTCAGAACTCGTTTATATATCAAATTCATGCTCAAAACACCCGAAAATTCAATAATTTTGGGTCCCAGAAGCGATCTGTACATGCTTACTCAGTGCTAGAATTAAAAAAAAAAAAAAAGGCTCAAAACATGCTAAAAATCGATATTTTAGGTGTCCAAAGTCGATATGTGCATGCATCTTCTGTACCCGTTTATATCTAAAATTCAGGCTCAAAACACTAGAAAATTCGATATTTATGGGTTTCAGAAGCGATCTGTACATGCCTACTCCGTGTTAGAGTATTTTCAAATTACAGACCCCAAACATGCTCAAAATCGATATTTTGGGTGCCCAAAGTCGATATGTGCATGCATCTTCTAAACCCGTTTATATCCCAAATTCAGGCTCAGAACACCCGAAAATTCGATATTTAAGGGTCCCAGAAGCGATCTGCACATGCCTACTCCTTGCTAGAATGTTTTCAAGATACTGACCCAAAACATGCTCAAAATCGATATTTTATGTGCAAAAAGTCGATATGTGCATGAATTTCCAGTACCCGTTTATATCTCAAATTCAGGCTCAAAACACGCGAAAATTCAATATTTTTAGGTCCCAGAAGCGATCTGTACATGCCTACTCAGTGCTAGAATGTTTTCAAAATATAGACTTAAAACATGCAAAAAATTGATATTTTAGGTGTCCAAAATCGATATGTGCATGCATCTTCTGTATCCGTTTTATCTCAAATTTAGGCTCAAAACACTAGAAAATTCGATATTTATGGGTCTCAGAAGCAATCTGTACATGCCTACTCCATGCTAAAATGTTTTAAAGATACAGACCCGAAACATGCTCAAAATCGATATTGTATGTGCATAAAGTCGATATGAGCATGCATCTTCAGTACTCGTTTATATCTCAAATTCATGCTCAAAACACCCGAAAATTCAATAATTTTGGGTCCCAGAAGCGATCTGTACATGCCTACTTAGTGCTAGAATTAAAAAAAAAAAAGGCTTAAAACATGCTAAAATTCTATATTTTAGGTGTCCAAAGTCGATATGTGCATGCATATTCTGTACCCGTTTATATCTTAAATTCAGGCTCAAAACACTAGAAAATTCGATATTTATGGGTTCCAGAAGCGATCTGTACATGCCTACTCCGTGTTAAAGTATTTTCAAATTACAGACTCCAAACATGCTCAAAATCGATATTTTAGGTGTCCAAAGTCGATATGTGCATGCATCTTCTGTACCCGTTTATATCTCAAATTCAGGCTCAAAAAACCCGAAAATTCAATATTTTTTGGTCCCAGAAGCGATCTGTACATGCCTACTTCTTGCTAGAATGTTTTCAAGATTCAGATCCAAAACATGCTCAAAATCGATATTGTAGGTAAAAAAAAGTCGATACGTTGATGCATCTTCAGTATTAGTTTATATCTCAAATTCAAGCTCAAAACACCCGAAAATTCAGTATTTTTGGGTCCAATAAGCGATCTGCACTAACCTACTAAGTGCTAGAATGTTTTCAAGATACAGATCCAAAACATGCCTAAAATCGATATAGTAGGTGCAAAGAGTTGATACGTTAATGTATCTTCTGTACCCGTTTATTTCTCAAATTCAGGCTCAGAACACCCTAAATTTCAATATTTTTGGGTCCCAGAAGCGATCTGTACATGCCTACTCAGTGCTAGAATATTTTCAAAATAATGGCCCAAAACATACTCAAAATCGATATCTTAGGTGTCCAAAGTCGATATGTGCATGCATCTTCTGTAACCGTTTATATCTCAAATTCAGGCTCAAAACACTTGAAAATTCGATATTTTTGGTTCCTAGAAGCGATCTGTACATGCCTACTCCGTGTTAGAGTAATTTCAAAATACAGGACCAAAACATGCTCAAAATCGATATTTTGGGTGCCCAAAGTCGATAAGTGAATGCATCTTCTGTACCAGTTTATATCTCAAATTCAGGTTTAAAACACCTGAAAATTCGATATTTTTGGTTCCCAGAAGCGATCTGTACGTGCCTACTCCTTGCTAGAATATTTTCAAAATATAGGCCCAAAACATGCTAAAAATCTATATTTTAGTTGCCCAAAGTAGATATGAGCATGCACTTTCTGTACCCGTTTATATCTCAAATTCAGGCTCAAAACACCAGAAAATTCGATATATTTAGGTCCCAGAAGCAATCTGTACATGCCTACTATGTGTTAGAGTATTTTCAAAATACAGGCCTAAAACATAATCAAAATCGATATTTTAGGTGTCCAAAGTCGATATGTGCATGCATCTTCTGTAACCGTTTATATCTCAAATTCAGGCTCAAAACACCCGGAAATTCGATATTTTTAGGTCCCAGAAGCGATCTGTACATGCTTACTCCTTGCTAGAATGTTTTCAAGATACAGACTCAAAATATGCTCAAAATCTATATTTTAGGTGCAAAAAGTCGAAATGTGCATGCATCTTCAGTACCCGTTTATATCTCAAAATCAGGCTAAAAACACCCGAAAATTCAATATTTTGAGGTCCCGAAAGCGATCTGTACATGCCTACTCCGTGTTAGAGTATTTTCAAAATACAGGCCCAAAACATGCTCAAAATCGATATTTTGGGTGCCCAAAGTCGATATGTGCATGCATCTTCTGTACCCGTTTATATCTCAAATTCAGGCTCAAAACAACCGAAAATTCAATATTTTTGGGTCCCAGAAGCAATCTGTACATGCTTACTCCTTGCTAGAATGTTTTCAAGATACAGACCCAAAACATGCTCAAAATCGATATATTAGGTGCAAAAAGTCGATATCTGCATGCATCTTCAGTACTCGTTTATATCTCAAATTCAGGCTCAAAACACCCGAAAAGTCAATTTCTTTGGATACCAGAAGCGATCTCTACATGCCTACTCAGTGCTAGAATGTTTTCAAAATATAGGTTCAAAACATGCTAAAAATCGATATTTTAGGTGTCCAAAGTCGATATGTGCATGTATCTTCTGTACCCGTTTATATCTCAAATTCAGGCTCAAAACACTAGAAAATTCGATATTTATGGGTCCCAGAAGCGATCTGTACATGCCTACTCCGTGTTAGAGTATTTTCAGAATACAGTCCCATAACATGCTCAAAATCGATATTTTGGGTGCCCAAAGTCGATATGTGCATTCATTTTCTGTACCCGTTTATATCTCAAATTCATGCTCAAAACACCCGAAACTTTAATATTTTTGGGGTCCCAGAACCGATCTGTACATGCCTACTCCTTGCTAGAATGTTTTCAAGATACAGACCCAAAACATACTCAAAATCGATATTTTAGGTGTCCAAAGTCGATATGTGCATGTATCTTCAGTACCCGTTTATATCTCAAATTCAGGCTGAAAACACCCGAAAATTCGATATTTCTGGGTCTCAGAAGCGATGTCTACAGGCCTACTCAGTGCTAGAATGTTTTCAAAAGATGGGCTCAAAACATGCTAAAAATCGATATTTTAGGTGTCCAGAGTCGATATATGCATGCATCTTCTGTACCCGTTTATATCTCAAATTCAGGCTCAAAACACTAGAAAATTCGATATTTATGGGTCCCAGAAACGATCTGTACATGCCTACTCCGTGTTAGAGCATTTTCAAAATACAGGACCAAAATATGATCAAAATCGATATTTTAGGTGCCCAAAGTCGATATGTGCATGCATCTTCTGTACCCGTTTATATCTCAAATTCAGGCTCAAAACACCCGAAACTTCAATTTTTTTTTATCCCAGAAGCGATCTGTACATGCCTACTCCTTGCTAGAATGTTTTCAAGAAACAGATCAAAAACATGTTAAAAATCGACATTGTAGGTGGAAAAAGTCGATACGTTGATGCATCTTCAGTACTCGTTTATATCTCAAATTCAGGCTCAAAACACCCGAAAATTTGTTATTTTTAGGTCCCAGAAGCGGTCTGTACATGCTTACTCCTTGCTAGAATGTTTTCAAGATACAGACTCAAAACATGCTCAAAATCCATATGTGAGGTGCAAAATGTCGATATGTGCATGCTTCTTCAGCACCCGTTTATATCTCAAATTCAGGCTCAAAACACCCGAAAATTCAACATTTTTGGGTCCCAGAAGAGATCTGTACATGCCTACTCAGTGCTAGAATGTTTTCAAAATACAGGCCCAAAACATGCTAAAAATTGATATTTTAGGTGTCCAAAGTCGATATGTGCATGCATCTTCTGTACCCGTTTATATCTCAAATTCAGGCTCAAAACACTAGAAAATTCGATATTTATGGGTCCCAGAAGCAATCTTTACATGCTTACTCCTTACTAGAATGTTTTCAAGATACACCCCCAAAACATGCTCAAAATCGATATTGTAGGTGCAAAAAGTCGATATGTCCATGCATCTTCAGTACCTGTTTATATCTCAAATTCAGGCTCAAAACACCCGAAAAGTCAATTTTTTTGGGTACCAGAAGCGATCTCTACATGCCTACTCAGTGCTAGAATGTTTTCAAAATATAGGGTCAAAACATGCTAAAAATTGATGTTTTAAGTGTCCAAAGTCGATATGTGCATGCATATCCTGTAGCTGTTTATATCTAAAATTCAGTCTCAAAACAATAGAAAATTCGATATTTTTGGGTCCCAGAAGCGATCTGTACATGCTTACTCCTTGCTAGAAATTTTTCTAGATACAGACCCAAAACATGCTCAAAATCTATATTTAAGGTGCAAAAAGTCGATATGTGCATGCATCTTCAGTACCCGTTTATATCTCAAATTCAGGCTCAAAACACCAAAAAATTCGATATTTTTCGGTCCCAGAAGCGATCTCTAAATGCCTACTCCTTGCTAGAATTATTTCAAGATACAGACCCAAAACATGCTCAAAATCGATATTGTAGGTACAAGAAGTCGATATGAACATACATCTTCAGTGCCCGTTTATATCTCAAATTCAGACTCAAAACACTAGAAAATTCAATATTTTTGGGTCCCAGAAGCGATCTGTACATGCCTACTCAGTGCTAGAATGTTTTCAAGATACAGCCCCAAAACATGCTCAAAATCTATATTTAAGGTGCAAAAAGTCGATATCTGCATGCATCTTCAGTATCCGTTTATATCACAAATTCAGGCTCAAACACCCGAAATATCAATATTTTGGGGTCCCGGAAGCGATCTGTACATGCCTACACCGTGCTAGAATGTTTTCAAAATATAGGCTCAAAACATGCTAAAAATCTATATTTTAGGTGTCCAAAGTCAATATGTGCATGCATCTTCTGTACCCGTTTATATCTCAAAATCAGGTTTAAAAAAAACAAAAATTCGATATTTTTCGGTCCCAGAAGCGATCTGTACATGCCTACTCCGTGTTAGAGTATTTTAAAAATACAGGCCCAAAACATGCTAAAAATCGATATTTTGGGTGCCCAAAGTCGATATGTGCATGCATCTTCTGTACCCGTTTATATCTCAAGTTCAGGCTAAAATCACCCAAAAATTCGATATTTTGGGGTCCCAGAAGCGATCTCTAAATGCCTACTCCTTGCTAGAATTATTTCAAGATACAGACCCAAAACATGCTCAAAATCGATATTTTAAAAGCAACGAGTCGATATTTGCAAGCATCTTCATTACAAGTTTATATCTCAAATTCATGCTCAAAACACCCTAAAATTCAATATTTTTGGGTCCCAGAAGCGATCTGTACATGCCTACTCAGTGCTAGAGTTTTTTTTAAATATAGGCCCAAAACATGCTAAAAATCGGTATTTTGGGTGCCCAAAGTCGATATGTGCATGCATCTTGTGTACCCGTTTATATATCAAATTCAGGCTCAAAACTCCCGAAAATAAGATACTTTTGGGTCCCAGAAGTGATCTGTACATGCCTACTCCGTGTTAGAGTATTTTAAAAATACAGACCAAAAACATGCTTAAAATTGATATTTTAGGTACCCAAAGTCAATATGTGTATGCATTTTCTGTACCCATTTATATCCCAAAATCGGGCTCAAAACACCCTAAAATTCGATATTTTTCGGTCCCAGAAGCGATCTGTACATGCCTACTCAGTGCTTGAGTATTTTCAAAATACAGGCCCAAAACATGCTAAAAATCGATATTTTGGGTGCCCAAAGTCGATATGTGCATGCATCTTCTGTACCCGTTTATATCTCAAATTCAGGCTCAAATCACCCGAAAATTCGATATTTTTAGGTCCCAGAAGCAATATCTAAATGCCTACTCCTTGCTAGAATTATTTCAAGATACAGACCCAAAACATCCTCAAAATCAATATTTTAAATGCAACGAGTCGATATATGCCAGCATCTTCAGTACCCGTTTATATCTCAAATTCAGGCTCAAAACACCCGAAACTTCAATTTTTTTTTTATCCCAGAAGCGATCTGTACATGCCTACTCCGTGTTAGAGTATTTTCAAAATACAGGCCCAAAACATGCTCAAAATCGATATTTTGCGTGCCCAAAATCGATATGTCCATGCATCTTCTGTAACCGTTTATATCTCAAATTCAGGCTCAAAACACCCGAAAATTCGATATTTTTGGGTCCCAGAAGCGAATTGTACATGCTTACTCCTTGCTAGAATGTTTTTTCAAGATACAGACTCAAAACATGCTCAAAATCTATATTTGAGGTGCAAAAAGTCGATATGTGCATGCATCTTCAGCACCTGTTTATATCTGAAATTCAGGCTCAAAACCCTCGAAAATTCGATATTTTTGGGTCCCAGAAGCGATCTGTACATGCCTACTCAGTGCTAGAATGTTTTCAAAATATACGCTTAAAACATGCTAAAAATTGATGTTTTAAGTGTCCAAAGTCGATATGTGCATGCATCTTCTGAACCCGTTTAAATCTCAAGTTCAGGCTCAAATCACCCGAAAATTCGATATTTTTTATGTCATAGAAGCGATCTCTAAATGCCTACTCCTTGCTAGAATTATTTCAAGATACAGACCCAAAACATGCTCAAATCGATATTGTAGGTGCAAGAAGTCGAAATGAACATAAATCTTCAGTGCCCGTTTATATCTCAAATTCAGGCTCAAAACAACCGAAAATTCTATACTTTTGGGTCCCAGAAGCGATCTGTTAATGCCTACTCAGTGCTAGAATGTTTTCAAAATATAGGCTCAAAACATGCTAAAAATCGATATTTTAGGTGTCCAAAGTCGGTTTGTGCATGCATCTTCTGTAGCCGTTTATATCTTAAATTCAGTCTCAAAACACTAGAAAATTCGATATTTTGGGGTCCCAGAAGCGATCTGTACATGCCTACTCCGTGTTAGAGTATTTTCAAAATACAGGCCCAAAACATGCTCAAAATCTATATTTAAGGTGCAAAAAGTCGATATCTGCATGCATCTTCAGTATCCGTTTATATCACAAATTCAGGCTCAAACACCCGAAATATCAATATTTTGGGGTCCCGGAAGCGATCTGTACATGCCTATACCGTGCTAGAATGTTTTCAAAATATAGGCTCAAAACATGCTAAAAATCTATATTTTAGGTGTCCAAAGTCAATATGTGCATGCATCTTCTGTACCCGTTTATATCTCAAAATCAGGTTTAAAAAAAAAAAAATTCGATATTTTCCGGACCCAGAAGCGATCTGTACATGCCTACTCCGTGTTAGAGTATTTTAAAAATACAGGCCCAAAACATGCTAAAAATCGATATTTTGGGTGCCCAAAGTCGATATGTGCATGCATCTTGTGTACCCATTTATATCCCAAAATCGGGCTCAAAACACCCAAAAATTCGATATTTTTAGGTCCCAGAAGCGATCTGTACATGCCTACTCCGTGTTAGAGTATTTTCAAAATACAGGCCCAAAACATGCTCAAAATCGATATTTTGCGTGCCCAAAATCGATATGTCCATGCATCTTCTGTAACCGTTTATATCTCAAATTCAGGCTCAAAACACCCGAAAATTCGATATTTTTGGGTCCCTGATGCGATCTCTAAATGCCTACTCCTTGCTAGAATTATTTCAAGATACAGACCCAAAACATGCTCAAAATCGATATTTTAAATGCAACGAGTTGATATGTGCAAGCATCTTCATTACAAGTTTATATCTCAAATTCATACTCAAAACACACTAAAATTCAATATTTTTGGGTCCTAGAAGCGATCTGAACATGCCTACTCAGTGCTAGAATTTTTTTAATATATAGGCCCAAAACATGCTCAAAATCGGTATTTTGGGTGCCCAAAGTCGATATGTGCATGCATCTTGTGTACCCGTTTATATATCAAATTCAGGCTCAAAACACCCGAAAATAAGATATTTTTGGGTCCCTGAAGTAATCTGTACATGCCTACTTAGTGCTAGAGTATTTTCAAAATACAGGCCTAAAACATGCTAAAAATCGATATTTTGGGTGCCCAAAGTCGATTTGTTCATGCATCTTCTGTACCCGTTTATATCTCAAATTCAGGCTCAAATCTCCCGAAAATTCGATATTTTTTGGTCCCAGAAGTAATATCTAAATGCCTACTCCTTGCTAGAATGTTTTCAAGAAACAGATCCAAAACATGTTAAAAATCGACATTGTAGGTGGAAAAAGTCGATACGTTGATGCATCTTCAGTACTCGTTTATATCTCAAATTCCGGCTCAAAATAACCGAAAATTCAATATTTTTGGTTCCCTGAAGCGATCTATACAAGCCTACTCCGTGTTAGAGTATTTTTTAAAATACAGGCCTAAAACATACTCAAAACCGATATTTTAGGTGTCCAAAGTCGATATGTGCATTCATCTTCTGTAACCGTTTATATCTCAAATTCAGGCTCAAAACACTAGAAAATTCGATATTTTTGGTTCCCAGAAGCGATCTATACATGCCTACTCCGTGTTAGAGTATTTTCAAAATACAGGCACAAAACATGCTCAAAATCGATATTTTGCGTGCCCAAAATCGATATGTCCATGCATCTTCTGTAACCGTTTATATCTCAAATTCAGGCTCAAAACGCCCGAAAATTTGATATTTTTGTGTCCCAGAAGCGTTCTGTACATGCTTACTCCTTGCTAGAATGTTTTCAAGATACAGACTCAAAACATGCTAAAAATCTATATTTGAGGTGCAAAAAGTCGATATGTGCATTCATCTTCAGCAAACGTTTATATCTCAAATTCAGGCTCAAAACACCCGAAAATTCAACATTTTTGGGTCCCAGAAGAGATCTGTACATGCCTACTCAGTGCTAGAATGTTTTCAAAATACAGGCCCAAAACATGCTAAAAATCGATATTTTAGGTGTCCAAAGTCGATATGTGCATGCATCTTCTGTAGCCGTTTATATCTTAAATTCTGTCTCAAAACACTAGAAAATTCGATATTTTTGGGTCTCAGAAGCGATCTGTACATGCTTACTCCTTGCTAGAATGTTTTCAAGATACAGACTCAAAATATGCTCAAAATCTATATTTTAGGTGCAAAAAGTAGATATGTGCATGCATATTAAGTACCCGTTTATATCTCAAATTCAGGCTAAAAACACCCGAAAATTCAATATTTTGTGGTCCCGAAAGCGATCTGTACATGCCTACTCCGTGTTAGAGTATTTTTAAAATACAGGCCCAAAACATGCTCAAAATCGATATTTTGGGTGCCCAAAGTCGATATGTGCATGCATCTTCTGTACCCGTTTATATCTCAAATTCAGGCTCAAAACAACCGAAAATTCAATATATTTTTGAGTCCAAGAAGCGGTCTGTACATGCCTACTCCTTGCTAGAATGATTTCAAGATACAGACCCAAAACATGCTATAAATTGATATTTTAAGTGTCCAAAGTCGATATGTGCATGCATCTTCTGTACCCGTTTATATCTCAAATTCAGGCTCAAAACACCCGAAAATTCGATATTTATGAGTCCCAGAAGCGATCTGTACATGCCTAATCCGTGTTAGAGTATTTTCAAAATACAGGCCCAAAACATGCTCAAAATCGATATTTTGGGTGCCCAAAGTCGATATGGGCATGCATTTTCTGTACCCGTTTATATCTCAAATTCAGGCTCAAAACACCCGAAACTTCAATATTTTTGGGGTCCCAGAAGCGATTTGTACATGCCTACTACTTGCTAGAATTTTTTCAAGAAACAGACCCAAAACATGCTCAAAATCAATATTTTAAATGCAACGAGTCGATATATACCAGCATCTTCAGTACCCGTTTATATCTCAAATTCATACTCAAAATACCCTAAAATTCAATATTTTTGGGTCCCAGAAGCGATCTGTACATGCCTACTCCGTGTTAGAGTATTTTACAAAATACAGGGCCAAAACATGCTCAAAATCGATATTTTGGGTGCCCAAAGTCGATATGTGCATGCATCTTCTGTACCCGTTTATATCTCAAGTTCAGGCTCAGATTATCCGAAAATTCGATATTTTTAGGTCCCAGAAGCGATCTCTAAATGCCTACTCCTTGCTAGAATTATTTCAAGATATAGACCCAAAACATGCTCAAAATCGATATTGTAGGTGCAAGAAGTCGATATGAACATGCATCATCAGTGCCCGTTTATTTCTCAAATTCAGGCTCAAAACACCCGAAAATTCTATTTTTTTGGATCCCAGAAGCGATTTGTACATGCCTACTCAGTGCTAGAATGTTTTCAAAATATACGCTCAAAACATGCTAAAAATTGATGTTTTAAGTGTCCAAAGTCGATATGTGCATGCATATCCTGTAGCTGTTTATATCTAAAATTCAGTCTCAAAACACTAGAAAATTCGATATTTTTGGGTCCCAGAAGCGATCTGTACATGCTTACTCATTGCTAGAATTTTTTCTAGATACAGACCCAAAACATGCTCAAAATCTATATTTAAGGTGCAAAAAGTCGATATGTGCATGCATCTTCAGTACCCGTTTATATCTCAAATTCAGGCTCAAAACACCCAAAAATTCGATATTTTTCGGTCCCAGAAGCGATCTGTACATGCCTACTCCGTGTTAGAGTATTTTAAGAATACAGGCCCAAAACATGCTAAAAATCGATATTTTGGGTGCCCAAAATCTATATGTGCATGCATCTTCTGTACCCGTTTATATCTCAAGTTCAGGCTCAAATCAACCAAAAATTCGATATTTTTGGGTCCCAGAAGCGATCTCTAAATGCCTACTCCTTGCTAGAATTATTTCAAGATACAGACCCAAAACATGCTCAAAATCGATATTTTAAATAGCAACAAGTCGATATGTGCAAGTATCTTCATTACAAGTTTATATCTCAAATTCATGCTCAAAATACCCTAAAATTCAATATTTTTGGGTCCCAGAAGCGATCTGTACATGCCTACTCAGTGCTAGAGTTTTTTTAAAATACAGGCCCAAAACATGCTAAAAATCGGTATTTTGGGTGCCCAAAGTCGATATATCCATGCATCTTGTGTTCCCGTTTATATATCAAATTCAGGCTCAAAACACCCGAAAATAAGATACTTTTGTGTCGCAGAAGTGATCTGTACATGCCTACTCCGTGTTAGAGTATTTTAAAAATACAGACCCAAAACATGCTTAAAATTGATATTTTAAGTACCCAAAGTCAATATGTGTATGCATCTTCTGTACCCATTTATATCCCAAATTCAGGCTCAAAACACCCTAAAATTCGATATTTTTTGGTCCCAGAAGTGATCTGTACATGTCTACTCAGTGCTAGAGTGTTTTTAAAATATTGGCACAAAACATGCTAAAAATTGATATTTTGGGTGCCCAAAGTAGATTTGAGCATGCATCTTTTGTACCCGTTTATATCTCAAATTTAGGCTCCGAACACCCAAAAACCCGATCTTTTTGTGTCCCAAAAGCGATATGTAAATGCCTTTTCCGTGTTAGAGTATTTTCAACATTACAGGCCCAAAACATGCTCAAAATCGATATTTTGGGTGCCCAAAGTCGATATGTGCAAGCAACTTCTATACCCGTTTATATCTCAAATTCAGGCTGAAAACACCCGAAAATTCGATATTTTTGGGTCCCAGAAGCGATCTGTACATGCCGACTCCTTGCCAGAATGTTTTCAAGATACAGACCCAAAACATGCTCAAAATCAATATTGTAGGTGCAAGAAGTCGATATGAACATGCATCTTCAGTGCCCGTTTATATCTCAAATTCAGGCTCAAAACACCCAAAAATTTGATATTTTTGGGTCCCAGAAGCGATCTGTACATGCCTACTCCGTGTTAGAGTATTTTTGTAATACAGGCCCAAAACATGCTCAAAATCGATATTTTGGGTGCCCAAATTCGATATGTGCATGCATCTTCTGTACCCGTTTATATCTCAAATTCAGGCTCAAAACACTAGAAAATCGATATTTTATGGACCCAGAAGCAATCTGTACATGTCGACTCCTTGCCAGAATGTTTCCAAGATACAGACCCAAAACATGCTCAAAATCAATATTGTAGGTGCAAGAAGTCGATATGAACATGAATCTTCAGTGCCAGTTTATATCTCAAATTCAGGCTCAAAACACCCGAAAAATCAATATTTTTGGATCCCTGAAGCGATCTGTACATGTCTACTCAGTGCTAGAATGTTTTCTAAATATAGGCTCAAAACATGCTAAAAATCGATATTTTAGGTGTCCAAAGTCGATATGTGCATTCATCTTTTGTACCTGTTTATATCTCTAATTCAGGCTCAAAACACTAGAAAATTCGATATTTATGGGTCCCAGAAGCGATCTGGACATGCCTACTCCGTGTTAGAGTATTTTCAAAATACAGGCCCAAAACTTGCTCAAAATCGATTTTTTGGGTTCCCAAAGTCGATATGTGCATGCATCTTCTGTACCCGTTTATATCTCAAATTCAGGCTCAGAACACCCAAAAATTCAATATTTTTGGGTCTCTGAAGCGATCTGTACATGCCTACTCCATGGTAGAGTATTTTCAAAATACAGGCCCAAAACATGCTCAAAATCGATATTTTGTTTGCACAAAGTCGATATGTACATGCATCTTCTGTACCCGTTTATATCTCAAATTCAAGTTAAAAACACACAAAAATTCATTATTTTTGGGTTCCAGTAGCGATCTGTACATGCCTACACCTTGCTAGAATTGTTTCAAGATACAGACCCAAAACATGCTCAAAATCGATACTGTATGTGCATAAAGTTGATATTTGCATGCATCTTCAGAACCGGTTTATATCTCAAATTCAGGCTCAAAACACCCGCAAATTCAATATTTTTGGGTCCCAAAAGCGATCTGTACATGCCTACTCAGTGCTAGAATGTTTTCAAAATATAGGCTCAAAACAGGCTAAAAATCGATATTTTACGTGTCCAAAGTCGATATGTGCATGCATCTTCTGTACCCGTTTATATCTCAAATTCAGGCTCAAATCACCCGAAAATTTGATATTTTTGGGTCCCAGAAGCGATTTGGACATGCCTACTCCTTGTTAGAATTATTTTAAGATACAGACCCAAAACATGGTAAAAATCGATATTTTGGGTGCCCAAAGTCGATATGTGCATGCATCTTCTGTACCCGTTTATATCCCAAATTTAGGCTCAGAACACCCGAAAATTCGATATTTATGGGTCCCAGAAGCGATCTGTACATGCCTACTCCTTGCTAGAATTATTTTAAGATACAGACCCAAAACATTGTAAAAATCGATATTTTGGGTGCCCAAAGTCGATATGTGCATGCATCTTCTGTACCCGTTTATATCCCAAATTCAGGCTCAGAATACCTGAAAATTCGATATTTATGGGTCACAGAAGCGATCTGTACATGCCTACTTCGTGTTAGAGTATTTTCAAAATACAGGCCCAAAACAAGCTCAAAATCGATATTTTGGGTGCCCAAAGTCGATATGTGCATGCATCTTCTGTACCCGTTTATATCTCAAATTCAGGCTCAAAACACTATAAAATTCGATATTTATGGGTCACAGTAGCAATCTGTACATGCCTACTTCGTGTTAGAGTATTTTTAAAATACAGGCCCAAAATATGCTAAAAATCGATATTTTGGTTGCCCAAAGTCGACAAGTGCATCCATCTTCTGTACCCGTTTATATCTCAAATAAAGGCTCAAATCACCCGAAAATTCGATATTTTTGGGTCTCACAATCGATCTGTACATACCTACTCCTTGCTAGAATTATTTCAAGATACAGACCCAAAACATGCTAATAATCGATATTTTGCGTGCCCAAAGTCGATAAGTGCATGCAGGCTCAAATCACCCTAAAATTCAATATTTTTGGGTCCCAGAAGCGATCTTACATGCCTACTCCTTGCTAGAATTATTTCATGATACAGACCCAAAACATGCTAAAATCGTTATTTTGGGTGGCCATAGTCGATATGTGCATGTATCTTCTGTACCCGTTTATATCTCAAATTCAGGCTCAAAAAACTAGAAAATTCGATATTTTTGGGTCCCAGAAAAGATCTGTACATGCCTACTCCGTGTTAGAGTATTTTCAAAATACAGGCTCAAAACATGCTAAAAATCGATATTTTGGGTGCCCAAAGTCAATATGATGTGCATGCATTTTCTATACCCGTTTATATCTCAAATTCAGGCTCAAAACACCCGAAAATTTAATATTTTTGGGTCCCAGTAGCGATCTGTACATGAATACTCCTTGCTAGAATGTTTTCAAGATACAGACCCAAAACAAGCTCAATATCGATATTGTAGGTGAAAAAAAAGTCGATATGTGCATGCATCTTCAGTACCCGTTTATATCTCAAATTCAGGCTCAAAACACACGAAAATTCGATATTTATGGTTCCCAGAAGCGATCTTTACATGCCTACTCCATGTTAGAGTATTTTCAAAATACATGCCCGAATCATCCTCAAAATCGATATTTTGAGTGCCCAAAGTCGATATGTACATGCATTTTCTGTACCCGTTTATATCTCAAATTCAGGCTCAAAACACCGAAAAATTAATATTTTTGGGTCCCAGTAGCGATCTGTACATGAATACTCCTTGCTAGAATGTTTTCAAGATACAGACCCAAAACAAGCTCAATATCGATATTGTAGGTGCAAAAAGTCGATATGTGCATGCATCTTCTGTACCCGTTTATATCCCAAATTCAGGCTCAGAACACCTGAAAATTCGATATTTATGGGTCCCAGAAGCTATCTGTACATGCCTACTTCATGTTAGAGTAATTTCAAAAAACAGGCCCAAAACATGCTCAAAATCGATATTTTGGGTGCCCAATTTCGATATGTAAATGCATCTTATGTACCCGTTTATATCTCAAATTGAGGCTCAGAACACCCGAAATATCAATATTTTTGGGTCGCCGAAGCGATCTGTACATGCCTACTCCTTGCTAGAATGTTTTCAAGATACAGACCCAAAACAAGCTCAATATCAATATTGTAGGTGCAAAAAGTCGATATGTGCATGCATCTTCAGTACCCGTTTATATCTCAAATTCAGGCTCAAAACACCCGAAAGTTCAAAATTTTTGGGTCCCAGAAGCGATCTGTACATACATACTCAGTGCTAGAATATTTTCAAAATAAAGGCTCAAAACATGCTAAAAATCGATATTTTAGGTGTCCAAAGTCAATATGCGCATGCATCTTCTGTACCCGTTTATATATATTAAATTCAGGCTCAAAACACTAGAAAATTCGATATTTTTGGGTCCCAGAAGCGAATTGTACATGACTACTCCGTGTTAGAGTATTTTCAAAATACAGGCCCAAGACATGCTCAAAATCGATATTTTGGGTGCCCAAAGTCGATTTGTGCATGCAGGCTCAAATCACCCAAAAATTTGATATTTTTGGGTCCCAGAAGCGATCTGTACATGCCTACTCCTTGCTAGAATTATTTTAAGATACAGACCCAAAACATGCTAAAAATCGATATTTTGGGTGCCCAAAGTCGATATGTGGATGAATCTTCTGTACCCGTTTATATCCCAAATTTAGGCTCAGAACACCCGAAAATTCGATATTTATGGGTCCCAGAAGCGATCTGTACATGCCTACTCTTTGCTAGAATTATTTAATATACAGACCCAAAACATGCTAAAAATCGTTATTTTGGGTGCCCAAAGTCGATATTTGCATGCATCTTCTGTACCCGTTTATATCCCAAATTCAGGCTCAGAATACCTGAAAATTCGATATTTATGGGTCACAGAAGCAATCTGTACATGCCTACTTCGTGTTAGAGTATTTTCAAAATACAGGCCCAAAACAAGCACAAAATCGATATTTTGGGTGCCCAAAGTCGATATGTGCATGCATCTTCTGTACCCGTTTATATCTCAAATTCAGGCTCAAAACACTAGAAAATTCGATATTTATGGGTCACAGAAGCAATCTGTACATGCCTACTTCGTGTTAGAGTATTTTTAAAATACAGGCCCAAAACATGCTAAAAATCCTTATTTTGGGTGCCCAAATTCGATATGTGCATGCATCTTCTGTACCCGTTTATATCTCAAACAAAGGCTCAAATTACCCGAAAATTCGATATTTTGGGGTTCCACAAACGATCTGTACATGCCTACTCCATGCTAGAATTTTTTCAAGATACAAACCCAATACATGCTAAAAAACGATATTTTGGGTGCCAAAAGTCGATATGTGCATGCATCTTCTGTACCCGTTTATATCCCAAATTCAGGCTAAAAAAACTAGAAAATTCGATATTTTTGGGTCCCAGAAAAGATCTGTACATGCTTTCACCGTGTTTGAGTATTTTCAAAATACAGGCCCAAATCATCCTCAAAATCGATATTTTGGGTGCAAAAAGTCGATATGTGCATGAATCTTCAGTACTCGTTTATATCTCAAATTCATGCTCAAAACACCCGAAAATTCAATATTTTTGGGTCTTAGAAGCGATCTCAACATGCTTACTTAGTTCTAGAATGTTTTCAAAATATAGGCTCAAAGCATGCTAAAAATCGATATTTTATGTGTCCAAAGTCGATATGTGCATGCATCTTAAGTACCCGTTTATATCTCAAATTCAGGCTCAAAACACTAGAAAATTCGATATTTATGGGTCCCAGAAGCGATCTGTACATGCCTACTCCGTTTTAGAGTATTTTCATAATACAGGCACAAAACATGCTCAAAATCGATATTTTGGATGCCCAAAGTCGATATGTGCATGCATCTTCTGTACCTGTTTATATCTCAAATTCAGGCTTAAAACCCCCGAAAATTCGATATTTTTGGGTCCCAGAAGCGATCTGTACATGCCGACTCCTTGCCAGAATGTTTTCAAGATACAGACCCAAAACATGCTCAAAATCAATATTGTAGGTGCAAGAAGTCGATATGAACATTCATCTTCAGTGCCAGTTTATATCTCAAATTCAGGCTCAAAACACCCGAAAATTCAATATTTTTGGATCCCAGAAGCGATCTGTACATGTCTACTCAGTGCTAGAATGTTTTCAAATTATAGGCTCAAAACATGCTAAAAATCGATATTTTAGGTATCCAAAGTCGATATGTGCATGCATCTTCTGTACCTGTTTATATCTCAAATTCAGGCTCAGAACACCCGAAAATTCAATATTTTTGGGTTTCAGAAGCGATCTGTACATGTCTACTCCATTGTAGAGTATTTTCAAAATATAGCCACAAAACATGCTCAAAATCGATATTTTGTTTGCCCAAAGTCCATATGTGCATGCATCTTCTGTACCCGTTTTTATCCCAAATTCAGGCTCAGAACACCTGAAAATTCGATATTTTTGGGTCCCAGAAAAGATCTGTACATGCTTACTCCGTGTTAGAGTATTTTAAAAATACAGGCCCAAAACATGCTCAAAATCGATATTTTAGGTGCCCAAAGACGACAAGTGCATGCATCTTCTGTACCCGTTTATATCTCAAATAAAGGCTCAAATCACCCGAAAATTCAATATTTTTGGGTCTCACAAGCGATCTGTACATGCCTACTCCTTGCTAGAATTATTTCACGATACATACCCAAAATATTCTAATAATTGATATTTTAGGTGCCCAAAGTCGATATGTGCATGCATCTTCTGTACCCGTTTATATCCCAAATTCAGGGTCAGAACACCCGAAAATTCGATATTTATGGGTCCCAGAAGCAATCTGTACATGCCTACTCCTTGCTAGAATTATTTCAAGATACAGACCCAAAACATGCTAAAATTTTTATTTTGGGTGCCCAAAGTCGATATGTGCATGCATCTTCTGTACCTGTTTATATCTCAAATTCAAGCTCAAAAAACTACAAAATTCGATATTTTTGGGTCCCAGAAAAGATCTGTACATGCCTACACCGTATTAGAGTATTTTCAAAATACAGGCCAAATCATCCTCGAAATCGATATTTTGGGTGCCCAAATTCGATATGTGCATGCATCTTCTGTACCCGTTTATATCTCAAATTCAGGCTCAAAACACAAAAAAATCGATATTTTTTGGACCCAGAAGCAATCTGTACATGCCTACTCCTTGTTAGAATGTTTTCAAGATACAGACCAAAAACATGCTCAAAATCGATATTTTAGGTGCAAAAAGTCGATATGTGCATGAATCTTCAGTACTCGTTTATATCTCAAATTCATGCTCAAAACACCCGAAGATTCAATATTTTTGGGTCCTAGAAGCGATCTCTACATGCCTACTCGGTGCAAGAATGTTTTCAAAATATAGGCTCAAAACATGCTAAAAATCGATATTTTATGTGTCCAAAGTCGATATGTGCATGCATCTTCAGTACCCGTTTATATCTCAAATTCAGGCTCAAAACACTAGAATTTTCGATATTTATGGGTTACAAAAGCGATCTGTACATGCCTACTCCGGTTTAGAGTATTTTCATAATACAGGCCCAAAACATGCTCAAAATCGATATTTTGGATGCCCAAAGTCGATATGTGCATGCATCTTCTGTACCTGTTTATATCTCAAATTCAGGTTTAAACCCCCGAAAATTCGATATTTTTGGGTCCCAGAAGCGATCTGTACATGCCGACTCCTTGCCAGAATGTTTTCAAGATACAGACCCAAAACATGCCCAAAATCAATATTGTAGGTGCAAGAAGTCGATATGAACATTCATCTTCAGTGCCAGTTAAATCTCAAATTCAGGCTCAAAACACCCGAAAATTCAATATTTTTGGATCCCAGAAGCGATCTGTACATGTCTACTCAGTGCTAGAATGTTTTCAAAATATAGGCTCAAAACATGCTAAAAATCTATATTTTAGGTGTCCAAAGTCAATATGTGCATGCATCTTCTGTACCCGTTTATATCTCAAAATCAGGTTTAAAAAAAAAAAAATTCGATATTTTCCGGACCCAGAAGCGATCTGTACATGCCTACTCCGTGTTAGAGTATTTTAAAAATACAGGCCCAAAACATGCTAAAAATCGATATTTTGGGTGCCCAAAGTCGATATGTGCATGCATCTTGTGTACCCATTTATATCCCAAAATCGGGCTCAAAACACCCGAAAATTCGATATTTTTAGGTCCCAGAAGCGATCTGTACATGCCTACTCCGTGTTAGAGTATTTTCAAAATACAGGCCCAAAACATGCTCAAAATCGATATTTTGCGTGCCCAAAATCGATATGTCCATGCATCTTCTGTAACCGTTTATATCTCAAATTCAGGCTCAAAACACCCGAAAATTCGATATTTTTGGGTCCCTGATGCGATCTCTAAATGCCTACTCCTTGCTAGAATTATTTCAAGATACAGACCCAAAACATGCTCAAAATCGATATTTTAAATGCAACGAGTTGATATGTGCAAGCATCTTCATTACAAGTTTATATCTCAAATTCATACTCAAAACACACTAAAATTCAATATTTTTGGGTCCTAGAAGCGATCTGAACATGCCTACTCAGTGCTAGAATTTTTTTAATATATAGGCCCAAAACATGCTCAAAATCGGTATTTTGGGTGCCCAAAGTCGATATGTGCATGCATCTTGTGTACCCGTTTATATATCAAATTCAGGCTCAAAACACCCGAAAATAAGATATTTTTGGGTCCCTGAAGTAATCTGTACATGCCTACTTAGTGCTAGAGTATTTTCAAAATACAGGCCTAAAACATGCTAAAAATCGATATTTTGGGTGCCCAAAGTCGATTTGTTCATGCATCTTCTGTACCCGTTTATATCTCAAATTCAGGCTCAAATCTCCCGAAAATTCGATATTTTTTGGTCCCAGAAGTAATATCTAAATGCCTACTCCTTGCTAGAATGTTTTCAAGAAACAGATCCAAAACATGTTAAAAATCGACATTGTAGGTGGAAAAAGTCGATACGTTGATGCATCTTCAGTACTCGTTTATATCTCAAATTCCGGCTCAAAATAACCGAAAATTCAATATTTTTGGTTCCCTGAAGCGATCTATACAAGCCTACTCCGTGTTAGAGTATTTTTTAAAATACAGGCCTAAAACATACTCAAAACCGATATTTTAGGTGTCCAAAGTCGATATGTGCATTCATCTTCTGTAACCGTTTATATCTCAAATTCAGGCTCAAAACACTAGAAAATTCGATATTTTTGGTTCCCAGAAGCGATCTATACATGCCTACTCCGTGTTAGAGTATTTTCAAAATACAGGCACAAAACATGCTCAAAATCGATATTTTGCGTGCCCAAAATCGATATGTCCATGCATCTTCTGTAACCGTTTATATCTCAAATTCAGGCTCAAAACGCCCGAAAATTTGATATTTTTGTGTCCCAGAAGCGTTCTGTACATGCTTACTCCTTGCTAGAATGTTTTCAAGATACAGACTCAAAACATGCTAAAAATCTATATTTGAGGTGCAAAAAGTCGATATGTGCATTCATCTTCAGCAAACGTTTATATCTCAAATTCAGGCTCAAAACACCCGAAAATTCAACATTTTTGGGTCCCAGAAGAGATCTGTACATGCCTACTCAGTGCTAGAATGTTTTCAAAATACAGGCCCAAAACATGCTAAAAATCGATATTTTAGGTGTCCAAAGTCGATATGTGCATGCATCTTCTGTAGCCGTTTATATCTTAAATTCTGTCTCAAAACACTAGAAAATTCGATATTTTTGGGTCTCAGAAGCGATCTGTACATGCTTACTCCTTGCTAGAATGTTTTCAAGATACAGACTCAAAATATGCTCAAAATCTATATTTTAGGTGCAAAAAGTAGATATGTGCATGCATATTAAGTACCCGTTTATATCTCAAATTCAGGCTAAAAACACCCGAAAATTCAATATTTTGTGGTCCCGAAAGCGATCTGTACATGCCTACTCCGTGTTAGAGTATTTTTAAAATACAGGCCCAAAACATGCTCAAAATCGATATTTTGGGTGCCCAAAGTCGATATGTGCATGCATCTTCTGTACCCGTTTATATCTCAAATTCAGGCTCAAAACAACCGAAAATTCAATATATTTTTGAGTCCAAGAAGCGGTCTGTACATGCCTACTCCTTGCTAGAATGATTTCAAGATACAGACCCAAAACATGCTATAAATTGATATTTTAAGTGTCCAAAGTCGATATGTGCATGCATCTTCTGTACCCGTTTATATCTCAAATTCAGGCTCAAAACACCCGAAAATTCGATATTTATGAGTCCCAGAAGCGATCTGTACATGCCTAATCCGTGTTAGAGTATTTTCAAAATACAGGCCCAAAACATGCTCAAAATCGATATTTTGGGTGCCCAAAGTCGATATGGGCATGCATTTTCTGTACCCGTTTATATCTCAAATTCAGGCTCAAAACACCCGAAACTTCAATATTTTTGGGGTCCCAGAAGCGATTTGTACATGCCTACTACTTGCTAGAATTTTTTCAAGAAACAGACCCAAAACATGCTCAAAATCAATATTTTAAATGCAACGAGTCGATATATACCAGCATCTTCAGTACCCGTTTATATCTCAAATTCATACTCAAAATACCCTAAAATTCAATATTTTTGGGTCCCAGAAGCGATCTGTACATGCCTACTCCGTGTTAGAGTATTTTACAAAATACAGGGCCAAAACATGCTCAAAATCGATATTTTGGGTGCCCAAAGTCGATATGTGCATGCATCTTCTGTACCCGTTTATATCTCAAGTTCAGGCTCAGATTATCCGAAAATTCGATATTTTTAGGTCCCAGAAGCGATCTCTAAATGCCTACTCCTTGCTAGAATTATTTCAAGATATAGACCCAAAACATGCTCAAAATCGATATTGTAGGTGCAAGAAGTCGATATGAACATGCATCATCAGTGCCCGTTTATATCTCAAATTCAGGCTCAAAACACCCGAAAATTCTATTTTTTTGGATCCCAGAAGCGATTTGTACATGCCTACTCAGTGCTAGAATGTTTTCAAAATATACGCTCAAAACATGCTAAAAATTGATGTTTTAAGTGTCCAAAGTCGATATGTGCATGCATATCCTGTAGCTGTTTATATCTAAAATTCAGTCTCAAAACACTAGAAAATTCGATATTTTTGGGTCCCAGAAGCGATCTGTACATGCTTACTCATTGCTAGAATTTTTTCTAGATACAGACCCAAAACATGCTCAAAATCTATATTTAAGGTGCAAAAAGTCGATATGTGCATGCATCTTCAGTACCCGTTTATATCTCAAATTCAGGCTCAAAACACCCAAAAATTCGATATTTTTCGGTCCCAGAAGCGATCTGTACATGCCTACTCCGTGTTAGAGTATTTTAAGAATACAGGCCCAAAACATGCTAAAAATCGATATTTTGGGTGCCCAAAATCTATATGTGCATGCATCTTCTGTACCCGTTTATATCTCAAGTTCAGGCTCAAATCAACCAAAAATTCGATATTTTTGGGTCCCAGAAGCGATCTCTAAATGCCTACTCCTTGCTAGAATTATTTCAAGATACAGACCCAAAACATGCTCAAAATCGATATTTTAAATAGCAACAAGTCGATATGTGCAAGTATCTTCATTACAAGTTTATATCTCAAATTCATGCTCAAAATACCCTAAAATTCAATATTTTTGGGTCCCAGAAGCGATCTGTACATGCCTACTCAGTGCTAGAGTTTTTTTAAAATACAGGCCCAAAACATGCTAAAAATCGGTATTTTGGGTGCCCAAAGTCGATATATCCATGCATCTTGTGTTCCCGTTTATATATCAAATTCAGGCTCAAAACACCCGAAAATAAGATACTTTTGTGTCGCAGAAGTGATCTGTACATGCCTACTCCGTGTTAGAGTATTTTAAAAATACAGACCCAAAACATGCTTAAAATTGATATTTTAAGTACCCAAAGTCAATATGTGTATGCATCTTCTGTACCCATTTATATCCCAAATTCAGGCTCAAAACACCCTAAAATTCGATATTTTTTGGTCCCAGAAGTGATCTGTACATGTCTACTCAGTGCTAGAGTGTTTTTAAAATATTGGCACAAAACATGCTAAAAATTGATATTTTGGGTGCCCAAAGAAGATTTGAGCATGTATCTTTTGTACCCGTTTATATCTCAAATTTAGGCTCCGAACACCCAAAAACCCGATCTTTTTGTGTCCCAAAAGCGATATGTAAATGCCTTTTCCGTGTTAGAGTATTTTCAACATTACAGGCCCAAAACATGCTCAAAATCGATATTTTGGGTGCCCAAAGTCGATATGTGCAAGCAACTTCTATACCCGTTTATATCTCAAATTCAGGCTGAAAACACCCGAAAATTCGATATTTTTGGGTCCCAGAAGCGATCTGTACATGCCGACTCCTTGCCAGAATGTTTTCAAGATACAGACCCAAAACATGCTCAAAATCAATATTGTAGGTGCAAGAAGTCGATATGAACATGCATCTTCAGTGCCCGTTTATATCTCAAATTCAGGCTCAAAACACCCAAAAATTTGATATTTTTGGGTCCCAGAAGCGATCTGTACATGCCTACTCCGTGTTAGAGTATTTTTGTAATACAGGCCCAAAACATGCTCAAAATCGATATTTTGGGTGCCCAAATTCGATATGTGCATGCATCTTCTGTACCCGTTTATATCTCAAATTCAGGCTCAAAACACTAGAAAATCGATATTTTATGGACCCAGAAGCAATCTGTACATGTCGACTCCTTGCCAGAATGTTTCCAAGATACAGACCCAAAACATGCTCAAAATCAATATTGTAGGTGCAAGAAGTCGATATGAACATGAATCTTCAGTGCCAGTTTATATCTCAAATTCAGGCTCAAAACACCCGAAAAATCAATATTTTTGGATCCCTGAAGCGATCTGTACATGTCTACTCAGTGCTAGAATGTTTTCTAAATATAGGCTCAAAACATGCTAAAAATCGATATTTTAGGTGTCCAAAGTCGATATGTGCATTCATCTTTTGTACCTGTTTATATCTCTAATTCAGGCTCAAAACACTAGAAAATTCGATATTTATGGGTCCCAGAAGCAATCTGGACATGCCTACTCCGTGTTAGAGTATTTTCAAAATACAGGCCCAAAACTTGCTCAAAATCGATTTTTTGGGTTCCCAAAGTCGATATGTGCATGCATCTTCTGTACCCGTTTATATCTCAAATTCAGGCTCAGAACACCCAAAAATTCAATATTTTTGGGTCTCTGAAGCGATCTGTACATGCCTACTCCATGGTAGAGTATTTTCAAAATACAGGCCCAAAACATGCTCAAAATCGATATTTTGTTTGCACAAAGTCGATATGTACATGCATCTTCTGTACCCGTTTATATCTCAAATTCAAGTTAAAAACACACGAAAATTCATTATTTTTGGGTTCCAGTAGCGATCTGTACATGCCTACACCTTGCTAGAATTGTTTCAAGATACAGACCCAAAACATGCTCAAAATCGATACTGTATGTGCATAAAGTTGATATTTGCATGCATCTTCAGAACCGGTTTATATCTCAAATTCAGGCTCAAAACACCCGCAAATTCAATATTTTTGGGTCCCAAAAGCGATCTGTACATGCCTACTCAGTGCTAGAATGTTTTCAAAATATAGGCTCAAAACAGGCTAAAAATCGATATTTTACGTGTCCAAAGTCGATATGTGCATGCATCTTCTGTACCCGTTTATATCTCAAATTCAGGCTCAAATCACCCGAAAATTTGATATTTTTGGGTCCCAGAAGCGATTTGGACATGCCTACTCCTTGTTAGAATTATTTTAAGATACAGACCCAAAACATGGTAAAAATCGATATTTTGGGTGCCCAAAGTCGATATGTGCATGCATCTTCTGTACCCGTTTATATCCCAAATTTAGGCTCAGAACACCCGAAAATTCGATATTTATGGGTCCCAGAAGCGATCTGTACATGCCTACTCCTTGCTAGAATTATTTTAAGATACAGACCCAAAACATTGTAAAAATCGATATTTTGGGTGCCCAAAGTCGATATGTGCATGCATCTTCTGTACCCGTTTATATCCCAAATTCAGGCTCAGAATACCTGAAAATTCGATATTTATGGGTCACAGAAGCGATCTGTACATGCCTACTTCGTGTTAGAGTATTTTCAAAATACAGGCCCAAAACAAGCTCAAAATCGATATTTTGGGTGCCCAAAGTCGATATGTGCATGCATCTTCTGTACCCGTTTATATCTCAAATTCAGGCTCAAAACACTATAAAATTCGATATTTATGGGTCACAGTAGCAATCTGTACATGCCTACTTCGTGTTAGAGTATTTTTAAAATACAGGCCCAAAATATGCTAAAAATCGATATTTTGGTTGCCCAAAGTCGACAAGTGCATCCATCTTCTGTACCCGTTTATATCTCAAATAAAGGCTCAAATCACCCGAAAATTCGATATTTTTGGGTCTCACAATCGATCTGTACATACCTACTCCTTGCTAGAATTATTTCAAGATACAGACCCAAAACATGCTAATAATCGATATTTTGCGTGCCCAAAGTCGATAAGTGCATGCAGGCTCAAATCACCCTAAAATTCAATATTTTTGGGTCCCAGAAGCGATCTTACATGCCTACTCCTTGCTAGAATTATTTCATGATACAGACCCAAAACATGCTAAAATCGTTAATTTGGGTGGCCATAGTCGATATGTGCATGTATCTTCTGTACCCGTTTATATCTCAAATTCAGGCTCAAAAAACTAGAAAATTCGATATTTTTGGGTCCCAGAAAAGATCTGTACATGCCTACTCCGTGTTAGAGTATTTTCAAAATACAGGCTCAAAACATGCTAAAAATCGATATTTTGGGTGCCCAAAGTCAATATGATGTGCATGCATTTTCTATACCCGTTTATATCTCAAATTCAGGCTCAAAACACCCGAAAATTTAATATTTTTGGGTCCCAGTAGCGATCTGTACATGAATACTCCTTGCTAGAATGTTTTCAAGATACAGACCCAAAACAAGCTCAATATCGATATTGTAGGTGAAAAAAAAGTCGATATGTGCATGCATCTTCAGTACCCGTTTATATCTCAAATTCAGGCTCAAAACACACGAAAATTCGATATTTATGGTTCCCAGAAGCGATCTTTACATGCCTACTCCATGTTAGAGTATTTTCAAAATACATGCCCGAATCATCCTCAAAATCGATATTTTGAGTGCCCAAAGTCGATATGTACATGCATTTTCTGTACCCGTTTATATCTCAAATTCAGGCTCAAAACACCGAAAAATTAATATTTTTGGGTCCCAGTAGCGATCTGTACATGAATACTCCTTGCTAGAATGTTTTCAAGATACAGACCCAAAACAAGCTCAATATCGATATTGTAGGTGCAAAAAGTCGATATGTGCATGCATCTTCTGTACCCGTTTATATCCCAAATTCAGGCTCAGAACACCTGAAAATTCGATATTTATGGGTCCCAGAAGCTATCTGTACATGCCTACTTCATGTTAGAGTAATTTCAAAAAACAGGCCCAAAACATGCTCAAAATCGATATTTTGGGTGCCCAATTTCGATATGTAAATGCATCTTATGTACCCGTTTATATCTCAAATTGAGGCTCAGAACACCCGAAATATCAATATTTTTGGGTCGCCGAAGCGATCTGTACATGCCTACTCCTTGCTAGAATGTTTTCAAGATACAGACCCAAAACAAGCTCAATATCAATATTGTAGGTGCAAAAAGTCGATATGTGCATGCATCTTCAGTACCCGTTTATATCTCAAATTCAGGCTCAAAACACCCGAAAGTTCAAAATTTTTGGGTCCCAGAAGCGATCTGTACATACATACTCAGTGCTAGAATATTTTCAAAATAAAGGCTCAAAACATGCTAAAAATCGATATTTTAGGTGTCCAAAGTCAATATGCGCATGCATCTTCTGTACCCGTTTATATATATTAAATTCAGGCTCAAAACACTAGAAAATTCGATATTTTTGGGTCCCAGAAGCGAATTGTACATGACTACTCCGTGTTAGAGTATTTTCAAAATACAGGCCCAAGACATGCTCAAAATCGATATTTTGGGTGCCCAAAGTCGATTTGTGCATGCAGGCTCAAATCACCCAAAAATTTGATATTTTTGGGTCCCAGAAGCGATCTGTACATGCCTACTCCTTGCTAGAATTATTTTAAGATACAGACCCAAAACATGCTAAAAATCGATATTTTGGGTGCCCAAAGTCGATATGTGCATGAATCTTCTGTACCCGTTTATATCCCAAATTTAGGCTCAGAACACCCGAAAATTCGATATTTATGGGTCCCAGAAGCGATCTGTACATGCCTACTTCATGTTAGAGTATTTTCAAAAAACAGGCCCAAAACATGCTCAAAATCGATATTTTGGGTGCCCAATTTCGATATGTAAATGCATCTTCTGTACCCGTTTATATCTCAAATTGAGGCTCAGAACACCCGAAATATCAATATTTTTGGGTCGCCAAAGCGATCTGTACATGCCTACTCCTTGCTAGAATGTTTTCAAGATACAGACCCAAAACAAGCTCAATATCAATATTGTAGGTGCAAAAAGTCGATATGTGCATGCATCTTCAGTACCCGTTTATATCTCAAATTCAGGCTCAAAACACCCGAAAGTTCAATATTTTTGGGTCCCAGAAGCGATCTGTACATACATACTCAGTGCTAGAATATTTTCAAAATATAGGCTCAAAACATGCTAAAAATCGATATTTTAGGTGTCGAAAGTCGATATGCCCATGCATCTTCTGTACCCGTTTATATATATTAAATTCAGGCTCAAAACTCTAGAAAATTCGATATTTTTGGGTCCCAGAAGCGATCTGTACATGACTACTCCGTGTTAGAGTATTTTCAAAATACAGGCCCAAGACATGCTCAAAATCGATATTTTGGGTGCCCAAAGTCGATTTGTGCATGCAGGCTCAAATCACCCGAAAATTTGATATTTTTGGGTCCCAGAAGCAATCTGTACATGCCTACTCCTTGCTAGAATTATTTTAAGATACAGACCCAAAACATGCTAAAAATCGATATTTTGGGTGCCCAAAGTCGATATGTGCATGAATCTTCTGTACCCGTTTATATCCCAAATTTAGGCTCAGAACACCCGAAAATTCGATATTTATGGGTCCCAGAAGCGATCTGTACATGCCTACTCTTTGCTAGAATTATTTAATATACAGACCCAAAACATGCTAAAAATCGTTATTTTGGGTGCCCAAAGTCGATATTTGCATGCATCTTCTGTACCCGTTTATATCCCAAATTCAGGCTCAGAATACCTGAAAATTCGATATTTATGGGTCACAGAAGCAATCTGTACATGCCTACTTCGTGTTAGAGTATTTTCAAAATACAGGCCCAAAACAAGCACAAAATCGATATTTTGGGTGCCCAAAGTCGATATGTGCATGCATCTTCTGTACCCGTTTATATCTCAAATTCAGGCTCAAAACACTAGAAAATTCGATATTTATGGGTCACAGAAGCAATCTGTACATGCCTACTTCGTGTTAGAGTATTTTTAAAATACAGGCCCAAAACATGCTAAAAATCCTTATTTTGGGTGCCCAAATTCGATATGTGCATGCATCTTCTGTACCCGTTTATATCTCAAACAAAGGCTCAAATTACCCGAAAATTCGATATTTTGGGGTTCCACAAACGATCTGTACATGCCTACTCCATGCTAGAATTTTTTCAAGATACAAACCCAATACATGCTAAAAAACGATATTTTGGGTGCCAAAAGTCGATATGTGCATGCATCTTCTGTACCCGTTTATATCCCAAATTCAGGCTAAAAAAACTAGAAAATTCGATATTTTTGGGTCCCAGAAAAGATCTGTACATGCTTTCACCGTGTTTGAGTATTTTCAAAATACAGGCCCAAATCATCCTCAAAATCGATATTTTGGGTGCAAAAAGTCGATATGTGCATGAATCTTCAGTACTCGTTTATATCTCAAATTCATGCTCAAAACACCCGAAAATTCAATATTTTTGGGTCTTAGAAGCGATCTCAACATGCTTACTTAGTTCTAGAATGTTTTCAAAATATAGGCTCAAAGCATGCTAAAAATCGATATTTTATGTGTCCAAAGTCGATATGTGCATGCATCTTAAGTACCCGTTTATATCTCAAATTCAGGCTCAAAACACTAGAAAATTCGATATTTATGGGTCCCAGAAGCGATCTGTACATGCCTACTCCGTTTTAGAGTATTTTCATAATACAGGCACAAAACATGCTCAAAATCGATATTTTGGATGCCCAAAGTCGATATGTGCATGCATCTTCTGTACCTGTTTATATCTCAAATTCAGGCTTAAAACCCCCGAAAATTCGATATTTTTGGGTCCCAGAAGCGATCTGTACATGCCGACTCCTTGCCAGAATGTTTTCAAGATACAGACCCAAAACATGCTCAAAATCAATATTGTAGGTGCAAGAAGTCGATATGAACATTCATCTTCAGTGCCAGTTTATATCTCAAATTCAGGCTCAAAACACCCGAAAATTCAATATTTTTGGATCCCAGAAGCGATCTGTACATGTCTACTCAGTGCTAGAATGTTTTCAAATTATAGGCTCAAAACATGCTCAAAATCGATATTTTAGGTATCCAAAGTCGATATGTGCATGCATCTTCTGTACCTGTTTATATCTCAAATTCAGGCTCAGAACACCCGAAAATTCAATATTTTTGGGTTTCAGAAGCGATCTGTACATGTCTACTCCATTGTAGAGTATTTTCAAAATATAGCCACAAAACATGCTCAAAATCGATATTTTGTTTGCCCAAAGTCCATATGTGCATGCATCTTCTGTACCCGTTTTTATCCCAAATTCAGGCTCAGAACACCTGAAAATTCGATATTTTTGGGTCCCAGAAAAGATCTGTACATGCTTACTCCGTGTTAGAGTATTTTAAAAATACAGGCCCAAAACATGCTCAAAATCGATATTTTAGGTGCCCAAAGACGACAAGTGCATGCATCTTCTGTACCCGTTTATATCTCAAATAAAGGCTCAAATCACCCGAAAATTCAATATTTTTGGGTCTCACAAGCGATCTGTACATGCCTACTCCTTGCTAGAATTATTTCACGATACATACCCAAAATATTCTAATAATTGATATTTTAGGTGCCCAAAGTCGATATGTGCATGCATCTTCTGTACCCGTTTATATCCCAAATTCAGGGTCAGAACACCCGAAAATTCGATATTTATGGGTCCCAGAAGCAATCTGTACATGCCTACTCCTTGCTAGAATTATTTCAAGATACAGACCCAAAACATGCTAAAATCTTTATTTTGGGTGCCCAAAGTCGATATGTGCATGCATCTTCTGTACCTGTTTATATCTCAAATTCAAGCTCAAAAAACTACAAAATTCGATATTTTTGGGTCCCAGAAAAGATCTGTACATGCCTACACCGTATTAGAGTATTTTCAAAATACAGGCCAAATCATCCTCGAAATCGATATTTTGGGTGCCCAAATTCGATATGTGCATGCATCTTCTGTACCCGTTTATATCTCAAATTCAGGCTCAAAACACAAAAAAATCGATATTTTTTGGACCCAGAAGCAATCTGTACATGCCTACTCCTTGTTAGAATGTTTTCAAGATACAGACCAAAAACATGCTCAAAATCGATATTTTAGGTGCAAAAAGTCGATATGTGCATGAATCTTCAGTACTCGTTTATATCTCAAATTCATGCTCAAAACACCCGAAGATTCAATATTTTTGGGTCCTAGAAGCGATCTCTACATGCCTACTCGGTGCAAGAATGTTTTCAAAATATTGGCTCAAAACATGCTAAAAATCGATATTTTATGTGTCCAAAGTCGATATGTGCATGCATCTTCAGTACCCGTTTATATCTCAAATTCAGGCTCAAAACACTAGAATTTTCGATATTTATGGGTTACAAAAGCGATCTGTACATGCCTACTCCGGTTTAGAGTATTTTCATAATACAGGCCCAAAACATGCTCAAAATCGATATTTTGGATGCCCAAAGTCGATATGTGCATGCATCTTCTGTACCTGTTTATATCTCAAATTCAGGTTTAAACCCCAGAAAATTCGATATTTTTGGGTCCCAGAAGCGATCTGTACATGCCGACTCCTTGCCAGAATGTTTTCAAGATACAGACCCAAAACATGCCCAAAATCAATATTGTAGGTGCAAGAAGTCGATATGAACATTCATCTTCAGTGCCAGTTAAATCTCAAATTCAGGCTCAAAACACCCGAAAATTCAATATTTTTGGATCCCAGAAGCGATCTGTACATGTCTACTCAGTGCTAGAATGTTTTCAAAATATAGGCTCAAAACATGCTAAAAATCGATATTTTAGGTGTCCAAAGTCGATATGTGCATGCATCTTCTGTACCTGTTTATATCTTAAATTCAGGCTCAAAACACTAGAAAATTCGATATTTATGGGTACCAGAAGCGATCTGGACATGCCTACTCCGTATTAGAGTATTTTCAAAATTCAGGCCCAAAACATGCTCAAAATCGATTTTTTGGGTGCCCAAAGTAGATTTGAGCATGCATCTTTTGTACCCGTTTATATCTCAAATTTAGGCTCCGAACACCCAAAAACCCGATCTTTTTGTGTCCCAAAAGCGATATGTAAATGCCTTTTCCGTGTTAGAGTATTTTCAACATTACAGGCCCAAAACATGCTCAAAATCGATATTTTGGGTGCCCAAAGTCGATATGTGCATGCAACTTCTATACCCGTTTATATCTCAAACAAAGGCTCAAATCACCCGAAAATTCGATATTTTTGGGTCCCAGAAGCGATCTGTACATGCTGACTCCTTGCCAGAATGTTTTCAAGATACAGACCCAAAACATGCTCAAAATCAATATTGTAGGTGCAAGAAGTCGATATGAACATGCATCTTCAGTGCCCGTTTATATCTCAAATTCAGGTTCAAAACACCCAAAAATTCGATATTTTTGGGTCCCAGAAGCGATCTGTACATGCCTACTCCGTGTTAGAGTATTTTAGTAATACAGGCCCAAAACATGCTCAAAATCGATATTTTGGGTGCCCAAATTCAATATGTGCATGCATCTTCTGTACCCGTTTATATCTCAAATTCAGGCTCAAAACACTAGAAAATCGATATTTTTTGGACCCAGAAGCAATCTGTACATGCCTACTCCTTGTTAGAATGTTTTCGAGATACAGACCAAAAACATGCTCAAAATCATTATTTTAGGTGCAAAAAGTCGATATGTGCATGCATCTTCAGTACCCGTTTATATCTCAAATTCAGGCACAAAACACTAGAAAATTCGATATTTATGGGTCCCAGAAGCGATCTGGACATGCCTACTCCGTGTTAGAGTATTTTCAAAATACAGGCCCAAAACATGCTCAAAATCGATTTTTTGGGTTCCCAAAGTCGATATGTGCATGCATCTTCTGTACCCGTTTATATCTCAAATTCAGGCTCAGAACACCCAAAAATTCAATATTTTTGGGTCTCAGAAGCGATCTGTACATGCCTACTCCATGGTAGAGTATTTTCAAAATACAGGCCCAAAACATGCTCAAAATCGATATTTTGTTTCCACAAAGTCGATATGTACATGCATCTTCTGTACCCGTTTATATCTCAAATTCAAGTCAAAAACACCCGAAAATTCATATTTTTTGGGTTCCAGTAGCGATCTGTACATGCCTACACCTTGCTAGAATTGTTTCAAGATACAGACCCAAAACATGCTCAAAATCGATATTGTACGTGCAAAAAGTTGATATTTGAATGCATCTTCAGAACCGGTTTATATCTCAAATTCAGGCTCAAAACACCCGCAAATTCAATATTTTTGCGTCCCAAAAGCGATCTGTACATGCCTACTCAGTGCTAGAATGTTTTCAAAATATAGGGTCAAAACATGCTAAAAATCGATATTTTACGTGTCCAAAGTCGATATGTGCATGCATCTTCTGTACCCGTTTATATCTCAAATTCAGGCTCAAAACACTAGAAAATACGATATTTAAGGGTCCCAGAAGCGATCTGTACATGCCTACTCCTAGTTAGAATGTTTTCAAGATCCAGACCCAAAAAATGCTGAAAATCGATATTGTAGGTGCAAAAAGTCGATATTTGCATGAATGTTCAGTAACCGTTTATATCTCAAATTCAGGCTCAAAACACCCGAAAATTCAAACTTTTTGGGTCTCAAAAGTGATCTGAAAATGCCTACTCAGTGCTAGAATATTTTGAAAATATAGGCTCAAAACATGCTAAAAATCGATATATTAGGTGTCCAATGTCGATATGTGCATGCATCTTCTGTACTCGTTTATATCTCAAATTCAGGCTCAAATCACCCGAAAATTCGATATTTTTGGGTCCCAGAAAAGATCTGTACATGCTTACTCCGTGTTAAAGTATTTTAAAAATACAGGCCCAAAACATGCTCAAAATCGATATTTTGGTTGCAAAAAGTCGAAAAGTGCATGCATCTTCTGTACCCGTTTATATCTCAAATAAAGGCTCAAATCCCCCGAAAATTCGATATTTTTGGGTCTCACAAGCGATCTGTACATGCCTACTCCTTGCTAGAATTATTTCAAGATACATACGCAAAACATGCTAATAATCGATATTTTGCGTGCCGAAAGTCGATACGTGCATGCAGGCTCAAATCACCCAAAAATTCAATATTTTTGGGTCCCAGAAGCGATCTTACATGCCTACTCCTTGCTAGAATTATTTCATGATACAGACCCAAAACATGCTAAAATCGTTATTTTGGGTGGCCAAAGTCGATATGTGCATGTATCTTCTGTACCCGTTTATATCTCAAATTCAGGCTAAAAAAACTAGAAAATTCGATATTTTTGGGTCCCAGAAAAGATCTGTACATGCCTACTCCGTGTTAGAGTATTTTCAAAATACAGGCTCAAAACATGCTAAAAATCGATATTTTGGGAGCCCAAAGTCAATATGTGCATGCATTTTCTGTACCCGTTTATATTTCAAATTCAGGCTCAAAACACCCGAAAATTTAATATTTTTGGGTCCCAGTAGCGATCTGTACATGAATACTCCTTGCTAGAATATTTTCAAGAAACAGACCGAAAACAAGCTCAATATCGATATTGTAGGTGCAAAAAGTCGATATGTGCATGCATCTTCAGTACCCGTTTATATCTCAAATTCAGGCTCAAAACACCCGAAAATTCTATATTTATGGTTTCCAGAAGCGATCTGTACATGCCTACTCCGTGTTAGAGTATTTTCAAAATACAGGCCCAAATCATCCTCAAAATCGATATTTTGAGTGCCCAAAGTCGATATATACATGCATTTTCTGTACCCGTTTATATCTCAAATTCAGGCTCAAAACACCGAAAAATTAATATTTTTGGGTCCCAGTAGCGATCTGTACATGAATACTTCTTGCTAGAATGTTTTCAAGATACAGACCCAAAACAAGCTCAATATCGATATTGAAGGTGCAAAAAGTCGATATGTGCATGCATCTTCTGTACCCGTTTATATCCCAAATTCAGGCTCAGAACACCTGAAAATTCGATATTTTTGGGTCCCAGAAGCGATCTGTACATGCCTACTTCAAGTTAGAGTATTTTAAAAAAACAGACCCAAAACATGCTCAAAATCGATATTTTGGGTGCCCAATTTCGATATATGCATGCATCTTCTGTACCCGTTTATATCTCAAATTGAGACTCAGAACACCCGAAAATTCTATATTTTTGGGTCGCTAAAGCGATCTGTATATGCCTACTCCTTGCTAGAATGTTTTCAAGATACAGACCCAAAACAAGCTCAATATCGATATTGTAGGTGCAAAAAGTCGATATGTGCATGCATCTTCAGTACCCGTTTAAATCTCAAATTCAGGCTCAAAACACCCGAAAGTTCAAAATTTTTGGGTCCCAGAAGCGATCTGTACATACCTACTCAGTGCTAGAATATTTTCAAAATATAGGCTTAAAACATGCTAAAAATCGATATTTTAGGTGTCCAGAGTAGATATGCGCATGCATCTTCTGTACCCGTTTATATATCAAATTCAGGCTCAAAACACTAGAAAATTCGATATATTTGGGTCCCAGAAGCGATCTGTACATGCCTACTCCGTGTTAGAGTATTTTCAAAATACAGGCCCAAAACATGCTCAAAATCGATATTTTGGGTGCCCAAAGTCGATATGTGCATGCAGGCTCAAATCACCCGAAAATTTGATATTTTTGGGTCCCAGAAGCGATCTGGACATGCCTACTTCATGTTAGAGTATTTTCAAAAAACAGGCCCAAAACATGCTCAAAATCGATATTTTGGGTGCCCAATTTCGATATGTGCATGCATCTTCTGTACCCGTTTATATCTCAAATTAAGGCTCAGAACACCCGAAAATTCTATATTTTTGGGTCGCTGAAGCGATCTGTATATACCTACTCCTTGCTAGAATGTTTTCAAGATACAGACCCAAAACAAGCTCAATATCGATATTGTAGGTGCAAAAAGTCGATATGTGCATGCATCTTCAGTACCCGTTTATATCTCAAATTCAGGCTCAAAACACGCGAAAGTTCAAAATTTTTGGGTCCCAGAAGCGATCTGTACATACCTACTCAGTGCTAGAATATTTTCAAAATATAGGCTCAAAACATGCTAAAAATCGATATTTTAGGTGTCCAGAGTAGATATGCGCATGCATCTTCTGTACCCGTTTATATCCCAAATTCAGGCTCAGAATACCTGAAAATTCGATATTTATGGGTCACAGAAGCAATCTGTACATGCCTACTTCGTGTTAGAGTATTTTCAAAATACAGGCCCAAAACAAGCTCAAAATCGATATTTTGGGTGCCCAAAGTCGATATGTGCATGCATCTTCTGTACCCGTTTATATCACAAATTCAGGCTCAAAACACTATAAAATTCGATATTTATGGGTCACAGAAGCAATCTGTACATGCCTACTTCGTGTTAGAGTATTTTTAAAATACAGGCCCAAAACATGCTAAAAATCGATATTTTGGTTGCCCAAAGTCGACAAGTGCATGCATCTTCTGTACCCGTTTATATCTCAAATAAAGGCTCAAATCACCCGAAAATTCGATATTTTTGGGTCTCACAAGCGATCTGTACATACCTCCTCCTTGCTAGAATTATTTCAAGATACAGACCCAAAACATGCTAATAATCGATATTTTGCGTGCCCAAAGTCGATACGTGCATGCAGGCTCAAATCACCCAAAAATTCAATATTTTTGGGTCCCAGAAGCGATCTTACATGCCTACTCCTTGCTAGAATTATTTTAAGATACAGACCCAAAACATGCTAAAAATCGATATTTTGGGTGGTCAAAGTCGATTTGTGCATGCATCTTCTGTACCCGTTTATATCCCAAATTCAGGCTCAGAACACCCTAAAATTCGATATTTATGGGTCCCAGAAGCGATCTGTACATGCCTACTCCTTGCTAGAATTATTTCATGATACAGACCCAAAACATGCTAAAATCGTTATTTTGGGTGGCCAAAGTCGATATGTGCATGTATCTTCTGTACCCGTTTATATCTCAAATTCAGGCTCAAAAAACTAGAAAATTCGATATTTTTGGGTCCCAGAAAAGATCTGTACATGCCTACTCCGTGTTAGAGTATTTTCAAAATACAGGCTCAAAACATGCTAAAAATCGATATTTTGGGTGCCCAAAGTCAATATGATGTGCATGCATTTTCTGTACCCGTATATATCTCAAATTCAGGCTCAAAACACCCGAAAATTTAATATTTTTGGGCCCCAGTAGCGATCTGTACATGAATACTCCTTGCTAGAATGTTTTCAAGATACAGACTCAAAACAAGCTCAATATCGATATTGTAGGTGCAAAAAGTCGATATGTGCATGCATCTTCAGTACCCGTTTATATCTCAAATTCAGGCTCAAAACACCCGAAAATTCGATATTTATGGTTTCCAGAAGCGATCTGTACATGCCTACTCCGTGTTAGAGTATTTTCAAAATACAGGCCCAAATCATCCTCAAAATCGATATTTTGAGTGCCCAAAGTCGATATGTACATGCATTTGCTGTACCCGTTTATATCTCAAATTCAGGCTCAAAACACCGAAAAATTAATATTTTTGGGTCCCAGTAGCGATCTGTACATGAATACTCCTTGCTAGAATGTTTTCAAGATACAGACCCAAAACAAGCTCAATATCGATATTGAAGGTGCAAAAAGTCGATATGTGCATGCATCTTCTGTACCCGTTTATATCCCAAATTCAGGCTCAGAACACCTGAAAATTCGATATTTATTGGTCCCAGAAGCGATCTGTACATGCCTACTTCATGTTAGAGTATTTTAATAAAAACAGGCCCAAAACATGCTCAAAATCGATATTTTGGGTGCCCAATTTCGATATGTACATGCATCTTCTGTACCCGTTTATATCTCAAATTGAGGCTCAGAACACCCGAAAATTCTATAATTTTGGGTCGCTGAAGCGATCTGTATATGCCTACTCCTTGCTAGAATGTTTTCAAGATACAGACCCAAAACAAGCTCAATATCGATACTGTAGGTGCAAAAAGTCGATATGTGCATGCATCTTCAGTACCCGTTTATATCTCAAATTCAGGCTCAAAACACCCGAAAGTTCAAAATTTTTGGGTCCCAGAAGCGATCTGTACATACCTACTCAGTGCTAGAATATTTTCAAAATATAGGCTCAAAACATGCTAAAAATCGATATTTTAGGTGTCCAGAGTAGATATGCGCATGCATCTTCTGTACCCGTTTATATATATTAAATTCAGGCTCAAAACACTAGAAAATTCGATATTTTTGGGTCCCAGAAGCGATCTGTACATGCCTACTCCGTGTTAGAGTATTTTCAAAATACAGGCCCAAAACATGCTCAAAATCGATATTTTGGGTGCCCAAAGTCGATATGTGCATGCAGGCTCAAATCACCCGAAAATTTGATATTTTTGGGTCCCAGAAGCGATCTGGACATGCCTACTTCATGTTAAAGTATTTTCAAAAAACAGGCCCAAAACATGCTCAAAATCGATATTTTGGGTGCACAATTTCGATATGTGCATGCATCTTCTGTACCCGTTTATATCTCAAATTGAGGCTCAGAACACCCGAAAATTCTATATTTTTGGGTCTCTGAAGCGATCTGTATATGCCTACTCCTTGCTAGAATGTTTTCAAGATACAGACCCAAAACAAGCTCAATATCGATATTGTAGGTGCAAAAAGTCGATATGTGCATGCATCTTCAGTACCCGTTTATATCTCAAATTCAGGCTCAAAACACGCGAAAGTTCAAAATTTTTGGGTCCCAGAAGCGATCTGTACATACCTACTCAGTGCTAGAATATTTTCAAAATATAGGCTCAAAATATGCTAAAAATCGATATTTTAGGTGTCCAGAGTAGATATGCGCATGCATCTTCTGTACCCGTTTATATCCCAAATTCAGGCTCAGAATACCTGAAAATTCGATATTTATGGGTCACAGAAGCAATCTGTACATGCCTACTTCGTGTTAGAGTATTTTTAAAATACAGGCCCAAAACATGCTCAAAATCGATATTTTGGTTGCCCAAAGTCGACAAGTGCATGCATCTTCTGTACCCGTTTATATCTCAAATAAAGGCTCAAATCACCCGAAAATTCGATATTTTTGGGTCTCACAAGCGATCTGTACATACCTCCTCCTTGCTAGAATTATTTCAAGATACAGACCCAAAACATGCTAATAATCGATATTTTGCGTGCCCAAAGTCGATACGTGCATGCAGGCTCAAATCACCCAAAAATTCAATATTTTTGGGTCCCAGAAGCGATCTTACATGCCTACTCCTTGCTAGAATTATTTTAAGATACAGACCCAAAACATGCTAAAAATCGATATTTTGGGTGGTCAAAGTCGATATGTGCATGCATCTTCTGTACCCGTTTATATCCCAAATTCAGGCTCAGAACACCCTAAAATTCGATATTTATGGGTCCCAGAAGCGATCTGTACATGCCTACTCCTTGCTAGAATTATTTCATGATACAGACCCAAAACATGCTAAAATCGTTATTTTGGGTGGCCAAAGTCGATATGTGCATGTATCTTCTGTACCCGTTTATATCTCAAATTCAGGCTCAAAAAACTAGAAAATTCGATATTTTTGGGTCCCAGAAAAGATCTGTACATGCCTACACCGTGTTAGAGTATTTTCAAAATACAGGCTCAAAACATGCTAAAAATCGATATTTTGGGTGCCCAAAGTCAATATGATGTGCATGCATTTTCTGTACCCGTATATATCTCAAATTCAGGCTCAAAACACCCGAAAATATAATATTTTTGGGCCTCAGTAGCGATCTGTACCTGAATACTCCTTGCTAGAATATTTTCAAGATACAGACTCAAAACAAGCTCAAAATCGATATTGTAGGTGCAAAAAGTCGATATGTGCATGCATCTTCAGTACCCGTTTATATCTCAAATTCAGGCTCAAAACACCCGAAAATTCGATATTTATGGTTTCCAGAAGCGATCTGTACATGCCTACTCCGTGTTAGAGTATTTTCAAAATACAGGCCCAAATCATCCTCAAAATCGATATTTTGAGTGCCCAAAGTCGATATGTACATGCATTTTCTGTACCCGTTTATATCTCAAATTCAGGCTCAAAACACCGAAAAATTAATATTTTTGGGTCCCAGTAGCGATCTGTACATGAATACTCCTTGCTAGAATGTTTTCAAGATACAGACCCAAAACAAGCTCAATATCGATATTGTAGGTGCAAAAAGTCGATATGTGCATGCATCTTCAGTACCCGTTTATATCTCAAATTCAGGCTCAAAACACCCGAAAGTTCAAATTTTTGGGTCCCAGAAGCGATCTCTACATACATACTCAGTGCTAGAATATTTTCAAAATATAGGCTCAAAACATGCTAAAAATCGATATTTTAGGTGTCCAAAGTCGATATGCGCATGCATCTTCTGTACCCGTTTATATATATTAAATTCAGGCTCAAAAACCTAGAAAATTCGATATTTTTGGGTCCCAGAAGCGATCTGTACATGACTACTCCGTGTTAGAGTATTTTCAAAATACAGGCCCAAAACATGTTCAAAATCGATATTTTGGGTGCCCAAAGTCGATATGTGCATGCACGCTCAAATCACGCGAAAATATGATATTTTTGGGTCCCAGAAGCGATCTGTACATGCCTACTCCTTGCTAGAATTATTTTAAGATACAGACCCAAAACATGCTAAAAATCGATATTTTGGGTGCCCAAAGTCGATATGTGCATGAATCTTCTGTACCCGCTTATATACAAAATTTAGGCTCAGAACACCCGAAAATTCGATATTTATGGGTCCCAGAAGCTATCTGTACATGCCTACTCCTTGCTAGAATTATTTAATATACCGACCCAAAACATGTTAAAAATCGTTATTTTGGGTGCCCAAAGTCGATATTTGCATGCATCTTCTGTACCCGTTTATATCCCAAATTCAGGCTCAGAATACCTGAAAATTCGATATTTATGGGTCACAGAAGCAATCTGTACATGTCTACTTCGTGTTAGAGTATTTTCAAAATACAGGCCCAAAACAAGCTCAAAATCGATATTTTGGGTGCCCAAAGTCGATATGTGCATGCATCTTCTGTACCCGTTTATATCTCAAATTCAGGCTCAAAACACTAGAAAATTCGATATTTATGGGTCACAGAAGCAATCTGTACATGCCTACTTCGTGTTAGAGTATTTTTAAAATACAGGCCCAAAACATGCTAAAAATCCTTATTTTGGGTGCCCAAATTCGATATTTGCATGCATATTCTGTACCCGTTTATATCTCAAACAAAGGCTCAAATCAACCGAAAATTCGATATTTTGGGGTTCCACAAACGATCTGTACATGCCTACTCCATGCTAGAATTTTTTCAAGATACAGACCCAAAACATGCTAAAAAACGATATTTTGGGTGCCCAAAGTCGATATGTGCATGAATCTTCTGTACCCGTTTATATCCCAAATTCAGGCTCAAAAAACTAGAAAATTCGATATTTTTGGGTCCCAGAAAAGATCTGTACATGCCTACACCGTGTTAGAGTATTTTCAAAATACAGGCCCAAATCATCCTCAAAATCGATATTTTGGGTGCCCAAATTCGATATGTGCATGCATCTTCAGTACCAGTTTATATCTCAAATTCAGGCTCAAAATACTAGAAAATCGATATTTTTTGGACCCAGAAGCAATCTGTACATGCCTACTCCTTGTTAGAATGTTTTCAAGATACAGACCAGAAACATGCTCAAAATCGATATTTTAGGTGCAAAAAGTCGATATGTGCATGAATCTTCAGTACTCGTTTATATCTCAAATTCATGCTCAAAACACCCGAAAATTCAATATTTTTGGGTCTTAGAAGCGATCTCAACATGCCTACTCAGTGCTAGAATGTTTTCAAAATATAGGCTCAAAGTATGCTAAAAATCGATATTTTGGGTGCCCAAAGTCAAATTGATGTGCATGCATTTTCTGTACCCGTTTATATCTCAAATTCAGGCTCAAAACACCCGAAAATTTAATATTTTTTGGTCCCAGTAGCGATCTGTATATGAATACTCCTTGCTAGAATGTTTTCAAGATACAGACCCAAAACAAGCTCAATATCGATATTGTAGGTGAAAAAAAGTCGATATGTGCATGCATCTTCAGTACCCGTTTATATCTCAAATTCAGGCTCAAAACACACGAAAATTCGATATTTATGGTTCCCAGAAGCGATCTTTACATGCCTACTCCATGTTAGAGTATTTTCAAAATACATGCCCAAATCATCCTCAAAATCGATATTTTGAGTGCCCAAAGTCGATATGTACATGCTTTTTCTGTACCCGTTTATATCCCAAATTCGGGCACAGAACACCTGAAAATTCGATATTTATGGGTCCCAGAAGCGATCTGTACATGCCTACTTCATGTTAGAGAATTTTCAAAAAACAGGCCCAAAACATTCTCAAAATCGATATTTTGGGTGCCCAATTTCGATATGTACATGCATCTTCTGTACCCGTTTATATCTCAAATTGAGGCTCAGAACACCCGAAAATTCAATATTTTTGGGTCGCCGAAGCGATCTGTACATGCCTACTCCTTGCTAGAATGTTTTCAAGATACAGACCCAAAAGAAGCTCAATATCAATATTGTAGGTGCAAAAAGTCGATATGTGCATGCATCTTCAGTACCCGTTTATATCTCAAATTCAGGCTCAAAACACCCGAAAGTTCAAATTTTTTGGGTCCCAGAAGCGATCTGTACATACATACCCAGTGCTAGAATATTTTCAAAATATAGGCTCAAAACATGCTAAAAATCGATATTTTAGGTGTCCAAAGTCGATATGCGCATGCATCTTCTGTACCCGTTTATATATATTAAATTCAGGCTCAAAACACTAGAAAATTCGATATTTTTGGGTCCCAGAAGCGATCTGTACATGACTACTCAGTGTTAGAGTATTTTCAAAATACAGGCCCAAGACATGCTCAAAATCGATATTTTGGGTGCCCAAAGTCGATATGTGCATGCAGGCTCAAATCACCCGAAAATTCGATATTTTTGGGTCCCAGAAGCGATCTGTACATGCCTACTCCTTGCTAGAATTATTTTAAGATACAGACCCAAAACATGCTAAAAATCGATATTTTGGGTGCCCAAAGTCGATATGTGCATGAATCTTCGGTACCCGTTTATATCCCAAATTTAGGTTCAGAACACCCGAAAATTCGATATTTATGGGTCCCAGAAGCGATCTGTACATGCCTACTCCTTGCTAGAATTATTTAATATACAGACCCAAAACATGCTAAAAATCGTTATTTTGGGTGCCCAAAGTCGATATTTGCATGCATCTTCTGTACCCGTTTATATCCCAAATTCAGGCTCAGAATACCTGAAAATTCGATATTTATGGGTCACAGAAGCAATCTGTACATGCCTACTTCGTGTTAGAGTATTTTCAAAATACAGGCCCAAAACAAGCTCAAAATCGATATTTTGGGTGCCCAAAGTCGATATGTGCATGCATCTTCTGTACCCGTTTATATCTCAAATTCAGGCTCAAAACACTAGAAAATTCGATATTTATGGGTCACAGAAGCAATCTGTACATGCCTACTTCGTGTTAGAGTATTTTTTAAATACAGGCCCAAAACATGCTAAAAATCCTTATTTTGGGTGCCCAAATTCGATATGTGCATGCATATTCTGTACCCGTTTATATCTCAAACAAAGGCTCAAATCAACCGAAAATTCGATATTTTGTGGTTCCACAAACGATCTGTACATTCCTACTCCATGCTAGAATTTTTTCAAGATACAGACCCAAAACATGCTAAAAAACTATATTTTGGGTGCCCAAAGTCGATATGTGCATGAATCTTCTGTACCCGTTTATATCCCAAATTCAGGCTCAAAAAACAAGTAAATTCGATATATTTGGGTCCCAGAAAAGATCTGTACATGCCTACACCGTGTTAGAGTATTTTCAAAATACAGGCCCAAATCATCCTCAAAATCGATATTTTGGGTTCCCAAATTCGATATGTGCATGCATCTTCAGTACCCGTTTATATCTCAAATTCAGGCTCAAAATACTAGAAAATCGATATTTTTTGGACCCAGAAGCAATCTGTACATGCCTACTCCTTGTTAGAATGTTTTCAAGATACAGACCAGAAACATGCTCAAAATCGATATTTTAGGTGCAAAAAGTCGATATGTGCATGAATCTTCAGTACTCGTTTATATCTCAAATTCATGCTCAAAACACCCGAAAATTCAATATTTTTGGGTCTTAGAAGCGATCTCAACATGCCTACTCAGTGCTAGAATGTTTTCAAAATATAGGCTCAAAGCATGCTAAAAATCGATATTTTATGTGTCCAAAGTCGATATGTGCATGCATCTTCAGTACCCGTTTATATCTCAAATTCAGGCTCAAAACACTAGAAAATTCGATATTCATGGGTCCCAGAAGCGATCTGTACATGCCTACTCCGTTTTAGAGTATTTTCATAATACAGGCCAAAAACATGCTCAAAATCGATATTGTGGATGCCCAAAGTCGATATGTGCATGCATTTTCTGTACCTGTTTATATCTCAAATTCAGGCTTAAAACCCCCGAAAATTCGATATTTTTGGGTCCCAGAAGCGATCTGTACATGCCGACTCCTTGCCAGAATGTTTTCAAGATACAGACCCAAAACATGCTCAAAATCAATATTGTAGGTGCAAGAAGTCGATATGAACATTCATCTTCAGTGCCAGTTTATATCTCAAATTCAGGCTCAAAACACCCGAAAATTCAATATTTATGGGTCACAGAAGCAATCTGTACATGCCTACTTCGTGTTAGAGTATTTTCAAAATACAGGCCCAAAACATGCTAAAAATCGATATTTTGGGTGCCCAAAGTCGATATGTGCATGAATCTTCTGTACCCGTTTATATCCCAAATTTAGGTTCAGAACACCCGAAAATTCGATATTTATGGGTCCCAGAAGCGATCTGTACATGCCTACTCCTTGCTAGAATTATTTAATATACAGACCCAAAACATGCTAAAAATCGTTATTTTGGGTGCCCAAAGTCGATATTTGCATGCATCTTCTGTACCCGTTTATATCCCAAATTCAGGCTCAGAATACCTGAAAATTCGATATTTATGGGTCACAGAAGCAATCTGTACATGCCTACTTCGTGTTAGAGTATTTTCAAAATACAGGCCCAAAACAAGCTCAAAATCGATATTTTGGGTGCCCAAAGTCGATATGTGCATGCATCTTCTGTACCCGTTTATATCTCAAATTCAGGCTCAAAACACTAGAAAATTCGATATTTATGGGTCACAGAAGCAATCTGTACATGCCTACTTCGTGTTAGAGTATTTTTTAAATACAGGCCCAAAACATGCTAAAAATCCTTATTTTGGGTGCCCAAATTCGATATGTGCATGCATATTCTGTACCCGTTTATATCTCAAACAAGGGCTCAAATCAACCGAAAATTCGATATTTTGTGGTTCCACAAACGATCTGTACATTCCTACTCCATGCTAGAATTTTTTCAAGATACAGACCCAAAACATGCTAAAAAACGATATTTTGGGTGCCCAAAGTCGATATGTGCATGAATCTTCTGTACCCGTTTATATCCCAAATTCAGGCTCAAAAAACAAGTAAATTCGATATATTTGGGTCCCAGAAAATATCTGTACATGCCTACACCGTGTTAGAGTATTTTCAAAATACAGGCCCAAATCATCCTCAAAATCGATATTTTGGGTTCCCAAATTCGATATGTGCATGCATCTTCAGTACCCGTTTATATCTCAAATTCAGGCTCAAAATACTAGAAAATCGATATTTTTTGGACCCAGAAGCAATCTGTACATGCCTACTCCTTGTTTAAATGTTTTCAAGATACAGACCAGAAACATGCTCAAAATCGATATTTTAGGTGCAAAAAGTCGATATGTGCATGAATCTTCAGTACTCGTTTATATCTCAAATTCATGCTCAAAACACCCGAAAATTCAATATTTTTGGGTCTTAGAAGCGATCTCAACATGCCTACTCAGTGCTAGAATGTTTTCAAAATATAGTCTCAAAGCATGCTAAAAATCGATATTTTATGTGTCCAAAGTCGATATGTGCATGCATCTTCAGTACCCGTTTATATCTCAAATTCAGGCTCAAAACACTAGAAAATTCGATATTCATGGGTCCCAGAAGCGATCTGTACATGCCTACTCCGTTTTAGAGTATTTTCATAATACAGGCCCAAAACATGCTCAAAATCGATATTGTGGATGCCCAAAGTCGATATGTGCATGCATTTTCTGTACCTGTTTATATCTCAAATTCAGGCTTAAAACCCCCGAAAATTCGATATTTTTGGGTCCCAGAAGCGATCTGTACATGCCGACACCTTGCCAGAATGTTTTCAAGATACAGACCCAAAACATGCTCAAAATCAATATTGTAGGTGCAAGAAGTCGATATGAACATTCATCTTCAGTGCCAGTTTATATCTCAAATTCAGGCTCAAAACACCCGAAAATTCAATATTTTTGGATCCCAGAAGCGATCTGTACATGTCTACTCAGTGCTAGAATGTTTTCAAAATATAGGCTCAAAACATGCTAAAAATCGATATTTTAGGTGTCCAATGTCGATATGTGCATGCATCTTCTGTACCTGTTTATATCTCAAATTCAGGCTCAAAACACTAGAAAATTCGATATTTATGGGTCCCAGAAGCGATCTGGACATGCCTACTCCGTGTTAGAGTATTTTCAAAATACAGGCCCAAAACATGCTCAAAATCGATATTTTGTTTGCCCAAAGTCGATATGTTCATGCATCTTCTGTACCCGTTTATATCTCAAACAAATGCTCAAATCACCCGAAAATTCGATATTTTGGGGTTCCACAAATGATCTGTACATGCCTACTCCTTGCTAGAAATTTTTTAAGATACAGGCCAAAAACATGCTAAAAAACGATATTTTGGGTGCCCAAAGTCGATATGTGCATGCATCTTCTGTACCCGTTTTTATCCCAAATTCAGGCTCAGAACACCTGAAAATTCGATATTTTTGGGTCCCAGAAAAGATCTGTACATGCTTACTCCGTGTTAGAGTATTTTAAAAATACTGGCCCAAAACATGCTCAAAATCGATATTTTAGGTGCCCAAAGACGACAAGTGCATGCATCTTCTGTAAACGTTTATATCTCAAATAAAGGCTCAAATCACCCAAAAATTCGATATTTTTGGGTCTCACAAGCGATCTGTACATGCCTAGTCCTTGCTAGAATTATTTCACGATACATACCCAAAATATTCTAATAATCGATATTTTAGGTGCCCAAAGTCGATATGTGCATGCATCTTCTGTACCCGTTTATATCCCAAATTCAGGGTCAGAACACCCGAAAATTCGATATTTATGGGTCCCAGAAGCGATCTGTACATGCCTACTCCTTGCTAGAATTATTTCAAGATACAGACCCAAAACATGCTAAAATCTTTATTTTGGGTGCCCAAAGTCGATATGTGCATGCATCTTCTGTACCCGTTTATATCTCAAATTCAGGCTCAAAAAACTAGAAAATTCTATATTTTTAGGTCCCAGAAAAGATCTGTACATGCCTACACCGTGTTAGAGTATTTTCAAAATACAGGCCAAATCATCCTCAAAATCGATATTTTGGGTGCCCAAATTCGATATGTGCATGCATCTTCTGTACCCGTTTATATCTCAAATTCAGGCTCAAAACACAAGAAAATCGATATTTTTTGTACCCAGAAGCAATCTGTACATGCCTACTCCTTGTTAGAACGTTTTCAAGATACAGACCAAAAACATGCTCAAAATCGATATTTTAGGTGCAAAAAGTCGATATGTGCATGAATCTTCAGTACTCGTTTATATCTCCAATTCATGCTCAAAACACCCGAAGATTCAATATTTTTGGGTCTTAGAAGCGATCTCTACATGCCTACTCGGTGCTAGAATGTTTTCAAAATATAGGCTCAAAACATGCTAAAAATCGATATTTTATGTGTCCAAAGTCGATATGTGCATGCATCTTCAGTACCCGTTTATATCTCAAATTCAGGCTCAAAACACTAGAATATTCGATATTTATGTGTCGCAGAAGGGATCTGTACATGCCTACTCCGGTTTAGAGTATTTTCATAATACAGGCCCAAAACATGCTAAAAATCGATATTTTGGATGCCCAAAGTCGATATGTGCATGCATCTTCTGTACCTGTTTATATCTCAAATTCAGGCTTAAAACCCCCGAAAATTCGATATTTTTGGGTCCCAGAAGCGATCTGTACATGCCGACTCCTTGCCAGAATGTTTTCAAGATACAGACCCAAAGTATGCTCAAAATCAATATTGTAGGTGCAAGAAGTCGACATGAACATTCATCTTCAGTGCAATTTTATATCTCAAATTTAGGCTCAAAACACCCGAAAATTCAATATTTTTGGATCCCAGAAGCGATCTGTACATGTCTACTCAGTCCTAGAATGTTTTCAAAATATAGGCTCAAAACATGCTAAAAATCGATATTTTAGGTGTCCAAAGTCGATATGTGCATGCATCTTCTGTACCTGTTTATATCTTAAATTCAGGCTCAGAACACTAGAAAATGCGATATTTATGGATCCCAGAAGCGATCTGTACATGCCTACTTCATGTTAGAGTATTTTAAAAAAAACAGGCCCAAAACATGCTCAAAATCGATATTTTGGGTGCCCAATTTCGATATGTGCATGCATCTTCTATACCCGTTTATATCTCAAATTGAGGCTCAGAACACCCGAAAATTCAATATTTTCGGGTCGCTGAAGCGATCTGTATATGCCTACTCCTTGCTAGAATGTTTTCAAGATACACACCCAAAACAAGCTCAATATCGATATTGTAGGTGCAAAAAGTCGATATATGCATGCATCTTCAGTACCCGTTTATATCTCAAATTGAGGCTCAAAACACCCGAAAGTTCAAAATTTTTGGGTCCCAGAAGCGATCTGTACATACCTACTCAGTGCTAGAATATTTTCAAAATATAGGCTCAAAACATGCTAAAAATCGATATTTTAGGAGTCCAAAGTCGATATGAGCATGCATCTTCTGTACCCGTTTATATATCAAATTCAAGCTCAAAACACTAGAAAATTCGATATTTTTGGGTCCCAGAAGCGATCTGTACATGCCTACTCCGTGTTAGAGTATTTTCAAAATACAGGCCCAAGACATGCTCAAAATCGTTATTTTGGGTGCCCAAAGTCGATATGTGCATGCAGGATCAAATCACCCGAAAATTTGATATTTTTGGGTCCCAGAAGCGATCTGTACATGCCTACTCCTTGCTAGAATTATTTTAAGATACAGACCCAAAACATGCTAAAAATCGATATTTTGGGTGCCCAAAGTCGATATGTGCATACATCTTCTGTACCCGTTTATATCCCAAATTTAGGCTCAGAACACCCGAAAATTCGGTATTTATGGTTCCCAGAAGCGATCTGTACATGCCTACTCCTTGCTAGAATTATTTCAAGATACAGACCCAAAACATGCTAAAAATCGTTATTTTGGGTGCCCAAAGTCGATATGTGCATGCATCTTCTGTACCCGTTTATATCCCAAATTCAGGCTCAGAATACCAGAAATTTCGATAATTATGGGTCACAGAAGCAATCTGTACATGCTTACTTCGTGTTAGAGTATTTTCAAAATACAGGCCCAAAACAAGCTCAAAATCAATATTTTGGGTGCCCAAAGTCGATATGTGCATGCATCTTCTGTACCCGTTTATATCTCAAATTCAGGCTCAAAACACTAGAAAATTCGATATTTATGGGTCACAGAAGCAATCTGTACATGCCTACTTCGTGTTAGAGTATTTTTAAAATACAGGCCCAAAACATGCTAAAAATCGATATTTTGGTTGCCCAAAGTCGACAAGTGCATGCATCTTCTGTACCCGTTTATATCTCAAATAAAGGCTCAAATCACCCGAAAACTCGATATTTTTGGGTCTCACAAGCGATCTGTACATGCCTACTCCTTGCTAGAATTATTTCAAGATACAGACCCGAAACATGCTAATAATCGATATTTTGCGTGGCCAAAGTCGATACGTGCATGCAGGCCCAAATCACCTAAAAATTCAATATTTTTGGGTCCCAGGAGCGATGTTACATGCCTACTCCTTGCTAGAATTATTTTAAGATACAGACCCAAAACATGCTAAAAATCGATATTTTGGGTGCTCATATTCGATATGTGCATGAATCTTCTGTACCCGTTTATATCCCAAATTCAGGCTCAGGACACCCGAAAATTCGATATTTATGGGTCCCAGAAGCGATCTGTACATGCCTACTCCTTGCTAGAATTATTTCATGATACAGACCCAAAACATGCTAAAATCGTTATTTTGGGTGGCCAAAGTCGATATGTGCATATATCTTCTGTACCCGTTTATATCTCAAATTCAGGCTAAAAAAACTAGAAAATTCGATTTTTTTGGGTCCCAGAAAAGATCTGTACATGCCTACTCCGTGTTAGAGTATTTTCAAAATACAGGCTCAAAACATACTAAAAATCGATATTTTGGGTACCCAAAGTCAATATGTGCATGCATTTTCTGTACCCGTTTATATCTCAAATTCAGGCTCAAAACACTTGAAAATTTAATATTTTTGGGTCCCAGTAGCGATCTGTACATGAATACTCCTTGCTAGAATGTTTTCAAGATACAGACCCAAAACAAGCTCAATATCGATATTGTAGGTGCAAAAAGTCGATATGTGCATGCATCTTCAGTACCCGTTTATATCTCAAATTCAGGCTCAAAACACACGAAAATTCGATATTTATGGTTCCCAGAAGCGATCTTTACATGCCTACTCCGTGTTAGAGTATTTTCAATATACAGGCCAAAATCATCCTCAAAATCGATATTTTGAGTGCCCAAAGTCGATATGTACATGCATTTTCTGTACCCGTTTATATCTCAAATTCAGGCTCAAAACACCGAAAAATTAATATTTTTGGGTCCCAGAGGCGATCTGTACATGAATACTCCTTGCTAGAATGTTTTCAAGATACAGACCCAAAACAAGCTCAATATCGATATTGTAGGTGCAAAAAGTCGATATGTGAATGCATCTTCTGTACCCGTTTATATCCCAAATTCAGGCTCAGAACACCTGAAAATTTAATAATTATGGGTCCCAGAAGCGATCTGTACATGACTACTCCGTGTTAGAGTATTTTCAAAATACAGGCCCAAGACATGCTCAAAATCGATATTTTGGGTGCCCAAAGTCGATATGTGCATGCAGGCTCAAATCACCCGAAAATTCGATATTTTTGGGTCCCAGAAGCGATCTGTACATGCCTACTCCTTGCTAGAATTATTTTAAGATACAGACCCAAAACATGCTAAAAATCGATATTTTGGGTGCCCAAAGTCGATATGTGCATGAATCTTCTGTACCCGTTTATATCCCAAATTTAGGCTCAGAACACCCGAAAATTCGATATTTATGGGTCCCAGAAGCGATCTGTACATGCCTACTCCTTGCTAGAATTATTTAATATACAGACCCAAAACATGCTAAAAATCGTTATTTTGGGTGCCCAAAGTCGATATTTGCATGCATCTTCTGTACCCGTTTATATCCCAAATTCAGGCTCAGAATACCTGAAAATTCGATATTTATGGGTCACAGAAGCAATCTGTACATGTCTACTTCGTGTTAGAGTATTTTCAAAATACAGGCCCAAAACAAGCTCAAAATCGATATTTTGGGTGCCCAAAGTCGATATGTGCATGCATCTTCTGTACCCGTTTATATCTCAAATTCAGGCTTAAAACACTAGAAAATTCGATATTTATGGGTCACAGAAGCAATCTGTACATGCCTACTCCATGCTAGAATTTTTTCAAGATACAGACCCAAAACATGCTAAAAAACGATATTTTGGGTGCCCAAAGTCGATATGTGCATGAATCTTCTGTACCCGTTTATATCCCAAATTCAGGCTCAAAAAACTAGAAAATTCGATATTTTTGGGTCCCAGAAAATATCTGTACATGCCTACACCGTGGTAGAGTATTTTCAAAATACAGGCCCAAATCATCCTCAAAATCGATATTTTGGGTGCCCAAATTCGATATGTGCATGCATCTTCAGTACCCGTTTATATCTCAAATTCAGGCTCAAAATACTAGAAAATCGATATTTTTTGGACCCAGAAGCAATCTGTACATGCCTACTCCTTGTTAGAATGTTTTCAAGATACAGACCAGAAACATGCTCAAAATCGATATTTTATGTGCAAAAAGTCGATATGTGCATGAATCTTTTGTACTCGTTTATATCTCAAATTCATGCTCAAAACACCCGAAAATTCAATATTTTTGGGTCTTAGAAGCGATCTCAACATGCCTACTCAGTGCTAGAATGTTTTCAAAATATAGGCTCAAAGCATGCTAAAAATCGATATTTTATGTGTCCAAAGTCGATATGTGCATGCATCTTCAGTACCCGTTTATATCTCAAATTCAGGCTCAAAACACTAGAAAATTCGATATTCATGGGTCCCAGAAGCGATCTGTACATGCCTACTCCGTTTTAGAGTATTTTCATAATACAGGCCCAAAACATGCTCAAAATCGATTTTTTGGATGCCCAAAGTCGATATGTGCATGCATCTTCTGTACCTGTTTATATCTCAAATTCAGGCTTAAAACCCCCGAAAATTCGATATTTTTGGGTCCCAGAAGCGATCTGTACATGCCGACTCCTTGCCAGAATGTTTTCAAGATACAGACCCAAAACATGCTCAAAATCAATATTGTAGGTGCAAGAAGTCGATATGAACATTCATCTTCAGTGCCAGTTTATATCTCAAATTCAGGCTCAAAACACCCGAAAATTCAATATTTTTGGATCCCAGAAGCGATCTGTACATGTCTACTCAGTGCTAGAATGTTTTCAAAATATAGGTTCAAAACATGCTAAAAATCGATATTTTAGGTGTCCAAAGTCGATATGTGCATGCATCTTCTGTACCTGTTTATATCTCAAATTCAGGCTCAAAACACTAGAAAATTCGATATTTATGGGTCCCAGAAGCGATCTGGACATGCCTACTCCGTGTTAGAGTATTTTCATAATACAGGCCCAAAACATGCTCAAAATCGATATTTTGTTTGCCCAAAGTCGATATGTTCATGCATCTTCTGTACCCGTTTATATCTCAAACAAATGCTCAAATCACCCGAAAATTCAATATTTTGGGGTTCCACAAATGATCTGTACATGCCTACTCCTTGCTAGAATTTTTTTAAGATACAGGCCAAAAACATGCTAAAAAACGATATTTTGGGTGCCCAAAGTCGATATGTGCATGCATCTTCTGTACCCGTTTTTATCCCAAATTCAGGCTCAGAACACCTGAAAATTCGATATTTTTGGGTCCCAGAAAAGATCTGTACATGCTTACTCCGTGTTAGAGTATTTTAAAAATACAGGCCCAAAACATGCTCAAAATCGATATTTTAGGTGCCCAAATACGACAAGTGCATGCATCTTCTGTAAACGTTTATATCTCAAATAAAGGCTCAAATCACCCAAAAATTCGATATTTTTGGGTCTCACAATTGATCTGTACATGCCTACTCCTTGCTAGAATTATTTCACGATACATACCCAAAATATTCTAATAATCGATATTTTAGGTGCCCAAAGTCGATATGTGCATGCATCTTCTGTACCCGTTTATATCCCAAATTCAGGGTCAGAACACCCGAAAATTCGATATTTATGGGTCCCAGAAGCGATCTGTACATGCCTACTCCTTGCTAGAATTATTTCAAGATACAGACCCAAAACATGCTAAAATCTTTATTTTGGGTGCCCAAAGTCGATATGTGCATGCATCTTCTGTACCCGTTTATATCTCAAATTCAGGCTCAAAAAACTAGAAAATTCTATATTTTTAGGTCCCAGAAAAGATCTGTACATGCCTACACCGTGTTAGAGTATTTTCAAAATACAGGCCAAATCATCCTCAAAATCGATATTTTGGGTGCCCAAATTCGATATGTGCATGCATCTTCTGTACCCGTTTATATCTCAAATTCAGGCTCAAAACACAAGAAAATCGATATTTTTTGGACCCAGAAGCAATCTGTACATGCCTACTCCTTGTTAGAACGTTTTCAAGATACAGACCAAAAACATGATCAAAATCGATATTTTAGGTGCAAAAAGTCGATATGTGCATGAATCTTCAGTACTCGTTTATATCTCAAATTCATGCTCAAAACACCCGAAGATTCAATATTTTTGGGTCTTAGAAGCGATCTCTTCATGCCTACTCGATGCTAGAATGTTTTCAAAATATAGGCTCAAAACATGCTAAAAATCGATATTTTATGTGTCCAAAGTCGATATGTGCATGCATCTTCAGTACCCGTTTATATCTCAAATTCAGGCTCAAAACACTAGAATATTCGATATTTATGGGTCCCAGAAGCGATCTGTACATGCCTACTCCGGTTTAGAGTATTTTCATAATACAGGCCAAAAACATGCTCAAAATCGATATTGTGGATGCCCAAAGTCGATATGTGCATGCATCTTCTGTACCTGTTTATATCTCAAATTCAGGCTTAAAACCCCCGAAAATTCGATATTTTTGGGTCCCAGAAGCGATCTGTACATGCCGACTCCTTGCCAGAATGTTTTCAAGATACAGACCCAAAACATGCTCAAAATCAATATTGTAGGTGCAAGAAGTCGATATGAACATTCATCTTCAGTGCCAGTTTATATCTCAAATTCAGGCTCAAAACACCCGAAAATTCAATATTTTTGGATCCCAGAAGCGATCTGTACATGTCTACTCAGTGCTAGAATGTTTTCAAAATATAGGCTCAAAACATGCTAAAAATCGATATTTTAGGTGTCCAAAGTCGATATGTGCATGCATCTTCTGTACCTGTTTATATCTCAAATTCAGGCTCAAAACACTAGAAAATTCGATATTTATGGGTCCCAGAAGCGATCTGGACATGCCTACTCCGTGTTAGAGTATTTTCAAAATACAGGCCCAAAACATGCTCAAAATCGATATTTTGTTTGCCCAAAGTCGATATGTTCATGCATCTTCTGTACCCGTTTATATCTCAAACAAATGCTCAAATCACCCGAAAATTCGATATTTTGGGGTTCCACAAATGATCTGTACATGCCTACTCCTTGCTAGAATTTTTTTAAGATACAGGCCAAAAACATGCTAAAAAACGATATTTTGGGTGCCCAAAGTCGATATGTGCATGCATCTTCTGTACCCGTTTTTATCCCAAATTCAGGCTCAGAACACCTGAAAATTCGATATTTTTGAGTCCCAGAAAAGATCTGTACATGCTTACTCCGTGTTAGAGTATTTTAAAAATACAGGCCCAAAACATGCTCAAAATCGATATTTTAGGTGCCCAAAGACGACAAGTGCATGCATCTTCTGTAAACGTTTATATCTCAAATAAAGGCTCAAATCACCCAAAAAATCGATATTTTTGGGTCTCACAAGCGATCTGTACATGCCTACTCCTTGCTAGAATTATTTCACGATACATACCCAAAATATTCTAATAATCGATATTTTAGGTGCCCAAAGTCGATATGTGCATGCATCTTCTGTACCCGTTTATATCCCAAATTCAGGGTCAGAACACCCGAAAATTCGATATTTATGGGTCCCAGAAGCGATCTGTACATGCCTACTCCTTGCTAGAATTATTTCAAGATACAGACCCAAAACATGCTAAAATCTTTATTTTGGGTGCCCAAAGTCGATATGTGCATGCATCTTCTGTACCCGTTTATATCTCAAATTCAGGCTCAAAAAACTAGAAAATCCAACATTTTTGGGTCCCAGAAAAGATCTGTACATGCCTACGCCGTGTTAGAGTATTTTCAAAATACAGGCCAAATCATCCTCAAAATCGATATTTTGGGTGCCCAAATTCGATATGTGCATGCATCTTCTGTACCCGTTTATATCTCAAATTCAGGCTCAAAACACAAGAAAATCGATATTTTTTGGACCCAGAAGCACTCTGTACATGCCTACTCCTTGTTAGAACGTTTTCAAGATACAGACCAAAAACATGTTAAAAATCGATATTTTAGGTGCAAAAAGTCGATATGTGCATGAATCTTCAGTACTCGTTTATATCTCAAATTCATGCTCAAAACACCCGAAGATTCAATATTTTTGGGTCTTAGAAGCGATCTCTACATGCCTACTCGGTGCTAGAATGTTTTCAAAATATAGGCTCAAAACATGCTAAAAATCGATATTTTATGTGTCCAAAGTCGATATGTGCATGCATCTTCAGTACCCGTTTATATCTCAAATTCAGGCTCAAAACACTAGAAAATTCGATATTTATGGGTCCCAGAAGCGATCTGTACATGCCTACTCCGGTTTAGAGTAATTTCATAATACAGGCCCAAAACATGCTCAAAATCGATATTTTGGATGCCCAAAGTCGATATGTGCATGCATCTTCTGTACCTGTTTATATCTCAAATTCAGGCTTAAAACCCCCGAAAATTCTATATTTTTGGGTCCCAGAAGCGATCTGTACATGCCGACTCCTTGCCAGAATGTTTTCAAGATACAGACCCAAAGTATGCTCAAAATCAATATTGTAGGTGCAAGAAGTCGACATGAACATTCATCTTCAGTGCAAGTTTATATCTCATATTTAGGCTCAAAACACCCGAATATTCAATATTTTTGGATCCCAGAAGCGATCTGTACATGTCTACTCAGTGCTAGAATGTTTTCAAAATATAGGCTCAAAACATGCTAAAAATCGATATTTTAGGTGTCCAAAGTCGATATGTGCATGCATCTTCTGTACCTGTTTATATTTTAAATTCAGGCTCAAAACACTAGAAAATGCGATATTTATGGGTCCCAGAAGCGATCTGGACATGCCTACTCCGTGTTAGAGTATTTTCAAAATTCAGGCCCAAAACATGCTCAAAATCGATTTTTTGGGTTCCCAAAGTCGATATGTGCATGCATATTCTGTACTCGTTTATATCTCAAACAAAGGCTCAAATCAACCGAAAATTCGATATTTTGGGGTTCCACAAACGATCTGTACATGCCTACTCCATGCTAGAATTTTTTCAAGATACAGACCCAAAACATGCTAAAAAACGATATTTTGGGTGCCCAAAGTCGATATGTGCATGAATCTTCTGTACCCGTTTATATCCCAAATTCAGGCTCAAAAAACTAGAAAATTCGATATTTTTGGGTCTCAGAAAAGATCTGTACATGCCTACACCGTGGTAGAGTATTTTCAAAATACAGGCCCAAATCATCCTCAAAATCGATATTTTGGGTGCCCAAATTCGATATGTGCATGCATCTTCAGTACCCGTTTATATCTCAAATTCAGGCTCAAAATACTAGAAAATCGATATTTTTTGGACCCAGAAGCAATCTGTACATGCCTACTCCTTGTTAGAATGTTTTCAAGATACAGACCAGAAACATGCTCAAAATCGATATTTTATGTGCAAAAAGTCGATATGTGCATGAATCTTCAGTACTCGTTTATATCTCAAATTCATGCTCAAAAAACCCGAAAATTCAATATTTTTGGGTCTTAGAAGCGATCTCAACATGCCTACTCAGTGCTAGAATGTTTTCAAAATATAGGCTCAAAGCATGCTAAAAATCGATATTTTATGTGTCCAAAGTCGATATGTGCATGCATCTTCAGTACCCGTTTATATCTCAAATTCAGGCTCAAAACACTAGAAAATTCGATATTCATGGGTCCCAGAAGCGATCTGTACATGCCTACTCCGTTTTTGAGTATTTTCATAATACAGGCCCAAAACATGCTCAAAATCGATTTTTTGGATGCCCAAAGTCGATATGTGCATGCATCTTCTGTACCTGTTTATATCTCAAATTCAGGCTTAAAACCCCCGAAAATTCTATATTTTTGGGTCCCAGAAGCGATCTGTACATGCCGACTCCTTGCCAGAATGTTTTCAAGATACAGACCCAAAACATGCTCAAAATCAATATTGTAGGTGCAAGAAGTCGATATGAACATTCATCTTCAGTGCCAGTTTATATCTCAAATTCAGGCTCAAAACACCCGAAAATTCAATATTTTTGGATCCCAGAAGCGATCTGTACATGTCTACTCAGTGCTAGAATGTTTTCAAAATATAGGCTCAAAACATGCTAAAAATCGATATTTTAGGTGTCCAAAGTCGATATGTGCATGCATCTTCTGTACCTGTTTATATCTCAAATTCAGGCTCAAAACACTAGAAAATTCGATATTTATGGGTCCCAGAAGCGATCTGGACATGCCTACTCCGTGTTAGAGTATTTTCAAAATACAGGCCCAAAACATGCTCAAAATCGATATTTTGTTTGCCCAAAGTCGATATGTTCATGCATCTTCTGTACCCGTTTATATCTCAAACAAATGCTCAAATCAACCGAAAATTCGATATTTTGGGGTTCCACAAATGATCTGTACATGCCTACTCCTTGCTAGAAATTTTTTAAGATACAGGCCAAAAACATGCTAAAAAACGATATTTTGGGTGCCCAAAGTCGATATGTGCATGCATCTTCTGTACCCGTTTTTATCCCAAATTCAGGCTCAGAACACCTGAAAATTCGATATTTTTGGGTCCCAGAAAAGATCTGTACATGCTTACTCCGTGTTAGAGTATTTTAAAAATACAGGCCCAAAACATGCTCAAAATCGATATTTTAGATGCCCAAAGACGACAAGTGCATGCATCTTCTGTAAACGTTTATATCTCAAATAAAGACTCAAATCACCCAAAAATTCGATATTTTTGGGTCTCACAAGCGATCTGTACATGCCTACTCCTTGCTAGAATTATTTCACGATACATACCCAAAATATTCTAATAATCGATATTTTAGGTGCCCAAAGTCGATATGTGCATGCATCTTCTGTACCCGTTTATATCCCAAATTCAGGGTCAGAACACCCGAAAATTCGATATTTATGGGTCCCAGAAGCGATCTGTACATGCCTACTCCTTGCTAGAATTATTTCAAGATACAGACCCAAAACATGCTAAAATCTTTATTTTGGGTGCCCAAAGTCGATATGTGCATGCATCTTCTGTACCCGTTTATATCTCAAATTCAGGCTCAAAAAACTAGAAAATTCGATATTTTTGGGTCCCAGAAAAGATCTGTAGATGCCTACACCGTGTTAGAGTATTTTCAAAATACAGGCCAAATCATCCTCAAAATCGATATTTTGGGTGCCCAAATTCGATATGTGCATGCATCTTCTGTACCCGTTTATATCTCAAATTCAGGCTCAAAACACAAGAAAATCGATATTTTTTGGACCCAGAAGCAATCTGTACATGCCTACTCCTTGTTAGAACGTTTTCAAGATACAGACCAAAAACATGCTCAAAATCGATATTTTAGGTGCAAAAAGTCGATATGTGCATGAATCTTTTGTACTCGTTTATATCTCAAATTCATGCTCAAAACACCCGAAGATTCAATATTTTTGGGTCTTAGAAGCGATCTCTACATGCCTACTCGGTGCTAGAATGTTTTCAAAATATAGGCTCAAAACATGCTAAAAATCGATATTTTATGTGTCCAAAGTCGATATGTGCATGCATCTTCAGTACCCGTTTATATCTCAAATTCAGGCTCAAAACACTAGAAAATTCGATATTTATGGGTCCCAGAAGCGATCTGTACATGCCTACTCCGGTTTAGAGTAATTTCATAATACAGGCCCAAAACATGCTCAAAATCGATATTTTGGATGCCCAAAGTCGATATGTGCATGCATCTTCTGTACCTGTTTATATCTCAAATTCAGGCTTAAAACCCCCGAAAATTCGATATTTTTGGGTCCCAGAAGCGATCTGTACATGCCGACTCCTTGCCAGAATGTTTTCAAGATACAGACCCAAAACATGCTCAAAATCAATATTGTAGGTGCAAGAAGTCGATATGAACATTCATCTTCAGTGCCAGTTTATATCTCAAATTCAGGCTCAAAACACCCGAAAATTCAATATTTTTGGATCCCAGAAGCGATCTGTACATGTCTACTCAGTGCTAGAATGTTTTCAAAATATAGGCTCAAAACATGCTAAAAATCGATATTTTAGGTGTCCAAAGTCGATATGTGCATGCATCTTCTGTACCTGTTTATATCTCAAATTCAGGCTCAAAACACCCGAAAATTCGATATTTATGGGTCCCAGAAGCGATCTGGACATGCCTACTCCGTGTTAGAGTATTTTCAAAATACAGGCCCAAAACATGCTCAAAATCGATATTTTGTTTGCCCAAAGTCGATATGTTCATGCATCTTCTGTACCCGTTTATATCTCAAACAAATGCTCAAATCAACCGAAAATTCGATATTTTGGGGTTCCACAAATGATCTGTACATGCCTACTCCTTGCTAGAAATTTTTTAAGATACAGGCCAAAAACATGCTAAAAAACGATATTTTGGGTGCCCAAAGTCGATATGTGCATGCATCTTCTGTACCCGTTTTTATCCCAAATTCAGGCTCAGAACACCTGAAAATTCGATATTTTTGGGTCCCAGAAAAGATCTGTACATGCTTACTCCGTGTTAGAGTATTTTAAAAATACAGGCCCAAAACATGCTCAAAATCGATATTTTAGATGCCCAAAGACGACAAGTGCATGCATCTTCTGTAAACGTTTATATCTCAAATAAAGACTCAAATCACCCAAAAATTCGATATTTTTGGGTCTCACAAGCGATCTGTACATGCCTACTCCTTGCTAGAATTATTTCACGATACATACCCAAAATATTCTAATAATCGATATTTTAGGTGCCCAAAGTCGATATGTGCATGCATCTTCTGTACCCGTTTATATCCCAAATTCAGGGTCAGAACACCCGAAAATTCGATATTTATGGGTCCCAGAAGCGATCTGTACATGCCTACTCCTTGCTAGAATTATTTCAAGATACAGACCCAAAACATGCTAAAATCTTTATTTTGGGTGCCCAAAGTCGATATGTGCATGCATCTTCTGTACCCGTTTATATCTCAAATTCAGGCTCAAAAAACTAGAAAATTCGATATTTTTGGGTCCCAGAAAAGATCTGTAGATGCCTACACCGTGTTAGAGTATTTTCAAAATACAGGCCAAATCATCCTCAAAATCGATATTTTGGGTGCCCAAATTCGATATGTGCATGCATCTTCTGTACCCGTTTATATCTCAAATTCAGGCTCAAAACACAAGAAAATCGATATTTTTTGGACCCAGAAGCAATCTGTACATGCCTACTCCTTGTTAGAACGTTTTCAAGATACAGACCAAAAACATGCTCAAAATCGATATTTTAGGTGCAAAAAGTCGATATGTGCATGAATCTTCAGTACTCGTTTATATCTCAAATTCATGCTCAAAACACCCGAAGATTCAATATTTTTGGGTCTTAGAAGCGATCTCTACATGCCTACTCGGTGCTAGAATGTTTTCAAAATATAGGCTCAAAACATGCTAAAAATCGATATTTTATGTGTCCAAAGTCGATATGTGCATGCATCTTCAGTACCCGTTTATATCTCAAATTCAGGCTCAAAACACTAGAATATTCGATATTTATGGGTCCCAGAAGCGATCTGTACATACCTACTCCGGTTTAGAGTATTTTCATAATACAGGCCCAAAACATGCTCAAAATCGATATTGTGGATGCCCAAAGTCGATATGTGCATGCATCTTCTGTAACCGTTTATATCTCAAATTCAGGCTCAAAACACAAGAAAATCGATATTTATTGGACCCAGAAGCAATCTGTACATGCCTACTCCTTGTTAGAACGTTTTCAAGATACAGACCAAAAACATGCTCAAAATCGATATTTTAGGTGCAAAAAGTCGATATGTGCATGAATCTTCAGTACTCGTTTATATCTCAAATTCATGCTCAAAACACCCGAAGATTCAATATTTTTGGGTCTTAGAAGCGATCTCTACATGCCTACTCGGTGCTAGAATGTTTTCAAAATATAGGCTCAAAACATGATAAAAATCGATATTTTATGTGTCCAAAGTCGATATGTGCATGCATCTTCAGTACCCGTTTATATCTCAAATTCAGGCTCAAAACACTAGAATATTCGATATTTATGGGTCCCAGAAGCGATCTGTACATGCCTACTCCGGTTTAGAGTATTTTCATAATACAGGCCCAAAACATGCTCAAAATCGATATTTTGGATGCCCAAAGTCGATATGTGCATGCATCTTCTATACCCGTTTATATCTCAAATTGAGGCTCAGAACACCCGAAAATTCAATATTTTCGGGTCGCTGAAGCGATCTGTATATGCCTACTCCTTGCTAGAATGTTTTCAAGATACAGACCCAAAACAAGCTCAATATCGATATTGTAGGTGCAAAAAGTCGATATATGCATGCATCTTCAGTACCCGTTTATATCTCAAATTGAGGCTCAAAACACCCGAAAGTTCAAAATTTTTGGGTCCCAGAAGCGATCTGTACATACCTACTCAGTGCTAGAATATTTTCAAAATATAGGCTCAAAACATGCTAAAAATCGATATTTTAGGAGTCCAAAGTCGATATGAGCATGCATCTTCTGTACCCGTTTATATATCAAATTCAAGCTCAAAACACTAGAAAATTCGATATTTTTGGGTCCCAGAAGCGATCTGTACATGCCTACTCCGTGTTAGAGTATTTTCAAAATACAGGCCGAAGACATGCTCAAAATCGATATTTTGGGTGCCCAAAGTCGATATGTGCATGCAGGCTCAAATCACCCGAAAATTTGATATTTTTGGGTCCCAGAAGCGATCTGTACATGCCTACTCCTTGCTAGAATTATTTTAAGATACAGACCAAAAACATGCTAAAAATCGATATTTTGGGTGCCCAAAGTCGATATGTGCATGCATCTTCTGTACCCGTTTATATCCCAAATTTAGGCTCAGAACACCCGAAAATTCGATATTTATGGTTCCCAGAAGCGATCTGTACATGCCTACTCCTTGCTAGAATTATTTCAAGATACAGACCCAAAACATGCTAAAAATCGTTATTTTGGGTGCCCAAAGTCGATATGTGCATGCATCTTCTGTACCCGTTTATATCCCAAATTCAGGCTCAGAATACCTGAAAATTCGATAATTATGGGTCACAGAAGCAATCTGTACATGCCTACTTCGTGTTAGAGTATTTTCAAAATACAGGCCCAAAACAAGCTCAAAATCGATATTTTGGGTGCCCAAAGTCGATATGTGCATGTATCTTCTGTACCCGTTTATATCTCAAATTCAGGCTCAAAACACTAGAAAAATCGATATTTAAGGGTCACAGAAGCAATCTGTACATGCCTACTTCGTGTTAGAGTATTTTTTAAATACAGGCCCAAAACATGCTAAAAATCGATATTTTGGTTGCCCAAAGTCGACAAGTGCATGCATCTTCTGTACCCGTTTATATCTCAAATAAAGGCTCAAATCACCCGAAAACTCGATATTTTTGTGTCTCACAAGCGATCTGTACATGCCTACTCCTTACTAGAATTATTTCAAGATACAGACCCGAAACATGCTAATAATCGATATTTTGCGTACCCAAAGTCGATACGTGCATGCAGGCCCAAATCACCCAAAAATTCAATATTTTTGGGTCCCAGAAGCGATCTTACATGCCTACTCCTTGCTAGAATTATTTTAAGATACAGACCCAAAACATGCTAAAAATCGATATTTTGGGTGCTCATAGTCGATATGTGCATGCATCTTCTGTACCCGTTTATATCCCAAATTCAGGCTCAGGACACCCGAAAATTCGATATTTATGGGTCCCAGAAGCGATCTGTACATGCCTACTCCTTGCTAGAATTATTTCATGATACAGACCCAAAACATGCTAAAATCGTTATTTTGGGTGGCCAAAGGCGATATGTGCATGTATCTTCTGTACCCGTTTATATCTCAAATGCAGGCTAAAAAAACTAGAAAATTCGATATTTTTGGGTCCCAGAAGCGATCTGTACATGCCTACTCCGTGTTAGAGTATTTTCACAATACAGGCTCAAAACATGCTAAAAATCGATATTTTGGGTACCCAAAGCCAATATGTGCATGCATTTTCTTTACCCGTTTATATCTCAAATTCAGGATCAAAACACTTGAAAATTTAATATTTTTGGGTCCCAGTAGCGATCTGTACATGAATACTCCTTGCTAGAATGTTTTCAAGATACAGACCCAAAACAAGCTCAATATCGATATTGTAGGTGCAAAAAGTCGATATGTGCATGCATCTTCAGTACCCGTTTATATCTCAAATTCAGGCTCAAAACACACGAAAATTCGATATTTATGGTTCCCAGAAGCGATCTTTACATGCCTACTTCGTGTTAGAGTATTTTCAAAATACAGGCCCAAAACAAGCTCAAAATCGATATTTTGGGTGCCCAAAGTCGATATGTGCATGTATCTTCTGTACCCGTTTATATCTCAAATTCAGGCTCAAAACACTAGAAAAATCGATATTTAAGGGTCACAGAAGCAATCTGTACATGCCTACTTCGTGTTAGAGTATTTTTTAAATACAGGCCCAAAACATGCTAAAAATCGATATTTTGGTTGCCCAAAGTCGACAAGTGCATGCATCTTCTGTACCCGTTTATATCTCAAATAAAGGCTCAAATCACCCGAAAACTCGATATTTTTGTGTCTCACAAGCGATCTGTACATGCCTACTCCTTACTAGAATTATTTCAAGATACAGACCCGAAACATGCTAATAATCGATATTTTGCGTGCCCAAAGTCGATACGTGCATGCAGGCCCAAATCACCCAAAAATTCAATATTTTTGGGTCCCAGAAGCGATCTTACATGCCTACTCCTTGCTAGAATTATTTTAAGATACAGACCCAAAACATGCTAAAAATCGATATTTTGGGTGCTCATAGTCGATATGTGCATGCATCTTCTGTACCCGTTTATATCCCAAATTCAGGCTCAGGACACCCGAAAATTCGATATTTATGGGTCCCAGAAGCGATCTGTACATGCCTACTCCTTGCTAGAATTATTTCATGATACAGACCCAAAACATGCTAAAATCGTTATTTTGGGTGGCCAAAGGCGATATGTGCATGTATCTTCTGTACCCGTTTATATCTCAAATGCAGGCTAAAAAAACTAGAAAATTCGATATTTTTGGGTCCCAGAAGCGATCTGTACATGCCTACTCCGTGTTAGAGTATTTTCACAATACAGGCTCAAAACATGCTAAAAATCGATATTTTGGGTACCCAAAGCCAATATGTGCATGCATTTTCTTTACCCGTTTATATCTCAAATTCAGGATCAAAACACTTGAAAATTTAATATTTTTGGGTCCCAGTAGCGATCTGTACATGAATACTCCTTGCTAGAATGTTTTCAAGATACAGACCCAAAACAAGCTCAATATCGATATTGTAGGTGCAAAAAGTCGATATGTGCATGCATCTTCAGTACCCGTTTATATCTCAAATTCAGGCTCAAAACACACGAAAATTCGATATTTATGGTTCCCAGAAGCGATCTTTACATGCCTACTCCGTGTTAGAGTATTTTCAATATACAGGCCAAAATCATCCTCAAAATCGATATTTTGAGTGCCCAAAGTCGATATGTACATGCATTTTCTGTACCCGTTTATATCTCAAATTCAGGCTCAAAACACCGAAAAATTAATATTTTTGGGTCCCAGTAGCGATCAGTACATGAATACTCCTTGCTAGAATGTTTTCAAGATACAGACCCAAAACAAGCTCAATATCGATATTGTAGGTGCAAAAAGTCGATATGTGAATGCATCTTCTGTACCCGTTTATATCCCAAATTCAGGCTCAGAACACCTGAAAATTCGATATTCATGGGTCCCAGAAGCGATCTGTACATGCCTACTTCATGTTAAAGTATTTTAAAAAAACAGGCCCAAAACATGCTCAAAATCGATATTTTGGGTGCCCAATTTCGATATGTGCATGCATCTTCAGTACCCGTTTATATCTCAAATTCAGGCTCAAAACACCCAAAAGTTCAAAATTTTTGGGTCCCAGAAGCCATCTGTACATACCTACTCAGTGCTAGAATATTTTCAAAATATAGGCTCAAAACATGCTAAAACTCGATATTTTAGGTGTCCAAAGTCGATATGCGCATGCATCTTCAGTACCCGTTTATATATCAAATTCAGGCTCAAAACACTAGAAAATACGATATTTTTGGGTCCAAGAAGCGATCTGTACATGCCTACTCCGTGTTAGAGTATTTTCAAAATACAGGCCCAAGACATGTTAAAAATCGATATTTTGGGTGCCCAATAGCGATATGTCCATGCAGGCTCAAATCACCCGAAAATTTGATATTTTTGGGTCCCAGAAGCGATCTGTACATGCCTACTCCTTGCTAGAATTATTTTAAGATACAGACCCAAAACATGCTAAAAATCGATATTTTGGGTGCCCAAAGTCGAGATGTGCATGTATCTTCTGTACCCGTTTATATCCCAAATTTAGGCTCAGAACACCCGAAAATTCGATATTTATGGGTCCCAGAAGCGATCTGTACATGCCTACTCCTTGCTAGAATTATTTCAATATACAGACCCAAAACATGCTAAAAATCGTTATTTTAGGTGCCTAAAGTCGATATGTGCAGGCATCTTCTGTACCCGTTTATATCCCAAATTCAGGCTCAGAATACCTGAAAATTCGATATTTATGGGTCACAGAAGCAATCTGTACATGCCTACTTCGTGTTAGAGTATTTTTTAAATACAGGCCCAAAACATGCTAAAAATCATTATTTTGGGGGCCCAAAGTCGATATGTGCATGCATCATCTGTACCCGTTTATATCTCCAACAAAGGCTCAAATCACCCGAAAATTCGATATTTTGGGGTTCCACAAACGATCTGTACATGCCTACTCCTTGCTAGAATTTTTTCAAGATATAGACCCAAAACATGCTAAAAAACAATATTTTGGGTGCCCAAAGTCGATATGTGCATGCATCATCTGTACCCGTTTATATCCCAAATTCAGGCTCAGAACACCTGAAAATTCGATATCTTTTGGTCCCAGAAAAGATCTGTACATGCTTACTCCGTGTTAGAGTATTTTAAAAATACAGGCCCAAAAACATGCTCAAAATCGATATTTTAGGTGCCCAAAGTCGACAAGTCATGCATCTTCTGTACCCGTTTATATCTCAAATAAAGGCTCAAATCACCCGAAAATTCGATATTTTTGGGTCTCACAAGAGATCTGTACATGCCTACTCCTTGCTAGAATTATTTCAAGATACATACCTAAAACATGCTAATAATCGATATTTTATGTGTCCAAAGTCGATATGTGCATGCATCTTCAGTACCCGTTTATATCTCAAATTCAGGCTCAAAACACTAGAAAATTCGATATTTATGGGTCTCAGATGCGATCTGTACATGCCTACTCCGTTTTAGAGTATTTTCATAATACAGGCCCAAAACATGCTCAAAATTGATATTTTGGATGCCCAAAGTCGATATGTGCATGCATCTTATGTACCTGTTTATATCTCAAATTCAGGCTTAAAACACCCGAAAATTCGATATTTTTGGGTCCCAGAAGCGATCTATACATGCCGAGTCCTTGCCAGAATGTTTTCAAGATGCAGACCCAAAACATGCTCAAAATCAATATTGTAGGTGCAAGAAGTCGATATGAACATGCATCTTCAGTGCCAGTTTATATCTCAAATTCAGGCTCAAAACACCCGAAAATTCAGTATTTTTGGATCCCAGAAGCGATCTGTACATGTCTACTCAGTGCTAGAATGTTTTCAAAATATAGGCTCAAAACATGCTAAAAATCGATATTTTAGGTGTCCAAAGTCAATATGTGCATGCATTTTCTGTACCTGTTTATATCTCTAATTCAGGCTCAAAACACTAGAAAATTCGATATTTATGGGTCCCAGAAGCGATCTGGACATGCCTACTCCGTGTTAGAGTATTTTCAAAATACAGGCCCAAAACATGCTCAAAATCAATTTTTTGGGTTCCCAAATTCAATATGTGCATGCATCTTCTGTACCCGTTTATATCTCAAATTGAGGCTCAGAACACCCGAAAATTCAATATTTATTGGTATCAGAAGCGATCTGTACATGCCTACTACATGGTAGAGTATTTTTAAAATACAGGCCCAAAACATGCTCAAAATCGATATTTTGTTTGCCCAAAGTCGATATGTACATGCATCTTCTGTACCCGTTTATATCTCAAATTCAAGTTAAAAACACCCGAAAATTCATTATTTTTGGGTCCCAGTAGCGATCTGTACATGCCTACTCCTTGCTAGAATTGTTTCAAGATACAGACCCAAAACATGCTCAAAATCGATATTGTAGGTGCAAAAAGTCGATATTTGCATGCATCTTCAGAACCGGTTTATATCTCAAATTCAGGCTCAAAACACCAGCAAATTCAATATTTTTGAGTCCCAAAAACGATCTGTACATGCCTACTCAGTGCTAGAATGTTTTCAAAATATAGGCTCAAAACATGCTAAAAATCGATATTTTACGTGTCCAAAGTCGATATGTGCATGCATCTTCTGTACCCGTTTATATCTCAAATTTAGGCTCAAAACACTAGAAAATTCGATATTTAATATGTGCATGCATTTTCTGTACCCGTTTATATCTCAAATTCAGGCTCAACACAACCTAAAATTCGATATTTTTGGGTCCCAGAAGCGATCTGTACATGCCTACTCAGTGCTAGAGTATTTTTAAAATAAAGGCCCAAAACATGCTAAAAATCGATATTTTGGATGCCCAAAGTCGATATGTGCATGCATCTTCTGTACCCGTTTATATATCAAATTCAGGCTCAAAACACCCGAAAAATAGATACTTTTTGGTCCCAGAAGTGATCTGTACATGCCTACTCCTTGCTAGAATTATTTTAAGATATAGACCCAAAACATGCTAAAAATCGATATTTTGGGTGCCCAAAGTCGATATGTGCATGCATCTTCTGTACCCGTTTATATCCCAAATTTAGGCTCAGAACACCCGAAAATTCGATATTTATGGGTCCCAGATGCGATTTGTACATGCCTACTCCTTGCTAGAATTATTTCAATATACAGACACAAAACATGCTAAAAATCGTTATTTTGGGTGCCCAAAGTCGATATGTGCATGCATCTTCTGTACCCGTTTACATCCCAAATTCAGGCTCAGAATACCTGAAAATTCTATATTTATGGGTCACAGAAGCAATCTGTACATGCCTACTTCGTGTTAGAGTATTTTCAAAATACAGGCCCAAAACAAGCTCAAAATCGATATTTTGGGTGCCCAAAGTCAATATGTGCATGCATCTTCTGTACCCGTTTATATCTCAAATTCAGGCTCAAAACACTAGAAAATTCGATATTTATGGGTCACAGAAGCAATCTGTACATGCCTACTTCGTGTTAGAGTATTTTTAAAATACAGGACCAAAACATGCTAAAAATCATTATTTTGGGTGCCCAAAGTCGATATGTGCATGCATCTTCTGTACCCGTTTATATCTCAAACAAAGGCTCAAATCACCCGAAAATTCGATATTTTGGGGTTCAACAAACAATCTGTACATGCCTACTCCTTGCTAGAATTTTTTCAAGATACAGACCCAAAACATGCTAAAAAACTATATTTTGCGTGCCCAAAGTCGATATGTGCATGCATCTTCTGTACCCGTTTATATCCCAAATTCAGGCTCAGAACACCTGAAAATTCGATATTTTTGGGTCCCAGAAAAGATCTGTACATGCTTACTCCGTGTTAGAGTATTTTAAAAATACAGGCCAAAAACATGCTCAAAATCGATATTTTAGGTGCCCAAAGTCGACAAGTGCATGCATCTTCTTTACCCGTTTATATCTCAAATAAAGGCTCAAATCACCCGAAAATTCGATATTTTTGGGTCTCACAAGCGATCTGTACATGCCTACTCCTTGCTAGAATTATTTCAAGATACATACCCAAAACATGCTAATAATCGATATTTTAGGTGCCCAAAGTCGATATGTGCATGCATCTTCTGTACCCGTTTATATCCCAAATTCAGGGTCAGAACACCCGAAAATTCGATATTTATGGGTCCCAGAAGCGATCTGTACATTCCTACTCCTTGCTAGAATTATTTCAAGATACAGACCCAAAACATGCTAAAATCTTTATTTTGGGTGCCCAAAGTCGATATGTGCATGTATTTTCTGTACCCGTTTATATCTCAAATTCAGGCTCAAAAAACTAGAAAATTCGATATTTTTTGGCCCCAGAAAAGATCTGTACATGCCTACACCGTGTTAGAGTATTTTCAAAATACAGGACCAAATCATCCTCAAAATCGATATTTTGGGTGCCCAAATTCGATATGTGCATGCATCTTCTGTACCCGTTTATATCTCAAATTCAGGCTCAAAACCCTAGAAAATCGATATTTTTTGGACCCAGAAGCAATCTGTACATGCCTACTCCTTGTTAGAATGTTTTCAAGATACAGACCAAATACATGCTCAAAATCGATATTTTAGGTGCAAAAAGTCGATATGTGCATGAATCTTCAGTACTCGTTTATATCTCAAATTCATGCTCAAAACACCCGAAAATTCAATATTTTTTGGTTTTAGAAGCGATCTCTACATGCCTACTCAGTGCTAGAATGTTTTCAAAATATAGGCTCAAAACATGCTAAAAATCGATATTTTATGTGTCCAAAGTCGATATGTGCATGCATCTTCAGTACCCGTTTATATCTCAAATTCAGGCTCAAAACACTAGAAAATTCGATATTTATGGGTCCCAGAAGCGATATGTACATGCCTACTCCGTTTTAGAGTATTTTCATAATACAGGCCCAAAACATGCTCAAAATCGATATTTTGGATGCCCAAAGTCGATATGTGCATGCATCTTCTGTACCTGTTTATATATCAAATTCAGGCTTAAAACCCCCGAAAATTCGATATTTTTGGGTCCCAGAAGCGATCTGTACATTCCGACTCCTTGCCAGAATGTTTTCAAGATACAGACCCAAAACATGCTCAAAATCAATATTGTAGGTGCAAGAAGTCGTTATGAACATGCATCTTCAGTGCCAGTTTATATCTCAAATTCAGGCTCAAAACACCCGAAAATTCAATATTTTTGGATCCCAGAAGTGATCTGTACATGCCTACTCCGTGTTAGAGTATTTTAAAAATACAGACCCAAAACATGCTGAAAATCGATATTTTAGGTACCCAAAGTCAATATGTGTATTCATCTTCTGTACTCATTTATATCCCAAATTCAGGCTCAAAACACCCTAAAATTTGATATTTTTTGGTCCCAGAAGCGATCTGTACATGCCTACTCAGTGCTAGAGTATTTTAAAAATTTAGTCACAAAACATGCTAAAAATCGATATTTTCGGTGCCCAAAGTAGATATGAGCATGCATCTTCTGTACCCGCTTATTTCTCAAATTCAGGCTCAGAACACCCAAAAATTCGATATTTTTGTGTCCCAGAAGCGATATGTAAATGCCTTTTCCGTGTTAGAGTATTTTCAAAATATAGGCCCAAAACATGCTCAAAATCGATATTGTGGGTGCCCAAAGTCGATATGTGCATGCATCTTCAGTACCCGTTTATATCTTAAATTCAGTCTCAAAACACTAGAAAATTCGATATTTTTTGGTCCCAGAAGCAATCTGTACATGCCTACTCCTTGCTAGAATGTTTTCAAGATACAGACCCAAAACATGCTCAAAATCGATATTGTAGGTGCAAAAAGTCTATATGTGCATGCATCTTCAGTACTCGTTTATATCTCAAATTCAGGCTCAAAACACAAGAAAATTCAATATTTTTGGGTCCCAGAAGCGATCTGTACATGCCTACTCAGTGCTAGAATGTTTTCAAAATATAGGCTCAAAACATGCTAAAAATCGATATTTTAGGTGCCCAAAGTCGATATGTGCATGCATCTTCTGTATCTGTTTATATCTCAAATTCAGGCTCAAAACACCCGAAAATTTAATATTTTTGGGTCCCAGAAGCGATCTGTACAAGCCTACTTCTTGCTAGAATATTTTCAAGAAACAGATCCAAAACATATTAAAAATCGATAATGTAGGTGCAAAAAGTCGATACGTTGCTGCATCTTCAGTACTCGTTTATATCTCAAATTCCGGCTCAAAACACCCGAAAATTCGATATTTTGGGGTCCCGGAAGTGATCTGTACATGCCTACACCGTGCATGAATGTTTTCAAAATATAGGCTCTAAAGATGCTAAAAATCTATATTTTAGGTGTCTAAAGTCGATATGTGCATGCATCTCCTGTACCCGTTTATATCTCAAAATCAGGCTCAAAACGCCCAAAAATTCTATATTTTTCGGTCCCAGAAGCGATCTGTACGGCATTGCCTACTTCGTGTTAGAGTATTTTCAAAATACAGGCCCAAAACATGCTAAGAATCGATATTTTGGGTGCCCAAAGTCGATATGTGCATGCATCTTCTTTACCCGTTTATATCTCAAATTCAGGCTTAAATAACCAGAAAATTCAATATTTTGGGGTCCCGTAAGCGATCTCTAAATGCCTACTCCTTGCTAGAATTTTTCAAGATACAGACCCAAAACATGCTCAAAATCGATATTTTAAATGCAACGAGTCGATATGTGCAAGCATCTTCAGTACACGTTTATATCTCAAATTCAGGCTCAAAACACCCTAAAATTCAATATTTTTTGGTCTCATAAGCGATATGTACATGCCTACTCAGTGCTAGAGTATTTTAAAAATATAGGCCCAAAACATGCTAAAAAATCGCTATTTTGGGGGCCCAAAGTCGATAATTGATTGATTGATTTAGAAATGCCATGAGGCATTTGGCGGCGCAACAGCTATGGTCATATACCGCCCAACACAAAGTTGTCATCTACATCATTAATAAAATATTTACACAAACTAAACAGACTTCTCCACCCCGAAAGGGATAGGCAGCATGAATAAAAGAACATACAAACTAAAAGGCACATTTATACTATAAAAAAAAACCTGACTAATTCAAGTAAAATATATAAAAGATAAGAAAACGTTGAACTATCTAAAAAGCCATAAATATAATAAAATTCACAACTTTTGGAGGAGGCCAGCCTCCTCCACATAGGAGAGGGTGTTCCCTCCCACACTACAAGCCTCCTCCCCGAGCACCTGGGAGAGACTGTAAGAACCGTCACCCTTCCGGTACTCGGAGAGGTGCCTACGACGAAGGTCCCCAAGGCTGGGACACTCGACAATAAGATGCCGTACTGTCAAAGGGACAAGACAATCATCACAGTAAGGAGGGTGAGCCCTCTCCATTAAAAAGCCATGAGTCAATAATGTGTGGCCAATGCGGAGACGGACAAGAGCTGTCTCCCACAGGCGGGACAGGCCACTGTAGCTCCACAAACCAAGACGCTGGCGGATGTCGCGGAGCTTGTTAGCCCCGACGGCGTCCCATCTGTCCTGCCAGCAGGAACGAACGGTAGCATCTATGTAGGGTCGAAGGTCCACTGCAGGAACAGGATGACGCCTGGCAGGAGGCCGGGAATTGGAGACCATAGCCTTAGCCAGGGCGTCAGCCCGCTCATTCCCATCAACACCCACATGGGCCGGAACCCAACAAAAAGTGACTTTCCGGCCACGACGACCCAGGAGGACAAGCCACTCAAGAATGGCCAACACCAGGGGATGGGAAGAGTTAAAATTGCACAAGGCCTGCAAGGCACTACAGGAATCGCTAAAAATAGTAAACGAAGGCTGAGGGAGAGTAAAAATCACTTGGAGGGCATATAAAATGGCCGAGAGCTCAGCAGTAAAAATGGACATGACAGAAGGGAGCCTGCCTCCACGGCAAAAGTCAGGAAAGACAACTCCAAAGCCAACTCCAGCATCAGACTTTGACCCATCAGTGTACACAGGGAGGGACTCCCTGTGAGTGAAGGCATGTTCTAAAAAGAGGGAACGAGCCACTGGAGGAGGAAGAGATTCCTTCTTGTCTGTAAAGCAGGTGCAGGGGAAAACTTCTGGAAGAAGCCATGGAGCCACCCTGGGGACCCTCACAGGACAAATCTGGTAGTCATCTATGCCCATCTCCTCCATAGCCTTCCTGACCCGGAAGCCAAAGGGCCATGGTGCACGAGAATGTAAAAGGTAGTACTGAGACATGATATCAGATGACACCGCCAAGCAAGGTAGGGAGTCAGGAAGTCGATGTAATCGATGCCAACAACGAACCATCAAGGACTGACGACGGAGATCAAGAGGTGGCTCATTAGCGTCCACCAGGAGACTGGGGATTGGGGACGACCTAAAGGCTCCGGTCGCCAGACGTACTCCAGCATGATGAACAGGGTCTAAAACTCTGAGACGGGCATTGGTGGCAGAAGAGTACACCTCACACCCATAGTCGAGTTTTGACCTAATAAGAACATGGTATAGGCGGAGGAGGGTGGCCCGATCAGCCCCCCAGGATGTATGGCTCAGGACCCTCAACAGGTTAAGAGCCTTGAGGCAAGAGACCTTAAGTGTACGTAAGTGGGGAACCCAAGTCAAACGTTTGTCAAAAAGGAGACCCAAAAAGCGAGTCTCCTCGACACGTCGTATCCGATGACCATACATGAATAAGTCCGGATCCGGGTGGACGCCTCGGATGCGGCAGAAGTGCATAGCAACTGTCTTGGAAGGAGAAAATCGAAACCCATGAGAACCAGTTAAACGTGACACCCTGTCAAGGGCAAGCTGCATGCGCCGCTCCGCCACTGACATACGGGAAGCAGCAAACCAGACTGCTAGGTCGTCAACGTACATCGAGTTAGCTATACCGTCTGGAAGGGATGAGGCAATGGCATTAATTGCTACTGCAAACAATGTGACACTGAGGACGCTTCCCTGGGGGACGCCCTCCTCCTGTGCAACAGATGCTGAGTGGGTGGTACCAACCCTCACAGAAAAAACTGCGACCACTGAGAAACTCCTTAAGAAAGCGTGGAATGCTACCCCGCAGGCCATATAAATGGAGTTGCTGCAGGATGCCATATTGCCATGTAGTGTCATAGGCTTTCTCTAAATCAAAGAATACACAGACAAGGTGTTGATGTCGTGCAAAGGCCTCGCATGCAGCAGCTTCCAACCTGACCAGAGCATCTGTAGTGGAACGGTATTTACGAAAGCCAGACTGGGACGGAGACAGAAAATCACCCCGTTCCAAGAAGTATACCAGTCTGACATTCACCATCTTTTCAAATAGTTTACAGAGACAGGAGGTCAAGGCAATTGGTCGATAATTGAGGGCAACACCAGAGTCCTTGCCCGGCTTGAGAAAAGGAAGGATGGTAGCAACCCTCCACCCAGAAGGGAAGACACCCTCCAGCCAGATTCTGTTATATACAGCTAAAAGAAATGAGATAGCTTCCTCACCCAAGTGTCGTAACATTGCATATGGGATGTTGTCTGGCCCAGGAGAAGTGTCACCGCAGAGAGAGAGAGCAGAATGCAGGTCTCTCAGGGTGAATATATGGTTATAACTTTCATTCTCGTTCCCTGTGAAATCCAGGACTGTATGCTCCTTGGCTCTTAACTCATGCCTGACAGCCAGAGGTCGAGAGTCACGGCTGGAAACCTTTGCAAAAGCCTCCGCCATGGTATTGGCCACTGTCAAACCATCCATGATCTTAATTCCATTGACCTTAAGTACAGGTGGAGAACTAGGAGAAAACTTCCCCGCCATCTTACGGACTCTCCTGAACACTTGGGTGAGTGGAGTTTTAGTATTAATTGAAGACACATAGGCCTTCCAAGATGCACGTCGGGCCTCTTTTAAAACTCGTCTAGCCCGAGCCCTTGCCCGTCGGAAGTCCTCTAAAAGAGTTGGGTCCCCACGATTGCGACAAAGGCGAGAGAAAGCAGCGCGCTTCTCCCGCACAACAGTGGTGCAGACTGGTGACCACCAAGGGACAGGACGTTTGGGAAAGTAGCCAGAAGTTCTAGGGATAGAGTTGAGAGCAGCAGAGTGGAGCATATCAGTGAAATATGTTACAGCCTCGTCAGAGCTACCGAAATCGGCTACAGAAGAGACCGAAGAAGTTAGCTCTCTAAAAAACTGCCAGTCAGCCTTTTCTAATTTCCACCTAGGAAGACGAGACTGTGGTTCGTACCTGTTACCTTCTAAAAGTATAGGGAAATGGTCACTGCCATATAAGTCAGGCAACACTCTCCAAGTAAAATCCAACAGAGCACTGGGTGAGCAAAGGGATATGTCAATGGCGGTAAAAGTCCCAGTAGGGCTATTAAAATGTGTCACATCTCCCGTATTTAAAACCCCTAATCCCTCATCCTCAATAAAAGAAGCCAATAAAACACCCCTGGGGTTGACCGAACTGTCACCCCACAGAGGATGACGACCATTAAAATCACCCAATAAAATAAAGGGAGATGGAAGGTCCCGTACAAGATGGTTGAGATCACCCCTCTCAACTGTAACACTGGGAGGAAGGTATAGACTGCATACAGTGTACGGGCGGTCCATAAAAACCTTAACTGCAACAGCCTGGAGCGGAGTGTCAAGCTCCAGGCTCGTGCATGGAATATCTCGGCGAACTAGGATGGCAGAGCCAGCATGATGACCCTGCCCTTCAAATGAATTGGAATAAAATGCTGAGTATGCTGGAGGACTGGCAGGAATGTAGTCCCCAAGCATTGTCTCTTGGAGAGAAACACATGCAGGAGAGAAGCTAGAGAGAAGAACGCGCAGTTCCTCCCAAGAAGCACGCAAGCCACGGCAATTCCACTGAAGGACCTTGAACGGTGTTACTTTAGTACTGATTTTTGGGAAGCCTCACGGAGGTACTTCCCACTACCACCTCGACCTGAGGGTTTATTCAAACAATAAGATTTGTCTAATCCTGGGCCACTAGAAGAAGAGCGAACCCGAGGAGTAGTACTTGGGGCAGTAATTGGGACCCGTAGACGAGTCCCTGAAGCATCTGATATGTTAGAAGAAGATGAAGGTATATGAGATGGGATATTCTTTGAAACAATTACATTGGTTCTGTCCTGTACAGCAGTGGTATCACTGACACAGGCAGATACATCAACATCCATAATACAGGTGGTAGAATCACTCCGCTGCTCAAGCGGAAGAGAAAGTGAATCTTTTGAAGTCACAACATCCGTGGCATCCACATTAACTTCACGCCCCTCTGATGATCCCGAAGGAAGCTTGCGAGGAGGAACTTCTGTTGAATCAAGAGATTCATCAGAGTCACGAGAACGCTTCTGGTGAAATTGAGAGGAAACTATGGATGAGTCCACAGAGATAGTTGCCTCACAAGGTGGAACATCTATAGAGTCAAGTGCCTCAGAGGAACCACGAAGGCGTCTCTGTGGCAGTTTAGGTGACTTAAGTTTCCTTTTGGGAGAGCGTGTGGCAGCGTGAACCTCTACCACATGGACACCTTTAGCTAAAGTCTGAGAATTGTCATCAGTTGAAGAGTCATCAGAATGAGTGTCTGATAAAGTTTCCAAGACAGAGAAACTATTATGTAGAGTAACCTTAGAAACGTTCTCACTAGAGCAAAAAGCAGCTGCCTCTTGAGAGGGTTGAGAGGGTGCTGCAACCAATTCAGGGCGAAGGGAGGAGGCGTATGTCTTCACACCACCATCCTTCTGTCGCCTGAAATTGAGTTGCCGTCTGGCACTACCTATGCTAATGAATTGAGTATTAGCCAAGTGGAGGATATCCTGCTCAAGTAGGTACATCTTACATTGGCGAGAACGCAAGGGGTGAGAATCTCTGCAGTAAAAGCAGTAACTCTCTGACCGACACTCAGAAGTAAGATGTGAGTCAAGAGCAGAACAATTACCACACCGGGAACGGTTGTTGCAGTTCCTTTTCCCATGACCAAACTCATAACAACAGAAACACTGTAGGGGACGCTCAACAAAAGGCTTCACCTCAAATGAGGTGGGGTTAATGTTAATGCGATCTGGGATATGCGAGCCATAGAAAGTGAGGATGATCATATTTTTACTGCCTTTCATCTTCGTTACTCGTTGGACACTGTCTGGGCACATAGCGAGAATGTCCTCTTCAGAGAATTCATACAGGTCCTCATTATATATACGCCCCTTGCTATAATTAAATGTTCGATGTGGTTTAATAGATTCAAACATGCTATCAGAAGGACAGGGGAGATTGAGGAGCATCATGGCCTGTGTAAGATCTTTGGCTCTGATTAAAACTCCCTTACCATATTTCTTTATGTGGCCCATTGGTAATAATCCAATTTCTTTCTCAAGATACCGGAAAGCATGGATAATGTTACCACGTCCCTCCCTGTAGTAAGCCACAAACCAAAAGGGTGTAGGAACCCGACGTTCCTTTGGGACATGCTCTGCAGAATCATCAAATATATTAGGGCAGTAATCATTGTCACTGTCAACTACATCGATGGACCGTATCATCTGAACTTTACAATGAGTATCCCCCACCGTCAGAGAATCTTTTGACTCAAATGCTGTTTTGGCAGCAGCATTTGTATTGAAAGTAATATAGCACCGATTAGACCTACAATCACTGTCATATGTGATTCGGATTCGGAGGACTACTCCAAAGCACTTAAAAATGGAGTGGATAGCGCCATAGGTAAAGGATGCGAGTACATTCGTTAACATTAACGTGTCCAAATCGTTAACAGGGTTCTTCGACACAAGACCCGACCTGCTAGGTCTACTCTTATTTGCAGCTTTCTGCATCTTACCACGACCAGAGAGTGACGTCTCGAGGGCCTGGTCGACCACCGCTCGAGGAAGAGATTGGGGCTTTTCTGTATCCATATATCATTGGTTTAGTGTTTTTGGCCCCAGGAGCCAAGAGCTACTACCTACTGGGCAGATGAGGGGACCGAGCGCTGGTCGCCGTGGGCGGGGTACCTCTTCCCCCACGGGGCCACTCGTTTAAAAAAGCAGCCCCAATGGCTCGAAAGTTTGCCCACGACGGTGCTGAGACCCCCTTCCCCAACATCTCCCGGCCCAGACACCCAACCATCCAACATAGGACGGCCCCTAGAGGGCAGTCAATCCGGAGGGCAGCGCTGTTGGCCCGTACTGGCAGCCTAATGCATGGGAACCATTTAGTCTGGTCTCTCACTGTCGACCTTACTAGCATGGGAAGCCCTCTCTCCCCGAAATCGGGGCAGAACAGGGGCCGGAGCCCCCTCTAGTCTAGCTCGCCAGGTCTCAGAGACACGCAAGCACCCCCACCACGTCAAGGCGGTTCCCGTTGGGGGGGCCAAAGTCGATATGTGCATGCATCTTTTGTACCCGTTTATATATCAAATTCAGGCTCAAAACAACCGAAAATTAGATACTTTTGGGTCCCAGAAGTGATCTGTACATGCCTACTCCGTGTTAGAGTATTTTAAAAATACAGACCCAAAACATGCTGAAAATCGATATTTTGGGTACCCAAAGTCATTATGTGCATGCATCTTCTGTACCCGTTTATATCTCAAATTCAGGCTCAAAACACAAGAAAATTCAATATTTTTGGGTCCCAGAAGCGATCTGTACATGCCTACTCAGTGCTAGAATGATTTCAAAATATAGGCTCAAAACATGCTAAAAATCGATATTTTAGGTGCCCAATGTCGATATGTGCATGCATCTTCTGTATCTGTTTATATCTCAAATTCAGGCTCAAAACACCCGAAAATTCAATATTTTTGGGTCCCAGAAGCGATCTGTACAAGCCTACTTCTTGCTAGAATATTTTCAAGAAACAGATCCAAAACATGTTAAAGGTGCAATATCGATATCGATAATGCAGGTGCAAAAAGTCGATACGTTGATGCATCTTCAGTACTCGTTTATATCTCAAATTCCAGCTCAAAACACCCGAAAATTAGATACTTTTGGGTCCCAGAAGTGATCTGTACATGCCTACTCCGTGTTAGAGTATTTTAAAAATACAGACCCAAAACATGCTGAAAATCGATATTTTAGGTGTCCAAAGTCGATATGTGCATACATCTTCTGTAGCCGTTTATATCATTAATTAAGTCTCAAAACACTAGAAAATTCGATATTTTTGGGTCCCAAATGCGATCTGTACATGCTTACTCCTTGCTTGAATGTTTGCAAGATAGAGACCCAAAACATGCTAAAAATCTATATTTTAGGTGCATTAAGTCGATATGTGCATGCATCTTCAGTACCCGTTTATATCTCAAATTCAGGCTCAAACACCCGAAAATTCGATATTTTGGGGTCCCGGAAGCGATCTGTACATGCCTACACCGTGCATGAATGTTTTCAAAATATAGGCTCAAAACATGCTAAAAATCTATATTTTAGGTGTCTAAAGTCGATAAGTGCATGCATCTTCTGTACCTGTTTATATCTCAAAATCAGGCTCAAAACGCCCAAAAATTCGATATTTTTCGGCCCCAGAAGCGATCTGTGTATACATGCCTACTCCGTGTTAGAGTATTTTCAAAATACAGGCCCAAAACATGCTAAAAATCGATATTTTGGGTGCCCAAAGTCGATATGTGCATGCATCTTCTGTACCCGTTTATATCTCAAATTCAGGATCAAATCACCCAAAACTTCAATATTTTGGGGTCCCAGAAGCAATCTCTAAATGCCTACTCCTTGCTAGAATTATTTCAAGATACAGACCCAAAACATGCTCAAAATCGATATTTTAACTGTAACGAGTCGATATGTGCAAGCATCTTCAGTACCCGTTTATATCTCAAATTCAAGCTCAAAACACCCTAAAATTCAATATTTTTGGGTCCCAGAAGCGATCTGTACATGCCTACTCAGTGCTAGAGTATTTTAAAAATATAGGCCCAAAACGTGCTAAAAAATCGCTATTTTGGGGGCCCAAAGTCGATATGTGCATGCATCTTTTGTATCCGTTTATATATCAAATTCAGGCTCAAAACTTCAGAAAATTAGATACTTTTGGGTCCCAGAAGTGATCTGTACATGCCTACTCAGTGCTAGAGTATTTTAAAAATATAGGCACAAAACATGCTAAAAATTGATATTTTGGGTGCCCAAAGTAGATATGAGCATGCATCTTCTGTACCCGTTTATATCACAAATTCAGGCTCAGAACACCCAAAAATTCGATATTTTTGAGTCCCAGAAGCGATCTGTACATGCCTACTCAGTGCTAGAATGTTTTCAAAATAAAGGCTCAAAACATGCTAAAAATCGATATTTTAGGTGTCCAAAGTCGATATGTGCATGCATCTTCTGTAGCCGTTTATATCTTAAATTCATGCTCAAAACACCCGAAAATTAGATATTTTTGGATCCTTGAAGCGATCTTTACATGCTTACTCCTTGCTAGAACGTTTCCAAAGATACAGACCCAAAACATGCTCAAAATCGATATTTTAAATGCAACGGGTCGATATGTGCAAGCATCTTCAGTACCCGTTTATATCTCAAATTCAGGCTCAAACACCCGAAAATTCAATATTTTGGGGTCCCGGAAGCGATCTATACATGCCTACACCATGCTAGAATGTTTTCAAAATATAGGCTCAAAACATGCTAAAAATCTATATTTTAGGTGTCCAAAGTCAATATGTGCATGCATCTTCTGTACCCGTTTATATCTCAAAATCAGGCTCAAAACACCCAAAAATTCGATATTTTTCGGTCCCAGAAGCGATCTGTACATGCTTACTCCGTGTTAGAGTATTTTCAAAATACAGGCCCAAAACATGCTCAAAATCGATATTTTTGGTGCCCAAAGTCGATATGTGTATGCATCTTCTGTACCCGTTTATATCTCAAATTCAGGCTCAAAACACCCGAAAATTCACTATTTTTGGGTCCCAGAAGTGATCTGTACATGCCTACTTCTTGCTGGAATGTTTTCAAGAAACAGATCCAAAACATGTAAAAAATCGATATTGTAGGTGCAAAAAGTCGATACGTTGATGCATCTTCAGTACTCGTTTATATCTCAAATTCCGGCTCAAAACACTTGAAAATTCAAAATTTTTGGGTCCCAGAAGGAATCTGTACATGCCTACTCAGTGCTAGAATGTTTTCAAAATATAGGCTCAAAACATGCTAAAAATCTATATTTTAGGTGTCGAAAGTCGATATGTGCATGCATCTTCAGTACCCGTTTATATCTCAAATTCAGGCTCAAACACCCGAAAATTCGATATTTTGGGGTCCCGGAAGCGATCTGTACATGCCTACACCGTGCATGAATGTTTTCAAAATATAGGCTCAAAACATGCTAAAAATCTATATTTTAGGTGTCTAAAGTCGATATGTGCATGCATCTTCTGTACCTGTTTATATCTCAAAATCAGGCTCAAAACGCCCAAAAATTCGATATTTTTCGGCCCCAGAAGCGATCTGTGTATACATGCCTACTCCGTGTTAGAGTATTTTCAAAATACAGGCCCAAAACATGCTAAAAATCAATATTTTGGGTGCCCAAAGTCGATATGAGCATGCATCTTCTGTACCCGTTTATATCTCAAATTCAGGATCAAATCACCCGAAACTTCAATATTTTGGGGTCCCAGAAGCGATCTCTAAATGCCTACTCCTTGCTAGAATTATTTCAAGATACAGACCCAAAACATGCTCAAAATCGATATTTTAAATGCAACGAGTCGATATGTGCAAGCATCTTCAGTGCCCGTTTATATCTCAAATTCAGGGTCAAAACACCCTAAAATTCACTATTTTTGGGTCCCAGAAGCGATCTGTACATGCCTACTCAGTGCTAGAGAATTTTAAAAATATAGGCCCAAAACATGCTAAAAAATCGCTATTTTGGGGGCCCAAAGTCGATATGTGCATGCATGTTTTGTACCCTTTTTATATCTCAAATTCAGGTTCAAAACACCCTAAAATTCACTATTTTTGGGTCCAAGAAGCGATCTGTACATGCCTACTCAGTGCTAGAGTATTTTAAAAATATAGGCCCAAAACATGCTAAAAATTGATGTTTTGGGTGCCCAAAGTCGATATGTGCATGCATCTTTTGTACCCGTTTATATATCAAATTCAAGTTCAAAACTTTAGAAAATTAGATACTTTTGGGTCCCAGAAGTGCTCTGTACATGCCTACTCAGTGCTAGAGTATTTTAAAAATATAGGCACAAAACATGCTAAAAATCGATATTTTGGGTGCCCAAAGTAGATATGAGCATGCATCTTCTGTACCCGTTTATATCACAAATTCAGGCTCAGAACACCCAAAAATTCGATATTTTTGTGTCCCAGAAGCGATCTGTACATGCCTACTCAGTGCTAGAATGTTTTCAAAATAAAGGCTCAAAACATGCTAAAAATCGATATTTTAGGTGTCCAAAGTCGATATGTGCATGCATCTTCTGTAGCCGTTTATATCTTAAATTCATGCTCAAAACACCCGAAAATTAGATATTTTTGGATCCCTGAAGCGATCTTTACATGCTTACTCCTTGCTAGAACGTTTCCAAAGATACAGACCCAAAACATGTTCAAAATCGATATTTTAAATGCAACGAGTCGATATGTGCAAGCATCTTCTGTACCCGTTTATATCTCAAATTCAGGCTCAAACACCCGAAAATTCAATATTTTGGGGTCCCGGAAGCGATCTGTACATGCCTACACCATGCTAGAATGTTTTCAAAATATAGTCTCAAAACATGCTAAAAATCTATATTTTAGGTGTCCAAAGTCAATATGTGCATGCATCTTCTGTACCCGTTTATATCTCAAATTCAGGCTCAAAACACCCGAAAATTCACTATTTTTGGGTCCCAGAAGTGATCTGTACATGCCTACTTCTTGCTGGAATGCTTTCAAGAAACAGATCCAAAACATGTAAAAAATCGATATTGTAGGTGCAAAAAGTCGATACTTTGATGTATCTTCAGTACTCGTTTATATCTTAAATTCCGGCTCAAAACACTTGAAAATTCAATATTTTTGGGTCCCAGAAGCAATCTGTACATACCTACTCAGTGCTAGAATGTTTTCAAAATATAGGCTCAAAACATGCTAAAAATCTATATTTTAGGTGTCCAAAGTCAATATGTGTATGCACCTTCTGTACCCATTTATATCCCAAATTCAGGCTCAAAACACCCAAAAATTCGATATTTATGGGTCCCAGAAGCGATCTGTACATGCCGACTCCTTGCCAGAATATTTTAAAGATACAGACACAAAACATGCTCAAAATCAATATTGTAGGTGCAAAAAGTCGATATAAACATGCATCTTCAGTGCCCGTTTATATCTCAAATTCAGGCTCAAAACACCCGAAAATTCGGTATTTTTGGGTCCCAGAAGCGATCTGTACATGCCTACTCAGTGCTAAAATGTTTTCAAAATATAGGCTCAAAATATGCTAAAAATCTATATTTTAGGTGTCCAAAGTCAATATGTGCATGCATCTTTTGTACCCGTTTATATCTCAAAATCAGTCTCAAAACACTAGAAAATTCGATATTTTTCGGTCCCAGAAGCGATCTGTACATGCTTCCTCCCTGTTAGAGTATTTTCAAAATACTGGCCCAAAACATGCTCAAAATCGATATTTTTGGTGCCCAAAGTCGATATGTGTATGCATCTTCTGTACCCGTTTATATCTCAAATTCAGGCTCAAAACACCCGAAAATTCACTATTTTTGGGTCCCAGAAGTGATCTGTACATGCCTACTTCTTGCTGGAATGTTTTCAAGAAACAGATCCAAAACATGTAAAAAATCGATATTGTAGGTGCAAAAAGTCGATACGTTGATGCATCTTCAGTACTCGTTTATATCTCAAATTCCGGCTCAAAACACTTGAAAATTCAAATTTTTTGGGTCCCAGAAGCAATCTGTACATGCCTACTCAGTGCTAGAATGTTTTCAAAATATAGGGTCAAAACATGCTAAAAATCTATATTTTAGGTGTCCAAAGTCGATATGTGCATGCATCTTCAGTACCCGTTTATATCTCAAATTCAGGCTCAAACACCCGAAAATTCGATATTTTGGGGTCCCGGAAGCGATCTGTACATGCCTACACCGTGCATGAATGTTTTCAAAATATAGGCTCAAAACATGCTAAAAATCTATATTTTAGGTGTCTAAAGTCGATATGTGCATGCATCTTCAGTACCTGTTTATATCTCAAAATCAGGCTCAAAACGCCCAAATATTCGATATTTTTCGGCCCCAGAAGCGATCTGTGTATACATGCCTACTCCGTGTTAGAGTATTTTCAAAATACAGGCCCAAAACATGCTAAAAATCGATATTTTGGGTGCCCAAAGTCGATATGTGCATGCATCTTCTGTACCCGTTTATATCTCAAATTCAGGATCAAATCACCCGAAACTTCAATATTTTGGGGTCCAAGAAGCGATCTCTAAATGCCTACTACTTGCTAGAATTATTTCAAGATACAGACCCAAAACATGCTCAAAATCGATATTTTAAATGCATCGAGTCGATATGTGCAAGCATCTTCAGTACCCGTTTATATCTCAAATTCAGGCTCAAAACACCCTAAAATTCAATATTTTTGGGTCCCAGAAGCGATCTGTACATGCCTACTCAGTGCTAGAGTATTTTAAAAATATAGGCCCAAAACATGCTAAAAAATCGCTATTTTGGGGGCCCAAAGTCGATATGTGCATGCATCTTTTGTACCCGTTTATATATCAAATTCAGGCTCAAAACACCCGAAAATTAGATACTTTTGGGTCACAGAAGTGATCTGTACATGCCTACTTCGTGTTAGAGTATTTTAAAAATACAGACCCAAAACATGCTAAAAATCGATATTTTGGGTGCCCAAAGTCAATATGTGCATGCATCTTCTGTACCCGTTTATATCTTAAAATTCAGGCTCAAATCACCCGAAGATTCGATACTTTTGGGTCCCAGAAGCGATCTCTAAATGCCTACTCCTTGCTAGAATTATTTTAAGATACAGACCCAAAACATGCTCAAAATCGATATTTTAAATGCAACGAGTCGATATGTGCAAGCATCTTCAGTACCCGTTTATATCTCAAATTCAGGTTCAAAACACCCTAAAATTCACTATTTTTGGGTCCCAGAAGCGATCTGTACATGCCTACTCAGTTCTAGAGTATTTTAAAAATATAGGCCCAAAACATGCTAAAAATCGATATTTTGGGTGCACAAAGTCGATATGTGCATGCATCTTTTGTACCCGTTTATATATCAAATTCAGTTTCAAAACTTCAGAAAATTAGATACTTTTGGGTCACAGAAGTGCTCTGTACATGCCTACTCAGTGCTAGAGTATTTTTAAAATATAGGCACAAAACATGCTAAAAATTGATATTTTGGGTGCCCAAAGTAGATATGAGCATGCATCTTCTGTACCCGTTTATATCACAAATTCAGGCTCAGAACACCCAAAAATTCGATATTTTTGTGTCCCAGAAGCGATCTGTACATGCCTACTCAGTGCTAGAATGTTTTCAAAATAAAGGCTCAAAACATGCTAAAAATCGATATTTTAGGTGTCCAAAGTCGATATGTGCATGCATCTTCTGTAGCCGTTTATATCTTAAATTCATGCTTAAAACACCCTAAAATTAGATATTTTTGGATCCCTGAAGCGATCTTTACATGCTTACTCCTTGCTAGAACGTTTCCAAAGATACAGACCCAAAACATGCTCAAAATCGATATTTTAAATGCAACGAGTCGATATGTGCAAGCATCTTCAGTACCCGTTTATATCTCAAATTCAGGCTCAAACACCCGAAAATTCAATATTTTGAGGTCCCGGAAGCGATCTATACATGCCTACACCATGCTAGAATGTTTTCAAAATATAGGCTCAAAACATGCTAAAAATCTATATTTTAGGTGTCCAAAATCAATATGTGCATGCATCTTCTGTACCCGTTTATATCTCAAAATCAGGCTTAAAACAAACAAAAATTCGATATTTTTCGGTCCCAGAAGCGATCTGTACATGCCTACTCCGTGTTAGAGTATTTTCAAAATACAGGCCCAAAACATGCTCAAAATCGATATTTTTGGTGCCCAAAGTCGATATGTGTATGCATCTTCTGTACACGTTTATATCTCAAATTCAGGCTCAAAAAACCCGAAAATTCACTATTTTTGGGTCCCAGAAGTGATCTGTACATGCCTACTTCTTGCTGGAATGTTTTCAAGAAACAGATCCAAAACATGTAAAAAATCGATATTGTAGGTGCAAAAAGTCGATAAGTTGATGCATCTTCAGTACTCGTTTATATCTCAAATTCCGGCTCAAAACACTTGAAAATTCAAAATTTTTGGGTTCCAGAAGCAATCTGTACATGCCTACTCAGTGCTAGAATGTTTTCAAAATATAGGCTCAAAACATGCTAAAAATCTATATTTTAGGTGTCGAAAGTCGATATGTGCATGCATCTTCAGTACCCGTTTATATCTCAAATTCAGGCTCAAACACCCGAAAATTCGATATTTTGGGGTCCCGGAAGCGATCTGTACATGCCTACACCGTGCATGAATGTTTTCAAAATATAGGCTCAAAACATGCTAAAAATCTATATTTTAGGTGTCTAAAGTCGATATGTGCATGCATCTTCTGTACCTGTTTATATCTTAAAATCAGGCTCAAAACGCCAAAAATTCGATATTTTTCGGCCCCAGAAGCGATCTGTGTATACATGCCTACTCCGTGTTAGAGTATTTTCAAAATACAGGCCCAAAACATGCTAAAAATCGATATTTTGGGTGCCCAAAGTCGATATGTGCATGCATCTTCTGTACCCGTTTATATCTCAAATTCAGGATCAAATCACCCGAAACTTCAATATTTTGGGGTCCCAGAAGCGATCTCTAAATGCCTACTCCTTGCTAGAATTATTTCAAGATACAGACCCAAAACATGCTCAAAATCGATATTTTAAATGCAACGAGTCGATATGTGCAAGCATCTTCAGTACCCGTTTATATCTCAAATTCAGGGTCAAAACACCCAAAAATTCAATATTTTTGGGTCCCAGAAGCGATCTGTACATGCCTACTCAGTGCTAGAGTATTTTAAAAATATAGGCCCAAAATATGCTAAAAAATCGCTATTTTGGGGGCCCAAAGTCGATATGTGCATGCATCTTTTGTACCCGTTTATATATCAAATTCAGGCTCAAAACACCCGAAAATTAGATACTTTTGGGTCACAGAAGTGATCTGTACATGCCTACTTCGTGTTAGAGTATTTTAAAAATACAGACCCAAAACTTGCTAAAAATCGATATTTTGGGTGCCCAAAGTCAATATGTGCATGCATCTTCTGTACCCGTTTATATCTTAAAATTCAGGCTCAAATCACCCGAAGATTAGATATTTTTGGATCCCTGAAGCGATCTTTACATCCTTACTCCTTGTTAGAACGTTTCCAAAGATACAGACCCAAAACATGCTCAAAATCGATATTTTAAATTCAACGAGTCGATATGTGCAAGCATCTTCTGTACCCGTTTATATCTCAAATTCAGGCTCAAACACCCGAAAATTCAATATTTTGGGGTCCCGGAAGGGATCTGTACATGCCTACACCATGCTAGAATGTTTTCAAAATATAGGCTCAAAACATGCTAAAAATCTATATTTTTGGTGCCCAAAGTCGATATGTGTATGCATCTTCTGTACCCGTTTATATCTCAAATTCAGGCTCAAAACACCCGAAAATTCACTATTTTTGGGTCCCAGAAGTGATCTGTACATGCCTACTTCTTGCTGGAATGTTTTCAAGAAACAGATCCAAAACATGTAAAAAATCGATATTGTAGGTGCAAAAAGTCGATACGTTGATGCATCTTCAGTACTCGTTTATATCTCAAATTCCGGCTCAAAACACTTGAAAATTCAAATTTTTTGGGTCCCAGAAGCAATATGTACATGCCTACTCAGTGCTAGAATGTTTTCAAAATATAGGCTCAAAACATGCTAAAAATCTATATTTTAGGTGTCCAAAGTCGATTTGTGCATGCATCTTCAGTACCCGTTTATATCTCAAATTCAGGCTCAAACACCCGAAAATTCGATATTTTGGGGTCCCGGAAGCGATCTGTACATGCCTACACCGTGCATGAATGTTTTCAAAATATAGGCTCAAAACATGCTAAAAATCTATATTTTAGGTGTCCAAAGTCGATATGTGCATGCATCTTCAGTACCTGTTTATATCTTAAAATCAGGCTCAAAACGCCAAAAATTCGATATTTTTCGGCCCCAGATGCGATCTGTGTATACATGCCTACTCCGTGTTAGAGTATTTTCAAAATACAGGCCCAAAACATGCTAAAAATCGATATTTTGGGTGCCCAAAGTCGATATGTGCATGCATCTTCTGTACCCGTTTATATCTCAAATTCAGGATCAAATCACCCGAAACTTCAATATTTTGGGGTCCCAGAAGCGATCTCTAAATGCCTACTCCTTGCTAGAATTATTTCAAGATACAGACCCAAAACATGCTCAAAATCGATATTTTAAATGCAACGAGTCGATATGTGCAAGCATCTTCAGTACCCGTTTATATCTCAAATTCAGGGTCAAAACACCCAAAAATTCAATATTTTTGGGTCCCAGAAGCGATCTGTACATGCCTACTCAGTGCTAGAGTATTTTAAAAATATAGGCCCAAAATATGCTAAAAAATCGCTATTTTGGGGGCCCAAAGTCGATATGTGCATGCATCTTTTGTACCCGTTTATATATCAAATTCAGGCTCAAAACACCCGAAAATTAGATACTTTTGGGTCACAGAAGTGATCTGTACATGCCTACTTCGTGTTAGAGTATTTTAAAAATACAGACCCAAAACTTGCTAAAAATCGATATTTTGGGTGCCCAAAGTCAATATGTGCATGCATCTTCTGTACCCGTTTATATCTTAAAATTCAGGCTCAAATCACCCGAAGATTAGATATTTTTGGATCCCTGAAGCGATCTTTACATCCTTACTCCTTGTTAGAACGTTTCCAAAGATACAGACCCAAAACATGCTCAAAATCGATATTTTAAATTCAACGAGTCGATATGTGCAAGCATCTTCTGTACCCGTTTATATCTCAAATTCAGGCTCAAACACCCGAAAATTCAATATTTTGGGGTCCCGGAAGGGATCTGTACATGCCTACACCATGCTAGAATGTTTTCAAAATATAGGCTCAAAACATGCTAAAAATCTATATTTTTGGTGCCCAAAGTCGATATGTGTATGCATCTTCTGTACCCGTTTATATCTCAAATTCAGGCTCAAAACACCCGAAAATTCACTATTTTTGGGTCCCAGAAGTGATCTGTACATGCCTACTTCTTGCTGGAATGTTTTCAAGAAACAGATCCAAAACATGTAAAAAATCGATATTGTAGGTGCAAAAAGTCGATACGTTGATGCATCTTCAGTACTCGTTTATATCTCAAATTCCGGCTCAAAACACTTGAAAATTCAAATTTTTTGGGTCCCAGAAGCAATATGTACATGCCTACTCAGTGCTAGAATGTTTTCAAAATATAGGCTCAAAACATGCTAAAAATCTATATTTTAGGTGTCCAAAGTCGATTTGTGCATGCATCTTCAGTACCCGTTTATATCTCAAATTCAGGCTCAAACACCCGAAAATTCGATATTTTGGGGTCCCGGAAGCGATCTGTACATGCCTACACCGTGCATGAATGTTTTCAAAATATAGGCTCAAAACATGCTAAAAATCTATATTTTAGGTGTCCAAAGTCGATATGTGCATGCATCTTCAGTACCTGTTTATATCTCAAATTCAGGCTCAAAACGCCCAAAAATTCGATATTTTTCGGCCCCAGATGCGATCTGTGTATACATGCCTACTCCGTGTTAGAGTATTTTCAAAATACAGGCCCAAAACATGCTAAAAATCGATATTTTGGGTGCCCAAAGTCGATATGTGCATGCATCTTCTGTACCCGTTTATATCTCAAATTCAGGATCTAATCACCCGAAACTTCAATATTTTGGGGTCCCAGAAGCGATCTCTAAATGCCTACTCCTTGCTAGAATTATTTCAAGATACAGACCCAAAACATGTTCAAAATCGATATTTTAAATGCAACGAGTCGATATGTGCAAGCATCTTCAGTACTCGTTTATATCTCAAATTCAGGCTCAAAACACCCTAAAATTCAATATTTTTGGGTCCCAGAAGCGATCTGTACATGCCTACTCAGTGCTAGAGTTTTTAAAAAATATAGGCCCAAAACATGCTAAAAAATCGCTATTTTCGGGGCCCAAAGTCGATATGTGCATGCATCTTTTGTACCCGTTTATATATCAAATTCAGGCTCAAAACACCCGAAAATTAGATACTTTTGGGTCACAGAAGTGATCTGTACATGCCTACTTCGTGTTAGAGTATTTTAAAAATACAGACCCAAAACATGCTAAAAATCGATATTTTGGGTGCCCAAAGTCAATATGTGCATGCATCTTCTGTACCCGTTTATATCTTAAAATTCAGGCTCAAATCACCCGAAGATTCGATACTTTTGGGTCCCAGAAGCGATCTCTAAATGCCTACTCCTTGCTAGAATTATTTTAAGATACAGACCCAAAACATGCTCAAAATCGATATTTTAAATGCAACGAGTCGATATGTGCAAGCATCTTCAGTACCCGTTTATATCTCAAATTCAGGCTCAAAACACCCTAAAATTCACTATTTTTGGGTCCCAGAAGCGATCTGTACATGCCTACTCAGTTCTAGAGTATTTTAAAAATACAGGCCCAAAACATGCTAAAAATCGATATTTTGGGTGCCCAAAGTCGATATGTGCATGCATCTTTTGTACCCGTTTATATATCAAATTCAGGTTCAAAACTTCAGAAAATTAGATACTTTTGGGTCCCAGAAGTGCTCTGTACATGCCTACTCAGTGCTAGAGTATTTTTAAAATATAGGCACAAAACATGCTAAAAATTGATATTTTGGGTGCCCAAAGTAGATATGAGCATGCATCTTCTGTACCCGTTTATATCACAAATTCAGGCTCAGAACACCCAAAAATTCGATATTTTTGTGTCCCAGAAGCGATCTGTACATGCCTACTCAGTGCTAGAATGTTTTCAAAATAAAGGCTCAAAACATGCTAAAAATCGATATTTTAGGTGTCCAAAGTCGATATGTGCATGCATCTTCTGTAGCCGTTTATATCTTAAATTCATGCTCAAAACACCCGAAAATTAGATATTTTTGGATCCCTGAAGCGATCTTTACATGCTTACTCCTTGCTAGAACGTTTCCAAAGATACAGATCCAAAACATGCTCAAAATAGATATTTTAAATGCAACGAGTCGATATGTGCAAGCATCTTCAGTACCCGTTTATATCTCAAATTCAGGCTCAAACACCCGAAAATTCAATATTTTGGGGTCCCGGAAGCGATCTATACATGCCTACACCATGCTAGAATGTTTTCAAAATATAGGCTCAAAACATGCTAAAAATCTATATTTTAGGTGTCCAAAGTCAATATGTGCATGCATCTTCTGTACCCGTTTATATCTCAAAATCAGGCTCAAAACACCCAAAAATTCGATATTTTTCGGTCCCAGAAGCGATCTGTACATGTCTACTCCGTGTTAGAGTATTTTCAAAATACAGGGTCAAAACATGCTCAAAATCGATATTTTTGGTGCCCAAAGTCGATTTGTGTATGCATCTTCTGTACCCGTTTATATCTCAAATTCAGGCTCAAAACACCCGAAAATTCACTATTTTTGGGTCCCAGAAGTGATCTGTACATGCCTACTTCTTGCTGGAATGTTTTCAAGAAACAGATCCAAAACATGTAAAAAATCGATATTGTAGGTGCAAAAAGTCGATACGTTGATGCATCTTCAGTACTCGTTTATATCTCAAATTCCGGCTCAAAACACTTGCAAATTCAAATTTTTTGGGTCCCAGAAGCAATCTGTACATGCCTACTCAGTGCTAGAATGTTTTCAAAATATAGGCTCAAAACATGCTAAAAATCTATATTTTAGGTGTCCAAAGTCGATATGTGCATGCATCTACAGTACCCGTTTATATCTCAAATTCAGGCTCAAACACCCGAAAATTCGATATTTTGGGGTCCCGGAAGCGATCTGTACATGCCTACACCGTGCATGAATGTTTTCAAAATATAGGCTCAAAACATGCTAAAAATCTATATTTTAGGTGTCCAAAGTCAATATGTGCATGCATCTTCTGTACCCGTTTATATCTCAAAATCAGGCTCAAAACACCCAAAAATTCGATATTTTTCGGTCCCAGAAGCGATCTGTACATGTCTACTCCGTGTTAGAGTATTTTCAAAATACAGGCCCAAAACATGCTCAAAATCGATATTTTTGGTGCCCAAAGTCGATTTGTGTATGCATCTTCTGTACCCGTTTATATCTCAAATTCAGGCTCAAAACACCCGAAAATTCACTATTTTTGGGTCCCAGAAGTGATCTGTACATGCCTACTTCTTGCTGGAATGTTTTCAAGAAACAGATCCAAAACATGTAAAAAACCGATATTGTAGGTGCAAAAAGTCGATACGTTGATGCATCTTCAGTACTCGTTTATATCTCAAATTCCGGCTCAAAACACTTGAAAATTCAAAATTTTTGGGTCCCAGAAGCAATCTGTACATGCCTACTCAGTGCTAGAATGTTTTCAAAATATAGGCTCAAAACATGCTAAAAATCTATATTTTAGGTGTCCAAAGTCGATATGTGCATGCATCTTCAGTACCCGTTTATATCTCAAATTCAGGCTCAAACACCCGAAAATTCGATATTTTGGGGTCCCGGAAGCGATCTGTACATGCCTACACCGTGCATGAATGTTTTCAAAATATAGGCTCAAAACATGCTAAAAATCTATATTTTAGGTGTCTAAAGTCGATATGTGCAATCATCTTCTGTACCTGTTTATATCTCAAAATCAGGCTCAAAACGCCCAAAAATTCGATATTTTTCGGCCCCAGAAGCGATCTGTGTATACATGCCTACTCAGTGCTAGAATGTTTTCAAAATATAGGCTCAAAACATGCTAAAAATCGATATTTTAGGTGTCCAAAGTCAATATGTGTATGCACCTTCTGTACCCATTTATATCCCAAATTCAGGCTCAAAACACCCAAAAATTCGATATTTATGGGTCCCAGAAGCGATCTGTACATGCCGACTCCTTGCCAGAATATTTTCAAGATACAGACACAAAACATGCTCAAAATCAATATTGTAGGTGCAAAAAGTCGATATAAACATGCATCTTCAGTGCCCGTTTAAATCTCAAATTCAGGCTCAAAACACCCGAAAATTCGGTATTTTTGGGTCCCAGAAGCGATCTGTACATGCCTAGTCAGTGCTAAAATGTTTTCAAAATATAGGCTCAAAATATGCTAAAAATCGATATTTTAGGTTTCCAAAGTCGATATGTGCATGCATCTTCTGTTGCCGTTTATATCTTAAATTCAGTCTCAAAACACTAGAAAATTCGATATTTTTGGGTCCCAGAAGCGATGTGTACATGCTTACTCCTTGCTAGAATGTTTTCAAGATACCGACACAAAACATGCTATAAATCGATATTTTAAATGCAACGAGACGATATGTGCAAGCATATTCTGTACCCGTTTATATCTCAAATTCAGGCTCAAAACACTAGAAAATTCGATATTTATGGGTCCCAGAAGCGATCTGTACATGCCTACTCCGTGTTAGAGTATTTTCAAAATACAGGCCCAAAGCATGCTCAAAATCGATATTTTGGTTGCATAAAGTCGATATGTGCATGCATCTTTTGTACCCGTTTATATCTCAAATTCAGACTCAAAACACCCGAAAATTCAATATTTTCGGGTCTCAGAAGCGATCTGTACATGCCTACTTCTTGCTGGAATGTTTTCAGGAAACAGATCCAAAACATGCTCAAAATCGATATTGTAGGTGCAAAAAGTCGATACGTTCATACATCTTCAGTACACGTTTATATCTTAAATTCCGACTCAAAACACCCGAAAATTCGATATTTATGGGTTCCAGAAGCGATCTGTACATGCCTACTCCGTGTTAGAGTATTTTCAAAATACAGGCCCAAAGCATGCTCAAAATCGATATTTTGGGTGCCCAAAATCGATATGTACATGCATCTTCTCTACCCGTTTGTATCTCAAATTCAAGCTCAAAATACCCGAAAATTCAATATTTTTGGGTTCCAGTAGCGATCTGTACATGCCTACTGAGTGATAGAATGTTTTCAAAATATAGGCTCAAAACTTGCTAAAAATCGATATTTGAGGTGTCCAAAGTCGATATGTGCATGCATCTTCAGTACCCGTTTATATCTCAAATTCAGGCTCAAAACACCCAAAAATTCAATATTTTTGGATCCCAGGAGTGATCTGTACATACCTACTCAGCGATAGAATGTTTTCAAAATATAGGTTAAAAACATGCTAAAAATAGATATTTTAGGTGTCCAAAGTCGAAATGTGCATGCATCTTCTGTACCCGTTTATATCTCAAATTCAGGCTCAAAACGCAAGAAAATTCTATATTTATGGGTTCCAAAAGCGATCTGTATATGCCTACTTCGTGTTAGAGTATTTTCAAAATACAGACCCAAAACATGCTCAAAATCGATATTTTAAATGCAACGAGTCGATATGTGCAAGCATCTTCAGTACCCGTTTATATCTCAAATTCAGGCTCAAAACACCCTAAAATTCACTATTTTTGGGTCCCACAAGCGATCTGTACATGCCTACTCAGTGCTAGAGTGTTTTAAAAATATAGGCCCAAAACATGCTAAAAATCGATATTTTGGGTGCCCAAAGTCGATTTGTGCATGCATCTTTTGTACCCGTTTATAAATCAAATTTAGGTTCAAAACTTCAGAAAATTAGATACTTTTGGGTCCCAGAAGTGCTCTGTACATGCCTACTCAGTGCTAGAGTATTTTAAAAATATAGGCACAAAACATGCTAAAAATCGATATTTTGGGTGCCAAAAGTAGATATGAGCATGCATCTTCTGTACCCGTTTATATCACAAATTTAGGATCAGAACACCCAAAAATTCAATATTTTTGGATCCCAGGAGTGATCTGTACATACCTACTCAGTGATAGAATGTTTTCAAAATATAGGTTAAAAACATGCTAAAAATCGATATTTTAGGTGTCCAAAGTCGAAATGTGCATGCATCTTCTGTACCCGTTTATATCTCAAATTCAGGCTCAAATCGCTAGAAAATTCTATATTTATGGGTCCCAAAAGCGGTCTGTATATGCCAACTTCGTGTTAGAGTATTTTCAAAATACAGGCCCAAAACATGCTCAAAATCGATATTTTGGGTGCCCAAAGTTGATATGTGCATGCATCTTCTGTACACGTTTATATATCAAATTCAGGCTCAAAACACCCGAAAATTCAATATTTTTGGGTCCCACAAGCGATCTGTACATGCCTACTCCTTGCTGGAATGTTTTTAAGATACAGAGCCAAAACATGCTCAAAATCGATATTGTAGGTGCAAAAAGTCGATATGTGCATGCATCTTCAGTACCCGTTTATATCTCAAATTCAGGCTGAAAAAACCCTAAAATTCAATATTTTTTGGTCCCAGAAGCGATCTGTACATGCCTACTCAGTGCTAGATTTTTTTCAAAATATAAGCTCAAAACATGCTAAAATTTGATATTTTAGATGTCCAAAGTCGATATCGATGTGCATGCATCTTCTGGACCCGTTTATATCTCAAATTCAGGCTCAAAACACTAAAAAATTCGATATTTATGGGTCACAGAAGCGATCTGTACATGCCTACTCCCTGTTAGAGTATTTTCAAAATACAGGCCCAAAACATGCTCAAAATTGATATTTTAGGTACCCAAAGTCAATATGTGTAAGCATCTTCTGTACCAATTTATATCCCAAATTCAGGCTCAAAACACCCGAAAATTCGATATTTATGGGTTCCAAAGTCGATATGTACATGCATTTTCTGTACCCGTTTATATCTTAAATTCTGGCTCAAAACACCCGATTTTTCAATATTTTTGGGTCCCACAAGCGATCTGTACATGCCTACTTCTGGCTAGAATGTTTTCAAGATACAGATCCAAAACATGCTCAAAATCGATATTGTAGGTGCAAAAAGTCGATACGTTGATGAATCTTCAGTACTCGTTTATATCTGAAATTCAGGCTCAAAACACCCGAAAATTCGATATTTTTTGGTCCCAAAAGCGATCTGTACATGCCTACTCCGTGTTAGAGTATTTTAAGAATACAGGCCTAAAACATGCTCAAAATCGATATTTTGGGTGCCCAAAGTCGACAAGTGCATGCATCTTCTATACCCGTTTATATCTCAAATAAAGGCTCAAATTACCCGAAAATTCGATATTTTTGGGTCCCACAAGTTATCTGTACATGCCTACTCCTTGATAGAATTTTTTCAAGATACAGACCCAAAACATGCTAACAATCGATATTTTGGGTGCCCAAAGTCGATATGTACCTGCATTTTCAGTACAAGTTTATATCTCAAATTCAGGCTCAAAACACCCGAAAGTTCAAAATATTTGGGTCTCAGAAGCAATCTGTCCATTCCTACTCAGTGCTAGAATATTTATTTAAATAAAGGCTCAAAACATGCTAAAAATCGATATTTTGGGTGCCCAAAGTCGATATGGGCATGCATCTTCTGTACCCGTTTATATCTCAAATTCAGGCTCAAATCACCCGAAACTTCAATATTTTGGGGTCCCAGAAGCGATCTCTAAATGCCTACTCCTAGCTAGAATGTTTTCAAGATACAGGCCCAAAACATGCTCAAAATCGATATTTTAAATGCAACGGGTCGATATGTGCAAGCATCTTCAGTTTTCAAGAAACAGATCTAAAACATGCTCAAAATCGATATTGTAGGTGCAAAAAGTCGATACGTTGATGAATCTTCAGTACTCGTTTATATCTCAAATTCAGGCTCAAAACACCCGAAAATTCGATATTTTTTGGTCCCAAAAGCGATCTGTACAAGCCTACTCCGTGTTAGAGTATTTTAAAAATACAGGCCCAAAACATGCTCAAAATCGATATTTTGAGTGCCCAAAGTCGACAAGTGCATGCATCTTCTGTACCCGTTTATATCTCAAATAAAGGCTCAAATTACCCGAAAATTCGATATTTTTGGGTCCCACAAGTTATCTGTACATGCCTACTCCTTGCTAGAATTATTTCAAGATACAGACCCAAAACATGCTAACAATCGATATTTTGGGTGCCCAAAGTCAATATGTGCATGCATCTTCTGTACCCGTTTATATCCCAAATTCAGGTTCAGAACACCCGAAAATTCGATATTTATGAGTCCCAGAAGCGATCTGTACATGCCTACTCCGTGTTAAAGTATTTTCAAAATACAGGCCCAAAACATGCTCAAAATCGATATTTTTGGGTGCCCAAAGTCGATATGTACCTGCATTTTCAGTACCCGTTTATATCTCAAATTCAGGCTCAAACCACCCGAAAGTTCAAAATTTTTGGGTCTCAGAAGCGATCTGTCCATTCCTACTCAGTGCTAGAATATTTTTTAAAATATAAGCTCAAAACATGCTAAAAATCGATATTTTGGGTGCCCAAAGTCGATATGTGCATGCATCTTCAGTACCCGTTTATATCTCAAATTGAGGCTCAAAACACCCGAAAATTCAATATTTTTGGATCCCAGGAGCGATCTGTACATGCCTACTCAGTGATGGAATGTTTTCAAAATATAGGTTAAAAACATGCTAAAAATCCAAAGTCGAAATGTGCATGCATCTTCTGTACCCGTTTATATCTAAAATTCAGGCTCAAAACGCTAGAAAATTCTATATTTATGGGTCCCAGAAGCGATCTGTACATGCCTACTTCGTGTTAGAGTATTTTCAAAATACAGGCCCAAAACATGCTTAAAATCGATATTTTGGGTGCCCAAAGTTGATACGTGCATGCATCTTCTGTACACGTTTATATCTCAAATTCAGGCTTAAAACACCCGAAAATTCAATATTTTTGGGCCTCACAAGCGATCTGTACATGCCTACTCCTTGCTAGAATGTTTTCAAGATACAGAGCCAAAACATGCTCAAAATCGATATTGTAGGTGCAAAAAGTCGATATGTGCATGCATCTTCTGTACTCGTTTATATTTCAAATTCAGGCTCAAAACACCCTAAATTTCAATATTTTTTGGTCTAAGAAGCGATCTGTACATGCCTACTCAGTGCTAGAATGTTTTCAAAATATAAGCTCAAAACATGCTAAAATTTGATATTTTAGATGTCCAAAGTCGATATCGATGAGCATGCATCTTCTGTACCCGTTTATATCTCAAATTCAGGCTCAAAACACTAGAAAAATCGATATTTATGGGTCACAGAAGCGATCTGTACATGCCTACTCCTTGTTAGAGTCTTTTCAAAATACAGGCCCAAAACATGCTCAAAATTGATATTTTAGGTACCCAAAGTCGATATGTACATGCATTTTCTGTACCCGTTTATATCTCAAATTCTGGCTCAAAACCCCCGAAAATTCGATATTTTTGGGTCCCAGGAGCGATCTGTACATGAATACTCCTTGCTAGAATGTTTTCAAGATACAGACCCAAAACATGTTTAAAGTCGATATTTTGGGTGCCCAAAGTCGATATGTGCATGCATCTTCTGTACCCGTTTATATTTCAAATTCAGGCTCAAAACCCCTGAAAATTCAATATTTTTGGGGCCCAGAAGCAAACTGTACATGCCTACTTCTTGCTAGAATGTTTTCAAAAAACAGATCCAAAACATGCTCAAAATCGATATTGTAGGTGCAAAAAGTCGATACGTTGATGAATCTTCAGTACTCGTTTATATCTCAAATTCAGGCTCAAAACACCCGAAAATTCGATATTTTTTGGTCCCAAAAGCGATCTGTACATGCCTACTCCATGTTAGAGTATTTTAAAAATACAGGCCCAAAACATGCTCAAAATCGATATTTTGGGTGCCCAAAGTCGACAAGTGCATGCATCTTCTGTACCCGTTTATATCTCAAATAAAGGCTCAAATTACCCGAAAATTCGATATTTTTGGGTCCCACAAGTTATCTGTACATGCCTACTCCTTGCTAGAATTATTTCAAGATACAGACCAAAAACATGCTAACAATCGATATTTTGGGTGCCCAAAGTCGATATGTGCATGCATCTTCTGTACCCGTTTATATCCCAAATTCAGGTTCAGGACACCCGAAAATTCGATATTTATTGGTCCCAGAAGCGATCTGTACATGCCTACTCCGTGTTAGAGTATTTTCAAAATACAGGCCCAAAACATGCTCAAAATCGATATTTTGGGTGCCCAAAGTCGATATGTACCTGCATTTTCATTACCCGTTTATATCTCAAGTTCAGGGTCAAAACACCCAAAAGTTCAAAATTTTTGGGTCTCAGAAGCGATCTGTCCATTCCTACTCAGTGCTAGAATATTTTTTGAAATATAGGCTCAAAACATGCTAAAAATCGATATTTTGGGTGCCCAAAGTCGATATGTGCATGCATCTTCTGTACCCGTTTATATCTCAAATTCAGGCTCAGAACACCTCGAAAATTCGATATTTATGGGTTCCAGAAGCGATCTGTACATGCCTACTCCGTGTTAGAGTATTTTCAAAATACAGGCCCAAAATATGCTAAAAATCGATATTCAGGGTGCCCAAAGTCGATATGTGCATGCATCTTCTGTACCCGTTTATATCTCAAATTCAGGCTCAAATCACTCGAAACTTCAATATTTAGGGGTCCCAGAAGCGATCTCTAAATGCCTACTCCTTGCTAGAATGTTTTCAAGATACAGACCCAAAACATGCTCAAAATCGATATTTTAAATGCAACGAGTCGATATGTGCAAGCATCTTCAGAACCCGTTTATATCTCAAATTCAGGCTCAAAACACCCTAAAATTCAATATTTTTGGGTCCAAGAAGCGATCTGTACATGCCTACTCAGTGCTAGAGTATTTTAAAAATATAGGCCCAAAACATGCTTAAAAATCGCTATTTTGGGGGCCCAAAGTCGATATGTGCATGCATCTTTTATACCCGTTTATATATCAAATTCAGGCTCAAAACACCCGAAAATTAGATACTTTTGGGTCCCAGAAGTGATCTGTACATGCCTACTCCGTGTTAGAGTATTTTCAAAATACAGACCCAAAACATGCTGAAAATTGATATTTTGGGTACCCAAAGTCAATATGTGCATGCATCTTCTGTACCCGTTTATATCTTAAAATTCAGGCTCAAATCACCCGAAGATTCGATACTTTTGGGTCCCAGAAGCGATCTCTAAATGCCTACTCCGTGCTAGAATTATTTTAAGATACAGACCCTAAACATGCTCAAAATCGATATTTTAAATGCAACGAGTCGATATGTGCAAGCATCTTCATTACCCGTTTATATCTCAAATTCAGGCTCAAAACACCCTAAAATTCACTATTTTTGGGTCCCAGAAGCGATCTGTACATGCCTACTCAGTGCTAGAATGTTTTCAAAATAAAGGCTCAAAACATGCTAAAAATCGATATTTTAGGTGTCCAAAGTCGATATGTGCATGCATCTTCTGTAGCCGTTTATATCTTAAATTCATGCTCAAAACACCCGAAAATTAGATATGTTTGGATCCCTGAAGCGATCTTTACATGCTTACTCCTTGCTAGAATATTTTCTAAGATACTGACCCAAAACATGCTCAAAATCGATATTTTAAATGCAACGAGTCGATATGTGCAAGCATCTTCAGTACCCGATTATATCTCAAATTCAGACTCAAACACCCGAAAATTCAATATTTTTGGGTCCCGGAAGCGATCTGTACATGCCTACACCATGCTAGAATGTTTTCAAAATATAGGCTCAAAACATGCTAAAAATCTATATTTTAGGTGTCCAAAGTCAATATGTGTATGCACCTTCTGTACCCATTTATATCTGAAATTCAGTCTCAAAACACCCAAAAATTCGATATTTTTGGGTCCCAGAAGCGATCTGTACATGCCAACTCAGTGTTAGAGTATTTACAAAATTCAGGCCCAAAACATGCTCAAAATCGATATTTTGGGTGCTCAAAGTCGATATGTACCTGCAATTTCAGTACCCGATTATATCTCACTTTCAGGCTCAAAACCCCCGAAAGTTCAAAATTTTTGGGTCTCAGAAGCGATCTGTCCATTCCTACTCAGTGCTAGAATATTTTTTAAAATATAGGCTCAAAACATGCTCAAAATCGATATTTTAGGTGTCCAAAGTCGATATGTGCATGTATCTTCTGTACCCGTTTATATCTTAAATTCAGGCTTAAAACACTAGAAAATTCGATATTTTTGGGTCCCAGATGCAATCTGTACATGCCTACTCGGTGTTAGAGTATTTTCAAAATGCAGGCCCAAAACATGCTCAAAATCGATATTTTGGGTGTCCAAAGTCGACCAGTGCATCCATCTTCTGTACCCGTTTATATCTCAAATAAAGGTTCAAATTACCCGAAAATTCGATATTTTTGGGTCCCACAAGCGATCTGTACATGCCTACTCCTTGCTAAAATTATTTCAAGATACAGACCCAAAACATGCTAACAATCGATATTTTGGGTGCCCAAAGTCGATATGTGCATGCATCTTCTGTACCCGTTTATATCCCAAATTCAGGTTCAGAAAACCCGAAAATTCGATATTTATGGGTCCCAAAAGCGATCTGTACATGCCTACTCCGTGTTAGAGTATTTTCAAAATATAGGCCCAAAACATGCTCAAAATCGATATTTTGGGTGCCCAAAGTCGATATGTACCTGCATTTTCAGTACCCGTTCATATCTCAAATTCAGGCTCAAAACACCCGAAAGTTCAAAATTTTTGGGTCTCAGAAGCGATCTGTCCAGTACTACTCAGTGCTAGAATATTTTTTAAAATATAGGCTCAAAACATGCTAAAAATCGATATTTTATGTGTCCAAAGTCGATATGTGCATGTATCTTCTGTACTCGTTTATATCTCAAATTCAGGCTCAAAACACTAGAAAATTCGATATTTTTGGGTCCCAGAAGCGATCTGTACATGCTTACTCCTTGCTAGAATGTTTTCAAGATACAGACCCAAAACATGCTCAAAATCTATATTTTAGGTGCAAAAAGTCGATATGTGCATGCATCTTCAGTACTCGTTTATATCTCAAATTCAGGCTCAAATCACCTGAAAATTCGATATTTTTGGGTCCTAGAAGCTATCTCTAAATGCCTACTCCTTGCTAGAAATTTTCAAGATACAGACCCAAAACATGCTCAAAATCGATATTTTAAATGCAACGAGACGATATGTGCAAGCATCTTCTGTACCCGTTTATATCTCAAATTCAGGCTCAAAACACTAGAAAATTTGAAATTTATGGGTCCCAGAAGCGATCTGTACATGCCTACTCCGTGTTAGAGTATTTTCAAAATACAGGCCCAAAGCATGCTCAAAATCGATATTTTGGGTGCCCAAAGTCGATATGTGCATGCATCTTCTGTACCCGTTTATATCTCAAATTCAGACTCAAAACACCCGAAAATTCAATATTTTTGGGTCCCAGAAGTGATCTGTACATGCCTACTTCTTGCTGGAATGTTTTCAGGAAACAGATCCAAAACATGCTCAAAATCGATATTGTAGGTGCTAAAAGTCGATACGTTCATACATCTTCAGTACTCGTTTATATCTTAAATTCCGACTCAAAACACCCGAAAATTCAATATTTTTGGGTCCCAGAAGCGATCTGTACATGCCTACTCAGTGCTAGAATGTTTTCAAAAAAAAGCTCAAAACATGCTCAAAATCGATATTTTAGGTGTCCAAAGTCGATATGTGCATGTATCTTCTGTAGCCGTTTATATCTGAAATTCAGTCTCAGAACACCCGAAAATTCGATGTTTATGGGTTCCAGAAGCGATCTGTACATGCCTACTCCGTGTTAGAGTATTTTCAAAATGCAGGCCCAAAACATGCTCAAAATCGATATTTTGGGTATCCAAAGTCGTTATGTCCATGCAGGCTCAAATCACCCGAAAATTCGATATTTTTGGGGCCCAGAAGCGATATGTACATGCCTACTCCTTGCTAGAATTATTTTAAAATACAGGCCCAAAACATGCTCAAAATTGATATTTTGGGTGCCCAAAGTCGATATTTACCTGCATTTTCAGTACCAGTTTATATCTCAAATTCAGGCTCAAAACACCCGAAAGTTCAAATTTTTTGGGTCTCAGAAGCGATCTGTCCATTCCTACTCAGTGCTAGAATATTTTTTTAAAATATAGGCTCAAAACATGCTAAAAATCGATATTTTATGTGTCCAAAGTCGATATGTGCATGTATCTTCTGTACTCGTTTATATCTCAAATTCAGGCTCAAAACACTAGAAAATTCGATATTTTTGGGTCCCAGAAGCGATCTGTACATGCCTACTCCGTGTTAGAGTATTTTCAAAATGCAGGCCCAAAACATGCTCAAAATCGATATTTTGGGTGTCCAAAGTCGTTATGTGCATGAAGGCTCAAATCACCCGAAAATTCGATATTTTGGGGGCCCAGAAGCGATATGTACATGCCTACTCCTTGCTAGAATTATTTTAAAATACAGACCCAAAACATGCTAAAAATCGATATTTTCGGTGCCCATAGTCGATATGTGCATGCATCTTCTGTACCCGTTTATATCTCAAATTAAGGCTCAGAACACCTCGAAAATTCGATATTTTTGGGTTCCAGAAGCAATCTGTACATGCCTACTCCGTGTTAGAGTATTTTCAAAATACAGGCCCAAAGCATGCTCAAAATCGATATTTTGGGTGCCCAAAGTCGATATGTGCAAGCATCTTCTGTACCCGTTTATATCTCAAATTCAGACTCAAAACACCCGAAAATTCAATATTTTTGGGTCCCAGAAGCGATCTGTACATGCCTACTTCTTGCTGGAATATTTTCAGGAAACAGATCCAAAACATGCTCAAAATCGATATTGTAGGTGCTAAAAGTCGATGCGTTCATACATCTTCAGTACTCGTTTATATCTTAAATTCCGACTCAAAACACCCGAAAATTCAATATTTTTGGGTCCCAGAAGCGATCTGTACATGCCTACTCAGTGCTAGAATGTTTAAAAAAAAAAGCTCAAAACATGCTCAAAATCGATATTTTAGGTGTCCAAAGTCGATATGTGCATGTATCTTCTGTAGCCGTTTATATCTGAAATTCAGTCTCAAAACACCCGAAAACTCGATATTTTTGGGTCCCAGGAGCGATCTGTACATGAATACTCCTTGCTAGAATGTTTTCAAGATGCAGACCCTAAACAAGCTCCATATCGATATTGTAGGTGCAAAAAGTCGATATGTGCATGCATCTTCAGTACCCGTTTATATCTCAATTTCAGGCTCAAAACACTCGCAAGTTCAAATTTTTTGGGTCCCAGAAGCGATTTGTACATACCTACTCAGTGCTAGAATATTTTTTAAAATATAAGCTCAAAACATGCTAAAAATCGATATTTTAGGTGTCCAAAGTCGATATGTGCATGTATCTTCTGTACCCGTTTATATCGCAAATTCAGGCTCAAAACACTAGAAAATTCGATATTTTTGGGTTCCAGGAGCGATCTGTACATGAATACTCCTTGCTAGAATGTTTCCAAGATACAGACCCAAAACATGCTCAAAATCGATATTTTGGGTGCCCAAAGTCGTTATGTGCATGCATCTTCTGTACCCGTTTACATCTCAAATTCAGGCTCAAAACAACCGAAAATTCAATATTTTTGGGTCCCAGAAGCAAACTGTACATGCCTACTTCTTGCTAGAATGTTTTCAAGAAACAGATCCAAAACATGCTCAAAATCGATATTGAAGGTGCAAAAAGTCGATACGTTGATGAATCTTCAGTACTCGTTTATATCTGAAATTCAGGCTCAAAACACCCGAAAATTCGATATTTTATGGTCCCAAAAGCGATCTGTACATGCCTACTCCGTGTTAGAGTATTTTCAAAATACAGGCCCTAAACATGCTCAAAACCGATATTTTGGGTGTCCAAAGTCGATATGTGCATGCATCTTCTGTACCCGTTTATATCCCAAATTCAGGTTCAGAAAACCCGAAAATTCGATATTTATGGGTCCCAAAAGCGATCTGTACATGCCTACTCCGTGTTAGAGTATTTTCAAAATATAGGCACAAAACATGCTCAAAATCGATATTTTGTGTGCCCAAAGTCGATATGTACCTGCATATTCAGTACCGGTTTATATCTCAAATTCAGGATCAAAACACCCGAAAGTTCAAAATTTTTGGGTCTCAGAAGCGATCTGTCCATTACTACTCAGTGCTAGAATATTTTTTAAAATATAGGCTCAAAACATGCTAAAAATCGATATTTTATGTGTCCAAAGTCGATATGTGCATGTATCTTCTGTACTCGTTTATATCTCAAATTCAGGCTCAAAACACTAGAAAATTCTATATTTTTGGGTCCCAGAAGCGATCTGTACATGCCTACTCCGTGTTAGAGTATTTTCAAAATGCAGGCCCAAAACATGCTCAAAATCGATATTTTGGGTGTCCAAAGTCGTTATGTGCATGAAGGCTCAAATCACCCGAAAATTCGATATTTTGGGGGCCCAGAAGCGATAGTTACATGCATTTTCTGTACCCGTTTATATCTCAAATTCTGGCTCAAAACACCCAAAAATTCGATATTTTTGGGTCCCAGGAGCGATCTGTACATGAATACTCCTTGCTAGAATGTTTTCAAGATACAGACCCAAAACATGCTCAAAATCGATATTTTTGGTGCCCAAAGTCGATATGTGCATGCATCTTCTGTACCCGTTTATATCTCAAATTCAGGCTCAAAACAACCGAAAATTCAATATTTTTGGGTCCCAGAAGCAAACTGTACATGCCTACTTCTTGCTAGAATGTTTTCAAGAAACAGATCCAAAACATGCTCAAAATCGATATTGAAGGTGCAAAAAGTCGATACGTTGATGAATCTTCAGTACTCGTTTATATCTGAAATTCAGGCTCAAAACACTCGAAAATTCGATATTTTTTGGTCCCAAAAGCGATCTGTACATGCCTACTCCGTGTTAGAGTATTTTCAAAATACAGGCCCAAAACATGCTCAAAATCGATATTTTGGGTGCCCAAAGTCGACCAGTGCATCCATCTTCTGTACCCGTTTATATCTCAAATAAAGGCTCAAATTACCCGAAAATTCGATATTTTTGGGTCCAACAAGCGGTCTGTACATGCCTACTCCTTGCTTAAATTATTTCAAGATACAGACCCAAAACATGCTAACAATCGATATTTTGGGTGCCCAAAGTCGATATGTGCATGCATCTTCTGTACCCGTTTATATCCCAAATTAAGGTTCAGAAAACCCGAAAATTCGATATTTATGGGTCCCAAAAGCGATCTGTACATGCCTACTCCGTGTTAGAGTATTTTCAAAATATAGGCACAAAACATGCTCAAAATCGATATTTTGGGTGCCCAAAGTCGATATGTACCTGCATTTTCAGTACCCGTTTATATCTCAAATTCAGGCTCAAAACACCCGAAAGTTCAAAATTTTTGGGTCTCAGAAGCGATCTCTCCATTACTACTCAGTGCTAGAATATTTTTTTAAATATAGGCTCAAAACATGCTAAAAATCGATATTTTATGTGTCCAAAGTCGATATGTGCATGTATCTTCTGTACTCGTTTATATCTCAAATTCAGGCTCAAAACACTAGAAAATTCGATATTTTTGGGTCCCAGAAGCGATCTGTACATGCCTACTCCGTGTTAGAGTATTTTCAAAATGCAGGCCCAAAACATGCTCAAAATCGATATTTTGGGTGTCCAAAGTCGTTATGTGCATGAAGGCTCAAATCACCCGAAAATTCGATATTTTGGGGGCCCAGAAGCGATATGTACATGCCTACTCCTTGCTAGAATTATTTTAAAATATAGACCCAAAACATGCTAAAAATCGATATTTTCGGTTCCCAAAGTCGATATGTGCATGCATCTTCTGTACCCGTTTATATCTCAAATTAAGGCTCAGAACACCTCGAAAATTCGATATTTATGGGTTCCAGAAGCAATCTGTACATGCCTACTCCGTGTTAGAGTATTTTCAAAATACATGCCCAAAACATGCTCAAAATCGATATTCAGGGTGCCCAAAGTCGATATGTACATGTATCTTCTGTACCCGTTTTTATCTCAAATTTATGCTCAAAACACCCGAAAATTCAATATTTTTGGGTCTCAGTAGCAATCTGTACATGCCTACTCCTTCCTAGAATGTTTTCAAGATACAAACCCAAGAACATACTCAAAATCGATATTGTAGGTGCAAAATGTCGATATGTGCATGCATCTTCAGTACCCGTTTATATCTCAAATTCGGGCTCAAAACACCCGAAAATTCAAAATTTTTGGGTCCCAGAATCGATCTGTACATGTCTACTCAGTGCTAGAATATTTTCAAAAAGAAGGCTCAAAACATGCTAAAAATCGATATTTTAGGTTTCCAAAGTCGATATGTGCATGCATCTTCTGTAGCCGTTTATATCTTAAATTCAGTCTCAAAACACTAGAAAATTCGATATTTTTGGGTCCCAGAAGCGATCTGTACATGCTTACTCCTTGCTAGAATGTTTTCAAGATACAGACCCAAAACATGCTCAAAATCTATATTTTAGGTGAAAAAGTCGATATGTGCATGCATCTTCAGTACTCGTTTATATCTCAAATTCAGGCTCAAATCACCCGAAAATTCGATATTTTTGGGTCATAAAAGCGATCTCTAAATGCCTACTCCTTGCTAGAATTTTTCAAGGTACAGACCCAAAACATGCTCAAAATCGATATTTTAAATGCATCGAGACGATATGTGCAAACATATTCTGTACCCGTTTATATCTCAAATTCAGGCTCAAAACTCTAGAAAATTCAATATTTATGGGTCCCAGAAGCGATCTATACATGCCTACTCCGTGTTAGAGTATTTTCAAAATACAGGCCCAAAGCATGCTCAAAATCGATATTTTGGGTGCCAAAGTCGATATGTGAATGCATCTTCTGTACCCGTTTATATCTCAAATTCAGACTCGAAACACCCGAAAATTCAATATTTTTGGGTCCCAGAAGCGATCTGTACATGCCTACTTCTTGCTGGAATATTTTCAGGAAACAGATCCAAAACATGCTCAAAATCGATATTGTAGGTGCTAAAAGTCGATACGTTCATACATCTTCAGTACTCGTTTATATCTTAAATTCCGACTCAAAACACCCGAAAATTCAATATTTTTGGGTCCCAGAAGCGATCTGTACATGCCTACTCAGTGCTAGAATGTTTAAAAAAAAAAGCTCAAAACATGCTCAAAATCGATATTTTAGGTGTCCAAAGTTGATATGTGCATGTGTCTTCTGTAGCCGTTTATATCTGAAATTCAGTCTCAGAACACCCGAAAATTCGATATTTATGGGTTCCAGAAGCGATCTGTACATGCCTACTCCGTGTTAGAGTATTTTCAAAATGCAGGCCCAAAACATGCTCAAAATCGATATTTTGGGTGTCCAAAGTCGTTATGTGCATGCAGGCTCATATCACCCGAAAATTCGATATTTTGGGGGCCCAGAAGCGATATGTACATGCCTACTCCTTGCTAGAATTATTTTAAAATACAAACACAAAACATGCTAAAAATCGATATTTTGGGTGCCCAAAGTCGATATGTGCATGCATCTTCTCTTCTCGTTTATATCTCAAATTCAGGCTCAGAACACCTCCAAAATTCGATATTTATGGGTTCCAGAAGCGATCTGTACATGCCTACTCCGTGTTAGAGTATTTTCAAAATAAAGGCCCAAAACATGCTTAAAATCGATATTCAGGGTGCCCAAAGTCGATATGTACATGCATCTTCTGTACCCGTTTTTATCTCAAATTCAGGCTCAAAACACCCGAAAATTTAATATTTTTGGGTCCCAGTAGCAATCCGTACATGAATACTCCTTGCTAGAATGTTTTCAAGATACAGACCCAAAACAAGCTCAATATCGATATTGTAGGTGCAAAAAGTCGATATGTGCATGCATCTTCAGTACCCGTTAATATCTCAAATTCAGGCTCAAAACATCCGAAAGTTAAAAAGTTTTGGGTCCCAGAAGCGATCTGTACATACCTACTCAGTGTTAGAATATTTTCAAAATATAGGCTCAAAACATGCTAAAAATCGATATTTTGGGTGCACAAAGTCGATATGTGCATGCATCTTCTGTACCCGTTTATATCACAAATTCAGGCTCAAAACACTAGAAATTTCGATATTTTTGGGTCCCAGAAGCGATTTGTACATGCCTACTCCGTTTTAGAGTATTTTCAAAATACAGGCCCAAAACATGCTCAAAATCGATATTTTGGGTGCCCAAAGTCGATATGTGCATGCAGGCTCAAATCACCCGAAAATTCGATATTTTTGGGTTCCAGAAGCGATCTGTACATGCCTACTCCTTGCTAGAATTATTTTAAGATACAGACCCAAAACATGCTAAAAATCGATATTTTTGGTGACCAAAGTCGGTATGTGCATGCATTTTCTGTACCCGTTTATATCTCAAATTCAGGCTCAGAACACCCGAAAAATAGATATTTACGGGTCCCAAAAGCGATCTGTACATGCCTACTCCGTGTTAGAGTATTTTCAAAATACAGGCCCAAAACATGCTCAAAATCGATATTTTGGGTGCCCAAAGTTGACAAGTGAATGCATCTTCTTTACCCGTTTATATCTCAAATAAAGGCTCATATCACCCGAAAATTCGATATTTTTAGGTCCCACAAGCGATCTGTACATGCCTACTCCTTGCTAGAATTATTTCAAGATACAGACCCTAAACATGCTAATAATCGATATTTTCGGTGCCCAAAGTCGATATCTGCATGCATCTTCTGTACCCGTTTATATCCCAAATTCAGGCTCAGAACACCCGAAAATTAGATATTTACAGGTCCCAGAAGCGATCTGTACATGCCAACTCCGTGTAAGAGTATTTACAAAATACAGGCCCAAAACATGCTCAAAATCGTTATTTTGGGTGATCAAAGTCGATATGTACATGCATTTTCTGAACCCGTTTATATCTCAAATTCAGGCTCAAAACACCCGAAAATTTCATATTTTTTGGTCCCAGTAGCGATCTGTACATGAATACTCCTTGCTAGAATGTTTTCAAGATACAGACCCAAAACAAGCTCAAAATCGATATTGTAGGTGCAAAATGTCGATATGTGCATTCATCTTCAGTACCCGTTTATATCTCAAATTGAGGCTCAAAACACCCGAAAACTCAAAAATTTTGGGTCCCAGAATCGATCTGTACATGTCTACTCAGTGCTAGAATATTTTCAAAGTATAGGCTCAAAACATGCTAAAAATCGATATTTTAGGTGTCCAAATCGATATGTGCATGCATCTTCTTTACCCGTTTATATCTCAAATTCAGGCTCAAAACACTAGAAATTTCGATATTTTGGGGTCCCAGAAGCGATCTGTACATGCCTACTCCGTGTTTGTGTTTTTTCAAAATACAGGCCCAAAACATGCTCAAAATCGATATTTTGGGTGCCCAAAGTCGACAAGTGCATTCATCTTCTTTACCCGTTTATTTCTCAAATAAAGGCTCAAATCACCCGAAAATTCGATATTTTTAGGTCCCACAAGCGATCTGTACATGCCTCTTCCTTGCTAGAATTATTTCAAGATACAGACCCAAAACATGCTAATAATCGATATTTTGGGTGCCCAAAGTCGATATCTGCATGCATCTTCTGTACCTGTTTATATCCCAAATTCAGGCTCAGAAAACGCGAAAATTAGATATTTACGGGTCCCAGAAGCGATCTATACATGCCAACTCCGTGTTAGAGTATTTACAAAATACAGGCCCAAAACATGCTCAAAATCGTTATTTTGGGTGATCAAAGTCGATATGTACATGCATTTTCTGAACCCGTTTATATTTCAAATTCAGGCTCAAAACACCCGAAAGTTCAAAAGTTTTGGGTCCCAGAAGCGATCTGTCCATACCTACTCAGTGCTAGAATATTTTTTTAAAATATAGGCTCAAAACATGCTAAAAATCGATATTTTATGTGTCCAAAGTCGATATGTGTATGTATCTTCTGTTCCGGTTTATATCTCAAATTCAGGCTCTAAACACTAGAAAATTCGATATTTATGGGTCCCAGAAGCGATCTGTACATGCCTACTCCGTGTTAGAGTATTTTTAAAATAGAGGCCCAAAACATGCTCAAAATCGATATTTTGGGTGTCCAAAGTCGATATGTGCATGCAGGCTCAAATCACCCGAAAATTCGATATTTTTGGGGCCCAGAAGCGATATGTACATGCCTACTCCTTGAAAGAATTATTCTAAAATACAAACCCAAAACATGCTAAAAATCGATATTTTGGGTGCCCAAAGTCGATATGTGCATGCATCTTCTCTACTCGTTTATATCTCAAATTCAGGCTCAGAACACCTCCAAAATTCGATATTTATGGGTTCCAGAAGCGATCTGTACATGCCTACTCCGTGTTAGAGTATTTTCAAAATAAAGGCCCAAAACATGCTTAAAATCGATATTGTAGGTGCTAAAAGTCGATATGTGCATGCATCTTCAGTACCCGTTAATATCTCAAATTCAGGCTCAAAACACCCGAAAGTTCAAAAGTTTTGGGTCCCAGAAGCGATCTGTACATACTTACTCAGTGCTAGAATATTTTCAAAATATAGGCTCAAAACATGCTAAAAATCGATATTTTAAGTGTCCAAAGTCGATATGTGAATGCATCTTCTGTACCCGTTTAAATCTCAAATTCAAGCTCAAAACACTAGAAATATCTATATTTATGGGTCCCAGAAGCGATCTGTACATGCCTACTCCGTGTTAGAGTATCTTCAAAATACAGGCCCAAAACATACTCATAATCGATATTTTGGGTGACCAAAGTCGATATGTGCATGCAGGCTCAAATCACCCGAAAATTCGATATTTTTGGGTTCCAGAAGCGATCTGTACATGCCTACTCCTTGCTAGAATTATTTTAAGATACAGACCCAAAACATGCTAAAAATCGATATTTTTGGTGCCCAAAGTCGGTATGTGCATGCATTTTCTGTACCCGTTTATATCTCAAATTCTGGCTCAAAACACCTGAAAACTCGATATTTTTTGGTCCAAGGAGCGATCTGTACATGAATACTCCTTGCTAGAATGTTTTCAAGATACAGACTCTAAACAAGCTCAATATCGATATTGTAGGTGAAAAAAGTCGATATGTGCATTCATCTTCAGTACCCATTTATATCTCAAATTCAGGCTCAAAAAACCCGAAAGTTCAAATTTTTTGGGTCCCAGAAGCGATCTGTACATACCTACTCAGTGCTAGAATATTTTTTAAAATATAGGCTCAAAAAATGCTAAAATTCGATATTTTAGATGTCCAAAGTCGATATGTGCATGTATCTTCATCCCCCGTTTATATTGCAAATTCAGGCTCAAAACACTAGAAAATTCGATATTTTTGGGTCCCAGGAGTGATCTGTACATGCCTACTCCGTGTTAGAGTATTTTCAAAATACAGGCCCAAAACATGCTGAAAATCGATATTTTAGGCACAAAAAGTCAATAAGTGTATGCATCTTCTGTACCCATTTATATCCCAAATTCAGGCTCAAAACACCCAAAAATTCGATATTTTTGGATCCCAGAAGTGATATATACATGCCTACTCAATGCTAGAATATTTTCAAAATATAGGCCCAAAACATGCTAAAAATCTATATTTTAGGTGCCCAAAGTCGATAAGTGCATGCATCTTCTGTACCTGTTTATATCTTAAATTCAGTCTTAAAACACCCGAAAATTCAGTATTTTTGGGCCCCAGAAGCTATCTATTCATGCCTACTCCTTGCTAGAATGTTTTCAAGATACAGACCCAAAACATGCCAAAATCGATATTTTAGGTGCAAAAAGTCGATATGTGCATGAATCTTCTGTACCCGTTTATATCCCAAATTCAGGTTCAGAACACCCAAAAATTCGATATTTTGGGGTCCCAGAAGCGATCTCTACATGCCTACTCCTGGCTAGAATGTTTTCAAGATACAGACCCAAAACATGCTGAAAATCGATATTGTAGGTTCAAAAAGTCCATATGTGCATTCCTCTTCAGTACCAGTTTATATCTCAAATTCAGGCTCAAAACACCCGAAAATTCAATATTTTTTGGTGTAAGAAGCGATCTATACATGCCTACTCCTTGCTAGAATATTTTCAAAATATAGGCTCAAAACATGCTAAAAATCGATATTTTAAGTGTCCAAAGTCGATATGTGCATGCATCTTCTATACCCGTTTATATCTCAAATTCAGGCTCAAAACACTAGAAAAATCGATATTTTTGGGTCCCAGAAGCGATCTGTACATGCCTACTCCGTGTTAGAGTATTTTCAAAATACAGGCCAAAAACATGCTCAAAATCGATATTTTGGGTGCCCAAAGTCGATATGTGCATGCAGGCTCAAATCACCCGAAAATTCGATATTTTTGGGTCCCAGAAGCGATCTGTACATGCCTACTTCATGTTAGAGTATTTTCAAGATACAGGCCCAAAAAAAGCTCAAAACCGATATTTTGGGTGCCCAAAGTCGATATGTGCATGCATCTTCTGTACACGTTTATATCCCAAATTCAGGCTCAAAACACCCAAAAATTCGATATTTTTGGCCCTCAGAAACGATTTGTACATGTCTACTCCTTGCTAGAAAGTTTTTAAGATACAGACCTAAAACATGCTCAAAATCGATATTTTAGGTGCAAAAAGTCGATATGTGCATGCATCTTCAGTACCCGTTTATATCTCAAATTCTGGCTCAAAACACCCGAAAATTTAATATTTTTGGTTCTCAAAAGCGATCTGTACATGCCTACTCAGTGCTGGAATGTTTTCAAAATATAGTTTCAAAACATGCTAAAAATCGATAATTTAGGTGTCCAAAGTCGATATGTGCATGCATCTTCTGTACACGTTTATATCTCAAATTCAGGCTCAAAACACTCGAAAATTCAAAATTTTTGGGTCCCAGAAGCGATCTGTACATGCCTACACAGTGATAGAATATTTTCAAAATACAGCCCCAAAATATGCTGAAAATCGATATTTTAGACACACAAAGTCAATAAGTGTATGCATCTTCTGTACCATTTATATCCCAAATTCAGGCTCAAAACACCTAAAAATTCGAGATTTTTTAATCCCAGAAGTGATCTGTACATGCCTACTCAGTGCTAGAATATTTTCAAAATATAGGCCCAAAACATGCTAAAAATCTATATTTTAGGTGCCCAAAGTCGATAAGTGCATGCATCTTCTGTACCTGTTTATATCTTAAATTCAGTCTTAAAAAACCCGAAAATTCAATATTTTTGGGTCACAGAAGCGATCTGTTCATGCCTACTCCTTGCTAGAATGTTTTCAAGATACAGACCCAAAACATGCCAAAATCGATATTTTCGGTGCAAAAAGTCGATATGTGCATGCATCTTCTGTACCCGTTTATATCCCAAATTCAGGCTCAGAACACCCGAAAATTCGATATATAAGGGTCCCAGAAGCGATCTGTACATGCCTACTCCGTGTTAGAGTATTTTCAAAATACAGACCCAAAACATGTTAAAAATCGATATTTTGTGTGCCCAAATTCGATATGTACCTGCATCTTCTGTACCCGTTTATATCTCAAATTTATTGTCAAAATACCCGAAAATTCGATTTTTTGGGGTCCCAGAAGCGATCTCTATATGCCTACTCCTGGCTAGAATGTTTTCAAGATACAGATCCAAAACATGCTTAAAATCAATATTTTAGGTGCAAAAAGTCGATATGTGCATGCATCTTCTGTACCCGTTTATATCTCAAATTCAGGCTCAGAACACCCGAAAATTCAATATTTTTCGGTCCCGAAAGCGATCTGTACATGCCTACTCATTGCCAGAATGTTTTCAAAATATAGTCTCAAAACATGCTAAAAATCGATATTTTAGGTGTCCAAAGTCGATATGTGCATGCATCTTCTGTACCCGTTTATATCTCAAATTCAGGCTGAAAACACCCGAAAATTCGATATTTTTGGGTCCCAAAAGCGATCTGTACATGCCTACTCCGTGTTTGAGTATTTTCAATATACAGGCCCAAAACATGCTCAAAATCGATGTTTTGGGTGCCCAAAGTCGATATGTGCATGCATCTTCTGTACCCGTTTATATCTCAAATTCAGGCTCATAACACCCGAAAAATCAATATTTTTGGGTCCCAGAAGCGATCTGCACATGCCTACTCCTTGTTAGGATGTTTTCAAGATTCAGTCCATAAATATGCTCAAAATCGATATTGTATGTGCAAGAAGTCATTATGTGCATGATATCTTCAGTACCCGTTTATATCTCAAATTCAGGCTCAAAAGACCCGAAAATTCAATATTTTTAGGTAACAGAAGCGATCTGTACATGCCTACTCAGTGCTAGAGTGTTTTCAAAATATAGGTTTAAATCAAGCTAAAAATCGATATTTTGGGTGTCCAAAGTCGATATGTGTATGCATCTTCTGTACCCGTTTATATCTCAAATTCAGGCACAAATCACCCGAAAATTCGATATTTTTGGGTCCCAGTAGCGATCTGTACATGCCTACTCCTTGCTAGAATTATTTCAAGATACAGACCATAAAAATGCTAAAAATCGATATTTTGGGTGCCCAAAGTCGATATGTGCAGGCATCTTCTGTACCCGTTTATATCCCAAATTGAGGCTCAGAACACCCGAAAATTCGATATTTATTTGTCCCAGAAGCGATCTGTACATGTCTACTCCTAGTTAGAGTATTTTCAAAATACAGGCCCAAAACATGCTCAAAATCAATATTTTGAGTGCCCAAAGTCGAAATGTGCATGCATCTTCAGTACCCGTTTATATCTTAAATTCAGGGTCAAAACACCCGAAAGTTCAAAATTTTTGGGTCCCAGAAGCGATCTGTATATACCTACACAGTGCTAGAATATTTTCAAAATATAGGCTCAAAACATGCTCAAAATCGATATTTTGGGTGCCCAAAGTTGATATGTGAATGCATCTTCTGTACCCGTTTATATCACAAATTCAGGCCCAAAACACTAGAAAATTCGATATTTTTGAGTCCTAGAAGCGATCTGTACATGCCTACTCCGTGTAATGTATTTTCAAATTACAGGCCCAAAACATGCTCAAAATCGATCTTTTGGGTGCCCAAAGTCGGTATGTGCATGCAGGCTCAAATCACCCGAAAATTCGATAATTTTGGGTCTCAGAAGCTATCTGTAAATGCCTACTCCTTGCTAGAATTTTTTTAAGATACAGACCCAAAACATGCTAAAAATCGATATTTTAGGTGCCCGAAGTCGATATGTGCATGCATATTCTGTACCCTTTTATATCTCAAATTCAGGCTCAAAAAACTTGAAAATTCGATATTTTTGGGTCCCAGAAAAGAACTGAACATGCATCCTCTGTGTCAGAGTATATTCAAAATGCAGGCCTAAAAACATGCTCAAAATCAATATTTTGGGTGCCCAAAGTCGACATGTGAATGCATCTTCTGTACCCATTTATATCTCAAATACAGGCTCAAATCACCCGAAAATTCGATATTTTTGGGTTTCACAAGCGATCTGTACATGCCTACTCCTTGCTAGAATTATTTCTAGATACAGACCCAAAACATGCTAATAATTGATATTTTGGGTGCCCAAAGTCGATATGTGCATGTATCTTCTGTACCCGTTTATATCCCAAATTCAGGCTCATAACACCCGAAAATTCGATATTTATGGGTCCCAGAAGCGATCTGTACATGCCTACTATGTGTTAGAGCATTTTCAAAATACAGGCCAAAAACATGCTCAAAATCGATATTTTGGGTGCCCAAAGTCGATATGTACAAGCATTTTCTGTACCCGTTTATATCTCAAATTAAGGCTAAAAATACCTGGAAATTTAATATTTTTGGGTCTCAGTAGCGACCTGTACATGAATACTCCTTGCTAGAATTTTTTCAAGATACAGACCCAAAACAAGCTCAATATCGATATTGTAGGCGCAAAAAGTCGATATGTGCATGCATCTTCTGTACCCGTTTATATCGCAAATTTAGGCTCAAAACACTAGAGAATTCGATATTTTTGGGTCCCAAAAGCGATCTGTACATGCCTACTCCGTGTTAGAGTATTTTCAAAATACAGGCCCGAAACATGCTCAAAATCGATATTTTGGGTGCCCATAGTCGATATGTGCATGCCGGCTCAAATCACCCGAAAATTCGATATTTTTGGGTCCCAGAAGCGATCTGTACATGCCTACTTCATGTTAGAGTATTTTCAAGATACAGGAACAAAAAAAGCTCAAAATCGATATTTTGGGTGCGAAAGTCGATATGTGCATGCATCTTCTGTACACGTTTATATCCCAAATTCAGGCTCAAAACACCCGAAAATTCTATATTTTTGGCCCTCAGAAACGATTTGTACATGTCTACTCCTTGCTAGAAAGTTTTTAAGATACAGACCTAAAACATGCTCAAAATCGATATTTTAGGTGCAAAAAGTCGATATGTGCATGCATCTTCAGTACCCGTTTATATCTCAAATTCTGGCTCAAAACACCCGAAAATTTAATATTTTTGGTTCTCAAAAGCGATCTGTACATGCCTACTCAGTGCTGGAATGTTTTCAAAATATAGTTTCAAAACATGCTAAAAATCGATATTTTAGGTGTCCCAAGTCGATATGTGCATGCATCTTCTGTACACGTTTATATCTCAAAATCAGGCTCAAAACACCCGAAAATTCAAAATTTTTGGGTCCCAGAAGCGATCTGTACATGCCTACACAGTGATAGAATATTTTCAAAATACAGCCCCAAAATATGCTGAAAATCGATATTTTAGACACACAAAGTCAATAAGTGTATGCATCTTCTGTACCATTTATATCCCAAAATCAGGCCCAAAACACCCAAAAATTCGAGATTATTTAATCCCAAAAGTGATCTGTACATGCCTACTCAGTGCTAGAATATTTTCGAAATATAGGCCCAAAACATGCTAAAAATCTATATTTTAGGTGCCCAAAGTCGATAAGTGCATGCATCTTCTGTACCTGTTTTTATCTTAAATTCAGTCTTAAAACACCCGAAAATTCAATATTTTTGGGTCACAGAAGCGATCTGTTCATGCCTACTCCTTGCTAGAATGTTTTCAAGATACAGACCCAAAACATGCCAAAATCGATATTTTAGGTGCAAAAAGTCGATATGTGGATGCATCTTCTGTACCCGTTTATATCCCAAATTCAGGCTCAGAACACCCGAAAATTCGATATTTAATGGTCCCAGAAGCGATCTGTACATGCCTAGTCCGTGTTAGAGTATTTTCAAAATACAGTCTCAAAACATGCTAAAAATCGATATTTTGTGTGCCCAAATTCGATATGTGCATGCATCTTCTGTACCCGTTTATATCTCAAATTCAGGCTGAAAACACCCGAAAATTCGATATTTTTGGGTCCCAAAAGCGATCTGTACATGCCTACTCCGTGTTTGAGTATTTTCAATATACAGGCCCAAAACATGCTCAAAATCGATGTTTTGGGTGCCCAAAGTCGATATGTGCATGCATCTTCTGTACCCGTTTATATCTCAAATTCAGGCTCATAACAACCGAAAATTCAATATTTTTGGGTCCCAGAAGCGATCTGCACATGCCTACTCCTTGTTAGGATGTTTTCAAGATACAGACCATAAATATGCTCAAAATCGATATTGTAGGTGCAAGAAGTCATTATGTGCATGATATCTTCAGTACCCGTTTATATCTCAAATTCAGGCTCAAAAGACCCGAAAATTCAATATTTTTAGGTAACAGAAGCGATCTGTACATGCCTACTCAGTGCTAGAGTGTTTTCAAAATATAGGTTCAAATCAAGCTAAAAATCGATATTTTGGGTGTCCAAAGTCGATATGTGTATGCATCTTCTGTACCCGTTTATATCTCAAATTCAGGCACAAATCACCCGAAAATTCGATATTTTTGGGTCCCAGAAGCGATCTGTACATGCCTACTCCTTGCTAGAATTATTTCAAGATACAGACCATAAAAATGCTAAAAATCGATATTTTGGGTGCCCAAAGTCGATATGTGCAGGCATCTTCTGTACCCGTTTATATCCCAAATTGAGGCTCAGAACACCCGAAAATTCGATATTTATTTGTCCCAGAAGCGATCTGTACATGTCTACTCCTAGTTAGAGTATTTTCAAAATACAGGCCCAAAACATGCTCAAAATCAATATTTTGAGTGCCCAAAGTCGAAATGTGCATGCATCTTCAGTACCCGTTTATATCTTAAATTCAGGGTCAAAACACCCGAAAGTTCAAAATTTTTGGGTCCCAGAAGCGATCTGTATATACCTACACAGTGCTAGAATATTTTCAAAATATAGGCTCAAAACATGCTCAAAATCGATATTTTGGGTGCCCAAAGTTGATATGTGCATGCATCTTCTGTACCCGTTTATATCACAAATTCAGGCCCAAAACACTAGAAAATTCGATATTTTTGAGTCCTAGAAGCGATCTGTACATGCCTACTCCGTGTAATGTATTTTCAAATTACAGGCCCAAAACATGCTCAAAATCGATATTTTGGGTGCCCAAAGTCGGTATGTCCATGCAGGCTCAAATCACCCGAAAATTCGATAATTTTGGGTCCCAGAAGCTATCTGTAAATGCCTACTCCTTGCTAGACTTTTTTTAAGATACAGACCCAAAACATGCTAAAAATCGATATTTTAGGTGCCCAAAGTCGATATGTGCATGCATATTCTGTACCCTTTTATATCTCAAATTCAGGCTCAAAAAACCTGAAAATTCGATATTTTTGGGTCCCAGAAAAGAACTGAACATGCATCCTCTGTGTCAGAGTATATTCAAAATGCAGGCCTAAAAACATGCTAAAAACCAATATTTTGGGTGCCCAAAGTCGACATGTGAATGCATCTTCTGTACCCATTTATATCTCAAATACAGGCTCAAATCACCCGAAAATTCGATATTTTTGGGTTTCACAAGCGATCTGTACATGCCTACTCCTTGCTAGAATTATTTCTAGATACAGACCCAAAACATGCTAATAATTGATATTTTGGGTGCCCAAAGACGATATGTGCATGTATCTTCTGTACCCGTTTATATCCCAAATTCAGGCTCAGAACACCCGAAAATTCGATATTTATGGGTCCCAGAAGCGATCTGTACATGCCTACTCCGTGTTAGAGCATTTTCAAAATACAGGCCCAAAACATGCTCAAAATCGATATTTTGGGTGCCCAAAGTCGATATGTACAAGCATTTTCTGTACCCGTTTATATCTCAAATTAAGGCTCAAAATACCCGGAAATTTAATATTTTTGGGTCTCAGTAGCGATCTGTACATGAATACTCCTTGCTAGAATTTTTTCAAGATACAGACCCAAAACAAGCTCAATATCGATATTGTAGGCGCAAAAAGTCGATATGTGCATGCATCTTCTGTACCCGTTTATATCGCAAATTTAGGCTCAAAACACTAGAGAATTCGATATTTTTGGGTCCCAAAAGCGATCTGTACATGCCTACTCCGTGTTAGAGTATTTTCAAAATACAGGCCCGAAACATGCTCAAAATCGATATTTTGGGTGCCCATAGTCGATATGTGCATGCCGGCTCAAATCACCCGAAAATTCGATATTTTTGGGTCACAGAAGCGATCTGTACATGCCTACTCCGTGTTAGAGTATATTTAAAATACAGGCCCAAAACTGCTTAGAATCGATATTTTGGGTGCCCAAAGTCGACATGTGCATGTATCTTCTGTACCCGTTTAAATCTCAAATAAAAGCTCAAATCACTAGAAAATTCGATATTTTTGAGTCCCAGAAGCGATCTGTACATACCTACTCCGTGTTAAAGTATTTTCAAAATACAGGCCCAAAACATGCTCAAAATCGATATTTTGGGTGCTCAAATTCGATATGTGCATGTAGGCTCAAATCACCCGAAAATTCGATATTTTTGGGTCCCAGAAGCGATCTGTACATGCCTACTCCTTGCAGGAATTATTTTAAGATACAGACCCAAAACATGCTAATAATCGATATTTTAGGTGCCCAAAGTCGATATGTGCATGTATCTTCTGTTCCCGTTTATATCCCAAATTCAGGCACAGAACACCCGAAAATTTGATATTTATGGGTTCCAGAAGCGATCTGTACATGCCTACTCCGTGTTAGAGCCTTTTCAAAATACAGGCCCAAAACATGCTCAAAATCGATATTTTGGGTGCCCAAAGTCAATATGTACATGCATTTTCTGTACCCGTTTATATCTCAAATTCAGGCTCAAAACACCCGGAAATTTAATATTTTTGGGTCCCAGTTGCGATCTGTACATGAATACTCTTTGCTAGAATGTTTTCAAGATACAGACCCTAAACAAGCTCAATATCGATATTGTAGACTCAAAAAGTCGATATGTGCATGCATCTTCTGTACCCGTTTATATCTTAAATTCAGGCTCAAAACACCCGAAAGTTCAAAATTTTTGGGTCCCAGAAGCGATCTGTACATACCTACTCAGTGATAGAATATTTTCAAAATATAGGCTCAAAACATGCTAATAATCGATATTTTAGGTGTCCAAAGTCGATATGTGCATTCATCTTCTGTACCCGTTTATATCCCAAATTCAGGCTCAGAACACCTGAAAATTCGATATTTATGGGTCCCAGAAGCGATCTGTACATGCCTACTCCGTGTTAGAGTATTTTCAAAATACAGGCCCAAAAACATGATCAAAATCGATATTGTAGGTGCAAAAAGTCGATATGTGCATGCAATTTCAGTACCCGTTTATATCTCAAATTCAGGCTCAAAACACCCACAAATTCAATATTTTTGGGTCCTAAAAGCGATCTGTATATGTCTACTCCTTGCTAGAATGTTTTCAAGATACAGACCCAAAACATGCTGAAAATCGATATTGTAGGTGCAAAAAGTCGATATGTGCATACATCGTCAGTACGCGTTTATATCTCAAATTCAGGCTCAAAACACCCAAAAATTCAAAATTTTTGGGTCCCAGAATCCATCTGTACATGCCTACTCAGTGCTAGAATATTTTCAAAATATAGGCTCAAAACATGCTAAAAATCGATATTTTAGGTGTCCAAAGTCGATATGTGCATGCATCTTCTGTACCTGTTTATATCTGAAATTCAGTCTCAGAACACCCGAAAATTCGATGTTTATGGGTTCCAGAAGAGATCTGTACATGCCTACTCCGTGTTAGAGTATTTTCAAAATACAGGCCCAAAGCATGCTCAAAATCGATATTTTGGGTGCCCAAAGTCGATATGTGCATGCATCTTCTGTACCCGTTTATATCTCAAATTCAGACTCAAAACACCCGAAAATTCAATATTTTTGGGTCCCAGAAGCGATCTGTACATGCCTACTCCGTGTTAGAGTATTTTCAAAATATAGGCACAAAACATGCTCAAAATCGATATTGTAGGTGCTAAAAGTCGATACGTTCATACATCTTCAGTACTCGTTTATATCTTAAATTCCGACTCAAAACACCCGAAAATACAATATTTTTGGGTCCCAGAAGCGATCTGTACATGCCTACTCAGTGCTAGAATGTTTAAAAAAAAAAGCTCAAAACATGCTCAAAATCGATATTTTAGGTGTCCAAAGTCGATATGTGCATGTATCTTCTGTAGCCGTTTATATCTGAAATTCAGTCTCAGAACACCCGAAAATTCGATATTTATTGGTTCCAGAAGCGATCTGTACATGCCTACTCCGTGTTAGAGTATTTTCAAAATGCAGGCCCAAAACATGCTCAAAATCGATATTTTGGGTGTCCAAAGTCGTTATGTGCATGCAGGATCAAATCACCCGAAAATTCGATATTTTTGGGGCCCAGAAGCGATATGTACATGCCTACTCCTTGCTAGAATTATTTTAAAATACAGGCCCAAAACATGCTCAAAATCGATATTTTGGGTGCCCAAAGTCGATATTTATCTGCATTTTCAGTACCCGTTTATATCTCAAATTCAGGCTCAAAACACCCGAAAGTTCAAAATTTTTGGGTCTCAGAAGCGATCTGTCCATTCCTACTCAGTGCTAGAATATTTTTTAAAATATAGGCTCAAAACATGCTAAAAATCGATATTTTATGTGTCCAAAGTCGATATGTGCATTCATTTTCTGTACCCGTTTATATCTCAAATTCTAGCTCAAAACACCCGAAAACTCGATATTTTTGGGTCCCAGGAGCGATCTGTACATGAATACTCCTTGCTAGAATGTTTTCAAGATGCAGACCCTAAACAAGCTCCATATCGATATTGTAGGTGCAAAAAGTCGATATGTGCATGCATCTTCAGTACCTGTTTATATCTCAATTTCAGGCTCAAAACACTCGCAAGTTCAAATTTTTTGGGTCCCAGAAGCGATCTGTACATACCTACTCAGTGCTAGAATATTTTTTAAAATATAAGCTCAAAACATGCTAAAAATCGATATTTTAGGTGTCCAAAGTCGATATGTGCATGTATCTTCTGTACCCGTTTATATCGCAAATTAAGGCTCAAAACACTAGAAAATTCGATATTTATGGGTCCCAGAAGCGATCTATACATGCCTACTCCCTGTTAGAGTATTTTCAAGATACAGGCCCAAAACATGCTCAAAATCGATATTTTGGGTTCCCAAATTCGATATGTACATGCATTTTCTGTACCCGTTTATATCTCAAATTCTGGCTCAAAACACCCAAAAATTCGATATATTTGGGTCCCAGGAGCGATCTGTACATGAATACTCCTTGCTAGAATGTTTTCAAGATACAGACCCAAAACATGCTCAAAATCGATATTTTGGGTGCCCAAAGTCGTTATGTTCATGCATCTTCTGTACCCGTTTACATCTCAAATTCAGGCTCAAAACAACCGAAAATTCAATATTTTTGGGTCCCAGAAGCAAACTGTACATGCCTACTTCTTGCTAGAATGTTTTCAAGAAACAGATCCAAAACATGCTCAAAATCGATATTGAAGGTGCAAAAAGTCGATACGTTGATGAATCTTCAGTACTCGTTTATATCTGAAATTCAGGCTCAAAACACCCGAAAATTCGATATTTTTTGGTCCCAAAAGCGATCTGTACATGCCTACTCCGTGTTAGAGTATTTTCAAAATACAGGCCCAAAACATACTCAAAATCGATATTTTGGGTGTCCAAAGTCGATATGTGCATGCATCTTCTGTACCCGTTTATATCCCAAATTCAGGTTCAGAAAACCCGAAAATTCGATATTTATGGGTCCCAAAAGCGATCTGTACATGCCTACTCCGTGTTAGAGTATTTTCAAAATATAGGCACAAAACATGCTCAAAATCGATATTTTGGGTGCCCAAAGTCGATATGTACCTGCATTTTCAGTACCGGTTTATATCTCAAATTCAGGCTCAAAACACCCGAAAGTTCAAAATTTTTGGGTCTCAGAAGCGATCTGTCCATTACTACTCAGTGCTAGAATATTTTTTAAAATATAGGCTCAAAACATGCTAAAAATCGATATTTTATGTGTCCAAAGTCGATATGTGCATGTATCTTCTGTACTCGTTTATATCTCAAATTCAGGCTCAAAACACTAGAAAATTCGATATTTTTGGGTCCCAGAAGCGATCTGTACATGCCTACTCCGTGTTAGAGTATTTTCAAAATGCAGGCCCAAAACATGCTCAAAATCGATATTTTGGGTGTCCAAAGTCGTTATGTGCATGAAGGCTCAAATCACCCGAAAATTCGATATTTTGGGGGCCCAGAAGCGATAGGTACATTCATTTTCTGTACCCGTTTATATCTCAAATTCTGGCTCAAAACACCCGAAAGTTCAAAATTTTTGGGTCTCAGAAGCGATCTCTCCATTACTACTCAGTTCTAGAATATTTTTTTAAATATAGGCTCAAAACATGCTAAAAATCGATATTTTATGTGTCCAAAGTCGATATGTGCATGTATCTTCTGTACTCGTTTATATCTCAAATTCAGGCTCAAAACACTAGAAAATTCGATATTTTTGGGTCCCAGAAGCGATCTGTACATGCCTACTCCGTGTTAGAATTTTTTTCAAAATGCAGGCCCAAAACATGCTCAAAATCGATATTTTGGGTGTCCAAACTCGTTATGTGCATGAAGGCTCAAATCACCCGAAAATTCGATATTTTGGGGGCCCAGAAGCGATATGTACATGCCTACTCCTTGCTAGAATTATTTTAAAATACAGACCCAAAACATGCTAAAAATCGATATTTTCGGTGCCCAAAGTCGATATGTGCATGCATCTTCTGTACCCGTTTATATCTCAAATTAAGGCTCAGAACACCTCGAAAATTCGATATTTATGGGTTCCAGAAGCAATCTGTACATGCCTACTCCGTGTTAGAGTATTTTCAAAATACAGGCCCAAAAGATGCTCAAAATCGATATTCAGGGTGCCCAAAGTCGATATGTACATGTATCTTCTGTACCCGTTTTTATCTCAAATTTATGCTCAAAACACCCGAAAATTCAATATTTTTGGGTCTCAGTAGCAATCTGTACATGCCTACTCCTTCCTAGAATGTTTTCAAGATACAAACCCAAGAACATACTCAAAATCGATATTGTAGGTGCAAAATGTCGATATGTGCATGCATCTTCAGTACCCGTTTATATCTCAAATTCGGGCTCAAAACACCTGAAAATTCAAAATTTTTGGGTCCTAGAATCGATCTGTACATGTCTACTCAGTGCTAGAATATTTTCAAAAAGAAGGCTCAAAACATACTAAAAATCGATATTTTAGGTTTCCAAAGTCGATATGTGCATGCATCTTCTGTAGCCGTTTATATCTCAAATTCAGTCTCAAAACACTAGAAAATTCGATATTTTTGGGTCCCAGAAGCGATCTGTACATGCTTACTCCTTGCTAGAATGTTTTCAAGATATAGACCCAAAACATGCTCAAAATCTATATTTTAGGTGCAAAAAGTCGATATGTGCATGCATCTTCAGTACTCGTTTATATCTCAAATTCAGGCTCAAATCACCCGAAAATTCGATATTTTTGGGTCCTAGAAGCTATCTCTAAATGCCTACTCCTTGCTAGAATTTTTCAAGATACAGACCCAAAACATGCTCAAAATCGATATTTTAAATGCAACGAGACGATATGTGCAAGCATCTTCTGTACCCGTTTATATCTCAAATTCAAGCTCAAAACACTAGAAAATTTGAAATTTATGGGTCCCAGAAGCGATCTGTACATGCCTACTCCGTGTTAGAGTATTTTCAAAATACAGGCCCAAAGCATGCTCAAAATCGATATTATGGGTGCCCAAAGTCGATATGTGCATGCATCTTCTGTACCCGTTTACATCTCAAATTCAGGCTCAAAACAACCGAAAATTCAATATTTTTGGGTCCCAGAAGCAAACTGTACATGCCTACTTCTTGCTAGAATGTTTTCAAGAAACAGATCCAAAACATGCTCAAAATCGATATTGAAGGTGCAAAAAGTCGATACGTTGATGAATCTTCAGTACTCGTTTATATCTGAAATTCAGGCTCAAAACACCCGAAAATTCGATATTTTTTGGTCCCAAAAGCGATCTGTACATGCCTACTCCGTGTTAGAGTATTTTCAAAATACAGGCCCAAAACATACTCAAAATCGATATTTTGGGTGTCCAAAGTCGATATGTGCATGCATCTTCTGTACCCGTTTATATCCCAAATTCAGGTTCAGAAAACCCGAAAATTCGATATTTATGGGTCCCAAAAGCGATCTGTACATGCCTACTCCGTGTTAGAGTATTTTCAAAATATAGGCACAAAACATGCTCAAAATCGATATTTTGGGTGCCCAAAGTCGATATGTACCTGCATTTTCAGTACCGGTTTATATCTCAAATTCAGGCTCAAAACACCCGAAAGTTCAAAATTTTTGGGTCTCAGAAGCGATCTGTCCATTACTACTCAGTGCTAGAATATTTTTTAAAATATAGGCTCAAAACATGCTAAAAATCGATATTTTATGTGTCCAAAGTCGATATGTGCATGTATCTTCTGTACTCGTTTATATCTCAAATTCAGGCTCAAAACACTAGAAAATTCGATATTTTTGGGTCCCAGAAGCGATCTGTACATGCCTACTCCGTGTTAGAGTATTTTCAAAATGCAGGCCCAAAACATGCTCAAAATCGATATTTTGGGTGTCCAAAGTCGTTATGTGCATGAAGGCTCAAATCACCCGAAAATTCGATATTTTGGGGGCCCAGAAGCGATAGGTACATTCATTTTCTGTACCCGTTTATATCTCAAATTCTGGCTCAAAACACCCGAAAGTTCAAAATTTTTGGGTCTCAGAAGCGATCTCTCCATTACTACTCAGTTCTAGAATATTTTTTTAAATATAGGCTCAAAACATGCTAAAAATCGATATTTTATGTGTCCAAAGTCGATATGTGCATGTATCTTCTGTACTCGTTTATATCTCAAATTCAGGCTCAAAACACTAGAAAATTCGATATTTTTGGGTCCCAGAAGCGATCTGTACATGCCTACTCCGTGTTAGAATTTTTTTCAAAATGCAGGCCCAAAACATGCTCAAAATCGATATTTTGGGTGTCCAAACTCGTTATGTGCATGAAGGCTCAAATCACCCGAAAATTCGATATTTTGGGGGCCCAGAAGCGATATGTACATGCCTACTCCTTGCTAGAATTATTTTAAAATACAGACCCAAAACATGCTAAAAATCGATATTTTCGGTGCCCAAAGTCGATATGTGCATGCATCTTCTGTACCCGTTTATATCTCAAATTAAGGCTCAGAACACCTCGAAAATTCGATATTTATGGGTTCCAGAAGCAATCTGTACATGCCTACTCCGTGTTAGAGTATTTTCAAAATACAGGCCCAAAAGATGCTCAAAATCGATATTCAGGGTGCCCAAAGTCGATATGTACATGTATCTTCTGTACCCGTTTTTATCTCAAATTTATGCTCAAAACACCCGAAAATTCAATATTTTTGGGTCTCAGTAGCAATCTGTACATGCCTACTCCTTCCTAGAATGTTTTCAAGATACAAACCCAAGAACATACTCAAAATCGATATTGTAGGTGCAAAATGTCGATATGTGCATGCATCTTCAGTACCCGTTTATATCTCAAATTCGGGCTCAAAACACCTGAAAATTCAAAATTTTTGGGTCCTAGAATCGATCTGTACATGTCTACTCAGTGCTAGAATATTTTCAAAAAGAAGGCTCAAAACATACTAAAAATCGATATTTTAGGTTTCCAAAGTCGATATGTGCATGCATCTTCTGTAGCCGTTTATATCTCAAATTCAGTCTCAAAACACTAGAAAATTCGATATTTTTGGGTCCCAGAAGCGATCTGTACATGCTTACTCCTTGCTAGAATGTTTTCAAGATATAGACCCAAAACATGCTCAAAATCTATATTTTAGGTGCAAAAAGTCGATATGTGCATGCATCTTCAGTACTCGTTTATATCTCAAATTCAGGCTCAAATCACCCGAAAATTCGATATTTTTGGGTCCTAGAAGCTATCTCTAAATGCCTACTCCTTGCTAGAATTTTTCAAGATACAGACCCAAAACATGCTCAAAATCGATATTTTAAATGCAACGAGACGATATGTGCAAGCATCTTCTGTACCCGTTTATATCTCAAATTCAAGCTCAAAACACTAGAAAATTTGAAATTTATGGGTCCCAGAAGCGATCTGTACATGCCTACTCCGTGTTAGAGTATTTTCAAAATACAGGCCCAAAGCATGCTCAAAATCGATATTATGGGTGCCCAAAGTCGATATGTGCATGCATCTTCTGTACCCGTTTATATCTCAAATTCAGACTCAAAACACCCGAAAATTCAATATTTTTGGGTCCCAGAAGTGATCTGTACATGCCTACTTCTTGCTGGAATGTTTTCAGGAAACAGATCCAAAACATGCTCAAAATCGATATTGTAGGTGCTAAAAGTCGATACGTTCATACATCTTCAGTACTCGTTTATATCTTAAATTCCGACTCAAAACACCCGAAAATTCAATATTTTTGGGTCCCAGAAGCAAACTGTACATGCCTACTTCTTGCTAGAATGTTTTATAGAAACAGATCCAAAACATGCTCAAAATCGATATTGAAGGTGCAAAAAGTCGATACGTTAATGAATCTTCAGTACTCGTTTATATCTGAAATTCAGGCTCAGAACACCCGAAAATTCGATATTTTTTGGTCCCAAAAGCGATCTGTACATGCCTACTCCGTGTTAGAGTATTTTCAAAATACAGGCCCAAAGCATGCTCAAAATCAATATTTTGGGTGCCCAAAGTCGATATGTGCATGCATCTTCTGTACCCGTTTATATCTCAAATTCAGACTCAAAACACCCGAAAATTCAATATTTTTGGGTCCCAGAAGCGATCTGTACATGCCTACTTCTTGCTGGAATATTTTCAGGAAACAGATCCAAAACATGCTCAAAATCGATATTGTAGGTGCTAAAAGTCGATACGTTCATACATCTTCAGTACTCGTTTATATCTTAAATTCCGACTCAAAACACCCGAAAATTCAATATTTTTGGGTCCCAGAAGCGATCTGTACATGCCTACTCAGTGCTAGAATGTTTAAAAAAAAAAGCTCAAAACATGCTCAAAATCGATATTTTAGGTGTCCAAAGTCGATATGTGCATGTATCTTCTATAGCCGTTTATATCTGAAATTCAGTCTCAGAACACCCGAAAATTCGATATTTATGCGTTCCAGAAGCGATCTGTACATGCCTACTCCGTGTTAGAGTATTTTCATAATGCAGGCCCAAAACATTCTCAAAATCGATATTTTGGGTGTCCAAAGTCGTTATGTGCATGCAGGCTCAAATCACCCGAAAATTCGATATTTTTGGGGCCCAGAAGCGATATGTACATGCCTACTCCTTGCTAGAATTATTTTAAAATACAGGCCCAAAACATGCTCAAAATCGATATTTTGGGTGCCCAAAGTCGATATTTATCTGCATTTTCAGTACCCGTTTATATCTCAAATTCAGGCTCAAAACACCCGAAAGTTCAAAATTTTTGGGTCTCAGAAGCGATCTGTCCATTCCTACTCAGTGCTAGAATATTTTTTAAAATATAGGCTCAAAACATGCTAAAAATCGATATTTTATGTGTCCAAAGTCGATATGTGCATTCATTTTCTGTACCCGTTTATATCTCAAATTCTAGCTCAAAACACCCGAAAACTCGATATTTTTGGGTCCCAGGAGCGATCTGTACATGAATACTCCTTGCTAGAATGTTTTCAAGATGCAGACCCTAAACAAGCTCCATATCGATATTGTAGGTGCAAAAAGTCGATATGTGCATGCATCTTCAGTACCCGTTTATATCTCAATTTCAGGCTCAAAACACTCGCAAGTTCAAATTTTTTGCGTCCCAGAAGCGATCTGTACATACCTACTCAGTGCTAGAATATTTTTTAAAATATAAGCTCAAAACATGCTAAAAATCGATATTTTAGGTGTCCAAAGTCGATATGTGCATGTATCTTCTGTACCCGTTTATATCGCAAATTCAGGCTCAAAACACTAGAAAATTCGATATTTATGGGTCACAGAAGCTATCTGTACATGCCTACTTCTTGCTAGAATGTTTTCAAGAAACAGATCCAAAACATGCTCAAAATCGATATTGAAGGTGCAAAAAGTCGATACGTTGATGAATCTTCAGTACTCGTTTATATCTGAAATTCAGGCTCAAAACACCCGAAAATTCGATATTTTTTGGTCCCAAAAGCGATCTGTACATGCCTACTCCGTGTTAGAGTATTTTCAAAATACAGGCCCAAAACATGCTCAAAATCGATATTTTGGGTGCCCAAAGTCGACCAGTGCATCCATCTTCTGTACCCGTTTATATCTCAAATAAAGGCTCAAATTACCCGAAAATTCGATATTTTTGGGTCCCACAAGCGATCTGTACATGCCTACTCCTTGCTAAAATTATTTCAAGATACAGACCCAAAACATGCTAACAATCGATATTTTGGGTGCCCAAAGTCGATATGTGCATGCATCTTCTGTACCCGTTTATATCCCAAATTCAGGTTCAGAAAACCCGAAAATTCGATATTTATGAGTCCCAAAAGCGATCTGTACATGCCTACTCAGTGTTAGAGTATTTTCAAAATATAGGCACAAAACATGCTCAAAATCGATATTTTGGGTGCCCAAAGTCGATATGTACCTTCATTTTCAGTACCCGTTTATATCTCAAATTCAGGCTCAAAACACCCGAAAGTTCAAAATTTTTGGGTCTCAGAAGCGATCTCTCCATTACTACTCAGTGCTAGAATATTTTTTTAAATATAGGCTCAAAACATGCTAAAAATCGATATTTTATGTGTCCAAATTCGATATGTGCATGTATCTTCTGAACTCGTTTATATCTCAAATTCAGGCTCAAAACACTAGAAAATTCGATATTTTTGGGTCCCAGAAGCGATCTGTACATGCCTACTCCGTGTTAGAGTATTTTCAAAATGCAGGCCCAAAACATGCTCAAAATCGATATTTTGGGTGTCCAAAGTCGTTATGTGCATGAAGGCTCAAATCACCCGAAAATTTGATATTTTGGGGGCCCAGAAGCGATATGTACATGCCTACTCCTTGCTAGAATTATTTTAAAATACAGACCCAAAACATGCTAAAAATCGATATTTTCGGTGCCCAAAGTCGATATGTGCATGCATATTCTGTACCCGTTTATATCTCAAATTAAGGCTCAGAACACCTCGAAAATTCGATATTTATGGGTTCCAGAAGCAATCTGTACATGCCTACTCCGTGTTAGAGTATTTTCAAAATACAGGCCCAAAACATGCTCAAAATCGATATTCAGGGTGCCCAAAGTCGATATGTACATGTATCTTCTGTACCCGTTTTTATCTCAAATTTATGCTCAAAACACCCGAAAATTCAATATTTTTGGGTCTCAGTAGCAATCTTTACATGCCTACTCCTTCCTAGAATGTTTTCAAGATACAAACCCAAGAACATACTCAAAATCGATATTGTAGGTGCAAAATGTCGATATGTGGATGCATCTTCAGTACCCGTTTATATCTCAAATTCGGGCTCAAAACACCCGAAAATTCAAAATTTTTTGGGTCCCAGAATCGATCTGTACATGTCTACTCAGTGCTAGAATATTTTCAAAAAAAAGGCTCAAAACATGCTAAAAATCGATATTTTAGGTTTCCAAAGTCGATATGTGCATGCATCTTCTGTAGCCGTTTGTATCTTAAATTCAGTCTCAAAACACTAGAAAATTCGATATTTTTGGGTCCCAGAAGCGATCTGTACATGCTTACTCCTTGCTAGAATGTTTTCAAGATACAGACCCAAAACATGCTCAAAATCTATATTTTAGGTGCAAAAAGTCGATATGTGCATGCATCTTCAGTACTCGTTTATATCTCAAATTCAGGCTCAAGTCACCCGAAAATTCGATATTTTTGGGTCCTAGAAGCTATCTCTAAATGCCTACTCCTTGCTAGAATTTTTCAAGATACAGACCCAAAACATGCTCAAAATCGATATTTTAAATGCAACGAGACGATATGTGCAAGCATCTTCTGTATCCGTTTATATCTCAAATTCAGGCTCAAAACACTAGAAAATTTGAAATTTATGGGTCCCAGAAGCGATCTGTACATGCCTACTCCGTGTTAGAGTATTTTCAAAATACAGGCCCAAAGCATGCTCAAAATCGATATTTTGGGTGCCCAAAGTCGATATGTGCATGCATCTTCTGTACCCGTTTATATCTTAAATTCAGACTCAAAACACCCGAAAATTCACTATTTTTGGGTCCCAGAAGCGATCTGTACATGCCTATTTCTTGCTGGAATGTTTTCAGGAAACAGATCCAAAACATGCTCAAAATCGATATTGTAGGTGCTAAAAGTCGATACGTTCATACATCTTCAGTACTCGTTTATATCTTAAATTCCGACTCAAAACACCCGAAAATTCAATATTTTTGGGTCCCAGAAGCGATCTGTACATGCCTAGTCAGTGCTAGAATGTTTTCAAAAAAAAGCTCAAAACATGCTCAAAATCGATATTTTAGGTGTCCAAAGTCGATATGTGCATGTATCTTCTGTAGCCGTTTATATCTGAAATTCAGTCTCAGAACACCCGAAAATTCGATGTTTATGGGTTCCAGAAGCGATCTGTACATGCCTACTCCGTGTTAGAGTATTTTCAAAATGCAGGCCCAAAACATGCTCAAAATCGATATTTTGGGTGTCCAAAGTCGTTATGTGCATGCAGTCTCAAATCACCCGAAAATTCGATATTTTGGGGGCCCAGAAGCGATATGTACATGCCTACTCCTTGCTAGAATTATTTTAAAATACAGGCCCAAAACATGCTAAAAATCGATATTTTCGGTGCCCAAAGTCGATATGTGCATGCATCTTCGGTACCCTTTTATATCTCAAATTCAGGCTCAGAACACCTCGAAAATTCGATATTTATGGGTTCCAGAAGCAATCTGTACATGCCTACTCCGTGTTAGAATATTTTCTAAATACAGGCCCAAAACATGCTCAAAATCGATATTCAGGGTGCCCAAAGTCGATATGTACATGCATCTTCTGTACGCGTTTTTATCTCAAATTCATGCTCAAAACACCCGAAAATTCAATATTTTTGGGTCCCAGTAGCAATCTGTACATGCCTACTCCTTCCTAGAATGTTTTCAAGGTACAAACCCAAGAACATACTCAAAATCGATATTGTAGGTGCAAAAAGTCGATATGTGCATGCATCTTCAGTACCCGTTTATATCTCAAATTCGGGCTCAAAACACCCGAAAATTCAAAATTTTTGGGTCCCTGAATCGATCTGTACATGTCTACTCAGTGCTAGAATATTTTCAAAAAATAGGCTCAAAACATGCTAAAAATCGATATTTTAGGTGTCCAAATCGATATGTGCATGCATCTTCTTTACCCGTTTATATCTCAAATTCAGGCTCAAAACACTAGAAAATTCGATATTTTTGGGTCACAGAAGCGATCTGTACATGCCTACTCTGTGTTAGAGTATTTTCAAAATACAGGCTCAAAACATGCTAAAAATTGATTTTTTGGGTGCCCAAAGTCGACAAGTGAATGCATCTTCTTTACCCGTTTATATCTCAAATAAAGGTTCAAATCACCCGAAAATTCTTTATTTTTGGGTCCCACAAACGATATGTACATGCCTACTTCTTGCTAGATATATTTCAAGATACAGACCCAAAACATGCCAATAATCGATATTTTGGGTGACCAAAGTCGATATCTGCATGCATCTTCTGTACCCGTTTATATCCCAAGTTCAGGCTCAGAACACCTGAAAATTAGATATTTACGGGTCCCAGAAGCGATCTGTACATGCCAACTCCGTGTTAGAGTATTTACAAAATACAGGCCCAAAACATGCTCAAAATCGTTATTTTGGGTGATCAATGTCGATATGTACATGCATTTTCTGAACCCGTTTATATCACAAATTCAGGCTCAAAACACCTGAAAATTAGATATTTACGGGTCCCAGTAGCGATCTGTACATGAATACTCCTTCCTAGAATTATTTCAAGATACAGGCCCAAAACATGCTCAAAATCGATATTCAGGGTGCCCAAAGTCGATATGTACATGCATCTTCTGTACCCGTTTTTATCTCAAATTCAGGCTCAAAACACCCGAAAATTCAATATTTTTTGGTCCCAGTACATGCCTACTCCTTGCTAGAAAGTTTTCAAGATACAGACCCAAAACATACTGAAAATCGATATTGTAGGTGCAAAATGTCGATATGTGCATGCATCTTCAGTACCCGTTTATATCTCAAATTGAGGCTTAAAACACCCGAAAATTCAAAAATTTTGGGTCCCAGAATCGATCTGTACATGTCTACTCAGTGCTAGAATATTTTCAAAATATAGGCTCAAAACATGCTAAAAATCGATATTTTAGGTGTTCAAATCGATATGTGCATGCATCTTCTTTACCCGTTTATATCTCAAATTCAGGCTGAAAACACTAGAAAATTCGATATTTTTGGGTCCCAGAAGCGATCTGTACATGCCTACTCCGTGTTTGTGTTTTTTCAAAATACAGGCCCAAAACATGCTCAAAATCGATATTTTGGGTGCCCAAAGTCGACAAGTGCATTCATCTTCTTTACCCGTTTATATCTCAAATAAATGCTCAAATCACCCGAAAATTCGATATTTTTAGGTCCCACAAGCGATCTGTACATGCCTCCTCCTTGCTAGAATTATTTCAAGATACAGACCCAAAACATGCTAATAATCGATATTTTGGGTGCCCAAAGTCGATATCTGCATGCATCTTCTGTACCTGTTTATATCCCAAATTCAGGCTCAGAAAACCCGAAAATTAGATATTTACGGGTCCCAGAAGCAATCTGTACATGCCAACTCCGTGTTAGAGTATTTACAAAATACAGGCCCAAAACATGCTCAAAATCGTTATTTTGGGTGATCAAAGTCGATATGTACATGCATTTTCTGAACCCGTTTATATTTCAAATTCAGTCTCAAAACACCCGAAAGTTCAAAAGTTTTGGTTCCCAGAAGCGATCTGTCCATACCTACTCAGTGCTAGAATATTTTTAAAAATATAGGCTTAAAACATGCTAAAAATCGATATTTTATGTGTCCAAAGTCGATATGTGTATGTATCTTCTGTACCGGTTTATATCTCAAATTCAGGCTCTAAACAGTAGAAAATTCGATATTTATGGGTCCCAGAAGCGATCTGTACATGCCTACTCCGTGTTAGAGTATTTTTAAAATAGAGGCCCAAAACATGCTCAAAATCGATATTTTGGGTGTCCAAAGTCGTTATGTGCATGCAGGCTCAAATCACCCGAAAATTCGATATTTTTGGGGCCCAGAAGCGATATGTACATGCCTACTCCTTGCTAGAATTATTTTAAAATACGGACCCAAAACATTCTAAAAATCGATATTTTCGGTGCCCAAAGTCGATATGTGCATGCATCTTCTCTACCCGTTTATATCTCAAATTCAGGCTCAGAACAACTCGAAAATTCGATATTTATGGGTTCCAGAAGCGATCTGTACATGCCTACTCCGTGTTAGAGTATTTTCAAAATACAGGCCCAAAACATGCTCAAAATCGATATTCAGGGTGCCCAAAGTCGATATGTACATGGATCTTCTGTACCCGTTTTTGTCTCAAATTCATGCTCAAAACACCCGAAAATTTAATATTTTTGGGTCCCAATAGCGATCTGTACATGAATACTCCTTGCTATAATGTTTTCAAGATACAGACCCAAAACAAGCTCAATATCGATATTGTAGGTGCAAAAAGTCGATATGTGCATGCATCTTCAGTACCTGTTAATATCTCAAATTCAGGCTCAAAACACCCGAAAGTTAAAAAGTTTTGGGTCCCAGAAGAGATCTGTACATACCTACTCAGTGCTAGAATATTTTCAAAATATAGGCTCAAAACATGCTAAAAATCGATATTTTGAGTGTCCAAAGTCGATATGTGCATGCATCTTCTGTACCCGTTTATATAACAAATTCAGGCTCAAAACACTAGAAATTTCGATATTTTTGGGTCCCAGAAGCGATTTGTACATGCCTATCCGTGTTAGAGTATTTTCAAAATACAGGCCCAAAACATGCTCAAAATCGATATTTTGGGTGCCCAAAGTCGATATGTGCATGCAGGCTCAAATCACCCGAAAATTCGATATTTTTGGATCCCAGAAGTGATCTGTACATGCCTACTCCTTGCTAGAATTATTTTAAGATACAGGCCCAAAACATGCTAAAAATCGATATTTTGGGTGCCCAAAGTCGATATGTGCATGCATTTTCTGTACCCGTTTATATCTCAAATTCTGGCTCAAAACACCCGAAAACTCGATATTTTTGGGTCCCAGGAGCGATCTGTACATGCCTACTTCTTGCTAGAATGTTTTCAAGATACAGACCCTAAACAAGCTCAGTATTGATATGGTAGGTGCAAAAAATCGATATGTGCATGCATCTTCAGTACCCGTTTATATCTCAAATTCAGGCTCAAAACACCCGAAAGTTCAAATTTTTTGGGTCCCAGAAGCGATCTGTAAATACCTACTCAGTGCTAGAATATTTTTTTAAATATAGGCTCAAAACATGCTAAAAATCGATATTTTAGGTGTCCAAAGTCGATATGTGCATGTATCTTCTGTACCCGTTTATATCGCAAATTAAGGCTCAAAACACTAGAAAATTCGATATTTTTTGGTCCCAAAGGCGATCTGTACATGCCTACTCCATGTTAGAGTATTTTCAAAATACAGGCCCAAAACATGCTCAAAATCGATATTTTGGGTGCCCAAAGTCGACAAGTGCATGCATCTTCTTTACCCGTTTATATCTCAAATAAAGGCTCAAATCACCCGAAAATTCGATATTTTTAGGTCCCACAAGCAATTCCTTGCTAGAATTATTTCAAGATACAGACCCAAAACATGCTAATAATCGATATTTTGGGTGCCCAAAGTCGATATCTGCATGCATCTTTTGTACCCGTTTATATCCCAAATTCAGGCTCAGAACACCCGAAAAATAGATACTTACGGGTCCCAGAAGCGATCTGTACATGCCAACTCCGTGTTAGAGTATTTACAAAATACAGGTCCAAAACATGCTCAAAATCGTTATTTTGGGTGATCAAAGTCGATATGTACATGCATTTTCTGAACCCGTTTATATCTCAAATTCAGGCTCAAAACACCAGAAAATTTAATATTTTTGGGTCCCAGTAGCGATCTGTACATGAATACTCCTTGCTAGACTGTTTTCAAGATACAGACCCAAAACAAGCTTAATATCGATATTGTAGGTGCAAAAAGTCGATATGTGCATGCATCTTCAGTACCCGTTAATATCTCAAATTCAGGCTCAAAACACCCGAAAGATAAACAGTTTTGGGTCCCAGAAGCGATCTGTACATACTTACTCAGTGCTAGAATATTTTCAAAATATAGGCTCAAAACATGCTAAAAATCGATATTTTAAGTGTCCAAAGTCGATATGTGAATGCATCTTCTGTACCCGTTTATATCTCAAATTCAAGCTCAAAACACTAGAAATTTCTATATTTTTGGGTCACAGAAGCGATCTGTACATGCCTACTCCGTGTTAGAGTATCTTCAAAATACAGGCCCAAAACATGCTCATAATCGATATTTTGGGTGCCCAAAGTCGATATGTGCATGCTGGCTCAAATCACCCGAAAATTCGATATTTTTGGGTTCCAGAAGCGATCTGTACATGCCTACTCCTTGCTAGAATTATTTTAAGATACAGACCCAAAAAATGCTAAAAATCGATATTTTAGGTGTCCAAAGTCGATATGTGCATGTATCTTCTGTACCCGTTTATATCGCAAATTAAGGCTCAAAACACTAGAAAATTCGATATTTTTTGGTCCCAAAAGCGATCTGTACATGCCTACTCCATGTTAGAGTATTTTCAAAATACAGGCCCAAAACATGCTCAAAATCGATATTTTGGGTGCCCAAAGTTGACAAGTGAATGCATCTTCTTTACCCGTTTATATCTCAAATAAAGGCTCATATCACCCGAAAATTCGATATTTTTAGGTCCCACAAGCGATCTGTACATGCCTACTCCTTGCTAGAATTATTTCTAGATACAGACCCTAAACATGCTAATAATCGATATTTTCGGTGCCCAAAGTCGATATCTGCATGCATCTTCTGTACCCGTTTATATCCCAAATTCAGGCTCAGAACACCCGAAAATTAGATATTTACAGGTCCCAGAAGCGATCTGTACATGCCAACTCCGTGTTAGAGTATTTACAAAATACAGGCCCAAAACATGCTCAAAATCGTTATTTTGGGTGATCAAAGTCGATATGTACATGCATTTTCTAAAACCCGTTTATATCTCAAATTCAGGCTCAAAACACCCGAAAATTTCTAATTTTTTGGTCCCAGTAGCGATCTGTACATGAATACTCCTTGCTAAAATGTTTTCAAGATACATACCCAAAACAAGCTCAAAATCGATATTGTAGGTGCAAAATGTCGATATGTGCATGCATCTTCAGTACCCGTTTATATATCAAATTGAGGCTCAAAACACCCGAAAATTCAAAAATTTTGGGTCCCAGAATCGATCTGTACATGTCTACTCAGTGCTAGAATATTTTCAAAATATAGGCTCAAAACATGCTAAAAATCGATATTTTAGGTGTCCAAATCGATATGTGCATGCATCTTCTTTACCCGTTTATATCTCAAATTCAGGCTCAAAACACTAGAAAATTCGATATTTTGGGGTCCCAGAAGCGATCTGTACATGCCTACTCCGTGTTTGTGTTTTTTCAAAATACAGGCCCAGAACATGCTCAAAATCGATATTTTGGTTGCCCAAAGTCGACAAGTGCATTCATCTTCTTTACCCGTTTATTTCTCAAATAAAGGCTCAAATCACCCGAAAATTCGATATTTTTAGGTCCCACAAGCGATCTGTACATGCCTCCTCCTTGCTAGAATTACTTCAAGATACAGACCCAAAACATGCTAATAATCGATATTTTGGGTGCCCAAAGTCGATATCTGCATGCATCTTCTGTACCTGTTTATATCCCAAATTCAGGCTCAGAAAACCCGAAAATTAGATATTTACGGGTCCCAGAAGCGATCTATACATGCCAACTCCGTGTTAGAGTATTTACAAAATACAGGCCCAAAACATGCTCAAAATCGTTATTTTGGGTGATCAAAGTCGATATGTACATGCATTTTCTGAACCCGTTTATATTTCAAATTCAGGCTCAAAACACCCGAAAGTTCAAAAGTTTTGGGTCCCAGAAGCGATCTGTCCATACCTACTCAGTGCTAGAATATTTTTTTAAAATATAGGCTCAAAACATGCTAAAAATTGATATTTTATGTGTCCAAAGTCGATATGTGTATGTATCTTCTGTACCGGTTTATATCTCAAATTCAGGCACTAAACACTAGAAAATTCGATATTTATGGGTCCCAGAAGCGATCTGTACATGCCTACTCCGTGTTAGAGTATTTTTAAAATAGAGGCCCAAAACATGCTCAAAATCGATATTTTGGGTGTCCAAAGTCGATATGTGCATGCAGGCTCAAATCACCCGAAAATTCGATATTTTTGGGGCCCAGAAGCGATATGTACATGCCTACTCCTTGCCAGAATTATTTTAAAATACAAACCCAAAACATGCTAAAAATCGATATTTTGGGTGCCCAAAGTCGATATGTGCATGCATCTTCTCTACCCGTTTATATCTCAAATTCAGGCTCAGAACACCTCCAAAATTCGATATTTATGGGTTCCAGAAGCGATCTGTACATGCCTACTCCGTGTTAGAGTATTTTCAAAATAAAGTCCCAAAACATGCTTAAAATCGATATTCAGGGTGCCCAAAGTCGATATGTACATGCATCTTCTGTACCCGTTTTTATCTCAAATTCATGCTCAAAACACCCGAAAATTTAATATTTTTTGGTCCCAGTAGCGATCTGTACATGAATACTCCTTGCTAGATTGTTTTCAAGATACAGACCCAAAACAAGCTCAATATCGATATTGTAGGTGCAAAAAGTCGATATGTGCATGCATCTTCAGTACCCGTTAATATCTCAAATTCAGGCTCAAAACACCCGAAAGTTAAAAAGTTTTGGGTCCCAGAAGCGATCTGTACATACCTACTCAGTGCTAGAATATTTTCAAAATATAGGCTCAAAACATGCTAAAAATCGATATTTTGGGTACACAAAGTCGATATGTGCATGCATCTTCTGTACCCGTTTATATCACAAATTCAGGCTCAAAACACCAGAAATTTCGATATTTTTGGGTCCCAGAAGCGATTTGTACATGCCTACTCCGTGTTAGAGTATTTTCAAAATACAGGCCCAAAACATGCTCAAAATCGATATTTTGGGTGCCCAAAGTCGATATGTGCATGCAGGCTCAAATCACCCGAAAAATTCGATATTTTTGGATCCCAGAAGCGATCTGTACATGCCTACTCCTTGCTAGAATTATTTTAAGATACAGGCCCAAAACATGCAAAAAATCGATATTTTGGGTGCCCAAAGTCGATATGTGCATGCATTCTCTGTACCCGTTTATATCTCAAATTCTGGCTCAAAACACCCGAAAACTCGATATTTTTGGGTCCCAGGAGCGATCTGTACATGCCTACTCCTTGCTAGAATGTTTTCAAGATACAGACCCTAAACAAGCTCAATATCGATATGGTAGGTGCAAAAAGTCGATATGTGCATGCATCTTCAGTACCCGTTTATATCTCAAATTCAGGCTCAAAACACCTGAAAGTTCAAATTTTTTGGGTCCCAGAAGCGATCTGTACATACCTACTCAGTGCTAGAATATTTTTTTAAATATAGGCTCAAAACATGCTAAAAATCGATATTTTAGGTGTCCAAAGTCGATATGTGCATGTATCTTCTGTACCCGTTTATATCGCAAATTAGGGCTCAAAACACTAGAAAATTCGATATTTTTTGGTCCCAAAAGCGATCTGTACATGCCTACTCCGTGTTAGAGTATTTTCAAAATACAGGCCCAAAACATGCTCAAAATCGATATTTTGGGTGCCCAAAGTCGACAAGTGCATGCATCTTCTTTACCCGTTTATATCTCAAATAAAGGCTCAAATCACCCGAAAATTCGATATTTTTAGGTCCCACAAGCAATTCCTTGCTAGAATTATTTCAAGATACAGACCCAAAACATGCTAATAATCGATATTTTGGGTGCCCAAAGTCGATATCTGCATGCATCTTTTGTACCCGTTTATATCCCAAATTCAGGCTCAGAACACCCGAAAAATAGATATTTACGGGTCCCAGAAGCGATCTGTACATGCCAACTCCGTGTTAGAGTATTTACAAAATACAGGTCCAAAACATGCTCAAAATCGTTATTTTGGGTGATCAAAGTCGATATGTACATGCATTTTCTGAACCCGTTTATATCTCAAATTCAGGCTCAAAACACCCGAAAATTTAATATTTTTGGGTCCCAGTAGCGATCTGTACATGAATACTCCTTGCTAGAATGTTTTCAAGATACAGACCCAAAATAAGCTCAATATCGATATTGTAGGTGCAAAAAGTCGATATGTGCATGCATCTTCAGTATCCGTTAATATCTCAAATTCAGGCTCAAAACACCCGAAAGTTAAAAAGTTTTGGGTCCCAGAAGCGATCTGTACATACTTACTCAGTGCTAGAATATTTTCAAAATATAGGCTCAAAACATGCTAAAAATCGATATTTTAAGTGTCCAAAGTCGATATGTGAATGCATCTTCTGTACCCGTTTATATCTCAAATTCAAGCTCAAAACACTAGAAATATCTATATTTATGGGTCCCAGAAGCGATCTGTACATGCCTACTCCGTGTTAGAGTATTTTCAAAATACAGGCCCAAAACATGCTCAAAATCGATATTTTGGGTGCCCAAAGTCGATATGTGCATGCAGGCTCAAATCACCCGAAAAATTCGATATTTTTGGATCCCAGAAGCGATCTGTACATGCCTACTCCTTGCTAGAATTATTTTAAGATACAGGCCCAAAACATGCAAAAAATCGATATTTTGGGTGCCCAAAGTCGATATGTGCATGCATTCTCTGTACCCGTTTATATCTCAAATTCTGGCTCAAAACACCCGAAAACTCGATATTTTTGGGTCCCAGGAGCGATCTGTACATGCCTACTCCTTGCTAGAATGTTTTCAAGATACAGACCCTAAACAAGCTCAATATCGATATGGTAGGTGCAAAAAGTCGATATGTGCATGCATCTTCAGTACCCGTTTATATCTCAAATTCAGGCTCAAAACACCCGAAAGTTCAAATTTTTTGGGTCCCAGAAGCGATCTGTACATACCTACTCAGTGCTAGAATATTTTTTTAAATATAGGCTCAAAACATGCTAAAAATCGATATTTTAGGTGTCCAAAGTCGATATGTGCATGTATCTTCTGTACCCGTTTATATCGCAAATTAGGGCTCAAAACACTAGAAAATTCGATATTTTTTGGTCCCAAAAGCGATCTGTACATGCCTACTCCGTGTTAGAGTATTTTCAAAATACAGGCCCAAAACATGCTCAAAATCGATATTTTGGGTGCCCAAAGTCGACAAGTGCATGCATCTTCTTTACCCGTTTATATCTCAAATAAAGGCTCAAATCACCCGAAAATTCGATATTTTTAGGTCCCACAAGCAATTCCTTGCTAGAATTATTTCAAGATACAGACCCAAAACATGCTAATAATCGATATTTTGGGTGCCCAAAGTCGATATCTGCATGCATCTTTTGTACCCGTTTATATCCCAAATTCAGGTTCAGAACACCCGAAAAATAGATATTTACGGGTCCCAGAAGCGATCTGTACATGCCAACTCCGTGTTAGAGTATTTACAAAATACAGGTTCAAAACATGCTCAAAATCGTTATTTTGGGTGATCAAAGTCGATATGTACATGCATTTTCTGAACCCGTTTATATCTCAAATTCAGGCTCAAAACACCCGAAAATTTAATATTTTTGGGTCCCAGTAGCGATCTGTACATGAATACTCCTTGCTAGAATGTTTTCAAGATACAGACCCAAAATAAGCTCAATATCGATATTGTAGGTGCAAAAAGTCGATATGTGCATGCATCTTCAGTATCCGTTAATATCTCAAATTCAGGCTCAAAACACCCGAAAGTTAAAAAGTTTTGGGTCCCAGAAGCGATCTGTACATACTTACTCAGTGCTAGAATATTTTCAAAATATAGGCTCAAAACATGCTAAAAATCGATATTTTAAGTGTCCAAAGTCGATATGTGAATGCATCTTCTGTACCCGTTTATATCTCAAATTCAAGCTCAAAACACTAGAAATATCTATATTTATGGGTCCCAGAAGCGATCTGTACATGCCTACTCCGTGTTAGAGTATCTTCAAAATACAGGCCCAAAACATGCTCATAATCGATATTTTGGGTGCCCAAAGTCGATATGTGCATGCAGGCTCAAATCACCCGAAAATTCGATATTTTTGGGTTCCAGAAGCGATCTGTACATGCCTACTCCTTGCTAGAATTATTATAAGATACAGACCCAAAACATGCAAAAAATCGATATTTTTGGTGCCCAAAGTCGGTATGTGCATGCATTTTCTGTACCCGTTTATATCTCAAATTCTGGCTCAAAACACCCGAAAACTCGATATTTTTTGGTCCAAGGAGCGATCTGTACATGAATACTCCTTGCTAGAATATTTTCAAGATACAGACCGTAAACAAGCTCAATATCGATATTGTAGGTGAAAAAAGTCGATATGTGCATTCATCTTCAGTACCCATTTATATCTCAAATTCAGGCTCAAAAAACCCGAAAGTTCAAATTTTTTGGGTCCCAGAAGCGATCTGTACATACCTACTCAGTGCTAGAATATTTTTTAAAATATAGGCTCAAAAAATGCTAAAATTCGATATTTTAGGTGTCCAAAGTCGATATGTGCATGTATCTTCATTACCCGTTTATATTGCAAATTCAGGCTCAAAACACTAGAAAATTCGATATTTTTGGGTCCCAGGAGTGATCTGTACATGCCTACTCCGTGTTAGAGTATTTTCAAAATACAGGCCCAAAACATGCTGAAAATCGATATTTTAGGCACAAAAAGTCAATAAGTGTATGCATCTTCTGTACCCATTTATATCCCAAATTCAGGCTCAAAACACCCAAAAATTCGATATTTTTGGATCACAGAAGTGATATATACATGCCTACTCAATGCTAGAATATTTTCAAAATATAGGCCCAAAACATGCTAAAAATCTATATTTTAGGTGCCCAAAGTCGATAAGTGCATGCATCTTCTGTACCTGTTTATATCTTAAATTCAGTCTTAAAACACCCGAAAATTCAGTATTTTTGGGCCCCAGAAGCGATCTATTCATGCCAACTCCTTGCTAGAATGTTTTCAAGATACAGACCCAAAACATGCCAAAATCGATATTTTAGGTGCAAAAAGTCGATATGTGCATGAATCTTCTGTACCCGTTTATATCCCAAATTCAGGTTCAGAACACCCGAAAATTCGATATTTAAGGGTCCCAAAAGCAATCTGTACATGCCTACTCCGTGTTAGAGTATTTTCAAAATACAGGCACAAAACATGCTCAAAATCGATATTTTGTGTGCCCAAAGTCGATATGTACCTGCATCTTCTCTACCCGTTTATATCTCAAATTCATTGTCGAAATATCCGAAAATTCGATATTTTGGGGTCCCAGAAGCGATCTCTACATGCCTACTCCTGGCTAGAATGTTTTCAAGATACAGACCCAAAACATGCTGAAAATCGATATTGTAGGTGCAAAAAGTCCATATGTGCATTCCTCTTCAGTACCAGTTTATATCTCAAATTCAGGCTCAAAACACCCGAAAATTCAATATTTTTTGGTCTAAGAAGCGATCTATACATGCCTACTCAGTGCTAGAATGTTTTTAATATATAGGCTCAAAACATGCTAAAAATCGATATTTTAGGTGTCCAAAGTCGATATGTGCATGCATCTTCTGTACCCGTTTATATCTCAAATTCAGGCTCAAAAAACTAGAAAATTCGATATTTTTGGGTCCTAGAAAAGATCTGTACATGCCTACTCCGTGTTAGAGTATTTTCAAAATACAGACCCAAAACATGCTCAAAATCGATATTTTGTGTGCCCAAAGTCGATATGTACCAGAATCTTCTGAACCCGTTTATATCTCAAATTCATTGTCAAAATACCCGAAAATTCGATATTTTGGCGTCCCAGAAGCTATCTCTACATGCCTACTCCTGGCTAGAATGTTTTCAAGATACATATCCGAAATATGCTTAAAATCGATATTGTAGGTGCAAAAATTCGATATGTTCATGCATCTTCAGTACCCGTTTATATCTCAAATTCAGGCTCAAAACACCCGAAAACTAAACTTTTTTGGGTCCCAGAAGCGATTTGTACATACCTACTCAGTGCTAGAATATTTTCAAAATATAGGCTCAAAACATGCTAAAAATCGATATTTTAAGTGTCCAAAGTCGATATGTGCATGCATCTTCTATACCCGTTTATATCTAAAATTCAGGCTCAAAACACTAGAGAAATCGATATTTTTGGGTCCCAGAAGCGATCTGTACATGCCTACTCCGTGTTAGAGTATTTTCAAAATACAGGCCAAAAACATGCTCAAAATCGATATTTTGGGTGCCCAAAGTCGATATGTGCATGCAGGCTCAAATCACCCGAAAATTCGATATTTTTGGGTCCCAGAAGCGATCTGTACATGCTTACTTCATGTTAGAGTATTTTCAAGATACAGGAACAAAAAAAGCTCAAAATCGATATTTTGGGTGCCCAAAGTCGATATGTGCATGCATCTTCTGTACACGTTTATATCCCAAATTCAGGCTCAAAACACCCGAAAATTCGATATTTTTGGCCCTCAGAAACGATTTGTATATGTCTACTCCTTGCTAGAAAGTTTTTAAGATACAGACCTAAAACATGCTCAAAATCGATATTTTAGGTGCAAAAAGTCGATATGTGCATGCATCTTCAGTACCCGTTTATATCTCAAATTCTGGCTCAAAACACCCGAAAATTTAATATTTTTGGTTCTCAAAAGCGATCTGTACATGCCTACTCAGTGCTGGAATGTTTTCAAAATATAGTTTCAAAACATGCTAAAAATCGATAATTTAGGTGTCCAAAGTCGATATGTGCATGCATCTTCTGTACACGTTTATATCTCAAATTCAGGCTCAAAACACTCGAAAATTCAAAATTTTTGGGTCCCAGAAGCGATCTGTACATGCCTACACAGTGATAGAATATTTTCAAAATACAGCCCCAAAATATGCTGAAAATCGATATTTTAGACACACAAAGTCAATAAGTGTATGCATCTTCTGTACCATTTATATCCCAAATTCAGGCTCAAAACACCCAAAAATTCGAGATTTTTTAATCCCAGAAGTGATCTGTACATGCCTACTCAGTGCTAGAATATTTTCAAAATATAGGCCCAAAACATGCTAAAAATCTATATTTTAGGTGCCCAAAGTCGATAAGTGCATGCATCTTCTGTACTTGTTTATATCTTAAATTCAGTCTTAAAACACCCGAAAATTCAATATTTTTGGGTCACAGAAGCGATCTGTTCATGCCTACTCCTTGCTAGAATGTTTTCAAGATACAGACCCAAAACATGCCAAAATCGATATTTTAGGTGCAAAAAGTCGATATGTGCATGCATCTTCTGTACCCGTTTATATCCCAAATTCAGGCTCAGAAAACCCGAAAATTAGATATTTACGGGTCCCAGAAGCGATCTATACATGCCAACTCCGTGTTAGAGTATTTACAAAATACAGGCCCAAAACATGCTCAAAATCGTTATTTTGGGTGATCAAAGTCGATATGTACATGCATTTTCTGAACCCGTTTATATTTCAAATTCAGGCTCAAAACACCCGAAAGTTCAAAAGTTTTGGGTCCCAGAAGCGATCTGTCCATACCTACTCAGTGCTAGAATATTTTTTTAAAATATAGGCTCAAAACATGCTAAAAATTGATATTTTATGTGTCCAAAGTCGATATGTGTATGTATCTTCTGTACCGGTTTATATCTCAAATTCAGGCACTAAACACTAGAAAATTCGATATTTATGGGACCCAGAAGCGATCTGTACATGCCTACTCCGTGTCAGAGTATTTTTAAAATAGAGGCCCAAAACATGCTCAAAATCGATATTTTGGGTGTCCAAAGTCGATATGTGCATGCAGGCTCAAATCACCCGAAAATTCGATATTTTTGGGGCCCAGAAGCGATATGTACATGCCTACTCCTTGCCAGAATTATTTTTAAATACAAACCCAAAACATGCTAAAAATCGATATTTTGGGTGCCCAAAGTCGATATGTGCATGCATCTTCTCTACCCGTTTATATCTCAAATTCAGGCTCAGAACACCTCCAAAATTCGATATTTATGGGTTCCAGAAGCGATCTGTACATGCCTACTCCGTGTTAGAGTATTTTCAAAATAAAGTCCCAAAACATGCTTAAAATCGATATTCAGGGTGCCCAAAGTCGATATGTACATGCATCTTCTGTACCCGTTTTTATCTCAAATTCATGCTCAAAACACCCGAAAATTTAATATTTTTGGGTCCCAGTAGCGATCTGTACATGAATACTCCTTGCTAGATTGTTTTCAAGATACAGACCCAAAACAAGCTCAATATCGATATTGTAGGTGCAAAAAGTCGATATGTGCATGCATCTTCAGTACCCGTTAATATCTCAAATTCAGGCTCAAAACACCCGAAAGTTAAAAAGTTTTGGGTCCCAGAAGCGATCTGTACATACCTACTCAGTGCTAGAATATTTTCAAAATATAGGCTCAAAACATGCTAAAAATCGATATTTTGGGTGCACAAAGTCGATATGTGCATGCATCTTCTGTACCCGTTTATATCACAAATTCAGGCTCAAAACACTAGAAATTTCGATATTTTTGGGGCCCAGAAGCGATTTGTACATGCCTACTCCGTGTTAGAGTATTTTCAAAATACAGGCCCAAAACATGCTCAAAATCGATATTTTGGGTGCCCAAAGTCGATATGTGCATGCAGGCTCAAATCACCCGAAAAATTCGATATTTTTGGATCCCAGAAGCGATCTGTACATGCCTACTCCTTGCTAGAATTATTTTAAGATACAGGCCCAAAACATGCAAAAAATCGATATTTTGGGTGCCCAAAGTCGATATGTGCATGCATTATCTGTACCCGTTTATATCTCAAATTCTGGCTCAAAACACCCGAAAACTCGATATTTTTGGGTCCCAGGAGCGATCTGTACATGCCTACTCCTTGCTAGAATGTTTTCAAGATACAGACCCTAAACAAGCTCAATATCGATATGGTAGGTGCAAAAAGTCGATATGTGCATGCATCTTCAGTACCCGTTTATATCTCAAATTCAGGCTCAAAACACCCGAAAGTTCAAATTTTTTGGGTCCCAGAAGCGATCTGTACATACCTACTCAGTGCTAGAATATTTTTTTAAATATAGGCTCAAAACATGCTAAAAATCGATATTTTAGGTGTCCAAAGTCGATATGTGCATGTATCTTCTCTACCCGTTTATATCGCAAATTAGGGCTCAAAACACTAGAAAATTCGATATTTTTTGGTCCCAAAAGCGATCTGTACATGCCTACTCCGTGTTAGAGTATTTTCAAAATACAGGCCCAAAACATGCTCAAAATCGATATTTTGGGTGCCCAAAGTCGACAAGTGCATGCATCTTCTTTACCCGTTTATATCTTAAATAAAGGCTCAAATCACCCGAAAATTCGATATTTTTAGGTCCCACAAGCAATTCCTTGCTAGAATTATTTCAAGATACAGACCCAAAACATGCTAATAATCGATATTTTGGGTGCCCAAAGTCGATATCTGCATGCATCTTTTGTACCCGTTTATATCCCAAATTCAGGCTCAGAACACCCGAAAAATAGATATTTACGGGTCCCAGAAGCAATCTGTACATGCCAACTCCGTGTTAGAGCATTTACAAAATACAGGTCCAAAACATGCTCAAAATCGTTATTTTGGGTGATCAAAGTCGATATGTACATGCATTTTCTGAACCCGTTTATATCTCAAATTCAGGCTCAAAACACCCGAAAATTTAATATTTTTGGGTCCCAGTAGCGATCTGTACATGAATACTCCTTGCTAGAATGTTTTCAAGATACAGACCCAAAATAAGCTCAATATCGATATTGTAGGTGCAAAAAGTCGATATGTGCATGCATCTTCAGTATCCGTTAATATCTCAAATTCAGGCTCAAAACACCCGAAAGTTAAAAAGTTTTGGGTCCCAGAAGCGATCTGTACATACTTACTCAGTGCTAGAATATTTTCAAAATATAGGCTCAAAACATGCTAAAAATCGATATTTTAAGTGTCCAAAGTCGATATGTGAATGCATCTTCTGTACCCGTTTATATCTCAAATTCAAGCTCAAAACACTAGAAATATCTATATTTATGGGTCCCAGAAGCGATCTGCACATGCCTACTCCTTGTTAGGATGTTTTTAAGATACAGACCATAAATATGCTCAAAATCGATATTGTATGTGCAAGAAGTCATTATGTGCATGATATCTTCAGTACCCGTTTATATCTCAAATTCAGGCTCAAAAGACCCGAAAATTCAATATTTTTAGGTAACAGAAGCGATCTGTACATGCCTACTCAGTGCTAGAGAGTTTTCAAAATATAGGTTCAAATCAAGCTAAAAATCGATATTTTGGGTGTCCAAAGTCGATATGTGTATGCATCTTCTGTACCCGTTTATATCTCAAATTAAGGCACAAATCACCCGAAAATTCGATATTTTTGGGTCCCAGAAGCGATCTGTACATGCCTACTCCTTGCTAGAATTATTTCAAGATACAGACCATAAAAATGCTAAAAATCGATATTTTGAGTGCCCAAAGTCGATATGTGCAGGCATCTTCTGTACCCGTTTATATCCCAAATTGAGGCTCAGAACACCCGAAAATTCGATATTTATTTGTCCCAGAAGCGATCTGTACATGTCTACTCCTAGTTAGAGTATTTTCAAAATACAGGCCCAAAACATGCTCAAAATCAATATTTTGAGTGCCCAAAGTCGAAATGTGCATGCATCTTCAGTACCCGTTTATATCTTAAATTCAGGGTCAAAACACCCGAAAGTTCAAAATTTTTGGGTCCCAGAAGCGATCTGTATATACCTACACAGTGCTAGAATATTTTCAAAATATAGGCTCAAAACATGCTCAAAATCGATATTTTGGGTGCCCAAAGTTGATATGTGCATGCATCTTCTGTACCCGTTTATATCACAAATTCAGGCCCAAAACACTAGAAAATTCGATATTTTTGAGTCCTAGAAGCGATCTGTACATGCCTACTCCGTGTAATGTATTTTCAAATTACAGGCCCAAAACATGCTCAAAATCGATCTCTTGGGTGCCCAAAGTCGGTATGTGCATGCAGGCTCAAATCACCCGAAAATTCGATATTTTTGGGTTCCAGAAGCGATCTGTACATGCCTACTCCTTGCTAGAATTTTTTTAAGATACAGACCCAAAACATGCTAAAAATCGATATTTTAGGTGCCCAAAGTCGATATGTGCATGCATATTCTGTACCCTTTTATATCTCAAATTCAGGCTCAAAAAACTTGAAAATTCGATATTTTTGGGTCCCAGAAAAGAACTGAACATGCATCCTCTGTGTCAGAGTATATTCAAAATGCAGGCCTAAAAACATGCTCAAAATCAATATTTTGGGTGCCCAAAGTCGACATGTGAATGCATCTTCTGTACCCATTTATATCTCAAATACAGGCTCAAATCACCCGAAAATTCGATATTTTTGGGTTTCACAAGCGATCTGTACATGCCTACTCCTTGCTAGAATTATTTCTAGATACAGACCCAAAACATGCTAATAATTGATATTTTGGGTGCCCAAAGTCGATATGTGCATGTATCTTCTGTACCCGTTTATATCCCAAATTCAGGCTCAGAACACCCGAAAATTCGATATTTATGGGTCCCAGAAGCGATCTGTACATGCCTACTCCGTGTTAGAGCATTTTCAAAATACAGGCCCAAAACATGCTCAAAATCAATATTTTGGGTGCAAAAAGTCGATATGTACAAGCATTTTCTGTACCCGTTTATATCTCAAATTAAGGCTCAAAATACCCGGAAATTTAATATTTTTGGGTCTCAGTAGCGATCTGTACATGAATACTCCTTGCTAGAATTTTTTCAAGATACAGACCCAAAACAAGCTCAATATCGATATTGTAGGCGCAAAAAGTCGATATGTGCATGCATCTTCTGTACCCGTTTATATCGCAAATTTAGGCTCAAAACACTAGAGAATTCGATATTTTTGGGTCCCAAAAGCGATCTGTACATGCCTACTCCGTGTTAGAGTATTTTCAAAATACAGGCCCGAAACATGCTCAAAATCGATATTTTGGGTGCCCATAGTCGATATGTGCATGCCGGCTCAAATCACCCGAAAATTCGATATTTTTGGGTCCCAGAAGCGATCTGTACATGCCTACTTCATGTTAGAGTATTTTCAAGATACAGGCCCAAACAAAGCTCAAAATCGATATTTTGGGTGCGAAAGTCGATATGTGCATGCATCTTCTGTACACGTTTATATCCCAAATTCAGGCTCAAAACACCCGAAAATTCGATATTTTTGGCCCTCAGAAACGATTTGTACATGTCTACTCCTTGCTAGAAAGTTTTTAAGATACAGACCTAAAACATGCTCAAAATCGATATTTTAGGTGCAAAAAGTCGATATGTGCATGCATCTTCAGTACCCGTTTATATCTCAAATCCTGGCTCAAAACACCCGAAAATTTAATATTTTTGGTTCTCAAAAGCGATCTGTACATGCCTACTCACTGCTGGAATGTTTTCAAAATATAGTTTCAAAACATGCTAAAAATCGATATTTTAGGTGTCCAAAGTCGATATGTGCATGCATCTTCTGTACACGTTTATATCTCAAATTCAGGCTCAAAACACCCGAAAATTCAAAATTTTTGGGTCCCAGAAGCGATCTGTACATGCCTACACAGTGATAGAATATTTTCAAAATACAACCCCAAAATATGCTGAAAATCGATATTTTAGACACACAAAGTCAATAAGTGTATGCATCTTCTGTACCATTTGTATCCCAAAATCAGGCTCAAAACACCCAAAAATTCGATATTTTTTAATCCCAGAAGTGATCTGTACATGCCTACTCAGTGCTAGAATATTTTCAAAATATAGGCCGAAAACATGCTAAAAATCTATATTTTAGGTGCCCAAAGTCGATAAGTGCATGCATCTTCTGTACCTGTTTATATCTTAAATTCAGTCTTAAAACACCCGAAAATTCAATATTTTTGGGTCACAGAAGCGATCTGTTCATGCTTACTCCTTGCTAGAATGTTTTCAAGATACAGACCCAAAACATGCCAAAATCGATATTTTAGGTGCAAAAAGTCGATATGTGCATGCATCTTCTGTACCCGTTTATATCCCAAATTCAGGCTCAGAACACCCGAAAATTCGATATTTAATGGTCCCAGAAGCGATCTGTACATGACTACTCCGTGTTAGAGTATTTTCAAAATATTGTCTCAAAACATGCTAAAAATCGATATTTTGTGTGCCCAAATTCGATATGTGCATGCATCTTCTGTACCCGTTTATATCTCAAATTCAGGCTGAAAACACCCGAAAATTCGATATTTTTGGGTCCCAAAAGCGATCTGTACATGCCTACTCCGTGTTTGAGTATTTTCAATATACAGGCCCAAAACATGCTCAAAATCGATGTTTTTGGTGCCCAAAGTCGATATGTGCATGCATCTTCTGTACCCGTTTATATCTCAAATTCAGGCTCATAACACCCGAAAATTCAATATTTTTGGGTCCCAGAAGCGATCTGCACATGCCTACTCCTTGTTAGGATGTTTTCAAGATACAGACCATAAATATGCTCAAAATCGATATTGTAGGTGCAAGAAGTCATTATGTGCATGATATCTTCAGTACCCGTTTATATCTCAAATTCAGGCTCAAAAGACCCGAAAATTCAATATTTTTAGGTAACAGAAGCGATCTGTACATGCCTACTCAGTGCTAGAGTGTTTTCAAAATATAGGTTCAAATCAAGCTAAAAATCAATATTTTGGGTGTCCAAAGTCGATATGTGTATGCATCTTCTGTACCCGTTTATATCTCAAATTCAGGCACAAATCACCCGAAAATTCGATATTTTTGGGTCCCAGAAGCGATCTGTACATGCCTACTCCTTGCTAGAATTATTTCAAGATACAGACCATAAAAATGCTAAAAATCGATATTTTGGGTGCCCAAAGTCGATATGTGCAGGCATCTTCTGTACCCGTTTATATCCCAAATTGAGGCTCAGAACACCCGAAAATTCGATATTTATTTGTCCCAGAAGCGATCTGTACATGTCTACTCCTAGTTAGAGTATTTTCAAAATACAGGCCCAAAACATTCTCAAAATCAATATTTTGAGTGCCCAAAGTCGAAATGTGCATGCATATTCAGTACCCGTTTATATCTTAAATTCAGGGTCAAAACACCCGAAAGTTCAAAATTTTTGGGTCCCAGAAGCGATCTGTATATACCTACACAGTGCTAGAATATTTTCAAAATATAGGCTCAAAACATGCTCAAAATCGATATTTTGGGTGCCCAAAGTTGATATGTGCATGCATCTTCTGTACCCGTTTATATCACAAATTCAGGCCCAAAACACTAGAAAATTCGATATTTTTGAGTCCTAGAAGCGATCTGTACATGCCTACTCCGTGTAATGTATTTTCAAATTACAGGCCCAAAACATGCTCAAAATCGATATTTTGGGTGCCCAAAGTCGGTATGTGCATGCAGGCTCAAATCACCCGAAAATTCGATAATTTTGGGTCCCAAAAGCTATCTGTAAATGCCTACTCCTTGCTAGAATTTTTTTAAGATACAGACCCAAAACATGCTAAAAATCGATATTTTAGGTGCCCAAAGTCGATATGTGCATGCATATTCTGTACCCTTTTATATCTCAAATTCAGGCTCAAAAAACTTGAAAATTCGATATTTTTGGGTCCCAGAAAAGAACTGAACATGCATCCTCTGTGTCAGAGTATATTCAAAATGCAGGCCTAAAAACATGCTAAAAACCAATATTTTGGGTGCCCAAAGTCGACATGTGTAATGCATCTTCTGTACCCATTTATATCTCAAATACAGGCTCAAATCACCCGAAAATTCGATATTTTTGGGTTTCACAAGCGATCTGTACATGCCTACTCCTTGCTAGAATTATTTCTAGATACAGACCCAAAACATGCTAATAATTGATATTTTGGGTGCCCAAAGACGATATGTGCATGTATCTTCTGTACCCGTTTATATCCCAAATTCAGGCTCAGAACACCCGAAAATTCGATATTTATGGGTCCCAGAAGCGATCTGTACATGCCTACTCCGTGTTAGAGCATTTTCAAAATACAGGCCCAAAACATGCTCAAAATCGATATTTTGGGTGCCCAAAGTCGATATGTACAAGCATTTTCTGTACCCGTTTATATCTCAAATTAAGGCTCAAAATACCCGGAAATTTAATATTTTTGGGTCTCAGTAGCGATCTGTACATGAATACTCCTTGCTAGAATTTTTTCAAGATACAGACCCAAAACAAGCTCAATATCGATATTGTAGGAGCAAAAAGTCGATATGTGCATGCATCTTCTGTACCCGTTTATATCGCAAATTTAGGCTCAAAACACTAGAGAATTCGATATTTTTGGGTCCCCAAAGCGATCTGTACATGCCTACTCCGTGTTAGAGTATTTTCAAAATACAGGCCCAAAACATGCTCAAAATCGATATTTTGGGTGCTCAAACTCGATATGTGCATGTAGGCTCAAATCACCCGAAAATTCGATATTTTTGGGTCCCAGAAGCGATCTGTACATGCCTACTCCTTGCAGGAATTATTTTAAGATACAGACCCAAAACATGCTAAAAATCGATATTTTGGGTGCCCAAAGTCGATATGTGCATGTATCTTCTGTTCCCGTTTATATCCCAAATTCAGGCACAGAACACCCGAAAATTCGATATTTATGGGTTCCAGAAGCGATCTGTACATGCCTACTCCTTGTTAGAGCCTTTTCAAAATATAGGCCCAAAACATGCTCAAAATCGATATTTTGGGTGCCCAAAGTCAATATGTATATGCATTTTCTGTACCCGTTTATATCTCAAATTCAGGCTCAAAACACCCGGAAATTTAATATTTTTGGGTCCCAGTAGCGATCTGTACATGAATACTCTTTGCTAGAATGTTTTCAAGATACAGACCCTAAACAAGCTCAATATCGATATTGTAGGCTCAAAAAGTCGATATGTGCATGCATCTTCTGTACCCGTTTATATCTTAAATTCAGGCTCAAAACACCCGAAAGTTCAAAATTTTTGGGTCCCAGAAGCGATCTGTACATACCTACTCAGTGCTAGAATATTTTCAAAATATAGGCGTAAAACATGCTAATAATCGATATTTTAGGTGTCCAAAGTCGATATGTGCATTCATCTTCTGGACCCGTTTATATCCCAAATTCAGGCTCAGAACACCTGAAAATTCGATATTTATGGGTCCCAGAAGCGATCTGTACATGCCTACTCCGTGTTAGAGTATTTTCAAAATACAGGCCCAAAAACATGATCAAAATCGATATTGTAGGTGCAAAAAGTCGATATGTGCATGCAATTTCAGTACCCGTTTATATCTTAAATTCAGGCTCAAAACACCTACAAATTCAATATTTGTGGGTCCCAAAAGCGATCTGTATATGTCTACTCCTTGCTAGAATGTTTTCAAGATACAGACCCAAAACATGCTGAAAATCGATATTGTAGGTGCAAAAAGTCGATATGTGCATACATCGTCAGTACGCGTTTATATCTCAAATTCAGGCTCAAAACACCCGAAAATTCAAAATTTTTGGGTCCCAGAATCGATCTGTACATGCCTATTCAGTGCTAGAATATTTTCAAAATATAGGCTCAAAACATGCTAAAAATCGATATTTTAGGTGTCCAAAGTCGATATGTGCATGCATCTTCTGTACCTGTTTATATCTTAAATTCAGTCTTAAAACACCCGAAAATTCAATATTTTTGGGTCCCAGAAGCGATCTATTCATGCCTACTCCTTGCTAGAATGTTTTCAATATACAGACCCAAAACATGCCAAAATCTATATTTTAGGTGCCCAAAGTCGATATGTGCATGCATCTTTTGTACCCGTTTATATCCCAAATTCAGGCTCAGAACACCCGAAAATTCGATATTTAAGGGTCCCAGAAGCGATCTGTACATGCCTACTCCGTGTTAGAGTATTTTCAAAATACAGACCCAGAACATGCTCAAAATCGATATTTTGTGTGCCCAAAGTCGATATGTACCTGCATCTTCTGTACCCGTTTATATCTCAAATTTATTGTCAAAATACCCGAAAATTCGATATTTTGGGGTCCCAGAAACCATCTCTACATGCCTACTTCGTGTTAGAGTTTTTTCAAAATACAGGCCCAAAACATGCTTAAAATCGATATTTTGGGTGCTCAAAGTCGATATGTGCATGCATCTTCTGTACCCGTTTATATCTCAAATTCAGGCTCAAAACACCTGAAAATTTAATATTTTTGGGCCCCAGTAGCGATCTGTACATGCCTACTCCTAGCTAGAATGTTTTCAAGATACAGACTCAAAACATGCTCAAAATCGATATTTTAGGTGCAAAAAGTCGATATGTGCATGTATCTTTAGTACCCGTTTATATCTTAAATATAGGCTCAAAACACCCGAAAATTCAATATTTTTGGTTCCCTAAAGCGATCTGTACATGCCTACTCAGTGCTAGAATGTTTTCAAAATAAAGGATCAAAACATGCTAAAAATCAATATATTAGGTTTCCAGAGTCGATATGTGCATGCATCTTCTGTACCCGTTTATATCACAAATTCAGGCTCAAAACACTTGAAAATTAGATATTTTTGGGTCCCAGAAGCGATCTGTACATGCATACTCCGAGTTTGAGTATTTTCAAAATACAGGCCCAAAACATGCTCAAAATCGATATTTTGGGTGCTCAAAGTCGATATGTGCATGCATCTTCTGTACCCGTTTATATCTCAAATTCAGGCTCAAAACACACGAAAATTCAATTTTTTTGGGTCCCTAAAGCGACCTGTACATGCCTACTCAGTGCTAGAATATTTTCAAAATATAGTCTCAAAACATGCTAAAAATCGATATTTTAGGTGTCCAAAGTCGATATGTGCATGCATCTTCTGTATCCGTTTATATCTCAAATTCAGGCTCAAAACACTAGAAAATTCGATATTTGTGGGTCCCAGAAGCGATCTGTAGATGAGTACTCCGTGTTAGAGTATTTTCAAAATTCAGGCCCAAAACATTCTCAAAATCGATATTTTCGGTGCCCAAAGTCGATATGTGCATGCATCTTCTGTACCCGTTTATATCTTTAATTCAGGCTCAAAACACACGAAAATTAGATATTTTTGGGTCCCAGAAGCGATCTGTACATGCCTACTCCTTGCTAGAATGTTTTCAAGATACAGACCCAAAACAAGCTCAAAATCGATATTTTAGGTGCAAAAAGTCGATATGTGCATGCATCTTCTGTACCCGTTTATATCCCAAATTTAGGCTCAGAACCCCCGAAAACTCGATATTTATGGGTCCCAGAAGCGATCTGTACATACCTACTCCGTGTTAAAGTATTTTCAAAATACAGGCCCAAAACATGCTCAAAATCGATATTTTGGGTGCTCAAAGTCGATATGTGCATGCATCTTCTGTACCCGTTTATATCTCAAATTCAGGCTCAAAACACCTGAAAATTTAATATTTTTGGGCCCCAGTTGCGATCTGTACATGCCTACTCCTAGCTAGAATGTTTTCAAGTTACAGACCCAAAACTTGCTCAAAATTAATATTATAGGTGCAAAAAGTCGATATGTTCATGCATTTTCAGTACCCGTTTATATCTCAAATTCAGGCTCAAAACACCCGCAAATTCAATATTTTAGGGTCCCAGAAGCGATCTGTACATGCCTACTCCTTGCTAGAATGTTTTCAAGATACAGACCCAAAACATGCTCAAAATCGATATTTTAGGTGCAAAAAGTCGATATGTGCATGCATCTTTAGTACCCGTTTATATCTTAAATATAGGCTCAAAACACCCGAAAATTCAATATTTTTGGTTCCCTAAAGCGATCTGTACATGCCTACTCAGTGCTAGAATGTTTTCAAAATAAAGGATCAAAACTTGCTAAAAATCAATATATTAGGTTTCCAGAGTCGATATGTGCATGCATCTTCTGTATCCGTTTATATCTCAAATTCAGGCTCAAAACACTAGAAAATTCGATATTTATGGGTCCCAGAAGCGATCTGTAGATGCGTACTCCGTGTTAGAGTATTTTCAAAATTCAGGCCCAAAACATTCTCAAAATCGATATTTTCGGTGTCCAATGTCGATATATGCATGCATCTTCTGTACCCGTTTATATCTCAAATCCAGGCTCAAAACACCCGAAAATTCGATATTTTTGGGTCCCAGAACCGATCTGTACATGCCTACTCCTTGCAAGAATTATTTTAAGATACAGACGCAAAGCATGCTCAAAATCGATATTTTAAATACAAAAAGTCGTTTTTTGCATTAATATTCTGTACCTATTTACATTCCAAATTCAGGCTCAAAACACCCGAAAATTCGATATTTTTGGGTCCCAGAAGTGATCTGTACATGCCCTCTCAGTGCTAGAATATTTTCAAAATATAGGCCTAAAACATGCTAAAAATCTATAAATTAGGTGCCCAAAGTCGATAAGTGCATGCATCTTCTGTACCCGTTTATATCTTTAATTCAGTCTCAAAACACCCGAAAATTCGATATTTTTGGGTCCCAGAAGCGATCTTTTCATTCCTACTCCTTGCTAGAATGTTTTCAAGATACAGACCCAAAACATGCTTAAAAATCGATAATGTAGGTGCAAATAGTCGATATGTGCATTCATCTTCAGTACCCGTTTATATCTCAAATTCGGGCTCAAAACACCCTAAAATTCGATATTTTTGGGTCCCAGAAGCGATCTGTACATGCCTACTCCTTGCTAGAATGTTTTCAAGATACAGACCCGAAACATGCTTAAAATTGATATTTTAGGTGCAAAAAGTCGATATGTGCATGCATCTTCAGTACCTGTTTATATCTCAAATTGAGGCTCAAAACACCCGAAAATTCAATATTTTTGGGCCCCAAAAGCGATCTGTACATGTCTACTCAGTGCTAGAATGTTTTCAAAATATAGTCTCAAAACATGCTAAAAATCGATATTTTAGGTGTCCAAAGTCGATATGTGCATGCATCTTCTGTATCCGTTTATATCTCAAATTCAGGCTCAAAACACTAGAAAATTCGATATTTATGGGTCCCAGAATCGATTTGTACATGCGTACTCCGTGTTAGAATATTTTCAAAAAACAGGCATAAAGCATTCTCAAAATCGATATTTTGGGTGCCCATTGTCGATATGTACATGTATCTTCTGTACCTGTTTATATATCAAATTCAGGCTCAAATCACCCAAAAATTCAATATTTTTGGGTCCCAGAAGCGATCTGTACATGCGTACTCAGTGCAAGAGTATTTTCAAAATACAGGCCCAAAACATGATAAAAATCGATATTTTGAGTGCCCAAAGTCGATATGTACATGCATCTTCTGTACCCGTTTATATCTCAAATTCAGGCTCAAAACACCCGAAAATTCAATATTTTTGGGTCCCAGAAGCGATCTGTACATGCCTACGTAGTGCTAGAATGTTTTCAAAATATAGGCTCGAAACAAGCTAAAAATCGATATTTTGGGTGTCCAAAGTCGATATGTGCATGCATCTTCTGTACCCGTTTATATCTCAAATTCAGGCTCAAAACACCCGAAAATTCGATATTTTTGGGTCCCAAAAGCGATCTGTACATGTCTACTCAGTGCTAGAATGTTTTCAAAATATAGTCTTAAAACATGTTAAAAATCGATATTTTAGGTGTCCAAAGTCGATATGTGCATGCATCTTCTGTATCCGTTTATATCTCAAATTCAGGCTCAAAACACTAGAAAATTCGATATTTATGGGTCCCAGAAGCGATTTGTACATGCGTTCTCCGTGTTAGAATATTTTCAAAATACAGGCCCAAAACATTCTCAAAATCGATATTTTGGGTGCCCAATGTCGATATGTGCATGCATCTTCTGTACCCGTTTATATCCTAAATTCAGGCTCAGAACACATGAAAATTCTATATTTATGGGTCACAAAAGCGATCTGTACATGCCTACTTTGTGTTAGAGTATTTTCAAAATACAGGCCCAAAACAAGCTCAAAATCGATATTTTGGGTGCCCAAAGTCGATATGTGCATGCATCTTCTGTACCCGTTTATATATCAAATTCGGGTTAAAAACACTAAAAAATTCGTAATTTTTGTATCCCAGAAGCGATCTGTAAATGCCTTCTCCGTGTTAGAGTGTTTTCAAAATAATGGCCCAAAACAAGCTCAAAATCGATACTTTGGGTGCCCAAAGTCGATATGTGCATGCATCTTCTGTACCCGTTTATATTTCAAATTCAGGCTCAAAACACAAGAAAATTTGATATTTTTGGGTCCCAGAAGAGATCTGTTAATGCCTACTTCTTGCTAGAATGTTTTCAAGATACAGACCCAAAACATGCTTAAAAATCGATAATGTAGGTGCAAATAGTCGATATGTGCATTCATCTTCAGTACTCGTTTATATCTCAAATTCGGGCTCAAAACACCCGAAAATTCAATATTTTTGGGTCCCAGAAGCGATCTGTACATGCCTACTCAGTGCGAGAATGTTTTCAAAATATAGGCTCAAAACATGCTAAAAATCTATATTTTATGTGTCCAAAGTCGATATGTGCATGCATCTTCTGTACCCGTATATATCTCAAATTCAGGGTCAAAACACCCGAAAATTCGATATTTTGGGGTCCCAGAAGAGATCTCTACATGCCTACTCCTTGCTAGAATGTTTTCAAGATACAGACCCGAAACATGTCTAAAATTGATATTTTTGGTGCAAAAAGTCGATATGTGCATGCATCTTCAGTACGTGTTTATATCTCAAATTGAGGCTCAAAACACCCGAAAATTCAATATTTTTGGGTCCCAAAAGCGATCTGTACATGTCTACTCAGTGCTAGAATGTTTTCAAAATATAGTCTCAAAACATGCTAAAAATCGATATTTTAGGTGTCCAAAGTCGATATGTGCATGCATCTTCTGTATCCGTTTATATCTCAAATTCAGGCTCAAAACACTAGAAAATTCGATATTTATGGGTCCCAGAATCGATTTGTACATGCGTACTCCGTGTTAGAGTATTTTCAAAAAACAGGCATAAAGCATTCTCAAAATCGATATTTTGGGTGCCCATAGTCGATATGTACATGTATCTTCTGTACCTGTTTATATATCAAATTCAGGCTCAAATCACCCAAAAATTCAATATTTTTGGGTCCCAGAAGCGATCTGTACATGCGTACTCAGTGCAAGAGTATTTTCAAAATACAGGCCCAAAACATGATAAAAATCGATATTTTGAGGGCCCAAAGTCGATATGTACATGCATCTTCTGTACCCGTTTATATCTCAAATTCAGGCTCAAAACACCCGAAAATTCAATATTTTTGGGTCCCTGAAGCGATCTGTACATGCCTACGTAGTGCTAGAATGTTTTCAAAATATAGGCTCGAAACAAGCTAAAAATCGATATTTTGGGTGTCCAAAGTCGATATGTGCATGCATCTTCTGTACCCGTTTATATCTCAAATTCAGGCTCAAAACACTAGAAAATTCGATATTTTTGGGTCCCAGAAGCGATCTGTACATGCCTACTCCTTGCTAGAATTATTTCAAGATACAAACTCAAAACATGCAAAAAATCGATATTTTGGGTGCCCAATGTCGATATGTGCATGCATCTTCTGTACCCGTTTATATCCTAAATTCAGGCTCAGAACACATGAAAATTCGATATTTATGGGTCCCAAAAGCGATCTGTACATGCCTACTTTGTGTTAGAGTGTTTTCAAATTACAGGCCAAAAACAAGCTCAAAATCGATGTTTTGGGTGCTTAAAGTCGATATGTGCATGCGTCTTCTGTACCCGTTTATATATCAAATTCGGGTTAAAAACACTAAAAAATTCGTAATTTTTGTATCCCAGAAGCGATCTGTACATGCCTACTCCGTGTTAGAGTGTTTTCAAAATAATGGCCCAAAACAAGCTCAAAATCAATACTTTGGGTGCCCAAAGTCGATATGTGCATGCATCTTCTGTACCCGTTTATATTTCAAATTCAGGCTCAAAACACTAGAAAATTTGATATTTTTGGGTACCAAAAGCGATCTGTTAATGCCTACTCCTTGCTAGAATGTTTTCAAGATACAGACCCAAAACATGCTTAAAAATCGATAATGTAGGTGCAAATAGTCGATATGTGCATTCATCTTCAGTACTCGTTTATATCTCAAATTCGGGCTCAAAACACCCGAAAATTCAATATTTTTGGGTCCCAGAAGCGATCTGTACATGCCTACTCAGTGCGAGAATGTTTTCAAAATATAGGCTCAAAACATGCTAAAAATCTATATTTTATGTGTCCAAAGTCGATATGTGCATGCATCCTCTGTACCCGTATATATCTCAAATTCAGGGTCAAAACACCCGAAAATTCGATATTTTGGGGTCCCAGAAGAGATCTCTACATGCCTACTCCTTGCTAGAATGTTTTCAAGATACAGACCCGAAACATGCCTAAAATTGATATTTTAGGTGCAAAAAGTCGATATGTGCATGCATCTTCAGTACGTGTTTATATCTCAAATTGAGGCTCAAAACACCCGAAAATTCAATATTTTTGGGTCCCAAAAGCGATCTGTACATATCTACTCAGTGCTAGAATGTTTTCAAAATATAGTCTCAAAACATGCTAAAAATCGATATTTTAGGTGTCCAAAGTCGATATGTGCATGCATCTTCTGTATCCGTTTATATCTCAAATTCAGGCTCAAAACACTAGAAAATTCGATATTTATGGGTCCCAGAATCGATTTGTACATGCGTACTCCGTGTTAGAGTATTTTCAAAAAACAGGCGTAAAGCATTCTCAAAATCGATATTTTGGGTGCCCAAAGTCGATATGTACATGTATCTTCTGTACCTGTTTATATATCAAATTCAGGCTCAAATCACCCAAAAATTCAATATTTTTGGGTCCCAGAAGCGATCTGTACATGCGTACTCAGTGCAAGAGTATTTTCAAAATACAGGCCCAAAACATGATAAAAATCGATATTTTGAGTGCCCAAAGTCGATATGTACATGCATCTTCTGTACCCGTTTATATCTCAAATTCAGGCTCAAAACACCCGAAAATTCAATATTTTTGGGTCCCAGAAGCGATCTGTACATGCCTACGTAGTGCTAGAATGTTTTCAAAATATAGGCTCGAAACAAGCTAAAAATCGATATTTTGGGTGTCCAAAGTCGATATATGCATGCATCTTCTGTACCCGTTTATATCTCAAATTCAGGCTCAAAACACTAGAAAATTCGATATTTTTGGGTCCCAGAAGCGATCTGTACATGCCTACTCCTTGCTAGAATTATTTCAAGATACAGACTCAAAACATGCAAAAAATCGATATTTTGGGTGCCCAATGTCGATATGTGCATGCATCTTCTGTACCCGTTTATATCCTAAATTCAGGCTCAGAACACATGAAAATTCGATATTTATGGGTCCCAAAAGCGATCTGTACATGCCTACTTTGTGTTAGAGTATTTTCAAATTACAGGCCAAAAACAAGCTCAAAATCGATGTTTTGGGTGCTCAAAGTCGATATGTGCATGCGTCTTCTGTACCCGTTTATATATCAAATTCGGGTTAAAAACACTAAAAAATTCGTAATTTTTGTATCCCAGAAGCGATCTGTACATGCCAACTCCGTGTTAGAGTGTTTTCAAAATAATGGCCCAAAACAAGCTCAAAATCAATACTTTGGGTGCCCAAAGTCGATATGTGCATGCATCTTCTGTACCCGTTTATATTTCAAATTCAGGCTCAAAACACTAGAAAATTTGATATTTTTGGGTACCAAAAGCGATCTGTTAATGCCTACTCCTTGCTAGAATGTTTTCAAGATACAGACCCAAAACATGCTTAAAAATCGATAATGTAGGTGCAAATAGTCGATATGTGCATTCATCTTCAGTACTCGTTTATATCTCAAATTCGGGCTCAAAACACCCGAAAATTCAATAATTTTGGGTCCCAGAAGCGATCTGTACATGCCTACTCAGTGCGAGAATGTTTTCAAAATATAGGCTCAAAACATGCTAAAAATCTATATTTTATGTGTCCAAAGTCGATATGTGCATGCATCTTCTGTACCCGTATATATCTCAAATTCAGGGTCAAAACACCCGAAAATTCGATATTTTGGGGTCCCAGAAGAGATCTCTACATGCCTACTCCTTGCTAGAATGTTTTCAAGATACAGACCCGAAACATGCCTAAAATTGATATTTTAGGTGCAAAAAGTCGATATGTGCATGCATCTTCTGTACGTGTTTATATCTCAAATTCAGGCTCAAAACACCCGAAAATTCAATATTTTTGGGTCCCAAAAGCGATCTGTACATGTCTACTCAGTGCTAGAATGTTTTCTAAATATAGTCTCAAAACATGCTAAAAATCGATATTTTAGGTGTCCAAAGTCGATATGTGCATGCATCTTCTGTATCCGTTTATATCTCAAATTCAGGCTCAAAACACTAGAAAATTCGATATTTATGGGTCCCAGAATCGATTTGTACATGCGTACTCCGTGTTAGAGTATTTTCAAAAAACAGGCATAAAGCATTCTCAAAATCGATATTTTGGGTGCCCAAAGTCGATATGTACATGTATCTTCTGTACCTGTTTATATATCAAATTCAGGCTCAAATCACCCAAAAATTCAATATTTTTGGGTCCCAGAAGCGATCTGTACATGCGTACTCAGTGCAAGAGTATTTTCAAAATACAGGCCCAAAACATGATAAAAATCGATATTTTGAGTGCCCAAAGTCGATATGTCCATGCATCTTCTGTACCCGTTTATATCTCAAATTCAGGCTCAAAACACCCGAAAATTCAATATTTTTGGGTCCCAGAAGCGATCTGTACATGCCTACGTAGTGCTAGAATGTTTTCAAAATATAGGCTCGAAACAAGCTAAAAATCGATATTTTGGGTGTCCAAAGTCGATATGTGCATGCATCTTCTGTACCCGTTTATATCTCAAATTCAGGCTCAAAACACTAGAAAATTCGATATTTTTGGGTCCCAGAAGCGATCTGTACATGCCTACTCCTTGCTAGAATTATTTCAAGATACAGACTCAAAACATGCAAAAAATCGATATTTTGGGTGCCCAATGTCGATATGTGCATGTATCTTCTGTACCCGTTTATATCCTAAATTCAGGCTCAGAACACATGAAAATTCGATATTTATGGGTCCCAAAAGCGATCTGTACATGCCTACTTTGTGTTAGAGTATTTTCAAATTACAGGCCAAAAACAAGCTCAAAATCGATGTTTTGGGTGCTCAAAGTCGATATGTGCATGCGTCTTCTGTACCCGTTTATATATCAAATTCGGGTTAAAAACACTAAAAAATTCGTAATTTTTGTATCCCAGAAGCGATCTGTACATGCCTACTCCGTGTTAGAGTGTTTTCAAAATAATGGCCCAAAACAAGCTCAAAATCAATACTTTGGGTGCCCAAAGTCGATATGTGCATGCATCTTCTGTACCCGTTTATATTTCAAATTCAGGCTCAAAACACTAGAAAATTTGATATTTTTGGGTACCAAAAGCGATCTGTTAATGCCTACTCCTTGCTAGAATGTTTTCAAGATACAGACCCAAAACATGCTTAAAAATCGATAATGTAGGTGCAAATAGTCGATATGTGCATTCATCTTCAGTACTCGTTTATATCTCAAATTCGGGCTCAAAACACCCGAAAATTCAATATTTTTGGGTCCCAGAAGCGATCTGTACATGCCTACTCAGTGCGAGAATGTTTTCAAAATATAGGCTCAAAACATGCTAAAAATCTATATTTTATGTGTCCAAAGTCGATATGTGCATGCATCTTCTGTACCCGTATATATCTCAAATTCAGGGTCAAAACACCCGAAAATTCGATATTTTGGGGTCCCAGAAGCGATCTGTACATGCCTACTCCTTGCTAAAATGTTTTCAAGATACAGACCCAAAACAAGCTCAAAATCGATATTGTAGGTGTATAAAGTCGATATGTGCATGCATCTTCAGTACCCGTTTTTATATCAAATTCAGGCTCAAAACACTAAAAAATTCGATATTTTGCAAAAAGTCGATATGTGCATTCATCTTCAGTTTATATCTCAAATTCAGGTTCAAAACACCCGAAAATTCAATATTTTTTGGTCTAAAAAGCGATCTATAAATGCCTCCTCAGTGCTAGAATGTTTTCAATATATAGGCTCAAAACATGCTACAAATCGAGATTTTAGATGTCTAAAGTCGATATGTGCATTCATCTTCTGTACCCGTTTATATATCAAATTCAGGCTCAAAAAACTAGAAAATTCAATATTTTTGGGATCCAGAAGCGATCTGTACTTGCCTACTCCATGTTAGAATATTTTCAAAATACAGGCTTAAAACATGCTAAAAATCGATATTTTGGGTGCCCAAAGTCGATATTGGCATGCATCTTCTGTACCCGTTTATATATCAAATTCGGGCTCAAAACACCCGATTTTTCAATATTTTTGGGTCCCAGAAGCGATCTGTACATGACTACTCCTTGCTAGAATTATTTCAAGATACAGACCCAAAACATGCTCAAAATCGATATTTTGGGTGCCCAACGTCGATAAGTACATGCAACTTTTGAGCCCGTTTATATCTCAAATTCAGGCTCAAAACACTAGAAAATTCAATATTTTTGGGATACAGTAGCGATCTAAACATGCCTACTCCTTGCTAGATATTTTTCAAGAATCAGACCCAATACATGCTTAAAATCGATATTGTATGTGCAAAAAGTCGATATGTGCATGCATCTTCAGTACCCGTTTATATCTCAAATTCAGGCGCAAAAAACCCTAAAAATCAAAATTTTTGGGTCCCAGAATCGATCTGTACATGCCTACTCAGTGCTAGAATATTTTCAAAATATAGTCTCAAAACATGCTAAAAATCGATATTTTAGGTGTCTAAAGTCGATATGTGCATGCATCTTCTGTATCCGTTTATATCTCAAATTCAGGCTCAAAACACTAGAAAATTCGATATTTATGGGTCCCAGAATCGATTTGTACATGCGTACTCCGTGTTAGAGTATTTTCAAAAAACAGGCGTAAAGCATTCTCAAAATCGATATTTTGGGTGCCCAAAGTCGATATGTACATGTATCTTCTGTACCTGTTTATATATCAAATTCAGGCTCAAATCACCCAAAAATTCAATATTTTTGGGTCCCAGAAGCGATCTGTACATGCGTACTCAGTGCAAGAGTATTTTCAAAATACAGGCCCAAAACATGATAAAAATCGATATTTTGAGTGCCCAAAGTCGATATGTACATGCATCTTCTGTACCCGTTTATATCTCAAATTCAGGCTCAAAACACCCGAAAATTCAATATTTTTGGGTCCCAGAAGCGATCTGTACATGCCTACGTAGTGCTAGAATGTTTTCAAAATATAGGCTCGAAACAAGCTAAAAATCGATATTTTGGGTGTCCAAAGTCGATATGTGCATGCATCTTCTGTACCCGTTTATATCTCAAATTCAGGCTCAAAACACTAGAAAATTCGATATTTTTGGGTCCCAGAAGCGATCTGTACATGCCTACTCCTTGCTAGAATTATTTCAAGATACAGACTCAAAACATGCAAAAAATCGATATTTTGGGTGCCCAATGTCGATATGTGCATGCATCTTCTGTACCCGTTTATATCCTAAATTCAGGCTCAGAACACATGAAAATTCGATATTTATGGGTCCCAAAAGCGATCTGTACATGCCTACTTTGTGTTAGAGTATTTTCAAATTACAGGCCAAAAACAAGCTCAAAATCGATGTTTTGGGTGCTCAAAGTCGATATGTGCATGCGTCTTCTGTACCCGTTTATATATCAAATTCGGGTTAAAAACACTAAAAAATTCGTAATTTTTGTATCCCAGAAGCGATCTGTACATGCCAACTCCGTGTTAGAGTGTTTTCAAAATAATGGCCCAAAACAAGCTCAAAATCAATACTTTGGGTGCCCAAAGTCGATATGTGCATGCATCTTCTGTACCCGTTTATATTTCAAATTCAGGCTCAAAACACTAGAAAATTTGATATTTTTGGGTACCAAAAGCGATCTGTTAATGCCTACTCCTTGCTAGAATGTTTTCAAGATACAGACCCAAAACATGCTTAAAAATCGATAATGTAGGTGCAAATAGTCGATATGTGCATTCATCTTCAGTACTCGTTTATATCTCAAATTCGGGCTCAAAACACCCGAAAATTCAATAATTTTGGGTCCCAGAAGCGATCTGTACATGCCTACTCAGTGCGAGAATGTTTTCAAAATATAGGCTCAAAACATGCTAAAAATCTATATTTTATGTGTCCAAAGTCGATATGTGCATGCATCTTCTGTACCCGTATATATCTCAAATTCAGGGTCAAAACACCCGAAAATTCGATATTTTGGGGTCCCAGAAGAGATCTCTACATGCCTACTCCTTGCTAGAATGTTTTCAAGATACAGACCCGAAACATGCCTAAAATTGATATTTTAGGTGCAAAAAGTCGATATGTGCATGCATCTTCTGTACGTGTTTATATCTCAAATTCAGGCTCAAAACACCCGAAAATTCAATATTTTTGGGTCCCAAAAGCGATCTGTACATGTCTACTCAGTGCTAGAATGTTTTCTAAATATAGTCTCAAAACATGCTAAAAATCGATATTTTAGGTGTCCAAAGTCGATATGTGCATGCATCTTCTGTATCCGTTTATATCTCAAATTCAGGCTCAAAACACTAGAAAATTCGATATTTATGGGTCCCAGAATCGATTTGTACATGCGTACTCCGTGTTAGAGTATTTTCAAAAAACAGGCATAAAGCATTCTCAAAATCGATATTTTGGGTGCCCAAAGTCGATATGTACATGTATCTTCTGTACCTGTTTATATATCAAATTCAGGCTCAAATCACCCAAAAATTCAATATTTTTGGGTCCCAGAAGCGATCTGTACATGCGTACTCAGTGCAAGAGTATTTTCAAAATACAGGCCCAAAACATGATAAAAATCGATATTTTGAGTGCCCAAAGTCGATATGTCCATGCATCTTCTGTACCCGTTTATATCTCAAATTCAGGCTCAAAACACCCGAAAATTCAATATTTTTGGGTCCCAGAAGCGATCTGTACATGCCTACGTAGTGCTAGAATGTTTTCAAAATATAGGCTCGAAACAAGCTAAAAATCGATATTTTGGGTGTCCAAAGTCGATATGTGCATGCATCTTCTGTACCCGTTTATATCTCAAATTCAGGCTCAAAACACTAGAAAATTCGATATTTTTGGGTCCCAGAAGCGATCTGTACATGCCTACTCCTTGCTAGAATTATTTCAAGATACAGACTCAAAACATGCAAAAAATCGATATTTTGGGTGCCTAATGTCGATATGTGCATGTATCTTCTGTACCCGTTTATATCCTAAATTCAGGCTCAGAACACATGAAAATTCGATATTTATGGGTCCCAAAAGCGATCTGTACATGCCTACTTTGTGTTAGAGTATTTTCAAATTACAGGCCAAAAACAAGCTCAAAATCGATGTTTTGGGTGCTCAAAGTCGATATGTGCATGCGTCTTCTGTACCCGTTTATATATCAAATTCGGGTTAAAAACACTAAAAAATTCGTAATTTTTGTATCCCAGAAGCGATCTGTACATGCCTACTCCGTGTTAGAGTGTTTTCAAAATAATGGCCCAAAACAAGCTCAAAATCAATACTTTGGGTGCCCAAAGTCGATATGTGCATGCATCTTCTGTACCCGATTATATCTCAAATTCAGGCTCAAAACACTAGAAAATTCGATATTTATGGGTCCCAGAAGCGAACTGTACATGCCTACTCCGTGCTAGAGTATTTTCAAAATACAGGCCCAAAACATGCTCAAAATCGATATTTTGGGTGCTCAAAGTCGATATGTGTATGCATCTTCTGTACCCGTTTATATCTCAAATTCAGGCTCATATCACCCGAAAATTCGATATTTTTGGGTCACAAAAGCGATCTGTACATGCCTACTTCGTGTTAGAGTATTTTCATAATACAGGCCCAAAACAAGCTCAAAATCGATATTTTGGGTGCCCAAAGTCGATATATGCATGCAGGCTCAAATCACCCGAAAATTCGATATTTTTGGGTCCCAGAAGCGATCTGAACAGGCCTACTCCTTGCTAGAATTATTTTAAGATACAGACACAAAGCATGCTAAAAATCGATATTTTGGGTGCCCAAAGTCGATATGTGCATGCATCTTCTGTACCCGTTTATATCCCAAATTCAGGCTCAGAACACCCAAAAATTCGATATTTATTGGTCCCAGAAGCGATCTGTACATGCCTACGCCGTGTTAGAGTATTTTCAAAATACAGGCCCAAAACATGCTCAAAATCGATATTTTGGGTGCTCAAAGTCGATATGTGCATGCGTCTTCTATACCCGTTTATATCGCAAATTCAGGCTCATATCACCCTAAAATTCGATATTTTTGGGTCCGAGAAGCGATCTGTAAATGCCTACTCCTTGCTAGAATGTTTTCAAGATACGGACCCAAAACATGCTCAAAATCGATATTGTAGGTGAAAAAAGTCGATAAGTGCATGCATCTTCAGTACCCGTTTATAACTTAAATTCAGGTTAAAAACACCCGAAAATTCAATATTTTTGGTTCCCAAAAGCGATCTGTACATGCCTACTCAGGGATAGAATATTTTAAAAATATAGGCTTAAAACATGCTAAAAATCGATATTTGGGTGCTCAAAGTCGATATGTGCATTCATATTCTGTACCTATTTACATCCCAAATTCAGACACAAAACATGCTAAAAATCGATATTTTGGGTGCCCAAAGTCGATATGTGCATGCAGGCTCAAAACACCCGAAAAATCAAAAATTTTTGGTCCCAGAATCGATCTGTACATGCCTACTCAGTGCTAGAATTATTTTAAGATACAGACCCAAAGCATGCTAAAAATTGATATTTTGGGTGCCCAAAGCCGATATGTGCATGCATCTTCTGTACCCGTTTATATCTCAAATTCAGGCTCAAAGCACTAAAAAATTCGATATTTTTGGGCCCCAGAAGCGATCTGTACATGCTTACTCCGTGTTAGGGTATTTTCAAAATACAGGCCCAAAACATGCTCAAAATCGATATTTTGGGTGCCCAAAGTCGATATGTGCATGCAGGCTAAAATCACCCGATTTTTCGATATTTTTGGGTCCCACAAGCGATCTGTACATGCCTACTCCTTGCTAGAATTATTTTAAGATACAGACCCAAAGCATGCTAAAAATTGATATTTTGGGTGCCCAAAGTTGATATGTGCATGCATCTTCTGTACCTGTTTATATCCCAAATTCAGGTTCAGAACACCTAAAAATTTGATATTTTTATGTCCCAGAAGCGATCAGTGCGATCAGTGCTAGAATGTTTTCAATATATAGGCTCAAAACATGCTAAAAATCAAGATTTTAGGTGTCTAAAGTCAATATGTGCATGCATCTTCTGTACCCGTTTATATATCAAATTCAGGCTCAAAACCCTAAAAAATTCGATATTTTTGGGCCCCAGAAGCGATCTGTACATGCTTACTCCATGTTAGGGTATTTTCAAAATACAGGCCCAAAACATGCTCAAAATCGATATTTTGGGTGCCCAAAGTCGATATGTGCATGCATGCTCAAATCACTCGAAAATTCAATATTTTTGGTTCCCAAAAGCGATCTGTACATGCCTACTCAGTGCTAGAATGTTTTTAAATTATAGGCTCAAAACATGCTAAAAATCGATATTTTAGGTGTCCAAAGTCGATATGTGCATGCATCTTCTGTACCCGATTATATATCAAATTCAGGCTCAAAAAACAAGAAAATTCGATATTTTTGGGTCCCAAAAGCGATCTGTATTTGCCTACTCCGTGTTAGAGTATTTTCAAAATACAGGCCAAAAACATGCTAAAAATCGATATTTTGGGTGCCCAAAGTCGATATGTGCATGCATCTTCTGTACCCGTTTATATCCTAAATTCAGGCTCAGAACACCCGAAAATTCGATATTTATGGGTCCCAGAAGCCATCTGTACATGCCTACTCCGTGATAGAGTATTTTCAAAATACAGGCCCAAAACATGCTCAAAATCGATATTTTGGCTGCCCAAAGTCGATATGTGTATGCAGGCTCAAATCACCCGAAAATTCGATATTTTTGGGTTCCAGAAGCGATCTGTACAAGCCTACTCCTTGCTAGAATAATTTTAAGATACAGACCCAAAGCATGCTAAAAATCGATATTTTGGGTGCCCAAAGTCGATATGTGCATGCATCTTCTGTACCCGTTTATATCCCAAATTCAGGCTCAGAACACAAAAAAATTCGATATTTACGGGTCCCAGAAGCGATCTGTACATGCCTACTCCGTGTTAGAGTATTTTCAAAATACAGGCCCAAAACATGCTCAAAATCGATATTTTGGGTTCTCAAAGTCGATATGTGCATGCATCTTCTGTACCCGTTTATATCTACAATTCAGGCTCATATCACCCGAAAATTCGATATTTTTTGGACCGAGAAGCGATCTGTACATGCCTACTCCTTGCAAGAATTATTTTAAGATACAGACCCAAAACATGCTCAAAATCGATATTTTAAATGCAAAAAGTCGTTATTTGCATTTATATTCTGTACCCATTTACATCCCAAATTCAGGCTCAAATCACCCGAAAATTCAATATTTTTGGGTCCCAGAAGCGATCTGTACATGCCTACTCCGTGTTAGAGTATTTTCAAAATACAGGCCCAAAACATGCTAAAAATCGATATTTTGAGTGCCCAAAGTCGATATGTGCATGCATCTTCTGTACCCGTTTATATCTCAAATTCAGGCTCAAAAAACAAGAAAATTCGATATTTTGGGGTCATAAAAGCGATCTGTATTTGCCTACTCCGTGTTAGAGTATTTTCAAAATACAGGCTCAAAACATGCTCAAAATCGAAATTTTGGGTGCCCAAAGTCGATATGTGCATGCAGGCTTAAATCACCAGAAAATTCGATATTTTTGGGTCCCAGAAGCGATCTGTACAGGCCTAATCCTTGCTAGAATTATTTTAAGATACAGACGCAAAGCATGCTAAAAATCGATATTTTGGGTGCCCAAAGTCGATACGTGCATGTATCTTCTGTACCCGTTTATATCTCAAATCTATATTTTATGTGCAAAAACTCGATATGTGCATGCATCTTCAGTACCAGTTTATATCTAAAATTCAGGCTCAAAACATCCTAAAATTCAATATTTTTGGGTCCCAGAAGCGATCTCTACATGCCTACTCCTTGCTTAAATGTTTTCAAGATACAGACCCAAAACATGTTCAAAATCGATATTGTAGGAGTAAAAAGTTGATATGTGCCAGAATTTTTTCAAAATATAGGCTCAAAACATGCTAAAAATCGATATTTTAGGTGTCCAAAGTCGATATGTGCATGAATCTTCAGTACCCGTTTATATCCTAAATTAAGTTTAAAAACACCCGAAAATTCGATATTTTTGGGTCCCAGAAGCGATCTGTTCATGCCTACTCATTGCTAGAATGTTTTCAAAATATAGGCCTAAAACATGCTAAAAATCTATATTTTAGATGCCCAAAGTCGATAAGTGCATGCATCTTCTTTACCCGTTTATATCTTAAATTCAGGCTCTAAACCCCCGAAAATTCGATATTTTTGGGTCCCAGAAGCGATCTGTACATGCCTACTCTGTGTTAGAGTATTTTCAAAATACAGGCCCAAAACATGCTCAAAATCGATATTTTGGGTGCTCAAAGTCGATATGTGCATGCATCTTCTGTACCCGTTTATATCTCAAATTCAGGCTCATATTACCCGAAAATACGATATTTTTGGGTCCCAGAAGCGATCTGTACATGCTTACTCCTTGCAAGAATTATTTTAAGATACAGACCCAAAACATGCTCAAAATCGATATTTTAAATGCACAAAGTAGTTTTTTGCATTCATATTCTGTACCCATTTACATCCCAAATTCAGGCTCAAAACACCCGAAAATTCAATATTTTTGGGTCCCAAAAGCGTTCTATACATGCCTCGTCAGTGCTAGAATGTTTTCAAAGAATAGTCTCAAAACAATCTAAAAATCGATATTTTAAATGTCCAAAGTCGATATGTGCATGCATCTTCTGTATCCGTTTATATCTCAAATTCAGGCTCAAAACACTAGAAAATTCGATATTTATGGGTCCCAGAAGCGATCTGTAAATGCCTACTCGGTGTTAGAGTATTTTCAAAATACAGGCCCAAAACATGCTCAAAATCGATATTTTGGGTGCCCAAAGTCGATATGTGCATGCATCTTCTGTACCTGTTTATATCTCAAATTCGCGCTCAAAACACCCGAAAAGTCAATATTTTTGGGTCCCAGAAGCGATCTGTACATGCCTACTTAGTGCTGTAGTATTTTCAAATTACAGGCCCAAAACATGCTAAAAATCTATATTTTAGGTGCCCAAAGTCGATAAGTGCATGCATCTTATGTACCCGTTTATATCTTAAATTCAGGCTCAAAACACCTGAAAATTCGATATTTTTGGGTCCCAGAAGCGATCTGTACATGCCTACTCAGTGCGAGAATTTTTTCAAAATATAGGCTCAAAACATGCTAAAAACCGATGTTTTAGGTGTCCAAAGTCGATATGTGCATGCATCTTCTGTACCCGTTTATATCTCAAATTCTGGCTCAAAACCCCCGAAAATTCGATATTTTGGGGTCCCAGAAGCTATCTCTACATGCCTACTCCTTGCTAGAATGTTTTCAAGATACAAACCCGAAACATGCTCAAAATCGATAATGTAGGTGCAAAAAGTCGATATGTGCATGCATCTTCAGTACCCGTTTATATATCAAATTTGGGCTCAAAACACCCGAAAATTCAATATTTTTGGGTCCCAGAAGCGATCTGTACATGCTTACTCAGTGCGAGAATGTTTTCAAAATATAGGCTCAAAACATGCTAAAAATCGATATTATAGGTGTCCAAAGTCGATATGTGCATGCATCTTCTGTACCCGTTTATATATCAAATTCAGGGTCAAAACACCCGAAAATTCGATATTTTTGGGTCCCAGAAGCGATCTCTACATACCTACTCCTTGCTAGATCGTTTTCAAGATACAGACCCGAAACATGCTTAAAATTGATATTTTAGGTGCAAAAAGTCTATATGTGCATGCATCTTCAATACCCGTTTATATCTCAAATTCAGGCTCAAAACACCCGAAAATTCAATATTTTTGGGTCCCAAAAGCAATCTGTACATGCCTACTCAGTGTTAGAATGTTTTTAAAATATAGTCTTAAAACATGCTAAAAATCGATATTTTAGGTGTCCAAAGTCGATATGTGCATGCATCTTCATAACCCGTTTATATCTCAAATTCGGGCTCAAAACACCCGAAAATTCAATGTTTTTGGGTCCCAGAAGTGATATATACATGCCTACTCAGTGCTAGAATATTTTCAAAATATAGGCCCAAAACATGCTAAAAATCTATATTTTATGTGCCCAAAGTCGATAAGTGCATGCATTTTCTGTACCTGTTTATATCTTAAATTATGTCTCAAAACACCCGAAAATTCGATATTTTGGGGTCCCAGAAGCGATCTCTACATGCCTACTCCTTGCAAGAATCTGTTCAAGATACAGACCCAAAACATGCTGAAAATCGATATTTTAGGTGCAAAAAGTCGATATGCGCATGCATTTTTAGTACCCGTTTATATCTTAGATTTTCAGGCTCAAAACACCCGAAAATTCTATATTTTTGGGTCCCTGAAGCGATCTCTACATGCCTACACCTTGCTAGATCGTTTTCAAGATACAGACCCGAAACATGCTTAAAATTGATATTTTAGGTGCAAAAAGTCTATATGTGCATGCAACTTCAATATCCGTTTATATCTCAAATTCAGGCTCAAAACACCCGAAAATTCGATATTTTTGGGTCCCAAAAGCAATCTGTACATGCCTACTCAGTGCTAGAATGTTTTTAAAAAATAGTCTTAAAACATGCTAAAAATCGATATTTTAGGTGTCCAAAGTCGATATGTGCATGCATCTTCATTACCCGTTTATATCTCAAATTCGGGCTCAAAACACCCGAAAATTCAATATTTTTCGGTCCCAGAAGTGATCTATACATGCCTACTCAGTGCTAGAATATTTTCGAAAACATGCTCAAAATCGATATTTTATGTGCCCAAAGTCGATAAGTGAATGCATCTTCTGTACCCGTTTATATCTCAAGTTCAGGCTGAGAACAATAGAAAATTCGATATTTTTGGGTCCCAGAAGCGATCTGTACATGCCTACTCCGTGTTAGAGTACTTTCAAATTACAGGCCCAAACCATGCAAAAAATCTATATTTTTGGTGCCCAAAGTCGATAAGTGCATGCATCTTCTGTACCCGTTTATATCTCAAATTCAGGCTCAAAACATTCGAAAATTCGATATTTTGGAGTCCCAGAAGCTATCTCTACATGCCTACTCCTTGCAAGAATCTGTTCAAGATACAGACCCGAAACATGCTTAAAATTGATATTTTAGGTGCAAAAAGTCTATATGTGCATACATCTTCAATACCCGTTTATATCTCAAATTCAGGCTCAAAACACCCGAAAATTCAATATTTTTGGGTCCCAAAAGCGATCTGTACATGCCTACTCAGTGCAAAATGTTTTTAAAAAATAGTCTTAAAACATGCTAAAAATCGATATTTTAGGTGTCCAAAGTCGATATGTGCATGCATCTTCTGTACCCGTTTATATCTCAAGTTCAGGCTCAGAACAATAGAAAATTCGATGTTTTTGGGTCCCAGAAGCGATCTGTACATGCCTACTCCGTGTTAGAGTACTTTCAAATTACAGGCCCAAACCTTGCTAAAAATCTATATTTTTGGTGCCCAAAGTCGATAAGTGTATGCATCTTCTGTACCCGTTTATATCTCAAATTCAGGCTCAAAACATTCGAAAATTCGATATTTTGGGGTCCCAGAAGCGATCTCTACATGCCTACTCCTTGCAAGAATCTGTTCAAGATACAGACCCGAAACATGCTCAAAATCGATATTTTAGGTGCAAAAAGTCGATATGTGCATGCATTTTCAGTAACCGGTTATATCTCAGATTTTCAGGCTCAAAACACCCGAAAATTCAATATTTTTGGGTCCCAGAAGCGATCTGTACATGCCTACTCCGTGTTAGAGTATTTTCAAATAACAGGCCCAAAACATGCTCAAAATCAATATTTTGGGTGCTCAAAGTCGATATGTGCATGCATCTTCTGTACCCGTTTATATCTCAAGTTCAGGCTCAGAGCAATAGAAAATTCGATATTTTTGGGTCCCAGAAGCGATCTGTACATGCCTACTCCGTGTTAGAGTACTTTCAAATTACAGGCCCAAACCATGCTAAAAATCTATATTTTTGGTGCCCAAAGTCGATAAGTGCATGCATCTTCTGTACCCGTTTATATCTCAAATTCAGGCTCAAAACATCCGAAAAATCGATATTTTGGGGTCCCAGAAGCGATCTCAACATGCCTACTCCTTCCTAGAATGTGTTTAAAATACAGACCCGAAACATGCTCAAAATCGATATTGTAGGTGCAAAAAGTCGATATGTGCATGCATCTTCAGTACCCGTTTATATCTCAAATTCAGGCTCAAAACAACCGAAAATTTAATATTTTTGGGTCCCAGAAGCGATCTGTATATGCCTACTCAGTGCTAGAGTATTTTCAAATTACAGGCCCAAAACATGCTAAAAATCGATATTTTGTGTGACCAAAGACGATATGTGCATGCATCTTCTGTACCCGTTTATATCTCAAATTCAGGCTCAGATCAAACGAAAATTCTATATTTTTCGGTCTTAAAAGCTATCTGTACATGCCTACTCAGTGCTAGAATGTTGACAAGATATAGACTCAAAACATGATAAAAATCGATATTTTAGGTGTCCAAAGTCGATATGTGCATTCATCTTCTGTACCCATTTATATCCCAAATTCATCCTCAAAACACCCGAAAATTCGATATTTTTAGGTCCCAGAAGTGATCTGTACGTGCCTACTCCGTTTTAGAGTATTTTCAAAATACAGGCCGAAAACATGCTGAAAATCGATACTTTAGGTGCACAAAGGCAATATGTGTATGCATCTTCGAAACCCGTTTACATCCCAAATTCAGGCTCAAAACACCCGAAAGTTCGATATTTTTGAGTCCAAGAAACGATCTGTACATGCCTACTCAGTTCTAGAATATTTTCAAAATACAGGCCCAAAACATGCTAAAAATCGATATTTTGTGTGACCAAAGACGATATGTGCATGCATCTTCTGTACCCGTTTTTGTCTCAAATTAAGGCTCAAAACACCCGAAAATTCGATATTTTTTTGTTCCAGAAGCAACCTGTACATGCCTACTCCGTGTTAGAGTATTTAAAAAAAAATAGGCTCAAAACAAGGTAAATATCGATATTTTGGGTGTCCAAAGTCGATATGTGCATGCAACTTCTGTACCCGTTTATATCTCAAATTCAGGCTCAAATCACCCGAAAATTCGATATTTTTGGGTTCCAGAAGCAATCTGTACATGCCTACTCCTTGCTAGAAATATTTTAAGATACAAACCCAAAACATGCTGAAAATCGATAATTTAAATGCACAAAGTCGATATTTGCATTCATCTTCTGTACCTGTTTATATCTCAAATTCGCGCTCAAAACACCCGAAAAGTCAGTATTTTTGGGTCCCAGAAGCGATCTGTACATGCCTACTTAGTGCTGTAGTATTTTCAAATTACAGGCCGAAAACATGCTAAAAATCTATATTTTAGGTGCCCAAAGTCGATAAGTGCATGCATCTTCTGTACCCGTTTATATCTTAAATTCAGGCTCAAAACACCTGAAAATTCGATATTTTTGGGTCCCAGAAGCGATCTGTACATGCCTACTCAGTGCGAGAATTTTTTCAAAATATAGGCTCAAAACATGCTAAAAATCGATGTTTTAGGTGTCCAAAGTCGATATGTGCATGCATCTTCTGTACCCGTTTATATATCAAATTCAGGCTCAAAACCCCCGAAAATTCGATATTTTGGGGTCCCAGAAGCTATCTCTACATGCCTACTCCTTGCTAGAATGTTTTCAAGATACAAACCCGAAATATGCTCAAAATCGATAATGTAGGTGCAAAAAGTCGATATGTGCATGCATCTTCAGTACCCGTTTATATCTCAAATTTGGGCTCAAAACAACCGAAAATTCAATATTTTTGGGTCCCAGAAGCGATCTGTACATGCTTACTCAGTGCGAGAATGTTTTCAAAATATAGGCTCAAAACATGCTAAAAATCGATATTATAGGTGTCCAAAGTCGATATGTGCATGCATCTTCTGTACCCGTTTATATATAAAATTCAGGGTCAAAACACCCGAAAATTCGATATTTTTGGGTCCCAGAAGCGATCTCTACATACCTACTCCTTGCTAGATCGTTTTCAAGATACAGACCCGAAACATGCTTAAAATTGATATTTTAGGTGCAAAAAGTCTATATGTGCATGCATCTTCAATACCCGTTTATATCTCAAATTCAGGCTCAAAACACCCGAAAATTCAATATTTTTGGGTCCCAAAAGCAATCTGTACATGCCTACTCAGTGTTAGAATGTTTTTAAAATATAGTCTTAAAACATGCTAAAAATCGATATTTTAGGTGTCCAAAGTCGATATGTGCATGCATCTTCATAACCCGTTTATATCTCAAATTCGGGCTCAAAACACCCGAAAATTCAATGTTTTTGGGTCCCAGAAGTGATATATACATGCCTACTCAGTGCTAGAATATTTTCAAAATATAGGCCCAAAACATGCTAAAAATCTATATTTTATGTGCCCAAAGTCGATAAGTGCATGCATTTTCTGTACCTGTTTATATCTTAAATTATGTCTCAAAACACCCGAAAATTCGATATTTTGGGGTCCCAGAAGCGATCTCTACATGCCTACTCCTTGCAAGAATCTGTTCAAGATACAGACCCAAAACATGCTGAAAATCGATATTTTAGGTGCAAAAAGTCGATATGCGCATGCATTTTCAGTACCCGTTTATATCTTAGATTTTCAGGCTCAAAACACCCGAAAATTCGATATTTTTGGGTCCCTGAAGCGATCTCTACATGCCTACACCTTGCTAGATCGTTTTCAAGATACAGACCCGAAACATGCTTAAAATTGATATTTTAGGTGCAAAAAGTCTATATGTGCATGCAACTTCAATATCCGTTTATATCTCAAATTCAGGCTCAAAACACCCAAAATTCAGTATTTTTGGGTCCCAAAAGCAATCTGTACATGCCTACTCAGTGCTAGAATGTTTTTAAAAAATAGTCTTAAAACATGCTAAAAATCGATATTTTAGGTGTCCAAAGTCGATATGTGCATGCATCTTCATTACCCGTTTATATCTCAAATTCGGGCTCAAAACACCCGAAAATTCAATATTTTTCGGTCCCAGAAGTGATCTATACATGCCTACTCAGTGCTAGAATATTTTCGAAAACATGCTCAAAATCGATATTTTATGTGCCCAAAGTCGATAAGTGAATGCATCTTCTGTACCCGTTTATATCTCAAGTTCAGGCTCAGAACAATAGAAAATTCGATATTTTTGGGTCCCAGAAGCGATCTGTACATGCCTACTCCGTGTTAGAGTACTTTCAAATTACAGGCCCAAACCATGCAAAAAATCTATATTTTTGGTGCCCAAAGTCGATAAGTGCATGCATCTTCTGTACCCGTTTATATCTCAAATTCAGGCTCAAAACATCCGAAAATTCGATATTTTGGGGTCCCAGAAGTGATCTCTACATGCTTACTCCTTGCAAGAATCTGTTCAAGATACAGACCCGAAACATACTCAAAATCTATATTTTAGGTGCAAAAAGTCGATATGTGCATGCATTTTCAGTAACCGGTTATATCTCAGATTTTCAGGCTCAAAACACCCGAAAATTCAATATTTTTGGGTCCTAAAAGCGATCTGTACATGCCTACTCAGTGCTAGAATGTTTTAAAAAAATAGTCTTAAAACATGCTAAAAATCGATATTTTAGGTGTCCAAAGTCGATATGTGCATGCATCTTCTGTACCCGTTTATATCTCAAGTTCAGGCTCAGAACAATAGAAAATTCGATATTTTTGGGTCCCAGAAGCGATCTGTACATGCCTACTCCGTGTTAGAGTACTTTCAAATTACAGGCCCAAACCATGCTAAAAATCTATTTTTTCGGTGCCCAAAGTTGATAAGTGCATGCATCTTCTGTACCTGTTTATATCTCAAATTCAGGCTCAAAACATCCGAAAATTCGATATTTTGGGGTCCCAGAAGCGATCTCTACATGCCTACTCCTTGCAAGAATCTGTTCAAGATACAGACCCGAAACATGCTCAAAATCGATATTTTTGGTGCAAAAAATTGATATGTGCATGCATTTTCAGTAACCGGTTATATCTCAGATTTTCAGGCTCAAAACACCCGAAAATTCAATATTTTTGGTTTCCAGAAGCGATCTGTACATGCCTACTCCGTGTTAGAGTATTTTCAAATAACAGGCCCAAAACATGCTCAAAATCAATATTTTGGGTGCTCAAAGTCGATATGTGCATGCATCTACTGTACCCGTTTATATCTCAAGTTCAGGCTCAGAACAATAGAAAATTCGATATTTTTGGGTCCCAGAAGCGATCTGTACATGCCTAATCCGTGTTAGAGTACTTTCAAATTACAGGCCCAAACCATGCTAAAAATCTATATTTTTGGTGCCCAAAGTCGATAAGTGCATGCATCTTCTGTACCCGTTTATATCTCAAATTCAGGCTCAAAACATCCAAAAATTCGATATTTTGGAGTCCCAGAAGCTATCTCTACATGCTTACTCCTTGCAAGAATCTGTTCAAGATACAGACCCGAAACATGCTTAAAATTGATATTTTAGGTGCAAAAAGTCTATATGTGCATAGATCTTCAATACCCGTTTATATCTCAAATTCAGGCTCAAAACACCCGAAAATTCAATATTTTTGGGTCCCAAAAGCGATCTGTACATGCCTACTCAGTGCAAAATGTTTTTAAAAAATAGTCTTAAAACATGCTAAAAATCGATATTTTAGGTGTCCAAAGTCGATATGTGCATGCATCTTCTGTACCCGTTTATATCTCAAGTTCAGGCTCAGAACAATAGAAAATTCGATGTTTTTGGGTCCCAGAAGCGATCTGTACATGCCTACTCCGTGTTAGAGTACTTTCAAATTACAGGCCCAAACCTTGCTAAAAATCTATATTTTTGGTGCCCAAAGTCGATAAGTGTATGCATCTTCTGTACCCGTTTATATCTCAAATTCAGTCTCAAAACATCCGAAAATTCGATATTTTGGGGTCCCAGAAGCGATCTCTACATGCCTACTCCTTGCAAGAATCTGTTCAAGATACAGACCCGAAACATGCTCAAAATCGATATTTTAGGTGCAAAAAGTCGATATGTGCATGCATTTTCAGTAACCGGTTATATCTCAGATTTTCAGGCTCAAAACACCCGAAAATTCAATATTTTTGGGTCCCAGAAGCGATCTGTACATGCCTACTCCGTGTTAGAGTATTTTCAAATAACAGGCCCAAAACATGCTCAAAATCAATATTTTGGGTGCTCAAAGTCGATATGTGCATGCATCTTCTGTACCCGTTTATATCTCAAGTTCAGGCTCAGAACAATAGAAAATTCGATATTTTTGGGTCCCAGAAGCGATCTGTACATGCCTACTCCGTGTTAGAGTACTTTCAAATTACAGGCCCAAACCATGCTAAAAATCTATATTTTTGGTGCCCAAAGTCGATAAGTGCATGCATCTTCTGTACCCGTTTATATCTCAAATTCAGGCTCAAAACATCCGAAAATTCGATATTTTGGGGTCCCAGAAGCGATCTCAACATGCCTACTCCTTCCTAGAATGTGTTTAAAATACAGACCCGAAACATGCTCAAAATCGATATTGTAGGTGCAAAAAGTCGATATGTGCATGCATCTTCAGTACCCGTTTATATCTCAAATTCAGGCTCAAAACAACCGAAAATTTAATATTTTTGGGTCCCAGAAGCGATCTGTATATGCCTACTCAGTGCTAGAGTATTTTCAAATTACAGGCCCAAAACATGCTAAAAATCGATATTTTGTGTGACCAAAGACGATATGTGCATGCATCTTCTGTACCCGTTTATATCTCAAATTCAGGCTCAGATCAAACGAAAATTCTATATTTTTCGGTCTTAAAAGCTATCTGTACATGCCTACTCAGTGCTAGAATGTTGACAAGATATAGACTCAAAACATGATAAAAATCGATATTTTAGGTGTCCAAAGTCGATATGTGCATTCATCTTCTGTACCCATTTATATCCCAAATTCATCCTCAAAACACCCGAAAATTCGATATTTTTAGGTCCCAGAAGTGATCTGTACGTGCCTACTCCGTTTTAGAGTATTTTCAAAATACAGGCCGAAAACATGCTGAAAATCGATACTTTAGGTGCACAAAGGCAAAATGTGTATGCATCTTCGGAACCCGTTTACATCCCAAATTCAGGCTCAAAACACCCGAAAGTTCGATATTTTTGAGTCCAAGAAACGATCTGTACATGCCTACTCAGTTCTAGAATATTTTCAAAATACAGGCCCAAAACATGCTAAAAATCGATATTTTGTGTGACCAAAGACGATATGTGCATGCATCTTCTGTACCCGTTTTTGTCTCAAATTAAGGCTCAAAACACCCGAAAATTCGATATTTTTTTGTCCCAGAAGCAACCTGTACATGCCTACTCCGTGTTAGAGTATTTAAAAAAAAATAGGCTCAAAACAAGGTAAATATCGATATTTTGGGTGTCCAAAGTCGATATGTGCATGCAACTTCTGTACCCGTTTATATCTCAAGTTCAGGCTCAGAACAATAGAAAATTCGATATTTTTGGGTCCCAGAAGCGATCTGTACATGCCTAATCCGTGTTAGAGTACTTTCAAATTACAGGCCCAAACCATGCTAAAAATCTATATTTTTGGTGCCCAAAGTCGATAAGTGCATGCATCTTCTGTACCCGTTTATATCTCAAATTCAGGCTCAAAACATCCAAAAATTCGATATTTTGGAGTCCCAGAAGCTATCTCTACATGCTTACTCCTTGCAAGAATCTGTTCAAGATACAGACCCGAAACATGCTTAAAATTGATATTTTAGGTGCAAAAAGTCTATATGTGCATAGATCTTCAATACCCGTTTATATCTCAAATTCAGGCTCAAAACACCCGAAAATTCAATATTTTTGGGTCCCAAAAGCGATCTGTACATGCCTACTCAGTGCAAAATGTTTTTAAAAAATAGTCTTAAAACATGCTAAAAATCGATATTTTAGGTGTCCAAAGTCGATATGTGCATGCATCTTCTGTACCCGTTTATATCTCAAGTTCAGGCTCAGAACAATAGAAAATTCGATGTTTTTGGGTCCCAGAAGCGATCTGTACATGCCTACTCCGTGTTAGAGTACTTTCAAATTACAGGCCCAAACCTTGCTAAAAATCTATATTTTTGGTGCCCAAAGTCGATAAGTGTATGCATCTTCTGTACCCGTTTATATCTCAAATTCAGTCTCAAAACATCCGAAAATTCGATATTTTGGGGTCCCAGAAGCGATCTCTACATGCCTACTCCTTGCAAGAATCTGTTCAAGATACAGACCCGAAACATGCTCAAAATCGATATTTTAGGTGCAAAAAGTCGATATGTGCATGCATTTTCAGTAACCGGTTATATCTCAGATTTTCAGGCTCAAAACACCCGAAAATTCAATATTTTTGGGTCCCAGAAGCGATCTGTACATGCCTACTCCGTGTTAGAGTATTTTCAAATAACAGGCCCAAAACATGCTCAAAATCAATATTTTGGGTGCTCAAAGTCGATATGTGCATGCATCTTCTGTACCCGTTTATATCTCAAGTTCAGGCTCAGAACAATAGAAAATTCGATATTTTTGGGTCCCAGAAGCGATCTGTACATGCCTACTCCGTGTTAGAGTACTTTCAAATTACAGGCCCAAACCATGCTAAAAATCTATATTTTTGGTGCCCAAAGTCGATAAGTGCATGCATCTTCTGTACCCGTTTATATCTCAAATTCAGGCTCAAAACATCCGAAAATTCGATATTTTGGGGTCCCAGAAGCGATCTCAACATGCCTACTCCTTCCTAGAATGTGTTTAAAATACAGACCCGAAACATGCTCAAAATCGATATTGTAGGTGCAAAAAGTCGATATGTGCATGCATCTTCAGTACCCGTTTATATCTCAAATTCAGGCTCAAAACAACCGAAAATTTAATATTTTTGGGTCCCAGAAGCGATCTGTATATGCCTACTCAGTGCTAGAGTATTTTCAAATTACAGGCCCAAAACATGCTAAAAATCGATATTTTGTGTGACCAAAGACGATATGTGCATGCATCTTCTGTACCCGTTTATATCTCAAATTCAGGCTCAGATCAAACGAAAATTCTATATTTTTCGGTCTTAAAAGCTATCTGTACATGCCTACTCAGTGCTAGAATGTTGACAAGATATAGACTCAAAACATGATAAAAATCGATATTTTAGGTGTCCAAAGTCGATATGTGCATTCATCTTCTGTACCCATTTATATCCCAAATTCATCCTCAAAACACCCGAAAATTCGATATTTTTAGGTCCCAGAAGTGATCTGTACGTGCCTACTCCGTTTTAGAGTATTTTCAAAATACAGGCCGAAAACATGCTGAAAATCGATACTTTAGGTGCACAAAGGCAAAATGTGTATGCATCTTCGGAACCCGTTTACATCCCAAATTCAGGCTCAAAACACCCGAAAGTTCGATATTTTTGAGTCCAAGAAACGATCTGTACATGCCTACTCAGTTCTAGAATATTTTCAAAATACAGGCCCAAAACATGCTAAAAATCGATATTTTGTGTGACCAAAGACGATATGTGCATGCATCTTCTGTACCCGTTTTTGTCTCAAATTAAGGCTCAAAACACCCGAAAATTCGATATTTTTTTGTCCCAGAAGCAACCTGTACATGCCTACTCCGTGTTAGAGTATTTAAAAAAAAATAGGCTCAAAACAAGGTAAATATCGATATTTTGGGTGTCCAAAGTCGATATGTGCATGCAACTTCTGTACCCGTTTATATCTCAAATTCAGGCTGAAATCACCCGAAAATTCGATATTTTTGGGTTCCAGAAGCAATCTGTACATGCCTACTCCTTGCTAGAAATATTTTAAGATACAAACCCAAAACATGCTGAAAATCGATAATTTAATTGCACAAAGTCGATATTTGCATTCATCTTCAGTACTCGTTTATATCTCAAATTCAGGCTCAAAACACCTGAAAAATCAATATTTTTGGGTCCCAGAAGCGATCTGTACATGCCTACTCAGTGTTAGAATGTTGTCAAGATATAGGCTCAAAACATGTTAAAAATCGATATTTTAGGTGTCCAAAGTGGATAAGTCCATGCATCTTCTGTACCCGTTTATATCTCAAATTCAGGCTCAAAACACCCGAAAATTCGATATTTTTGTGTCCCAGAAACGACCTGTACATGCATATTCCGTGTAAGAGTATTTTCATAAAACAGGCCCAAAACATGCTCAAAATCGATATTTTGGGTGCTTAAAGTCGATATGTGCATGCATCTTCAGTACCGATTTATATATCAAATTCATTCTCAAAACACTCGAAAATTAAATATTTTTGTGTCCAAAAAGCGATCTGTACATGCCTACTCAGTGCTAGAATGTTTTCAAAATATAGGCTCAAAACATGCTAAAAATCGATATTTTAGGTGTACAAAGTCGATATGTTCATGCATCTTCTGTACCCGTTTACATCCCAAATTCAGGCTCAAAACATCCGAAAATTGGATATTTTTGGATCCCAGAAGCAACCTGTACATGCCTACTCCGTGTTAGAGTATTTAAAAAAAATAGGCTTAAAACATGCTGAAAATCAATATTTTAGGTTCATAAAGTCAATATGTGTATGCATCTTCTGTAGCCATTTATATCCCAAATTCAGGCTCAAAACACCCGAAAACTCGATATTTTTGGATCCCAGAAGCGATCTGTACGTGCCTACTCTGTTTTAGAGTATTTTCAAAATACAGGCCGAAAACATGCTGAAATACGATACTTTAGGTGCACAAAGGCAATATGTGTATGCATCTTCTGTACCCGTTTACATCCCAAATTCAGGCTCAAAACACCCGAAAGTTCGATATTTTTGGGTCCAATACGCGATCTGTACATACCTACTCAGTGCTAGAATATTTTCAAAATACAGGCCCATAACATGCTCAAAATCGATATTTTGGGTGCCCAAGGTCGATATGTGCATGCATCTTCTGTACCCTTTTATATCTAAAATTCAGTCTCAAAACACCCAAAAATTCGATATTTTTGGGTCCCAGAAGCGATCTGTACATTCCTACTCAGTGCTATATAATGTTTTTAAAATATAGGCTCAAAACGTGCTAAAAATCAATATTTTAGGTGTCCAAAGTCGATATGTGCATGCATCTTATGTACAAGTTTATATCTCAAATTCTGGCTCATGACACCCGAAAATTCGATATTTTTGGGTCCCAGAAGGGATCTGTACATGCCTACTCCGTGTTAGAGTATTTTCATAATACAGGCCTAAAACATGCTGAAAATCGATTTTTAGGTGCCCAAAGTCAATATGCGTATGCATCTTCTGTACCCGTATATATCCCAAATTCAGGCTCAAAACACTCTAAAATTCGATATTTTTGGGTCCTAGAAGCGATCAGTACATGCCTACTCGGTGCTAGAATATTTTCAAGATACAGACCCAAAACATGCTAAAAATCGATATTTTAGGTGCCCAAAGTCGATATGTGCATGCATCTTCTGTACCCGTTTATATCCCAAATTCAGAAGCGATCTGTACATGCCTATTCCTTGCTAGAATGTTTTCAAAATACAGACCCAAAACATGATCAAAATCGATATTTTATTTGCAAAAAGTCGATATGTGCATGCATCTTCAGTGCACGTTCATTTCTCAAATTCAGGCTCATAACACCCGAAAATTCGATATTTTTGTGTCCCACAAACGATCTGTACATGCCTACTCAGTGCTAGAATGTTTCTAAAATATAGACCCAAAACATGCGAAAAATCGATATTTTAGGTGTCCAAAGTCAATATGTGTATGCATTTTCTGTACCCGTTTATATCCCAAATTCAGGCTCAAAACATACGAAAATTTGAAATTTTTGGGTCCCAGAAGCGATCTGTACATGCCTACTCAGAGCTAGAATATTTTCAAAATGCAGGCCCAAAACATGCTAAAAAACAATATTTTAAGTGCCCAAAGTCAATATGTGTATGCATCTTCTGTACCCGTTTATATCCCAAATTCAGGCTCAAAACACCCGAAAATTCGATATTTTTGTGCCCTATAAGCGATCTGTACATGCCTACTCCGTGTCAGAGCATTTTCAAAGTACAATCCCAAAACATGCTCACAATTGATATTTTGGTGCCCAAAGTCGATATGTGCATGCATTTTCTGTACCCGTTTATATCACAAATTCAGGCTCAAAACACCCGAAAAATTGATATTTTTGGGTCCCAGAAGCGATCTGTACATGCATGCTCCCTGTTAGAGTATTCTCAAAATACAGGTCCAAAAGAAGCTGAAAATCGAATTTTAGGTGCCCAAAGTCAATATGTGCAAGCATCTTCTGTACCCTTTTATAACTCAAATTCAGGCTCAAAACACCCGAAAATTCAATATTTTTTGTGTAACAGAAGCGATCTGTACATGCCTACGCAGTGCTAGAATGTTTTCAAGATACAGACCCAAAACATGCTGAAAATCGATATTTTAGGTGTCCAAAGTCGATATGTCCATGCATCTTCTGTACCCGTTTATATCTCAAATTCAGGCTCAAAACACACGAAAATTCGATATTTTTGGGTCAAAGAAGCGATCTGTACATGAATACTCCGTGTCAGAAAATTTCTAAAATACAGGCCCAAAACATGCTGAAAATAGATATTTTAGGTGCAAAAAGTCGAAGTGTGCATGCATCTTCTGTACCCGTTTATATCTCAAATTCAGTTTCAAAACACCCGAAAATTCGATATTTTTGGGTCCCAGAAGCGATCTGTACATGCCTCTTCCTTGCTAGAATGTTTTCAAAATACAGACCCAAAACATGCTCAAAATCGATATTTTATGTGCAAAAAGTCGATATGTGCATGCATCTTCAGTGCAAGTTCATTTCTCAAATTCAGGCTCAAAACACCCGAAAATTCGATATTTTTGTGTCCCACAAGCGATCTGTACATGCCTACTCAGTGCTAGAATGTTTCTAAAATATAGACCCAAAACATGCGAAAAATCGATATTTTAGGTGTCCAAAGTCAATATGTGTATGCATTTTCTATACCCGTTTATATCCCAAATTCAGGCTCAAAACATACGAAAATTCAATATTTTTGGGTCCCAGAAGCGATCGGTACATGCCTACTCAGTGCTAGAATATTTTCATAATACAGGCCCAAAACATGCTGAAAATTGATTTTTAGGTGCCCAAAGTCAATATGTGTATGCATCTTCTGTACCCGTTTATATCCCAAATTTAGGCTCAAAACACCCGAAAATTCGATATTTTTGGGTCCCAGAAGCGATCTGTACAGTCGGCAAAAAAAGTTTCGTTACCACACCTACGTTACTTTCAACATCGGTAAGCGGGGTAGGGTTGGTACTCCGCCGACTGGGCAGCTGGTGCCTTGTTTTATCCGAACTGATAATACTCGGGCCACGGCAGTGACAATTTTTTTATATCAAAAGTTTAGCTGATTTTAAATTAAATTTTAAGTGTTTAAGAACTCTTACTATTTAACTATTCATTAATAAACATAAGGAAATACGTTTGAGTATTTTAGAACAAGAATAACAGTGAAATACCCAGAAAAAACAGCAGTGGGTGAAACAACATCATCTCTGCTTGCTTGTCCATGACACACTGAGGGAAGGGAGGGTGGCGGACTCAAGCAGAGAAATATTACCGTATATAAGACACTCACTGCACGCCTGACTCGCCAGTCAGGTGTGCCAACATTACATCACACTGTTAAAAGAATGGTAACGAAACTTTTTTTTGCCGACTGTACATGCCTACTCTGTGTTAGATTATTTTCAAAATACAGGCCCAAAACATGCTGACAATCGATTTTTAGGTGCCCAAAGTCAATATGTGTATGCATCTTCTGTACCCGTTTATATCTCAAATTCAAGCTAAAAACACCCGAAAATTCGATATTTTTGGGTCCCAGAAGCGATCTGTACATGCCTACTTAGTGCTAGAATTTTTTTTTTAAATATAGACTTAAAACATGCAAAAATCGATATTTTAGGTGTCCAAAGTCGATATGTGCATTCATCTTCTGCACCCGTTTATATCTCAAATTCAGGCTCAAAACACCCGAAAATTCAATATTTTAGGGTCCCAGAAGCAATCTGTACATGCCTACTCAGTGCTAGAATGTTTTTGAAAATATAGGCTCAAAATATGCTAAAAATCGATATTTTAGGTGTCCAAAGTCAATATGTGTATGCATTTTCTGTACCCGTTTATATCCCAAATTCAGGCTCAAAACATACGAATATTTGATATTTTTGGGTCCCAGAAGTGATCTGTACATGCCTACTCAGTGCTAGAATATTTTCAAAATACAGGCCCAAAACATGCTAAGAAACTATATTTTAGGTGCCCAAAGTCGAAATGTGCATGCATCTTCTGTACCTGTTTATATATTTAAAATTTAGGCTCAAAACACCCGAAAAATTGATATTTTTGGGTCCCAGAAGCGACCTGTACATGCATACTCCCTGTTAGAGTATTCTCAAAATACAGGCCCAAAACATGCTGAAAATCGATTTTTAAGTGCCCAAAATCGATATGTGCATGCATCTTCTGTACCCGTTTATATCTCAAAATCAGGCTCAGAACACCCAAAAATTCAATATTTTTGGGTCCCAGAAGTGATCTGTACATGCCTACTCAGTGCTAGAATGTTTTTGAAAATATAGGCTCAAAACATGCTAAAAATCGATATTTTAGGTGTCCAAAGTCAATATGTGTATGCATCTTCTGTACACGTTTATATCCCAAATTCAGGCTCAAAATATACAAAAATTTGATATTTTTGAGTCCCAGAAGCGATCTGTACATGCCTACTCAGTGCTAGAATATTTTCAAGATACAGGCCCAAAACATGCTAAAAAACGATATTTTAAGTGCCCAAAGTCAATATGTGTATGCGTCTTCTGTACCCGTTTATATCCCAAATTCAGGCTCAAAACACCCGAAAATTCGATATTTTTGTGCACCATACGCGATCTGTAGATGCCTACTTGGTGTCAGAGTATTTTCAAAGTACAATCCCAAAACATGCTCAAAATTGATATTTTGGTGCCCAAAGTCGATATGTGCATGCATTTTCTGTACCCGTTTATATCACAAATTCGGGCTCAAAACACCCGAAAATTCGATATTTTTGGGTCTCAGAAGCAATCTGTACATGCCTACTCAGTGCTAGAATTTTTTTTTTAAATATAGACTCAAAACATGCTAAAAATCGATATTTTAGGTGTCCAAAGTCGATATGTGCATGCATCTTCTGCACCCGTTTATATCTCAAATTCAGGCTCAAAACACCCGAAAATTCAATATTTTTGGGTCCCAGAAGCGATCTGTACATGCCTACTCAGTGCTAGAATGTTTTTGAAAATATAGGCTCAAAACGTGCTAAAAAACGATATTTTAGGTTTCCAAAGTCAATATGTGTATGCATTTTCTGTACCCGCTTATATCCCAAATTCAGGCTCAAAACATACGAAAATTTGATATTTTTGGGTCCCAGAAGCGATCTGTACATTCTTACTCAGTGCTAGAATATTTTCAAAATACAGGCCCAAACCATGCTAGAAAACTATATTTTAGGTGCCCAAAGTCGAAATGTGCACGCATCTTCTGTACCTGTTTATATATTTAAGATTCAGGCTCAAAACACCCGAAAAATTGATATTTTTGGGTCCCAGAAGCGACCTGTACATGCATGCTCCCTGTTAGAGTATTCTCAAAATACAGGTCCAAAAGAAGCTGAAAATCGATTTTTAGGTGCCCAAAGTCAATATGTGCAAGCATCTTCTGTACCCTTTTATAATTCAAATTCAGGTTCAAAACACCCGAAAATTCAATATTTTTTGTGTCCCAGAAGCGATCTGTACATGTCTACGCAGTGCTAGAATGTTTTCAAGATACAGACCCAAAACATGCTAAAAATCGATATTTTAGGTGTCCAAAGTCGATATGTCCATGCATCTTCAGTGCATGTTTATATCTCTAATACAGGCTCAAATCAGCCGATAATTCAATATTTTTGAGTCAAAGAAGCGATCTGTACAAGAATACTCCGTGTCAGAGAATTTCTAAAATACAGGCCCAAAACATGCTGAAAATAGATATTTTAGGTGCAAAAAGTCGAAGTGTGCATGCATCTTCTGTACCCGTTTATATCTCAAATTCAGGCTCAAAACACCCGAAAATTCAATATTTTTGGTCCCAGAAGCGATCTGTTCATGCTTACTCAGTGCTAGAATGATTTCAAGATACAGACCCAAAACATGCTAAAAATCGATATTTTAGGTGTCTAAAGTAGATATGTCCATGCATCTTCAGTGCATGTTTATATCTCAAATACAGGCTCAAATCACCCGATAATTCAATATTTTTGAGTCCCAGAAGCGATCTGTACATGCCTACTCAGTGCTAGAATGTTTTTGAAAATATAGGCTCAAAACGTGCTAAAAATCGATATTTTAGGTTTCCAAAGTCAATATGTGTATGCATTTTCTGTACCCGCTTATATCCCAAATTCAGGCTCAAAACATACGAAAATTTGATATTTTTGGGTCCCAGAAGCGATCTGTACATTCTTACTCAGTGCTAGAATGATTTCAAGATACAGACCCAAAACATGCTAAAAATCGATATTTTAGGTGTCTAAAGTAGATATGTCCATGCATCTTCAGTGCATGTTTATATCTCAAATACAGGCTCAAATCACCCGATAATTCAATATTTTTGAGTCCCAGAAGCGATCTGTACATGCCTACTCAGTGCTAGAATATTTTTAAAATACAGGCCCAAAACAAGCTAAAAAACGATATTTTAAGTGCCCAAAGTCGATATGTGCATGCATCTTCTGTACCCGTTTATATCTCAAATTCAGGCTCAAAACACCCGAAAATTCAATATTTTTGGGTCCCAGAAGTGATCTGTACATACCTACTCAGTGCTAGAATGTTTTTGAAAATATAGGCTCAAAACATGCTAAAAATCGATATTTTAGGTGACCAAAGTCAACATGAGTATGCATCTTCTGTACCCGTTTATATCCCAAATTCAGGCTCAAAACATACGAAAATTTGATATTTTTGAGTCCCAGAAGCGATCTGTACATGCCTACTCAGTGCTAGAATATTTTCAAGATACAGACCCAAAACATGCTAAAAAACGATATTTTAAGTGCCCAAAGTCAATATGTGTATGCATCTTCTGTACCCGTTTATATCCCAAATTCAGGCTCAAAACACCCGAAAATTCGATATTTTTGTGCCCTATAAGCGATCTGTACATGCCTACTCCGTGTCAGAGTATTTTCAAAGTACAATCCCAAAACATGCTCAAAATTGATATTTTGGTGCCCAAAGTCGATATGTGCATGCATTTTCTGTACCCGTTTATATCACAAATTCGGGCTCAAAACACTCGAAAATTCGATATTTTTGGGTCTCAGAAGCAATCTGTACATGCCTACTCAGTGCTAGAGTTTAAAAAAAAATATAGACTTAAAACATGCTAAAAATCGATATTTTAGTTGTCCAAAGTCGATATGTGCATGTATCTTCTGCACCCGTTTATATCTCAAATTCAGGCTCAAAACACCCGAAAATTCAATATTTTTGGTCCCAGAAGCGATCTGTTCATGCTTACTCAGTGCTAGAATGTTTTTGAAAAGATAGGCTCAAAACATGCTAAAAATCGATATTTTAGGTGTATGCATTTTCTGTACCCGTTTATATCCCAAATTCAGGCTCAAAACATACGAAAATTTGATATTTTTGGGTCCCAGAAGCGATCTGTACATTCTTACTCAGTGCTAGAATATTTTCAAAATACAGGCCCGAACCATGCTAAAAAACTATATTTTAGGTGCCTAAAGTCAAAATGTGCATGCATCTTCTGTACCTGTTTATATATTTAAGATTCAGGCTCAAAACACCCGAAAAATTGATATTTTTGGGTCCCAGAAGCGACCTGTACATGCATGCTCCCTGTTAGAATATTCTCAAAATACAGGTCCAAAAGAAGCTGAAAATCGATTTTTAGGTGCCCAAAGTCAATATGTGCAAGCATCTTCTGTACCCTTTTATAACTCAAATTCAGGCTCAAAACACCCGAAAATTCAATATTTTTTGTGTCCCAGAAGCGATCTGTACATGCCTACGCAGTGCTAGAATGTTTTCAAAATACAGACCCAAAACATGCTGAAAATCGATATTTTAGGTGTCCAAAGTCGATATGTCCATGCATCTTCAGTGCATGTTTATATCTCTAATACAGGCTCAAATCAGCCGATAATTCAATATTTTTGAGTCAAAGAAGCGATCTGTACAAGAATACTCCGTGTCAGAGAATTTCTAAAATACAGGCCCAAAACATGCTGAAAATAGATATTTTAGGTGCAAAAAGTCGAAGTGTGCATGCATCTTCTGTACCCGTTTATATCTCAAATTCAGTCTCAAAACACCCAAAAATTCGATATTTTTGGGTCCCAGAAGCGATCTGTGCATGCCTACTCAGTGCTAGAATGTTTTTGAAAATATAGGCTCAAAACGTGCTAAAAATCGATATTTTAGGTTTCCAAAGTCAATATGTGTATGCATTTTCTGTACCCGCTTATATCCCAAATTCAGGCTCAAAACATACGAAAATTTGATATTTTTGGGTCCCAGAAGCGATCTGTACATTCTTACTCAGTGCTAGAATGATTTCAAGATACAGACCCAAAACATGCTAAAAATCGATATTTTAGGTGTCTAAAGTAGATATGTCCATGCATCTTCAGTGCATGTTTATATCTCAAATACAGGCTCAAATCACCCGATAATTCAATATTTTTGAGTCCCAGAAGCGATCTGTACATGCCTACTCAGTGCTAGAATATTTTTAAAATACAGGCCCAAAACAAGCTAAAAAACGATATTTTAAGTGCCCAAAGTCGATATGTGCATGCATCTTCTGTACCCGTTTATATCTCAAATTCAGGCTCAAAACACCCGAAAATTCAATATTTTTGGGTCCCAGAAGTGATCTGTACATACCTACTCAGTGCTAGAATGTTTTTGAAAATATAGGCTCAAAACATGCTAAAAATCGATATTTTAGGTGATCAAAGTCAATATGAGTATGCATCTTCTGTACCCGTTTATATCCCAAATTCAGGCTCAAAATGTACAAAAATTTGATATTTTTGAGTCCCAGAAGCGATCTGTACATGCCTACTCAGTGCTAGAATATTTTCAAGATACAGGCCCAAAACATGCTAAAAAACGATATTTTAAGTGCCCAATGTCAATATGTGTATGCGTCTTCTGTACCCGTTTATATCCCAAATTCAGGCTCAAAACACCCGAAAATTCGATATTTTTGTGCACCATACGCGATCTGTAGATGCCTACTCGGTGTCAGAGTATTTTCAAAGTACAATCCCAAAACATGCTCAAAATTGATATTTTGGTGCCCAAAGTCGATATGTGCATGTATTTTCTGTACCCGTTTATATTTCAAATTCGGGCTCAAAACACCCGAAAATTCGATATTTTTGGGTCTCAGAAGCAATCTGTACATGCCTACTAAGTGCTAGAATTTTTTTTTTAAATGTAGACTCAAAACATGCTAAAAATCGATATTTTAGGTGTCCAAAGTCGATATGTGCATGCATCTTCTGCACCCGTTTATATCTCAAATTCAGGCTCAAAACACCCGAAAATTCAATATTTTTGGGTCCCAGAAGCGATCTGTACATGCCTACTTAGTGCTAGAATGTTTTTGAAAATATAGGCTCAAAACGTGCTAAAAATCGATATTTTAGGTTTCCAAAGTCAATATGTGTATGTATTTTCTGTACCCGCTTATATCCCAAATTCAGGCTCAAAACATACGAAAATTTGATATTTTTGGGTCCCAGAAGCGATCTGTACATTCTTACTCAGTGCTAGAATATTTTCAAAATACAGGCCCAAACCATGCTAAAAAACTATATTTTAGGTGCCCAAAGTCGAAATGTGCACGCATCTTCTGTACCTGTTTATATATTTAAGATTCAGGCTCAAAACACCCGAAAAATTGATATTTTTGGGTCCCAGAAGCGACCTGTACATGCATGCTCCCTGTTAGAGTATTCTCAAAATACAGGTCCAAAAGAAGCTGAAAATCGATTTTTAGGTGCCCAAAGTCAATATGTGCAAGCATCTTCTGTACCCTTTTATAACTCAAATTCAGGTTCAAAACACCCGAAAATTCAATATTTTTTGTGTCCCAGAAGCGATCTGTACATGTCTACGCAGTGCTAGAATGTTTTCAAGATACAGACCCAAAACATGCTAAAAATCGATATTTTAGGTGTCCAAAGTCGATATGTCCATGCATCTTCAGTGCATGTTTATATCTCTAATACAGGCTCAAATCACCCGATAATTCAATATTTTTGAGTCAAAGAAGCGATCTGTACATGAATACTCCGTGTCAGAGAATTTCTAAATTACAGGTCCAAAACATGCTGAAAATAGATATTTTAGGTGCAAAAAGTCGAAGTGTGCATGCATCTTCTGTACCCGTTTATATCTCAAATTCAGTCTCAAAACACCCGAAAATTCGATATTTTTGGGTCCCAGAAGCGATCTGTGCATGCCTAGTCAGTGCTAGAATGTTTTTGAAAATATAGGCTCAAAACGTGCTAAAAATCGATATTTTAGGTTTCCAAAGTCAATATGTGTATGCATTTTCTGTACCCGCTTATATCCCAAATTCAGGCTCAAAACATACGAAAATTTGATATTTTTGGGTCCCAGAAGCGATCTGTACATTCTTACTCAGTGCTAGAATATTTTCAAAATACAGGCCCAAACCATGCTAAAAAACTATATTTTAGGTGCCCAAAGTCGAAATGTGCACGCATCTTCTGTACCTGTTTATATATTTAAGATTCAGGCTCAAAACACCCGAAAAATTGATATTTTTGGGTCCCAGAAGCGACCTGTACATGCATGCTCCCTGTTAGAGTATTCTCAAAATACAGGTCCAAAAGAAGCTGAAAATCGATTTTTAGGTGCCCAAAGTCAATATGTGCATGCATCTTCTGTACCCTTTTATAACTCAAATTCAGGTTCAAAACACCCGAAAATTCAATATTTTTTGTGTCCCAGAAGCGATCTGTACATGTCTAAGCAATGCTAGAATGTTTTCAAAATACAGACCCAAAACATGCTAAAAATCGATATTTTAGGTGTCCAAAGTCGATATGTCCATGCATCTTCAGTGCATGTTTATATCTCTAATACAGGCTCAAATCAGCCGAAAATTCAATATTTTTGAGTCAAAGAAGCGATCTGTACAAGAATACTCCGTGTCAGAGAATTTCTAAAATACAGGCCCAAAACATGCTGAAAATAGATATTTTAGGTGCAAAAAGTCGAAGTGTGCATGCATCTTCTGTACCCGTTTATATCTCAAATTCAGTCTCAAAACACCCGAAAATTCGATATTTTTGGGTCCCAGAAGCGATCTGTGCATGCCTACTCAGTGCTAGAATGTTTTTGAAAATATAGGCTCAAAACGTGCTAAAAATCGATATTTTAGGTTTCCAAAGTCAATATGTGTATGCATTTTCTGTACCCGCTTATATCCCAAATTCAGGCTCAAAACATACGAAAATTTGATATTTTTGGGTCCCAGAAGCGATCTGTACATTCTTACTCAGTGCTAGAATGATTTCAAGATACAGACCCAAAACATGCTAAAAATCGATATTTTATGTGTCTAAAGTAGATATGTCCATGCATCTTCAGTGCATGTTTATATCTCAAATACAGGCTCAAATCACCCGATAATTCAATATTTTTGAGTCACAGAAGCGATCTGTACATGCCTACTCAGTGCTAGAATATTTTTAAAATACAGGCCAAAAACAAGCTAAAAAACGATATTTTAAGTGCCCAAAGTCGATATGTGCATGCATCTTCTGTACCCGTTTATATCTCAAATTCAGGCTCAAAACACCCGAAAATTCAATATTTTTGGGTTCCAGAAGTGATCTGTACATACCTACTCAGTGCTAGAATGTTTTTGAAAATATAGGCTCAAAACATGCTAAAAATCGATATTTTAGGTGATCAAAGTCAATATGAGTATGCATCTTCTGTACCCGTTTATATCCCAAATTCAGGCTCAAAATATACAAAAATTTGATATTTTTGAGTCCCAGAAACGATCTGTACATGCCTACTCAGTGCTAGAATATTTTCAAGATACAGGCCCAAAACATGCTAAAAAACGATATTTTAAGTGCCCAAAGTCAATATGTGTGTGCCTCTTCTGTACCCGTTTATATCCCCAATTCAGGCTCAAAACACCCGAAAATTCGATATTTTTGTGCACCATACGCGATCTGTAGATGCCTACTCGGTGTCAGAGTATTTTCAAAGTACAATCCCAAAACATGCTCAAAATTGATATTTTGGTGCCCAAAGTCGATATGTGCATGCATTTTCTGTACCCGTTTATATCACAAATTCGGGCTCAAAACACTCGAAAATTCGATATTTTTGGGTCTCAGAAGCAATCTGTACATGCCTACTCAGTGCTAGAATTTTTTTTTTAAATATAGATTAAAAACATGCTAAAAATCGATATTTTAGGTGTCCAAAGTCGATATGTGCATGCATCTTCTGCACCCGTTTATATCTCAAATTCAGGCTCAAAACACCCGAAAATTCAATATTTTTGGGTCCCAGAAGCGATCTGTACATGCCTACTCAGTGCTAGAATGTTTTTGAAAATATAGGCTCAAAACGTGCTAAAAATCGATATTTTAGGTTTCCAAAGTCAATATGTGTATGCATTTTCTGTACCCGCTTATATCCCAAATTCAGGCTCAAAACATACGAAAATTTGATATTTTTGGGTCCCAGAAGCGATCTGTACATTCTTACTCAGTGCTAGAATATTTTCAAAATACAGGCCCAAACCATGCTAAAAAACTATATTTTAGGTGTACAAAGTCGATATGTCCATGCATCTTCAGTGCATGTTTATATCTCTAATACAGGCTCAAATCACCCGATAATTCAATATTTTTGAGTCAAAGAAGCGATCTGTACATGAATACTCCGTGTCAGAGAATTTCTAAATTACAGGCCCAAAACATGCTGAAAATAGATATTTTAGGTGCAAAAAGTCGAAGTGTGCATGCATCTTCTGTACCCGTTTATATCTCAAATTCAGTCTCAAAACACCCGAAAATTCGATATTTTTGGGTCCCAGAAGCGATCTGAGCATGCCTACTCAGTGCTAGAATGTTTTTGAAAATATAGGCTCAAAACGTGCTAAAAATCGATATTTTAGGTTTCCAAAGTCAATATGTGCATGCATCTTCTGTACCCGTTTATATATCAAATTCAGGCTCAAAACACCCGAAAATTCAATATTTTTGGGTCCCAGAAGTGATCTGTACATACCTACTCAATGCTAGAATGTTTTTGAAAATATAGGCTCAAAACATGCTAAAAATCGATATTTTAGGTGACCAAAGTCAACATGATTATGCATCTTCTGTACCCGTTTATATCCCAAATTCATGATCAAAACATACGAAAATTTGATATTTTTGAGTCCCAGAAGCGATCTGTACATGCCTACTCAGTGCTAGAATATTTTCAAGATACAGGCCCAAAACATGCTAAAAAACGATATTTTAAGTGCCCAAAGTCAATATGTGTATGCATCTTCTGTACCCGTTTATATCCCAAATTCAGGCTCAAAACACCCGAAAATTAGATATTTTTGGGTCCCAGAAGCAATCTGTACATGCCTACTCAGTGCTAGAATTTAAAAAAAAATATAGACTTAAAACATGCTAAAAATCGATATTTTAGGTGTCCAAAGTCGATATGTGCATGTATCTTCTGCACCCGTTTATATCTCAAATTCAGGCTCAAAACACCCGAAAATTCAATATTTTTGGTCCCAGAAGCGATCTGTTCATGCCTACTCAGTGCTAGAATGTTTTTGAAAATATAGGCTCAAAACATGCTAAAAATCGATATTTTAGGTGTATGCATTTTCTGTACCCGTTTATATCCCAAATTCAGGCTCAAAACATACGAAAATTTGATATTTTTGGGTCCCAGAAGCAATCTGTACATTCTTACTCAGTGCTAGAATATTTTCAAAATACAGGCCCAAACCATGCTAAAAAACTATATTTTAGGTGCCTAAAGTCGAAATGTGCATGCATCTTCTGTACCTGTTTATATATTTAAGATTCAGGCTCAAAACACCCGAAAAATTGATATTTTTGGGTCCCAGAAGCGACCTGTACATGCATGCTCCCTGTTAGAATATTCTCAAAATACAGGTCCAAAAGAAGCTGAAAATCGATTTTTAGGTGCCCAAAGTCAATATGTGCAAGCATCTTCTGTACCCTTTTATAACTCAAATTCAGGCTCAAAACACCCGAAAATTCAATATTTTTTGTGTAACAGAAGCGATCTGTACATGCCTACGCAGTGCTAGAATGTTTTCAAAATACAGACCCAAAACATGCTAAAAATCGATATTTTAGGTGTCCAAAGTCGATATGTCCATGCATCTTCTGTACCCGTTTATATCTCAAATTCTGGCTCAAAACACACGAAAATTCGATATTTTTTGTGTCCCAGAAGCGACCTGTACATGCATGCTCCCTGTTAGAGTATTCTCAAAATACAGGTCCAAAAGAAGCTGAAAATCGATTTTTAGGTGCCTAAAGTCAATATGTGCAAGCATCTTCTGTACCCTTTTATAACTCAAATTCAGGCTCAAAACACCCGAAAATTCAATATTTTTTGTGTAACAGAAGCGATCTGTACATGCCTACGCAGTGCTAGAATGTTTTCAAAATACAGACCCAAAACATGCTAAAAATCGATATTTTAGGTGTCCAAAGTCGATATGTCCATGCATCTTCAGTGCAAGTTCATTTCTCAAATTCAGGCTCAAAACACCCGAAAATTCGATATTTTTGTGTCCCACAAGCGATCTGTACATGCCTACTCAGTGCTAGAATGTTTCTAAAATATAGACCCAAAACATGCGAAAAATCGATATTTTAGGTGTCCAAAGTCAATATGTGTATGCATTTTCTGTACCCGTTTATATCCCAAATTCAGGCTCAAAACATACGAAAATTCAATATTTTTGGGTCCCAGAAGCGATCGGTACATGCCTACTCAGTGCTAGAATATTTTCAAAATACAGACCCAAAACATGCTGAAAATCGATATTTTAGGTGTCCAAAGTCGATATGTCCATGCATCTTCTGTACCCGTTTATATCTCAAATTCTGGCTTAAAACACCCGAAAATTCGATATTTTTGGGTCCCAGAAGCGATCTGTACAGTCGGCAAAAAAAGTTTCGTTACCACACCTACGTTACTTTCAACATCGGTAAGCGGGGTAGGGTTGGTACTCCGCCGACTATGCAGCTGGTGCCTTGTGTCATCCGAGCTGATAATACTCGGGCCACGGCAGTGACAATTTTTTTATATCAAAAGTTTAGCTGATTTTAAATTAAATTTTAAGTGTTCAAGAACTCTTACTATTTAACTATTCATTAATAAACATAAGGAAATACGTTTGAGTATTTTAGAACAAGAATAACAGTGAAATACCCAGAAAAAACAGCTCTGGGTGAAACAACGTCATCTCTGCTTGCTTGTCCATGACACACTGAGGGAAGGGAGGGTGGCGGACTCAAGCAGAGAAATATTACCGTATATAAGACACTCACTGCACGCCTGACTCGCCAGTCAGGTGTGCCAACATTACATCACACTGCTTAAAGAATGGTAACGAAACTTTTTTTTGCCGACTGTACATGCCTACTCTGTGTTAGAGTATTTTCAAAATACAGCCCCAAAACATGCTGACAATCGATTTTTAGGTGCCCAAAGTCAATATGTGTATGCATCTTCTGTACCAGTTTATATCCCAAATTCAGGCTCAAAACACCCGAAAATTCGATATTTTTGTGCCCTATAAGCGATCTGTACATGCCTACTCCGTGTCAGAGTATTCTCAAAGTACATTCCCAAAACATGCTCAAAATTGATATTTTGGTGCCCGAAGACGATATGTGCATGCATGCATCTTCTGTACCCGTTTATATCTCAAATTCAGGCTCAAAACACCCGAAAATTCGATATTTTTGGGTCCCAGAAGCGATCTGTACATGCCTACTCAGTGCTAGAATTTTTTAAAAAATATAGACTTAAAACATGATAAAAATCGATATTTTAGGTGTCCAAAGTCGATATGTGCATGCATCTTCTGCACCCGTTTATATCTCAAATTCAGGCTCAAAACACCCGAAAATTCAATATTTTATGGTCCCAGAAGCGATCTGTACATGCCTTCTCAGTGCTAGAATGTTTTTGACAATATTGGCTCAAAACATGCTAAAAATCGATATTTTAGGTGTCCAAAGTCAATATGTGTATGTATTTTCTGTACCCGTTTATATCCCAAATTAAGGCTCAAAACATACGAATATTTGATATTTTTGGGTCCCAGAAGCGATCTGTACATGCCTACTCAGTGCTAGAATATGTTCAAAATACAGGCCCAAAACATGCTAAGAAACTATATTTTAGGTGCCCAAAGTCGAAATGTGCATGCATCTTCTGTACCTGTTTATATATTTAAAATTCAGGCTCAAAATACCCGAAAAATTGATATTTTTTGGTCACAGAAGCGACCTGTACATTCATACTCCCTGTTAGAGTATTCTCAAAATACAGGCCCAAAACATGCTGAAAATCGATTTTTAGGTGCCCAAAATCGATATGTGCATGCATCTTCTGTACCCGTTTATATCTCAAATTCAGGCTCAAAACACCCGAAAATTCAATATTTTCGGGTCCCAGAAGTGATCTGTACATGCCTACTCAGTGCTAGAATGTTTTTGAAAATATAGGCTCAAAACATGCTAAAAATCGATATTTTAGGTGACCAAAGTCAATATGACTATACATCTTCTGTACCCGTTTATATCCCAAATTCACTCTCAAAACATACGAAAATTTGATATTTTTGAGTCCCAGAAGCGATCTGTACATGCCTACTCAGTGCTAGAATATTTTCAAGATACAGGCCCAAAACATGCTAAAAAACGATATTTTAAGTGCCCAAAGTCAATATGTGTATGCGTCTTCTGTACCCGTTTATATCCCAATTTCAGGCTCAAAACACCCGAAAATTCGATATTTTTGTGCACTATAAGCGATCTGTACATGCCTACTCGGTGTCAGAGTATTTTCAAAGTACAATCCCAAAACATGCTCAAAATTGTTATTTTGGTGCCCAAAGTCGATATGTGCATACATTTTCTGTACCCGTTTATATCACAAATTCTGGCTCAAAACACCCGAAAATTCGTTATTTTTGGGTCTCAGAAGCGATCTGTACATGCCTACTCAGTGCTAGAATTTTTTAAAAAATAAAGACTTAAAACATGCTAAAAATCGATATTTTAGGTGTCCAAAGTCGATATGTGCATGCATCTTCTGAACCCGTTTATATCTCAAATTCAGGCTCAAAACACCCGAAAATTCAATATTTTTGGGTCCCAGAAGCGATCTGTACATGCCTACTCAGTGCTAGAATGTTTTTGAAAATATAGGCTCAAAACATGCTAAAAATCGATATTTTAGATGTATGCATTTTCTGTACCCGTTTATATCCCAAATTCAGTCTCAAAACATACGAAAATTTGATATTTTTGGGTCCCAGAAGCGATCTGTACATTCTAACTCAGTGCTAGAATATTTTCAAAATACAGGACCAAACCATGCTAAAAAACTATATTTTAGGTGCGCAGAGTCGAAATGTGCATGCATCATCTGTACCTGTTTATATATTTAAAATTCAGGCTCAAAACACCCGAAAAATTGATATTTTTGGGTCCCAGAAGCGACCTGTACATGCATGCTCCCTGTTAGAGTATTCTCAAAATACAGGTCCAAAAGAAGCTTAAAATCGATTTTTAGGTGCCCAAAGTCAATATGTGCAAGCATCTTCTGTACCCTTTTATAACTCAAATTCAGGCTCAAAACACACGAAAATTCAATATTTTTTGTGTCCCAGAAGCGATCTGTACATGCCTACGCAATGCTAGAATGTTTTCAAGATACAGACCCAAAACATGCTAAAAATCGATATTTTAGGTGTCAAAGTCGATATGTCCATGCATCTTCAGTGCATGTTTATATCTCAAATACAAGCTGAAATCACCCGAAAATTCAATATTTTTGGGTCCCAGAAGTGATCTGTACATACCTACTCAGTGCTAGAATGTTTTTGAAAATATAGGCTCAAAACATGCTAAAAATCGATATTTTAGGTGACCAAAGTCAATATGTGTATGCATCTTCTGTACCCGTTTATATCTCAAATTCAGGCTCAAAACACCCGAAAATTCAATATTTTTGGGTCCCAGAAGTGATCTGTACATACCTACTCAGTGCTAGAATGTTTTTGAAAATATAGGCTCAAAACATGCTAAAAATCGATATTTTAGGTGACCAAAGTCAATATGAGTATGCATCTTCTGTACCCGTTTATATCTCAAATTCAGGCTCAAAACACCCGAAAATTCAATATTATAGGGTCCCAGAAGCAATCTGTACATGCCTTCTCAGTGCTAGAATGTTTTTGAAAATATAGGCTCAAAACATGCTAAAAATCGATATTTTAGGTGTAGGCATTTTCTGTACCCGTTTATATCCCAAATTCTGGCTCAAAACATACGAAAATTTGATATTTTTGGGTCCCAGAAGCGATCTGTACATTCTTACTCAGTGCTAGAATATTTTCAAAATACAGGACCAAACCATGCTAAAAAACTATATTTTAGGTGCCCAAATTCGAAATGTGCATGCATCATCTGTACCTGTTTATGTATTTAAGATTCAGGCTCAAAACACCCGAAAAATTGATATTTTTGGGTCCCAGAAGCGACCTGTACATGCATGCTCCCTGTTAGAATATTCTCAAAATACAGGTCCAAAAGAAGCTGAAAATCGATTTGTAGGTGCCCAAAGTCAATATGTGCCAGCATCTTCTGTACTCTTTTATAACTCAAATTCTGGCTCAAAGCACCCGAAAATTCAATATTTTTTGTGTCCCAGAAGCGATCTGTACATGCCTACTCCGTGTCAGAGTATTTTCAAAGTACAATCCCAAAACATGCTCAAAATTGATATTTTGGTGCCCAAAGTCGATATGCGCATGCATCTTCTGTACCCGTTTATATCACAAATTCAGGCTCAAAACACCCGAAAATTCGATATTTTTGGGTCCCAGAAGCGATCTGTACATGCCTACTCAGTGCTAGAATGTTTTTGAAAATATAGGCTCAAAACATGCGAAAAATCGATATTTTAGGTGTATGCATTCGCTGTACCCGTTTATATCCCAAATTCAGGCTCAAAACATACGAAAATTTGATATTTTTGAGCCCCAGAAGCGATCTATACATGCCTACTCAGTGCTTGAAGATTTTCAAGTTACAGGCCCAAAACATGCTAAAAAACGATATTTTAAGTGCCCAAAGTCAATATGTGTATGCGTCGTCTGTACCCGTTTATATCCCAAATTCAGGCTCAAAACACCCGAATATTCTATATTTATGTGCACTATAAGCGATCTGTACATGCCTACTCGGTGTCAGAGTATTTTCAAAGTACAATCCCAAAACATGCTCAAAATTGATATTTTGGTGCCCAAAGTCAATATGTGCATGCATCTTCTGTACCCGTTTATATCACAAATTCAGGCTCAAAACACCCGAAAATTCGATATTTTTGGGTCTCAGAAGCGATCTGTACATACCTACTCAGTGCTAGAATTTTTTTTTAAATATAGACTTAAAACATGCTAAAAATCGATATTTTAGGTGTCCAAAGTCGATACGTGCATGCATCTTCTGCACCCGTTTATATCTCAAATTCAGGCTCAAAACACCCGAAAATTCAATATTTTTGGGTCCCAGAAGCGATCTGTACATGCCTACTCAGTGCTAGAATGTTTTTGATAATATAGGCTCAAAACATGCTGAAAATCGATATTTTAGGTGTCCAAAGTCAATATGTGTATGCATTTTCTGTAACCGTTTATATCCCAAATTCAGGCTCAAAACATACGAAAATTTGATATTTTTGGGTCCCAGAAGCGATCTGTACATTCTTACTCAGTGCTAGAATATTTTCAAAATACAGGACCAAACCATGCTAAAAAACTATATTTTAGGTGCCCAAAGTCGAAATGTGCATGCATCATCTGTACCTGTTTATATATTTAAGATTCAGGCTCAAAACACCCGAAAAATTGATATTTTTGGGTCCCAGAAGCGACCTGTACATGCATGCTCCCTGTTAGAGTATTCTCAAAATACAGGTCCAAAAGAAGCTGAAAATCGATTTGTAGGTGCCCAAAGTCAATATGTGCCAGCATCTTCTGTACTCTTTTATAACTCAAATTCTGGCTCAAAGCACCCGAAAATTCAATATTTTTTGTGTCCCAGAAGCGATCTGTACATGCCTACGCAGTGCTAGAATATTTTCAAAATACAGGCCCAAAACAAGCTAAAAAACGATATTTTAAGTGCCCAAAGTCGATATGTGCATGCATCTTCTGTACCCGTTTATATCTCAAATTCAGGCTCAAAACACCCGAAAATTTAATATTTTTGGGTCCCAGAAGTGATCTGTACATACCTACTCAGTGCTAGAATGTTTTTGAAAATATAGGCTCAAAACATGCTAAAAATTGATATTTTAGGTGACCAAAGTCAATATGAGTATGCATCTTCTGTACCCGTTTATATCCCAAATTCAGGCTCAAAACATACGAAAATTTGATATTTTTGAGTCCCAGAAGCGATCTGTACATGCCTACTCAGTGCTAGAATATTTTCAAGATACAGGCCCAAAACATGCTAAAAAACGATATTTTAAGTGCCCAAAGTCAATATGTGTATGCATATTCTGTACCCGTTTATATCCCAAATTCAGGCTCAAAACACCCGAAAATTCGATATTTTTGTGACCTATAAGCGATCTGTACATGCCTACTCCGTGTCAGAGTATTTTCAAAGTACAATCCCAAAACATGCTCAAAATTGATATTTTGGTGCCCAAAGTCGATATGCGCATGCATCTTCTGTACCCGTTTATATCACAAATTCAGGCTCAAAACACCCGAAAATTCGATATTTTTGGGTCCCAGAAGCGATCTGTACATGCCTACTCAGTGCTAGAATGTTTTTGAAAATATAGGCTCAAAACATGCGAAAAATCGATATTTTAGGTGTATGCATTCGCTGTACCCGTTTATATCCCAAATTCAGGCTCAAAACATACGAAAATTTGATATTTTTGAGCCCCAGAAGCGATCTATACATGCCTACTCAGTGCTTGAAGATTTTCAAGTTACAGGCCCAAAACATGCTAAAAAACGATATTTTAAGTGCCCAAAGTCAATATGTGTATGCGTCGTCTGTACCCGTTTATATCCCAAATTCAGGCTCAAAACACCCGAATATTCTATATTTATGTGCACTATAAGCGATCTGTACATGCCTACTCGGTGTCAGAGTATTTTCAAAGTACAATCCCAAAACATGCTCAAAATTGATATTTTGGTGCCCAAAGTCAATATGTGCATGCATCTTCTGTACCCGTTTATATCACAAATTCAGGCTCAAAACACCCGAAAATTCGATATTTTTGGGTCTCAGAAGCGATCTGTACATACCTACTCAGTGCTAGAATTTTTTTTTAAATATAGACTTAAAACATGCTAAAAATCGATATTTTAGGTGTCCAAAGTCGATACGTGCATGCATCTTCTGCACCCGTTTATATCTCAAATTCAGGCTCAAAACACCCGAAAATTCAATATTTTTGGGTCCCAGAAGCGATCTGTACATGCCTACTCAGTGCTAGAATGTTTTTGATAATATAGGCTCAAAACATGCTGAAAATCGATATTTTAGGTGTCCAAAGTCAATATGTGTATGCATTTTCTGTAACCGTTTATATCCCAAATTCAGGCTCAAAACATACGAAAATTTGATATTTTTGGGTCCCAGAAGCGATCTGTACATTCTTACTCAGTGCTAGAATATTTTCAAAATACAGGACCAAACCATGCTAAAAAACTATATTTTAGGTGCCCAAAGTCGAAATGTGCATGCATCATCTGTACCTGTTTATATATTTAAGATTCAGGCTCAAAACACCCGAAAAATTGATATTTTTGGGTCCCAGAAGCGACCTGTACATGCATGCTCCCTGTTAGAGTATTCTCAAAATACAGGTCCAAAAGAAGCTGAAAATCGGATTTTAGGTGCCCAAAGTCAATATGTGCAAGCATCTTCTGTACCCTTTTATAACTCAAATTCAGGCTCAAAACACCCGAAAATTCAATATTGTTTGTGTCCCAGAAGCGATCTGTACATGCCTGCGCATTGCTAGAATGTTTTCAAGATACAGACACAAAACATGCGAAAAATCGATATTTTAGGTGTCCAAAGTCGATATGTCCGTGCATCTTCAGTGCATGTTTATATCTCAAATACAAGCTCAAATCACCCGATAATTCAATATTTTTGAGTCCCAGAAGCGATCTGTACATGCCTACTCAGTGTTAGAATATTTTCAAAATACAGGCCCAAAACAAGCTAAAAAACGATATTTTAAGTGCCCAAAGTCGATATGTGCATGCATCTTCTGTACCCGTTTATATCTCAAATTCAGGCTCAAAACACACAAAAATACAATATTTTTGGGTCCCAGAAGTGATCTGTACATACCTACTCAGTGCTAGAATGTTTTTGAAAATATAGGCTCAAAACATGCTAAAAATCGATATTTTAGGTGACCAAAGTCAATATGTGTATGCATCTTCTGTACCCGTTTATATCCCAAATTCAGGCTCAAAACACCCGAAAATTCGATATTTTTGTGCCCTATAAGCGATCTGTACATGCCTACTCCGTGTCAGAGTATTTTCAAAGTACATTCCCAAAACATGCTCAAAATTGATATTTTGGTGCCCAAAGACGATATGTGCATGCATCTTCTGTACCCGTTTATATCTCAAATTCAGGCTCAAAACACCCGAAAATTCGATATTTTTGGGTCCCAGAAGCGATCTGTACATGCCTAATCAGTGCTAGAATTTTTTAAAAAATATAGACTTAAAACATGCTAAAAATCGATATTTTAGGTGTCCAAAGTCGATATGTGCATGCATCTTCTGCACCCGTTTATATCTCAAATTCAGGCTCAAAACACCCGAAAATTCAATATTATAGGGTCCCAGAAGCAATCTGTACATGCCTTCTCAGTGCTAGAATGTTTTTGAAAATATAGGCTCAAAACATGCTAAAAATCGATATTTTAGGTGTCCAAAGTCAATATGTGTATGCATTTTCTGTACCCGTTTATATATTTAAAATTCAGGCTCAAAACACCCGAAAATTCGATATTTGTGTGCACTATAAGCGATCTGTACATGCCTACTCGGTGTCAAAGTATTTTCAAAGTACAATCCCAAAACATGCTCAAAATTGATATTTTGGTGCCCAAAGTCGATATGTGCATGCATCCTCTGTACCCGTTTATATCACAAATTCAGGCTCGAAACACCCGAAAATTCGATATTTTTGGGTCTCAGAAGCGATCTGTACATGCCTACTCAGTGCTAGAATTTTTTTTAAAATATAGACTTAAAACATGCTAAAAATCGATATTTTAGGTGTCCAAAGTCGATATGTGCATGCATCTTCTGAACCCGTTTATATCTCAAATTCAGGCTCAAAACACCCGAAAATTCAATATTTTTGGGTCCCAGAAGCGATCTGTACATGCCTACTCAGTGCTAGAATGTTTTTGAAAATATAGGCTCAAAACATGCTAAAAATCGATATTTTAGGTGTATGCATTTTCTGTACCCGTTTATATCCCAAATTCTGGCTCAAAATATACGAAAATTTGATATTTTTGGGTCCCAGAAGCGATCTGTACATTCTTACTCAGTGCTAGAATATTTTCAAAATACAGGCCCAAACAATGCTAAAAAACTATATTTTAGGTGCCCAAAGTCGAAATGTGCATGCATCATCTGTACCTGTTTATATATTTAAGATTCAGGCTCAAAACACCCGAAAAATTGATATTTTTGGGTCCCAGAAGCGACCTGTACATGCATGCTCCCTGTTAGAGTATTCTCAAAATACAGGTCCAAAAGAAGCTGAAAATCGATTTGTAGGTGCCCAAAGTCAATATGTGCCAGCATCTTCTGTACCTTTTTATAACTCAAATTCAGGCTCAAAACACCCGAAAATTCAATATTTTTTGTGTCCCAGAAGCGATCTGTACATGCCTACGCAGTGCTAGAATATTTTCAAAATACAGGCCCAAAACAAGCTAAAAAACGATATTTTAAGTGCCCAAAGTCGATATGTGCATGCATCTTCTGTACCGGTTTATATCTCAAATTCAGGCTCAAAACACCCGAAAATTCAATATTTTTGGGTCCCAGAAGTGATCTGTACATACCTACTCAGTGCTAGAATGTTTTTGAAAATATAGGCTCAAAACATGCTAAAAATCGATATTTTAGGTGACCAAAGTCAATATGAGTATGCTTCTTCTGTACCCGTTTATATCCCAAATTCAGGCTCAAAACATACGAAAATTTGATATTTTTGTGTCCCAGAAGCTATCTGTACATGCCTACTCAGTGCTAGAATATTTTCAAGATACAGGCCCAAAACATGCTAAAAAACGATATTTTAAGTGCCCAAAGTCAATATGTGTATGCATATTCTGTACCCGTTTATATCCCAAATTCGGGCTCAAAACACCCGAAAATTCGATATTTTTGTGCCCTATAAACGATCTGTACATGCCTACTCCGTGTCAGAGTATTTTCAAAGTACAATCCCAAAACATGCTCAAAATTGATATTTTGGTGCCCAAAGTCGATATGCGCATGCATCTTCTGTACCCGTTTATATCACAAATTCAGGCTCAAAACACCCGAAAATTCGATATTTTTGGGTCCCAGAAGCGATCTGTACATGCCTACTCAGTGCTAGAATGTTTTTGAAAATATAGGCTCAAAACATGCTAAAAATCGATATTTTAGGTGTATGCATTCGCTGTACCCGTTTATATCCCAAATTCAGGCTCAAAACATACGAAAATTTGATATTTTTTGGTCCCAGAAGCAATCTGTACATTCTTTCTCAGTGCTAGAATATTTTCAAAATAAAGGCCCAAACCATGCTAAAAAACTATATGATAGGTGCCCAAAGTCGATATGTGCATGCATCTTCTGTACCTGTTTATGTATTTAAAATTCAGGCTCAAAACACCCGAAAAATTGATATTTTTGGGTCCCAGAAGCGACCTGTATATGCATACTCCCTGTTAGAGTATTCTCAAAATACAGGCCCAAAACATGCTGAAAATCTATTTTTAGGTGCCCAAAATCGATATGTGCATGCATCTTCTGTACCCGTTTATATCTCAAATTCAGGCTCAAAACACCCGAAAATTCAATATTTTTGTGTCCCAGAAGTGATCTGTACATACCTACTCAGTGCTAGAATGTTTTTGAAAATATAGGCTCAAAACATGCTAAAAATCGATATTTTAGGTGACCAAAGTCAATATGAGTATGCATCTTCTGTACCCGTTTATATCCCAAATTCAGGCTCAAAACATACGAAAATTTGATATTTTTGAGCCCCAGAAGCGATCTATACATGCCTACTCAGTGCTAGAAGATTTTCAAGATACAGGCCCAAAACATGCTAAAAAACGATATTTTAAGTGCCCAAAGTCAATATGTGTATGCGTCTTCTGTACCCGTTTATATCCCAAATTCAGGCTCAAAACACCCGAAAATTCTATATTTATGTGCACTATAAGCGATCTGTACATGCCTACTCGGTGTCAGAGTATTTTCAAAGTACAATCCCAAAACATGCTCAAAATTGATATTTTGGTGCCCAAAGTCAATATGTGCAAGCATCTTCTGTACCCTTTTATAACTCAAATTCAGGCTAAAAACACCCGAAAATTCAATATTGTTTTTGTCCCAGAAGCGATCTGTACATGCCTGCGCATTGCTAAAATGTTTTCAAGATACAGACACAAAACATGCTAAAAATCGATATTTTAGGTGTCCAAAGTCGATATGTCCGTGCATCTTCAGTGCATGTTTATATCTTAAATACAAGCTCAAATCACCCGATAATTCAATATTTTTGAGTCCCAGAAGCGATCTGTACATGCCTACTCAGTGTTAGAATATTTTCAAAATACAGGCCCAAAACAAGCTAAAAAACGATATTTTAAGTGCCCAAAGTCGATATGTGCATGCATCTTCTGTACCCGTTTATATCTCAAATTCAGGCTCAAAACACCCGAAAATTCAATATTTTTGGGTCCCAGAAGTGATCTGTACATACCTACTCAGTGCTAGATTGTTTTTGAAAATATAGGCTCAAAACATGCTAAAAATCGATATTTTAGGTGACCAAAGTCAATATGAGTATGCATCTTCTGTACCCGTTTATATCCCAAAGTCAGGCTCAAAACATACGAAAATTTGATATTTTTGAGCCCCAGAAGCGATCTGTACATGCCTACTCAGTGCTAGAAGATTTTCAAGATACAGGCCCAAAACATGCTAAAAAACGATATTTTAAGTGCCCAAAGTCAATATGTGTATGCATCTTCTGTACCCGTTTATATCCCAAATTCAGGCTCAAAACACCCGAAAATTCGATATTTTTGTGCCCTATAAGCAATCTGTACATGCCTACTCCGTGTCAGAGTATTTTCAAAGTACAATCCCAAAACATGCTCAAAATTGATATTTTGGTGCACAAAGTCGATATGCGCATGCATCTTCTGTACCCGTTTATATCACAAATTCAGGCTCGAAACACCCGAAAATTCGATATTTTTGGGTCTCAGAAGCGATCTGTACATGCCTACTCAGTGCTAGAATGTTTTTGAAAATATAGGCTCAAAACATGCTAAAAATCGATATTTTAGGTGTCCAAAGTCGATATGTGCATGCATCTTCTGCACCCGTTTATATCTCAAATTCAGGCTCAAAACACCCTAAAATTCAATATTTTTGGGTACCAGAAGCGATCTGTACATGCCTACTCAGTGCTAGAATGTTTTTGAAAATATAGGCTCAAAACATGCTAAAAATCGATATTTTAGGTGTATGCATTCTCTGTACCCGTTTATATCCCAAATTCAGGCTCAAAACATACGAAAATTTGATATTTTTGGGTCCCAGAAGAGATCTGTACATTCTTACTCAGTGCTAGAATATTTTCAAAATAAAGGCCCAAAACATGCTAAAAAACTATATGTTAGGTGCCCAAAGTCGTAATGTGCATGCATCTTCTGTACCTGTTTATAAATTTAAAATTCAGGCTCAAAACACCCGAAAAATTGATATTTTTGGGTCCCAGAAGCGACCTGTATATGCATACTCCCTGTTAGAGTATTCTCAAAATACAGGTCCAAAACATGCTGAAAATCGATTTTTAGGTGCCCAAAATCGATATGTGCATGCATCTTCTGTACCCGTTTATATCTCAAATTCAGGCTCAAAACACCCGAAAATTCAATATTTTTGGGTCCCAGAAGTGATCTGTACATGCCTACTCAGTGCTAGAATGTTTTTGAAAATATAGGCTCAAAACATGCTAAAAATCGATATTTTAGGTGACCAATATCAATATGAGTATGCATCTTCTGTAACCGTTTATATCCCAAATTCAGGTTTAAAACATACAAAAATTTGATATTTTTGAGTCCCAGAAGCAATCTGTACATGCCTACTCAGTGCTAGAATATTTTCAAGATACAGGCCCAAAACATGCTAAAAAACGATATTTTAAGTGCCCAAAGTCAATATGTGTATGCGTCTTCTGTACCCATTTATATCCCAAATTCAGGCTCAAAACACCCGAAAATTCGATATTTATGTGCACTATAAGCGATCTGTACATGTCTACTCGGTGTCAGAGTATTTTCAAAGTACAATCCCAAAACATGCTCAAAATTGATATTTTGGTGCCCAAAGTCGATATGCGCATGTATCTTCTGTACCCGTTTATATCACAAATTCAGGCTCGAAACACACGAAAAAACGATATTTTTGGGTCTCAGAAGCGATCTGTACATGCCTACTCAGTGCTAGAATTTTTTAAAAAATATAGACTTAAAACATGCTAAAAATCGATATTTTAGGTGTCCAAAGTCGATATGTGCATGCATCTTCTGCACCCGTTTATATCTCAAATTCAGGCTCAAAACACCCGAAAATTCAATATTTTTGGGTCCCAGAAGCGATCTGTACATGCCTACTCAGTGCTAGAATGTTTTTGAAAATATAGGCTCAAAACATGCTAAAAATCGATATTTTAGGTGTATGCATTCTCTGTACCCGTTTATATCCCAAATTCAGGCTCAAAACACCCGAAAATTCAATATTTTTGTGTCCCAGAAGCGATCTGTACATGCCTACTCAGTGCTAGAATATTTTCAAAATACAGGCCCAAAACATGCTAAGAAACTATATTTTAGGTGCCCAAAGTCGAAATGTGCATGCATCTTCTGTACCTGTTTATATATTTAAAATTCAGGCTCAAAACACCCGAAAACTTGATATTTTTGGGTCCCAGAAGCGACCTGTACATGCAAACTCCCTGTTAGAGTATTCTCAAAATACAGGCCCAAAACATGCTGAAAATCGATTTTTAGGTGCCCAAAGTCAATATGTGCAAGCATCTTCTGAACCCTTTTACAACTCAAATTCAGGCTCAAAACACCTAAAAAATTCAATATTTTTATGTCCCAGAAGCGATCTGTACATGCCTACGCAGAGCTAGAATGTTTTCAAGATACAGACCCAAAACATGCTAAAAATCGATATTTTAGGTGTCCAAAGTCGATATGTCCATGCATCTTCTGTACCCGTTTATATCACAAATTCAGGCTCAAAACACCCGAAAATTCAATATTTTTGGGACCCATAAGCGATCTGTACATGCCTATTCCTTGCTAGAATGTTTTCAAAATACAGACCCAAAACATGCTCAAAATCGATATTTTAGGTGCAAAAAGTCGAAGTGTGCATGGATCTTCTGTACCTGTTTATATCTCAAATTCAAGCTCAAAACACCCGAAATTTCGTTATTTTTGGGTCCCAGAAGCGATCTGTACATGCCTATTCCTTGCTAGAATGTTTTCAAGATACTCCCCCAAAACATGCTCAAAATCGATATTTTTGGTGCAAAAAGTCGATATGTGCATGCATCTTCTGTACCCGTTTATATCTCAAATACAGGCTCAAATCACCCGATAATTCAATATTTTTGGGTCCCAGAAGCGATCTGTACATGCCTACTCAGTGCTAGAATATTTTCAAAATACAGGCTTAAAACAAGCTAAAAAACGATATTTTAAGTGCCCAAAATCGATATGTGCATGTATCTTCTGCAACCGTTTATATCTCAAATTCATGCTCAAAACACCCGAAAATTCAATATTTTTGGGTCCCATAAACGATCTGTACATTCTTACTCAGTGCTAGAATATTTTCAAAATACAGGCCCAAACCATGCTAAAAAACTATATTTTAGGTGCCCAAAGTCGAAATGTGCATGCATCTTCTGTACCTGTTTATATATTTAAGATTCAGGCTCAAAACACCCGAAAAATTGATATTTTTGGGTCCCAGAAGCGACCTGTACATGCATGCTCCCTCTTAGAGTATTCTCAAAATACAGGTCCAAAAGATGCTGAAAATAGATATTTTAGGTGTCCAAATTCGATATGTCCATGCATCTTCTGTACCCGTTTATATCTCAAATTCAGGCTCAAAACACACGAAAATTCGATATTTTTGGGTCAAAGAAGCGATCTGTACATGAATACTTTTTGTCAGAGAATTTCTAAAATACAGGCCCAAAACATGCTGAAAATAGATATTTTAGGTGCAAAAAGTCGAAGTGTGAATGCATCTTCTGTACATGTTTATATCCCAAATTCAGGCTCAAAACATACGATAATTTGATATTTTTGGGTCCCAGAAGCGACCTGTAGATGCCTACTCCTTTTTAGAATATTTTAAAAATACAGGCCCAAAACATGCTCAAAATCGATATTTTGCGTGCCCAAAGTCGATATGTGCATGCATTTTCTGTACCTGTTTATATATCTCAAATTCAGGCTCAAAACACCCGAAAAATTGATATTTTTGGGTCCCAGAAGCGACCTGTACAAGCATACTCCTTGTTAGAGTATTTTCAAAATACAGGCCCAAAACATGCTGAAAATCGATTTTTAGGTGCCCAAAGTCAATATGTGTATGCATCTTCCGTAACCTTCTATATCCCAAATTCAGGCTCAAAACAGCCGAAAATTCGATATTTTTGGGTCCCAGAAGCGAACTGTACATGCCTACTTAGTGCTATAATATTTTCAAAATATAGGTCCAAAACATGCTAAAAATAGATATTTTAGGATGCCCAAAATCGATATGTGCATACCTCTTCTGTACCCGTTTATATCCCAAATTCTGGCTCAAAACACCCGAAAATTCAATATTTATGGGTCCCAGAAACGATCTGTACATGCCTACTCTTTGCTAGAATGTTTTCATGATACAGACCCAAAACATGCTCGAAATCGATATTTTAGGTGCCAAAAGTCCAAGTGTGCATGCATATTCTGTGCATGTTTATATTTCAAATCCAGGCTCAAAACACCCGAAAATTCTATATTTTTGGGTCCCAGAAGCGACCTTTACAAGCATACTCCTTGTTAGAGTATTTTCAAAATAAAGACCCAAAACATGCTGAAAATCAATATTTTAGGTGCCCAAAGTCAATATGTGTATGCATCCTCTGTACCCGTTTATATCCGAAATTCAGGCTCAAAACGCCCGAAAATTCTATATTTTTGGGTCCTAGAAGCAATCTGTACATGCCTACTCAGTGCTAGAATGTTTTCAAAATATAGGCAAAAAACATGCTCAAAATAGATATTTTAGGTGCCCAAAGTCGATATGTGCATGTATCTTCTGTACCCGTTTATATCTCAAATTCAGGCTCAAAACACCCGAAAATTCGATATTTTTGGGTCCCAGAAACGATCTGTACATGTCTACTCCGTGTTAGAGTATTTTCAAAATACAGGCCTAAAACATGCAGAAAATTGATATTTTAGGTGCCCAAAATCGATATGTGCATTCATCTTCTGTACCCGTTTATATCTCAAATTCAGGCTCAAAACATCCGAAAATTAAATATTTTTGGGTCCCAGAAGCAATCTGTATATGCCTACTCCGTGTTGGAGTAGATTCAAAATACAGGCCAAAAAACATGCTATAAATCTATATTTTAGGTGCCCAAAGTCAATATGTGTATGCATCTTCTGTACTCGTTTATATCCCAAATTCATGCTCAAAACACCCGATAATTCGATATTTTCGGGTCCCAGAAGCAATCTGTACATGCCTACTCAGTGCTAGAATGTTTTCGAAATATAGGTTTAAAACATGCTAAAAATCGATATTTTAGGTGTCCAAAGTCGATATGTGCATGCATCTTCTGTACCCGTTTATATCTCAAATTTAGGCTCAAAACACCCGAAAAATCGATGTTTTGGGGTCCAAGAAGCGATCTGTACATGCCTACTCCTTGCTAGAACATTTTCAAAATATAGGCTCAAAACATGCTAAAAATCGATATTTTCGGTTTCCAAAGTTGATATGTGCATGTATCTTCTGTACCCGTTTAGATATCAAATTCATTCTCAAAACACCCGAAAATTCGATATTATTGGGTCCCAGAAGCGATCTGTACATGCCTACTACTTGCTAGAATGTTCTCAAGATACAGACCCAAAACATGCTCAAAATCGATATTTTAGGTACAAAAAGTCGAAGTCTGCATGCATCTTCAGTGTCCGTTTATATCTAAAATTAAGGCTCAAAACACCCGAATATTTAATATTTTTCGAACCTAGAAGCGATCTGTACATGCCTGCACCGTGTTAGAGTATTTTAAAAATACAGACCCAAAACATGCTCAAAATCGATATTTTAGGTGCCCAAAGACATAATGTGTATTCATCTTCTGTACCTGTTTATATCCCAAATTTATGCTTAAAACACAAGAAAATTCGAAATTATTGAGTCCCAGAAGCGATCTGTACATCCCTACTCAGTGTTTGAGTATTTTCAAATTATAGGCCAAAAACATGCTGAAAATCGATATTTTAGATCCGCAAAGTCGATATGTGCATGCATCTTCTGTACCCGTTTATATCTCAAATTCAGGCTTAAAATACAGGAAAATTCGATATTTTTTAGTCCCAGAAGCGATCTGTACATGCCTAATCCTTGCTAGAATGTTTTCAAGATACAGACCCAAAACATGCTCAAAATCGATATTTTAGTTGCAAAAAGTCGATATGTGCACGCATCTTCATTACCCGTTTATATATCAAATTCAGGTTCAAAACACCTGAAAATTCAATATGATAGGGTCCCAGAACCGATCTGTACATGCCTACTCAGTGTTCGAGTATTTTTAAAACACAGGCCCAAAACGTGCTAAAAATCGTTATTTTGGGTGCCCAAAGTCGATATGTGCATGCATCTTCTGTACCCGTTTATATCTCAAATTCAGGCTCAATACAAAAGAAATTTCAATATTTTTTGGTCCCAGAAGCGATCTGTACATACCTACTCCTTGCTAGAATGTTTTCAAGATACAGACCCAAAACATGCTCAAAATCGATATTGTAGGTGTCCAAAGTCGATATGTGCATGCATCTTCTGTACCCGTTTATACCTCAAATTCTGGCTCAAAACACTAGAAAATTCTATATTTTTGGGTCCCAGAAGCGATCTGTACATGCCTACTCCGTTTAGAGTATTTTCAAAATACAGGCCCAAAACATGCTCAAAATCGATATTTTGGGTGAACAAAGTCGATATGTCCATGCATCTTCTGTACCCGTTTATATCTCAAATTCAGGCTCAAAACACACGAAAATTCGATATTTTTGGGTCAAAGAAGCGATCTGTACATGAATACTTTTTGTCAGAGAATTTCTAAAATACAGGCCCAAAACATGCTGAAAATAGATATTTTAGGTGCAAAAAGTCGAAGTGTGAATGCATCTTCTGTACATGTTTATATCTCAAATTCAGTCTCAAAACACCCGAAAATTCGATATTTTCGGGTCCCAAAAGCGATCTGTACATGCCTATTCCTTGCTAGAATGTTTTCAAAATACAGACCCAAAACATGCTCAAAATCGATATTTTAGGTGCAAAAAGTCGATATGTGCATGCATCTTCAGTGCACGTTTATATCTCAAATACAAGCTCAAATCTCCCGAAAATTCAATATTTTTGGGTCCCAGAAGCGATATGTACATGCCTACTCAATGCTAGAATGTTTTTGAAAATATAGGCTCAAAATAAACTAAAAATCGATATTTTAGGTGACCAAAGTCAATATGTGCATGCATCTTCTGTACCCGTTTATATCCCAAATTTAGGCTCAAAACATACGCTAGAATATTTTCAAAATACAGGCCCAAAACATGCTAAAAAACGATATTTTAAGTGCCCAAAGTCGATATGTGCATGGATCTTCTGTACCGGTTTATATATTTAAAATTCAGTCTCAAAACACCCCAAAAATTGATATTTTTGGGTCCCAGAAGCGATCTGTACATGAATACTCCGTCTCAGAAAATTTTTAAAATGGAGGCCCAAAACAGACTGAAAATCGATATTTTAGGTGCCCAAAGTCAATACGTGTATGCATCTTCTGTACCCGTTTATATCTCAAATTCAGGCTCAAAACACCCGAAATATCGATATTTTTGGGTCCAAGAAGCGATCTGTACATGAATACTCCGTCTCATAAAATTTTTAAAATGGAGGCCCAAAACATACTGAAAATCGATATTTTAGGTGCAAAAAGTCGAAGTGTGCATGCATCTTCTGTACCCGTTTATATCTCAAATTCAGGTTCAAAACACCCGAAAAATCGATATTTTTGGGTCCCAGAAGCGATCTGTAAATACCTATTCCTTGCTAGAATATTTTCAAGATACAGACCCAAAACATGCTCAAAATCGATATTTTAGGTGCAAAAAGTCAATATGTGCATGCATCTTCAGTGCACGTTTATATCTCAAATACAGGCTCAAATAACCCGAAAATTAAATATTTTTGGGTCCCAGAAACGATCTGTACATGCCTACTCAGTGCTAGAATATTTTCAAAATACAGGCCCAAAACATGCTAAAAAACGATATTTTAAGTGCCCAAAGTCGATATGTGCATGCATCTTCTGTACCCGGTTATATCTCAAATTCAGGCTCAAAACACCCGAAAATTCAATAGTTTTGGGTCCAAGAAGCGATCTGTACATGCCAACTCAATGCTAGAATGTTTTTGAAAATATAGGCTCAAAACATGCTAAAAATCGATATTTTGGGTGCCCAAAGTCGATATGTACATGCATCTTCTGTACCCGTTTATATCCTAAATTCAGGCTCAAAACATACGATAATTTGATATTTTTGAGTCCCAGAAGCGACTTGGACATGCCTACTCAGTGCTACAATATTTTCAAAATACAGGTCCAAAACATGCTAAAAAACGATATTTTAGGTGCCCAAAGTTAATATGTGTATGCATCTTCTGTACCCGTTTATATCCCAAATTTAGGCTCAAAACACCCAAAAATTCGATATTTTGGGGTCCCAGAAGAGACCTGTAGATGCCTACTCCTTGTTAAAATATTCTCAAAATACAGGCCCAAAACATGCTCAAAATCGATATTTTGGGTGCGCAAAGTCGATATGTGCATGCATCTTCTGTACCTGTTTATATATTTAAAATTCAGGCTCAAAACACCCGAAAAATTGATATTTGTGGGTCCTAGAAACTACCTGTACAAGCATACTCCTTGTTAGAGTATTTTCAAAATACAGGCCCAAAACATGATGAAAATCGATTTTTAGGTGCCCAAAGTCAATATGTGTATGCATCTTCGGTAACCGTCTATGTCCCTAATTTAGGCTCAAAACAGCCGAAAATTCGATATTTTTGGGTCCCAGAAGCGATCTGTACATGTCTACTCAGTGCTATAATATTTTCTAAATATAGGCCTAAAACATGCTAAAAATCGATATTTTAGGTGCCCAAAATCGATATGTGCATGCATCTTCTGTACCTGTTTATATCCCAAATTCTGGCTCAAAACACCCGAAAATTCAATATTTATGGGTCTCAGAAACGATCTGTACATGCCTACTCTTTGCTAGAATGTTTTCATGATACAGACGCAAAACATGCTCGAAATCAATATTTTAGGTGCAAAAAGTCGATATGTTCATGCATTTTCAGTGCCCGTTTATATCTCAAATTGATGCTAAAAACACCCACAAATTCAATATTTTTGGGTCCCAGAAGCGATCTGTACATGCCTACTCCGTGTTAGAGTATTTTCAAAATACAGGCCCAAAACATGGTGAAAATCGATATATTAGGTGCCCAATGTCAATATGTGCATGCATCTCCTGTACCCGTTTATATCTCAAATTCAGGCTCAAAACACCCGAAAATTCGATATTTTTGGGTCCCAGAAGCGATCTGTACAAACCTTCGCCTTGCTAGAATGTTTTCAAGATACAGAACCAAAACAGGCACAAAATCGATATTTTAAGTACAAAAAGTCGATATGTGCATGCATCTTCAGTACCCGTTTTAATCTCAAATTCAGGCTCAAAACACCCGAAAAATCATTATTTTGGGGTCCCAGAAGCGATTTGTACACCCCTTCTCAGTGTTAGAATTTTTTCAAAATATAGGCTCAAAACATGCTAAAAATCGATATTTTCGGTGTCCAAAGTCGATATGTGCATGCATCTTATGAACTCGTTTATATCTCAAATTCATTCTCAAAACACCCGAAAATTCGATATTTTTGGGCCCCAGAAGCAATCTGTATATGCTTACTCCTTGTTAGAATGTTTTCAAGATACAGACCCAAAACATGCTCAAAATCGATATTTTAGGTGCAAAAAGTCGAAGTGTGCAAGCATCTTCAGTACTCGTTTATATCTCAAATTCAGGCCCAAAAAACCCAAAAATTCAATATTTTTGGGACCTAGAAGCAATCTGTACATGCCTACTCAGAGCCTACTCAGAGCTAAAATGTTTTCAAGATACAGACCAAAAACATGCTCAAAATTGATATTTTAGGTGTCCAATGTCGATATGTGCATGCATCTTCTGTACCCGTTTATATCTCAAATACAGGCTCAAAACACCCGAAAATTCAATATTTTTGGGTCTTAGAAGCGATCTGTACATGCCTACTCAATGCTACAATGTTTTTGAAAATATAGGCTCAAAACATGCTAAAAATCGATATTTTAGATGACCAAAGTCAATATGTGTATGTATCTTCTGTACCCGTTTATATCCCAAATTCAGGCTCAAAACATACGATAATTTGATATTTTTGGGTCCCAGAAGCGACCTGTAGATGCCTACTCCTTTTTAGAATATTTTAAAAATACAGGCCCAAAACATGCTCAAAATCGATATTTTGCGTGCCCAAAGTCGATATGTGCATGCATTTTCTGTACCTGTTTATATATCTCAAATTCAGGCTCAAAACACCCGAAAAATTGATATTTTTGGGTCCCAGAAGCGACCTGTACAAGCATACTCCTTGTTAGAGTATTTTCAAAATACAGGCCCAAAACATGCTGAAAATCGATTTTTAGGTGCCCAAAGTCAATATGTGTATGCATCTTCCGTAACCTTCTATATCCCAAATTCAGGCTCAAAACAGCCGAAAATTCGATATTTTTGGGTCCCAGAAGCGAACTGTACATGCCTACTTAGTGCTATAATATTTTCAAAATATAGGTCCAAAACATGCTAAAAATAGATATTTTAGGATGCCCAAAATCGATATGTGCATACCTCTTCTGTACCCGTTTATATCCCAAATTCTGGCTCAAAACACCCGAAAATTCAATATTTATGGGTCCCAGAAACGATCTGTACATGCCTACTCTTTGCTAGAATGTTTTCATGATACAGACCCAAAACATGCTCGAAATCGATATTTTAGGTGCCAAAAGTCCAAGTGTGCATGCATATTCTGTGCATGTTTATATTTCAAATCCAGGCTCAAAACACCCGAAAATTCTATATTTTTGGGTCCCAGAAGCGACCTTTACAAGCATACTCCTTGTTAGAGTATTTTCAAAATAAAGACCCAAAACATGCTGAAAATCAATATTTTAGGTGCCCAAAGTCAATATGTGTATGCATCCTCTGTACCCGTTTATATCCGAAATTCAGGCTCAAAACGCCCGAAAATTCTATATTTTTGGGTCCTAGAAGCAATCTGTACATGTCTACTCAGTGCTAGAATGTTTTCAAAATATAGGCAAAAAACATGCTCAAAATAGATATTTTAGGTGCCCAAAGTCGATATGTGCATGTATCTTCTGTACCCGTTTATATCTCAAATTCAGGCTCAAAACACCCGAAAATTCGATATTTTTGGGTCCCAGAAACGATCTGTACATGTCTACTCCGTGTTAGAGTATTTTCAAAATACAGGCCTAAAACATGCAGAAAATTGATATTTTAGGTGCCCAAAATCGATATGTGCATTCATCTTCTGTACCCGTTTATATCTCAAATTCAGGCTCAAAACATCCGAAAATTAAATATTTTTGGGTCCCAGAAGCAATCTGTATATGCCTACTCCGTGTTGGAGTAGATTCAAAATACAGGCCAAAAAACATGCTATAAATCTATATTTTAGGTGCCCAAAGTCAATATGTGTATGCATCTTCTGTACTCGTTTATATCCCAAATTCAGGCTCAAAACACCCGATAATTCGATATTTTCGGGTCCCAGAAGCAATCTGTACATGCCTACTCAGTGCTAGAATGTTTTCGAAATATAGGTTTAAAACATGCTAAAAATCGATATTTTAGGTGTCCAAAGTCGATATGTGCATGCATCTTCTGTACCCGTTTATATCTCAAATTTAGGCTCAAAACACCCGAAAAATCGATGTTTTGGGGTCCAAGAAGCGATCTGTACATGCCTACTCCTTGCTAGAACATTTTCAAAATATAGGCTCAAAACATGCTAAAAATCGATATTTTCGGTTTCCAAAGTTGATATGTGCATGTATCTTCTGTACCCGTTTAGATATCAAATTCATTCTCAAAACACCCGAAAATTCGATATTATTGGGTCCCAGAAGCGATCTGTACATGCCTACTACTTGCTAGAATGTTCTCAAGATACAGACCCAAAACATGCTCAAAATCGATATTTTAGGTACAAAAAGTCGAAGTCTGCATGCATCTTCAGTGTCCGTTTATATCTAAAATTAAGGCTCAAAACACCCGAATATTTAATATTTTTCGAACCTAGAAGCGATCTGTACATGCCTGCACCGTGTTAGAGTATTTTAAAAATACAGACCCAAAACATGCTCAAAATCGATATTTTAGGTGCCCAAAGACATAATGTGTATTCATCTTCTGTACCTGTTTATATCCCAAATTTATGCTTAAAACACAAGAAAATTCGAAATTATTGAGTCCCAGAAGCGATCTGTACATCCCTACTCAGTGTTTGAGTATTTTCAAATTATAGGCCAAAAACATGCTGAAAATCGATATTTTAGATCCGCAAAGTCGATATGTGCATGCATCTTCTGTACCCGTTTATATCTCAAATTCAGGCTTAAAATACAGGAAAATTCGATATTTTTTAGTCCCAGAAGCGATCTGTACATGCCTAATCCTTGCTAGAATGTTTTCAAGATACAGACCCAAAACATGCTCAAAATCGATATTTTAGTTGCAAAAAGTCGATATGTGCACGCATCTTCATTACCCGTTTATATATCAAATTCAGGTTCAAAACACCTGAAAATTCAATATGATAGGGTCCCAGAACCGATCTGTACATGCCTACTCAGTGTTCGAGTATTTTTAAAACACAGGCCCAAAACGTGCTAAAAATCGTTATTTTGGGTGCCCAAAGTCGATATGTGCATGCATCTTCTGTACCCGTTTATATCTCAAATTCAGGCTCAATACAAAAGAAATTTCAATATTTTTTGGTCCCAGAAGCGATCTGTACATACCTACTCCTTGCTAGAATGTTTTCAAGATACAGACCCAAAACATGCTCAAAATCGATATTGTAGGTGTCCAAAGTCGATATGTGCATGCATCTTCTGTACCCGTTTATACCTCAAATTCTGGCTCAAAACACTAGAAAATTCTATATTTTTGGGTCCCAGAAGCGATCTGTACATGCCTACTCCGTTTAGAGTATTTTCAAAATACAGGCCCAAAACATGCTCAAAATCGATATTTTGGGTGAACAAAGTCGATATGTCCATGCATCTTCTGTACCCGTTTATATCTCAAATTCAGGCTCAAAACACACGAAAATTCGATATTTTTGGGTCAAAGAAGCGATCTGTACATGAATACTTTTTGTCAGAGAATTTCTAAAATACAGGCCCAAAACATGCTGAAAATAGATATTTTAGGTGCAAAAAGTCGAAGTGTGAATGCATCTTCTGTACATGTTTATATCTCAAATTCAGTCTCAAAACACCCGAAAATTCGATATTTTCGGGTCCCAAAAGCGATCTGTACATGCCTATTCCTTGCTAGAATGTTTTCAAAATACAGACCCAAAACATGCTCAAAATCGATATTTTAGGTGCAAAAAGTCGATATGTGCATGCATCTTCAGTGCACGTTTATATCTCAAATACAAGCTCAAATCTCCCGAAAATTCAATATTTTTGGGTCCCAGAAGCGATATGTACATGCCTACTCAATGCTAGAATGTTTTTGAAAATATAGGCTCAAAATAAACTAAAAATCGATATTTTAGGTGACCAAAGTCAATATGTGCATGCATCTTCTGTACCCGTTTATATCCCAAATTTAGGCTCAAAACATACGCTAGAATATTTTCAAAATACAGGCCCAAAACATGCTAAAAAACGATATTTTAAGTGCCCAAAGTCGATATGTGCATGGATCTTCTGTACCGGTTTATATATTTAAAATTCAGTCTCAAAACACCCCAAAAATTGATATTTTTGGGTCCCAGAAGCGATCTGTACATGAATACTCCGTCTCAGAAAATTTTTAAAATGGAGGCCCAAAACAGACTGAAAATCGATATTTTAGGTGCCCAAAGTCAATACGTGTATGCATCTTCTGTACCCGTTTATATCTCAAATTCAGGCTCAAAACACCCGAAATATCGATATTTTTGGGTCCAAGAAGCGATCTGTACATGAATACTCCGTCTCATAAAATTTTTAAAATGGAGGCCCAAAACATACTGAAAATCGATATTTTAGGTGCAAAAAGTCGAAGTGTGCATGCATCTTCTGTACCCGTTTATATCTCAAATTCAGGTTCAAAACACCCGAAAAATCGATATTTTTGGGTCCCAGAAGCGATCTGTAAATACCTATTCCTTGCTAGAATATTTTCAAGATACAGACCCAAAACATGCTCAAAATCGATATTTTAGGTGCAAAAAGTCAATATGTGCATGCATCTTCAGTGCACGTTTATATCTCAAATACAGGCTCAAATAACCCGAAAATTAAATATTTTTGGGTCCCAGAAACGATCTGTACATGCCTACTCAGTGCTAGAATATTTTCAAAATACAGGCCCAAAACATGCTAAAAAACGATATTTTAAGTGCCCAAAGTCGATATGTGCATGCATCTTCTGTACCCGGTTATATCTCAAATTCAGGCTCAAAACACCCGAAAATTCAATAGTTTTGGGTCCCCGAAGCGATCTGTACATGCCAACTCAATGCTAGAATGTTTTTGAAAATATAGGCTCAAAACATGCTAAAAATCGATATTTTGGGTGCCCAAAGTCGATATGTACATGCATCTTCTGTACCCGTTTATATCCTAAATTCAGGCTCAAAACATACGATAATTTGATATTTTTGAGTCCCAGAAGCGACTTGGACATGCCTACTCAGTGCTACAATATTTTCAAAATACAGGTCCAAAACATGCTAAAAAACGATATTTTAGGTGCCCAAAGTTAATATGTGTATGCATCTTCTGTACCCGTTTATATCCCAAATTTAGGCTCAAAACACCCAAAAATTCGATATTTTGGGGTCCCAGAAGAGACCTGTAGATGCCTACTCCTTGTTAAAATATTCTCAAAATACAGGCCCAAAACATGCTCAAAATCGATATTTTGGGTGCGCAAAGTCGATATGTGCATGCATCTTCTGTACCTGTTTATATATTTAAAATTCAGGCTCAAAACACCCGAAAAATTGATATTTGTGGGTCCTAGAAACTACCTGTACAAGCATACTCCTTGTTAGAGTATTTTCAAAATACAGGCCCAAAACATGATGAAAATCGATTTTTAGGTGCCCAAAGTCAATATGTGTATGCATCTTCGGTAACCGTCTATGTCCCTAATTTAGGCTCAAAACAGCCGAAAATTCGATATTTTTGGGTCCCAGAAGCGATCTGTACATGTCTACTCAGTGCTATAATATTTTCTAAATATAGGCCTAAAACATGCTAAAAATCGATATTTTAGGTGCCCAAAATCGATATGTGCATGCATCTTCTGTACCTGTTTATATCCCAAATTCTGGCTCAAAACACCCGAAAATTCAATATTTATGGGTCTCAGAAACGATCTGTACATGCCTACTCTTTGCTAGAATGTTTTCATGATACAGACGCAAAACATGCTCGAAATCAATATTTTAGGTGCAAAAAGTCGATATGTTCATGCATTTTCAGTGCCCGTTTATATCTCAAATTGATGCTAAAAACACCCACAAATTCAATATTTTTGGGTCCCAGAAGCGATCTGTACATGCCTACTCCGTGTTAGAGTATTTTCAAAATACAGGCCCAAAACATGGTGAAAATCGATATATTAGGTGCCCAATGTCAATATGTGCATGCATCTCCTGTACCCGTTTATATCTCAAATTCAGGCTCAAAACACCCGAAAATTCGATATTTTTGGGTCCCAGAAGCGATCTGTACAAACCTTCGCCTTGCTAGAATGTTTTCAAGATACAGAACCAAAACAGGCACAAAATCGATATTTTAAGTACAAAAAGTCGATATGTGCATGCATCTTCAGTACCCGTTTTAATCTCAAATTCAGGCTCAAAACACCCGAAAAATCATTATTTTGGGGTCCCAGAAGCGATTTGTACACCCCTTCTCAGTGTTAGAATTTTTTCAAAATATAGGCTCAAAACATGCTAAAAATCGATATTTTCGGTGTCCAAAGTCGATATGTGCATGCATCTTATGAACTCGTTTATATCTCAAATTCATTCTCAAAACACCCGAAAATTCGATATTTTTGGGCCCCAGAAGCAATCTGTATATGCTTACTCCTTGTTAGAATGTTTTCAAGATACAGACCCAAAACATGCTCAAAATCGATATTTTAGGTGCAAAAAGTCGAAGTGTGCAAGCATCTTCAGTACTCGTTTATATCTCAAATTCAGGCCCAAAAAACCCAAAAATTCAATATTTTTGGGACCTAGAAGCAATCTGTACATGCCTACTCAGAGCCTACTCAGAGCTAAAATGTTTTCAAGATACAGACCAAAAACATGCTCAAAATTGATATTTTAGGTGTCCAATGTCGATATGTGCATGCATCTTCTGTACCCGTTTATATCTCAAATACAGGCTCAAAACACCCGAAAATTCAATATTTTTGGGTCTTAGAAGCGATCTGTACATGCCTACTCAATGCTACAATGTTTTTGAAAATATAGGCTCAAAACATGCTCAAAATCGATATTTTGCGTGCCCAAAGTCGATATGTGCATGCATTTTCTGTACCTGTTTATATATCTCAAATTCAGGCTCAAAACACCCGAAAAATTGATATTTTTGGGTCTCAGAAATGATCTGTACATGCCTACTCTTTGCTAGAATGTTTTCATGATACAGACGCAAAACATGCTCGAAATCAATATTTTAGGTGCAAAAAGTCGATATGTTCATGCATTTTCAGTGCCCGTTTATATCTCAAATTGATGCTAAAAACACCCACAAATTCAATATTTTTGGGTCCCAGAAGCGATCTGTACATGCCTACTCCGTGTTAGAGTATTTTCAAAATACAGGCCCAAAACATGGTGAAAATCGATATATTAGGTGCCCAATGTCAATATGTGCATGCATCTCCTGTACCCGTTTATATCTCAAATTCAGGCTCAAAACATACGATAATTTGATATTTTTGGGTCCCAGAAGCGACCTGTAGATGCCTACTCCTTTTTAGAATATTTTAAAAATACAGGCCCAAAACATGCTCAAAATCGATATTTTGCGTGCCCAAAGTCGATATGTGCATGCATTTTCTGTACCTGTTTATATATCTCAAATTCAGGCTCAAAACACCCGAAAAATTGATATTTTTGGGTCCCAGAAGCGACCTGTACAAGCATACTCCTTGTTAGAGTATTTTCAAAATACAGGCCCAAAACATGCTGAAAATCGATTTTTAGGTGCCCAAAGTCAATATGTGTATGCATCTTCCGTAACCTTCTATATCCCAAATTCAGGCTCAAAACAGCCGAAAATTCGATATTTTTGGGTCCCAGAAGCGAACTGTACATGCCTACTTAGTGCTATAATATTTTCAAAATATAGGTCCAAAACATGCTAAAAATAGATATTTTAGGATGCCCAAAATCGATATGTGCATACCTCTTCTGTACCCGTTTATATCCCAAATTCTGGCTCAAAACACCCGAAAATTCAATATTTATGGGTCCCAGAAACGATCTGTACATGCCTACTCTTTGCTAGAATGTTTTCATGATACAGACCCAAAACATGCTCGAAATCGATATTTTAGGTGCCAAAAGTCCAAGTGTGCATGCATATTCTGTGCATGTTTATATTTCAAATCCAGGCTCAAAACACCCGAAAATTCTATATTTTTGGGTCCCAGAAGCGACCTTTACAAGCATACTCCTTGTTAGAGTATTTTCAAAATAAAGACCCAAAACATGCTGAAAATCGATATTTTGCGTGCCCAAAGTCGATATGTGCATGCATTTTCTGTACCTGTTTATATATCTCAAATTCAGGCTCAAAACACCCGAAAATTCAATATTTATGGGTCTCAGAAATGATCTGTACATGCCTACTCTTTGCTAGAATGTTTTCATGATACAGACGCAAAACATGCTCGAAATCAATATTTTAGGTGCAAAAAGTCGATATGTTCATGCATTTTCAGTGCCCGTTTATATCTCAAATTGATGCTAAAAACACCCACAAATTCAATATTTTTGGGTCCCAGAAGCGATCTGTACATGCCTACTCCGTGTTAGAGTATTTTCAAAATACAGGCCCAAAACATGGTGAAAATCGATATATTAGGTGCCCAATGTCAATATGTGCATGCATCTCCTGTACCCGTTTATATCTCAAATTCAGGCTCAAAACATACGATAATTTGATATTTTTGGGTCCCAGAAGCGACCTGTAGATGCCTACTCCTTTTTAGAATATTTTAAAAATACAGGCCCAAAACATGCTCAAAATCGATATTTTGCGTGCCCAAAGTCGATATGTGCATGCATTTTCTGTACCTGTTTATATATCTCAAATTCAGGCTCAAAACACCCGAAAAATTGATATTTTTGGGTCCCAGAAGCGACCTGTACAAGCATACTCCTTGTTAGAGTATTTTCAAAATACAGGCCCAAAACATGCTGAAAATCGATTTTTAGGTGCCCAAAGTCAATATGTGTATGCATCTTCCGTAACCTTCTATATCCCAAATTCAGGCTCAAAACAGCCGAAAATTCGATATTTTTGGGTCCCAGAAGCGAACTGTACATGCCTACTTAGTGCTATAATATTTTCAAAATATAGGTCCAAAACATGCTAAAAATAGATATTTTAGGATGCCCAAAATCGATATGTGCATACCTCTTCTGTACCCGTTTATATCCCAAATTCTGGCTCAAAACACCCGAAAATTCAATATTTATGGGTCCCAGAAACGATCTGTACATGCCTACTCTTTGCTAGAATGTTTTCATGATACAGACCCAAAACATGCTCGAAATCGATATTTTAGGTGCCAAAAGTCCAAGTGTGCATGCATATTCTGTGCATGTTTATATTTCAAATCCAGGCTCAAAACACCCGAAAATTCTATATTTTTGGGTCCCAGAAGCGACCTTTACAAGCATACTCCTTGTTAGAGTATTTTCAAAATAAAGACCCAAAACATGCTGAAAATCAATATTTTAGGTGCCCAAAGTCAATATGTGTATGCATCCTCTGTACCCGTTTATATCCGAAATTCAGGCTCAAAACGCCCGAAAATTCTATATTTTTGGGTCCTAGAAGCAATCTGTACATGCCTACTCAGTGCTAGAATGTTTTCAAAATATAGGCAAAAAACATGCTCAAAATAGATATTTTAGGTGCCCAAAGTCGATATGTGCATGTATCTTCTGTACCCGTTTATATCTCAAATTCAGGCTCAAAACACCCGAAAATTCGATATTTTTGGGTCCCAGAAACGATCTGTACATGTCTACTCCGTGTTAGAGTATTTTCAAAATACAGGCCTAAAACATGCAGAAAATTGATATTTTAGGTGCCCAAAATCGATATGTGCATTCATCTTCTGTACCCGTTTATATCTCAAATTCAGGCTCAAAACATCCGAAAATTAAATATTTTTGGGTCCCAGAAGCAATCTGTATATGCCTACTCCGTGTTGGAGTAGATTCAAAATACAGGCCAAAAAACATGCTATAAATCTATATTTTAGGTGCCCAAAGTCAATATGTGTATGCATCTTCTGTACTCGTTTATATCCCAAATTCAGGCTCAAAACACCCGATAATTCGATATTTTCGGGTCCCAGAAGCAATCTGTACATGCCTACTCAGTGCTTGAATGTTTTCGAAATATAGGTTTAAAACATGCTAAAAATCGATATTTTAGGTGTCCAAAGTCGATATGTGCATGCATCTTCTGTACCCGTTTATATCTCAAATTTAGGCTCAAAACACCCGAAAAATCGATGTTTTGGGGTCCAAGAAGCGATCTGTACATGCCTACTCCTTGCTAGAACATTTTCAAAATATAGGCTCAAAACATGCTAAAAATCGATATTTTCGGTTTCCAAAGTTGATATGTGCATGTATCTTCTGTACCCGTTTAGATATCAAATTCATTCTCAAAACACCCGAAAATTCGATATTATTGGGTCCCAGAAGCGATCTGTACATGCCTACTACTTGCTAGAATGTTCTCAAGATACAGACCCAAAACATGCTCAAAATCGATATTTTAGGTACAAAAAGTCGAAGTCTGCATGCATCTTCAGTGTCCGTTTATATCTAAAATTAAGGCTCAAAACACCCGAATATTTAATATTTTTCGAACCTAGAAGCGATCTGTACATGCCTGCACCGTGTTAGAGTATTTTAAAAATACAGACCCAAAACATGCTCAAAATCGATATTTTAGGTGCCCAAAGACATAATGTGTATTCATCTTCTGTACCTGTTTATATCCCAAATTTATGCTTAAAACACAAGAAAATTCGAAATTATTGAGTCCCAGAAGCGATCTGTACATCCCTACTCAGTGTTTGAGTATTTTCAAATTATAGGCCAAAAACATGCTGAAAATCGATATTTTAGATCCGCAAAGTCGATATGTGCATGCATCTTCTGTACCCGTTTATATCTCAAATTCAGGCTTAAAATACAGGAAAATTCGATATTTTTTAGTCCCAGAAGCGATCTGTACATGCCTAATCCTTGCTAGAATGTTTTCAAGATACAGACCCAAAACATGCTCAAAATCGATATTTTAGTTGCAAAAAGTCGATATGTGCACGCATCTTCATTACCCGTTTATATATCAAATTCAGGTTCAAAACACCTGAAAATTCAATATGATAGGGTCCCAGAACCGATCTGTACATGCCTACTCAGTGTTCGAGTATTTTTAAAACACAGGCCCAAAACGTGCTAAAAATCGTTATTTTGGGTGCCCAAAGTCGATATGTGCATGCATCTTCTGTACCCGTTTATATCTCAAATTCAGGCTCAATACAAAAGAAATTTCAATATTTTTTGGTCCCAGAAGCGATCTGTACATACCTACTCCTTGCTAGAATGTTTTCAAGATACAGACCCAAAACATGCTCAAAATCGATATTGTAGGTGTCCAAAGTCGATATGTGCATGCATCTTCTGTACCCGTTTATACCTCAAATTCTGGCTCAAAACACTAGAAAATTCTATATTTTTGGGTCCCAGAAGCGATCTGTACATGCCTACTCCGTTTAGAGTATTTTCAAAATACAGGCCCAAAACATGCTCAAAATCGATATTTTGGGTGAACAAAGTCGATATGTCCATGCATCTTCTGTACCCGTTTATATCTCAAATTCAGGCTCAAAACACACGAAAATTCGATATTTTTGGGTCAAAGAAGCGATCTGTACATGAATACTTTTTGTCAGAGAATTTCTAAAATACAGGCCCAAAACATGCTGAAAATAGATATTTTAGGTGCAAAAAGTCGAAGTGTGAATGCATCTTCTGTACATGTTTATATCTCAAATTCAGTCTCAAAACACCCGAAAATTCGATATTTTCGGGTCCCAAAAGCGATCTGTACATGCCTATTCCTTGCTAGAATGTTTTCAAAATACAGACCCAAAACATGCTCAAAATCGATATTTTAGGTGCAAAAAGTCGATATGTGCATGCATCTTCAGTGCACGTTTATATCTCAAATACAAGCTCAAATCTCCCGAAAATTCAATATTTTTGGGTCCCAGAAGCGATATGTACATGCCTACTCAATGCTAGAATGTTTTTGAAAATATAGGCTCAAAATAAACTAAAAATCGATATTTTAGGTGACCAAAGTCAATATGTGCATGCATCTTCTGTACCCGTTTATATCCCAAATTTAGGCTCAAAACATACGCTAGAATATTTTCAAAATACAGGCCCAAAACATGCTAAAAAACGATATTTTAAGTGCCCAAAGTCGATATGTGCATGGATCTTCTGTACCGGTTTATATATTTAAAATTCAGTCTCAAAACACCCCAAAAATTGATATTTTTGGGTCCCAGAAGCGATCTGTACATGAATACTCCGTCTCAGAAAATTTTTAAAATGGAGGCCCAAAACAGACTGAAAATCGATATTTTAGGTGCCCAAAGTCAATACGTGTATGCATCTTCTGTACCCGTTTATATCTCAAATTCAGGCTCAAAACACCCGAAATATCGATATTTTTGGGTCCAAGAAGCGATCTGTACATGAATACTCCGTCTCATAAAATTTTTAAAATGGAGGCCCAAAACATACTGAAAATCGATATTTTAGGTGCAAAAAGTCGAAGTGTGCATGCATCTTCTGTACCCGTTTATATCTCAAATTCAGGTTCAAAACACCCGAAAAATCGATATTTTTGGGTCCCAGAAGCGATCTGTAAATACCTATTCCTTGCTAGAATATTTTCAAGATACAGACCCAAAACATGCTCAAAATCGATATTTTAGGTGCAAAAAGTCAATATGTGCATGCATCTTCAGTGCACGTTTATATCTCAAATACAGGCTCAAATAACCCGAAAATTAAATATTTTTGGGTCCCAGAAACGATCTGTACATGCCTACTCAGTGCTAGAATATTTTCAAAATACAGGCCCAAAACATGCTAAAAAACGATATTTTAAGTGCCCAAAGTCGATATGTGCATGCATCTTCTGTACCCGGTTATATCTCAAATTCAGGCTCAAAACACCCGAAAATTCAATAGTTTTGGGTCCCCGAAGCGATCTGTACATGCCAACTCAATGCTAGAATGTTTTTGAAAATATAGGCTCAAAACATGCTAAAAATCGATATTTTGGGTGCCCAAAGTCGATATGTACATGCATCTTCTGTACCCGTTTATATCCTAAATTCAGGCTCAAAACATACGATAATTTGATATTTTTGAGTCCCAGAAGCGACTTGGACATGCCTACTCAGTGCTACAATATTTTCAAAATACAGGTCCAAAACATGCTAAAAAACGATATTTTAGGTGCCCAAAGTTAATATGTGTATGCATCTTCTGTACCCGTTTATATCCCAAATTTAGGCTCAAAACACCCAAAAATTCGATATTTTGGGGTCCCAGAAGAGACCTGTAGATGCCTACTCCTTGTTAAAATATTCTCAAAATACAGGCCCAAAACATGCTCAAAATCGATATTTTGGGTGCGCAAAGTCGATATGTGCATGCATCTTCTGTACCTGTTTATATATTTAAAATTCAGGCTCAAAACACCCGAAAAATTGATATTTGTGGGTCCTAGAAACTACCTGTACAAGCATACTCCTTGTTAGAGTATTTTCAAAATACAGGCCCAAAACATGATGAAAATCGATTTTTAGGTGCCCAAAGTCAATATGTGTATGCATCTTCGGTAACCGTCTATGTCCCTAATTTAGGCTCAAAACAGCCGAAAATTCGATATTTTTGGGTCCCAGAAGCGATCTGTACATGTCTACTCAGTGCTATAATATTTTCTAAATATAGGCCTAAAACATGCTAAAAATCGATATTTTAGGTGCCCAAAATCGATATGTGCATGCATCTTCTGTACCTGTTTATATCCCAAATTCTGGCTCAAAACACCCGAAAATTCAATATTTATGGGTCTCAGAAACGATCTGTACATGCCTACTCTTTGCTAGAATGTTTTCATGATACAGACGCAAAACATGCTCGAAATCAATATTTTAGGTGCAAAAAGTCGATATGTTCATGCATTTTCAGTGCCCGTTTATATCTCAAATTGATGCTAAAAACACCCACAAATTCAATATTTTTGGGTCCCAGAAGCGATCTGTACATGCCTACTCCGTGTTAGAGTATTTTCAAAATACAGGCCCAAAACATGGTGAAAATCGATATATTAGGTGCCCAATGTCAATATGTGCATGCATCTCCTGTACCCGTTTATATCTCAAATTCAGGCTCAAAACACCCGAAAATTCGATATTTTTGGGTCCCAGAAGCGATCTGTACAAACCTTCGCCTTGCTAGAATGTTTTCAAGATACAGAACCAAAACAGGCACAAAATCGATATTTTAAGTACAAAAAGTCGATATGTGCATGCATCTTCAGTACCCGTTTTAATCTCAAATTCAGGCTCAAAACACCCGAAAAATCATTATTTTGGGGTCCCAGAAGCGATTTGTACACCCCTTCTCAGTGTTAGAATTTTTTCAAAATATAGGCTCAAAACATGCTAAAAATCGATATTTTCGGTGTCCAAAGTCGATATGTGCATGCATCTTATGAACTCGTTTATATCTCAAATTCATTCTCAAAACACCCGAAAATTCGATATTTTTGGGCCCCAGAAGCAATCTGTATATGCTTACTCCTTGTTAGAATGTTTTCAAGATACAGACCCAAAACATGCTCAAAATCGATATTTTAGGTGCAAAAAGTCGAAGTGTGCAAGCATCTTCAGTACTCGTTTATATCTCAAATTCAGGCCCAAAAAACCCAAAAATTCAATATTTTTGGGACCTAGAAGCAATCTGTACATGCCTACTCAGAGCCTACTCAGAGCTAAAATGTTTTCAAGATACAGACCAAAAACATGCTCAAAATTGATATTTTAGGTGTCCAATGTCGATATGTGCATGCATCTTCTGTACCCGTTTATATCTCAAATACAGGCTCAAAACACCCGAAAATTCAATATTTTTGGGTCTTAGAAGCGATCTGTACATGCCTACTCAATGCTACAATGTTTTTGAAAATATAGGCTCAAAACATGCTAAAAATCGATATTTTAGATGACCAAAGTCAATATGTGTATGTATCTTCTGTACCCGTTTATATCCCAAATTCAGGCTCAAAACATACGATAATTTGATATTTTTGGGTCCCAGAAGCGACCTGTAGATGCCTACTCCTTTTTAGAATATTTTAAAAATACAGGCCCAAAACATGCTCAAAATCGATATTTTGCGTGCCCAAAGTCGATATGTGCATGCATTTTCTGTACCTGTTTATATATCTCAAATTCAGGCTCAAAACACCCGAAAAATTGATATTTTTGGGTCCCAGAAGCGACCTGTACAAGCATACTCCTTGTTAGAGTATTTTCAAAATACAGGCCCAAAACATGCTGAAAATCGATTTTTAGGTGCCCAAAGTCAATATGTGTATGCATCTTCCGTAACCTTCTATATCCCAAATTCAGGCTCAAAACAGCCGAAAATTCGATATTTTTGGGTCCCAGAAGCGAACTGTACATGCCTACTTAGTGCTATAATATTTTCAAAATATAGGTCCAAAACATGCTAAAAATAGATATTTTAGGATGCCCAAAATCGATATGTGCATACCTCTTCTGTACCCGTTTATATCCCAAATTCTGGCTCAAAACACCCGAAAATTCAATATTTATGGGTCCCAGAAACGATCTGTACATGCCTACTCTTTGCTAGAATGTTTTCATGATACAGACCCAAAACATGCTCGAAATCGATATTTTAGGTGCCAAAAGTCCAAGTGTGCATGCATATTCTGTGCATGTTTATATTTCAAATCCAGGCTCAAAACACCCGAAAATTCTATATTTTTGGGTCCCAGAAGCGACCTTTACAAGCATACTCCTTGTTAGAGTATTTTCAAAATAAAGACCCAAAACATGCTCAAAATCAATATTTTAGGTGCCCAAAGTCAATATGTGTATGCATCCTCTGTACCCGTTTATATCCGAAATTCAGGCTCAAAACGCCCGAAAATTCTATATTTTTGGGTCCTAGAAGCAATCTGTACATGCCTACTCAGTGCTAGAATGTTTTCAAAATATAGGCAAAAAACATGCTCAAAATAGATATTTTAGGTGCCCAAAGTCGATATGTGCATGTATCTTCTGTACCCGTTTATATCTCAAATTCAGGCTCAAAACACCCGAAAATTCGATATTTTTGGGTCCCAGAAACGATCTGTACATGTCTACTCCGTGTTAGAGTATTTTCAAAATACAGGCCTAAAACATGCAGAAAATTGATATTTTAGGTGCCCAAAATCGATATGTGCATTCATCTTCTGTACCCGTTTATATCTCAAATTCAGGCTCAAAACATCCGAAAATTAAATATTTTTGGGTCCCAGAAGCAATCTGTATATGCCTACTCCGTGTTGGAGTAGATTCAAAATACAGGCCAAAAAACATGCTATAAATCTATATTTTAGGTGCCCAAAGTCAATATGTGTATGCATCTTCTGTACTCGTTTATATCCCAAATTCAGGCTCAAAACACCCGATAATTCGATATTTTCGGGTCCCAGAAGCAATCTGTACATGCCTACTCAGTGCTAGAATGTTTTCGAAATATAGGTTTAAAACATGCTAAAAATCGATATTTTAGGTGTCCAAAGTCGATATGTGCATGCATCTTCTGTACCCGTTTATATCTCAAATTTAGGCTCAAAACACCCGAAAAATCGATGTTTTGGGGTCCAAGAAGCGATCTGTACATGCCTACTCCTTGCTAGAACATTTTCAAAATATAGGCTCAAAACATGCTAAAAATCGATATTTTCGGTTTCCAAAGTTGATATGTGCATGTATCTTCTGTACCCGTTTAGATATCAAATTCATTCTCAAAACACCCGAAAATTCGATATTATTGGGTCCCAGAAGCGATCTGTACATGCCTACTACTTGCTAGAATGTTCTCAAGATACAGACCCAAAACATGCTCAAAATCGATATTTTAGGTACAAAAAGTCGAAGTCTGCATGCATCTTCAGTGTCCGTTTATATCTAAAATTAAGGCTCAAAACACCCGAATATTTAATATTTTTCGAACCTAGAAGCGATCTGTACATGCCTGCACCGTGTTAGAGTATTTTAAAAATACAGACCCAAAACATGCTCAAAATCGATATTTTAGGTGCCCAAAGACATAATGTGTATTCATCTTCTGTACCTGTTTATATCCCAAATTTATGCTTAAAACACAAGAAAATTCGAAATTATTGAGTCCCAGAAGCGATCTGTACATCCCTACTCAGTGTTTGAGTATTTTCAAATTATAGGCCAAAAACATGCTGAAAATCGATATTTTAGATCCGCAAAGTCGATATGTGCATGCATCTTCTGTACCCGTTTATATCTCAAATTCAGGCTTAAAATACAGGAAAATTCGATATTTTTTAGTCCCAGAAGCGATCTGTACATGCCTAATCCTTGCTAGAATGTTTTCAAGATACAGACCCAAAACATGCTCAAAATCGATATTTTAGTTGCAAAAAGTCGATATGTGCACGCATCTTCATTACCCGTTTATATATCAAATTCAGGTTCAAAACACCTGAAAATTCAATATGATAGGGTCCCAGAACCGATCTGTACATGCCTACTCAGTGTTCGAGTATTTTTTAAACACAGGCCCAAAACGTGCTAAAAATCGTTATTTTGGGTGCCCAAAGTCGATATGTGAATGCATCTTCTGTACCCGTTTATATCTCAAATTCAGGCTCAATACAAAAGAAATTTCAATATTTTTTGGTCCCAGAAGCGATCTGTACATACCTACTCCTTGCTAGAATGTTTTCAAGATACAGACCCAAAACATGCTCAAATTCGATATTGTAGGTGTCCAAAGTCGATATGTGCATGCATCTTCTGTACCCGTTTATACCTCAAATTCTGTCTCAAAACACTAGAAAATTCTATATTTTTGGGTCCCAGAAGCGATCTGTACATGCCTACTCCGTTTAGAGTATTTTCAAAATACAGGCCCAAAACATGCTCAAAATCGATATTTTGGGTGAACAAAGTCGATATGTGCATGCATCTTCTGTAGCCGTTTATATCTCAAATTCAGGCTCAAATCACCCGAAAATTCGATATTTTTGGGTCCCAGAAGCGATCTGTACATGCCTACACCTTGCAAAAGTTATTTTAAGATACAGACCCAAAACATGCTCAAAATCGATATTTTAAATGCAAAAAGTCGATATTTGCATTCATATTCAGTACCCGTTTATATCTCAAATTGAGGCTCAAAACACTAGAAAATTCGATATTTATGGGTCACAGAAGCGATCTGTACATGCCTACTTCGTGTTAGAGTATTTTCAAAATACAGGCCCAAAACATGCTAAAAATCGTTATTTTGGGTGCCCAAAGTCGATATGTGCATGCATCTTCTGTACCCGTTTATATCTCAAACAAAGGCTCAAATCACCCGAAAATTCTATTTTTTTGGGTTCCACAAACGATCTGTACATGCCTACTCCTTGATAGAATGTTTTCAAGATACAGACCCAAAACATGCTCAAAATCGATATTGTAGGTGCAAAAAGTCGATATGTGCATGCCTCTTCAGTACCCGTTTATATCTCTAAGAAAGACTCAAATCACCCGAAAGTTCAAAGTTTTTGGGTCCCAGAAGCGATCTGTACATAGCTACTCAGAGCTAGAATATTTTTAAAATATAAACGCAAAACATGCTAAAAATCGATATTTTAGGTGTCCAAAGTCGATATGTGCTTGCATCTTCTGTACCCGTTTATACCTCAAATTCAGGCTCAAAACACTAGAAAATTCTATATTTTTGGGTCCCAGAAGCGATCTGTACATGCCTACTCCGTTTAGAGGATTTTCAAAATACAGGCCCATAACATGCTCAAAATCGATATTTTGGGTGAACAAAGTCGATATGTGCATGCATCTTCTGTAGCCGTTTATATCTCAAATTCAGGCTCAAATCACCCGAAAATTCGATATTTTTGGGTCCCAGAAGCGATATGTACATGCCTACTCCTTGCAAAAATTATTTTAAGATACAGACCCAAAACATGCTCAAAATCGATATTTTAAATGCAAAAAGTCGATATTTGCATTTATATTCAGTACCCGTTTATATCTCAAATTCAGGCTCAAAACACTAGAAAATTCGATATTTATGGGTCACAGAAGCGATCTGTACATGCCTACTTCGTGTTAGAGTATTTTCAAAATACAGGCCCAAAACATGCTAAAAATCGTTATTTTGGGTGCCCAAAGTCGATATGTGCATGCATCTTCTGTACCCGTTTATATCTCTAAGAAAGGCTCAAATCACCCGAAAATTCGATATTTTTGGGTTCCACAAACGATCTGTACATGCCTACTCCTTGCTAGAATGTTTTCAAGATACAGACTCAAAACATGCTCAAAATCGATATTGTAGGTGCAAAAAGTCGATATGTGCATGCCTATTCAGTACCCGTTTATATCTCAAGTTCAGGCTGAAAACACACGAAAATTCAATATTTTTTGGTCTAAGAAGCGATCTATACATGCCTATTCCGTGTTAGAGTATTTTCTAAATACAGGCCCAAAACATGCTCAAAATTGATATTCTAAGTGCCCAAAGTCGATATGTACATGCATTTTCTGTACCCGTTTATATCTCAAATTCAGGCTCAAAACACCCGAAAATTCGATATTTTTGGGTCCCAGAAGCGATCTGTACATGCCTACTTAGTGCTAGAATATTTTCAAAATATAGGCCGAAAATATCCTAAAAATCCATATTTTAGGTGCCCAAACTCAATAAGTGCATGTATCTTCTGTACCCGTTTATATCTTAAAATCAGTCTTAAAACACCCGAAAATTCTATACTTTTGGGTCCCAGAAGCGATCTGTTCATGCCTACTCCTTGCTAGAATGTTTTCAAAATACAGACCCAAAACATGCTCAAAATCGATATTTTAGGTGCAAAAAGTCGATATGTGCATGCATCTTCATTACCCGTTTATCTCAAATTCAGGCTCAAAACACCCGAAAATTCACTAATTTTGGGTCCCAAAAGCGATCTGTACATACCTACTCAGTGCAAAAATGTTTTCAAAATATAGGCTCAAAACATACTAAAAATCAATATATTAGGTGTCCAGAGTCGATATGTGAATGCATCTTCTATACCCGTTTATATCTCAAATTCAGGCTCAAAACACAAGAAAAATCGATATTTTTTGGTCACAGAAGCGATCTGTACATGCGTACTCCGTGTTAGAGTATTTTCAAAATACAGGCCCAAAACATGCTCAAAATCGATAATTTGGGTGCTCAAAGTCGATATGTGCATGCATCTTCTGTACCCTTTTATATCCTAAATTCAGGCTCAAATCTCCCAAAAATTCTATATTTTTGGGTCCCAGAAGCGATCTGTACATGCCTACTCCTTGCTAGAATTATTTCAAGATACAGACCCAAAACATGCTAACAATCGATATTTTGGGTGCCCGAAGTCGATATGTGCATGCATCTTCTGTACCCGTTTATATCTCAAATTCAAGCTGAAAAACCCGAAAATTCGATATTTTTGGGTCCCAGAAGCGATCTGTACTTGCCTACTCCTTGCTAGAATGTTTTCAAGATACAGACCCAAAACGTGTTAAAAATCGATATTGTAGGTGCCAAAAGTTGATATGTGCATGCATCTTCAGTAACCGTTTACATCTCAAATTCAGGCTCAAAACACCCGAAAATTCAAAAATTTTGGGTCCCAGAAGCGATCTGTACATGCCTACTTAGTGCTAGAATTAAAATAAAAAAAAGGCTCAAAACATGCTAAAAATCGATATTTTAGGTGTCCAAAGTCGATATGTGCATGCATCTTCTGTACCCGTTCATATCTTAAATTCTGGCTCAAAACACTAGAAAATTCGATATTTTTGGGTTCCAGAAGCAATCTGTACATGCCTACTCCATGTTAGAGTATTTTCAAAATACAGGCCCAAAACATGTTCAAAATCGATATTTTGGGTGCCCAAAGTCGATATGTGCATACATCTTTTGTACCCGTTTATATCTCAAATTCATGCTCAAAACACCCGAAAATTCAATATTTTTGGGACCCAGAAGCGATCTGTACACTCCTACTTTTTGCTAGAATGTTTTCAAGATACAGATCCAAAACATGCTCAAAATCGATAGTGTAGGTGTAAAAAGTCGATACGTTGATCCATCTTCAGTACTAGTTTATATCCCAAATTCACGCTCAAAACACCCGAAAATTCAGTATTTTTGGGTCCCAGGAGCCATCTGCACATGCCTACTCAGTGCTAGAATGTTTTCAAGATACAGATCTAAAACATGCTCAAAATCGATATTGTAGGTGCAAAGAGTCGTTACGTTGATGTATCTTCTGTACCCGTTTATATCTCAAATTCAGGCTCAGAACACCCTAAAATTCGATAATTTTGGGTCCCAGAAGCGATCTGTACATGCCTACTCAGTGCTAGAATATTTTCAAAATATAGACTCAAAACATGCTAAAAATCGTTATTTTGGGTGCCCAAAGTCGATATGTGCATGCATCTTCTGTACCCGTTTATATCTCAAACAAAGGCTCAAATCACCCGAAAATTCTATTTTTTTGGGTTCCACAAACGATCTGTACATGCCTACTCCTTGATAGAATGTTTTCAAGATACAGACCCAAAACATGCTCAAAATCGATATTGTAGGTGCAAAAAGTCGATATGTGCATGCCTCTTAAGTACCCGTTTATATCTCTAAGAAAGGCTCAAATCACCCGAAAGTTCAAAGTTTTTGGGTCCCAGAAGCGATCTGTACATAGCTACTCAGAGCTAGAATATTTTTAAAATATAAACGCAAAACATGCTAAAAATCGATATTTTAGGTGTCCAAAGTCGATATGTGCTTGCATCTTCTGTACTCGTTTATACCTCAAATTCAGGCTCAAAACACTAGAAAATTCTATATTTTTGGGTCCCAGAAGCGATCTGTACATGCCTACTCCGTTTAGAGGATTTTCAAAATACAGGCCCATAACATGCTCAAAATCGATATTTTGGGTGAACAAAGTCGATATGTGCATGCATCTTCTGTAGCCGTTTATATCTCAAATTCAGGCTCAAATCACCCGAAAATTCGATATTTTTGGGTCCCAGAAGCGATATGTACATGCCTACTCCTTGCAAAAATTATTTTAAGATACAGACCCAAAACATGCTCAAAATCGATATTTTAAATGCAAAAAGTCGATATTTGCATTTATATTCAGTACCCGTTTATATCTCAAATTCAGGCTCAAAACACTAGAAAATTCGATATTTATGGGTCACAGAAGCGATCTGTACATGCCTACTTCGTGTTAGAGTATTTTCAAAATACAGGCCCAAAACATGCTAAAAATCGTTATTTTGGGTGCCCAAAGTCGATATGTGCATGCATCCTCTGTACCCGTTTATATCTCTAAGAAAGGCTCAAATCACCCGAAAATTCGATATTTTTGGGTTCCACAAACGATCTGTACATGCCTACTCCTTGCTAGAATGTTTTCAAGATACAGACTCAAAACATGCTCAAAATCGATATTGTAGGTGCAAAAAGTCGATATGTGCATGCCTATTCAGTACCCGTTTATATCTCAAGTTCAGGCTGAAAACACACGAAAATTCAATATTTTTTGGTCTAAGAAGCGATCTATACATGCCTATTCCGTGTTAGAGTATTTTCTAAATACAGGCCCAAAACATGCTCAAAATTGATATTCTAAGTGCCCAAAGTCGATATGTACATGCATTTTCTGTACCCGTTTATATCTCAAATTCAGGCTCAAAACACCCGAAAATTCGATATTTTTGGGTCCCAGAAGCGATCTGTACATGCCTACTTAGTGCTAGAATATTTTCAAAATATAGGCCGAAAATATCCTAAAAATCCATATTTTAGGTGCCCAAACTCAATAAGTGCATGTATCTTCTGTACCCGTTTATATCTTAAAATCAGTCTTAAAACACCCGAAAATTCTATACTTTTGGGTCCCAGAAGCGATCTGTTCATGCCTACTCCTTGCTAGAATGTTTTCAAAATACAGACCCAAAACATGCTCAAAATCGATATTTTAGGTGCAAAAAGTCGATATGTGCATGCATCTTCAGTACCCGTTTATCTCAAATTCAGGCTCAAAACACCCGAAAATTCACTAATTTTGGGTCCCAAAAGCGATCTGTACATACCTACTCAGTGCAAAAATGTTTTCAAAATATAGGCTCAAAACATACTAAAAATCAATATATTAGGTGTCCAGAGTCGATATGTGAATGCATCTTCTATACCCGTTTATATCTCAAATTCAGGCTCAAAACACAAGAAAAATCGATATTTTTTGGTCACAGAAGCGATCTGTACATGCGTACTCCGTGTTAGAGTATTTTCAAAATACAGGCCCAAAACATGCTCAAAATCGATAATTTGGGTGCTCAAAGTCGATATGTGCATGCATCTTCTGTACCCTTTTATATCCTAAATTCAGGCTCAAATCTCCCAAAAATTCTATATTTTTGGGTCCCAGAAGCGATCTGTACATGCCTACTCCTTGCTAGAATTATTTCAAGATACAGACCCAAAACATGCTAACAATCGATATTTTGGGTGCCCGAAGTCGATATGTGCATGCATCTTCTGTACCCGTTTATATCTCAAATTCAAGCTGAAAAACCCGAAAATTCGATATTTTTGGGTCCCAGAAGCGATCTGTACTTGCCTACTCCTTGCTAGAATGTTTTCAAGATACAGACCCAAAACGTGTTAAAAATCGATATTGTAGGTGCCAAAAGTTGATATGTGCATGCATCTTCAGTAACCGTTTACATCTCAAATTCAGGCTCAAAACACCCGAAAATTCAAAAATTTTGGGTCCCAGAAGCGATCTGTACATGCCTACTTAGTGCTGGAATTAAAATAAAAAAAAGGCTCAAAACATGCTAAAAATCGATATTTTAGGTGTCCAAAGTCGATATGTGCATGCATCTTCTGTACCCGTTCATATCTTAAATTCTGGCTCAAAACACTAGAAAATTCGATATTTTTGGGTTCCAGAAGCAATCTGTACATGCCTACTCCATGTTAGAGTATTTTCAAAATACAGGCCCAAAACATGTTCAAAATCGATATTTTGGGTGCCCAAAGTCGATATGTGCATACATCTTTTGTACCCGTTTATATCTCAAATTCATGCTCAAAACACCCGAAAATTCAATATTTTTGGGACCCAGAAGCGATCTGTACACTCCTACTTTTTGCTAGAATGTTTTCAAGATACAGATCCAAAACATGCTCAAAATCGATAGTGTAGGTGTAAAAAGTCGATACGTTGATCCATCTTCAGTACTAGTTTATATCCCAAATTCACGCTCAAAACACCCGAAAATTCAGTATTTTTGGGTCCCAGGAGCCATCTGCACATGCCTACTCAGTGCTAGAATGTTTTCAAGATACAGATCTAAAACATGCTCAAAATCGATATTGTAGGTGCAAAGAGTCGTTACGTTGATGTATCTTCTGTACCCGTTTATATCTCAAATTCAGGCTCAGAACACCCTAAAATTCGATAATTTTGGGTCCCAGAAGCGATCTGTACATGCCTACTCAGTGCTAGAATATTTTCAAAATATAGACTCAAAACATGCTAAAAATCGATATTTTAAGTGTCCAAAGTCGATATGTGCATGCATCTTCTGTACCCGTTTATATCTCAAATTCAGGCTCAAAACACTAGAAAATTCGATATTTATGGGTCCCAGAAGCGATCTGTACATGCCTAATCCGTGTTAGAGTATTTTCAAAATACAGGCCCAAAACATGCTCAAAATCGATATTTTGGGTGTCCAAATTCGATATGTGAATGGATCTTCTGTACCCGTTTATATCTCAAATTCAGGTAAAAGACACCCGAAAATTCGATATTTTTGGGTCCCAGAAACGATCTGTACATGCCTACTCCATGCTAGAATGTTTTTAAGATACAGGCCCAAAACATGCTCAAAATCGATATTGTATGTGCAGAAAGTCGATATGTGCATGCATCTTAAGTACTCGTTTATATCTCAAATTCAGGCTCAAAACACCCGAAAATCCATTAATATTGGGTCCCAGAAGCGATCTGTACATGCCTAGATCAGTGCTAGAATGTTTTCAAAATATAGACTTAAAACATGCTAAAAATCGATATTTTAGGTGTCCAAAGTCGATATGTGCATGCATCTTCTGTACCCGTTTATATCTCAAATTCAGGCTCAAAACACTAGAAAATTCGATATTTATTGTTCCCAGAAGCGATCTGTACATGCCTACTCCCTGTTAGAGTATTTTCAAAAAATAGGCCCAAAACATGCTCAAAATCGATATTTTGGGTGCTCAAAGTTGATATGTGCATGCATCTTCTGTAGCCGTTTATATCTCAAATTCAGTCTCAAATCATACGAAAATTCGATATTTTTGTGTCCCAGAATCGATCTGTACATGCCTACTCCTTGCAAAAATTATTTTAAGATACAGAACCAAAACATGCTCAAAATTGATATTTTAAATGCAAAAAGTCGATATTTGCATTCATATTCAGTACCCGTTTATATCTCCAATTCCGGCTCAAAACACCCGAAAATTCAATATTTTTGGGTCCCAGAAGCGATCTGTACATGCCTACTTAGTGCTAGAATATTTTCAAAATATAGGCCGAAAACATGCTAAAAATCTATATTTTAGGTGCCCAAACTCAATAAGTGCATGTATCTTCTGTATCCGTTTACATCATAAAATCAGTCTTAAAACACCTGAAAATTCTATACTTTTGGGTCCCAAAAGCGATCTGTTCATGCCTACTCCTTGCTAGAATGTTTTCAAAATACAGACCCAAAACATGTTCAAAATCGATATTTTCGGTGCAAAAAGTCGATACGTGCATGCATCTTCAGTACCCGTTTATCTCAAATTCAGGCTCAAAACACCCGAAAATTCAATATTTTTGGGTCCCAAAAGCGATCTGTACATACCTACTCATTGCTCAAATGTTTTCAAAATATAGGATCAAAACATGCTAAAAATCGATATATTTGGTGTCCAGAGTCGATATGTGCATGCATCTTCTGTACCCGTTTATATCTCAAATTCAGGCTCAAAACACTAGAAAATTCGATATTTTTTGGTCACAGAAGCGATCTGTACATGCGTACTCCGTGTTAGAGTATTTTCAAAATACAGGCCCAAAACATTCTCAAAATCGATAATTTGGGTGCTCAAAGTTGATATGTGCATGCATCTTCTGTACCCTTTTATATCCTAAATTCAGGCTCAAATCTCCCGAAAATTCTTTATTTTTGGGTCCCAGAAGCGATCTGTACTTGCCTACTCCTTGCTAGAATGTTTTCAAGATACAGACCCAAAACGTGCTCAAAATCGATATTGTAGGTGCCAAAAGTTGATATGTGCATGCATCTTCAGTAACCATTTACATCTCAAATTCAGGCTCAAAACACCCGAAAATTCAATAATTTTGGGTCCCAGAAGCGATCTGTACATGCCTACTCAGTGCTAGAATTAAAAAAAAAAAAAGGTTTAAAACATGATAAAAATCGATATTTTAGGTTTCCAAAGTCGATATGTGCATGCATCTTCTGTACCCGTTTATATCTTAAATTCAGGCTCAAAACACTAGAAAATTCGATATTTTTGGGTTCCAGAAGCAATCTGTACATGCCTACTCCGTGTTAGAGTATTTTCAAAATACAGGCCCAAAACATGTTCAAAATCGATATTTTGGGTGCCCAAAGTCGATATGTGCATGCATCTTTTGTACCCGTTTATATCTCAAATTCATGCTCAAAACACCCGAAAATTAAATATTTTTGGGACCCAGAAGCGATCTGTACATTCCTACTATTTGCTAGAATGTTTTCAAGATACAGATCCAAAACATGCTCAAAATCGATAGTGTAGGTGTAAAAAGTCGATACGTTGATCCATCTTCAGTACTAGTTTAAATCCCAAATTCCCGCTCAAATTACCCGAAAATTCAGTATTTTTGGGTCCCTGAAGCCATCTGCACATGCTTACTCAGTGCTAGAATGTTTTCAAGATACAGATCTAAAACATGCTCAAAATCAATATTGTAGGTGCAAAGAGTCGTTACGGTGATGTATCTTCTGTACCCGTTTATATCTCAAATTCAGGCTCAAAACACTAGAAAATTCGATAATTTTGGGTCCTAGAAGCGATCTGTACATGCCTACTCAGTGCTAGAATATTTTCAAAATATAGACTCAAAACATGCTAAAAATCGATATTTTAGGTGTCCAAAGTCGATATGTGCAAGCATCTTCTGTACCCGTTTATATCTCAAATTCAGGCTCAAAACACTAGAAAATTCGATATTTATCGGTCCCAGAAGCGATCTGTACATGCCTAATCCGTGTTAGAGTATTTTCAAATTACAGGCCCAAAACATGCATAAAATCGATATTTTGGGTGCCCAAAGTCGATAACTGCATGCATCTTCTGTACCCGTTTATATCTCAAATTCAGGTTTAAGACACCCGAAAATTCGATATTTTTGGGTCCCAGAAACGATCTGTACATGCCTACTCCATGCTAGAATGTTTTTAAGATACAGGCCCAAAACATGCTCAAAATCGATATTGTATGTGCAGAAAGTCGATATGTGCATACACCTTCCGTACCCGTTTATATCTCAAATTCAGGCTCAAAACACCAGAAAATTCGATATTTTTGGGTCCCAGAAGCGATCTGTACATGCCTACTCCGTGTTAGAGTATTTTCAAAATACTGGTCCAAAAAATGCTCAAAATCGATATTTTAGGTTCTCAAAGTCGATATGTGCATGCATCTTCTGTACCCGTTTATATCTCAAATTCAGGCTCAAAACACTCGAAAGTTCAATTTTTTTGGGTCACAGAAGTGAGCTGTAAGTGCCTACTCCTTGCTAGAATGATTTCAAAATACATGCCCAAAACATGCTCAAAATCGATATTTTAGGTGTCCAAAGTCGATATGTGAATGCATCTTCTGTAACCGTTTATATCTCAAATTCATGCTCAAAACACCCAAAAATTAAATATTTTTGGGACCCAGAAGCGATCTGTACATTCCTACTTTTTGCTAGAATGTTTTCAAGATACAGATCCAAAACATGTTCAAAATCGATAGTGTAGGTGTAAAAAGTCGATACGTTGATCCATCTTCAGTACTAGTTTATATCCCAAATTCACGCTCAAATTACCCGAAAATTCAGTATTTTTGGGTCCCTGAAGCCATCTGCACATGCTTACTCAGTGCTAGAATGTTTTCAAGATACAGATCTAAAACATGCTCAAAATCAATATTGTAGGTGCAAAGAGTCGTTACGGTGATGTATCTTCTGTACCCGTTTATATCTCAAATTCAGGCTCAAAACACTAGAAAATTCGATAATTTTGGGTCCTAGAAGCGATCTGTACATGCCTACTCAGTGCTAGAATATTTTCAAAATATAGACTCAAAACATGCTAAAAATCGATATTTTAGGTGTCCAAAGTCGATATGTGCAAGCATCTTCTGTACCCGTTTATATCTCAAATTCAGGCTCAAAACACTAGAAAATTCGATATTTATCGGTCCCAGAAGCGATCTGTACATGCCTAATCCGTGTTAGAGTATTTTCAAATTACAGGCCCAAAACATGCATAAAATCGATATTTTGGGTGCCCAAAGTCGATAACTGCATGCATCTTCTGTACCCGTTTATATCTCAAATTCAGGTTTAAGACACCCGAAAATTCGATATTTTTGGGTCCCAGAAACGATCTGTACATGCCTACTCCATGCTAGAATGTTTTTAAGATACAGGCCCAAAACATGCTCAAAATCGATATTGTATGTGCAGAAAGTCGATATGTGCATACACCTTCCGTACCCGTTTATATCTCAAATTCAGGCTCAAAACACCAGAAAATTCGATATTTTTGGGTCCCAGAAGCGATCTGTACATGCCTACTCCGTGTTAGAGTATTTTCAAAATACTGGTCCAAAAAATGCTCAAAATCGATATTTTAGGTTCTCAAAGTCGATATGTGCATGCATCTTCTGTACCCGTTTATATCTCAAATTCAGGCTCAAAACACTCGAAAGTTCAATTTTTTTGGGTCACAGAAGTGAGCTGTAAGTGCCTACTCCTTGCTAGAATGATTTCAAAATACATGCCCAAAACATGCTCAAAATCGATATTTTAGGTGTCCAAAGTCGATATGTGAATGCATCTTCTGTAACCGTTTATATCTCAAATTCATGCTCAAAACACCCAAAAATTAAATATTTTTGGGACCCAGAAGCGATCTGTACATTCCTACTTTTTGCTAGAATGTTTTCAAGATACAGATCCAAAACATGTTCAAAATCGATAGTGTAGGTGTAAAAAGTCGATACGTTGATCCATCTTCAGTACTAGTTTATATCCCAAATTCACGCTCAAAACACCCGAAAATTCAGTATTTTTGGGTCCCTGAAGCCATCTGCACATGCCTACTCAGTGCTAGAATGTTTTCAAGATACAGACCTAAAACATGCTCAAAATCGATATTGTAGGTGCAAAGAGTCGTTATGTTGATGTATCTTCTGTACCCGTTTATATCTCAAATTCAGGCTCAAAACACTAGAAAATTCGATAATTTTGGGTCCCAGAAGCGATCTGTACATGCCTACTCAGTGCTAGAATATTTTCAAAATATAGACTCAAAACATGCTAAAAATCGATATTTTAGGTGTCCAAAGTCGATATGTGCAAGTATCTTCTGTACCCGTTTATATCTCAAATTCAGGCTCAAAACACTAGAAAATTCGATATTTATGGGTCCCAGAAGAGATCTGTACATGCCTAGTCCTTGATAGAGTATTTTCAAAATACAGGTCCAAAACATACACAAAATCGAAATTTTGGGTGCCCAAAATCGATATGTCCATGCATCTTCTGTACCCGTTTATATCTCAAATTCAGGCTTAAAACACCTGAAAATTCGATATTTTTACGTCCCAGAAGCAATCTGTACATGCCTACTCCTTGCTAGAATGTTTTCAAGATACTGACCCGAAAGATGCTCAAAATCTATATTTTAGGTGCAAAAAGTCGTTATGTGCAAGCATTTTCAGTACCCGTTTATATCTCAAATTCAGGGCCAAAACACCCGAAAATTCAATATTTTTGGGTCCCAGAAGCGATCTGAACATGCGTACTACGTGTTAGAGTATTTTCAAAATACGGGTCCAAAACATGCTAAAAATCGATATTTTCAGTGTCCAAAGTCGATATGTGCATGCATCTTCTGTACCCGTTTATATCTCAAATTCAGGCTCAAAACACTAGAAAATTCGATATTTATGGGTCCCAGAAGCAATCTGTACATGCCTAATCCGTGTTAGAGTATTTTCAAAATACAGGCCCAAAACATGCTCAAAATCGATATTTTGCGTGCCCAAAGTCGATAAGTGCATGCATCTTCTGTACCCGTTTATATCTCAAATTCAGGTTTAAGAAACCCGAAAATTCGATATTTTTGGGTCCCAGAAACGATCTGTACATGCCTAATCAATGCTAGAATGTTTTCAAGATACAGGCCCAAAACATGCTCAAAATCGATATTGTATGTGCATAAAGTCGATATGTGCATGCATCTTCAGTACTCGTTTATATCTCAAATTCAGGCTCAAAACACCCGGAAATCCATTAATTTTGGGTCCCAGAAGCGATCTGTACATGCCTACTCAGTGCTAGAATATTTTCAAAATATAGGCCCAAAACATGCTAAAAATCTATATTTTAGGTGCCAAAAGTAGATATGAGCATACACCTTCTGTACCCGTTTATATCTCAAATTCAGACTCAAAACACCAGAAAATTCGATATTTTTGGGTCCCAGAAGCGATCTGTACATGCCTACTCCGTGTTAGAGTATTTTCAAAATACTGGTCCAAAACATGCTCAAAATCGATATTTTAGGTGCTCAAAGTTGATATGTGCATGCATCTTCTGTACCCGTTTATATATCAAATTCAGGCTCAAAACGCCCGAAAGTTCAATATTTTTGGGTCCCAGAAGCGAGCGGTACATGCCTACTCCCTGTTAGAATGATTTCAAAATACATGCCCAAAACATGCTCAAAATCGATATTTTAGGTGTCCAAAGTCGATATGTGCATGCATCTTCTGTACCCGTTTATATCTCAAATTCAGGCACAAAACTCTAGAAAATTCAATATTTTTTTGGTCCCAGAAGCAATTTGTACATGCCTACTCCTTGTTAGAATGTTTTCAAGATACAGACCCAAAACATGCTCAAAATCGATATTTTAGGTGCAAAAAGTCGATATGTGCATGCATCTTCAGTACACGTTTATATCTTAAATTCAGGCTCAAATCACTAGAAAATTTGATATTAATAGGTTCCAGAAGCGATCCGTACATGCCTACTCCGTGTTAGAGTATTTTCAAAATACAGGCCCAAAACATGCTCAAAATCGATATTTTGGGTGCCCAAAGTCGATAAGTGCATACATCTTCTATACCCGTTTATATCTCAAATTCAGGTTTAAAACACACGAAAATTCGATATTTTTGGGTCCCAGAAGTGATCTGTACATGCCTACTCCTTGCTAGAATATTTTCGAGATACAGACCCAAAACATGCTTAAAATCGATATTGTATGTGCATAAAGTCGATATGTGCATGCATCTTCAGTACTCGTTTATATCTTAAATTCAGGCTCAAAACACCCGAAAATTCGATATTTTTTGGTCCCAGAAGCAATTTGTACATGCCTACTCCTTGGTAGAATGTTTTCAAGATACAGAATCAAAACATGCTCAAAATCGATATTTTAGGTGCAAAAAGTCGATATGTGCATGCATCTTCTGTACCCGATTATATCTCAAATTCAGGCTCAAAGTACTAGAAAATTCGATATTTTTTGGTCTCAGAAGCAATCTGTACATGCCTACTTCTTGCTAGAATGTTTTCAAGATACTGACCCAAATCATGCTCAAAATCGATATTTTAGGTGTCCAAAGTCGATATGTGCATGCATCTTCTGTACCCGTTTATATCTCAAATTCAGGCTCAAAACACTAGAAAATTCGATATTTATGGGTCCCAGAAGCGATCTGTACATGTCTAATCCGTGTTAGAGTATTTTCAAAATACAGGCCCAAAACATGCTCAAAATCGATATTTTGCGTGCCCAAAGTCGATAAGTGCATGCATCTTCTGTACCCGTTTATATCTCAAATTCAGGTTTAAGACACCCGAAAATTCGATATTTTTGGGTCCCAGAAACGATCTGTACATGCCTAATCAATGCTAGAATGTTTTCAGGATACAGGCCCAAAACATGCTCAAAATCGATATTGTATGTGCATAAAGTCGATATGTGCATGCATCTTCAGTACTCGTTTATATCTCAAATTCAGGCTCAAAACACCCGGAAATCCATTAATTTTGTGTCCCAGAAGCGATCTGTACATGCCTACTCAGTGCTATAATATTTTCAAAATATAGGCCCTAAACATGCTAAAAATCTATATTTTAGGTGCCCAAAGTAGATATGAGCATACACCTTCTGTACCCGTTTATATCTCAAATTCAGGCTCAAAACACCAGAAAATTCGATATTTTTTGGTCCCAGAAGCGAGCTGTACATGCCTACCCCTTGCTAGAATGTTTTAAAGATACAGACTCAAAACATGCTCAAAATCGATATTGTAGGTGCAAAAAGTCGATATGTGCATGCCTATTCAGTACCCGTTTATATCTCAAGTTCAGGCTGAAAACACACGAAAATTCAATATTTTTTGGTCTAAGAAGCGATCTATACATGCCTATTCCGTGTTAGAGTATTTTCTAAATACAGGCCCAAAACATGCTCAAAATTGATATTCTAAGTGCCCAAAGTCGATATGTACATGCATTTTCTGTACCCGTTTATATCTCAAATTCAGGCTCAAAACACCCGAAAATTCGATATTTTTGGGTCCCAGAAGCGATCTGTACATGCCTACTTAGTGCTAGAATATTTTCAAAATATAGGCCGAAAATATCCTAAAAATCCATATTTTAGGTGCCCAAACTCATTAAGTGCATGTATCTTCTGTACCCGTTTATATCTTAAAATCAGTCTTAAAACACCCGAAAATTCTATACTTTTGGGTCCCAGAAGCGATCTTTTCATGCCTACTCCTTGCTAGAATGTTTTCAAAATACAGGCCCAAAACATGCTCAAAATCGATAATTTGGGTGCTCAAAGTCGATATGTGCATGCATCTTCTGTACCCTTTTATATCCTAAATTCAGGCTCAAATCTTCCAAAAATTCTATATTTTTGGGTCCCAGAAGCGATCTGTACATGCCTACTCCTTGCTAGAATTATTTCAAGATACAGACCCAAAACATGCTAACAATCGATATTTTGGGTGCCCGAAGTCGATATGTGCATTCATCTTCTGTACCCGTTTATATCTCAAATTCAAGCTGAAAAACCCGAAAATTCGATATTTTTGGGTCCCAGAAGCGATCTGTACTTGCCTACTCCTTGCTAGAATGTTTTCAAGATACAGACCCAAAACGTGTTAAAAATCGATATTGTAGGTGCCAAAAGTTGATATGTGCATGCATCTTCAGTAACCGTTTACATCTCAAATTCAGGCTCAAAACACCCGAAAATTCAAAAATTTTGGGTCCCAGAAGCGATCTGTACATGCCTACTTAGTGCTAGAATTAAAATAAAAAAAAGGCTCAAAACATGCTAAAAATCGATATTTTAGGTGTCCAAAGTCGATATGTGCATGCATCTTCTGTACCCGTTCATATCTTAAATTCAGGCTCAAAACACTAGAAAATTCGATATTTTTGGGTTCCAGAAGCAATCTGTACATGCCTACTCCGTGTTAGAGTATTTTCAAAATACAGGCCCAAAACATGTTCAAAATCGATATTTTGGGTGCCCAAAGTCGATATGTGCATACATCTTTTGTACCCGTTTATATCTCAAATTCATGCTCAAAACACCCGAAAATTCAATATTTTTGGGACCCAGAAGCGATCTGTACACTCCTACTTTTTGCTAGAATGTTTTCAAGATACAGATCCAAAACATGCTCAAAATCGATATTTTGGGTGTCCAAATTCGATATGTGAATGGATCTTCTGTACCCGTTTATATCTCAAATTCAGGTAAAAGACACCCGAAAATTCGATATTTTTGGGTCCCAGAAACGATCTGTACATGCCTACTCCATGCTAGAATGTTTTTAAGATACAGGCCCAAAACATGCTCAAAATCGATATTGTATGTGCAGAAAGTCGATATGTGCATGCATCTTAAGTACTCGTTTATATCTCAAATTCAGGCTCAAAACACCCGAAAATCCATTAATATTGGGTCCCAGAAGCGATCTGTACATGCCTAGATCAGTGCTAGAATGTTTTCAAAATATAGACTTAAAACATGCTAAAAATCGATATTTTAGGTGTCCAAAGTCGATATGTGCATGCATCTTCTGTACCCGTTTATATCTCAAATTCAGGCTCAAAACACTAGAAAATTCGATATTTATTGTTCCCAGAAGCGATCTGTACATGCCTACTCCCTGTTAGAGTATTTTCAAAAAATAGGCCCAAAACATGCTCAAAATCGATATTTTGGGTGCTCAAAGTTGATATGTACATGCATCTTCTGTAGCCGTTTATATCTCAAATTCAGGCTCAAATCATCCGAAAATTCGATATTTTTGGGTCCCAGAATCGATCTGTACATGCCTACTCCTTGCAAAAATTATTTTAAGATACAGAACCAAAACATGCTCAAAATTGATATTTTAAATGCAAAAAGTCGATATTTGCATTCATATTCAGTACCCGTTTATATCTCCAATTCCGGCTCAAAACACCCGAAAATTCAATATTTTTGGGTCCCAGAAGCGATCTGTACATGCCTACTTCTTGCTAGAGTTTTTTCAAAATACAGGCCCAAAACATGCTTAAAATCGATATTTTAGGCAACCAAAGTCAATAAGTGTATGCATCTTCTGTACCCATTTATATCCCAAATTCAGGCTCAAAACACCCGAAAATTCGATATTTTTGAGTCCCAGAAGCGATCTGTACATGCCTACTTAGTGCTAGAATATTTTCAAAATATAGGCCGAAAACATGCTAAAAATCTATATTTTAGGTGCCCAAACTCAATAAGTGCATGTATCTTCTGTACCCGTTTACATCATAAAATCAGTCTTAAAACACCTGAAAATTCTATACTTTTGGGTCCCAAAAGCGATCTGTTCATGCCTACTCCTTGCTAGAATGTTTTCAAAATACAGACCCAAAACATGTTCAAAATCGATATTTTCGGTGCAAAAAGTCGATACTTGCATGCATCTTCAGTACCCGTTTATCTCAAATTCAGGCTCAAAACACCCGAAAATTCAATATTTTTGGGTCCCAAAAGCGATCTGTACATACCTACTCATTGCTCAAATGTTTTCAAAATATAGGATCAAAACATGCTAAAAATCGATATATTTGGTGTCCAGAGTCGATATGTGCATGCATCTTCTGTACCCGTTTATATCTCAAATTCAGGCTCAAAACACTAGAAAATTCGATATTTTTTGGTCACAGAAGCGATCTGTACATGCGTACTCCGTGTTAGAGTATTTTCAAAATACAGGCCCAAAACATGCTCAAAATCGATAATTTGGGTGCTCAAAGTTGATATGTGCATGCATCTTCTGTACCCTTTTATATCCTAAATTCAGGCTCAAATCTCCCGAAAATTCTTTATTTTTGGGTCCCAGAAGCGATCTGTACTTGCCTACTCCTTGCTACAATGTTTTCAAGATACAGACCCAAAACGTGCTCAAAATCGATATTGTAGGTGCCAAAAGTTGATATGTGCATGCATCTTCAGTAACCATTTACATCTCAAATTCAGGCTCAAAACACCCGAAAATTCAATAATTTTGGGTCCCAGAAGCGATCTGTACATGCCTACTCAGTGCTAGAAATAAAAAAAAAAAGGTTTAAAACATGCTAAAAATCGATATTTTAGGTTTCCAAAGTCGATATGTGCATGCATCTTCTGTACCCGTTTATATCTTAAATTCAGGCTCAAAACACTAGAAAATTCGATATTTTTGGGTTCCAGAAGCAATATGTACATGCCTACTCCGTGTTAGAGTATTTTCAAAATACAGGCCCAAAACATGTTCAAAATCGATATTTTGGGTGCACAAAGTCGATATGTGCATGCATCTTTTGTACCCGTTTATATCTCAAATTCATGCTCAAAACACCCGAAAATTAAATATTTTTGGGACCCAGAAGCGATCTGTACATTCCTACTATTTGCTAGAATGTTTTCAAGATACAGATCCAAAACATGCTCAAAATCGATAGTGTAGGTGTAAAAAGTCGATACGTTGATCCATCTTCAGTACTAGTTTAAATCCCAAATTCCCGCTCAAAACACCCGAAAATTCAGTATTTTTGGGTCCCTGAAGCCATCTGCACATGCTTACTCAGTGCTAGAATGTTTTCAAGTTACAGATCTAAAACATGCTCAAAATCGATATTGTAGGTGCAAAGAGTCTTTACGGTGATGTATCTTCTGTACCCGTTTATATCTCAAATTCAGGCTCAAAACACTAGAAAATTCGATAATTTTGGGTCCCAGAAGCGATCTGTACATGCCTACTCAGTGCTAGAATATTTTCAAAATATAGACTCAAAACATGCTAAAAATCGATATTTTAGGTGTCCAAAGTCGATATGTGCAAGCATCTTCTGTACCCGTTTATATCTCAAATTCAGGCTCAAAACACTAGAAAATTCGATATTTATCGGTCCCAGAAGCGATCTGTACATGCCTACTCCATGCTAGAATGTTTTTAAGATACAGGCCCAAAACATGCTCTAAATCGATATTGTATGTGCAGAAAGTCGATATGTGCATACACCTTCCGTACCCGTTTACATCTCAAATTCAGGCTCAAAACACCAGAAAATTCGATATTTTTGGGTCCCAGAAGCGATCTGTACATGCCTACTCCGTGTTAGAGTATTTTCAAAATACTGGTCCAAAAAATGCTCAAAATCGATATTTTAGGTTCTCAAAGTCGATATGTGCATGCATCTTCTGTACCCGTTTATATCTCAAATTCAGGCTCAAAACACTCGAAAGTTCAATTTTTTTGGGTCACAGAAGTGAGCTGTAAGTGCCTACTCCTTGCTAGAATGATTTCAAAATACATGCCCAAAACATGCTCAAAATCGATATTTTAGGTGTCCAAAGTCGATATGTGAATGCATCTTCTGTAACCGTTTATATCTCAAATTCATGCTCAAAACACCCGAAAATTAAATATTTTTGGAACCCAGAAGCGATCTGTACATTCCTACTTTTTGCTAGAATGTTTTCAAGATACAGATCCAAAACATGTTCAAAATCGATAGTGTAGGTGTAAAAAGTCGATACGTTGATCCATCTTCAGTACTAGTTTATATCCCAAATTCACGCTCAAAACACCCGAAAATTCAGTATTTTTGGGTCCCTGAAGCCATCTGCACATGCCTACTCAGTGCTAGAATGTTTTCAAGATACAGATCTAAAACATGCTCAAAATCGATATTGTAGGTGCAAAGAGTCGTTACGTTGATGTATCTTCTGTACCCGTTTATATCTCAAATTCAGGCTCAAAACACTAGAAAATTCGATAATTTTGGGTCCCAGAAGCAATCTGTACATGCCTACTCAGTGCTAGAATATTTTCAAAATATAGACTCAAAACATGCTAAAAATCGATATTTTAGGTGTCCAAAGTCGATATGTGCAAGTATCTTCTGTACCCGTTTATATCTCAAATTCAGGCTCAAAACACTAGAAAATTCGATATTTATGGGTCCCAGAAGAGATCTGTACATGCCTACTCCGTGATAGAGTATTTTCAAAATACAGGTCCAAAACATACACAAAATCGAAATTTTGGGTGCCCAAAATCGATATGTCCATGCATCTTCTGTACCCGTTTATATCTCAAATTCAGGCTTAAAACACCTGAAAATTCGATATTTTTACGTCCCAGAAGCAATCTGTACATGCCTACTCCTTGCTAGAATGTTTTCAAGATACTGACCCGAAAGATGCTCAAAATCTATATTTTAGGTGCAAAAAGTCGTTATGTGCAAGCATTTTCAGTACCCGTTTATATCTCAAATTCAGGGCCAAAACACCCGAAAATTCAATATTTTTGGGTCCCAGAAGCGATCTGAACATGCGTACTACGTGTTAGAGTATTTTCAAAATACGGGTCCAAAACATGCTAAAAATCGATATTTTCAGTGTCCAAAGTCGATATGTGCATGCATCTTCTGTACCCGTTTATATCTCAAATTCAGGCTCAAAACACTAGAAAATTCGATATTTATGGGTCCCAGAAGCGATCTGTACATGCCTAATCCGTGTTAGAGTATTTTCAAAATACAGGCCCAAAACATGCTCAAAATCGATATTTTGCGTGCCCAAAGTCGATAAGTGCATGCATCTTCTGTACCCGTTTATATCTCAAATTCAGGTTTAAGACACCCGAAAATTCGATATTTTTGGGTCCCAGAAACGATCTGTACATGCCTAATCAATGCTAGAATGTTTTCAAGATACAGGCCCAAAACATGCTCAAAATCGATATTGTATGTGCATAAAGTCAATATGTGCATGCATCTTCAGTACTCGTTTATATCTCAAATTCAGGCTCAAAACACCCGGAAATCCATTAATTTTGGGTCCCAGAAGCGATCTGTACATGCCTACTCAGTGCTAGAATATTTTCAAAATATAGGCCCAAAACATGCTAAAAATCTATATTTTAGGTGCCCAAAGTAGATATGAGCATACACCTTCTGTACCCGTTTATATCTCAAATTCAGACTCAAAACACCAGAAAATTCGATATTTTTGGCTCCCAGAAGCGATCTGTACATGCCTACTCCGTGTTAGAGTATTTTCAAAATACTGGTCAAAAACATGCTCAAAATCGATATTTTAGGTGCTCAAAGTTGATATGTGCATGCATCTTCTGTATCCGTTTATATATCAAATTCAGGCTAAAAACGCCCGAAAGTTCAATATTTTTGGGTCCCAGAAGCGAGCGGTACATGCCTACTCCTTGTTAGAATGATTTCAAAATACATGCCCAAAACATGCTCAAAATCGATATTATAGGTGTCCAAAGTCGATATGTGCATGCATCTTCTGTAACCGTTTATATCTCAAATTCAGGCTCAAAACACTAGAAAATTCGATATTTTTGGGTCCTAGAAGAGATCTGTACATGCCTACTCCGTGATAGAGTATTTTCAAAATACATGTCCAAAACATACACAAAATCGATATTTTGGGTGCCCAAAATCGATATGTCCATGCATCTTCTGTACCCGTTTATATCTCAAATACAGGCTTAAAACACCTGAAAATTCGATATTTTTGGGTCCCGGAAGCGATCTGTACATGCCTACTCCTTGCTAGAATATTTTCAAGATATTGACCCGAAACATGCTAAAAATCGATATTTTAGGTGTCCAAAGTCGATATGTGCATGCATCTTCTGTACCCGTTTATATCTCAAATTCAGGCTCAAAACACTAGAAAATTCAATATTTTTTTGGTCCCAGAAGCAATTTGTACATGCCTACTCCTTGTTAGAATGTTTTCAAGATACAGACCCAAAACATGCTCAAAATCGATATTTTAGGTGCAAAAAGTCGATATGTGCATGCATCTTCAGTACACGTTTATATCTCAAATTCAGGCTCAAAACACCCTAAATTCCATACTTTTGGATCCCATAAGCGATTTGTACATGCCTACTCCTTGCTAGAATGTTTTCAAGATACAGACCCAAAACATGCTCAAAATCGATATTTTAGGTGCAAAAAGTCGATATGTGCATGCATCTTCTGTACCCGTTTATATCTTAAATTCAGGCTCAAATAACTAGAAAATTTGATATTAATGGGTTCCAGAAGCGATCCGTACATGCCTACTCCGTGATAGAGTATTTTCAAAATACAGGCCCAAAACATGCTCAAAATCGATATTTTGGGTGCCCAAAGTCGATAAGTGCATACATCGTCTATACCCGTTTATATCTCAAATTCAGGTTTAAAACACACGAAAATTCGATATTTTTGGGTCCCAGAAGTGATCTGTACATGCCTACTCCTTGCTAGAATACTTTCGAGATACAGACCCAAAACATGCTTAAAATCGATATTGTATGTGCATAAAGTCGATATGTGCATGCATCTTCAGAACACGTTTATATCTCATTTTCAGGCTCAAAACACCTGAAAATTCCATATTTTTGGATCCCAGAAGCGATCTGTACATGCCTACTCCTTGCTTGAATGTTTTCAAGATACAGACCCAAAACATGCTCAAAATCGATATGTTAGGTGCAAAAAGTCAATATGTGCATGCATCTTCTGTACCCGTTTATATCTTAAATTCAGGCTCAAATCACTAGAAAATTGGATATTTATGGGTTCCAGAAGCGATCTGTACATGCCTAATCCGTGTTAGAGTATTTTCAAAATACAGGCCCAAAACATGCTCAAAATCGATATTTTGCGTGCCCAAAGTCGATAAGTGCATGCATCTTCTGTACCCGTTTATATCTCAAATTCAGGTTTAAGACACTAGAAAATTCGATATTTATGGGTTCCAGAAGCGAGCTGTAGATGCCTACTCCTTGCTAGAATGATTTTAAGATACAGACCCAAAACATGCTAAAAATCGATATTTTAGGTGTCCAAAGTCGATATGTGCATGCATCTTCTGTACCCGATTATATCTCAAATTCAGGCTCAAAGTACTAGAAAATTCGATATTTTTTGGTCTCAGAAGCAATCTGTACATGCCTACTTCTTGCTAGAATGTTTTCAAGATACAGACCCAAATCATGCTCAAAATCGATATTTTAGGTGTCCAAATTCGATATGTGCATGCATATTCTGTACCCGTTTATATCTCAAATTAAGGCTCAAAACACTAGAAAATTCGATATTTATGGGTCCTAGAAGCGATCTGTACATGCCTACCCCTTGCTAGAATGATTTCAAGATACAGACCCAAAACATGCTAAAAATCGATATTGTATGTGCATAAAGTCGATATGTGCATGCATCTTCAGTACTCGTTTATATCTCAAATTCAGGCTCAAAACACCCGGAAATCCATTAATTTTGCGTCCCAGAAGCGATCTGTACATGCCTACTCAGTGCTATAATATTTTCAAAATATAGGCCCAAAACATGTTAAAAATCTATATTTTAGGTGCCCAAAGTAGATATGAGCATACACCTTCTGTACCCGTTTATATCTCAAATTCAGGCTCAAAACACCTGAAAATTCGATATTTTTGGGTCCCAGAAGCGAGCTGTACATGCCTACCCCTTGCTAGAATGATTTCAAGATACAGACCCAAAACATGCTAAAAATCGATATTTTAGGTGTCCAAAGTCGATATGTGCATGCATCTTCTGTACCCGTTTATATCTCAAATTCAGGTTTAAAACACCCGAAAATTCGATATTTTTGGGTCCCAGAAGTGATCTGTACATGCTTACTCCTTGCTAGAATATTTTCAAGATACAGACCCAAAACATGCTTAAAATCGATATTGTATGTGCATAAAGTCGATATGTGCATGCATCTTCAGTACTCGTTTATATCTCAAATTCAGGCTTAAAACACCCAAAAATTCAATATTTTTGGATCCCAGAAGCGATCTGTACATGCCTACTCCTTGCTAGAATGTTTTCAAGATAGAGACCCAAAACATGCTCAAAATCGATATTGTAAGTGCAAAAAGTCGATATGTGAATGCATCTTCTGTACCCGTTTATATATTAAATTCAGGCTCAAATCACTAGAAAATTCAATATTTATGGGTTCCAAAAGCGATCTGTACATGCCTACTCCGTGTTAGAGTATTTTCAAAATACAGGCCCAAAACATGCTCAAAATCGATATTTTGGGTGCCCAAAGTCGATAAGTGCATGCATCTTCTGAACCCGTTTATATCTCAAATTCAGGCTCAAAACACTAGAAAATTCGATATTTATGGGTTTCAGAAGCGAGCTGTACATGCCTACTCCTTGCTAGAATGATTTCAAGATACAGACCCAAAACATGCTAAAAATCGATATTTTAGGTGTCCAAAGTCGATATCTGCATGCATCTTCTGTACCCGTTTATATCTCAAATTCAGGCTCAAAGTACGAGAAAATTCGATATTTTTTGGTCCCAGAATCGATCTGTACATGCCTACTCAGTGCTAGAATCTTTTAAAAAAAAAGGCTCAAAACATTCTAAAAATCGATATTTTAGGTGTCCAAAGTCGATATGTGCATACATTTCCTGTACCCGTTTATATCTCAAATTCAGGCTCAAAACACTAGAAAATTCGATATTTATGGGTCCCAGAAGCGATCTGTACATGCCTACTCCGTGTTAGAGTATTTTCATAATACAGGCCAAAAACATGATCAAAATCGATATTTTGGGTGCAAAAAGTCGATATGTGCATGCATCTTCAGTACTCGTTTATATCTCATATTCAAGCTCAAAACACAAGAAAATTCCATATTTATGGGTTCCAAAAGCGATCTGTACATGCCTACTCCGTGTTAGAGTATTTTAAAAATACAGGCCCAAAACATGCTCAAAATCGATATTTTGGGTGCCCAAAGTCGATAAGTGCATGCATCTTCTGTACTCGTTTATATCTCAACTTCAGGCTCAAAACACTAGAAAATTCGATATTTATGGGTTCCAGAAGCGAGCTGAACATGCCTACCCCTTGTTAGAATGATTTCAAGATACAGACCAAAAACATGCTAAAAATCGATATTTTAGGTGTCCAAAGTCGATAAGTGCATGCATCTTCTGTACCCGTTTATATCTCAAATTCAGGCTCAAAGTACTAGAAAATTCGATATTTTTTGGTCCCAGAAGCAATCTGTACATGCCTAGTCCTTGCTAGAATGTTTTCAAGATACAGACCCAAAACTTGCTCAAAATCGATATTTTAGGTGCAAAAAGTCGATATGTGCATGCATCCACTGTACCCGTTTATATCTTAAATTCAGGCTCAAATCACTAGAAAATTTGATTTTTATGGGTTCCAGAAGCGATCTGTACATGCCTACTCCGTGTTGGAGTATTTTCAAAATACAAGCCCAAAACATGCTCAAAATCGATATTTTGGGTGCCCAAAGTCGATAAGTGCATGCATCTTCTATACCCGTTTATATCTCAAATTCAGGTTTAGAACACCCTAAAATTCGATATTTTTGGGTCCCAGTAGCGATCTGTACATGCCTACTCCTTGCTAGAATATTTTCAAGATACAGACCCAAAACATGCTTGTATGTGCATAAAGTCGATATGTGCATGCATCTTCAGTACTCGTTTATATCTCAAATTCAGGCTCAAAAAACCCTAAAATTCAATATTTTTGGGTCCCAGAATCTATCTGTACATGCCTACTCAGTGCTAGAATTTTTTCAAAAAAAAGGCTCAAAACATTCTAAAAATCGATATTTTAGGTGTCCAAAGTCGATATGTGCATGCATTTTCTGTACCCGTTTATATCTCAAATTCAGGCTCAAAACACTAGAAAATTCGATATTTATGGGTCCCAGAAGCGATCTGTACATGGCTACTCCGTGTTAGAGTATTTTCAAAATACAGGCCCAAAACATGCTCAAAATCGATATTTTGTGTGCAAAAAGTCAAAATTTGCATGCATCTTCAGTACTCGTTTATATCTCATATTCAGGCTCAAAACACAAGAAAATTCAATATTTTTGGGTCCCAGAAGCGATCTGTACATGCATACTCAGTGCTAGAATGTTTTCAAAATATAGGCTCAAAACATGCTAAAAATCGATATTTTAGGTGCCCAAAGTCGATGTGTGCATGCATCTTCTGTACCTGTTTATATCTCAAATTCAGGCTCAAAACACTAGAAAATTCGATATTTATGGGTCCCAGAAGCAAACTGTATATGCCTACTCAGTGCTAGAATTTTTTCAAAAAAAGGCTCAAAACATGCTCAAAATCGATATTTTGGGTGCCCAAAGTCGATATGTGCATGCATCTTCTGCACCCGTTTATATCTCAAATTCCGGCTCAAAACACCCTAAAATACAATATTTTTGGGTCCCAGAAGCGATCTGTACATGCCTACTCAGTGCTAGAATATTTTTAAAATATAGGAACAAAACATGCTAAAAATCTATATTTTAGGTGTCCAAAGTCGATATGTGCATGCATCTTCTGTACACGTTTATATCTCAAATTCAGGCTCAAAACACCCGAAAAATCGATATCTTTGGGTCCAAGAAGCGAACTGTACATGCCTACTCCGTGTTAGAGTATTTTCAAAATACAGGAACAAAACATACTCAAAATCGATATTTTAGGTGTCCAAAGTCGATATGTGCATGCATCATAAGTAACCGTTTATATCTCAAATTCAGGCTAAAAACACTAAAAAATTCGATAATTATGGGTCCCAAAAGCGATCTGTACATGCCTACTCCGTTTTAGAGTATTTTCATAATACAGGCCAAAAACATGCTCAAAATCGATATTTTGGGTGCAAAAAGTCGATATGTGCATGCATCTTCAGTACTCGTTTATATCTCATATTCAGGCTCAAAACACAAGAAAATTCCATATTTATGTATTCCAAAAGCGATCTGTACATGCCTACTCCGTGTTAGAGTATTTTAAAAATACAGGCCCAAAACATGCTCAAAATCGATATTTTGGGTGCCCAAAGTCGATAAGTGCATGCATCTTCTGTACTCGTTTATATCTCAAATTCAGGCTCAAAACACTAGAAAATTCGATATTTATGGGTTCCAGAAGCGAGCTGAACATGCCTACCCCTTGTTAGAATGATTTCAAGATACAGACCAAAAACATGCTAAAAATCGATATTTTAGGTGTCCAAAGTCGATAAGTGCATGCATCTTCTGTACCCGTTTATATCTCAAATTCAGGCTCAAAGTACTAGAAAATTCGATATTTTTTGGTCCCAGAAGCAATCTGTACATGCCTACTCCTTGCTAGAACGTTTTCAAGATACAGACCCAAAACATGCTCAAAATCGATATTTTAGGTGCAAAAAGTCGATATGTGCATGCATCCTCTATACCCGTTTATATCTTAAATTCAGGCTCAAATCACTAGAAAATTCGATATTTTTTGGTCCCAGAAGCAATCTGTACATGCCTACTCCTTGCTAGAATGTTTTCAAGATACAGACCCAAAACATGCTCAAAATCGATATTTTAGGTGCAAAAAGTCGATATGTGCATGCATCCTCTGTACCCGTTTATATCTCAAATTCAGGTTTAAAACACCCTAAAATTCGATATTTTTGGGTCCCAGTAGCGATCTGTACATGCCTACTCCTTGCTAGAATATTTTCAAGATACAGACCCAAAACATGCTTGTATGTGCATAAAGTCGATATGTGAATGCATCTTCAGTACTCGTTTATATCTCAAATTCAGGCTCAAAAAACCCTAAAATTCAATATTTTTGGGTCCCAGAATCGATCTGTACATGCCTACTCAGTGCTAGAATTTTTTCAAAAAAAAGGCTCAAAACATTCTAAAAATCGATATTTTAGGTGTCCAAAGTCGATATGTGCATGCATTTTCTGAACCCGTTTATATCTCAAATTCAGGCTCAAAACACTAGAAAATTCGATATTTATGGGGTCCAGAAGCGATCTGTACATGCCTACTCCGTGTTAGAGTATTTTCAAAATACAGGCCCAAAACATGCTCAAAATCGATATTTTGGGTGCAAAAAGTCGATATTTGCATGCATCTTCAGTACTTGTTTATATCTCATATTCAGGCTCAAAACACAAGAAAATTCAATATTTTTGGTTCCCAAAAGCGATCTGTACATGCATTCTCAGTGCTAGAATGTTTTCAAAATATAGGCTCAAAACATGCTAAAAATCGATATTTTAGGTGCCCAAAGTCGATGTGTGCATGCATCTTCTGTACCTGTTTATATCTCAAATTCAGGCTCAAAACACTAGAAAATTCGATAGTTAAGAGTCCCAGAAGCAAACTGTATATGCCTACTCAGTGCTAGAATTTTTTTTCAAAAAAAGGCTCAAAACATGCTGAAAATCGATATTTTGGGTGCCTAAAGTCGATATGTGCATGCATCTTCTGCACCCGTTTATATCTCAAATTCCGGCTCAAAACACCCGAAAATACAATATTTTTGGGTCCCAGAAGCGATCTGTACATGCCTACTCAGTGCTAGAATATTTTTAAAATATAGGATGAAAACATGCTAAAAATCTATATTTTAGGTGTCCAAAGTCGATATGTGCATGCATCTTCTGTACACGTTTATATCTCAAATTCAGGCTCAAAACACCCGAAAAATCGATATCTTTGGGTCCCAGAAGCGAACTGTATATGCCTACTCCGTGTTAGAGTATTTTCAAAATAAAGGAACAAAACATACTCAAAATCGATATTTTAGGTGTCCAAAGTCGATATGTGCATGCATCTTCTGTAACCGTTTATATCTCAAATTCAGGCTCAAAACACCCGAAAATTCGATGTTTATGGGTTCCAGAAGTGATCTGTACATGCCTACTCCGTGTTAGAGTATTTTCAAAATACAGGCCCAAAACATGCTCAAAATCGATATTATGGGTGCCCAAAGTCAATAAGTGCATGCATCTTCTGTACCCGTTTATATCTCAAATTCAGGCTCAAAACACTAGAAAATTCGATATTTATGGGTTCCAGAAGCGAGCTGTACATGCCTACTCTTTGCTAGAATGATTTCAAGATACAGACTCAAAACATGCTAAAAATCGATATTTTAGGTGTCCAAAGTCGATATGTGCATGCATCTTCTGTACCCGTTTATATCTCAAATTCAGGCTCAAATCACCCGAAAATTCGATATTTTTTGGTCCCAGAAGCGATCTCTATATGCCTACTCCTTGCTAGAATTATTTCAAGATACAGACCCAAAACATGCTCAAAATCGATATTTTAAATGCAACGAGTCGATATGTGCAAGCATCTTCTGTACCCGTTTATATCTCAAATTCAGGCTCAAAACACCCTAAAATTCAATATTTTTGGGTCCCAGAAGCGGTTTGTACATGCCTACTCCTTGCTAGAATGATTTTAAGATACAGACCCAAAACATGATAAAAATCGATATTTTAGGAGTCCAAAGTCGATATGTGCATGTATCTTCTGTACCCGTTTATATCTCAAATTCAGGCTCAAAACACTAGAAAATTCGATATTTATAGGTCCCCAGAAGCGATCTGTAAATGCCTACTCCGTGTTAGAGTATTTTCAAAATACAGTCCCAAAACATGCTCAAAATCGATATTGTTGGTGCAAAAAGTCGAAACGTTGATGCATCTTCAGTACTCGTTTATATCTCAAATTCGGGCTCAAAACACTAGAAAATTCAATATTTTTGGGTCCCAGAAGCGATCTGTACATGCCTACTCAGTGCTAGAATATTTTCAAAATATAGGTTTAAAACATGCTAAAAATCGATATTTTTGGTGCCTAAAGTCGATATGTGCATGCATCTTCTGTACCTGTTTATATCTCAAATTCAGGCTCAAAACACTAGAAAATTCGATATTTATGGGTCCCAGAAGCAAACTGTATATGCCTACTCCTTGCTAAAAAATTTTCGAGATACAGGCCCAAAACATGCTCAAAATCGATATTTTAGGTGTCCAAAGTCGATATATGCATGCATCTTCTGTACCCGTTTATATCTCAAATTCCGGCTCAAAACACCCGAAAAATCGATATTTTTTGGTCCCAGAAGCGATCTGTACATGCCTACTCCGTGTTAGAGTATTTTCAAAATACAGGAACAAAACATACTCAAAATCGATATTTTAGGTGTCCAAAGTCGATATGTGGATGCATATTCTGTAACCGTTTATATCTCAAATTCAGGCTCAAAACACTAGAAAATTCGATATTTTTGGGTCCCAGAAGCGATCTGTACATGCCTACTCCGTGTTAGAGTATTTTTTTAAAATACAGGTCCAAAACATGCTCAAAATCGATATTTTGGGTGCCCAAATATAATATGTGCATGCATCATCTGTACCCGTTTATATCTCATATTCAGGCTCAAAACACCTGAAAATTCAATATTTTTGGGTCCCAGAAGCGGTCTGTACATGCCTTTTCCTTGCTTGAATGATTTCAAGATACAGGCCCAAAAAATGCTCAAAATCGATATTTTAGGTGTCCAAAGTCGATATATGCATGCATCTTCAGTACCCGTTTATATCTCAAATTTAGGCTCAAAACACCCGAAAATTCAATATTTTTGGGTCCCACAAGCGATCTGTACATGCCTAATCCTTGCTAGAATGATTTCAAGATACAGACCCAAAACATGCTAAAAATCGATATTTTAGGTGTCCAAAGTCGATATGTGCATGCATCTTCTGTACCCGTTTATATCTCATATTCAGGCTCAAAGCACTAGAAATAACGATATTTATGGGTCCTAGAAGCGATCTGTACATGCCTACTCCGTGTTAGAGTATTTTCAAAATACAGGCCCAATTCATGCTCAAAATCGATATTGTAGGTGCAAAAAGTCGATATGTGCATGCATCTTCAGTACTCGTTTATATCTCATATTCAGGCTCAAAACACAAGAAAATTTAATATTTTTGGGTCCCAGAAACGATCTGTACATGCCTACTCAGTGCTAGAATGTTTTCAAAATATAGGTTTAAAACATGCTAAAATTCGATATTTGTGGTGCCCAAAGTCGATATGTGCATGCATCTTCTCTACCTGTTTATATCTCAAACTCAGGCTCAAAACACTAGAAAATTCGATATCTATAAGTCACAGAAGCAAACTGTATATGCCTACTCCGTGTTAGAGTATTTTCAAAATACATTCCCAAAACATGCTTAAAATCGATATTTTGGGTGCCCAAAGTCGATATGTGCATGCATCTTCTGTATTCGTTTATATCTCAAATTCAGGCTGAAAACACCCGAAAATTCAATATTTTTGGGTCCCAGAAGCGATCTGAACATGCCTGGTTCTTGCTAGAATGTTTTCAAGAAACAGATCCAAAACATGTTAAAAATCGATATTGTTGGTTCAAAAAGTCGAGACGTTGATGCATCTTCAGTATTCGTTTATATCTCAAATTCAGGCTAAAAACTCCCGAAAATTAAATATTTTTGGGTCCCAGAAGCGATCTGTACATGCCTACTCAGTGCTAGAACATTTTCAAAATTTTAAGCTCAAAACATGCTAAAAATCTATATTTTAGGTGTCCAAAGTCGATATGTGCATCCATCTTCTGTACCCGTTTATATCTCAAATTCAGGCACAAAACACCCGAAAAATCGATATTTTTGGGTCCCAGAAGCGATCTGTACATGCCTACTCCGTGTTAGAGTATTTTCATAATAGAGGCCCAAAACATGCTCAAAATCGATATTTTGGGTGCCCAAAGTCGATATGTACATGCATCTTCTGTACCTTTTATATCTCAAATTCAGGCTCAAAACACTAGAAAATTCGATATTTATGGGTTCCAGAAGCGATCTGTACATGCCTACTCCGTCTTAGAGTATTTTCAAAATACAGGCCCAAAACATGCTCAAAATCGATATTTTGGGTGACCAAAGTCGATATGTGCATGCATCTTTTGTACCCGTTTATATCTCAAATTCAGGCTCAAAACATCCGAAAATTCGATATTTATGGGTCCCAGATGCGATCTGTACATGCTTACTCCTTGCTAGAATGTTTTCAAGATACAGACCCAAAACATGCTCAAAATCGATATTTTGGCATGCATCTTTTGTACCCGTTTATATCTCAAATTCAGGCTCAAAACATACGAATATTTAATATTTTTGGGCCCCAGAAGCGATCTGTACATGCTTACTCAGTGCTAGAATGTTTTCAAGATATAGGCTCAAAACATGCTAAAAATCGATATTGTATGTGCATAAAGTCGATATCAGGAAGCATCTTCAGTACTCGTTTATATCTCAAATTCAGGCTCAAAACACCCGAAAATCCAATAATTTTTGGTCCCAGAAGCGATCTGTACATGCCTGGTTCTTTCTAGAATGTTTTCAAGAAACAGATCCAAAACATGTTAAAAATCGATATTGTTGGTGCAAAAAGTCGAGACATTGATGCATCTTCAGTACTCGTTTATATCTCAAATTCAGGCTCAAAACTCCCGAAAATTCAATAATTTTGGGTCCCAGATGCGATCTGTACATGCCTACTCAGTGCTAGAATATTTTCAAAATTTTAAGCTCAAAACATGATAAAAATCTATATTTTAGGTGTCCAAAGTCGATATGTGCATCCATCTTCTGTACCCGTTTATATCTCAAATTCAGGCTCAAAACACCCGTAAAATCGATATTTTTGGGTCCCAGAAGCGATCTGTACATGCCTACTCCGTGTTAGAGTATTTTCATAATACAGGCCCAAAACATGCTCAAAATCGATATTTTGGGTGCCCAAAGTCGATATGTGCATGCAAATTCTGTACCCGTTTATATCTCATATTCAGGCTCAAAACACTAGAAATATCGATATTTATGGGTCCCAGAAGCGATCTGTACATGCCTACTCCGTGTTAGAGTATTTTCAAAATACAGGCCCAATTCATGCTCAAAATCGATATTGTAGGTGCAAAAAGTCGATATGTGCATGCATCTTCAGTACTCGTTTATATCTCATATTCAGGCTCAAAACACAAGAAAATTCAATATTTTTTGTCCCAGAAGCGATCTGTACATGCCTACTCAGTGCTAGAATGTTTTCAAAATATAGGTTTAAAACATGCTAAAAATCGATATTTGTGGTGCCCAAAGTCGATATGTGCATGCATCTTCTCTACCTGTTTATATCTCAAATTCAGGCTGAAAACACTAGAAAATTCGATAACTATAAGTCACAGAAGCAAACTGTATATGCCTACTCCGTGTTAGAGTATTTTCAAAATACATTCCCAAAACATGCTTAAAATCGATATTTTGGGTGCCCAAAGTCGATATGTGCATGCATCTTCTGTACCCGTTTATATCTCAAATTAAGGCTCAAAACACCCGAAAATTCAATATTTTTGGGTCCAGAAGCGATCTGAACATGCCTGGTTCTTGCTAGAATGTTTTCAAGAAACAGATCCAAAACATGTTAAAAATCGATATTGTTGGTGCAAAAACTCGAGACGTTGATGCATCTTCAGTACTCGTTTATATCTCAAATTCAGGCTCAAAACTCCCGAAAATTCAATATTTTTGGGTCCCAGAAGCAATCTGTACATGCCTACTCAGTGCTGGAACATTTTCAAAATTTTAAGCTCAAAACATGCTAAAAATCTATATTTTAGGTGTCCAAAGTCGATATGTGCATCCATCTTCTGTAACCGTTTATATCTCAAATTCAGGCTCAAAACACCCGAAAATCCAATAATTTTGGGTCCCACAAGCGATCTGTACATGCCTACACAGTGCTAGAATAAATAAAAAAAAAAGCTCAAAACATGCTAAAAATCGATATTTTAGGTGTCCAAAGTCGATATGTGCATGCATCTTCTGTAACCGTTTATATCTCAAATTCAGGCTCAAAACACCCGAAAATTCTATATTTTTGGGTCCCAGAAGCGGTCTGTACATTTCTACTCCTTGCTAGAATGATTCCAAGATACAGACATAAAACATGCTAAAAATCGATATTTTGGGTGTCCAAAGTCGATATGTGCATGCATCTTCTGTACCCGTTTATATCTCAGATTCAGGCTCAAAACACTTGAAAATTCGATATTTATGGGTCCCAGAAGTGATATCCGTGTTAGAGTATTTTCAAAATACAGGCCCAAAACAAGCTCAAAATCGATATTTTGGGTGCAAAAAATCGATATGTGCATGCATCTTCAGTACTAGTTTATATCTCATATTCAGGCTTAAAACACAAGAAAATTCAATATTTTTGGGTCCCAGAAGCAATCTGTACATGCCTACTCATTGCAAGAATGTTTTCAAATACAGGCCTAAAACATGCTCAAAATCGATATTTTCAGTGCCCAAAGTCGATATGTGCATGCATCTTCAGTACTCGTTTATATCTCAAATTGCGGCTCAAAACACCCGAAAATTCAATATTTTCGGGTTCCAGAAGCGATCTGTACATGCCTACTCAGTGCTAGAATATTTTCAAAATTTTGGCTCAAAACATGCTAAAAATCTATATTTTAGGAGTCCAAAGTCGATATGTACATGCATCTTCTGTAACCGTTTATATCTCAAATTCAGGCTCAAAACACCCGAAAATTCGATATTTTTGGGTCCCAGAAGCGATCTGTACATGCCTACTCCGTGTTAGAGTATTTTTAAAATACAAGTCCAAAATATGTTAAAAATCGATATTTTGGGTGAACAAAAGTCGATATGTACATGCATCTTCTTTACTCGTTTATATCTCAAAATCAGGCTCAAAACACCCGAAAATTCAATATTTTTGGGTCCCAGAAGCAGTCTGTACATGCCTACTTCTTGCTAGAATGATTTCAAGATACAGGCCCAAAACATGCTAAAAATCGATATTGTAGTTGCAAAAAGTCGATACGATGATGCATCTTCAGTACTCGTTTATATCTCAAATTCCGGCTCAAAACACCCGAAAATTCAATATTTTTGGGTCCCAGAAGCGATTTGTACTTGCCTTCTCAGTGCTAGAATATTTTCAAAATATAGGCCCAAAACATGCTAAAAATCTATATTTTAGATGTCCAAAGTCGATATGTGCATGCATCTTCTGTACTCGTTTATATCTCAAATTAAGGCTCAAAACACCCAAAAATTCAATATTTTTGGGTCCCAAAAGCGGTCTGTACATACCTACTCCTTGCTGGAATGATTTCAAGATACAGACCCAAAACATGCTAAAAATCGATATTGTAGTTGCAGAAAGTCGATACGATGATGCATCTTCAGTACTCGTTTATATCTCAAATTCCAGCTCAAAACACCCGAAAATTCAATATTTTTGGTTCCCAGAAGCGATCTGTACATGCCTACTCAGTGCTAGAATATTTTCAAAATATAGACTCAAAACATGCTAAAACTCGATATTTTAGGTGTCCAAAGTCGATATGTCCATGCATCTTCTGTACCCGTTTATATATCAAATTCAGGCTTAAAACACCTGAAAATTCGATAATTTTGTGTCCCAGAAGTGATCTGTACATGCCTACTCCTTGCTAGAATGTTTTCAAGGTACTGACCCAAAACATGCTCAAAATCGATATTTTGGGTGCCCAAAGTCGATATGTGCATGCATCTATTGTACTCGTTTATATTTCAAATTAAGGCTCAAAACACCCGAAAATTCAATATTTTTGGGTCCCAGAAGCGGTCTGTACATGCCTACTCCTTGCTAGAATGATTTCAAGATACAGACCCAAATCATGCTAAAAATCGATATTGTAGTTGCAAAAAGTCGATACGTTGATGCATCTTCAGTACTGGTTTATATCTCAAATTACGGCTCAAAACACCCGAAAATTCAATATTTTTGGGTCCCAGAAGCGATCTGTACTTGCCTACTCAGTGCTAGAATATTTTCAAAATATAGGCCCAAAACATGCTAAAAATCTATATTTTAGGTGTCCAAAGTCGATATGTGCATGCATCTTCTGTACTCGTTTATATCTCAAATTAAGGCTCAAAAAACCCAAAAATTCAATATTTTTGGTTCCCAAAAGCGGTCTGTACATGCCTACTCCTTGCTGAAATGATTTCAAGATACAGACCTAAAACATGCTAAAAATCGATATTGTAGTTGCAGAAAGTCGATACGTTGATGCATCTTCTGTACTCGTTTATATCTCAAATTCCGGCTCAAAATACCCGAAAATTCAATATTTTTGGTTCCCATAAGCGATCTGTACATGCCTACTCAGTGCTAGAATATTTTCAAAATATAGACTCAAAACATGCTAAAACTCGATATTTTAGGTGTCCAAAGTCGATATGTCCATGCATCTTCTGTACCCATTTATATCTCAAATTCAGGCTTAAAACACCTGAAAATTCGATATTTTTGGGTCCCAGAAGCGATCTGTACATGCCTACTCCTTGCTAGAACTATTTTTAAATACAGATCCAAAACATGCTCAAAATCGATATTTTAAATGCAACGAGTCGATATGTGCAAGCATCTTCAGTACCCGTTTATATCTCAAATTCAGGCTCAAAACACCCGAAAATTCTATATTTTTGGGTCCCAGAAGCGGTCTGTACATTTCTACTCCTTGCTAGAATGATTCCAAGATACAGACATAAAACATGCTAAAAATCGATATTTTGGGTGTCCAAAGTCGATATGTGGATGCATCTTCTGTACCCGTTTATATCTCAAATTCAGGCTCAAAACACTTGAAAATTCGATATTTATGGGTCCCAGAAGTGATATGTACATGCCTACTCCGTGTTAGAGTATTTTCAAAATACAGGCCCAAAACATGCTCAAAATCGATATTTTGGGTGCAAAAAATCGATATGTGCATGCATCTTCAGTACTAGGTTATATCTCATATTCAGGCTTAAAACACAAGAAAATTCAATATTTTTGGGTCCCAGAAGCAATCTGTACATGCCTACTCAGTGCAAGAATGTTTTCAAATACTGGCCCAAAACATGCTCAAAATCGATATTTTCAGTGCCCAAAGTCGATATGTGCATGCATCTTCAATACTCGTTTATATCTCAAATTCCGGCTCAAAACACCCTAAAATTCAATATTTTCGGGTTCCAGAAGCGATCTGTACATGCCTACTCAGTGCTAGAATATTTTCAAAATTTTGGCTCAAAAAATGCTAAAAATCTATATTTTAGGTGTCCAAAGTCGATATGTGCATGCATCTTCTGTAACCGTTTATATCTCAAATTCAGGCTCAAAACACTAGAAAATTCAATATTTTTTGGTAACAGAAGCAATCTGTACATGCCTACTCCTAGCTAGAATGTTTTCAAGATACAGACTCAAAACATGCTCAAAATCGATATTTTAGGTGCAAAATGTCGATATGTGGATGCATCTTCAGTACCCGTTTATATCTCAAATTCAGGATCAAAACACTAGAAAATTCAATATTTTTCGATTCCAGAAGCGATCTGTACATGCCTACTCCTTGCTAGAACTATTTCAAAATACAGACCCAAAAAATGCTCAAAATCGATATTTTAAATGCAACGAGTCGATATGTGCAAGCATCTTCAGTACCCGTTTATATCTCAAATTCAGGCTCAAAACACCCGAAAATTCTATATTTTTGGGTCCCAGAAGCAGCCTGTACATTTCTACTCCTTGCTAGAATGATTTCAAGATACAGACCCAAAACATGCTAAAAATCGATATTGGGGGTGTCCAAAGTCGATATGTGCATGCATCTTCTGTACCCGTTTATATCTCAAATTCAGGCTCAAAACACCCGAAAATTCGATATTTTTGGGTCCCAGAAGCGATCTGTACATGCTTACTCCTTGCTAGAATGTTTTCAAGATACAGACTCAAAACATGCTCAAAATCTATATTTTAATTGCAACGAGTCGATATGTGCAAGCATCTTCAGTACCCGTTTATATCTCAAATTCAGGCTCAAAACACTTGAAAATTCGATATTTATGGGTCCCAGAATCCATCTGTACATGCCTACCCCGTGTTAGAGTATTTTCAAAATACGGGCCCAAAACATGCTCAAAATCGATATTTTGGGTGCAAAAAGTCGATATGTGCATGCATCTTCAGTACTAGTTTATATCTCATATTCAGGCTCAAAACACAAGAAAATTCGATATTTTGGGGTCCCAGAAGCGATCTGTACATGCCTACTCAGTGCTAGAATATTTTCAAATACAGGCCCAAAACATGCTTAAAATCGATATTTTCGGTGCCCAAAGTCGATATGTGCATGCATCTTCTGTACCCGTTTATATCTCAAATTCAGGCTCAAAACACTTGAAAACTCAATATCTTTGGGTCCCAGAAGCGATCTGTACATGCCTACTTCTTGCTAGAATGTTTTCAAGAAACAGATCCAAAACATGATAAAAATCGATATTGTTGGTGCAAAAAGTCGATACGTTGATGCATCTTCAGTACTCGTTTATATCTCAAATTCCGGCTGAAAACACTCGAAAATTCAATATTTTCGGGTCCCAGAAGCGATCTGTACATGCCTAATCAGTGCTAGAATATTTTCAAAATTTTGGCTCAAAACATGCTAAAAATCTATATTTTAGGTGTCCAAAGTCGATATGTGCATGCATCTTCTGTAACCGTTTATATCTAAAATTCAGGCTCAAAACACCTGAAAATTCGATATTTTTGGGTCCCAGAAGCGATCTGTACATGCCTACTCCTTGCTAGAATGTTTTCAAGATACTGACCCAAAACATGCTCAAAATCGATATTTTGGGTGCCCAAAATCGATATGTCCATTCATCTTCTGTACCCGTTTATATCTCAAATTCAGGCTCAAAACACCCGAAAATTCAATATTTTTGGGTCCCAGAAGCGATCTGTACATGCTTACTCCTTGCTAGAATGTTTTCAAGATACAGACTCAAAACATGCTCAAAATCTATATTTTAGGTGCAAAAAGTCGATATGTGCATGCATCTTCAGTAACCGTTTATATCTCAAATTCTGGCTCAAAACACCCGAAAACTCAATATTATGGGGTCCCGCAAGCGATCTGTACATGCCTACTCCGTGTTAGAGTATTTTAAAAATACAGGTCCAAAACATGCTCAAAATCGATATTTTGGGTGCTCAAAATCGATATGTGCATGCATCTTCTGTACCCGTTTATATCTCAAATTCAGGTTCAAAACACCCGAAAATTAAATATTTTAGGGTCCCAGAAGCGAGCTGTACATGCCTACTCCTTGCTAGAACGATTTCAAGATACAGACCCAAAACATGCTAAAAATCGATATTTTAGGTGTCCAAAGTCCATATGTGCATGCATCTTCTGTACCCGTTTATATCTCAAATTCAGGCTCAAAACACTAGAAAATTCAATATTTTTTGGTAACAGAAGCAATCTGTACATGCCTACTCCTAGCTAGAATGTTTTCAAGATACAGACTCAAAACATGCTCAAAATCGATATTTTAGGTGCAAAATGTCGATATGTTCATGCATCTACAGTACCCGTTTATATCTCAAATTCAGGCTCAAAACACTAGAAAATTCAATATTTTTCGATTCCAGAAGCGATCTGTTCATGCCTACTCCTTGCTAGAATGTTTTCAAGATACAGACCCAAAACATGCTCAAAATCGATATTGTAGGAGCAAATAGTCAATATGTGCATGCATCTTCTGTACCCGTTTATATCTTTAATTCAGGCTCAAATCACTAGAAAATTCGATATTTATGGGTTCCAGAAGCGATCTGTACATGCCTACTCCGTGTTAGAGTATTTTCAAAATACAGGCCTAAAACATGCTCAAAATCGATATTTTGGGTGCCCAAAGTCGATAAGTGCATGCATCTTCTGTACCCGTTTATATCTCAAATTCAGGCTCAAAACACTAGAAAATTCGATATTTTTGGGTCCAGAAGCAATCTGTACCTGCCTACTCCGTGTTAGAGTATTTTCAAAATACAGGCCCAAAACAGGCTTAAAATCGATATTTTGGGTGCCCAAAGTCGATATGTGCATGCATATTCTGTTCCCGTTTATATCTCAAATTCAGGCTCAAATCACCCGAAAATTCGATTGTTTTGGATCCCAGAAGAGATCTCTAAAAGCCTACTCCTTGCTAGAACTATTTCAAAACACAGACCCAAAACATGCTCAAAATCGATATTTTAAATGCAACGAGTCGATATGTGCAAGCATCTTCAGTACCCGTTTATATCTCAAATTCAGTCTCAAAATACCCGAAAATTCTATATTTTTGGGTCCCAGAAGCAGCCTGTACATTTCTACTCCTTGCAAGAATGATTTCAAGATACAGACCCAAAACATGCTAAAAATCGATATTATGGGTGTCCAAAGTCGATATGTGCATGCATCTTCTGTACCCGTTTATATCTCAAATTCAGGCTCAAAACACTTGAAAATTCGATATTTATGGGTCCCAGAAGCGATCTGTACATGCCTACTCCGTGTTAGAGTACTTTCAAAATACGGGCCCAAAACATGCTCAAAATCGATATTTTGGGTGCAAAAAGTCGATATGTGCATGCATCTTCAGTACTAGTTTATATTTCATATTCAGGCTCAAAACACAAGAAAATTCGATATTTTTCGGTCCCAGAAGCGATCTGTACATGCCTACTCAGTGCTAGAATGTTTTCAAATACAGGCTCAAAACATGCTTAAAATCGATATTATCGGTGCCCAAAGTCGATATGTGCATGCATCTTCTGTACCCGTTTATATCTCAAATTCAGGCTCAAAACACCCGAAAACTCAATATTTTTGGGTCCCAGAAGCGATCTGTACATACCTACTTCTTGCTAGAATGTTTTCAAGAAACAGATCCAAAACATGATAAAAATCGATATTGTTGGTGCAAAAAGTCGATACGTTGATGCATCTTCAGTAATCGTTTATATCTCAAATTCCGGCTGAAAACACCCGAAAATTCAATATTTTCGGGTCCCAGAAGCGATCTGTACATGCCTACTCAGTGCTAGAATATTTTCAAAATTTTGGCTCAAAACATGCTAAAAATCTATATTTTAGGTGTCCAAAGTCGATATGTGCATGCCTCTTCTGTAACCGTTTATATCTAAAATTCAGGCTCAAAACACCTGAAAATTCGATATTTTTGGGTCCCAGAAGCGATCTGTACATGCCTACTCCTTGCTAGAATGTTTTCAAGATACTGACCCAAAACATGCTCAAAATCGATATTTTGGGTGCCCAAAATCGATATGTCCATGCATCTTCTGTACCCGTTTATATCTTAAATTGAGGCTCAAAACACCCGAAAATTCGATATTTTTGGGTCCCAGAAGCGATCTGTACATGCTTACTCCTTGCTAGAATGTTTTCAAGATACAGACTCAAAACATGCTCAAAATCTATATTTTAGGTGCAGAGTCGATATGTGCATGCATCTTCAGTAACCGTTTATATCTCAAATTCTGGCTCAAAACACCCGAAAACTCAATATTATGGGGTCCCGCAAGCGATCTGTACATGCCTACTCCGTGTTAGAGTATTTTAAAAATACAGGTCCAAAACATGCTCAAAATCGATATTTTGGGTGCTCAAAGTCGATATGTGCATGCATCTTCTGTACCCGTTTATATCTCAAATTCAGGCTTAAAACACTCGAAAATTCAATATTTTAGGGTCCCAGAAGCGAGCTGTACATGCCTACTCCTTGCTAGAACGATTTCAAGATACAGACCCAAAACATGCTAAAAATCGATATTTTAGGTGTCCAAAGTCCATATGTGCATGCATCTTCTCTGCCCGTTTATATCTCAAATTCAGGCTCAAAACACTAGAAAATTCAATATTTTTGGATTCCAGAAGCGATCTGTACATGCCTACTCCTTGCTAGAATGTTTTCAAGATACAGACCCAAAACATGCTCAAAATCGATATTGTAGGTGCAAAAAGTCAATATGTGCATGCATCTTCTGTACCCGTTTACATCTCAAATTCAGGCTCAAAACACTAGAAAATTCGATATTTTTGGGTCCCAGAAGCGATCTGTACATGCCTACTCCGTGTTAGAGTATTTTTAAAATACAGGTCCAAAACATGTTAAAAATCGATATTTTGGGTGCCCAAAGTCGATATGTGCATGCATCTTCTTTACTCGTTTATATCTCAAATTCTGGCTCAAAACACCCGAAAATTTAATATTTTTGGGTCCCAGAAGCAGTCTGTACATGTCTACTTCTTGCTAGAATGATTTCAAGATAATGGCCCAAAACATGCTCAAAATCGATATTTTAGGTGTCCAAAGTCGATATGTGCATGCATCTACTGTACTCGTTTATATCTCAAATTAAGGCTCAAAACACCCGAAAATTCAATATTTTTGGGTACCAGAAGCGGTCTGTACATGCCTACTCAGTGCTAAAATGATTTCAAAATACAGACCCAAAACATGCTAAAAATCGATATTGTAGTTCAAAAAGTCGATACGTTGATGCATCTTCAGTACTGGTTTATATCTCAAATTCCGGCTTAAAACACCCGAAAATTCAATATTTTTGGGTCCCCGAAGCGATCTGTACTTGCCTACTCAGTGCTAGAATAATTTCAAAATATAGGCCCAAAACATGCTCAAAATCGATATTTTGGGTGCCCAAAATCGATATGTCCATGCATCTTCTGTACCCGTTTATATCTCAAATTCAGGCTCAAAACACCCGAAAATTCAATATTTTTGGGTCCCAGAAGCGATCTGTACATGCTTACTCCTTGCTAGAATGTTTTCAAGATACAGACTCAAAACATGCTTAAAATTTATATTTTAGGTGCAAAAAGTCTATATGTGCATGCATCTTCAGTACCCGTTTATATCTCAAATTCAGGCTCAAAACACTCGAAAATTCAATATTTTAGGGTCCCAGAAGCAATCTGTACATGCCTACTCCTTGGTAGAATGTTTTCAAGATACAGACTCAAAACATGCTCAAAATCGATATTTTAGGTGCAAAAAGTCGATATGAGCATGCATCTTCAGTACCCGTTTATATCTCAAAGTCAGGCTCAAAACACCCGAAAATTCAATATTTTTGGATTCCAGAAGCGATCTGTACATGCCTACTCCTTGCTAGAATGTTTTCAAGATACAGACCCAAAACATGCTCAAAATCGATATTGTAGGTGCAAAAAGTCAATATGTGCATGCATCTTATGTACCCGTTTATATCTTAAATTCAGGCTGAAATCACTAGAAAATTTGATATTTTTGGGTTCCAGAAGCAATCTTTACATGCCTACTTCGTGTTAGAGTATTTTCAAAATACAGGCCCAAAACATGCTCAAAATCGATATTTTGGGTGCCCAAAGTCGAAAAGTGCATGCATCTTCTTTACCCGTTTATAACTCAAATTCAGACTCAAAACACTAGAAAATTCGATATTTATGGGGTCCAGAAGCGATCTGTACATGCCTACTCCGTGTTAGAGTGTTTTCAAAATACAGGCCCAAAACATGCTCAAAATCGATATTTTGGGTGCCCAAAGTCGATATGTGCATGCATATTCTGTACCCGATTATATCTCAAATTCAGGCTCAAATCACCCGAAAATTCGATATTTTTGGATCCCAATAGTGATCTTTAAATGCCTACTCCTTGCTAGAACTATTTCAAGATACAGACCCAAAACATTCTCAAAATCGATATTTTAAATGCAACGAGTCGATATGTGCAAGCATCTTCAATACACGTTTATATCTCAAATTCAGGCTCAAAACACTAGAAAATTCGATATTTTTGGGTCCCAGAAGCGATCTGTACATGCCTACTCCGTGTTAGAGTATTTTTAAAATACAGGTCCAAAACATGTTAAAAATCGATATTTTGGGTGCCCAAAGTCGATATGTGCATGCATCTTCTTTACTCGTTTATATCTCAAATTCAGGCTCAAAACACCCGAAAATTCAATATTTTTGGGTTCCAGAAGTGATCTGTACATGCTTACTCCTTGCGAGAATGTTTTCAAGATACAGACTCAAAACATGCTTAAAATCTATATTTTAGGTGCAAAAAGTCTATATGTGCATGCATCTTCAGTACCCGTTTATATCTCAAATTCAGGCTCAAAACACTCGAAAATTCAATATTTTAGGGTCCCAGAAGCGAGCTGTACATGCCTACTCCTTGCTAGAACGATTTCAACATACAGACCCAAAATATGCTAAAAATCGATATTTTAGGTGTCCAAAGTCCATATGTGCATGCATATTCTGTAACCGTTTATATCTCAAATTCAGGTTCAAAACACTACAAAATTCAATATTTTTTGGTCCCAGAAGCAATCTGTACATGCCTACTCCTTGCTAGAATGTTTTCAAGATACAGACTCAAAACATGCTCAAAATCGATATTTTAGGTGCAAAAAGTCAAAATGTGCATGCATCTTATGTACCCGTTTATATCTCAAATTCAGGCTCAAAACACCCGAAAATTCGATATTTTTGGGTCCCAGAAGCGATCTGTACATGCCTACTCCGTGTTAGAGTATTTTAAAAATACAGGTCCAAATCATGCTCAAAATCGATATTTTGGGTGCTAAAAATCGATATGTGCATGCATCTTCTGTACCCGTTTATATCTCAAATTCAGGCTCAAAACACTAGAAAATTCAATATTTTTTGGTAACAGAAGCAATCTGTACATGCCTACTCCTAGCTAGAATGTTTTCAAGATACAGACTTAAAACATGCTCAAAATCGATATTTTAGGTGCAAAATGTCGATATGTGGATGCATCTACAGTACCCGTTTATATCTCAAATTCAGGCTCAAAACACTAGAAAATTCAATATTTTTCGATTCCAGAAGCAATCTGTTCATGCCTACTCCTTGCTAGAATGTTTTCAAGGTACAGACCCAAAACATGCTCAAAATCGATATTGTAGGAGCAAAAAGTCAATATGTGCATGCATCTTCAGTACCCGTTTATATCTTAAATTCAGGCTCAAATCACTAGAAAATTCGATATTTATGGGTTCCAGAAGCGATCTGTACATGCCTACTCCGTGTTAGAGTATTTTCAAAATACAGGCCTAAAACATGCTCAAAATCGATATTTTGGGAGCCCAAAGTCGATAAGTGCATGCATCTTCTGTACCCGTTTATATCTCAAATTCAGGCTCAAAACACTAGAAAATTCGATATTTTTGGGTTCCAGAAGCGATCTGTACCTGCCTACTCCGTGTTAGAGTATTTTCAAAATACAGGCCCAAAACAGGCTGAAAATCGATATTTTGGGTGCCCAAAGTCGATATGTGCATGCATATTCTGTACCCGTTTATATCTCAAATTCAGGCTCAAATCACCCGAAAATTCGATTATTTTGGATCCCAGAAGTGATCTCTAAAAGCCTACTCCTTGCTAGAACTATTTCAAAATACAGACCCAAAACATGCTCAAAATCGATATTTTAAATGCAACGAGTCGATATGTGCAAGCATCTTCAGTACCCGTTTATATCTCAAATTCAGTCTCAAAATACCCGAAAATTCTATATTTTTGGGTCCCAGAAGCAGCCTGTACATTTCTACTCCTTGCAAAAATGATTTCCAGATACAGACCCAAAACATGCTAAAAATCGATATTATGGGTGTCCAAAGTCGATATGTGCATGCATCTTCTGTACCCGTTTATATCTCAAATTCAGGCTCAAAACACTAGAAAATTCGATATTTATGGGTTCCAGAAGCGATCTGTACATGCCTACTCCGTGTTAGAGTATTTTCAAAATACGGGCCCAAAACATGGTCAAAATCGATATTTTGGGTGCAAAAAGTCGGTATGTGCATGCATCTTCAGTACTAGTTTATATTTCATATTCAGGCTCAAAACACAAGAAAATTCGATATTTTTCGGTCCCAGAAGCGATCTGTACATGCCTACTCAGTGCTAGAATGTTTTCAAATACAGGCTCAAAACATGCTTAAAATCGATATTTTCGGTGCCCAAAGTCGATATGTGCATGCATCTTCTGTACCCGTTTATATCTCAAATTCAGGCTCAAAACACCCGAAAACTCAATATTTTTGGGTCCTAGAAGCGATCTGTACATACCTACTTCTTGCTAGAATGTTTTCAAGAAACAGATCCAAAACATGATAAAAATCGATATTGTTGGTGCAAAAAGTCGATACGTTGATGCATCTTCAGTACTCGTTTATATCTCAAATTCCGGCTGAAAACACCCGAAAATTCAATATTTTCGGGTCCCAGAAGCAATCTGTACATGCCTACTCAGTGCTAAAATATTTTCAAAATTTTGGCTCAAAACATGCTAAAAATCTATATTTTAGGTGTCCAAAGTCGATATGTGCATGCATCTTCTGTAACCGTTTATATCTCAAATTCAGGCTCAAAACACCTGAAAATTCGATATTTTTGGGTCCCAGAAGCGATCTGTACATGCCTACTACTTGCTAGAATGTTTTCAAGATACTGACACAAAACATGCTCAAAATCGATATTTTGGGTGCCCAAAATCGATATGTCCATGCATCTTCTGTACCCGTATATATCTTAAATTCAGGCTCAAAACACCCGAAAATTCGATATTTTTGGGTCCCAGAAGCGATCTGTACATGCTTACTCCTTGCTAGAATGTTTTTAAGATACAGACTCAAAACATGCTCAAAATCTATATTTTAGGTGCAAAGAGTCGATATGTGCATGCATCTTCAGTAACCGTTTATATCTCAAATTCAGGCTCAAAACACTAGAAAATTCGATATTTATGGGTTCCAGAAGCGATCTGTACCTGCCTACTCCGTGTTAGAGTATTTTCAAAATACAGGCCCAAAACAGGCTCAAAATCGATATTTTGGGTGCCCAAAGTTGATATGTGCATGCATATTCTGTACCCGTTTATATCTCAAATTCAGGCTCAAATCACCCGAAAATTCGATAGTTTTGGATCCCAGAAGTGATCTCTAAATGCCGACTCCTTGCTAGAACTATTTCAAAATACAGACCCAAAACATGCTCACAATCGATATATTAAATGCAACGAGTCGATATGTGCAAGTATCTTCAGTACCCGTTTATATCTCAAATTCAGGTTCAAAACACCCGAAAATTCTATATTTTTGGGTCCCAGAAGCAGCCTGTACATTTCTACTCCTTGCTAGAATGATTTAAAGATACAGACCCAAAACATGCTAAAAATCGATATTTTGTTTGTCCAAAGTCGATATGTGCATGCATCTTCTGTACCCGTTTATATCTCAAATTCAGGCTCAAAACACTTGAAAATTCGATATTTATGGGTCCCAGAAGCGATCTGTACATGCCTAATCCGTGTTAGAGTATTTTGAAAATACGGGCCCAAAACATGCTCAAAATCGATATTTTGGGTGCAAAAAGTCGATATGTGCATGCATCTTCAGTACTAGTTTATATCTCATATTCAGGCTCAAAACACAAGAAAATTCGATATTTTTGGGTCCCAGAAGCGATCTGTACATGCCTACTCAGTGCTAGAATGTTTTCAAATACAGGCCCAAAACATGCTTAAAATCGATATTTTCGGTGCCCAAAATTCGATATGTGCATGCATCTTCTGTACCCGTTGATATCTAAAAATTCAGGCTCAAAACACCCGAAAACTCAATATTTTTTGGGTCCCAGAAGAGATCTGTACATGCCTACTTCTTGCTAGAATGTTTTCAAGAAACAGATCAAAAACATGATAAAAATCGATATTGTTGGTGCAAAAAGTCGATACGTTGATGCATCTTCAGTACTCGTTTATATATCAAATTCCGGCTCAAAACACCCGAAAATTCAATATTTTCGGGTCCCAGAAGCGATCTGTACATGCCTACTCAGTGCTAGAATATTTTCAAAAATTTGGCTCAAAACATGCTAAAAATCTATATTATAGGTGTCCAAAGTCGATATATGCATGCATCTTCTGTAACTGTTTATATCTCAAATTCAGGCTCAAAACACTAGAAAATTCTATATTTTTGGGTCCCAGAAGCGATCTGTACATGCCTACTCCGTGTTAGAGTATTTTTAAAATACAGGTCCAAAACATGTTAAAAATCGATATTTTGGTTGCCCAAAGTCGATATGTGCATGCATCTTCTTTACTCGTTTATATCTCAAATTCAGGCTCAAAACACCCGAAAATTTAATATTTTTGGGTCCCAGAAGCAGTCTGTACATGTCTACTTCTTGCTAGAATGATTTCAAGATACAGGCCCAAAACATGCTCAAAATCGATATTTTAGGTGTCCAAAGTCGATATGTGCATGCATCTACTGTACTCGTTTATATCTCAAATTAAGGCTCAAAAAACCCGAAAATTCAATATTTGTGGGTACCAGAAGCGGTCTGTACATGCCTACTCAGTGCTAAAATGATTTCAAAATACAGACCCAAAACATGCTAAAAATCGATATTGTAGTTCAAAAAGTCGATACGTTGATGCATCTTCAGTACTGGTTTATATCTCAAATTCCGGCTTAAAACACCAGAAATTTCAATATTTTTGGGTCCCCGAAGCGATCTGTACATGCCTACTCATTGCTTGAATAATTTCAAAATATAGGCCCAAAACATGCTCAAAATCGATATTTTGGGTGCCCAAAATCGATATGTCCATGCATCTTCTGTACCCGTTTATATCTCAAATTCAGGCTCAAAACACCCGAAAATTCAATATTTTTGGGTCCCAGAAGCGATCTGTACATGCTTACTCCTTGCTAGAATGTTTTCAAGATACAGACTCAAAACATGCTTAAAATCTATATTTTAAGTGCAAAAAATCGATATGTGCATGCATCTTCAGTACCCGTTTATATCTCAAATTCAGGCTCAAAACACTCGAAAATTCAATATTTTAGGGTCCCAGAAGCGAGCTGTACATGCCTACTCCTTGCTAGAACGATTTCAACATACAGACCCAAAATATGCTAAAAATCGATATTTTAGGTGTCCAAAGTCCATATGTGCATGCATATTCTGTAACCGTTTATATCTCAAATTCAGGTTCAAAACACTACAAAATTCAATATTTTTTGGTCCCAGAAGCAATCTGTACATGCCTACTCCTTGGTAGAATGTTTTCAAGATACAGACTCAAAACATGCTCAAAATCGATATTTTAGGTGCAAAAAGTCGATATGAGCATGCATCTTCAGTACCCGTTTATATCTCAAAGTCAGGCTCAAAACACCCGAAAATTCAATATTTTTGGATTCCAGAAGCGATCTGTACATGCCTACTCCTTGCTAGAATGTTTTCAAGATACAGACCCAAAACATGCTCAAAATCGATATTGTAGGTGCAAAAAGTCAATATGTGCATGCATCTTATGTACCCGTTTATATCTTAAATTCAGGCTGAAATCACTAGAAAATTTGATATTTTTGGGTTCCAGAAGCAATCTTTACATGCCTACTTCGTGTTAGAGTATTTTCAAAATACAGGCCCAAAACATGCTCAAAATCGATATTTTGGGTGCCCAAAGTCGAAAAGTGCATGCATCTTCTTTACCCGTTTATATCTCAAATTCAGACTCAAAACACTAGAAAATTCGATATTTATGGGGTCCAGAAGCGATCTGTACATGCCTACTCCGTGTTAGAGTATTTTCAAAATACAGGCCCAAAACATGCTCAAAATCGATATTTTGGGTGCCCAAAGTCGATATGTGCATGCATATTCTGTACCCGATTATATCTCAAATTCAGGCTCAAATCACCCGAAAATTCGATATTTTTGGATCCCAATAGTGATCTTTAAATGCCTACTCCTTGCTAGAACTATTTCAAGATACAGACCCAAAACATTCTCAAAATCGATATTTTAAATGCAACGAGTCGATATGTGCAAGCATCTTCAATACACGTTTATATCTCAAATTCAGGCTCAAAACACTAGAAAATTCGATATTTTTGGGTCCCAGAAGCGGTCTGTACATTTCTACTCCTTGCTAGAATGATTTAAAGATACAGACCAAAAACATGCTAAAAATCGATATTTTGGGTGTCCAAAGTCGATATGTGCATGCATCTTCAGTACTAGTTTATATCTCATATTCAGGATCAAAACACTAGAAAATTCAATATTTATGGGTTCCAGAAGCGATCTGTACATGCCTACTCCGTTTTAGAGTATTTTCAAAATACTGGCCCAAAACATGCTCAAAATCGATAATTTGGGTGCCCAAAGTCGATATGTCCATGCATCTTCTGTACCCGTTTATATCTCAAATTCAGGCTCAAAACACCCGAAAATTCGATATTTTTGGGTCCCAGAAGCGATCTGTACATGCTTACTCCTTGCTAGAATGTTTTCAAGATACAGACTCAAAACATGCTCAAAATCTATATTTTAGGTGCAAAAAGTCGATATGTGCATGCATCTTCAGTTTATATCTCAAATTCAGGCTCAAAACACCCGAAAACTCAATATTTTGGGGTCCCGCAAGCGATCTGTACATGCCTACTCCGTCTTAGAGTATTTTAAAAATACAGGTTTAAAACATGCTCAAAATCGATATTTTGGGTGATTAAAGTCGATATGTGCATGCATCTTCTGTACCCGTTTATATCTCAAATTCAGGCTCAAAACACCCGAAAATTCAATATTTTAGGGTCCCAGAAGCGAGATGCACATGCCTACTCCTTGCTAGAATGTTTTCAAGATACAGACCCAAAACATGCTCAAAATTGATATTGTAGGTGCAAAAAGTCAATATGTGCATGCATTTTCTGTACCCGTTTAAATCTTAAATTCAGGCTCAAATCACTAGAAAATTCTATATTTATGGGTCCCAGAAGCGACCTGTACCTGCCTACTCCGTGTTAGAGTATTTTCAAAATACAGGCCCAAAACATGCTCAAAATCGATATTTTGGGTGCCCAAAGTCAATAAGTGCATGCATCTTCTGTACCCGTTTATATCTCAAATTCAGGCTCAAATCACCCGAAAATTCGATATTTTTGGATCCCAAAAGTGATCTTTAAATGCCTACTCCTTGCTAGAACTATTTCAAAATACAGACCCAAAACATGCTCAAAATCGATATTTTAAATGCAACGAGTCGATATGTGCAAGCATCTTCAATACACGTTTATATCTCAAATTCAGTCTCAAAACACCCGAAAATTCTATATTTTTGGGTCCCAGAAGCGGTCTGTACATTTCTACTCCTTGCTAGAATGATTTCAAGATACAGACCAAAAACATGCTAAAAATCGATATTTTGGGTGTCCAAAGTCGATATGTGCATGCATCTTCAGTACTAGTTTATATCTCATATTCAGGATCAAAACACTAGAAAATTCGATATTTATGGGTTCCAGAAGCGATCTGTACATGCCTACTCCTTGTTAGAGTATTTTCAAAATACAGGCCCAAAACATGCTCAAAATCGATAATTTGGGTGCCCAAAGTCGATATGTGCATGCATATTCTGTACTCGTTTATATCTCAAATTCCGGCTCAAAACACCCGAAAATTCAATATTTTCGGGTCCCAGAAGCGATCTGTACATGCCTACTCAGTGCTAGAATATTTTCAAAATTTTGGCTCAAAACATGCTAAAAATCTATATTTTAGGTGTCCAAAGTCGATATGTGCATGAATCTTGTGTACCCGTTTATATCTCAAATTCAGGCTCAAAACACTAGAAAATTCGATATTTTTGGGTCCCAGAAGCGATCTGTACATGCCTACTCAGTGTTAGAGTATTTTTAAAATACAGGTCCAAAACATGTTAAAAATCGATATTTTGGGTGCCCAAAGTCGATATGTGCATGCATCTTCTTTACTCGTTTATATCTCAAATTCAGGCTCAAAACACCCGAAAATTCAATATTTTTGGGTCCCAGAAGCGGTCTGTACATGCCTACTCCTTACTAGAATGATTTCAAGATACAGACTAAAAACATGCTAATAATCAATATTGTAGTTGCAGAAAGTCGATACGTTGATGCATCTTCAGTACTCGTTTATATCTCAAATTCCGGCTCAAAACATCCGAAAATTCAATATTTTTGGTTCCCAGAAGCGATCTGTACATGCCTACTCAGTGCTAGAATATTTTCAAGATACAGGCCCATAACATTCTCAAAATCGATATTTTATGTGTCTAAAGTCGATATGTGAATGCATCTTTTGTACTCGTTTATATATCAAATTCAGGCTCAAAACACCCGAAAATTAGATACTTTTGGGTCCCAGAAGTGATCTGTACATGCCTACTCCGTGTTAGAGTATTTTCAAAAAACACACCCAAAACATGCTAAAAATCGATATTTTAGTACCCAAAGTCAATATGTGCATCCATCTTCTGTACCCGTTTATATCTCAAATTCAGGCTCAAATCACCCGAAAATTCGATATTTTTGGGTCCCAGAAGCGATCTCTAAATGCCTACTCCTTGCTAGAATTATTTCAAGATACAGACCCAAAACATGCTCAAAATCGATATTTTAAATGCAACGAGTCGATATGTGCTAGCATCTTCAGTACCCGTTTATATCTCAAATTCTGGCTCAAAACACCCTAAAATTCAATTTTTAGGGTCCCAGAAGCGATCTGTACATGCCTACTCAGTGCTAGAGTATTTTAAAAATATAGACCCAAAACATGCAAAAAATCGATATTTTGGGTGCCCAAAGTTGATATGTGCATGCATCTTTTGTACTCGTTTATATATCAAATTCAGGCTCAAAACACCCGAAAATTAGATACTTTTGGGTCCCAGAAGTGATCTGTACATGCCTACTCAGTGCTAGAGTATTTTAAAAAATATAGGCAGAAAACATGCTAAAATTCGATATTTTGGGTGCCCAAAGTAGATATGAGCATGCATCTTCTGTACCCGTTTATAACTCAAATTCTGGCACAAAACACCCTAAAATTCAATTTTTTGGGTCCCAGAAGCGATCTGTACATGCCTACTCCGTGTTAAAGTATTTTCAAAATAAAGGCCCAAAACATGCTAAAAATCGATATTTTGGGTGACCAAAGTCGATATGTGCATGCATCTTCTGTACCCGTTTACATCTCAAATTCAGGCTCAAATCACCCGAAAATTTAATATTTTTGGGTCCCAGAAGCTATCTGTACATGCCTACTCCTTGCTAGAATTATTTCAAGATACAGACCCAAAACATGCTCAAAATAGATATTTTAAATGTAAAGAGTCGATATGTGCAAGCATCTTCAGTACCCGTTTATATCTCAAATTCTGGCTCAAAACACCCTAAAAATCAATATTTTTGGGTCCCAGAAGCGATCTGTACATGCCTACTCAGTGCTAGAGTATTTTAAAAATATAGGCCCAAAACATATTAAAAATCGATATTTTGGGTGCCCAAAGTCAATATGTGCATGCATCTTCTGTACCCGTTTATATATCAAATTCAGGCTAAAAACACCCGAATATTAGATACTTTTGGGTCCCAGAAGTGATCTGTAGATGCCTAGTCCGTGTTAGAGTATTTTAAAAATACACACCCAAAACATGCTGAAAATCGATATTTTAGTACCCAAACTCAATATGTGTATGCATTTTCTGTACCCATTTACATCCCAAATTCAGGCTCAAAACACCCTAAAATTCGATATTTTTTGGCTCCAGAAGCGATCTGTACATGCCTATTCAGTGCTAGAGTATTTTAAAAATATATTCACGAAACATGCTAAAAATCTATATTTTGGGTGCCCAAAGTAGATATGAGCATGCATCTTCTGCACCCGTTTATATCTCAAATTCAGGCTCAAAAAAATAGAAAATTCGATATTTTTCGGTCCCAGAAGCGATATGTACATGCTTACTCCGTGTTAGAGTATTTTCAAAATACAGGCCCAAAACATGCTAAAAATCGATATTTTGGGTGAATAAAGTGGATATGTGCATGCATCTTCTGTACCCGTTTATATCTCAAATTCAGGCTCAAATCACCCGAAAATTCGATATTTTTGGGTCCCAGAAGCGATCTCTAAATGCCTACTCCTTGCTAGAATTATTTTAAGATACAGACCCAAAACATGCTCAAAATAGATATTTTAAATGGAACGAGTCGATATGTGCAACCATCTTCAGTACCCGTTTATATCTCAAATTCAGGCTCAAAACACCCTAAAATTCAATATTTTTGGGTCCCAGAAGCGATCTGTACATGCCTACTCAGTGCTGGAGTATTTTAAAAATATAGGCCCAAAGCATGCTCAAAATCGATATTTTGGGTGCCCAAAGTCAATATGTGCATGCATCTTCTGTACCCGTTTATATCTCAAATTCAGGCTCAAATCACCCGAAAATTCGATATTTTTGGGTCCCAGAAGCGATCTCTAAATGCCTATTCCTGGCTAGAATTATTTCAAGAAACAGACCCAAAACATGCTCAAAATCGATATTTTAAATGCAACGAGTCGATATGTGCAAGCATCTTCAGTACCCGTTTATATCTCAAATTCAGGCTCAAAACACAAAAAAAATCGATATTTTTGGGTCCCAGAAGCGATCTGTAAATGCCTACTCAGTGCTATAATGTTTTCAAAATATAGTAACAAAACATGCTAAAAATCGATATTTTGGGTGCCCAAAGTCGATATGAGCATGCATCTTCAGTACTCGTTTATATCTCAAATTCAGGCTCAAAACACAAAAAAAATCGATATTTTTGGGTCCCAGAAGCGATCTGTAAATGCCTACTCGGTGCTATAATGTTTTCAAACTATAGTAACAAAACATGCTAAAAATCGATATTTTGCGTGCCCAAAGTCGATATGAGCATGCATCTTTTGTACCCGTTTATATATGAAATTCAGGCCCAAAACACCCGAAAATTAGATACTTTTGGGTCCCAGAAGTGATCTGTACATGCCTACTCAGTGCTAGAGTATTTTAAAAATATAGGCAGAAAACATGCTAAAAATCGATATTTTGGGTGCCCAAAGTAGATATGAGCATGCATCTTCTGTACCCGTTTATAACTCAAATTCTGGCTCAAAACACCCTAAAATTCAATTTTTTGGGTCCCAGAAGCGATCTGTACATGCCTACTCCGTGTTAGAGTATTTTCAAAATAAAGGCCCAAAACATGCTAAAAATCGATATTTTGGGTGCCCAAAGTCAATATGTGCATGCATCTTCTGTACCCGTTTATATATCAAATTCAGGCTAAAAACACCCGAATAATAGATACTTTTGGGTCCCAGAAGTGATCTGTAGATGCCTCGTCCGTGTTAGAGTATTTTAAAAATACACACCCAAAACATGCTGAAAATCGATATTTTAGTACCCAAACTCAATATGTGTATGCATTTTCTGTACCCATTTACATCCCAAATTCAGGCTCAAAACACCCTAAAATTCGATATTTTTTGGTTCCAGAAGCGATCTGTACATGCCTATTCAGTGCTAGAGTATTTTAAAAATATATTCACGAAACATGCTAAAAATCTATATTTTGGGTGCCCAAAGTAGATATGAGCATGCATCTTCTGCACCCGTTTATATCTCAAATTCAGGCCCAAAAAAATAGAAAATTCGATATTTTTCGGTCCCAGAAGCGATATGTACATGCTTACTCCGTGTTAGAGTATTTTCAAAATACAGGCCCAAAACATGCTAAAAATCGATATTTTGGGTGAATAAAGTGGATATGTGCATGCATCTTCTGTACCCGTTTATATCTCAAATTCAGGCTCAAATCACCCGAAAATTCGATATTTTTGGGTCCCAGAAGCGATCTCTAAATGCCTACTCCTTGCTAGAATTATTTTAAGATACAGACCCAAAACATGCTCAAAATAGATATTTTAAATGGAACGAGTCGATATGTGTAAGCATCTTCAGTACCCGTTTATGTCTCAAATTCAGGCTCAAAACACCCTAAAATTCAATATTTTTGGGTCCCAGAAGCGATCTGTACATGCATACTCCGTGTTAGACTATTTTCAAAATGCAGGCCAGAAACATGCTCAAAATCGATTTTTTGGGTGCCCAAAGTCGATATGTGCATGCATCTTCAGTACTCGTTTATATCTCAAATTCAGGCTCAAAACACAAAAAAAATCGATATTTTTGGGTCCCAGAAGCGATCTGTAAATGCCTACTCAGTGCTATAATGTTTTCAAAATATAGTAACAAAACATGCTAAAAATCGATATTTTGGGTGCCCAAAGTCGATATGAGCATGCATCTTTTGTACCCGTTTATATATGAAATTCAGGCCCAAAGCACCCGAAAATTAGATACTTTTGGGTCCCAAAAGTGATCTGTACATGCATACTCAGTACAAGAGTAATTTAAAAATATAGGCACAAAACATGCTAAAAAATCGATATTTTGGGTGCCCAAAGTAGATATGAGCATGCATCTTCTGTACCCGTTTATATCTTAAATTCAGGCTCACAACACCCAAAAATTCGATATTTTTGTGTCCCAGAAACGATATGTAAATGCGTTTTCCTTGTTAGAGTATTTTCAAAATACAAGCCCTAAACATGCTCAAAATCGATATTTTCGGTGCCCAAATTCGATATGTGCATGCAACTTCTGTACCCGTTTATATCTCAAATTCAGGCTCAAAACACCCGAAAATTCGATATTTTTGGGTCCCCGAAGCGATCTGTACATGCCGACTCCTTGCCAGAATGTTTTCAAGATACAGACCCAAAACATGCTAAAAATCTATATTTTAGGTGTCCAAAGTCAATATGTGCATGAATCTTCTGTACCCGTTTATATCTCAAAATCAGGCTCAAAACACCCGAAAATTCGATATTTTTCGGTCCCAGATCCGATCTGTACATGCCTACTCCGTGTTAGAGTATTTTCAAAATACAGGCCCAAAACATGCTAAAAATCGATATTTTAGGTGCCCAAAGTCGATATGTGCATGCATCTTCTGTACCCATTTATATCTCAAATTCAGACTCAAATCACCCGAAAATTCGATATTTTTGGGTCCCAGAAGCCATCTCTAAATGCCTACTCCTTGCTAGAATTATTTCAAGATACAGACCCAGAACATGCTCAAAATCGATATTTTAAATGCAACGAGTCGATATGGTCAAGGATCTTCAGTACCCGTTTAAATCTCAAATTCCGGCTCAAAATACCCCAAAATTCAATATTTTTGGGTCCCAGAAGCGATCTGTACATGCCTACTCAGTGCTAGAGTATTTTAAAAATATAGGCCCAAAACATGCTAAAAATCGATATTTTGGGTGCCCAAAGTCGATATGTGCATGCATCTTCTGTACCCGTTTATATATCAAATTCAGGCTCAAAACACCCGAAAATTAGATACTTTTGGGTCCCAGAAGTGATCTGTACATGCCTACTCAGTGCTAGAGTATTTTAGAAATATAGGCACAAAACATGCTAAAATCGATATTTTGGGTGCCCAAAGTCGATATCTCAAAATCAGTCCTAAAACACCCGAAAATTCTTTTTTTTTAGGTAACAGAATCGATCTGTACATGCCTACTCCGTGTTAGAGTATTTTCAAAATATAGGCTCAAAACATGCTAAAAATCTATATTTTAGGTGTCCAAAGTCAATATGTGCATGCATCTTCTGTACCCGTTTATATCTCAAAATCAGGCTCAAAACACCCACAAAATCGATATTTTTCGGTCCCAGAAGCGATCTGTACATGCCTACTCCGTGTTAGAGTATTTTCAAAATACAGGCCCAAAACATGCTAAAAATCGATATTTTAGGTGCCCAAAGTCGATATGTGCATGCATCTTCTGTACCAGTTTATATCTCAAATTCAGACTCAAATTACCCGAAAATTCGATATTTTTGGGTCCCAGAAGCGATCTCTAAATGCCTACTCCTTGCTAGAATTATTTCAAGATACAGACCAAGAACATGCTCAAAATCGATATTTTAAATGTAACGAGTCGATATGTTCAAGGATCTTCAGTACCCGTTTATATCTCAAATTCAGGCTTAAAACACCCTAAAATTCAATATTTTTGGGTCCCAGAAGCGATCTGTACATGGCTACTCAGTGCTAGAGTATTTTAGAAATATAGGCACAAAACATGCTATAATCGATATTTTGGGTGACCAAAGTCGATATCTCAAATTCAGTCCCAAAACACCCGAAAATTCTTTTTTTTTAGGTAACAGAAGCGATCTATACATGCCTACTCCGTGTTAGAGTATTTTCAAAATACAGGCCCAAAACATACTAAAAATCGATCTTTTAGGTGCCCAAAAGTCAATATGTGCATGCATCTTCTGTACCCGTTTATATCTCAAATTCAGGCTCAAAACACCCGAAAATTCGATTTTGGGGGGTCCCAGAAGCGATCTGTACATGCCTACTCAGATACAGGCCAAAACATGCTGAAAATCGATATTTTAGGTGCCCAAAGTCAATATGTGTATGCATCTTCTGCACCAGTTTATATCCCAAATTCAACCTCAAAACACCCAAACATTCGATATTTTTATGTCCCAGAAGCGATCTGTACATGCCTACTCAGTGCTAGAATGTTTTCAAAATATAGGTTCAAAACATGCTATAAATCGATATTTTAAGTGTCCAAATTCGAAATGTGCATGCATCTTCTGTACCAGTTTATATCACAAATTCATTCTCAAAACACCCGAAAATTCGTTATTTTTGGGTCCTAGAAGCAATCTTTACATGCCTACTCAGTGCTAGAATATTTTCAAAATATAGGCCCAAAACATGCTAAAAATCGATATTTAAGTGCCCAAAGTCGATATCTCAAATTCAGTCCCAAAACACACGAAAATTCTTTTTTTTTAGGTAACAGAAGCGATCTGTACATGCCTACTCCGTGTTAGAGTATTTTCAAAATACAGGCAAAAAACATACTGAAAATCGATATTTTAGGTGCCCAAAAGTCGATATGTGCATGCATCTTCTGTACCCGTTTATATCTCAAATTCAGGCTCAAAACACCCGAAAATTCAATATTTTTGGGTCCCCGAAGCGATCTGTACATGCCTACTCCTTGCCAGAATGTTTTCAAGATACAGACCCAAAACATGCTCAAAATCAATATTGTAGGTGCAAGAAGTCGATATGAACATGCATCTTCAGTGCCTGTTTATATCTCATATTCAGGCTCAAAACTCCCGAAAATTCGATATTTTTGGGGCCCAGAAGCGATCTGTACATGCCTACTCAGTGCTAGAATTTTTTCAAAATATAGGCTCAAAACATGTTAAAAATCTATATTTTAGGTGTCCAAAGTCAATATATGCATGCATCTTCTGTACCCGTTTATATCTCAAAATCAGGCTCAAAACACCCAAAAATTCGATATTTTTCGGTCCCAGAAGCGATCTGTACATGCCTAGTCCGTGTTAGAGTATTTTAAAAATACAGGCCCAAAACATGCTAAAAATCGATATTTTGGATGCCCAAAGTCGATATGTGCATGCATCTTCTGTACCCGTTTATATCTCAAATTCAGACTCAAATCTCCCGAAAATTCGATATTTTTGGGTCCCAGAAGCGATCTCTAAATGCCTACTCCTTTCTTGAATTATTTGAAGATACAGACCCAAAACATGCTCAAAATCGATATTTTAAATGCAACGAGTCGATATGTGCAAGCATCTTCAGTACCCGTTTATATCTCAAATTCAGGCTCAAAACACGCAAAAAATTCAATATTTTTGGGTCTTATAAGCGATCTGTACATGCCTATTCCTATTTAGAATGTTTTCAATATACAGACCCAAAACATGCTCAAAATCGATATTTTAGTTGCCAAAAGTCGATATTTGCATGCATCTTCTGTACCCGTTTATATCTCAAATTCAAGCTCAAAACACCCGAAAATTCAATATTTTTGGGTCCCAGAAGCGATCTGTACATGCCGACTCCATGCCAGAATGTTTTCAAGATACAGACCCAAAACATGCTCAAAATCAATATTGTAGGTGCAAGAAGTCGATATGAACATGCATCTTCAGTGCCTGTTTATATCTCATATTCAGGCTCAAAACACCCGAAAATTCGATATTTTTGGGGCCCAGAAGCGATCTGTACATGCCTACTCCTTGCTAGAATTATTTCAAGATACAGACCCAAAACATGCTCAAAATCGATATTTTAAAAGCAACGAGTCGATATGTACAAGGATCTTCAGTACCCGTTTATATCTCAAATTCAGGCTCAAAACACCCCAAAATTCAATATTTTTGGGTCCCAGAAGCGATCTGTACATGCCTAATCAGTACTAGAGTATTTTAAAAATATAGGCCCAAAACATGCTCAAAATCGATATTTTGGGTGACCAAAGTCGATATGTGCATGCATATTCTGTACCCGTTTATATCTCAAATTCAGTCTCAAATCACCCGAAAATTTAATATTTTTGGGTCCCAGAAGCGATCTGTACATGGCTACTCCTTGCTAGAATTATTTCAAGATACAGACCCAAAACATGCTCAAAATCGATATTTTAAATGTAACGAGTCGATATGTGCAAGCATCTTCAGTACCCGTTTATATCTCAAATTCTGGCTCAAAACACCCGAAAATTCTATATTTTTGGGTCCCAGAAGCGATCTGTACATGCCTACTCAGTGCTAGAGTATTTTAAAAATATAGGCCCAAAACATATTAAAAATCGATATTTTGGGTGCCCAAAGTCAATATGTGCATGCATCTTCTGTACCCGTTTATATATCAAATTCAGGCTAAAAACACCCTAATATTAGATACTTTTGGGTCCCAGAAGTGATCTGTAGATGCCTAGTCCATGTTAGAGTATTTTAAAAATACACACCCAAAACATGCTGAAAATCGATATTTTAGTACCCAAACTCAATATGTGTATGCATTTTCTGTACCCATTTACATCCCAAATTCAGGCTCAAAACACCCTAAAATTCGATATTTTTTGGTTCCAGAAGCGATCTGTACATGCCTATTCAGTGCTAGAGTATTTTAAAAATATATTCACGAAACATGCTAAAAATCTATATTTTGGGTGCCCAAAGTAGATATGAGCATGCATCTTCTGCACCCGTTTATATCTCAAATTCAGGCTCAAAAAAATAGAAAATTCGATATTTTTCGGTCGCAGAAGCGATATGTACATGCTTACTCCGTGTTAGAGTATTTTCAAAATACAGGCCCAAAACATGCTAAAAATCGATATTTTGGGTGCCCAAAGTCAATATGTGCATGCATCTTCTGTACCCGTTTATATCTCAAATTCAGGCTCAAATTACCCGAAAATTCGATATTTTTGGGTCCCAGAAGCGATCTCTAAATGCCTATTCCTTGCTAGAATTATTTCAAGAAACAGACCCAAAACATGCTCAAAATCGATATTTTAAATGCAACGAGTCGATATGTGCATGCATCTTCAGTACTCGTTTATATCTCAAATTCAGGCTCAAAACACAAAAATAATCGTTATTTTTGGGTCCCAGAAGCGATCTGTAAATGCCTACTCAGTGCTATAATGTTTTCAAAATATAGTAACAAAACATGCTAAAAATCGATATTTTGGGTGCCCAAAGTCGATATGAGCATGCATCTTTTGTGCCCGTTTATATATGAAATTCAGGCCCAAAACACCCGAAAATTAGATACTTTTGGGTCCCAGAAGTGATCTGTACATGCCTACTCAGTACAAGAGTATTTTAAAAATATAGGCACAAAACATGCTAAAAATCGATATTTTGGGTGCCCAAAGTAGATATGAGCATGCATCTTCTGTACCCGTTTATATCTTAAATTGAGGCTCACAACACCCAAAAATTCGATATTTTTGTGTCCCAGAAACGATATGTAAATGCGTTTTCCTTGTTAGAGTATTTTCAAAATACAGGCCCAAAACATGCTCAAAATCGATATTTTCGGTGCCCAAAGTCGATATGTGCATGCAACTTCTGTACCCGTTTATATCTCAAATTCAGGCTCAAAACAACCGAAAATTCGATATTTTTGGGTCCCCGAAGCGATCTGTACATGCCGACTCCTTGCCAGAATGTTTTCAAGATACAGACCCAAAACATGCTAAAAATCTATATTTTAGGTGTCCAAAGTCAATATGTGCATGCATCTTCTGTACCCGTTTATATCTCAAAATCAGGCTCAAAACACCCAAAAATTCGATATTTTTCGGTTCCAAAACCGATCTGTACATGCCTACTCCGTGTTAGAGTATTTTCAAAATACAGGCCGAAAACATGCTAAAAATCGATATTTTAGGTGCCCAAAGTCGAAATGTGCATGCATCTTCTGTACCCATTTATATCTCAAATTCAGACTCAAATCACCCGAAAATTCGATATTTTTGGGTCCCAGAAGCGATCTCTAAATGCCTACTCCTTGCTAGAATTATTTCAAGATACAGACCCAGAACATGCTCAAAATCGATATTTTAAGTGCAACGAGTCGATATGGTCAAGGATCTTCAGTACCCGTTTAAATCTCAAATTCCGGCTCAAAATACCCCAAAATTCAATATTTTTGGGTCCCAGAAGCGATCTGTACATGCCTACTCAGTGCTAGAGTATTTTAAAAATATAGGCCCAAAACATGCTAAAAATCGATATTTTGGGTGCCCAAAGTCGATATGTGCATGCATCTTCTGTACCCGTTTATATATCAAATTCAGGCTCAAAACACCCGAAAATTAGATACTTTTAGGTCCCAGAAGTGATCTGTACATGCCTACTCAGTGCTAGAGTATTTTAGAAATATAGGCACAAAACATGCTAAAATCGATATTTTGGTTGCCCAAAGTCGATATCTCAAAATCAGTCCTAAAACACCCGAAAATTCTTTTTTTTTTAGGTAGCAGAATCGATCTGTACATGCCTACTCCGTGTTAGAGTATTTTCAAAATATAGGCTCAAAACATGCTAAAAATCTATATTTTAGGTGTCCAAAGTCAATATGTGCATGCATCTTCTGTACCCGTTTATATCTCAAAATCAGGCTCAAAACACCCAAAAATTCCATATTTTTCGGTCCCAGAAGCGATCTGTACATGCCTACTCCGTGTTAGAGTATTTTCAAAATACAGGCCCAAAACATGCTAAAAATCTATATTTTAGGTGCCCAAAGTCAATATGTGCATGCATCTTCTGTACCAGTTTATATCTCAAATTCAGACTCAAATTACCCGAAAATTCGATATTTTTGGGTCCCAGAAGCGATCTCTAAATACCTACTCCTTGCTAGAATTATTTCAAGATACAGACCCAGAACATGCTCAAAATCGATATTTTAAATGTAACGAGTCGATATGTTCAAGGATCTTCAGTACCCGTTTATATCTCAAATTCAGGCTCAAAACACCCTAAAATTCAATATTTTTGGGTCCCAGAAGCGATCTGTACATGGCTACTCAGTGCTAGAGTATTTTAAAAATATAGGCCCAAAACATGCTAAAAATCGATATTTTGGGTGCCCAAAGTCGATATGTGAATGCATCTTCTGTACCCGTTTATATATCAAATTCAGGCTCAAAACACCCGAAAATTAGATACTTTTGGGTCCCAGAAGTGATCTGTACATGCCTACTCAGTGCTAGAGTATTTTAGAAATATAGGCACAAAACATGCTAAAATCGATATTTTGGGTGACCAAAGTCGATATCTCAAATTCAGTCCCAAAACACCCGGAAATTCTTTTTTTTAGGTAACAGAAGCGATCTGTACATGCCTACTCCGTGTTAGAGTATTTTCAAAATACAGGCCCAAAACATACTAAAAATCGATCTTTTAGGTGCCCAAAAGTCAATATGTGCATGCATCTTCTGTACCCGTTTATATCTCAAATTCAGGCTCAAAACACCCGAAAATTCGATTTTTGGGGGTCCCAGAAGCGATCTGTACATGCCTACTCAGATACAGGCCAAAACATGCTGAAAATCGATATTTTAGGTGCCCAAAGTCAATATGTGTATGCATCTTCTGCACCAGTTTATATCCCAAATTTAACCTCAAAACACCCGAACATTCGATATTTTTGGGTCCCAGAAGCGATCTGTACATGCCTAGTCAGTGCTAGAATGTTTTCAAAATATAGGTTCAAAACATGCTATAAATCGATATTTTAAGTGTCCAAATTCGAAATGTGCATGCATCTTCTGTACCAGTTTATATCACAAATTCATTCTCAAAACACCCGAAAATTCGTTATTTTTGGGTCCTAGAAGCAATCTTTACATGCCTACTCAGTGCTAGAATATTTTCAAAATATAGGCCCAAAACATGCTAAAAATCGATATTTAAGTGCCCAAAGTCGATATCTCAAATTCAGTCCCAAAACACACGAAAATTCTTTTTTTTTAGGTAACAGAAGCGATCTGTACATGCCTACTCCGTGTTAGAGTATTTTCAAAATACAGGCAAAAAACATACTGAAAATCGATATTTTAGGTGCCCAAAAGTCGATATGTGCATGCATCTTCTGTACCCGTTTATATCTCAAATTCAGGCTCAAAACACCCGAAAATTCAATATTTTTGGGTCCCCGAAGCGATCTGTACATGCCGACTCCTTGCCAGAATGTTTTCAAGATACAGACCCAAAACATGCTCAAAATCAATATTGTAGGTGCAAGAAGTCGATATGAACATGCATCTTCAGTGCCTGTTTATATCTCATATTCAGGCTCAAAACACCCGAAAATTCGATATTTTTGGGGCCCAGAAGCGATCTGTACATGCCTACTCCTTTCTTGAATTATTTCAAGATACAGAAACAAAACATGCTCAAAATCGATATTTTAAATGCAACGAGTCGATATGTGCAAGCATCTTCAGTACCCGTTTATATCTCAAATTCAGGCTCAAAACACCCTAAAATTCAATATTTTTGGGTCCCAGAAGCTATCTGTACATGCCTACTCAGTGCTAGAGTATTTTAAAAATATAGGCCCAAAACATGCAAAAAATCGATATTTTGGGTGCCAGAAGTCGATATGTGCATTCATCTTTTGTACCCGTTTATATATCAAATTCAGGCTCAAAACACCCGAAAACTAGATACTTTTGGGTACCAGAAGTGATCTGTACATGCCTACTCCGTGTTAGATTATTTTAAAAATACAGACCCAAAACATGCTGAAAATCGATATTTTAGGTACCCAGAGTCAATATGTGCATGAATCTTCTGTACCCGTTTATATCTCAAATTCAGGCTAAAATCACCCGAAAATTCGATATTTTTGGGTCCCAGAAGCGATCTGTACATGCCTACTCAGTGCTGGAGTTTTTTAAAAATATAGGCCCAATACATGCTAAAAATCGATATTTTGGGTGCCCAAAGTCGATATGTGCATGCATCTTTTGTAACCGTTTATATATCAAACTCAGGCTCAAAACACCCGAAAAATAGATACTTTTGGGTCCCAGAAGTGATCTGTACATGCCTACTCCGTGTTAGATTATTTTAAAAATACAGACCCAAAACATGCTGAAAATCGATATTTTAGGTACCCAGAGTCAATATGTGCATGAATCTTCTGTACCCGTTTATATCTCAAATTCAGGCTCAAATCACCCGAAAATTCGATATTTTTGGGTCCCAGAAGCGATCTCTAAATGCCTACTCCTTGCTAGAATTATTTCAAGATACAGACCCAAAACATGCTCAAAATCGATATTTTATATGCAACGAGTCGATATGTTCAAGGATCTTCAGTACCCGTTTATATCTCAAATTCAGGCTCAAAACACCCCAAAATTTAATATTTTTGGGTCCCAGAAGCGATCTGTACATGCCTACTCAGTGCTGGAGTTTTTTAAAAATATAGGCCCAATACATGCTAAAAATCGATATTTTGGGTGCCCAAAGTCGATATGTGCATGCATCTTTTGTAACCGTTTATATATCAAACTCAGGCTCAAAACACCCGAAAATTAGATACTTTTGGGTCCCAGAAGTGATCTGAACATGCCTACTCAGTGCTAGAGTATTTTAGAAATATAGGCACAAAACATGCTAAAATCGATATTTTGGGTGCCCAAAGTCGATATCTCAAATTCAGTCCCAAAACACCCGAAATTTCTTTTTTATTAGGTAACAGAAGCGATCTGTACATGCCTACTCCGTGTTAGAGTATTTTCAAAATACAGGCCCAAAACATACTAAAAATCGATCTTTTAGGTGCCCAAAAGTCGATATGTGCATGCATCATCTGTACCCGTTTATATCTCAAATTCAGGCTCCAAATACCCGAAAATTTGATATTTTTGGGTCTTATAAGCGATCTGTACATGCCTATTCCTAGTTAGAATGTTTTCAAGATACAGACCCAAAACATGCTCAAAATCGATATTTTAGTTGCCAAAAGTCGATATGTACATGCATCTTCAGTACCCGTTTTTATCCCAAATTAAACCTCAAAACACCCGAACATTCGATATTTTTGGGTCCCAGAAGCGATCTGTACATGCTTACTCAGTGCTAAAATATTTTCAAAATATAGGCTCAAAGCATGCTAAAAATCGATATTTTAAGTGTCCAAAGTCGATATGTGCATGCTTCTTCTGTACCAGTTTATATCACAAATTCATTCTCAAAACATCCGAAAATTCGTTATTTTTGGGTCCTAGAAGCAATCTTTACATGCCTACTCAGTGCTAGAATATTTTCAAAACATAGGCCCAAAACATGCTAAAAATCGATATTTAAGTGCCCAAAGTCGATATCTCAAATTCAGTCCCAAAACACACGAAAATTCTTTATTTTTTTTAGGTAACAGAAGCGATCTGTACATGCCTACACTGTGTTAGAATATTATTTTTAAAATACAGGCAAAAAACATACTGAAAATCGATATTTTAGGTGCCCAAAAGTCGATATGTGCATGCATCTTCTGTACCCGTTTATATCTCAAATTCAAGCTCAAAACACCCGAAAATTCAATATTTTTGGGTCCCCGAAGCGATCTGTACATGCCGACTCCATGCCAGAATGTTTTCAAGATACAGACCCAAAACATGCTCAAAATCAATATTGTAGGTGCAAGAAGTCGATATGAACATGCATCTTCAGTGCCTGTTTATATCTCATATTCAGGCTCAAAACACCCGAAAACTCGATATTTTTGGGGCCCAGAAGCGATCTGTACATGCCTACTCAGTGCTAGAATTTTTTCAAAATATAGGCTCAAAACATGCTAAAAATCTATATTTTAGGTGTCCAAAGTCAATATGTGCATGCATCTTCTGTACCCGTTTATATATCAAAATCAGGCTCAAAACACCCGAAAATTCGATATTTTTGGGTCCCAGAAGCGATCTCTAAATGCCTACTCCTTGCTAGAATTATTTCAAGATACAGACCCAAAACATGCTCAAAATCGATATTTTAAAAGCAACGAGTCGATATGTACAAGGATCTTCAGTACCCGTTTATATCTCAAATTCAGGCTCAAAACACCCCAAAATTCATTATTTTTGGGTCCCAGAAGCGATCTGTACATGCCTAATCAGTACTAGAGTATTTTAAAAATATAGGCCCAAAACATGCTAAAAATCGATATTTTGGGTGCCCGGAGTCGATATGTTCATTCATCTTTTGTACCCGTTTATATATCAAATTCAGGCACAAAACACCCGAAAATTAGATACTTTTGGGTACCAGAAGTGATCTGTACATGCCTACTCCGTGTTAGATTATTTTAAAAATACAGACGGAAAACATGCCGAAAATCGATATTTTAAGTACCCAAAGTCAATATCTGCATGCATCTTCTGTACCCGTTTATATCTCAAATTCAGGCTCAAATCACCTGAAAATTCGATATTTTTTGTTCCCAGAAGCGATCTCTAAATGCCTACTCATTGCTAGAATTATTTCAAGATACAGACCCAAAACATGCTCAAAATCGATATTTTAAATGCAACGAGTCGATATGTTCAAGGATCTTCAGTACCCGTTTATATCTCAAATTCAGGCTCAAAACACCCAAAAATTCAATATTTTTGGGTCCCAGAAGCGATCTGTACATGCCTACTCAGTGCTGGAGTATTTTAAAAATATAGGCCCAATACATGCTAAAAATCGATATTTGGGTGCCCAAAGTCGATATGTGCATGCATCTTCTGTAACCGTTTATATATGAAATTCAGGCTCAAAACACCCGAAAATTAGATACTTTTGGGTCCCAGAAGTGATCTGTACATGCCTACTCAGTGCTAGAGTATTTTAGAAATATAGGCCTAAAACATGCTAAAATCGATATTTTGGGTGCCCAAAGTCGATATCTCAAATTCAGTCCCAAAACACACGAAAATTCATATTTTTTAGGTAACAGAAGCGATCTGTACATGCCTACTCCGTGTTAGAGTATTTTCAAAATACAGACCCAAAACATACTAAAAATCGATCCTTTAGGTGCCCAAAAGTCGATATGTGCATGCATCTTCTGTACCCGTTTATATCTCAAATTCAGGCTCCAAACACCCAAAAATTCGATATTTTTGGGTCTTATAAGCGATCTGTACTTGCCTATTCCTAGTTAGAATGTTTTCAAGATACAGACCCAAAACATGCTCAAAATCGATATTTTAGTTGCACAAAAGTCGATATGTACATGCATCTTCAGTACCCGTTTTTATCTCTAAATCAGGCTCAAAAAACCCGAAAATTCGATATTTTGGGGTCCCAGAAGTGATCTGTACATGCTTACTCAGTGCTAAAATATTTTCAAAATATAGGCTCAAAACATGATAAAAATCGATATTTTAGGTGCTCCAAGTCGATATCTCAAATTCAGGCCCAAAACACCCGAAAATTCGATATTTTGGGGTCCCAGAAGCGATCTGTACATGCCTACTCCTTGTTAGAGTATTTTCAAAATACAGGCCCAAAACATACTAAAAATCGATATTTTAGGTGCCCAAAGTCAATATGTGTATGCATCTTCGGCACCCGTTTATATCCCAAATTCAACCTCAAAACACCCGAAAATTCGATATTTTTGGGTCCCAGAAGCGATCTGTACATGCCTACTCAGTGCTAGAATGTTTTCAAATTATAGGCTCAAAACATGCTAAAAATCGATATTTTAGGTGCCCAAAGTCAATATGTGTATGCATCTTCTGTACCCATTTATATCCCAAATTCAACCTCAAAACACCCGAAAATTCGATATTTTTGGGTCCCAGAAGCGATTTGTACATGCCTACTCAGTGCTAGAATATTTTCTAAATATAGGCCCAAAACATGTTAAAAATCGATATTTTAGGTGCTCAAAGTCGATATCTCAAAGTCAGGCCCAAAACACCCGAAAATTCGATATTTTGGGGTCCCAGAAGCGATCTGTACATGCCTACTCTGTGGTTGAGTAATTCCAAAATACAGGCCCAAAACATACTGAAAATCGATCTTTTAGGTGCCCAAAAGTCGATATGTAAATGCATCTTCTGTACCCGTTTATATCTCAAATTCAGGCCTCAATCACCAGAAAATTTGATATTTTGGGGTCCCAGAAGCGATCTGTACATGCCTACTCAGATACAGGCCAAAAAAAGCTGAAAATCGATATTTTAGGTGCCCAAAGTCAATATGTGTATGCATCTTCAGTACCCGTTTATATCTCAGATTCAGGCTCAATACACCCGAAAATTCGATAATTCTGGGTCCCACAAGCGATCTGTACATGCCTACTCAGTGCTAGAATATTTTCAAAATATAGGCCCAAAACATGCTAAAAATCGATATTTTATGTGTCCAAAGTCGATATCTCAAATTCAGGCCTAAAACACCCAAAAATTCGATATTTTGGGGTCCCAGAAGCGATCTGTACATGCCTAATCCGTGTTAGAGTATTTTCAAGATACAGACCCATAACATACTGAAAATCGATCTTTTAGGTGCCCAAAAGTCGATATGTGCATTAATCTTCTGTACCCGTTTATATCTCGAATTCAGGCTCCAAACATCCGAAAATTCGATATTTTGGGATCCCAGAAGCGATCTGTACATGCCTACTCAGATACACGCCAAAACATGCTTAAAATCGATATTTTAGGTGCCCAAAGTCAATATGTGTATGCATCTTCTGCACCCGTTTATATCTCAAATTCAACTTCAAAACACCCGAGAATTCGATCTTTTGGGGTCCCAGAAGCGATCTGTACATGCCTACTTAGTGCTAGAATTTTTTCATAATATAGGCTCAAAACATGCTAAAAATCGATATTTTAAGTGTCCAAAGTCGATATGTGCATGCATCTTCAGTACCCGTTTAAATCACAAATTCAGGCTCAAAACACCCGAAAATTCTTTATTTTTGAGTCCTAGAAGCGATCTGTACATGCCTACTCCTAGTTAAAATGTTTTCAAGATACAGACCCAAAACATGCTCAAAATCGATATTTTAGGTGCCCAAAAGTCGATATGTGCATGCATCTTCAGTACCCGTTTATATGTCAAATTCAGGCTCAAAACACCCGAAAATTCGATATTTTGGGGTCTCAGAAGTGATCTGTACATGCCTACTCAGTGCTAGAATATTTTCAAAATATAGGCCCAAAACATGCTAAAAATCGATATTTTATGTGCCCAAAGTCGATATCTCAAATTCAGGCCTAAAACACCCGAAAATTCGATATTTTAGGGTCTCAGAAGCTATCTGTACATGCCTACTCCGTGTTAGAGTATTTTCAAGATAAAGACCCAAAACATACTGAAAATCGATTTTTAGGTGCCCAAAAATCGATATGTGCATGAATCTTCTGTACCCGTTTATATCTCAAATTCAGGCTCCAAACATCCGAAAATTCGATATTTTGGGATCCCAGAAGCGATCTGTACATACCTACTCAGTGCTAGAATGTTTTCAAAATATAGGCTTAAAACATGCTAAAAATCGATATTTTAAGTGTCCAAAGTCGACATGTGCATGCATCTTCTGTACCCGTTTATATCTCAAATTAAGGCTCAAAACACCCGAAAATTCGTTATTTTTCTGTACTAGAAGCGATCTGTACATGCCTACTCCTAGTTAGAATGTTTTCAAGATACAGACCCAAAACATGCTCAAAATCGATATCTTAGGTGCCCAAAAGTCGATAAGTGCATGCATCTTCAGTACCCGTTTATATCTCAAATTCTGGCTCAAAACACCCGAAAATTTGATATTTTTGGGACCCACAAGCGATCTGTACATGCCTACTAAGTGCTAGAATATTTTCAAAATATAGGCCCAAAACATACTGAAAATCGATCTTTTAGGTGCCCAAAAGTCGATATGTGCATGCATCTTCTGTACCCGTTTATATCTCAAATTCAGGCTCAAAACATCCAAAAATTCGATATTTTGGGATCCCAGAAGCGATCTGTACATGCCTACTCAGTGCTAGAATGTTTTCAAAATCAATGCTCAAAACATGCTAAAAATCGATATTTTAAAGTCCAAAGTCGATATGTGCATGCATCTTCTGTACCCGTTTATATCTAAAATTCAAGCTTTAAACACCCGAAAATTCAATATTTTTGGGTCCTAGAAGTGATCTGTACATGCCTACTCCTAGTTAGAATGTTTTCAAGATACAGACCCAAAACATGCTTAAAGTCGATATTTTAGGTGCCCAAAAGTCGATATGTGCATGCATCTTCAGTCCCTTTTTATATCTCAAATTCAGGCTCAAAACACCCGAAAATTCGATATTTTGGGGTCCCAGAAGCGATCTGTACATGCCTACTCAGATACAAGCCAAAACATGCTGAAAATCGATATTTTAGGTGCCCAAAGTCAATATGTGTTTGCATCTTCTGCACCCGTTTATATCCCAAATTCAACCTCAAAACACCCGAAAATTCGATATTTTTGGGTTTCAGAAGCGATCTGTACATGCCTACACAGTGCTAGAATGTTTTCAAAATATAGGCTCAAAACATGCTAAATATCGATATTTTAAAGTCCAAAGTCGATATGTGCATGCATCTTCTGTACCCGTTTATATCTCAAATTCAGGCCTAAAACACCCGAAAAGTCAATATTTTTGGGTCCTAGAAACGATCTGTACATGCCTACTCCTAGTTAGAATGTTTTCAAGATACAGACCCAAAACATGCTCAAAATCGATATTTTAGGTGCCCAAAAGTCGATATGTGCATGAATCTTCAGTACCCGTTTATATCTCAAATTATAGCTCAAAACACACTAAAATTCGATATTTTCGGGTCCCAGAAGCGATCTGTAAATGCCTACTTAGTGCTAGAATATTTTCAAAATATAGGCTCAAAACATGCTAAAAATCGATATTTAAGGTGCCCAAAGTCTATATCTCAAATTCAGGCCCAAAACACCCGAAAATTCGATATTTTATGGTCCCATAAGCGATCTGTACATGCCTACTCCGTGTTAGAGTATTTTCAAAATACAGGCCCAAAACATACTAAAAATCGATCTTTTAGGTGCCCAAAAGTCGATATGTGCGTGTATCTTCTGTACCCGTTTATATCTCAAATTCAGGCTCAAAACACCTGAAAATTCGGTATTTTTGGGTCTTAGGAGCAATCTGTACATGCCTACTCCTAGTTAAAAGGTTTTCAAGATATCAGACCCAAAACATGCTCAAAATCGATATTTTAGGTGCCCAAAAGTCGATATGTGCATGCATCTTCTGTACCCGTTTATATCTCAAAGTCAGGCTCCAAATACCCGAAAATTCGTTTTTTTGGGGTCCCAGAAGCGATCTGTACATGCCTACTCAGAGCTAGAATGTTTTCAAAATATAGGCTAAAAACATGCTAAAAATCGATATTTTAAGTGTCCAAAGTCGATATGTGCATGCATCTTATGTTCCCATTTATATCTCAAATTCAGGCTCAAAACACCCGAAAATTCGATATTTTGGGGTCCCAGAAGCGATCTGTACATGCCTACTCAGTGCTAGAATATTTTAAAAAAATAGGCCCAAAACATGCTAAAAATAGATATTTTAGGTGCCAATAGTCGATATCTTAAATTCAGACCCAAAACACCCGAAAATTCGATATTTTGGGGTCCCAGTAGCGATCTGTACATGCCTACTCCGTGTTAGAGTATTTTCAAAATACAGGCCCAATACATACTGAAAATCGATCTTTTAGGTGCCCAAAAGTCGATATGTGCATGTATCTTCTGTACCCGTTTATATCTCAAATTCAGGCTCCAAACACCCAAAAATTCGATATTTTGGGGTCCCAGAAGCGATCTGTACATGCCTACTCAGATACAGGCCAAAACATGCTGAAAATCGATATTTTAGGTGCCCAAAGTCAATATGTGTATGCATCTTCTGCACCCGTTTATATCCCAAATTAAACCTCAAAACACCCAAATATTCGATATTTTTGGGTCCCACAAGCGATCTGTACATGCCTACTAAGTGCTAGAATATTTTCAAAATATAGGCCCAAAACATACTGAAAATCGATCTTTTAGGTGCCCAAAAGTCGATATGTGCATGCATCTTCTGTACCCGTTTATATCTCAAATTCAGGCTCAAAACATCCAAAAATTCGATATTTTGGGATCCCAGAAGCGATCTGTACATGCCTACTCAGTGCTAGAATGTTTTCAAAATCAATGCTCAAAACATGCTAAAATCGATATTTTAAAGTCCAAAGTCGATATGTGCATGCATCTTCTGTACCCGTTTATATCTAAAATTCAAGCTTTAAACACCCGAAAATTCAATATTTTTGGGTCCTAGAAGTGATCTGTACATGCCTACTCCTAGTTAGAATGTTTTCAAGATACAGACCCAAAACATGCTTAAAGTCGATATTTTAGGTGCCCAAAAGTCGATATGTGCATGCATCTTCAGTCCCTGTTTATATCTCAAATTCAGGCTCAAAACACCCGAAAATTCGTTATTTTTAAGTCCGAGAAGCGATCTGTACATGCCTACTCCTAGTTACAATGTTTTCAAGATACAGACACAAAACATGTTCAAAATCGATATTTTAGCTGCCAAAAAGTCGATATGTGCATGCATCTTAAGTACCCGTTTATATCTCAAATTCAGGCTCCAAACACCCGAAAATTCAATATTTTGGGGTCCCAGAAGCGATCTGTACATGCCTACTCAGATACAAGCCAAAACATGCTGAAAATCGATATTTTAGGTGCCCAAAGTCAATATGTGTTTGCATCTTCTGCACCCGTTTATATCCCAAATTCAACCTCAAAACACCCGAAAATTCGATATTTTTGGGTTTCAGAAGCGATCTGTACATGCCTACACAGTGCTAGAATGTTTTCAAAATATAGGCTCAAAACATGCTAAATATCGATATTTTAAAGTCCAAAGTCGATATGTGCATGCATCTTCTGTACCCGTTTATATCTCAAATTCAGGCCTAAAACACCCGAAAAGTCAATATTTTTGGGTCCTAGAAACGATCTGTACATGCCTACTCCTAGTTAGAATGTTTTCAAGATACAGACCCAAAACATGCTCAAAATCGATATTTTAGGTGCCCAAAAGTCGATATGTGCATGAATCTTCAGTACCCGTTTATATCTCAAATTATAGCTCAAAACACACTAAAATTCGATATTTTCGGGTCCCAGAAGCGATCTGTAAATGCCTACTTAGTGCTAGAATATTTTCAAAATATAGGCTCAAAACATGCTAAAAATCGATATTTAAGGTGCCCAAAGTCTATATCTCAAATTCAGGCCCAAAACACCCGAAAATTCGATATTTTGTGGTCCCATAAGCGATCTGTACATGCCTACTCCGTGTTAGAGTATTTTCAAAATACAGGCCCAAAACATACTGAAAATCGATCTTTTAGGTGCCCAAAAGTCGATATGTGCGTGTATCTTCTGTACCCGTTTATATCTCAAATTCAGGCTCAAAACACCTGAAAATTCGGTATTTTTGGGTCTTAGGAGCAATCTGTACATGCCTACTCCTAGTTAGAAGGTTTTCAAGATATCAGACCCAAAACATGCTCAAAATCGATATTTTAGGTGCCCAAAAGTCGATATGTGCGTGTATCTTCTGTACCCGTTTATATCTCAAAGTCAGGCTCCAAATACCCGAAAATTCGTTTTTTTGGGGTCCCAGAAGCGATCTGTACATGCCTACTCAGAGCTAGAATGTTTTCAAAATATAGGCTAAAAACATGCTAAAAATCGATATTTTAAGTGTCCAAAGTCGATATGTGCATGCATCTTATGTTCCCATTTATATCTCAAATTCAGGCTCAAAACACCCGAAAATTCGATATTTTGGGGTCCCAGAAGCGATCTGTACATGCATACTCAGTGCTAGAATATTTTAAAAAAATAGGCCCAAAACATGCTAAAAATCGATATTTTAGGTGCCAATAGTCGATATCTTAAATTCAGACCCAAAACACCCGAAAATTCGATATTTTGGGGTCCCAGTAGCGATCTGTACATGCCTACTCCGTGTTAGAGTATTTTCAAAATACAGGCCCAATACATACTGAAAATCGATCTTTTAGGTGCCCAAAAGTCGATATGTGCATGTATCTTCTGTACCCGTTTATATCTCAAATTCAGGCTCCAAACACCCGAAAATTCGATATTTTGGGGTCCCAGAAGCGATCTGTACATGCCTACTCAGATACAGGCCAAAACATGCTGAAAATCGATATTTTAGGTGCCCAAAGTCAATATGTGTATGCATCTTCTGCACCCGTTTATATCCCAAATTAAACCTCAAAACACCCAAAAATTCGATATTTTTGGGTCCCAGAAGCGATCTGTACTTGCCTACTCAGTGCTAGAATGTTTTCAAAATATAGGCTAAAAACATGCTAAAAATCGATATTTTAAGTGTCCAAAGTCGATATGTGCATAAATCTTCTGTACCCGTTTATATCTCAAATTCAGGCTCAAAACACCCGAAAATTCGTTATTTTTGGGTCCGAGAAGCGATCTGTACATGCTTATTCCTAGTTAGAATGTTTTCAAGATACAGACCCAAAATATGTTCAAAATCGATATTTTAGGTGCCCAAAAGTCGATATGTGCATGCATCCTCAGTACCCGTTTATATCTCAAATTCAGGCCTCAATCACCCGAAAATTTGATATTTTGGGGTCCCAGAAGCGATCTGTACATGCCTACTCAGTGCTAGAATGTTTTCAAAATCAATGCTCAAAACATGCTAAAAATCGATATTTTAAAGTCCAAAGTCGATATGTGCATGCATCTTCTGTACCCGTTTATATCTAAAATTCAAGCTTTAAACACCCGAAAATTCAATATTTTTGGGTCCTAGAAGCGATCTGTACATGCCTACTCCTAGTTAGAATGTTTTCAAGATACAGACCCAAAACATGCTTAAAGTCGATATTTTAGGTGCCCAAAAGTCGATATGTGCATGCATCTTCAGTCCCCGTTTATATCTCAAATTCAGGCTCAAAACACCCGAAAATTCGTTATTTTTAAGTCCGAGAAGCGATCTGTACATGCCTACTCCTAGTTACAATGTTTTCAAGATACAGACACAAAACATGTTCAAAATCGATATTTTAGGTGCCAAAAAGTCGATATGTGCATGCATCTTAAGTACCCGTTTATATCTCAAATTCAGGCTCCAAACACCCGAAAATTCGATATTTTGGGGTCCCAGAAGCGATCTGTACATGCCTACTCAGATACAAGCCAAAACATGCTGAAAATCGATATTTTAGGTGCCCAAAGTCAATATGTGTTTGCATCTTCTGCACCCGTTTATATCCCAAATTAAACCACAAAACACCCAAAAATTCGATATTTTTGGGTCCCAGAAGCGATCTGTACATGCCTACTAAGTGCTAGAATGTTTTCAAAATATAGGCTCAAAACATGCTAAAAATCGATATTTTAAGTGTCCAAAGTCGATATCTCAAATTCAGGCCTAAAACACCCAAAAATTCGATATTTTGTGGTCCCAGAAGCGATCTGTACATGCCTACTCCGTGTTAGAGTATTTTCAAGATACAGACCCAAAACATACTGAAAATCGATCTTTTAGGTGCCCAAAAGTCGATATGTGCATGCATCTTCTGTACCCGTTTATATCTCGAATTCAGGCTCCAAACATCCGAAAATTCGATATTTTGGGATCCCAGAAGCGATCTGTACATGCCTACTCAGATACACGCCAAAACATGCTGAAAATCGATATTTTAGGTGCCCAAAGCCAATATGTGTATGCATCTTCTGCACCCGTTTATATCTCAAATTCAACTTCAAAACACCCGAGAATTCGATCTTTTGGGGTCCCAGAAGCGATCTGTACATGCCTACTTAGTGCAAGAATTTTTTCAAAATATAGGATCAAAACATGCTAAAAATCGATATTTTAAGTGTCCAAAGTCAATATGAGCATGCATTATCTGTACCCGTCTAAATCTCAAATTCAGGCTCAAAACACCCGAAAATTCGATATTTTGGGGTCCCAGAAGCGATCTGTACATGCCTACTCAGTGCTAGAATATTTTCAAATTATAGGCCCTAAACATGCTAAAAAACGATATTATAGGTGCACAAAGTCGATATCTCAAATTCAGGCCCAAAACACTCGAAAATTCGATATTTTGGGATCCCAGAAGCGATCTGTACATGCCTACTCAGTGCTAGAATATTTTCAAAATATAGGCCCAAAACATGCTAAAAATCGATATTTTATGTGCCCAAAGTCGATATCTCAAATTCAGGCCTAAAACACCCAAAAATTCGATATTTTGGGGTCCCAGAAGCGATCTGTACATGCCTACTCCGTGTTAGAGTATTTTCAAGATACAGACCCAAAACATACTGAAAATCGATCTTTTATGTGCCCAAAAGTCGATATGTGCATGCATCTTCTGTACCCGTTTATATCTCGAATTCAGGCTCCAAACATCCGAAAATTCAATATTTTGGGATCCCAGAAGCGATCTGTACATGCCTACTCAGATACACGCCAAAACATGCTGAAAATCGATATTTTAGGTGCCCAAAGTCAATATGTGTATGCATCTTCTGCACCCGTTTATATCTCAAATTCATCTTCAAAACACCCGAGAATTCGATCTTTTGGGGTCCCAGAAGCGATCTGTACATGCCTACTTAGTGCTAGAATTTTTTCAAAATATAGGCTCAAAACATGCTCAAAATCGATATTTTAAGTGTCCAAAGTCGATATGTGCAAGCATCTTCTGTACCCGTTTATATTTCAAATTCTGACTCAAAACACCCGAAAATTCGTTATTTTTATGTCCTAGAAGCGATCTGTACATGCCTACTCCTAGGTAGAATGTTTTCAAGATACAGAACCAAAACATGCTCAAAATCGATATCTTAGGTGCCCAAAAGACGATTTGTGCATGCATCTTCAGTACCCGTTTATATCTCAAATTCAGGCTCAAAACACCCGAAAATTTGATATTTTTGGGTCCCACAAGCGATCTGTACATGCCTACTAAGTGCTAAAATATTTTCAAATTATAGGCACAAATCATGCTAAAAATCGATATTTTAGGTGCCCAAAAGTCGATATGTGCCTGGATCTTCAGTACCCGTTTATATGTCAAATTCAGGCTCAAAACACCCGAAAATTCGATATTTTGGGGTCCCTGAAGCGATCTGTACATGCCTACTCCGTGTTAGAGTATTTTAAAATACAGGCCCAAAACATACTGAAAATCGTTTTTTTAGGTGCCTAAAAGTCGATATGTGCATGCGCATCTTCTGTACCCGTTTATATCTCAAATTCAGGTTCGAAACACACGAAAATTCGTTATTTTGGGGTCTCAGAAGCGATCTGTACTTGCCAACTTAGATACAGGCCAAAACATGCTGAAAATCGATATTTTAAGTGTCCAAAGTCAATATGAGCATGCATTATCTGTACCCGTCTAAATCTCAAATTCAGGCTCAAAACACCCGAAAATTCGATATTTTGGGGTCCCAGAAGCGATCTGTACATGCCTACTCAGTGCTAGAATATTTTCAAAATATAGGCCCAAAACATGCTAAAAATCGATATTATAGGTGCACAAAGTCGATATCTCAAATTCAGGCCCAAAACACTCGAAAATTCGATATTTTGGGATCCCAGAAGCGATCTGTACATGCCTACTCAGTGCTAGAATGTTTTCAAAATATAGGCTCAAAACATGCTAAAAATCGATATTTTAAGTGTCCAAAGTCGATATGTGCATGCATCTTCTGTACCCGTTTATATCTCAAATTCAGGCTCAAAACACCCGGAAATTCGATATTTTTCTGTCCTAGAAGCGATCTGTACATGCCTACTCCTAGTTAGAATGTTTTCAAGATACAGACCCAAAACATGCTCAAAATCGATATCTTAGGTGCCCAAAAATCGATAAGTGCATGTATTTTCAGTACCCGTTTATATCTCAAATTCTGGCTCAAAATACCCGAAAATTTGATATTTTTGGGACCCACAAGCGATCTGTACATGCCTACTAAGTGCTAGAATATTTTCAAAATATAGGCCCAAAACATACTGAAAATCGATCTTTTAGGTGCCTAAAAGTCGATATGTGCATGCATCTTCAGTACCCGTTTATATCTCAAATTCAGGCTCAAAACACCCGAAAATTCGATATTTTTGGGTCCCACAAGCTATCTGTACATGCCTACTAAGTGCTAGAATATATTTAATTTATAGGCCCAAAACATGCTAAAAATCGATATTTTAGGTGCTCAAAGTCGATATCTCAAATTCAGGCCCAAAACACCCAAAAATTCGATATTTTGGGGTCTCAAAAGCGATCTGTACATGCCTACACCGTGTTAGGGTATTTTAAAAATACAAGCCCAAAACATACTGAAAATCAATCTTTTAGGTGCCCAAAAGTCGATATGTGCATGCATCTTCTGTACCCGTTTATATGTCAAATTCAGGCTCAAAACACCCGCAAAATCGATATTTTGGGGTCCCAGAAGCGATCTGTACATGCCTACTCCGTGTTAGAGTATTTTCAAAGTACAGGCCCAAAACATACTGAAAATCGATCTTTTAGGTGCCCAAAAGTCGATATGTGCATGCATCTTCTGTACCCGTTTATATCTCAAATTCAGGCACCACACACCCGAAAAATCGATATTTTGGGGTCCCAGAAGCGATCTGTACATGCCTACTCCTAGGTAGAATGTTTTCAAGATACAGAACCAAAACATGCTCAAAATCGATATCTTAGGTGCCCAAAAGACGATTTGTGCATGCATCTTCAGTACCCGTTTATATCTCAAATTCAGGCTCAAAACACCCGAAAATTTGATATTTTTGGGTCCCACAAGCGATCTGTACATGCCTACTAAGTGCTAAAATATTTTCAAATTATAGGCACAAATCATGCTAAAAATCGATATTTTAGGTGCCCAAAAGTCGATATGTGCCTGGATCTTCAGTACCCGTTTATATGTCAAATTCAGGCTCAAAACACCCGAAAATTCGATATTTTGGGGTCCCTGAAGCGATCTGTACATGCCTACTCCGTGTTAGAGTATTTTAGAATACAGGCCCAAAACATACTGAAAATCGTTTTTTTAGGTGCCCAAAAGTCGATATGTGCATGCGCATCTTCTGTACCCGTTTATATCTCAAATTCAGGTTCCAAACACACGAAAATTCGTTATTTTGGGGTCTCAGAAGCGATCTGTACTTGCCAACTTAGATACAGGCCAAAACATGCTGAAAATCGATATTTTAGGTGCCCAAAGTCAATATGTGTATGCATCTTCTGCACCCGTTTATATCTCAAAATCAACCTCAAAACACCCGAAAATTCGATTTTTTTGGGTCCCACAAGCGATCTGTACATGCCTACTCAGTGCTAGAATGTTTTCAAAATATAGGATCAAAACATGCTAAAAATCGATATTTTAAGTGTCCAAAGTCAATATGAGCATGCATTATCTGTACCCGTCTAAATCTCAAATTCAGGCTCAAAACACCCGAAAATTCGATATTATGGGGTCCCAGAAGCGATCTGTACATGCCTACTCAGTGCTAGAATATTTTCAAATTATAGGCCCAAAACATGCTAAAAAACGATATTATAGGTGCACAAAGTCGATATCTCAAATTCAGGCCCAAAACACTCGAAAATTCGATATTTTGGGATCCCAGAAGCGATCTGTACATGCCTACTCAGTGCTAGAATGTTTTCAAAATATAGGCTCAAAACATGCTAAAAATCGATATTTTAAGTGTCCAAAGTCGATATGTGCATGCATCTTCTGTACCCGTTTATATCTCAAATTCAGGCTCAAAACACCCGGAAATTCGATATTTTTCTGTCCTAGAAGTGATCTGTACATGCCTACTCCTAGTTAGAATGTTTTCAAGATACAGACCCAAAACATGCTCAAAATCGATATCTTAGGTGCCCAAAAATCGATAAGTGCATGCATCTTCAGTACCCGTTTATATCTCAAATTCTGGCTCAAAACACCCGAAAATTTGATATTTTTGGGACACACAAGCGATCTGTACATGCCTACTAAGTGCTAGAATATATTTAATTTATAGGCCCAAAACATGCTAAAAATCGATATTTTAGGTGCTCAAAGTCGATATCTCAAATTCAGGCCCAAAACACCCAAAAATTCGATATTTTGGGGTCTCAAAAGCGATCTGTACATGCCTACACCGTGTTAGGGTATTTTAAAAATACAGACCCAAAACATACTGAAAATCAATCTTTTAGGTGCCCAAAAGTAGATATGTGCATGCATCTTCTGTACCCGTTTATATGTCAAATTCAGGCTCAAAACACCCGCAAAATCGATATTTTGGGGTCCCAGAAGCGATCTGTACATGCCTACTCCGTGTTAGAGTATTTTCAAAGTACAGGCCCAAAACATACTGAAAATCGATCTTTTAGGTGCCCAAAAGTCGATATGTGCATGCATCTTCTGTACCCGTTTATATCTCAAATTCAGGCTCCAAACAACCGAAAATTCGATATTTTGGGGTCCCAGAAGCGATCTGTACATGCCTACTCAGTGCCAGAATATTTTCAAAATATAGGCCCAAAACATGTTAAAAATCGATATTTTAGGTGCTCAAACTCGATATCTCAAATTCAGGCCCAAAACACCCGAAAATTCGATATTTTGGGGTCCCAGAAGCGATCTGTACATGCCTACTCAGTGCTAGAATGTTTTCAAAATATAGGCTCAAAACATGCTAAAAATCGATATTTTAAGTGTCCAAAGTCGATATTTGCATGCATCTTCTGTACTCATTTATATCTTAAATTCAGGCTCAAAATACCCGAAAATTCGTTATTTTTGGGTCCTAGAAGCGATCTGTACATGCCTACTCCTAGTTAGAATGTTTTCAAATAATAGGCCCAAAACATGCTAAAAATCGATATTTAAGGTGCCCAAAGTCGATATCTCAAATTCAGGCCCAAAACACCCGAAAAATCGATATTTTGGGGTCCTAGAAGCGATCTGTACATGCCTACTCCGTGTTAGAGTATTTTCAATATACAGGCCCAAAACATACTAAAAAATCGATCTTTTAGGTGCCCAAAAGTCGATATGTGCATGTATCTTCTGTACCCGTTTATATCTCAGATTCAGGCTCCAAACACCCGAAAAATCGATATTTTGGGGTCCCAGAAACGATCTGTACATGCCTATACTTAGTGCCAGAATATTTTCAAAATATAGGCCAAAAACATGTTAAAAATCGATATTTTAGGTGCTCAAACTCGATATTTCAAATTCAGGCTCAAAACACCCGAAAATTCGATATTTTGGGGTCCCAGAAGCGATCTCTACATGCCTACTCAGTGCTAGAATGTTTTCAAAATATAGGCTCAAAACATGCTAAAAATCGATATTTTAAGTGTCCAAAGTCAATATGTGCATGCATCTTCTGTACCCGTTTATATCTCAAATTCGGGTTCAAAACACCCGAAAATTCGTTTTCTTTGGGTCCAAGAAGCGATCTGTACATGCCTAATCCTAGTTAGAATATTTTCAAGATACAGACACAAAACATGCTCAAAATCGATATTTTAGGTTCCCAAAAGTCGATATGTGATGCATCTTCAGTACCCGTTTATATCACAAATTCAGACTCGAAACACACGAAAATTCGATATTTTGGAGTCCCAGATGCGATATGTACATGCTTACTTAGATATAGGCCAAAACATGCTGATAATCGATATTTTAGGTGCCCAAATTCAATATGTGTATGCATCTTCTGCACCCGTTTATATCCCAAATTCAACCTCAAAACACCCGAAAATTCGATATTTTAGGGTCCCAGAAGCGATCTGTACATGCCTACTCAGTGCTAGAATGTTTTCAAAATATAGGCTCAAAACAAGCTAAAAATCGATATTTTAAGTGTCCAAAGTCGATATGTGCATGCATCTTCTGTACCCGTTTATATCTCAAATTCGGGCTCAAAACACCCGAAAATTCGTTTTAATTGGGTCCAAGAAGCGATCTGTACATGCCTAATCCTAGTTAGAATATTTTCAAGATACAGACCCAAAACATGCTCAAAATCGATATCTTAGGTCCCCAAAAATCGATAAGTGCATGCATCTTCAGTACCCGTTTATATCTCAAATTCTGGCTCAAAACACCCGAAAATTTGATATTTTTGGGACCCACAAGCGATCTGTACATGCCTACTAAGTGCTAGAATATTTTCAAAATATAGGCCCAAAACATACTGAAAATCGATCTTTTACGTGCCTAAAAGTCGATATGTGCATGCATCTTCAGTACCCGTTTATATCTCAAATTCAGGCTCAAAACACCCGAAAATTCGATATTTTTGGGTCCCACAAGCTATCTGTACATGCCTACTAAGTGCTAGAATATATTTAATTTATAGGCCCAAAACATGCTAAAAATCGATATTTTAGGTGCTCAAAGTCGATATCTCAAATTCAGGCCCAAAACACCCAAAAATTCGATATTTTGGGGTCTCAAAAGCGATCTGTACATGCCTACACCGTGTTAGGGTATTTTAAAAATACAGGCCCAAAACATACTGAAAATCAATCTTTTAGGTGCCCAAAAGTCGATATGTGCATGCATCTTCTGTACCCGTTTATATGTCAAATTCAGGCTCAAAACACCCGCAAAATCGATATTTTGGGGTCCCAGAAGCGATCTGTACATGCCTACTCCGTGTTAGAGTATTTTCAAAGTACAGGCCCAAAACATACTGAAAATCGATCTTTTAGGTGCCCAAAAGTCGATATGTGCATGCATCTTCTGTACCCGTTTATATCTCAAATTCAGGCACCAAACACCCGAAAATTCGATATTTTGGGGTCCCAGAAGCGATCTGTACATGCCTACTCCTAGGTAGAATGTTTTCAAGATACAGAACCAAAACATGCTCAAAATCGATATCTTAGGTGCCCAAAAGACGATTTGTGCATGCATCTTCAGTACCCGTTTATATCTCAAATTCAGGCTCAAAACACCCGAAAATTTGATATTTTTGGGTCCCACAAGCGATCTGTACATGCCTACTAAGTGCTAAAATATTTTCAAATTATAGGCACAAATCATGCTAAAAATCGATATTTTAGGTGCCCAAAAGTCGATATGTGCCTGGATCTTCAGTACCCGTTTATATGTCAAATTCAGGCTCAAAACACCCGAAAATTCGATATTTTGGGGTCCCTGAAGCGATCTGTACATGCCTACTCCGTGTTAGAGTATTTTAGAATACAGGCCCAAAACATACTGAAAATCGTTTTTTTAGGTGCCCAAAAGTCGATATGTGCATGCGCATCTTCTGTACCCGTTTATATCTCAAATTCAGGTTCGAAACACACGAAAATTCGTTATTTTGGGGTCTCAGAAGCGATCTGTACTTGCCAACTTAGATACAGGCCAAAACATGCTGAAAATCGATATTTTAGGTGCCCAAAGTCAATATGTGTATGCATCTTCTGCACCCGTTTATATCTCAAAATCAACCTCAAAACACCCGAAAATTCGATTTTTTTGGGTCCCACAAGCGATCTGTACATGCCTACTCAGTGCTAGAATGTTTTCAAAATATAGGATCAAAACATGCTAAAAATCGATATTTTAAGTGTCCAAAGTCAATATGAGCATGCATTATCTGTACCCGTCTAAATCTCAAATTCAGGCTCAAAACACCCGAAAATTCGATATTTTGGGGTCCCAGAAGCGATCTGTACATGCCTACTCAGTGCTAGAATATTTTCAAATTATAGGCCCAAAACATGCTAAAAAACGATATTATAGGTGCACAAAGTCGATATCTCAAATTCAGGCCCAAAACACTCGAAAATTCGATATTTTGGGATCCCAGAAGCGATCTGTACATGCCTACTCAGTGCTAGAATGTTTTCAAAATATAGGCTCAAAACATGCTAAAAATCGATATTTTAAGTGTCCAAAGTCGATATGTGCATGCATCTTCTGTACCCGTTTATATCTCAAATTCAGGCTCAAAACACCCGGAAATTCGATATTTTTCTGTCCTAGAAGCGATCTGTACATGCCTACTCCTAGTTAGAATGTTTTCAAGATACAGACCCAAAACATGCTCAAAATCGATATCTTAGGTGCCCAAAAATCGATAAGTGCATGCATCTTCAGTACCCGTTTATATCTCAAATTCTGGCTCAAAACACCCGAAAATTTGATATTTTTGGGACCCACAAGCGATCTCTACATGCCTACTAAGTGCTAGAATATATTTAATTTATAGGCCCAAAACATGCTAAAAATCGATATTTTAGGTGCTCAAAGTCGATATCTCAAATTCAGGCCCAAAACACCCAAAAATTCAATATTTTGGGGTCTCAAAAGCGATCTGTACATGCCTACACCGTGTTAGGGTATTTTAAAAATACAGGCCCAAAACATACTGAAAATCAATCTTTTAGGTGCCCAAAAGTCGATATGTGCATGCATCTTCTGTACCCGTTTATATGTCAAATTCAGGCTCAAAACACCCGCAAAATCGATATTTTGGGGTCCCAGAAGCGATCTGTACATGCCTACTCCGTGTTAGAGTATTTTCAAAGTACAGGCCCAAAACATACTGAAAATCGATCTTTTAGGTGCCCAAAAGTCGATATGTGCATGCATCTTCTGTACCCGTTTATATCTCAAATTCAGGCTCCAAACACCCGAAAATTCGATATTTTGGGGTCCCAGAAGCGATCTGTACATGCCTACTCAGTGCCAGAATATTTTCAAAATATAGGCCCAAAACATGTTAAAAATCGATATTTTAGGTGCTCAAACTCGATATCTCAAATTCAGGCCCAAAACACCCGAAAATTCGATATTTTGGGGTCCCAGAAGCGATCTGTACATGCCTACTCAGTGCTAGAATGTTTTCAAAATATAGGCTCAAAACATGCTAAAAATCGATATTTTAAGTGTCCAAAGTCGATATTTGCATGCATCTTCTGTACTCGTTTATATCTTAAATTCAGGCTCAAAATACCCGAAAATTCGTTATTTTTGGGTCCTAGAAGCGATCTGTACATGCCTACTCCTAGTTAGAATGTTTTCAAATAATAGGCCCAAAACATGCTAAAAATCGATATTTAAGGTGCACAAAGTCGATATCTCAAATTCAGGCCCAAAACACCCGAAAAATCGATATTTTGGGGTCCTAGAAGCGATCTGTACATGCCTACTCCGTGTTAGAGTATTTTCAAAATACAGGCCCAAAACATACTAAAAAATCGATCTTTTAGGTGCCCAAAAGTCGATATGTGCATGTATCTTCTGTACCCGTTACTATCTCAAATTCAGGCTCCAAACACCCGAAAAATCGATATTTTGGGGTCCCAGAAACGATCTGTACATGCCTATACTTAGTGCCAGAATATTTTCAAAATATAGGCCAAAAACATGTTAAAAATCGATATTTTAGGTGCTGAAACTCGATATTTCAAATTCAGGCTCAAAACACCCGAAAATTCGATATTTTGGGGTCCCAGAAGCGATCTCTACATGCCTACTCAGTGCTAGAATGTTTTCAAAATATAGGCTCAAAACATGCTAAAAATCGATATTTTAAGTGTCCAAAGTCAATATGTGCATGCATCTTCTGTACCCGTTTATATCTCAAATTCGGGCTCAAAACACCCGAAAATTCGTTTTCTTTGGGTCCAAGAAGCGATCTGTACATGCCTAATCCTAGTTAGAATATTTTCAAGATACAGACACAAAACATGCTCAAAATCGATATTTTAGGTTCCCAAAAGTCGATATGTGATGCATCTTCAGCACCCGTTTATATCACAAATTCAGACTCGAAACACACGAAAATTCGATATTTTGGAGTCCCAGATGCGATATGTACATGCCTACTTAGATATAGGCCAAAACATGCTAAAAATCGATATTTTAGGTGCCCAAATTCAATATGTGTATGCATCTTCTGCACCCGTTTATATCCCAAATTCAACCTCAAAACACCCGAAAATTCGATATTTTAGGGTCCCAGAAGCGATCTGTACATGCCTACTCAGTGCTAGAATGTTTTCAAAATATAGGCTCAAAACAAGCTAAAAATCGATATTTTAAGTGTCCAAAGTCGATATGTGCATGCATCTTCTGTACCCGTCTATATCTCAAATTCGGGCTCAAAACACCCGAAAATTCGTTTTAATTGGGTCCAAGAAGCGATCTGTACATGCCTAATCCTAGTTAGAATATTTTCAAGATACAGACACAAAACATGCTCAAAATCGATATTTTAGGTGCCCAAAAGTCGATATGTGCATGCATCTTCAGTACCCGTTTCTATCTCAAATTCAGGCTCAAAACACCCGAAAATTCGATATTTGGGGATCCCAGAAGCAATCTGTATATGCCTATACCGTGTTAAAGTATTTTCAAAATACAGGCCCAAAACATACTGAAAATCGATCTTTTAGGTGCCAAAAGTCGATATGTGCATTCATCTTCTGTACCCGTGTATATCTCAAATTCAGGCTCCAAACACCCGAAAATTCGATATTGTTGTATCCCAGAAGCGATCTGTACATGCCTACTCAGATACATGCCAAAACATGCTGAAAATCGATATTTTAGGTGCCCTTAGTCAATATGTGTATGCATCTTCTGAACCCGTTTATATTCCAAATTCAACCTCAAAACACCCGAAATTTCGATTTTATTGTGTCACAGAAGCGATCTGTACATGCCTACTCAGTGCTAGAATGTTTTCAAAATATAGGCTCAAAACATGCTAAAAATCTATATTTTAAGTGTCCAAAGTCGATATGTGCATGCATCTTCTGTACCCGTTTATATCTCAAATTCAGGCTCAAAACACCGGAAAATTCAGTATTTTTGGGTCCTAGAAGCGATCTGTACATGCCTAATCCTAGTTAGAATGTTTTCAAGATACAGACCCAAAACATACTCAAAATCGATATTTTAGGTGCAAAAAGTCGATATGTGCATGCATCTTCTGTACCCGTTTATATCTCAATTTCAGGCTCAAAACACCCGAAAATTCGATATTTTGGGGTCCCAGAAGCGATCTGTACATGCCTACTCAGATACAGGCCAAAACATGCTGAAAATCGATATTTTAGGTGCCCAAAGTCAATATGTGTATGCATCTTCTGCACCCGTTTATATCCCAAATTAAGGCTCAAAACACCCGAAAATTCGATATTTTTGGGTCCCAGAAGCGATCTGTACATGCCTATTCAGTGCTAGAATATTTTCAAAATATAGGCCCAAAACATGCTAAAAATCGATATTTTAGGTTCTCAAAGTCGATATATCAAATTCAGGCACAAAAAAAACGAAAATTATATATTTTAGGGTCCCAGAAGCGATCTTTACATACCTACTCCGTGTTAGAGTATTTTCAGAATACAGGACCTAAACATACTAAAAATCGATCTTTTATGTGCCCAAAAGTCGATATGTGCATGCATCTTCTGTACCCGTATATATCTAAAATTTAACCTCAAAACACCCGAAAATTCGATATTTTTGGATCCCAGAAGCGATCTGTACATGCCTACTCCGTGTTAGAGTATTTTCAAAATATAGCCCCAAAACATACTGAAAATCGATCTTTTAGGTGCCCTAAAGTCGATATGTGCATGCATCTTCTGTACCCGTTTATATCTCAAATTCATTCTCCAAACACCCGAAAATTCGTGATTTTGGGGTCTCAGAAGCGATCTGTACATGCCTACTCAGATACAGGCCAAAACATGCTGAAAATCGATATTTTAGGTGCCCAAAGTCAATATATGTATGCATCTTCTGCACCCGTTTATATCCCAAATTCAACCTCAAAACACCCAAAAATTCGATATTTTTGGGTCCCAGAAGCGATCTGTACATGCCTACTCAGTGCTAGAATATTTTCAAAATATAGGCCCAAAACATGCTCAAAATCGAAATTTTTGGTGCCCAAAATACGATATGTGCATGTATCTTCAGTACCCGTTGATATCTCAAATTCAGTCTCAAAACACTCGAAAATTCGATATTTTGGGGTCTTAGAAGCGATCTGTACATGCCTACTCCGTGTTAGAGTATTTTCAAAATACAGGCCCAAAACATACTGAAAATCGATCTTTTAAGTGCCCAAAAGTCGATATGTGCATTCATCTTCTGTACCCGTTTATATCTCAAATTCTGGCTCCAAACATCTGAAAATTCGATATTTGAGTGTCCCAGAAGCGATCTGTACATGCCTACTCCGTGCTATAATATTTTAAAAATATAGGCCCAAAACATGCTAAAAATCGATATTTTAGGTTCCCAAAGTCGATAACTCAAATTCAGGCACAAAAAAAAACCAAAATTCGATGTTTTGGGGTCCCAGAAGGGATCTGTACATGCCTACTCCGTGTTAGAGGATTCTCAGAATACAGGCCCAAAACATACTGAAAATCGATCTTTTAGGTGCTCAAAAGTCGATATGTGCATGCATCTGCTGTACCCTGTATATATCTCAAATTCACGCTCAAAACACCCGGAAATTCGATATTTTGGGGTCCCAGAAGCGATCTGTACATGCCTACTCCTAGTTAGAATGTTTTTAAGATACAGACCCAAAACATGCTCGAAATCGATATTTTAGGTGCAAAAAGTCGATATGTGCATGCATTTTCAGTGCCTGTTTATACCTCAAATTGAGGGTAAAAACACCCAAAAATTCAATATTTTTGGGTCCCAGAAGCGATTTGTACATGCCTATTTCGTGTTAGAATATTTTCAAAATACAGGCCCAAAACATGCTCAAAATCGATATTTTGGGTGCCCAAAGTCGATATGTGCATGCATCTACTGTACCCGTTTATATCTCAAATTCATGCTCAAAACACCCAAAAATTCAATATTTTTGGGTCCCAGAAGCGATCTGTACATGCCTTCACTTTGCTAGAATGTTTTCAAGATACAGACCCAAAACAGGCACAAAATCGATATTTTAGGTGCAAAAAGTCGATATGTGCATGCATCTTCTGTATCCGTTTATATCTCAATTTCAGGCTCAACACACCCGAAAATTCAATATTTTGGGGTCCCAGAAGCTATCTGTACATGCCTACTCAGATACAGGCCCAAAACATGCTGAAAATCGATATTTTAGGTGCCCAAAGTCAATATGTGTATGCATCTTCTGCACCCGTTTATATCCCTAATTCAACCTCAAAACACCCGAAAATTCGATATTTTCTGGTCCCAGAAGCGATCTGTACATGCCTACTCAGTACTAGAATGTTTTTAAAATATAGGCTCAAAACATGCTCAAAATCGATATTTTAGGTGCCCAAAAGTCGATATGTGCATGCATCTTCAGTACCCGTTTATATCTCAAATTCACGCTCAAAACACCCGAAAATTCAATATTTTGGGGTCCCAGAAGCTATCTGTACATGCTTACTCAGATAAAGGCCCAAAACATGCTGAAAATCGATATTTTAGGTGCCCAAAGTCAATATGTGTATGCATCTTCTGCACCCGTTTATATCCCAAATTCAACCTCAAAACACCCGAAAATTCGATATTTTTGGGTCCCAGAAGCGATCTGTACATGCCTACTCAGTGCTAGAATATTTTCAAAATATAGGCCCAAAACATGCTCCAAATCGAAATTTTTGGTGCCCAAAATACGATATGTGCATGCATCTTCCAGTACCCGTTGATATCTCAAATTCAGGCTCCAAACACCCGAAAATTCGTTATTTTGGTGTCCCAGAAGCGATCTGTACATGCCTACTCAGTGATAGATATTTTTCAAAATATAAGCTCAAAACATGCTAAAAATTGATATTTTAAGTGTCCAAAGTCGATATGTGCATGCATCATCTGTACCCGTTTATATGTCAAATTCAGGCTCAAAACACCCGAAAATTCAGTGTTTTTGGGTCCTAGAAGCGATCTGTACATGCCTACTCCTAGTTAGAATGTTTTCAAGATACAGACCCAAAACATGCTCAAAATCGATATTTTAGGTGCAAAAAGTCGATATGTGCATGCATCTTCTGCACCCGTTTATATCCCAAATTCAACCTCAAAACACCCGAAAATTCGATATTTTCTGGTCCCAGAAGCGATCTGTACATGCCTACACAGTGCTAGAATGTTTTCAAAATATAGGCTCAAAACATGCTCAAAATCGATATTTTAGGTGCCCAAAAGTCGATATGTGCATGCATCTTCAGTATCCGTTTATATCTCAAATTCACGCTCAAAACACCCGAAATTTCGATATTTTGGGGTCCGAGAAGCGATCTGTTTGATTATTTTAAAAATATAGGCCTAAAACATGCTAAAAATCTATATTTTAGGTGCCCAAAGTCGATATCTGAAATTCAGGCACAAAACACCCGAAAATTCGATATTTTGGGGTCCCAGAAGCGATCTGTACATGCCTACTCCGTGTTAGAGGATTCTCAGAATACAGGCCCAAAACATACTGAAAATCGATCTTTTAGGTGATCAAAAGTCGATATGTGCATGAATCTGCTGTACCCTGTATATATCTCAAACTCAAGCTCAAAACACCCGAAAATTCGATATTTTGGGGTCACAGAAGCATTCTGTACATGCCTACTCAGTGCTAGAATGTTTTCAAAATATACGCTCAAAACATGCTAAAAATTGATGTTTTAAGTGTCCAAAGTCCATATGTGCATGCATCTTCTGTACCCGTTTATATCTCAAATTCAGGCTCAAAACACCCGAAAATTCAGTATTTTTGGGTCCTAGAAGCGATCTGTACATGCATACTCCTAGTTAGAATGTTTTCAAGATACAGACCCAAAACATGCTCAAAATCGATATTTTAGGTGCAAAAAGTCGATATGTGCATGCATCTTCTGTATCCGTTTATATCTCAATTTCAGGCTCAAAACACCCGAAAATTCGATATTTTGAGGTCCCAGAAGCGATCTGTACATGCCTAGTCAGATACTGGCCCAAAACATGCTGAAAATCGATATTTTAGGTGCCCAAAGTCAATATGTGTATGCATCTTCTGCACCCGTTTATATCCCAAATTCAACCTCAAAACACCTGAAAATTCGATATTTTGGGGTCCCAGAAGCGATCTGTACATGCCTACTCAGTGCTAGAATATTTTCAAAATATAGGCTCAAAACATGCTTAAAATCGATATTTTAGGTGCCCAAAAGTCGATATGTGCATGCATCTTCAGTACCCGTTTATATCTCAAATTCATGCTCAAAACACCCGAAATTTCGATATTTTGGGGTCCGAGAAGCGATCTGTACATGCCTACTCAGTGCTTGAATATTTTCAAAATATAGGCCCAATACATGCTAAAAATCGATATTTTAGGTGCCCAAAGTCGATATCTGAAATTCAGGCACAAAACACCCGAAAATTCGATATTTTGGGATCCCAGTAGCGATCTGTACATGCCTACTCCGTGTTAAAGTATTTTCAAAATACAGGCCCAAAACATCCTGAAAATCGATCTTTTAGGTGCCCAAAAGTCGATATGTGCATGCATCTTCTGTACCCGTATATATCTCAAATTCAAGCTCCAAACACCCGAAAATTCGTTATTTTGGGGTCCCAGAAGCGATCTGTACATGCCTACTCAGATACAGGCCAAAACATGCTGAAAATCGATATTTTAGGTGCCGAAAGTCAATATATGTATGCATCTTCTGCACCCGTTTATATCTCAAATTCAGGCTTAAAACACCCGAAAATTCGATATTTTTGGGTCCCAGAAGCGATCTGTACATGCCTACTCAGTGCTAGAATATTTTCAAAATATAGGCCCAAGACATGCTAAAAACCGATATTTTAAATGTCCAAAGTCGATATGTGCATGCATCTTCTGTACCCGTTTATATCTCTAATTCAGGCTCAAAACACTCGAAAATTCATTATTTTTGGGTCCTAGAAGCGATCTGTACATGCCTACTACTAGTTAGTATGTTTTCAAGATACAAACCCAAAACATGCTCAAAATCGAAATTTTTGGTGCCCAAAAGACGATATGTGCATGCATCTTCAGTACCCGTTTATATCTCAAATTCAGTCTCAAAACACCCGAAAATTCGATATTATGGGGTCTTAGAAGCGATCTGTACTTGCCTACTCAGTGCTAGAATATTTTCAAAATATAGGCCTAAAACATGCTAAAATTAGAAATTTTAGGTGCCCAAAGTCGATGTCTCAAATTCAGGCCCAAAACACCCGAAAATTCGATATTTTTGGGTCCCAGAAGCGATCTGTACATGCCTACTCCGTGTTAGAGTATTTTCAAAATACAGGCCCAAAAAATACTGAAAATCGATCTTTTATGTGCCCAAAAGTCGATATGTGCATGCATCTTCTGTACCCGTATATATCTAAAATTTAACCTCAAAACACCCGAAAATTCGATATTTTTGGATCCCAGATGCGATCTGTACATGCCTACTCAGTGATAGAATTTTTTCAAAATATATTCTCAAAACATGCTAAAAATTGATATTTTAAGTGTCCAAAGTCGATATGTGCATGCATCTTCTGTACCCGTTTATATCTCAAATATAGGCTCAAAACACCCGAAAATTCAGTATTTTATGGTCCTAGAAGCGATCTGTACATGCCTAATCCTAGTTAGAATGTTTTCAAGATACAGACCCAAAACATGCTCAAAATCGATAGTTTAGGTGCCCAAAGTCAATATGTGTATGCATCTTCTGCACCCGTTTATATCCCAAATTAAGGCTCAAAACACCCGAAAATTCGATATTTTTGGGTCCCAGAAGCGATCTGTACATGCCTATTCAGTGCTAGAATATTTTCAAAATATAGGCCCAAAATATGCTAAAAATCGATATTTTAGGTTCTCAAAGTCGATATCTCAAATTCAGGCACAAAAAAAACGAAAATTAGATATTTTAGGGTCCCAGAAGCGATCTTTACATACCTACTCCGTGTTAGAGTATTTTCAGAATACAGGACCTAAACATACTAAAAATCGATCTTTTATGTGCCCAAAAGTCGATATGTGCATGCATCTTCTGTACCCGTATATATCTAAAATTTAACCTCAAAACACCCGAAAATTCGATATTTTGGGGTCCCAGAAGCGTTCTGTACATGACTACTCAGTGCTAGAATGTTTTCAAAATATACGCTCAAAACATGCTAAAAATTGATGTTTTAAGTGTCCAAAGTCCATATGTGCATGCATCTTCTGTACCCGTTTATATCTCAAATTCAGGCTCAAAACACCCGAAAATTCAGTATTTTTGGGTCCCAGAAGCGATCTGTACATGCCTACTCCTAGTTAGAATGTTTTCAAGATACAGACCCAAAACATGCTCAAAATCGATATTTTAGGTGCAAAAAGTCGATATGTGCATGCATCTTCTGTATCCGTATATATCTCAATTTGAGGCTCAAAACACCCGAAAATTCGACATTTTGAGGTCCCAGAAGCGATCTGTACATGCCTACTCAGATACTGGCCTAAAACATGCTGAAAATCGATATTTTAGGTGCCCAAATTCAATATGTGTATGCATCTTCTGCACCCGTTTATATCCCAAATTCAACCTCAAAACACCTGAAAATTCGATATTTTGGGGTCCCAGAAGCGATCTGTACTTGCCTACTCAGTGCTAGAATGTTTTCAAAATATAGGCTCAAAACATGCTTAAAATCGATAATTTAGGTGCCCAAAAGTCGATATGTGCATGCATCTTCAGTACCCGTTTATATCTCAAATTCATGCTCAAAACACCCGAAATTTCGATATTTTGGGGTCCGAGAAGCGATCTGTACATGCCTACTCAGTGCTTGAATATTTTCAAAATATAGGCCCAATACATGCTAAAAATCGATATTTTAGGTGCCCAAAGTCGATATCTGAAATTCAGGCACAAAACACCCGAAAATTCGATATTTTGGGATCCCAGAAGCGATCTATACATGCCTACTCCGTGTTAAAGTATTTTCAAAATACAGGCCCAAAACATCCTGAAAATCGATCTTTTAGGTGCCCAAAAGTCGATATGTGCATGCATCTTCTGTACCCGTATATATCTCAAATTCAGGCTCCAAACACCCGAAAATTCGTTATTTTGGGGTCCCAGAAGCGATCTGTACATGCCTACTCAGATACAGGCCAAAACATGCTGAAAATCGATATTTTAGGTGCCGAAAGTCAATATATGTATGCATCTTCTGCACCCGTTTATATCTCAAATTCAGGCTTAAAACACCCGAAAATTCGATATTTTTGGGTCCCAGAAGCGATCTGTACATGCCTACTCAGTGCTAGAATATTTTCAAAATATAGGCCCAAAACATGCTAAAAATCGATATTTTAAATGTCCAAAGTCGATATGTGCATGCATCTTCTGTACCCGTTTATATCTCTAATTCAGGCTCAAAACACTCGAAAATTCGTTATTTTTGGTTCCTAGAAGCGATCTGTACATGCCTACTCCTAGTTAGTATGTTTTCAAGATACAAACCCAAAACATGCTCAAAATCGAAATTTTTGGTGCCCAAAAGACGATATGTGCATGCATCTTCAGTACCCGTTTATATCTCAAATTCAGTCTCAAAACACCCGAAAATTCGATATTTTGGGGTCTTAGAAGCGATCTGTACTTGCCTACTCAGTGCTAGAATATTTTCAAAATATAGGCATAAAACATGCTAAAATTAGAAATTTTAGGTGCCGAAAGTTGATGTCTCAAATTCAGGCCCAAAACACCCGAAAATTCGATATTTTTGGGTCCCAGAAGCGATCTGTACATGCCTACTCCGTGTTAGAGTATTTTCAAAATACAGGCCCAAAAAATACTGAAAATCGATCTTTTATGTGCCCAAAAGTCGATATGTGCATGCATCTTCTGTACCCGTATATATCTAAAATTTAACCTCAAAACACCCGAAAATTCGATATTTTTGGATCCCAGAAGCGATCTGTACATGCCTACTCCGTGTTAGAGTATTTTCAAAATATAGCCCCAAAACATACTGAAAATCGATCTTTTAGGTGCCCTAAAGTCGATATGTGCATGCATCTTCTGTACCCGTTTATATCTCAAATTCATTCTCCAAACACCCGAAAATTCGTGATTTCGGGGTCTCAGAAGCGATCTGTACATGGCTACTCAGATACAGGCCAAAACATGCTGAAAATCGATATTTTAGGTGCCCAAAGTCAATATATGTATGCATCTTCTGCACCCGTTTATATCCCAAATTCAACCTCAAAACACCCAAAAATTCGATATTTTTGGGTCCCAGAAGCGATCTGTACATGCCTACTCAGTGCTAGAATATTTTCAAAATATAGGCCCAAAACATGCTCAAAATCGAAATTTTTGGTGCCCAAAATACGATATGTGAATGCATCTTCAGTACCCGTTGATATCTCAAATTCAGTCTCAAAACACTCGAAAATTCGATATTTTGGGGACTTAGAAGCGATCTGTACATGCCTACTCCGTGTTAGAGTATTTTCAAAATACAGGCCCAAAACATACTGAAAATCGATCTTTTAAGTGCCCAAAAGTTGATATGTGCATTCATCTTCTGTACCCGTTTATATCTCAAATTCTGGCTCCAAACATCTGAAAATTCGATATTTGGGGGTCCCAGAAGCGATCTGTACATGCCTACTCCGTGTTAGAGTATTTTCAATATACAGGCCCAAAACATGCTGAAAATCGATATTTTAGGTGCCCAAAGTCGATATGTGTATGCATATTCTGTATCGTTTATATCTCAATTTCATGCTCAAAACACCCGAATATTCGATATTTTTGGGTCCCAGAAGCGATCTGTAAATGCTTACTCAGTTCTATAATATTTTAAAAATATAGGCCCAAAACATGCTAAAAATCGATATTTTAGGTTCCCAAAGTCGATATCTCAAATTCAGGCACAAAAAAAAAACAAAATTCGATGTTTTGGGGTCCCAGAAGGGATCTGTACATGCCTACTCCGTGTTAGAGGATTCTCAGAATACAGGCCCAAAACATACTGAAAATCGATCTTTTAGGTGCTCAAAAGTCGATATGTGCATGCATCTGCTGTACCCTGTATATATCTCAAATTCACGCTCAAAACACCCGAAAATTCGATATTTTGGGGTCCCAGAAGCGATCTGTACATGCCTACTCCTAGTTAGAATGTTTTTAAGATACAGACCCAAAACATGCTCGAAATCGATATTTTAGGTGCAAAAAGTCGATATGTGCATGCATTTTCAGTGCCCGTTTATACCTCAAATATAGGGTAAAAACACCCACAAATTCAATATTTTTGGGTCCCAGAAGCGATTTGAACATGCCTATTTCGTGTTAGAATATTTTCAAAATACAGGCCCAAAACATGTTCAAAATCGATATTTTGGGTGCCCAAAGTCGATATGTGCATGCATCTTCTGTACCCGTTTATATCTCAAATTCATGCTCAAAACACCCAAAAATTCAATATTTTTTGGTCCCAGAAGCGATCTGTACATGCCTTCACTTTGCTAGAATGTTTTCAAGATACAGACCCAAAACAGGCACAAAATCGATATTTTAGGTGCAAAAAGTCGATATGTGCATGCATCTTTTGTATCCGTTTATATCTCAATTTCAGGCTCAAAACACCCGAAAATTCAATATTTTGGGGTCCCAGAAGCTATCTGTACATGCCTACTCAGATACAGGCCCAAAACTTGCTGAAAATCGATATTTTAGGTGCCCAAAGTCAATATGTGTATGCATCTTCTGCACCCGTTTATATCCCAAATTCAACCTCAAAACACCCGAAAATTCGATATTTTCTGGTCCCAGAAGCGATCTGTACATGCCTACTCAGTGCTAGAATGTTTTTAAAATATAGGCTCAAAACATGCTCAAAATCGATATTTTAGGTGCCCAAAAGTCGATATGTGCATGCATCTTCAGTACCCGTTTATATCTCAAATTCACGCTCAAAACACCCGAAATTTCGATATTTTGGGGTCCGAGAAGCGATCTGTACATGCCTACTCAGTGCTTGAATATTTTTTTTTAAATATAGGCCCAAAACATGCTAAAAATCTATATTTTAGGTGCCCAAAGACGATATCTGAAATTCAGGCACAAAACACCCGAAAATTCGATATTTTGGGGTCCCAGAAGCGATCTGTACATGCCTACTCCGTGTTAGAGTATTTTCAAAATATAGGCCCAAAACATACTGAAAATTGATCTTTTAGGTGCCCAAAACTCGATATGTGCATGCATCTTCTGTACCCGTTTATATCTCAAATTCATTCTCCAAACACCCGAAAATTCGTGATTTTGGGGTCCCAGAAGCGATCTGTACATGCCTACTCAGATACAGGCCCAAAACATGCTGAAAACCGATATTTTAGGTGCCCAAAGTCAATATGTGTATGCATCTTCTGCACCCGTTTATATCCCAAATTCAACCTCAAAACACCCGAAAATTCGATATTTTTGGGTCCCAGAAGCGATCTGTACATGCCTACTCAGTGCTAGAATATTTTCAAAATATAGGCCCAAAACATGCTCCAAATCGAAATTTTTGGTGCCCAAAATACGATATGTGCATGCATCTTCAGTACCCGTTGATATCTCAAATTTAGGCTCCAAACACCCGAAAATTCGTTATTTTGGTGTCCCAGAAGCGATCTGTACATGCCTACTCAGTGATAGATATTTTTCAAAATATAAGCTCAAAACATGCTAAAAATTGATATTTTAAGTACCCAAAGTCGATATGTGCATGCATCATCTGTACCCGTTTATATCTCAAATTCAGGCTCAAAACACCCGAAAATTCAGTGTTTTTGGGTCCTAGAAGCGATCTGTACATGCCTACTCCTAGTTAGAATGTTTTCAAGATACAGACCCAAAACATGCTCAAAATCGATATTTTAGGTGCAAAAAGTCGATATGTGCATGCATCTTCGGCACCCGTTTATATCCCAAATTCAACCTCAAAACACCCGAAAATTCGATATTTTCTGGTCCCAGAAGCGATCTGTACATGCCTACTCAGTGCTAGAATGTTTTCAAAATATAGGCTCAAAACATGCTCAAAATCGATATTTTAGGTGCCCAAAAGTCGATATGTGCATGCATCTTCAGTATCCGTTTATATCTCAAATTCACGCTCAAAACACCCGAAATTTCGATATTTTGGGGTCCGAGAAGCGATCTGCTTGAATATTTTAAAAATATAGGCCCAAAACATGCTAAAAATCTATATTTTAGGTGCCCAAAGTCGATATCTGAAATTCAGGCACAAAACACCCGAAAATTCGATATTTTGGGGTCCCAGAAGCGATCTGTACATGCCTACTCCGTGTTAAAGGATTTTCAGAATACAGGCCCAAAACATACTGAAAATCGATCTTTTAGGTGATCAAAAGTCGATATGTGCATGCATCTGCTGTACCCTGTATATATCTCAAACTCAAGCTCAAAACACCCGAAAATCGATATTTTGGGGTCCCAGAAGCATTCTGTACATGCCTACTCAGTGCTAGAATGTTTTCAAGATATACGCTCAAAACATGCTAAAAATTGATGTTTTTAGTGTCCAAAGTCCATATGTGCTTGCATCTTCTGTACCCGTTTATATCTCAAATTCAGGCTCAAAACACCCGAAAATTCAGTATTTTTGGGTCCTAGAAGCGATCTGTACATGCCTACTCCTAGGTAGAATGTTTTCAAGATACAGACCCAAAACATGCTCAAAATCGATATTTTAGGTGCAAAAAGTCGATATGTGCATGCATCTTCTGTATCCGTTTATATCTCAATTTCAGGCTCAAAACACCCGAAAATTCGATATTTTTGGGTCTCAGAAGCGATCTGTACATGCCTACTCAGTGCTAGAATTTTGTTTTAAATATAGACTTAAAACATGCTGAAAACCGATATTTTAGGTGCCCAAAGTCAATATGTGTATGCATCTTCTGCACCCGTTTATATCCCAAATTCAACCTCAAAACACCCGAAAATTCGATATTTTTGGGTCCCAGAAGCGATCTGTACATGCCTACTCAGTGCTAGAATATTTTCAAAATATAGGCCCAAAACATGCTCCAAATCGAAATTTTTGGTGCCCAAAATACGATATGTGCATGCATCTTCAGTACCCGTTGATATCTCAAATTTAGGCTCCAAACACCCGAAAATTCGTTATTTTGGTGTCCCAGAAGCGATCTGTACATGCCTACTCAGTGATAGATATTTTTCAAAATATAAGCTCAAAACATGCTAAAAATTGATATTTTAAGTACCCAAAGTCGATATGTGCATGCATCATCTGTACCCGTTTATATCTCAAATTCAGGCTCAAAACACCCGAAAATTCAGTGTTTTTGGGTCCTAGAAGCGATCTGTACATGCCTACTCCTAGTTAGAATGTTTTCAAGATACAGACCCAAAACATGCTCAAAATCGATATTTTAGGTGCAAAAAGTCGATATGTGCATGCATCTTCGGCACCCGTTTATATCCCAAATTCAACCTCAAAACACCCGAAAATTCGATATTTTCTGGTCCCAGAAGCGATCTGTACATGCCTACTCAGTGCTAGAATGTTTTCAAAATATAGGCTCAAAACATGCTCAAAATCGATATTTTAGGTGCCCAAAAGTCGATATGTGCATGCATCTTCAGTATCCGTTTATATCTCAAATTCACGCTCAAAACACCCGAAATTTCGATATTTTGGGGTCCGAGAAGCGATCTGCTTGAATATTTTAAAAATATAGGCCCAAAACATGCTAAAAATCTATATTTTAGGTGCCCAAAGTCGATATCTGAAATTCAGGCACAAAACACCCGAAAATTCGATATTTTGGGGTCCCAGAAGCGATCTGTACATGCCTACTCCGTGTTAAAGGATTTTCAGAATACAGGCCCAAAACATACTGAAAATCGATCTTTTAGGTGATCAAAAGTCGATATGTGCATGCATCTGCTGTACCCTGTATATATCTCAAACTCAAGCTCAAAACACCCGAAAATCGATATTTTGGGGTCCCAGAAGCATTCTGTACATGCCTACTCAGTGCTAGAATGTTTTCAAGATATACGCTCAAAACATGCTAAAAATTGATGTTTTTAGTGTCCAAAGTCCATATGTGCTTGCATCTTCTGTACCCGTTTATATCTCAAATTCAGGCTCAAAACACCCGAAAATTCAGTATTTTTGGGTCCTAGAAGCGATCTGTACATGCCTACTCCTAGGTAGAATGTTTTCAAGATACAGACCCAAAACATGCTCAAAATCGATATTTTAGGTGCAAAAAGTCGATATGTGCATGCATCTTCTGTATCCGTTTATATCTCAATTTCAGGCTCAAAACACCCGAAAATTCGATATTTTTGGGTCTCAGAAGCGATCTGTACATGCCTACTCAGTGCTAGAATTTTGTTTTAAATATAGACTTAAAACATGCTAAAAATCGATATTTTAGGTGTCCAAAGTCGATACGTGAATGCATCTTCTGCACCCGTTTATATCTCAAATTCAGGCTCAAAACACCCGAAAATTCAATATTTTTGGGTCCCAGAAGTGATCTGTACATGCCTACTCAGTGCTAGAATGTTTTTGATAATATAGGCTCAAAACATGCTAAAAATCGATATTTTAGGTGTCCAAAGTCAATATGTGTATGCATTTTCTGTACCCGTTTATATCCCAAATTCAGGCTCAAAACATACGAAAATTTGATATTTTTGGGTCCCAAAAGCGATCTGTACATTCTTACTCAGTGCTAGAATATTTTCAAAATACAGGCCCAAACCATGCTAAAAAACTATATTTTAGGTGCCCAAAGTCGAAATGTGCATGCATCTTCTGTACCTGTTTATATATTTAAGATTCAGGCTCAAAACACCCGAAAAATTGATATTTTTGGGTCCCAGAAGCGACCTGTACATGCAAGCTCCCTGTTAGAGTATTCTCAAAATACAGGTCCAAAAGAAGCTGAAAATCGATTTTTAGGTGCCCAAAGTCAATATGTGCAAGCATCTTCTGTACCCCTTTATAACTCAAATTCAGGTTCAAAACACCCGTAAATTCAATATTTTTTGTGTCCCAGAAGAGATCTGTACATGTCTACGCAGTGCTAGAATGTTTTCAAGCTACAGACCCAAAACATGCTAAAAATCGATATTTTAGGTGTCCAAAGTCGATATGTCCAAGCATCTTCAGTGCATGTTTATATCTCAAATACAGGCTCAAATCACCCGAAAATTCAATATTTTTGAGTCCCAGAAGCGATCTGTACATGCCTACTCAGTGCTAGAATATTTTCAAAATACAGGCCCAAAACAAGCTAAAAAACTATATTTTAAGTGCCCAAAGTCGATATGTGCATGCATCTTCTGTACCCGTTTATATCTCAAATTCAGGCTCAAAACACCCGAAAATTCAATATTTTTGGGTCCCAGAACTGATCTGTACATACCTACTCAGTGCTAGAATGTTTTTGAAAATATAGGCTCAAAACATGCTAAAAATCGATATTTTAGGTGACCAAAGTCAATATGAGTATGCATCTTCTGTACCCATTTATATCCCAAATTCAGGCTCAAAACATACGAAAATTTGATATTTTTGAGTCCCAGAAGCGATCTGTACATGCCTACTCAGTGCTAGAATATTTTCAAGATACAGGCCCAAAACATGCTAAAAAACTATATTTTAATTGCCCAAAGTCAATATGTGTATACATCTTCTGTACCCGTTTATATCCCAAATTCAGGCTCAAAACACCCGAAAATTCGATATTTTTGTGCTCTATAAGCGACCTGTACATGCCTACTCCGTGTCAGAGTATTTTCAAAGTACAATCCCAAAACATGCTCAAAATTGATATTTTGGTGCCCAAAGTCGATATGTGCATGCATCTTCTGTACCCGTTTATATCACAAATTCAGGCTCAAAACACCCGAAAATTCGATATTTTTGGGTCTCAGAAGCGATCTGTACATGCCTACTCAGTGCTAGAATTTTTAATAAAATATAGACTTAAAACATGCGAAAAATCGATATTTTAGGTGTATGCATTTTCTGTACCCGTTTATATCCCAAATTCAGGCTCAAAACATACGAAAATTTGATATTTTTGGGTCCCAGAAGCGATCTGTACATTCTTACTCAGTGCTAGAATATTTTCAAAATACAGGCCCAAACCATGCTAAAAAACTATATTTTAGGTGCCCAAAGTCGAAATGTGCATGCATCTTCTGTACCTGTTTATATATTTAAGATTCAGGCTCAAAACACCCGAAAAATTGATATTTTTGGGTCCCAGAAGCGACCTGTACATGCATGCTCCTTGTTAGAGTATTCTCAAAATACAGGTCCAAAAGAAGCTGAAAATCGATTTTTAGGTGCCCAAAGTCAATATTTTCAAGCATCTTCTGTACCCTTTTATAACTCAAATTCAGGCTAAAAACACCCGAAAATTCAATATTTTTTGTGTCCCAGAAGCGATCTGTACATGCCTATTTCTTGCTAGAATGTTTTCAAAATTGAAGACCCAAAACATGCTCAAAATCGATATTTTATTTGCAAAAAGTCGATATGTGCATGCATCTTCAGTGAACGTTCATTTCTCAAATTCAGGCTCATAACACCCGAAAATTCGATATTTTTGTGTCCCACAAGCGATCTGTACATGCCTACTCAGTGCTAGAATGTTTCTAAAATATAGACCCAAAACATGCGAAAAATCGATATTTTAGGTGTCCAAAGTCAATATGTGTATGCATTTTCTGTACCCGTTTATATCCCAAATTCAGGCTCAAAACATACGAAAATTCAATATTTTTGGGTCCCAGAAGCGATCTGTACATGCCGTCTCAGTGCTAGAATATTTTCAAAATACAGGCCCAAAACATGCTGAAAATCAATTTTTAGGTGCCCAAAGCCAATATGTGTATGCATCTTCTGTACCCGTTTATATCCCAAATTTAAGCTTAAAACACCCGAAAATTCGATATTTTTGGGTCCCAGAAGCGATCTGTACAGTCGGCAAAAAAAGTTTCGTTACCACACCTACGTTACTTTCAACATCGGTAAGCGGGGTAGGGTTGGTACTCCGCCGACTGGGCAGCTGGTGCCTTGTGTCATCCGAGCCGATAATACTCGTGCCACGGCAGTGACAATTTTTTTATATCAAAAGTTTAGCTGATTTTAAATTAAATTTTAAGTGTTTAAGAACTCTTACTATTTAACTATTCATTAATAAACATAAGGAAATACGTTTGAGTATTTTAGAACAAGAATAACAGTGAAATACCCAGAAAAAACAGCACTGGGTGAAACAACGTCATCTCTACTTGCTTGTCCATGACACACTGAGGGAAGGGAGGGTGGCGGACTCAAGCAGAGAAATATTACCGTATATAAGACACTCACTGCACGCCTGACTCGCCAGTCAGGTGTGCCAACATTACATCACACTGTTAAAATAATGGTAACGAAAAATTGTTTTGCCGACTGTACATGACTACTCTGTGTTAGATTATTTTCAAAATACAGGCCCAAAACATGCTGACAATCGATTTTTAGGTGCCCAAAGTCAATATGTGTATGCATCTTCTGTACCCGTTTATATCCCAAATTCAGGCTCAAAACACCCGAAAATTCGATATTTTTGTGCCCTATAAGCGATCTGTACATGACTACTCCGTGTCAGAGTATTTTCAAAGTACATTCCCAAAACATGCTCAAAATTGATATTTTGGTGCCCAAAGTCGATATGTGCATGCATCTTCTGTACCCGTTTATATCTCAAATTCAGGCTCAAAACACCCGAAAATTCGATATTTTTGGGTCCCAGAAGCGATCTGTACATGCCTACTCAGTGCTAGAATGTTTTTTAAAATATAGACTTAAAACATGCTAAAAATCGATATTTTAGGTGTCCTAAGTCAATATGTGTATGCATTTTCTGTACCCGTTTATATCCCAAATTCAGGCTCAAAACACCCGAAAATTCAATATTTTTGTGTCCCAGAAGCGATCTGTACATGCCTACTCAGTGCTAGAATATTTTCAAAATACAGGCCCAAAACATGCTAAGAAACTATATTTTAGGTGCCCAAAGTCGAAATGTGCATGCATCTTCTGTACCTGTTTATATATTTAAAATTCAGGCTCAAAACACCCGAAAACTTGATATTTTTGGGTCCCAGAAGCGACCTGTACATGCAAACTCCCTGTTAGAGTATTCTCAAAATACAGGCCCAAAACATGCTGAAAATCGATTTTTAGGTGCCCAAAGTCAATATGTGCAAGCATCTTCTGAACCCTTTTACAACTCAAATTCAGGCTCAAAACACCTAAAAAATTCAATATTTTTATGTCCCAGAAGCGATCTGTACATGCCTACGCAGTGCTAGAATGTTTTCAAGATACAGACCCAAAACATGCTAAAAATCGATATTTTAGGTGTCCAAAGTCGATATGTCCATGCATCTTCTGTACCCGTTTATATCACAAATTCAGGCTCAAAAAACACGAAAAATCGATATTTTTGGGTCAAAGAAGCGATCTGTACATGAATACTCCGTGTCATAGAATTTTTAAAATACAGGCCCAAATCATGCTGAAAATCGATATTTTAGGTGCAAAAAGTCGAAGTGTGCATGGATCTTCTGTACCTGTTTATATCTCAAATTCAGGCTCAAAACACCCGAAAATTCGTTATTTTTGGGTCCCAGAAGCGATCTGTACATGCCTATTCCTTGCTAGAATGTTTTCAAGATACTCCCCCAAAACATGCTCAAAATCGATATTTTTGATGCAAAAAGTCGATATGTGCATGCATCTTCATTGCATGTTTATATCTCAAATACAGGCTCAAATCACCCGATAATTCAATATTTTTGGGTCCCAGAAGCGATCTGTACATGCCTACTCAGTGCTAGAATATTTTCAAAATACAGGCTTAAAACAAGCTAAAAAACGATATTTTAAGTGCCCAAAATCGATATGTGCATACATCTTCTGTACCCGTTTATATCTCAAATTCAGGCTCAAAACACCCGAAAATTAAATATTTTTGGGTCCCAGAAGTGATCTGTACATGCCTACTCAGTGCTAGAATGTTTTTGAAAATATAGGCTCAAAACATGCTAAAAATCGATATTTTAGGTGACCAAAGTCAATATGAGTATTCATCTTCTGTACCCGTTTATATCCCAAATTCAGGCTCAAAACATACGAAAATCTGATATTTTTGAGTCCCAGAAGCGATCTGTACATGCCTACTCAGTGCTAGAATATTTTCAAGATACAGGCCCAAAACATGCTAGAAAACGATATTTTAAGTGCCCAAAGTCAATATGTGTATGCATCTTCTGTACCCGTTTATATCCCAAATTCAGGCTCAAAACACCCGAAAATTCGATATATTTGTGCCCTATATGCGATCTGTACATGCCTACTCGGTGTCAGAGTATTTTCAAAGTACAATCCCAAAACATGCTCAAAATTGATATTTTGGTGCCCAAAGTCGATATGTGCATGCATCTTCTGTACCCGTTTATATCACAAATTCAGGCTCAAAACACCCGAAAATTCGATATTTTTGGGTCTCAGAAGCGATCTGTACGTGCCTACTCAGTGTTAGAATTTTAAAAAAAATATAGACTTAAAACATGCTAAAAATCGATATTTTAGGTGTCCAAAGTCGATATGTGCATGTATCTTCTGCACCCGTTTATATCTCAAATTCATGCTCAAAACACCCGAAAATTCAATATTTTTGGGTCCCAGAAGCGATCTGTACATTCTTACTCAGTGCTAGAATATTTTCAAAATACAGGCCCAAACCATGCTAAAAAACTATATTTTAGGTGCCCAAAGTCGAAATGTGCATGCATCTTCTGTACCTGTTTATATATTTAAGATTCAGGCTCAAAACACCCGAGAATTCGATATTTTTGGGTCAAAGAAGCGATCTGTACATGAATACTCCTTGTCAGAGAATTTCTAAAATACAGGCCCAAAACATGCTGAAAATAGATATTTTAGGTGCAAAAAGTCGAAGTGTGAATGCATCTTCTGTACCCGTTTATATCTCAAATTCAGTCTCAAAACACCCGAAAATTCGATATTTTTGGGTCCCAAAAGCGATCTGTACATGCCTATTCCTTGCTAGAATGTTTTCAAAATACAGACCCAAAACATGCTCAAAATCGATATTTTAGGTGCGAAAAGTCGATATGTGCATGCATCTTCAGTGCACGTTTATATCTCAAATACAGGCTCAAATCTCCCGAAAATTCAATATTTTTGGGTCCCAGAAGCGATATCTACATGCCTACTCAGTGCTAGAATGTTTTTGAAAATATAGGCTCAAAATATGCTAAAAATCGATATTTTAGGTGACCAAAGTCAATATGTGCATGCATCTTCTGTACCCGTTTATATCCCAAATTCAGGCTCAAAACATACGCTAGAATATTTTCAAAATACAGGCCCAAAACATGCTAAAAAACGATATTTTAAGTGCCCAAAGTCGATATGTGCATGCATCTTCTGTACCGGTTTATATATTTAAAATTCAGTCTCAAAACACCCAAAAAATTAATGTTTTTGGGTCCCAGAAGCGACCTGTACATGCATACTCCTTGTTAGATTATTTTCAAAATACAGGCCCAAAACATGCTGAAAATCGATTTTTAGGTGCCCAAAGTCAATACGTGTATGCATCTTCTGTACCCGTTTATATCTCAAATTCAGGCTCAAAACACACGAAATTTCGATATTTTTGGGTCCAAGAAGCGATCTGTACATGAATACTCCGTCTCAGAAAATTTTTAAAATGGAGGCCCAAAACATACTGAAAATCGATATTTTAGGTGCAAAAAGTCGAAGTGTGCATGCATCTTCTGTACCCGTTTATATCTCAAATTCAGGTTCAAAACACCCGAAAAATCGATATTTTTGGGTCCCAGAAGCGATCTGTAAATGCCTATTCCTTGCTAGAATATTTTCAAGATACAGACGCAAAACATGCTCAAAATCGATATTTTAGGTGCAAAAAGTCAATATGTGCATGCATCTTCAGTGCACCTTTATATCTCAAATACAGGCTCAAATTACCCGAAAATTCAATATTTTTGGGTCCCAGAAGTGATCTGTACATGCCTACTCAGTGCTAGAATATTTTCAAAATACAGGCCAAAAACATGCTAAAAAACGATATTTTAAGTGCCCAAAGTCGATATGTGCATGCATCTTCTGTACCCGGTTATATCTCAAATTCAGGCTCAAAACACCCGAAAAATTGATATTTGTGGGTACTAGAAACGACATGTACAAGCATACTCCTTGTTAGAGTATTTTCAAAATACAGGCCCAAAACATGATGAAAATCGATTTTTAGGTGCCCAAAGTCAATATGTGTATGCATCTTCGGTAACCGTCTATATCCCTAATTTAGGCTCAAAAACAGCCGAAAATTCGATATTTTTGGGTCCCAGAAGCGATCTGTACATGTCTACTCAGTGCTATAATATTTTCAAAATATAGGTCTAAAACATGCTAAAAATCGATATTTTAGGTGCCCAAAATCGATATGTGCATGCATCTTCTGTACCTGTTTATATCCCAAATTCTGGCTCAAAACACCCGAAAATTCAATATTTATGGGTCTCAGAAACGATCTGTACATGCCTTCGCCTTGCTAGAATGTTTTCAAGATACAGAACCAAAACAGGCACAAAATCGATATTTTAAGTACAAAAAGTCGATATGTGCATGCATCTTCAGTACCCGTTTTTATCTCAAATTCAGGCTCAAAACACCCGAAAAATCATTATTTTGGGGTCCCAGAAGCGATCTGTACACCCCTTCTCAGTGTTAGAATTTTTTCATAATATAGGCTCAAAACATGCTAAAAATCGATATTTTCGGTGTCCAAAGTCGATATGTGCATGCATCTTATGAACTCGTTTATATCTCAAATTCATTCTCAAAACACCCGAAAATTCGATATTTTTGGGCCCCAGAAGCAATCTGTATATGCTTACTCCTTGTTAGAATGTTTTCAAGATACAGACCCAAAACATGCTCAAAATCGATATTTTAGGTGCAAAAAGTCGAAGTGTGCAAGCATCTTCAGTACTCGTTTATATCTCAAATTCAGGCCCAAAAAACCCAAAAATTCAATATTTTTGGGACCTAGAAGCAAAGTATATGCCTACTCAGAGCCTACTCAGAGCTAAAATGTTTTCAAGATACAGACCAAAAACATGCTCAAAATTGATATTTTAGGTGTCCAATGTCGATATGTGCATGCATCTTCTGTACCCGTTTATATCTCAAATACAGGCTCAAAACACCTGAAAATTCAATATTTTTGGGTCTTAGAAGCGATCTGTACATGCCTACTCAATGCTACAATGTTTTTGAAAATATAGGCTCAAAACATGCTAAAAATCGATATTTTGCGTGCCCAAAGTCGATATGTGCATGCATCTTCTGTACCTGTTTATATATCTCAAATTCAGGCTCAAAACACCCGAAAAATTGATATTTTTGGGTCCCAGAAACGACCTGTACAAGCATACTCCTTGTTAGAGTATTTTCAAATTACAGGCCCAAAACATGCTAAAAATCGATTTTTAGGTGCCCAAAGTCAATATGTGTATGCATCTTCCGTAACCGTCTATATCCCAAATTCAGGCTCAAAACAGCCGAAAATTCGATATTTTTGGGTCCCAGAAGCGAACTGTACATGCCTACTTAGTGCTATAATATTTTCAACATATAGGTCCAAAACATGCTAAAAATAGATATTTTAGGATGCCCAAAGTCAATATGTGTATGCATCTTCTGTACCCGTTTATATCCGAAATTCAGGCTCAAAACGCCCGAAAATTCTATATTTTTGGGTACTAGAAGCAATCTGTACATGCCTACTCAGTGCTAGAATGTTTTCAAAATATAGGCAGAAAACATGCTCAAAATAGATATTTTAGGTGCCCAAAGTCGATATGTGCATGTATCTTCTGTACCCGTTTATATCTCAAATTCAGGCTCAAAACACCCGAAAATTCGATATTTTTGGGTCCCAGAAACGATCTGTACATGTCTACTCCGTGTTAGAGTATTTTCAAAATACAGGCCTAAAACATGCAGAAAATTGATATTTTAGGTGCCCAAAATCGATATGTGCATGCATCTTCTGTACTCGTTTATATCCCAAATTCAGGCTCAAAACACCCGAAAATTCGATATTTTCGGGTCCCAGAAGCAATCTGTACATGCCTAGTCAGTGGTAGAATGTTTTCGAAATATAGGTTTAAAACATGCTAAAAATCGATATTTTCGGTTTCCAAAGTTGATATGTGCATGTATCTTCTGTACCCGTTTAGATATCAAATTCATTCTCAAAACACCCGAAAATTCGATATTATTAGGTCCCAGAAGCGATCTGTACATGCCTACTACTTGCTAGAATGTTCTCAAGATACAGACCCAAAACATTCTCAAAATCGATATTTTAGGTACAAAAAGTCGAAGTCTGCATGCATCTTCAGTGTCCGTTTATATCTAAAATTAAGGCTCAAAACACCTGAATATCTAATATTTTTCGAACCTAGAAGCGATCTGTACATGCCTGCACCGTGTTAGAGTATTTTAAAAATACAGACCCAAAACATGCTCAAAATCGATATTTTAGGTGCCCAAAGACATAATGTGTATTCATCTTCTGTACCTGTTTATATCCCAAATTTAGGCTTAAAACACAAGAAAATTCGAAATTATTGGGTCCCAGAAGCGATCTGTACATCCCTACTCAGTGTTGGAGTATTTTCAAATTATAGGCCTAAAACATGATGAAAATCGATATTTTAGATCCGCAAAGTCGATATGTGCATGCATCTTCTGTACCCGTTTATATCTCAAATTCAGGCTTAAAATACAGGAAAATTCGATATTTTTTAGTCCCAGAAGCGATCTGTACATGCCTAATCCTTGCTAGAATGTTTTCAAGATACAGACCCAAAACATGCTCAAAATCGATATTTTAGTTGCAAAAAGTCGATATGTGCACGCATCTTCATTACCCGTTTATATATCAAATTCAGGTTCAAAACACCTGAAAATTCAATATGATTGGGTCCCAGAACCGATCTGTACATGCCTACTCAGTGTTCGAGTATTTTCAAAACACAGGCCCAAAACATGCTAAAAATCGTTATTTTGGGTGCCCAAAGTCGATATGTGCATGCATCTTCTGTACCCGTTTATATCTCAAATTCAGGCTCAATACTAAAGAAATTTCAATATTTTTTGGTCCCAGAAGCGATCTGTACATACCTACTCCTTGCTAGAATGTTTTCAAGATACAGACCCAAAACATGCTCAAAATCGATATTGTAGGTGCAAAATGTCAATATGTGCATGCCTCTTCAGTACCCGTTTATATCCCAAATTCAGGCTCAGAACACCTTAAAATTTGATATTTATGGGTCCCAGAAGCGATCTGTACATGCCTACTTCATGTTAGAATATTTTCAAAATACAGGCCCAAAACAAGCTCAAAATCGATATTTTGGGTGCCCAAAGTCGATATGTGCATGCATCTTCGGTACCTGTTTATATCTCAAATTCAGGCTCAGAACACCCGAAAATTCAATATTTTTGGGTTGCCGAAGCGATCTGTACATGCCTACTCCTTGCTAGAATGTTTTCAAGTTACAGACCCAAAACATGCTCAAAATCGATATTGTAGGTGCAAAAAGTCGATATGTGCATGCCTCTTCAGTACCCGTTTATATCTCAAGTTCAGGCTCAAAACACCCGAAAATTCAATATTTTTTGGTCTAAGAAGCGATCTATACATGCCTATTCCGTGTTAGAGTATTTTCAAAATACAGGCCCAAAACATGCTCAAAATTGATATTCTAAGTGACCAAAGTCGATATGTACATGCATTTTCTGTACCCGTTTATATCACAATTTCAGGCTCAAAACACCCGAAAATTTAATATTTTTGGGTCCCAGTAGCGATCTGTACATTAATACTCCTTGCTAGAACGTTTTCAAGATACAGACCCAATAAAAGCTCAATATCGATATTGTAGGTGCCCAAAGTCGATATGTGCATGCATCTTCTGTACCCGTTTATATCTCAAATTCAGGCTCAATACTAAAGAAATTTCAATATTTTTTGGTCCCAGAAGCGATCTGTACTTGCCTACTCAGTGCTAGAATATTTTTAAAATATAGGCTCAAAACATGCTAAAAATCGATATTTTAGGTGTCCAAAGTCGATATGTGCATGCATCTTCTGTGCCCGTTTATACCTCAAATTCTGGCTCAAAACACTAGAAAATTCTATATTTTTGGGTCCCAGAAGCGATCTGTACATGCCTACTCCGTTTAGAGTATTTTCAAAATACAGGCCCAAAACATGCTCAAAATAGATATTTTGGGTGAACAAAGTCGATATGTGCATGCATCTTCTGTAGCCGTTTATATCTCAAATTCAGGCTCAAATCACCCGAAAATTAGATATTTTTGGGTCCCAGAAGCGATCTGTACATGCCTACACCTTGCAAAAGTTATTTTAAGATACAGACCCAAAACATGCTCAAAATCGATATTTTAAATGCAAAAAGTCGATATTTGCATTCATATTCAGTACCCGTTTATATCTCAAATTGAGGCTCAAAACACTAGAAAATTCGATATTTATGGGTTACAGAAGCGATCTGTACATGCCTACTTCGTGTTAGAGTATTTTCAAAATACAAGCCCAAGACATGCTGAAAATCGTTATTTTGGGTGCCCAAAGTCGATATGTGCATGCATCTTCTGTACCCGTTTATATCTCAAACAAAGGCTCAAATCACCCGAAAATTCTAATTTTTTGGGTTCCACAAACGATCTGTACATGCCTACTCCTTGATAGAATGTTTTCAAGATACAGACCCAAAACATGCTCAAAATCGATATTGTAGGTGCAAAAAGTCGATATGTGCATGCCTCTTCAGTACCCGTTTATATCTCAAGTTCAGGCTCAAAACACCCGAAAATTCAATATTTTTTGGTCTAAGAAGCGATCTATACAAGCCTTTTCCGTGTTAGAGTATTTTCAAAATACAGGCCCAAAACATGCTCAAAATTGATATTCTAAGTGCCCAAAGTCGATATGTACATGCATTTTCTGTACCCGTTTATATCTGAAATTCAGGCTCAAAACACCCGAAAATTCGATATTTTTGGGTCCCAGAAGCGATCTGTACATGCCTACTTAGTGCTAGAATATTTTCAAAATATAGGCCGAAAATATCCTAAAAATCCATATTTTAGGTGCCGAAACTCAATAAGTGCATGTATCTTCTGTACCCGTTTATATCTTAAAATCAGTCTTAAAACACCCGAAAATTCTATACTTTTGGGTCCCAGAAGCGATCTGTTCATGCCTACTCCTTGCTAGAATGTTTTCAAAATACAGACCCAAAACATGCTCAAAATCGATATTTTCGGTGCAAAAAGTCGATATGTGCATGCATCTTCAGTACCCGTTTATCACAAATTCAGGCTCAAAACACCCGCAAATTCAATATTTTTGGGTCCCAAAAGCGATCTGTACATACCTACTCAGTGTTAAAATGTTTTCAAAATATAGGCTCAAAACATGCTAAAAATCAATATATTAGGTGTCCAGAGTCGATATGTGAATGCATCTTCTGTACCCGTTTATATCTCAAATTCAGGCTCAAAACACTAGAAAAATCGATATTTTTTGGTCACAGAAGCGATCTGTACATGCGTACTCCGTGTTAGAGTATTTTCAAAACACAGGCCCAAAACATGCTCAAAATCGATAATTTGGGTGCTCAAAGTCGATATGTGCATGCATCTTCTGTACCCTTTTATATCCTAAATTCAGGCTCAAATCTCCTAAAAATTCTATATTTTTGGGTCCCAGAAGCGATCTGTACATGCCTACTCCTTGCTAGAATTTTTTTCAAGATACAGACCCAAAACATGCTAACAATCGATATTTTGGGTGCCCGAAGTCGATATGTGCATGCATCTTCTGTACCCGTTTATATCTCAAATTCAAGCTGAAAAACCCGAAAATTCGATATTTTGTGGGTCCCAGAAGCGATCTGTACTTGCCTACTCCTTGCTAGAATGTTTTCAAGATACAGACCCAAAACGTGTTAAAAATCGATATTGTAGGTGCCAAAAGTTGATATGTGCATGCATCTTCAGTAACCGTTTACATCTCAAATTCAGGCTCAAAACACCCGAAAATTCAATAATTTTGGGTCCCAGAAGCGATCTGTACATGCCTACTTAGTGCTAGAATTAAAAAAAAAAAAAGGCTCAAAACATGCTAAAAATCGATATTTTAGGTGTCCAAAGTCGATATGTGCATGCATCTTCTGTACCCGTTCATATCTTAAATTCAGGCTCAAAACCCTAGAAAATTCGATGTTTTTGGGTTCCAGAAGCAATCTGTACATGCCTACTCAGTGCTAGAATATTTTCAAAATATAGACTCAAAACATGCTAAAAATCGATATTGTAGGTGCAAAGAGTCGTTACGTTGATGTATCTTCTGTACCCGTTTATATCTCAAATTCAGGCTCAGAACACCCTAAAATTCGATAATTTTGGGTCCCAGAAGCGATCTGTACGTGCCTACTCAGTGCTAGAATATTTTCAAAATATAGACTCAAAACATGCTAAAAATCGATATTTTAAGTGTCCAAAGTCGATATGTGCATGCATCTTCTGTACCCGTTTATATCTCAAATTCAGGCTCAAAACACTAGAAAATTCGATATTTATGGGTCCCAGAAGCGATCTGTACATGCCTAATCCGTGTTAGAGTATTTTCAAAATACAGGCCCAAAGCATGCTCAAAATCGATATTTTGGGTGTCCAAAGTCGATATGTGAATGGATCTTTTGTACCCGTTTATATCTCAAATTCAGGTAAAAGACACCCGAAAATTCGATATTTTTGGGTCCCAGAAACGATCTGTACATGCCTACTCCATGCTAGAATGTTTTTAAGATACAGGCCCAAAACATGCTCAAAATCGATATTGTATGTGCAGGAAGTCGATATGTGCATGCATCTTAAGTACTCGTTTATATCTCAAATTCTGGCTCAAAACACCCGAAAATCCATTAATTTTGGGTCCCAGAAGCGATCTGTACATGCCTAGATCAGTGCTAGAATGTTTTCAAAATATAGACTTAAAACATGCTAAAAATCGATATTTTAGGTGTCCAAAGTCGATATGTGCATGCATCTCCTGTACCCGTTTATATCTCAAATTCAGGCTCAAAACACTAGAAAATTCGATATTTATTGTTCCCAGAAGCGATCTGTACATGCCTACTCCGTGTTAGAGTATTTTCAAAAAATAGGCCGAAAACATGCTCAAAATCGATATTTTGGGTGCTCAAAGTCGATATGTGCATGCATCTTCTGTAGCCGTTTATATCTCAAATTCAGGCTCAAATCACCCGAAAATTCGATATTTTTGGGTCCCAGAAGCGATCTGTACATGCCTACTCCTTGCAAAAATTATTTTAAGATACAGAACCAAAACATGCTCAAAATCGATATTTTAAATGCAAAAAGTCGATATTTGCATTCATATTCAGTACCCGTTTATATCCCAAATTCAGGCTCAAAACACCCGAAAATTCGATATTTTTGGGTCCCAGAAGCGATCTGTACATGCCTACTTAGTGCTAGAATATTTTCAAAATATAGGCCTAAAACATGCTAAAAATCTATATTTTAGGTGCCCAAACTCAATAAGTGCATGTATCTTCTGTACCCGTTTACATCTTAAAATCAGTCTTAAAACACCCGAAAATTCTATACTTTTGGGTCCCAAAAGCGATCTGTTCATGCCTACTCCTTGCTAGAATGTTTTCAAAATACAGACCCAAAACATGTTCAAAATCGATATTTTCGGTGCAAAAAGTCGATACGTGCATGCATCTTCAGTACCCGTTTATCTCAAATTCAGGCTCAAAACACCCGCAAATTCAATATTTTTGGGTCCCAAAAGCGATCTGTACATACCTACTCATTGCTCAAATGTTTTCAAAATATAGGATCAAAACATGCTAAAATTCGATATATTTGGTGTCCAGAGTCGATATGTGCGTGCATCTTCTGTACCCGTTTATATCTCAAATTCAGGCTCAAAACACTAGAAAATTCGATATTTTTTGGTCACAGAAGCGATCTGTACATGCGTACTCCGTGTTAGAGTATTTTCAAAATACAGGCCCAAAACATGCTCAAAATCGATAATTTGGGTGCTCAAAGTCGATATGTGCATGCATCTTCTGTACCCTTTTATATCCTAAATTCAGGCTCAAATCTCCCGAAAATTCTATATTTTTGGGTCCCAGAAGCGATCTGTACTTGCCTACTCCTTGCTAGAATGTTTTCAAGATACAGACCCAAAACGTGCTCAAAATCGATATTGTAGGTGCCAAAAGTTGATATGTGCATGCATCTTCAGTAACCATTTACATCTCAAATTCAGGCTCAAAACACCCGAAAATTCAATAATTTTGGGTCCCAGAAGCAATTTGTACATGCCTACTCCTTGGTAGAATGTTTTCAAGATACAGAATCAAAACATGCTCAAAATCGATATTTTAGGTGCAAAAAGTCGATATGTGCATGCATGCATCTTCAGTACACGTTTATATCTCATTTTCAGGCTCAAAACACCCGAAAATTAAATATTTTTGGGACCCAGAAGCGATCTGTACATTCCTACTATTTGCTAGAATGTTTTCAAGATACAGATCCAAAACATGCTCAAAATCAATAGTGTAGGTGTAAAAAGTCGATACGTTGATCCATCTTCAGTACTAGTTTAAATCCCAAATTCCCGCTCAAAACACCCGAAAAATCAGTATTTTTGGGTCCCTGAAGCCATCTGCACATACTTACTCAGTGCTAGAATGTTTTCAAGATACAGATCTAAAACATGCTCAAAATCGATATTGTAGGTGCAAAGAGTCGTTACGGTGATGTATCTTCTGTACCCGTTTATATCTCAAATTCAGGCTCAAAACACTAGAAAATTCGATAATTTTGGGTCCCAGAAGCGATCTGTACATGCCTACTCAGTGCTAGAATATTTTCAAAATATAGACTCAAAACATGCTAAAAATCGATATTTTAGGTGTCCAAAGTCGATATGTGCAAGCATCTTCTGTACCCGTTTATATCTCAAATTCAGGCTCAAAACACTAGAAAATTCGATATTTATCGGTCCCAGAAGCGATCTGTACATGCCTAATCCGTGTTAGAGTATTTTCAAATTACAGGCCCAAAACATGCAAAAAATCGATATTTTGGGTGCCCAAAGTCGATAACTGCATGCATCTTCTGTACCCGTTTATATCTCAAATTCAGGTTTAAGACACCCGAAAATTCGATATTTTTGGGTCCCAGAAACGATCTGTACATGCCTACTCCATGCTAGAATGTTTTTAAGATACAGGCCCAAAACATGCTCAAAATCGATATTGTATGTGCAGAAAGTCGATATGTGCATACACCTTCCGTACCCGTTTATATCTCAAATTCAGGCTCAAAACACCAGAAAATTCGATATTTTTGGGTCCCAGAAGCGATCTGTACATGCCTACTCCGTGTTAGAGTATTTTCAAAATACTGGTCCAAAACATGCTCAAAATCGATATTTTAGGTTCTCAAAGTCGATATGTGCATGCATCTTCTGTACCCGTTTATATCTCAAATTCAGGCTCAAAACACTCGAAAGTTCAATATTTTTGGGTCACAGAAGTGAGCTGTAAGTGCCTACTCCTTGCTAGAATGATTTCAAAATACATGCCCAAAACATGCTAAAAATCGATATTTTAGGTGTCCAAAGTCGATATGTGAATGCATCTTTTGTACCCGTTTATATCTCAAATTCAGGCTCAAAACACCCGAAAATTCAATATTTTTGGGACCCAGAAGCGATCTGTACACTCCTACTTTTTGCTAGAATGTTTTCAAGATACAGATCCAAAACATGCTCAAAATCGATAGTGTAGGTGTAAAAAGTCGATACGTTGATCCATCTTCAGTACTAGTTTATATCCCAAATTCACGCTCAAAACACCCGAAAATTCAGTATTTTTGGGTCCCAGAAGCCATCTGCACATGCCTACTCAGTGCTAGAATGTTGTCAAGATACAGATCTAAAACATGCTCAAAATCGATATTGTAGGTGCAAAGAGTCGTTACGTTGATGTAGCTTCTGTACCCGTTTATATCTCAAATTCAGGCTCAGAACACCCTAAAATTCGATAATTTTGGGTCCCAGAAGCGATCTGTACATGCCTACTCAGTGCTAGAATATTTTCAAAATATAGACTCAAAACATGCTAAAAATCGATATTTTAAGTGTCCAAAGTCGATATATGCATGCATCTTCTGTACCCGTTTATATCTCAAATTCAGGCTCAAAACACTAGAAAATTCGATATTTATGGGTCCCAGAAGCGATCTGTACATGCCTAATCCGTGTTAGAGTATTTTCAAAATACAGGCCCAAAACATGCTCAAAATCGATATTTTGGGTGTCCAAAGTCGATATGTGAATGGATCTTCTGTACCCGTTTATATCTCAAATTCAGGTAAAAGACACCCGAAAATTCGATATTTTTGGGTCCCAGAAACGATCTGTACATGCCTACTCCATGCTAGAATGTTTTTAAGATACAGGCCCAAAACATGCTCAAAATCGATATTGTATGTGCAGGAAGTCGATATGTGCATGCATCTTAAGTACTCGTTTATATCTCAAATTCAGGCTCAAAACACCAGAAAATTCGATATTTTTGGGTCCCAGAAGCGATCTGTACATGCCTACTCCGTGTTAGAGTATTTTCAAAATACTGGTCCAAAACATGCTCAAAATCGATATTTTAGGTTCTCAAAGTCGATATGTGAATGCATCTTCTGTACCCGTTTATATCTCAAATTCAGGCTCAAAACACTCGAAAGTTCAATATTTTTGGGTCACAGAAGTGAGCTGTACATTCATACTTTTTGCTAGAATGTTTTCAAGATACAGATCCAAAACATGTTCAAAATCGATAGTGCAGGTGTAAAAAGTCGATACGTTGATCCATCTTCAGTACTAGTTTATATCCCAAATTCACGCTCAAAACACCCGAAAATTCAGTATTTTTGGGTCCCTGAAGCCATCTGCACATGCCTACTCAGTGCTAGAATGTTTTCAAGATACAGATCTAAAACATGCTCAAAATCGATATTGGAGGTGCAAAGAGTCGTTACGTTGATGTATCTTCTGTACCCGTTTATATCTCAAATTCAGGCTCAAAACACTAGAAAATTCGATAATTTTGGGTCCCAGAAGCGATCTGTACATGCCTACTCAGTGCTAGAATATTTTCAAAATATAGACTCAAAACATGCTAAAAATCGATATTTTAGGTGCCCAAAATCGATATGTCCATGCATCTTCTGTACCCGTTTATATCTCAAATTCAGGCTTAAAACACCTGAATATTTTATATTTTTACTTCCCAGAAGCAATCTGTACATGCTTACTCCTTGCTAGAATGTTTTCAAGATACTGACCCGAAAGATGCTCAAAATCTATATTTTAGGTGCAAAAAGTCGATATGTGCAAGCATTTTCAGTACCCGTTTATATCTCAAATTCAGGGCCAAAACACCCGAAAATTCAATATTTTTGGGTCCCAGAAGCGATCTGAACATGCGTACTACGTGTTATAGAATTTTCAAAATACGGGTCCAAAACATGCTAAAAATCGATATTTTCGGTGTCCAAAGTCCATATGTGCATGCATCTTCTGTACCCGTTTATATCTCAAATTCAGGTTTAAGACACCCGAAAATTCGATATTTTTGGGTCCCAGAAACGATCTGTACATGCCTAATCAATGCTAGAATGTTTTCAAGATACAGGCCCAAAACATGCTCAAAATCGATATTGTATGTGCATAAAGTCGATATGTGCATGCATCTTCAGTACTCGTTTATATCTCAAATTCAGGCTCAAAACACCCGGAAATCCATTAATTTTGGGTCCCAGAAGCGATCTGTACATGCCTACTCAGTGCTAGAATATTTTCAAAATATAGGCCCAAAACATGCTAAAAATCTATATTTTAGGTGCCCAAAGTAGATATGAGCATACACCTTCTGTACCCGTTTATATCTCAAATTCAGACTCAAAGCACCAGAAAATTCGATATTTTTGGGTCCCAGAAGCGATCTGTACATGACTACTCCGTGTTAGAGTATTTTAAAAATACTGGTCCAAAACATGCTCAAAATCGATATTTTAGGTGCTCAAAGTTGGTATGTGCATGCATCTTCTGTACCCGTTTATATCTCAAATTCAGGCTCAAAACGCCCGAAAGTTCAATATTTTTGGGTCCCAGAAGCGAGCGGTACATGCCTACTCCTTGTTAGAATGATTTCAAAATACATGTCCAAAACATGCTCAAAATCGATATTATAGGTGTCCAAAGTCGATATGTGCATGCATCTTCTGTAACCGTTTATATCTCAAATTCAGGCTCAAAACACTAGAAAATTCGATATTTTTGGGTCCTAGAAGAGATCTGTACATGCCTACTCCGTGATAGAGTATTTTCAAAATACATGTCCAAAACATACACAAAATCGATATTTTGGGTGCCCAAAATCGATATGTCCATGCATCTTCTGTACCCGTTTATATCTCAAATTCAGGCTTAAAACACCTGAAAATTCGATATTTTTTGGTCCCGGAAGCGATCTGTACATGCCTACTCCTTGCTAGAATATTTTCAAGATATTGACCCGAAACTTGCTAAAAATCGATATTTTAGGTGTCCAAAGTCGATATGTGCATGCATCTTTTGTTCCCGTTTATATCTCAAATTCAGGCTCAAAACACTAGAAAATTCAATATTTTTTTGGTCCCAGAAGCAATTTGTACATGCCTACTCCTTGTTAGAATGTTTTCAAGATACAGACCCAAAACATGCTAAAAATCGATATTTTAGGTGCAAAAAGTCGATATGTGCATGCATCTTCAGTACACGTTTATATCTCAAATTCAGGCTCAAAACACCCTAAATTCCATACTTTTGGATCCCATAAGCGATTTGTACATGCCTACTCCTTGCTAGAATGTTTTCAAGATACAGACCCAAAACATGCTCAAAATCGATATTTTAGGTGCAAAAAGTCGATATGTGCATGCATCTTCTGTACCCGTTTATATCTTAAATTCAGGCTCAAATCACTAGAAAATTTGATATTAATGGGTTCCAGAAGCGATCCGTACATGCCTACTCCGTGTTAGAGTATTTTCAAAATACAGGCCCAAAACATGCTCAAAATCGATATTTTGGGTGCCCTAAGTCGATAAGTGCATACATCTTCTATACCCGTTTATATCTCAAATTCAGGTTTAAAACACCCGAAAATTCGATATTTTTGGATCCCAGAAGTGATCTGTACATGCCTACTCCTTGCTAGAATATTTTCGAGATACAGACCCAAAACATGCTTAAAATCGATATTGTATGTGCATAAAGTCGATATGTGCATGCATCTTCAGTACTCGTTTATATCTTAAATTGAGGCTCAAAACACCCAAAAATTCGATATTTTTTGGTCCCAGAAGCAATTTGTACATGCCTACTCCTTGGTAGAATGTTTTCAAGATACAGAATCAAAACATGCTCAAAATCGATATTTTAGGTGCAAAAAGTCGATATGTGCATGCATCTTCAGTACACGTTTATATCTCATTTTCAGGCTCAAAACACCTGAAAATTCCATATTTTTGGATTCCAGAAGCGATCTGTACATGCCTATTCCTTGCTTGAATGTTTTCAAGATACAGACTCAAAACATGCTCAAAATCGATATGGTAGGTGCAAAAAGTCAATATGTGCATGCATCTTCTGTACCCGTTTATATCTTAAATTCAGGCTCAAATCACTAGAAAATTCGATATTTATGGGTTCCAGAAGCGATCTGTACATGCCTAATCCGTGTTAGAGTATTTTCAAAATACAGGCCCAAAGTATGCTCAAAATCGATATTTTGCGTGCCCAAAGTCGATAAGTGCATGCATCTTCTGTACCCGTTTATATCTCAAATTCAGGTTTAAGACACTAGAAAATTCGATATTTATGGGTTCCAGAAGCGAGCTGTAGATGCCTACTCCTTGCTAGAATGATTTTAAGATACAGACCCAAAGCATGCTAAAAATCGATATTTTAGGTGTCCAAAGTCGATATGTGCATGCATCTTCTGTACCCGATTATATCACAAATTCAGGCTCAAAGTACTAGAAAATTCGATATTTTTTGGTCTCAGAAGCAATCTGTACATGCCTACTTCTTGCTAGAGTATTTTAAAAATACAGGCCCAAAACATGCTCAAAATCGATATTTTGCGTGCCCAAAGTCGATAAGTGCATGCAACTTCTGTACCCGTTTATATCTCAAATTCAGGTTTAAGACACCTGAAAATTCGATATTTTTGGGTCCCAGAAACGATCTGTACATGCCTAATCAATGCTAGAATGTTTTCAAGATACAGGCCCAAAACATGCTCAAAATCGATATTGTATGTGCATGAAGTCGATATGTGCATGCATCTTCAGTACTCGTTTATATCTCAAATTCAGGCTCAAAACAACCGGAAATCCATTAATTTTGCGTCCCAGAAGCGATCTGTACATGCCTACTCAGTGCTATAATATTTTCAAAATATAGGCCCAAAACATGCTAAAAATCTATATTTTAGGTGCCCAAAGTAGATATCAGCATACACCTTCTGTACCCGTTTATATCTCAAATTCAGGCTCAAAACACCAGAAAATTCGATATTTTTGGGTCCCAGAAGCGAGCTGTACATGCCTACCCCTTGCTAGAATGATTTCAAGATACAGACCCAAAACATGCTAAAAATCGATATTTTAGGTGTCCAAAGTCAATATGTGCATGCATCTTCTGTACCCGTTTATATCTCAAATTCAGGTTTAAAACACCCGAAAATTCGATATTTTTGGGTCCCAGAAGTGATCTGTACATGCCTACTCCTTGTTAGAATATTTTCAAGATACAGACCCAAAACATGCTTAAAATCGATATTGTATGTGCATAAAGTCGATATGTGCATGCATCTTCAGTACTCGTTTATATCTCAAATTCAGGCTCAAAACACCCAAAAATTCCATATTTTTAGATCCCAGAAGCGATCTGTACATGCCTACTCCTTGCTAGAATGTTTTCAAGATAGAGACCCAAAACATGCTCAAAATCAATATTGTAAGTGCAAAAAGTCGATATGTGAATGCATCTTCTGTACCCGTTTATATATTAAATTCAGGCTCAAATCACTAGAAAATTCAATATTTATGGGTTCCAAAAGCGATCTGTACATGCCTACTCCGTGTTAGAGTATTTTCAAAATACAGGCCCAAAACATGCTTAAAATCGATATTTTGGGTGCCCAAAGTCGATAAGTGCATGCATCTTCTGCACCCGTTTATATCTCAAATTCAGGCTCAAAACACTAGAAAATTCGATATTTATGGGTTCCAGAAGCGAGCTGTACATGCCTACTCCTTGCTAGAATGATTTCAAGATACAGACCCAAAACATGATAAAAATCGATATTTTAGGTGTCCAAAGTCGATATCTGCATGCATCTTCTGTACCCGTTTATATCTCAAATTCAGGCTCAAAGTACTAGAAAATTCGATATTTTTTGGTCCCAGAATCGATCTGTACATGCCTACTCAGTGCTAGAATCTTTTAAAATAAAAGGCTCAAAACATTCTAAAAATCGATATTTTAGGTGTCCAAAGTCGATATGTGCATGCATTTTCTGTACCCGTTTATATCTCAAATTCAGGCTCAAAACACTAGAAAATTCGATATTTATGGGTCCCAGAAGCAATCTGTACATGCCTACTCCGTGTTAGAGTATTTTCATAATACAGGCCAAAAACATGATCAAAATCGATATTTTGGGTGCAAAAAGTCGATATGTGCATGCATCTTCAGTACTCGTTTATATCTCATATTCAAGCTCAAAACACAAGAAAATTCCATATTTATGGGTTCCAAAAGCGATCTGTATTTGCCTACTCCGTGTTAGAGTATTTTAAAAATACAGGCCCAAAACATGCTCAAAATCGATATTTTGGGTGCAAAAAGTCGATATTTGCATGCATCTTCAGTACTTGTTTATATCTCATATTCAGGCTCAAAACACAAGAAAATTCAATATTTTTGGGTCCCAGAAGCGATCTGTACATGCATACTCAGTGCTAGAATGTTTTCAAAATATAGGCTCAAAACATGCTAAAAATCGATATTTTAGGTGACCAAAGTCGATGTGTGCATGCATCTTCTGTACCTGTTTATATCTCAAATTCAGGTTCAAAACACTAGAAAATTCGATATTTATGGGTCCCAGAAGCAAACTGTATATGCCTACTCAGTGCTAGAATTTTTTCAAAAAAAGGCTCAAAACATGCTCAAAATCGATATTTTGGGTGTCCTAAGTCGATATGTGCATGCATCTTCTGCACCCGTTTATATCTCAAATTCCGGCTCAAAACACCCGAAAATACAATATTTTTGGGTCCCAGAATCGATCTGTACATGCCTACTCAGTGCTAGAATATTTTTAAAATATAGGATCAAAACATGCTAAAAATCTATATTTTAGGTGTCCAAAGTCGATATGTTCATGCATCTTCTGTACACGTTTATATCTCAAATTCAGGCTCAAAACACCCAAAAAATCGATATCTTTGGGTCCCAGAAGCGAACTGTACATGCCTACTCCGTGTTAGAGTATTTTCAAAATACAGGAACAAAACATACTCAAAATCGATATTTTAGGTGTCCAAAGTCGATATGTGCATGCATCTTCTGTAACCGTTTATATCTCAAATTCAGGCTAAAAACACTAGAAAATTCGATATTTATGGGTCCCAGAAGCGATCTGTACATGCCTACTGCGTGTTAGAGTATTTTCATAATACAGGCCAAAAACATGATCAAAATCGATATTTTGGGTGAAAAAAGTCGATATGTGCATGCATCTTCAGTACTCGTTTATATCTCATATTCAAGCTCAAAACACAAGAAAATTCCATATTTATGGGTTCCAAAAGCGATCTGTACATGCCTACTCCGTGTTAGAGTATTTTAAAAATACAGGCCCAAAACATGCTCAAAATCGATATTTTGGGTGCCCAAAGTCGATAAGTGCATGCATCTTCTGTACTCGTTTATATCTCAAATTCAGGCTCAAAACACTAGAAAATTCGATATTTATGGGTTCCAGAAGCGAGCTGAACATGCCTACCCCTTGTTAGAATTATTTCAAGATACAGACCAAAAACATGCTAAAAATCGATATTTTAGGTGTCCAAAGTCGATAAGTGCATGCGTCTTCTGTACCCGTTTATATCTCAAATTCAGGCTCATAGAACTAGAAAATTCGATATTTTTTGGTCCCAGAAGCAATCTGTACATGCCTACTGCTTGCTAGAATGTTTTCAAGATACAGACCCAAAATATGCTCAAAATCGATATTTTAGGTGTCCAAAGTCGATATGTGCATGCATTTTCTTTACCCGTTTATATCTCAAATTCAGGCTCGAAAAACTAGAAAATTCCATATTTATGGGGTCCAGAAGCGATCTGTACATGCCTACTCCGTGTTAGAGTATTTTCAAAATACAGGCCCAAAACATGCTCAAAATCAATATTTTGGGTGCAAAAAGTCGATATTTGCATGCATCTTCAGTACTCGTTTATATCTCATATTTAGGCTCAAAACACAAGAAAATTCAATATTTTTGGGTCCCAGAAGCAATCTGTACATGCCTACTCCTTGCTAGAATGTTTTCAAGATACAGACCCAAAACATGATCAAAATCGATATTTTAGGTGCAAAAAGTCGATATGTGCATGCATCGTCTGTACCCGTTTATATCTTAAATTCAGGCTCAAATCACTAGAAAATTCGATATTTTTTGGTCCCAGAAGCAATCTGTACATGCCTACTCCTTGCTAGAATGTTTTCAAGATACAGACCCAAAACATGCTCAAAATCGATATTTTAGGTGCAAAAAGTCGATATGTGCATGCATCCTCTGTACCCGTTTATATCTCAAATTCAGGTTTAAAACACCCTAAAATTCGATATTTTTGGGTCCCAGTAGCGATCTGTACATGCCTACTCCTTACTAGAATATTTTCAAGATACAGACCCAAAACATGCTTGTATGTGCATAAAGTCGATATGTGAATGCATCTTCAGTACTCGTTTATATCTCAAATTCAGGCTCAAAAAACCCTATAATTCAATATTTTAGGGTCCCAGAATCGATCTGTACATGCCTAATCAGTGCTAGAAATTTTTCAAAAAAAAGGCTCAAAACATTCTAAAAATCGATATTTTAGGTGTCCAAAGTCTATATGTGCATTCATTTTCTGTACCCGTTTATATCTCAAATTCATGCTCAAAACACTAGAAAATTCGATATTTATGGGGTCCAGAAGCGATCTGTACATGCCTACTCCGTGTTAGAGTATTTTCAAAATACAGGCCCAAAACATGCTCAAAATCGATATTTTGGGTGCAAAAAGTCGATATTTGCATGCATCTTCAGTACTTGTTTATATCTCATATTCAGGCTCAAAACACAAGAAAATTCAATATTTTTGGGTCCCAGAAGCGATCTGTACATGCATACTCAGTGCTAGAATGTTTTCAAAATATAGGCTCAAAACATGCTAAAAATCGATATTTTAGGTGACCAAAGTCGATGTGTGCATGCATCTTCTGTACCTGTTTATATCTCAAATTCAGGCTCAAAACACTAGAAAATTCGATATTTATGGGTCCCAGAAGCAAACTGTATATGCCTACTCAGTGCTAGAATATTTTTAAAATATAGGATCAAAACATGCTAAAAATCTATATTTTAGGTGTCCAAAGTCGATATGTGCATGCATCTTCTGTACACGTTTATATCTCAAATTCAGGCTCAAAACACCCGAAAATTCGATATTTATGGGTCCCAGAAACGGTCTGTACATGCTTACTCCTTGCTAGAATGATTTCAAGATGCAGGCCCAAAACATGCTCAAAATCGATATTTTAGGTGTCCAAAGTCGATATGTGCATGCATCTTCTGTACCCGTTTATATCTCAAATTCAGGCTCAAAACAATAGAAAATTCAATATTTTTGGGTCCCAGAAGCGGTCTGTACATGCCCACTCCTTGCTAGAAAAATTTCAAGATACAGACCCAAAACAAGATAAAAATCGATATTTTAGGAGTCCAAAGTCGATATGTTCATGCATCTTCAGTACTCGTTTATATCTCAAATTCCGGCTCAAAACACCCGAAAATTCAATATTTTTGGGTCCCAGAAGCGATCTGTACATGCCTACTCAGTGCTAGAATTTTTTCAAAATTTAGTCTCAAAACATGCTAAAAATCTATATTTTATTTGTCCAAAGTCGATATGTGCATCCATCTTCTGTACCCGTTTATATCTCAAATTTATGCTCAAAACACCCGAAAAATCGATATTTTTGGGTCCCAGAAGCGATCTGTAAATGCCTACTCCGTGTTAGAGTATTTTCGAAATACAGGCCCAAAACTTACTCAAAATCGATATTGTAGGTGCAAAATGTCGATATGTGCATGCATATTTTGTACCCGTTTATATCTTAAATTCAGGCTCAAAACACCCTAAAATTCAATATTTTTGGGTCCCAGAATCGATCTGTACATGCCTACTCAGTGCTAGAATTTTTTCAAAAAAAAGGCTCAAAACATTCTAAAAATCGATATTTTAGGTGTCCAAAGTCGATATGTGCATGCATTTTCTGTACCCGTTTATAATTCAAATTCAGGCTCAAAACACTAGAAAATTCGATATTTATGGGGTCCAGGAGCGATCTGTACATGGCTACTCCGTGATAGAGTATTTTCAAAATACAGGCCCAAAACATGCTCAAAATCGATATTATGGGTGCAAAAAGTCGATATTTGCATTCATCTTCAGTACTCGTTTATATCTCATATTCAGGCTCAAAACACAAGAAAATTCAATATTTTTGGGTCCCAGAAGCGATCTATACATGCATACTCAGTGCTAGAATGTTTTCAAAATATAGGCTCAAAACATGCTAAAAATCGATATTTTAGGTGACCAAAGTCGATGTGTGCATGCATCTTCTGTACCTGTTTATATCTCAAATTCAGGCTCAAAACACTAGAAAATTCGATATTTAAGGGTCCCAGAAGCAAACTGTATATGCCTACTTAGTGCTAGAATTTTTTCAAAAAAAGGCTCAAAACATGCTAAAAATCGATATTTTGGGTGCCCAAAGTCGATATGTGCATGCATCTTCTGCACCCGTTTATATCTCAATTTCCGGCTCGAAACACCCGAAAATACAATATTTTTGGGTCCCAGAAGCGATCTGTACATGCCTACTCAGTGCTAGAATATTTTTAAAATATAGGATCAAAACATGCTAAAAATCTATATTTTAGGTGTCCAAAGTCGATATGTGCATGCACCTTCTGTACACGTTTATATCTCAAATTCAGGCTCAAAACACCCGAAAAATCGATATCTTTGTTTCCCAGAAGCGAACTGTACATGCCTACTCCGTGTTAGAGTATTTTCAAAATACAGGACCAAAACATACTCAAAATTGATATTTTAGGTGTCCAAAGTCGATATGTGCATGCATCTTCTGTAACCGTTTATATCTCAAATTCAGGAACAAAACACCCGAAAATTCGATATTTATGGGTCCCAGAAGTGGTCTGTACATGCCTACTCCTTGCTAGAATGATTTCAAGATGCAGGCCCAAAACATGCTCAAAATCGATATTTTAGGTGTCCAAAGTTGATATGTGCATGCATCTTTAGTACCCGTTTATATCTCAAATTCAGGCTCAAAACAACCGAAAATTCAATATTTTTGGGTCCCAGAAGCGGTCTGTACATGCCTACTCCTTGCTAGAATGATTTTAAGATACAGACCCAAAACATGATAAAAATCGATATTTTAGGAGTCCAAAGTCGATATGTTCATGCATCTTCTGTACCCATTTATATCTCAAATTCAGGCTCAAAACACTAGAAAATTCGATATTTATAAGTCCCAGAAGCGATCTGTACATGCCTACTCCGTATTAGAGTATTTTCAAAATACAGGCCCAAAACATGCACAAAATCGATATTGTTGGTGCAAAAAGTCGATACGTTGATGCATCTTCAGTATTCGTTTATATCTCAAATTCCGGCTCAAAACACCCGAAAATTCAATATTTTTGGGTCCCAGAAGAGATCTGTATATGCCTACTCAGTGCTAGAATATTTTCAAAATTTAGTCTCAAAACATGCTAAAAATCTATATTTTATTTGTCCAAAGTCGATATGTGCATCCATCTTCTGTACCCGTTTATATCTCAAATTTAGGCTCAAAACACCCGAAAAATCGATATTTTTGGGCCCCAGAAGCAATCTGTACATGCCTACTCCGTGTTAGAGTATTTTCGAAATACAGGCCCAAAACATACTCAAAATCGATATTGTAGGTGCAAAAAGTCGATATGTGCATGCATCTTTTGTACCCGTTTATATCTTAAATTCAGGCTCAAATCACTTAAAAAATCGATATTTATGGGTTCCAGAAGCGATCTGTACATGCCTACTCCGTGTTAGAGTATTTTAAAAATACAGGCCCAAAACATGCTCAAAATCGATATTATGGGTGCCCAAAGTCAATAAGTGCATGCATCTTCTGTACCCGTTTATATCTCAAATTCAGGCTCAAAACACTAGAAAATTCGATATTTATGGGTTCCAAAAGCGAGCTGTACATGCCTACTCCTTGCTAGAATGATTTCAAGATACAGACCCAAAACATGCTGAAAATCGATATTTTAGGTGTCCAAAGTCGATATGTGCATGCATCTTCTGTACCCGTTTATATCTCAAATTCAGGCTCAAATCACCCGAAAATTCGAAATTTTTGGGTCCCAGAAGCGATCTCTAAATGCCTACTCCTTGCTAGAATTATTTCAAGATACAGACCCAAAACATGCTCAAAATCGATATTTTAAATGCAACGAGTCGATATGTGCAAGCATCTTCTGTACCCGTTTATATCTCAAATTCAGGCTCAAAAAAACCGAAAATTCAATATTTTTGGGTCCCAGAAGCGGTGTGTACATGCCTACTCCTTGCTAGAATGATTTCAAGATACAGACCCAAAACATGATAAAAATCGATATTTTAGGAGTCCAAAGTCGATATGTTCATGCATCTGCTGTACCCATTTATATCTCAAATTCAGGCTCAAAACACTAGAAAATTCGATATTTATAAGTCCCAGAAGCGATCTGTACATGCCTACTCGGTGTTAGAGTATTTTCAAATTACAGGCCCAAAACATGCTCAAAATCGATATTGTTGGTGCAAAAAGTCGATTCGTTGATGCATCTTCAGTACTCGTTTATATCTCAAATTCCGGCTCAAAACACCCGAAAATTCAATATTTTTGGGTCCCAGAAGCGATCTGTATATGCCTACTCAGTGCTAGAATATTTTCAAAATTTAGTCTCAAAACATGCTAAATATCTATATTTTATTTGTCCAAAGTCGATATGTGCATCCATCTTCTGTACCCGTTTATATCTCAAATTTAGGCTCAAAACACCCTAAAAATCGATATTTTTGGGTCCCAGAAGCGATCTGTACATGCCTACTCCGTGTTAGAGTATTTTCGAAATACAGGCCCAAAACATACTCAAAATCGATATTGTAGGTGCAAAAAGTCGATATGTGCATACATCTTTTGTACCAGTTTATATCTTAAATTCAGGCTCAAATCACTAAAAAAATCGATATTTATGGGTTCCAGAAGCGATCTGTACATGCCTACTCCGTGTTAGAGTATTTTCAAAATACAGGCCCAAAACATGCTCAAAATCGATATTTTAGGTGTCCAAAGTCGATATGTGCATGCATTTTCGTTACCCGTTTATATCTCAAATTCAGGCTCGAAAAACTAGAAAATTCCATATTTATGGGGTCCAGAAGCGATCTGTACATGCCTACTCCGTGTTAGAGTATTTTCAAAATACAGGCCCAAAACATGCTCAAAATCAATATTTTGGGTGCAAAAAGTCGATATTTGCATGCATCTTCAGTACTCGTTTATATCTCATATTTAGGCTCAAAACACAAGAAAATTCAATATTTTTGGGTCCCAGAAGCAATCTGTACATGCCTACTCCTTGCTAGAATGTTTTCAAGATACAGACCCAAAACATGATCAAAATCGATATTTTAGGTGCAAAAAGTCGATATGTGCATGCATCGTCTGTACCCGTTTATATCTTAAATTCAGGCTCAAATCACTAGAAAATTCGATATTTTTTGGTCCCAGAAGCAATCTGTACATGCCTACTCCTTGCTAGAATGTTTTCAAGATACAGACCCAAAACATGCTCAAAATCGATATTTTAAGTGCAAAAAGTCGATATGTGCATGCATCCTCTGTACCCGTTTATATCTCAAATTCAGGTTTAAAACACCCTAAAATTCGATATTTTTGGGTCCCAGTAGCGATCTGTACATGCCTACTCCTTGCTAGAATATTTTCAAGATACAGACCCAAAACATGCTTGTATGTGCATAAAGTCGATATGTGAATGCATCTTCAGTACTCGTTTATATCTCAAATTCAGGCTCAAAAAACCCTATAATTCAATATTTTAGGGTCCCAGAATCGATCTGTACATGCCTAATCAGTGCTAGAAATTTTTCAAAAAAAAGGCTCAAAACATTCTAAAAATCGATATTTTAGGTGTCCAAAGTCTATATGTGCATTCATTTTCTGTACCCGTTTATATCTCAAATTCATGCTCAAAACACTAGAAAATTCGATATTTATGGGGTCCAGAAGCGATCTGTACATGCCTACTCCGTGTTAGAGTATTTTCAAAATACAGGCCCAAAACATGCTCAAAATCGATATTTTGGGTGCAAAAAGTCGATATTTGCATGCATCTTCAGTACTTGTTTATATCTCATATTCAGGCTCAAAACACAAGAAAATTCAATATTTTTGGGTCCCAGAAGCGATCTGTACATGCATACTCAGTGCTAGAATGTTTTCAAAATATAGGCTCAAAACATGCTAAAAATCGATATTTTAGGTGACCAAAGTCGATGTGTGCATGCATCTTCTGTACCTGTTTATATCTCAAATTCAGGCTCAAAACACTAGAAAATTCGATATTTATGGGTCCCAGAAGCAAACTGTATATGCCTACTCAGTGCTAGAATATTTTTAAAATATAGGATCAAAACATGCTAAAAATCTATTTTTTAGGTGTCCAAAGTCGATATGTGCATGCATCTTCTGTACACGTTTATATCTCAAATTCAGGCTCAAAACACCCGAAAATTCGATATTTATGGGTCCCAGAAACGGTCTGTACATGCTTACTCCTTGCTAGAATGATTTCAAGATGCAGGCCCAAAACATGCTCAAAATCGATATTTTAGGTGTCCAAAGTCGATATGTGCATGCATCTTCTGTACCCGTTTATATCTCAAATTCAGGCTCAAAACAATAGAAAATTCAATATTTTTGGGTCCCAAAAGCGGTCTGTACATGCCCACTCCTTGCTAGAATAATTTCAAGATACAGACCCAAAACAAGATAAAAATCGATATTTTAGGAGTCCAAAGTCGATATGTTCATGCATCTTCAGTACTCGTTTATATCTCAAATTCCGGCTCAAAACACCCGAAAATTCGATATTTATAAGTCCCAGAAGCGATCTGTACATGCCTACTCCGTATTAGAGTATTTTCAAAATACAGGCCCAAAAAAAAGAACAAAATCGATATTGTTGGTGCAAAAAGTCGATACGTTGATGCATCTTCAGTATTCGTTTATATCTCAAATTCCGGCTCAAAACACCCGAAAATTCAATATTTTTGGGTCCCAGAAGAGATCTGTATATGCCTACTCAGTGCTAGAATATTTTCAAAATTTAGTCTCAAAACATGCTAAAAATCTATATTTTATTTGTCCAAAGTCGATATGTGCATCCATCTTCTGTACCCGTTTATATCTCAAATTTAGGCTCAAAACACCCGAAAAATCGATATTTTTGGGTCCCAGAAGCAATCTGTACATGCCTACTCCGTGTTAGAGTATTTTCGAAATACAGGCCCAAAACATACTCAAAATCGATATTGTAGGTGCAAAAAGTCGATATGTGCATGCATCTTTTGTACCCGTTTATATCTTAAATTCAGGCACAAATCACTTAAAAAATCGATATTTATGGGTTCCAGAAGCGATCTGTACATGCCTACTCCGTGTTAGAGTATTTTAAAAATACAGGCCCAAAACATGCTCAAAATCGATATTATGGGTGCCCAAAGTCAATAAGTGCATGCATCTTCTGTACCCGTTTATATCTCAAATTCAGGCTCAAAACACTAGAAAATTCGATATTTATGGGTTCCAAAAGCGAGCTGTACATGCCTACTCCTTGCTAGAATGATTTCAAGATACAGACCCAAAACATGCTGAAAATCGATATTTTAGGTGTCCAAAGTCGATATGTGCATGCATCTTCTGTACCCGTTTATATCTCAAATTCAGGCTCAAATCACCCGAAAATTCGAAATTTTTGGGTCCCAGAAGCGATCTCTAAATGCCTACTCCTTGCTAGAATTATTTCAAGATACAGACCCAAAACATGCTCAAAATCGATATTTTAAATGCAACGAGTCGATATGTGCAAGCATCTTCTGTACCCGTTTATATCTCAAATTCAGGCTCAAAAAAACCGAAAATTCAATATTTTTGGGTCCCAGAAGCGATCTCTAAATGCCTACTCCTTGCTAGAATTATTTCAAGATACAGACCCAAAACATGATAAAAATCGATATTTTAGGAGTCCAAAGTCGATATGTTCATGCATCTTCTGTACCCATTTATATCTCAAATTCAGGCTCAAAACACTAGAAAATTCGATATTTATAAGTCCCAGAAGCGATCTGTACATGCCTACTCCGTGTTAGAGTATTTTCAAAATACAGGCCCAAAACATGCTCAAAATCGATATTGTTGGTGCAAAAAGTCGATTCGTTGATGCATCTTCAGTACTCGTTTATATCTCAAATTCCGGCTCAAAACACCCGAAAATTCAATATTTTTGGGTCCCAGAAGCGATCTGTATATGCCTACTCAGTGCTAGAATATTTTCAAAATTTAGTCTCAAAACATGCTAAAAATCTATATTTTATTTGTCCAAAGTCGATATGTGCATCCATCTTCTGTACCCGTTTATATCTCAAATTTAGGCTCAAAACACCCTAAAAATCGATATTTTTGGGTCCCAGAAGCGATCTGTACATGCCTACTCCGTGTTAGAGTATTTTCGAAATACAGGCCCAAAACATACTCAAAATCGATATTGTAGGTGCAAAAAGTCGATATGTGCATACATCTTTTGTACCAGTTTATATCTTAAATTCAGGCTCAAATCACTAAAAAAATCGATATTTATGGGTTCCAGAAGCGATCTGTACATGCCTACTCCGTGTTAGAGTATTTTCAAAATACAGGCCCAAAACATGCTCAAAATCGATATTTTGGGTGCCCAAAGTAGATAAGAGAATGCATCTTCTGTACCCGTTTATATCTCAAATGCAGGCTCAAAACACTATAAAATTCGATATTTATGGGATCCAGAAGTGAGCTGTACATGCTTACTTCTTGCTAGAATGATTTCAAGATACAGACCCAAAACATGCAAAAAATCGATATTTTAGGTGTCCAAAGTCGATATGTGCATGCATCTTCTGTACCCGTTTATATCTCAAATTCAGGCTCAAATCACCCGAAAATTCGATATTTTTTGGTCCCAGAAGCGATCTCAAAATGCCTACTCCTTGCTAGAATTATTTCAAGATACAGACCCAAAACATGCTCAAAATCGATATTTTAAATGCAAAGAGTCGATATGTGCAAGCATCTTCTGTACCCGTTTATATCTCAATTTCCGGCTCAAAACACCCGAAAATTCAATATTTTTGGGTCCCAGAAGCGATCTGTACATGCCTACTCAGTGCTAGAATATTTTCAAAATTTAGGCTCAAAACATGCTAAAAATCTATATTTTAGGTGTCCAAAGTCGATATGTGCATCCATCTTCTGTACCCGTTTATATCTCAAATTTTGGCTCAAAACACTCGAAAAATCGATATTTTTGGGTCCCAGAAGCGATCTGTACATGCCTACTCCGTGTTAGAGTATTTTGGAAATACAGGCCCAAAACATACTCAAAATCGTTATTGTATGTGCAAAAAGTCGATATGTGCATGCATCTTCTGTACCCGTTTATATCTCAAATTCAGGCTCAAATCACTAGAAAATTCGATATTTATGGGTTCCAGAAACGATCTGTACATGCCTACTCCGTGTTAGAGTATTTTCAAAATACAGGCCCAAAACATGCTCAAAATCGATATTATGGGTGCCCAAAGTCAATAAGTGCATGCATCTTCTGTACCCGTTTATATCTCAAATTCAGGCTCAAAACACTAGAAAATTCGATATTTATGGGTTCCAGAAGCTAGCTGTATATGCCTACTCCTTGCTAGAATGATTTCAAGATATAGACCCAAAACATGCTAAAAATCGATATTTTAGGTGTCCAAAGTCGATATGTGCATGCATCTTCTGTACCCGTTTATATCTCAAATTCAGGCTCAAATCATCCGAAAATTCGATATTTTTTGGTCCCAGAAGCGATCTCTAAATGCCTACTCCTTGCTAGAATTATTTCAAGATACAGACCTAAAACATGCTCAAAATCGATATTTTAAATGCAACGAGTCGATATGTGCAAGCATCTTCTGTACCCGTTTATATCTTAAATTCAGGCTCAAATCACTAGAAAATTCGATATTTATGGGTTCCAGAAGCGATCTGTACATGCCTACTCCGTGTTAGAGTATTTTCGACATACAGGCCTAAAACATGCTCAAAATCGATATTTTGGGTGCCCAAAGTCGATAAGTGCATGCATCTTCTGTACCCGTTTATATCTCAAATTCAGGCTCAAAACACTAGAAAATTCGATATTTATGGGTTCCAGAAGCCATCTGTACCTGCCTACTCCGTGTTAGAGTATTTTCAAAATACAGGCCCAAAACAGGCTCAAAATCGATATATTGGGTGCCCAAAGTCGATATGTGCATGCATATTCTGTACCCGTTTATATCTCAAATTCAGGCTCAAATCACCCGAAAATTCGATAGTTTTGGATCCCAGAAGTGATCTCTAAATGCCTACTCCTTGCTAGAACTATTTCAAAATACAGACCCAAAACATGCTCAAAATCGATATTTTAAATGCAACGAGTCCATATGTGCAAGTATCTTCAGTACCCGTTAATATCTCAAATTCAGGCTCAAAACACCCGAAAATTTAATATTTTTGGGTCCCAGAAGCAGTCTGTACATGTCTACTTCTTGTTAGAAAGATTTCAAGATACAGGCCCAAAACATGCTCAAAATCGATATTTTAGGTGTCCAAAGTCGATATGTGCATGCATCTACTGTACTCGTTTATATCTCAAATTAAGGCTCAAAATACCCGAAAATTCAATATTTTTGGGTACCAGAAGCGGTCTGTACATGCCTACTCCTTGCTAAAATGATTTCAAAATACAGACCCAAAACATGCTAAAAATCGATATTGTAGTTCAAAAAGTCGATACGTTGATGCATCTTCAGTACTGGTTTATATCTCAAATTCCGGCTTAAAACACCCCAAAATTCAATATTTTTGGGTCCCAGAAGCGATCTGTACTTGCCTACTCAGTGCTAGAATAATTTCAAAATATAGGCCCAAAATATGCTCAAAATCGATATTTTGGGTGCCCAAAATCGATATGTCCATGCATCTTCTGTACCCGTTTATATCTCAAATTCAGGCTCAAAACACCCGAAAATTCAATATTTTTGGGTCCCAGAAGCGATCTGTACATGCTTACTCCTTGCTAGAATGTTTTCAAGATACAGACTCAAAACATGCTTAAAATCTATATTTTAGGTGCAAAAAGTCGATATGTGCATGCATCTTCAGTACCCGTTTATATCTCAAATTCAGGCTCAAAACACTCGAAAATTCAATATTTTAGGGTCCCAGAAGCGAGCTGTACATGCCTACTCCTTGCTAGAACGATTTCAACATACAGACCCAAAATATGCTAAAAATCGATATTTTAGGTGTCCAAAGTCCATATGTGCATGCATATTCTGTAACCGTTTATATCTCAAATTCAGGTTCAAAACACTAGAAAATTCAATATTTTTTGGTCCCGGAAGCAATCTGTACATGCCTACTCCTAGCTAGAATGTTTTCAAGATACAGACTCAAAACATGCTCAAAATCTATATTTTAGGTGCAAAATGTCGATATGTGGATGCATCTACAGTACCCGTTTATATCTCAAATTCAGGCTCAAAACACTAGAAAATTCAATATTTTTCGATTCCAGAAGCGATCTGTTCATGCCTACTCCTTGCTAGAATGTTTTCAAGATACAGACCCAAAACATGCTCAAAATCGATATTGTAGGAGCAAAAAGTCAATATGTGCATGCATCTTCTGTACCCGTTTATATCTTAAATTCAGGCTCAAATCACTAGAAAATTCGATATTTATGGGTTCCAGAAGCGATCTGTACATGCCTACTCCGTGTTAGAGTATTTTCAAAATACAGGCCTAAAACATGCTCAAAATCGATATTTTGGGTGCCCAAAGTCGATAAGTGCATGCATCTTCTGTACCCGTTTATATCTCTAATTCAGGCTCAAAACACTAGAAAATTCGATATTTTTGGGTTCCAGAAGCGATCTGTACCTGCCTACTCCGTGTTAGAGTATTTTCAAAATACAGGCCCAAAACAGGCTTAAAATCGATATTTTGGGTGCCCAAAGTCGATATGTGCATGCATATTCTGTACCCGTTTATATCTCAAATTCAGGCTCAAATCACCCGAAAATTCGATTGTTTTGGATCCCAGAAGTGATCTCTAAAAGCCTACTCCTTGCTAGAACTATTTCAAAATACAGACCCAAAACATGCTCAAAATCGATATTTTAAATGCAACGAGTCGATATGTGCAAGCATCTTCAGTACCCGTTTATATCTCAAATTCAGGCTCAAAACACCCGAAATGTCTATATTTTTGGGTCCCAGAAGCAGCCTGTACATTTCTACTTCTTGCAAGAATGATTTCAAGATACAGACCCAAAACATGCTAAAAATCGATATTATGGGTGTCCAAAGTCGATATGTGCATGCATCTTCTGTACCCGTTTATTTCTCAAATTCAGGCTCAAAACACTTGAAAATTCGATATTTATGGGTACCAGAAGCGATCTGTACATGCCTACTCCGTGTTAGAGTATTTTCAAAATACAGGCCCAAAACATTCTCGAAATCGATATTTTGGGTGCAAAAAGTCGATATGTGCATGCATCTTCAGTACTAGTTTATATCTCATATTCAGGCTCAAAACACAAGAAAATTCGATATTTTTGGGTCCCAGAAGCGATCTGTACATGCCTACTCAGTGCTAGAATGTTTTCATATACAGGCTCAAAACATGCTTAAAATCGATATTTTCGGTGCCCAAAGTCGATATGTGCATGCATCTTCTGTACCCGTTTATATCTCAAATTCAGGCTCAAAACACCCGAAAACTCAATATTTTTGGGTCCCAGAAGCGATCTGTACATGCCTACTTCTTGCTAGAATGTTTTCAAGAAACAGATCCAAAACATGATAAAAATCGATATTATGGGTGCCCAAAGTCGATAAGTGCATGCATCTTCTGTACCCGTTTATATCTCTAATTCAGGCTCAAAACACTAGAAAATTCGATATTTTTGGGTTCCAGAAGCGATCTGTACCTGCCTACTCCGTGTTAGAGTATTTTCAAAATACAGGCCCAAAACAGGCTTAAAATCGATATTTTGGGTGCCCAAAGTCGATATGTGCATGCATATTCTGTACCCGTTTATATCACAAATTCAGGCTCAAATCACCCGAAAATTCGATTGTTTTGGATCCCAGAAGTGATCTCTAAAAGCCTACTCCTTGCTAGAACTATTTCAAAATACAGACCCAAAACATGCTCAAAATCGATATTTTAAATGCAACGAGTCGATATGTGCAAGCATCTTCAGTACCCGTTTATATCTCAAATTCAGGCTCAAAACACCCGAAAAGTCTATATTTTTGGGTCCCAGAAGCAGCATGTACATTTCTACTTCTTGCAAGAATGATTTCAAGATACAGACCCAAAACATGCTAAAAATCGATATTATGGGTGTCCAAAGTCGATATGTGCATGCATCTTCTGTACCCGTTTATATCTCAAATTCAGGCTCAAAACACTTGAAAATTCGATATTTATGGGTCCCAGAAGCGATCTGTACATGCCTACTCCGTGTTAGAGTATTTTCAAAATACAGGCCCAAAACATGCTCAAAATCGATATTTTGGGTGCAAAAAGTCGATATGTGCATTCATCTTCAGTACTAGTTTATATCTCATATTCAGGCTCAAAACACAAGAAAATTCGATATTTTTGGGTCCCAGAAGCGATCTGTACATGCCTACTCAGTGCTAGAATGTTTTCAAATACAGGCTCAAAACATGCTTAAAATCGATATTTTCGGTGCCCAAAGTCGATATGTGCATGCATCTTCTGTACCCGTTTATATCTCAAATTCAGGCTCAAAACACCCGAAAACTCAATATTTTTGGGTCCCAGAAGCGATCTGTACATGCTTACTCCTTGCTAGAATGTTTTCAAGATACAGATTCAAAACATGCTCAAAATCTATATTTTAGGTGCAAAGAGTCGATATGTGCATGCATCTTCAGTAACCGTTTATAAATCAAATTCTGGCTCAAAACACCCGAAAACTCAATATTTTGGGGTCCCGCAAGCGATCTGTACATGCCTACTCCGTGTTAGAGTATTTTAAAAATACAGGTCCAAAACATGCTCAAAATCGATATTTTGGTTGCTCAAAGTCGATATGTGCATGCATCTTCTGTACCCGTTTATATATCAAATTCAGACTTAAAACACCCGAAAATTCAATATTTTAGGGTCCCAGAAGCGAGCTGTACATGCCTACTCCTTGCTAGAACGATTTCAAGATACAGACCCAAAACATGCTAAAAATCGATATTTTAGGTGTCCAAAGTCCATATGCGCATGCATCTTCTCTGCCCGTTTATATCTCAAATTCAGGCTCAAAACACTAGAAAATTCAATATTTTTGGATTCCAGAAGCGATCTGTACATGCCTACTCCTTGCTAGAATGTTTTCAAGATACAGACCCAAAACATGCTCAAAATCGATATTGTAGGTGCAAAAAGTCAATATGTGCATGCATCTTCTGTACCCGTTTATATCTTAAATTCAGGCTCAAATCACTAGAAAATTCGATATTTATGGGTTCCAGAAGCCATCTGTACCTGCCTACTCCGTGTTAGAGTATTTTCAAAATACAGGCCCAAAACAGGCTCAAAATCGATATATTGGGTGCCCAAAGTAGATATGTGCATGCATATTCTGTACCCGTTTATATCTCAAATTCAGGCTCAAATCACCCGAAAATTCGATAGTTTTGGATCCCAGAAGTGATCTCTAAATGCCTACTCCTTGCTAGAACTATTTCAAAATACAGACCCAAAACATGCTCAAAATCGATATTTTAAATGCAACGAGTCGATATGTGCAAGTATCTTCAGTACCCGTTTATATCTCAAATTCAGGCTCAAAACACCCGAAAATTCTATATTTTTGGGTCCCAGAAGCAGCCTGTACATTTCTACTCCTTGCTAGAATGATTTCAAGATACAGACCCAAAACATGCTAAAAATCGATATTTTGGGTGTCCAAAGTCGATATGTGCATGCATCTTCTGTACCCGTTTATATCTCAAATTCAGGCTCAAAACACTTGAAAATTCGATATTTATGGGTCCCAGAAGCGATCTGTACATGCCTAATCCGTGTTAGAGTATTTTGAAAATACGGGCCCAAAACATGCTCAAAATCGATTTTTTGGGTGCAAAAAGTCGATATGTGCATGCATCTTCAGTACTAGTTTATATCTCATATTCAGGCTCAAAACACAAGAAAATTCGATATTTTTGGTTCCCAGAAGCGATCTTTACATGCCTACTCAGTGCTAGAATATTTTCAAAATTTTGGCTCAAAACATGCTAAAAATCTATATTTTACGTCTCCAAAGTCGATATATGCATGCATCTTCTGTAACCGTTTATATCTCAAATTCAGGCTCAAAACACTAGAAAATTCGATATTTTTGGGCCCCAGAAGCGATCTGTACATGCCTACTCCGTGTTAGAGTATTTTTAAAATACAGGTTCAAAACATTTTAAAAATCGATATTTTGGGTGCCCAAAGTCGATATGTGCATGCATCTTCTTTACTCGTTTATATCTCAAATTCAGGCTCAAAACACCCGAAAATTTAATATTTTTGGGTCCCAGAAGCAGTCTGTACATGTCTACTTCTTGCTAGAATGATTTCAAGATACAGGCCCAAAACATGCTCAAAATCGATATTTTAGGTGTCCAAAGTCGATATGTGCATGCATCTACTGTACTCGTTTATATCTCAAATTAAGGCTCAAAATACCCGAAAATTCAATATTTTTGGGTACCAGAAGCGGTCTGTACATGCCTACTCCTTGCTAAAATGATTTCAAAATACAGACCCAAAACATGCTAAAAATCGATATTGTAGTTCAAAAAGTCGATACGTTAATGCATCTTCAGTACTGGTTTATATCTCAAATTCCGGCTAAAAACACCCCAAAATTCAATATTTTTGGGTCCCAGAAGCGATCTGTACTTGCCTACTCAGTGCTAGAATAATTTCAAAATATACGCCCAAAACATGCTCAAAATCGATATTTTGGGTGCCCAAAATCGATATGTCCATGCATCTTCTGTACCCGTTTATATCTCAAATTCAGGCTCAAAACACCCGAAAATTCGATATTTTTGGGTCCCAGAAGCGATCTGTACATGCTTACTCCTTGCTAGAATGTTTTCAAGATACAGACTCAAAACATGCTTAAAATCTATATTTTAGGTGCAAAAAGTCGATATGTGCATGCATCTTCAGTACCCGTTTATATCTCAAATTCAGGCTCAAAACACTCGAAAATTCAATATTTTAGGGTCCCAGAAGCGAGCTGTACATGCCTACTCCTTGCTAGAACGATTTCAACATACAGACCCAAAATATGCTAAAAATCGATATTTTAGGTGTCCAAAGTCCATATGTGCATGCATATTCTGTAACCGTTTATATCTCAAATTCAGGTTCAAAACACTAGAAAATTCAATATTTTTTGGTCCCAGAAGCAATCTGTACATGCCTACTCCTTGCTAGAATGTTTTCAAGATACAGACTCAAAACATGCTCAAAATCGATATTTTAGGTGCAAAAAGTCGATATGTGCATGCAGCTGCTGTACCTGTTTATATCTCAAATTCAGGCTCAAAACACCCGAAAATTAGATATTTTTGGGTTCCAGAAGCGATCTTTACATGCCTACTTCGTGTTAGAGTATTTTCAAAATACAGGCCCAAAACATGCTCAAAATCGATATTTTGGGTGCCCAAAGTCGATAAGTGCATGCATCTTCTTTACCCGTTTCTATCTCAAATTCAGACTCAGAACACTAGAAAATTCGATATTTATGGGGTCCAGAAGCGATCTGTACATGCCTACTCCGTGTTAGAGTGTTTTCAAAATACAGGCCCAAAACATGCTCAAAATCGATATTTTGGGTGCCCAAAGTCGATATGTGCATGCATATTCTGTACCCGTTTATATCTCAAATTCAGGCTCAAATCACCCGAAAATTCGATATTTTTGGATCCCAAAAGTGATCTTTAAATGCCTACTCCTTGCTAGAACTATTTCAAGATACAGACCCAAAACATGCTCAAAATCGATAATTTGGGTGCCCAAAGTCGATATGTGCATGCATATTCTGTACTCGTTTATATCTCAAATTCCGGCTCAAAACACCCGAAAATTCAATATGTTCGGGTCCCAGAAGCGATCTGTACATGCCTACTCAGTGCTAGAATATTTTCAAAATTTTGGCTCAAAACATGCTAAAAATCTATATGTTAGGTGTCCAAAGTCGATATGTGCATGCATCTTGTGTAACCGTTTATATCTCAAATTCAGGCTCAGAACACTAGAAAATTCGATATTTTTGGGTCTCAGAAGCGATCTGTACATGCCTACTCAGTGTTAGAGTATTTTTAAAATACAGGTCCAAAACATGTTAAAAATCGATATTTTGGGTGCCCAAAGTCGATATGTGCATGCATCTTCTTTACTCGTTTATATCTCAAATTCAGGCTCAAAACACCCGAAAATTCAATATTTTCGGGTCCCAGATGCGATCTGTACATGCCTACTCAGTGCTAGAATATTTTCAAAATTTTGGCTCAAAACATGCTAAAAATCTATATGTTAGGTGTCCATAGTCGATATGTGCATGAATCTTGTGTAACCGTTTATATCTCAAATTCAGGCTCAAAACACTAGAAAATTCGATATTTTTGGGTCCCAGAAGCGATCTGTACATGCCTACTCAGTGTTAGAGTATTTTCAAAATACAGGTCCAAAACATGTTAAAAATCGATATTTTGGGTGCCCAAAGTCGATAAGTGCATGCATCTTCTGTACCCGTTTATATCTCAAATTCAGGCTCAAAACACTAGAAAATTCGATATTTATGGGGTCCAGAAGCGATCTGTACATGCCTACTCCGTGTTAGAGTGTTTTAAAAATACAGGCCCAAAACATGCTCAAAATCGATATATTGGATGCCCAAAGTCGATATGTGCATGCATATTCTGTACCCGTTTATATCTCAAATTCAGGCTCAAATCACCTGAAAATTCGATATTTTTGGATACCAAAAGTGACCTCTAAATGCCTACTCCTTGCTAGAACTATTTCAAGATACAGGCCCAAAACATGCTCAAAATCGATATTTTAAATGCAACGAGTCGATATGTGCAAGCATCTTCAGTACCCGTTTATATCTCAAATTCAGGCTCAAAACACCCGAAAATTCTATATTTTTGGGTCCCAGAAGCAGCCTGTACATTTCTACTCCTTGCTAGAATGATTTCAAGATACAGACCCAAAACATGCTAAAAATCGATATTTTGGGTGTCCAAAGTCGATATGTGCATGCATCTTCTGTACCCGTTTATATCTCAAATTCAGGCTCAAAACACACGAATATTCAATATTTTGGGGTCCCGCAAGCGATCTGTACATGCCTACTCCGTCTTAGAGTATTTTAAAAATACAGGTTTAAAACATGCTCAAAATCGATATTTTGGGTGATTAAAGTCGATATGTGCATGCATCTTCTGTACCCGTTTATATCTCAAATTCAGGCTCAAAACACCCGAAAATTCAATATTTTCGGGTCCCAGAAGCGAGCGGTACATGCCTACTCCTTGCTAGAATGTTTTCAAGATACAGACCCAAAACATGCTCAAAATCGATATTTTGGGTGCCCAAAGTCAATAAGTGCATGCATCTTCTGTACCCGTTTATATCTCAAATTCAGGCTCAAAACACTTGAAAATTCGATATTTATGGGTTCCAGAAGCGATCTGTACATGCCTACTCCGTGTTAGAGTATTTTAAAAATACAGGCCCAAAACATGCTCAAAATCGATATTTTGGGTGCCCAAAGTCGATATGCGCATGCATATTCTGTACCCGTTTATATCTCATATTCAGGCTCGAATCACCCGAAAATTCGATAGTTTTGGATCCCAAAAGTGATCTTTAAATGCCTACTCCTTGCTAGAAGTATTTCAAAATACAAACCCAAAACATGCTCAAAATCGATATTTTAAATGCAACAAGTCGATATGTGCAAGCATCTTCAATACACGTTTATATCTCAAATTCAGGCTCAAAACACCCGAAAATTCAATATTTTTGGGTCCCACAAGCGGTCTGTACATGCCTACTCTTTGCTAGAATGATTTCAAGATACAGACTAAAAACATGCTAAAAATCAATATTCTAGTTGCAGAAAGTCGATACGTTGATGCATCTTCAGTACTCGTTTATATCTCAAATTCCGGCTCAAAACATCCAAAAATTCAATATTTTTGGTTCGCAGAAGCGATCTGTACATGCCTACTCAGTGCTAGAATATTTTCTAGATACAGGCCTAAAACATACTCAAAATCGATATTTTAGGTGTCTAAAGTCGATACGTGCATGTATCTTCTGTAAACGTTTATATCTCAAATTCAGGCTCAAAACACCTGAAAATTCAATATTTTTGGGTCCCAGAAGCGGTCTGTACATGCCTACCCCGTGTAAGAGTATTTTCAAAATACAGACCCAAAACATGCTCAAAATCTATATTTTAGGTTCAAAAAGTCGATATGTGCATGTATCTTCAGTACCCGTTTATATCTCAAATTGAGGCTCAAACACCCGAAAATTCAATATTTTGGGGTCCCGGAAGCGATCTGTACATGCCTACACCGTGCTAGAATGTTTTTAAAGTATAGGCTCAAAACATGCTAAAAATCTATATTTTAGGTGTCCAAAGTCAATATGTGCATGCATCTTCTGTACCCGTTTATATCTCAAAATCAGGCTCAAAACACCCAAAAAATCGATATTTTTCGGTCCCAGAAGCGATCTGTACATGCCTACTCCGTGTTAGAGTATTTTAAAAATACAGGCACAAAACATGCTCAAAATCGATATTTTGGGTTCCAAAGTCGATATGTGCATGCATCTTCTCTGTACCCGTTTATATCTCAAATTCAGGCTCAAAACACCCGAAACTTCAATATTTTTGGTCCCAGAAGCGATCTGTTAATGCCTACTTCTTGCTAGAATGTTTTCAAGATACAGACCCAAAACATGCTCAAAATCGATATTGTAGGTGCAAAAAGTCGATATGTGCATGCATCTTCAGTACTGGTTTATATCTCAAATTCAGGCTCAAAACACAAGAAAATTCAATATTTTTGGGTCCCAGAAGCGATCTGTACATGCCTACTACGTGTTAGAGTATTTTCAAAATACAGGCCCAAAACATGCTCAAAATCGATATTTTAGGTGTCTAAAGTAGATATGTGCATGCATCTTCTGTACCCGTTTATATCTTAAATTCAGTCCCAAAACACTAGAAAATTCGATATTTTTGGGTCCCAGAAGCGATCTGTACATGCTTACTCTGTGTTAGAGTATTTTCAAAATACAGGCCCAAAACATGCTAAAAATCGATATTTTGGGTGCCCAAAGTCGATATGTGCATGCATCTTCTGTACCCGTTTATATCTCAAATTCAGGCTCAAAACACTAGAAAATTCGATGTTTTTGGGTCCCAGAAGCGATCTGTACATGCCTACTCAGTGTTAGAGTATTTTTAAAATACAGGTCCAAAACATGTTAAAAATCGATATTTTGGGTGCCCAAAGTCGATATGTGCATGCATCTTCTTTACTCGTTTATATCTCAAATTCAGGCTCAAAACACCCGAAAATTCAATATTTTTGGGTCCCAGAAGCGGTCTGTACATGCCTACTCCTTGCTAGAATGATTTCAAGATACAGACTAAAAACATGCTAAAAATCAATATTGTAGTTGCAGAAAGTCGATACGTTGATGCATCTTCAGTACTCGTTTATATCTCAAATTCTGGCTCAAAACATCCGAAAATTCAATATTTTTGGTTCCCAGAAGCGATCTGTACATGCCTACTCAGTGCTAGAATATTTTCAAGATACAAGCCCAAAACATTCTCAAAATCGATATTTTAGGTGTCTAAAGTCGATATTTGAATGCATCTTTTGTACTCGTTTATATATCAAATTCAGGCTCAAAACACCCGAAAATTAGATACTTTTGGGTCCCAGAAGTGATCTGTACATGCCTACTCCGTGTTAGAGTATTTTCAAAATACACACCCAAAACATGCTAAAAATCGATATTTTAGGTACCCAAAGTCAATATGTGCATGCATCTTCTGTACCCGTTTATATCTCAAATTCAGGCTGAAATCACCCGAAAATTCGATATTTTTGGGTCCCAGAAGCGATCTCTAAATGCCTACTCCTTGCTAGAATTATTTCAAGATACAGACACAAAACATGCTCAAAATCGATATTTTAAATGGAACGAGTCGATATGTGCAACCATCTTCAGTACCCGTTTATATCTCAAATTCAGGCTCAAAACACCCTAAAATTCAATATTTTTGGGTCCTAGAAGCGATCTGTACATGCCTACTCAGTGCTGGAGTATTTTAAAAATATAGGCCCAAAGCATGCTCAAAATCGATATTTTGGGTGCCCAAAGTCAATATGTGCATGCATCTTCTGTACCCGTTTATATCTCAAATTCAGGCTCAAATCACCCGAAAATTCGATATTTTTGGGTCCAAGAAGCGATCTCTAAATGCCTATTCCTAGCTAGAATTATTTCAAGAAACAGACCCAAAACAATCTCAAAATCGATATTTTAAATGCAACAAGTCGATATGTGCAAGCATCTTCAGTACCCGTTTATATCTCAAATTCAGGCTCAAAACACCCTAAAATTCAATATTTTTGGGTCCCAGAAGCGATCTGTACATGCATACTCCGTGTTAGACTATTTTCAAAATGCAGGCCAGAAACATGCTCAAAATCGATTTTTTGGGTGCCCAAAGTCGATATGTGCATGCATCTTCAGTACTCGTTTATATCTCAAATTCAGGCTCAAAACACAAAAAAAATCGATATTTTTGGGTCCCAGAAGCGATCTGTAAATGCCTACTCAGTGCTATAATGTTTTCAAAATATAGTAACAAAACATGCTAAAAATCGATATTTTGGGTGCCCAAAGTCGATATGAGCATGTATCTTTTGTACCCGTTTATATATGAAATTCAGGCCCAAAACACCCGAAAATTAGATACTTTTGGGTCCCAGAAGTGATCTGTACATGCCTACTCAGTACAAGAGTATTTTAAAAATATATACACAAAACATGCTAAAAATCGATATTTTGGGTGCCCAAAGTAGATATGAGCATGCATCTTCTGTACCCGTTTATATCTTAAATTCAGGCTCACAACACCCAAAAATTCGATATTTTTGTGTCCCAGAAACGATATGTAAATGCGTTTTCCTTGTTAGAGTATTTTCAAAATACAGGCCCAAAACATGCTCAAAATCGATATTTTCGGTGCCCAAAGTCGATATGTGCATGCAACTTCTGTACCCGTTTATATCTCAAATTCAGGCTCAAAACACCCGAAAATTCGATATTTTTGGGTCCCCGAAGCGATCTGTACATGCCGACTCCTTGCCAGAATGTTTTCAAGATACAGACCCAAAACATGCTCAAAATCAATATTGTAGGTGCAAGAAGTCGATATGAACATGCATCTTCAGTGCCCGTTTATATCTCATATTCAGGCTCAGAACACCCGAAAATTCGATATTTTTCGGTTCCAGAACCGATCTGTACATGCCTACTCCGTGTTAGAGTATTTTCAAAATACAGGCCCAAAACATGCTAAAAATCGATATTTTAGGTGCCCAAAGTCGATATGTGCATGCATCTTCTGTACCAGTTTATATCTCAAATTCAGACTCAAATTACCCGAAAATTCGATATTTTTGGGTCCCAGAAGCGATCTCTAAATGCCTACTCCATGCTAGAATTATTTCAAGATACAGACCCAGAACATGCTCAAAATCGATATTTTAAATGTAACGAGTCGATATGTTCAAGGATCTTCAGTACCCGTTTATATCTCAAATTCAGGCTCAAAACACCCTAAAATTTCTATATTTTTGGGTCCCAGAAGCGATCTGTACATGGCTACTCAGTGCTAGAGTATTTTAAAAATATAGGCCCAAAACATGCTAAAAATCGATATTTTGGGTGCCCAAAGTCGATATGTGAATGCATCTTCTGTACCCGTTTATATATCAAATTCAGGCTCAAAACACTCGAAAATTAGATACTTTTGGGTCCCAGAAGTGATCTGTACATGCCTACTCAGTGCTAGAGTATTTTAGAAATATAGGCACAAAACATGCTAAAATCGATATTTTGGGTGACCAAAGTCGATATCTCAAATTCAGTCCCAAAACACCCGAAAATTCTTTTTTTTTAGGTAACAGAAGCGATCTGTACATGCCGACTCCGTGTTAGAGTATTTTCAAAATACACACCCAAAACATACTAAAAATCGATATTTTAGGTGCCCAAAGTCGATATGTGCATGCATCTTCTGTACCAGTTTATATCTCAAATTCAGACTCAAATTACCCGAAAATTCGATATTTTTGGGTCCCAGAAGCGATCTCTAAATGCCTACTCCTTGCTAGAATTATTTCAAGATACAGACCCAGAACATGCTCAAAATCGATATTTTAAATGTAACGAGTCGATATGTTCAAGGATCTTCAGTACCCGTTTATATCTCAAATTCAGGCTCAAAACACCCTAAAATTCAATATTTTTGGGTCCCAGAAGCGATCTGTACATGGCTACTCAGTGCTAGAGTATTTTAAAAATATAGGCCCAAAACATGCTAAAAATCGATATTTTGGGTTCCCAAAGTCGATATGTGAATGCATCTTCTGTACCCGTTTATATATCAAATTCAGGCTCAAAACACTCGAAAATTAGATACTTTTGGGTCCCAGAAGTGATCTGTACATGCATACTCAGTGCTAGAGTATTTTAGAAATATAGGCACAAAACATGCTAAAATCGATATTTTGGGTGACCAAAGTCGATATCTCAAATTCAGTCCCAAAACACCCGAAAATTCTTTTTTTTTAGGTAACAGAAGCGATCTGTACATGCCTACTCCGTGTTAGAGTATTTTCAAAATACAGGCCTAAAACATACTAAAAATCGATCTTTTAGGTGCCCAAAAGTCAATATGTGCATGCATCTTCTGTACCCGTTTATATCTCAAATTCAGGCTCCAAACACCCGAAAATTCGATTTTTGGGGGTCCCAGAAGCGATCTGTACATGCCTACTCAGATACAGGCCAAAACATGCTGAAAATCGATATTTTAGGTGCCCAAAGTCAATATGTGTATGCATCTTCTGCACCAGTTTATATCCCAAATTCAACCTCAAAACACCCGAACATTCGATATTTTTGGGTCCCAGAAGCGATCTGTACATGCCTACTTAGTGCTAGAATGTTTTCAAAATATAGGTTCAAAACATGCTATAAATCGATATTTTAAGTGCCCAAAGTCGATATCTCAAATTCAGTCCCAAAACACACGAAAATTCTTTTTTTTTAGGTAACAGAAGCGATCTGTACATGCCTACTCCGTGTTAGAGTATTTTCAAAATACAGGCAAAAAACATACTGAAAATCGATATTTTAGGTGCCCAAAAGTCGATATGTCCATGCATCTTCTGTACCCGTTTATATCTCAAATTAAGGCTCAAAACACCCGAAAATTCAATATTTTTGGGTCCCCGAAGCGATCTGTACATGCCGACTCCTTGCCAGAATGTTTTCAAGATACAGACCCAAAACATGCTCAAAATCAATATTGTAGGTGCAAGAAGTCGATATGAACATGCATCTTCAGTGCCTGTTTATATCTCATATTCAGGCTCAAAACACCCGAAAATTCGATATTTTTGGGGCCCAGAAGCGATCTGTACATGCCTACTCAGTGCTAGAATGTTTTCAAAATATAGGCTCAAAACATGCTAAAAATCTATATTTTAGGTGTCCAAAGTCAATATATGCATGCATCTTCTGTACCCGTTTATATATCAAATTCAGGCTCAAAACACCCGAACATTCGATACTTTTGGGTACCAGAAGTGATCTGTACATGCCTACTCCGTGTTAGATTATTTTAAAAATACAGACCCAAAACATGCTGAAAATCGATATTTTAGGTACCCAGAGTCAATATGTGCATGAATCTTCTGTACCCGTATATATCTCAAATTCAGGCTCAAATCACCCGAAAATTCGATATTTTTGGGTCCCAGAAGCGATCTCTAAATGCCTACTCCTTGCTAGAATTATTTCAAGATACAGACCCAAAACATGCTCAAAATCGATATTTTATATGCAACGAGTCGATATGTTCAAGGATCTTCAATACCCGTTTATATCTCAAATTCAGGCTCAAAATACCCCAAAATTCAATATTTTTGGGTCCCAGAAGCGATCTGTACATGCCTACTCAGTGCTGGAGTTTTTTAAAAATATAGGCCCAATACATGCTAAAAATCGATATTTTGGGTGCCCAAAGACGATATGTGCATGCATCTTTTGTAACCGTTTATATATCAAACTCGGGCTCAAAACACCCGAAAATTAAATACTTTTGGGTCCCAGAAGTGATCTGAACATGCCTACTCAGTGCTAGAGTATTTTAGAAATATAGGCACAAAACATGCTAAAATCGATATTTTGGGTGCCCAAAGTCGATATCTCAAATTCAGTCCCAAAACACCCGAAATTTCTTTTTTATTAGGTAACAGAAGCGATCTGTACATGCCTACTCCGTGTTAGAGTATTTTCAAAATACAGGCCCAAAACATACTAAAAATCGATCTTTTAGGTGCCCAAAAGTCGATATGTGCATGCATCTTCTGTACCCGTTTATATCTCAAATTCAGGCTCCAAACACCCGAAAATTCGATATTTTTGGGTCTTATAAGCGATCTGTACATGCCTATTCCTAGTTAGAATGTTTTCAAGATACAGACCCAAAACATGCTCAAAATCGATATTTTAGTTGCCAAAAGTCGATATGTACATGCATCTTCAGTACCCGTTTTTATCCCAAATTCAACCTCAAAACACCCGAACATTCGATACTTTTGGGTACCAGAAGTGATCTGTACATGCCTACTCCGCGTTAGATTATTTTAAAAATACAGACCCAAAACATGCTGAAAAACGATATTTTAGGTACCCAGAGTCAATATGTGCATGAATCTTCTGTACCCGTTTATATCTCAAATTCAGGCTCAAATCACCCGAAAATTCGATATTTTTGGGTCCCAGAAGCGATCTCTAAATGCCTACTCCTTGCTAGAATTATTTCAAGATACAGACCCAAAACATGCTCAAAATCGATATTTTATATGCAACGAGTCGATATGTTCAAGGATCTTCAATACCCGTTTATATCTCAAATTCAGGCTCAAAATACCCCAAAATTCAATATTTTTGGGTCCCAGAAGCGATCTGTACATGCCTACTCAGTGCTGGAGTTTTTTAAAAATATAGGCCCAATACATGCTAAAAATCGATATTTTGGGTGCCCAAAGTCGATATGTGCATGCATCTTTTGTAACCGTTTATATATCAAACTCAGGCTCAAAACACCCGAAAATTAGATACTTTTGGGTCCCAGAAGTGATCTGTACATGCCTACTCAGTGCTAGAGTATTTTAGAAATATAGGCATAAAACATGCTAAAATCGATATTTTGGGTGCCCAAAGTCGATATCTCAAATTCAGTCCCAAAACACCCGAAATTTCTTTTTTATTAGGTAACAGAAGCGATCTGTACATGCCTACTCCGTGTTAGAGTATTTTCAAAATACAGGCCCAAAACATACTAAAAATCGATTTTTTAGGTGCCAAAAAGTCGATATGTGCATGCATCTTCTGTACCCGTTTATATCTCAAATTTAGGCTCCAAACCCCCGAAAATTCGATATTTTTGGGTCTTATAAGCGATCTGTACATGCCTATTCCTAGTTAGAATGTTTTCAAGATACAGACCCAAAACATGCTCAAAATCGATATTTTAGTTGCCAAAAGTCGATATGTACATGCATCTTCAGTACCCGTTTTTATCCCAAATTCAACCTCAAAACACCCGAACATTCGATATTTTGTGGTCCCAGAAGCGATCTGTACATGCTTACTCAGTGCTAAAATATTTTCAAAATATAGGCTCAAAGCATGCCAAAAATCGATATTTTAAGTGTCCAAAGTCGATATGTGCATGCTTCTTCTGTACCAGTTTATATCACAAATTCATTCTCAAAACACCCGAAAATTCGTTATTTTTGGGTCCTAGAAGCAATCTTTACATGCCTACTCATGGCTAGAATATTTTCAAAATACAGGCCCAAAACATGCTAAAAATCGATATTTAAGTGCCCAAAGTCGATATCTCAAATTCAGTCCCAAAACACACGAAAATTCTTTTTTTTTTTTTAGGTAACAGAAGCGATCTGTACATGCCTACTCTGTGTTAGAATATTATTTTTAAAATACAGGCAAAAAACATACTGAAAATCGATATTTTAGGTGCCCAAAAGTCGATATGTGCATGCATCTTCTGTACCCGTTTATATCTCAAATTCAAGCTCAAAACACCCGAAAATTCGATATTTTTGGGTCCCAGAAGCGATCTCTAAATGCCTACTCCTTGCTAGAATTACTTCAAGATACAGACCAAAAACATGCTCAAAATCGATGTTTTAAAAGCAACGAGTCGATATGTACAAAGATCTTCAGTACCCGTTTATATCTCAAATTCAGGCTCAAAACACCCCAAAATTCAATATTTCTCGGTCCCAGAAGCGATCTGTACATGCCTAATCAGTACTAGAGTATTTTAAAAATATAGGCCCAAAACATGCTAAAAATCGATATTTTGGGTGCCAGGAGTCGATATGTTCATTCATCTTTTGTACCCGTTTATATATCAAATTCAGGCTCAAAACACCCGAAAATTAGATACTTTTGGGTACCAGAAGTGATCTGTACATGCCTACTCCGTGTTAGATTATTTTAAAAATACAGACCCAAAACATGCTGAAAATCGATATTTTAAGTACCCAAAGTCAATATGTGCATGCATCTTCTGTACCCGTTTATATCTCAAATTCAGGCTCAAATCACCCGAAAATTCGATATTTTTGGGTCCGAGAAGCGATCTCTAAATGCCTACTCCTTGCTAGAATTATTTCAAGATACAGACCCAAAACATGCTCAAAATCGATATTTTAAATGCAACGAGTCGATATGTTCAAGGATCTTCAGTACCCGTTTATATCTCAAATTCAGGCTCAAAACACCCAAAAATTCAAAATTTTTGGGTCCCAGAAGCGATCTGTACATGCCTACTCAGTGCTGGAGTATTTTAAAAATATAGGCCCAATACATGCTAAAAATCGATATTTGGGTGCCCAAAGTCGATATGTGCATGCATCTTCTGTAACCGTTTATATATCAAATTCAGGCTCAAAACACCCGAAAATTAGATACTTTTGGGTCCCAGAAGTGATCTGTACATGCCTACTGAGTGCTAGAGTATTTTAGAAATATAGGCATAAAACATGCTAAAATCGATATTTTGGGTGCCCAAAGTCGATATTTCAAATACAGTCCCAAAACACCCGAAATTTCTTTTTTATTAGGTAACAGAAGCGATCTGTACATGCCTATTCCTAGTTAGAATGTTTTCAAGATACAGACCCAAAACATGCTCAAAATCGATATTTTAGTTGCCAAAAGACGATATGTACATGCATCTTCAGTACCCGTTTTTATCTCAAATTCAGGCTCAAAAAACCAGAAAATTCGATATTTTGGGGTCCCAGAAGTGATCTGTACATGCTTACTCAGTGCTAAAATATTTTCAAAATATAGGCTCAAAACATGATAAAAATCGATATTTTAGCTGCTCAAAGTCGATATCTCAAATTCAGGCCCAAAATACCCGAAAATTCGAAATTTTGGGGTCCCAGAAGCAATCTGTACATGCCTACTACATGTTAGAGTATTTTTTAATATACAGACCCAAAAAATACTGAAAATCGATCTTTTATGTGCCCAAAAGTCGATATGTGCATGCATCTTCTGTACCAGTTTATATCTCATATTCAGGCTCCAAACACCCGAAAATTCGATGTTTGGGGGTCCCAGAAGCGATATGTACATGCCTACTCAGATACAGGCCAAAACATGCTGAAAATCGATATTTTAGTTGCCCAAAGTCAATATGTGTATGCATCTTCTGCACCCGTTTATATCCCAAATTCAACCTCAAAACACCCTAACATTCGATATTTTTGGGTCCCAGAAGCGATCTGTACATGCCTACTCAGTGCTAGAATGTTTTCAAAATATACTCTCAAAACATGCTATAAATCGATATTTTAAGTGTCCAAAGTCGATATGTGCATGCATCTTCTGTACCAGATTATATATCAAATTCAGGATCAAAACACCCGAAAATTCGTTGTTTTTGGGTCCTAGAAGCAATCTTTACATGCCTACTCAGTGCTAGAATATTTTCAAAATATAGGCCTAAAACATGCAAAAAATCGATATTTAAGTGCCCAAAGTCGATATCTCAAATTCAGTCCCAAAACACACGAAAATTCTTTTTTTTTAGGTAACAGAAGCGATCTGTACATGCCTACTCCGTGTTAGAGTATTTTCAAAATACAGACCCAAAACACACTAAAAATCGATCCTTTAGGTGCCCAAAAGTCGATATGTGCATGCATCTTCTGTACCCGTTTATATCTAAAATTCAGGCTCCAAACACCCAAAAATTCGATATTTTTGGGTCTTGTAAGCGATCTGTACTTGCCTATTCCTAGTTAGAATGTTTTCAAGATACAGACCCAAAACATGCTCAAAATCGATATTTTAGTTGCCCAAAAGTCGATATGTACATGCATCTTCAGTACCCGTTTTTATCTCAAATTCAGGCTCAAAACACCCGAAAATTCGATATTTTGGGGTCCCAGAAGCGATCTGTACATGCCTACTCCTTGTTAGAGTATTTTCAAAATACAGGCCCAAAACATACTAAAAATCGATATTTTAGGTGCCCAAAGTCAATATGTGTATGCATCTTCGGCACTCGTTTATATCCCAAATTCAACCTCAAAACACCCGAAAATTCGATATTTTTGGGTCCCAGAAGCGATCTGTACATGCCTACTCAGTGCTAGAATGTTTTCAAAATATAGGTTCATAACATGCTATAAATCGATATTTAAAGTGTCCAAAGTCGATATGTGCATGCATCTTCTGTACCAGTTTGTATCTCAAATTCAGGCTCAAAACACCCAAAAATTTGTTATTTTTTGGTCCTAGAAGCGAACTGTATATGCCTACTCAGTGCTAGAATGTTTTCAAAATATAGGCTCAAAACATGCTATAAATCGATATTTTAAGTGTCCAAAGTCGATATGTGCATGCATCTTCTGTACCCGTTTATATCTCAAATTCAGGCTCCAAACACCCAAAAATTCGATATTTTTGGGTCTTATAAGCGATCTGTACTTGCCTATTCCTAGTTAGAATGTTTTCAAGATACAGACCCAAAACATGCTCAAAATCGATATTTTAGTTGCCCAAAAGTCGATATGTACATGCATCTTCAGTACCCGTTTTTATCTCAAATTCAGGCTCAAAAAACCCGAAAATTCGATATTTTGGGGTCCCAGAAGCGATCTGTACATTCCTACTCAGTGCTAAAATATTTTCAAAATATAGGCTCAAAACATGCTAAAAATCGATATTTTAGGTGCTTAAAGTCGATTTCTCAAATTCAGGCCCAAAACACCCGAAAATTTGATATTTTGGGGTCCCAGAAGCGATCTGTACATGCCTACTCCATGTTAGAGTTTTTTTCAAAATACAGACCCAAAACATACTGAAAATCGATTATTTAGGTGCCCAAAGTCAATATGTGTATGCATCTTCGGCACTCGTTTATATCCCAAATTCAACCTCAAAACACCCGAAAATTCGATATTTTTGGATCCCAGAAGCGATCTGTACATGCCTACTCAGTGCTAGAATGTTTTCAAAATATAGGTTCATAACATGCTATAAATCGATATTTAAAGTGTCCAAAGTCGATATGTGCATGCATCTTCTGTACCAGTTTGTATCTCAAATTCAGGCTCAAAACACCCAAAAATTTGTTATTTTTGGGTCCTAGAAGCGAACTGTATATGCCTACTCAGTGCTAGAATATTTTCAAAATATAGGCTCAAAACATGCTATAAATCGATATTTTAAGTGTCCAAAGTCGATATGTGCATGCATCTTCTGTACCCGTTTATATCTCAAATTCAGGCTCCAAACACCCAAAAATTCGATATTTTTGGGTCTTATAAGCGATCTGTACTTGCCTATTCCTAGTTAGAATGTTTTCAAGATACAGACCCAAAACATGCTCAAAATCGATATTTTAGTTGCCCAAAAGTCGATATGTACATGCATCTTCAGTACCCGTTTTTATCTCAAATTCAGGCTCAAAAAACCCGAAAATTCGATATTTTGGGGTCCCAGAAGCGATCTGTACATTCCTACTCAGTGCTAAAATATTTTCAAAATATAGGCTCAAAACATGCTAAAAATCGATATTTTAGGTGCTTAAAGTCGATTTCTCAAATTCAGGCCCAAAACACCCGAAAATTTGATATTTTGGGGTCCCAGAAGCGATCTGTACATGCCTACTCCATGTTAGAGTTTTTTTCAAAATACAGACCCAAAACATACTGAAAATCGATTATTTAGGTGCCCAAAGTCAATATGTGTATGCATCTTCGGCACCCGTTTATATCCCAAATTCAACCTCAAAACACCCGAAAATTCGATATATTGGGGTCCCAGAAGCGATCTGTACATGCCTACTCAGTGCTAGAATATTTTCAAAATATAGGCCCAAATCATGCTAAAAATCGATATTTTAGGTGCCCAAAGTCGATATCGCAAATTCAGGCCCAAAACACCCGAAAATTCGATATTTTGGGGTCCCAGAAGCGATCTGTACATGCCTACTCCTAGTTAGAGTATTTTCAAAATACAGGCCCAAAACAAACTGAAAATTGATCTTTTAGGTGCCAAAAAGTCAATATGTGTATGCATCTTCAGTTCCCGTTTTTATCTCAAATTTATACTCAAAACACCCGAAAATTCGATATTTTGGGATCCCAGAAGCGATCTGTACATGCCTACTCAGTGCTTGAATATTTTCAAAATATAGGCCCAAAACATGCTAAAAATCGATATTTTAGGTGCACAAAGTCAATATGTGTATGCATCTTCGGCACCCGTTTATATCCCAAATTCAACCTCAAAACACCCGAAAATTCGATATTTTTGAGTCCCAGAAGCGATCTGTACATGCCTACTCCGTATTAGAGTATTTTCAAAATACAGGCCCAAAACATACTGAAAATCGATCTTTTAGGTGCCCAAAAGTCAATATGTGCATGCATCTTCTGTACCCGTTTATATTTCAAATTCAGGCTCCAAACACCTGAAAATTCGATATTTTGGGGTCCCAGAAGCGATCTGTACATGCCTACTCAGATACAGGCCAAAACATGCTGAAAACCGATATTTTAGGTGCCTAAAGTCAATATGTGTATGCATCTTCTGCACGCGTTTATATCCCAAATTCAACCTCAAAACCCCCGAAAATTCGATATTTTTGGGTCCCATAAGCGATCTCTACATGCCTACTCAGTGCTAGAATGTTTTCAAAATATAGGCTCAAAACATGCTAAAAATCGAAATTTTAAGTGTCCAAAGTTGATATGTGCATTCATCTTCTGTACCCGTTTATATCTCAAATTCAGGCTCAAAACACCCGAATATTCGTTATTTTTGGGTCCTAGAAACGATCTGTACATGCCTACTCCTAGTTAGAATGTTTTCAAGATACAGACCCAAAACATGCTCAAAATCGATATTTTAGGTGCCCAAAAGTCGATATGTGCAAGCATCTTCAGTACCCGTTTATATCTCAAATTCAGGCTCCAAACATCCGAAAATTCGATATTTTGCGATCGCAGAAGCGATCTGTATATGCCTACTCAGTGCTAGAATGTTTTCAAAATATAGGATCAAAACATGCTAAAAATCGATATTTTAAGTGTCCAAAGTCGACATGTGCATGCATCTTCTGTACCCGTTTATATCTCAAATTCAGGCTCCAAACACCCGAAAATTCGATATTTTGGGGTCCCAGAAGCGATCTGAACATGCCTACTTAGATACAGGCCAAAACATGCTGAAAACCGATATTTTAGATGCCCAAAGTCAATATGTGTATGCATCTTCTACACCGGTTTATATCCCAAATTCAACCTCAAAACACCCGAAATTTCGATATTTTTGGGTCCCAGAAGCGATCTGTACATGCTTACTCAGTGCTAGAATGTTTTCAATACATAGGCTAAAAACATACTGAAAATCGATCTTTTAGGTGCCCAAAATTCGATATGTGCATGTATCTTCTGTACACGTTTATATATCAAATTCAGCCTCCAAACACCCGAAAATTCGATATTTGGGGTCCCAGAAGCGATCTGTACATGCCTACTCAGATACAGGCCAAAACATGCTGAAAACCGATATTTTAGGTGCCCAAAGTCAATATGTGTATGCATCTTCTGCACCCGTTTATATCCCAAATTCAATCTCAAAACACCCGAAAATTCGATATTTTTATGTCCCAGAAGCGATCTGTACATGCCTACTCAGTGCTAGAATGTTTTCAAAATATAGGCTCAAAACATGCTAAAAATCGATATTTTAAAGTCCAAAGTCAATATGTGCATGCATCTTCTGTACCCGTTTATATCTCAAATTCAGGCTCAAAACACCCGAAAATTCGTTATTTTTGAGTCTTAGAAGCGTTCTGTACATGCCTACTCCTAGTTAGAAGGTTTTCAAGATACAGACCCAAAACATGCTCAAAATCGATATTTTAGGTGCCCAAAAGTCGATATGTGCATGCATCTTCTGTACTCATTTATATCTCAAATTCAGGCTCCAAACACCCGAAAATTCGTTTTTTTGGGGTCCCAGAAGCGATCTGTACATGCCTACTCAGTGCTAGAATATTTTCAAAATATAGGCCCAAAACATGCTAAAAATCGATATTTTAGGTGCCCAAAGTCGATATCTTAAACTCAGGCCCAAAACACCCGAAAATTCGATATTTTGGGGTCCCAGAAGCGATCTGTACATGCTTACTCCGTGTTAGAGTATTTTCAAAATACAGGCCCAAAACATACTGAAAATTGATCTTTTAGGTGCCCAAAAGTCAATATGTGCATGCATCTTCTGTACCTGTTTATATCTCAAATTCAGGCTCAAAACACCCGAAAATTCTATATTTTTGGGTCCGAAAAGCGATCTGTACATGCCTACTCCTAGTTAGAATGTTTTCAAGATACAGACCCAAAACATGCTCAAAATCGATATATTAGGTGCCCAAAAGTCGATATGTAAATGCATCTTCTGTACCCGTTTATATCTCAAATTCAGGCTCCAAACACCCGAAAATTCGATATTTTGGGGTCCCAGAAGCGATCTGTACATGCCTACTCAGATACAGGCAAAAACATGCTGAAAATCGATATTTTAGGTGCCCAAAGTCAATATGTGTTTGCATGTTCTGTACCCGTTTATATCTAAAATTCAGGCTCAAAACACCCGAAAATTCGATATTTTTGGGTCCCAGAAGCGATCTGTACATGCCTACTCAGTGCTAGAATATTTTATAAATATAGGCCCAAAACATGTTAAAAATCAATATTTTAGGTGCTCAAAGTCGATATCTCAAAGTCAGGCCCAAACCACCCGAAAATTCGATATTTTTGGGTCCCGGAAGCGATCTGTACATGCCTACTCAGTGCTAGAATGTTTTCAAATTATAGGCTCAAAACATGCTAAAAATCGATATTTTAGGTGCCCAAAGTCAATATGTGTATGCATCTTCTGTACCCATTTATATCCCAAATTCAACCTCAAAACACCCGAAAATTCAATATTTTTGGGTCCCAGAAGCGATTTGTACATGCCTACTCAGTGCTAGAATATTTTCTAAATATAGGCCCAAAACATGTTAAAAATCGATATTTTAGGTGCTCAAAGTCGATATCTCAAAGTCAGGCCCAAAACACCCGAAAATTCGATATTTTGGGGTCCCAGAAGCGATCTGTACATGCCTACTCTGTGTTATAGTATTTTCGTAAAACATGCCCAAAACAAACTGAAAATCGATCTTTTAGGTGCCCAAAAGTCGATATGTGCATACATATTCTGTACCCGTTTATATCTCAAATTCAGGCTCCAAACACCCGAAAATTCGATATTTGGGGTTCCCAGAAGCGATCTGTACATGCCTACTTAGATACAGGCCAAAACATGCTGAAAATCGAAATATTAAGTTCCCAAAGTCAATATGTGTTTGCATCTTCTGCTCCCGTTTATATCCCAAATTCAACTTCAAAACACCCGAAAATTCGATATTTTTGGGTCCCAGAAGCGATCTGTACATGCCTATTCCTAGTTAGAATGTTTTCAAGATACAGACCCAAAACATGCTCAAAATCGATATTTTAGGTGCCCAAAAGTAGATATGTGAATGCATCTTCAGTACCAGTTTATATCTCAAATTCAGGCTCAAAATACCCGAAAATTCGATATTTTGGGGTCCCAGAAGCAATCTGTACATGCCTAGTCAGTGCTAGAATATTTTCAAAATATAGGCCCAAAACATGCCAAAAATCGATATTTCAGGTACCCAAAGTCAATATATCAAATTCAGGCCCAAAACACACGAAAATTCTATATTTTGGGGTCCCAAAAGCGATCTGTACATGCCTAATCCGTGTTAGAGTATTTTCAAAATACAGGCCCAAAACATACTGAGAATCGATCTTTTAGGTGCTCAAAAGTCGATATGTGCATGCATCTTCTGTACCCGTTTATATCCCAAATTCATCTTCAAAACACCCAAAAATTCGATATTTTTGGGTCCCAGAAGCGATCTGTACATGCCTAGTCAGTGCTAGAATGTTTTCAAATTATAGGCTCAAAACATGCTAAAAATCGATATTTTAGGTGCCCAAAGTCAATATGTGTATGCATCTTCTGCACCCGTTTATATCCCAAATTCAACCTCAAAACACCCGAAAATTCGATATTTTTGGGTTTCAGAAGCGATCTGTACATGCCTACACAGTGCTAGAATTTTTTCAAAATATAGGCTCAAAACATGCTAAATATCGATATTTTAAAGTACAAAGTCGATATGTGCATGCATCTTCTGTAAACGTTTATATCTCAAATTCAGGCCTAAAACAACCGAAAATTCAATATTTTTGGGTCCTTGAAGCGATCTGTACATGCCTACTCCTAGTTAGAATGTTTTCAAGATACAGACCCAAAACATGCTCAAAATCGATATTTTAGGTGCCCAAAGTCGATATGTGCATGAATCTTCAGTACCCGTTTATATCTCAAATTCAGGTTCAAAACACACTAAAATTCGATATTTTCGGGTCCCAGAAGCGATCTGTAAATGCCTACTTAGTGCTGGAATATTTTCAAAATATAGGCTCAAAACATGCTAAAAATCGATATTTTAAGTGTCTAAAGTCGATATGTGCATGCATCTTATGTTCCCATTTATATCTCAAATTCAGGCTCAAAACAACCGAAAATTCGATATTTTGGGGTCCCAGAAGCGATCTGTACATGCATACTCAGTGCTAGAATATTTTAAAAAAATAGGCCCAAAACATGCTAAAAATCGATATTTTAGGTGCCAAAAGTCGATATCTTAAATTCAGACCCAAAACACCCGAAAATTCGATATTTTGGGGTCCCAGTAGCGATCTGTACATGCCTACTCCGTGTTAGAGTATTTTCAAAATACAGGCCCAATACATACTGAAAATCGATCTTTTAGGTGCCCAAAAGTCGATATGTGCATGTATCTTCTGTACACGTTTATATCTCAAATTCAGGCTCCAAACACCCGAAAATTCGATATTTTGGGGTTCCAGAAGCGATCTGTACATGCCTACTCAGATACAGGCCAAAACATGCTGAAAACCGATATTTTAGGTGCCCAAAGTCAATATGTGTATTCATCTTCAGCACACGTTTATATCCCAAATTCAATCTCAAAACACCCGAAAATTCGATATTTTTATGTCCCAGAAGCGATCTGTACATGCCTACTCAGTGCTAGAATATTTTCAAAATCAAGGCTCAAAACATGCTAAAAATCGATATTTTAAAGTCCAAAGTCGATATGTGCATGCATCTTCTGTACCCGTTTATATCTAAAATTCATTCTTTAAACACCAGAAAATTCAATATTTTTGGGTCCCAGAAGCGATCTGTACATGCCCACTCCTAGTTAGAATGTTTTCAAGATACAGACCCAAAACATGCTCAAAGTCGATATTTTAGGTGCCCAAAAGTCGATATGTGCATGCATCTTCAGTCCCCGTTTATATCTCAAATTCAGGCTCAAAATACCCGAAAATTAGTTATTTTTAAGTCCGAGAAGCGATCTGTTCATGCCTACTCCTAGTTACAATGTTTTCAAGATACAGACCCAAAACATGCTCAAAATCGATATTTTAGGTGCCAAAAAGTCGATATGTGCATGCATTTTCAGTACCCGTTTATATCTCAAATTCAGGCTCCAAACACCCGAAAATTCGATATTTTTGGGTCCCAGAAGCGATCTGTACATGCCTACTCAGATACAGGCCAAAACATGCTGAAAATCGATATTTTAGGTGCCCAAAGTCAATATGTGTATGCATCTTTTGCACCCGTTTATATCCCAAATTAAACCTCAAAACACCCAAAAATTCGATATTTTTGGGTCCCAGAAGCGATCTGTACATGCCTACTCAGTGCTAGAATGTTTTCAAAATATAGGCTCAAAACATGCTAAAAATCGATATTTTAAGTGTACAAAGTCGATATGTGCATGAATCTTCTGTACCCGTTTATATCTCAAATTCAGGCTCAAAACACCCGAAAATTCGTTATTTTTGGGTCCGAGAAGCGATCTGTACATGTTTATTCCTAGTTAGAATGTTTTCAAGATACAGACCCAAAATATGTTCAAAATCGATATTTTAGGTGCCCAAAACTCGATATGAGCATGCATCCTCAGTACCCGTTTATATCTCAAATTCAGGCTCAAAACACCCGAAAATTCGATATTTTGGGGTCCCAGAAGCGATCTGTACATGCCTACTCCGTATTAGAGTATTTTCAAAATACAGGCCCAAAACATACTGAAAATCGATCTTTTAGGTGCCCAAAAGTCGATATGTAAATGCATCTTCTGTACCCGTTTATATCTCAAATTCAGGCCTCAATCACCCGAAAAATTGATATTTTGGGGTCCTAGAAGCGATATGTACATGCCTACTCAGATACAGGCCAAAAAAAGCTGAAAATCGATATTTTAGGTGCCCAAAGTCAATATGTGTATGCATCTTCAGTACCCGTTTATATCTCAGATTCAAGCTCAATACCCCCGAAAATTCGATAATTTTGGGTCCCACAAGCGATCTGTACATGCCTACTCAGTGCTAGAATATTTTCAAAATATAGGCCCAAAACATGCTAAAAATCGATATTTTATGTGCCCAAAGTCGATATCTAAAATTCAGGCCTAAAACACCCAAAAATTCGATATTTTGGGGTCCCAGAAGCGATCTGTACATGCCTAATCCGTGTTAGAGTATTTTCAAGATACAGACCCAAAACATACTGAAAATCGATCTTTTAGGTGCCCAAAAGTCGTTATGTGAATGAATCTTCTGTACCCGTTTATATCTCAAATTCAGGCTCGAAACATCCGAAAATTCGATATTTTGGGATCCCAGAAGCGATCTGTACATACCTACTCAGTGCTAGAATGTTTTCAAAAAATAGGCTCAAAACAAGCTTAAAATCGATATTTTAAGTGTCCAAAGTCGACATGTGCATGCATCTTCTGTACCCGTTTATATCTCAAATTCAGGCTCAAAACACCCGAAAATTCGTTATTTTTCTGTACTAGAAGCGATCTGTACATGCCTACTCCTAGTTAGAATGTTTTCAAGATACAGACCCAAAACATGCTCAAAATCGATATCTTAGGTGCCCAAAAGTCGATAAGTGCATGCATCTTCAGTACCCGTTTATATCTCAAATTCTGGCTCAAAACACCCGAAAATTTGATATTTTTGGGACCCACAAGCGATCTGTACATGCCTACTAAGTGCTAGAATATTTTCAAAATATAGGCCCAAAACATACTGAAAATCGATCTTTTAGGTGCCCAAAAGTCGATATGTGCATGCATCTTCTGTACCCGTTTATATCTCAAATTCAGGCTCAAAACATCCTAAAATTCGATATTTTGGGATCCCAGAAGCGATCTGTACATGCCTACTCAGTGCTAGAATGTTTTCAAAATCAATGCTCAAAACATGCTAAAAATCGATATTTTAAAGTCCAAAGTCGATATGTGCATGCATCTTCTGTACCCGTTTATATCTAAAATTCAAGCTTTAAACACCCGAAAATTCAATATTTTTGGGTCCTAGAAGCGATCTGTACATGCCTACTCCTAGTTAGAATGTTTTCAAGATACAGACCCAAAACATGCTTAAAGTCGATATTTTAGGTGCCCAAAAGTCGATATGTGCATTCATCTTCAGTCCCCGTTTATATCACAAATTCAGGCTCAAAACACCCGAAAATTCGTTATTTTTAAGTCCGAGAAGCGATCTGTACATGCCTACTCCTAGTTACAATGTTTTCAAGATATAGACACAAAACATGCTCAAAATCGATATTTTAGGTGCCAAAAAGTCGATATGTGCATGCATCTTAAGTACCCGTTTATATCTCAAATTCAGGCTCCAAACACCCGAAAATTCGATATTTTGGGGTCCCAGAAGCGATCTGTACATGCCTACTCAGATACAAGCCAAAACATGCTGAAAATCGATATTTTAGGTGCCCAAAGTCAATATGTGTTTGCATCTTCTGCACCCGTTTATATCCCAAATTAAACCACAAAACACCCAAAAAATTCGATATTTTTGGATCCCAGAAGCGATCTGTACATGCCTACTAAGTGCTAGAATGTTTTCAAAATATAGGCTCAAAACATGCTAAATATCGATATTTTAAGTGTCCAACGTCGATATCTCAAATTCAGGTCTAAAACACCCAAAAATTCGATATTTTGGGGTCCCAGAAGCGATCTGTACATGCCTACTCCGTGTTAGAGTATTTTCAAGATACAGACCCAAAACATACTTAAAATCGATCTTTTAGGTGCCCAAAAGTCGATATGTGCATGCATCTTCTGTACCCGTTTATATCTCGAATTCAGGCTCCAAACAACCGAAAATTCGATATTTTGGGATCCCAGAAGCGATCTGTACATGCCTACTCAGATACACGCCAAAACATGCTGAAAATAGTGCATTTGTCGCGGCTTCTAGCCGCTTAAATTGTATTTATTGGTTTGTGAAACCAGTACAGCTGGTTGCTATAGAATAGGCCCCTTCACAAGCCCAGGCCCCGTGTAGGCATAATCTGGGTTGGAAGGGTCAATTCCGTGACGTTCATCAGAAGTAAATAAAAATTCAAATCTGGCGCTGTACTGATAGTGGAGTTTCTGTAGGTGGTGAGGTGAGGTATTAAGCCCCTCCTCCGCTGAATACCGCTCGTCCACTCCAATGAGAAAGAAGTGAGTGTCTGCCGCATCGGGAGGTGGGTGGGAAAGTAGAAGCTGTACTGGTTTCACAAACCAATAAATACAATTTAAGCGGCTAGAAGCCGCGACAAATGCACTATTATTGGTATAGTGAAACCAGTACAGCTGGTTGCTAAGCATGCGATGCGGTAGGTGGGAGGTGAGGTGGAGGCAATCACGTGCTAGTTAAGAGTGGTTGAGAGCGGAGGGCAGGAAAGGTAACCGAGCCCGGTGAGGCAGCAGCTAACGCCCCTCCCGACACTGGCTAGGTGAAACGCCGTGGTGGGGGAGAAGTAGCGTATACCATAAAACCGTAGACCATTCTGTTATAGACCAGAATTGTTACACATAAAGTCTTTATAGGTAGACTCGAGGGTTCGGGTCTAGGAGAGGAGGGGGGAGGTTCCCATGGATACTCCCCCCCCCCCTTTTCCTCCCCCCCCCATTCCCCCCCCCCCCTTATTCAAGTCTTCTGAGTTAGGGCTATGGCCCTCGCTCAGGTAATGTAATCCCGAGGGGATGAAGGAGGACACTAGGATCCAGATATCCTGTGTAATAATATCTCTTGTCACTCATCTTAGTTACTAATTGTTTGGAAAATGAATACACAAGAATTCCGTAACAATGTAATTTATTATATATTCTCTTTCACCATATGTACACGTGAAGAATGGGGATGAGTATGAAGCTGTACAAGATGTGGATGAGGTCTGGGATGATGTGACGGGACTTAAATCACCCGACCTTTTCTCTTCGGGCGGCCCCTCCCCCCCATGTGTCTCCCGCGGGGACCCTGGGGAATAGGAGGTGGAGTACCCATAGCCACACAGGGGGTAGGGGAGAGCGAGTGGAACAGGTACCTCGTCCTGAAGGACGAAGTGGACGCCCAGCCCCCTAAATCCCTGACCCTCTCCACCGAGTGAGTCCTGAGGAAGGCGAGGGAGGCGGCCACGCCCCTAACGCTGTGAGCCCTCGGGGCGTGTCCGGGATCCCCGTTCTCTATCACTCGGCAGAGAAGGCGAGCGATTGACCTAGGGAAGAGAGGGTTACCGGACCTAGAGTTGTAGAAGAGGTGGTCCGGAGAAGCCCCTCTCGTCGCCTCCACGTATGCAACAAAGGCGTGGACTGGGCAGAGGGGGTGGAAATTTCCATCCCTCAGGAACGAGGGTACTGCGAGAGGGCCAATTCTGTCGTCAGCCTGCTCGTTCTTAGCTAGAAAAGCAGGGGAAGGGGAAATGGTTAAGGAAGTAAGGTTAGGGGTTACTGAAGAAAAGGCTGTGTGACGGGTCAGGGCTGCCAACTGAGAAGCCCTGTAACCTGTAGCTAAGGCGAGCAGGAAGAGAGCTTTCTGGAGGAGGTGACAAACCTCCAGAGGGACCCCCTCGAAGGTCAGGTAGGAAAGGACACGATGAAGGGACCAGGAGGGTGCCTGGGCCCGGTGAGGTGCGGTCCCCGCCCGAATCCCCATCCTCAGGAGAGAGAGAGGCCTCTCCGAAACCTTAATGTTAAAACCCAGGAGGAGGGGATCAGACAGGGCTGCGTGATGCGCAAGCACCGTCGCCGGGGCCCTGTTGGTGGAATCGGCGAGCCACGTGAGGAATTCCAGGACTGTGTCCTCCGAGATGACCCTGGAGGGGTGTCTTCGCAAGAAGTCCTGGAATCTTTTCCAGCACGATTCGTATTGTCGCACCGAAGACTGACGATGAGCCCTCAACATCTTGTCCACTGTCTCCTTAGTGAACCTTTTGCTGAGGACTCCCCGTAGAAACTCCAAGCGTGTAGTTTCAGTGACGCTTGGAGTGGTGCAGACAGGGTGCTGGAGAGGCACGCCGATCCCAACTGAAGGGGATGCGGGCACCACCGGGACAACTCTCCGAACCACGGCTGTGCTGGCCAGCGGGGGGCTATGAGGAGAACCCTCCCCCTGAAAGTGCGCAGCTTGAGGATCGCCTTCAGGAGGACTGAAGTGGCTGGGGGTGGGAAGAGGTAGAGATGACCCCACCTGTTCCAGTCCTCCGTGAAGGCGTCCGGGCCTCCCGCCTCTGTTCTGGATGAGAAAGTCAGGAACAGAGGGAGTAGGGCCGTGGATGGGGAGGCGAATAGGTCCACCTCCGGTGTCCCGTAGCGAAGGCAGAGAGACTCGAACACAAGGGGACGCAGTTGCCACTCGACTGACGTCCCCCTGAACCTGGATAGGGCGTCCGCCCAATCGTTCTCCCGCCCTGGCACGTAGCGGGCCGAGAGGTGAATGTCCCTCTTGGCCGCTATTGCGAAAATCTGTTCTGACAGGGACAGGAGAATTTCCGACCGTACGGTGCCCTGTTTCTGTAGGCACTGCACGGCCGCAACGTTGTCCATATCGAAGCGGACGCCTATCCTGGCAAACTGAGGGTGTCTGTTGAGCCATTCCTTCGCTACCATCAACTCCCGGGCGTTGATGTGCAGTAGCCTTTCCCCTTCCTTCCATCCCCCGCACCGTTGATGTCCCAGGCAAGACTGGTATCCCCAGCCTACGTCCGATGCGTCTGTCGCCACCGTAATCCCCGGGGGAGGGAACACCCAGGGGACCCGCTGACGCAGGGCACCGGGACGTAGCCAGGGGCGAAGGAGGCGGTGGAGAGAGGGGGACACTTGCCTGGGAAGGTCCCTGTGTGTGGGGGACAGGTGGAGGTTTACCTCCCGCGTCAGCCTCCTGTGTTTCAGTCGTCCCAGGGGCATTGCAGGGGCCGCGAAATTTAGGGACCCGAGCAATGATTCCCACTGGCGGCGAGAGAAAGTACGGGAAAAATGCGCCCGGCGGACGTGGCGGAGGGTCCGGCGGGCGTTGTCTGGAGCGAGAGAGAGGGTGGCCGAAAGAGAGTCCCACTCTATTCCTAGCCAACACAGCTTGCGAGTGGGGGTGAGAGAGGACTTGGGGATGTTCAACAGAAACCCCATTTCCTCTAGCACTCCCCTCGCTACCCGGACGTTGTTTGCTACCTGCTCCTTGGAAGGGGCGTGAAGCAACCAATCGTCCAGGTACATGAGGGTGGGGACACCCGCCTCTGCCAGACGGGATGCCACCACCCTCACGAGTTTTGTGAAGACTCGCGGAGCTAGAGAAAGACCGAAAGGGAGCCTGGTAAACTGGAACGTCTCGGTCCCCACCTGGAAGGCCAGAAAGCGGCGAAACCTGGGGTGGATCGGGACGTGCCAGTAAGCATCCTTGAGATCCAGGGATGCTAACCAGTCTCCCTTCCTCAGAACTGTGCGGACCTGAGCAACCGAAACCATCCTGAAATGTAATGTTTTCACGAATTTGTTTAGCTTGCTCAGGTCCATCACCAATCTCGTTTTTCCCTGATCCTTTTTGGGGACCGTGAATAAACGAGAAAGAAAGACCCTTCCCGTCGCCCGCTCCACTACCCCTTTTTCCCGCATTTCCCGCACATGCGGGACGACCGAAAGTGACACTTTGGTTGAGGCAGGAGGTAGACGTAGTGGCTGTAACGGGAGAAGACAGGTGTCAGTGAGAGTACCGTTAATCCTAATCCCCCGGGGCCCGAGGGACCCGGGGTGGTTGGGGGGAGAATGACAGGAGAGGCAGAGATTTTGACCGCAAGGGAAAATCTGATTTTGACCTAACGGTAGCCCAAGGACGGGATTAGGCATAATTCATATGTCAGACAGTAAGGATGACAGTTACTCACCGGAACAGTAATCCAGGGCCATGACAGGCCCTGGCGAATTATCCTTGCTGCCCAGCCGTGGGTGGGCCAGGCTGCTGACCACCCTGTGAGGCAGCCCAGAGTGGGACCCTCAAGTGGCGCGGTCCTTCTGGGAGGGGTGGTTGAAGGATGACTTGGGCTTTGCGAAGGGCTTGGAGACCTGTCCCCTTCCTCGAAAGGGCTGCTGGCCCCTCTGGGAGGGCCTGTTGTGTGCTCTCGGGGGAGTGGGATAGGAGGGCCTCGGTAGCCTGGAGGGCTGGGAGGGCCTCCGGGGCTGGTAGGCTGGTCTGGCTGGCTGTGGGGCACGTGGCCTACGGACAAACAGAATGATTAGGACCCAAAATAGACCCGAAAATCCTTTCATTTCACCCCGTGACAACTCGGGTAAGACGAACACGAGAGGTACTTACTTGGAGGTGGAAGGCTTTGGTAAATTAATTACCGTTGGGAGGGAGGCGAAGATCGTGTCTGTCGCCGGTTGGTCAAAGAGGGCGGGGGACAAGGGGACAGCTCGTACCACTCCCCTCTGTGCCATTTCTGGCGCAGATTTAGCTGCCGCTTGGCGGGTTGCCAGTCTCGCCTCGGCGAACGCCTTCGCCTCCTCCCGCATGAAGTGGGTAGCCATTGCCGCCACGCCCTCCATCACGGTGGCCATGGAAGAGAGGGTGTCACTGTAAGGGGTAAACAAAGAAAGATCCGAGCGAACCCGGGGATAAGTACCCGGGAGTAACAGGGAGACCCTTTACCCAGCATCCCTACAAACATGATACACGAGAAAGGTACTCACGCTAGCTGTACACCCGACATCTCGTGGTAGGAGTTTGTTAGGGCGTTGAGGCAGTCCCTAATCAAAGAGGCGGCTGCTCCCGTGGAGATGGTGTGGGCCAGCTCCAGACGGGTAGCAGACTCCGCCTGCCTCAATTTACCATCGGGCTCCTTCAGCTGATAGGGGACCGGGGGCTCCTTCTCCGTCTTCCACAGGCACTCCCTCAAGCCCGGGGGAGCCCGGGAATGAGGGAGGATGACGGGGAAAGACGGAGGAGGGGGCTTCCTGGGCGCGTTGTTCCTCTGGTGGTCCAGGGACTTAAGGAGAAGGGCTGGAATATCCAGGTCCCCTTCACTCTTATCCCCCGGGAAGTACGCGTCCGGGGAAAGGAGGAGAGCCGTGTTACCGTGTGAGCGGTCAATCCTCCAAGCCCCGGACAAGTGTAGCTGGCTGTACTCCACCAGGAAACCCATCGCGTCCAGGGTAGCCGCAGAGGACACCCTAGCTGAAGTGGGTAAGGGCGCTGAGATAGGACGGACCTTGTAGAAGGGAATAGCCTCGCCCTTCTCATCCGCCCCCCACTTCACCACGACGTCATCCCTCCGGATCCACACGTCTGGTTGAGCTGTGTCCGGAGACCAGGCCACCAGTCTGCCCTCCTCCGAAGAGTGGGTCCAAGCAGGAGGAAGGAGAGACCAAGAGTAGGGAAGGTATCCGTCTCCTGAAGGAGGGGGTGACGGGGACGGGGGTGCGGAGGTAACCAACTCCTCAGCTACGTCCCCCGACGGAGACTCGAGCCCTGGGGAAACGGGAGGCACGAAAAGGACTCCCACATCCCCGGGAGGACTCGAGCCCTCGACGGGAGCAGCAGCGGGAGGCGGGGGAACAGGAGCGGGTTCCGTAGCGACAGCCTGAGGTTGCGCGACGGAAGCCCCAGGAAAAGCGTGAGGAATAAGGGTGTGGAAGATCTTAACTATCTTCCTCGACGAGGGGCTGTCCCCCCCCCGCTTACCCCTGCGGGAAATGCGGGCGGGCGAAGGAGAGCTCCCCGACGACGAAGAAGAGGAAGAGGACGACGAAGACGAGGAGGAAGGAGAACGGCGACGAGCACGGGACTTCCTGGAGTGGCGGGACCTTTTAGCCGAACGCTTGCGTCCTCTAGAGAGGCCTGAGGAGCCAGCTCTAGCAGGAGGCGAAGCTGGGGGTTCCCTGCTGGGCCCTTGTACCGGTGAGGCAGTCGGGGGAACCAGCGCGACAGACTCGCTCGCTTCCCGGGGGGATAAGCCCCGAGAAGGAGTCGTAGTACCGTCTAGGGAAGCAGGCTCAATCTCTCGGGCCTCAGGAGGTTCTAGCCCCTGAGACTCCGAGAGACAGGAAGAAGGGTAACGGGTCCTGAATAAACCCAGGTCCGCTCCCAACATCGGGTCCACCCACGCCAAAGAAGAACCGTCTCGTTTGTGGGCCATTCTCCTAGCCCTCGTCCACGCCATACGAAGAGAAGCAAGGGCAGGGAGTTTGGAGCGGGCAGAAGGGGAGGTAACCCGACACAACTCAGCCCAGGGGCGGCACACACCACACGCCAAAGGGTCGTAACCCAAGGGAGTGAAGCAGGGTGCGTGAGGAGAACAGTGCAGGTGTCCGTCAGGCGAGACCCGCACGGTACATCCTGAGGCAGCACAAAGGGCACGAGTAGGCTGGGGGAGAAAAGAATACACAAACATGGGTTAACACGTGCAAACACTGGAACACAAACCCATCCTCCCCGAAGGAAAGAAGCGCGGGACACGCCCGCTGAACCTGGGGACCAGAACACAATCCCCCACACTCGCGCAGCCGCCCAGGGAAAAAAACCCGTAAAACCATAATCGTCCGCCACATGGAGCGGGTAAAAAAGGGGGCCCCCCCGGACCGATGAACCAGAAGGAGGGGTAGGAGGGGACCCGATAGCCTGAGAAGAAACACTCCAGGCTGAAATAATGGAAAAAACCCCAAAATAAAATAAAAAACCCCCGCTCGGGAGAGGAAGAGAGAACCAGGGCACAATTCTCCCTCCCCCTTACCGAGAGGGGACACATAATAATCGGGGGAGGTAAGAGGAAGGTCTGCAAAGACCCCATGTGGTCACCACGTGGGGTGGGGAAGTCCCACGTGGAACCCACTAACCTCGCTAAAAACCCCAGAAAACCCCGATAAAATACACATGAAGAATGTACTAGTGGCAGGAGGGACAGTGAAATAGGGGACAGACGGAGAAAAACTCCGAAAACAGGGGCTGAAAAGTCCCCTTCGCTTAAGGAAAGAACTAAGTCCTAACGAAGAAAAAACCCCCATAAACACATAAAAACCCTCCTAGAAAACACACAATATACATCTGCAAAGCAGGCCAGCCACTAGAACACAAAAGAAAAATTAGCAGGAACACGCGACACAATACCATAGCGTAGCAGCGAGGAGCGTAGATGTTGACAGGCGTGTGTTCCGCGACAGAGTGGACGAGCGGTATTCAGCGGAGGAGGGGCTTAATACCTCACCTCACCACCTCCAGGTGGCTCCACTATCAGTACAGCGCCAGATTTGAATTTTTATTTACTTCTGATGAACGTCACGGAATTGACCCTTCCAACCCAGATTATGCCTACACGGGGCCTGGGCTTGTGAAGGGGCCTATTCTATAGCAACCAGCTGTACTGGTTTCACTATACCAATAATCGATATTTTAGGTGCCCAAAGTCAATATGTGTATGCATCTTCTGCACCCGTTTATATCTCAAATTCAACTTCAAAACACAGGAGAATTCGATCTTTTGGGGTCCCAGAAGCGATCTGTACATGCCTACTTAGTGCTAGAATTTTTTCAAAATATAGGCTCAAAACATGCTAAAAATCGATATTTTAAGTGTCCAAAGTCGATATGTGCATGAATCTTCTGTACCCGTTTATATCTCAAATTCAGGCTCAAAACACCCGAAAATTCGTTATTTTTGGGTCCGAGAAGCGATCTGTACATGCCTACTCCTAGTTAGAATGTTTTCAAGATACAGACACAAAACATGCTCAAAATCGATATTTTAGGTGCCTAAAAGTCGATATGTGCATGCATCTTCAGTACCCGTTTATATGACAAATTCAGGCTCAAAACTCCCGAAAATTCTTTATTTTTGGGTCCTAGAAGCGATCTGTACATGCCTACTCCTAGTTAAAATGTTTTCAAGATACGGACCCCAAACATGCTCAAAATCGATATTTTAGGTGCCCAAAAGTCGATATGTGCATGCATCTTCAGTACCCGTTTATATGTCAAATTCAGGCTCAAAACACCCGAAAATTCGATATTTTGGGGTCTCAGAAGTGATCTGTACATGCCTACTCAGTGCTAGAATATTTTCAAAATATAGGCCCAAAACATGCTAAAAATCGATATTTAATGCGCCCAAAGTCGATATCTCAAATTCAGGACTAAAACACCCGAAAATTCGATATTTTAGGGTCCCAGAAGCGATCTGTACATGCCTACTCCGTGTTAGAGTATTTTCAAGATACAGACCCAAAACATACTGAAAATCGATCTTTTAGGTGCCCAAAAGTCGATATGTGCATGAATCTTCTGTACCCGTTTATATCTCAAATTCAGGCTCCAAACATCCGAAAATTCGATATTTTGGGATCCCAGAAGCGATCTGTACATACCTACTCAGTGCTAGAATGTTTTCAAAATATAGGCTCAAAACATGCTCAAAATCGATATTTTAAGTGTCCAAAGTCGACATGTGCATGCATCTTCTGTACCCGTTTATATCTCAAATTCAGGATCAAAACTCCCGAAAATTCGTTATTTTTCTGTACTAGAAGCGATCTGTACATGCCTACTCCTAGTTAGAATGTTTTTAAGATACAGACCCAAAACATGCTAAAAATCGATATCTTAGGTGCCCAAAAGTCGAAAAATGCATGCATCTTCAGTACCCGTTTATATCTCAAATTCAGGCTCAAAACACCCGAAAATTTGATATTTTTGGGACCCACAAGCGATCTGTACATGCCTACTAAGTGCTAGAATATTTTCGAAATATAGGCGCAAAACATACTGAAAATCGATCTTTTAGGTGCCCAAAAGTCGATATGTGCATGCATCTTCTGTACCCGTTTATATCTCAAATTCAGGCTCAAAACATCCAAAAATTCGATATTTTGGGATCCCTGAAGCGATCTGTACATGCCTACTCAGTGCTAGAATGTTTTCAAAATCAATGCTCAAAACATGCTAAAAATCGATATTTTAAAGTCCAAAGTCGATATGTGCATGCATCTTCTGTACCCGTTTATATCTAAAATTCAGGCTTTAAACACCCGAAAATTCAATATTTTTGGGTCCTAGAAGCGATCTGTACATGCCTACTCCTAGTTAGAATGTTTTCAAGATACAGACCCAAAACATGCTCAAAGTCGATATTTTAGGTGCCCAAAAGTCGATATGTGCATGTATCTTCAGTCCCCGTTTATATCTGAAATTCACGCTCAAAACCCCCGAAAATTCGTTATTTTTAAGTCCGAGAAGCGATCTGTACATGCCTACTCCTAGTTACAATGTTTTCAAGAAACAGACACAAAACATGCTCAAAATCGATATTTTAGGTGCCAAAAAGTCGATATGTGCATGCATCTTCAGTACCCGTTTATATCTCAAATTCAGGCTCCAAACACCCGAAAATTCGATATTTTGGGGTCCCAGAAGCGATCTGTACATGCCTACTCAGATACAGGCCAAAACATGCTGAAAATCGATATTTTAGGTGCCCAAAGTCAATATGTGTATGCATCTTCTGCACCCGTTTATATCCCAAATTAAACCTCAAAACACCCAAAAATTCGATATTTTTGGGTACCAGAAGCGATCTGTACATGCCTACTAAGAGCTAGAATGTTTTCAAAATATAGGCTCAAAACATGCTAAAAATCGATATTTTAAGTGTCCAAAGTCGATATGTGATGAATCTTCTGTATCCGTTTATATCTCAAATTCAGGCTCAAAACACCAGAGAATTCGTTATTTTTGGGTCCGAGAAGCGATCTGTACATGCTTATTCCTAGTTAGAATGTTTTCAAGATACAGACCCAAAATATGTTCAAAATCGATATTTTAGGTGCCCAAAACTCGATATGTGCATTCATCCTCAGTACCCGTTTATATCTCAAATTCAGACTCAAAACACCCGAAAATTCGATATTTTGGGGTCCCAGAAGCGATCTGTACATGCCTACTCTGTGTTAGAGTAATTCCAAAATACAGGCCCAAAACATACTGAAAATCGATCTTTTAGGTGCCCAAAAGTCGATATGTAAATGCATCTTCTGTACCCGTTTATATCTCAAATTCAGGCTCAAAACACACGAAAATTTGATATTTTTGGGTCCCACAAGCGATCTGTACATGCCTACTCAGTGATAGAATGTTTTCAAAATATAGGATCAAAACATGCTAAAAATCGATATTTTAAGTGTCCAAAGTCAATATGAGCATGCATTATCTGTACCCGTCTAAATCTCAAATTCAGGCTCAAAACACCCGAAAATTCGATGTTTTGGGGTCCCAGAAGCGATCTGTACATGCCTACTCAGTGCTAGAATATTTTCAAATTATAGGCCTAAAACATGCTAAAAATCGATATTATAGGTGCCCAAAGTCTATATCTCAAATTCAGGCCCAAAACACTCGAAAATTCGATATTTTGGGATCCCAGAAGCGATCTGTACATACCTACTCAGTGCTAGAATGTTTTCAAAATATAGGCTCAAAACATGCTAAAAATCGATATTTTAAGTGTCCAAAGTCGATATGTGCATGAATCTTCTGTACCCGTTTATATCTCAAATTCAGGCTCAAAACACCCGAAAATTCGTTATTTTTGGGTCCCAGAAGCGATCTGTACATGCCTACTCAGTGCTAGAATGTTTTCAAAATATAGGCTCAAAACATGCTAAAAATCGATATTTTAAGTGTCCAAAGTCGATATGTGCATGAATCTTCTGTACCCGTTTATATCTCAAATTCAGGCTCAAAACACCCGAAAATTCGTTATTTTTGGGTCCGAGAAGCGATCTGTACATGCCTACTCCTAGTTAGAATGTTTTCAAGATACGGACACAAAACATGCTCAAAATCGATATTTTAGGTGCCTAAAAGTCGATATGTGCATGCATCCTCAGTACCCGTTTATATCTCAAATTCAGGCTCAAAACACCCGAAAATTCGATATTTTGAGGTCTCAGAAGTGATCTGTACATGCCTACTCAGTGCTAGAATATTTTCAAAATATAGGCCCAAAACATGCTAAAAATCGATATTTAATGCGCCCAAAGTCGATATCTCAAATTCAGGACTAAAACACCCGAAAATTTGATATTTTAGGGTCCCAGAAGCGATCTGTACATGCCTACTCCGTGTTAGAGTATTTTCAAGATACAGACCCAAAACATACTGAAAATCGATCTTTTAGGTGCCCAAAAGTCGATATGTGCATGAATCTTCTGTACCCGTTTATATCTCAAATTCAGGCTCCAAACATCCGAAAATTCGATATTTTGTGATCCCAGAAGCTATCTATACATACCTACTCAGTGCTAGAATGTTTTCAAAATATAGGCTCAAAACATGCTAAAAATCGATATTTTAAGTGTCCAAAGTCGACATGTGAATGCATCTTCTGTACCCGTTTATGTCTCAAATTCAGGCTCAAAACACCCGAAAATTCGTTATTTTTCTGTACTAGAAGCGATCTGTACATGCCTACTCCTAGTTAGAATGTTTTTAAGATACAGACCCAAAACATGCTAAAAATCGATATCTTAGGTGCCCAAAAGTCGAAAAGTGAATGCATCTTCAGTACCCGTTTATATCTCAAATTCTGGCTCAAAACACCCGAAAATTTGATATTTTTGGGACCCACAAGCGATCTGTACATGCCTACTAAGTGCTAGAATATTTTCAAAATATAGGCGCAAAACATACTGAAAATCGATCTTTTAGGTGCCCAAAAGTCGATATGTGCATGCATCTTCTGTACCCGTTTATATCTCAAATTCAGGCTCAAAACATCCAAAAATTCGATATTTTGGGATCCCTGAAGCGATCTGTACATGCCTACTCAGTGCTAGAATGTTTTCAAAATCAATGCTCAAAACATGCAAAAAATCGATATTTTAAAGTCCAAAGTCGATATGTGCATGCATCTTCTGTACCCGTTTATATCTAAAATTCAGGCTTTAAACACCCGAAAATTCAATATTTTTGGGTCCTAGAAGCGATCTGTACATGCCTACTCCTAGTTAGAATGTTTTCAAGATACAGACCCAAAACAGGCTCAAAGTCGATATTTTAGGTGCCCAAAAGTCGATATGTGCATGCATCTTCAGTCCCCGTTTATATCTGAATTTCACGCTCAAAACCCCCGAAAATTCGTTATTTTTAAGTCCGAGAAGCGATCTGTACATGCCTACTCCTATTTACAATGTTTTCAAGAAACAGACACAAAGCATGCTCAAAATCGATATTTTAGGTGCCAAAAAGTCGATATGTGCATGCATCTTCAGTACCCGTTTATATCTCAAATTCAGGCTCCAAACACCCGAAAATTCGATATTTTGGGGTCCCAGAAGCGATCTGTACATGCCTACTCAGATACAGGCCAAAACATGCTGAAAATCGATATTTTAGGTGCCCAAAGTCAATATGTGTATCCATCTTCTGCACCCGTTTATATCCCAAATTAAACCTCAAAACACCCAAAAATTCGATATTTTTGGGTACCAGAAGCGATCTGTACATGCCTACTAAGAGCTAGAATGTTTTCAAAATATAGGCTCAAAACAGGCTAAAAATCGATATTTTAAGTGTCCAAAGTCGATATGTGATGAATCTTCTGTATCCGTTTATATCTCAAATTCAGGCTCAAAACACCAGAGAATTCGTTATTTTTGGGTCCGAGAAGCGATCTGTACATGCTTATTCCTAGTTAGAATGTTTTCAAGATACAGACCGAAAATATGTTCAAAATCGATATTTTAGGTGCCCAAAACTCGATATGTGCATTCATCCTCAGTACCCGTTTATATCTCAAATTCAGACTCAAAACACCCGAAAATTCGATATTTTGGGGTCCCAGAAGCGATCTGTACATGCCTACTCTGTGTTAGAGTAATTCCAAAATACAGGCCCAAAACATACTGAAAATCGATCTTTTAGGTGCCCAAAAGTCGATATGTAAATGCATATTCTGTACCCGTTTATATCTCAAATTCAGGCTCAAAACACCCGAAAATTTGATATTTTTGGGTCCCACAAGCGATCTGTACATGCCTACTCAGTGCTAGAATGTTTTCAAAATATAGGATCAAAATATGCTAAAAATCGATATTTTAAGTGTCCAAAGTCAATATGAGCATGCATTATCTGTACCCGTCTAAATCTCAAATTCAGGCTCAAAACACCCGAAAATTCGATGTTTTGGGGTCCCAGAAGCGATCTGTACATGCCTACTCAGTGCTAGAATATTTTCAAATTATAGGCCTAAAACATGCTAAAAATCGATATTATAGGTGCCCAAAGTCGATATCTCAAATTCAGGCCCAAAACACTCGAAAATTCGATATTTTGGGATCCCAGAAGCGATCTGTACATGCCTACTCAGTGCTAGAATGTTTTCAAAATATAGGCTCAAAACATGATAAAAATCTATATTTTAAGTGTCCAAAGTCGATATGTGCATGAATCTTCTGTACCCGTTTATATCTCAAATTCAGGCTCAAAACACCCGAAAATTCGTTATTTTTGGGTCCCAGAAGCGATCTGTACATGCCTACTCAGTGCTAGAATGTTTTCAAAATATAGGCTCAAAACATGCTAAAAATCGATATTTTAAGTGTCCAAAGTCGATATGTGCATCAATCTTCTGTACCCGTTTATATCTCAAATTCAGGCTCAAAACACCCGAAAATTCGTTATTTTTGGGTCCGAAAAGCGATCTGTACATGCTTATTCCTAGTTAGAATGTTTTAAAGATACAGACCCAAAATATGTTCAAAATCGATATTTTAGGAGCCCAAAACTAGATATGTGCATGCATCCTCAGTACCCGTTTATATCTCAAATTCAGGCTCAAAACACCCGAAAATTCGATATTTTGGGGTCCCAGAAGCGATCTGTACATGCCTACTCTGTGTTAGAGTAATTCCAAAATACAGGCCCAAAACATACTGAAAATCGATCTTTTAGGTGCCCAAAAGTCGATATGTAAATGCATCTTCAGTACCCGTTTATATCTCAAATTCAGGCTCAAAACATCCAAAAATTCGATATTTTGGGATCCCTGAAGCGATCTGTACATGCCTACTCAGTGCTAGAATGTTTTCAAAATCAATGCTCAAAACATGCTAAAAATCGATATTTTAAAGTCCAAAGTCGATATGTGCATGCATCTTCTTTACCCGTTTATATCTAAAATTCAGGCTTTAAACACCCGAAAATTCAATATTTTTGGGTCCTAGAAGCGATCTGTACATGCCTACTCCTAGTTAGAATTATTTCAAGATACAGACCCAAAACATGCTCAAAGTCGATATTTTAGGTGCCCAAAAGTCGATATGTGCATGCATCTTCAGTCCCCGTTTATATCTGAAATTCACGCTCAAAACACCCGAAAATTCGTTATTTTTAAGTCCGAGAAGCGATCTGTACATGCCTACTCCTAGTTAAAATGTTTTCAAGAAACAGACACAAAACATGCTCAAAATCGATATTTTAGGTGCCAAAAAGTCGATATGTGCATGCATCTTCAGTACCCGTTTATATCTCAAATTCAGGCTCCAAACACCCGAAAATTCGATATTTTGGGGTCCCAGAAGCGATCTGTACATGCCTACTCAGATACAGGCCAAAACATGCTGAAAATCGATATTTTAGGTGCCCAAAGTCAATATGTGTATGCATCTTCTGCACCCGTTTATATCCCAAATTAAACCTCAAAACACCCAAAAATTCGATATTTTTGGGTACCAGAAGCGATCTGTACATGCCTACTAAGTTCTAGAATGTTTTCAAAATATTGGCTCAAAACATGCTAAAAATCGATATTTTAAGTGTCCAAAGTCGATATGTGCATGAATCTTCTGTATCCGTTTATATCTCAAATTCAGGCTCAAAACACCCGAGAATTCGTTATTTTTGGGTCCGAGAAGCGATCTGTACATGCTTATTCCTAGTTAGAATGTTTTCAAGATACAGACCCAAAATATGTTCAAAATCGATATTTTAGGTGCCCAAAACTCGATATGTGCATTCATCCTCAGTACCCGTTTATATCTCAAATTCAGACTCAAAACACCCGAAAATTCGATATTTTGGGGTCCCAGAAGCGATCTGTACATGCCTACTCTGTGTTAGAGTAATTCCAAAATACAGGCCCAAAACATACTGAAAATCGATCTTTTAGGTGCCCAAAAGTCGATATGTAAATGCATCTTCTGTACCCGTTTATATCTCAAATCCAGGCTCAAAACACCCGAAAATTTGATATTTTTGGGTCCCACAAGCGATCTGTACATGCCTACTCAGTGCTAGAATGTTTTCAAAATATAGGATCAAAACATGCTAAAAATCGATATTTTAAGTGTCCAAAGTCAATATGAGCATGCATTATCTGTACCCGTCTAAATCTCAAATTCAGGCTCAAAACACCCGAAAATTCGATGTTTTGGGGTCCCAGAAGCGATCTGTACATGCCTACTCAGTGCTAGAATATTTTCAAATTATAGGCCCAAAACATGCTAAAAATCGATATTATAGGTGCCCAAAGTCGATATCTCAAATTCAGGCCCAAAACACTCGAAAATTCGATATTTTGAGATCCCAGAAGCGATCTGTACATGCCTACTCAGTGCTAGAATGTTTTCAAAATATAGGCTCAAAACATGCTAAAAATCGATATTTTAAGTGTCCAAAGTCGATATGTGCATGAATCTTCTGTACCCGTTTATATCTCAAATTCAGGCTCAAAACACCCGAAAATTCGTTATTTTTGGGTCCCAGAAGCGATCTGTACATGCCTACTCAGTGCTAGAATGTTTTCAAAATATAGCCTCAAAACATGCTAAAAATCGATATTTTAAGTGTCCAAAGTCGATATGTGCATGAATCTTCTGTACCCGTTTATATCTCAAATTCAGGCTCAAAACACCCGAAAATTCGTTATTTTTGGGTCCGTGAAGCGATCTGTACATGCTTATTCCTAGTTAAAATGTTTTCAAGATAGAGACCCAAAATATGTTCAAAATCGATATTTTAGGTGCCCAAAACTCGATATGTGCATGCATCCTCAGTACCCGTTTATATCTCAAATTCAGGCTCAAAACACCCGAAAATTCGATATTTTGGGGTCCCAGAAGCGATCTGTACATGCCTACTCTGTGTTAGAGTAATTCCAAAATACAGGCCCAAAACATACTGAAAATCGATCTTTTAGGTGCCCAAAAGTCGATATGTAAATGCATCTTCAGTACCCGTTTATATCTCAAATTCAGGCCTCAATCACCCGAAAATTTGATATTTTGGGGTCCCAGAAGCGATCTGTACATGCCTACTCAGATACAGGCCAAAACATGCTGAAAATCGATATTTTAGGCGCCCAAAGTCAATATGTGTATGCATCTTCAGTACCCGTTTATATCTCAGATTCAGGCTCAATACACCCGAAAATTCGATAATTTTGGGTCACACAAGCGATCTGTACATGCCTACTCAATGCTAGAATATTTTCAAAATATAGGCCCAAAACATGCTAAAAATCGATATTTTATGTGCCCCAAGTCGATATCTCAAATTCAGGCCTAAAACACCCAAAAATTCGATATTTTGGGGTCCCAGAAGCGATCTGTACATGCCTACTCCGTGTTAGAGTATTTTCAAGATACAGACCCATAACATACTGAAAATCGATCTTTTAGGTGCCCAAAAGTCGATATGTGCATGCATCTTCTGTACCCGTTTATATCTCGAATTCAGGCTCCAAACATCCGAAAATTCGATATTTTGGGATCCCAGAAGCGATCTGTACATGCCTACTCAGATACACGCCAAAACATGCTGAAAATCGATATTTTAGGTGCCCAAAGTCAATATGTGTATGCATCTTCTGCAACCGTTTATATCTCAAATTCATCTTCAAAACACCCGAGAATTCGATCTTTTGGGATGACAGAAGCGATCTGTACATGCCTACTTAGTGCTAGAATTTTTTCAAAATATAGGCTCAAAAAATGCTCAAAATCGATATTTTAAGTATCCAAAGTCGATATGTGCATGAATCTTCTGTACCCGTTTATATCTCAAATTCAGGCTCAAAACACCCGAAAATTCGTTATTTTTGGGTCCGAGAAGCGATCTGTACATCCTAGTTAAAATTTTTTCAAGAAACAGACCCAAAATATGCTCAAAATCGATATCTTAGGTGCCCAAAAGTCGATATGTGCATGCATCTTCAGTACCCGTTTATATCTCAAATTCAGGCTCAAAACACCCGAAAATTCTTTATTTTTGGGTCCCACAAGCGATCTGTACATGCCTACTAAGTGCTAAAATATTTTCAAAATATAGGCACAAAACATGCTAAAAATCGATATTTTAAGTGTCCAAAGTCGATATGTGCAAGCATCTTCTGTACCCGTTTATATTTCAAATTCAGGCTCAAAACACCCGAAAATTCGTTATTTTTATGTCCTAGAAGCGATCTATACATGCCTACTCCTAGGTAGAATGTTTTCAAGATACAGAACGAAAACATGCTCAAAATCGATATCTTAGGTGCCCAAAAGACGATTTGTGCATGCATCTTCAGTACCCGTTTATATCTCAAATTCAGGCTCAAAACACCCGAAAATTTGATATTTTTGGGTCCAACAAGCGATCTGTACATGCCTACTAAGTGCTAAAATATTTTCAAATTATAGGCACAAATCATGCTAAAAATCGATATTTTAGGTGCCCAAAAGTCGATATGTGCCTGCATCTTCAGTACCCGTTTATATGTCAAATTCAGGCTCAAAACACCCGAAAATTCGATATTTTGGGGACCCAGAAGCGATCTGTACATGCCTACTCAGTACTAGAATGTTTTCAAAATATAGGCTCAAAACATGCTAAAAATCGATATTTTAAGTGACCAAAGTCGATATGTGCATGAAACTTCTGTACCTGTTTATATCTCAAATTCAGGCTCAAAACACCCGAAAATTCTTTATTTTTGGGTCCCAGAAGCGATCTGTACATGCCTACTCAGTGCTAGAATGTTTTCAAAATATAGGCTCAAAACATGCTAAAAATCGATATTTTAAGTGTCCAAAGTCGATATGTGCATGAATCTTCTGTACCCGTTTATATCTCAAATTCAGGCTCAAAACACCCGAAAATTCGTTATTTTTGGGTCCGAGAAGCGATCTGTACATGCTTATTCCTAGTTAAAATGTTTTCAAGATAGAGACCCAAAATATGTTCAAAATCGATATTTTAGGTGCCCAAAACTCGATATGTGCATGCATCCTCAGTACCCGTTTATATCTCAAATTCAGGCTCAAAACACCCGAAAATTCGATATTTTGGGGTCCCAGAAGCGATCTGTACATGCCTACTCTGTGTTAGAGTAATTCCAAAATACAGGCCCAAAACATACTGAAAATCGATCTTTTAGGTGCCCAAAAGTCGATATGTAAATGCATCTTCAGTACCCGTTTATATCTCAAATTCAGGCCTCAATCACCCGAAAATTTGATATTTTGGGGTCCCAGAAGCGATCTGTACATGCCTACTCAGATACAGGCCAAAACATGCTGAAAATCGATATTTTAGGCGCCCAAAGTCAATATGTGTATGCATCTTCTGCACCCGTTTATATCTCAAATTCATCTTCAAAACACCCGAGAATTCTATCTTTTGGGATCCCAGAAGCGATCTGTACATGCCTACTTAGTGCTAGAATTTTTTCAAAATATAGGCTCAAAATATGCTCAAAATCGATATTTTAAGTGTCCAAAGTCGATATGTGCATGAATCTTCTGTACCCGTTTATATCTCAAATTCAGGCTCAAAACACCCGAAAATTCGTTATTTTTGGGTCCGAGAAGCGATCTGTACATCCTAGTTAAAAAAATTTCAAGAAACAGACCCAAAACATGCTCAAAATCGATATCTTAGGTGCCCAAAAGTCGATATGTGCATGCATCTTCAGTACCCGTTTATATCTCAAATTCAGGCTCAAAACACCCGAAAATTCTTTATTTTTATGTCCTAGAAGCGATCTGTACATGCCTACTCCTAGGTAGAATGTTTTCAAGATACAGAACGAAAACATGCTCAAAATCGATATCTTAGGTGCCCAAAAGACGATTTGTGCATGCATCTTCAGTACCCGTTTATATCTCAAATTCAGGCTCAAAACACCCGAAAATTTGATATTTTTGGGTCCAACAAGCGATCTGTACATGCCTACTAATTGCTAAAATATTTTCAAATTATAGGCACAAATCATGCTAAAAATCGATATTTTAGGTGCCCAAAAGTCGATATGTGCCTGCATCTTCAGTACCCGTTTATATGTCAAATTCAGGCTCAAAACACCCGAAAATTCGATATTTTGGGGACCCAGAAGCGATCTGTACATGCCTACTTCGTGTTAGAGTATTTTAAAATACAGGCCCAAAACATACTGAAAATCGTTTTTTTAGGTGCCCAAAAGTCGATATGTGCATGCGCATCTTCTGTACCCGTTTATATATCAAATTCAGGCTCCAAACACACGAAAATTCGTTATTTTGGGGTCTCAGAAGCGATCTGTACTTGCCAACTTAGATACAGGCCAAAACATGCTGAAAATCGATATTTTAGGTGCCCAAAGTCAATATGTGTATGCATTGTCTGCACCCGTTTATATCTCAAATTCAGGCTCAAAACACCCGAAAATTCGATATTTTGGGGTCCCAGAAGCGATCTGTACATGCCTACTCAGTGCTAGAATATTTTCAAATTATAGGCCCAAAACATGCTAAAAATCGATATTATAGGTGCCCAAAGTCGATATCTCAAATTCAGGCCCAAAACACTCGAAAATTCGATATTTTGGGATCCCAGAAGCGATATGTACATGCCTACTCAGTGCTAGAATGTTTTCAAAATATAGGATCAAAACATGCTAAAAATCGATATTTTAAGTGTCCAAAGTCAATATGAGCATGCATTATCTGTACCCGTCTAAATCTCAAATTCAGGCTCAAAACACCCGAAAATTCGATATTTTGGGGTCCCAGAAGCGATCTGTACATGCCTACTCAGTGCTAGAATATTTTCAAATTATAGGCCCAAAACATGCTAAAAATCGATATTATAGGTGCCCAAAGTCGATATCTCAAATTCAGGCCCAAAACACTCGAAAATTCGATATTTTGGGATCCCAGAAGCGATATGTACATGCCTACTCAGTGCTAGAATGTTTTCAAAATATAGGCTCAAAACATGCTAAAAATCGATATTTTAAGTGTCCAAAGTCGATATGTGCATGCATCTTCTGTACCCGTTTATATCTCAAATTCAGGCTCAAAACACCCGAAAATTCGATATTTTTCTGTCCTAGAAGCGATCTGTACTTTCTACTCCTAGTTAGAATGTTTTCAAGATACAGACCCAAAACATGCTCAAAATCGATATCTTAGGTGCCCAAAAATCGATAAGTGCATGCATCTTCAGTACCCGTTTATATCTCAAATTCTGGCTCAAAACACCCGAAAATTTGATATTTTTGGGACCCACAAGCGATCTGTACATGCCTACTAAATGCTAGAATATTTTAAAAATACAGGCCAAAAAACATACTGAAAATCAATCTTTTAGGTGCCCAAAAGTCGATATGTGCATGCATCTTCTGTACCCGTTTATATGTCAAATTCAGGCTCAAAACACCCGCAAATTCGATATTTTGGGGTCCCAGAAGCGATCTGTACATGCCTACTCCGTGTTAGAGTATTTTCAAAGTACAGGCCCAAAACATACTGAAAATCGATCTTTTAGGTGCCCAAAAGTCGATATGTGCATGCATCTTCTGTACCCGTTTATATCTCAAATTCAGGCTCCAAACACCCGAAAATTCGATATTTTGGGGTCCCAGAAGCGATCTGTACATGCCTACTCAGTGCCAGAATATTTTCAAAATATAGGCCCAAAACATGTTAAAAAAATCGATATTTTAGGTGCTCAAACTCGATATCTCAAATTCAGGCCCAAAACACCCGAAAATTCGATATTTTGGGGTCCCAGAAGCGATCTGTACATGCCTACTCAGTGCTAGAATGTTTTCAAAATATAGGCTCAAAACATGCTAAAAATCGATATTTTAAGTGTCCAAAGTCGATATTTGCATGCATCTTCTGTACCCGTTTAAATCTTAAATTCAGGCTCAAAACACCCGAAACTTCGTTATTTTTGGGTCCTAGAAGCGATCTGTACATGCCTACTCCTAGTTAGAATGTTTTCAAATAATAGGCCCAAAACATGCTAAAAATCGATATTTTAGGTGCCCAAAGTCGATATCTCAAATTCAGGCCCATAACACCCGAAAATTCGATATTTTGGGGTCCTAGAAGCGATCTGTACATGCCTACTCCGTGTTAGAGTATTTTCAAAATTCAGGCCCAAAACATACTGAAAATCGATCTTTTAGGTGCCCAAAAGTCGATATGTGCATGCATCTTCTGTACCCGTTTATATCTCAAATTCAGGCTCCAAACACCCAAAAATTCGATATTTTGGGGTCCCAGAAGCGATCTGTACATGCCTACTCAGTGCCAGAATATTTTCAAAATATAGGCCCAAAACATGTTATAAATCGATATTTTAGGTGCTCAAACTCGATATCTCAAATTCAGGCCCAAACCACCCGAAAATTCGATATTTTGGGGTCCCAGAAGCGATCTGTATATGCCTACTCAGTGTTAGAATGTTTTCAAAATATAGGCTCAAAACATGCTAAAAATCGATATTTTTAGTGTCCAAAGTCGATATGTTTATGCATCTTTTGTACCCGTTTATATCTCAAATTCAGGCTCAAAACACCCGAAAATTCGTTATTTTTCTGTACTAGAAGCGATCTGTACATGCCTACTCCTAGTTAGAATGTTTTGAAGATACAGACCCAAAACATGCTCAAAATCGATATCTTAGGTGCCCAAAAGTCGATAAGTGCATGCATCTTCAGTACCCGTTTATATCTCAAATTCTGGCTCAAAACACCCGAAAATTTGATATTTTTGCGACCCACAAGCAATCTGTACATGCCTACTAAGTGCTAGAATATTTTCAAAATATAGGCCCAAAACATACTGAAAATCGATCTTTTAGGTGCCCAAAAGTCGATATGTGCATGCATCTTCTGTACCCGTTTATATCTCAAATTCAGGCTCAAAACATCCAAAAATTCGATATTTTGGGATCCCAGAAGCGATCTGTACATGCCTACTCAGTGCTAGAATGTTTTCAAAATATAGGCTCAAAACATGCTAAAAATCGATATTTTATGTGCCCAAAGTCGATATCTCAAATTCAGGCCTAAAACACCCGAAAATTCGATATTTTAGGGTCCCAGAAGCGATCTGTACATGCCTACTCCGTGTTAGAGTATTTTCAAGATACAGACCCAAAACATACTGAAAATCGATCTTTTAGGTGCCCAAAAGTCGATATGTGCATGAATCTTCTGTACCCGTTTATATCTCAAATTCAGGCTCCAAAAATCCGAAATTCGATATTTTGGGATCCCAGAAGCGATCTGTACATACCTACTCAGTGCTAGAATGTTTTCAAAATATAGGCTCAAAACATGCTAAAAATCGATATTTTAAGTGTCCAAAGTCGACATGTGCATGCATCTTCTGTACCCGTTTATATCTCAAATTCAGGATCAAAACACCCGAAAATTCGTTATTTTTCTGTACTAGAAGCGATCTGTACATGCCTACTCCTAGTTAGAATGTTTTGAAGATACAGACCCAAAACATGCTCAAAATCGATATCTTAGGTGCCCAAAAGTCGATAAGTGCATGCATCTTCAGTACCCGTTTATATCTCAAATTCTGGCTCAAAACACCCGAAAATTTGATATTTTTGCGACCCACAAGCAATCTGTACATGCCTACTAAGTGCTAGAATATTTTCAAAATATAGGCCCAAAACATACTGAAAATCGATCTTTTAGGTGCCCAAAAGTCGATATGTGCATGCATCTTCTGTACCCGTTTATATCTCAAATTCAGGCTCAAAACATCCAAAAATTCGATATTTTGGGATCCCAGAAGCGATCTGTACATGCCTACTCAGTGCTAGAATGTTTTCAAAATATAGGCTCAAAGCATGCTAAAAATCGATATTTTAAGTGTCCAAAGTCGATATGTGCATGAATCTTCTGTACCCGTTTATATCTCAAATTCAGGCTCAAAACACCCGAAAATTCGTTATTTTTGGGTCCCAGAAGCTATCTGTACATGCCTACGCAGTGCTAGAATGTTTTCAAAATATAGGCTCAAAACATGCTAAAAATCGATATTTTAAGTGTCCAAAGTCGATATGTGCATGAATCTTCTGTACCCGTTTATATCTCAAATTCAGGCTCAAAACACCCGAAAATTCGTTATTTTTGGGTCCGAGAAGCGATCTGTACATGCTTATTCCTAGTTAGAATGTTTTCAAGATACAGACCCAAAATATGTTCAAAATCGATATTTTAGGTGCCCAAAACTCGATATGTGCATGCATCCTCAGTACCCGTTTATATCTCAAATTCAGGCTCAAAACACCCGAAAATTCGATATTTTGGGGTCCCAGAAGCGATCTGTACATGCCTACTCTGTGTTAGAGTAATTCCAAAATACAGGCCCAAAACATACTGAAAATCGATATTTTAGGTGCCCAAAAGTCGATATGTGCATGCATCTTCAGTACCCGTTTATATGTCAAATTCAGGCTCAAAACACCCGAAAATTCGATATTTTGGGGTCTCAGAAGTGATCTGTACATGCCTACTCAGTGCTAGAATATTTTCAAAATATAGGCCCAAAACATGCTAAAAATCGATATTTTATGTGCCCAAAGTCGATATCTCAAATTCAGGCCTAAAACACCCGAAAATTCGATATTTTAGGGTCCCAGAAGCGATCTGTACATGCCTACTCCGTGTTAGAGTATTTTCAAGATACAGACCCAAAATATACTGAAAATCGATCTTTTAGGTGCCCAAAAGTCGATATGTGCATGAATCTTCTGTACCCGTTTATATCTCAAATTCAGGCTCCAAACATCCGAAATTCGATATTTTGGGATCCCAGAAGCGATCTGTACATACCTACTCAGTGCTAGAATGTTTTCAAAATATAGGCTCAAAACATGCTAAAAATCGATATTTTAAGTGTCCAAAGTCGACATGTGCATGCATCTTCTGTACCCGTTTATATCTCAAATTCAGGCTCAAAACACCCGAAAATTCGATATTTTGGGGTCCCAGAAGCGATCTGTACATGCCTACTCTGTGTTAGAGTAATTCCAAAATACAGGCCCAAAACATACTGAAAATCGATATTTTAGGTGCCCAAAAGTCGATATGTGCATGCATCTTCAGTACCCGTTTATATGTCAAATTCAGGCTCAAAACACCCGAAAATTCGATATTTTGGGGTCTCAGAAGTGATCTGTACATGCCTACTCAGTGCTAGAATATTTTCAAAATATAGGCCCAAAACATGCTAAAAATCGATATTTTATGTGCCCAAAGTCGATATCTCAAATTATGGCTCAAAACACCCGAAAATTTGATATTTTTGCGACCCACAAGCAATCTGTACATGCCTACTAAGTGCTAGAATATTTTCAAAATATAGGCCCAAAACATACTGAAAATCGATCTTTTAGGTGCCCAAAAGTCGATATGTGCATGCATCTTCTGTACCCGTTTATATCTCAAATTCAGGCTCAAAACATCCAAAAATTCGATATTTTGTGATCCCAGAAGCGATCTGTACATGCCTACTCAGTGCTAGAATGTTTTCAAAATATAGGCTCAAAACATGCTAAAAATCGATATTTTAAGTGTCCAAAGTCGATATGTGCATTAATCTTCTGTACCCGTTTATATCTCAAATTCAGGCTCAAAACACCCGAAAATTCGTTATTTTTGGGTCCCAGAAGCTATCTGTACATGCCTACTCAGTGCTAGAATGTTTTCAAAATATAGGCTCAAAACATGCTAAAAATCGATATTTTAAGTGTCCAAAGTCGATATGTGCATGAATCTTCTGTACCCGTTTATATCTCAAATTCAGGCTCAAAACACCCGAAAATTTGATATTTTTGGGTCCCACAAGCGATCTGTACATGCCTACTAAGTGCTAAAATATTTTCAAAATATAGGCACAAAACATGCTAAAAATCGATATTTTAAGTGTCCAAAGTCGATATTTGCAAGCATCTTCTGTACCCGTTTATATTTCAAATTCAGGCTCAAAACACCCGAAAATTCGTTATTTTTATGTCCTAGAAGCGATCTGTACATGCCTACTCCTAGGTAGAATGTTTTCAAGATACAGAACCAAAACATGCTCAAAATCGATATCTTAGGTGCCCAAAAGACGATTTGTGCATGCATCTTCAGTACCCGTTTATATCTCAAATTCAGGCTCAAAACACCCGAAAATTTGATATTTTTGGGTCCCACAAGCGATCTGTACATGCCTACTAAGTGCTAGAATATTTTCAAAATATAGGCCCAAAACATACTGAAAATCGATCTTTTAGGTGCCTAAAAGTCGATATGTGCATGCATCTTCAGTACCCGTTTATATCTCAAATTCTGGCTCAAAACACCCGAAAATTCGATATTTTTGGGTCCCACAAGCTATCTGTACATGCCTACTCCGTGTTAGAGTATTTTAAAATACAGGCCCAAAACATACTGAAAATCGTTTTTTTAGGTGCCCAAAAGTCGATATGTGCATGCGCATCTTCTGTACCCGTTTATATCTCAAATTCAGGCTCCAAACACACGAAAATTCGTTATTTTGGGGTCTCAGAAGCGATCTGTACTTGCCAATTTAGATACAGGCCAAAACATGCTGAAAATCGATATTTTAGGTGCCCAAAGTCAATATGTGTATGCATCTTCTGCACCCGTTCATATCTCAAATTCAACCTCAAAACACCCGAAAATTCGATTTTTTTGGGTCCCACAAGCGATCTGTACATGCCTACTCAGTGCTAGAATGTTTTCAAGATATAGGATCAAAACATTCTAAAAATCGATATTTTAAGTGTCCAAAGTCAATATGAGCATGCATTATCTGTACCCGTCTAAATCTCAAATTCAGGCTCAAAACACCCGAAAATTCGATATTTTTGGGTCCCAGAAGCGATCTGTACATGCCTACTCAGTGCTAGAATATTTTCAAATTATAGGCCCAAAACATGCTAAAAATCGATATTATAGGTGCCCAAAGTCGATATCTCAAATTCAGGCCCAAAACACTCGAAAATTCGATATTTTGGGATCCCAGAAGCGATCTGTACATGCCTACTCAGTGCTAGAATGTTTTCAAAATATAGGCTCAAAACATGCTAAAAATCGATATTTTAAGTGTCCAAAGTCGATATGTGCATGCATCTTCTGTACCCGTTTATATCTCAAATTCAGGCTCAAAACACCCGAAAATTTGATATTTTTCTGTCCTAGAAGCGATCTGTACATGCCTACTCCTAGTTAGAATGTTTTCAAGATACAGACCCAGAACATGCTCAAAATCGATAACTTAGGTGCCCCAAAATCAATAAGTGCATGCATCTTCAGTACCCGTTTATATCTCAAATTCTTGCTCAAAACACCCGAAAATTTGATATTTTTGGGACCCACAAGCGATCTGTACATGCCTACTAAGTGCTAGAATATTTTCAAACTATAGGCCCAAAACATACTGAAAATCGATCTTTTAGGTGCCTAAAAGTCGATATGTGTATGCATCTTCAGTACCCGTTTATATCTCAAATTCTGGCTCAAAACACCCGAAAATTCGATATTTTTGGGTCCCACAAGCTATCTGTACATGCCTATTAAGTGCTAGAATATATTTAATTTATAGGCCCAAAACATGCTAAAAATCGATATTTTAGGTGCTCAAAGTCGATATCTCAAATTCAGGCCCATAACACCCAAAAATTCGATATTTTGGGGTCTCAAAAGCGATCTGTACATGCCTACTCCGTGTTAGGGTATTTTAAAAATACAGGCCCAAAACATACTGAAAATCAATCTTTTAGGTGCCCAAAAGTCGATATGTGCATGCATCTTCTGTACCCGTTTATATGTCAAATTCAGGCTCAAAACACCCGCAAATTCGATATTTTGGGGTCCCAGAAGCGATCTGTACATGCCTACTCCGTGTTAGAGTATTTTCAAAGTACAGGCCCAAAACATACTGAAAATCGATCTTTTAGGTGCCCAAAAGTCGATATGTGCATGCATCTTCTGTACCCGTTTATATCTCAAATTCAGGCTCCAAACACCCGAAAATTCGATATTTTGGGGTCCCAGAAGCGATCTGTACATACCTACTCAGTGCCAGAATATTTTCAAAATATAGGCCCAAAACATGTTAAAAATCGATATTTCAGGTGCTCAAACTCGATATCTCAAATTCAGGCCCAAAACACCCGAAAATTCGATATTTTGGGGTCCCAGAAGCGATCTGTACATGCCTACTCAGTGCTAGAATGTTTTCAAAATATAGGCTCAAAACATGCTAAAAATCGATATTTTAAGTGTCCAAAGTAGATATTTGCATGCATCTTCTGTACCCGTTTATATCTTAAATTCAGGCTCAAAAAACCCAAAAATTCGTTATTTTTGGGTCCTAGAAGCGATCTGTACATGCCTACTCCTAGTTAGAATGTTTTCAAATAATAGGCCCAAAACATGCTAAAAATCGATATTTTAGGTGCCCAAAGTCGATATCTCAAATTCAGGCCCAAAACACCCGAAAATTCGATATTTTGGGGTCCTAGAAGCGATCTGTACATGCCTACTCAGTGCTAGAATGTTTTCAAAATATAGGCTCAAAACATGCTAAAAATCGATATTTTAAGTGTCCAAAGTCGATATGTTTATGCATCTTTTGTACCCGTTTATATCTCAAATTCAGGCTCAAAACACCCGAAAATTCGTTATTTTTGGGTCCTAGAAGCGATCTGTACATGCCTTCTCCTAGTTAGAATGTTTTCAAGATACAGTCCCAAAACATGCTCAAAATCGATATTTTAGGTCCCCAAATATCGATATGTGCATGGATCTTCAGTACCCGTTTATATCAAAAATTCAGGCTCAAAACACCCGAAAAATCGATATTTTGGGGTCCTACAAGCGATCTGTACATGCCTACTCGGTGCTAGAATATGTTCATAATATAGGCCCAAATCATGCTAAAGATCGATATTTTATGTGCCCAAAGTCGATATCTCAAATTCAACATCAAAACACCCGAAAATTCGATATTTTGGGGTCCCAGAAGCGATCTGTACATGCCTACTCTGTGTTAGAGTATTTTCAAAATACAGGCCCAAAACATACTGAAAATCGATCTTTTAGGTGCCCAAAGTCAATATGTGTATGCATCCTCTGCACCTGTTTATATCCCAAATTCAACCTCAAAACACCCGAAAATTCGATATTTTGGGTCCCAGAAGCGATCTGTACATGCCTAGTCAGTGCTAGAATGTTTTCAAAATATAGGCTCAAAACATGCTCAAAATCGATATTTTAAGTGTTCAAAGTCGATATGTGCATTCATCTTCTGTACCCGTTAATATCTCAAATTCAGGCTCAAAACACCCGAAAATTTGTTATTTTTGGGTCCTAGAAGCAATCTGTACATGCCTACTCCTAGTTAGAATGTTTTCAAATAATAGGCCCAAAACATGCTAAAAATCGATATTTTAGGTACCCAAAGTCGATATCTCAAATTCAGGCACAAAACACCCGAAAATTCGATATTTTCGGGTCCCAGAAGCGATCTCTAGATGCCTACTCCGTGTTAGAGTATTTTCAATATACAGGCCCTAAACATACTGAAAATCGATCTTTTAGGTGCCCAAAATTCGATATGTGCATGTATCTTCTGTACCCGTTTATATCTCAAATTCAGGCTCCAAACACCCGAAAAATCGATATTTTGGGGTCCCAGAAGCGATCTGTACATGCCTATACTTAGTGCCAGAATATTTTCAAAATATAGGCCGAAAACATGTTAAAAATCGATATTTTAGGTGCTCAAACTCGATATTTCAAATTCAGGCTCAAAACACCCGAAAATTCGATATTTTGGGGCCCCAGAAGCGATCTGTACATGCCTACTCAGTGCTAGAATGTTTTCAAAATATAGGCTCAAAACATGCTAAAAATCGATATTCTAAGTGTCCAAAGTCAATATGTGCATGCATCTTCTGTACCCGTTTATATCTCAAATTCGGGCTCAAAACACCCGAAAATTCGTTTTCTTTGGGTCCAAGAAGCGATCTGTACATGCCTAATCCTAGTTAGAATATTTTCAAGATACAGACACAAAACATGCTCAAAATCGATATTTTAGGTGCCCAAAAGTCGATATGTGATGCATCTTCAGTACCCGTTTATATCACAAATTCAGACTCGAAACACACGAAAATTCGATATTTTGGGGTCCCAGATGCGAAATGTACATGCCTACTTGGATATAGGCCAAAACATGCTGAAAATCGATATTTCAGGTGCCCAAATTCAATATGTGTATGCATCTTCTGTACCCGTTTATATCCCAAATTCAACCTCAAAACACACGAAAATTCGATATTTTAGGGTCCCAGAAGCGATCTGTACATGCCTACTCAGTGCTAGAATGTTTTCAAAATATAGGCTCAAAACAAGCTAAAAATCGATATTTTAAGTGTCCAAAGTCGATATGTGCATGCATCTTCTGTACCCGTTTATATCTCAAATTCGGTCTCAAAACACCCGAAAATTCGTTTTAATTTTGTCCAAGAAGCGATCTGTACATGCCTAATCCTAGTTAGAATATTTTCAAGATACAGACACAAAACATGCTCAAAATCGATATTTTAGGTGCCCAAAAGTCGATATGTGCATGCATCTTCAGTACCCGTTTCTATCTCAAATTCAGGCTCAAAACACCAGAAAATTCGATATTTTGGGATCCCAGAAGCAATCTGTATATGCCTATACCGTGTTAAAGTATTTTCAAAATACAGGCCCAAAACATACTGAAAATCGATCTTTTAGGTGCCCAAAAGTCGATATGTGCATGCATCTTCTGTACCCGTTTATATCTCAAATTCAGGCTCCAAACACCCGAAAATTCGATATTGTTGGATCCCAGAAGCGATCTGTACATGCCTACTCAGATACATGCCAAAACAAGCTGAAAATCGATATTTTAGGTGCCTTTAGTCAATATGTGTATGCATCTTCTGAACCCGTTTATATTCCAAATTCAACCTCAAAACACCCGAAATTTCGATTTTATTGGGTCACAGAAGCGATCTGTACATGCCTACTCAGTGCTAGAATGTTTTTAAAATATAGGCTCAAAACATGCTAAAAATCTATATTTTAAGTGTCCAAAGTCGATATGTGCATGCATCTTCTGTACCCGTTTATATCTCAAATTCAGGCTCAAAACACCCGAAAATTCGTTTTAATTGGGTCCAAGAAGCGATCTGTACATGCCTAATCCTAGTTAGAATATTTTCAAGATACAGACACAAAACATGCTCAAAATCGATATTTTAGGTGCCCAAAAGTCGATATGTGCATGCATCTTCAGTACCCGTTTATATCTCAAATTCAGGCTCAAAACACCCGAAAATTCGATATTTGTGGATCCCAGAAGCAATCTGTATATGCCTATACCGTGTTAAAGTATTTTCAAAATACAGGCCCAAAACATACTGAAAATCGATCTTTTAGGTGCCAAAAGTCGATATGTGCATTCATCTTCTGTACCCGTTTATATCTCAAATTCAGGCTCCAAACACCCGAAAATTCGATATTGTTGGATCCCAGAAGCGATCTGTACATGCCTACTCAGATACATGCCAAAACATGCTGTAAATCGATATTTTAGGTGCCCTTAGTCAATATGTGTATGCATCTTCTGAACCCGTTTATATTCCAAATTCAACCTCAAAACACCCGAAATTTCGATTTTATTAGGTCACAGAAGCGATCTGTACATGCCTACTCAGTGCTAGAATGTTTTCAAAATATAGGCTCAAAACATGCTAAAAATCTATATTTTAAGTGTCCAAAGTCGATATGTGCATGCATCTTCTGTACCCGTTTATATCTCAAATTCAGGCTCTAAACACCCGAAAATTCGTTATTTTTGGGTCCTAGAAGCGATATGTACATGCCTATTCCTAGTAAGAATGTTTTCAAGATACAGTCCCAAAACATGCTAAAAATAGATATTTTAGGTGCCCAAAATTCGATATGTGCATGCATCTTCAGTACCCGTTTATATCTCAAATTCAGGCTCAAAACACTCGAAAAATCGATATTTTGGGGTCCCAGAAGCGATCTGTACATGCCTTCTCAGTGCTAGAATATTTTCAAAATATAGGCCCAAAACATGCTCAAAATCGATATTTTAGGTGCTCAAAGTCGATATTTCTAATTCAGGCCCAAAACACCGAAAAATTCGATAATTTGGGGTCCCAGAAGCGATCTGTACATGCCTACTCAGTGCCAGAATATTTTCAAAATATAGGCAAAAAACATGTTAAAAATCTATATTTTAGGTGCTCAAACTCGATATCTCAAATTCAGGCCCAAAACACCCGAAAATTCGATATTTTGGGGTCCCAGAAGCGATCTGTACATGCCTACTCATTGCTAGAATGTTTTCAAAATATAGGCTCAAAACATGCTAAAAATCGATATTTTAAGTGTCCAAAGTCGATATTTGCATGCATCTTCTGTACCCGTTTATATCTTAAATTCAGGCTCAAAACACCCGAAAATTCGTTATTTTTGGGTCCTAGAAGCGATCTGTACATGCCTACTCCTAGTTAGAATGTTTTCAAATAATAGGCCCAAAACATGCTAAAAATCGATATTTTAGGTGACCAAAGTCGATATCTCAAATTCAGGCCCAAAACACCCGAAAATTCGATATTTTGGGGTCCTAGAAGCGATCTGTACATGCCTACTCCGTGTTAGAGTGAGTATTTTCAAAATACAGGCCCTAAACATACTGAAAATCGATCTTTTAGGTGCCCAAAAGTCGATATGTGCATGTATCTTCTGTACCCGTTTATATCTCAAATTCAGGCTCCAAACACCCGAAAAATCGATATTTTGGGGTCCCAAAAGCGATCTGTACATGCCTATACTTAGTGCCAGAATATTTTCAAAATATAGGACGAAAACATGTTAAAAATCGATATTTTAGGTGCTCAAACTCGATAATACAAATTCAGGCTCAAAACACCCGAAAATTCGATATTTTGGGGTCCCAGTAGCGATCTGTACATGCCTACTCAGTGCTAGAATGTTTTCAAAATATAGGCTCAAAACATGCTAAAAATCGATATTTTAAGTGTCCAAAGTCAATATGTGCATGCATCTTCTGTACCCGTTTATATCTCAAATTCGGGCTCAAAACACCCGAAAATTCGTTTTCTTTGGGTCCAAGAAGCGATCTGTACATGCCTAATCCTAGTTAGAATATTTTCAAGATACAGACACAAAACATGCTCAAAATCGATATTTTAGGTGCCCAAAAGTCGATATGTGATGCATCTTCAGTACCCGTTTATATCACAAATTCAGACTCGAAACACACGAAAATTCGATATTTTGGGGTCCCAGATGCGATATGTACATGCCTACTTAGATATAGGCCAAAACATGCTGAAAATCGATATTTTAGGTGCCCAAATTCAATATGTGTATGCATCTTCTGCACCCGTTTATATCCCAAATTCAACCTCAAAACACCCGAAAATTCGATATTTTAGGGTCCCAGAAGCGATCTGTACATGCCTACTCAGTGCTAGAATATTTTCAAAATATAGGCTCAAAACAAGCTAAAAATCGATATTTTAAGTGTCCAAAGTCGATATGTGCATGCATCTTCTGTACCCGTTTATATCTCAAATTCGGTCTCAAAACACCCGAAAATTCGTTTTAATTTTGTCCAAGAAGCGATCTGTACATGCCTAATCCTAGTTAGAATATTTTCAAGATACAGACACAAAACATGCTCAAAATCGATATTTTAGGTGCCCAAAAGTCGATATGTGCATGCTTCTTCAGTACCCGTTTCTATCTCAAATTCAGGCTCAAAACACCCGAAAATTCGATATTTTGGGATCCCAGAAGCAATCTGTATATGCCTATACCGTGTTAAAGTATTTTCAAAATACAGGCCCAAAACATACTGAAAATCGATCTTTTAGGTGCCCAAAAGTCGATATGTGCATCCATCTTATGTACCCGTTTATATCTCAAATTCAGGCTCCTAACACCCGAAAATTCGATATTGTTGGATCCCAGAAGCGATCTGTACATGCCTACTCAGATACATGCCAAAACATGCTGAAAATCGATATTTTAGGTGCCTTTAGTCAATATGTGTATGAATCTTCTGAACCCGTTTATATTCCAAATTCAACCTCAAAACACCCGAAATTTTGATTTTATTGGGTCACAGAAGCGATCTGTACATGCCTACTCAGTGCTAGAATGTTTTTAAAATATAGGCTCAAAACATGCTAAAAATCTATATTTTAAGTGTCCAAAGTCGATATGTGCATGCATCTTCTGTACCCGTTTATATCTCAAATTCGGGCTCAAAACACCCGAAAATTCGTTTTAATTGGGTCCAAGAAGCGATCTGTAAATGCCTAATCCTAGTTAGAATATTTTCAAGATACAGACACAAAACATGCTCAAAATCGATATTTTAGGTGCCCACAAGTCGATATGTGCATGCATCTTCAGTACCCGTTTCTATCTCAAATTCAGGCTCAAAACACCCGAAAATTCGATATTTGGGGATCCCAGAAGCAATCTGTATATGCCTATACCGTGTTAAAGTATTTTCAAAATACAGGCCCAAAACATACTGAAAATCGATCTTTTAGGTGCCAAAAGTCGATATGTGCATTCATCTTCTGTACCCGTTTATATCTCAAATTCAGGCTCCAAACACCCGAAAATTCGATATTGTTGGATCCCAGAAGCGATCTGTACATGCCTACTCAGATACATGCCAAAACATGCTGAAATTCGATATTTTAGGTGACCTTAGTCAATATGTGTATGCATCTTCTGAACCCGTTTATATTCCAAATTCAACCTCAAAACACCCGAAATTTCGATTTTATTGGGTCACAGAAGCGATCTGTACATGCCTACTCAGTGCTAGAATGTTTTCAAAATATAGGCTCAAAACATGCTAAAAATCTATATTTTAAGTGTCCAAAGTCGATATGTGCATGCATCTTCTGTACCCGTTTATATCTCAAATTCAGGCTCAAAACACCCGAAAATTCGTTATTTTTGGGTCCTAGAAGCGATATGTACATGCCTATTCCTAGTAAGAATGTTTTCAAGATACAGTCCCAAAACATGCTAAAAATCGATATTTTAGGTGCCCAAAATTCGATATGTGCATGCATCTTCAGTACCCGTTTATATCTCAAATTCAGGCTCAAAACACCCGAAAAATCGATATTTTGGGGTCCCAGAAGCGATCTGTACATGCCTTCTCAGTGCTAGAATATTTTCAAAATATAGGCCCAAAAAATGCTCAAAATCGATATTTTAGGTGCTCAAAGTCGATATTTCTAATTCAGGCCCAAAACACCCAAAAATGCGATATTTTTGGGTCCCAGAAGCGATCTGTACATGCCTACTCCGTGTTAGAGTATTTTCAAAATACAGGCAAAAAACATACTGAAAATCGATATTTTAGGTGCCCAAAAGTCGATATGTGAATGCAACTTCTGTACCCGTTTATATCTCAAATTCAGGCTCCAAACATCCGAAAATTTGATATTTTAGGGTCCCAGAAGCGATCTTTACATGCCTACTCCGTGTTAGAGTATTTTCAGAATACAGGACCTAAACATACTGAAAATCGATCTTTTAGGTGCCCAAAAGTCGATATGTGCATGCATCTTCTGTACCCGTATATATCTAAAATTCATGCTCAAAACATCCGAAAATTCGATATTTCGGGGTCCCAGAAGCGATCTGTCCATGCCTACTCAGATACAGGCCCAAAACATGATGAAAATCGATATTTTAGGTGCCCAACGTCAATATGTCCATGCATCTTCTGCACCCGTTTTTATCCCAAATTTAACCTGAAAACACCCTAAAATTCGATATTTTTGTATCCGAGAAGCGATCTGTACAAGCCTACTCAGTGATAGAATTTTATCAAAATATAGGCTCAAAACATGCTAAAAATTGATATTTTAAGTGTCCAAAGTCGATATGTGCATGCATTTTCAGTACCCGATTATATCTCAAATTCAGGCTCAAAACACCCGAAAATTCGATATTTTGGGGTCCCAGAACCGATCTGTACATACCTAGTCAGTGCTAGAAAATTTTCAAAATATAGGCCCAAAACATGCTAAAAATCGATATTTTAGGTTCCCAAAGTCGATATCTCAAATTCAGGCACAAAAAAAACGAAAATTAGATATTTTAGGGTCCCAGAAGCGATCTGTACATGCCTACTCAGTGATAGAATTTTTTCAAAATATAAGCTCAAAACATGCTAAAAATTGATATTTTAAGTGTCCCAAGTCGATATGTGCATGCATCTTCTGTACCCGTTTATATCTCAAATTCAGGCTCAAAACACCCGAAAATTCAGTATTTTTGGGTCCTAGAAGCGATCTGTACATGCCTAATCCTAGTTAGAATGTTTTCAAGATACAGACCCAAAACATGCTCAAAATCGATATTTTAGGTGCAAAAAGTCGATATGTGCATGCATCTTCTGTACCCGTTTATATCTCAATTTCAGGCTCAAAACACCCGAAAATTCGATATTTTGGGGTCCCAGAAGCGATCTGTACATGCCTACTCAGATACAGGCCCATAACATGCTGAAAATCGATATTTTAGGTGCCCAAAGTCAATATGTGTATTCATCTTCTGCACCCGTTTATATCCCAAATTCAACCTCAAAACACCCGAAAATTCGATATTTTCTGGTCCCAGAAGCGTTCTGTACATGCCTACTCAGTGCTAGAATGTTTTCAAAATATAGGCACAAAAACATGCTCAAAATCGATATTTTAGGTGCACAAAAGTCGATATGTGCATGCATCTTCAGTACCCGTTTATATCTCAAATACACGCTCAAAACACCCGAAATTTCGATATTTTGGGGTCCGAGAAGCGATCTGTTCATGCCTACTCCGTGTTAGAGTATTTTTAAAATACAGGCCCAAAACATACTGAAAATCGATCTTTTAGGTACCCAAAAGTCGATATGTGCATGCATCTTCTGTACCCGTTTATATCTCAAATTCTGGCTCCAAACACCCCAAAATTCGTTATATTGGGGTCCCAGAAGCGATCTGTACATGCCTACTCAGATACAGGCCAAAACATGCTGAAAATCGATATTTTAGGTGCCCAAAGTCAATATGTGTATGCATCTTCTGCACCCGTTTATATCCCAAATTATGGCTCAAAACACCCGAAAATTCGATATTTTTGGGTCCCAGAAGCGATCTGTACATGCCTATTTAGTGCTAGAATATTTTCAAAATATAGGCCCAAAACATGCTAAAAATCGATATTTTAGGTTCTCAAAGTCGATATCTCAAATTCAGGCACAAAAAAAACGAAAATTAGATATTTTAGGGTCCCAGAAGCGATCTTTACATACCTACTCCGTGTTAGAGTATTTTCAGAATACAGGACCTAAACATACTAAAAATCGATCTTTTATGTGCCCAAAAGTCGATATGTGCATGCATCTTCTGTACCCGTATACAGGGTGATTCAGAAATGCGTGCCGAAAATCCGCAGGTGTATTCCTGGCACATAATTGAATGTAAATTAGTCAATAACGATTTTGGAAATTCTCAATAGTTTATAAGTTATAGTGCCTTCAAGGTTTGAAGAGTGTGTTTAAATCTAGGGATTGTACCATAATCTTTCAGACACGTGTGAAATTACTTAACTCCCATGAAGGCATTGGAAACACAGTAAAAGTTACTAAAGAATATGACAAAAGCTGTAGAGTGTACAGTCACAGCAAAATTACCAGGGACGGAGTTTCAGGGATTATGGTACAATCCCTAGATTTAAACACACTCTTCAAACCTTGAAGGCACTATAACTTATAAACTATTGAGAATTTCCAAAATCGTTATTGACTAATTTACATTCAATTATGTGCCAGGAATACACCTGCGGAATTTCGGCACGCATTTCTGAATCACCCTGTATATCTAAAATTTAACCTCAAAACACTCGAAAATTCGATATTTTTGGATCCCAGAAGCGATCTGTACATGCCTTCTCCGTGTTAGAGTATTTTCAAAATATAGGCCCAAAACATACTGAAAATCGATCTTTTAGGTGCCCTAAAGTCGATATGTGCATGCATCTTCTGTACCCGTTTATATCTCAAATTCATTCTCCAAACACCCGAAAATACGTGATTTTGGGGTCTCAGAAGCGATCTGTACATGCCTACTCAGATACAGGCCAAAACATGCTGAAAATCGATATTTTAGGTGCCCAAAGTCAATATATGTATGCATCTTCTGCACCCGTTTATATCCCAATTTCAACCTCAAAACACCCGAAAATTCGATATTTTTGGGTCCCAGAAGCGATCTGTACATGCCTACTCAGTGCTAGAATATTTTCAAAATATAGGCACAAAACATGCTCAAAATCGAAATTTTTGGTGCCCAAAATACGATATGTGCATGCATCTTCAGTACCCGTTGATATCTCAAATTCAGTCTCAAAACACTCGAAAATTCGATATTTTGGGGTCTTAGAAGCGATCTGTACATGCCTACTCCGTGTTAGAGTATTTTCAAAATACAGGCCCAAAACATACTGAAAATCGATCTTTTAAGTGCCCAAAAGTCGATATGTGCATTCATCTTCTGTACCCGTTTATATCTCAAATTCTGGCTCCAAACATCTGAAAATTCGATATTTGAGGGTCCCAGAAGCGATCTGTACATGCCTACTCCGTGTTAGAGTATTTTCAATATACAGGCCCAAAACATGCTGAAAATCGATATTTTAGGTGCCCAAAGTCGATATGTGTATGCATATTCTGTATCGTTTATATCTCAATTTCATGCTCAAAACACCCGAATATTCGATATTTTTGGGTCCCAGAAGCGATCTGTAAATGCTTACTCAGTGCTATAATATTTTAAAAATATAGGCCCAAAACATGCTAAAAATCGATATTTTAGGTTCCCAAAGTCGATATCTCAAATTCAGGCACAAAAAAAAACCAAAATTCGATGTTTTGGGGTCACAGAAGGGATCTGTACATGCCTACTCCGTGTTAGAGGATTCTCAGAATACAGGCCCAAAACATACTGAAAATCGATCTTTTAGGTGCTCAAAAGTCGATATGTGCATGCATCTGCTGTACCCTGTATATATCTCAAATTCAAGCTCAAAACACCCGAAAATTCGATATTTTGGGGTCCCAGAAGCGATCTGTACATGCCTACTCCTAGTTAGAATGTTTTTAAGATACAGACCCAAAACATGCTCGAAATCGATATTTTAGGTGCAAAAAGTCGATATGTGCATGCATTTTCAGTGCCCGTTTATACCTCAAATTGAGGGTAAAAACACCCACAAATTCAATATTTTTGGGTCCCAGAAGCGATCTGTACATGCCTACTCCGTGTTAGAGTATTTTCAAAATATAGGCCCAAAACATACTGAAAATCGATCTTTTAGGTGCCCTAAAGTCGATATGTGCATGCATCTTCTGTACCCGTTTATATCTCAAATTCATTCTCCAAACACCCGAAAATTCGTGATTTTGGGGTCTCAGAAGCGATCTGTACATGCCTACTCAGATACAGGCCAAAACATGCTGAAAATCGATATTTTATGTGCCCAAAGTCAATATATGTATGCATCTTCTGCACCCGTTTATATCCCAATTTCAACCTCAAAACACCCGAAAATTCGATATTTTTGGGTCCCAGAAGCGATCTGTACATGCCTACTCAGTGCTAGAATATTTTCAAAATATAGGCACAAAACATGCTCAAAATCGAAATTTTTGGTGCCCAAAATACGATATGTGCATGCATCTTCAGTACCCGTTGATATCTCAAATTCAGTCTCAAAACACTCGAAAATTCGATATTTTGGGGTCTTAGAAGCGATCTGTACATGCCTACTCCGTGTTAGAGTATTTTCAAAATACAGGCCCAAAACATACTGAAAATCGATCTTTTAAGTGCCCAAAAGTCGATATGTGCATTCATCTTCTGTACCCGTTTATATCTCAAATTCTGGCTCCAAACATCTGAAAATTCGATATTTGAGGGTCCCAGAAGCGATCTGTACATGCCTACTCCGTGTTAGAGTATTTTCAATATACAGGCCCAAAACATGCTGAAAATCGATATTTTAGGTGCCCAAAGTCGATATGTGTATGCATATTCTGTATCGTTTATATCTCAATTTCATGCTCAAAACACCCGAATATTCGATATTTTTGGGTCCCAGAAGCGATCTGTAAATGCTTACTCAGTGCTATAATATTTTAAAAATATAGGCCCAAAACATGCTAAAAATCGATATTTTAGGTTCCCAAAGTCGATATCTCAAATTCAGGCACAAAAAAAAACCAAAATTCGATGTTTTGGGGTCCCAGAAGGGATCTGTACATGCCTACTCCGTGTTAGAGGATTCTCAGAATACAGGCCCAAAACATACTGAAAATCGATCTTTTAGGTGCTCAAAAGTCGATATGTGCATGCATCTGCTGTACCCTGTATATATCTCAAATTCACGCTCAAAACACCCGAAAATTCGATATTTTGGGGTCCCAGAAGCGATCTGTACATGCCTACTCCTAGTTAGAATGTTTTTAAGATTCAGACCCAAAACATGCTCGAAATCGATATTTTAGGTGCAAAAAGTCGATATGTGCATGCATTTTCAGTGCCCGTTTATACCTCAAATTGAGGGTAAAAACACCCACAAATTCAATATTTTTGGGTCCCAGAAGCGATTTGTACATGCCTATTTCGTGTTAGAATATTTTCAAAATACAGGCCCAAAACATGCTCAAAATCGATATTTTAGGTGCCCAAAGTCAATATGTGTGTGCATCTTCTGCACCCGTTTATATCCCAAATTCAACCACAAAACACCCGAAAATTCGATATTTTCTGGTCCCAGAAGCGATCTGTACATGCCTACTCAGTGTTAGAATATTTTCAAAATACAGGCCCAAAACATGCTCAAAATCGATATTTTAGGTGCCCAAAGTCAATATGTGTGTGCATCTTCTGCACCCGTTTATATCCCAAATTCAACCTCAAAACACCCGAAAATTCGATATTTTTGGGTCCCAGAAACGATCTGTACATGCCTACTCAGTGTTAGAATATTTTCAAAATACAGGCCCAAAACATGCTCAAAATCGATATTTTAGGTGCCCAAAGTCAATATGTGTGTGCATCTTCTGCACCCGTTTATATCCCAAATTCAACCTCAAAACACCCGAAAATTCGATATTTTCTGGTCCCAGAAGCGATCTGTACATGCCTACTCAGTGCTAGAATGTTTTTAAAATATAGGCTCAAAACATGCTCAAAATCGATATTTTAGGTGCCCAAAAGTCGATATGTGCATGCATCTTCAGTACCCGTTTATATCTCAAATTCACGCTCAAAACCACCCGAAATTTCGATATTTAGGGGTCCGAGAAGCGATCTGTACATGCCTTCTCAGTGCTTGAATATTTTTTTTTAAATATAGGCCCAAAAAATGCTAAAAATCTATATTTTAGGTGCCCAAAGTCGATATCTGAAATTCAGGCACAAAACACCCGAAAATTCGATATTTTGGGGTCCCAGAAGCGATCTGTACATGCCTACTCCGTGTTAGAGTATTTTCAAAATATAGGCCCAAAACATACTGAAAATCGATCTTTTAGGTGCCCAAAACTCGATATGTGCATGCATCTTCTGTACCCGTTTATATCTCAAATTCATTCTCCAAACACCCGAAAATTCGTGATTTTGGGGTCCCAGAAGCGATCTGTACATGCCTACTCAGATACAGGCCCAAAACATGCTGAAAACCGATATTTTAGGTGCCCAAAGTCAATATGTGTATGCATCTTCTGCACCCGTTTATATCCCAAATTCAACCTCAAAACACCCGAAAATTCGATATTTTTGGGTCCCAGAAGCGATCTGTACATGCCTACTCAGTGTTAGAATATTTTCAAAATATAGGCCCAAAACATGCTCCAAATCGAAATTTTTGGTGCCCAAAATACGATATGTGCATGCATCTTCCAGTACCCGTTGATATCTCAAATTCAGGCTCCAAACACCCGAAAATTCGTTATTTTGGTGTCCCAGAAGCGATCTGTACATGCCTACTCAGTGATAGATATTTTTCAAAATATAAGCTCAAAACATGCTAAAAATTGATATTTTAAGTGTCCAAAGTCGATATGTGCATGCATAATCTGTACCCGTTTATATCTCAAATTCAGGCTCAAAACACCCGAAAATTCAGTGTTTTTGGGTCCTAGAAGCGATCTGTACATGCCTACTCCTAGTTAGAATGTTTTCAAGATACAGACCCAAAACATGCTCAAAATCGATATTTTAGGTGCAAAAAGTCGATATGTGCATGCATCTTCTGCACCCGTTTATATCCCAAATTCAACCTCAAAACACCCGAAAATTCGATATTTTCTGGTCCCAGAAGCGATCTGTACATGCCTACTCAGTGCTAGAATGTTTTCAAAATATAGGCTCAAAACATGCTCAAAATCGATATTTTAGGTGCCCAAAAGTCGATATGTGCATGCATCTTCAGTATCCGTTTATATCTCAAATTCACGTTCAAAACTCCCGAAATTTCGATATTTTGGGGTCCGAGAAGCGATCTGCTTGAATATTTTAAAAATATAGGCCCAAAACATGCTAAAAATCTATATTTTAGGTGCCCAAAGTCGATATCTGAAATTCAGGCACAAAACACCCGAAAATTCGATATTTTGGGATCCCAGAAGCGATCTGTACATGCCTACTCCGTGTTAAAGTATTTTCAAAATACAGGCCCAAAACATCCTGAAAATCGATCTTTTAGGTGCCCAAAAGTCGATATGTGCATGCATCTTCTGTACCCGTATATATCTCAAATTCAGGCTCCAAACACCCGAAAATTCGTTATTTTGGGGTCCCAGAAGCGATCTGTACATGCCTACTCAGATACAGGCCAAAACATGCTGAAAATCGATATTTTAGGTGCCGAAAGTCAATATATGTATGCATCTTCTGCACCCGTTTATATCTCAAATTCAGGCTTAAAACACCCGAAAATTCGATATTTTTGGGTCCCAGAAGCGATCTGTACATGCCTAATCCTAGTTAGAATGTTTTCAAGATACAGACCCAAAACATGCTCAAAATCGATATTTTAGGTGCCCAAAGTCAATATGTGTATGCATCTTCTGCACCCGTTTATATCCCAAATTAAGGCTCAAAACACCCGAAAATTCGATATTTTTGGGTCCCAGAAGCGATCTGTACATGCCTATTCAGTGCTAGAATATTTTCAAAATATAGGCCCAAAACATGCTAAAAATCGATATTTTAGGTTCTCAAAGTCGATATCTCAAATTCAGGCACAAAAAAAACGAAAATTAGATATTTTAGGGTCCCAGAAGCGATCTTTACATACCTACTCCGTGTTAGAGTATTTTCAGAATACAGGACCTAAACATACTAAAAATCGATCTTATATGTGCCCAAAAGTCGATATGTGCATGCATCTTCTGTACCCGTATATATCTAAAATTTAACCTCAAAACTCCCGAAAATTCGATATTTTGGGGTCCCAGAAGCGTTCTGTACATGCCTACTCAGTGCTAGAATGTTTTCAAAATATACGCACAAAACATGCTAAAAATTGATGTTTTAAGTGTCCAAAGTCCATATGTGCATGCATCTTCTGTACCCGTTTATATCTCAAATTCAGGCTCAAAACACCCGAAAATTCAGTATTTTTGGGTCCTAGAAGCGATCTGTACATGCCTACTCCTAGTTAGAATGTTTTCAAGATACAGACCCAAAACATGCTCAAAATCGATATTTTAGGTGCAAAAAGTCGATATGTGCATGCATCTTCTGTATCCGTTTATATCTCAATTTCAGGCTCAAAACACCCGAAAATTCGATATTTTGAGGTCCCAGAAGCGATCTGTACATGCCTACTCAGATACTGGCCCAAAACATGCTGAAAATCGATATTTTAGGTGCCCAAAGTCAATATGTGTATGCATCTTCTGCACCCGTTTATATCCCAAATTCAACCTCAAAACACCTGAAAATTCGATATTTTGGGGTCCCAGAAGCGATCTGTACATGCCTACTCAGTGCTAGAATGTTTTCAAAATATAGGCTCAAAACATGCTTAAAATCGATATTTTAGGTGCCCAAAAGTCGATATGTGCATGCATCTTCAGTACCCGTTTATATCTCAAATTCATGCTCAAAACACCCGAAATTTCGATATTTTAGGGTCCGAGAAGCGATCTGTACATGCCTACTCAGTGCTTGAATATTTTCAAAATATAGGCCCAATACATGCTAAAAATCGATATTTTAGGTGCCCAAAGTCGATATCTAAAATTCAGGCACAAAACACCCGAAAATTCGATATTTTGGGATCCCAGAAGCGATCTGAACATGCCTACTCCGTGTTAAAGTATTTTCAAAATACAGGCCCAAAACATCCTGAAAATCGATCTTTTAGGTGCCCAAAAGTCGATATGTGCATGCATCTTCTGTTCCCGTATATATCTCAAATTCAGGCTCCAAACACCCGAAAATTCGTTTTTTTGGGGTCCCAGAAGCGATCTGTACATGCCTACTCAGATACAGGCCAAAACATGCTGAAAATCGATATTTTAGGTGCCGAAAGTCAATATATGTATGCATCTTCTGCACCCGTTTATATCTCAAATTCAGGCTTAAAACACCCGAAAATTCGATATTTTTGGGTCCCAGAAGCGATCTGTACATGCCTACTCAGTGCTAGAATATTTTCAAAATATAGGCCCAAAACATGCTAAAAATCGATATTTAAAATGTCCAAAGTCGATATGTGCATGCATCTTCTGTACCCGTTTATATCTCTAATTCAAGCTCAAAACACTCGAAAATTCGTTATTTTTGGGTCCTAGAAGCGATCTGTACATGCCTACTCCTAGTTAGTATGTTTTCAAGATACAAACCCAAAACATGCTCAAAATCGAAATTTTTGGTGCCCAAAAGACGATATGTGCATGCATCTTCAGTACCCGTTTATATCTCAAATTCAGTCTCAAAACACCCGAAAATTCGATATTTTGGAGTCTTAGAAGCGATCTGTACTTGCCTACTCAGTGCTAGAATATTTTCAAAATATAGGCCTAAAACATGCTAAAATTAGAAATTTTAGGTGCCCAAAGTCGATGTCTCAAATTCAGGCCCAAAACACCCGAAAATTCGATATTTTAGGGTCCCAGAAGCGATCTGTACATGCCTACTCCGTGTTAGAGTATTTTCAAAATACAGGCCCAAAAAATACTGAAAATCGATCTTTTATGTGCCCAAAAGTCGATATGTGCATGCATCTTCTGTACCCGTTTATATCTCAAATTCAGGCTCCAAACATCCGAAAATTCGATATTTAGGGGTCCCAGAAGCGATCTGTACATGCCTACTCCGTGTTAGAGTATTTTCAAAATACAGGCCCAAAACATGCTGAAAATCGATATTTTAGGTGCCCAAAGTCAATATGTGTATGCATCTTCTGTACCGTTTATATCTCAAATTCAAGCTCAAAACACGCGAATATTCGATATTTTGGAGTCCCAGAAGTGATCTGTAAATGCTTACTCAGTGCTATAATATTTTAAAAATATTGGCCCAAAACATGCTAAAAATCGATATTTTAGGTTCCCAAAGTCGATATCTCAAATTCAGGCACAAAAATAAAAAACGAAAATTCGATGTTTTGGGGTCCCAGAAGGGATCTGTACATGCCTATTCCATCATAGAGTATTTTCAAAATACAAATCCAAAACATACTGAAAATCGATCTTTTATGTGCCCAAAAATCGATATATGCATGCATCTTCTGTACCCGTATATATCTAAAATTCAGGCTCAAAACACCCGAAAAAATTCGATATTTTGGGTCCCAGAAGCGATCTGTACATGCCTACTCCTAGGTAGAATGTTTTCAAGATGCAGACCGAAAACATGCTCAAAATCGATATTTTAGGTGCAAAAACTCGGTATGTGCATGCATTTTAGTACCCGTTTATATCTCAAATTCAGGCTCAAAACACCCGAAAATTCGATATTTTGGGGTACCAGAAGCGATCTGTACATGCCTACTTAGATACAGGCCCAAAACAAGCTGAAAATCGATATTTTAGGTGCCCAAAGTCAATATGTGTATTCATCTTCTGCACCCATTTATATCCCAAATTCAACCTCAAAACTCTCGAAAATTCGGTATTTTTGGGTCCCAGAAGCGATCTGTACATGCCTACTCAGTGATAGAATGTTTTCAAAATATAGGCTTAAAACATGCTAAAAATCTATATTTTAAGTGTGCAAAGTCGATATGTGCATGCATCTTCTGTACGCGTTTATATCTCAAATTAAGGCTCAAAACACCCGAAAATTCGGTATTTTTGTGTCCTAGAAGCGATCTAAAAATGCTTACTCCTAGTTAGAATGTTCTCAAGTTACAGACCCAAAACATGCTCAAAATCGATATTTTAGGTGCAAAAATTCGATATGTGCATGCATCTTCTGTACCCGTTTATATCTCAAATTCAGGCTCAAAACACCCGAAAATTCGATATTTTTGGGTCCCAGAAACGATCTGTACATGCCTACTCCGTGTGAGAGTATTTTCAAAATACAGTCCCAAAACATACTGAAAATCGATCTTTTAGATTCCAAAAGTCTATATGTGCATGCATCTTCTGTACCCGTTTATATCTCAAATTCATTCTCAAAACACCCGAAAATTCGATATTTTGGGGTTCCAGAAGCGATCTGTACATGCTTACTCAGATACAGGCCCAAAACATGCTAAAAATCGATATTTTAAGTGTCCAAAGTCGATATGTGCATGCATCTTTTGTACCCGTTTATATCTCAAATTCAAGCACAACACACCCGAAAATTCAGTATTTTTGGGTTCTAGAAGCGATCTGTACATGCCTACTCAGATACAGGCCCAAAACATGCTGAAAATTAATATTTTTGGTGCCCAAAATCAATATGTGTATGCATCTTCTGCACCCGTTTATATCCCAAATTAAACGTCAAAACACCCGAAAATTCGATATTTGGGGGTCCCAGAAGCGATCTGTACATGCCTGCTCCGTGTTAGAATATTTTCAAAATACAGGCCCAAAACAATCTGAAAATCGATCTTTTAGGTGCCCAAATGTCGATATGTGCATGCATGTTCTATACCCGTTTATATCTCAAATTCAGGTTCTAAACACCCGAAAGTTCGATATTTTGGGGTCCCAGAAGCGATCTGTACATGCCTACTCAGATACAGGCCCAAAACATGCTGAAATTCGATATTTTAGGTGCAAAATGTCGATATGTGCATGCATCTTCAGTACCCGTTTATATCTCAAATTCTGGCTCAAAACACACTAAAATTCTATATTTTGGGGTCCCAGAAGCGATCTGCACATTCCTAGTCCGTGTTAGAGTATTTTCAAAATACAGGCCCAAAACATGTTGAAAATCGATATTTTAGGTTCCCAAAGTCGATATCTTAAATTCAGGCACAAAACACCCGAAAATTCGATATTTTGGGGTCCCAGAAGCGATCTGTACATGCCTACTCCGTGTTAAAGTATTTTCAAAATACAGGACCACAAACATACTGAAAATCGATCTTTTAGGTGCCCAAAAGTCTATTTGTGCATATATCTTCAGTACCCGTTTATATCTCAAATTCAGGCTCAAAACACTCGAAAATTCGATATTTTTGGGTCCTAAAAGTGATCTGTACATGCCTACTCAAATACACACCCAAAACATGCTGAAAATCGATATTTTAGGTGCCCAAAAACAATATGTGTATGCATCTTCTGCACCCGTTTATATTTCAAATTCAGGCTCAAAACATCCTAAAATTCGATATTTTGGGGTCCCAGAAACGATCTGTACATGCCTACTCAGACACAGGCCCAAAACATGCTGAAAATCGATATTTTAGGTGCCCAAAGTCAATATGTGTATGCATCTTCTTCACCCGTTTATATCCAAAATTCTACCTCAAAACCCCCGAAAATTTGATATTTGGGGGTCCCAGAAGCGATATGTACATGCCTGCTCCGTGTTAGAGTATTTTCAAAATACAGGCCCAAAACAAACTGAAAATCGATCTTTTAGGTGCCCAAATGTCTATATGTGCATGCATTTTCTGTACCCGTTTATATCTCAAATTCAGGTTCTAAACACCCGAAAATTCGATTATTTGGGGTCCCAGAAGCGATCTGTACATGCCTACTCCATCATAGAGTATTTTCAAAATACAGACCCAAAACATACTAAAAATCGATCTTTTATGTGCCCAAAAGTCGATATGTGCATGCATCTTCTGTACCCGTATATATCTAAAATTAAGGCTCAGAACACCTGAAAATTCGATATTTTGGGTCCTAGAAGCGATCTGTACATGCCTACTCAGTGATAGAATGTTTTCAAAATATAGGCTCAAAACATGCTAAAAATCGGTATTTTAAGTGTCCAAAGTCGATATGTGCATGCATCTTCTGTACGCGTTTATATCTCAAATTCCGGCTCAAAAACACCCGAAAATTCGGTATTTTTCGGTCCTAGAAGCGATCTGTAAATGCCTACTCCAAGTTAGAATGTTTTCATGATACAGACCCAAAACATGCTCAAAATCGATATTTTAGGTGCAAAAATTCGATATGTGCATGCATCTTCAGTACCCTTCTATATCTCAAATTCTGGCTCAAAACACCCGAAAATTCGATATTTTGGGGTCCCAGAAGCGATCTGTACATGCCTATTCCATCATAGAGTATTTTCAAAATACAAACCCAAAACATACTGAAAATCGATCTTTTATGTGCCGAAAAGTCGATATGTGCATGCATCTTCTGTACCCGTATATATCTAAAGTTAAGGCTCAAAAAACCCGAAAATTCGATATTTTGGGTCCTAGAAGCGATCTGTACATGCCTACTCCAAGTTAGAATGTTTTCAAGATACAGACCGAAAACATGCTCAAAATCGATATTTTAGGTGCCCAAAGTCAATATGTGTAAGAATCTTCTGCACCCATTTATATCCCAAATTCAACCTCAAAACTCACGAAAATTCGATATTTTGGGGTCCCAGAAGCAATCTGTACATGCCTACTCAGTGATAGAATGTTTTCAAAATATAGGCTCAAAATATGCTAAAAATAGATATTTTAAGTGTCCAAAGTCTATATGTGCATGCATCTTCTGTACGCGTTTATATCTCAAATTAAGGCTCAAAACACCCGAAAATTCAGTATTTTTGTGTCCTAGAAGCGATCTAAAAATGCTTACTCCTAGTTAGAATGTTTTCAAGATACAGACTCAAAACATGCTCAAAATTGATTTTTTAGGTGCAAAAAGATCGATATATGCATGCATCTTCAGTACCCGTCTATATCTCAAATTCAGGCTTAAAACACCCGAAAATTCGATATTTTGGGGTCCCAGAAGCGATCTGTACATGCCTACTCCGTGTTTGAGTATTTTCAAAATACAGGCCCAAAACATACTGAAAATCGATCTTTTAGATTCCAAAAGTCGATATGTGCATGCATCTACTGTACCCGTTTATATCTCAAATTCATTCTCAAAACACCCGAAAATTCGATATTTTGGTGTCCCAGAAGCGATCTGTACATGCTTACTCAGATACAGGCCCAAAACATGCAAAAAATCGATATTTTAAGTGTCCAAAGTCGATATGTGCATGCATCTTTTGTACCCGTTTATATCTCAAATTCAAGCACAAAACACCCGAAAATTCAGTATTTTTGGTTTCTAGAAGCGATCTGTACATGCCTACTCAGATACAGGCCCAAAACATGCTGAAAATTAATATTTTAGGTGCCCAAATTCAATATGTGTATGCATCTTCTGCACCCGTTTATATCCCAAATTCAACCTCAAAACACCCGAAAATTCGATATTTGAGGGTCCCAGAAGCGATCTCTACATGCCTGCTCCGTGTTAGAGTATTTTCAAAATACAGGCCCAAAACAATCTGAAAATCGATCTTTTAGGTGCCCAAATGTCGATATGTGCATGCATTTTCTGTACCCGTTTATATCTCAAATTCAGGTTCTAAACACCCGATAATTCGATATTTTGGGGTCCCAGAAGCGATCTGTACATGCCTACTCAGATACAGGCCCAAAACATGCTAAAATTCGATATTTTATGTGCAAAAAGTCGATATGTGCATGCATCTTCAGTACCCGTTTATATCTCAAATTCTGGCTCAAAACACACTAAAATTCTATATTTTGGGGTCCCTGAAGCGATCTGCACATTCTTAGTCCGTGTTAGAGTATTTTCAAAATACAGGCCAAAACATGCTAAAAATCGATATTTTAGGTTCCTAAAGTCGATATCTCAAATTCAGGCACAAAACACCCGAAAATTCGATATTTTGGGGTCCCATAAGAGATCTGTACATGCATACTCCGTGTTAAAGTATTTTCAAAATACAGGACCACAAACATACTGAAAATCGATCTTTTAGGTGCCCAAAAGTCTATATGTGCATATATCTTCAGTACCAGTATATATCTCAAATTCAGGCTCAAAACAATCGAAAATTCAATATTTTGGGGTCCCAGAAGCGATCTGTACATGCCTACTCAGATACAGGCCCAAAACATGACAAAATTCATTATTTTAGGTGCAAAAAGTCGATATGTGCATGCATCTTCTGTACCCGTTTATATCTCAAATTTAGGCTCAAAACACCCTAAAATTCGATATTTTGTGGTCCCAAAAGCGATCTGTACATGCCTACTCAGATACAGGCACAAAACATGCTGAAAATCGATATTTTAGGTGCCCAAAGACAACATGTCTATGCATCTTTTCCTCCCGTTTAATGTGCATGCATCTTCTGTACACGTTTATATCTCAAATTCAGGCTCAGAACAAACGAAAATTTGATATTTTTCGGTCCCAAAAGCTATCTGTACATGCCTACTCAGTGCTAGAATGTTGTAAAGATATAGGCTCAAAACATGCTAAAAATCGATATTTTAGGTGTCCAAAGTCGATATGTGCATGCATCTTCTGTACCCGTTTATATCTCAAATTCAGGCTCAAAACCCCCGAAAATTTGATATTTTTGTGTCCCAGAAACGACTTGTACATGCATATTCTGTGTTAGAGTATTTTAATAATACAGGCCCAAAATATGCTTAAAAATCGATATTTTGGGTGAAATATTAAAGTCGATATGTGCATGCATCTTCAGTACCCATTTATAACTTAAATTCATTCTCAAAACACCCGAAAATTAAATATTTTTGGGTCCAAAAAGCGATCTGTATATGCCTACTCAGTGCTAGAATGTTTTCAAAATATAGGCTCAAAACATGCTAAAAATCGATATTTTAGGTGTCCAAAGTCGATATGTGCATGCATCTTCTGTACCCGTATTTATCTCAAATTAAGGCTGAAAACACCCGAAAATTCGTTATTTTTGGGTCCCAGAAGCAACCTGTACATGCCTACTCCGTGTTAGAGTATTTAAAAAAAAATAGGCTTAAAACATGCTGAAAATCAATATTTTAGGTTCCCAAAGGCAATATGTGTATGCATCTTCTGAACCCGTTTACATCCCAAATTTAGGGTCAAAACACCCGAAAGTTCGATATTTTTGAGTCCAAGAAGCGATCTGTACATGCCTACTCAGTGCTAGAATATTTTCAAAATACAGGCCCAAAACATGCTAAAAATCGATATTTTGGGTGACCAAAGACGATATGTGCATGCATCTTCTGTACCCGCTTATATCTCAAATTGAGACTCAGAACAAACGAAAATTCGATATTTTTGAGTCCCAGAAGCGATCTGTACATGTCTACTCCTTGCTAGAATGTTTTAAAATATAGGCTCAAAACAAGCTAAATATCGATATTTTAGGTGTCCAAAGTCGATATGTGCATGCATCTTCTGTACCCATTTATATCTCAAATTCAGGCTCAAAACACCCGAAAATTCAATATTTTGGGGTCCCAGAAGCGATCTCTACATGCCTACTCCTTGCTAGAATGTTTTCAAGATACAAACCCGAAACATGTTCAAAATCGATATTTAAGGTGCAAAAAGTCGATATGTGCATGTATCTTCTGTACCATTTTATATCTCAATTTCAGGCTCAAAACACCCGAAAATTCGATATTTTTGTGTCCCAGAAACGACCTGTACATGCATATTCCGTGTTAGAGTATTTTCATAATACAGGCCCAAAACATGCTCAAAATCGATATTGTGGGTGCTTAAAGTCGATATGTGCATGCATCTTCAGTACCGATTTATATCTCAAATTCATTCTCAAAACACTCGAAAATTAAATATTTTTGGGTCCAAAAAGCGATCTGTAGATGCCTACTCAGTGCTAGAATGTTTTCAAAATATAGGCTCAAAACATGCTAAAAATCGATATTTTAGGTGTCCAAAGTCGATATGTGCATGCATCTTCTGTACCCGTATTTATCTCAAATTAAGGCTGAAAACACCCGAAAATTCGATATTTTTGGGTCCCAGAAGCAACCTGTACATGCCTACTCCGTGTTAGAGTATTTAAAAAAAAATAGGCTTAAAACATGCTGAAAATCAATATTTTAGGTTCCCAAAGTCAATATGTGTATGCATCTTCTGTATCCATTTATATCACAAATTTATCCTCAAAACACCCGAAAATTCGATATTTTTGGGTCCCAGAAGCGATCTGTACGTGCCTACTCCGTTTTAGAGTATTTTCGAAATACAGGCCGAAAACATGCTGAAAATCGATACTTTAAGTGCACAAAGGCAATATGTGTATGCATCTTCTGAACCCGTTTACATCCCAAATTTAGGGTCAAAACACCCGAAAGTTCGATATTTTTGAGTGCAAGAAGCGATCTGTACATGCCTACTCAGTGCTAGAATATTTTCAAAATACAGGCCCAAAACATGCTAAAAATCGATATTTTGGGTGACCAAAGACGATATGTGCATGCATCTTCTGTACCCGCTTATATCTAAAATTGAGACTCAGAACAAACGAAAATTCGATATTTTTGAGTCCCAGAAGCGATCTGTACATGTCTACTCCTTGCTAGAATGTTTTAAAATATAGGCTCAAAACAAGCTAAATATCGATATTTTAGGTGTCCAAAGTCGATATGTGCATGCATCTTCTGCACCCATTTATATCTCAAATTCAGGCTCAAAACACCCGAAAATTCAATATTTTGGGGTCCCAGAAGCGATCTCTACATGCCTACTCCTTGCTAGAATGTTTTCAAGATACAAACCCGAAACATGTTCAAAATCGATATTTAAGGTGCAAAAAGTCGATATGTGCATGTATCTTCTGTACCATTTTATATCTCAATTTCAGGCTCAAAACACCCGAAAATTCGATATTTTTGTGTCCCAGAAACGACCTGTACATGCATATTCCGTGTTAGAGTATTTTCATAATACAGGCCCAAAACATGCTCAAAATCGATATTGTGGGTGCTTAAAGTCGATATGTGCATGCATCTTCAGTACCGATTTATATCTCAAATTCATTCTCAAAACACTCGAAAATTAAATATTTTTGGGTCCAAAAAGCGATCTGTACATGCCTACTCAGTGCTAGAATGTTTTCAAAATATAGGCTCAAAACATGCTAAAAATCGATATTTTAGGTGTCCAAAGTCGATATGTGCATGCATCTTCTGTACCCGTTTACATCCCAAATTCAGGCTCAAAACACCCGAAAGTTCGATATTTTTGAGTAATAGAAGCGATCTGTACATGCCTACTCAGTGCTAGAATATTTTCAAAATATAGGCCCAAAACATGCTAAAAATCGATATTTTGGGTGCAAAAGTCGATATGTGCATGCATCTTCTGAAACCGTTTATATCTCATTTTGTGTCTCAAAACACCCGAAAATATGATATTTTTGGGTCATAGAAGCGATCTGTACATGCCTACTCTTTGCCAGAATAATTTCAAGATACAGGCCCAAAACATGCTCAAAATCGATATTTTAAGTGCAAAAAATCGATATGTAGATGCATCTTCTGTACCTGTTTATATCTCAACTTTAGGCTCAAAAAACACGAAAATTCACTATTTTTGGTTCCCAGAAACAATCTGTACATGCCTACTCAGTGCTATAATGGTTTTAAAATATAGGCTCAAAACATGCTAAAAATCAATATTTTAGGTGTCCAAAGTCGATATGTGCATGCATCTTCTGTACCCTTTTATATCTTAAATTCAGGCTCAAAACACCCGAAAATTCGAAGTATTTTTTGTCTTAGATGAGATCTGTACATGCCTACTCCTTGTTAGAGTATTTTCAAAATACAGGCCCATAACATGCTCAAAATCGATATTTTGGTTGCCGAAGGTCGATATGTGCATGCATCTTCTGTACCCTTTTATATCTAAAATTCAGTCTCAAAACACCCGAAAATTCGATATTTTTGGGTCCCAGAAGCGATCTGTACATGCCTACTCCTTGCTAGAATGTTTTCAAGATACAGACCCAAAACATGCTAAATATCGATATTTTATGTGCCCAAAGTTGATATGTGCATGCATCTTCTGTACCCGTTTATATCTTAAATTCAGGCTCAAAACACCCGAAAATTCGATATTTTTGTGTCCCAGAAACGACCTGTACATGCATATTGCGTGTTAGAGTATTTTCATAATACAGGCCCAAAACATGCTCAAAATCCATATGTTGGGTGCTTAAAGTCGATATGTGCATGCATTTTCTGTACCCTTTTATATCTAAAATTCATTCTCAAAACACTCGAAAATTAAATATTTTTGGGTCCCAAAAAGCGATCTGTACATGCCTACTCAGTGCTAGAATTTTTTCAAAATATAGGCTTAAAACATGCTAAAAATCGATATTTTAGGTGTCCAAAGTCGATATGTCCATGCATCTTCTGTACCCGTTTACATCCCAAATTCAGGCTCAAAACACCCGAAAATTCAATATTTTAGGGTCCCAGAAGCAATCTGTACATGCCTACTTAGTGCTAGAATGTTTTTGAAAATATAGGCTCAAAACATGCTAAAAATCGATATTTTAGGTGTCCAAAGTCAATATGTGTATGCATTTTCTGTACCCGTTTATATCCCAAATTCAGGCTCAAATCATACGAATATTTGATATTTTTGGGTCCCAGAAGCGATTTGTACATTCTTACTCAGTGCTAGAATATTTTCAAAATACAGGCCCAAACCATTCTAAAAAAACTATATTTTAGGTGCCCAAAGTCGAAATGTGCATGCTTCTTCCGTACCTGTTTATATATTTAAGATTCAGGCTCAAAACACCCGAAAAATTGATATTTTTGGGTCCCACAAGCGACCTGTACATGCATGCTCCCTGTTAGAGTATTCTTAAAATACAGGTCCAAAAGAAGCTGAAAATCGATTTTTAGGTGCCCAAAGTCAATATGTGCAAGCATCTTCTGTACCCTTTTAAAACTCAAATTCAGGCTCAAAACACCCGAAAATTCAATATTTTTTGTGTCCCAGAAGCGATCTGTACATGCCTACGCAGTGCTAGAATGTTTTCAAGATACAGACCGAAAACATGCTAAAAATCGATATTTTAGGTGTCCAAAGTCGATATGTCCATGCATCTTCTGTACCCGTTTATATCTCAAATTCAGGCTCAAAAAACACGAAAATTCGATATTTTTGGGTCAAAGAAGCGATCTGTACATGAATACTCCGTGTCAGAGAATTTTTAAAATACAGGCCCAAAACATGCTGAAAATAGATATTTTAGGTGCAAAAAGTCGAATTGTGAATGCATCTTCTGTACCCGTTTATATCTCAAATTCAGGCTCAAAACACCCGAAAATTCGATATTTTTGGGTCCCAGAAGCGATATGTACATGCCTACTCAGTGCTAGAATGTTTTTGAAAAAATAGGCTCAAAACATGCTAAAAATCGATATTTTAGGTGACCAAAATCAATATGTGCATGCATCTTCTGTACCCGTTTATATCCCAAATTCATTCTCAAAACATACGAAAATTTGATATTTTTGAATCCCAAAAGCGATCTGTACATCAGTGCTAGAATATTTTCAAAATACAGGCCCAAAACATGCTAAAAAACGATATTTTAAGTGCCCAAAGTCGATATGTCCATGCATCATCTGTACCTGTTTATATATTTAAAATTCAGGCTCAAAACACCCAAAAAATTGATATTCTTGGGTCCCAGAAGCGACCAGTACATGCATACTCCTTGTTAGAATATTATCAAAATACAGGCCCAAAACATGCAGAAAATCGATTTTTAGGTGCCCAAAGTCAATATGTGTATGCATCTTGTGTATCCGTTTATATCTCGAATTCAGGCTCAAAACACACGAAATTTCGATATTTTTGGGTCAAAGAAGCGATATGTACATGAATACTCCGTGTCAGAGAATTTCTAAAATACAGGCCCAAAACATACTGAAAATCGATATTTTAGTTGCAAAAAGTCGAAGTGAGCATGCATCTTCTGTACCCGTTTATATCTCAAATTCAAGCTCAAAACACCCGAAAATTCGATATTTTTGGGTCCCAGAAGCGATCTGTACATGCCTATTCCTTACTAGAGTGTTTTTGAAAATAAAGGCTCAAAACATGCTAAAAATCGATATTTTAGGTGTCCAAAGTCGATATGTCAGTGCATCTTCTGTACCCGTTTATATCTCAAATTCAGGCTCAAAACACACGAAATTTCGATATTTTTGGGTCCAAGAAGCGATCTGTACATGAATACTCCGTGTCAGAGAATTTTAAAAATACAGGACCAAAACATACTGAAAATCGATATTATAAGTGCCCAAAGTCGATATGTGCATGCATCTTCTGTACCCGTTTATATCTCAAATTCAGGCTCAAAACACCCGAAAATTCAATATTTTTGGGTCCCAGAAGCGATCTATACATGCCTACTCAGTGATAGAATGTTTTTGAAAATATAGGCTCAAAACATGCTAAAAATCGATATTTTAGGTGACCAAAGTCAATTTGTGCATGCATATTCTGTACCCGTTTATATCCCAAATTCAGGCTCAAAACATACGAAAATTTGATATTTTTGAGTCCTAGAAGCGATCTGTACATGCCTACTCAGTGCTAGAATATTTTCAAAATACAGGCCCATAACATGGTAAAAAACGATATTTTAGGTGCCCAAAGTCAATATGTGTATGCATCTTCTGTACCCGTTTATATCCCAAATTCAGGCTCAAAACACCCAAAAATTTGATATTTTTGGGTCCCAGAAGCGACCTGTAGATACCTACTCCTTCTTAGAGTATTTTAAAAATACAGTCCCAAAACATGCTCAAAATCGATATTTTGCGTGCCCAAAGTCGATATGTGCATGCATCTTCTGTACTTGTTTATATATTTAAAATTCTGGCTCAAAACACCCGAAAAATTGATATTTTTGGGTCCCAGAAGCGACCTGTACAAGCATACTCCTTGTTAGAGTATTTTCAAAATACAGGCCCAAAACATGCTGAAAATCGATTTTTCGGTGCCCAAAGTCAATATGTGTATGCATCTTCTGTACCCGTCTATATCCCAAATTCAGGCTCAAAACAGCCGAAAATTCGATATTTCTGGGTCCCAGAAGCGATCTGTACATGTCTACTCAGTGCTATAATATTTTCAAAATATAGGTCCAAAACATGCTAAAAATCGATATTTTAGGTGCCCAAAGTCGATATGTACATGCATCTTCTGTACCCGTTTATATCCCAAATTTAGGCTCAAAACACCCGAAAATTCGAAATTTTTGCGTCCTAGAAGCGATCTGTAGATGCCTATTCCGTGTTAGAGTATTTTCAAAATACAGACTCAAAACATGCTCAAAATCGATATTTTATATGCAAAAAGTCGATATGTGCATGCATCTTCTGTACTCTTTTATATCTCAAATTAAAGCTCAAAACGCTCGAATAATCGATATTTTTGGGTCCCAGAAGGGATCTGTACATGTCTACTCAGTGCTAGAATGTTTTTAAAATATAGGATCAAAATATGCTAAAAATCGATATTTTAGGTGTCCAAAGTCGATATGTGCATGCATCTTCTGTACCCGTTTATATCCCAAATTTAGGCTCAAAACACCCGAAAATTCGAAATTTTTGCGTCTTAGAAGCGATCTTTAGATGCCTATTCCGTGTTAGAGTATTTTCAAAATACAGACTCAAAACATGCTCAAAATCGATATTTTATATGCAAAAAGTCGATATGTGCATGCATCTTCTGTACTCTTTTATATCTCAAATTAAAGCTCAAAACGCTCGAAAATTCGATATTTTTGGGTCCCAGAAGGGATCTGTACATGCCTACGCAGTGCTAGAATGTTTTTAAAATATAGGATCAAAATATGCTAAAAATCGATATTTTAGGTGTCCAAAGTCGATATGTCCATGCATCTTCTGTACCCGTTTATATCCCAAATTCATTCTCAAAACATACGAAAATTTGATATTTTTGAGTCCCAGAAGCGATCTGTACATCAGTGCTAGAATATTTTCAAAATACAGGCCCAAAACATGCTAAAAAACGATATTTTAAGTGCCCAAAGTCGATATGTGCATGTATCATCTGTACCTGTTTATATATTTAAAATTCAGGCTCAAAACACCCAAAAAATTGATATTTTTGGGTCCAAGAAGCGACCAGTACATGCATACTCATTGTTAGAATATTTTCAAAATACAGGCCCAAAACATGCTAAAAATCGATTTTTAGGTGCCCAAAGTCAATATGTGTATGCATCTTCTGTACCCGTTTATATCTCGAATTCAGGCTCAAAACACACGAAATTTCGATATTTTTGGGTCCAAGAAGCGATCTATACATGAATACTCCGTTTCAGAGAATTTTTAAATTATAGGCCCAAAACATACTGAAAATCGATATTTTACTTGCAAAAAGTCGAAGTGAGCATGCATCTTCTGTACCCGTTTATATCTCAAATTCAGGCTCAAAACTCCCGAAAATTCGATATTTTTGGGTCCCAGATGCGATCTGTACATGCCTATTCCTTGCTAGAATGTTTTTGAAAATAAAGGCTCAAAACATGCTAAAAATCGATATTTTGCGTGTCCAAAGTCGATATGTGCATGCATCTTCTGTACTTGTTTATATATATAAAATTCTGGCTCAAAACACCCGAAAAATTGATATTTTTGGGTCCCAGAAGCGACCTGTACAAGCATACTCCTTGTTAGAGTATTTTCAAAATACAGGCTCAAAACATGCTGAAAATCGATTTTTAGGTGCCCAAAGTCAATATGTGTATGCATCTTCTGTACCCGTCTATATCCCAAATTCAGGCTCAAAACAGCCGAAAATTCGATATTTCGGGGTCCCAGAAGCGATCTGTACATGTCTACTCAGTGCTATAATATTTTCAAAATATAGGTCCAAAACATGCTGAAAATCGATATTTTAGGTGAACAAAGTCGATATGTGCATGCATTTTCTGTACCCGTTTATATCCCAAATTCAGGCTCAAAACACCCGAAAATTCGAAATTTTTGCGTCCTAGAAGCGATCTGTACATGCCTACTCCGTGTTACAGTATTTCTAAAATATAGGCCCAAAACATTCTCAAAATCGTTATTTTGGGTGCCCAAAGTCGATATGTGCATGCATCTTCTGTATCCGTTTATATCCCAAATTCAGGCTCCAAACACCCGAAAATTCGATATTTTTGGGTCCTAGAAGCGATCTGTAGATGCCTATTCCGTGTTAGAGTATTTTCAAAATACAGACTCAAAACATGCTCAAAATCGATATTTTATATGCAAAAAGTCGATATGTGCATTCATCTTCTGTACTCTTTTATATCTCAAATTAAAGCTCAAAACACTCGAAAATTCGATATCTTTGGGTCCCAGAAGGGATCTGTACATGCCTACGCAGTGCTAGAATGTTTTTAAAATATAGGATCAAAACATGCTAAAAATCGATATTTTAGGTGTCCAAAGTCGATATGTCCATGCATCTTCTGTACCCGTTTATATCCCAAATTCATTCTCAAAACATACGAAAATTTGATATTTTTGAGTCCAAGAAGCGATCTGTACATCAGTGCTAGAATATTTTCAAAATACAGGCCCAAAACATTCTAAAAAACGATATTTTAAGTGCCCAAAGTCGATATGTGCATGCATCATCTGTACCTGTTTATATCTCAAATTCAGGCTCAAAACACACGAAATTTTAATATTTTTGGGTCCAAGAAGCGATCTGTACATGAATACTCCGTGTCAGAAATTTTTTAAAATGGAGGCCCAAAACATACTGAAAATCGATATTTTAGGTGCAAAAAGTCGAAGTGTGCATGCATCTTCTGTACCTGTTTATATCTCAAATTCAGGCTCAAAACACCCGAAAATTCGATATTTTTGGGTCCCAGAAGCGATCTGTACATGCCTATTCCTTGCTAGAATGTTTTCAAGATACAGACCCAAAACAGGCACAAAATCGACATTTTAGGTGCAAAAAGTCGATATGTGAATGCATCTTCAGTGCACGTTTATATCTCAAATACAGGCTCAAATTACCCGAAAATTCAATATTTTTGGGTCCCAAAAGCGATCTGTTCATGCCTACTCAGTGCTAGAATATTTTCAAAATACAGGCCCAAAACATGCTAAAAAACGATATTTTAGGTGACCAAAGTCGATATGTGCATGCATCTTCTGTACTCTTTTATATCTCAAATTAAAGCTCAAAACACTCGAAAATTCGATATTTTTGGGTCCCAGAAGGGATCTGTACATGCCTACGCAGTGCTAGAATGTTTTTAAAATATAGGATCAAAACATGCTAAAAATCGATATTTTAGTTGTCCAAAGTCGATATGTCCATGCATCTTCTGTACCCGTTTATATCCCAAATTCATTCTCAAAACATACGAAAATTTGATATTTTTGAGTCCAAGAAGCGATCTGTACATCAGTGCTAGAATATTTTCAAAATACAGGCCCAAAACATTCTAAAAAACGATATTTTAAGTGCCCAAAGTCGATATGTGCATGCATCATCTGTACCTGTTTATATCTCAAATTCAGGCTCAAAACACACGAAATTTTAATATTTTTGGGTCCAAGAAGCGATCTGTACATGAATACTCCGTGTCAGAAATTTTTTAAAATGGAGGCCCAAAACATACTGAAAATCGATATTTTAGGTGCAAAAAGTCGAAGTGTGCATGCATCTTCTGTACCTGTTTATATCTCATATTCAGGCTCAAAACACCCGAAAATTCGATATTTTTGGGTCCCAGAAGCGATCTGTACATGCCTATTCCTTGCTAGAATGTTTTCAAGATACAGTCCCAAAACACGTCAAAATCGATATTTTAGGTGCAAAAAGTCGATATGTGAATGCATCTTCAGTGCACGTTTATATCTCAAATACAGGCTCAAATTACCCGAAAATTCAATATTTTTGGGTCCCAGAAGCGATCTGTTCATGCCTACTCAGTGCTAGAATATTTTCAAAATACAGGCCCAAAACATGCTAAAAAACGATATTTTAGGTGACAAAAGTCAATATGTGTATGCATCTTCTGTACCCGTTTATATCCCAAATTCAGGCTCAAAACATACGATAATTTGATATTTTTGAGTCCCAGAGGCGACTTGGACATGCCTACTCAGTGCTACAATATTTTCAAAATACAGGCCCAAAACATGCTAAAAAACGATATTTTAGGTGCCCAAAGTCGATATGTGTATGCATCTTCTGTACCCGTTTATATCCCAAATTTAGGCTCAAAACACCCAAAAATTCGATATTTTTGGGTCCCAGAAGCGACCTGTAGATGCCTACTCCTTGTTAGAATATTCTCAAAAATACGGGAAAAAAACATGCTCAAAATCGATATTTTGCGTGCCCAAAGTAGATATGTGCATGCATCTTCAGTACCTGTTTATAAATTTAAAATTCAGGCTCAAAACACCCGAAAAATTGATATTTGTGGGTCCCAGAAACGACCTGTACAAGCATACTCCTTGTTAGAGTATTTTCAAAATACAGGCCCAAAACATGCTGAAAATCGATTTTTAGGTGCCCAAAGTCGATATGTGCATGCATCTTCTGTACCCATTTATATCCCAAATTCTGGCTCAAAACACCCGAAAATTCAATATTTATGGGTCCCAGAAACAATCTGTACATGCCTACTCTTTGCTAGAATGTTTTCATGATACTGACCCAAAACATGCTCGAAATCGATATTTTAGGTGCAAAAAGTCGATATGTGCATGCATTTTCAGTGCCCGTTTATACCTCAAATTGAAGGTAAAAACACCCACAAATTCAATATTTTTGGGTCTCAGAAGCGATTTGTACATGCCTATTTCGTGTTAGAATATTTTCAAAATACAGGCCCAAAACATGCTCAAAATCGATATTTTGGGTGCCCAAAGTCGATATGTGCATGCATCTTCTGTACCCGTTTATATCTCAAATTCATGCTCAAAACACCCGAAAATTCAATATTTTTGGGTCCCAGAAGCGATCTGTACATGCCTTCACTTTGCTAGAATGTTTTCAAGATACAGACCCAAAACAGGCACAAAATCGACATTTTAAGTGCAAAAAGTCGATATGTGCATGCATCTTCAGTACCCGTTTTTATCTCAAATTCAGGCTCAAAACACCCGAAAAATAATTTTGTTTGGGTCCCAGAAGCGATCTGTACACCCTTACTCATTGCTAGAATTTTTTCAAAATATAGGCTCAAAACATGCTAAAAATCGATATTTTAGGTGTCCAAAGTCGATATGTGCATGCATCTTATGAACTCGTTCATATCTCAAATTCATTCTCAAAACACCCGAAAATTCGATATTTTTGAGTCCCAGAAGCGATCTGTACATGCCTACTCCGTGTTAGAGTATTTTCAAAATATAGGTCCAAAACATGCTAGAAATCGATATTTTGGGTGCCCAAAGTCGATATGTGCATGCATCTTCTGTACCCGTTTATATATCAAATTCAGGCTCAAAACTCCCGAAAATTCAATATTTTTGGGTCCCAGAAGCGATCTGTACATGCCTGCTCAATGCTAGAATGTTTTTGAAAATATAGGCTCAAAACATGCTAAAAATCGAAATTTTAGGTGACCAAAGTCAATATGTGTATGCATCTTCTGTACCCGTTTATATCCCAAATTCAGTCTCAAAGCATACGATAATTTGATATTTTTGAGTCCCAGAAGCGACCTGGACATGCCTACTCAGTGCTAGAATATTTTAAAAATATAGGCATAAAACATGCTAAAAATCGATATTGTAGGTGCCCAAGGTCGATATGTGCATGTATCTTCTGTACCCGTTTATATCTCAAAATCAGGCTCAAAACTCCCGAAAATTCTATATTTTTGGGTCCCAGAAACGATCTGTACATGCCTACTCCGTTTTAGAGTATTTTCAAAATATAGGCCTAAAACATGCAGAAAATATATATTTTAGGTGCCCAAAATCGATATGTGCATGCATCTTCTGTACCCGTTTATATCTCAAATTCAGGCTCAAAACACCCAAAAAATCGATATTTTCGGGTCCCAGAAGCGATCTGTACATGCCTATTCCTTGCTAGAATGTTTTCAAGATACAGACCCAAAACAGGCACAAAATCGACATTTTAGGTGCAAAAAGTCGATATGTGAATGCATCTTCAGTGCACGTTTATATCTCAAATACAGGCTCAAATTACCCGAAAATTCAATATTTTTGGGTCCCAGAAGCGATCTGTTCATGCCTACTCAGTGCTAGAATATTTTCAAAATACAGGCCCAAAACATGCTAAAAAACGATATTTTAGGTGACCAAAGTCGATATGTGCATGCATCTTCTGTACTCTTTTATATCTCAAATTAAAGCTCAAAACACTCGAAAATTCGATATTTTTGGGTCCCAGAAGGGATCTGTACATGCCTACGCAGTGCTAGAATGTTTTTAAAATATAGGATCAAAACATGCTAAAAATCGATATTTTAGGTGTCCAAAGTCGATATGTCCATGCATCTTCTGTACCCGTTTATATCCCAAATTCATTCTCAAAACATACGAAAATTTGATATTTTTGAGTCCAAGAAGCGATCTGTACATCAGTGCTAGAATATTTTCAAAATACAGGCCCAAAACATTCTAAAAAACGATATTTTAAGTGCCCAAAGTCGATATGTGCATGCATCATCTGTACCTGTTTATATCTCAAATTCAGGCTCAAAACACACGAAATTTTAATATTTTTGGGTCCAAGAAGCGATCTGTACATGAATACTCCGTGTCAGAAATTTTTTAAAATGGAGGCCCAAAACATACTGAAAATCGATATTTTAGGTGCAAAAAGTCGAAGTGTGCATGCATCTTCTGTACCTGTTTATATCTCATATTCAGGCTCAAAACACCCGAAAATTCGATATTTTTGGGTCCCAGAAGCGATCTGTACATGCCTATTCCTTGCTAGAATGTTTTCAAGATACAGTCCCAAAACACGTCAAAATCGATATTTTAGGTGCAAAAAGTCGATATGTGAATGCATCTTCAGTGCACGTTTATATCTCAAATACAGGCTCAAATTACCCGAAAATTCAATATTTTTGGGTCCCAGAAGCGACCTGTTCATGCCTACTCAGTGCTAGAATATTTTCAAAATACAGGCCCAAAACATGCTAAAAAACGATATTTTAGGTGACCAAAGTCAATATGTGTATGCATCTTCTGTACCCGTTTATATCCCAAATTCAGGCTCAAAACATACGATAATTTGATATTTTTGAGTCCCAGAAGCGACTTGGACATGCCTACTCAGTGCTACAATATTTTCAAAATACAGGCCCAAAACATGCTAAAAAACGATATTTTAGGTGCCCAAAGTCGATATGTGTATGCATCTTCTGTACCCGTTTATATCCCAAATTTAGGCTCAAAACACCCAAAAATTCGATATTTTTGGGTCCCAGAAGCGACCTGTAGATGCCTACTCCTTGTTAGAATATTCTCAAAATACGGGCAAAAAACATGCTCAAAATCGATATTTTGCGTGCCCAAAGTAGATATGTGCATGCATCTTCAGTACCTGTTTATATATTTAAAATTCAGGCTCAAAACACCCGAAAAATTGATATTTGTGGGTCCCAGAAACGACCTGTACAAGCATACTCCTTGTTAGAGTATTTTCAAAATACAGGCCCAAAACATGCTGAAAATCGATTTTTAGGTGCCCAAAGTCGATATGTGCATGCATCTTCTGTACCCATTTATATCCCAAATTCTGGCTCAAAACACCCGAAAATTCAATATTTATGGGTCCCAGAAACAATCTGTACATGCCTACTCTTTGCTAGAATGTTTTCATGATACTGACCCAAAACATGCTCGAAATCGATATTTTAGGTGCAAAAAGTCGATATGTGCATGCATTTTCAGTGCCCGTTTATACCTCAAATTGAGGGTAAAAACACCCACAAATTCAATATTTTTGGGTCTCAGAAGCGATTTGTACATGCCTATTTCGTGTTAGAATATTTTCAAAATACAGGCCCAAAACATGCTCAAAATCGATATTTTGGGTGCCCAAAGTCGATATGTGCATGCATCTTCTGTACCCGTTTATATCTCAAATTCATGCTCAAAACACCCGAAAATTCAATATTTTTGGGTCCCAGAAGCGATCTGTACATGCCTTCACTTTGCTAGAATGTTTTCAAGATACAGACCCAAAACAGGCACAAAATCGACATTTTAAGTGCAAAAAGTCGATATGTGCATGCATCTTCAGTACCCGTTTTTATCTCAAATTCAGGCTCAAAACACCCGAAAAATAATTTTGTTGGGGTCCCAGAAGCGATCTGTACACCCCTACTCATTGCTAGAATTTTTTCAAAATATAGGCTCAAAACATGCTAAAAATCGATATTTTAGGTGTCCAAAGTCGATATGTGCATGCATCTTATGAACTCGTTCATATCTCAAATTCATTCTCAAAACACCCGAAAATTCGATATTTTTGGGTCCCAGAAGCGATCTGTACATGCCTACTCCGTGTTAGAGTATTTTCAAAATATAGGTCCAAAACATGCTAGAAATCGATATTTTGGGTGCCCAAAGTCGATATGTGCATGTATCTTCTGTACCCGTTTATATATCAAATTCAGGCTCAAAACTCCCGAAAATTCAATATTTTTGGGTCCCAGAAGCGATCTGTACATGCCTGCTCAATGCTAGAATGTTTTTGAAAATATAGGCTCAAAACATGCTAAAAATCGAAATTTTAGGTGACCAAAGTCAATATGTGTATGCATCTTCTGTACCCGTTTATATCCCAAATTCAGTCTCAAAGCATACGATAATTTGATATTTTTGAGTCCCAGAAGCGACCTGGACATGCCTACTCAGTGCTAGAATATTTTAAAAATATAGGCATAAAACATGCTAAAAATCGATATTGTAGGTGCCCAAGGTCGATATGTGCATGTATCTTCTGTACCCGTTTATATCTCAAAATCAGGCTCAAAACTCCCGAAAATTCTATATTTTTGGGTCCCAGAAACGATCTGTACATGCCTACTCCGTTTTAGAGTATTTTTAAAATATAGGCCTAAAACATGCAGAAAATATATATTTTAGGTGCCCAAAATCGATATGTGCATGCATCTTCTGTACCCGTTTATATCTCAAATTCAGGCTCAAAACATCCGAAAATTAAATATTTTTGGGTTCCAGAAGCAATCTGTATATGCCTACTTCGTGTTGGAGTAGATCAAATACAGGATAAAAGACATGCTAAAAATCTATATTTTAGGTGCCCAAAGTCAAAATGTGTATGCATCTTCTGTACTCGTTTATATCCCAAATTCAGGCTCAAAACACCCGAAAATTCGATATTTTTGGGTCCCAGAAGCGATCTGTACATGCCTACTCCGTGTTAGAATATTTTCAAATTACAGGCCCAAAACATGCTCAAAATCGATATTTTGGGTGCCCAAAGTCGATATTGGCATGCTTATTCTCTATCCGTTTATATCTCAAATTTAGGCTCAAAACACCCAAAAAATCGATATTTTCGGGTCCCAGAAGCAATCTGTACATGCCTACTCAGTGCTAGAATGTTTTCAATATATAGGTTAAAAACATGCTAAAAATCGATATTTTAGGTGTCCAAAGTCGATATGTGCATGCATCTTCTGTACCCGTTTATATCTCAAATTCAGGCTCAAAACACCCGAAAATTCGATATTTTTGGGTCCCAGAAGCGATCTGTACATGTCTACTCCGTGTTGGAATATTTTCAAATTACAGGCTCAAAATATGCTCAAAATCGATATTTTGGGTGCCCAAAGTCGATATGTGCATGCATCTTCTGTACCCGTTTATATCTCAAATTTAGGCTCAAAACACCCAAAAAATCGATATTTTCGGGTCCCAGAAGCAATCTGTACAGTCGGCGGCAGAAGTCCTGTCGCCTCACCTGCTTCACCGAGACACGCAGTGTTCATGGACTCGAGAAATACGCACATTTTCTGCACTTAATAATCTCGAGTCTATAAACATCGCGTGCCTCGGTGAAGCAAATGAGAGGACAGGACATTTGCCGCCGACTGTACAGTACGCTAATCGGTATTATGAAGAGTATATGTTTGCATTTGTGGCTGTATTGATAGGTACACTTACATTGCATTTATTTCTTAGAGTGTATATGTAGTTATGTATGTGTATTGGTGTGTACGTGTATTGGTGTGTACGTGTGTTGGTGTGTTGGTGTATCAGTGTGTATGTGTATTGGTGTGTTCGTGTATCAGTGTGTACGTGTATCAGTGAGTACGTGTGTTGTTAATCCCTGGGTGTTTACAGTTGAGTCACGTTCTCTCTCTCCATCATGTCTCCGGATTATATTTTCGGGGGAGGGAGGGAGGGGGAAGGGGGGTTCTTGTTGGCTGATGCTCTCTCTCTCTCTCTCTCTCTCTCTCTCTCTCTACCAGTTCCACCGTGTTTACCTCTCGTTCTATTCATTACCTAATTTTACACTGCTTTACCCTTCAGACAAATAAACAGAGGACATTTCCAAGGCACGTCTTGTTTCTCTCTATTTGTATAGGTCAGTATAATTAGTATTTTCATATTTTTTTCCTATTGGGTATCCGTCAATTTACTTGCCTTATTTTCATTTCTCTCTATATATATTCTCTATCTGTTCATCCATCTGATTGCCTCTGTACCAATCATCTTCACTAATCATATTATCTATATCATATTTATCTATCATACAGCCTTTTATATATATATATATATATATATATATATATATATATATATATATATATATATATATATATATATATATATATATATATATATATATATATATATATATATATATATATATATATACTCTACATGTGACCAAAGAATAATCTTCCTAATGATAATTTGTCCATCAACTGGAATAAGAAGGCCCGAATATTCACCATCTTGGCTAACGTTAAAATAATTATATGAACTTGAAAGGAACACATGGATGACAGAGTGAGGTAGTGAGAAAATATATACGTGATTACAGCCAGTCTTGAACATTTGCTAGGCTAGATATTTACCCGTATTTCATATTTATATTCTCATTCTCTAGCGTTTGATGATGACTTGTGTAAATTGTAACTTTCCAACAAACTACTTTTTCTTGGGACGGGATGAACTTCTTGGGTCCAAACGATTTTACAATAATTAACTTATAAACTATAGCACACGTCTCATAGGACAATTATGCCTGGACTGACGTTAATCGATTTTAATACGTCACAGGAAACAACTAACTGTTTCTAAGAGGGTAAAGTCGCGAGCTGATGGGATAGAGACACTGACATATTATACACCTATTAGAGACAGATAGTGGACGTTTCAGCCCTGTTAGTTATGGTAAGGTGGTAGTGGGGGTATGGAGGTGCTGGTGAAGGAAGGAAGGACAGGAGGGGGAGGAGTCAAACATCATGGTTGGCTGAGTTGGAAGATAAGGGTGTTGCCAAGTATTACATTATCTTTAGGATTTAATTTTTTTATTGGGTGAAATTTGTTAATTATGACGTCTGTGATATCACTGATAAATTCTTTTCAATTAAACTTTTCTACAGTTTAAGAGAGAAAGCAATTTGTTTTGTAAAAAGGGAAGATAGGGGAGTTTTGTAGCTCAATGGTGGTTTCATAAGAATTGAGGCTGAAGGAAAGACCGTAAACCTAAGGGTTCATAATGTGTATACCAAAGAGGTTTGAATCCTGGCCAACGTGGGATCAGGGCTGTGTTGTCTAGCAATGGCTGAATTCATTATAACTGGAAGTTTCCCTTATAATAATTGTACTCATATGGTTATTTAATGTTGTGTGCTATGACTACATGACTACAGTAACTACCACACCTCATTTTTCATGTATCAATTAAGAGTATTCGTGTAGAAGAGTGTTACGGAATATATAACTTCCTTTCCATATAACACGTACGGTAATATATGTGAATATCTCAAACATCGTTTAACATACATCCTAAACAGTTCGTGTAGTTAATAATATCGTATACTGTCTCTCTCCCTGATAAGTATGGAACCGCTCCTGTTATTTTGTCTGATAAATATGCTTCTGTTGTCATCCATGAGCTAAAGTGTTTGTGTAAATGTGTGTATATTATGGTATAATAATGATATGGTAAGAAGACCTACTCATGACAAACTTCTTGTCTGCACCATAAAAACATGTTTCTCCCATGATCCTGTGACCAAAAGTCAACAAGTACTGACCTATGCAAACTTCAACAAGGAACCCCTGTCAATTCAAATAAAACTTAAATGGTATTGATAGAATGGGATTCATAATTAAATAAATCTCACCCAGGATCAAACATAAATCTTTAAGATAATGTAATACCTGGCAATATTTACCACTTTTCTACTCAGCCAGTCGATGGTGGTGAGTGCCTCTCCTCCCATTCCCCTCCTGTCATTTCTCTCTTCCTCCCTCCACCAGCCCCTCCATGACCCCCACCCAACCCCACTATAACTCGCCGGGTGGAAACGACTACAAGGTGTGTGTGCTAGTGTCTCGATCCTATCAGCTCAATCTAGCCCACCTGAGTCGAAGCCCGAGATCTGGAGTGCCTAGGCGGTTTCTGGACGACTGCAGCCCATTCAAAGCTTCCAGTGGCCCGGAATGTGTGTGGCCTTGTGCAAGATGTTGGCCTTGTGATGGTTTGGGTGTGGTGTCGTCCAAAAAACAACCTGCTTCAGATATATGGTTTCGACTCAGGTGGGATAGAGATTGTGGTGTGCGACTGTATATGTAATGTAGCTTTTATTTATATGCTGTAACGGGTGATTCTTTTGAGGTAAACTGGTGGGCTACGGATTCCTCTAATCAATGCCACGAAACATATACCCCAGCCCCTCATTAAGGTCGTCTGTTTCATGGCGCTGTTTGGAGAAATCACAGTCCTTCCAATTCACCAACAAGAGAATCTCCCCTAAATTAATGGGCTCCTCAATTTTCGCTTCGCCCATTGTACTGCCCTGTGTCTAAATATGGCTGCTCCTCAGACATAAAATAATAACACTACACTAAATTTTGCATAACACACACAATAAAAAAAAAAAAAAATGGCATTTTATCTTTATTGTTTTGCACATACTCCAAGTCACAATATCTTACTCGGCATGTCTCTTCTCCCTGTTTCCTCTGGCTTCGCTTTTCATTACTGTTTACCAATATCCAAGCCTGTTTTTTTTTTTTTTTTTCTTTCGTCCAATCATCTCGCATTCGCTGTTGTTCATCCGTTTTCTGTCTTGATTTTTCGTATATTTTTTTTCATCATATATACTATCTGGTTTCTGTTCCATCGTCTGTGTCAGTCTTAATAATAATTGTCATATTTATTTTACATTCATTCCTTTTTTATTTTTTTTACCAATATATTGGGAGAGTACCTTAATCTTCTCTCTTCTCTCTCTCTCTCTCTCTCTCTCTCTCTCTCTCTCTCTCTCTCTCTCTCTCTCTCTCTCTCTCTCCATTTTATCATTATTATAATCAATTTTAATTCCCTCCACATCTCTCTCTCTCTCTCTCTCTCTCTCTCTCTCTCTCTCTCTCTCTCTCTCTCTCTCTCTCTCTCTCTCTCTCTCTCTCTCTCTCTCCATTTCATCAACATTATAAACAATTTCAATTCCATTTCATTGTATTATCAGTGGTTCTGTAGCTTTTACCGTATTGCTTAGACAGGTGCTGGTGCTTGATGACATTACACAGCTGTCGACCTGCCAATAATGTGACACTTTGCACTTGGCTGGCAGATTATTGATGCGATAAGACTACACAAAACAAAGTCGCTTTCAGAGCAGGCGAAGTGTCACTGTGTTGGTAGGTAATATCAAGAACTAGTAATATTCTAGATCCTGGGTAATACAAGATGCACTCAGCTGGCTGTTGATGCTATAAGACTGCTAAAATAGAGTCACTTCCTGGGCAGGCGGAATCACTGTGATGGTAGGCAGTATAATAATGATGTACAGTCACGAGCACTAATAAGTATACATCATTGGTTGAAGTTTTGAACAGTCCACCAATTCACCAACGAACTAATTCCAATGGAAATCTTGTTGTGCATTTATTTACTGTCTCTAGGTATTCGAAGCACACCTGAATACTTATTAGTGCTCGTGACGTACAGTCGGCGGCAAAAGTCCTGTCGCCTCGCTTGCTTCACCAAGGCACGCGATGTTCATAGACTCGGGTTTCTTAGGTGTAGAAAACGTGCGTATTTCTGAGTCCATGAACACTGCCTGTCTCGGTGAAGCAGGTGTGGCGACAGGACTTATGCCGCCGACTGTACATGCCTACTCAGTGCTAGATTGTTTTCAAAATATAGGCTCAAAACATGCTAAGAATCGATATTTTAGGTGTCCAAAGTCGATATGTGCATGCATCTTCTGTACCCGTTTATATCTCAAATCCAGGCTCAAAACACCCGAAAATTCGATATTTTTGGTCCCAGAAGCCTTCTGTATATGCCTACTCCTTGTTAGAATCTTTTCAAGATACAGACCCAAAACATGCTCAAAATCGATATTTTAGGTGCAAAAAGGCGAAGTGTGCATGCATCTTCAGTACCCGTTTACATCTCAAATACAGGCTCAAATCACCCAAAAATTCAATATTTTTGGGTCCTTGAAGCAATCTGTACATGCCTACTTAGAGCTAGAAAGTTTTCAAAATATAGGCTCAAAACATGCTAAAAATCGATATTTTCGGTTTCCAAAGTGGATATGTGCATGTATCTTCTGTACCCGTTTAGATCTCAAATTCATTCTCAAAACACCCGAAAATTCGACATTTTTGGGTCCCAGAAGCGATCTGTACATGCCTACTCAGAGTTGGAGTATTTTTAAATTACAGGCCTAAAACATGATGAAAATCGATATTTTAGGTCCGCAAAGTCGATATTTGCATGCATCTTCTGTACCCGTTTATATCTCAATTTCAGGCTTAAAATACCCGAAAATTCGATATTTTTGGGTCCCAGAAGCGATCTGTACATGCCTAATCCTTGCTAGAATGTTTTCAAGATACAGACCCAAAACATGCTAAAAATCGATATTTTAGTTGCAAAAAGTCGATATGTGCACGCATCTTCATTACCCGTTTATATATCAAATTCAGGTTCAAAACACCTGAAAATTCAATATGATTGGGTCCCAGAACCGATCTGTACATGCCTACTCAGTGTTAGAGTATTTTCAAAACACAGGCCCAAAACATGCTAAAAATCGATATTTTAGGTGCCCAAAGTCAATATGTGTATTCATCTTCTGTACCCGTTTATATCCCAAATTCAGGCTCAAAACGCCCGAAAATTCGATATTTTTGGGTCCCAGAAGCGATCTGTACATGCCTACTCAGTGCTAGAATCTTTTCAAATTATAGGACCAAAACATGTTAAAAATCAATATTTTGGGTGCCCAAAGTTGATATGTGTATGCATTTTCTGTACCCGTTAATATCCCAAATTCAGGCACAAAACACACGAAAATTCGATATTTTTGGGTCCCAGAAGCGATCTGTACATGCCTACTCCGTATTAGAGTATTTTCAAAATACAGTCCAAAAACATGCTCAAAATCGATATTTTGGGTGCCCAAAGTTGATATATGCATGCATCTTCTGTACCCGTTTATATATCAAATTCTGGCTTTAAACACCCGAAAATTCAATATTTTTGGGTCCCAGAAGCGATCTTTACATGCCTACTCCGTGTTAGAGTATTTTCAAAACACAGGCCAAAAACATGCTAAAAATCGATATTTTAGGTGCCCAAAGTCAATATGTGTATTCATCTTCTGTACCTGTTTATATCCAAATTCAGGCTCAAAACGCCCGAAAATTCGACATTTTTGGGTCACAGAAGCGATCTGTACATGCCTACTCAGTGTTAGAGTATTTTCAATTTACAGGCCTAAAACATGCTGAAAATTGATATTTTAGGTCTGCAAAGTCGATATGTGCATGCATCTTCTGTACCCGTTTATATCTCAAATTCAGGCTTAAAATACCCGAAAATTCGATATTTTTGGGTCCCAGAAGCGATCTGTACATGCCTAATCCTTGCTAGAATGTTTTCAAGATACTGACACAAAACATGCTCAAAATCGATATTTTAGTTGCAAAAATTCGATAGGTGCACGCATCTTCATTATCCGTTTATATATCAAATTCAGGTTCAAAACACCTGAAAATTCTATATGATTGGGTCCCAGAAGCGATCTGTACATGCCTACTCAGTGTTAGAGTATTTTCAAAACACAGGCCCAAAACATGCTAAAAATCGATATTTTAGGTGCCCAAAGTCAATATGTGTATTCATCTTCTGTACCCGTTTATATCCCAAATTCAGGCTCAAAACGCCCGAAAATTCGATATTTTTGGGTCCCAGAAGCGATCTGTACATGCCTACTCAGTGCTAGAATCTTTTCAAATTATAGGACCAAAACATGTTAAAAATCAATATTTTGGGTGCCCAAAGTTGATATGTGTATGCATTTTCTGTACCCGTTAATATCCCAAATTCAGGCACAAAACACACGAAAATTCGATATTTTTGGGTCCCAGAAGCGATCTGTACATGCCTACTCCGTATTAGAGTATTTTCAAAATACAGTCCAAAAACATGCTCAAAATCGATATTTTGGGTGCCCAAAGTTGATATATGCATGCATCTTCTGTACCCGTTTATATATCAAATTCTGGCTTTAAACACCCGAAAATTCAATATTTTTGGGTCCCAGAAGCGATCTTTACATGCCTACTCCGTGTTAGAGTATTTTCAAAACACAGGCCAAAAACATGCTAAAAATCGATATTTTAGGTGCCCAAAGTCAATATGTGTATTCATCTTCTGTACCTGTTTATATCCAAATTCAGGCTCAAAACGCCCGAAAATTCGACATTTTTGGGTCACAGAAGCGATCTGTACATGCCTACTCAGTGTTAGAGTATTTTCAATTTACAGGCCTAAAACATGCTGAAAATTGATATTTTAGGTCTGCAAAGTCGATATGTGCATGCATCTTCTGTACCCGTTTATATCTCAAATTCAGGCTTAAAATACCCGAAAATTCGATATTTTTGGGTCCCAGAAGCGATCTGTACATGCCTAATCCTTGCTAGAATGTTTTCAAGATACTGACACAAAACATGCTCAAAATCGATATTTTAGTTGCAAAAATTCGATAGGTGCACGCATCTTCATTATCCGTTTATATATCAAATTCAGGTTCAAAACACCTGAAAATTCTATATGATTGGGTCCCAGAAGCGATCTGTACATGCCTACTAAGTGTTAGAGTATTTTCAAAACACAGGCCCAAAACATGCTAAAAATCGATATTTTAGGTGCCCAAAGTAAATATGTGTATTCATCTTCTGTAACCGTTTATATCCCAAATTCAGGCACAAAACACCCGAAAATTCGATATTTTTGGGTCCCTGAAGCGATCTGTACATGCCTACTCCGTGTTAGAGTATTTTTAAAATACAGTCCAAAAACATGCTCAAAATCGATATTTTGGGTGCCCAAAGTTGATATGTGCATGCATCTTCTGTACCCGTTTATATATCAAATTCTGGCTTTAAACACCCGAAAATTCAATATTTTTGGGTCCCAGAAGCGATCTCAACATGCCTACTCCGTGTTAGAATATTTTCAAAATACAGACCCAAAACATGCTGAAAATCGATATTTGGGGTGCCTAAAGTCGATATGTGCATGCATCTTCTGTACATGTTTATATGATCTGTACATGCCTACTGAGTGCCAGAATATTTTCAAAATATAGGTCCAAAAATGCTAAAAATCGATATTTTAGGTGCCCAAAGTCAATATGTGTATTCATCTTCTGTACCTGTTTATATCCAAATTCAGGCTCAAAACGCCCGAAAATTCGACATTTTTGGGTCACAGAAGCGATCTGTACATGCCTACTCAGTGTTAGAGTATTTTCAATTTACAGGCCTAAAACATGCTGAAAATTGATATTTTAGGTCTGCAAAGTCGATATGTGCATGCATCTTCTGTACCCGTTTATATCTCAAATTCAGGCTTAAAATACCCGAAAATTCGATATTTTTGGGTCCCAGAAGCGATCTGTACATGCCTAATCCTTGCTAGAATGTTTTCAAGATACTGACACAAAACATGCTCAAAATCGATATTTTAGTTGCAAAAATTCGATATGTGCACGCATCTTCATTATCCGTTTATATATCAAATTCAGGTTCAAAACACCTGAAAATTCTATATGATTGGGTCCCAGAAGCGATCTGTACATGCCTACTAAGTGTTAGAGTATTTTCAAAACACAGGCCCAAAACATGCTAAAAATCGATATTTTAGGTGCCCAAAGTAAATATGTGTATTCATCTTCTGTAACCGTTTATATCCCAAATTCAGGCACAAAACACCCGAAAATTCGATATTTTTGGGTCCCTGAAGCGATCTGTACATGCCTACTCCGTGTTAGAGTATTTTTAAAATACAGTCCAAAAACATGCTCAAAATCGATATTTTGGGTGCCCAAAGTTGATATGTGCATGCATCTTCTGTACCCGTTTATATATCAAATTCTGGCTTTAAACACCCGAAAATTCAATATTTTTGGGTCCCAGAAGCGATCTCAACATGCCTACTCCGTGTTAGAATATTTTCAAAATACAGACCCAAAACATGCTGAAAATCGATATTTGGGGTGCCTAAAGTCGATATGTGCATGCATCTTCTGTACATGTTTATATGATCTGTACATGCCTACTGAGTGCCAGAATATTTTCAAAATATAGGTCCAAAAATGCTAAAAATCGATATTTTAGGTGTCCAAAGTCAATATGTGTATTCATCTTCCGTACCTGTTTATATCCCAAATTCAGGCTCAAAACGCCCGAAAATTCGACATTTTTGGTTCCCAGAAGCGATCTGTACATGCCTACTCAGTTTTAGAGTATTTTCAATTTACAGGCCTAAAACATGCTGAAAATCGATATTTTAGGTCCGCAAAGTCGATATGTGCATGCATCTTCTGTACCCGTTTATATCTCAAATTCAGGCTTAAAATAGCCGAAAATTCGATATTTTTGGGTCCCAGAAGCGATCTGTTCATGCCTAATCAGTGCTAGAATGTTTTCAAGATACTGACATAAAACATGCTCAAAATCGATATTTTAGTTGCAAAAATTCGATATGTGCACCCATCTTCATTACCCGTTTATATATCAAATTCAGGTTCAAAACACCTGAAAATTCTATATGATTGGGTCCCAGAAGCGATCTGTACATGCCTACTAAGTGTTAGAGTATTTTCAAAACACAGGCCCAAAACATGCTAAAAATCGATATTTTAGGTGCCCAAAGTAAATATGTGTATTCATCTTCTGTAACCGTTTATATCCCAAATTCAAGCACAAAACACCCGAAAATTCGATATTTTTGGGTCCCAGAAGCGATCTGTACATGCTTACTCCATGTTAGAGTATTTTCAAAATACAGTCCAAAAACATGCTCAAAATCGATATTTTAGGTGCCCAAAGTCGATATGTGCATGCATCTTCTGTACCCGTTTATATATCAAATTCTGGCTTTAAACACCCGAAAATTCAATATTTTTGGGTCCCAGAAGCGATCTGAACATGCCTAATCAGTGCGAGAATATTTTCAAAATATAGGTCCAAAACATGCTAAAAATCGATATTTTGGGTGTGTACAGTACAATAGAGGAGGGTAACACCACAGCTTCCCCACTTGAAGCAACATAAACCAGACGACCTTCTTACAATAACAAACACAAGAGGGCAACCTCCTTACCTCCAATTTCTCACTGTCATCTCTAAACTCAAGAGAGAGAGGGAGAGAAAGGAGGAGAGAGAGAGAGAGGGAGAGAAAGTAGAAAGAGAGAGAGAGAAGAATTGGGTGGAGCTTAGACAATAACTCCACCCCTTTTCAAGAAGGTAATAATAATAATAATATCTGAATAGACTTGGTATCTTCCAAAACAAAATGTATATAAGCAGTGAAGTTGAACTAATATGCAGGATTTCCTAAACTGACTCCCAGGGCTATAACTGTCTCCATAAGAGAGAGACACCATCATACGACAAGGCATCGATATAATTCCCTGTATAGAGATAAGTATGTATAAATAAATTAAGCCTAAAGAAACTTGTGAAGTCAATTACCTAAGAACACCACGACGCTGAGCTCGCTACCTAAGACCACAACAACCACAACAACAACAACAACTACTACGACTACAACTCCAGAATAAGGTACTGTATCAGATCCTGAACGAGTTAAAGCCTTAGAGGACTGGTACATTTTGATGGCAGCGGTGTTTTTGCAACAAAGCAAGTTGCAAGGTAAAGACTTCACGGGAGTACAGTGACTAACATAGTTCAAGGACAAGTTGAAGGAATCTTCTTGTAAATTCTCTCAAGTAATTTCTTCAGTGGGTAATCTTACGACCTCTAACGAGGGAGATAAACCACAAATTCTTAACCTACAAGAAACACCTGCTTCAACATAACTGCAACTGACCTACAGAGAACCTCATCTACTTCACAACAAACAATCATCACTTCATCACTACGGCGATCCTGTTACGTAAATGCTTTCGTAAGGACAACGCCATCACTACATCACCTCCACGCTGACGCTTCCTTATACGTAAATTCTCTCGTAAAAGACAAGTCAACGTTCATCATCTTCACTCCAATTACGACTGTTAGTGTGTTAGTGTGCGAGCTAACTAATCATCGCTTCGTCACTTCACGGTCGTCGCCCCTTCACCACATCGTCGCCTCGTCAGGCAACGCCCCAACAAAACTTCCACTCGTCGTCATCGTCGTTGCAACTACAGTCAACTAAAGTAGGTACACATTACATGTTACATTACATTATTTTTCACTTGTCCACGAACATGTTAGAAGATAGGTTCCTCAATAACAGCCCAGATAACAGAAAACAAGTGCCACATTAAAACAAAAGTAAAGATATAATACCCCATTAATCCAAAGATATCATAACTAACTTCGAATATCCCTGATAATGATTTACTAGCCTCCAAGCTAGATTCCTCTACCTCTCTAAGTTTCGTTTGTGGTTCCAACACATTCGAGTACATTCCTTTCTTTCTCCAAACCTTACCCCCATTAAAACCTCTATCTGGTATACTATATTAACCTGTATTTTCTCCAACAATGGCTACTCCTCCACAATCTCCGACTGTCTCTGCTCTTCTAACAACTTCTTCTAACCCCACTACCTCTACTATGCAGGCAATGAGAATTTTATCCACCCACAATTATTCAAAGTACTATACGGGAGATAATCCACGATATGGGATTCATCTCTTCTTGCGTCATTTGGAGGATGTGTTTTACCAAGAGAATATAGAGCAGGACGCACATAAGATAAGATTCGTGAGAGAGCATATTGCACCACATAGTCCAGCCAGTTATATATTAACTACAAGTGCTTTTTCTAATCCACAGAATTTAACGTCATATGCTACATTCAGACAGTCACTTATTGATGTTTTTGGGGATGGTAAACTACATCATTCATTATCATGGGTCCAGAGAATAATTAAAACTAAGGCAGACAACATAAATACAAGTGAACCAGCAAAAGCACTTGCACTATCAGGGTCTCTAGCTTTAAATTCGAAGGAATCTCGTATCATACATCGTGAATTACAGATTACTCAATCCAAGGGTACGAAGATTTTTAATTTTGATGCCACACCTACTCAAGGGGAATCACAGGGAAAACGTTGCAAACACTGTAACGAAAGTAATCATAAATACAGTCATTTACATGAGTCAAAGTCGCATTCCTTAGATGAATGCATGATCCTTAACAGAATGAAACGGGACTGGCACAATCGAAACATGATGTATGAAACGAGACCGCCACAATATTAAAACGTCCCGAAAATATAACTGTAGGCCCTGTCGTCGCATTTACCAAAAATATACTATAATTCCCTGTCCTAGTATCACATAGTAACACCCCCTTAATGATAGACACAGGCGCCGCAGTTTCCTTGTTATCGGATAATTCCTTTAACAAATTGAGCAAATTAGGTCCCCAGCGGCATTTATAAACCAAGATTGAACAGGTGACATAGAATTGTCAACCATGACAGGCAATAAATTACAGGTCTTAGGGAAACTAACCCTTCCTGTACGGTTAGCCAAGGGAACTAACCATATTCATAATGAATTTTATGTAATACGTAATTATAAACTAGGTTTATCATACCTTATTAAACAAACCATAATAATAAACCCTAAACATAAAATAATACATTTTAGGAAATAATGTATTCAAATACAGGATTGTCCTGGCCAAAATATATAAGTCCAGGTAATGTTAACCCTATATGTATTGAAAATGAGGGAAATAACCCCATTATCATAAAAGCCATTGCTGCATATAATATTATATTAACTTCGAATTTCGTCCATAAATTGAAGGTAAAGCTTCCATCTCATGTACAGCCACACACTACCGTTCTATCCTTAATAGAACTAGTAAAATAATATATAACCAGGGATTAATTTACTTAACTAATGTAAACAGTGAAAATGTCACTGATATTAATAAACCATTTACCAATATTCATGTAAAGAAAGGAACATATCTATGTGATCTGTACAGATGGAAGTTAGACCAATACCACAAGGAAATATTGTATCGGTTCTTACCGAAGGATATAAATAGATAGTCACGTAAGGGAGCAACTTAGAAATTTTGTCAGTGGACCAATTTTCCACTTTATCGTGATAATCTCATCACTATACTAGCCACATATTGAAATGCGATTGCCCTACCTGTAAATTATTAGGAAAAAAATATGCCATTACTCTAACATCTCCTTAACCCATTTACTCGAGCATATAGACTACCGTACCGCATAGTACACAGAAAGTGGTAAACGAAATATTAAATGAAATGATGGATGAAGGCATTATTAAGAATTCTAACTCCCATTTTAACAGCCCAATGTTTTTGGTTTCAAGAAACAAATAATGGTGATTTTAGGCCAGTCATTGATTGCAGAAAAATAAATAATGCTACACTTAAAGATAAATATTCCCTCCCTCCTTTAAGATGTTTTGTCTAACATTGGTGAAACAAAACCTATGATATTCTCCACATTAAACTTGGTCAGTGGAAACTGGCAAGTAACATTAGATGATAAAATTCAACCCATTACAACATTTAATACTTCCCATGGTTATTATGAATACATTCGTTGACCATTTGGTTTATGTAATGCTTCATCCACATTTCAGCATATGATCAATTTTCGTATTGGTTTTATTAATAACGTAGTCATCGCTAATCTCAACGATTTGATTATTTTCATAGTAAGTAACTATAACGAAGGTTATACAGAGATTACATTAGGTAGGCCTCAAACTTTAAGTGTCTATGTCTCAGTTTCTTACCAGGAACTTATCATTTTAGGTTATCCATTTAACCGCCCCTGTGCTCCATACACAATCTGATAAAATACGAGCAATGAGAGTATTCACTATTCTAAATAAATGTTACTAACATAAAATCATTCTTGGTCTTATGTTCTTATATAGAATCCTTGTAAAATATTTTCCCAAGTAACTAAAACACCTAAATAATCCCCTCGAGAAAGATACAAATTTTGTATGGATGCCAGAAAAACAGCTAAGCTTTGAATTATTAAAGGTTAATTAATGTAAGCTTCAATTCTTACGTTCCCAAATATTCATTGTCTTTTATGGAGTGTACAGATGCTTCCTCAGTAGGCTAAGGCGCTGTACTTATGTAAGAAATAGCTATGGGTCTATGTCAGGTATGTACTTAAGCTTAAAGAATATTAAGTACGCAGATAACTCGTTACTCTGTAACAAAACAGGAAACTTAAAGCAATATTATGGGCACTTCGTACTTTGAGAGAAATCATATTAGGCTATCCTTTACATGTTTTCGCAAATTATCAAACGATCCGTGGCTTACTATAACCTCAAACCCTAACGGGAAAATTAGCCAGATAATGTCTAACAATTCAGGAAATTCTCCCGCATATTGATATTAACTATCTTTTAGGACGATTAATAAAGTAGTAGATCCCTTAAACAGTCATCTTGTCCTTTTAGTTCCGAGGACACCCATGGACTTTGACCTTAATGCGGTTCGTAAACATTAGCAAACAATTCTATGATGAATGTAATAAAATATTCATAAAAAACTGAGGATGAAAATAATGGCCCAGAACTATCCAGTCACTTAAATATATTTTCCCTTCATGATGATATTATTTATAGAAAACTTAGGAAACGTGACGTAAAAACCAATCATATAGTGATACAACAAATAATGATTCCCTCAGTATTAATTACCCTTATATCATAATACAGCAGCAAGGCATCCTGGGAGAGATAGGTACCTGACCACTCTCCATACAATACACCATTAGCATAAACTAAGGGTAGATGATGAAACACATATATCGCTCAGTGCGAAGCAGACAATGCAAATAAAGGCCATACATTTGGACCTGTTCCATGACGGGAATCCCTAATCCTGGACGAATCATGGAACGTAGTAGGAATAGATCTACTTTCCTTACCAATTCCGAATCAGGACGCAAATAAGTTAATACCAATGGTTAACCATTTTCTAAATATTTGGTGGCGGCACCACTACAAAAAAAAAAAAAAAACGAAAAGGTAAGTGCACATATATATAAAAACCAACTTCATATGACCATATACATGTCTCGATATTATAAAAGGTATCTGATTTCTACGACATTAAGCAAACGTTTGTATTACCATATCTCCCAGCATTTAATGGGTTAACAAAACGGCAGCACCGTAAAATACTAGAAGTACTTCGTGGCACAGAAACAAGGAAAATCCCTCCATATGGGAAGACTGCATCGATATGACGGTCAATAAACACTACAAAATACGGAAATAAAGGAAAAAACTCCACATGAAATACTATATGGCGTATGGATACGTCTTTCATATGATATAAAATTGCCACACGGAATCCATGTTACAACGTGGACAACTACACTGAACGACAGTGAGTTGCATTTCAACAATTTCATCATGATGTACAAAACGATCTACAGGCTTGCATGGATATAATGCGTGATCGCCAACATAACAAAACAAATTATGAGCTTGCATGAATATAATGCGTGATCGCCAACATAACAAAACAAATTATGAGCTTGCATGAATATAATGCATGATCGCCAACATAATAAAACAAATTATGAGCTTGCATGAAAATAATGCATGATAGCCAACATAACAAAACAAATTATGAGCTTGCATGAATATAATGCGTGATCGCCAACATAACAAAACAAGTTATGAGCTTGCATGAAAATAATGCATGATCGCCAACATAACAAAACAAATTATGAGCTTGCATGAATATAATGCGTGATCGCCAACATAACAAAACAAATTATGAGCTTGCATGAAAATAATGCATGATCGCCAACATAACAAAACAAATTATGAGCTTGCATGAATATAATGCGTGATCGCCAACATAACAAAACAAATTATGAGCTTGCATGGAAATATTGCGTAATCGCCGACATATTAAAGCAAATAACTCAATATGTTCACTCCAAGTGATAACGGGTACCCGATCGAATCTTCACACTTCCTTAGTAGGTAATAAACCTATAATAAAGCATAATTTTACCAGGCGGTTGATATTATTTATGTAAAGAGAATAAAGATATTGGTAAAAAGTGCGCAAAAACCCAACATCCACAATGAAACCAATCAATATCTCTTGAACAGTAACAATTCCTCTTCCTAGTAAGTTTATCCCTACTATTGATGATAATAATATAAACAATTATAAACAAAAACTCCGATCGGTTTCCAATGATATATAATAATTTTTCTTACGGATGTGGCCCACATCAACCTATATAACGGTTTTCGTGTTTATACTCGCGGCGGCTACAAGCTCCGACGAAGTGCATCAAGCGGATAAAGATGACGTCTACATTCTGAGAGCTCTCGTTTCTAATTTTATTAAACAGTTGAAAAGAAAAAGGAAATAATAAAATATTGGGGACGAACGATATTATCATTAATTTTTTATAAGGTATCTGACTTATTACATAAATTTTCTGCCATTGAGCAGTGGGTACAGATAAGGTATTTAATGATACACTAGTTTTGTTTGACAGGTATCACACAAATGAAGTTCCCAATTTAAATGTATTATATTCTAAGGTGTCCTTTCACCATTGGGCGCCCTAGGAAGGAATTCAGCGACTCAGGTAATATTGCTCGCTTATTATACAAAAAAAAAATAATGGCTTAGAACCATCATCACAGCCCAGAGCGTGATTTGGATATTTTAAGCGGAATTTCATGAGCACTATTTAGTAATGCTTAGATAGTAATATACTAGCATTATCCCATAAATAAAAAGGTTGCAGGACAAGCCGTTGCAAATCAAGATAAGATAAAGTAACAGGTATATACTGTATTCGAGTGCAAATCATTGCACAGAAATTAAATACAATTTATATAACTTTATATGATCAACGAATGAAAAGAACTACATATATGGAATAATCATATCATGTTTTAGGCTTCTATTTATTTCTGTGAATTAGCAGGAAATGAATTGCAGGTGAGGAACAGAGAGAAATGACAACCATTTATTTCTTAAGAGAGTATTTACTGCGACTAAGGTAAGATCAACTCACAATTATTACCACTCCAACAGCTACGAAATATAATGGTATAATCAATGATGAAATACCATCTTACTTATTATCTTCATACACCTACTTGGTATATTATTATACATTAATGCGTAGTATATTACTACAAGATCATAATCCCATTATTATTCACATAAAAGATAAAATGCTTTTCCCAAGCTACGTACTTCACCAATTCCCTATGAAAATGGAAATAATCCTTTCACATTCGATTTTCATCCAATAAGTATTCTACTTAGTGATGATGTCATCAGTGACACACAACACTTCAAGTGCCATGTTGCATATCTTCATAGATGTTTGTCTTGCATATTTCTTTGCATTTAAGTTGCATATAAATCTCCTAAGGATGCAAAATCTCCACTTGCTTGGAATCAAAGTAATACTAATCAAGCCCTATATGCATGTACATTCATATCTATTACTAATCAATATCTCTTTTCATCATCAATTTTAATTTCCACTATCTATACTTACCTGCTGATACACAATTAACATTACTTTACCCTAATTACACTACACATGGTATGGTTAAAGGCTACTATAAAGAAACGGACTCATAGGAAATACGATCCAAGGGGATCGTTACCTTGCCTAATAAACATAAACGTGCTTGACAACATGACATAATCTTTTCCACCTTTAAACATATTTCATTTAAAGTCGACTTGTTTAACATCTCCTCATTATCAGTTGTTTCGGAAAAAGTGCAACTATTATGTTATTCAAGGTGAATAAGCTTCAATCATCCTTATTATATAATTTGATTCCTCCATATATTCATCAAAATAAAACTGAGTACCAATGTTTATTATCCACTGTCTTATCTTTCTGCCATGTACTATCCTATTTATGTATTGTATAAGAACGAACTATCGAGGTATACTGAATTATGTTGTATTGAAAAGAATAGGACTGTTATTTCACAGCCTAGCAACACGGCCCCCTTATTAATGTGTGAACCTTTAGCATAGGTTAGCTTATATACACACAATAACATGCACCTAGCTAAACACATTAATTTTAAGATGATTTTTATGTAACAATGTACAATGTATTAATATTCATTTATTAATGATACTATCTATGTTCATTTATGTACAAGGTGTGCCTATGTCTTAAGGTCTATTTTTCGGTTACGATACATGTCTTCATTGTTACTATCTTAATTATCATGTACCCTACCAACATTGTGAACTGGCCTTCTATTAAATAAAGCTTTAATGCCTGGGGGGCCAGGCGGGTAGCGGACTGAGCAAATGTACAGTACAATAGAGGAGGGTAACACCACAGCTTCCCCACTTGAAGCAACATAAACCAGACGACCTTCTTACAATAACAAACACAAGAGGGCCAACCTCCTTACCTCCAATTTCTCACTGTCATCTCTAAACTCAAGAGAGAGAGGGAGAGAGAGAGAGAGGGAGAGAAAGTAGAAAGAGCTTAGACAAGAACTCCACCCCTTTTCAAGAAGGTAATAATAATAATAATATCTGAATAGACTTGGCATCTTCCAAAACAGAATGTATATAAGCAGTGAAGTTGAACTAATATGCAGGATTTCCTAAACTGACTCCCAGGGCTATAACTGTCTCCATAAGAGAGAGACACCATCATAAGACAAGGCATCGATATAAATCCCTGTATAGAGATAAGTATGTATAAATAAATTAAGCCTAAAGAAACTTGTGAAGTCAATTACCTAAGAACACCACGACGCTGAGCTCGCTACCTAAGACCACAACAACCACAACAACAACAACAACTACTATGACTACAACTCCAGAATAAGGTACTGTATCAGATCCTGAACGAGTTAAAGCCTTAGAGGACTGGTACAGGTGCCCAAAGTCGATATGTGCATGTATCTTTAGTACTGTTTATATCTCAAATTTATGCTCAAAACACCCGAAAATTCAATATTTTTGGGTCCCAGAAGCGATCTGTACATGCCTACTCCTTGTTAGAGTATTTTCAAAATACAGACCCAAAACATGCTCAAAATCGATATTTTAGGTGCCCAAAGTCAATATTAGTATGTATCTTCTGTACCCGTTTATATCCCAAATTCAGGCTCAAAACATCCGAAAACTCGATATTTTTAGGTCCCAGAAGCAATCTGTACATGCCTAATCAGTGCTAGAATATTTTCAAAATATAGGTCCAAAACATGCTAAAAATCGATATTTTGGGTGCCCAAAGTCGATATGTATATGCATCTTCTGTACCCGTTTATATCCCAAATTCAGGCACAAAACACCTGAAAAATGATAATTTTGGGTCCCAGAAGCGATCTTTACATGCCTACTCAGTGTTAGAGTATTTTCAATTTACAGGCCTAAAACATGCTGAAAATCGATATTTTAGGTCCGCATAGTCGATATGTGCATGCATCTTCTGTACCCGTTTATATCTCAAATTCATGCTCAAAACACCCGAAAATTCGATATTTTTCTTTCCTAGAAGCGATCTGTACATGCCTACTCCTTGCTAGAATTTGTTCAAGATACAGACCCAAAACAAGCTCAAAATCGATATTTTAAGTTCAAAAAGTCGAAGTGTGCATGTATCTTCAGTACCCGTTTATATCTCTAATTCAGGCTCAAAACACCCAAAAATTCAATATTTTTGGGTCCCAGAAGCAATCTGTACATGCCTACTCAGTGCTAGAATGTTTTCAAAATATAGGCTCAAAACATGCTAAAAATCGATATTTTAGGTGTCCAAAGTCGATATGTGCATGCATCTTCTGTACCCGTTTATATCACAAATTCAGGCTTAAAATACCCGAAAATTCAATATTTTTGGGTCCCAGAAGCGATCTGTACATGCCTAATCCATGCTAGAATGTTTTCAAGATTGCAAAAACTCGATATGTGCACGCATCTTCATTACCCGTTTATATATCAAATTCAGGTTCAAAACACCCGAAAATTCAATATGATTGGTTCCCAGAAGCGATCTGTACATGCCTACAAAGTGTTAGAGTATTTTCAAAACATAGGCCCAAAACATGCTAAAAATCGATATTTTAGGTGCCCAAAGTAAATATGTGTATTTATCTTCTGTAACCGTTTATATCCCAAATTCAGGCACAAAACACCCGAAAATTCGATATTTTTGGGTCCCAGAAGCGATCTGTACATGCCTACTCCGTGTTAGAGTATTTTTAAAATACAGTCCAAAAACATGCTCAAAATCGATATTTTAGGTGCCCAAAGTCGATATGTGCATGCATCTTCTGTACCCGTTTATATATCAAATTCTGGCTTTAAACACCCGAAAATTCAATATTTTTGGGTCCCAGAAGCGATCTGTACATGCCTACTCCTTGTTAGAGTATTTTCAAAATACAGACCCAAAAAAGGCTCAAAATCGATATTTTCGGTGCCCAAAATCAATATTTGTATGTATCTTCTGTACCCGTTTATATCCCAAATTCAGGCTCAAAACATCCGAAAACTCGATATTTTTAGGTCCCAGAAGCAATCTGTACATGCCTAATCAGTGCTAGAATATTTTCAAAATATAGGTCCAAAACATGCTAAAAATCGATATTTTGGGTGCCCAAAGTCGATATGTGTATGCATCTTCTGTACCCGTTTATATCCCTAATTCAGGCACAAAACACCCGAAAAATCGATAATTTTGGGTCCCAGAAGCAAACTTTACATGCTTACTTCTTGCTAGAATGTTTTCAAGATACAGACCCAAAACATGCTCAAAATCGATATTTTAGGTGCAAAAAGTCGATATGTGCATGCATCTTCAGTACCGTTTATATCTCAAATTCAGGCTCAAAACACCCGAAAATTCAATATTTTTGGGTCCCAGAAGCGATCTGAACATGCCTACTCAGTGTTAGAGTATTTTCAATTTACAGGCCTAAAACATGCTGAAAATCGATATTTTAGGTCCGCATAGTCGATATGTGCATGCATCTTCTGTACCCGTTTATATCTCAAATTCAGGCTTAAAATACCCGAAAATTCGATATTTTTGGGTCCCAGAAGAGATCTGTACATGCCTAATCCTTGCTAGAATGTTTTCAAGATACTGAAACAAAACATGCTCAAAATCGATATTTTAGTTGCAAAAATTCGATATGTGCACGCATCTTCATTACCCGTTTATATATCAAATTCAGGTTCAAAACACCTGAAAATTCTATATAATTGGGTCCCAGACGCGATCTGTACATGCCTACTAAGTGTTAGAGTATTTTCAAAACACAGGCCCAAAACATGCTAAAAATCGATATTTTAGGTGCCCAAAGTAAATATGTGTATTCATATTCTGTAACCGTTTATATCCCAAATTCAGGCACAAAACACCCGAAAATTCGATATTTTTGGGTCCCAGAAGCGATCTGTACATGCCTACTCCGTGTTAGAGTATTTTCAAAATACAGTCCAAAAACATGCACAAAATCGATATTTTAGGTGCCCAAAGTCGATATGTGCATGCATCTTCTGTACCCGTTTATATATCAAATTCTGGCTTTAAACACCCGAAAATTCAATTTTTTTGGGTCCCAGAAGCGATCTGAACATGCCTAATCAGTGCGAGAATATTTTCAAAATATAGGTCCAAAATAAGCTAAAAATCGATATTTTGGGTGCCCAAAGTCGATATTTGCATGCATCTTTAGTACTGTTTATATCTCAAATTCATGCTCAAAACACCCGAAATTCAATATTTTTGGGTCCCAGAAGCGATCTGTACATGCCTACTCCTTGTTAGAGTATTTTCAAAATACAAACCCAAAACATGCTCAAAATCGATATTTTAGGTGCCCAAAGTCAATATTAGTATGTATCTTCTGTACCCGTTTATATCCCAAATTCAGGCTCAAAACATCCGAAAACTCGATATTTTTAGGTACCAGAAGCAATCTGTACATGCCTAATCAGTGCTAGAATATTTTCAAAATATAGGTCCAAAACATGCTAAAAATCGATATTTTGGGTGCCCAAAGTCGATATGTGTATGCATCTTCTGTACCCGTTTATATCCCAAATTCAGGCACAAAACACCCGAAAATTCGATATTTTTCTTTCCTAGAAGCGATCTGTACATACCTACTCCTTGCTAGAATTTGTTCTAGATACAGACCCAAAACAAGCTCAAAATCGATATTTTAAGTTCAAAAAGTCGAAGTGTGCATGTATCTTCAGTACCCGTTTATATCTCTAATTCAGGCTCAAAACACCCAAAAATTCAATATTTTTGGGTCCCAGAAGCAATCTGTACATGCCTACTCAGTGCTAGAATGTTTTCAAAATATAGGCTCAAAACATGCTAAAAATCGATATTTTAAGTGTCCAAAGTCGATAGGTGCATGCATCTTCTGTACCCGTTTATATCACAAATTCAGGCTTAAAATACCCGAAAATTCAATATTTTTGGGTCCCAGAAGCGATCTGTACATGCCTAATCCATGCTAGAATGTTTTCAAGATTGCAAAAACTCGATATGTGCACGCATCTTCATTACCCGTTTATATATCAAATTCAGGTTCAAAACACCCGAAAATTCAATATGATTGGTTCCCAGAAGCGATCTGTACATGCCTACAAAGTGTTAGAGTATTTTCAAAACATAGGCCCAAAACATGCTAAAAATCGATATTTTAGGTGCCCAAAGTAAATATGTGTATTTATCTTCTGTAACCGTTTATATCCCAAATTCAGGCACAAAACACCCGAAAATTCGATATTTTTGGGTCCCAGAAGCGATCTGTACATGCCTACTCCGTGTTAGAGTATTTTTAAAATACAGTCCAAAAACATGCTCAAAATCGATATTTTAGGTGCCCAAAGTCGATATGTGCATGCATCTTCTGTACCCGTTTATATATCAAATTCTGGCTTTAAACACCCGAAAATTCAATATTTTTGGGTCCCAGAAGCGATCTGTACATGCCTACTCCTTGTTAGAGTATTTTCAAAATACAGACCCAAAAAAGGCTCAAAATCGATATTTTAGGTGCCCAAAATCAATATTTGTATGTATCATCTGTACCCGTTTATATCCCAAATTCAGGCTCAAAACATCCGAAAACTCGATATTTTTAGGTCCCAGAAGCAATCTGTACATGCCTAATCAGTGCTAGAATATTTTCAAAATATAGGTCCAAAACATGCTAAAAATCGATATTTTGGGTGCCCAAAGTCGATATGTGTATGCATCTTCTGTACCCGTTTATATCCCTAATTCAGGCACAAAACACCCGAAAAATCGATAATTTTGGGTCCCAGAAGCAAACTTTACATGCCTACTTCTTGCTAGAATGTTTTCAAGATACAGACCCAAAACATGCTCAAAATCGATATTTTAGGTGCAAAAAGTCGATATGTGCATGCATCTTCAGTACCGTTTATATCTCAAATTCAGGCTCAAAACACCCGAAAATTCAATATTTTTGGGTCCCAGAAGCGATCTGAACATGCCTACTCAGTGTTAGAGTATTTTCAATTTACAGGCCTAAAACATGCTGAAAATCGATATTTTAGGTCCGCATAGTCGATATGTGCATGCATCTTCTGTACCCGTTTATATCTCAAATTCAGGCTTAAAATACCCGAAAATTCGATATTTTTGGGTCCCAGAAGAGATCTGTACATGCCTAATCCTTGCTAGAATGTTTTCAAGATACTGAAACAAAACATGCTCAAAATCGATATTTTAGTTGCAAAAATTCGATATGTGCACGCATCTTCATTACCCGTTTATATATCAAATTCAGGTTCAAAACACCTGAAAATTCTATATAATTGGGTCCCAGACGCGATCTGTACATGCCTACTAAGTGTTAGAGTATTTTCAAAACACAGGCCCAAAACATGCTAAAAATCGATATTTTAGGTGCCCAAAGTAAATATGTGTATTCATATTCTGTAACCGTTTATATCCCAAATTCAGGCACAAAACACCCGAAAATTCGATATTTTTGGGTCCCAGAAGCGATCTGTACATGCCTACTCCGTGTTAGAGTATTTTCAAAATACAGTCCAAAAACATGCACAAAATCGATATTTTAGGTGCCCAAAGTCGATATGTGCATGCATCTTCTGTACCCGTTTATATATCAAATTCTGGCTTTAAACACCCGAAAATTCAATTTTTTTGGGTCCCAGAAGCGATCTGAACATGCCTAATCAGTGCGAGAATATTTTCAAAATATAGGTCCAAAATATGCTAAAAATCGATATTTTGGGTGCCCAAAGTCGATATTTGCATGCATCTTTAGTACTGTTTATATCTCAAATTCATGCTCAAAACACCCGAAATTCAATATTTTTGGGTCCCAGAAGCGATCTGTACATGCCTACTCCTTGTTAGAGTATTTTCAAAACACAGGCCCAAAACATGCTAAAAATCGATATTTTAGGTGCCCAAAGTAAATATGTGTATTCATCTTCTGTACCCGTTTATATATCAAATTCTGGCTTTAAACACCCGAAAATTCAATATTTTTGGGTCCCACAAGCGATCTGAACATGCCTAATCAGTGCGAGAATATTTTCAAAATATAGGTCCAAAATATGCTAAAAATCGATATTTTGGGTGCCCAAAGTCGATATGTGCATGCATCTTTAGTACTGTTTATATCTCAAATTCAGGCTCAAAACACCCGAAAATTCAATATTTTTGGGTCACAGAAGCGATCTGTACATGCCTACTCCTTGTTAGAGTATTTTCAAAATACAGACCCAAAACATGCTCAAAATCGATATTTTAGGTGCCCAAAGTCAATATTAGTATGTATCTTCTGTACCCGTTTATATCCCAAATTCAGGCTCAAAACATCCGAAAAATCGATAATTTTGGGTCCCAGAAGCGATCTTTACATGCCTACTTCTTGTTAGAATGTTTTCAAGATACAGACCCAAAACATGCTCAAAATCGATATTTTAGGTGCAAAAAGTCGATATGTGCATGCAACTTCAGTACCGTTTATATCTCAAATTCAGGCTCAAAACACCCGAAAATTCAATATTTTTGGGTCCCAGAAGCGATCTGTACTTGCCTACTCCTTGTTAGAATATTTTCAAATTACAGACCCAAAACATGTTAAAAATCGATATTTTAGGTGCCCAAAGTCAATATTAGTATGTATCTTCTGTACCCGTTTATATCCCAAATTCAGGCTCAAAACATCCGAAAACTCGATATTTTTGGGTCCCAGAAGCGATCTGTAGATGCCTACTTAGTGCTAGAATATTTTCAAAATATAGGTCCAAAACATGCTAAAAATCGATATTTTGGGTGCCCAAAGTCGATATTTGCATGCATCTTCTGTACCCGTTTATATCCCAAATTCAGGCACAAAACACCCGAAAAATCGATAATTTTGGGTCCCAGAAGCGATCTGTATATGGCCACTCCGTGTTAGAGTATTTTCAAAATATAGGCCAAAAACATGCTAAAAATCAATATTTTGGGTGCCCAAAGTCGACATGTGCATGCATCTTCTGTACCCGTTTATATCTCAAATTCAGTCTCAAAACACCCTAAAATTCAATATTTTTGGGTCCCAGAAGCGATCTGTACATGCCTACTCAGTGCTAGAATGTTTTCAAAATATAGGCTCAAAACATGCTAAAAATCGATATTTTAGGTGTTCAAAGTCGATATGTGCATGCATTTTCAGTACCCGTTTATATCTCACATTCTTGCTCAAAACACCCGAAAATTCGATATTTTCGGGTCCCAGAAGCGATCTGTACATGCCTACTCGGTGTTAGAGTATTTTCAAAATACAGACCAAAAAACATGCTGAAAATCGATATTTTAAGTGCCCACAGTCAATATGTGTATGCATCTTCGGTGCCCGTTTATATCCCAAATTCAACCTCAAAACTCCCGAAAATTCGATATTTTTGAGTCCCAGAAGTTTTCTATATATTCCTACTCAGTGCTAGAATATTTTCAAAATATAGGTCCAAAACATGCTAAAAATCGATATTTTGGGTGCCCAAAGTCGATATGTGCATGCATCTTCTGTACCCGTTTATATCTCAAATTCAGGCTCAAAAAACCCGAAAATTCGATATTTTTGTGTTCCAGAAGCGATTTGTACATGCCTACTCCGTCTTAGAGTATTTTCAAAATATAGGCAAAAAACATGCTCAAAATCGATATTTTGGGTGCACAATGTCGATATATGCATGCATCTTCTGTTCCTGTTTATATCCCAAATTCATTCTCAAAACACCCGAAAATTCGATATTTTTCTTTCCTAGAAGCGATCTGTACATGCCTACTCCTTGCTAGAATTTTTTCAAGATATAGACCCAAAACAAGCTCAAAATCGATATTTTAAGTGCAAAAAGTCGAAGTGTGCATGTATCTTCAGTACCCGTTTATATCTCTAATTCAGGCTCAAAACACCCAAAAATTCAATATTTTTGGGTCCCAGAAGCGATCTGTACATGCCTAATCCATGCTAGAATGTTTTCAAGATTGCAAAAACTCGATATGTGCACGCATCTTCATTACCCGTTTATATATCAAATTCAGGTTCAAAACACCCGAAAATTCAATATGATTGGTTCCCAGAAGCGATCTGTACATGCCTACAAAGTGTTAGAGTATTTTCAAAACACAGGCCCAAAACATGCTAAAAATCGATATTTTAGGTGCACAAAGTAAATATGTGTATTCATCTTCTGTAACCGTTTATATCCCAAATTCAGGCACAAAACACCCGAAAATTCGATATTTTTGGGTCCCAGAAGCGATCTGTACATGCCTACTCCGTGTTAGAGTATTTTCAAAATACAGTCCAAAAACATGCTCAAATTCGATATTTTAGGTGCCCAAAGTCGATATGTGCATGCATCTTCTGTACCCGTTTATATATCAAATTCTTGCTTTAAACACCTGAAAATTCAATATTTTTGGGTCCCAGAAGCGATCTGTACATGCCTACTCCTTGTTAGAGTATTTTCAAAATACAGACCCAAAACATGCTCAAAATCGATATTTTAGGTGCCCAAAATCAATATTAGTATGTATCTTCTGTACCCGTTTATATCCCAAATTCAAGCTCAAAACATCCGAAAACTCGATATTTTTAGGTCCCAGAAGCAATCTGTACATGCCTAACCAGTGCTAGAATATTTTCAAAATATAGGTCCAAAACATGCTAAAAATCGATATTTTTGGTGCCCAAAGTCGATATGTGTATGCATCTTCTGTACCCGTTTATATCCCAAATTCAGGCACAAAACACCCGAAAAATCGATAATTTTGGGTCCCGGAAGCGATCTTTACATGCCTACTTCTTGCTAGAATGTTTTCAAGATACAGACCCAAAACATGCTCAAAATCGATATTTTAGGTGCAAAAAGTCGATATGTGCTGGCATCTTCAGTACCGTTTATATCTCAAATTCAGGCTCAAAACACCCGAAAATTCAATATTTTTGGGTCCCAGAAACGATCTGTACATGCCTACTCAGTGTTAGAGTATTTTCAATTTACAGGCCTAAAACATGCTGAAAATCGATATTTTAGGTCCGCATAGTCGATATGTGCATGCATCTTTTGTACCCGTTTATATATCAAATTCAGGCTTAAAATACCCGAAAAATCGATATTTTTGGGTCCCAGAAGAGATATGTACATGCCTAATCCTTGCTAGAATGTTTTCAAGATACTGAAACAAAACATGCTCAAAATCGATATTTTAGTTGCAAAAATTCGATATGTGCACGCATCTTCATTACCCGTTTATATATCATATTCAGGTTCAAAACACCTGAAAATTCTATATGATTGGGTCCCAGAAGCGATCTGTACATGCCTACTAAGTGTTAGAGTATTTTCAAAACACAGGCCCAAAACATGCTAAAAATCGATATTTTAGGTGCCCAAAGACAATATGTGTATTCATATTCTGTAACCGTTTATATCCCAAATTCAGGCACAAAACACCCGAAAATTCGATATTTTTGGGTCCCAGAAGCGATCTGTACATGCCTACTCCTTGTTAGAGTATTTTCAAAATACAGTCCAAAAACATGCTCAAAATCGATATTTTAGGTGCCCAAAGTCGATATGTGCATGCATCTTCTGTACCCGTTTATATATCAAATTCTGGCTTTAAACACCCGAAAATTCAATTTTTTTGGGTCCCAGAAGCGATCTGAACATGCCTAATCAGTGCGAGAATATTTCCAAAATATAGGTCCAAAATATGCTAAAAATCGATATTTTGGGTGCCCAAAGTCGATATGTGCATGCATCTTTAGTACTGTTTATATTTCAAATTCATGCTCAAAATACCCGAAATTCAATATTTTTGGGTCCCAGAAGCGATCTGTACATGCCTACTCCTTGTTAGAGTATTTTCAAAATACAGACCCAAAACATGCTCAAAATCGATATTTTTGGTGCCCAAAGTCAATATTAGTATGTATCTTCTGTACCCGTTTATATCCCAAATTCAGGCTCAAATCATCCGAAAACTCGATATTTTTAGGTCCCAGAAGCAATCTGTACATGCCTAATCAGTGCTAGAATATTTTCAAAATATGGGTCCAAAACATGCTAAAAATCGATATTTTGGGTGCCCAAAGTCGATATGTGTATGCCTCTTCTGTACCCGTTTATATCCCAAATTCAGGCACAAAACACCCGAAAAATCGATAATTTTGGGACCCAGAAGCGATCTTTACATGCCTACTTCTTGCTAGAATGTTTTCAAGATACAGACCCAAAACATGCTCAGAATCGATATATTAGGTGCAAAAAGTCGATATGTGCATGCATCTTCAGTACCGTTTATATCTCAAATTCAGGCTCAAAACACCCGAAAATTCAATATTTTTGGGTCCCAGAAGCGATCTGTACTTGCCTACTCCTTGTTAGAGTATTTTCAAATTAAAGACCCAAAACATGTTAAAAATCGATATTTTATGTGCCCAAAGTCAATATTAGTATGTATCTTCTGTACCCGTTTATATCCCAAATTCAGGCTCAAAACATCCGAAAACTCGATATTTTTGGGTCTCAGAAGCGATCTGTACATGCCTACTTAGTGCTAGAATATTTTCAAAATATAGGTCCAAAACATGCTAAAAATCGATATTTTGGGTGCCAAAACTCGATATGTGTATGCATCTTCTGTACCCGTTTATATCCCAAATTCAGGCACAAAACACCCGAAAAATCGATAATTTTGGGTCCCAGAAGCGATCTTTACATGTCTACTCAGTGTTAGAGTATTTTCAATATACAGGCCTAAAACATGCTGAAAATCGATATTTTAGGTCCGCATAGTCGATATGTGCATGCATCTTCTGTACCCGTTTATATCACAAATTCCTTCTTAAAACAACTGAAAATTCGACATTTTCGGGTCCCAGAAGCAATCTGTACATGCCTACTCCGTGTTAGAGTATTTTCAAATTACAGGCCTAAAACATGCTGAAAATCGATATTTTAGGTCCGCAAAGTCGATATGTGCATTCATCTTCTGTACCCGTTTATATCTCAATTTAAGGCTTAAAATACCCGAAAATTCGATATTTTTGGGTCCCAGAAGCGATCTGTACATGCCTAATCCATGCTAGAATGTTTTCAAGATACAGACCCAAAACATGCTTAAAATCGATATTTTAGTTGCAAAAAGTCGAAATGTGCACGCATCTTCATTACCCGTTTATATATCAAATTCAGGTTCAAAACACCCGATAATTCAATATGATTGGGTCCCAGAAGCGATCTGTACATGCCTACTAAGTGTTAGAGTATTTTCAAAACACAGGCCCAAAACATGCTAAAAATCGATATTTTAGGTGCCCAAAGTAAATATGTGTATTCATCTTCTGTAACCGTTTATATCCCAAATTCAGGCACAAAACACCCGAAAATTCGATATTTTTTGGTCCCAGAAGCGATCTGTACATGCCTACTCCGTGTTAGAGTATTTTCAAAATACAGTCCAAAAACATGCTCAAAATCGATATTTTAGGTGCCCAAAGTCGATATGTGCATGCATCTACTGTACCCGTTTATATATCAAATTCTGGCTTTAAACACCCGAAAATTCAATATTTTTGGGTCCCAGAAGCGATCTGAACATGCCTAATCAGTGCGAGAATATTTTCAAAATATAGGTCCAAAATATGCTAAAAATCGATATTTTGGGTGCCCAAAGTCGATATGTGCATGCATCTTTAGTACTGTTTATATCTCAAATTCAGGCTAAAAACAACCGAAAATTCAATATTTTTGGGCCCCAGAAGCGATCTGTACATGCCTACTCCTTGTTAGAGTATTTTCAAAATACAGACCCAAAACATGCTCAAAATCGATATTTTAGGTGCCCAAAGTCAATATTAGTATGTATCTTCTTTACACGTTTATATCCCAAATTCAGGCTCAAAACATCCGAAATATCGATAATTTTGGGTCCCAGAAGCGATCTTTACATGCCTACTTCTTGTTAGAATGTTTTCAAGATACAGACCCAAAACATGCTCAAAATCGATATTTTAGGTGCAAAAAGTCGATATGTGCATGCAACTTCAGTACCGTTTATATCTCAAATTCAGGCTCAAAACACCCGAAAATTCAATATTTTTGGGTCCCAGAAGCGATCTGTACTTGCCTACTCCTTGTTAGAGTATTTTCAAATTACAGACCCAAAACATGTTAAAAATCGATATTTTAGGTGCCCAAAGTCAATATTAGTATGTATCTTCTGTACCCGTTTATATCCCAAATTCAGGCTCAAAACATCCGAAAACTCGATATTTTTGGGTCCCAGAAGCGATCTGTAGATGCCTACTTAGTGCTAGAATATTTTCAAAATATAGGTCCAAAACATGCTAAAAATCGATATTTTGGGTGCCCAAACTCGATATGTGTATGCATCTTCTGTACCCGTTTATATCCCAAATTCAGGCACAAAACACCCGAAAAATCGATAATTTTGGGTCCCAGAAGCGATCTGTACATGGCTACTCCGTGTTAGAGTATTTTCAAAATATAGGCCAAAAACATGCTAAAAATCAATATTTTGGGTGCCCAAAGTCGACATGTGCATGCATCTTCTGTACCCGTTTTTATCTCAAATTCAGTCTCAAAACACCCTAAAATTCAATATTTTTGGGTCCCAGAAGCGATCTGTACATGCCTACTCCTAGTTAGAGTATTTTCAAAATACAGACCCAAAACATGCTCAAAATCGATATTTTAGGTGCCCAAAGTCAATATTAGTATGTATCTTCTGTACCCGTTTATATCCCAAATTCAGGCTCAAAACATCCGAAAAATCGATAATTTTGGGTCCCAGAAGCGATCTTTACATGCCTACTGCTTGTTAGAATGTTTTCAAGATACAGACCCAAAACATGCTCAAAATCGATATTTTAGGTGCAAAAAGTCGATATGTGCATGCAACTTCAGTACCGTTTATATCTCAAATTCTTGCTCAAAACACCCGAAAATTCAATATTTTTGGGTCCCAGAAGCGATCTGTACTTGCCTACTCCTTGTTAGAGTATTTTCAAATTACAGACCCAAAACATGTTAAAAATCGATATTTTAGGTGCCCAAAGTCAATATTAGTATGTATCTTCTGTACCCGTTTATATCCCAAATTCAGGCTCAAAACATCCGAAAACTCGATATTTTTGGGTCCCAGAAGCGATCTGTACATGCCTACTTAGTGCTAGAATATTTTCAAAATATAGGTCCAAAACATGCTAAAAATCGATATTTTGGGTGCCCAAACTCGATATGTGTATGCATCTTCTGTACCCGTTTATATCCCAAATTCAGGCACAAAACACCCGAAAAATCGATAATTTTGGGTCCCAGAAGCGATCTGTTCATGGCTACTCCGTGTTAGAGTATTTTCAAAATATAGGCCAAAAACATGCTAAAAATCAATATTTTGGGTGCCCAAAGTCGACATGTGCATGCATCTTTTGTACCCGTTTATATCTCAAATTCAGTCTCAAAACACCCTAAAATTCAATATTTTTGGGTCCCAGAAGCGATCTGTACATGCCTACTCCTTGCTAGAATGTTTTCAAGATACAGACCCGAAACATGCTTAAAATTGATATTTTAGGTGCAAAAAGTCGAAGTGTGCATGCATCTTCAGTACCCGTTTATATCTCAAATTCAGGCTCAAAACACCCAAATATTCAATATTTTTGGGTACTAGAAGCAATCTTTACATGCCTACTCAGTGCTAGAATGTTTTCAAAATATTGGCTCAAAACATGCTAAAAATCGATATTTTAGGTGTTCAAAGTCGATATGTGTATGCATTTTCAGTACCCGTTTATATCTCAAATTCTTGCTCAAAACACCCGAAAATTCGATATTTTCGGGTCCCAGAAGCGATCTGTACATGCCTACTCGGTGTTAGAGTATTTTCAAAATACAGACCAAAAAACATGCTGAAAATCGATATTTTAAGTGCCCACAGTCAATATGTGTATGCATCTTCGGTGCCCGTTTATATCCCAAATTCAACCTCAAAACTCCCGAAAATTCGATATTTTTGAGTCCCAGAAGTTTTCTGTATATTCCTACTCAGTGCTAAAATATTTTCAAAAGATAGGTCCAAAACATGCTACAAATCGATATTTTGGGTGCCCAAAGTCGATATGTGCATGCATCTTCTGTACCCGTTTATATCTCAAATTCAGGCTCAAAACACCCGAAAATTCGATATTTTTGTGTTCCAGAAGCGATTTGTACATGCCTACTCCGTCTTAGAGTATTTTCAAAATATAGGCAAAAAACATGCTCAAAATCGATATTTTGGGTGCCCAATGTCGATATGTGCATGCATCTTCTGTTCCTGTTTATATCCCAAATTCATGCTCAAAACACCCGAAAATTCGATTTTTTTCCTTCCCAGAAGCGATCTGTACATGCCTACTCCTTGCTAGAATGTTTTCAAGATACAGACCCAAAACAAGCTCAAAATCGATATTTTAAGTGCAAAAAGTCGAAGTGTCCATGTATCTTCAGTACCCGTTTATATCTCTAATTCAGGCTCAAAACACCCAAAAATTCAATATTTTTGGGTCCCAGAAGCAATCTGTACATGCCTACTCAGTGCTAGAATGTTTTCAAAATATAGGCTCAAAACATGCTAAAAATCGATATTTTAGGTGTCTAAAGTCGATATGTGCATGCATCTTCTGTACCCGTTTATATCACAAATTCCTTCTTAAAACACCTGAAAATTCGACATTTTTGGGTCCCAGAAGCGATCTGTACATGCCTACTACGTGTTAGAGTATTTTCAAAATACAGACCAAAAAACATGCTGAAAATCGATATTTTAAGTGCCCAAAGTCAATATGTGTATGCATCTTCTGTACCCGTTTATATCCCAAATTCAAGCTCAAATCTCCCGTAAATTCGATATTTTTGAGTCCCAGAAGTGTTCTGTACATTCCTACTCAGTGCTAAAATATTTTCAAAATATAGGTCCAAAACATGCTACAAATCGATATTTTGGGTGCCCAAAGTCGATATGTGCATGCATCTTCTGTACCCGTTTATATCTCAAATTCAGGCTCAAAACACCCGAAAATTCGATATTTTTGTGTTCCAGAAGCGATTTGTACATGCCTACTCCGTCTTAGAGTATTTTCAAAATATAGGCAAAAAACATGCTCAAAATCGATATTTTGGGTGCCCAATGTCGATATGTGCATGCATCTTCTGTTCCTGTTTATATCCCAAATTCATGCTCAAAACACCCGAAAATTCGATTTTTTTCCTTCCCAGAAGCGATCTGTACATGCCTACTCCTTGCTAGAATGTTTTCAAGATACAGACCCAAAACAAGCTCAAAATCGATATTTAAAGTGCAAAAATTCGAAGTGTGCATGTATTTTCAGTACCCGTTTATATCTCTAATTCGGGCTCAAAACACCCAAAAATTCAATATTTTTGGGTCCCAGAAGCAATCTGTACATGCCTACTCAGTGCTAGAATGTTTTCAAAATATAGGCTCAAAACATGCTAAAAATCGATATTTTAGGTGTCCAAAGTCGATATGTGCATGCATCTTCTGTACCCGTTTATATCACAAATTCCTTCTTAAAACAACTGAAAATTCGACATTTTTGGGTCCCAGAAGCAATCTTTACATGCCTACTCCGTGTTAGAGTATTTTCAAATTACAGGCCTAAAACATGCTGAAAATCGATATTTTAGGTCCTCAAAGTCGATATGTGCATTCATCTTCTGTACCCGTTTATATCTCAATTTCAGGCTTAAAATACCCGAAAATATGATATTTTTGGGTCCCAGAAGCGATCTGTACATGCCTAATCCATGCTAGAATGTTTTCAAGATACAGACCCCAAACATGCTTAAAATCGATATTTTAGTTGCAAAAAGTCGATATGTGCACGCATCTTCATTACCCGTTTATATATCAAATTCAGGTTCAAAACACCCGATAATTCAATATGATTGGGTCCCAGAAGCGATCTGTACATGCCTACTAAGTGTTAGAGTATTTTCAAAACACAGGCCCAAAACATGCTAAAAATCGATATTTTAGGTGCCCAAAGTATATATGTGTATTCATCTTCTGTAACCGTTTATATCCCAAATTCAGGCACAATACACCCGAAAATTCGATATTTTTTATTCCCAGAAGCGATCTGTAGATGCCTACTTAGTGCTAGAATATTTTCAAAATATAGGTCCAAAACATGCTAAAAATCGATATTTTGGGTGCCCAAACTCGATATGTGTATGCATCTTCTGTACCCGTTTATATCCCAAATTCAGGCACAAAACACCCGAAAAATCGATAATTTTGGGTCCCAGAAGCGATCTGTACATGGCTACTCCGTGTTAGAGTATTTTCAAAATATAGGCCAAAAACATGCTAAAAATCAATATTTTGGGTGCCCAAAGTCGACATGTGCATGCATCTTCTGTACCCGTTTTTATCTCAAATTCAGTCTCAAAACACCCTAAAATTCAATATTTTTGGGTCCCAGAAGCGATCTGTACATGCCTACTCCTAGTTAGAGTATTTTCAAAATACAGACCCAAAACATGCTCAAAATCGATATTTTAGGTGCCCAAAGTCAATATTAGTATGTATCTTCTGTACCCGTTTATATCCCAAATTCAGGCTCAAAACATCCGAAAAATCGATAATTTTGGGTCCCAGAAGCGATCTTTACATGCCTACTTCTTGTTAGAATGTTTTCAAGATACAGACCCAAAACATGCTCAAAATCGATATTTTAGGTGCAAAAAGTCGATATGTGCATGCAACTTCAGTACCGTTTATATCTCAAATTCTTGCTCAAAACACCCGAAAATTCAATATTTTTGGGTCCCAGAAGCGATCTGTACTTGCCTACTCCTTGTTAGAGTATTTTCAAATTACAGACCCAAAACATGTTAAAAATCGATATTTTAGGTGCCCAAAGTCAATATTAGTATGTATCTTCTGTACCCGTTTATATCCCAAATTCAGGCTCAAAACATCCGAAAACTCGATATTTTTGGGTCCCAGAAGCGATCTGTACATGCCTACTTAGTGCTAGAATATTTTCAAAATATAGGTCCAAAACATGCTAAAAATCGATATTTTGGGTGCCCAAACTCGATATGTGTATGCATCTTCTGTACCCGTTTATATCCCAAATTCAGGCACAAAACACCCGAAAAATCGATAATTTTGGGTCCCAGAAGCGATCTGTTCATGGCTACTCCGTGTTAGAGTATTTTCAAAATATAGGCCAAAAACATGCTAAAAATCAATATTTTGGGTGCCCAAAGTCGACATGTGCATGCATCTTTTGTACCCGTTTATATCTCAAATTCAGTCTCAAAACACCCTAAAATTCAATATTTTTGGGTCCCAGAAGCGATCTGTACATGCCTACTCCTTGCTAGAATGTTTTCAAGATACAGACCCGAAACATGCTTAAAATTGATATTTTAGGTGCAAAAAGTCGAAGTGTGCATGCATCTTCAGTACCCGTTTATATCTCAAATTCAGGCTCAAAACACCCAAATATTCAATATTTTTGGGTACTAGAAGCAATCTTTACATGCCTACTCAGTGCTAGAATGTTTTCAAAATATTGGCTCAAAACATGCTAAAAATCGATATTTTAGGTGCCCAATGTCGATATGTGCATGCATCTTCTGTTCCTGTTTATATCCCAAATTCATGCTCAAAACACCCGAAAATTCGATTTTTTTCCTTCCCAGAAGCGATCTGTACATGCCTACTCCTTGCTAGAATGTTTTCAAGATACAGACCCAAAACAAGCTCAAAATCGATATTTTAAGTGCAAAAAGTCGAAGTGTGCATGTATCTTCAGTACCCGTTTATATCTCTAATTCAGGCTCAAAACACCCAAAAATTCAATATTTTTGGGTCCCAGAAGCAATCTGTACATGCCTACTCAGTGCTAGAATGTTTTCAAAATATAGGCTCAAAACATGCTAAAAATCGATATTTTAGGTGTCCAAAGTCGATATGTGCATGCATCTTCTGTACCCGTTTATATCACAAATTCCTTCTTAAAACAACTGAAAATTCGACATTTTTGGGTCCCAGAAGCAATCTTTACATGCCTACTCCGTGTTAGAGTATTTTCAAATTACAGGCCTAAAACATGCTGAAAATCGATATTTTAGGTCCTCAAAGTCGATATGTGCATTCATCTTCTGTACCCGTTTATATCTCAATTTCAGGCTTAAAATACCCGAAAATTCGATATTTTTGGGTCCCAGAAGCGATCTGTACATGCCTAATCCATGCTAGAATGTTTTCAAGATACAGACCCCAAACATGCTTAAAATCGATATTTTAGTTGCAAAAAGTCGATATGTGCACGCATCTTCATTACCCGTTTATATATCAAATTCAGGTTCAAAACACCCGATAATTCAATACGATTGGGTCCCAGAAGCGATCTGTACATGCCTACTAAGTGTTAGAGTATTTTCAAAACACAGGCCCAAAACATGCTAAAAATCGATATTTTAGGTGCCCAAAGTATATATGTGTATTCATCTTCTGTAACCGTTTATATCCCAAATTCAGGCACAATACACCCGAAAATTCGATATTTTTTATTCCCAGAAGCGATCTGTAGATGCCTACTTAGTGCTAGAATATTTTCAAAATATAGGTCCAAAACATGCTAAAAATCGATATTTTGGGTGCCCAAACTCGATATGTGTATGCATCTTCTGTACCCGTTTATATCCCAAATTCAGGCACAAAACACCCGAAAAATCGATAATTTTGGGTCCCAGAAGCGATCTGTACATGGCTACTCCGTGTTAGAGTATTTTCAAAATATAGGCCAAAAACATGCTAAAAATCAATATTTTGGGTGCCCAAAGTCGACATGTGCATGCATCTTCTGTACCCGTTTTTATCTCAAATTCAGTCTCAAAACACCCTAAAATTCAATATTTTTGGGTCCCAGAAGCGATCTGTACATGCCTACTCCTAGTTAGAGTATTTTCAAAATACAGACCCAAAACATGCTCAAAATCGATATTTTAGGTGCCCAAAGTCAATATTAGTATGTATCTTCTGTACCCGTTTATATCCCAAATTCAGGCTCAAAACATCCGAAAAATCGATAATTTTGGGTCCCAGAAGCGATCTTTACATGCCTACTGCTTGTTAGAATGTTTTCAAGATACAGACCCAAAACATGCTCAAAATCGATATTTTAGGTGCAAAAAGTCGATATGTGCATGCAACTTCAGTACCGTTTATATCTCAAATTCTTGCTCAAAACACCCGAAAATTCAATATTTTTGGGTCCCAGAAGCGATCTGTACTTGCCTACTCCTTGTTAGAGTATTTTCAAATTACAGACCCAAAACATGTTAAAAATCGATATTTTAGGTGCCCAAAGTCAATATTAGTATGTATCTTCTGTACCCGTTTATATCCCAAATTCAGGCTCAAAACATCCGAAAACTCGATATTTTTGGGTCCCAGAAGCGATCTGTACATGCCTACTTAGTGCTAGAATATTTTCAAAATATAGGTCCAAAACATGCTAAAAATCGATATTTTGGGTGCCCAAACTCGATATGTGTATGCATCTTCTGTACCCGTTTATATCCCAAATTCAGGCACAAAACACCCGAAAAATCGATAATTTTGGGTCCCAGAAGCGATCTGTTCATGGCTACTCCGTGTTAGAGTATTTTCAAAATATAGGCCAAAAACATGCTAAAAATCAATATTTTGGGTGCCCAAAGTCGACATGTGCATGCATCTTTTGTACCCGTTTATATCTCAAATTCAGTCTCAAAACACCCTAAAATTCAATATTTTTGGGTCCCAGAAGCGATCTGTACATGCCTACTCCTTGCTAGAATGTTTTCAAGATACAGACCCGAAACATGCTTAAAATTGATATTTTAGGTGCAAAAAGTCGAAGTGTGCATGCATCTTCAGTACCCGTTTATATCTCAAATTCAGGCTCAAAACACCCAAATATTCAATATTTTTGGGTACTAGAAGCAATCTTTACATGCCTACTCAGTGCTAGAATGTTTTCAAAATATTGGCTCAAAACATGCTAAAAATCGATATTTTAGGTGTTCAAAGTCGATATGTGTATGCATTTTCAGTACCCGTTTATATCTCAAATTCTTGCTCAAAACACCCGAAAATTCGATATTTTCGGGTCCCAGAAGCGATCTGTACATGCCTACTCGGTGTTAGAGTATTTTCAAAATACAGACCAAAAAACATGCTGAAAATCGATATTTTAAGTGCCCACAGTCAATATGTGTATGCATCTTCGGTGCCCGTTTATATCCCAAATTCAACATCAAAAAATCCCGAAAATTCGATATTTTTGAGTCCCAGAAGTTTTCTGTATATTCCTACTCAGTGCTAAAATATTTTCAAAAGATAGGTCCAAAACATGCTACAAATCGATATTTTGGGTGCCCAAAGTCGATATGTGCATGCATCTTCTGTACCCGTTTATATCTCAAATTCAGGCTCAAAACACCCGAAAATTCGATATTTTTGTGTTCCAGAAGCGATTTGTACATGCCTACTCCGTCTTAGAGTATTTTCAAAATATAGGCAAAAAACATGCTCAAAATCGATATTTTGGGTGCCCAATGTCGATATGTGCATGCATCTTCTGTTCCTGTTTATATCCCAAATTCATGCTCAAAACACCCGAAAATTCGATTTTTTTCCTTCCCAGAAGCGATCTGTACATGCCTACTCCTTGCTAGAATGTTTTCAAGATACAGACCCAAAACAAGCTCAAAATCGATATTTTAAGTGCAAAAAGTCGAAGTGTGCATGTATCTTCAGTACCCGTTTATATCTCTAATTCAGGCTCAAAACACCCAAAAATTCAATATTTTTGGGTCCCAGAAGCAATCTGTACATGCCTACTCAGTGCTAGAATGTTTTCAAAATATAGGCTCAAAACATGCTAAAAATCGATATTTTAGGTGTCCAAAGTCGATATGTGCATGCATCTTCTGTACCCGTTTATATCACAAATTCCTTCTTAAAACAACTGAAAATTCGACATTTTTGGGTCCCAGAAGCAATCTTTACATGCCTACTCCGTGTTAGAGTATTTTCAAATTACAGGCCTAAAACATGCTGAAAATCGATATTTTAGGTCCTCAAAGTCGATATGTGCATTCATCTTCTGTACCCGTTTATATCTCAATTTCAGGCTTAAAATACCCGAAAATTCGATATTTTTGGGTCCCAGAAGCGATCTGTACATGCCTAATCCATGCTAGAATGTTTTCAAGATACAGACCCCAAACATGCTTAAAATCGATATTTTAGTTGCAAAAAGTCGATATGTGCACGCATCTTCATTACCCGTTTATATATCAAATTCAGGTTCAAAACACCCGATAATTCAATATGATTGGGTCCCAGAAGCGATCTGTACATGCCTACTAAGTGTTAGAGTATTTTCAAAACACAGGCCCAAAACATGCTAAAAATCGATATTTTAGGTGCCCAAAGTATATATGTGTATTCATCTTCTGTAACCGTTTATATCCCAAATTCAGGCACAATACACCCGAAAATTCGATAATTTTTATTCCCAGAAGCGATCTGTACATGCCTACTCCGTGTTAGAGTATTTTCAAAATACAGTCCAAAAACATGCTCAAAATCGATATTTTTGGTGCCCAAAGTCGATATGTGCATGCATCTTCTGTACCCGTTTATATATCAAATTCTGGCTTTAAACACCCGAAAATTCAATATTTTTGGGTCCCAGAAGCGATCTGTACATGCCTACCCTTGTTAGAGTATTTTCAAAATACAGACCCAAAACATGCTCAAAATCGATATTTTAGGTGCCCAAAGTCAATATTAGTATGTATCTTCTGTACCCGTTTATATCCCAAATTCATGCTCAAAACATCCGAAAAATCGATAATTTTGGGTCCCAGAAGCGATCTTTACATGCCTACTTCTTGTTAGAATGTTTTCAAGATACAGACCCAAAACATGCTCAAAATCGATATTTTAGGTGCAAAAAGTCGATATGTGCATGCAACTTCAGTACCGTTTATATCTCAAATTCAGGCTCAAAACACCCGAAAATTCAATATTTTTGGGTTCCAGAAGCGATCTGTACTTGCCTACTCCTTGTTAGAGTATTTTAAAATTACAGACCCAAAACATGTTAAAAATCGGTATTTTAGGTGCCCAAAGTCAATATTAGTATGTATCTTCAGTACCCGTTTATATCCCAAATTCAGGCACAAAACACCCGAAAAATCGATAATTTTGGGTCCCAGAAGCGATCTGTTCATGGCTACTCCGTGTTAGAGTATTTTCAAAATATAGGCCAAAAACATGCTAAAAATCAATATTTTGGGTGCCCAAAGTCGACATGTGCATGCATCTTCTTTACCCGTTTATATCTCAAATTCAGTCTCAAAACACCCTAAAATTCAATATTTTTGGGTCCCAGAAGCGATCTGTACATGCCTACACCTTGCTAGAATGTTTTCAAGATACAGACCCGAAACATGCTTAAAATTGATATTTTAGGTGCAAAAAGTCGAAGTGTGCATGCATCTTCAGTACCCGTTTATATCTCAAATTCAGGCTCAAAACACCCAAATATTCAATATTTTTGGGTACTAGAAGCAATCTTTACATGCCTACTCAGTGCTAGAATGTTTTCAAAATATAAGCTCAAAACATGCTAAAAATCGATATTTTAGGTGTTCAAAGTCGATATGTGCATGCATTTTCAGTACCCGTTTATATCTCAAATTCTTGCTCAAAACACCCGAAAATTCGATATTTTCGGGTCCCAGAAGCGATCTGTACATGCCTACTCGGTGTAAGAGTATTTTCAAAATACAGACCAAAAAACATGCTGAAAATCGATATTTTAAGTGCCCAAAGTCAATATGTGCATGCATCTTCGGTGCCCGTTTATATCCCAAATTCAACCTCAAAACTCCCGAAAATTCGATATTTTTGAGTCCCAGAAGTGTTCTGTATATTCCTACTCAGTGCTAAAATATTTTCAAAAGATTGGTCCAAAACATGCTACAAATCGATATTTTGGGTGCCCAAAGTCGATATGTGCATGCATCTTCTGTACCCGTTTATAACTCAAATTCAGGCTCAAAACATCCGAAAATTCGATATTTTTGTGTTCCAGAAGCGATTTGTACATGCCTACTCCGTCTTAGAGTATTTTCAAAATAGAGGCAAAAAACATGCTCAAAATCGATATTTTGGGTGCCCAATGTCGATATGTGCATGCATCTTCTGTTCCTGTTTATATCCCAAATTCATGCTCAAAACACCCGAAAATTCGATTTTTTTCCTTCCCAGAAGCGATCTGTACATGCCTACTCCTTGCTAGAATTTTTTCAATATACAGACCCAAAACAAGCTCAAAATCGATATTTTAATTGCAAAAAGTCGAAGTGTGCATGTATCTTCAGTACCCGTTTATATCTCTAATTCAGGCTCAAAACACCCAAAAATTCAATATTTTTGGGTCCCAGAAGCAATCTGTACATGCCTACTCAGTGCTAGAATGTTTTCAAAATATAGGCTCAAAACATGCTAAAAATCGATATTTTAAGTGTCTAAAGTCGATATGTGCATGCATCTTCTGTACCCGTTTATATCACAAATTCCTTCTTAAAAACACATGAAAATTCGACATTTTTGGGTCCCAGAAGCGATCTGTACATGCCTACTCAGTGATAGAATTTTTTCAAAATATAAGCTCAAAACATGCTAAAAATTGATATTTTAATTGTCCAAAGTCGATATGTGCATGCATCTTCTGTACCCGTTTATATCTCAAATTCAGGCTCAAAACACCCGAAAAATCGATATTTTTGGGTCCCAGAAGCAATCTGTACATGCCTACTCAGTGCTAGAATGTTTTCAAAATATAGGCTCAAAACATGCTAAAATTCGATATTTTAGGTGTCTAAAGTCGATATGTGCATGCATCTTCTGTACCCGTTTATATCACAAATTCCTTCTTAAAACAACTGAAAATTCGACATTTTTGGGTCCCAGAAGCAATCTGTACATGCCTACTCCGTGTTAGAGTATTTTCAAATAACAGGCCTAAAACATGCTGAAAATCGATATTTTAGGTCCTCAAAGTCGATATGTGCATTCATCTTCTGTACCGGTTAATATCTCAATTTCAGGCTTAAAATACTCGAAAATTCTATATTTTTTTGTCCCAGAAGCGATCTGTACATGCCTAATCCATGCTAGAATGTTTTCAAGATACAGACCCCAAACATGCTTAAAATCGATATTTTAGTTGCAAAAAGTCGATATGTGCACGCATCATCATTACCCGTTTATATATCAAATTCAGGTTCAAAACACCCGATAATTCAATATGATTGGGTCCCAGAAGCGATCTGTACATGCCTACTAAGTGTTAGAGTATTTTTAAAACACAGGCCCAAAACATGCTAAAAATCGATATTTTAGGTGCCCAAAGTAAATATGTGTATTAATCTTCTGTAACCGTTTATATCCCAAATTCAGGCACAATACACCCGAAAATTCGATATTTTTTGGTCCCAGAAGCGATCTGTACATGCCTACTCCGTGTTAGAGTATTTTCAAAATACAGTCCAAAAACATGCTCAAAATCGATATTTTAGGTGCCCAAAGTCGATATGTGCATGCATCTTCTGTACCCGTTTATATATCAAATTCTGGCTTTAAACACCCGAAAATTCAATATTTTTGGGTCCCAGAAGCGATCTGTACATGCCTACCCTTGTTAGAGTATTTTCAAAATACAGACCCAAAACATGCTCAAAATCGATATTTTAGGTGCCCAAAGTCAATATTAGTATGTATCTTCTGTACCCGTTTATATCCCAAATTCATGCTCAAAACATCCGAAAAATCGATAATTTTGGGTCCCAGAAGCGATCTTTACATGCCTACTTCTTGTTATAATGTTTTCAAGATACAGACCCAAAACATGCTCAAAAACGATATTTTAGGTGCAAAAAGTCGATATGTGCATGCAACTTCAGTACCGTTTATATCTCAAATTCAGGCTCAAAACACCCGAAAATTCAATATTTTTGTGTTCCAGAAGCGATCTGTACTTGCCTACTCCTTGTTAGAGTATTTTAAAATTACAGACCCAAAACATGTTAAAAATCGGTATTTTAGGTGCCCAAAGTCAATATTAGTATGTATCTTCTGTACCCGTTTATATCCCAAATTCAGGCACAAAACACCCGAAAAATCGATAATTTTGGGTCCCAGAAGCGATCTGTTCATGGCTACTCCGTGTTAGAGTATTTTCAAAATATAGGCCAAAAACATGCTAAAAATCAATATTTTGGGTGCCCAAAGTCGACATGTGCATGCATCTTCTTTACCCGTTTATATCTCAAATTCAGTCTCAAAACACCCTAAAATTCAATATTTTTGGGTCCCAGAAGCGATCTGTACATGCCTACTCCTTGCTAGAATGTTTTCAAGATACAGACCCGAAACATGCTTAAAATTGATATTTTAGGTGCAAAAAGTCGAAGTGTGCATGCATCTTCAGTACCCGTTTATATCTCAAATTCAGGCTCAAAACACCCAAATATTCAATATTTTTGGGTACTAGAAGCAATCTTTACATGCCTACTCAGTGCTAGAATGTTTTCAAAATATAAGCTCAAAACATGCTAAAAATCGATATTTTAGGTGTTCAAAGTCGATATGTGCATGCATTTTCAGTACCCGTTTATATCTCAAATTCTTGCTCAAAACACCCGAAAATTCGATATTTTCGGGTCCCAGAAGCGATCTGTACATGCCTACTCGGTGTTAGAGTATTTTCAAAATACAGACCAAAAAACATGCTGAAAATCGATATTTTAAGTGCCCAAAGTCAATATGTGTATGCATCTTCGGTGCCCGTTTATATCCCAAATTCAACCTCAAAACTCCCGAAAATTCGATATTTTTGAGTCCCAGAAGTGTTCTGTATATTCCTACTCAGTGCTAAAATATTTTCAAAAGATTGGTCCAAAACATGCTACAAATCGATATTTTGGGTGCCCAAAGTCGATATGTGCATGCATCTTCTGTACCCGTTTATAACTCAAATTCAGGCTCAAAACATCCGAAAATTCGATATTTTTGTGTTCCAGAAGCGATTTGTACATGCCTACTCCGTCTTAGAGTATTTTCAAAATAGAGGCAAAAAACATGCTCAAAATCGATATTTTGGGTGCCCAATGTCGATATGTGCATGCATCTTCTGTTCCTGTTTATATCCCAAATTCATGCTCAAAACACACGAAAATTCGATTTTTTTCCTTCCCAGAAGCGATCTGTACATGCCTACTCCTTGCTAGAATGTTTTCAATATACAGACCCAAAACAAGCTCAAAATCGATATTTTAAGTGCAAAAAGTCGAAGTGTGCATGTATCTTCAGTACCCGTTTATATCTCTAATTCAGGCTCAAAACACCCAAAAATTCAATATTTTTGGGTCCCAGAAGCAATCTGTACATGCCTACTCAGTGCTAGAATGTTTTCAAAATATAGGCTCAAAACATGCTAAAAATCGATATTTTAAGTGTCTAAAGTCGATATGTGCATGCATCTTCTGTACCCGTTTATATCACAAATTCCTTCTTAAAACACCTGAAAATTCGACATTTTTGGGTCCCAGAAGCGATCTGTACATGCCTACTCAGTGATAGAATTTTTTCAAAATATAAGCTCAAAACATGCTAAAAATTGATATTTTAATTGTCCAAAGTCGATATGTGCATGCATCTTCTGTACCCGTTTATATCTCAAATTCAGGCTCAAAACACCCGAAAATTCAGTATTTTTGGGTCCCAGAAGCAATCTGTACATGCCTACTCAGTGCTAGAATGTTTTCAAAATATAGGCTCAAAACATGCTAAAATTCGATATTTTAGGTGTCTAAAGTCGATATGTGCATGCATCTTCTGTACCCGTTTATATCACAAATTCCTTCTTAAAACAACTGAAAATTCGACATTTTTGGGTCCCAGAAGCAATCTGTACATGCCTACTCCGTGTTAGAGTATTTTCAAATTACAGGCCTAAAACATGCTGAAAATCGATATTTTAGGTCCTCAAAGTCGATATGTGCATTCATCTTCTGTACCCGTTTATATCTCAATTTCAGGCTTAAAATACCCGAAAATTAGATATTTTTTGGTCCCAGAAGCGATCTGTACATACCTAATCCATGCTAGAATGTTTTCAAGATACAGACCCCAAACATGCTTAAAATCGATATTTTAGTTGCAAAAAGTCGATATGTGCACGCATCTTCATTACCCGTTTATATATCAAATTCAGGTTCAAAACACCCGATAATTCAATATGATTGGGTCCCAGAAGCGATCTGTACATGCCTACTAAGTGTTAGAGTATTTTCAAAACACAGGCCCAAAACATGCTCAAAATCGATATTTTAGGTGCCCAAAGTCAATATTAGTATGTATCTTCTGTACCCGTTTATATCCCAAATTCAGGCTGAAAACATCCGAAAAATCGATAATTTTTGGTCCCAGAAGCGATCTTTACATGCCTACTTCTTGTTAGAATGTTTTCAAGATACAGACCCAAAACATGCTCAAAATCGATATTTTAGGTGCAAAAAGTCGATATGTGCATGCAACTTCAGTACCGTTTATATCTCAAATTCAGGCTCAAAACACCCGAAAATTCAATATTTTTGGGTCCCAGAAGCGATCTGTACTTGCCTACTCCTTGTTAGAGTATTTTCAAATTACAGACCCAAAACATGTTAAAAATCGGTATTTTAGGTGCCCAAAGTCAATATTAGTATGTATCTTCTGTACCCGTTTATATCCCAAATTCAGGCACAAAACACCCGAAAAATCGATAATTTTGGGTCCCAGAAGCGATCTGTACATGGCTACTCCGTGTTAGAGTATTTTCAAAATATAGGCCAAAAACATGCTAAAAATCAATATTTTGGGTGCCCAAAGTCGACATGTGCATGCATCTTCTGTACCCGTTTATATCTCAAATTCAGTCTCAAAACACCCTAAAATTCAATATTTTTGGGTCCCAGAAGCGATCTGTACATGCCTACTCCTTGCTAGAATGTTTTCAAGATACAGACCCGAAACATGCTTAAAATTGATATTTTAGGTGCAAAAAGTCGAAGTGTGCATGCATCTTCAGTACCCGTTTATATCTCAAATTCAGGCTCAAAACACCCAAATATTCAATATTTTTGGGTACTAGAAGCAATCTTTACATGCCTACTCAGTGCTAGAATGTTTTCAAAATATAAGCTCAAAACATGCTAAAAATCGATATTTTAGGTGTTCAAAGTCGATATGTGCATGCATTTTCAGTACCCGTTTATATCTCAAATTCTTGCTCAAAACACCCGAAAATTCGATATTTTCGGGTCCCAGAAGCGATCTGTACATGCCTACTCGGTGTTAGAGTATTTTCAAAATACAGACCAAAAAACATGCTGAAAATCGATATTTTAAGTGCCCAAAGTCAATATGTGTATGCATCTTCGGTGCCCGTTTATATCCCAAATTCAACCTCAAAACTCCCGAAAATTCGATATTTTTGAGTCCCAGAAGTGTTCTGTATATTCCTACTCAGTGCTAAAATATTTTCAAAAGATTGGTCCAAAACATGCTACAAATCGATATTTTGGGTGCCCAAAGTCGATATGTGCATGCATCTTCTGTACCCGTTTATAACTCAAATTCAGGCTCAAAACATCCGAAAATTCGATATTTTTGTGTTCCAGAAGCGATTTGTACATGCCTACTCCGTCTTAGAGTATTTTCAAAATAGAGGCAAAAAACATGCTCAAAATCGATATTTTGGGTGCCCAATGTCGATATGTGCATGCATCTTCTGTTCCTGTTTATATCCCAAATTCATGCTCAAAACACACGAAAATTCGATTTTTTTCCTTCCCAGAAGCGATCTGTACATGCCTACTCCTTGCTAGAATGTTTTCAATATACAGACCCAAAACAAGCTCAAAATCGATATTTTAAGTGCAAAAAGTCGAAGTGTGCATGTATCTTCAGTACCCGTTTATATCTCTAATTCAGGCTCAAAACACCCAAAAATTCAATATTTTTGGGTCCCAGAAGCAATCTGTACATGCCTACTCAGTGCTAGAATGTTTTCAAAATATAGGCTCAAAACATGCTAAAAATCGATATTTTAAGTGTCTAAAGTCGATATGTGCATGCATCTTCTGTACCCGTTTATATCACAAATTCCTTCTTAAAACACATGAAAATTCGACATTTTTGGGTCCCAGAAGCGATCTGTACATGCCTACTCAGTGATAGAATTTTTTCAAAATATAAGCTCAAAACATGCTAAAAATTGATATTTTAATTGTCCAAAGTCGATATGTGCATGCATCTTCTGTACCCGTTTATATCTCAAATTTAGGCTCAAAACACCCGAAAATTCAGTATTTTTGGGTCCCAGAAGCAATCTGTACATGCCTACTCAGTGCTAGAATGTTTTCAAAATATAGGCTCAAAACATGCTAAAATTCGATATTTTAGGTGTCTAAAGTCGATATGTGCATGCATCTTCTGTACCCGTTTATATCACAAATTCCTTCTTAAAACAACTGAAAATTCGACATTTTTGGGTCCCAGAAGCAATCTGTACATGCCTACTCCGTGTTAGAGTATTTTCAAATTACAGGCCTAAAACATGCTGAAAATCGATATTTTAGGTCCTCAAAGTCGATATGTGCATTCATCTTCTGTACCCGTTTATATCTCAATTTCAGGCTTAAAATACCCGAAAATTCGATATTTTTGGGTCCCAGAAGCGATCTGTACATGCCTAATCCATGCTAGAATGTTTTCAAGATACAGACCCCAAACATGCTTAAAATCGATATTTTAGTTGCAAAAAGTCGATATGTGCACGCATCTTCATTACCCGTTTATATATCAAATTCAGGTTCAAAACACCCGATAATTCAATATGATTGGGTCCCAGAAGCGATCTGTACATGCCTACTAAGTGTTAGAGTATTTTCAAAACACAGGCCCAAAACATGCTCAAAATCGATATTTTAGGTGCCCAAAGTCAATATTAGTATGTATCTTCTGTACCCGTTTATATCCCAAATTCAGGCTGAAAACATCCGAAAAATCGATAATTTTGGGTCCCAGAAGCGATCTTTACATGCCTACTTCTTGTTAGAATGTTTTCAAGATACAGACCCAAAACATGCTCAAAATCGATATTTTAGGTGCAAAAAGTCGATATGTGCATGCAACTTCAGTACCGTTTATATCTCAAATTCAGGCTCAAAACACCCGAAAATTCAATATTTTTGGGTCCCAGAAGCGATCTGTACTTGCCTACTCCTTGTTAGAGTATTTTCAAATTACAGACCCAAAACATGTTAAAAATCGGTATTTTAGGTGCCCAAAGTCAATATTAGTATGTATCTTCTGTACCCGTTTATATCCCAAATTCAGGCACAAAACACCCGAAAAATCGATAATTTTGGGTCCCAGAAGCGATCTGTACATGGCTACTCCGTGTTAGAGTATTTTCAAAATATAGGCCAAAAACATGCTAAAAATCAATATTTTGGGTGCCCAAAGTCGACATGTGCATGCATCTTCTGTACCCGTTTATATCTCAAATTCAGTCTCAAAACACCCTAAAATTCAATATTTTTGGGTCCCAAAAGCGATCTGTACATGCCTACTCCTTGCTAGAATGTTTTCAAGATACAGACCCGAAACATGCTTAAAATTGATATTTTAGGTGCAAAAAGTCGAAGTGTGCATGCATCTTCAGTACCCGTTTATATCTCAAATTCAGGCTCAAAACACCCAAATATTCAATATTTTTGGGTACTAGAAGCAATCTTTACATGCCTACTCAGTGCTAGAATGTTTTCAAAATATAAGCTCAAAACATGCTAAAAATCGATATTTTAGGTGTTCAAAGTCGATATGTGCATGCATTTTCAGTACCCGTTTATATCTCAAATTCTTGCTCAAAACACCCGAAAATTCGATATTTTCGGGTCCCAGAAGCGATCTGTACATGCCTACTCGGTGTTAGAGTATTTTCAAAATACAGACCAAAAAACATGCTGAAAATCGATATTTTAAGTGCCCAAAGTCAATATGTGTATGCATCTTCGGTGCCCGTTTATATCCCAAATTCAACCTCAAAACTCCCGAAAATTCGATATTTTTGAGTCCCAGAAGTGTTCTGTATATTCCTACTCAGTGCTAAAATATTTTCAAAAGATAGGTCCAAAACATGCTACAAATCGATATTTTGGGTGCCCAACGTCGATATGTGCATGCATCTTCTGTACCCGTTTATATCTCAAATTCAGGCTCAAAACACCCGAAAATTCGATATTTTTGTGTTCCAGAAGCGATTTGTACATGCCTACTAAGTCTTAGAGTATTTTCAAAATATAGGCCAAAAAAATGCTCAAAATCGATATTTTGGGTGCCCAATGTCGATATGTGCATGCATCTTCTGTTCCTGTTTATATCCCAAATTCATGCTCAAAACACCCGAAAATTCGATTTTTTTCCTTCCCAGAAGCGATCTGTACATGCCTACTCCTTGCTAGAATGTTTTCAAGATACAGACCCAAAACAAGCTCAAAATCGATATTTTAAGTGCAAAAAGTCGAAGTGTGCATGTATCTTCAGTACCCGTTTATATCTCTAATTCAGGCTCAAAACACCCAAAAATTCAATATTTTTGGGTCCCAGAAGCAATCTGTACATGCCTACTCAGTGCTAGAATGTTTTCAAAATATAGGCTCAAAACATGCTAAAAATCGATATTTTAAGTGTCTAAAGTCGATATGTGCATGCATCTTCTGTACCCGTTTATATCACAAATTCCTTCTTAAAACACCTGAAAATTCGACATTTTTGGGCCCCAGAAGCGATCTGTACATGCCTACTCAGTGATAGAATTTTTCAAAATATAAGCCCAAAACATGCTAAAAATTGATATTTTAAGTGTCCAAAGTAGATATGTGCATGCATCTTCTTTACCCGTTTATATCTCAAATTCAGGCTCAAAACACCCGAAAATTCAGTATTTTTGGGTCCCAGAAGCAATCTGTACATGCCTACTCATTTGCTAGAATGTTTTCAAAATATAGGCTCAGAACATGCTAAAAATCGATATTTTAGGTGTCTAAAGTCGATATGTGCATGCATCTTCTGTACCCGTTTATATCACAAATTCATTCTTAAAACACCTGAAAATTCGACATTTTTGGGTCCCAGAAGCGATCTGTACATGCCTACTACGTGTTAGAGTATTTTCAAATTACAGGCCTAAAACATGCTGAAAATCGATATTTTAGGTCCGCAAAGTCGATATGTGCATGCATCTTCTGTACCCGTTTATATCTCAATTTAAGGCTTAAATTACCCGAAAATTCGATATTTTTGGGTCCCAGAAGCGATCTGTACATGCCTAATCCATGCTAGAATGTTTTCAAGATACAGACCCCAAACATGCTTAAAATCGATATTTTAGTTGCAAAAAGTCGATATGTGCACGCATCTTCATTACCCGTTTATATATCAAATTCAGGTTAAAAACACCCGAAAATTCAATATGATTGGGTCCCATAAGCGATCTGTACATGCCTATTCAGTGTTAGAGTATTTTCAAAACACAGGCCCAAAACATGCTAGAAATCGATATTTTAGGTACCCAAAGTCAATATGTGTATTTATCTTCTGTACCTGTTTATTTCCCAAATTCAGGCTCAAAACGCCCGAAAATTCGATATTTTTGGGTCCCAGAAGCAATCTGAACATGCCTACTCAGTGTTAGAATATTTTCAAAATATATGTCTAAATCATGCTAAAAATCAATATTTAGGGTGCCCAAAGTCGATATGTGCATGCATCTTCTGTATTAGTTTATATCTCAAATTCAGGCTTAAAACAACCGAAAATTCGATATTTTTTGGTGTCAGATGCGATCTGAACATGCCTAATCAGTGCTAGAATATTTTCAAAATATAGGTCCAAAACATGCTAATAATCGATATTTTGGGTGCCCAAAGTCGATATGTGCATGCATCTTCAGTACAGTTTTTATCTGAAATTCAGGCTCAAAACACCCGAAAATTCAATATTTTTTGGTCCCAGAAGCGATACGTACATGCCTACTCCTTGTTAGAGTATTTTCAAAATACAGACCCAAAACATGCTCAAAATCGATATTTTAGGTGCCCAAAGTCAATATTAGTATGTATCTTCTGTACCCGTTTATATCTCAAATTCAGGCTCAAAACGCCCGAAAACTCGATATTTTTGGGTCCCAGAAGCGATCTGTACATGCCTACTCAGTGCTAGAATATTTGCAAAATATAGGTCCAAAACATGCTAAAAACCGATATTTTGGGTGCCCAAAGTCGATATGTGTATGCATCTTCTGTACCCGTTTATATCCCAAATTCAGGCACAAAACACCCGAAAATTCGATATTTTTGGGTCCCAGAAGCGATCTGTACATGCCAACTCCGTGGTTGAGTATTTTCAAAATACAGACCAAAAACATGCTGAAAATCGATATTTTAGGTGCCCAAAGTCAATATGTGTATGCATCATCTGTTTCCGTTAATATCTCAAATTCCTTCTCAAAACCCCCGAAAATTCTATATTTTTGGGTCCCACAAGCAATCTGTACATGCCTAAACCGTGTTAGAGTATTTTCAAAATACAGGCCTAAAACATGCTGAAAATCGATATTTTGGGTGCCCAAAGTCCATATGTGCATGCATCTTCTGTACATGTTTATATTTCAAATCCAGGGTCAAAACACCCGAAAATTCGATATTTTTGGGTCCCAGAAGCGATCTGTATACATGCATACTCAGTGCTAGAATATGTTAAAAATATAGGTCCAAAACAAGCTAAAAAACGATATTTTGGGTGCCCAAAGTCGATATGTGCATGCATATTCTGTACCAGTTTATATCTCAAAATCAGGATCAAAACACCCGAAAATTCAATATTTTTGGGTCCCAGAAACAATTTGTAAATGCCTACTCCGTGTTAGAGTATTTTCAAAATTCAGGCCCAAAACATGCTAAAAATCGATATTTTAGGTGCCCTAAGTCGATATGTGCATGCATCTTCTGTACCCGTTTATATCTCAAATTCAGGCTCAAAACCCCCGAAAATTCGATATTTTTGGGTCCCAGAAGCGATCTGTACATGCCTAATCCGTGTTAGAGTATTTTCAAAATACAGGCCCAAAACATGCTAAAAATCGATATTTTAGGTGCCCAAAGTCGATATGTGCATGCATCTTCTGTACCCGTTTATATCTCAAATTCAGGCTCAAAAAACCCGAAAATTCGTTATTTTTGGGTCCCAGAAGCGATCTGTACATGCCTACTCCGTGTTATAGTATTTTCAAAATACATGCCCAAAACATGCTAAAAATCGATATTTTAGGTGCCCAAAGTCGATATGTGCATGCATCTTCTGTACCCGTTTATATCTCAAATTCAGGCTCAAAACATCCGAAAATTCGATGTTTTCGGGTCCAAGAAACGATCTGTATATGCCTACTCCGTGTTAGAGTATTTTCAAAATACAGGCGTACAACATGCTGAAAATCGATATTTTAGGTGCTCAAAGTCCATATGTGTATGCGTCTTCTGTACCCGTTTATATCCCAAATTCAGGCTCAAAACACCCGAAAATTCGATATTTTTGGGTCCCAGAAGCGATCTGTACATGCCTACTCAGTGCTAGAATAATTTCAAAATATACCAAAACCTGCTAAAAATCTATATTTTGGGTGCCCAAAGTAGATATGTGTATGCATCTTCTGTACCCGTTTAGATCTCAAATTCAGGCTCAAAACACCATAAAATTCGATATTTTCGGGTCCCAGAAGCGATCTGTACATGCCTACTCCTTGCTAGAATGTTTTCAAGATACAGACCCAAAACATGCTTAAAATCGATATTTTAGGTACAAAATGTCGAAGTGTGCATGCATCGTCAGTATCCGTTTATATCTCAAATTCAGGCTCAAAAAACCCGAAAATTCAATATTTTTGGGTCCCAGAAGCGATCTGTACATGCCTACTCCGTGTTAGAATATTTTCAATATACAGGCAAAAAACATGCTCAAAATCGATATTTCGGGTACCCAAAGTCGATATGTGCATGCATCTTCTGTACCCGTTTATATCTCAAATTCAGGCTCAAAACACCCGAAAATTCGATATTTTGGGGTCCCAGAAGCGATATGTACATGCCTATTCCTTGCTAGAATGTTTTCAAGATACAGACCCAAAACATGCTGAAAATCGATATTTTAGGTGCCCAAAGTCAATATGTGTATGCGTCTTCTGTACCCGTTTATATCCCAAATTAAGGCTCAAAACACCCGAAAATTCAATTTTTTTGTGTTCCTGAAGCGATTTGTATGTGCCTACTCCGTCTTAGAGTATTTTCAAAAATACAGGCCCAAAACATTATCAAAATCGATATTTTTGGTACCCAATGTCGATAAGTGCATGCATCTTCTGTACCCGTTTATATCTCAAATTCAGGCTCAAAACACCAGAAAATTCGATATCTTTGGGTCCCAGAAGCGATATGTACATGCCTACTTTTTGTTAGAGTATTTTCAAAATACAGGCCTAAAACATGCTGAAAATCAATATTTTAGGTTCCCAAAGTCTATATGTTCATGAATTTTCTGTACCCGTTTATATCCCAAATTCAGGCTCAAAACACCGGAAAATTCGATGTTTTTGAGTCCAAGAAGCGATCTGTATATGCCTACTCCGTGTTAGAGTATTTTCAAAATACAGGCGTACAACATGCTAAAAATCGATATTTTAGGTGCAAAAAGTCCATATGTGTATGGGTCTTCTGTACCCGTTTATATTCCCATTTCAGGCACAAAACACCCGAAAAATCGATATTTTTGGGTCCCAGAAGTGATCTGTACATGCCTATTCCTTGCTAGAATGTTTTTAAGATACAGACCCAAAACATGCTGAAAATCGATATTTTAGGTGCCCAAAGTCAATATCTGTATGCGTCTTCTGTACCCGTTTATATCCCAAATTCAGGCTCAAAACACCCGAAAATTCAATTTTTTTGTGTTCCTGAAGCGATTTGTATGTGCCTACTCCGTCTTAGAGTATTTTCAAAATACAGGCCCAAAACATTATCAAAATCGATATTTTTGGTACCCAATGTCGATAAGTGCATGCATCTTCGGTACCCGTTTATATCCCAAATTCAGGCTCAAAACACCAGAAAATTCGATATCTTTGGGTCCCAGAAGCGATATGTACATGCCTACTTTTTATTAGAGCATTTTCAAAATTCAGGCCTAAAACATGCTGAAAATCGATATTTTAGGTGCCCAAAGTCGATATGTGCATGCATCTACTGTACCCGTTTATATCTTAAATTCAGGCTCGAAACACCCGAAATTTTGATGTTTTGGGGTCCAAGAAGCGATATCTACATGCCTACTCTGTGTTAGAGTATTTTCAAAATACAGGCCTAAAACATGCTCAAAATCGATATTTTGGGTGCCCAATGTCAATATTTGCATGCACCTTCTGTAACCGTTTATATCTGAAATTCAGGCTCAAAACACCCGAAAATTCGATATTTTTGGGTCTCAGAAACGATCTATACATGCCTACTCCGTGTTAGAATATTTTCAAATTACAGGCCCAAAACATGCTAAAAATCGATATTTTGGGTTCCCAATGTCGATATGTGCATGCATCTTCTGTAGCCGTTTATATCTCAAATACAGGCTCAAAACACCCAAAACTCCAAGATTTTTGGGTCCCAGAAGCAATCTGAACATGCCTACTCAGTGCTAGAATATTTTCAAAATATAGGCCCAAAACATGCTTAAAATCTATATTTTAGGTGCCTAAAGTCGATATGTGCATGCATCTTCTGTACCCGTTTATATCTCAAATTCAGGCTCAAAACATCCGAAAATTCGATGTTTTCGGGTCCAAGAAACGATTTGTACATGCCTACTACGTGTTAGAGTATTTTCAAAATACAGGCGTACAACATGCTGAAAATCGATATTTTAGGTGCTCAAAGTCCATATGTGTATGCGTCTTCTGTACCCGTTTATATCCCAAATTCAGGCTCAAAACACCCGAAAATTCAATTTTTTTGTGTTCCTGAAGCGATTTGTAAGTGCCTACTCCGTCTTAGAGTATTTTCAATATACAGGCCCAAAACATGCTCAAAATCGATATTTTGGGTGCCCAATGTCAATATTTGCATGCATCTTCTGTACCCGTTTATATCTCAAATTCAGGCTCAAAACACGCGAAAATTCGATATTTTTGGGTCCCAGAAACGATTTGTACATGCCTACTACGTGTTAGAGTATTTTCAAAATACATCCCCAAAACATGCTCAAAATTGATATTTTAGGTGCAAAAAGTCGAAGTGTGCATGCATCTTCAGTACCCGTTTATATCTCGAATACAGGCTTAAAACACCCGAAAATTCGATATTTTTGGGTCCTAGAAGCGTTCTACACATGCCTACTCCGTGTTAGAGTATTTTCAAGATACAGACCCAAAACATGCTTAAAATCGATATTTTAGGTATAAAAAGTCGAAGTGTGCATGCATCTTCAGTAGCCGTTTATATCTCAAATTCAGGCTCAAAACACCTGAAAATTCAATATTTTTGGGTCCCAGAAACAATTTGTACATGCCTACTCCGTGTTAGAGTATTTTCAAAATTCAGGCCCAAAACATGCTAAAAATCGATATTTTAGGTGCCCTAAGTCGATATGTGCATGCATCTTCTGTACCCGTTTATATCTCAAATTCAGGCTCAAAACCCCCGAAAATTCGATATTTTTGGGTCCCAGAAGCGATCTGTACATGCCTAATCCGTGTTACAGTATTTTCAAAATACAGGCCCGAAACATGCTAAAAATCGATATTTTAGGTGCCCAAAGTCGATATGTGCATGCATCTTCTGTACCCGTTTATATCTCAAATTCAGGCTCAAAACACCCGAAAATTCGTTATTTTTGGGTCCCAGAAGCGATCTGTACATGCCTACTCTGTGTTAGAGTATTTTCAAAATACAGGCCCAAAACATGCTTAAAATCGATATTTTAGGTGCCCAAAGTCGATTTGTGCATGCATCTTCTGTACCCGTTTATATCTCGAATACAGGCTTAAAACACCCGAAAATTCGATATTTTTGGGTCCTAGAAGCGTTCTACACATGCCTACTCCGTGTTAGAGTATTTTCAAGATACAGACCAAAAACATGCTTAAAATCGATATTTTAGGTATAAAAAGTCGAAGTGTGCATGCATCTTCAGTAGCCGTTTATATCTCAAATTCAGGCTCAAAACACCCGAAAATTCAATATTTTTGGGTCCCAGAAACAATTTGTAAATGCCTACTCCGTGTTAGAGTATTTTCAAAATTCAGGCCCAAAACATGCTAAAAATCTTTATTTTAGGTGCCCTAAGTCGATATGTGCATGCATCTTCTGAACCCGTTTATATCTCAAATTCAGGCTCAAAACCCCCGAAAATTCGATATTTTTGGGTCCCAGAAGCGATCTGTACATGCCTAATCCGTGTTAGAGTATTTTCAAAATACAGGCCCAAAACATGCTAAAAATCGATATTTTAGGTGCCCAAAGTCGATATGTGCATGCATCTTCTGTACCCGTTTATATCTCGAATACAGGCTTAAAACACCCGAAAATTCGATATTTTTGGGTCCTAGAAGCGTTCTACACATGCCTACTCAGTGCTAGAATATTTTCAAAATATAGGCCCAAAACATGCTTAAAATCTATATTTTAGGTGCCTAAAGTCGATATGTGCATGCATCTTCTGTACCCGTTTATATCTCAAATTCAAACTCAAAACATCCGAAAATTCGATGTTTTCGGGTCCAAGAAACGATCTGTATATGCCTACTCCGTGTTAGAGTATTTTCAAAATACAGGCGTACAACATGCTGAAAATCGATATTTTAGGTGCTCAAAGTCCATATGTGTATGCGTCTTCTGTACCCGTTTATATCCCAAATTCAGGCTCAAAACACCCAAAATTTTTTTGTGTTTCTGAAGCGATTTGTAAGTGCCTACTCCGTCTTAGAGTATTTTCAATATACAGGACCAAAACATGCTCAAAATCGATATTTTGGGTGCCCAATGTTAATATTTGCATGCATCTTCTGTACCCGTTTATATCTCAAATTCAAGCTCAAAACACGCGAAAATTCGATATTTTTGGGTCCCAGAAACGATTTATACATGCCTACTACGTGTTAGAGTATTTTCAAAATACAGACCCAAAACATGCTCAAAATCGATATTTTAGGTGCAAAAAGTCGAAGTGTGCATGCATCTTCAGTACCCGTGTATATCTCGAATACAGGCTTAAAACTCCCGAAAATTCGATATTTTTAGGTCCTAGAAGCGTTCTACACATGCCTACTCCGTGTTAGAGTATTTTCAAGATACAGACCCAAAACATGCTTAAAATCGATATTTTAGGTATAAAAAGTCGAAGTGTGCATGCATCTTCAGTAGCCGTTTATATCTCAAATTCAGGCTCAAAACACCCGAAAATTCGTTATTTTTGGGTCCCAGAATCGATCTGTACATGCCTACTCCGTGTTAGAGTATTTTCAAAATACAGGCCCAAAACATGCTTAAAATCGATATTTTAGGTGCCCAAAGTCGATATGTGCATGCATCTTCTGTACCCGTTTAAATCTCGAATACAGGCTTAAAACACCCGAAAATTCGATATTTTTGGGTCCTAGAAGCGTTCTACACATGCCTACTCCGTGTTAGAGTATTTTCAAGATACAGACCCAAAACATGCTTAAAATCGATATTTTAGGTATAAAAAGTCGAAGTGTGCATGCATCTTCAGTAGCCGTTTATATCTCAAATTCAGGCTCAAAACACCCGAAAATTCAATATTTTTGGGTCCCAGAAACAATTTGTACATGCCTACTCCGTGTTAGAGTATTTTCAAAATTCAGGCCCAAAACATGCTAAAAATCGATATTTTAGGTGCCCTAAGTCGATATGTGCATGCATCTTCTGTACCCGTTTATATCTCAAATTCAGGCTCAAAACCCCCGAAAATTCGATATTTTTGGGTCCCAGAAGCGATCTGTACATGCCTACTCCGTGTTAGAGTATTTTCAAAATACAGGCCCAAAACATGCTAAAAATCGATATTTTAGGTGCCCAAAGTCGATATGTGCATGCACCTTCTGTACCCGTTTATATCTCGAAAACAGGCTTAAAACACCCGAAAATTCGATATTTTTCTGTCCTAGAAGCGTTCTACACATGCCTACTCCGTGTTAGAGTATTTTCAAGATACAGACCCAAAACATGCTTAAAATCGATATTTTAGGTGCCCAAAGTCAATATGTGTATGCGTCTTCTGTACCCGTTTATATCCCAAATTAAGGCTCAAAACACCCGAAAATTCAATATTTTTGGGTCCCAGAAACAATTTGTACATGCCTACTCCGTGTTAGAGTATTTTCAAAATTCAGGCCGAAAACATGCTAAAAATCGATATTTTAGGTGCCCTAAGTCGATATGTGTATGCATCTTCTGTACCCGATTATATCTCAAATTCAGGCTCAAAACCCCCAAAAATTCAATATTTTTGGGTCCCAGAAGCGATCTGTACATGCCTATTCCGTGTTAGAGTATTTTCAAAATACAGGCCCAAAACATGCTAAAAATCGATATTTTAGGTGCACAAAGTCGATATGTGCATGCATCTTCTGTACCCGTTTATATCTCGAATACAGGCTTAAAACACCCGAAAATTCGATATTTTTGGGTCCTAGAAGCGTTCTACACATGCCTACTCAGTGCTAGAATATTTTCATAATATAAGCCCAAAACATGCTTAAAATCTATATTTTAGGTGCCTAAAGTCGATATGTGCATGCATCTTCTGTACCCGTTTATATCTCAAATTCAGGCTCAAAACATCCGAAAATTCGATGTTTTCGGGTCCAAGAAACGATCTGTATATGCCTATTTCGTGTTAGAGTATTTTCAAAATACAGGCGTACAACATGCTGAAAATCGATATTTTAGGTGCTCAAAGTCCATATGTGTATGCGTCTTCTGTACCCGTTTATATCCCAAATTCAGGCTCAAAACACCCGAAAATTCAATTTTTTTGTGTTCCTGAAGCGATTTGTAAGTGCCTACTCCGTCTTAGAGTATTTTCAATATACAGGCCCAAAACATGCTCAAAATCGATATTTTGGGTGCCCAATATCAATATTTGCATGCATCTTCTGTACTTGTTTATATCTCAAATTCAGGCTCAAAACACGCGAAAATTCGATATTTTTGGGTCCCAGAAACGATTTGTACATGCCTACTACGTGTTAGAGTATTTTCAAAATACATCCTTAAAAACATGCTCAAAATCGATATTTTAGGTGCAAAAAGTCGAAGTGTGCATGCATCTTCAGTACCCGTTTATATCTCGAATACAGGCTTAAAACACCCGAAAATTCGATATTTTTGGGTCCTAGAAGCGTTCTACACATGCCTACTCCGTGTTAGAGTATTTTCAAGATACAGACCCAAAACATGCTTAAAATCGATATTTTAGGTATAAAAAGTCGAAGTGTGCATGCATCTTCAGTAGCCGTTTATATCTCAAATTCAGGCTCAAAACACCCGAAAATTCAATATTTTTGGGTTCCAGAAACAATTTGTACATGCCTACTCCGTGTTAGAGTATTTTCAAAATTCAGGCCCAAAACATGCTAAAAATCAATATTTTAGGTGCTCTAAGTCGATATGTGCATGCATCTTCTGTACCCGTTTATATCTCAAATTCAGGCTCAAAACCCCCGAAAATTCGATATTTTTGGGTCCCAGAAGCGATCTGTACATGCCTAATCCGTGTTAGAGTATTTTCAAAATACAGGCCCAAAACATGCTAAAAATCGATATTTTAGGTGCCCAAAGTCGATATGTGCATGCATCTTCTGTACCCGTTTATATCTCAAATTCAGGCTCAAAACATCCGAAAATCGATATTTTTGGGTCCCAGAAGCGATCTATACATGCCTACTCCGTGTTAGAATATTTTCAAAATACAGGCCCAAAACATGCTCAAAATCGATATTTTGGGTGCCCAATGTCGATATGTGCATGCATCTTCTGTACCCGTTTATATCTCGAATACAGGCTTAAAACACCCGAAAATTCGATATTTTTGGGTCCTAGAAGCGGTCTACACATGCCTACTCCGTGTTAGAGTATTTTCAAGATACAGACCCAAAACATGCTTAAAATCGATATTTTAGGTATAAAAAGTCGAAGTGTGCATGCATCTTTAGTAGCCGTTTATATCTCAAATTCAGGCTCAAAACACCCGAAAATTCAATATTTTTGGGTCCCAGAAACAATTTGTACATGCCTACTCCGTGCTAGAGTATTTTCAAAATTCAGGCCCAAAACATGCTAAAAATCGATATTTTAGGTGCCCTAAGTCGATATGTGCATGCATCTTCTGTAGCCGTTTATATCTCAAATTCAGGCTCAAAACCCCCGAAAATTCGATATTTTTGGGTCCCAGAAGCGATCTGTACATGCCTAATCCGTGTTAGAGTATTTTCAAAATACAGGCCCAAAACATGCTAAAAATCGATATTTTAGGTGCCCAAAGTCGATATGTGCATGCATCTTCTGTAGCCGTTTATATCTCAAATACAGGCTCAAAACACCCAAAACTCTAATATTTTTTGGTATCAGAAGCAATCTGTACATGCCTTCTCAGTGCTAGAATATTTTCAAAATATAGGCCCAAAACATGCTTAAAATCGATATTTTAGGTGCCCAAAGTCAATATGAGCATGCATCTTCTGTACCCGTTTATATCTCAAATTCAGGCTCAAAACCCCCGAAAATTCGATATTTTTGGAGCCCAGAAGCGATCTGTACATGCCTAATCCGTGTTAGAGTATTTTCAAAATACAGGCCCAAAACATGCTAAAAATCGAAATTTTAGGTGCCCAAAGTCGATATGTGCATGCATCTTCTGTACCCGTTTATATCTCAAATTCAGGCTCAAAACACCCGAAAATTCGTTATTTTTGGGTCACAGAAGCGATCTGTACATGCCTACTCCGTGTTAGAGTATTTTCAAAATACAGGCCCAAAACATGCTAAAAATCGATATTTTAGGTGCAAAAAGTCCATATGTGTATGCGTCTTCTGTACCCGTTTATATCCCAAATTCAGACTCAAAACACCCAAAATTTGTTTGTGTTCCTGAAGCGATTTGTAAGTGCCTACTCCGTGTTAGAGTATTTTCAATATACAGGCCCAAAACATGCTCAAAATCGATATTTTGGGTGCCCAATGTCAATATTTGCATGCATCTTCTGTACCCGTTTATATCTCAAATTCAAGCTCAAAACATGCGAAAATTCGATATTTTTGGGTCCCAGAAACGATTTATACATGCCTAATACGTGTTAGAGTATTTTCAAAATACATCCCCAAAACATGCTCAAAATCGATATTTTAGGTGCAAAAAGTCGAAGTGTGCATGCATCTTCAGTACCCGTTTATATCTCGAATACAGGCTTAAAACTCCCGAAAATTCGATATTTTTGGGTCCTAGAAGCGTTCTACACATGCCTACTCCGTGTTAGAGTATTTTCAAGATACAGACCCAAAACATGCTTAAAATCGATATTTTAGGTATAAAAAGTCGAAGTGTGCATGCATCTTCAGTAGCCGTTTATATCTCAAATTCAGGCTCAAAACACCCGAAAATTCAATATTTTTGGGTCCCAGAAACAATTTGTACATGCCTACTCCGTGTTAGAGTATTTTCAAAATTCAGGCCCAAAACATGCTAAAAATCGATATTTTAGGTGCTCTAAGTCGATATGTGCATGCATCTTCTGTACCCGTTTATATCTCAAATTCAGGCTCAAAACTCCCGAAAATTCGATATTTTTGGGTCCCAGAAGCAATCTGTACATGCCTAATCCGTGTTAGAGTATTTTCAAAATACAGGCCCAAAACATGCTAAAAATCGATATTTTAGGTGCCCAAAGTCGATATGTGCATGCATCTTCTGTACCCGTTTATATCTCAAATTCAGGCTCAAAACACCCGAAAATTCGTTATTTTTGGGTCACAGAAGCGATCTGTACATACCTACTCCGTGTTAGAGTATTTTCAAAATACAGGCCCAAAACATACTAAAAATCGATATTTTAGGTGCCTAAAGTCGATATGTGCATGCATCTTCTGTACCCGTTTATATCTCAAATTCAGGCTCAAAACATCCGAAAATTCGATGTTTTCGGGTCCAAGAAACGATCTGTATATGCCTACTCCGTGTTAAAGTATTTTCAAAATACAGGCGTACAACATTCTGAAAATCGATATTTTAGGTGCTCAAAGTCCATATGTGTATGCGTCTTCTGTACCCGTCTATATCCCAAATTCAGGCTCAAAACACCCGAAAATTCAATTTTTTTGTGTTCCTGAAGCGATTTGTAAGTGCCTACTCCGTCTTAGAGTATTTTCAATATACAGGCCCAAAACATGCTCAAAATCGATATTTTGGGTGCCCAATATCAATATTTGCATGCATCTTCTGTATCCGTTTATATCTCAAATTCAGGCTCAAAACACGCGAAAATTCGATATTTTTGGGTCCCAGAAACGATTTGTACATGCCTACTACGTGTTAGAGTATTTTCAAAATACATCCCCAAAAACATGCTCAAAATCGATATTTTAGGTGCAAAAAGTCGAAGTGTGCATGCATCTTCAGTACCCGTTTATATCTCGAATACAGGCTTAAAACACCCGAAAACTCGATATTTTTGGGTCCTAGAAGCGTTCTACACATGCCTACTCCGTGTTAGAGTATTTTCAAGATACAGACCCAAAACATGCTTAAAATCGATATTTTAGGTATAAAAAGTCGAAGTGTACATGCATCTTCAGTAGCCGTTTATATCTCAAATTCAGGCTCAAAACACCCGAAAATTCAATATTTTTGGGTCCCAGAAACAATTTGTACTTGCCTACTCCGTGTTAGAGTATTTTCAAAATTCAGGCCCAAAACATGCTAAAAATCGATATTTTAGGTGCCCTAAGTCGATATGTGCATGCATCTTCTGTACCCGTTTATATCTCAAATTCAGGCTCAAAACCCCCGAAAATTCGATATTTTTGGGTCCCAGAAGCGATCTGTACATGCCTAATCCGTGTTAGAGTATTTTCAAAATACAGGCCCAAAACATGCTAAAAATCGATATTTTAGGTGCCCAAAGTCGATATGTGCATGCATCTTCTGTACCCGTTTATATCTCAAATTCAGGCTCAAAACATCCGAAAATTCTATATTTTTGGGTCCCAGAAGCGATCTATACATGCCTATTCCGTGTTAGAATATTTTCAAAATACAGGCCCAAAACATGCTCAAAATCAATATTTTGGGTGCCCAATGTCGATATGTGCATGCATCTTCTGTATCCGTTTATATCTCAAATACAGGCTCAAAACACCCAAAACTCAAATATTTTTTGGTATCAGAAGCAATCTGTACATGCCTACTCAGTGCTAGAATATTTTCAAAATATAGGCCCAAAACATGCTTAAAATCGATATTTTACGTGCCCAAAGTCAATATGAGCATGCATCTTCTGTACCCGTTTATATCTCAAATTCAGGCTCAAAACACCCGAAAATTCAATATTTTTGGGTCCCAGAAACAATTTGTACATGCCTACTCCGTGTTAGAGTATTTTCAAAATTCAGGCCCAAAACATGCTAAAAATCGATATTTTAGGTGCTCTAAGTCGATATGTGCATGCATCTTCTGTACCCGTTTATATCTCAAATTCAGGCTCAAAACCCCCGAAAATTCGATATTTTTGGGTCCCAGAAGCGATCTGTACATGCCTAATCCGTGTTAGAGTATTTTCAAAATACAGGCCCAAAACATGCTAAAAATCGATATATTAGGTGCCCAAAGTCGATATGTGCATGCATCTTCTGTACCCGTTTATATCTCAAATTCAGGCTCAAAACACCCGAAAATTCGTTATTTTTGGGTCACAGAAGCGATCTGTCCATGCATACTCTGTGTTAGAGTATTTTCAAAATACAGGCCCAAAACATGCTAAAAACCGATATTTTAGGTGCCCAAAGTCGATATATGCATGTATCTTCTGTACCCGTTTATATCCCAAATTCAGGCACAAAGCACCCTAAAATTCGATATTTTTGGGACCCAGAAGCGATCCATACATGCCTACTTCGTGTTAGAATTTTTCAAAATACAGGCCCAAAACATGCTCAAAATCGAAATTTTTGGTGCCCAAAGTCGATATGTGCATGCATCTTCTGTACCCGTTTATATCTCGAATACAGGCTTAAAACTCCCGAAAATTCGATATTTTTGGGTCCTAGAAGCGGTCTACACATGCCTACTCCGTGTTAGAGTATTTTTAAGATACAGACCCAAAACATGCTTAAAATCGATATTTTAGGTATAAAAAGTCGAAGTGTGCATGCATCTTCTGTAGCCGTTTATATCTCAAATACAGGCTCAAGACACACAAAACTCCAATATTTTTTGGTCCCAGAAGCAATCTGTACATGCCTACTCAGTGCTTGAATATTTTCAAAATATAGGCCCAAAACATGCTTAAAATTGATATTTTAGGTGCCCAAAGTCGATATGTGCATGCATCTTCTGTACCCGTTTATATCTCAAATTCAGGCTCAAAACACCCGAAAATTCATTTTTTTTGTGTTCCTGAAGCGATTTGTACATGCCTACTCCGTCTTAGAGTATTTTCAAAATACAGGCCCAAAACATGCTCAAAATCGATATTTTTGGTGTCCAAAGTCGATATGTGCATGCATCTTCTGTACCCGTTTATATCTCATATACATGCTCAAAACACCCAAAACTCCAATATTTTTGGGTCCCAGAAGCAATCTGTACATGCCTACTCAGTGCTAGAATATTTTCAAAATAAAGGCCTAAAACATGCTTAAAATCGATATTTTAGGTGCCCAAAGTCGATATGTGCATGCATCTTCTGTACCGGTTTATATCTCAAATTTTAATCTCAAAGCACCCCAATATTCATTTTTTTTGTGTTCCTGAAGCGATTTGTACATGCCTACTCCGTCTTAGAGTATTTTCAAGTAACAGGCCCAAAACATGCTAAAAATCGATATTTTAAGTGTCCAAAGTCGATATGTGCATGCATCTTCTGTACCCGTTTATATCTCTAATTCAGGCTCAAAACATCCGAAACTTCGATATTTTTGGGCCCTAGAAGCGATCTGTACATGCCTACTCCGTGTTAGAGTATTTTCAAAATACAGGCCCAAAACATGCTCACAATCGATATTTTGGGTACCCAAAGTCGATATGTGCATGCATCTTCTGTACCCGATTATATCCCGAATTCAGGCTCAGAACACCAGAAAATTCGATATCTTTGAATCCCAGAAGCGATATGTACATGCCTACTTTTTGTTAGAGTATTTTAAATATACAGGCCTAAAACATGCTGAAAATTGATATTTTAGGTGCCCAATGTCGATATGTGCATGCATCTTCTGTAGCCGTTTATATCTCAAATTCAGGCTCAGAACATCCGAAACTTCGATGGTTTTGGGTCCAGGAAGCGATATGTACATGCCTACTTCGTGTTAGAGTATTTTCAAAATACAGGCCCAAAACATGCTAATAATCGATATTTTAGGTGCCCAAAGTCAATATGTGTATACGTCTTCAGTACCAGTTTATATCCCAAATTCAGGCACAACGTACCCGAAAGTTCGATATTTTTGGGTCCCAGAAGCGATCTATACATGCCTACTCCGTGTTAGAATATTTTCAATGTACAGGCCCAAAACATGCTCAAAATCGATATTTTAGGTATAAAAAGTCGAAGTGTGCATGCATCTTCAGTAATCGTTTATATCTCAAATTCAGGCTCAAAACATCCGAAAATTCAATGTTTTAGTGTCGAAGAAGCGATCTGTACATGCCTACTCCTTGCTAGACTGTTTTCAAGATACTGACCTAAAACATGCTCAAAATCGATATTTTAGGTGCAAAAAGTCGAAGTGTGCATGCATCTTCAGTACCCGTTTATATCTCGAATACAGGCTCAAAACACCCAAAACTCCAATATTTTTGGGTCCCAGAAGCAACCTGTACATGCTTACTCAGTGCAAGAATTATTTCAAAATAAAGGCTAAAAACATGCTAAGAATCGATATTTTGGGTGCCCTAAGTCAATATTTGCATGCATCTTCTGTAGCCGTTTATATCTCAAATTCAAGCTCAAAACACGCGAAAATTCGATATTTTTGGGTCCCAGAAACGATTTATACATGCCTAATACGTGTTAGAGTATTTTCAAAATACAGGCCCAAAACATGCTCAAAATCGAAATTTTTGGTGCCCAAAGTCGATATGTGCATACATCTTCTGTAGCCGTTTATATCTCAAATACAGGCTCAAGACACACAAAACTCCAATATTTTTTGGTCCCAGAAGCAATCTGTACATGCCTACTCAGTGCTTGAATATTTTCAAAACATAGGCCCAAAACATGCTTAAAATCGATATTTTAGGTGCCCAAAGTCGATATGTGCATGCATCTTCTGTACCCGTTTATATCTCAAATTCAGGCTCAAAACACCGGAAAATTCATTTTTTTTGGGTTCCTGAAGCGATTTGTACATGCCTACTCCGTCTTAGAGTATTTTCAAAATACAGGCGTACAACATGCTGAAAATCGATATTTTAGGTGCTCAAAGTCCATATGTGTATGCGTCTTCTGTACCCGTTTATATCCCAAATTCAGGCTCAAAACACCCGAAAATTCAATTTTTTTGTGTTCCTGAAGCGATTTGTAAGTGCCTACTCCGTCTTAGAGTATTTTCAATATACAGGCCCAAAACATGCTCAAAATCGATATTTTGGGTGCCCAATATCAATATTTGCATGCATCTTCTGTACCCGTTTATATCTCAAATTCAGGCTCAAAACACGCGAAAATTCGATATTTTTGGGTCCCAGAAACGATTTGTACATGCCTACTACGTGTTAGAGTATTTTCAAAATACATCCCCAAAAACATGCTCAAAATCGATATTTTAGGTGCAAAAAGTCGAAGTGTGCATGCATCTTCAGTACCCGTTTATATCTCGAATACAGGCTTAAAACTCCCGAAAATTCGATATTTTTGGGTCCTAGAAGCATTCTACACATGCCTACTCCGTGTTAGAGTATTTTCAAGATACAGACCCAAAACATGCTTAAAATCGATATTTTAGGTATAAAAAGTCGAAGTGTGCATGCATCTTCAGTAGCCGTTTATATCTCAAATTCAGGCTCAAAACACCCGAAAATTCAATATTTTTGGGTCCCAGAAACAATTTGTAAATGCCTACTCCGTGTTAGAGTATTTTCAAAATTCAGGCCCAAAACATGCTAAAAATCGATATTTTAGGTGCCCTAAGTCGATATGTGCATGCATCTTCTGTACCCGTTTATATCTCAAATTCAGGCTCAAAACCCCCGAAAATTCGATATTTTTGGGTCCCAGAAGCGATCTGTACATGCCTAATCCGTGTTAGAGTATTTTCAAAATACAGGCCCAAAACATGCTAAAAATCGATATTTTAGGTGCCCAAAGTCGATATGTGCATGCATCTTCTGTACCCGTTTATATCTCAAATTCAGGCTCAAAAAACCCGAAAATTCGTTATTTTTGGGTCCCAGAAGCGATCTGTACATGCCTACTCCGTGTTATAGTATTTTCAAAATACATGCCCAAAACATGCTAAAAATCGATATTTTAGGTGCCCAAAGTCGATATGTGCATGCATCTTCTGTACCCGTTTATATCTCAAATTCAGGCTCAAAACATCCGAAAATTCGATGTTTTCGGGTCCAAGAAACGATCTGTATATGCCTACTCCGTGTTAGAGTATTTTCAAAATACAGGCGTACAACATGCTGAAAATCGATATTTTAGTTGCTCAAAGTCCATATGTGTATGCGTCTTCTGTACCCGTTTATATCCCAAATTCAGGCTCAAAACACCTGAAAATTCAATTTTTTTGTGTTCCTGAAGCGATTTGTAAGTGCCTACTCCGTCTTAGAGTATTTTTAATATACAGGCCCAAAACATGCTCAAAATCGATATTTTGGGTGCCCAATATCAATATTTGCATGCATCTTCTGTACCCGTTTATATCTCAAATTCAGGCTCAAAACACGCGAAAATTCGATATTTTTGGGTCCCAGAAACGATTTGTACATGCCTACTACGTGTTAGAGTATTTTCAAAATACATCACCAAAAACATGCTCAAAATCGATATTTTAGGTGCAAAAAGTCGAAGTGTGCATGCATCTTCAGTACCCGTTTATATCTCGAATACAGGCTTAAAACACCCGAAAATTCGATATTTTTGGGTCTTAGAAGCGTTCTACACATGCCTACTCCGTGTTAGAGTATTTTCAAGATACAGACCCAAAACATGCTTAAAATCGATATTTTAGGTATAAAAAGTCGAAGTGTGCATGCATCTTCAGTAGCCGTTTATATCTCAAATTCAGGCTCAAAACACCCGAAAATTCGATATTTTTGGGTCCCAGAAGCGATCTGTACATGCCTAATCCGTGTTAGAGTATTTTCAAAATACAGGCCCAAAACATGCTAAAAATCGATATTTTAGGTGCCCAAAGTCGATATGTGCATGCATCTTCTGTACCCGTTTATATCTTAAATTCAGGCTCAAAACACCCGAAAATTCGTTATTTTTGGGTCACAGAAGCGATCTGTACATGCCTACTCCGTGTTAGAGTATTTTCAAAATACAGGCCCAAAACATGCTAAAAATCGATATTTTAGGTGCCCAAAGTCGATATGTGCATGCATCTTCTGTACCCGTTTATATCTCGAATACAGGCTTAAAACACCCGAAAATTCGATATTTTTGGGTCCTAGAAGCGATCTACACATGCCTACTCAGTGTTAGAGTATTTTCAAGATACAGACCCAAAACATGCTTAAAATCGATATTTTAGGTATAAAAACTCGAAGTGTGCATGCATCTTCAGTAGCCGTTTATATCTCAAATTCAGGCTCAAAACACCGGAAAATTCAATATTTTTGGGTCCCAGAAACAATTTGTACATGCCTACTCCGTGCTAGAGTATTTTCAAAATTCAGGCCCAAAACAAGCTGAAAATCAATATTTTAGGTGCCCTAAGTCGATATGTGCATGCATCTTCTGTACCCGTTTATATCTCAAATTCAGGCTCAAAACCCCCGAAAATTCGATATTTTTGGGTCCCTGAAGCGATCTGTACATGCCTAATCCGTGTTAGAGTATTTTCAAAATACAGGCCCAAAACATGCTAAAAATCGATATTTTAGGTGCCCAAAGTCGATATGTGCATGCATCTTCTGTACCCGTTTATATCTCAAATTCAGGCTCAAAACATCCGAAAATTCGATATTTTTGGGTCCCAGAAGCGATTAATACATGCCTACTCCGTGTTAGAATATTTTCAAAATACAGGCCCAAAACATGCTCAAAATCAATATTTTGGGTGCCCAATGTCGATATGTGCATGCATCTTCTGTAGCCGTTTATATCTCAAATACAGGCTCGAAACACCCAAAACTCTAATATTTTTTGGTATCAGAAGCAATCTGTACATGCCTACTCGGTGCTAGAATATTTTCAAAATATAGGCCCAAAACATGCTTAAAATCGATATTTTAGGTGCCCAAAGTCAATATGAGCATGCATCTTCTGTACCCGTTTATATCTCAAATTCAGGCTCAAAACACCCGAAAATTCAATATTTTTGGGTCCCAGAAACAATTTGTACATGCCTACTCCGTGTTAGAGTATTTTCAAAATTCAGGCCCAAAACATGCTAAAAATCGATATTTTAGGTGCTCTAAGTCGATATGTGCATGCATCTTCTGTACCCGTTTATATCTCAAATTCAGGCTCAAAACCCCCGAAAATTCGATATTTTTGGGTCCCAGAAGCGATCTGTACATGCCTAATCCGTGTTAGAGTATTTTCAAAATACAGGCCCAAAACATGCTAAAAATCGATATTTTAGGTGCCCAAAGTCGATATGTGCATGCATCTTCTGTACCCGTTTATATCTCAAATTCAGGCTCAAAACACCCGAAAATTCGTTATTTTTGGGTCACAGAAGCGATCTGTCCATGCCTACTCTGTGTTAGAGTATTTTCAAAATACAGGCCCAAAACATGCTAAAAATCGATATTTTAGGTGCCCAAAGTCGATATGTGCATGCATCTTCTGTACCCGTTTATATCTCGAATACAGGCTTAAAACACCCGAAAATTCGATATTTTTGGGTCCTAGAAGCGGTCTACACATGCCTACTCCGTGTTAGAGTATTTTTAAGATACAGACCCAAAACATGCTTAAAATCGATATTTTAGGTATAAAAAGTCAAAGTGTGCATGCATCTTCAGTAGCCATTTATATCTCAAATTCAGGCTCAAAACACCCGAAAAATCAATATTTTTGGGTCCCAGAAACAATTTGTACATGCCTACTCCGTGTTAGAGTATTTTCAAAATTCAGGCCCAAAACATGCTAAAAATCAATATTTTAGGTGCCCTAAGTCGATATGTGCATGCATCTTCTGTACCCGTTTATATCTCAAATTCAGGCTCAAAACCCCCGAAAATTCGATATTTTTGGGTCCCAGAAGCGATCTGTACATGCCTAATCCGTGCTAGAGTATTTTCAAAATACAGGCCCAAAACATGCTAAAAACCGATATTTTAGGTGCCCAAAGTCGATATATGCATATATCTTCTGTACCCGTTTATATCCCAAATTCAGGCACAAAGCACCCGAAAATTCGATATTTTTGGGTCCCAGAAGCGATCCATACATGCCTACTTCGTGTTAGAATTTTTCAAAATACAGGCCCAAAACATGCTCAAAATCGAAATTTTTGGTGCCCAAAGTCGATATGTGCATGCATCTTCTGTAGCCGTTTGTAACTCAAATACAGGCTCAAGACACACAAAACTCCAATATTTTTTGGTCCCAGAAGCAATCTGTACATGCCTACTCAGTGCTTGAATATTTTCAAAATATAGGCCCAAAACATGCTTAAAATTGATATTTTAGGTGCCCAAAGTCGATATGTGCATGCATCTTCTGTACCCGTTTATATCTCAAATTCAGGCTCAAAACACCCGAAAATTCATTTTTTTTGTGTTCCTGAAGCGATTTGTACATGCCTACTCCGTCTTAGAGTATTTTCAAAATACAGGCCCAAAACATGCTCAAAATCGATATTTTTGGTGTCCAAAGTCGATATGTGCATGCATCTTCTGTAGCCGTTTATATCTCATATACAGGCTCAAAACACCCAAAAATTCGATATTTTTGGGTCCTAGAAGCGTTCTGCTCTTGCCTAGTCCGTGTTGAAGCATTTTCAAGATACAGACCCAAAACTTGCTTAAAATCGATATTTTAGGTATAAAAAGTCGAAGTGTGCATGCATCTTCAGTAACCGTTTATATCTCGAATACAGGCTCAAAACACCCAAAACTCCAATATTTTTGGGTCCCAGAAGCAACCTGTACATGCTTACTCAGTGCAAGAATTATTTCAAAATAAAGGCTAAAAACATGCTAAGAATCGATATTTTGGGTGCCCTATGTCAATATTTGCATGCATCTTCTGTAGCCGTTTATATCTCAAATACAGGCTCAAAACACCCAAAACTCCAATATTTTTAGGTCCCAGAAGCAATCTGTACATGCCTACTCAGTGCTAGAATATTTTCAAAATATAGGTCTAAAACATGCTTAAAATCGATATTTTAGGTGCCCAAAGTCGATATGTGCATGCATCATCTGTACCCGTTTATATCTCAAATTCAGGCTCAAAACACCCAAAAATTCGATATTTTTGGGTCCTAGAAGCGTTCTGCTCTTGCCTAGTCCGTGTTGAAGCATTTTCAAGATAAAGACCCAAAACTTGCTTAAAATCGATATTTTAGGTATAAAAAGTCGAAGTGTGCATGCATCTTCAGTAACCGTTTATATCTTAAATTCAGGCTCAAAACACCCAAAAATTCAATATTTTTGGGTCCCAGAAACAATTTGTACGTGCCTACTACGTGTTAGAGTATTTTCAAAATACAGGCCCAAAACATGCTAAAAATCGATATTTTAGGTGCCCAAAGTCGATATGTGCATGCATCTTCTGTACCCGTTTATATCTCAAATTCAGGTTCAAAACACCCGAAAATTCGATATTTTTGGGTCCCAGAAGCGATCTGTACATGCCTACTACGTGTTAGAGTATTTTCAAAATACAGGCCCAAAACATGCTAAAAACCGATATTTTAGGTGCCCAATGTCGATATATGCATGTATCTTCTGTACCCGTTTATAACCCAAATTCAGGCACAAAGCACCCGAAAATTTGATATTTTTGGGTCCCAGAAGCGATCCATACATGCCTACTCCGTGTTAGAATTTTTCAAAATACAGGCCCAAAACATGCTCAAAATCGAAATTTTTGGTGCCCAAAGTCGATATGTGCATACATCTTCTGTAGCCGTTTATATCTCAAATACAGGCTCAAGACACACAAAACTCCAATATTTTTTGGTCCCAGAAGCAATCTGTACATGCCTACTCAGTGCTTGAATATTTTCAAAACATAGGCCCAAAACATGCTTAAAATCGATATTTTAGGTGCCCAAAGTCGATATGTGCATGCATCTTCTGTACCCGTTTATATCTCAAATTCAGGCTCAAAACACCGGAAAATTCATTTTTTTTGGGTTCCTGAAGCGATTTGTACATGCCTACTCCGTCTTAGAGTATTTTCAAAATACAGGCCCAAAACATGCTCAAAATCGATATTTTTGGTGTCCAAAGTCGATATGTGCATGCATCTTCTGTAGCCGTTTATATCTCATATACAGGCTCAAAACACCCAAAACTCCAATATTTTTGGGTCCCAGAAGCAATCTGTACATGCCTACTCAGTGCTAGAATATTTTCAAAATAAAGGCCTAAAACATGCTTAAAATCGATATTTTAGGTGCCCAAAGTCGATATGTGCATGCATCTTCTGTACGGGTTTATATCTCAAATTTAGGCTCAAAGCACCCCAATATTCATTTTGTTTGTGGTCCTGAAGCGATTTGTACATGCCTACTCCGCCTTAGAGTATTTTTAAATAACAGGCCCAAAACATGCTAAAAATCGATATTTTAAGTCCCCAAAGTCGATATGTGCATGCATCTTCTGTACCCGTTTATATCTCAAATTCAGGCTCAAAACCACCGATAATTCGATATTTTTGGGTCCCAGAAGCGATCTGTACATGCCTAATCCGTGTTAGAGTATTTTCAAAATACAGGCCCAAAACATGCTCAAAATCGATATTTTAGGTGCCCAAAGTCGATATGTGCATGCATCTTCTGTACCCGTTTATATCTTAAATTCAGGCTCAAAACACCCGAAAATTCGTTATTTTTGGGTCACAGAAGCGATCAGTACATGCCTACTCCGTGTTAGAATATTTTCAAAATACAGGCCCAAAACATGCTAAAAATCGATATTGTAGGTGCCCAAAGTCGATATGTGCATGCATCTTCTGTACCCGTTTATATCTCGAATACAGGCTTAAAACACCCGAAAATTCGATATTTTTGGGTCCTAGAAGTGGTCTACACATGCCTACTCCATGTTAGAGTATTTTCAAGATACAGGCCCAAAACATGCTTAAAATCGATATTTTAGGTTTAAAAAGTCGAAGTGTGCATGCATCTTCAGTAGCCGTTTATATCTCAAATTCAGGCTCAAAACACCCGAAAATTCAATATTTTTGGGTCCCAGAAACAATTTGTACATGCCTACTCCGTGCTAGAGTATTTTCAAAATTCAGGCCCAAAACATGCTAAAAATCGTTATTTTAGGTGCCCTAAGTCGATATGTGCATGCATCTTCTGTACCCGTTTATATCTCAAATTCAGGCTCAAAACCCCCGAAAATTCGATATTTTTGGGTCCCAGAAGCAATCTGTACATGCCTAATCCGTGTTAGAGTATTTTCAAAATACAGGCCCAAAACATGCTAAAAATCGATATTTTAGGTGCCCAAAGTCGATATGTGCATGCATCTTCTGTACCCGTTTATATCTCAAATTCAGGCTCAAAACATCCGAAAATTCGATATTTTTGGGTCCCAGAAGCGATCTATACATGCCTACTCCGTGTTAGAATATTTTCAAAATACAGGCCCAAAACATGCTAAAAATCAATATTTTGGGTGCCCAATGTCGATATGTGCATGCATCTTCTGTAGCCGTTTATATCTCAAATACAGGCTCAAAACACCCAAAACTCTAATATTTTTTGGTATCAGAAGCAATCTGTACATGCCTACTCAGTGCTAGAATATTTTCAAAATATAGGTCCAAAACATGCTTAAAAACGATATTTTAGGTGCCCAAAGTCAATATGAGCATGCATCTTCTGTACCCGTTTATATCTTAAATTCAGGCTCAAAACACCCGAAAATTCAATATTTTTTTGTCCCAGAAACAATTTGTACATGCCTACTCCGTGTTAGAATATTTTCAAAATACGGGCCCAAAACATGCTCAAAATCGATATTTTTGGTGTCCAAAGTCGATATGTGCATGCATCTTCTGTAGCCGTTTATATCTCATATACAGGCTCAAAACACCCAAAACTCCAATATTTTTGGGTCCCAGAAGCAATCTGTACATGCCTACTCAGTGTTAGAATATTTTCAAAATAAAGGCCTAAAACATGCTTAAAATCGATATTTTAGGTGCCCAAAGTCGATATGTGCATGCATCTTCTGTACGGGTTTATATCTCAAATTTAGGCTCAAAGCACCCCAATATTCATTTTGTTTGTGGTCCTGAAGCGATTTGTACATGCCTACTCCGCCTTAGAGTATTTTTAAATAACAGGCCCAAAACATGCTAAAAATCGATATTTTAAGTCCCCAAAGTCGATATGTGCATGCATCTTCTGTACCCGTTTATATCTCAAATTCAGGCTCAAAACCACCGAAAATTCGATATTTTTGGGTCCCAGAAGCGATCTGTACATGCCTAATCCGTGTTAGAGTATTTTCAAAATACAGGCCCAAAACATGCTAAAAATCGATATTTTAGGTGCCCAAAGTCGATATGTGCATGCATCTTCTGTAGCCGTTTATATCTCAAATTCAGGCTCAAAACACCCGAAAATTCGTTATTTTTGGGTCACAGAAGCGATCTGTCCATGCCTACTCCGTGTTAGAGTATTTTCAAAATACAGGCCCAAAACATGCTAAAAATCGATATTTTAGGTGCCCAAAGTCGATATGTGCATGCATCTTCTGTACCCGTTTAAATCTCGAATACAGGCTTAAAACACCCGAAAATTCGATATTTTTGGGTCTTAGAAGCGGTCTACACATGCCTACTCCGTGTTAGAGTATTTTCAAGATACAGACCCAAAACATGCTTAAAATCGATATTTTAGGTATAAAAAGTCGAAGTGTGCATGCATCTTCAGTAGCCGTTTATATCTCAAATTCAGGCTCAAAACACCCGAAAATTCAATATTTTTGGGTCCCAGAAACAATTTGTACATGCCTACTCCGTGTTAGAGTATTTTCAAAATTCAGGCCCAAAACATGCTAAAAATCGATATTTTAGGTGCCCTAAGTCGATATGTGCATGCATCTTCTGTACCCGTTTATATCTCAAATTCAGGCTCAAAACCCCCGAAAATTCGATATTTTTGGGTCCCAGAAGCGATCTGTACATGCCTAATCCGTGTTAGAGTATTTTCAAAATACAGGCCCAAAACATGCTAAAAACCGATATTTTAGGTGCACAAAGTCGATATATGCATGTATCTTCTGTACCCGTTTATATCCCAAATTCATGCACAAAGCACCCGAAAATTCGATATTTTTGGGTCCCAGAAGCGATCCATACATGCCTACTTCGTGTTAGAATTTTTCAAAGTACAGGCCCAAAACATGCTCAAAATCGAAATTTTTGGTGCCCAAAGTCGATATGTGCATGCATCTTCTGTACCCGTTTATATCTCAAATACAGGCTCAAGACACACAAAACTCCAATATTTTTTGGTCCCAGAAGCAATCTGTACATGCCTACTCAGTGCTTGAAAATTTTCAAAATATAGGCCCAAAACATGCTTAAAATTGATATTTTAGGTGCCCAAAGTCGATATGTGCATGCATCTTCTGTACCCGTTTATATCTCAAATTCAGGCTCAAAACACCCAAAAATTCAATATTTTTGGGTCCCAGAAACAATTTGTACGTGCCTACTACGTGTTAGAGTATTTTCAAAATACAGGCCCAAAACATGCTCAAAATCGATATTTTTGGTGTCCAAAGTCGATATGTGCATGCATCTTCTGTAGCCGTTTATATCTCATATACAGGCTCAAAACACCCAAAACTCCAATATTTTTGGGTCCCAGAAGCAATCTGTACATGCCTACTCAGTGCTAGAATATTTTCAAAATAAAGGCCTAAAACATGCTTAAAATCGATATTTTAGGTGCCCAAAGTCGATATGTGCATGCATCTTCTGTACGGGTTTATATCTCAAATTTAGGCTCAAAGCACCCCAATATTCATTTTTTTTGTGTTCCTGAAGCGATTTGTACATGCCTACTCCGCCTTAGAGTATTTTTAAATAACAGGCCCAAAACATGCTAAAAATCGATATTTTAAGTCCTCAAAGTCGATATGTGCATGCATCTTCTGTACCCGTTTATATCTCAAATTCAGGCTCAAAACCCCCGAAAATTCGATATTTTTGGGTCCCAGAAGCGATCTGTACATGCCTAATCCGTGTTAGAGTATTTTCAAAATACAGGCCCAAAACATGCTAAAAATCGATATTTTAGGTGCCCAAAGTCGATATGTGAATGCATCTTCTGTACCCGTTTATATCTTAAATTCAGGCTCAAAATACCCGAAAATTCGTTATTTTTGGGTCACAGAAGCGATCAGTACATGCCTACTCCGTGTTAGAGTATTTTCAAAATACAGGCCCAAAACATGCTAAAAATCGATATTGTAGGTCCCCAAAGTCGATATGTGCATGCATCTTCTGTACCCGTTTATATCTCGAATACAGGCTTAAAACACCCGAAAATTCGATATTTTTGGGTCCTAGAAGCGGTCTACACATGCCTACTCCATGTTAGAATATTTTCAAGATACAGACCCAAAACATGCTTAAAATCGATATTTTAGGTTTAAAACCCGAAAATTCGTTATTTTTGGGTCACAGAAGCGATCAGTACATGCCTACTCCGTGTTAGAGTATTTTCAAAATACAGGCCCAAAACATGCTAAAAATCGATATTGTAGGTGCCCAAAGTCGATATGTGCATGCATCTTCTGTACCCGTTTATATCTCAAATTCAGGCTAAAAACCCCCGAAAATTCGATATTTTTGGGTCCCAGAAGCAATCTGTACATGCCTAATCCGTGTTAGAGTATTTTCAAAATACAGGCCCAAAACATGCTAAAAATCGATATTTTAGGTGCCCAAAGTCGATATGTGCATGCATCTTCTGTAGCCGTTTATATCTCAAATTCAGGCTCAAAAAAACAAAAACTCTAATATTTTTTGGTATCAGAAGCAATCTGTACATGCCTACTCAGTGCTAGAATATTTTCAAAATATAGGCCCAAAACATGCTTAAAATCGATATTTTAGGTGCCCAAAGTCAATATGAGCATGCATCTTCTGTACCCGTTTATATCATAAATTCAGGCTCAAAACACCCGAAAATTCAATATTTTTGGGTCCCAGAAACAATTTGTACATGCCTACTCCGTGTTAGAGTATTTTCAAAATTCAGGCCCAAAACATGCTAAAAATCGATATTTTAGGTGCTCTAAGTCGATATGTGCATGCATCTTCTGTACCCGTTTATATCTCAAATTCAGGCTCAAAAACCCCGAAAATTCGATATTTTTGGGTCCCAGAAGCGATCTGTACATGCCTAATCCGTGTTAGAGCATTTTCAAAATACAGGCCCAAAACATGCTAAAAATCGATATTTTAGGTGCCCAAAGTCGATATGTGCATGCATCTTCTGTACCCGTTTATATCTCAAATTCAGGCTCAAAACACCCGAAAATTCGTTATTTTTGTGTCACAGAAGCGATCTGTCCATGCCTACTCCGTGTTAGAGTATTTTCAAAATACAGGCCCAAAACATGCTAAAAATCGATATTTTAGGTGCCCAAAGTCAATATGTGCATGCATCTTCTGTACCCGTTTAAATCTCGAATACAGGCTTAAAACACCCGAAAATTCGATATTTTTGGGTCCTAGAAGCAGTCTACACATGCCTACTCCGTGTTAGAGTATTTTCAAGATACAGACCCAAAACATGCTTAAAATCGATATTTTAGGTATAAAAAGTCGAAGTGTGCATGCATCTTCTGTACCCGTTTATATCTCAAATTCAGGCTCAAAACCCCGAAAATTCGATATTTTTGGGTCCCAGAAGCGATCTGTACATGCCTAATCCGTGTTAGAGTATTTTCAAAATACAGGCCCAAAACATGCTAAAAACCGATATTTTAGGTGCCCAAAGTCGATATATGCATGTATCTTCTGTACCCGTTTATATCCCAAATTCAGGCACAAAGCACCCGAAAATTTGATATTTTTGGGTCCCAGAAGCGATCCATACATGCCTACTTCGTGTTAGAGTTTTTCAAAGTACAGGCCCAAAACATGCTCAAAATCGAAATTTTTGGTGCCCAAAGTCGATATGTGCATGCATCTTCTGTAGCCGTTTATATCTCAAATACAGGCTCAAGACACACAAAACTCCAATATTTTTTGGTCCCAGAAGCAATCTGTACATGCCTACTCAGTGCTTGAATATTTTCAAAATATAGGCCCAAAACATGCTTAAAATTGATATTTTAGGTGCCCAAAGTCGATATGTGCATGCATCTTCTGTACCCGTTTATATCTCAAATTCAGGCTCAAATCACCCAAAAATTCAATATTTTTGGGTCCCAGAAACAATTTGTACGTGCCTACTACGTGTTAGAGTATTTTCAAAATACAGGCCCGAAACATGCTCAAAATCGATATTTTTGGTGTCCAAAGTCGATATGTGCATGCATCTTCTGTAGCCGTTTATATCTCATATACAGGCTCAAAACACCCAAAACTCCAATATTTTTGGGTCCCAGAAGCAATCTGTACATGCCTACTCAGTGCTAGAATATTTTCAAAATAAAGGCCTAAAACATGCTTAAAATCGATATTTTAGGTGCCCAAAGTAGATATGTGCATGCATCTTCTGTACGGGTTTATATCTCAAATTTAGGCTCAAAGCACCCCAATATTCATTTTTTTTGTGTTCCTGAAGCGAATTGTACATGCCTACTCCGTCTTAGAGTATTTTTAAATAACAGGCTCAAAACATGCTAAAAATCGATATTTTAAGTCCCCAAAGTCGATATGTGCATGCATCTTCTGTACCCGTTTATATCTCTAATTCAGGCTCAAAACATCCGAAAATTCGATATTTTTGGGCCCTAGAAGCGATCTGTACATGCCTACTCCGTGTTAGAGTATTTTCAAAGTACAGGCCCAAAACATGCTCACAATCGATATTTTGGGTACCCAAAGTCGATATGTGCATGCATTTTCTGTACCCGATTATATTCCAAATTCAGGCTCAGAACACCAGAAAATTCGATATCTTTGAATCCCAGAAGCGATATGTACATGCCTACTTTTTGTTAGAGTATTTTAAAAATACAGGCCTAAAACATGCTGAAAATTGATATTTTAGGTGCCCAATGTCGATATGTGCATGCATCTTCTGTAGCCGTTTATATCTCAAATTCAGGCACAAAGTACCCGAAAGTTCGATATTTTTGGGTCCCAGAAACGATCTATACATGCCTACTCCGTGTTAGAATATTTTCAATGTACAGGCCCAAAACATGCTCAAAATCGATATTTTAGGTATAAAAAGTCGAAGTGTGCATGCATCTTCAGTAATCGTTTATATCTCAAATTCAGGCTCAAAACATCCGAAAATTCAATGTTTTTGGGTCCAAGAAGCGATCTGTACATGCCTACTCCTTGCTAGACTGTTTTCAAGATACAGACCTAAAACATGCTCAAAATCGATATTTTAGGTGCAAAAAGTCGAAGTGTGCATGCATCTTCAGTACCCGTTTATATCTCGAATACAGGCTCAAAACACCCAAAACTCCAATATTTTTGGGTCCCAGAAGCAATCTGTACATGCTTACTCAGTGCAAGAATATTTTCAAAATAAAGGCTAAAAACATGCTAAAAATCGATATTTTAGGTGCCCTAAGTCGATATGTGCATGCATCTTCTGTACCCGTTTATATCTCAAATTCAGGCTCAAAACCCCCGAAAATTCGATATTTTTGGGTCCCAGAAGCGATCTGTAGATGCCTACTCCGTGTTAGAGTATTTTCAAAATACAGGCCCAAAACATGCTAAAAATCGATATTTTATGTGCCCAAAGTCGATATGTGCATACATCTTCTGTACCCGTTTATATCTCAAATTCAGGCTCAAAACATCCGAAAATTCGATGTTTTTGGGTCCAAGAAGCGATCTATACATGCCTACTCCGTGTTAGAATATTTTCAAAATACAGGCCTAAAACATGCTCAAAATCGATATTTTGGGTGCCCAATGTCGATATGTGCATGCATCTTCTGTAGCCGTTTATATCTCAAATACAGGCTCAAAACACCTAAAACTCTAATATTTTTTGGTATCAGAAGCAATCTGTACATGCCTACTCAGTGCTAGAATATTTTCAAAATATAGGCCCAAAACATGCTTAAAATCGATATTTTAGGTGCCCAAAGTCAATATGAGCATGCATCTTCTGTACCCGTTTATATCTCAAATTCAGGCTCAAAACACTCGAAAATTCAATTTTTTGGTGTTCCTGAAGCAATTTGTACATGCCTACTCCGTCTTAGAGTATTTTCAAAATACAGGCCTAAAACATGCTGAAAATTAATATTTTTGGTGCCCAATGTCGATATGTGCATGCATCTTCTGTAGCCGTTTATATCTCAAATTCAGGCTCAGAACATCCGAAACTTCGATGTTTTTGGGTCCAAGAAGCGATCTGTACATGCCTACTTCGTGTTAGAGTATTTTCAAAATACAAGCCCAAAACATGCTAATAATCGATATTTTAGGTGCCCAAAGTCAATATGTGTATGCGTCTTCAGTACCAGTTTATATCCCAAATTCAGGCACAAAGTACCCGAAAGTTCGATATTTTAGGGTCCCAGAAGCGATCTATACATGCCTACTCCGTGTTAGAATATTTTCAATGTACAGGCCCAAAACATGCTCAAAATCGATATTTTAGGTATAAAAAGTCGATATGTGCATGCATCTTCAGTAATCGTTTATATCTCAAATTCAGGCTCAAAACATCCGAAAATTCAATGTTTTTGGGTCCAAGAAGCGATCTGTACATGCCTACTCCATGCTAGACTGTTTTCAAGATACAGACCTAAAACATGCTCAAAATCGATATTTAAGGTGCAAAAAGTCGAAGTGTGCATGCATCTTCAGTACCCGTTTATATCTCGAATACAGGCTCAAAACACCCAAAACTCCAATATTTTTGTGTCCCAGAAGCAACCTGTACATGCTTACTCAGTGCAAGAATTATTTCAAAATAAAGGCTAAAAACATGCTAAAAATCGATATTTTGGGTGCTCTAAGTCAATATCTGAATGCATCTTCTGTAGCCGTTTATATCTCAAATACAGGCTCAAAACACCCAAAACTCCAATATTTTTAGGTCCCAGAAGCAATCTGTACATGCCTACTCAGTGCTAGAATATTTTCTAAATATAGGCCCAAAACATGCTTAAAATCGATATTTTAGGTGCCCAAAGTCAATATGTGCATGCATCTTCTGTACCCGTTTATATCTCAAATTCAGGCTCAAAACACCCAAAAATTCGATATTTTTGGGTCCTAGAAGCGATCTGTACATGCCTACTCCGTGTTAGAGTATTTTCAAAATACAGGCCCAAAACATGCTAAAAATCGATATTTTAGGTGCCCAAAGTCGATATGTGCATGCATCTTCGGTACCCGTTTATATCTCAAATTCAGGTACAAAACACCCGAAAATTCGATGTTTTTGGGTCCCAGAAGCGATCTGTACATGCCTACTCCGTGTTAGAGTATTTTCAAAATACAGGCCCAAAACATACTAAAAACCGATATTTTAGGTGCCCAAAGTCGATATATGCATGTATCTTCTGTACCCGTTTATATCCCAAATTCAGGCACAAAGCACCCGAAAATTCGATATTTTTGGGTCCCAGAAGCGATCCATACATGCCTACTCCGTGTTAGAATTTTTCAAAGTACATGCCCAAAACATGCTCAAAATCGAAATTTTTGGTGCCCAAAGTCGATATGTGCATGCATCTTCTGTAGCCGTTTATATCTCAAATTCAGGCTCAAAACACCCGAAAACTCATTTTTTTTGTGTTCCTGAAGCGATTTGTACATGCCTACTCCGTCTTAGAGTATTTTCAAAATGCAGGCCCAAAACATGTTCAAAATCGATATTTTTGGTGGCCAAAGTCGATATGTGCATGCATCTTCTGTAGCCGTTTATATCTCATATACAGGCTCAAAACACCTAAAACTCCAATATTTTTGGGTCCCAGAAGCATTCTGTACATGCCTACTCAGTGCTAGATTATTTTTAAAATAAAGGCATAAAACATGCTTAAAATCGATATTTTAGGTGCCCAAAGTCGATATGTGCATGCATCTTCTGTACCGGTTTATATCTCAAATTTAGGCTCAAAGCACCCCAATATTCATTTTTTTTTTCCTGAAGCGATTTGTACATGCCTACTCCGTCTTAGAGTATTTTCAAATAACAGGCCCAAAACATGCTAAAAATCGATATTTTAAGTGCCCAAAGTCGATATGTGAATGCATCTTCTGTACCCGTTTATATCTCTAATTCAGGCTCAAAAACATCCAAAAATTCGATATTTTTGGGCACTAGAAGCGATCTGTACATGCCTACTCCGTGTTAGAGTATTTTCAAAATACAGGCCCAAAACATGCAAAAATCGATATTTTAGGTGCCCAAAGTCGATATGTGCATGCATCTTCTGTACCCGATTATAGCCCAAATTCAGGCTCAGAACACCAGAAAATTCGATATCTTTGAATCCCAGAAGCGATATGTACATGCCTACTTTTTGTTAGAGTATTTTAAAAATACAGGCCTAAAACATGCTGAAAATTGATTTTTTAGGTGCCCAAAGTCAATATGTGTATGCGTCTTCAGTACCAGTTTATATCCCAAATTCACGGACAAAGTACCCGAAAGTTCGATATTTTTGGGTCCCAGAAGCGATCTATACATGCCTACTCCGTGTTAGAATATTTTCAATGTACAGGCCCAAAACATGCTCAAAATCGATATTTTAGGTATAAAAAGTCGAAGTGTGCATGCATCTTTAGTAATCGTTTATATCTCAAATTCAGGCTCAAAACATCCGAAAATTCAATGTTTTTGGGTCCAAGAAGCGATCTGTACATGCCTACTCCATGTTAGAGTATTTTCAAAATACAGGCCCAAAACATGCTAAAAATCGATATTTTAGGTGCCCAAAGTCGATATGTGCATACATCTTCTGTACCCGTTTATATCTCAAATTCAGGCTGAAAATACCCGAAAATTCGATATTTTTGGGCCCTAGAAGCGATCTGTACATGCCTACTCCGTTTTAGAGTATTTTCAAAATACAGGCCGAAAACATGCAAAAATCGATATTTTAGGTGTCCAAAGTCGATATGTGCATATATCTTCTGTACCCGTTTATATCTCAAATTCAGGCTCAAAACACCCGAAAATTAATTTTTGTTGTGTTCCTGAAGCGATTTGTACATGCCTACTCCGTCTTAGAGTATTTTCAAAATACATGCCCAAAACATGCTCAAAATCGATATTTTTGGTGCCCAAAGTCGATATGTGCATGCATCTTCTGTACCCGATTATATCTCAAATTCAGGCTCAGAATACCAGAAAATTCGATATCTTTGAATCCCAGAAGCGATATGTACATGCCTACTTTTTGTTAGAGTATTTTAAACATACAGGCCTAAAAAACATGCTGAAAATTGATATTTTAGGTGCCCAATGTCGATATGTGCATGCATCTTCTGTACCCGTTTATATCTCGAATACAGGCTCAAAACACCCAAAACTCCAATATTTTTGGGTTCCAGAAGCAACCTGTACATGCTTACTCAGTGCAAGAATTATTTCAAAATAAAGTCTAAAAACATGCTAAAAATCGATATTTTGGGTGCTCTAAGTCAATATTTGCATGCATCTTCTGTAGCCGTTTATATCTCAAATACAGGCTCAAAACACCCAAAACTCCAATATTTTTAGGTCCCAGAAGCAATCTGTACATGCCTACTCAGTGCTAGAATATTTTCTAAATATAGGCCCAAAACATGCTTAAAATCGATATTTTAGGTGCCCAAAGTCGATATGTGCATGCATCTTCTGTACCCGTTTATATCTCAAATTCAGGCTCAAAACACCCAAAAATTCGATATTTTTGGGTCCTAGAAGCGTTCTGCTCTTGCCTACTCCGTGTTGAAGCATTTTCAAGATACAGACCCAAAACTTGCTTAAAATCGATATTTTAGGTATAAAATGTCGAAGTGTGCATGCATCTTCAGTAACCGTTTATATCTTAAATTCAGGCTCAAAACACCCAAAAATTCAATATTTTTGGGTCCCAGAAACAATTTGTACATGCCTACTCCGTGTTAGAGTATTTTCAAAATACAGGCCCAAAACATGCTAAAAATTGATATTTTAGGTGCCCAAAGTCGATATATGCATGTATCTTCTGTACCCGTTTATATCCCAAATTCAAGCACAAAGCACCCGAAAATTCGATATTTTTGGGACCCAGAAGCGATCCATACATGCCTACTCCGTGTTAGAATTTTTCAAAATACAGGCCCAAAACATGCTCAAAATCGAAATTTTTGGTGCCCAAAGTCGATATGTGCATGCATCTTCTGTAGCCGTTTATATCTCAAATACAGGCTCAAGACACACAAAACTCCAATATTTTTGGGTCCCAGAAGCAATCTGTACATGCCTACTCAGTGCTTGAATATTTTCAAAATATAGGCCCAAAACATCCATAAAATCGATATTTTACTTGCCCAAAGTCGATATGTGCATGCATCTTCTGTACCCGTTTATATCTCAAATTCAGGCTCAAAACACCCGAAAATTCATTTTTTTTGTGTTCCTGAAGCGATTTGTACATGCCTACTCCGTCTTAGAGTATTTTCAAAATACAGGCCCAAAACATGTTCAAAATCGATATTTTTGGTGGCCAAAGTCGATATGTGCATGCATCTTCTGTAGCCGTTTATATCTCATATACAGGCTCAAAACACCCAAAACTCCAATATTTTTGGGTCCCAGAAGCAATCTGTACATGCCTACTCAGTGCTAGAATATTTTCAAAATAAAGGCCTAAAACATGCTTAAAATCGATATTTTAGGTGCCCAAAGGCGATATGTGCATGCATCTTATTTACCCGATTATATCCCAAATTCAGGCTCAGAACACCAGAAAATTCGATATCTTTGAATCCCAGAAGCGATATGTACATGCCTACTTTTTGTTAGAGTATTTTAAAAATACAGGACTAAAACATGCTGAAAATTGATATTTTAGGTGCCCAATGTCGATATGTGCATGCATCTTCTGTACCCGTTTATATCTCAAATTCAGGCTCAGAACATCCGAAACTTCGATGTTTTTGGGTCCAAGAAGCGATCTGTATATGCCTACTTCGTGTTAGAGTATTTTCAAAATACAGGCCCAAAACATGCTAAAAATCGATATTTTAGGTGCCCAAAGTCAATATGTGTATGCGTCTTCAGTACCAGTTTATATCCCAAATTCAGGCACAAAGTACCCGAAAGTTCGATATTTTTGGGTCCCAGAAGCGATCTATACATGCCTACTCCGTGTTAGAATATTTTCAATGTACAGGCCCAAAACATGCTCAAAATCGATATTTTAGGTATAAAAAGTCGAAGTGTGCATGCAACTTCAGTAATCGTTTATATCTCAAATTCAGGCTAAAAACATCCGAAAATTCAATGTTTTTGGGTCCAAGAAGCGATCTGTACATGCCTACTCCTTGCTAGACAGTTTTCAAGATACAGACCTAAAACATGCTCAAAATCGATATTTTAGGTGCAAAAAGTCGAATTGTGCATGCATCTTCAGTACCCGTTTATATCTCAAATACAGGCTCAAAACACCCAAATCTCCAATATTTTTAGGTCCCAGAAGCAATATGTACATGCCTACTCAGTGCTAGAATATTTTCTAAATATAGGCCCAAAACATGCTTAAAATCGATATTTTAGGTGCCGAAAGTCAATATGTGCATGCATCTTCTGTACCCGTTTATATCTCAAATTCAGGCTCAAAACACCCAAAAATTCGATATTTTTGGGTCCTAGAAGCGTTCTGCACTTGCCTACTCCGTGTTGAAGCATTTTCAAGATACAGACCCAAAACATGCTTAAAATCGATATTTTAGGTATAAAAAGTCGAAGTGTGCATGCATCTTCTGTACCCGTTTATATCTCAAATTCAGGCTGAAAATACCCGAAAATTCGATATTTTTGGGTCCCAGAAGCGATCTGTACATGCCTACTCCGTGTTAGAATATTTTCAAAATGCAGGTCCAAAACATGCTCAAAATCGAAGTTTGGGGGCCCAAAGTCGATTTGTGCATGCATCTTCTGTACTCGTTTATATCTCAAATTCAGGCTCAAAACACCCGAAAATTCATTTTTTTTGTGTTCCTGAAGCGATTTGTACATGCCTACTCCGTCTTAGAGTATTTTCAAAATACAGGCCCAAAATATGCTAAAAATCGATATTTTAAGTGCCCAAAGTCGATATGTGCATGCATCTTCTGTACCCGTTTATATCTCTAATTCAGGCTCAAAATATCCGAAAATTCGATATTTTTGGGCCCTAGAAGTGATCTGTACATGCCTACTCCGTTTTAGAGTATTTTCAAAATACAGACCGAAAACATGCAAAAATCGATATTTTAGGTGCCCAAAGTCGATATGTGCATATATCTTCTGTACCCGTTTATATCTCAAATTCAGGCTCAAAACACCCGAAAATTAATTTTTGTTGTGTTCCTGAAGCGATTTGTACATGCCTACTCCGTCTTAGAGTATTTTCAAAATACATGACCAAAACATGCTCAAAATCGATATTTTTGGTGCCCAAAGTCGATATGTGCATGCATCTTCTGTAGACGTTTTTATCTCAAATACAGGCTCAAAACACCCAAAACTCCAATATTTTTGGGTCCCAGAAGCAATCTGTACATGCCTACTTCGTCTTAGAGTATTTTCAAAATACAGGCCCAAAACATGCTAAAAATCGATATTTTAGGTGCCCAAAGTCAATATGTGTATGCGTCTTCAGTACCAGTTTATATCCCAAATTCAGGCACAAAGTACCCAAAAGTTCGATATTTTTGGGTCCCAGAAGCGATCTGTACATGCCTACTCCTTGCTAGACTGTTTTCAAGATACAGACCTAAAACATGCTCAAAATCGATATTTTAGGTGCAAAAAGTCGAAGTGTGCATGCATCTTCAGTACCCGTTTATATCTCAAATACAGGCTCAAAACACCCAAAACTCCAATATTTTTAGGTCCCAGAAGCAATATGTACATGCCTACTCAGTGCTAGAATATTTTCAAAATATAGGCCCAAAACATGCTTAAAATCGATATTTTAGGTGCCGAAAGTCAATATGTGCATGCATCTTCTGTACCCGTTTATATCTCAAATTCAGGCTCAAAACACCCAAAAATTCGATATTTTTGGGTCCTAGAAGCGTTCTGCACTTGCCTACTCCGTGCTGAAGCATTTTCAAGATACAGACCCAAAACATGCTTAAAATCGATATTTTAGGTATAAAAAGTCGAAGTGTGCATGCATCTTCAGTAACCGTTTATATCTCAAATTCAGGCTCAAAACACTCAAAAATTCAATATTTTTGGGTCCCAGAAACAATTTGTACATGCCTACTCCATGTTAGAGTATTTTCAAAGTAAAGGCCCAAAACATGCTAAAAATCGATATTTTAGGTGCCCAAAGTCGATATGTGCATGCATCTTCTGTACCCGTTTATATCTCAAATTCAGGCTCAAAACATCCGAAAATTCGATATTTTTGGGTCCCAGAAGCAATCTGTACATGCCTACTCCGTGTTAGAGTATTTTCAAAAAACAGGCCCAAAATATGATAAAAATCGATATTTTAGGTGCCCAAAGTCGATATGTGCATGTATCTTCAGTACCCGTTTTTATCTCAAATTCAGGCTCAAAACATCCGAAAATTTGATGTTTTTGGGTCCAAGAAGCGATCTGTACACGCCTATTCCATTTTAGATTTTTTTCAAAATACAGGCCCAAAACATGCTAAAAATCGATATTTTAGGTGCCCAAAGTCAATATGTGTATGCGTCTTCAGTACCAGTTAATATCCCAAATTCAAGCACAAAGTACCCGAAAGTTCTATATTTTTGAGTCCCAGAAGCGATCTATACATGCCTACTCCTTGCTAGACTGTTTTCAAGATACAGACCGAAAACATGCTCAAAATCAATATTTTAAGTGCAAAAAGTCGAAGTGTGGATGCATCTTCAGTACCCGTTTATATCTCAAATACAGGCTCAAAACACCCAAAATTCCAATATTTATGGGTCCCAGAAGCAATCTGTACATGCCTACTTCGTCTTAGAGTATTTTCAAAATACAAACCCAAAACATGCTAAAAATCGATATTTTAGGTGCCCAAAGTCAATATGTGCATGCATCTTCTGTACCCGTTTATATCTCAAATTCAGGCTCAAAACACCCAAAAATTCGATATTTTTGGGTCCTAGAAGTGTTCTGCACTTGCCTACTCCGTGCTGAAGCATTTTCAAGATACAGACCCAAAACATGCTTAAAATCGATATTTTAGGTATAAAAAGTCGAAGTGTGCATGCATCTTCAGTAGCCGTTTATATCTCAAATTCAGGCTCAAAACACTTGAAAATTCAATATTTTTGGGTCCCAGAAACAGTTTGTACATGCCTACTCCGTCTTAGAGTATTTTCAAAATTCAGGCCCAAAACATGCTAAAAATCGATATTTTAGGTGCCCAAAGTCGATATGTGCATGCATCTTCTGTACCCGTTTATATCTCAAATTCAGGCTCAAAACATCCGAAAGTTCGAAGTTTTTGGGTCCAAGAAGCGATCTGTACAGGCCTACTTCGTGTTAGAGTATTTTCAAATTACAGGCCCAAAACATGCTAAAAATCGATATTTTAGGTGCCCAAAGTCAATATGTGTATGCGTCTTCAGTACTCGTTTATATCCCAAATTCAGGCACAAAGATCCCAAAAATTCGATATTTTTGGGTCCCAGAAGCGATCTATACATGCCTACTCCGTATTAGAAAGTTTTCAAAATATAGGCCCAAAACATGCTCAAAATCGATATTTTGGGTGCCCAATGTCGATATGTGCATGCATCTTCTGTAGCCGTTTATATCTCAAATTTAGGCTCAAAACACCCAAAACTCTAATATTTTAGGGTATCAGAAGCAATCTGTACATGCCTACTCAGTGCTAGAATATTTTCAAAATATAGGCCCCAAACATGCTCAAAATCGATATTTTGGGTACCCAAAGTTGATATGTGTATGCATCTTCTGTACCCGTTTATATCTCAAATTCAGGCTCAGAACATCCGAAACTTCGATGTTTTTGGGTCCAAGAAGCGATCTGTACATGGCTACTCCGTGTTAGAGTATTTTCAAAATACAGGCCCAAAACATGCTAAAAATCGTTATTTTAGGTGCCCAAAGTCAATATGTGTATGCGTCTTCAGTACCAGTTTATATCCCAAATTCAGGCACAAAGTACCCGAAAGTTCATTATTTTTGGGTCCCAGAAGCGATCTATACATGCCTACTCCGTGTTAGAATATTTTCAAAGTACAGGCCCAAAACATGCTCAAACTCGATATTTTAGGTATAAAAAGTCGAAGTGTGCATGCATCTTCAGTAATCGTTTATATCTCAAATTCAGGCTCAAAACATCCGAAAATTCGATGTTTTTGGGTCCAAGAAGCGATCTGTACATGCCTACTCCGTGTTAGAGTATTTTCAAAATACAGGCCCAAATCATGCTCAAAATCGATACTTTAGGTGCCCAAAGTCGATATGTGCATGCATCATATGTAGCCGTTTATATCTCATATACAGGCTCAAAACACCCAAAACTCCAATATTTTTGGGTCCCAGAAGCAATCTGTACATGCCTACTCAGTGCTAGAATATTTTCAAAATATAGGCCCAAAACATGCTTAAAATCGATACTTTAGGTGCCCAAAGTCGATATGTGCATGCATCTTCTGTACCGGTTTATATCTCAAATTCAGGCTCAAAACACCCGAATATTCATTTTTTTTGTGTTCCTGAAGCGATTTGTACATGCCTACTCCGTCTTAGAGTATTTTCAAATAACAGGCCCAAAACATGCTAAAAATCGATATTTTAAGTGATCAAAGTCGATATGTGCATGCATCTTCTGTACCCGTTTATATCTTAAATTCAGGCTCAAAACATCCGAAATTTCGATATTTTGGGGTCCTAGAAGCGATCTGTACATGCCTACTCCGTGTTAGAGTATTTTCAAAATACAGGCCCAAAACATGCTAAAATATTATATTTTAGGTGCCCAAAGTCGATATGTGCATATATCTTCTGTAGCCGTTTATATCTCAAATTCAGGCTCAAAACACCCGAAAATTCGATGTTTTTGGGTCCAAGAAGCGATCTGTACATGCCTACTCCGTTTTAGAGTATTTTCAAAATACAGGCCCAAAACATGCTAAAAATCGATATTTTTGGTGCCCAAAGTCAATATGTGTATGTGTCTTCAGTACCAGTTTATATCCCAAATTCAGGCACAAAATACCCGAAAGTTCGATATTTTTGGGTCCTAGAAGCGATCTATACATGCCTACTAGGTGTTAGAATATTTTCAAGGTACAGGCCCAAAACATGCTCAAAATCGATATTTTAGGTATAAAAAGTCGAAGTGTGCATGCATCTTCAGTAATCGTTTATATCTCAAATTCAGGCTCAAAACATCCGAAAATTCGATGTTTTTGGGTCCAAGAAGCGATCTATACATGCCTACTCCTTGCTAGACTGTTTTAAAGATACAGACCCAAAACATGCTAAAAATCGATATTTTAGGTGCCCAAAGTCGATATGTGCATGCATCTTCTGTACCCGTTTATATCTTAAATTCAAGCTCAAAACACCCAAAAATTCATTTTTTTTTTGTTCCTGAAGCGATTTGCACATGCCTACTCCGTCTTACAGTATTTTCAAAATACAGGCCCAAAACATGCTCAAAATCGATATTTTAGGTGCCCAAAGTCGATATGTGCATGCATCTTCTATACCTGTTTATATCTCAAATTCAGGCTCAAAACATCCGAAAATTCGATATTTTTGGGTCCCAGAAGCAATCTGTACATGCCTACTCCGTGTTAGAGTATTTTCAAAATACAGGCCCAAAATATGCTAAAAATCGATATTTTGGGTGCCCAAAGTCGATATGTGCATGTATCTTCTGTACCCGTTTTTATCTCAAATTCAGGCTCAAAACATCCGAAAATTCGATGTTTTTGGGTCCAAGAAGCGATCTGTACATGCCTACTCCGTTTTAGAGTATTTTCAAAATACAGGCCCAAAACATGCTAAAAATTGATAATTTAGGTGCCCAAAGTCAATATGTGTATGCGTCTTCAGTACCCGTTTATATCCCAAATTCAGGCACAAAGCTCCCGAAAATTCGATATTTTTGGGTCCCAGAAGCGATCTATACATGCCTACTCCGTGTTAGAAATATTTCAAATATACAGGCACAAAACATGTTCAAAATCGATATTTTTGGTGCCCAAAGTCGATATGTGCATGCATCTTCTGTAGCCGTTTATATATCAAATACAGGCTCAAAACACCCAAAACTCCAATATTTTTGGGTCCCAGAAGCAATCTGTACATGCCTACTCAGTGCTAGAATATTTTCAAAATATAGGCCCAAAACATGCATAAAATCGATATTTTAGGTGCCCAAAGTCGATATGTGCATGGATCTTCTGTACCCGTTTATATCTCAAATTCAGGTTAAAAACACTCAAAAATTCATTATTTTTTTGTTCCTGAAGCAATTTGTACATGCCTACTCCGTCTTAGAATATTATCAAAATACAGGCCCAAAACATGCTAAAAATCGATATTTTGGGTGCCCAAAGTCGATATGTGCATGCATCTTCTGTAGCCGTTTATATCTCAAATACAGGATCAAAACACCTAAAACTCCAATATTTTTAGGTTCCACAAGCAATCTGTACATGCCTACTCAGTGCTAGAATATTTTCAAAATATAGGCCCAAAACATGCTGAAAATCGATATTTTAGGTGCCAAAAGTCGATATGTGCATGGATCTTCTGTTCCCGTTTATATCTCAATTTCAGGCTCAAAACAACCGAAAATTCGATATTTTCAGGTCCTAGAAGCGTTCTGCACATGCCTACTCCGTGTTAAAGTATTTTCAAGATACAGACCCAAAACATGCTAAAAATCGATATTTTAGGTATAAAAATTCGAAGTGTGCATGCATCTTCAGTAACCGTTTATATCTCAAATTCAGGCTCAAAACACCCGAAAATTCAATATTTTTGGGTCCCAGAAACAATTTCTTCATGCCTATTCCGTGTTAGAGTATTTTCAAAATACAGGCCCAAAACATGCTAAAAATCGATATTTTAGGTGCCCAAAGTCGATATGTGCATGCATCTTCTGTACCCGTTTATATCTCAAATTCAGGATCAAAACAACCAAAAATTCATTTTTTTTGTGTTCCTGAAGCGATTTGTACATGCCTACTATGTGTTAGAGTATTTTCAAAATACAGGCCCAAAACATGCTCAAAATCGATAATTTTGGTGCCTAAAGTCGATATATGAATGCATCTTCTGTACCCGTTTATATCTCAAATTCAGGCTCAAAACATCCGAAAAATTCGATGTTTTTGGGTCCAAGAAGCGATCTGTACATGCCTACTCCGTGTTAGAGTATTTTCAAAGTACAGGCCCAAAACATGCAAAAAATTAATATTTTCGGTGCCCAAAGTCGATATGTGCATGAATCTTCTGTACCCGTTTATATCTCAAATTCAGGCTCAAAACATCCGAAAAATTCGATGTCTTTGGGTCCAAGAAGCGATCTGTACATGCCTACTCCGTCTTAGAGTATTTTCAAAATACAGGCCCAAAACATGCTAAAAATCGATATTTTAAGTGCCCAAAGTCAATATGTGTATTCGTCTTCAGTACCCGTTTATATCCCAAATTCAGGCACAAAGCACCCGAAAATTCGATATTTTTGGGTCCCATAAGCGATCTATACATGCCTACTCCGTGTTAGAATATTTTCAAAATACAGTTCCAAAACATGCTCAAAATCGATGTTTTAGGTGCCCAAAGTCGATATGTGCATGCATCTTCTGTACCCGTTTATATCTCAAATTCAGGCTCAAAACACCCGAAAATTCATTTTTTTTGTGTTCCTGAAGCGATCTGTACATGCCTACTAAGTCTTAGAATATTTTCAAAATACAGGCCCAAAACATGCTCAAAATCGATATTTTTGGTGCCCAAAGTCGATATGTGCATGCATCTTCTGTAGCCGTTTATATCTCAAATACAGGCTCAAAACACCAAAAACTTGTAATATTTTTGGGTCCAAGAAGCAATGTGTACAAGCCTACTCAGTGCTAGAATATTTTCAAAATATAGGCCCAAAACATGCTTAAAATCGATATTTTAGGTGCCCAAAGTCGATATGTGCATGCATCTTCTGTTACCGTTTATATCTCAAATTCAGGCTCAAAACACCCGAAAATTCGATATTTTAGGGTCCCAGAAGCGATTTGTACATGCCTACTCCGTGTTAGAGTATTTTCAAAATATAGGCCCAAAACATGCTTAAATCGATATTTTAGGTGCCCAAAGTCGATATGTGTAAGCATCTTCTGTACCCGTTTATATTTCAAATTCAGGCTCAAAACACCCGAAAATTCATTTTTTTTGTGTTCCTGAAGCGATTTGTACATGCCTACTTCGTCTTAGAGTATTTTCAAAATACAGGCCCAAAACATGCTCAAAATCGATATTTTTGGTACCCAAAGTCGATATGTGCATGTATCTTCTGTACCCGTTTAAATCCCAAATTCAGGCTCAGAACACCAGAAAATTCGATATCTTTGAATCCCAGAAGTGATATGTACATGCCTACTTTTTGTTAGAGTATTTTCAAAATACAGGCCTATAACATGCTGAAAATCGATATTTTATGTGCAGAAAAGACGATATGTGCATGCATCTTCTGTACCCGTTTATATCTCAAATTCAGGTTCAAAACACCCGAAAATTCGATATTTTTCGGTTGAAGAAGCGATCTGTACATGCCTACTCCGTGTTAGAGTATTTTCAAGATTCAGACCCAAAACATGCCTAAAATCGATATTTTAGTTACAAAAAGTCGAAGTGTGCATGCATCTTCAGTATCCGTTTATATCTCAAAATCAGGCTCAAAACACCCGAAAATTAAATATTTTTGGGTCACAGAAACGATTTATACAAGCCTACTCCGTGTTAGAGTATTTTCAAAATACAGGCCCAAAACATGCTAAAAATCGATATTTTAGGTGCCCAAAGTCGATATGTGCATTCATCTTCTGTACCCGTTTATATCTCAAATTCAAGCTCAAAACACCCGAAAATTCAATATTTTTGGGTCCCAGAAGCGATCTGTACATGACTACAACGTGTTAGAGTATTTTCAAAATACAGGCGTAAAACATGCTGAAAATCGATATTTTAGGTGCCTAAAGTCCATATGTGTATGCATCTTCTGTACCCGTTTATATCCCAAATTCAGGCACAAAACACCCAAAAAATCGATATTTTTGGGTTCCAGAAGCAATCTGTACATGCCTATTCCTTGCTAGAATGTTTTCAAGATACAGACCCAAAACATGCTGAAAATCGATATTTTAGGTGCCCAAAGTCAATATGTGTATGCGTCTTCTGTACCCGTTTATATCCCAAATTCAGGCTCAAAACACCCGAAAACTCAATTTTTTTGTGTTCCTGAAGCGAGTTGTACATGCTTACTCCGTCTTAGAGTATTTTCAAAATACAGGCCCAAAACATGCTCAAAATCGATATTTTGGGTACCCAAAGTCGATATGTGAATGCATCTTCTGTAACCGTTTATATCTCAAATTCAGGATCAAAACACCCGAAAATTCGATATTTTTGGGTCCAAGAAGCGTTCTGCACATGCCTACTCCGTGTTAGAGCCTTTTCAAGGTCCAGACCCAAAACATGCTAAAAATCGATATTTTAGATACAAAAAGTCGATATGTGCATGCATCTTCTGTACCCGTTTATATCTCAAAATCAGGCTCAAAACACCCGAAAATTCGATATTTTTATGTCCCAGAAGCGATTTGTTCATGCCTACTCCGTGTCAGAATATTTTCAAAATACAGGCCTAAAACATGCTAAAAATCGATATTTTAGGTGCCTAAAGTTGATATGGGCATGCATCTTCTGTAGCCGTTTATATCTCAAATTCAGGCTCAAAACATCCGAAAATTCGATGTTTTTGGGTTCAAGAAGCGATCTGTACATGCCTACTCCGTGTCAGAATATTTTCAAAATACAGGCCTAAAACATGCTAAAAATCGATATTTTGGGTCCCCAAAGTCGATATGGGCATGCATCTTCTGTAGCCGTTTATATCTCAAATACAGGCTCAAAACACCAAAAACTCCAATATTTTTGGGTCCCAGAAGCAATCTGAACCTGCCTACTCAGTGCTAGAATATTTTCAAAATATAGGCCCAAAATATGCTCAAAAAATCAATATTTTAGGTGCCCAAAGTCGATGTGTGCATGCCTCTTCTGTACCCGTTTATATCTCAAATTCAGGCACAAAACACCAGAAAATTCAATTTTTGTGTGTTCTTGAAGCGATTTGTACATGCCTACTTCGTCTTAGAGTATTTTCAAAATACAGGCCCAAAACATGCTCAAAATCGATATTTTGGGTACCCAAAGTCGATATGTGCATGCATCTTCCGTACCCGTTTATATCCCAAATTCAGGCTCAGAACACCAGAAAATTCGATATCTTTATGTCCCAGAAGCGATCTGTACATGCCTACTCTGTGTTAGAGTATTTTAAAAATACAGGCGTAAAACATGCTGAAAATCGGTATTTTAGGTGCCTAAAGTCCATATGTGTATGCTTCTTCTGTACCCGTTTATATCCCAAATTCAGGCACAAAACACCCGAAAATTCGATGTTTTTGGGTCCAAGAAGCAAACTGTACATACCTACTCCGTGTTAGAGTATTTTCAAAATATAGGCCAAAAAAATTCTTAAAATCGATATTTTGCGTGCCATAAGTCAATATTTGCATGCATCTTCAGTACCCGTTTATATCTCAAATTCAGGCTCAAAACAAACGAAAATTCGATATTTTTGGGTCCTAGAAGCGTTCTGCACATGCCTACTCCGTGTTAGCGTTTTTTCAAAATACGGTACCAAAACATGCTAAAAATCTATATTTTAGGTTCCCAAAGTCGATATGTGCATGCATCTTCTGTACCCGTTTATAACTCAAATTCAGGATCAAAACACCCGAAAATTTGATATTTTTGTGTCCTAGAAGCGTTCTGCACATGCCTACTCCGTGTTAGAGTATTTTCAAGATCAAGACCCAAAACATGCTAAAAATCGATATTTTAGGTAAAAAAAGTCGATATGTGCATGCATCCTCTGTACCCGTTTATATCTCAAAATCCGGCTCAAAACACCCGAAAATTCGATATTTTTAGGTCCCAGAAGCGATCTGTACATGCCTACTCCGTGTTAGAGTATTTTAAAAATGCAGGCCCAAAACATGCTCAAAATCGATATTTTGGGTGCCCAATGTCAATATTTGCATGCATCTTCGGTACCCGTTTATATCCCAAATTCAGGCTCAAAACACCAGAAAATTCGATATCTTTAGGTCCCAGAAGCGATATGTACATGCCTACTTTTTGTTAGAGTATTTTCGGAATTCAGGCCTAAAATATGCTGAAAATCGATATTTTACGTGCAAAAAGTCGAAGTGTGCATGCATCTTCAGTACCCGTTTATATCTCAAATTCAGGCTCATAACACCCGAAAATTCAATATTTTTGGGTCCCAGAAACGATTTGGACATGCCTACTCCGAGTTAGAGTATTTTCGAAATACAGGCGTAAAACATGCTGAAAATCGATATTTTAGGTGCCTAAAGTCCATATGTGTATGCGTCTTCTGTACCCGTTTATATCCCAAATTCAGGAACAAAACATTAAAAAAATCGATATTTTTGGGTACCCAAAGTCGATATGTGCATGCATCTTCTGTACTCGTTTATATCTCAAATTTAGGATCAAAACACCCGAAAATTCTATATTTTTGGGTCCTAGAAGCGTTCTGCACATGCCTACTCCGTGTTAGAGCATTTTTAAGATCCAGACCCAAAACATGCAAAAAATCGATATTTTAGGTACAAAAAGTCGATATGTGCATGCATCTTCTGTACCCGTTTATATCTCAAAATCACGCTCAAAACACCCGAAAATTCGATATTTTTGGGTCCCAGAAGCGATATGTACATGCCTACTTTTTGTTAGAGTATTTTCAAAATACAGGCCTAAAACATGCTGAAAATCAATATTTTAGGTGTCCAAAGTCGATATGTGCATGCATCTTCTGTACCCGTTTATATCACAAATTCAGGCTCAAAACACCCGAAAATTCGATGTTTTTGGGTCCAAGAAGCAAACTGTACATGAATACTCCGTGTTAGAGTATTTTCAAAATATAGGCCAAAAAAATGCTTAAAATCGATATTTTGGGTACCCAAAGTCAATATTTGCATGCATCTTCAGTACCCGTTTATATCTCAAATTCAGGCTCAAAACACCCGAAAATTCGATATTTTTGGGTCCTAGAAGCGTTCTGCACATGCCTACTCTGTGTTAGCGTATTTTCAAAATACAGTCCCAAAACATGCTAAAAATCTATATTTTAGGTGCCCAAAGTCGATATGTGCATGCATCTTCTGTACCCGTTTATATCTCAAATTCAGGCTCAAAACACCCGAAAATTCGTTATTTTTGGGTCCCAGAAGCGATTTGTACATGCCTACTCCGTGTTAAAGTATTTTCAAAATAGAGGCGTAAAACATGCTGAAAATCGATATTTTAGGTGCCCAAAGTCCATATGTGTATGCGTCTTCTGTACCCGTTTATATCCCAAATTCAGTCACAAAACACCCGAAAAATCTATTTTTTTGGGTCCCAGAAGCGATCTGTACATGCCTATTCCTTGCTAGAATGTTTTCAAGATACAGACCCAAAACATGCTGAAAATCAATATTTTAGGTGCCCAAAGTCAATATGTGTATGCGTCTTCTGTACCCGTTTATATCCCAAATTCAGGCTCAAAACACCCGAAAATTCAATTTTTTTGTGTTCCTGAAGCGAGTTGTACATGCTAACTCCGTCTTAGAGTATATTCAAAATAAAGGCCCAAAACATGCACAAAATCGATATTTTGGATACCCAAAGTCGATATGTGCATGCATCTTCTGTACCCGTTTATATCTCAAATTCAGGATCAAAACACCCGAAAATTTGATATTTTTGTGTCCTAGAAGCGTTCTGCACATGCCTACTCCGTGTTAGAGCATTTTCAAGATCAAGACCCAAAACATGCTAAAAATCGATATTTTTGGTACAAAAAGTCGATATGTGCATGCATCCTCTGTACCCGTTTATATTTCAAAATCCGGCTCAAAACACCCGAAAATTCGATATTTTTAGGTCCCAGAAGCGATCTGTACATGCCTACTCCGTGTTAGAGTATTTTCAAAATGCAGGCCCAAAACATGCTCAAAATCGATATTTTGGGTGCCCAATGTCAATATTTGCATGCATCTTCGGTACCCGTTTATATCCCAAATTCAGGCTCAAAACACCAGAAAATTCGATATCTTTAGGTCCCAGAAGCGATATGTACATGCCTACTTTTTGTTAGAGTATTTTCGGAATTCAGGCCTAAAACATGCTGAAAATCGATATTTTACGTGCAAAAAGTCGAAGTGTGCATGCATCTTCAGTACCCGTTTATATCTCAAATTCAGGCTCATAACACCCGAAAATTCAATATTTTTGGGTCCCAGAAACGATTTGGACATGCCTACTCCGAGTTAGAGTATTTTCGAAATACAGGCGTAAAACATGCTGAAAATCGATATTTTAGGTGCCTAAAGTCCATATGTGTATGCGTCTTCTGTACCCGTTTATATCCCAAATTCAGGAACAAAACATTAAAAAAATCGATATTTTTGGGTACCCAAAGTCGATATGTGCATGCATCTTCTGTACTCGTTTATATCTCAAATTTAGGATCAAAACACCCGAAAATTCTATATTTTTGGGTCCTAGAAGCGTTCTGCACATGCCTACTCCGTGTTAGAGCATTTTCAAGATCCAGACCCAAAACATGCAAAAAATCGATATTTTAGGTACAAAAAGTCGATATGTGCATGCATCTTCTGTACCCGTTTATATCTCAAAATCACGCTCAAAACACCCGAAAATTCGATATTTTTGGGTCCCAGAAGCGATATGTACATGCCTACTTTTTGTTAGAGTATTTTCAAAATACAGGCCTAAAACATGCTGAAAATCAATATTTTAGGTGTCCAAAGTCGATATGTGCATGAATCTTCTGTACCCGTTTATATCACAAATTCAGGCTCAAAACACCCGAAAATTCGATGTTTTTGGGTCCAAGAAGCAAACTGTACATGAATACTCCGTGTTAGAGTATTTTCAAAATATAGGCCAAAAAAATGCTTAAAATCGATATTTTGGGTACCCAAAGTCAATATTTGCATGCATCTTCAGTACCCGTTTATATCTCAAATTCAGGCTCAAAACACCCGAAAATTCGATATTTTTGGGTCCTAGAAGCGTTCTGCACATGCCTACTCTGTGTTAGCGTATTTTCAAAATACAGTCCCAAAACATGCTAAAAATCTATATTTTAGGTGCCCAAAGTCGATATGTGCATGCATCTTCTGTACCCGTTTATATCTCAAATTCAGGCTCAAAACACCCGAAAATTCGTTATTTTTGGGTCCCAGAAGCGATTTGTACATGCCTACTCCGTGTTAAAGTATTTTCAAAATAGAGGCGTAAAACATGCTGAAAATCGATATTTTAGGTGCCCAAAGTCCATATGTGTATGCGTCTTCTGTACCCGTTTATATCCCAAATTCAGTCACAAAACACCCGAAAAATCTATTTTTTTGGGTCCCAGAAGCGATCTGTACATGCCTATTCCTTGCTAGAATGTTTTCAAGATACAGACCCAAAACATGCTGAAAATCAATATTTTAGGTGCCCAAAGTCAATATGTGTATGCGTCTTCTGTACCCGTTTATATCCCAAATTCAGGCTCAAAACACCCGAAAATTCAATTTTTTTGTGTTCCTGAAGCGAGTTGTACATGCTAACTCCGTCTTAGAGTATATTCAAAATAAAGGCCCAAAACATGCACAAAATCGATATTTTGGATACCCAAAGTCGATATGTGCATGCATCTTCTGTACCCGTTTATATCTCAAATTCAGGATCAAAACACCCGAAAATTTGATATTTTTGTGTCCTAGAAGCGTTCTGCACATGCCTACTCCGTGTTAGAGCATTTTCAAGATCAAGACCCAAAACATGCTAAAAATCGATATTTTTGGTACAAAAAGTCGATATGTGCATGCATCCTCTGTACCCGTTTATATTTCAAAATCCGGCTCAAAACACCCGAAAATTCGATATTTTTAGGTCCCAGAAGCGATCTGTACATGCCTACTCCGTGTTAGAGTATTTTCAAAATGCAGGCCCAAAACATGCTCAAAATCGATATTTTGGGTGCCCAATGTCAATATTTGCATGCATCTTCGGTACCCGTTTATATCCCAAATTCAGGCTCAAAACACCAGAAAATTCGATATCTTTAGGTCCCAGAAGCGATATGTACATGCCTACTTTTTGTTAGAGTATTTTCGGAATTCAGGCCTAAAACATGCTGAAAATCGATATTTTACGTGCAAAAAGTCGAAGTGTGCATGCATCTTTAGTACCCGTTTATATCTCAAGTTCAGGCTCATAACACCCGAAAATTCAATATTTTTGGGTCCCAGAAACGATTTGGACATGCCTACTCCGAGTTAGAGTATTTTCGAAATACAGGCGTAAAACATGCTGAAAATCGATATTTTAGGTGCCTAAAGTCCATATGTGTATGCGTCTTCTGTACCCGTTTATATCCCAAATTCAGGAACAAAACATTAAAAAAATCGATATTTTTGGGTACCCAAAGTCGATATGTGCATGCATCTTCTGTACTCGTTTATATCTCAAATTTAGGATCAAAACACCCGAAAATTCTATATTTTTGGGTCCTAGAAGCGTTCTGCACATGCCTACTCCGTGTTAGAGCATTTTCAAGATCCAGACCCAAAACATGCAAAAAATCGATATTTTAGGTACAAAAAGTCGATATGTGCATGCATCTTCTGTACCCGTTTATATCTCAAAATCACGCTCAAAACACCCGAAAATTTGATATTTTTGGGTCCCAGAAGCGATATGTACATGCCTACTTTTTGTTAGAGTATTTTCAAAATACAGGCCTAAAACATGCTGAAAATCAATATTTTAGGTGTCCAAAGTCGATATGTGCATGCATCTTCTGTACCCGTTTATATCACAAATTCAGGCTCAAAACACCCGAAAATTCGATGTTTTTGGGTCCAAGAAGCAAACTGTACATGAATACTCCGTGTTAGAGTATTTTCAAAATATAGGCCAAAAAAATGCTTAAAATCGATATTTTGGGTACCCAAAGTCAATATTTGCATGCATCTTCAGTACCCGTTTATATCTCAAATTCAGGCTCAAAACACCCGAAAATTCGATATTTTTGGGTCCTAGAAGCGTTCTGCACATGCCTACTCTGTGTTAGCGTATTTTCAAAATACAGTCCCAAAACATGCTAAAAATCTATATTTTAGGTGCCCAAAGTCGATATGTGCATGCATCTTCTGTACCCGTTTATATCTCAAATTCAGGCTCAAAACACCCGAAAATTCGTTATTTTTGGGTCCCAGAAGCGATTTGTACATGCCTACTCCGTGTTAGAGTATTTTCAAAATAGAGGCGTAAAACATGCTGCAAATCGATATTTTAGGTGCCCAAAGTCCATATGTGTATGTGTCTTCTGTACCCGTTTATATCCCAAATTCAGGCACAAAACACCCGAAAAATCTATTTTTTTGGGTCCCAGAAGCGATCTGTACATGCCTATTCCTTGCTAGAATGTTTTCAAGATACAGACCCAAAACATGCTTAAAAATCGATATTTTAGGTGCCCAAAGTCAATTTGTGTATGCGTCTTATGTACCCGTTTATATCCCAAATTCAGACTCAAATCACCCGGAAGTTCAATTTTTTTGTGTTCCTGAAACGATTTGTACATGCCTACTCCGTCTAAGAGTATTTTCAAAATACAGGCCCAAAACATGCCCAAAATCGATATTTTGGGTACCCAAAGTCGATATGTGCATGCATCTTCTGTACCCGTTTATATCTCAAATTCAGGCTCAAAACACACGAAAATTCGATGTTTTTGGGTCCAAGAAGCGATCTGAACATGCCTACTCTGTGTTAGAGTATTTTCAAAATACAGGCCCAAAACATGCTCAAAATCGATATTTTGGGTGCCCAATGTCAATATGTGCATGCATCTTTTGTACCCGTTTATATCTCAAATTCAGGCTCAAAACACCCGAAAATTCGTTTTTTTTTTGTCCCAGAAGCGATCTGTACATGCCTTCTCCGTGTTAGAGTATTTTCAAATTGCAGAGGTAGAACATGCTGAAAATCGATATTTTAGGTGCACAAAGTCCATATGTGTATGCGTCTTCTGTACCCGATTATATCCCAAATTCAGGCACAAAACACCCGAAAAATCGATATTTTTGGGTCACAGAAGCGATCTGTACATGCCTATTCCTTGCTAGAATGTTTTCAAGATACAGACCCAAAACATGCTGAAAATCGATATTTTAGGTGCCCAAAGTCAATTTGTGTATGCGTTTTCTGTACCCGTTTATATCCCAAATTCAGACTCAAAACACCCGAAAATTCAATTTTTTTGTGTTCCTGAAGCGATTTGTACATGCCTACTCCGTCTTAGAGTATTTTCAAAATACAGGCCCAAATCATGCTCAAAATCGATATTTCGGGTACCCAAAGTCGATATGTGCATTATTCTTCGGTACCCGTTTATATCCCAAATTCAGGCTCAAAACACAAGAAAATTTTATATCTTTAGGTCCCAGAAGCGATATGTACACTCTCCCAAAAAAGTATCGGCATTCAAACGACTGAACGAAAACGACAATAAACGTAGCATTATGGCACATTGCTTTGAAACCTTATAGATAGTGGTATTCCTGCCGATCAGTTGCCAATTATACATATTCGTATTGCTTTATGAGTCAGAGAACCTATAGTGGATGCAAATCGAAACATATTCGCATTTTCTCACCTATTAGAAAAATATCAAATATTATCGTAAGATTTGCCCCTTTCTAATGCTGAAAACTCAACTAATCCACACCGTAGTTGCCGAATGGTATATAACGTTATCTCTCTTTTTATTTATTTTATTTAACTTTTTTTTTATATACCACTACCTCGGGACAGGAAGCCGTCAGTCGTGGCCTGAGACTGAGGCCCAGAGATTATCGAGTGAAGCTTTGAGGTGTTGGTTGCTTCACATGTTTGTTTATACACCGTACACGTCACTTTCTAGAGAGGACAATGTCTGTTTGTATTACTTTACAAATCCTTATTTAGAAGTATGGGAAGAAAAAGCATAAGCCTACTAGATCCTACCCTATGTTATAACTGCATTATATTTAAGACAAAATACTACAGTTACAGCGAATCTACTTAAAGATTCCTTTTTGGTTAAAATCCGATTTGGTAACTTTATTCTCTGGGTTATCATTTTCATTATATTCAATAATTCAGTAAATCCCCCTCCCCAAAAACCATCAATCATTAAAATCACATAACCTATACTGTAAAAATTAAGTCACAACTCTTACTCCAAGACTTGCATCATGTATGAATTATGTATGCTAGAGGATTTCACGTTATTAGTACAGAATTGAGAGTCAACTCATTGCCAGCAGGAATACCAACCCCACAGTACAGTCATACATGTAGCCTCGATCTTTTCTCAGCAGGATCTAGCCAGCAATGCCGATACTTTTTTGGGAGAGTGTACATGCCTACTTTCTGTTAGAGTATTTTCAAAATTCAGGCCTAAAACATGCTGAAAATCGATATTTTAGGTGCCCAAAGTCGATATGTGCATGCATCTTCTGTACCCGTTTATATCTCAAATTCAGGCTCAAAACATCCGAAAATTCGATGTTTTTGGGTCCAAGAAGCGATCTGTACATGCCTACTCTGTGATAGAGTATTTTCAAAATACAGGCCCAAAACATGCTCAAAATCGATATTTTGGGTGCCCAATGTCAATATTTGCATGCATCTTTTGTACCCGTTTATATCTCAAATTCAGGCTCAAAACACCCGAAAATTCGTTATTTTTTTGTCCCAGAAGCGATCTGTACATGCCTACTCCGTGTTAGAGTATTTTCAAAATACAGGCGTAAAACATGCTGAAAATCGATATTTTAGGTTCACAAAGTCCATATGTGTATGCGTCTTCTGTACCCGTTTATATCCCAAATTCAGGCACAAAACACCCGAAAAATCGATATTTTTGGGTCATAGAAGCGATCTGTACATGCCTATTCCTTGCTAGAATGTTTTCAAGATAAAAGACCCAAAACATGCTTAAAATCGATAATTTAGGTGCCCAAAGTCAATATGTGTATGCATCTTCTGTACCCGTTTATATCCCAAATTCAGACTCAAAACACCCGAAAATTCAATTTTTTTGTGTTCATGAAGCGATTTGTACATGCCTACTCCGTCTTAGAGTATTTTCAAAATACAGCCCCAAAACATGCTCAAAATCGATTTTTTGGGTACCCAAAGTCGATATGTGCATGCATCTTCTGTACCCGTTTATATCTCAAATTCAGGATCAAAACACACGAAAATTCGATGTTTTTGGGTACAAGAAGCGATCTGTACATGCCTACTCTGTGTTAGAGTATTTTCAAGATACAGGCCCAAAACATGCACAAAATCGATATTTTGGGTGCCCAATGTCAACATCTGCATGCATCTTCGGTACCCGTTTATATCTCAAATTCAGGCTCAAAACACCAGAAAATTCGAAAACCTTGGGTCCCAGAAGCGATATGTACATGCCTACTTTTTGATAGAGTATTTTCAAAATTCAGGCCTAAAACATGCTAAAATCGATATTTTAGGTAAAAAAAGTCGAAGTGTGTATGCATCTTCAGTACCCGTTTATATCTCAAAATCAGGCTGAAAACACCCGAAAATTCAATATTTTGGGGTCCCAGAAACGATTTATACATGCCTACTCCGTGTTAGAGTATTTTCAAAATACAGGGCCCAAACTTTTTCAAAATCGATATTTTAGGTGCCCAAAGTCGATATGTGTATGCATCTTCTGTACCCGTTTATATCTCAAATTCAGGATCAAAACACCTGAAAATTCGATATTTTTGGGTCCTAGAAGCGTTCTGCACATGCCTACTCCGTGTTAGAGCATTTTCAAGATCCAGACCCAAAACATGCACAAAATCGATATTTTAGGTACAAAAAGTCGATATGTGCATGCATCTTCTGTACCCGTTTATATCTCAAAATCAGGCTCAAAACACCCGAAAATTCGATATTTTTGGGTCCCAGAAGCGATCTGTACATGCCTACTCCGTGTTAGAGTATTTTCAAAATACAGGCCCAAAACATGCTAAAAATCGATATTTTAGGTGCCTAAAGTCGATATGTGCATGCATCTTCTGTACCCGTTTATATCTCAAATTCAGGCTCAAAACATCCGAAAATTCGATGTTTTTGGGTCCAAGAAGCGATCTGTACATGCCTACTCTGTGTTAGAGTATTATCAAAATACAGGCCCAAAACATGCTAAAAATCGATATTTCTGGGGCCCAAAGTCAATATGTGTATGCGTCTTCAGTACCCGTTTATATCCCAAATTCAGGCACAAAGCACCCAAAAAATCGATATTTTTGGGTCTCAGAAGCGATCTTTACATGCCTACTCCGTGTTAGAATAATTTCAAAATACAGGCCCAAAACATGCTCAAAATCGATATTTTGTGTTCCCAAAGTCGATATGGGCATGCATCTTCTGTAGCCGTTTATATCTCAAATACAGGCCCAAAACACCCAAAACTCCAATATTTTTGAGTCCCAGAAGCAATCTGAACATGCCTACTCAGTGCTAGAATATTTTCAAAGTATAGGCCCAAAACATGCTTAAAAAATCAATATTTTAGGTGCCCAAAGTCGATATGTGCATGCATCTTCTGTACCCGTTTATATCTCAAATTCAGGCTCAAAACATCCGAAAATTCGATATCTTTGTGTCTTAGAAGCGATATGTACATGCCTACTTTTTGTTAGAGTATTTTCAAAATACAGGCCTAAAACATGCTGAAAATCGATATTTTAGGTGCCCAAAGTCGATTAGTGCTTGCATCTTCTGTACCCGTTTATATCTCAAATTCAGGCTCAAAACACCCGAAAATTCGATATTTTTTTGGGTCCCAGAAGCGATCTGTACATGCCTACTGCGTCTTAGAGTATTTTCAAAATACAGGCGTAAAACATGCTGAAAATCGATATTTTAGGTGCCTAAAGTCCATATGTGTATGCGTCTTCTGTACCCGTTTATATCTCAAATACAGGCCCAAAATACCCAAAACTCCAATATTTTTGGGTCCCAGAAGCAATCTGTACATGCCTATTCCTTGCTAGAATGTTTTCAAGATACAGACCCAAAACATGCTGAAAATCAATATTTTAGGTGCCCAAAGTCAGTATGTGTATGCGTCTTCTGTACCCGTTTATATCCCATATTCAGGCTCAAAACACCCAAAAATTCAATTTTTTTGTGTTCCTGAAGCGAGTTGTACATGCTAACTCCGTCTTAGAGTATATTCAAAATGCAGGCCCAAAAGAAGCTCAAAATCGATATTTTGGGTACCAAAGTCGATATGTGCATGCATCTTCTGTACCCGTTTATATCTCATATTCAGGATCAAAACACCCGAAAATTCGATATTTTTGGGTCCTAGAAGCGTTCTGCACATGCCTACTCCGTGTTAGAGCATTTTCAAGATCCAGACCCAAAACATGCTAAAAATCGATATTTTAGGTACAAAAAGTCGATATGTGCATGCATCTTCTGTACCCGTTTATATCTCAAAATCCGGCTCAAAACACCCGAAAATTCGATATTTTTGGGTCCCAGAAGCGATCTGTACATGCCTACTCCGTGTTAGAGTATTTTCAAAATACAGGCCCAAAACATGCTAAAAATCGATATTTTAGGTGCCTAAAGTCGATATGTGCATGCATCTTCTGTACCCGTTTATATCTCAAAATCCGGCTCAAAACACCCGAAAATTCGATATTTTTGGGTCCCAGAAGCGATCTGTACATGCCTAATCCGTGTTAGAGTATTTTCAAAATACAGGCCCAAAACATGCTCAAAATCGATATTTTGGGTGCCCAATGTCAATATTTGCATGCATCTTCGGTACCCGTTTATATCCCAAATTCAGGCTCAAAACACCAGAAAATTCGATATCTTTGGGTACCAGAAGCGATATGTACATGACTACTTTTTGTTAGAGTATTTTCAAAATACAAACCCAAAACATGCTCAAAATCGTTATTTTGGGTGCCCAAAGTCGATATGGGCATGCATCTTCTGTAGCCGTTTATATCTCAAATACAGGCCCAAAACACCCAAAACTCCAATATTTTTGGGTCCCAGAAGCAATCTGAAAATGCCTACTCAGTGCTAGAATATTTTCAAAATATAGGCCCAAAACATGCTTAAAAAATCAATATTTTAGGTGCCCAAAGTCGATATGTGCATGCATCTTCTGTACCCGTTTATATCTCAAATTCAGGCTCAAAACACCCGAAAAATTGATATCTCTGTGTCCCTGAAGCAATATGTACATGCCTACTTTTTGTTAGAGTATTTTTATAATACAGGCCTAAAACATGCTAAAAATCGATATTTTAGGTGCCCAAAGTCGATATGTGCATGCATCTTCTGTACCCGTTTATATCTCAAATTCAGGCTCAAAACACCCGAAAATTCGATGTTTTTGGGTTTAAGAAGCAAACTGTACAAGAATACTCTGTGTTAGAGTATTTTCAAAATATAGGCCAAAAACATGCTAAAAATCGATATTTTGGGTGCCCAAAGTCAATATTTGCATGCAGCTTCAGTACCCGTTTATATCTCAAATTCAGGCTCAAAACACCCGAAATTTCGATATTTTTGGGTCCTAGAAGCGTTCTGCACATGCCTACTCCGTGTTAGCGTCTTTTCAAGATAAAGACCCAAAACATGCAACAAATCGATATTTTAGGTACAAAAAGTCGAAGTGTGCATGCATCTTCAGTACCCGTTTATATCTCAAAATCAGGCTCAAAACACCCGAAAATTAAATATTTTTGGGTCCCAGAAACGATTTGTACATGCCTACCCAGTGTTAGAGTATTTTCAAAATACAGTCCCAAAACATGCTAAAATCTATATTTTAGGTTCCCAAAGTCGATATGTGCATGCATCTTCTGTACCCGTTTATATCCCAAATTCAGGCTCAAAACACCAGAAAATTCGAAAACCTTGGGTCCCAGAAGCGATATGTACATGCCTACTTTTTGTGAGAGTATTTTCAAAATTCAGGCCTAAAACATGCTAAAATCGATATTTTTGGTACAAAAAGTCGAAGTGTGTATGCATCTTCAGTACCCGTTTACATCTCAAAATCAGGCTGAAAACACCCGAAAATTCAATATTTGGGGGTCCCAGAAACGATTTATACATGCCTACTCCGTGTTAGAGTATTTTCAAAATACCGGGCCAAAATATGCTAAAAATCGATATTTTAGGTGCCCAAAGTCGATATGTGCATACATCTTCTGTACCCGTTTATATCTCAAATTCAGGATCAAAACACCTGAAAATTCGATATTTTTGGGTCCTAGAAGCATTCTGCACATGCCTACTCCGTGTTAGAGCATTTTCAAGATCCAGACCCAAAACATGCACAAAATCGATATTTTAGGTACAAAAAGTCGATATGTGCATGCATCTTCTGTACCCGTTTATATCTCAAAATCAGGCTCAAAACACCCGAAAATTCGATATTTTTGGGTCCCAGAAGCGATCTGTACATGCCTACTCCGTGTTAGAGTATTTTCAAAATACAGGCCCAAAACATGCTAAAAATCGATATTTTAGGTGCCCAAAGTCGATATGTGTATGCATCTTCTGTACCCGTTTATATCTCAAATTCAGGATCAAAACACCTGAAAATTCGATATTTTTGGGTCCTAGAAGCGTTCTGCACATGCCTACTCCGTGTTAGAGCATTTTCAAGATCCAGACCCAAAACATGCACAAAATCGATATTTTAGGTACAAAAAGTCGATATGTGCATGCATCTTCTGTACCCGTTTATATCTCAAAATCAGGCTCAAAACACCCGAAAATTCGATATTTTTGGGTCCCAGAAGCGATCTGTACATGCCTACTCCGTGTTAGAGTATTTTCAAAATACAGGCCCAAAACATGCTAAAAATCGATATTTTAGGTGCCTAAAGTCGATATGTGCATGCATCTTCTGTACCCGTTTATATCTCAAATTCAGGCTGAAAACATCCGAAAATTCGATATTTTTGGGTCCAAGAAGCGATCTGTACATGCCTACTCTGTGTTAGAGTATTATCAAAATACAGGTCCAAAACATGCTAAAAATCGATATTTCTGGGGCCCAAAGTCAATATGTGTATGCGTCTTCAGTACCCGTTTATATCCCAAATTCAGGCACAAAGCACCCAAAAAATCGATATTTTTGGGTCTCAGAAGCGATCTTTACATGCCTACTCCGTGTTAGAATAATTTCAAAATACAGGCCCAAAACATGCTCAAAATCGATATTTTGTGTTCCCAAAGTCGATATGGGCATGCATCTTCTGTAGCCGTTTATATCTCAAATACAGGCCCAAAACACCCAAAACTCCAATATTTTTGAGTCCCAGAAGCAATCTGAACATGCCTACTCAGTGCTAGAATATTTTCAAAGTATAGGCCCAAAACATGCTTAAAAAATCAATATTTTAGGTGCCCAAAGTCGATATGTGCATGCATCTTCTGTACCCGTTTATATCTCAAATTCAGGCTCAAAACATCCGAAAATTCGATATCTTTGTGTCTTAGAAGCGATATGTACATGCCTACTTTTTGTTAGAGTATTTTCAAAATACAGGCCTAAAACATGCTGAAAATCGATATTTTAGGTGCCCAAAGTCGATATGTGCATGCATCTTCTGTACCCGTTTATATCTCAAATTCAGGCTCAAAACACCCGAAAATTCGATATTTTTTTGGGTCCCAGAAGCGATCTGTACATGCCTACTCCGTGTTAGAGTATTTTCAAAATACAGGCGTAAAACATGCTGAAAATCGATATTTTAGGTGCCTAAAGTCCATATGTGTATGCGTCTTCTGTACCCGTTTATATCTCAAATACAGGCCCAAAATACCCAAAACTCCAATATTTTTGGGTCCCAGAAGCAATCTGTACATGCCTATTCCTTGCTAGAATGTTTTCAAGATACAGACCCAAAACATGCTGAAAATCAATATTTTAGGTGCCCAAAGTCAGTATGTGTATGCGTCTTCTGTACCCGTTTATATCCCATATTCAGGCTCAAAACACCCAAAAATTCAATTTTTTTGTGTTCCTGAAGCGAGTTGTACATGCTAACTCCGTCTTAGAGTATATTCAAAATGCAGGCCCAAAAGAAGCTCAAAATCGATATTTTGGGTACCAAAGTCGATATGTGCATGCATCTTCTGTACCCGTTTATATCTCATATTCAGGATCAAAACACCCGAAAATTCGATATTTTTGGGTCCTAGAAGCGTTCTGCACATGCCTACTCCGTGTTAGAGCATTTTCAAGATCCAGACCCAAAACATGCTAAAAATCGATATTTTAGGTACAAAAAGTCGATATGTGCATGCATCTTCTGTACCCGTTTATATCTCAAAATCCGGCTCAAAACACCCGAAAATTCGATATTTTTGGGTCCCAGAAGCGATCTGTACATGCCTACTCCGTGTTAGAGTATTTTCAAAATACAGGCCCAAAACATGCTAAAAATCGATATTTTAGGTGCCTAAAGTCGATATGTGCATGCATCTTCTGTACCCGTTTATATCTCAAAATCCGGCTCAAAACACCCGAAAATTCGATATTTTTGGGTACCAGAAGCGATATGTACATGACTACTTTTTGTTAGAGTATTTTCAAAATACAAACCCAAAACATGCTCAAAATCGTTATTTTGGGTGCCCAAAGTCGATATGGGCATGCATCTTCTGTAGCCGTTTATATCTCAAATACAGGCCCAAAACACCCAAAACTCCAATATTTTTGGGTCCCAGAAGCAATCTGAAAATGCCTACTCAGTGCTAGAATATTTTCAAAATATAGGCCCAAAACATGCTTAAAAAATCAATATTTTAGGTGCCCAAAGTCGATATGTGCATGCATCTTCTGTACCCGTTTATATCTCAAATTCAGGCTCAAAACACCCGAAAAATTGATATCTCTGTGTCCCTGAAGCAATATGTACATGCCTACTTTTTGTTAGAGTATTTTTATAATACAGGCCTAAAACATGCTAAAAATCGATATTTTAGGTGCCCAAAGTCGATATGTGCATGCATCTTCTGTACCCGTTTATATCTCAAATTCAGGCTCAAAACACCCGAAAATACGATGTTTTTGGGTTTAAGAAGCAAACTGTACAAGAATACTCTGTGTTAGAGTATTTTCAAAATATAGGCCAAAAACATGCTAAAAATCGATATTTTGGGTGCCCAAAGTCAATATTTGCATGCAGCTTCAGTACCCGTTTATATCTCAAATTCAGGCTCAAAACACCCGAAATTTCGATATTTTTGGGTCCTAGAAGCGTTCTGCACATGCCTACTCCGTGTTAGCGTCTTTTCAAGATACAGACCCAAAACATGCAACAAATCGATATTTTAGGTACAAAAAGTCGAAGTGTGCATGCATCTTCAGTACCCGTTTATATCTCAAAATCAGGCTCAAAACACCCGAAAATTAAATATTTTTGGGTCCCAGAAACGATTTGTACATGCCTACCCAGTGTTAGAGTATTTTCAAAATACAGTCCCAAAACATGCTAAAATCTATATTTTAGGTTCCCAAAGTCGATATGTGCATGCATCTTCTGTACCCGTTTATATCCCAAATTCAGGCTCAAAACACCAGAAAATTCGAAAACCTTGGGTCCCAGAAGCGATATGTACATGCCTACTTTTTGTGAGAGTATTTTCAAAATTCAGGCCTAAAACATGCTAAAATCGATATTTTTGGTACAAAAAGTCGAAGTGTGTATGCATCTTCAGTACCCGTTTACATCTCAAAATCAGGCTGAAAACACCCGAAAATTCAATATTTTGGGGTCCCCGAAACGATTTATACATGCCTACTCCGTGTTAGAGTATTTTCAAAATACAGGGCCAAAATATGCTAAAAATCGATATTTTAGGTGCCCAAAGTCGATATGTGCATACATCTTCTGTACCCGTTTATATCTCAAATTCAGGATCAAAACACCTGAAAATTCGATATTTTTGGGTCCTAGAAGCATTCTGCACATGCCTACTCCGTGTTAGAGCATTTTCAAGATCCAGACCCAAAACATGCACAAAATCGATATTTTAGGTACAAAAAGTCGATATGTGCATGCATCTTCTGTACCCGTTTATATCTCAAAATCAGGCTCAAAACACCCGAAAATTCGATATTTTTGGGTCCCAGAAGCGATCTGTACATGCCTACTCCGTGTTAGAGTATTTTCAAAATACAGGCCCAAAACATGCTAAAAATCGATATTTTAGGTGCCCAAAGTCGATATGTGCATGCATCTTCTGTACCCGTTTATATCTCAAATTCATGATCAAAACACCTGAAAATGCGATATTTTTGGGTCCTAGAAGCGTTCTGCACATGCCTACTCCGTGTTAGAGCATTTTCAAGATCCAGACCCAAAACATGCACAAAATCGATATTTTAGGTACAAAAAGTCGATATGTGCATGCATCTTCTGTACCCGTTTATATCTCAAAATCAGGCTCAAAACACCCGAAAATTCGATATTTTTGGGTCCCAGAAGCGATCTGTACATGCCTACTCCGTGTTAGAGTATTTTCAAAATACAGGCCCAAAACATGCTAAAAATCGATATTTTAGGTGCCCAAAGTCGATATGTGTATGCATCTTCTGTACCCGTTTATATCTCAAATTCAGGATCAAAACACCTGAAAATTCGATATTTTTGGGTCCTAGAAGCGTTCTGCACATGCCTACTCCGTGTTAGAGCATTTTCAAGATCCAGACCCAAAACATGCACAAAATCGATATTTTAGGTACAAAAAGTCGATATGTGCATGCATCTTCTGTACCCGTTTATATCTCAAAATCAGGCTCAAAACACCCGAAAATTCGATATTTTTGGGTCCCAGAAGCGATCTGTACATGCCTACTCCGTGTTAGAGTATTTTCAAAATACAGGCCCAAAACATGCTAAAAATCGATATTTTAGGTGCCTAAAGTCGATATGTGCATGCATCTTCTGTACCCGTTTATATCTCAAATTCAGGCTGAAAACATCCGAAAATTCGATATTTTTGGGTCCAAGAAGCGATCTGTACATGCCTACTCTGTGTTAGAGTATTATCAAAATACAGGTCCAAAACATGCTAAAAATCGATATTTCTGGGGCCCAAAGTCAATATGTGTATGCGTCTTCAGTACCCGTTTATATCCCAAATTCAGGCACAAAGCACCCAAAAAATCGATATTTTTGGGTCTCAGAAGCGATCTTTACATGCCTACTCCGTGTTAGAATAATTTCAAAATACAGGCCCAAAACATGCTCAAAATCGATATTTTGTGTTCCCAAAGTCGATATGGGCATGCATCTTCTGTAGCCGTTTATATCTCAAATACAGGCCCAAAACACCCAAAACTCCAATATTTTTGAGTCCCAGAAGCAATCTGAACATGCCTACTCAGTGCTAGAATATTTTCAAAGTATAGGCCCAAAACATGCTTAAAAAATCAATATTTTAGGTGCCCAAAGTCGATATGTGCATGCATCTTCTGTACCCGTTTATATCTCAAATTCAGGCTCAAAACATCCGAAAATTCGATATCTTTGTGTCTTAGAAGCGATATGTACATGCCTACTTTTTGTTAGAGTATTTTCAAAATACAGGCCTAAAACATGCTGAAAATCGATATTTTAGGTGCCCAAAGTCGATATGTGCATGCATCTTCTGTACCCGTTTATATCTCAAATTCAGGCTCAAAACACCCGAAAATTCGATATTTTTTTGGGTCCCAGAAGCGATCTGTACATGCCTACTCCGTGTTAGAGTATTTTCAAAATACAGGCGTAAAACATGCTGAAAATCGATATTTTAGGTGCCTAAAGTCCATATGTGTATGCGTCTTCTGTACCCGTTTATATCTCAAATACAGGCCCAAAATACCCAAAACTCCAATATTTTTGGGTCCCAGAAGCAATCTGTACATGCCTATTCCTTGCTAGAATGTTTTCAAGATACAGACCCAAAACATGCTGAAAATCAATATTTTAGGTGCCCAAAGTCAGTATGTGTATGCGTCTTCTGTACCCGTTTATATCCCATATTCAGGCTCAAAACACCCAAAAATTCAATTTTTTTGTGTTCCTGAAGCGAGTTGTACATGCTAACTCCGTCTTAGAGTATATTCAAAATGCAGGCCCAAAAGAAGCTCAAAATCGATATTTTGGGTACCAAAGTCGATATGTGCATGCATCTTCTGTACCCGTTTATATCTCATATTCAGGATCAAAACACCCGAAAATTCGATATTTTTGGGTCCTAGAAGCGTTCTGCACATGCCTACTCCGTGTTAGAGCATTTTCAAGATCCAGACCCAAAACATGCTAAAAATCGATATTTTAGGTACAAAAAGTCGATATGTGCATGCATCTTCTGTACCCGTTTATATCTCAAAATCCGGCTCAAAACACCCGAAAATTCGATATTTTTGGGTCCCAGAAGCGATCTGTACATGCCTACTCCGTGTTAGAGTATTTTCAAAATACAGGCCCAAAACATGCTAAAAATCGATATTTTAGGTGCCTAAAGTCGATATGTGCATGCATCTTCTGTACCCGTTTATATCTCAAAATCCGGCTCAAAACACCCGAAAATTCGATATTTTTGGGTACCAGAAGCGATATGTACATGACTACTTTTTGTTAGAGTATTTTCAAAATACAAACCCAAAACATGCTCAAAATCGTTATTTTGGGTGCCCAAAGTCGATATGGGCATGCATCTTCTGTAGCCGTTTATATCTCAAATACAGGCCCAAAACACCCAAAACTCCAATATTTTTGGGTCCCAGAAGCAATCTGAAAATGCCTACTCAGTGCTAGAATATTTTCAAAATATAGGCCCAAAACATGCTTAAAAAATCAATATTTTAGGTGCCCAAAGTCGATATGTGCATGCATCTTCTGTACCCGTTTATATCTCAAATTCAGGCTCAAAACACCCGAAAAATTGATATCTCTGTGTCCCTGAAGCAATATGTACATGCCTACTTTTTGTTAGAGTATTTTTATAATACAGGCCTAAAACATGCTAAAAATCGATATTTTAGGTGCCCAAAGTCGATATGTGCATGCATCTTCTGTACCCGTTTATATCTCAAATTCAGGCTCAAAACACCCGAAAATACGATGTTTTTGGGTTTAAGAAGCAAACTGTACAAGAATACTCTGTGTTAGAGTATTTTCAAAATATAGGCCAAAAACATCCTAAAAATCGATATTTTGGGTGCCCAAAGTCAATATTTGCATGCAGCTTCAGTACCCGTTTATATCTCAAATTCAGGCTCAAAACACCCGAAATTTCGATATTTTTGGGTCCTAGAAGCGTTCTGCACATGCCTACTCCGTGTTAGCGTCTTTTCAAGATACAGACCCAAAACATGCAACAAATCGATATTTTAGGTACAAAAAGTCGAAGTGTGCATGCATCTTCAGTACCCGTTTATATCTCAAAATCAGGCTCAAAACACCCGAAAATTAAATATTTTTGGGTCCCAGAAACGATTTGTACATGCCTACCCAGTGTTAGAGTATTTTCAAAATACAGTCCCAAAACATGCTAAAATCTATATTTTAGGTTCCCAAAGTCGATATGTGCATGCATCTTCTGTACCCGTTTATATCCCAAATTCAGGCTCAAAACACCAGAAAATTCGAAAACCTTGGGTCCCAGAAGCGATATGTACATGCCTACTTTTTGTGAGAGTATTTTCAAAATTCAGGCCTAAAACATGCTAAAATCGATATTTTTGGTACAAAAAGTCGAAGTGTGTATGCATCTTCAGTACCCGTTTACATCTCAAAATCAGGCTGAAAACACCCGAAAATTCAATATTTTGGGGTCCCCGAAACGATTTATACATGCCTACTCCGTGTTAGAGTATTTTCAAAATACAGGGCCAAAATATGCTAAAAATCGATATTTTAGGTGCCCAAAGTCGATATGTGCATACATCTTCTGTACCCGTTTATATCTCAAATTCAGGATCAAAACACCTGAAAATTCGATATTTTTGGGTCCTAGAAGCATTCTGCACATGCCTACTCCGTGTTAGAGCATTTTCAAGATCCAGACCCAAAACATGCACAAAATCGATATTTTAGGTACAAAAAGTCGATATGTGCATGCATCTTCTGTACCCGTTTATATCTCAAAATCAGGCTCAAAACACCCGAAAATTCGATATTTTTGGGTCCCAGAAGCGATCTGTACATGCCTACTCCGTGTTAGAGTATTTTCAAAATACAGGCCCAAAACATGCTAAAAATCGATATTTTAGGTGCCCAAAGTCGATATGTGCATGCATCTTCTGTACCCGTTTATATCTCAAATTCATGATCAAAACACCTGAAAATGCGATATTTTTGGGTCCTAGAAGCGTTCTGCACATGCCTACTCCGTGTTAGAGCATTTTCAAGATCCAGACCCAAAACATGCACAAAATCGATATTTTAGGTACAAAAAGTCGATATGTGCATGCATCTTCTGTACCCGTTTATATCTCAAAATCAGGCTCAAAACACCCGAAAATTCGATATTTTTGGGTCCCAGAAGCGATCTGTACATGCCTACTCCGTGTTAGAGTATTTTCAAAATACAGGCCCAAAACATGCTAAAAATCGATATTTTAGGTGCCCAAAGTCGATATGTGTATGCATCTTCTGTACCCGTTTATATCTCAAATTCAGGATCAAAACACCTGAAAATTCGATATTTTTGGGTCCTAGAAGCGTTCTGCACATGCCTACTCCGTGTTAGAGCATTTTCAAGATCCAGACCCAAAACATGCACAAAATCGATATTTTAGGTACAAAAAGTCGATATGTGCATGCATCTTCTGTACCCGTTTATATCTCAAAATCAGGCTCAAAACACCCGAAAATTCGATGTTTTTGGGTCCCAGAAGCGATCTGTACATGCCTACTCCGTGTTAGAGTATTTTCAAAATACAGGCCCAAAACATGCTAAAAATCGATATTTTAGGTGCCTAAAGTCGATATGTGCATGCATCTTCTGTACCCGTTTATATCTCAAATTCAGGCTCAAAACATCCGAAAATTCGATGTTTTTGGGTCCAAGAAGCGATCTGTACATGCCTACTCTGTGTTAGAGTATTATCAAAATACAGGCCCAAAACATGCTAAAAATCGATATTTCTGGGGCCCAAAGTCAATATGTGTATGCGTCTTCAGTACCCGTTTATATCCCAAATTCAGGCACAAAGCACCCAAAAAATCGATATTTTTGGGTCTCAGAAGCGATCTTTACATGCCTACTCCGTGTTACAATAATTTCAAAATACAGGCCCAAAACATGCTCAAAATCGATATTTTGTTTTCCCAAAGTCGATATGGGCATGCATCTTCTGTAGCCGTTTATATCTCAAATACAGGCCCAAAACACCCAAAACTCCAATATTTTTGAGTCCCAGAAGCAATCTGAACATGCCTACTCAGTGCTAGAATATTTTCAAAATATAGGCCCAAAACATGCTTAAAAAATCAATATTTTAGGTGCCCAAAGTCGATATGTGCATGCATCTTCTGTACCCGTTTATATCTCAAATTCAGGCTCAAAACATCCGAAAATTCGATATCTTTGTGTCTTAGAAGCGATATGTACATGCCTACTTTTTGTTAGAGTATTTTCAAAATACAGGCCTAAAACATGCTGAAAATCGATATTTTAGGTGCCCAAAGTCGATATGTGCATGCATCTTCTGTACCCGTTTATATCTCAAATTCAGGCTCAAAACACCCGAAAATTCGATATTTTTTTGGGTCCCAGAAGCGATCTGTACATGCCTACTGCGTCTTAGAGTATTTTCAAAATACAGGCGTAAAACATGCTGAAAATCGATATTTTAGGTGCAAAAAGTCCATATGTGTATGCGTCTTCTGTACCCGTTTATATCTCAAATACAGGCCCAAAATACCCAAAACTCCAATATTTTTGGGTCCCAGAAGCAATCTGTACATGCCTATTCCTTGCTAGAATGTTTTCAAGATACAGACCCAAAACATGCTGAAAATCAATATTTTAGGTGCCCAAAGTCAGTATGTGTATGCGTCTTCTGTACCCGTTTATATCCCATATTCAGGCTCAAAAACACCCGAAAATTCAATTTTTTTGTGTTCCTGAAGCGAGTTGTACATGCTAACTCCGTCTTAGAGTATATTCAAAATACAGGCCCAAAAGAAGCTCAAAATCGATATTTTGGGTACCAAAGTCGATATGTGCATGCATCTTCTGTACCCGTTTATATCTCATATTCAGGATCAAAACACCCGAAAATTCGATATTTTTGGGTCCTAGAAGCGTTCTGCACATGCCTACTCCGTGTTAGAGCATTTTCAAGATCCAGACCCAAAACATGCTAAAAATCGATATTTTAGGTACAAAAAGTCGATATGTGCATGCATCTTCTGTACCCGTTTATATCTCAAAATCCGGCTCAAAACACCCGAAAATTCGATATTTTTGGGTCCCAGAAGCGATCTGTACATGCCTACTCCGTGTTAGAGTATTTTCAAAATACAGGCCCAAAACATGCTAAAAATCGATATTTTAGGTGCCTAAAGTCGATATGTGCATGCATCTTCTGTACCCGTTTATATCTCAAAATCCGGCTCGAAACACCCGAAAATTCGATATTTTTGGGTCCCAGAAGCGATCTGTACATGCCTACTCCGTGTTAGAGTATTTTCAAAATACAGGCCCAAAACATGCTCAAAATCGATATTTTGGGTGCCCAATGTCAATATTTGCATGCATCTTCGGTACCCGTTTATATCCCAAATTCAGGCTCAAAACACCAGAAAATTCGATATCTTTGGGTACCAGAAGCGATATATACATGACTACTTTTTGTTAGAGTATTTTCAAAATACAAACCCAAAACATGCTCAAAATCGTTATTTTGGGTGCCCAAAGTCGATATGGGCATGCATCTTCTGTAGCCGTTTATATCCCAAATTCAGGCACAAAGCACCCAAAAAATCGATATTTTTGGGTCTCAGAAGCGATCTTTACATGCCTACTCCGTGTTAGAATAATTTCAAAATACAGGCCCAAAACATGCTCAAAATCGATATTTTGTGTTCCCAAAGTCGATATGGGCATGCATCTTCTGTAGCCGTTTATATCTCAAATACAGGCCCAAAACACCCAAAACTCCAATATTTTTGGGTCCCAGAAGTAATCTGAACATGCCTACTCAGTGCTAGAATATTTTCAAAATATAGGCCCAAAACATGCTTAAAAAATCAATATTTTAGGTGCCCAAAGTCGAAATGTGCATGCATCTTCTTTTCACGTTTATATCTCAAATTCAGGCTCAAAACACCCGAAAATTCGATATCTTTGTGTCTTAGAAGCGATATGTACATGCCTACTTTTTGTTAGAGTATTTTCAAAATACAGGCCTAAAACATGCTGAAAATCGATATTTTAGGTGCCCAAAGTCGATATGTGCATGCATCTTCTGTACCCGTTTATATCTCAAATTCAGTCTCAAAACACCCGAAAATTCGATATTTTTTGGGGTCCCAGAAGCGATCTGTACATGCCTACTGCGTCTTAGAGTATTTTCAAAATACATGCGCAAAACATGCTGAAAATCGATATTTTAGGTGCCTAAAGTCTATATGTGTATGCGTCTTCTGTACCCGTTTATATCTCAAATACAGGCCCAAAACACCCAATACTTCAATATTTTTGGGTCCCAGAAGCAATCTGTACATGCCTATTCCTTGCTAGAATGTTTTCAAGATACAGACCCAAAACATGCTAAAAATCAATATTTTAGGTGCCCAAAGTCAGTATGTGTATGCGTCTTCTGTACCCGTTTATATCCCAAATTCAGGCTCAAAACACCCGAAAAATCAATTTTTTTGTGTTCCTGAAACGAGTTGTACATGCTAACTCCGTCTTAGAGTATATTCAAAATACAGGCCCAAATGAAGCTCAAAATCGATATTTTGGGTACCCAAAGTCGATATGTGCATGCATCTTCTGTACCCGTTTATATCTCAAATTCAGGATCAAAACACCCGAAAATTCGATATTTTTGGGTCCTAGAAGTGTTCTGCACATGCCTACTCCGTGATAGAGCATTTTCATGATCCAGACCCACAACATGCTAAAAATCGATATTTTAGGTACAAAAAGTCGATATGTGCATGCATCTTCTGTACCCGTTTATATCTCAAATTCAGGCTCAAAACACCCGAAAATTCGATATCTCTGTGTCCCAGAAGCGATATGTACATGCCTACTTTTTGTTAGAGTATTTTTAAAATACAGGCCTAAAACATGCTAAAAATCGATATTTTAGGTGCCCAAAGTCGATATGTGCATGCATCTTCTGTACCCGTTTATATCTCAAATTCAGGCTCAAAACACCCGAAAATTCGATGTTTTTGGGTTTAAGAAGCAAACTGTACATGAATACTCTGTGTTAGAGTATTTTCAAAATATAGGCCAAAAACATGCTAAAAATCGATATTTTGGGTGCCCTAAGTCAATATTTGCATGCATCTTCAGTACCCGTTTATATCTCAAATTCAGGCTCAAAACACCCGAAAATTCGATATTTTTGGGTCCTAGAAGCGTTCTGCACATGCCTACTCCGTGTTAGCGTGTTTTCAAGATACAGACCCAGAACATGTTTAAAATCGATATTTTTGGTACAAAAAGTCGAAGTGTGCATGCATCTTCAGTACCCGTTTATATCTCAAAATCAGGCTCAAAACACCCAAAAATTAAACATTTTTGGGTCCCAGAAACGATTTGTACATGCCTACCCCGTGTTAGAGTATTTTCAAAATACAGTCCCAAAACATGCTAAAAATCTATATTTTAGGAGCTGAAAGTCGATATGTGCATGTATCTTCTGTACCCGTTTATATCTCAAATTCAGGCTCAAAACACACGAAAATTCGATGTTTTTGGGTCCAAGAAGTGATCTGTACATGCCTACTCTGTGTTAGAGTATTTTCAAAATTCAGGCCTAAAACATGCTGAAAATCGATATTTTGGGTGTCCAAAGTCGATATGTGCATGCATCTTCTGTACCCGTTTATATCTCAAATTCAGGCTCAAAACACACGAAAATTCGATGTTATTGGGTCCTAGAAGCGTTCTGCACATGCCTACTCTGTGTTAGAGTTTTTTTTTAAATACAGGCCCAAAACATGCTCAAAATCGATGTTTTGGGTGCCCAATGTCAATATTTGCATGCATCTTCGGTACCCGTTTATATCCCAAATTCAGGCTCAAAACACCAGAAAAAACGATATCTTTGGGTCACAGAAGCGATATGTACATGCCTACTTTTTGTTAGAGTATTTTCAAAATTCAGGCCTAAAACATGCTGAAAATCAATATTTTATGTGCAAAAAGTCGAAGTGTCCTTGCATCTTCAGTACCCGTTTATATCCCAAATTCAGGCTCAAAACACCCGAAAAATCGATATTTTTGGGTCCTAGAAAAGTTCTGCACATGTCTACACTGTGTTAGAGTAATTTCAAGATACAGACCTAAAACATGCTTAAAATCGATATTTTAGGAACAAAAAGTCGAAGTGTGCATGCATCTTCAGTACCCGTTTATATCTCAAATTCAGGCTCATAACACCCGAAAATTCGTTATTTTTGGGTCCCAGAAGCGATCTGTACATGCCTACTCCGTGTTAGAGTATTTTCAAAATATAGGCCAAAAACATGCTAAAAATCGATATTTTGGGTGCCCTAAGTCAATATTTGCAGGCATCTTCAGTACCCGTTTATATCTCAAATTCAGGCTCAAAACACCCGAAAAATCGATATTTTTGGGTCCTAGAAGCGTTCTGCACATGCCTACTCCGTGTTAGCGTGTTTTCAAGATACAGACCCAAAACATGTTTAAAATCGATATTTTAGGTACAAAAAGTCGAAGTGTGCATGCATCTTCAGTACCCGTTTATATCTCAAAATCAGCCTCAAAACACCAGAAAATTAAACATTTTTGGGTCCCAGAAACGATTTGTACATGCCTACCCCGTGTTAGAGTATTTTCAAAATACAGTCCCAAAACATGCTAAAAATCTATATTTTAGGAGCTGAAAGTCGATATGTGCATGCATCTTCTGTAGCCGTTTATATCTCAAATTCAGGCTCAAAACACACGAAAATTCGATGTTTTTGGGTCCTAGAAGCGTTCTGCACATGCCTACTCTGTGTTAGAGTTTTTTTTTAATTACAGGCCCAAAACATGCTCAAAATCGATATTTTGGGTGCCCAATGTCAATATTTGCATGCATTTTCGGTACCCGTTTATATCCTAAATTCAGGCTCAAAACACCAGAAAATTCGATATCTTTGGGTCACAGAAGCGATATGTACATGCCTACTTTTTGTTAGAGTATTTTCAAAATTCAGGCCTAAAACATGCTGAAAATCAATATTTTATGTGCAAAAAGTCGAAGTGTCCTTGCATCTTCAGTACCCGTTTATATCCCAAATTCAGGCTCAAAACACCCGAAAATTCGATATTTTTGGGTCCTAGAAAAGTTCTGCACATGTCTACACTGTGTTAGAGTAATTTCAAGATACAGACCTAAAACATGCTTAAAATCGATATTTTAGGAACAAAAAGTCGAAGTGTGCATGCATCTTCAGTACCCGTTTTTATATCTCAAATTCAGGCTCATAACACCCGAAAATTCGTTATTTTTGGGTCCCAGAAGCGATCTGTACATGCCTACTCCGTGTTAGAGTATTTTCAAAATACAGGCGTAAAACATGCTGAAAATCGATATTTTAGGTGCCCAAAGTCCATATGTGTATGAGTCTTCTGTACTCGTTTATATCCCAAATTCAGGCACAAAACACCCGAAAAATCGATATTTTTGGGTAATAGAAGCGATCTGTACATGCCTATTCCTTGCTAGAATGTTTTCAAGATACAGACCCAAAACATGCTAAAAATCGATATTTTAGGTGCAAAAAGTCGAAGTGTGCATGCTTCTTCAGTACCCGTTTATATCTCGAATACAGGCTCAAAACACACAAAACTCCAATATTTTTGGGTCCCAGTAGCAATCTGTACATGCTTACTCAGTGCTAGAATATTTTCAAAATATAGGCCAAAAACATGCTAAAAATCGATATTTTGGGTGCCCTAAGTCAATATTTGCATGCATCTTCTGTACCCGTTTATATCTCAAATTCAGGCTCAAAACACCCGAAAATTCGATATTTTTGGGTCCTAGAAGCATTCTACACATGCCTACTCCGTGTTAGACTATTTTCAAGATACAAACCCAAAACATGCTTAAAATCGATATTTTAGGTATAAAAAGTCGAAGTGTGTATACATCTTCAGTAACCGTTTATATCTTAAATTCAGACTCAAAACACCCAAAAATTCAATATTTTTCGGTCCCAGAAACAATTTGTACATGCCTATTCCGTGTTAGAGTATTTCAAAATACAGGCCCAAAACATGCTAAAAATCGATATTTTAGGTGCCCAAAGTCGATATGTGCATGCATCTTCTGTACCCGTTTATATCTCAAATTCAGGCTCAAAACACCCGAAAATTCGATATTTTTTGTCCCAGAAGCGATCTGTACATGCCTACTCCGTGTAAGAATATTTTCAAGATACAGGCCCAAAACATGCTAAAAATCGATATTTTAGGTGCCCAAAGTCGATATGTGCATGCATCTTTTGTACCCGTTTATATCTCAAATTCAGGCTCAAAAGAAACAAAAATTCGATATTTTTGGGTCCAAGAAGCGATCTGTACATGCCTACTCCGTGTTATAGTATTTTCAAAATACAGGCCCAGAACATGCTAAAAATCGATATTTTAGGTGCCCAAAGTCAATATGTGTATGCGTGTTCAGTACCCGTTTATATCCCAAAATCAGGCACAAAGCACCCGAAAATTCGATATTTTTGGGTCCCAGAAGCGATCTATACATGACTACTCCGTGTTAGAATATTTTCGAAATACAAGCCCAAAACATGCTCAAAATCGATATTTTGGGTGCCAAATGTCGATATGTGCATGCATCTTCTGTAGCCATGTATATCTCAAATACAGGCTCAAAACACCCAAAACTCTAATATTTTTGGGTCCCAGAAGCAATCTGTACATGCCTACTCAGTGCTAGAATATTTTCAAAATATAGGCCTAAAACATGCTTAAAATCGATATTTTAGGTGCCCAAAGTCGATATGTGCATGCATCTTCTGTACCCGTTTATATCTCAAATTCAGGCTCAAAACATCCGAAAATTCGATGTTTTTGGGTCCAAGAAGCGATCTGTACATGCCTACTCTGTGTTAGAGTATTATCAAAATACAGGCCCAAAACATGCTAAAAATCGATATTTCTGGGGCCCAAAGTCAATATGTGTATGCGTCTTCAGTACCCGTTTATATCCCAAATTCAGGCACAAAGCACCCAAAAAATCGATATTTTTGGGTCTCAGAAGCGATCTTTACATGCCTACTCCGTGTTAGAATAATTTCAAAATACAGGCCCAAAACATGCTCAAAATCGATATTTTGTGTTCCCAAAGTCGATATGGGCATGCATCTTCTGTAGCCGTTTATATCTCAAATACAGGCCCAAAACACCCAAAACTCCAATATTTTTGAGTCCCAGAAGCAATCTGAACATGCCTACTCAGTGCTAGAATATTTTCAAAGTATAGGCCCAAAACATGCTTAAAAAATCAATATTTTAGGTGCCCAAAATCGATATGTGCATGCATCTTCTGTACCCGTTTATATCTCAAATTCAGGCTCAAAACATCCGAAAATTCGATATCTTTGTGTCTTAGAAGCGATATGTACATGCCTACTTTTTGTTAGAGTATTTTCAAAATACAGGCCTAAAACATGCTGAAAATCGATATTTTAGGTGCCCAAAGTCAGTATGTGTATGCGTCTTCTGTACCCGTTTATATCCCATATTCAGGCTCAAAACACCCAAAAATTCAATTTTTTTGTGTTCCTGAAGCGAGTTGTACATGCTAACTCCGTCTTAGAGTATATTCAAAATGCAGGCCCAAAAGAAGCTCAAAATCGATATTTTGGGTACCAAAGTCGATATGTGCATGCATCTTCTGTACCCGTTTATATCTCATATTCAGGATCAAAACACCCGAAAATTCGATATTTTTGGGTCCTAGAAGCGTTCTGCACATGCCTACTCCGTGTTAGAGCATTTTCTAGATCCAGACCCAAAACATGCTAAAAATCGATATTTTAGGTACAAAAAGTCGATATGTGCATGCATCTTCTGTACCCGTTTATATCTCAAAATCCGGCTCAAAACACCCGAAAATTCGATATTTTTGGGTCCCAGAAGCGATCTGTACATGCCTACTCCGTGTTAGAGTATTTTCAAAATACAGGCCCAAAACATGCTAAAAATCGATATTTTAGGTGCCTAAAGTCGATATGTGCATGCATCTTCTGTACCCGTTTATATCTCAAAATCCGGCTCAAAACACCCGAAAATTCGATATTTTTGGGTCCCAGAAGCGATCTGTACATGCCTAATCCGTGTTAGAGTATTTTCAAAATACAGGCCCAAAACATGCTCAAAATCGATATTTTGGGTGCCCAATGTCAATATTTGCATGCATCTTCGGTACCCGTTTATATCCCAAATTCAGGCTCAAAACACCAGAAAATTCGATATCTTTGGGTACCAGAAGCGATATGTACATGACTACTTTTTGTTAGAGTATTTTCAAAATACAAACCCAAAACATGCTCAAAATCGTTATTTTGGGTGCCCAAAGTCGATATGGGCATGCATCTTCTGTAGCCGTTTATATCTCAAATACAGGCCCAAAACACCCAAAACTCCAATATTTTTGGGTCCCAGAAGCAATCTGAAAATGCCTACTCAGTGCTAGAATATTTTCAAAATATAGGCCCAAAACATGCTTAAAAAATCAATATTTTAGGTGCTCAAAGTCGATATGTGCATGCATCTTCTGTACCCGTTTATATCTCAAATTCAGGCTCAAAACACCCGAAAAATTGATATCTCTGTGTCCCTGAAGCAATATGTACATGCCTACTTTTTGTTAGAGTATTTTTATAATACAGGCCTAAAACATGCTAAAAATCGATATTTTAGGTGCCCAAAGTCGATATGTGCATGCATCTTCTGTACCCGTTTATATCTCAAATTCAGGCTCAAAACACCCGAAAATTCGATGTTTTTGGGTTTAAGAAGCAAACTGTACAAGAATACTCTGTGTTAGAGTATTTTCAAAATATAGGCCAAAAACATGCTAAAAATCGATATTTTGGGTGCCCAAAGTCAATATTTGCATGCAGCTTCAGTACCCGTTTATATCTCAAATTCAGGCTCAAAACACCCGAAAAATTGATATCTCTGTGTCCCTGAAGCAATATGTACATGCCTACTTTTTGTTAGAGTATTTTTATAATACAGGCCTAAAACATGCTAAATATCGATATTTTAGGTGCCCAAAGTCGATATGTGCATGCATCTTCTGTACCCGTTTATATCTCAAATTCAGGCTCAAAACACCCGAAAATTCGATGTTTTTGGGTTTAAGAAGCAAACTGTACAAGAATACTCTGTGTTAGAGTATTTTCAAAATATAGGCCAAAAACATGCTAAAAATCGATATTTTGGGTGCCCAAAGTCAATATTTGCATGCAGCTTCAGTACCCGTTTATATCTCAAATTCAGGCTCAAAACACCCGAAATTTCGATATTTTTGGGTCCTAGAAGCGTTCTGCACATGCCTACTCCGTGTTAGCGTCTTTTCAAGATACAGACCCAAAACATGCAACAAATCGATATTTTAGGTACAAAAAGTCGAAGTGTGCATGCATCTTCAGTACCCGTTTATATCTCAAAATCAGGCTCAAAACACCCGAAAATTAAATATTTTTGGGTCCCAGAAACGATTTGTACATGCCTACCCAGTGTTAGAGTATTTTCAAAATACAGTCCCAAAACATGCTAAAATCTATATTTTAGGTTCCCAAAGTCGATATGTGCATGCATCTTCTGTACCCGTTTATATCCCAAATTCAGGCTCAAAACACCAGAAAATTCGAAAACCTTGGGTCCCAGAAGCGATATGTACATGCCTACTTTTTGTGAGAGTATTTTCAAAATTAAGGCCTAAAACATGCTAAAATCGATATTTTTGGTACAAAAAGTCGAAGTGTGTATGCATCTTCAGTACCCGTTTACATCTCAAAATCAGGCTGAAAACACCCGAAAATTCAATATTTTGGGGTCCCAGAAACGATTTATACATGCCTACTCCGTGTTAGAGTATTTTCAAAATACAGGGCCAAAATATGCTAAAAATCGATATTTTAGGTGCCCAAAGTCGATATGTGCATACATCTTCTGTACCCGTTTATATCTCAAATTCAGGATCAAAACACCTGAAAATTCGATATTTTTGGGTCCTAGAAGCATTCTGCACATGCCTACTCCGTGTTAGAGCATTTTCAAGATCCAGACCCAAAACATGCACAAAATCGATATTTTAGGTACAAAAAGTCGATATGTGCATGCATCTTCTGTACCCGTTTATATCTCAAAATCAGGCTCAAAACACCCGAAAATTCGATATTTTTGGGTCCCAGAAGCGATCTGTACATGCCTACTCCGTGTTAGAGTATTTTCAAAATACAGGCCCAAAACATGCTAAAAATCGATATTTTAGGTGCCCAAAGTCGATATGTGTATACATCTTCTGTACCCGTTTATATCTCAAATTCAGGATCAAAACACCTGAAAATTCGATATTTTTGGGTCCTAGAAGCGTTCTGCACATGCCTACTCCGTGTTAGAGCATTTTCAAGATCCAGACCCAAAACATGCACAAAATCGATATTTTAGGTACAAAAAGTCGATATGTGCATTCATCTTCTGTACCCGTTTATATCTCAAAATCAGGCTCAAAACACCCGAAAATTCGATATTTTTGGGTCCCAGAAGCGATCTGTACATGCCTACTCCGTGTTAGAGTATTTTCAAAATACAGGCCCAACACATGCTAAAAATCGATATTTTAGGTGCCTAAAGTCGATATGTGCATGCATCTTCTGTACCCGTTTATATCTCAAATTCAGGCTCAAAACATCCGAAAATTCGATGTTTTTGGGTCCAAGAAGCGATCTGTACATGCCTACTCTGTGTTAGAGTATTATCAAAATACAGGCCCAAAACATGCTAAAAATCGATATTTCTGGGGCCCAAAGTCAATATGGGTATGCGTCTTCAGTACCCGTTTATATCCCAAATTCAGGCACAAAGCACCCAAAAAATCGATATTTTTGGGTCTCAGAAGCGATCTTTACATGCCTACTCCGTGTTAGAATAATTTCAAAATACAGGCCCAAAACATGCTCAAAATCGATATTTTGTGTTCCCAAAGTCGATATGGGCATGCATCTTCTGTAGCCGTTTATATCTCAAATACAGGCCCAAAACACCCAAAACTCCAATATTTTTGAGTCCCAGAAGCAATCTGAACATGCCTACTCAGTGCTAAAATATTTTCAAAATATAGGCCCAAAACATGCTTAAAAAATCAATATTTTAGGTGCCCAAAGTCGATATGTGCATGCATCTTCTGTACCCGTTTATATCTCAAATTCAGGCTCAAAACATCCGAAAATTCGATATCTTTGTGTCTTAGAAGCGATATGTACATGCCTACTTTTTGTTAGAGTATTTTCAAAATACAGGCCTAAAACATGCTGAAAATCGATATTTTAGGTGCCCAAAGTCGATATGTGCATGCATCTTCTGTACCCGTTTATATCTCAAATTCAGGCTCAAAACACCCGAAAATTCGATATTTTTTTGGGTCCCAGACGCGATCTGTACATGCCTACTGCGTCTTAGAGTATTTTCAAAATACAGGCGTAAAACATGCTGAAAATCGATATTTTAGGTGCAAAAAGTCCATATGTGTATGCGTCTTCTGTACCCGTTTATATCTCAAATACAGGCCCAAAATACCCAAAACTCCAATATTTTTGGGTCCCAGAAGCAATCTGTACATGCCTATTCCTTGCTGGAATGTTTTCAAGATACAGACCCAAAACATGCTGAAAATCAATATTTTAGGTGCCCAAAGTCAGTATGTGTATGCGTCTTCTGTACCCGTTTATATCCCATATTCAGGCTCAAAAACACCCGAAAATTCAATTTTTTTGTGTTCCTGAAGCGAGTTGTACATGCTAACTCCGTCTTAGAGTATATTCAAAATACAGGCCCAAAAGAAGCTCAAAATCGATATTTTGGGTACCAAAGTCGATATGTGCATGCATCTTCTGTACCCGTTTATATCTCATATTCAGGATCAAAACACCCGAAAATTCGATATTTTTGGGTCCTAGAAGCGTTCTGCACATGCCTACTCCGTGTTAGAGCATTTTCAAGATGCAGACCCAAAACATGCTAAAAATCGATATTTTAGGTACAAAAAGTCGATATGTGCATGCATCTTCTGTACCCGTTTATATCTCAAAATCCGGCTCAAAACACCCGAAAATTCGATATTTTTGGGTCCCAGAAGCGATCTGTACATGCCTACTCCGTGTTAGAGTATTTTCAAAATACAGGCCCAAAACATGCTAAAAATCGATATTTTAGGTGCCTAAAGTCGATATGTGCATGCATCTTCTGTACCCGTTTATATCTCAAAATCAGGCTCAAAACACCCGAAAATTCGATATTTTTGGGTCCCAGAAGCGATCTGTACATGCCTACTCCGTGTTAGAGTATTTTCAAAATACAGGCCCAAAACATGCTCAAAATCGATATTTTGGGTGCCCAATGTCAATATTTGCATGCATCTTCGGTACCCGTTTATATCCCAAATTCAGGCTCAAAACACCAGAAAATTCGATATCTTTGGGTACCAGAAGCGATATGTACATGACTACTTTTTGTTAGAGTATTTTCAAAATACAAACCCAAAACATGCTCAAAATCGTTATTTTGGGTGCCCAAAGTCGATATGGGCATGCATCTTCTGTAGCCGTTTATATCTCAAATACAGGCCCAAAACACCCAAAACTCCAATATTTTTGGGTCCCAGAAGCAATCTGAAAATGCCTACTCAGTGCTAGAATATTTTCAAAATATAGGCCCAAAACATGCTTAAAAAATCAATATTTTAGGTGCCCAAAGTCGATATGTGCATGCATCTTCTGTACCCGTTTATATCTCAAATTCAGGCTCAAAACACCCGAAAAATTGATATCTCTGTGTCCCTGAAGCGATATGTACATGCCTACTTTTTGTTAGAGTATTTTTATAATACAGGCCTAAAACATGCTAAAAATCGATATTTTAGGTGTCCAAAGTCGATATGTGCATGCATCTTCTGTACCCGTTTATATCTCAAATTCAGGCTGAAAACACCCGAAAATTCGATGTTTTTGGGTTTAAGAAGCAAACTGTACAAGAATACTCTGTGTTAGAGTATTTTCAAAATATAGGCCAAAAACATGCTAAAAATCGATATTTTGGGTGCCCAAAGTCAATATTTGCATGCAGCTTCAGTACCCGTTTATATCTCAAATTCAGGCTCAAAATACCCGAAATTTCGATATTTTTGGGTCCTAGAAGCGTTCTGCACATGCCTACTCCGTGTTAGCGTCTTTTCAAGATACAGACCCAAAACATGCAACAAATCGATATTTTAGGTACAAAAAGTCGAAGTGTGCATGCATCTTCAGTACCCGTTTATATCTCAAAATCAGGCTCAAAACACCCGAAAATTAAATATTTTTGGGTCCCAGAAACGATTTGTACATGCCTACCCAGTGTTAGAGTATTTTCAAAATACAGTCCCAAAACATGCTAAAATCTATATTTTAGGTTCCCAAAGTCGATATGTGCATGCATCTTCTGTACCCGTTTATATCCCAAATTCAGGCTCAAAACACCAGAAAATTCGAAAACCTTGAGTCCCAGAAGCGATATGTACATGCCTACTTTTTGTTAGAGTATTTTCAAAATTCAGGCCTAAAACATGCTAAAATCGATATTTTTGGTACAAAAAGTCGAAGTGTGTATGCATCTTCAGTACCCGTTTACATCTCAAAATCAGGCTGAAAACACCCGAAAATTCAATATTTTGGGGTCCCAGAAACGATTTATACATGCCTACTCCGTGTTAGAGTATTTTCAAAATATAGGCCAAAATATGCTAAAAATCGATATTTTAGGTGCCCAAAGTCGATATGTGCATACATCTTCTGTACCCGTTTATATCTCAAATTCAGGATCAAAACACCTGAAAATTCGATATTTTTGGGTCCTAGAAGCATTCTGCACATGCCTACTCCGTGTTAGAGCATTTTCAAGATCCAGACCCAAAACATGCACAAAATCGATATTTTAGGAACAAAAAGTCGATATGTGCATGCATCTTCTGTACCCGTTTATATCTCAAAATCAGGCTCAAAACACCCGAAAATTCGATATTTTTGGGTCCCAGAAGCGATCTGTACATGCCTACTCCGTGTTAGAGTATTTTCAAAATACAGGCCCAAAACATGCTAAAAATCGATATTTTAGGTGCCTAAAGTCGATATGTGCATGCATCTTCTGTACCCGTTTATATCTCAAATTCAGGCTCAAAACATCCGAAAATTCGATGTTTTTGGGTCCAAGAAGCGATCTGTACATGCCTACTCTGTGTTAGAGTATTATCAAAATACAGGCCCAAAACATGCTAAAAATCGATATTTCTGGGGCCCAAAGTCAATATGTGTATGCGTCTTCAGTACCCGTTTATATCCCAAATTCAGGCACAAAGCACCCAAAAAATCGATATTTTTGGGTCTCAGAAGCGATCTTTACATGCCTACTCCGTGTTAGAATAATTTCAAAATACAGGCCCAAAACATGCTCAAAATCGATATTTTGTGTTCCCAAAGTCGATATGGGCATGCATCTTCTGTAGCCGTTTATATCTCAAATACAGGCCCAAAACACCCAAAACTCCAATATTTTTGAGTCCCAGAAGCAATCTGAACATGCCTACTCAGTGCTAGAATATTTTCAAAATATAGGCCCAAAACATGCTTAAAAAATCAATATTTTAGGTGCCCAAAGTCGATATGTGCATGCATCTTCTGTACCCGTTTATATCTCAAATTCAGGCTCAAAACATCCGAAAATTCGATATCTTTGTGTCTTAGAAGCGATATGTACATGCCTACTTTTTGTTAGAGTATTTTCAAAATACAGGCCCAAAACATGCTGAAAATCGATATTTTAGGTGCCCAAAGTCGATATGTGCATGCATCTTCTGTACCCGTTTATATCTCAAATTCAGGCTCAAAACACCCGAAAATTCGATATTTTTTTGGATCCCAGAAGCGATCTGTACATGCCTACTCCGTGTTAGAGTATTTTCAAAATACAGGCGTAAAACATGCTGAAAATCGATATTTTAGGTTCACAAAGTCCATATGTGTATGCGTCTTCTGTACCCGTTTATATCCCAAATTCAGGCACAAAACACCCGAAAAATCGATATTTTTGGGTCATAGAAGCGATCTGTACATGCCTATTCCTTGCTAGAATGTTTTCAAGATAAAAGACCCAAAACATGCTTAAAATCGATAATTTAGGTGCCGAAAGTCAATATGTGTATGCATCTTCTGCACCCGTTTATATCCCAAATTCAGACTCAAAACACCCGAAAATTCAATTTTTTTGTGTTCATGAAGCGATTTGTACATGCCTACTCCGTCTTAGAGTATTTTCAAAATACAGCCCCAAAACATGCTCAAAATCGATTTTTTGGGTACCCAAAGTCGATATGTGCATGCATCTTCTGTACCCGTTTATATCTCAAATTCAGGATCAAAACATTCGAAAATTCGATGTTTTTGGGTACAAGAAGCGATCTGTACATGCCTACTCTGTGTTAGAGTATTTTCAAGATACAGGCCCAAAACATGCTAAAATCTATATTTTAGGTTCCCAAAGTCGATATGTGCATGCATCTTCTGTACCCGTTTATATCCCAAATTCAGGCTCAAAACACCAGAAAATTCGAAAACCTTGGGTCCCAGAAGCGATATGTACATGCCTACTTTTTGTTAGAGTATTTTCAAAATTCAGGCCTAAAACATGCTAAAATCGATATTTTTGGTACAAAAAGTCGAAGTGTGTATGTATCTTCAGTACCCGTTTATATCTCAAAATCAGGCTGAAAACACCCGAAAATTCAATATTTTGGGGTCCCAGAAACGATTTATACATGCCTACTCCGTGTTAGAGTATTTTCAAAATACAGGGCCAAAACATGCTCAAAATCGATATTTTAGGTGCCCAAAGTCGATATGTGTATGCATCTTCTGTACCCGTTTATATCTCAAATTCAGGATCAAAACACCTGAAAATTCGATATTTTTGGGTCCTAGAAGCGTTCTGCACATGCCTACTCCGTGTTAGAGCATTTTCAAGATCCAGACCCAAAACATGCACAAAATCGATATTTTAGGTACAAAAAGTCGATATGTGCATGCATCTTCTGTACCCGTTTATATCTCAAAATCAGGCTCAAAACACCCGAAAATTCGATATTTTTGGGTCCCAGAAGCGATCTGTACATGCCTACTCCGTGTTAGAGTAATTTCAAAATACAGGCCCAAAACATGCTAAAAATCGATATTTTAGGTGCCTAAAGTCGATATGTGCATGCATCTTCTGTACCCGTTTATATCTCAAATTCAGGCTCAAAACATCCGAAAATTCGATGTTTTTGGGTCCAAGAAGCGATCTGTACATGCCTACTCTGTGTTAGAGTATTATCAAAATACAGGTCCAAAACATGCTAAAAATCGATATTTCTGGGGCCCAAAGTCAATATTGGTATGCGTCTTCAGTACCCGTTTATATCCCAAATTCAGGCACAAAGCACCCAAAAAATCGATATTTTTGGGTCTCAGAAGCGATCTTTACATGCCTACTCCGTGTTAGAATAATTTCAAAATACAGGCCCAAAACATGCTCAAAATCGATATTTTGTGTTCCCAAAGTCGATATGGGCATGCATCTTCTGTAGCCGTTTATATCTCAAATACAGGCCCAAAACACCCAAAACTCCAATATTTTTGAGTCCCAGAAGCAATCTGAACATGCCTACTCAGTGCTAGAATATTTTCAAAATATAGGAACAAAACATGCTTAAAAAATCAATATTTTAGGTGCCCAAAGTCGATATGTGCATGCATCTTCTGTACCCGTTTATATCTCAAATTCAGGCTCAAAACATCCGAAAAATCGATATCTTTGTGTCTTAGAAGCGATATGTACATGCCTACTTTTTGTTAGAGTATTTTCAAAATACAGGCCTAAAATATGCTGAAAATCGATATTTTAGGTGCCCAAAGTCGATATGTGCATGCATCTTCTGTACCCGTTTATATCTCAAAATCCGGCTCAAAACCCCCGAAAATTCGATATTTTTGGGTCCCAGAAGCGATCTGTACATGCCTACTCCGTGTTAGAGTATTTTCAAAATACAGGCCCAAAACATGCTCAAAATCGATATTTTGGGTACCCAATGTCAATATTTGCATGCATCCTCGGTACCCGTTTATATCCCAAATTCAGGCTCAAAACACCAGAAAACTCGATATCTTTGGGTACCAGAAGCGATATGTACATGCCTACTTTTTGTTAGAGTATTTTCAAAATACAAACCCAAAACATGCTCAAAATCGTTATTTTGGGTGCCCAAAGTCGATATGGGCATGCATCTTCTGTAGCCGTTTATATCTAAAATACAGGCTCAAAACACCCGAAATTTCGATATTTTTGGGTCCTAGAAGCGTTCTGCACATGCCTACTCCGTGTTAGAGTAGTTTCAAAATACAGGCCCAAAATATGCTAAAAATCGATATTTTAGGTGCCCAAAGTCGATATGTGCATGCATCTTCTGTACCCGTTTATATCTCAAATTCAGGATCAAAACACCTGAAAATTCGATATTTTTGGGTCCTAGAAACATTCTGCACATGCCTACTCCGTGTTAGAGCATTTTCAAGATCCAGACCCAAAACATGCACAAAATCGATATTTTAGGTACAAAAAGTCGATATGTGCATGCATCTTCTGTACCCGTTTATATCTCAAAATCAGGCTCAAAACACCCGAAAATTCGATATTTTTGGGTCCCAGAAGCGATCTGTACATGCCTACTCCGTGTTAGAGTATTTTCAAAATACAGGCCCAAAACATGCTAAAAATCGATATTTTAGGTGCCTAAAGTCGATATGTGCATGCATCTTCTGTACCCGTTTATATCTCAAATTCAGGCTCAAAACATCCGAAAATTCGATGTTTTTGGGTCCAAGAAGCGATCTGTACATGCCTACTCTGTGTTAGAGTATTATCAAAATACAGGCCCAAAACATGCTAAAAATCGATATTTCTGGGGCCCAAAGTCAATATGTGTATGCGTCTTCAGTACCCGTTTATATCCCAAATTCAGGCACAAAGCACCCAAAAAATCGATATTTTTGGGTCTCAGAAGCGATCTTTACATGCCTACTCCGTGTTAGAATAATTTCAAAATACAGGCCCAAAACATGCTCAAAATCGATATTTTGTGTTCCCAAAGTCGATATGGGCATGCATCTTCTGTAGCCGTTTATATCTCAAATACAGGCCCAAAACACCCAAAACTCCAATATTTTTGAGTCCCAGAAGCAATCTGAACATGCCTACTCAGTGCTAGAATATTTTCAAAATATAGGCCCAAAACATGCTTAAAAAATCAATATTTTAGGTGCCCAAAGTCGATATGTGCATGCATCTTCTGTACCCGTTTATATCTCAAATTCAGGCTCAAAACATCCGAAAATTCGATATCTTTGTGTCTTAGAAACGATATGTACATGCTTACTTTTTGTTAGAGTATTTTCAAAATACAGGCCTAAAACATGCTGAAAATCGATAATTTAGGTGCCCAAAGTCGATATGTGCATGCATCTTCTGTACCCGTTTATATCTCAAATTCAGGCTCAAAACACCCGAAAATTCGATATTTTTTTGGGTCCCAGAAGCGATCTGTACATGCCTACTGCGTCTTAGAGTATTTTCAAAATACAGGCCCAAAACATGCTCAAAATCGATATTTTGGGTACCCAATGTCAATATTTGCATGCATCCTCGGTACCCGTTTATATCCCAAATTCAGGCTCAAAACACCAGAAAACTCGATATCTTTGGGTACCAGAAGCGATATGTACATGCCTACTTTTTGTTAGAGTATTTTCAAAATACAAACCCAAAACATGCTCAAAATCGTTATTTTGGGTGCCCAAAGTCGATATGGGCATGCATCTTCTGTAGCCGTTTATATCTCAAATACAGGCTCAAAACACCCGAAATTTCGATATTTTTGGGTCCTAGAAGCGTTCTGCACATGCCTACTCCGTGTTAGAGTAGTTTCAAAATACAGGCCCAAAATATGCTAAAAATCGATATTTTAGGTGCCCAAAGTCGATATGTGCATGCATCTTCTGTACCCGTTTATATCTCAAATTCAGGATCAAAACACCTGAAAATTCGATATTTTTGGGTCCTAGAAGCATTCTGCACATGCCTACTCCGTGTTAGAGCATTTTCAAGATCCAGACCCAAAACATGCACAAAATCGATATTTTAGGTACAAAAAGTCGATATGTGCATGCATCTTCTGTACCCGTTTATATCTCAAAATCAGGCTCAAAACACCCGAAAATTCGATATTTTTGGGTCCCAGAAGCGATCTGTACATGCCTACTCCGTGTTAGAGTATTTTCAAAATACAGGCCCAAAACATGCTAAAAATCGATATTTTAGGTGCCTAAAGTCGATATGTGCATGCATCTTCTGTACCCGTTTATATCTCAAATTCAGGCTCAAAACATCCGAAAATTCGATGTTTTTGGGTCCAAGAAGCGATCTGTACATGCTTACTCTGTGTTAGAGTATTATCAAAATACAGGCCCAAAACATGCTAAAAATCGATATTTCTGGGGCCCAAAGTCAATATGTGTATGCGTCTTCAGTACCCGTTTATATCCCAAATTCAGGCACAAAGCACCCAAAAAATCGATATTTTTGGGTCTCAGAAGCGATCTTTACATGCCTACTCCGTGTTAGAATAATTTCAAAATACAGGCCCAAAACATGCTCAAAATCGATATTTTGTGTTCCCAAAGTCGATATGGGCATGCATCTTCTGTAGCCGTTTATATCTCAAATACAGGCCCAAAACACCCAAAACTCCAATATTTTTGAGTCCCAGAAGCAATCTGAACATGCCTACTCAGTGCTAGAATATTTTCAAAATATAGGCCCAAAACATGCTTAAAAAATCAATATTTTAGGTGCCCAAAGTCGATATGTGCATGCATCTTCTGTACCCGTTTATATCTCAAATTCAGGCTCAAAACATTCGAAAATTCGATATCTTTGTGTCTTAGAAACGATATGTACATGCTTACTTTTTGTTAGAGTATTTTCAAAATACAGGCCTAAAACATGCTGAAAATCGATAATTTAGGTGCCCAAAGTCGATATGTGCATGCATCTTCTGTACCCGTTTATATCTCAAATTCAGGCTCAAAACACCCGAAAATTCGATATTTTTTTGGGTCCCAGAAGCGATCTGTACATGCCTACTGCGTCTTAGAGTATTTTCAAAATACAGGCGTAAAACATGCTGAAAATCGATATTTTAGGTGCCTAAAGTCCATATGTGTATGCGTCTTCTGTACCCTTTTATATCTCAAATACAGGCCCAAAATACCCAAAACTCCAATATTTTTGGGTCCCAGAAGCAATCTGTACATGCCTATTCCTTGCTAGAATGTTTTCAAGATACAGACCCAAAACATGCTGAAAATCAATATTTTAGGTGCCCAAAGTCAGTATGTGTATGCGTCTTCTGTACCCGTTTATATCCCATATTCAGGCTCAAAACACCCGAAAAATCAATTTTTTTGTGTTCCTGAAGCGAGTTGTAAATGCTAACTCCGTCTTAGAGTATATTCAAAATACAGGCCCAAAAGAAGCTCAAAATCGATATTTTGGGTACCAAAGTCGATATGTGCATGCATCTTCTGTACCCGTTTATATCTCATATTCAGGATCAAAACACCCGAAAATTCGATATTTTTGGGTCCCAGGAGCGACCTGTACATGCCTACTCCGTGTTAGAGTATTTTCAAAATACAGGCCCAAAACATGCTAAAAATCGATATTTTAGGTGCCTAAAGTCGATATGTGCATGCATCTTCTGTACCCGTTTATATCTCAAAATCCGGCTCAAAACACCCGAAAATTCGATATTTTTGGGTCCCAGAAGCGATCTGTACATGCCTACTCCGTGTTAGAGTATTTTCAAAATACAGGCCCAAAACATGCTCAAAATCGATATTTTGGGTGCCCAATGTCAATATTTGCATGCATTTTCGGTACCCGTTTATATCCCAAATTCAGGCTCAAAACACCAGAAAACTCGATATCTTTGGGTACCAGAAGCGATATGTACATGCCTACTTTTTGTTAGAGTATTTTCAAAATACAAACCCAAAACATGCTCAAAATCGTTATTTTGGGTGCCCAAAGTCGATATGGGCATGCATCTTCTGTAGCCGTTTATATCTCAAATACAGGCCCAAAACACCCAAAACTCCAATATTTTTGGGTCCCAGAAGCAATCTGAAAATGCCTACTCAGTGCTAGAATATTTTCAAAATATAGGCCCAAAACATGCTTAAAAAATCAATATTTTAGGTGCCCAAAGTCGATATGTGCATGCATCTTCTGTACCCGTTTATATCTCAAATTCAGGCTCAAAACACCCGAAAAATTGATATCTCTGTGTCCCTGAAGCGATATGTACATGCCTACTTTTTGTTAGAGTATTTTTAAAATACAGGCCTAAAACATGATAAAATCGATATTTTAGGTGCCCAAAGTCGATATGTGCATGCATCTTCTGTACCCGTTTATATCTCAAATTCAGGCTCAAAACACCCGAAAATTCGATGTTTTTGGGTTTAAGAAGCAAACTGTACAAGAATACTCTGTGTTAGAGTATTTTCAAAATATAGGCCAAAAACATGCTAAAAATCGATATTTTGGGTGCCCAAAGTCAATATTTGCATGCAGCTTCAGTACCCGTTTATATCTCAAAATCAGGCTCAAAACACCCGAAAATTAAATATTTTTGGGTCCCAGAAACGATTTGTACATGCCTACCCCGTGTTAGAGTATTTTCAAAATACAGTCCCAAAACATGCTAAAAATCTATATTTTAGGTTCCCAAAGTCGATATGTGCATGCATCTTCTGTACCCGTTTATATCCCAAATTCAGGCTCAAAACACAAGAAAATTCGAAAACCTTGGGTCCCAGAAGCGATATGTACATGCCTACTTTTTGTTAGAGTATTTTCAAAATTCAGGCCTAAAACATGCTAAAATCGATATTTTTGGTACAAAAAGTCGAAGTGTGTATGCATCTTCAGTACCCGTTTACATCTCAAAATCAGGCTGAAAACACCCGAAAATTCAATATTTTGGGGTCCCAGAAACGATTTATACATGCCTACTCCGTGTTAGAGTATTTTCAAAATACAGGGCCAAAATATGCTAAAAATCGATATTTTAGGTGCCCAAAGTCGATATGTGCATGCATCTTCTGTACCCGTTTATATCTCAAATTCAGGATCAAAACACCTGAAAATTCGATATTTTTGGGTCCTAGAAGCATTCTGCACATGCCTACTCCGTGTTAGAGCATTTTCAAGATCCAGACCCAAAACATGCACAAAATCGATATTTTAGGTACAAAAAGTCGATATGTGCATGCATCTTCTGTACCCGTTTATATCTCAAAATCAGGCTGAAAACACCCGAAAATTCGATATTTTTGGGTCCCAGAAGCGATCTGTACATGCCTACTCCGTGTTAGAGTATTTTCAAAATACAGGCCCAACACATGCTAAAAATCGATATTTTAGGTGCCTAAAGTCGATATGTGCATGCATCTTCTGTACCCGTTTATATCTCAAATTCAGGCTCAAAACATCCGAAAATTCGATGTTTTTGGGTCCAAGAAGCGATCTGTACATGCCTACTCTGTGTTAGAGTATTTTCAAAATACAGGCCCAAAAACATGCTTAAAATCGATATTTCTGGGGCCCAAAGTCAATATGTGTATGCGTCTTCAGTACCCGTTTATATCCCAAATTCAGGCACAAAGCACCCAAAAAATCGATATTTTTGGGTCTCAGAAGCGATCTTTACATGCCTACTCCGTGTTAGAATAATTTCAAAATACAGGCCCAAAACATGCTCAAAATCGATATTTTGTGTTCCCAAAGTCGATATGGGCATGCATCTTCTGTAGCCGTTTATATCTCAAATACAGGCCCAAAACACCCAAAACTCCAATATTTTTGAGTCCCAGAAGTAATCTGAACATGCCTACTCAGTGCTAGAATATTTTCAAAATATAGGCCCAAAACATGCTTAAAAAATCAATATTTTAGGTGCCCAAAGTCGAAATGTGCATGCATCTTCTTTTCACGTTTATATCTCAAATTCAGGCTCAAAACACCCGAAAATTCGATATTTTTGTGGGTCCCAGAAGCGATCTGTACATGCCTACTGCGTCTTAGAGTATTTTCAAAATACATGCGCAAAACATGCTGAAAATCGATATTTTAGGTGCCTAAAGTCTATATGTGCATGGATCTTCTGTACCCGTTTATATCTCAAATACAGGCCCAAAACACCCAATACTTCAATATTTTTGGGTCCCAGAAGCAATCTGTACATGCCTATTCCTTGCTAGAATGTTTTCAAGATACAGACCCAAAACATGCTAAAAATCAATATTTTAGGTGCCCAAAGTCAGTATGTGTATGCGTCTTCTGTACCCGTTTATATCCCAAATTCAGGCTCAAAACACCCGAAAAATCAATTTTTTTGTGTTCCTGAAGCGAGTTGTACATGCTAACTCCGTCTTAGAGTATATTCAAAATACAGGCCCAAATGAAGCTCAAAATCGATATTTTGGGTACCCAAAGTCGATATGTGCATGCATCTTCTGTACCCGTTTATATCTCAAATTCAGGATCAAAACACCCGAAAATTCGATATTTTTGGGTCCTAGAAGTGTTCTGCACATGCCTACTCCGTGTTAGAGCATTTTCATGATCCAGACCCACAACATGCTAAAAATCGATATTTTAGGTACAAAAAGTCGATATGTGCATGCATCTTCTGTACCCGTTTATATCTCAAATTCAGGCTCAAAACACCCGAAAATTCGATATCTCTGTGTCCCAGAAGCGATATGTACATGCCTACTTTTTGTTAGAGTATTTTTAAAATACAGGCCTAAAACATGCTAAAAATCGATATTTTATGTGCCCAAAGTCGATATGTGCATGCATCTTCTGTACCCGTTTATATCTCAAATTCAGGCTCAAAACACCCGAAAATTCGATGTTTTTGGGTTTAAGAAGCAAACTGTACATGAATACTCTGTGTTAGAGTATTTTCAAAATATAGGCCAAAAACATGCTAAAAATCGATATTTTGGGTGCCCTAAGTCAATATTTGCATGCATCTTCAGTACCCGTTTATATCTCAAATTCAGGCTCAAAACACCCGAAAATTCGATATTTTTGGGTCCTAGAAGCGTTCTGCACATGCCTACTCCGTGTTAGCGTGTTTTCAAGATACAGACCCAGAACATGTTTAAAATCGATATTTTTGGTACAAAAAGTCGAAGTGTGCATGCATCTTCAGTACCCGTTTATATCTCAAAATCAGGCTCAAAACACCCAAAAATTAAACATTTTTGGGTCCCAGAAACGATTTGTACATGCCTACCCCGTGTTAGAGTATTTTCAAAATACAGTCCCAAAACATGCTAAAAATCTATATTTTAGGAGCTGAAAGTCGATATGTGCATGTATCTTCTGTACCCGTTTATATCTCAAATTCAGGCTCAAAACACACGAAAATTCGATGTTTTTGGGTCCAAGAAGTGATCTGTACATGCCTACTCTGTGTTAGAGTATTTTCAAAATTCGGGCCTAAAACATGCTGAAAATCGATATTTTGGGTGTCCAAAGTCGATATGTGCATGCATCTTCTGTACCCGTTTATATCTCAAATTCAGGCTCAAAACACACGAAAATTCGATGTTATTGGGTCCTAGAAGCGTTCTGCACATGCCTACTCTGTGTTAGAGTTTTTTTTTAAATACAGGCCCAAAACATGCTCAAAATCGATATTTTGGGTGCCCAATGTCAATATTTGCATGCATCTTCGGTACCCGTTTATATCCCAAATTCAGGCTCAAAACACCAGAAAAAACGATATCTTTGGGTCACAGAAGCGATATGTACATGCCTACTTTTTGTTAGAGTATTTTCAAAATTCAGGCCTAAAACATGCTGAAAATCAATATTTTATGTGCAAAAAGTCGAAGTGTCCTTGCATCTTCATTACCCGTTTATATCCCAAATTCAGGCTCAAAACACCCGAAAAATCGATATTTTTGGGTCCTAGAAAAGTTCTGCACATGTCTACACTGTGTTAGAGTAATTTCAAGATACAGACCTAAAACATGCTTAAAATCGATATTTTAGGAACAAAAAGTCGAAGTGTGCATGCATCTTCAGTACCCGTTTATATCTCAAATTCAGGCTCATAACACCCGAAAATTCGTTATTTTTGGGTCCCAGAAGCGATCTGTACATGCCTACTCCGTGTTAGAGTATTTTCAAAATATAGGCCAAAAACATGCTAAAAATCGATATTTTGGGTGCCCTAAGTCAATATTTGCAGGCATCTTCAGTACCCGTTTATATCTCAAATTCAGGCTCAAAACACCCGAAAAATCGATATTTTTGGGTCCTAGAAGCGTTCTGCACATGCCTACTCCGTGTTAGCGTGTTTTCAAGATACAGACCCAAAACATGTTTAAAATCGATATTTTAGGTACAAAAAGTCGAAGTGTGCATGCATCTTCAGTACCCGTTTATATCTCAAAATCAGCCTCAAAACACCAGAAAATTAAACATTTTTGGGTCCCAGAAACGATTTGTACATGCCTACCCCGTGTTAGAGTATTTTCAAAATACAGTCCCAAAACATGCTAAAAATCTATATTTTAGGAGCTGAAAGTCGATATGTGCATGCATCTTCTGTAGCCGTTTATATCTCAAATTCAGGCTCAAAACACACGAAAATTCAATGTTTTTGGGTCCAAGAAGTGATCTGTACATGCCTACTCTGTTTTAGATTATTTTCAAAATTCAGGCCTAAAACATGCTGAAAATCGATATTTTGAGTGTCCAAAGTCGATATGTGCATGCATCTTCTGTACCCGTTTATATCTCAAATTCAGGCTCAAAACACACGAAAATTCGATGTTTTTGGGTCCTTGAAGCGTTCTGCACATGCCTACTCTGTGTTAGAGTTTTTTTTTAAATACAGGCCCAAAACATGCTCAAAATCGATATTTTGGGTGCCCAATGTCAATATTTGCATGCATTTTCGGTACCCGTTTATATCCCAAATTCAGGCTCAAAACACCAGAAAATTCGATATCTTTGGGTCACAGAAGCGATATGTACATGCCTACTTTTTGTTAGAGTATTTTCAAAATTCAGGCCTAAAACATGCTGAAAATCAATATTTTATGTGCAAAAAGTCGAAGTGTCCTTGCATCTTCAGTACCCGTTTATATCCCAAATTCAGGCTCAAAACACCCGAAAATTCGATATTTTTGGGTCCTAGAAAAGTTCTGCACATGTCTACACTGTGTTAGAGTAATTTCAAGATACAGACCTAAAACATGCTTAAAATCGATATTTTAGGAACAAAAAGTCGAAGTGTGCATGCATCTTCAGTACCCGTTTATATCTCAAATTCAGGCTCATAACACCCGAAAATTCGTTATTTTTGGGTCCCAGAAGCGATCTGTACATGCCTACTCCGTGTTAGAGTATTTTCAAAATACAGGCGTAAAACATGCTGAAAATCGATATTTTAGGTGCCCAAAGTCCATATGTGTATGAGTCTTCTGTACTCGTTTATATCCCAAATTCAGGCACAAAACACCCGAAAAATCGATATTTTTGGGTAATAGAAGCGATCTGTACATGCCTATTCCTTGCTAGAATGTTTTCAAGATACAGACCCAAAACATGCTAAAAATCGATATTTTAGGTGCAAAAAGTCGAAGTGTGCATGCATCTTCTGTACCCGTTTATATCTCAAATTCAGGCTCAAAACACCCGAAAATTCGATATTTTTTTGTCCCAGAAGCGATCTGTACATGCCTACTCCGTGTAAGAATATTTTCAAGATACAGGCCCAAAACATGCTAAAAATCGATATTTTAGGTGCCCAAAGTCGATATGTGCATGCATCTTTTGTACCCGTTTATATCTCAAATTCAGGCTCAAAAGAAACAAAAATTCGATATTTTTGGGTCCAAGAAGCGATCTGTACATGCCTACTCCGTGTTATAGTATTTTCAAAATACAGGCCCAGAACATGCTAAAAATCGATATTTTAGGTGCCCAAAGTCAATATGTGTATGCGTGTTCAGTACCCGTTTATATCCCAAAATCAGGCACAAAGCACCCGAAAACTCGATATTTTTGGGTCCCAGAAGCGATCTATACATGACTACTCCGTGTTAGAATATTTTCGAAATACAAGCCCAAAACATGCTCAAAATCGATATTTTGGGTGCCAAATGTCGATATGTGCATGCATCTTCTGTAGCCATGTATATCTCAAATACAGGCTCAAAACACCCAAAACTCTAATATTTTTGGGTCCCAGAAGCAATCTGTACATGCCTACTCAGTGCTAGAATATTTTCAAAATATAGGCCTAAAACATGCTTAAAATCGATATTTTAGGTGCCCAAAGTCGATATGTGCATGCATCTTCTGTACCCGTTTATATTTCAAATTCAGGCTCAAAATACCCGAAAATTCGATATTTTTGGGTCCTTGAAGCGTTCTGCACATGCCTACTCCGTATTAGCGTATTTTCAAGATACAGACCCAAAACATGTTTAAAATCGATATTTTAGGTACAAAAAGTCGAAGTGTGCATGCATCTTCAGTACCCGTTTATATCTCAAAATCATGCTCAAAACACCCGAAAATTAAATATTTTTGGGTCCCAGAAACGATTTGTACATGCCTACTCCGTGTTAGAGTATTTTCAAAATACAGTCCCAAAACATGCTAAACGTTTATATCTCAAATTCAGGCTTAAAACACCCGAAAATTCGTTATTTTTGTGTTCCTGAAGCGATTTGTACATGCCTACTCCGTCTAAGAGTATTTTCAAAATACAGGCCCAAAACATGATCAAAATCGATATTTTGGGTACCCAAAGTCGATATGTGCATGTATCTTCGGTACTCGTTTATATCCCAAATTCAGGCTCAGAACACCAGAAAATTCGATATCTTTGGGTCTCTGAAGCGATATGTACATGCCTACTTTCTTTTTGTTAAAGTATTTTCAAAATTCAGGCCTAAAACATGCTGAAAATCGATATTTTGGGTATCCAAAGTCGATATGTGCATGTATCTTCTGTACCCGTTTATATCTCAAATTCAGGCTCAAAACACACGAAAATTCGATGCTTTTGGGTCCTAGAAGCGTTCTGCACATGCCTACTCTGTGTTAGAGTTTTTTTTTAAATACAGGCCCAAAACATGCTCAAAATCGATATTTTGGGTGCCCAATGTCAATATTTGCATGCATCTTCGGTACCCGTTTATATCCCAAATTGAGGCTCAAAACATCAGAAAATTCGATATCTTTGGGTCACAGAAGCGATCTGTACATGCTTACTCCGTGTTAGAGTATTTTCAAAATACAGGCGTAAAACATGCTGAAAATCGATATTTTAGGTGCCCAAAGTCCATATGTGTCTTCTGTACCCGTTTATATCCCAAATTCAGGCACAAAACACCCGAAAAATCATTATTTTTGGGTAATAGAAGCGATCTGTACATGCCTATTCCTTGCTAGAATGTTTTCAAGATACAGACCCAAAACATGCTAAAAATCGATATTTTAGGTGCAAAAAGTCGAAGTGTGCATGCTTCTTCTGTACCCGTTTATATCTCGAATACAGGCTCAAAACACCCAAAACTCCAATATTTTTGGGTCCCAGAAGCAATTTGTACATGCTTACTCAGTGCTAGAATATTTTCAGAATAAAGGCCAAAAACATGCTAAAAATCAATATTTTGGGTTCCCTAAGTCAATATTTGCATGCATCTTCTGTACCCGTTTATATCTCAAATTCAGGCTCAAAACACCCGAAAATTCGATATTTTTGGGTCCTAGAAGCATTCTACACATGCCTACTCCGTGTTAGACTATTTCAAGATACAAACCCAAAACATGCTTAAAATCGATATTTTAGGTATAAAAAGTCGAAGTGTGCATACATCTTCAGTAACCGTTTATATCTTAAATTCAGGCTCAAAACACCCGAAAATTCAATATTTTTGGGTCCCAGAAACAATTTGTACATGCCTATTCTGTGTTAGAGTATTTCAAAATACGGGCCCAAAACATGCTAAAAATCGATATTTTAGGTGCCCAAATTCGATATGTGCATGCATCTTCTGTACCCGTTTATATCTCAAATTCAGGCTCAAAACACCCGAAAATTCGATATTTTTGGGTCCCGGAAGCGATCTGTACATGCCTACTCCGTGTTAGAATATTTTCAAGATACAGGCCCAAAACATGCTAAAAATCGATATTTTAGGTGCCCAAAGTCGATATGTGCATGCATCTTTTCTACCCGTTTATATCTCAAATTCATGCTCAAAAGAAACAAAAATTCGATATTTTTGGGTCCAAGAAGCGATCTGTACATGCCTACTCCGTGTTAGAGTATTTTCAAAATACAGGCCCAGAACATGCTAAAAATCGATATTTTAGGTGCCCAAAGTCAATATGTGTATGCGTGTTCAGTACCCGTTTATATCCCAAATTCAGGCACAAAGCACCCAAAATTCGATATTTTTGGGTCCCAGAAGCGATCTATAAATGCCTACTCCGTGTTAGAATATTTTCGAAATACAAGCCCAAAACATGCTTAAAATCGATATTTTAGGTGCCCAAAGTCGATATGTGCATTTACCTTCTGTACCCGTTTATATCTCAAATTCAGTCTCAAAACAGCCCAAAATTCAATTTTTTTGTGTTCCTGAAACGATTTGTACATGCCTAATCCGTCTTAGAGTATTTTCAAAATACAGGCCCAAAACATGCTCAAAATCGATATTTTGGGTACCCAAAGTCGATATGTGCATGCATCTTCGGTACCCGTTTATATCCCAAATTCAGGCTCAGATCACCAGAAAAATCGATATCTTTGAATCCCAGAAGCGATATGTACATGCCTACTTTTCATTAGAGTTTTTTTTAAATACAGGCCTAAAACATGCTGAAAATCGATATTTTAGGTGCCCAAAGTCGATATGTGAATGCTTCTTCTGTACCCGTTTATATCTCAAATGCAGGCTCAGAACACCCGAAAATTCGATGTTTTTGGGTCCAAGTAGCGATCTGTAAATGCCTACTATGTGTTAGAGGTTTTTCAAAATACACCTCCAAAACATGCTTAAAATCGATATTTTAGGTGCCCAAAGTCGATATGTGCATGCATCTTCTGTACCCGTTTATATCTCAAATTCAGGCTCAGAACACCAGAAAATTCGATATCTTTGAATCCCAGAAGCGTTCTGTACATGCCTACTACGTGTTAGAGTATTTTCAAGATACAGACCCAAAACATGCTTAAAATCGAAATTTTAGGTATAAAAAGTCGATATGTGCATGCATCTTCTGTACCCGTTTAGATCTCAAATTCAGGCTCAAAACACCCGAAAATTCGATATTTTTGGGTCCCAGAAGCGATGTGTACATGCCTACTCCGTGTTAGAATATTTTCGAAATACAGGACTAAAACATGTTCAAAATCGATATTTTATGTGCCCAAAGTCGATATTTGCATGCATCTTATGTACCCGTTTATACCTCAAATACAGGCTCAAAACACCCAAAACTCCAATATTTTTGGGTCCGAGAAGCAATCTGTACATGCTTACTCAGTGCTAGAATATTTTCAAAATATAGGCCCAAAACATGCTTAAAATCGATATTTTAGGTGCCCAAAGTCAATATGTGCATGGATCTTCTGTACCCGTTTATATCTCAAATTCAGGCTCAGAACACCAGAAAATTCGATATCTTTGAATCCCAGAAGCGTTCTGCACATGCCTACTCCGTGTTAGAGTATTTTCAAGATACAGACCCAAAAAATGCTTAAAATCGATATTTTAGGTATAAAAAGTCAATATGTGCATGCATCTTCTGTACCCGTTTATATCTCAAATTCTGGCTCAAAACACCTGAAAATTCGATATTTTTGGGTCCTAGAAGCGTTCTGCACATGCCTACTCCGTGTTAGAGTATTTTCAAGATAGAGACCCAAAACATGCTTAAAATCGATGTTACAGGTATAAAAAGTCGAATTGTGCATGCATCTTCAGTAACCCTTTATATCTTAAATTCAGGCTCAAAACACCCGAAAATTAAATATTTTTGGGTCCCAGAAACAATTTGTACATGCCTACTCCGTGTTAGAGTATTTTCATAATACAGGCCCAAAACATGCTAAAAATCGATATTTTAGTTGCCCAAAGTCGATATGTGCATACATCTTCTGTACCCGTTTATATCTCAAATTCAGGCTGAAAACACCTGAAAATTCGATATTTTTGGGTCCCAGAAGCGATCTGTACATGCCTACTCCGTGTTAGAGTATTTTAAAACTAAAGGCCCAAAACATGGTAAAAATCGATATTTTATGTGCCCAAAGGCTATATGTGCATGCATCATCTGTACCCGTTTATATCTCAAATTCAGGCTCAAAACATCCGAAAATTCGATGTTTTTGGGTCTAAGAAGCGATTTGTACATGCCTACTCCGTGTTAGAGTATTTTTAAAATACATGCCCTAAACATGCTTAAAATCGATATTTTAGGTGCCCAAAGTCGATATGTGCATTTATCTTCTGTACCCGTTTATATCTCATATTCAGTCTCAAAACAGCCGAAAATTCAATTTTTTTGTGTTCCTGAAACGATTTGTACATGCCTACTCCGTCTTAGAGTATTTTCATAATACAGGCCCAAAACATGCTCAAAATCGATATTTTGGGTACCCAAAGTCGATATGTGCATGCATCTTCTGTACCCGTTTATATCCCAAATTCAGGCTCAGATCACCAGAAAAATCGATATCTTTGAATCCCAGAAGCGATATGTAAATGCCTACTTTTTATTAGAGTTTTTTTTAAATACAGGCCTAAAACATGCTGAAAATCGATATTTTAGGTGCCCAAAGTCGATATGTGAATGCATCTTCTGTACCCGTTTATATCTCAAATGCAGGCTCAGAACACCCGAAAATTCGATGTTTTTGGGTCCAAGTAGCGATCTGTACATGCCTACTATGTGTTAGAGGTTTTTCAAAATACATCTCCAAAACATGCTTAAAATCGATATTTTAGGTGCCCAAAGTCGATATGTGCATGCATCTTCTGTACCCGTTTATATCTCAAATTCAGGCTCAGAACACCAGAAAATTCGATATCTTTGAATCCCAGAAGCGTTCTGTACATGCCTACTCCGTGTTAGAGTATTTTCAAGATACAGACCCAAAACATGCTTAAAATCGAAATTTTAGGTATAAAAAGTCGATATGTGCATGCATCTTCTGTACCCGTTTAGATCTCAAATTCAGGCTCAAAACACCCGAAAATTCGATATTTTTGGGTCCCAGAAGCGATGTGTACATGCCTACTCCGTGTTAGAATATTTTCGAAATACAGGACTAAAACATGTTCAAAATCGATATTTTATGTGCCCAAAGTCGATATTTGCATGCATCTTATGTACCCGTTTATACCTCAAATACAGGCTCAAAACACCCAAAACTCCAATATTTTTGGGTCCGAGAAGCAATCTGTACATGCTTACTCAGTGCTAGAATATTTTCAAAATATAGGCCCAAAACATGCTTAAAATCGATATTTTAGGTGCCCAAAGTCAATATGTGCATGGATCTTATGTACCCGTTTATATCTCAAATTCAGGTTCAGAACACCAGAAAATTCGATATCTTTGAATCCCAGAAGCGTTCTGCACATGCCTACTCCGTGTTAGAGTATTTTCAAGATACAGACCCAAAACATGCTTAAAATCGATATTTTAGGTATAAAAAGTCAATATGTGCATGCATCTTCTGTACCCGTTTATATCTCAAATTCTGGCTCAAAACACCTGAAAATTCGATATTTTTGGGTCCTAGAAGCGTTCTGCACATGCCTACTCCGTGTTAGAGTATTTTCAAGATAGAGACCCAAAACATGCTTAAAATCGATGTTACAGGTATAAAAAGTCGATATGTGCATGCATCTTCTGTACCCGTTTATATTTCAAATTCAGGCTCAAAACACCCGAAAATTTGATATTTTTGGGTCCCAGAAGCGATCTATACATGCCTACTCCGTGTTAGAATATTTTTAAAATACAGACCCAAAACATGTTCAAAATCGATATTTTATGTGCCCAAAGTCGATATGTGCATGCATCTTCTGTAGCCGTTTATACCTCAAATACAGGCTCAAAACACCCAAAACTCCAATATTTTTGGGTCCGAGAAGCAATCTGTACATGCCTACTCAGTGCTAGAATATTTTCAAAATATAGGCCCATAACATGCTTAAAATCGATATTTTAGGTATAAAAAGTCAATATGTGCATGCATCTTCTGTACCCGTTTATATCTCAAATTCAGGCTCAAAACACCCTAAAATTCGATATTTTTGGGTCCTAAAAGCGTTCTGCACATGCCTACTCCGTGTTAGAGTATTATCAAGATACAGATCCAAAACATGCTTAAAATCGACGTTTTAGGTATAAAAAGTCGAAGTGTGCATACATCTTCAGTAACCATTTATATCTCAAATTCAGGCTCAAAACACCCGAAAATTCGATGTTTTTGGGTCCCAGAAGCGTTCTATACATGCCTACTCCGTGTTAGAATATTTTCAAAATACAGGCCCAAAACATGCTCAAAATCGATATTTTGGGTGCCCAAAGTCGATATGTGCATGCATCTCCAATACCCGTTTATATCTCAAATTCAGGCTCAAAACACCCGAAAATTCGATATTTTCGGGTCCCAGAAGCGATTTGTACATGCCTCCTCCTTGCTAGAATGTTTTCAAGATACAGACTTAAAACATGCTCAAAATCGATATTTTAGGTGCAAAAAGTCGAAGTGTGCATGCATCTTCAGTACCCGTTTATATCCCAAATTCAGGCTCAAAACACTTGAAAATTCGATATTTTTTGGTCCCAGAAGCAATCTGTACATGCCTACTCCGTGTTAGAATATTTTTAAAATACATGCCCAAAACATGCTTAAAATCGATATTTTAGGTGCCCAAAGTCGATATGTGCATGCATCTTCTGTACCCGTTTATATCTCAAATTCAGGCTCAAAACACCCGAAAATTCATTTTTTTTTTTTGTGTTCCTGAAGCGATTTGTACATGCCTAATCCGTCTTAGAGTATTTTCAAAATGCAGACCCAAAACATGCTCAAAATCGATATTTTGGGTACCCAAAGTCGATATGTGCATGCATCTTCTGTACCAGTTTATATCCCAAATTCAGGCTCAGAACACCAGAAAATTGGATATCTTTTAATCCCAGAAGCGATATGTACATGCCTACTTTTTGTTAGAGTATTTTCAAAATACAGGCCTAAAACATGCTGAAAATCAATATTTTAGATGCCCAAAGTCGATATGTGCATGCATCTTCTGTACCCGTTTATATCTCAAATTCAGGCTCAAAACACCCGAAAATTCGATGTTTTTGGGTCCAAGAAGCGATCTGTACATGCCTACTCCGTGTTAGAGTATTTCAAAATATAGGCCGAAAACATGCTAAAAATCGATATTTTGGGTGCCCTAAGTCAATATTTCCATGCATCTTCAGTACCCGTTTATATCTCAAATTCAGGCTGAAAACACCCGAAAATTCGATATTTTTTAGTCCTAGAAGCGTTCTGCACATGCCTACTCCGTGTTAGAGTATTTTCAAACTACAGGCCCAAAATATGCTAAAAATCGATATTTTATGTGCCCAAAGTCGATATGTGCATGCATCTTCTGTACCCGTTTATATCTCAAATTCAGGCTCAAAACACCCGAAAATTCGATATTTTTGGGTCCTAAAAGCGTTCTGCACATGCCTACTCCGTGTTAGAGTATTTTCAAGATACAGATCCAAAACATGCTTAAAATCGATATTTTAGGTATAAAAAGTCGAAGTGTGCATGCATCTTCTGTACCCGTTTATATCTCAAATTCAGGCTCAAAACACCCGAAAATTCGATATTTTTGGGTCCAAAAAGTGATCTGTACATGCCTACTATGTGTTAGAGTATTTTCAAAATACAGGCCCAAAACATGCTCAAAATCGATATTTTTGGTGCCCAAAGTCGATATGTGCATGCATCGTCTGTAGCCGTTTATATCTCAAATACATGCTCAAAACACCCAAAACTCCAAAATCTTTTGGTCCCTGAAGCAATCTGTACATGCCTACTAATTGCTAGAATATTTTCAAAATATAGGCCCAAAACATACTTAAAAATCGATATTTTAGGTGCCCAAAGTCGATATGTGCATGCATCTTCTGTACCCGTTTATATCTCAAATTCAGGCTCAGAACACCAGAAAATTCGATATCTTTGAATCCCAGAAGCGTTCTGTACATGCCTACTCCGTGTTAGAGTATTTTCAAGATACAGACCCAAAACATGCTTAAAATCGAAATTTTAGGTATAAAAAGTCGATATGTGCATGCATCTTCTGTACCCGTTTAGATCTCAAATTCAGGCTCAAAACACCCGAAAATTCGATATTTTTGGGTCCCAGAAGCGATGTGTACATGCCTACTCCGTGTTAGAATATTTTCGAAATACAGGACTAAAACATGTTCAAAATCGATATTTTATGTGCCCAAAGTCGATATTTGCATGCATCTTATGTACCCGTTTATACCTCAAATACAGGCTCAAAACACCCAAAACTCCAATATTTTTGGGTCCGAGAAGCAATCTGTACATGCTTACTCAGTGCTAGAATATTTTCAAAATATAGGCCCAAAACATGCTTAAAATCGATATTTTAGGTGCCCAAAGTCAATATGTGCATGGATCTTATGTACCCGTTTATATCTCAAATTCAGGCTCAGAACACCAGAAAATTCGATATCTTTGAATCCCAGAAGCGTTCTGCACATGCCTACTCCGTGTTAGAGTATTTTCAAGATACAGACCCAAAACATGCTTAAAATCGATATTTTAGGTATAAAAAGTCAATATGTGCATGCATCTTCTGTACCCGTTTATATCTCAAATTCTGGCTCAAAACACCTGAAAATTCGATATTTTTGGGTCCTACAAGCGTTCTGCACATGCCTACTCCGTGTTAGAGTATTTTCAAGATAGAGACCCAAAACATGCTTAAAATCGATGTTACAGGTATAAAAAGTCGATATGTGCATGCATCTTCTGTACCCGTTTATATTTCAAATTCAGGCTCAAAACACCCGAAAATTTGATATTTTTGGGTCCCAGAAGCGATCTATACATGCCTACTCCGTGTTAGAATATTTTTAAAATACAGACCCAAAACATGTTCAAAATCGATATTTTATGTGCCCAAAGTCGATATGTGCATGCATCTTCTGTAGCCGTTTATACCTCAAATACAGGCTCAAAACACCCAAAACTCCAATATTTTTGGGTCCGAGAAGCAATCTGTACATGCCTACTCAGTGCTAGAATATTTTCAAAATATAGGCCCATAACATGCTTAAAATCGATATTTTAGGTATAAAAAGTCAATATGTGCATGCATCTTCTGTACCCGTTTATATCTCAAATTCAGGCTCAAAACACCCTAAAATTCGATATTTTTGGGTCCTAAAAGCGTTCTGCACATGCCTACTCCGTGTTAGAGTATTATCAAGATACAGATCCAAAACATGCTTAAAATCGACGTTTTAGGTATAAAAAGTCGAAGTGTGCATACATCTTCAGTAACCATTTATATCTCAAATTCAGGCTCAAAACACCCGAAAATTCGATGTTTTTGGGTCCCAGAAGCGTTCTATACATGCCTACTCCGTGTTAGAATATTTTCAAAATACAGGCCCAAAACATGCTCAAAATCGATATTTTGGGTGCCCAAAGTCGATATGTGCATGCATCTCCAATACCCGTTTATATCTCAAATTCAGGCTCAAAACACCCGAAAATTCGATATTTTCGGGTCCCAGAAGCGTTTTGTACCTGCCTCCTCCTTGCTAGAATGTTTTCAAGATACAGACTTAAAACATGCTCAAAATCGATATTTTAGGTGCAAAAAGTCGAAGTGTGCATGCATCTTCAGTACCCGTTTATATCCCAAATTCAGGCTCAAAACACTTGAAAATTCAATATTTTTTGGTCCCAGAAGCAATCTGTACATGCCTACTCCGTGTTAGAATATTTTTAAAATACATGCCCAAAACATGCTTAAAATCGATATTTTAGGTGCCCAAAGTCGATATGTGCATGCATCTTCTGTACCCGTTTATATCTCAAATTCAGGCTCAAAACACCCGAAAATTCATTTTTTTTTTTGTGTTCCTGAAGCGATTTGTACATGCCTACTCCGTCTTAGAGTATTTTCAAAATGCAGACCCAAAACATGCTCAAAATCGATATTTTGGGTACCCAAAGTCGATATGTGCATGCATCTTCTGTACCAGTTTATATCCCAAATTCAGGCTCAGAACACCAGAAAATTGGATATCTTTTAATCCCAGAAGCGATATGTACATGCCTACTTTTTGTTAGAGTATTTTCAAAATACAGGCCTAAAACATGCTGAAAATCAATATTTTAGATGCCCAAAGTCGATATGTGCATGCATCTTCTGTACCCGTTTATATCTCAAATTCAGGCTCAAAACACCCGAAAATTCGATGTTTTTGGGTCCAAGAAGCGATCTGTACATGCCTACTCCGTGTTAGAGTATTTCAAAATATAGGCCGAAAACATGCTAAAAATCGATATTTTGGGTGCCCTAAGTCAATATTTCCATGCATCTTCAGTACCCGTTTATATCTCAAATTCAGGCTGAAAACACCCGAAAATTCGATATTTTTTAGTCCTAGAAGCGTTCTGCACATGCCTACTCCGTGTTAGAGTATTTTCAAACTACAGGCCCAAAATATGCTAAAAATCGATATTTTATGTGCCCAAAGTCGATATGTGCATGCATCTTCTGTACCCGTTTATATCTCAAATTCAGGCTCAAAACACCCGAAAATTCGATATTTTTGGGTCCTAAAAGCGTTCTGCACATGACTACTCCGTGTTAGAGTATTTTCAAGATACAGATCCAAAACATGCTTAAAATCGATATTTTAGGTATAAAAAGTCGAAGTGTGCATGCATCTTCTGTACCCGTTTATATCTCAAATTCAGGCTCAAAACACCCGAAAATTCGATATTTTTGGGTCCAAAAAGTGATCTGTACATGCCTACTATGTGTTAGAGTATTTTCAAAATACAGGCCCAAAACATGCTCAAAATCGATATTTTTGGTGCCCAAAGTCGATATGTGCATGCATCGTCTGTAGCCGTTTATATCTCAAATACATGCTCAAAACACCCAAAACTCCAAAATCTTTTGGTCCCTGAAGCAATCTGTACATGCCTACTAATTGCTAGAATATTTTCAAAATATAGGCCCAAAACATACTTAAAAATCGATATTTTAAGTGCCCAAAGTCGATATGTGCATGCATCTTCTGTACCCGTTTATATCCCAAATTCAGGCTCAGAACACCAGAAAATTCGATATCTTTGAATCCCAGAAGCGATATGTACATGCCTACTCAGTGTTAGAGTATTTTTCAAATATAGGCTGAAAACATGCTCAAAATCGATATTTTGGGTGCCCAAAGTCGATATTTGCATGCATCTTCTGTACCCGTTTATATCCCAAATTCAGGCTTAAAACACCATAAAATTCGATAACTTAGGGTCCTAGAAGCAATATGTACATGCCTACTTTTTGTTAGAGTATTTTCAAAATACAGGTCTAAAACATACTGAAAATCGATATTTTAGGTGCCCAAAGTCGATATGTGCATGCATCTTCTGTACCCGTTTATATCTCAAATTCAGGCTCAAAACACCCGAAAATTCAATATTTTTGGGTCCCAAAAGCGTTCTGCACATGCCTACTCCTTGTTAGAGTATTTTCAAGATGCAGACCTAAAACATGCTTAAAATCGACGTTTTAGGTATAAAAAGTCGAAGTGTGCATATATCTTCAGTAACCGTTTATATCTCAAATTCAGTCTCAAAACACATGAAAATTCGATATTTTTGGGTCCCAGAAACAATTTGTACATGCCTACTTTTTGTTAGAGTATTTTCAAAATGCAGGTCTAAAACATACTGAAAATCGATATTTTAGGTGCCCAAAGTCGATATGTGCATGCATCTTCTGTACCCGTTTATATCTCAATTTCAGGCTCAAAACACCCGAAAATTCGATATTTTTGGGTCCTAAAAGCGATCTGCACATGCCTACTCCGTGTTAGAGTATTTTTAAGATACAGACACAAAACATGCTTAAAATCGATATTTTAGGAATAAAAAGTCGATGTGTGCATACATCTTCAGTAACCGTTTATATCCCAAATTCAGGCTCAAAACACCCGAAAATTCGATATTTTTGGGTCGTAGAAACAATTTGTACATGCCTACTCCGTGTTAGAGTATTTTCAAAATACAGGCCGAAAACATGTTAAAAATCGATATTTTAGGTGCACAAAGTCGATATGTGCATGCATCTTCTGTACCCGTTTATATCTCAAATTCAGGCTCAAAACACCCGAAAATTCGATGTTTTTGGGTCCAAGAAGCGATCTGTACATGCCTACTATGTGTTAGAGTATTTTCAAAATACAAGCCCAAAACATGCTAAAAATCGATATTTTAAGTGCCCAAAGTCAATATGTGTATGCGTCTTCAGTACCCGTTTATATCCCAAATTCAGGCACAAAGCATCCAAAAATTCGATATTTTTGGGTCCCAGAAGCGTTCTATACATGCCTACTCCGTGTTAGAATATTTTCAAAAGACAGGCCCAAAACATGCTCAAAATTGATATTTTTGGTGCCCAAAGTCGATATGTGCATGCATCTTCTATACCCGTTTATATCCCAAATTCAGGCTTAAAACACCATAAAATTCGATAACTTAGGGTCCTAGAAGCAATATGTACATGCCTACTTTTTGTTAGAGTATTTTCAAAATACAGGTCTAAAACATACTGAAAATCGATATTTTAGGTGAACAAAGTCGATATGTGCATGCATCTTCTGTACCCGTTTATATCTCAAATTCAGGCTCAAAACACCCGAAAATTCGATATTTTTGGGTCCTAAAAGCGTTCTGCACATGCCTACTCCGTGTTAGAGTATTTTCAAGATATAGACCCAAAACATGCTTAAAATCGACGTTTTAGGTATAAAAAGTCGAAGTGTGCATACATCTTCAGTAACCGTTTATATCTCAAATTCAGGCTCAAAACACATGAAAATTCGATATTTTTGGGTCCCACAAACAATTTGTACATGCCTACATTTTGTTAGAGTATCTTCAAAATGCAGGTCTAAAACATACTGAAAATCGATATTTTAGGTGCCCAAAGTCGATATGTGCATGCATCTTCTGTACCCGTTTATATCTCAAATTCAGGCTCAAAACACCCGAAAATTCGATATTTTTGGGTTCTAAAAGCATTCTGCACATGCCTACTCCGTGTTAGAGTATTTTTAAGATACAGACACAAAACATGCTTAAAATCGATATTTTAGGAATAAAAAGTCGATGTGTGCATACATCTTCAGTAACAGTTTATATCTCAAATTCAGGCTCAAAACACCCGAAAATTCGATATTTTTGGGTCCGAGAAACAATTTGTACATGCCTACTCCGTGTTAGAGTATTTTCAAAATACAGGCCCAAAACATGTTAAAAATCGATATTTTAGGTGCCCAAAGTCGATATGTGCATGCATCTTCAATACCCGTTTATATCTCAAATTCAGGCTCAAAACACCCGAAAATTCGATGTTTTTGGGTCCAAGAAGCGATCTGTACATGCCTACTATGTATTAGAGTATTTTCAAAATACAGGCCCAAAACATGCTAAAAATCGATATTTTAAGTGCCCAAAGTCAATATGTGTATGCGTCTTCAGTACCCGTTTATATCCCAAATTCAGGCACAAAGCACCCAAAAATTCGATATTTTTGGGTCCCAGAAGCGTTCTATACATGCCTACTCCGTGTTAGAATATTTTCAAAAGACAGGCCCAAAACATGCTCAAAATCGATATTTTTGGTGCCCAAAGTCGATATGTGCATGCATCTTCTGTAGCCGTTTATATCTCAAATACAGGATCAAAACACCCAAAACTCCAATATCTTTTGGTCCCAGAAGCAATCTGTACATGCCTACTAATTGCTAGAATATTTTCAAAATATTGGCCCAAAACATATTTAAAAATCGATATTTTAGGTGCCCAAAGTCGATTTGTGCATGCATCTTCTGTACCCGTTTATATCTCAAATTCAGGCTCATAACAGCCGAAAATTCAATTTTTTTGTGTTCCTGAAGCGATTTGTACATGCCTACTCCGTCTTAGAGTATTTTCAAAATACAGGCCCGAAACATGCTCAAAATCGATATTTTGGGTACCCAAAGTCGATATGTGAATGCATCTTCTGTACCCGTTTATATCCCAAATTCAGGCTCAGAACACCAGAAAATTCGATATCTTTGAATCCCAGAAGCGATATGTACATGTCTACTTTTTGTTAGAGTTTTTTTTTAAATACAGGCCTAAAACATGCAGAAAATCGATATTTTAGGTGCCCAAAGTCGATATGTGCATGCATCTTCTGTACCCGTTTATATCTCAAATTCAGGCTCAAACCACCCGAAAATTCGATGTTTTGGGGTCCAAGTAGCGATCTGTACATGCCTACTATGTGTTAGAGGATTTTCAAAATACAGGTCTAAAACATGCTCAAAATCGATATTTTAGGTGCCCAAAGTCGATATGTGCATGCATCGTCTGTAGCCGTTTATATCTCAAATACATGCTCAAAACACCCAAAACTCCAAAATCTTTTGGTCCCTGAAGCAATCTGTACATGCCTACTAATTGCTAGAATATTTTCAAAATATAGGCCCAAAACATACTTAAAAATCGATATTTTAGGTGCCCAAAGTCGATATGTGCATGCATCTTCTGTACCCGTTTATATCTCAAAATCAGGCTCAAAACACCCGAAAATTCGATGTTTTTGGGTCCCCGAAGCGATCTGTACATGCCTACTCCGTGTTAGAGTATTTTCAAAGTACAGGCCCAAAACATGCTAGAATTCGATATTTTAAGTGACCAAAGTCGATATGTGCATGCATCTTCTGTACCCGTTTATATCCCAAATTCAGGCTCAGAACACCAGAAAATTCGATATCTTTGAATCCCAGAAGCGATATGTACATGCCTACTTTTTGTTAGAGTATTTTCAAAATACAGGCCTAATACATGCTAAAAATCGATATTTTAGGTGCCCAAAGTCGATATGTGCATGCATCTTCTGTACCCGTTTATATCTCAAATTCAGGTTCAAAACACCCGAAAATTCGATGTTTTTGGGTCCAAGAAGCGATTTGTACATGCCTACTCAGTGTTAGAGTATTTTTCAAATATAGGCTGAAAACATGCTCAAAATCGATATTTTGGGTGCCCAAAATCGATATTTGCATGCATCTTCTGTACCCGTTTATATCCCAAATTCAGGCTTAAAACACCATAAAATTCGATAACTTAGGGTCCTAGAAGCAATATGTACATGCCTACTTTTTGTTAGAGTATTTTCAAAATACAGGTCTAAAACATACTGAAAATCGATATTTTAGGTGCCCAAAGTCGATATGTGCATGCATCTTCTGTACCCGTTTATATCTCAAATTCAGGCTCAAAACACCCGAAAATTCGATATTTTTGGGTCCCAAAAGCGTTCTGCACATGCCTACTCCTTGTTAGAGTATTTTCAAGATGCACACCCAAAACATGCTTAAAATCGACGTTTTAGGTATAAAAAGTCGAAGTGTGCATATATCTTCAGTAACCGTTTATATCTCAAATTCAGTCTCAAAACACATGAAAATTCGATATTTTTGGGTCCCAGAAACAATTTGTACATGCCTAATCCGTGTTAGAGTATTTTCAAAATACAGGCCCAAAACATGTTAAAAATCGATATTTTAGGTGCACAAAGTCGATATGTGCATGCATCTTCTGTACCCGTTTATATCTCAAATTCAGGCTCAAAACACCCGAAAATTCGATGTTTTTGGGTCCAAGAAGCGATCTGTACATGCCTACTATGTGTTAGAGTATTTTCAAAATACAAGCCCAAAACATGCTAAAAATCGATATTTTAAGTGCCCAAAGTCAATATGTGTATGCGTCTTCAGTACCCGTTTATATCCCAAATTCAGGCACAAAGCATCCAAAAATTCGATATTTTTGGGTCCCAGGAGCGTTCTATACATGCCTACTCCGTGTTAGAATATTTTCAAAAGACAGGCCCAAAACATGCTCAAAATTGATATTTTTGGTGCCCAAAGTCGATATGTGCATGCATCTTCTGTACCCGTTTATATCCCAAATTCAGGCTTAAAACACCATAAAATTCGATAACTTAGGGTCCTAGAAGCAATATGTACATGCCTACTTTTTGTTAGAGTATTTTCAAAATACAGGTCTAAAACATACTGAAAATCGATATTTTAGGTGCAAAAATTCGATATGTGCATGCATCTTCTGTACCCGTTTATATCTCAAATTCAGGCTCAAAACACCCGAAAATTCGATATTTTTGGGTCCTAAAAGCGTTCTGCACATGCCTACTCCGTGTTAGAGTATTTTCAAGATACAGACCTAAAACATGCTTAAAATCGACGTTTTAGGAATAAAAAGTCGAAGTGTGCATACATCTTCAGTAACCGTTTATATCTCAAATTCAGGCTCAAAACACATGAAAATTCGATATTTTTGGGTCCCACAAACAATTTGTACATGCCTACATTTTGTTAGAGTATCTTCAAAATGCAGGTCTAAAACATACTGAAAATCGATATTTTAGGTGCCCAAAGTCGATATGTGCATGCATCTTCTGTACCCGTTTATATCTCAAATTCAGGCTCAAAACACCCGAAAATTCGATATTTTTGGGTTCTAAAAGCGTTCTGCACATGCCTACTCCGTGTTAGAGTATTTTTAAGATACAGACACAAAACATGCTTAAAATCGATATTTTAGGAATAAAAAGTCGATGTGTGCATACATCTTCAGTAACAGTTTATATCTCAAATTCAGGCTCAAAACACCCGAAAATTCGATATTTTTGGGTCCGAGAAACAATTTGTACATGCCTACTCCGTGTTAGAGTATTTTCAAAATACAGGCCCAAAACATGTTAAAAATCGATATTTTAGGTGCCCAAAGTCGATATGTGCATGCATCTTCAATACCCGTTTATATCTCAAATTCAGGCTCAAAACACCCGAAAATTCGATGTTTTTGGGTCCAAGAAGCGATCTGTACATGCCTACTCCGTGTTAGAATATTTTCAAAAGACAGGCCCAAAACATGCTCAAAATCGATATTTTTGGTGCCCAAAGTCGATATGTGCATGCATCTTCTGTACCCGTTTATATCTCAAATTCAGGCTCAAAACAGCCGAAAATTCAATTTTTTTGTGTTCCTGAAGCGATTTGTACATGCCTACTCCGTCCTAGAATATTTTCAAAATATAGGCACAAAACATGCTTAAAATCGATATTTTAGGTGCCCAAAGTCGATATGTGCATGCATCTTCTGAACCCGTTTATATCTCAAATTCAGGCTCAGAACACCAGAAAATTCGATATCTTTGAATCCCAGAGGAGTTCTGCACATGCCTACTCCGTGTTAGAGTATTTTCAAGATACAGACCCAAAACATGCTTAAAATCAATATTTTAGGTATAAAAAGTCGAAGTGTGCATGCATCTTCATTAACCGTTTATATCTCAAATTCAGGCTCAAAACACCCGGAAATTCAATATTTTTTGGTCCCAGAAACAATTTGTACATGCCTACTCCGTGTTAGAGTATTTTTCAGATACAGGCTCAAAACATGCTAAAAATCGATATTTTAGGTGCCCAAAGTCGATAAGTGCATTCATTTTCTGTACCCGTTTATATCTCAGATTCAGGCTCAAAACACCCGAAAATTCGATATTTTTGGGTCCCTGAAGCGATCTGTACATGCCTACTACATGTTAGAGTATTTTCAAACTACAGGCCCAAAACATGCTCAAAATCGATATTTTTGGTGCCCAAAGTCGATATGTGCATGCATCTTTTGTAGCCGTTTATATCTCAAATACAGGCTCAAAATCCCCAAAACTCCAATATTTTTGGGTCCCAGAAGCAATCTGTACATGCCTACTTAGTGCTAGAATAATTTCAAGATATAGGCCCAAAACATGCTTAAAATCGATATTTTAGGTGCCTTAAGTCGATATGTGCATTCATCTTCTGTACCCGTTTATATCCCAAATTCAGGCTCAGAACACCAGAAAATTCGATATCTTTGAATCCCAAAAGCGATATGTACATGCCTACTTTTTGTTAGTGTATCTTCAAAATACAGGCCTAAAACATGCTAAAAATCGATATTTTAGGTGCCCAAAGTCGATATGTGCATGCATCTTCTGTACCCGTTTATATCTCAAATTCAGGTTCAAAACACCCGAAAATTCGATGTTTTTGAGTCCAAGAAGCGATCTGTACATGCCTACTCAGTGTTAGAGTATTTTTAAAATATAGGCTGAAAACATGCTCAAAATCGATATTTTGGGTGCCGAAAGTCGATATGTGCATGCATCTTCTGAATCCGTTTATATCCAAAATTCAGGCTCAAAACACCAGAAAATTCGATATCTTTGGGTCCCAGAAGCAATATGTACATGCCTACTTTTTGTTAGAGTATTTTCAAAATACAGGTCTAAAACATACTGAAAATCGATATTTTAGGTGCCCATAGTCGATATGTGCATGCATCTTCTGTACCCGTTTATATCTCAAATTCGGGCTCAAAACACCCGAAAAATCGATGTTTTTGGGTCCTAAAAGCGTTCAGCACATGCCTACTCCGTGTTAGAGTATTTTCAAGATACAGACCCAAAACATGCTTAAAATCGATATTTTAGGAATAAAAAGTCGAAGTGTGCATACATCTTCAGTAACCGTTTATATCTCAAATTCAGACTCAAAACGCCCGAAAATTCAATATTTTTGGGTCCCAGAAACAATTTGTACATGCCTACTCCGTGTTAGAGTATTTTCAAAATACAGGCCCAAAACATGTTAAAAATCGATATTTTAGGTGCACAAAGTCGATATGTGCATGCTTCTTCTGTACCCGTTTATATCTCAAATTCAGGCTCAAAAAAACCGAAAAAAAGATGTTTTTGGGTCCCTGAAGCGATCTGTACATGCTTACTATGTGTTAGAGTATTTTCAAAATACAGGCCCAAAACATGCTAAAAATCGATATTTTAGGTGCCCAAAGTCAATATGTGTATGCGTCTTCAGTACCCGTTTACATCCCAAATTCAGGCACAAAGCACCCAAAAATTCGATATTTTTGGGTCCCAGAAGCGTTCTATACATGCCTACTCCGTGTTAGAATATTTTCAAAAGACAGGCCCAAAACATGCTCAATATCGATATTTTTGGTACCCAAAGTCGATATGTGCATGCTTCTGCTGTAGCCGTTTATATCTCAAATACAGGCTCAAAACACCCAAAATTCAAATATCTTTTGGTCCCAGAAGCAATCTGTACATGCCTACTAATTGCTAGAATATTTTCAAAATATAGGCCCAAAACATACTTATAAATCGATATTTTAGGTGCCCAAAGTCGATATGTGCATGCATCTTCTGTACCCGTTTATATCTCAAATTCAGGCTCAAAACACCCGAAAATTCGATGTTTTTGGGTCCCAGAAGCAATCTGTACATGTCTACTAATTGCTAGAATATTTTCAAAATATTCGCCCAAAACATACTTATAAATCGATATTTTAGGTGCCCAAAGTCGATATGTGCATGCATCTTCTGTACCCGTTTATATCTCAAATTCAGGCTCAAAACACCCGAAAATTCGATGTTTTTGGGTCCCCGAAGCGATCTGTACATGCCTACTCAGTGTTAGATTATTTTCAAAATACAGGCCCAAAACATGCTAGAATTCGATATTTTAGGTGCCCAAAGTCAATATGTGTATGCGTCTTCTGTACCCATTTATATCCCAAATTAAGGCACAAAGCACCCGTAAATTCAATATTTTTGGGTCCAAGAATCGGTCTATACATGCCTACTCCGTGTTAGAATATTTTCAAAATACAGGCCCAAAACATGCTCAAAATCGATATTTTGGGTGCCCAAAGTCGATATGTGCATGCATCTTCTGTAGCCGTTTATATCTCAAATTCAGGCTCAAAACACCCGAAAATTCGATATTTTCGGGTCCCAGAAGCGTTTTGTACATGCCTCCTCCTTGCTAGAATGTTTTCAAGATACAGTCTTAAAACATGCTCAAAATCGATATTTTAGGTGCCCATGGACTATATGTGCATGCATCTTCAGTACCCGTTTATATCCCAAATTCAGGCTCAAAACACCCGAAAATTCGATATTTTTGGGTCCCAGAAGCGATCTGTACATGCCTAGTCCGCCTTAGAGTATTTTCAAAATACAGGCCCAAAACATGCTCAAAATCGATATTTTGGGTACCCAAAGTCGATATGTGCATGCATCTTCTGTACCCGTTTATATCCCAAATTCAGGCTCAGAATACCAGAAAATTGGATATCTTTGAATCCCAGAAGCGATATGTACATGCCTACTTTTTGTTAGAGTATTTTCAAAATACATGAATAAAACATGCTAAAAATCGATATTTTAGGTGCCCAAAGTCGATATGTGCATGCATCTTCTGTACCCGTTTATATCTCAAATTCAGGTTCAAAACACCCGAAAATTCAATGTTTTTGGGTCCAAGAAGCGATCTGTACATGCCTACTCCGTGTTAGAGTATTTCAAAATATAGGTCAAAAACATGCTTAAAATCGATATTTTGGGTGCCCAAAGTCTATATTCGCATGAATCTTCAGTAACCGTTTATATCTCAAATTCAGACTCAAAACACCCGAAAATTCGATATTTTTTAGTCTTAGAAGCGTTCTGCACATGCCTACTCCGTGTTAGAGTATTTTTAAAATACATGACCAAAACATGCTAAAAATCGATATTTTAGGTGCCCAAAGTCGATAAGTGCATGCATCTTCTGTACCCGTTTATATCTCAAATTCAGGCTTAAAACACCCGAAAATTCGATATTTTTGGGTCCCAGAAGCGATATGTACATGCCTACTAGGTGTTAGAGTATTTTCAAAATACAGGCCCAAAACATGCTCAAAATCGATATTTTAGGTGCCCAAAGTCGATAAGTGCATGCATCTTCTGTACCCTTTTATATCTCAAATTCAGGCTCAAAACACCCGAAAATTCGATATTTTTGGGTCCCAGAAGCGATCTGTACATGCCTACTACGTGTTAGAGTATTTTCAAACTACAGGCCCAAAACATTCTCAAAATCGATATTTTTGGTGCCCAAAGTCGATATGTGCATGCATCTTCTGTAGCCGTTTATATCTCAAATACAGGCTCAAAACACCTAAAACTCCAATATTTTTGGGTCCCAAAAGCAATCTGTACATGCCTACTACGTTTTAGAATATTTTCAAAATATAGGCCCAAAACCTGCTTAAAATCGATATTTTAGGTGCCTTAATTAAGTCGATATGTGCATGCATCTTTTGTACCCTTTTATATCTCAAATTCAGGCTCAAAACACCCGAAAATTCGATATTTTTGGGTCCCAGAAGCGATCTGTACATGCCTACTACGTGTTAGAGTATTTTCAAACTACAGGCCCAAAACATTCTCAAAATCGATATTTTTGGTGCCCAAAGTCGATATGTGCATGCATCTTCTGTAGCCGTTTATATCTCAAATACAGGCTCAAAACACCTAAAACTCCAATATTTTTGGGTCCCAAAAGCAATCTGTACATGCCTACTACGTTTTAGAATATTTTCAAAATATAGGCCCAAAACCTGCTTAAAATCGATATTTTAGGTGCCTTAATTAAGTCGATATGTGCATGCATCTTTTGTACCCGTTTATATCCCAAATTCAGGCTCAGAACACCAGGAAATTCGATATCTTTGGGTCCCAGAAGCGATATGTACATGCCTACTTTTTGTTAGAGTATTTTCAAAATACAGGCCTAAAACATGCTAAAAATCGATATTTTAGGTGCCCAAAGTCGATATATGCATGCATCTTCTGTACCCGTTTATATCTCAAATTCAGGTTCAAAACACCCGAAAATTCGATGTTTTTGAGTCCAAGAAGCGATCTGTACATGCCTACTCAGTGTTAGAGTATTTTTAAAATATAGGCTGAAAACATGCTCAAAATCGATATTTTGGGTGCCCAAAGTCGATATGTGCATGCATCTTCTGTACCCATTTATATCCCAAATTCAGGCTCAAAACACCAGAAAGTTCGATATCTTTGGGTCCCAGAAGCAATATGTACATGCCTACTTTTTGTTAGATTATTTTTCAAAATACAGGTCTAAAACATACTGAAAATCGATATTTTAGGTGCTCAAAGTAGATATGTGCATGCATCTTCTGTACCCGTTTATATCTCAAATTTGGGCTCAAAACACCAGAAAATTCGATATTTTTGGGTCCTAAAAGCGTTCTGCACATGCCAACTCCGTGTTAGAGTATTTTCAAGATTCAGACCCAAAACATGCTTAAAATCGATATTTTAGGTATAAAAAGTCGAAGTGTGCATACATCTTCAGTAACCGTTTATATCTCAAATTCAGGCTCAAAACACCCGAAAATTCGATGTTTTGGGGTCCCAGAAACAATTTGTACATCCCTACTCAGTGTTAGAGTATTTTCAAAATACAGGCCCAAAACATGTTAAAAATCGATATTTTAGGTGCACAAAGTCGATATGTGCATGCATCTTCTGTACCCGTTTTTATCCCAAATTCAGGCTCAAAACACTAGAAAATTCGATATCTTTGGGTCCCAGAAGCGATCTGTACATGCCTACTCCGTGTTAGAATATTTTCAAAATACAGGCCCAAAACATACTTAAAAATCGATATTTTAGGTGCCCAATGTCAATATGTGTATGCGTCTTCTGTACCCGTTTATATCCCAAATTCAGGCTCAAATCAACCGAAGATTCAATTTTTCTGTGTTCCTGAAGCGATTTGTACATGCCTACTCCGTCTTTGAGTATTTTCAAAATACAGGCCCAAAACATGCTCAAAATCGATATTATGGGTACCCAAAGTCGATATGTGCATGCATCTTCTGTAATCGTTTTTATCCCAAGTTCAGGCTCAAAACACTAAAAAATTCGATATCTTTGGGTCCCAGAAGCGATATGTACATGCCTACTTTTTGTTAGAATATTTTCAAAATTCAGGCCTAAAACATGCTGAAAATCGATACTTTAGGTGCCTAAAGTCGATATGTGCATGCATCTTCTGTACCCGTTTATATCTCAAATTCAGGCTCAAAACACCCGAAAATTCGATGTTTTTGGGTCCCCGAAGCGATCTGTACATGCCTACTCAGTGTTAGAGTATTTTTAAAATATAGGCTGAAAACATGCTCAAAATCGATATTTTGGGTGCCCAAAGTCGATATGTGCATGCATCTTCTGTACCCGTTTATATCCCAAATTCAGGCTCAAAACACCAGAAAATTCGATATCTTTGGGTCCCAGAAGCAATATGTACATGCCTACTTTTTGTTAGATTATTTTTCAAAATACAGGTCTATAACATACTGAAAATCGATATTTTAGGTGCCCAAAGTAGATATGTGCATGCATCTTCTGTACCCGTTTATATCTCAAATTTGGGCTCAAAACACCAGAAAATTCGATATTTTTGGGTCCTAAAAGCGTTCTGCACATGCCAACTCCGTGTTAGAGTATTTTCAAGATTCAGACCCAAAACATGCTTAAAATCGATATTTTAGGTATAAAAAGTCGAAGTGTGCATACATCTTCAGTAACCGTTTATATCTCAAATTCAGGCTTAAAACACCCGAAAATTCGATGTTTTGGGGTCCCAGAAACAATTTGTACATCCCTACTCAGTGTTAGAGTATTTTCAAAATACAGGCCCAAAACATGTTAAAAATCGATATTTTAGGTGCACAAAGTCGATATGTGCATGCATCTTCTGTACCCGTTTTTATCCCAAATTCAGGCTCAAAACACTAGAAAATTCGATATCTTTGGGTCCCAGAAGCGATCTGTACATGCCTACTCCGTGTTAGAATATTTTCAAAATACAGGCCCAAAACATACTTAAAAATCGATATTTTAGGTGCCCAATGTCAATATGTGTATGCGTCTTCTGTACCCGTTTATATCCCAAATTCAGGCTCAAATCACCGGAAGATTCAATTTTTCTGTGTTCCTGAAGCGATTTGTACATGCCTACTCCGTCTTTGAGTATTTTCAAAATACAGGCCCAAAACATGCTCAAAATCGATATTATGGGTACCCAAAGTCGATATGTGCATGCATCTTCTGTACCCGTTTATATCTCAAATTCAGGCTCAAAAGACCCGAAAATTCGATGTTTTTGGGTCCCCGAAGCGATCTGTACATGCCTACTCCGTGTTAGAGTATTTTCAAAATACAGGCCCAAAACATGCTAGAATTCGATATTTTAGGTGCCCAAAGTCAATATGTGTATGCGTCTTCTGTACCCGTTTATATCCCATATTCAGGCAAAAAGCACCCGAAAATTCAATATTTTTGGGTCCCAGAAGCGATCTATACATGCCTACTCCGTGTTAGAATATTTTCAGAATACAGGCCCAAAACATGCTCAAAATCGATATTTTGGATGCCCAAAGTCGATATGTGCATGCATCTTCTGTAGACGTTTATATCTCAGATTCAGGCTCAAAACACCCGAAAATTCGATGTTTTCGGGTCCCAGAAGCAATCTGTACATGCCTCCTCCTTGCTAGAATGTTTTCAAGATACAGAGTTAAAACATGCTCAAAATTGATATTTTAGGTGCAAAAAGTCGAAGTGTGCATGCATCTTCAGTACCCATTTATATCCCAAATTCGGGCTCAAAACACCCGAAAATTCGATATTTTTGGGTCCCAGAAGCGATCTGTACATGCCTACTCCGTGTTAGAATATTTTCAAAATACAGGCCCAAAACATGCTCAAAATCGATACTTTGGGTGCCCAAAGTCGATATGTGCATGCATCTTCTGTAGCCGTTTATATCTCAAATTCAGGCTCAAAACACCCAAAAATTCGATGTTTTTGGGTCCAAGAAGCAAACTGTACATGCCTACTCCGTGTTAGAGTATGTTCAAAATATAGGGCAAAAACATGCTAAAAATCGATATTTTGTGTGCCTAAAGTCAATATTTGCATGCATCTTCAGTACCCGTTTATATCTCAAATTCAGGCTCAAAAGAACCGAAAATTCGATATTTTTGGGTCCTAGAAGCGTTCTGCACATGCCTAATCCGTGTTAGCGTATTTTCAACATACAGACCCAAAACAGGATTGAATTCGTTATTTTTGGGTCCCAGAAGTGAACTGTACATGCCTACTCCGTTGTAGAGTATTTTCAAAATACAGACCAAAAACATGCTAAAAAGCGATATTTTAGGTGCCCAAAGTCAATATGTATATGCATCATCTGTACACGTTTATATCTCAAATTCAGGCTCAAAACAACCGAAAATTCTATGTTTTTGGGTCCCAAAAGCGATCTGTACATGCCTACACCGTGTTAGAGTATTTTCAACATACAGGCCTAAAACCTGCTGAAAATCGATATTTTAGGTACCCAAAGTCCATATGTGCATGCATCTTCTGTACATGTTTATATTTTAAATCCAGGCTCAAAACACCTGAAAATTCGATATTTTTGGGTCCCGGAAGCGATCTGTACATGCCAACTCAGTGCTAGAATATTATCAAAGTATAGGTCCAAATTATGCAAAAAATCGATATTTTGGGTGCCCAAAGAAGATATGTGCATGCATCTTCTGTACCCGTTTTATCTCAAATTCAGGCTCAAAACACCCGAAAATTCGATATTTTTTGGTCCCAGAAGCAATCTGTACATGCCTACTCAGTGCTAGAATATTTTCAAAAAATAGGTCAAAAACATGCTAAAAATCGATATTTTGGGTGCCCAAAGTCGATATGTGCATGCATTTTCTGTACCCGTTTATATCTCAAATTCAGGCTCAAAATACCCGGAAATTCGATATTTTTTGGTCCCAGAAGCAATCTGTACATGCCTACTCAGTGCTAGAATATTTTCAGAATATAGGTCCAAAACATGCTAAAAATCGATATTTTGGGTGCCCAAAATCGATATGTGCATGCATCTTCTGTGCCCGCTTATTTCTCAAATTAAGGCTCAAAAAACCCGAAAATTCGATTTTTTCGGGTTGCAGAAGCGATCTGTACAAGCCTACTCCTTGCTAGAATGTTTTCAAGAAACAGACCCAAAACATGCTTAAAATCGATATTTACGTGCATAAAGTCGAAGTGTGTATGCATCTTCAGTACCGGTTTATATCTCAAACTCAGGCTCAAAACACCCGAAAATTCGAAATTTTTGTGTCCCAGAAGCGATATGTACATGCCTACTCCGTAGTAGAGTATTTTCAAAATACAGACCAAAAACATGCTAAAAATCGATATTTTTGGTGCCCAAAGTCAATATGTGTATGCATCATCTGTACCCGTTTATATCTCAAATTCATTCTCAAAACACCAGAAAATTCTATATTTTTGGGTCCCACAAGCGATCTGTACATGCCTACACCGTGTTAGAGTATTTTCAAAATACAGGCCTAAAACCTGCTAAAAATCAATATTTTATGTACCCAAAGTCAATATGTGCATGCATCTTCTGTACCCGTTTATATTTCAAATCCAGGCTCAAAACAACCAAAAATTCGATGTTTTTGGGTCCCTGAAGCGATCTGTACATGCCTACTCCGTGTTAGAGTATTTTCAAAATACAGGGCCAAAACATGCTCAAAATCGATATTTTGGGTGCCCAAAGTCAATATGTGTATGCGTCTTCTGTACCCATTTATATCCCAAATTCAGGCACAAAGCACCCGAAAATGCGATATTTTCGGGTCCCAGAAGCGATCTTTACATGCCTACTCCTTGCTACAATGTTTTCAAGATACAGACCCAAAACATGCTCAAAATCGATATTTTAGGTGCAAAAAGTCGAAGTGTGCATGCATCTTCATTACCCGTTTATATCTCAAATTCGGGCTCAAAACACCCGAAATTTCTATATTTTTGGGTCCCAGAAGCGATCTGTACATGCCTACTCCGTGTTAGAGTATTTTCAAAATACACGCCCAAAACATGCTCAAAATCGATATTTTGGGTGCCCAAAGTCAATATTTGCATGCATCGTCTGTACCCGTTTATATCTCAAATTCAGGCTCAAAAAACCCGAAAATTCGATATTTTTGGGTCCTAGAAGCGTTCTGCAAATGCCTACTCTGTGTCAGAGTATTTTCAAGATACAGACCCAAAATAAGCTTAAAATCGATATTTTAGTTACAAAAAGTCGAAGTGTGCATGCATCTTCAATACCCGTTTATATGTCAAATTCAGGCTCAAAACAACCGAAAATTTTATATATTTGGGTCCCACAAGCGATCTGTACATGCCTACTCCGTGTTAGAGTATTTTCAAAATACACGCCCAAAACATGCTCAAAATCGATATTTTGGGTGCCCAAAGTCGATATATGCATGCATCTTCTGTACCCGTTTATATCTCAAATTCAGGTTCAAAACACCCGAAAATTCGATGTTTTTGGGTCCAAGAAGCGATCTGTACATGCCTACTCAGTGTTAGAGTATTTTTAAAATATAGGCTGAAAACATGCTCAAAATCGATATTTTGGGTGCCCAAAGTCGATATGTGCATACATCTTCTGTACCCGTTTATATCCCAAATTCAGGCTCAAAAAACCAGAAAATTCGGTATCTTTGGGTCCCAGAAGCAATATGTACATGCCTACTTTTAGTTAGAGTATTTTTCAAAATACAGGTCTAAAACATACTGAAAATCGATATTTTAGGTGCCCAAAGTAGATATGTGCATGCATCTTCTGTACCCGTTTATATCTCAAATTTGGGCTCAAAACACCAGAAAATTCGATATTTTTGGGTCCTAAAAGCGTTCTGCACATGCCAACTCCGTGTTAGAGTATTTTCAAGATACAGACCCAAAACATCCTTAAAATCGATATTTTAGGTATAAAAAGTCGAAGTGTGCATACATCTTCAGTAACCGTTTATATCTCAAATTCAGGCTCAAAACACCCGAAAATTCGATGTTTTGGGGTCCCAGAAACAATTTGTACATGCCTACTCCGTGTTAGAGTATTTTCAAAATACAGGCCCAAAACATGTTAAAAATCGATATTTTAGGTGCACAAAGTCGATATGTGCATGCATCTTCTGTACCCGTTTTTATCCCAAATTCAGGCTCAAAACACTAGAAAATTCGATATCTTTGGGTCCCAGAAGCGATCTGTACATGCCTACTCCGTGTTAAAATATTTTCAAAATACAGGCCCAAAACATGCTCAATATCGATATTTTTGGTGCCCAAAGTCGATATGTGCATGCATCTTCTGTAGCCGTTTATATCTCAAATACAGGCTCAAAACACCAAAAACTCCAATATCTTTTGGTCGCAGAAGCAATCTGTACATGCCTAATAATTGCTAGAATATTTTCAAAATATAGGCCCAAAACATACTTAAAAATCGATATTTTAGGTGCCCAATGTCAATATGTGTATGCGTCTTCTGTACTCGTTTATATCCCAAATTCAGGCTCAAATCACCCGAAAATTCAATTTTTTTGTGTTCCTGAAGAGATTTGTACATGACTACTCCGTCTTTGAGTATTTTCAAAATACAGGCCCAAAACATGCTCAAAATCGATATTATGGGTACCCAAAGTCGATATGTGCATGCATCTTCTGTACCCGTTTTTATCCCAAATTCAGGCTCAAAACACTAGAAAATTCGATATCTTTGGGTCCCAGAAGCGATATGTACATGCCTACTTTTTGTTAGAATATTTTCAAAATTCAGGCCTAAAACATGCTGAAAATCGATACTTTAGGTGCCTAAAATCGATATGTGCATGCATCTTCTGTACCCGTTTATATCTCAAATTCAGGCTCAAAACACCCGAAAATTCGATGTTTTTGGGTCCCCGAAGCTATCTGTACATGCCTACTCCGTGTTAGAGTATTTTCAAAATACAGGCCCAAAACATGCTAGAATTCGATATTTTAGGTGCCCAAAGTCAATATGTGTATGCGTCTTCTGTACCCGTTTATATCCCATATTCAGGCACAAAGCACCCGAAAATTCAATATTTTTGGGTCCCAGAAGCGATCTATACATGCCTACTCCGTGTTAGAATATTTTTAGTATACAGGCCCAAAACATGCTCAAAATCGATATTTTGGATGCCCAAAGTCGATATGTGCATGCATCTTCTGTAGCCGTTTATATCTCAGATTCAGGCTCAAAACACCCGAAAATTCGATGTTTTCGGGTCCAAGAAGCAATCTGTACATGCCTCCTCCTTGCTAGAATGTTTTCAAGATACAGAGTTAAAACATGCTCAAAATCGATATTTTAGGTGCAAAAAGTCGAAGTGTGCATGCATCTTCAGTACCCATTTATATCCCAAATTCGGGCTCAAAACACCCGAAAATTCGATATTTTTGGGTCCCAGAAGCGATCTGTACATGCCTACTCCGAGTTAGAATATTTTCAAAATACAGACCAAAAACATGCTAAAAATCGATATTTTAGGTACAAAATGTCGAAGTGTGCATGCATCTTCAGTACCCGTTTATATCTTAAAATCAGGCTCAAAACACCCGAAAATTCAATATTTTTGGGTCCCAGAAACAATTTTTACATGTCTACTCCTTGTTAGAGTTTTTTCAAAATACAGGCGTAAAATATGCTGAAAATCGATATTTTAGGTGCCCAAAGTCGATATGTGCATGCATCTTCTGTACCCGTTTATATCTCAAATTCAGGTTAAAAACACCCGAAAATTCGATATTTTCGGGTCCCAGAAGCGATCTGTATTTGCCTACTCCTTGTTAGAATGTTATCAAGATACAGACCGAAAACATGCTCAAAATCGATATTTTAGGTGCAAAAATTCGATATGTGCATGAATTTTCTGTACTCGTTTATATCTCAAATTCAGGCTCAAAACACCCGAATTATCGATATTTTCGGGTCCCAGAAGCGATCTGTACATGCCTATCTCGTGTTAGAGTATTATCAAAATAACTGCCCAAAACATGCTCAAAATCGATATTTTAGGTGCAAAAAGTCGATATGTTCATGCGTCTTCTGTACTCGTTTATATCTCAAATTCCGGCTCAAAACACCCGAAAATTCGATATTTTTGGGTCCCAGAAGCGATCTGTACATGCCTACTCCGTGTTAGAATATTTTCAAAATACAGGCCCAAAACATGCTCAAAATCGATATTTTGGGTGCCCAAAGTCGATATGTGCATGAATCTTCTGTAGCCGTTTACATCTCAAATACATGCTCAAAACACACGAAAATTCGATAATTTCGGGTCCCAGAAGCGATCTTTACATGCCTACTGTTTGCTAGAATGTTTTCAAGATACAGACCCAAAACATGCTCAAAATCGATAATATAGTTGCAAAAAGTCTAAGTGTGCATACATCTTCAGTACCCGTTTATATCCTCAATTCAAGCTCAAAACACACGAAAATTCGATGTTTTGGGTCCCAGAAACGATCTGTTGATGCCTACTCCGTGTTAGAGTATTTTCAAAATACAGACCAAAAACATGCTCAAAATCGATATTTTGGGTGCCCAAAGTCAATATTTGCATGCATCTTCTGTACCCGTTTATATCTCAAATTCAGGCTCAAAACACCCGAAAATTCGATATTTTCATGTCCCAGAAGCGTTCTGCACATGCCTACTCCGTGTTAGAGTATTTTCAACATACAGTCCCAAAACAGGATTAAATTCGTTATTTTTGGGTCCCAGAAGCGAACTGTACATGCCTACTCCGTTGTAGAGTATTTTCAAAATACAGACCAAAAACATGCTAAAAAGCGATATTTTAGGTGCCCAAAGTCAATATGTATATGCATCATCTGTACACGTTTATATCTCAAATTCAGGCTCAAAACAACCGAAAATTCTATATTTTTGGGTCCCACAAGCGATCTGTACATGCCTACACCGTGTTAGAGTATTTTCAAAATACAGGCCTAAAACCTGCTGAAAATCGATATTTTAGGTACCCAAAGTCCATATCAGCATGCATCTTCTGTACATGTTTATATTTTAAATCCAGGCTCAAAACACCTGAAAATTCGATATTTTTGGGTCCCAGAAGCGATATGTACATGTCTACTCCGTGGTAGAGTATTTTCAAAATACAGACCAAAAACATGCTTAAAATCGATATTTTTGGTGCCCAAAGTCAATATGTGTATTCATCATCTGTACCCGTTTATATCTCAAATTCATTCTCAAAACACCAGAAAATTCTATATTTTTGGGTCCCACAAGCGATCTGTACATGCCTACACCGTGTTAGAGTATTTTCAAAATACAGGCCTAAAACCTGCTAAAAATCAATATTTTAGGTACCCAAAGTCAATATGTGCATGCATCTTCTGTACCCGTTTATATTTCAAATCCAGGCTCGAAACACTCGAAAATTCGATATTTTCGGGTCGCAAAAGTGATCTGTACATGCCTACTCAGTGCTAGAATATTATCAAAATATAGGTCCAAAACATGCTAAAAATCGATATTTTGGGTGCCCAAAGTCGATATGTGCATGCATCTTCTGTACCCATTTATATATCAAATTCAGGCTCAAAACACCCAAAAATTCGATGTTTTTGGGTCCTAGAAGCGTTCTGCAAATGCCTACTCTGTGTCAGGGTATTTTCAAGATACAGACCCAAAATATGCTTAAAATCGATATTTTAGTTACAAAAAGTCGAAGTGTGCATGCATCTTTTGTACATGTTTATATTTTAAATCCAGGCTCAAAACACCCGAAAATTCGATATTTTTGGGTCCCAATAGCGATCTGTACATGCCAACTCAGTGCTAGAATATTATCAAAATATAGGTCCAAAATGTGCAAAAAATCGATATTTTGGGTGCCCAAAGTCGATATGTGCATGCATCTTCTGTACCCGTTTTATCTCAAATTCAGGCTCAAAACACCCGAAAATTCGATATTTTTTGGTCCCAGAAGCGATCTGTACATGACTACTCAGTGCTAGAATATTTTCAAAATATAGGTCCAAAACATGCTAAAAATCGATATTTTGGGTGCCCAAAATCGATATGTGCATGCAACTTCTGTACACGCTTATTTCTCGAATTACGACTCAAAACACCCGAAAATTCGATTTTTTCGGGTCGCAGAAGCGATCTGTACATGCCTACTCCTTGCTAGAATGTTTTCAAGAAACAGACCCAAAACATGCTTAAAATCGATATTTTAGGTGCATAAAGTCGAAGTGTGTATGCATCTTCAGTACCGGTTTATATCTCAAATTCAGGCTCAAAACACCCGAAAATTCAATATCTTTGGGTCCCAAAAAACGATTTGTACATGCCTACTCCGTGTTAGAGTATTTAAAAAAAAAAGGCCCAAAACATGCTAAAAATCGATATTTAAGGTGCCCAAAGTCGATATGTGCATGCATCTTCTGTACCCGTTTATATCTCAAATTCAGGCTCAAAACACCCGAAAATTCGATATATTTGGGTCCCAGAAGAGATCTATACATGCCTACTCCGTGTTAGAATTTTCTCAAAAAACAGGCCCAAAACATGCTCAAAATCGATATTATGGGTGCCCAAAGTCGATATGTGCATGCATCTTCTGTAGCCGTTTATATCTCAAATTCAGGCTCAAAACAACCGAAAAATCAATATTTTCGGGTCCCAGAAGCAATCTGTACATGCCTACTCCGTGTTAGAGTATTTTCAAAATACACTCCCAAAACATGCTCAAAATCGATATTTTGGGTGCCCTAAGTCAATATTTGCATGCATCTTCTGTACCCGTTTATATCTCAAATTCAGGCTCAAAACAACCGAAAATTCTATATTTTTGGGTCCCACAAGCGATCTGTACATGCCTACACCGTGTTAGAGTATTTTCAAAATACAGGCTTAAAACCTGCTGAAAATCGATATTTTAGGTACCCAAAGTCCATATGTGCATGCATCTTCTGTACATGTTTATATTTTAAATCCAGGCTCAAAACACCGGAAAATTAGATATTTTTGGGTCCCAGAAGCGATCTGTACATGCCTACTCAGTGCTAGAATATTATCAAAATATAGGTCCAAAATATGCAAAAAATCGATATTTTGGGTGCCCAAAGAAAATATGTGCATGCATCTTCTGTACCCGTTTTATCTCAAATTCAGGCTCAAAACACCCGAAAATTCGATATTTTTTGGTCCCAGAAGCGATCTGTACATGACTACTCAGTTCTAGAATATTTTCAAAATATAGGTCAAAAACATGCTAAAAATCGATATTTTGGGTGCCCAAAATCGATATGTGCATTCATCTTCTGTACACGTTTATTTCTCAAATTAATTCTCAAAACACCCGAAAATTCGATTTTATCGGGTCGAAGAAGCGATCTGTACATGCCTACTCCTTGCTAGAATGTTTTCAAGAAACACACCGAAAACATGCTTAAAATCGATATTTTAGGTGCATAAAGTCGAAGTGTGTATGCATCTTCAGTACCGGTTTATATCTCAAATTCAGGCTCAAAACACCCGAAAATTCGAAATTTTCGGGTCCCAGAAGCGATATGTACATGCCTACTCCGTGGTAGAGTATTTTCAAAATACAGACCAAAAACATGCTAAAAATCGATATTTTTGGTGCCCAAAGTCAATATGTGTATGCATCATCTGTACCCGTTTATATCACAAATTCATTCTCAAAACACCATAAAATTTTATATTTTTGGGTCCCACAAGCGATCTGTACATGCCTACACCGTGTTAGAATATTTTCAAAATACAGGCCCAAAACATGCTGAAAATAGATATTTTGGGTGCCCAAAGTCAATATGTGTATGCGTCTTCTGTACCCGTTTATATCCCAAATTCAGGCACAAAGCACCCAAAAAATCGATATTTTCTGGTCCCAGAAGCGATCTTTACATGCCTACTCCTTGCTACAATGTTTTCAAGATACAGACCTAAAACATGCTCAAAATCGATATTTTAGGTGCAAAAAGTCGAAGTGTGCATGCATCTTCAGTACCCGTTTATATCTCAAATTCAGGTTCAAAACACCCGAAAATTCTATATTTATGGGTCCCAGAAGCGATCTGTACATGCCTACGCCGTGTTAGAGTATTTTCAAAATACACGCCCAAAACATGCTCAAAATCGATATTTTGGGTGCCCAAAGTCAATATTTGCATGCATCGTCTTTACCCGTTTATATCTCAAATTCAGGCTCAAAACACCCAAAAATTCGATATTTTCGGGTCCTAGAAGCGTTCTGCACATGCCTAGTCTGTGTTAGAGTATTTTCAAGATACAGACCCAAAACATGCATAAAATCGATATTTTATGTACAAAAAGTCGAAGTGTGCATTCATCTTCAGTACCCGTTTATATCTCAAATTCAGGCTCAAAACACCCGAAAATTCAATATCTCTGGGTCCCAAAAAACGATTTGCACATGCCTACTCCGTGTTAGAGTATTTAAAAAAAAAAGGCCCAAAACATCCTAAAAATCGATATTTAAGGTGCCCAAAGTCGATATGTGCATGCATCTTCTGTACCCGTTTATATCTCAAATTCAGGCTCAAAACACCCGAAAATTCGATATATTTGGGTCCCAGAAGAGATCTATACATGCCTACTCCGTGTTAGAATTTTCTCAAAATACAGGCCCAAAACATGCTCAAAATCGATATTTTGGGTGCCCAATGCCGATATGTGCATGCATCTTCTGTACCCGTTTATATCTCAAATTCAATCTCAAAACACCCGAAAATTCAATATTTTTTTGTTCCAGTAGCGATAAATACATGCCTACTCCGTGTTAGAGTATTTTCAAAATACACGCCCAAAACATGCTCAAAATCGATATTTTGGGTGCCCTAAGTCAATATTTGCATGCATCTTCTGTACCCGTTTATATCTCAAATTCAGGCTCAAAACACCGAAAATTCATTATTTTTAGATCCCAGAAGCGTTTTGTACATGCCTTCTCAGTGCTGGAATATTTTCAGAAATATAGGCCCAAAACATGCTTAAAATCGATATTTTAGGTGCCCAAAGTCGATATGTGCATGCATCTTCTGTACCCGTTTATATCTCAAATTCAGGCTCAAAACACCCGAAAATTCAATTTTTCTGTGTTCCTGAAGCGATTTGTACATGCCTACTCTATCTTAGAGTATTTCCAAAATACAAGCCCAAAACATGCTCAAAATCGATATTTTGGGTACCCAAAGTCGATATGTGCATGCATCTTCTATACCCGTTTATATCCCAAATTCAGGCTCAAAACACCCTAAAATACTTTTTTGGGGGGAATCCCAAAAGCAATCTGTAAATGCCTACTCAGTGCTTGAATATTTTCAAAATATAGGCCAAAAACATGCTAAAAATCGATATATAGGGTGCCCAAAGTCAATATTTGCATGCATCTTCTGTACCCGTTTATATCTCAAAATCAGGCTCAAAACGCCCGAAAATTCGATATTTTTGGGTCCTAGAAGCGTTCTGCACATGCGTATTCCTAGTTAGAGTATTTTCATGATACAGACCCAAAACATGCTCAAAATCGATATTTTAGGTACAAAAAGTCGAAGTGTGCATGCATCTTCAGTACCCGTTTATATCTCAAATTCAGGCTCAAAACACCCGAAAATTCGATATTTTTGTGTCACAAAAGCGATCTGTTCATGCCTACTCATTGCTAGAATATTTTCTAAATATAGACCAAAAACATGCTAAAAATCAATATTTTAGGTGCCCAAAGTCGATATATGCATGCATCTTCTGTACCCGTTTATATCTCAAATTCAGGCTCAAAACACCCGAAAATTCGATATTTTTGGGTCCCAAAGCGATCTGTACTTGCCTACTCATTGCTGCAATGTTTTCAAGATACAAAACCAAAACATGCTAAAAATTGATATTTTAGGTGCTCAAAGTCGATACGTGCATGCATCTTCTGTACCCGTTTATATCTCATATTCAGGCTCAAAACACCCTAAAATACTTTTTTGGAGGGGAATCCCAGAAGCGATCTGTAAATGCCTACTCAGTGCTTGAATATTTTCTAAATATAGACCAAAAACATGCTAAAAATCGATATTTTGGGTGCCCAATGCCAATATGTGCATGCATCTTCTGTACCCGTTTATATCTCAAATTCAATCTCAAAACACCCGAAAATTCAATATTTTTTTGTTCCAGTAGCGATAAATACATGCCTACTCCGTCTAAGAGTATTTTCAAAATACAGGCCCAAAACATGCTCAAAATCGATATTTTGGGTGCCCAAAGTCGATATGTGCATGCATCTTCTGTACTCGTTTATATCTCAAATTCGGGCTCAAAACACCCGAAAATTCGATATTTTTGGGTCCCAGAAGCGGTTTGTACATGCCTACTCCTAGCTAGAATGTTTTCAAGATACAGACCCAAAACATACTCAAAATCGATATTTTAAGTGCAAGAAGTTGATATGTAAATGAATCTTCAGTACCCGTTTATATCTCAAATTCAGCTCAAAACACCCAAAAATTCATTATTTTTAGGTCCCAGAAGCGTTTTGTACATGCCTACTCAGTGCTAGAATATTTTCAAAATATAGGCCCAAAACATGCTTAAATTCGATATTTTAGGTGCCCAAAGTCGATATGTGAATGCATCTTCTGTACCCGTTTATATCTCAAATTCAGGCTCAAAACACCCGAAAATTCAATTGTTTTGTGTTCCTGAAGCGATTTGTACATGCCTACTCCGTCTTAGAGTATTTTCTAAATACAAGCCCAAAACATGCTCAAAATCGATATTTTGGGTACCCAACGTCGATATGTGCATGCATCTTCTGTACCCGTTTATATCCCAAATTCAGGCTTAAAAGACCCGAAAATTCGATATCTTTGGGTCCTAGAAGCAATATGTACATGCCTACTTTTTGTTAGAGTATTTTCAAAATACAGGCCTAAAACATGCTGAAAATCGATATTTTAGGTGCCCAAAGTCAATATGTGTATGCATTTTCTATACTCGTTTATATCCCAAATTCAGGCTCAAAACACCCTAAAATTCTTTTTTGGTTGGGAATCCCAGAAGCGATCTGTACATGCCTACTCAGTGTTTGAATATTTTAAAAATATAGGCCAAAAACATGCTAAAAATCGATTTATTGGGTGCCCAAAGTCAATATTTGCATGCATCTTATGTACCCGTTTATATCTCAAATTCAGGCTCAAAATGCCCGAAAATTCGATATTTTTGGGTCCTAGAGGCGTTCTGCACATGCATATTCCTAGTTAGAGTATTTTCAAGATACAGACCTAAAACATGCTTAAAATCGATATATTAGGTACAAAAAGTCGAAGTGTGTATGCATCTTCAGTACCCGTTTATATCTCAAATTCAGGCTCAAAACATCCGAAAATTCGATATTTTTGGGTCCCAAAAGCGATCAGTTCATGCCTACTCATTGCTAGAATATTTTCTAAATATAGACCAAAAACATGCTAAAAATCAATATTTTAGGTGCCCAAAGTCGATATGTGCATGCATCTTCTGTACCCGTTTATATCTCAGTTTCAGGCTCAAAACACAAGAAAATTCGATATTTTTGGGTCCCAGAAGCGATTTGTACATGCCTACACAGTGCTAGAATATTTTCAAAATATAGGTCCAAAACATACTAAAAATTGATATCTTAGGTGCTCAAAGTCGATATGTGCATGCATCTTCTGTACCCGTTTATATCTCAAATTCAAGCTCAAAACTCCCGAAAATTCAATATTTTTGTGTTCCAGTAGCGATAAATACATGCCTGCTCCGACTTAGAGTATTTTCTAAATACAGGCCCAAAACATTCTCAAAATCGTTATTTTGGGTGCCCAAAGTCGATATGTGCATGCAGCTGCTGTACCTGTTTATATCTCAAATTCAGGCTCAAAACACCCGAAAATTAGATATTTTTTGGTCCCAGACGCGATCTTTACATGCCTACTCCTAGCTAGAATGTTTTCAAGATAAAGACCAAAAACATACTCAAAATCGATATTTTAAGTGCAAAAAGTCGATATGTGCATGCATCATTAGTACCCGTTTATATCTCAAATTCAGGCTCAAAACACCCAAAAATTCATTATTTTTAGGTCCCAGAAGCGTTTTGTACATGCCTACTCAGTGCTGGAATGTTTTCAAAATATAATCTCAAAAAATGCTAAAAATCGATATTTTAGGTATCCAAAGTCGATATGTGCATGCATCTTCTGTACCCTTTTATATATTAAATTCAGGCTCAAAACACCCGAAAATTCGATATTTTTGGATCGCAGAAACGATCTGTACATGCCTACTTTGTGTTAAAGTATTTTCAAAATACAGGCCAAAAATATGCTGAAATTCGATATTTTAGGTGCCCAAAGTTCAATATGTGTGTGCATCTTCCATAGCCGTTTATATCCCAAATTCAGGCTCAAAACACCCTAAAATTCCTTTTTCTGGGGGGGTTCCAGAAGCGATCTGTACATGCCTACTCAGTGCTAGGATATTTTCAATAAATAGGCCAAAAACATGCTAAAAATCGATATTTTGGGTGCCCAAAGTCGATATTTGCATGCATCTTCTGTACCCGTTTATATCTCAAATTCAGGCTCAAAACACCCGAAAATTCGATATTTTTGGGTCCTAGAAATGTTCTGCAGAAGCCTACTCCGTGTTAGAGTATTTTCAAAATACAGGCCAAAAACATGCTCTAAATCGATATTTTAGGTGCCCAAACTCAATATGTGTATACATCTTCTGTACCCGTTTATATCCCAAATTCAGGCTCAAAACACCAGAAAATTCGATATTTTTGGGTCCCAGAAGCGATCTGTACATACCTACTCAGTGCTAGAATATTTTCAAAATAAAGGCCAAAAACATGCTAAAAATCGATATTTTAGGTGCCCAAAGTCGATATGTGCATGCATCTTCTGTACCCGTTTATATCTCAAATTCAGGCTCAAAACACCCGAAAATTCGATATTTTTGGGTCCCAGAAGCAATATGTATATGCTTAGTCAGTGCTAGAATATTTTCAAAATATAGGCCCAAAACATGCTAAAAATTGATATTTTAGGTGCTCGATATGTGCATGCATCTTCTGTACCCGTATATATCTCAAATTCAGGCTCAAAACACCCGAAAATTTGATATTTTTGCGTCCCAGAAACGATCTGTACATGCCTACTCAGTGCAAGAATATTTTTTTAAATTATAAGCCCAATACATGCTAAAAATCGATATTTTGGGTGCCCAAAGTCGATATGTGAATGCATCTTCTGTACCCGTTTATATCCCATATTCAGGCTCAAAACACCCGAAAATTCAATATTTTTGTGTTCCAGAAGCTTTAAATACATGCCTACTCCGTCTTAGAGTATTTTCAAAATACAGGCCCAAAACATGCTTAAAATCGATATTTGGGTGCCTAAAGTCGATATCTGCATGCATCTTCTGTACCCGTTTATATCCCAAATTCAGGCTCAAAACACCCGAAAATTCGATATTTTTGGGTCCCAGAAGCGATCTGTACATGTCTACTTTTTGCTAGAGTAATTTCAAATTATAGTCCTAAAATATGCTAAAAATCGATATTTTAGGTGCCCAAAGTCAATATGTGTATGCATCTTCTGTACCCGTTTATATTGCAAATTCAGGCTCAAAACACCCGAAAATTCTATATTTTCGGGTCCCTGAAGCGATCTGTACATGCCTACTCCTAGCTAGAATGTTTTCAAGATACAGACCCAAAATATGCTCAAAATCGATATTTTAAGTGCAAAAAGTCGAAGTGTCCATGGATCTTCAGTACCCGTTTATATCTCAAATTCAATCTCAAAACACCCGAAAATTCAATATTTTTGTGTTAATGTAGCGATAAATACATGCCTACTCAGTGCTAGAATATTTTCAAAATATAGATAAAAAACATGCTAAAAATTAATATTTTAATTGCTCAAAGTCGATATGTGCCTGCATCTTCTGTACCCGTTTATATCTCAAATTCAATCTCAAAACACCCGAAAATTCGATATTTTTGGGTCCCAGAAGCGATCTGTACATGCCTACTCCTTCCTGGAATGTTTTCAAGCTACAAACCCAAAACATGCTCAAAATCGATATTTTAGGTTCCCACACTCAATATGTGTATACATCTTCTGTACCCGTTTATATCCCAAATTCAGGCTCAAAACACCAGAAAATTCGATATTTTTGGGTCCCAGAAGCGATCTGTACATACCTACACATTGCTAGAATATTTTCAAAATAGAGGCCAAAAACATGCTAAAACTCGATAATTTAAGGTGCAAAAAGTCGATATGTGCATGCATCTTCTGTACCCGTTTATATCTCAAATTCAGGCTCAAAACACCCGAAAATTCGATATTTTTGGGTCCCAGAAGCAATATGTACATGCCTAGTCAGTGCTAGAATATTTTCAAAATATAGGCCCAAAACATGCTAAAAATTGATATTTTAGGTGCTCGATATGTGCATGCATCTTCTGTACCCGTTTATATCTCAAATTCAGGCTCAAAACGCCCGAAAAGTCGATATTTTTGGGTCCCAAAAGCGATCTGTTCATGCCTACTTATTGCTAGAATATTTTCTAAATATAGACCAAAAACATGCTAAAAATCAATATTTTAGGTGCCCAAAGTCGATATGTGCATGCATCTTCCGTACCAGTTTATATCTCAAATTCAGGCTCAAAACACCCGAAAAGTCGATATTTTTGGGTCCCAGAAGCGATCTGTACTTGCATACTCCTTGCTGCAATGTTTTCAAGATACAAACCCAAAACATGCTAAAAATTGATATTTTAGGTGCTCAAAGTCGATATGTGCATGCATCTTCTGTACCCGTTTATATCTCAAATTCAATCTTAAAACACCCGAAAATTCAATATTTTTTTGTTCCAGTAGCGATAAATACATGCCGACTCCTAGCTAGAATGTTTTCAAGACACAGACCCAAAACATACTCAAAATCGATACTTTAAGTGCAAAAAGTCGATTTGTGAATGAATCTTCAGTACCCGTTTATATCTCAAATTCAGGCTCAAAACACCCAAAAATTCATTATTTTTAGGTCCCAGAAGCGTTTTGTACATGCCTACTCAGTGCTAGAATATTTTCAAAATATAAACCCAAAACATGCTTCAAATCGATATTTTAGGTGCCCAAAGTCGATATGTGCATGCATCTTCTGTACCCGTTTATATCTCAAATTCAAGCTCAAAACACCCGAAAATTCAATATTTTTGTGTTCCAGTAGCGATAAATACATGCCTGCTCCGTCTTAGAGTATTTTCTAAATACAGGCCAAAAACATTCTCAAAATCGCTATTTTGGATGCCCAAAGTCGATATGTGCATGCATCTGCTGTACCCGTTTATATCTCAAATTCAGGCTCAAAACACCCCAAAATTAGATATTTTTTGGTCCCAGACGCGATTTGTACATGCCTACTCCTAGCTAGAATGTTTTCAAGATAAAGACCAAAAACATACTCAAAATCGATATTTTAAGTGCAAAAAGTCGATATGTGTATGCATCATCAGTACCCGTTTATATCTCAGATTCAGGCTCAAAACACCCAAAAATTCATTATTTTGAGGTCCCAGAAGCGTTTTGTACATGCCTACTCAGTGCTGGAATGTTTTCAAATTATAATCTCAAAACATGCTAAAAATCGATATTTTAGGTATCCAAAGTCGATATGTGCATGCATCTTCTGTACCCTTTTATATATCAAATTCAGGCTCAAAACACCCGAAAATTCGTTATTTTTGGGTCCCAGAAGCAATCTGTTCTTGCCTACTCAGTGCTAGAATATTTTCAAAATATAGGAAAAAAACATGCTAAAAATTGATATTTTAGGTGCCCAAAGTCGATATGTGCATGCATCTTCTGTACCCGTTTATATCCCAAAATCAGGCTCAAAACACCCGAAAATTCGATATCTTTGGGTCCTAGAAGCAATATGTACATGCCTACTTTTTGTTAGAGTATTTTCAAAATACAGGCCTAAAACATGCTGAAAATCGATATTTTAGGTGCCCAAAGTCAATATGTGTATGCATTTTCCATACTCGTTTATATCCCAAATTAAGGCTCAAAACACCCTAAAAGTCGATATTTTTGGGTCCCAGAAGCGATCTGTACTTGCCTACTCCTTGCTTCAATGTTTTCAAGATACAAACCCAAAACATGCTAAAAATTGATATTTTAGGTGCTCAAAGTCGATACGTGCATGTATCTTCTGTACCCGTTTATATCTCAAATTCAGGCTCAAAACACCCTAAAATACTTTTTTTGGGGGGAATGACAGAAGCGATCTGTAAATGCCTACTCAGTGCTTGAATATTTTCTAAATATAGACCAAAAACATGCTAAAAATCGATATTTTGGGTTCCCAATGCCAATATGTGCATGCATCTTCTGTACCCGTTTATATCTCAAATTCAATCTCAAAACACCCTAAAATTCAATATCTTTGTGTTCCAGTAGCGATAAATACATGCCTACTTAGTGATAGAATATTTTCAAACTATAGGTAAAAAACATGCTAAAAATTGATATTTTAGGTGCTCAAAGTCAATATGTGCATGCATCTTCTGTACCCGTTTATATCTCAAATTCAATCTCAAAACACCCGAAAATTCAATATTTTTTTGTTCCAGTAGCGATAAATACATGCCTACTCCTAGCTAGAATGTTTTCAAGATACAGACCCAAAACATACTCAAAATCGATATTTTAAGTGCAAAAAGTCGATTTGTGAATGAATCTTCAGTACCCGTTTATATCTCAAATTCAGGCTCAAAACACCCAAAAATTCATTATTTTTAGGTCCCAAAAGCGTTTTGTACATGCCTACTCAGTGCTAGAATATTTTCAAAATAAAAACCCATAACATGCTTAAAATCGATATTTTAGGTGCCCAAAGTCGATATGTGCATGCATCTTCTGTACCCGTTTATATCTCAAATTCAGGCTCAAAACACCCGAAAATTCAAATTTTTTTTGTTCCTGAAGCGATTTGTACATGCCTACTCCGTCTTAGAGTATTTTCAAAATACATGCCCAAAACATGCTCAAAATCGATATTTTGGGTACCCAACGTCGATATGTGCATGCATCTTCTGTACCCGTTTATATCCCAAAATCAGGCTCAAAACACCCGAAAATTCGATATCTTTGGGTCCTAGAAGCAATATGTACATGCCTACTTTTTGTTAGAGTATTTTCAAAATACAGGCCTAAAACATGCTGAAAATCGATATTTTAGGTGCCCAAAGTCAATATGTGTATGCATTTTCCATACTCGTTTATATCCCAAATTCAGGCTCAAAACACCCTAAAAAAAATTTTTGGGGGGGAATCCCAGAAGCGATCTGTACATGCCTACTCAGTGCTAGAATATCTTCAAAATATAGGCCAAAAACATGCTAAAAATCGATATATTGGGTGCCCAAAGTCAATATTTGCATGCATCTACTGTACCCGTTTATATATCAAATTCAGGCTCAAAACGCCCGAAAATTCGATATTTTTGGGTCCTAGAAGCGTTCTGCACATGCATGTTCCTAGTTAGAGTATTATCAAGATACAGACCTAAAACATGCTTAAAATCGATATATTAGGTACAAAAAGTCGAAGTGTGCATGCATCTTCAGTATCCGTTTATATCTCAAATTCAGGCTCAAAACACCCGAAAATTCGATATTTTTGGGTCTCAAAAGCGATCAGTTCATGCCTACTCATTGCTAGAATATTTTCTAAATATAGACCAAAAACATGTTAAAAATCAATATTTTAGGTGCCCAAAGTCGATATGTGCATGCATCTTCTGTACCCGTTTATATCTTAGATTCAGGCTCAAAACACCCGAAAATTCGATATTTTTGGGTCCCAGAAGCGATTTGTACATGCCTACACAGTGCTAGAATATTTTCAAAATCTAGGTCCAAAACATGCTAAAAATTGATATCTTAGGTGCTCAAAGTCGATATGTGCATGCATCTTCTGTACCCGTTTATATCTCAAATTCAAGCTCAAAACACCCGAAAATTCAATATTTTTGTGTTCCAGTAGCGATAAATACATGCCTGCTCCGTCTTAGAGTATTTTCTAAATACAGGCCCAAAACATTCTCAAAATCGCTATTTTGGATGCCCAAAGTCGATATGTGCATGCATCTGCTGTACCCGTTTATATCTCAAATACAGGCTCAAAACACCCCAAAATTAGATATTTTTTGGTCCCAGACGCGATTTGTACATGCCTACTCCTAGCTAGAATGTTTTCAAGATAAAGACCAAAAACATACTCAAAATCGATATTTTAAGTGCAAAAAGTCGATATGTGTATGCATCATCAGTACCCGTTTATATCTCAAATTCAGGCTCAAAACACCCAAAAATTCATTATTTTTAGGTCCCAGAAGCGTTTTGTACATGCCTACTCAGTGCTGGAATGTTTTCAAATTATAATCTCAAAACATGCTAAAAATCGATATTTTAGGTATCCAAAGTCGATATGTGCATGCATCTTCTGTACCCTTTTATATATCAAATTCAGGCTCAAAACACCCGAAAATTCGTTATTTTTGGGTCCCAGAAGCAATCTGTTCTTGCCTACTCAGTGCTAGAATATTTTCGAAATATAGGAAAAAAACATGCTAAAAATCGATATTTTAGGTGCCCAAAGTCGATATGTGCATTCATCTTCTGTACCCGTTTATATCCCAAAATCAGGCTCAAAACACCCGAAAATTCGATATCTTTGGGTCCTAGAAGCAATATGTACATGCCTACTTTTTGTTAGAGTATTTTCAAAATACAGGCCTAAAACATGCTGAAAATCGATATTTTAGGTGCCCAAAGTCAATATGTGTATGCATTTTCCATACTCGTTTATATCCCAAATTCAGGCTCAAAACACCCTAAAAAAAATTTTGGGAGGGGAATCCCAGAAGCGATCTGTACATGCCTACTCAGTGCTAGAATATTTTCAAAATATAGGCCAAAAACATGCTAAAAATCGATATATTGGGTGCCCAAAGTCAATATTTGCATGAATCTACTGAACCCGTTTATATCTCAAATTCAGGCTTAAAACGCCCGAAAATTCGATATTTTTGGGTCCTAGAAGCGTTCTGCACATGCATATTCCTAGTTAGAGTATTTTCAAGATACAGACCTAAAACATGCTTAAAATCGATATATTAGGTACAAAAAGTCGAAGTGTGCATGCATCTTCAGTACCCGTTTATATCTCAAATTCAGGCTCAGAACACCCGAAAATTCGATATTTTTGGGTCTCAAAAGCGATCAGTTCATGCCTACTCATTGCTAGATTATTTTCTAAATATAGACCAAAAACATGTTAAAAATCAATATTTTAGGTGCCCAAAGTCGATATGTGCATGCATCTTCTGTACCCGTTTATATCTCAAATTCAGGCTCAAAACACCCAAAAATTCATTATTTTTAGGTCCCAGAAGCGTTTTGTACATGCCTACTCAGTGCTGGAATGTTTTCAAATTATAATCTCAAAACATGCTAAAAATCGATATTTTAGGTATCCAAAGTCGATATGTGCATGCATCTTCTGTACCCTTTTATATATCAAATTCAGGCTCAAAACACCCGAAAATTCGTTATTTTTGGGTCCCAGAAGCAATCTGTTCTTGCCTACTCAGTGCTAGAATATTTTCGAAATATAGGAAAAAAACATGCTAAAAATCGATATTTTAGGTGCCCAAAGTCGATATGTGCATTCATCTTCTGTACCCGTTTATATCCCAAAATCAGGCTCAAAACACCCGAAAATTCGATATCTTTGGGTCCTAGAAGCAATATGTACATGCCTACTTTTTGTTAGAGTATTTTCAAAATACAGGCCTAAAACATGCTGAAAATCGATATTTTAGGTGCCCAAAGTCAATATGTGTATGCATTTTCCATACTCGTTTATATCCCAAATTCAGGCTCAAAACACCCTAAAAAAAATTTTGGGAGGGGAATCCCAGAAGCGATCTGTACATGCCTACTCAGTGCTAGAATATTTTCAAAATATAGGCCAAAAACATGCTAAAAATCGATATATTGGGTGCCCAAAGTCAATATTTGCATGAATCTACTGAACCCGTTTATATCTCAAATTCAGGCTTAAAACGCCCGAAAATTCGATATTTTTGGGTCCTAGAAGCGTTCTGCACATGCATATTCCTAGTTAGAGTATTTTCAAGATACAGACCTAAAACATGCTTAAAATCGATATATTAGGTACAAAAAGTCGAAGTGTGCATGCATCTTCAGTACCCGTTTATATCTCAAATTCAGGCTCAGAACACCCGAAAATTCGATATTTTTGGGTCTCAAAAGCGATCAGTTCATGCCTACTCATTGCTAGATTATTTTCTAAATATAGACCAAAAACATGTTAAAAATCAATATTTTAGGTGCCCAAAGTCGATATGTGCATGCATCTTCTGTACCCGTTTATATCTCAGATTCAGGCTCAAAACACCCGAAAATTCGATATTTTTGGGTCCCAGAAGCGATTTGTACATGCCTACACAGTGCTAGAATATTTTCAAAATATAGGACCAAAACATACTAAAAATTGATATCTTAGGTGCTCAAAGTCGATATGTGCATGCATCTTCTGTACCCGTTTATATCTCAAATTCAAGCTCAAAACACCCGAAAATTCAATATTTTTGTGTTCCAGTAGCGATAAATACATGCCTGCTCCGTCTTAGAGTATTTTCTAAACACAGGCCAAAAACATTCTCAAAATCGCTATTTTGGATGCCCAAAGTCGATATCTGCATGCATCTGCTGTACCCGTTTATATCTCAAATTCAGGCTCAAAACACCCCAAAATTCATTATTTTTTGGTCCCAGACGCGATTTGTACATGCCTACTCCTAGCTAGAATGTTTTCAAGATAAAGACCAAAAACATACTCAAAATCGATATTTTAAGTGCAAAAAGTCGATATGTGTATGCATCATCAGTACCCGTTTATATCTCAAATTCAGGCTCAAAACACCCAAAAATTCATTATTTTTAGGTCCCAGAAGCGTTTTGTACATGCCTACTCAGTGCTGGAATGTTTTCAAATTATAATCTCAAAACATGCTAAAAATCGATATTTTAGGTATCCAAAGTCGATATGTGCATGCATCTTCTGTACCCTTTTATATATCAAATTCAGGCTCAAAACACCCGAAAATTCGATATCTTTGGGTCCTAGAAGCAATATGTACATGCCTACTTTTTGTTAGAGTATTTTCAAAATACAGGCCTAAAACATGCTGAAAATCGATATTTTAGGTGCCCAAAGTCAATATGTGTATGCATTTTCCATACTCGTTTATATCCCAAATTCATGCTCAAAACACCCTAAAAAAAATTTTGGGGGGGGAATCCCAGAAGCGATCTGTACATGCCTACTCAGTGCTAGAATATCTTCAAAATATAGGCCAAAAACATGCTAAAAATCGATATATTGGGTGCCCAAAGTCAATATTTGCATGCATCTACTGTACCCGTTTATATCTCAAATTCAGGCTCAAAACGCCCGAAAATTCGATATTTTTGGGTCCTAGAAGCGTTCTGCACATGCATGTTCCTAGTTAGAGTATTATCAAGATACAGACCCAAAACATGCTTAAAATCGATATATTAGGTACAAAAAGTCGAAGTGTGCATGCATCTTCAGTATCCGTTTATATCTCAAATTCAGGCTCAAAACACCCGAAAATTCGATATTTTTGGGTCTCAAAAGCGATCAGTTCATGCCTACTCATTGCTAGAATATTTTCTAAATATAGACCAAAAACATGTTAAAAATCAATATTTTAGGTGCCCAAAGTCGATATGTGCATGCATCTTCTGTACCCGTTTATATCTTAGATTCAGGCTCAAAACACCCGAAAATTCGATATTTTTGGGTCCCAGAAGCGATTTGTACATGCCTACACAGTGCTAGAATATTTTCAAAATCTAGGTCCAAAACATGCTAAAAATTGATATCTTAGGTGCTCAAAGTCGATATGTGCATGCATCTTCTGTACCCGTTTATATCTCAAATTCAAGCTCAAAACACCCGAAAATTCAATATTTTTGTGTTCCAGTAGCTATAAATACATGCCTGCTCCGTCTTAGAGTATTTTCTAAATACAGGCCCAAAACATTCTCAAAATCGCTATTTTGGATGCCCAAAGTCGATATGTGCATGCATCTGCTATACCCGTTTATATCTCAAATTCAGGCTCAAAACACCCAAAAATTAGATATTTTTTGGTCTCAGACGCTATTTGTGCATGCCTACTCCTAGCTAGAATGTTTTCAAGATAAAGACCAAAAACATACTCAAAATCGATATTTTAAGTGCAAAAAGTCGATATGTGTATGCATCTCCAGTACCCGTTTATATCTCAAATTCAGGCTCAAAACACCCAAAAATTCATTATTTTTAGGTCCCAGAAGCGTTTTGTACATGCCTACTCAGTGCTGGAATGTTTTCAAATTATAATCTCAAAACATGCTAAAAATCGATATTTTAGGTACAAAAAGTCGAAGTGTGCATGCATCTTCAGTAACCGTTTATATCTCAAATTCAGGTTCATAATACCCGAAAATTCAATATTTTTTGGGCCCAGAAACGATTTGTACATTCCTACTCCGTGTTAGAGTATTTTCAAAATACAGGACTAAAACATGCTAATAATCGATATTTTAGGTGCCCAAAGTCGATATGTGCATGCATCTTCTATACCCGTTTATATTTCAAATTCAGGCTCAAAATTCCCGAAAATTCGATATTTTTGGGTTCTAGAAGCGATCTGTATCTGCCTACTTCGAGTTAGTGTATTTTCAAAATACAGGCCCAAAACATGCTCAAAATCGATATTTTAGGTGTAAAAAGTCGAACTGTGCATGCATCTTCAGTACCCGTTAATATCTCAAATATAGTCTCAAAACACCAAAAAACTCCAATATTTTTGGGTCCCAGAAACAATCTGTACATGCCTAAACAGTGCTAGAATATTTTCAAACTAAAGGCCCAAAACATGCTCAAAATCGATATTTTGGGTGCCCAAACTCGATATGTGCATGCATTTTCTGTACCCGTTTATATCTCAAAATCAGGCTCAAAACACCCAAAAATTCGATTCATTTGTGTTCCTGAAGCGATTTGTACATGCCTACTTCGTCCTAGAATATTTTCAAAATACAGGCCCAAAACATGCTCAAAATCGATATTTTAGGTGCCCAAAGACTATATGTGCATGCATCTTCTGTACCCGTTTATATCCCAAATTCAGGCTCAAAACACCCGAAAATTCGATATTTTTGGGCCCCAAAAGCGATCTGTTCATGCCTTCTCAGTGCTAGAATATTTTCAAATTATAGGCCAAAAACATGCTAAAAATCGGTATTTTGGGTGCCCAATGTCGATATGTGCATGAATCTTCTGTACCCGTTTATATCTCAAATTCAATCTCAATACACCCGAAAATTCAATATTTTTGTGTTCCAGTAGCGATAAATACATGCCTACTCCGCCTTAGAGTATTTTCAATATACAGGCCCAAAACATGCTCAAAATCGATATTTTGGGTGCCCATAGTCGATCTGTGCATGTATCTGCTGTACCTGTTTATATCTTAAATTTAGGCTCAAAACACCCGAAAATTAGATATTTTTGGGTCCCAGAAGCGATTTGTACATGCCTACTCCTAGCTAAAATGTTTTCAAGTTACATACGCAAAACATACTCAAAATCGATATTTTAAGTGCAAAAAGTCGATATGTGTATGCATCTCTAGTACCCGTTTAAATCTCAAATTCAGGCTCAAACACCAAAAAATTGAATTTTTTTAGGTCCCCAAAGCGTTTTGTACATGCCTACTCAGTGCTAGAATGTTTTCAAAATATAGTCTCAAAACATGCTAAAAATCGATATTTTAGGTATCCAAAGTCGATATGTTCATGCATCTTCTGTACCCTTTTATATATCAAATTCAGGCTCAAAATACCCGAAAACTCGATATTTTTGGATCCCAGAAACGATCTGTACATGCCTACTTTGTGCAAGAGTATTTTCAAAATACAGGCCCAAAACATGCTGAAAATCGATATTTTAGGTGCAAAAAGTCAATATGTGTGTGCATCTTCTATACCCGTTTATATCCCAAATTCAATCTCAAAACACCCGAAAATTCAATATTTTTGTGTTACAGTAGCGATAAATACATGCCTACTCCGTCTTAGAGTATTTTCAAAATACAGGCCCAAAACATGCTCAAAATCGATATTTTGGGGGCCCACAGTCGATATATGCATGCATCTTCTGTACCTGTATATATCTCAAATTCAGGCTCAAAACACCCGAAAATTAGATATTTTTGGGTCCCAGAAGCGATTTGTACATGCCTACTCCTAGCTAGAATGTTTTCAAGTTACATACGCAAAACATACTCAAAATCGATATTTTAAGTGCAAAAAGTCGATATGTGTATGCATCTCAAGTACCCGTTTATATCTCAAATTCAGGCTCAAACACCAAAAAATTCATTATTTTTAGGTACCCGAAGCGTTTTGTACATGCCTACTCAGTGCTAGAATGTTTTCAAAATATAGTCTCAAAACATGCTAAAAATCGATATTTTAGGCATCCAAAGTCGATATTTGCATGCATCTTCTGTACCTGTTTATATCTCAAATTCAATCTCAAAACACCAGAAAATTAGATATTTTTGGGTCCCAGAAGCAATTTGTACATGCCTACTCAGTGCTAGAATATTTTCAAAATATAGGTCCAAAACATACTAAAAATTGATATTTTAGGTGCTCAAAGTCGATATGTGCATGCATCTACTGTACCCGTATATATCTCAAATTCAGGCTCAAAACACCGAAAATTCGATATTTTTTGGTCCCAGAAGTGATCTGTACATGCCTACTTAGTGCTAGAATATTTTCAAGTTATAGGCCCAAAACATACTAACAATCGATATTTTGGGTACCTAATGTCGATATGTGCATGCATCTTTTGTACCCGTTTATATCTCAAATTCAACCTCAAAACACCCGAAAATTCAATATTTTTGTGTTACAGTAGCGATAAATACATGCCTACTCCGTCTTAGAGTATTTTCAAAATACAGGCCCAAAAAATGCTCAAAATCGATATTTTGGGTGCCCAAAGTCGATATCTACATGCATCTTCTGTACCTGTTTATATATCAAATTCAGGCTCAAAACACCCGAAAATTAGATATTTTTGGGTCCCAGAAGCGATTTGTACATGCCTACTCCTAGCTAAAATGTTTTCAAGACACAGACCCAAAACATACTCAAAATCGATATTTTAAGTGCAAAAAGTCGATATGTGTATTCATCTTCAGTACCCGTTTATATCTCAAATTCAGGCTCATAACACCCAAAAATTCATTATTTTTAGGTCCCAGAAGCGTTTTGAACATGCCGACTTAGTGCTAGAGTATTTTCAAATTATTGGCCCATAACATGCTTAAAATCGATATTTTAGATGTCAAAAGCCAATATGTGCATGCATCTTCTGTACCCGCTTATATCTCAAATTCAGGCTCAAAACATCCGAAAATTAATTTTTTTTGTTTTTCTGAAGCGATTTGTACATGTCTACTACCTCTTAGAGTATTTTCAAAATACAAGCCCAAAACATGCTCAAAATCGATATTTTGGGTCCCTAAGTCGATATGTGCATGCATCTTCTGTACCAGTTTATATCCCAAATTCAGGCTCAAAACACCAAAAAATTCGATATCTTTGGGTCCTAAAAGCGATATGTACATGCCTACTTTTTGTTAAAGTATTTTCAAAATACAGGCCTAAAACATGCTGAAAATCGATATTTTAGGTGCCCAAAGTCAATGTGTGTATGCATCTTCTATACTCGTTTATATCCCAAATTCAGGCTCTAAACACCCTAAAAGTCTTTTTTATTGGGGGGTCCCAGAAGCGATCTGTACATGCCTACTCAGCGCTAGATTATTTTCAAAATATAGGCTAAAAACATGCGAAAAATCGATATTTTAGGTGCCCAAAGTCAATATGTGTATGCATCTTGTGTACACGTTTATATTTCAAATTCAGGCTCAAAACACCCGAAAATTCGATATTTTTGGTTCCTAGAAGCGATCTGTACATGCCTACTTCGTGTTAGAGTATTTTCACAATACAGGCCCAAAACATGCTAAAAATCGATATTTTAGGTGCTCAAAGTCAATATGTGTATGCGTCTTATGTACCCGTTTTTATCCCAAATTCAGGCACAAAACACCCGAAAATTCGATATTTTTGAGTCCTAGAAGCGTTCTGCACATGCGTACTCCGTGTTGGAGTATTTTCAAAATACATGCCCAAAACATGCTAAAAATCGATATTTTAGGTGCCCAAAGTCAATATGTGTATGCATTTTCCATACTCGTTTATATCCCAAATTCAGGCTCAAAACACCCGAAAATTCGATATTTTTGGGACTCAGAAGCGATCTATACATGCCTAGTCCGTGTTAGAATATTTTCAAAATACAGGTCCAAAACATGCTCAAAATCGATATTTTTGGTGCCCAAAGTCGATATGTGCATGCATCTTCTGTACCAGTTTATATCTCAAATTCAGGCTCAAAACAACCGAATATTCGATATTTTTGGGTCCCATAAGCGATCTGTACATTCCTACACCGTGTTAAAGTATTTAAAAAAAAAAGGCCCAAAACATGCTCAAAATTTAATATTTTAGGTGCCCAAAGTCAATATATGTATGCATCTTTTATTCCCGTTTATATCCCAAATTCAGGCTCAAAACACCCGAAAATTCGATATCTTTGGGTACCAAAAGCGATCTGTACATGCCTACTTTGCGCTAGAGTATTTTCAAAATACAGGCCCAAAACATGCTGAAAATCGATATTTTAGGTGCCCAAAGTCAATATGTGTATGCATCTTCTATATCCGTTTATATCCCAAATTCAGGCTCAAAACACCCTAAAATTTTTTTTTTTGGGGGGGGTCCCAGAAGCGATCTGCATGTACATGCCTACTCAGTGCTAGAATATTTTCAAAATATAGGCAAAAAACATGCTAAAAATCGATATTTTGGGTGCCCAAAGTCGATATTTGCATGCATCTTCTGTACCCGTTTATATCTCAAATTCAGGCTCAAAACAACCGATAATTCGATATTTTTGGGTTCTTAAAGCGATCTGTACATGCCTACTCCTTGCTTGAATGTTTTCAAGATACAAACCCAAAACATGTTAAAAATCGATATTTTAGGTGCCCAAACTCAATATGTGTATACATCTTCTGTACCCGTTTATTTCCCAAATTCAGACTCAAAACACACGAAAATTCTATATTTTTGGGTCCCAAAAGCGATCTGTACATGCCTACTTAGTGCTAGAATATTTTCAAGTTATAGGCCCAAAACATGCTAACAATCGATATTTTGGGTACCCAATGTCGATATGTGCATGCATCTTCTGTACCCGTTTATATCTCAAATTCAATCTCAAAACACCCGAAAATTCAATATTTTTGTGTTACAGTAGCGATAAATACATGCCTACTCCGTCTTAGAGTATTTTCAAAATACAGGCCCAAAACATGATTAAAATCGATATTTTGGTTGCCCACAGTCGATATATGCATGCATCTTCTGTACCTGTATATATCTCATATTCAGGCTCAAAACACCCGAAAATTAGATATTTTTGGGTCCCAGAAGCGATTTGTACATGCCTACTCCTAGCTAGAATGTTTTCAGGATACAGACCCAAAACATACTCAAAATCGATATTTTAAGTGCAAAAAGTCGATATGTGTATTCATCTTCTGAACCCGTTTATATCTCAAATTCAGGCTCAAAACTCCCAAAAATTTATTATTTTTAGGTCCCAGAAACATTTTGTACAAGCCTACTCAGTGCTAGAATTTTTTCTAAAAATAGTCTCAAAACATTCTAAAAATCGATATTTTAGGTATCCAAAGTCGATATGTGCATGCATCTTCTGTACCCTTTTATATATCAAATTCAGGCTCAAAACACCCGAAAATTCGATATTTTTGGATCACAGAAACAATCTGTACATGCCTACTTTGTGCAAGAGTATTTTCAAAATACAGGCCCAAAACATGCTCAAAATCGATATTTTGGGTGCCCAAAGTCGATATCTGCATGCATCTTCTGTACCTGTTTATATATCAAATTCAGGCTCAAAACACCCGAAAATTAGATATTTTTGGGTCCCAGAAGCGATTTGTACATGCCTACTCCTAGCTAAAATGTTTTCAAGACACAGACCCAAAACATACTCAAAATCGATATTTTAAATGCAAAAAGTCGATATGTGTATTCATCTTCAGTACCCGTTTATATCTCAAATTCAGGCTCATAACACCCAAAAATTCATTATTTTTAGGTCCCAGAAGCGTTTTGAACATGCCGACTTAGTGCTAGAGAATTTTCAAATTATTGGCCCATAACATGCTTAAAATCGATATTTTAGATGTCAAAAGCCAATATGTGCATGCATCTTCTGTACCCGCTTATATCTCAAATTCAGGCTCAAAACACCCGAAAATTATTTTTTTTTGTTTTTCTGAAGCGATTTGTACATGCCTACTCCCTCTTAGAGTATTTTCAAAATACAAGCCCAAAACATGCTCAAAATCGATATTTTGGGTCACAAAGTCGATATGTGCATGCATCTTCTGTACCTGTTTATATCCCAAATTCAGGCTCAAAACACCAAAAAATTCGATATCTTTGGGTCCTAAAAGCGATATGTACATGCCTACTTTTTGTTAGAGTATTTTCAAAATACAGGCCTAAAACATGCTGAAAATCGATATTTTAGGTGCCCAAAGTCAATGTGTGTATGCATCTTCTATACTCGTTTATATCCCAAATTCAGGCTCAAAACACCCTAAAAGTCTTTTTTTTTGGGGGGTCCCAGAAGCGATCTGTACATGCCTACTCAGCGCTAGATTATTTTCAAAATATAGGCTAAAAACATGCTAAAAATCGATATTTTAGGTGCCCAAAGTCAATGTGTGTATGCATCTTCAATACTCGTTTATATCCCAAATTCAGGCTCAAAACCCTAAAAAGCTTTTTTTGGGGTGAGGGTGCTAGAATATTTTCAAAATATAGGCGAAAAACATGCTAAAAATCGATATTTTGGGTGCCCAAAGTCGATATTTGCATGCATCTTCTGTACCCGTTTATATCTCAAATTCAGGCTCAAAACACCGAAAATTCGATATTTTTGGGTCCTAGAAGCGATCTGCACATGCCTACTCCGTGTTAGAGTATTTTCATATTATAGGCCCAAAACATGCTAAAAATCGATATTTTGGGTGCCCAAAGTCGATATGTGCATGCATCTTCTGTACCCGTATATATCTCAAATTCAGGCTCAAAACACCAGAAAATTTGATATTTTTGGGTCCCAGAAGCGATCTGTACATGCCTACTCCTTGCTGTAATGTTTTCAAGATACAAACCCAAAACATGCTTAAAATCGATATTTAAGGTGCCCAAAGTCAATATGTGTACATATCTTCTGTACCCGTTTATATCCCAAATTCAGGATCAAAACACCCGAAAATTAGATATTTTTGGGTCCCAGAAGCAATCTGTTCTTGCCTATTCAGTGCTAGAATATTTTCAAAATATAGGACAAAAACATGCTAAAAATCGATATTTTAGGTGCCCAAAGTCGATATGTGTATGCATCTTGTGTACACGTTTATATCTCAAATTCAGGCTCAAAACACCCTAAAATTCGATACTTTTGGGTCCTAGAAGCGTTCTGCACATGTGTACTCCGTGTTAGAGTATTTTCAAGATACAGACCCAAAACATGCTTAAAATCGATATTTTAGGTGCCCAAAGTCGATATGTGCATGCATCTTCTGTACCCGTTTATATTTCAAATTTAGGCTCAAAACACCCGAAAATTCGATATTTTTGGTTCCTAGAAGCGATCTGTACATGCCTACTTAGTGTTAGAGTATTTTCAAAATACAGGCCCAAAACATGCTAAAAATCGATATTTTAGGTGCCCAAAGTCAATATGTGTATGCGTCTTCTGTACCCGTTTTTATCCCAAATTCAGGCACAAAACACCCGAAAATTCGATATTTTTGAGTCCTAGAAGCGTTCTGCACATGCGTACTCCGTGTTGGAGTGTTTTCAAATTACATGCCCAAAACATGCTAAAAATCGATATTTTAGGTGCCCAAAGTCAATATGTGTATGCGTCTTCTGTACCCGTTTTTATCTCAAATTCAGGCACAAAACACCCGAAAATTCGATATTTTTGGGACTCAGTAGCGATCTATACATGCCTAGTCCGTGTTAGAATATTTTCAAAATACAGGTCCAAAGCATGCTCAAAATCGATATTTTTGGTGCCCAAAGTCGATATGTGCATGCATCTTCTGTACCCGTTTATATCTCAAATTCAGGCTCAAAACACCCGAATATTCGATATTTTTGGGTCCCATAAGCGATCTCTACATTCCTACACCGTGTTAAAGTATTTAAAAAAAAAAGGCCCAAAACATGCTCAAAATTTAATATTTTAGGTGCCCAAAGTCAATATGTGTATGCATCTTTTATTCCCGTTTATATCCCAAATTCAGGCTCAAAACACCCGAAAATTCGATATCTTTGGGTACCAAAAGCGATCTGTACATGCCTACTTCGCGATAGAGTATTTTCAAAATACAGGCCCAAAACATGCTGAAAATCGATATTTTAGGTGCCCAAAGTCAATATGTGTATGCATCTTCTATATCCGTTTATATCCCAAATTCAGGCTCAAAATACCCTAAAATTCTTTTTTTTTGGGGGGGTCCCAGAAGCGATCTGCATGTACATGCCTACTCAGTGCTAGAATATTTTCAAAATATAGGCAAAAAACATGCTAAAAATCGATATTTTGGGTGCCCAAAGTCAATATGTGCATGTCTCTTCTGTACCCGTTTATATATCAAATTCAGGCTCAAAAAAAACGATAATTCGATATTTTTGGGTCCTTAAAGCGATCTGTACATGCCTACTCCTTGCTTGAATGTTTTCAAGATACAAACCCAAAACATGTTAAAAATCGATATTTTAGGTGCCCAAACTCAATATGTGTATACATCTTCTGTACCCGTTTATATCCCAAATTCAGACTCAAAACACCCGAAAATTCTATATTTTTGGGTCCCAAAAGCGATTTGTACATGCCTACTCAGTGCTAGAATGTTTTCAAAATATAGATCCAAAACATGCTAAAAATTGATATTTTAGGTTCCCAAAGTCGATATGTGCATGCATCTTCTGTACCCGTTTATATCTCAAATTTAGGCTCAAAACACCCGAAAATTCGATATTTTTGGGTCCCAGAATTGATCTGTACATGCCTACTCTGTGTTAGAGTGCTTTCAAAATACAGGCCCAAAACATGCTCAAAATCGATATTTTGGGTGCCCAAAGTCGATATGTGCATGCATCTTCTGTACCCGTTTATATCCCAAATTCAGGCTCAAAACACCCGAAAAATCGATATCTTTTGGTCCCAGAAGCGATATGTACATGCCTACTTTAAGTTAGAGTATTTTCAAAATACAGGCCCAAAACATGCTGAAAATAGATATTTTAGGTGCTTAAAGTCAATATGTGTATGCATCTTCAATACTCGTTTATATCCCAAATTCAGGCTCAAAACACCCTAAAAAGCTTTTTTTGGGGTGAGGGTGCTAGAATATTTCCAAAATATAGGCGAAAAACATGCTAAAAATCGATATTTTGGGTGCCCAAAGTCGATATGTGCATGCATCTTCTGTACCCGAATATATCTCAAATTCAGGCTCAAAACAACCGAAAATTCGATATTTTTGGGTCCCAGAAGCGATCTGTACATGCCTACTCCTTGCTGTAATGTTTTCAAGATACAAACCCAAAACATGCTTAAAATCGATATTTAAGGTGACCAAAGTCAATATGTGTATATATCTTCTGTACCCGTTTATATCCCAAATTCAGGCTCAAAACACCCGAAAATTAGATATTTTTGGGTCCCAGAAGCAATCTGTTCTTGCCTATTCAGTGCTAGAATATTTTCAAAATATAGGCCAAAAACATGCTAAAAATCGATATTTTAGGTGCCCAAAGTCGATATGTGCATGCATCTTCTGTACCCGTTTATATCTCAAATTCAGGCTCAAAACAATACTAAAAACATGCTAAAAATCGATATTTTGGGTGCCCAATGTCGATATGTCCATACATTTTCTGTACCCGTTTATATCTCAAATTCAATCTCAAAACACCCAAAAATTCAATATTTTTGTGTTCGAGTAGCGATAAATACATGCCTACTCACTGCTAGAATATTTTCAAAATATAGGTAAAAAACATGCTAAAAATTGATATTTTAAGTGCTCAAAGTCGATATGTGCATGCATATTCTGTACCTGTTTATATCTCAAATTCAGGCTCCAAACAAACGAAAATTAGATATTTTTGGGTCCCAGAAGCGATTTGTACATGCCTACTCCTAGCTAGAATGTTTTCAAGATACAGACCCAAAACATACTCAAAATCGATATTTCAAGTGCAAAAAGTCGATATGTGTATTCATCTTCAGCACCCGTTTATATCCCAAATTCAGGCTCAAAACACTCTAAAATTCTTTTTTGGGGTGGGGTCCCAGAAGCGATCTGTACATGCCTACTCAGTCCTAGATTATTTTCAAAACATAGGCCAAAAACATGCTATAAATCGATATTTTGGGTGCCCAAAGTCAATATTTGCATGTATCTTCAGTACCCGTTTATATCTCAAATTCAGGCTGAATACACCCGAAAATTCGATATTTTTGGGTACTAGAAGCGTTCTGCACATGCGTACTCCGAGTTACAGTATTTTCAAGATAAAAACCCAAAACATGCTTAAAATCGTTAATTTAGGTACAAAAAGTCGAAGTGTACATGCATCTTCTATACCCGTTTATATTTCAAATTCAGGCTCAAAACTCCCAAAAATTCGATATTTTTGGGTTCTAGAAGCGATCTGTACATGCCTACTTCGAGTTAGAGTATTTTCAAAATACAGGCCCAAAACATGCTAAAAATCGATATTTTAGGTGCCCAAAGTCAATATGTGTATGCGTCTTCTGTACCCGTTTTTATCCCAAATTCAGGCATAAAACACTCGAAAATTCGATATTTTCGGGTCCTAGAAGCGATCTGTTCATGCCTACTCCTTGTTAGAATGTTTTCAAGATACAGACTCAAAACATGCTCAAAATCGATATTTTAGGTGTTAAAAGTCGAAGTGTGCATGCATCTTCAGTACCCGTTAATATCTCAAATATAGGCTCAAAACACCAAAAAACTCCAATATTTTTGGGTCCCAGAAACAATCTGTACATGCCTAAACAGTGCTTGAATACTTTCAAAATATAGGCCCAAAACATGCTTAAAATCGATATTTTAGGTGCCCAAAGTCGATATGTGCATGCATCTTCTGTACCCGTTTATATCTCAAATTCAGGCTAAAAAACCCCGAAAATTCGATATTTTTGGGTCCCATAAGCGATCTGTACATGCCTACACCGTGTTAGAGTATTTTCAAACTAAAGGGCTAAAACATGCTCAAAATCGATATTTTGGGTGCCCAAACTCGACATGTGCATGCATTTTCTGTACCCGTTTATATCCCAAATTCAGGTTCAAAACACCCGAAAATTCGATTCATTTGTGTTCCTGAAGCGATTTGTAAATGCCTACTCCGTCCTAGAGTATTTTCAAAATACAGGCCCAAAACATGCTGAAAATCGATATTTTGGGTGCCCAAAGACTATATGTGCATACATCTTCTGTACCCGTTTATATCTCAAATTCAATCTCAAAACACCCGAAAATTCAATATTTTTGTGTTCCAGTAGCGATAATTACATGCCTAGTCCGCCTTAGAGTATTTTCAAATTTCAGGCCCAAAACATGCTCAAAATCGATATTTTGGGTGCCCATAGTCGATCTGTGCATGCATCTGCTGTACCTGTTTATATCTTAAATTCAGGCTCAAAACAGCCGAAAATTAGATATTTTTGGGTCCCAGAAGCGATTTGTACATGCCTACTCCTAGCTAGAATGTTTTCAAGTTACATACTCAAAACATACTCAAAATCGATATTTTAAGTGCAAAAACTCGATATGCGTATGCATCTCCAGTACCCGTTTATATCTCAAATTCAGGCTCAAACACCAAAAAATTCATAATTTTTAGGTCCCTGAAGCGTTTTGTACATGCCTACTCAGTGCTAGAATGTTTTCAAAATATAGTCTCAAAACATGCTAAAAATCGATATTTTAGGTACCCAAAGTCGATATGTTCATGCATCTTCTGTACCCTTTTATATATCAAATTCAGGCTCAAAACACCCGAAAACTCGATATTTTTGGATCTCAGAACAGATCTGTACATTTCTTTGTGCTAGAGTATTTTCAAAATACAGGCCCAAAACATGCTGAAAATCGATATTTTAGGTGCAAAAAGTCAATATGTGTGTGCATCTTCTATACCCGTTTATATCCCAAATTCAGGCTCAAAACACCCTAAAATTCTTTTTTTTGGGAGGGGGGTCCTAAATGCGTTCTGTACATGCCTACTCAGCGCTAGATTATTTTCAAAATATAGGCTAAAAACATGCAAAAAATCGATATTTTAGGTGCCCAAAGTCAATATGTGTATGCATCTTGTGTAAACGTTTATATCTCAAATTCAGGCTCGAAACACCCTAAAATTCGATATTTTTGGGTCCTAGAAGTGTTCTGCACATGTGTACTCCGTGTTAGAGTATTTTCAAGATACAGACCCAAACATGCTTAAAATCGATATTTTAGGTGCCCAAAGTCGATATGTGCATGCATCTTCTGTACCCGTTTATATCCCAAATTCAGGCTCAAAACACCCGAAAATTCGATATCTTTGGGTACCAAAAGCGATCTTTGCGCTAGAGTATTTTCAAAATACAGGCCCAAAACATGCTCAAAATCGATATTTTGGGTGCCCAAAGTCGATATGTGCATGCATCTTCTGTACCCGTTTATATCCCAAATTCAGGCTCAAAACACCCGAGAATTCGATATCTTTTGGTCCCAGAAGCGAAATGTACATGCCTACTTTGAGTTAGAGTATTTTCAAAATACAGGCCCAAAACATGCTGAAAATAGATATTTTAGGTGCTCAAAGTCAATATGTGTATGCATCTTCAATACTCGTTTATATCCCAAATTCAGGCTCAAAACACCCTAAAAAGCTTTTTTTGGGGTTAGGGTGCTAGAATATTTTCAAAATATAGGCGAAAAACATGCTAAAAATCGATATTTTGGGTGCCCAAAGTCGATATTTGCATGCATCTTCTGTACCCGTTTATATCTCAAATTCAGGTTCAAAACACCGAAAATTCGATATTTTTGGGTCCTAGAAGCGATCTGCACATGCCTACTCCGTGTTAGAGTATTTTCAAAATATAGGCCCAAAACATGCTAAAAATCGATATTTTGGGTGCCCAAAGTCGATATGTGCATGCATCTTCTGTACCCGTATATATCTCAAATTTAGGCTCAAAACAACCGAAAATTCGATATTTTTGGGTCCCAGAAGCAATCTGTTCTTGCCTATTCAGTGCTAGAATATTTTCAAAATATAGGCCAAAAACATGCTAAAAATCGATATTTTGGGTGCCCAATGTCGATATGTGCATACGTTTTCTGTACCCGTTTATATCTCAAATTCAATCTCAAAACACCCTAAAATTCAATATTTTTGTGTTCCAGTAGCGATAAATACATGCTAGAATATTTTCAAAATATAGGTAAAAAACATGCTAAAAAATGATATTTTAGGTGCTCAAAGTCGATATGTGCATGCATAGTCTGTACCTGTTTATATCTCAAATTCAGGCTCCAAACAAACGAAAATTAGATATTTTTGGGTCCCAGAAGCGATTTGTACATGCCTACTCCTAGCTAGAATGTTTTAAAGATACAGACCCAAAACATACTCAAAATCGATATTTTAAGTGCAAAAAGTCGATATGTGTATTCATCTTCAGCACCCGTTTATATCCCAAATTCAAGCTCAAAACACCCTAAAACTCTTTTTTGGGGGTGGGGTCCCAGAAGCGATGTGTACATGCCTACTCAGTCCTAGAATATTTTCAAAATATAGGCCAAAAACATACTAAAATCGATATTTTTGGGTAACCAAAATCAATATTTGAATGCATCTTCTGTACCCGTTTATATCTCTAATTCAGGCTCAAAACACCCGAAAATTCGATATTTTTGGGTCCTAGAAGCGTTCTGCACATGCGTACTGCATGTTAGAGTATTTTCAAGATACAGACCCAAAACATGCTTAAAATCGATGTTTTAGGTACAAAAAGTCGAAGTGTGCATGCATCTTCTGTACCCATTTATATCTCAAATTCAGGGTCAAAACACCCGAAAATTTAATATTTTCGGGTCCCAGAAGCGATCTGTACATGCCTACTCAGTGCTAGATTATCTTCAAAATATAGGCCAAAAACATGCTAAAAATCGATATTTTGGGTGCCCAAAGTCAATATTTGCATGCATCTTCTGTACCCGTTTATATCTCAAATTCAGGCTCAATACACCCGAAAATTCGATATTTTTGGGTACTAGAAGCGTTCTGCACATGCGTACTCCGAGTTAGAGTATTTTCAAGATAAAAACCGAAAAAATGCTTAAAATCGATATTTTCGGTACAAAAAGTCGAAGTGTGCATGCATCTTCAGTACCCGTTTATATCTCAAATTCAGGCTCAAAATACCCGAAAATTCAATATTTTTGGGTCCAAGAAACGATTTGTACATACCTACTCCGTGTTAGAGTATTTTCAAAATACAGGACCAAAACATGCTAATAATCGATATTTTAGGTGCCCAAAGTCGATATGTTCATGCATCTTCTATACCCGTTTATATTTCAAATTCAGGCTCAAAACTCCCAAAAATTCGATATTTTTGTTTTCTAGAAGCGATCTGTACATGCCTACTTCGAGTTAGAGTATTTTCAAAATACAGGCCATAAACATGCTAAAAATCGATATTTTAGGTGCCCAAAGTCAATATGTGTATGCCTCTTCTGTACCCGTTTTTATCCCAAATTCAGGCATAAAACACCCGAAAATTCGATATTTTCTGGTCCCAGAAGCGATCTGTTCATGCCTACTCCTTGTTAGAAAGTTTTCAAGATACAGACTCAAAACATGCTCAAAATCGATATTTCAGGTGTCAAAAGTCGAAGTGTGCATGCATCTTCAGTACCCGTTAATATCTCAAATATAGGCTCAAAACACCAAAAAACTCCAATATTTTTGGGTCCCAGAAACAATCTGTACATGCCTAAACAGTGCTAGAATATTTTCAAAATATAGGCCCAAAACATGCTTAAAATCGATATTTTAGGTGCCCAAAGTCGATATGTGCATGCATTTTCTGTACCCGTTTATATCTCAAATTCAGGCTAAAAAACCCCGAAAATTCGATATTTTTGGGTCCCATAAGCTATATGTACATGCCTACACCGTGTTAGAGTATTTTCAAACTAAAGGGCCAAAACATGCTCAAAATCGATATTTTGGGTGCCCAAACTCGATATGTGCATGCATTTTCTGTACCCGTTTATATCTCAAATTCAGGTTCAAAACCCCCGAAAATTCGATTCATTTGTGTTCCTGAAGCGATTTGTAAATGCCTAGTCCGTCCTAGAGTATTTTCAAAATACAGGCCCAAAACATGCTCAAAATCGATATTTTGGGTGCCCAAAGACTATATGTGCATGCATCTTCTGTACCCGTTTATATCCCAGATTCAGGCTCAAAACACCCGAAAATTCGATATTTTCGTGCCCCAAAAGCGATCTGTTCATGCCTTCTCAGTGCTAGAATATTTTCAAATTATAGGCCAAAAACATGCTAAAAATCGATATTTTGGGTGCCCAAAGTCAATATGTGTATGCATCTTCTGTACCCGTTTATATCTCAAATTCAATCTCAAAACATCCGAAAATTCAATATTTTTGTGTTCCAGTAGCGATAAATACATGCCTAGTCCGCCTTAGAGTATTTTCAAAATACAGGCCCAAAACATGCTCAAAATCGATATTTTGGTTGCCCATAGTCGATCTGTGCATGCATCTGCTGTACCTGTTTATATCTTAAATTCAGGCTCAAAACAGCCGAAAATTAGATATTTTTGGGTCCCAGAAGCGATTTGTACATGCCTACTCCTAGCTAGAATGTTTTCAAGTTACATACGCAAAACATACTCAAAATCGATATTTTAAGTGCAAAAAGTCGATATGTGTATGCATCTCCAGTACCCATTTATATCTCAAATTCAGGCTCAAACACCAAAAAATTCATTATTTTTAGGTCCCCGAAGCGTTTAGTACATGCCTACTCAGTGCTAGAATGTTTTCAAAATATAGTCTCAAAACATGCTAAAAATCGATATTTTAGGTATCCAAAGTCGATATGTTCATGCATCTTCTGTACCCTTTTATATATCAAATTCAGGCTCAAAACACCCGAAAACTCTATCTTTTTGAATCCCAGAAACGATCTGTACATGCCTAATTTGTGCTAGAGTATTTTCAAAATACAAGCCCAAACCATGCTGAAAATCGATATTTTAGGTGCAAAAAGTCAATATGTGTGTGCATCTTTTATACCCGTTTATATCCCTAATTCAGGCTCAAAACACCCTAAAATTCTTTTTTGGGGGGGGTCCTAGAAGCGTTCTTAACATACCTACTCCGTGTTAGAGTATTTTCAAAATCCAGGCCAAAAACATGCTCAAAATCGATAATTTGGGAACCCAAAGTCGATATTTGCATGCATCATCTGTACCCGTTTATATCTCAAATTCAATCTCAAAGCACCCGAAAATTCAATATTTTTGTGTTAAAGTAGCGATAAATACATGCCTACTCCGTCTTAGAGTATTTTCAAAATACAGGCCCAAAACATGCTAAAAATCGATATTTTAGGTGCCCAAAGTTAATATGTGTATGCGTCTTTGGTACCCGTTTTTATCCCAAATTCAGGCACAAAACACCCGAAAATTCGATATTTTTGGGTCCCAGAAGCGATCTATACATGCCTAGTCCGTGTTAGAATATTTTCAAAATGCAGGTCCAAAACATGCTCAAAATCGATATTTTTGGTGCCCAAAGTCGATATGTGCATGCATCTTCTGTACCCGTTTATATCTCAAATTCAGGCTCAAAATAACCGAATATTCGATATTTTTGGGTCCCATAAGCGATCTGTACATTCCTACACCGTGTTAGAGTATTTCCAAAATAAAGGCCCAAAACATGCTCAAAATATAATATTTTTGGTGCCCAAAGTCGATATGTGCATGCATCTTCTGTACCCGTTTATATCTCAAATTCAGGCTCAAAACACCCGAAAATTCAATATTTTTGTGTTCCAGAAGCGATTAATACATTCCTACTCCGTCTTAGAGTATTTAAAAAAATACAGGCCCAAAACATGCTCAAAATCGATATTTTGGGTGCCCAAAGTCGATATGTACATGCATCATCTGTACCTGTTTATTATCCAAATTCGGGCTCAAAACACCCGAAAATTCGATATTTTTAGGTCCTAGAAGCGATTTGTACATGTCTACTCAGGGCTAGAATGTTTTCAAGTTACAGACCCAAAACATATACAAAATCGATATTTTAAGTGCAAAAAGTCGATATGTGCATGCATCTTCAGTACCCGTTTATATCTCAAATTCAGGCTCAAATACCCGAAAATTCATTATTTTTAGGTCTTAGAAGCAATTTGTACATGTCTACTCAGTGCTAGAATGTTTTCAAAATATAGGCTCAAAACATGCCAAAAATCGATATTTTAGGCTCAAAACACCCGAAAATTCGATATTTTTTGGTCCCAGAAGCGATTTGTACATGCCTACTCCGTGTTTGAGTATTTTCGAAATACAGACCCAAAACATGCTAAAAATTGAAATTTTAGGTGCCCAAAGTCGATATGTGCATGCATTTTCTGTACTCGTTTATATCTCAAATTCAAGCACAAAACACCGAAAATTCGATATTTTTGGGTCCTAGAAGCGTTCTGCACATCCCTACTCCGTGACAGAGTATTTTCAAAATACAGGCAAAAAACATGCACAAAATCGATAATTTGGGAGCCCAAAGTCGATATGTGCATGCCTCTTCTGTACCCGTTTATATCTCAAATTCAGGCTCAAAACAACCGATAATTCGATATTTTTGGGTCCTTAAAGCGATCTGTACATGCCTACTCCTTGCTTGAATGTTTTCAAGATACAAACCCAAAACATGTTAAAAATCGATATTTTAGGTGCCCAAAGTCGATATGTGCATGCATTTTCTGTACCCGTTTATATCGCAAATACAGGCTCAAAACACCCGAAAATTATATATTTTTGGGTCCCAGAAGCGATTTGTACATGCCTACTCAGTTCTAAAATATTTTCAAAATATGGGCTCAAAACATGCCAAAAATCGATATTTTAGTCTCAAAACACCCGAAAATTCGATATTTTTTGGTCCCAGAAGCGATTTGTACATGCCTACTCCGTGTTTGAGTATTTTCGAAATACAGGCCCAAAACATGCTAAAAATTGAAATTTTAGGTGCCCAAAGTCGATATGTGCATGCATCTTCTGTACCCGTTTATATCTCAAATTCAGGCTCAAATACCCGAAAATTCATTATCTTTAGGTCTTAGAAGCAATTTGTACATGTCTACTCAGTGCTAGAATGTTTTCAAAATATAGGCTCAAAACATGCCAAAAATCGATATTTTAGTCTCAAAACACCCGAAAATTCGATATTTTTTGGTCCCAGAAGCGATTTGTACATGCCTACTCCGTGTTTGAGTATTTTCGAAATACAGGCCCAAAGCATGCTAAAAATTGAAATTTTAGGTGCCCAAAGTCGATATGTGCATGCATCTTCTGTACCCGTTTATATCTCAAATTGAGACTCAAAACACCCGAAAATTCATTATTTTTAGGTACCAGAAACGATTAAAAAAAAAAAAACAGGCTAAAATCATGCTAAAAATCGATATTTTAGGTATCCAAAGTCGATATGTGCATGCATCTTCTATACCTTTTTAAATATCAAATTCAGGCTCAAAACAAACGATAATTCGATATTTTTGGATCCTAGAAACGATCTGTACATGCCTAATCCGTGTTAGAGTGCCTTCAAAATACAGGCCCAAAACATTCTAAAAATCGATATTTTTGGTGCCCAAAGTCAATATGTGTATGCATCATCTGTACCCGTTATATCCCAAATTCTGACTCAAAACACCCGAAAATTCTATATTTTTGGGTCCCAGAAGCGATTTGTACATGCATACTTAGTGCTAGAATATTCTGTACCCGTTTATATCTTAAATTCAGGCTTAAAACACCCGAAAATTCGATATTTTTGGGTCCCAGAAGCGATCTGTACATGTCTACTCCGTGTTTGAGTGCTTTCAAAATACAGGCCCAAAACATGCTGAAAATCGATATTTTAGGTGCCCATAGTCAATATGTGTATGCATCTTCTGTACCCGTTTATATTCCAAATACAGGCTCAAAACACCCGAAAATTCATTATATTTAGGTCTCAGAAGCGATTTGTACATGCCTACACAGTCTTAGAGTATTTTCAAAATATAGGTCCAAAACATGCTAAAAATTGATATTTTAAGTGCACAAAGTCGAAGTGTGCATGCATCTTCAGTACACGTTTATATCTCAAATACAGGCTCAAAACTCCAAAAACTCCAATATTTTTGGGTCCCAGAAGCAATCTGTACATGCCTAATTAGTGCTAGAATATTTTCAAAATATACGCCCAAAACATGCTTAAAATCGATATTTTAGGTGCCCAAAGTCGATATGTGCATGAATCTTCAGTACCCGTTTATATCTCAAATTCAGGCTGAAAACACCCGAATATTCGATATTTTTTGGTCCCAGAAGCGATCTGTTCATGCCTACACCGTGTTAGAGTATTTTCAAAATAAAGACCCAAAACATGCTCAAAATCAATATTTTAGGTGCCCAAAGTCAATATGTGTATGCATCTTCTATACCTGTTTATATCCCAAATTCAGGCTCACAACACCCGAAAATTCGATATTTTTGGGTCCCAGAAGTGATTTGTACATGCCTACACAGTGCTAGAATATTTTCAAATTATAGGCCCAAAACATGCTAAAAATCGATATTTTGGGTGCCCAAAGTCGAAATGTGCATGCATCTTCTGTACCCGTTTTATATCAAATTCAGGCTCAAAACACCCGAAAATTCGATATTTTTGTGTTCCAGACGCGATTAATAAATTCCTTCTCCGTCTTAGAGTATTTTCATAATACAGGCCCTAAACATGCTCAAAATCGATATTTTGGGTGCCCAAGGTTGATATGTGCATGCATCTTCTGTACCTGTTTATTACCCAAATTCAGGCTCAAAATACCCGAAAATCCGATATTTTTAGGTCCCAGAAGCGATTTGTACATGTCTACTCAGAGCTAAAATGTTTTCAAGATACAGACCCAAAACATATTCAAAATCGATATTTTAAGTGCAAAAAGTCGATATGTGCATGCATCTTCAGCTCCCGTTTATATCTCAAATTCAGGCTCAAAACACCCGAAAATTCGATATCTTTGGGTCCTAAAAGCGATATGTACATGCCTACTTTGTGCTAGAGTATTTTCAAAATACAAGCCCAAAACATGCTGAAAATCAATATTTTAGGTGCCCAGTGTCAATATGTGTATGCTTCTTCTATATCCGTTTATATCCCAAATTCAGGCTCAAAACACCCTAAAATTCTTTTTTTGGGGGGGGTCCCGGAAGCGATCTGTACATGCCTACTCTGTGTTAGAGTATTTTCAAAATACATGCCAAAAACATGCTCAAAATCGATCATTTGGGAGCCCAATGTTGATATGTGCATGCATCTTCTGTACCCGTTTATATCTCAAATGCAGGCTCAAAACACCCGAAAATTCGATATTTTTGTGTTCCAGAAGCGATTAATACATTCCTACTCCGTCGTAGAGTATATTCAAGATACAAACCCAAAACATGCTCAAAATCGATATTTTAGGTGCCCAAACTCAATATGTGTATACATCTTCCGTACCTGTTTATTACCCAAATTCGGGCTCAAAACACCCGAAAATTTGATATTTTTAGGTCCTAGAAGCGATTTGTACATGTCTACTCAGTGCTAGAATGTTTTCAAGTTACAGACCCAAAACATATTCAAAATCGATATTTTAAGTGCAAAAAGTCGATATGTGCATGCATCTTCAGTACCCGTTTATATCTCAAATTCAGGCTCAAATACCCGAAAATTCATTATTTTTAGGTCTCAGAAGTGATTTGTACTTGTCTACTCAGTGCTAGAATGTTTTCAAAATATAGGCTCAAAACATGCTAAAAATCGATATTTTGGGTGCCCAAAGTCGATATGTGCATGCATCTTCTGTACCCGTTTATATCCCAAATTCAGGCTCAAAACACCCGAAAATTCGATATTTTTCGGTCCCAGAAGCGATCGGTACATGCCTACTCAGTGCTAGAATTTTTTCAAAATATAGGCCAAAAACATGCTAAAAATCGATATTTTAGGTGCCCAAAGTCGATATGTGCATGCATCTTCTGTACCCGTTTATATCTCAAATTAAGGCTCAAAACACCCTAAAATTAGATATTTTCGGTTCCCAGAAGCGATCTGAACATGCGTACTCCGCCTTAGAGTATTTTCAAAATATAGGCCAAAAACATGCTAAAAATCGATATTTTAGGTGCCCAAAGTCGAAATGTGCATGCATCTTCTGTACCCGTTTATATCCCAAATTCAGGCTCAAAACACCCGAAAATTAGATATCTTTGGGTCCCAAAAGCGATATGTACATGCCTAGTTTGTGCTAGAATATTTTAAAAATACAGGCCCAAAACATGCTGATAACCGATATTTTAGGTGCCCAAAGTCAATATGTGTATACATTTTCTGTACCCGTTTATATCCCAAATTCAGGTTCAAAACACCCGAAAATTAGATATTTTTGGGTCCCAGAAGCGATCTGTACATGCCTACTCCGTGTTAGAGTATTTTCAAAGTACAGGCCCAAAACATGCTCAAAATCTATATTTTAGTTGCCCAAAGTCAATATATGCATACATCTTTAGTACCCGTTTATATCTCAAATTCAGGCTTAAACCACCCGAAAATTCAATATTTTTGTGTCCCAGAAGCGATCTGTACATGCCTACTCCATTTTAGAGTATTTTCAAAATACAGGCCCAAAACATGCTAAAAATCGATTTTTAGGTACCCAAAGTCAATATGTGTATGCATCTTCTGTACCCGTTTTTATCCTAAATTCAGGCTCAAAACACCCGAAAATTCGATATTTTTAAGTCTCAGAAGCAATCTGTACATACCTACTCAGTGCTAGAATATTTTCAAATTATAGGCCCAAAACATGGTAAGAATCAATATTTTGGGTGACCAAAGTCGATATGTGCATGCACCTTCTGTACTCGTTTATATCTCAAATTCTGGCTCAAAACACCCGAAAATTATATATTTTTGTTTTCTAGAAGCGATTAATACATGCCTACTCCGTCTTAGAGAACTTTCAAAATACAGGCCCGAAACATGCTCAAAATCGATATTTTGTTTGCCTAAAGCCGATATGTGCATGCATCTTCTGTACCTGTTTATATCCCAAATTCAAGCTCAACACACCCGAAAAATCGATATTTTTGCGTCCTAGAAGCGATCTGTACATGCCTACTCCTTGCTAGAATGTTTTCAAGATACAGACCCAAAACATACTCAAAATCGATATTTTAAGTGCAAAAAGTTGATATGTGCATGAATCTTAAGTACCCGTTTATATCTCAAATTCGGGCTCAAAACACCCGAAAATTCGATATTTTTGGGTTCCAGAAGCGATCTGTACATGCCTACTTAGTGCTAGAATATTTTCAAATTATAGGCCCAAAACATGCTAAAAATCGATATTTTAGGTGCCCAAAATCGAAATGTGGATGCATCTTCTGTACCCGTTTATATCTCATATTCAGGCTCAAAACACCCGAAAATTCGATATTTTGTGTTCCAGACGCGATTAATATATTCTTACTCTGTCATACAGTATTTTCAAAATACAGGCACTAGACATGCTTAAAATCGATATTTTAGATGCCCAAAGTCGATATGTGCATGCATCTTCTGTACCCATTTATATCCCAAATTCAGGCTCAAAACACCCGAAAATTCGATATCTTTGGGTCCCAAAAGCGATTTGTACATGCCTACTCCGTCCTAGAGTATTTTTAAAATACAGGCCCAAAACATGCTGATAATCGATATTTTAGGTGCCCAAAGTCAATATGTGTATGCATCTTCTATACCCGTTTATATCCCAAATTCAGGCTCAAAACACCCTATAATTCTTTTTTTTGTGGGGGTCCCAGAAGCAATCTGTACATGCCTACTCAGTGCTAGAATATTTTCAAAAAATAGGCCAAAAACATGCTAAAAATCGATAATTTGGGTGCCCAAAGTCGATATTTGCATGCATCTTCTGTACCCGTTTATATTTCAAATTCAGGATCAAAACACCCTAAAATTCGATATTTTTGGGTCCTAAAAGCGTTATGCACATGCTTACTCCGTGTTAGAGTATTTTCAAAATACACGCTAAAAACATGCTCAAAATCGATAAATTGGGAGACCAAAGTCGATATGTGCATACATCTTCTATACCCGTTTATATCTCAAATTCAGGCTCAAAACAACCGAAAATTCGTTATTTTTGGGTCCCAGAAGCGATCTGTACATGCCTACTCCTTGTTTGATTGTTTTCAAGATACAAACCCAAAACATGTTCAAAATCGATATTTTAGGTGCCCAAACTCAATATGTGTATACATCTTCTGTACCCGTTTATATTCCAAATTCTGGCTCAAAACACCCGAAAATTCGATATTTTTGGATCCCAGAAGCGATCTGTACATGCCTACTCAGTGCTAGAATTTTTTCAAAATATAGGCCAAAAACATGCTAAAAATCGATATTTTAGGTGCCCAAAGTCGATATGTGCATGCATCTTCTGTACCCGTTTATATCTCAAATTCAGGCTCAAAACACCCTAAAATTAGATACTTTTGGGTCCCAGAAGCGATCTGTACATGCCTACTCAGTGCTAGAATTTTTTCAAAATATAGGCCAAAAACATGCTCAAAATCGATATTTTGGGTTCCCAAAGTCGATATGTGCATGCATCTTCTGTATCTGTTTATTACCCAAATTTAGGCTCAAAACACCCTAAAATTCAATTTTTTTAGGACCCAGAAGCGATTTGTACATGTCTACTCAGTGGTAGAATGTTTTCAAAATATAGGCTCAAAACATGCTAAAAATCGATATTCTAGTTACTCAAGTCGATATGTGCATGCTTCTTCTGTACTCGTTTATATATCACATTCATCCTCAAAATACCCGAAAATTCGATATTTTTGGATCCCAGAAACGATCTGTACATGCCTAATCCCTGTTAGAGTATTTTCAAAATACTGGGCCAAAACATGCTGAAAATCGAATTTTAGGTGCCCAAAATCATTATGTGTATGCATATTCAGTACCCGTTTATATCCCAAATTAATGCTCAAAACACCCGAAAATTCGATATTTTTGGATCCCAGAAGCGATCTGTACATGCCTACTCAGTGCTAGAATTTTTTCAAAATATAGGCCAAAAACATGCTAAAAATCGATATTTTAGGTGCCCAAAGTCGATATGTGCATGCATCTTCTGTACCCGTTTATATCTCAAATTCAGGCTCAAAACACCCTAAAATTAGATACTTTTGGGTCCCAGAAGCGATCTGTACATGCCTACTCAGTGCTAGAATTTTTTCAAAATATAGGCCAAAAACATGCTCAAAATCGATATTTTGGGTTCCCAAAGTCGATATGTGCATGCATCTTCTGTATCTGTTTATTACCCAAATTTAGGCTCAAAACACCCTAAAATTCAATTTTTTTAGGACCCAGAAGCGATTTGTACATGTCTACTCAGTGGTAGAATGTTTTCAAAATATAGGCTCAAAACATGCTAAAAATCGATATTCTAGTTACTCAAGTCGATATGTGCATGCTTCTTCTGTACTCGTTTATATATCACATTCATCCTCAAAATACCCGAAAATTCGATATTTTTGGATCCCAGAAACGATCTGTACATGCCTAATCCCTGTTAGAGTATTTTCAAAATACTGGGCCAAAACATGCTGAAAATCGAATTTTAGGTGCCCAAAATCATTATGTGTATGCATATTCTGTACCCGTTTATATCCCAAATTAATGCTCAAAACACCCGAAAATTCGATATTTTTGGGTCCCAGAAGCGATTTGTATATGCCTACTCAGTGCTAGAATATTTTCAAAATATAGGACCAAAACATGCTAAAAATTGATATTTTAGGTGACCAAAGTCGATATGTGCATGCACCTTCTGTACCTGTTTATATCCCAAATTCAGGCTCAAAACACCCTATAATTCTTTTTTTTGTGGGGGTCCCAGAAGCAATCTGTACATGCCTACTCAGTGCTAGAATATTTTCAAAAAATAGGCCAAAAACATGCTAAAAATCGATAATTTGGGTGTCAAAAGTCGATATTTGCATGCATCTTCTGTACCTGTTTATATCTCAAATTCAAGCTCAACACACCCGAAAAATCGATATTTTTGCGTCCTAAAAGCGATCTGTACATGCCTTTTCCTTGCTAGAATGTTTTCAAGATACAGACCCAAAACATACTCAAAATCGATATTTTAAGTGCAAAAAGTTGATATGTGCATGAATCTTCAGTACCCGTTTATATCTCAAATTCAGGCTCAAAACACCCGAAAATTCGATATTTATGGGTCCCAGAAGCGATCTGTACATGCCTACTCAATGCTAGAATATTTTCAAATTATAGGCCCAAAAACATGCTAAAAATCGATATTTTAGGTTTCCAAAGTTGATATGTGCATGCATCTTCTGTACCCGTTTATATCTCAAATTCATTCTCAAAACACCCGAAAATTAGATATTTTTTGGTCTAAGAAGTGATCTGTACATGCCTACTCCGTGTTAGTGTATTTTCAAAAAAAAACAGGCTGAAAATCGATATTTTGGGTGCCCAAAGTCGATATGTGCATGCATCTTCTGTACCCGTTTATATCTCAAATTCAGGCTCAAAACTCCCGAAAATTCGATATTTTTGGGTTCTAGAAGCAATCTGTACATACCTACTCCTTGCTAGAATGTTTTCATGATACAGACCCAAAATATGCTCAAATTCGATATTTTGGGTGCAAAAAGTCGAAGTGTGCATGCTTCTTCAGTACCCGTTTATATCTCAAGTTCAGGCTCAAAACACCCTAAAATTCGATATTTTCGGGTCCCAGAAGCAATCTGTACATGCCTACTCTGTGTTAGAGTATTTTCGAAATACAAGCCTAAAAGAGGTTGAAAATCGATATTTTAGGTGCACAAAGTCGATATGTGCATGCATCTTCTGTACCCGTTTATATCTCAAATTCTGGATCAAAACACCCGAAAATTCGATATTTTTGGGTCCCAGAAGCGATCTGTACATGCCTACTCAGTGCTAGAATGTTTTTAAAATATAGGCTCAAAACATGCTAAAAATCTATATTTTATGTTTCCAAAGTCGATACGTGCATGCATCTTCTGTACCCGTTTATATCTCAAATTCATTCTCAAAACACCCGAAACTTCGATATTTTTGGGTTCCAGAAGCGATCTGTACATGCCTACTCCGTGTTAGAGTATTTTCAAAATAAAACAGGCTGAAAATCGATATTTTAGGTGCCCAAAGTCGATATGTGCATGCATCTTTATGTACCCGTTTAGATCTCAAATTCAGGCTCTAAACACCCGAAAATTCAATAGTTTTGGGTCCCAGAAGTGATTTGTACACGCCTACTCCATGTTAGAGTATTTTCAAAATATACGCTAAAAACATGCTCAAAATCGATAAATTGGGAGACCAAAGTCGATATGTGCATGCATCTTCTGTACCCGTTTATATCTCAAAATCAGGCTCAAAACACCCGAAAATTCGATATTTTTGGGTCCCAGAAGCGATCTGTACATGCCTACTTCTTGCTTGAATGTTTTCAAGATACAAACCCAAAACATGTTCAAAATCGATGTTTTAGGTGCCCAAACTCAATATGTGTATACATCTTCTGTACCCGTTTATATTCCAAATTCAGGCTCAAAACACCCGAAAATTCGATATTTTTGGGTCCCCAAATCGATCTGTAACATGTCTACTCTGTTTTAGAATATTTTCGAAATACAGGCCCAAAACATGCTGAAAATCGATATTTTAGGTGCCCAAAGTCAATATGTGTATGCTTTTTCTGTACCCGTATATATCCCAAATTCAGGCTCAAAACTCCCAAAAATTAAATATTTTCGTGTCCCAGAAGCAATCTGTACATGCCTACTCAGTGCTAGAATGTTTTCAAAATATAGGCTCAAAACAAGCTAAAAATCGATATTTTAGGTTTCCAAAGTCAATATGTGCATGTTTCTTCAGTACCCGTTTATATCTCAAATTCAGGCTCAAAACACCCGAAAATTCAATAGTATTGGGTCACAGAAACGATTTGTACATGCCTACTCAGTGCTAGAATGTTTTCAAAAAATAGGCTGAAAACATGCTAAAAATCGATATTTTAGGTATCCAAACTCGATATTGGCATGCATCTTCTATGCCCTTTTATATATCAAATTCAGGCTCAAAACAAACGAAAATTCGATATTTTTTTAATCCCAGAAACGATCTGTACATGCATAATCAGTGTTAGAGTGCTTTCAAAATACAAGCCCAAAACATGCTGAAAATCGATATTTTTGGTGCCCATAGTCAATATGTTTATGCATCTTCTGTACCCGTTTATATCCCAAATACAGGCTCAAAACACCCAAAAATTATATATTTTTGGGTCCCAGAAGCGATTTGTACATGCCTACTCAGTGCTAGAATATTTTCAAAATATAGGTCCAAAATATGCTCAAAATTTATATTTTAGTTGCCCAAAGTCGATATGTGCATGCATCTTCTGTACCCGTTTATATCTCAAATTCGGGCTCAAAACACCCGAAAATTCGATATGTTTGTGTTCCAGACGCGATTAATATATTTTTACTCCGTCTTACAGTATTTTCAAAATACAGTCACTAAACATGCTTAAAATCGATATTTTAGGTGCCCAAAGTCAATATGTGTATGCATCTTCTATACCCGTTTATATCCCAAATTCAGGCTCAAAACACCCGAAAATTCGATATTTTTGGGTCCCAGAAGCGATCTGTACATGACAACTCAGTGTTAGAACATTTTTAAAATTTAGGCCCAAAACAAGCTAAAAATCGATATTTTGGGTGCCCAAAGTCGGTATGTGCATGCATCTTCTGTACCCGTTTATATCTCAAATTCAGGCTCAAAACACCCTAAAATTCGATTTTTTTTGTGTTCCTGAAGCGATTTGTACATGCCTACTCCGTCCTAGAGTATTTTCGAAATACAGGCCCAAAACATGCTCAAAATAGATATTTTGGGTACCCAAAGTCGATATGTGCATGCATCTTCTGTACCCATTTATATCCCAAATTCAGGCTCAAAACACCCGAAAATTCGATATCTTTGGGTCCCAAAAGCGATTTGTACATGCCTACTCCGTCCTAGAGTATTTTTAAAATACAGGCCCAAAACATGCTGATAAACGATATTTTAGGTGCCCAAAGTCAATATGTGTATGCATCTTCTATACCCGTTTATATCCCAAATTCAGGCTCAAAACACCCTAAAATTCTTTTTTTTGGGAGGGTCCCAAAAGCAATCTGTACATGCCTTCTCAGTGCTAGAATATTTTCAAAAAATAGGACAAAAACATGCTAGAAATCGATATTTTGGGTGCCAAAAGTCGATATTTGCATGCATCTTCTGTACCCGTTTATATCTCAAATTCAGGCTCAAAACACCCGAAAATTCGATATTTTGGGGTCCTAAAAGCGTTATGCACATGCTTACTCCGTGTTAGAGTATTTTCAAAATACACGCTAAAAACATGCTCAAAATCGATAAATTGGGAGACCAAAGTCGATATGTGGATGCATCTTCTGTACCCGTTTATATCTCAAAATCAGGCTGAAAACAACCGAAAATTCGATATTTTTGGGTCCCAGAAGCGATCTGTACATGCCTACTTCTTGCTTGAATGTTTTCAAGATACAAACCCAAAACATGCTAAAATCGATGTTTTAGGTGCCCAAACTCAATATGTGTATACATCTTCTGTACCCGTTTATATTCCAAATTCATTCTCAAAACACCCGAAAATTCGATATTTTTTGGTCCCAGAAGCGATCTGTACATGCCTACTCAGTGCTAGAATTTTTTCAAAATATAGGCCAAAAACATGCTAAAAATCGATATTTTAGGTGCCCAAAGTCGATATGTGCATGCATCTTCTGTACCCGTTTATATCTCAAATTCAGGCTCAAAACACCCGAAAATTAGATATTTTTGGGTCCCAGAAGCGATCTGTACATGCCTACTCAGTGCTAGAATTTTTTCAAAATATAAGCCAAAAACATGCTCAAAATCGATATTTTGGGTTCCCAAAGTCGATATGTGCATGCATCTTCTGTATCTGTTTATTACCCAAATTCAGGCTCAAAACACCCTAAAATTCGATATTTTTAGGTCCCAGAAGCGATTTGTACATGTCTACTCAGTGCTAGAATGTTTTCAAGATACAGACCCAAAACATACTCAAAATCGATATTTTAAGTGCAAAAAGTCGATATGTGCATACATCTTCAGTACCCGTTTATATCTCAAATTCAGGCTCAAAAATACCCGAAAATTCATTATTTTTAGGTCTCAGAAGCGATTTGTGCATGTCTACTCAGTGCTAGAATGTTTTCAAAATATAGGCTCAATACATGCTAAAAATCGATATTCTAGTTATTCAAGTCGATATGTGCATGCTTCTTCTGTACTCGTTTATATATCAAATTCATCCTCAAAATACCCGAAAATTTGATATTTTTGGATCCCAGAAACGATCTGTACATGCCTAATCCCTGTTAGAGTATTTTCAAAATATTGGGCCAAAACATGCTGAAAATCGAATTTTAGGTGCCCAAAATCATTATGTGTATGCATATTCTGTACCCGTTTATATCCCAAATTAATGCTCAAAACACACGAAAATTCGATATTTTTGGGTCCCAGAAGCGATTTGTATATGCCTACTCAGTGCTAGAATATTTTCAAAATATAGGACCAAAACATGCTAAAAATTGATATTTTAGGTGACCAAAGTCGATATGTGCATGCACCTTCTGTACTCGTTTATATCTCAAATTCTGGCTCAAAACACCCGAAAATTATATATTTTAGTTTTCCAGAAGCGATTAATACATGCCTACTCCGTCTTAGAGAACTTTCAAAATACAGGCCCAAAAAATGCTCAAAATCGATATTTTGTTTGCCTAAACCCGATATGTGCATGCATCTTCTGTACCTGTTTATATCTCAAATTCAAGCTCAACACACCCGAAAAATCGATATTTTCGGGTCCCAGAAGTGATCTTTACATGCCTACTTCTTGCTAAAATGTTTTCAAGATACAGACCCAAAATATGCTCAAAATCGATATTTTAGATGCAAAAAGTCTAAGTGTGCATGGGTCTTCAGTACCCGTTTATATCTCAAATTCAGGCTCAAAACACCTAAAAATTCAATATTTTTGGTTCCAAGAAGCAATCTGTACTAGCCTACTCAGTGCTAGAATGTTTTTAAAATATAGGCTCAAAACATGCTAAAAATCTATATTTTATGTTTCCAAAGTCGATACGTGCATGCATCTTCTGTACCCGTTTATATCTCAAATTCATTCTCAAAACACCCGAAACTTCGATATTTTTGGGTCCCAGAAGCGATCTGTACATGCCTACTCCGTGTTAGAGTATTTTCAAAATAAAACAGGCTGAAAATCGATATTTTAGGTGCCCAAAGTCGATATGTGCATGCATCTTTATGTACCCGTTTAGATCTCAAATTCAGGCTCTAAACACCCGAAAATTCAATAGTTTTGGGTCCCAGAAGTGATTTGTACACGCCTACTCCATGTTAGAGTATTTTCAAAATATACGCTAAAAACATGCTCAAAATCGATAAATTGGGAGACCAAAGTCGATATGTGCATGCATCTTCTGTACCCGTTTATATCTCAAAATCAGGCTCAAAACAACCGAAAATTCTATATTTTTGGGTCCCAGAAGCGATCTGTACATGCCTACTTCTTGCTTGAATGTTTTCAAGATACAAACCCAAAACATGTTCAAAATCGATGTTTTAGGTGCCCAAACTCAATATGTGTATACATCTTCTGTACCCGTTTATATTCCAAATTCAGGCTCAAAACACCCGAAAATTCGATATTTTTGGGTCCCCAAATCGATCTGTAACATGTCTACTCTGTTTTAGAATATTTTCGAAATACAGGCCCAAAACATGCTGAAAATCGATATTTTAGGTGCCCAAAGTCAATATGTGTATGCTTTTTCTGTACCCGTATATATCCCAAATTCAGGCTCAAAACACCCAAAAATTAAATATTTTCGTGTCCCAGAAGCAATCTGTACATGCCTACTCAGTGCTAGAATGTTTTCAAAATGTAGGCTCAAAACAAGCTAAAAATCGATATTTTAGGTTTCCAAAGTCAATATGTGCATGTTTCTTCAGTACCCGTTTATATCTCAAATTCAGGCTCAAAACACCCGAAAATTCAATAGTATTGGGTCCCAGAAACGATTTGTACATGCCTACTCAGTGCTAGAATGTTTTCAAAAAATAGGCTGAAAACATGCTAAAAATCGATATTTTAGGTATCCAAACTCGATATTGGCATGCATCTTCTATGCCCTTTTATATATCAAATTCAGGCTCAAAACAAACGAAAATTCGATATTTTTTTATCCCAGAAACGATCTGTACATGCATAATCAGTGTTAGAGTGCTTTCAAAATATAGGTCCAAAATATGCTCAAAATTTATATTTTAGTTGCCCAAAGTCGATATGTGCATGCATCTTCTGTACCCGTTTATATCTCAAATTCGGGCTCAAAACACCCGAAAATTCGATATGTTTGTGTTCCAGACGCGATTAATATATTTTTACTCCGTCTTACAGTATTTTCAAAATACAGTCAATAGACATGCTTAAAATCGATATTTTAGGTGCCCAAAGTCGATATGTGCATGCATCTTCTGTACCCGTTTATATCTCAAATTCAGGCTCAAAACACCCGAATATTCGATATCTATGGGTCCCAGAAGCGATCTGTACATGCCTACACCGTGTTAGAGTATTTTCAAAATGCAGACCCAAAACATGCTCAAAATCAATATTTTAGGTGCCCAAAGTCAATATGTGTATGCATCTTCTATACCCGTTTATATCCCAAATTCAGGCTCAAAACACCCGAAAATTCGATATTTTTGGGTCCCAGAAGCGATCTGTACATGACAACTCAGTGTTAGAACATTTTTAAAATTTAGGCCCAAAACAAGCTAAAAATCGATATTTTGGGTGCCCAAAGTCGGTATGTGCATGCATCTTCTGTACCCGTTTATATCTCAAATTCAGGCTCAAAACACCCGAAAATTCGATTTTTTTTGTGTTCCTGAAGCGATTTGTACATGCCTACTCCGTCCTAGAGTATTTTCGAAATACAGGCCCAAAACATGCTCAAAATAGATATTTTGGGTACCCAAAGTCGATATGTGCATGCATCTTCTGTACCCATTTATATCCCAAATTCAGGCTCAAAACACCCGAAAATTCGATATCTTTGGGTCCCAAAAGCGATTTGTACATGCCTACTCCGTCCTAGAGTATTTTCGAAATACAGGCCCAAAACATGCTCAAAATAGATATTTTGGGTACCCAAACTCGATATGTGCATGCATCTTCTGTACCCATTTATATCCCAAATTCAGGCTCAAAACACCCGAAAATTCGATATCTTTGGGTCCCAAAAGCGATTTGTACATGCCTACTCCGTCCTAGAGTATTTTTAAAATACAGGCCCAAAACATGCTGATAATCGATATTTTAGGTGCCCAAAGTCAATATGTGTATGCATCTTCTATACCCGTTTATATCCCAAATTCAGGCTCAAAACACCCTAAAATTCTTTTTTTTGGGGGGGTCCCAAAAGCAATCTGTACATGCCTACTCAGTGTTAGAATATTTTAAAAAAATAGGCCAAAAACATGCTAGAAATCGATATTTTGGGTGCCCAAAGTCGATATTTGCATGCATCTTCTGTACCCGATTATATCTCAAATTCAGGCTCAAAACACCCGAAAATTCGATATTTTGGGGTCCTAAAAGCGTTATGCACATGCTTACTCCGTGTTAGAGTATTTTCACAATACACGCTAAAAACATGCTCAAAATCGATAAATTGGGAGACCAAAGTCAATATGTGGATGCATCTTCTGTACCCGTTTATATCTCAAAATCAGGCTCAAAACAACCGAAAATTCGATATTTTTGGGTCCCAGAAGCGATCTGTACATGCCTACTTCTTGCTTGAATGTTTTCAAGATACAAACCCAAAACATGCTCAAAATCGATGTTTTAGGTGCCCAAACTCAATATGTGTATACATCTTCTGTACCCGTTTATATTCCAAATTCATTCTCAAAACACCCGAAAATTCGATATTTTTGGGTCCCAGAAGCGATCTGTACATGCCTACTCAGTGCTAGAATTTTTTCAAAATATAGGCCAAAAACATGCTAAAAATCGATATTTTAGGTGCCCAAAGCCGATATGTGCATGCATCTTCTGTACCCGTTTATATCTCAAATTCAGGCTCAAAACACCCGAAAATTAGATATTTTTGGGTCCCAGAAGCGATCTGTACATGCCTACTCAGTGCTAGATTTTTTTAAAATATAGGCCAAAAACATGCTCAAAATCGATATTTTGGGTTCCCAAAGTCGATATGTGCATGCATCTTCTGTATCTGTTTATTACCCAAATTCAGGCTCAAAACACCCTAAAATTCGATATTTTTGTTTTCCAGAAGCGATTAATACATGCCTACTCCGTCGTAGAGTACTTTCAAAATACAGGCCCAAAACATGCTCAAAATCGATATTTTGTTTGCCTAAAGTCGATATGTGCATACATCTTCTGTACCCGTTTATATCTCAAATTCAAGCTTAAAACACCCGAAAATTCGATATTTTTGTGTCCCAGAAGCGATCTGTACATGCCTACTCCGTGTTAGAATGTTTTCAAGATACAGACCCAAAACATACTCAAAATCGATATTTTAAGTTCAAAAAGTCGATATGTGCATGAATCTTCAGTACCCGTTTATATCTCTAATTCAGGCTCAAAACACCCGAAAATTCGATATTTTTGGGTCCCAGAAACGATCTGTACATGCCTACTCAATGCTAGAATATTTTCAAATTATAGGCCCAAAACATGCTAAAAATCGATATTTTAGGTTTCCAAAGTTGATATGTGCATGCATCTTCTGTACCCGTTTATATCTCAAATTCATTCTCAAAACACCCGAAATTTCGATATTTTTGGGTCCAAGAAGTGATCTGTACATGCCTACTCCGTGTTAGTGTATTTTCAAAATAAAACAGGCTAAAAATCGATATTTTGTGTGCCCAAAGTCGATATGTGCATGCATCTTCTGTACCCGTTTAGATCTCAAATTCAGGCTCAAAACACCCGAAAATTCGATATTTTCGGGTTCTAGAAGCAATCTATACATGCCTACTCCTTGCTAGAATGTTTTCATGATACAGGCCCAAAATATGCTTAAAATCGATATTTTGGGTGCAAAAAGTCGGAGTGTGCATGCTTCTTCAGTACCCGTTTATATCTCAAGTTCAGGCTCAAAACACCCAAAAATTCGATATTTTCGGGTCCCGGAAGCGATCTGTACATGCCTACTCTGTGTTAGAGTATTTTCGAAATACAAGCCTAAAAGAGGTTGAAAATCGATATTTTAGGTGCCCAAAGTCGATATGTGCATGCATCTTCTGTACCCGTTTATATCTCAAATTCAGGCTTAAAACACCCGAAAATTCGATATTTTTGGGTCCCAGAAGCGATCTGTACATGCCTACTCTGTGTTAGAATATATTCAAAATACAGGCCCAAAACATGCTCAAAATCGATATTTTGGGTGGCCAAAGTCGATATGTGTATGCATTTTCTGTACCCGTTTATATCTCAAATTCAGGCTCAAAACAACCAAAAATTCAATATTTTTGGGTCCCAGAAGCAATGTGTACATGCCTACTCAGTGCTAGAATGTTTTCAAAATATAGGCTCAAAACATGCTGAAAATCGATATTTTAGGTGCCCAAAGTCGATATATGCTTGCATCTTCTGTACCCGTTTAGATCTCAAATTCAGGCTCAAAACACTCGAAAATTCGATATTTTTTGGGTCCTAGAAGCGATCTGTACATGCCTATTCCTTGCTAGAATGTTTTCAAGATACAGACCCAAAACATGCTCAAAATCGATATTTTATATGCAAAAAGTCTAAGTGTGCATGGATCTTCAGTACCCGTTTATATCTCAAATTCAGGCTCAAAACACCCAAAAATTCAATATTTTTGGTTCCCAGAAGCAATCTGTACATTCCTACTCAGTGCTAGAATGTTTTCAAAATATAGGTTCAAAACATGCTAAAAATCGATATTTTAGGTTTCCAAAGTCGATATGTGCATGCATCTTTTGTACCCGTTTAGATCTCAAATTCAGGCTCAAAACACCCGAAAATTCGATATTTTTGGGTCCCAGAAGCAATCTGTACATGCCTACTCCGTGTTAGAGTATTTTCAAAATAAAACAAGCTAAAAATCGATATTTTAGGTGCCCAAAGTCGATATGTGCATGCATCTTCTGTGCCCGTTTATATCTCAAATTCAGGCTCAAAACACCTGAAAATTCGAAATTTTTGTGTTCCAGAAGCGATTTATACATTCATACTCCGTCTTAGAGTATTTTCAAAATACAGCTGCAAAACATGCTCAAAATCGATATTTTGGGTGCCCAAAGTCGATATTGGCATGCATCTTCTGTACCTGTTATTATCCTAATTCGGGCTCAAAACACCTGAAAATTCGATATTTTTAGGTCCCAGAAGCGATTTGTACATGTCTACTCAGTGCTAGAATGTTTTCAAGATACAGACCCAAAACATACTCAAAATCGATATTTTAATTACAAAAAGTCGATATGTGCATGCATCTTCTGTACCCGTTTATATATCAAATTCAGGCTCAGAACATCCGAAAATTTGATATTTTTGGATCCCAGAAACGATCTGTACATGCCTAATCCGTCTTAGAGTAATTTCAAAATACCGGCCCAAAACATGCTGAAAATCGATATTGTAAGTGCCCAAAGTCAATATGTGTATGCATCTTCTCTACCCGTTTATATCCCAAATTCTGGCTCAAAACACCTAAATATTCGATATTTTTGGGTCCCAGAAGCTATCTGTACATGCATACACCTTGCTAGAACGTATTCCAGATACAGACCCAAAACATGCTCAAAATCGAAATTTAAATTAAAAAAGTCGATATATGCGTGAATCTTTAGTACCCGTTTATATCTCAAATTCAGGCTCAAAACACACGAAAATTTGATATTTTTGGGTCCCAGAAGTGATCTGTACATGCCTACTCCGTGTTAGAGTATTTTCAAAATACAGGCCCAAAACATGCTGAAAATCAAATTTTAGGTGCCCAAATTCATTATGTGAATGCATCTTCTGTACGCGTTTATATCCCAAAATCATTCTCAAAACACCCGAAAATTCGATATATTTGGGTCCCAGAAGCGAATTGTACATGCCTACTCAGTGCTAGAATATTTTCAAAATATAGGTCCAAAACATGCTAAAAATTTATATTTTAGGTGCCCAAAGTAGATATGTGCATGCATCTTCTGTACCCGTTTATATCTCTAATTCTGGCTCAAAACACCCTAAAATTAGACATTTTTGGGCCCCAGAAGCGATCTGTACATACATACCTCTTGCTAAAATGTTTTCAAGATACAGACCCAAAACATACTCAAAATCGATATTTTAAGTGCAAAAAGTCGATATGTGCATGCATCTTCAGTACGCGTTTATAATTCAAACTCAGGCTCAAAACCCCCCAAAAATTCATTATTTTTTGGTCCCAGATGCGATCTGTACATGCCTACTCAGTGCTGGAATGTTTTCAAAATACAGGCCCAAAACATGCTCAAAATCTATATTTTAGGTGCCCAAAGTCAATATGTGTATGCATCTTCTGTACCCGTTTATATCCCAAATTCAGGCTCAAAACACCCAAAAATTCGATATTTTTGTGTCCCAGAGGCGATCTGTACATACCTACTCAGTGCTAGAATATTTTTAAATTATAGGCCCAAAACATGCTAAGAATCAATATTTTGGGTGCCCAAAGTCGATATGTGCATGCATCTTCTGTACTTGTTTATATATCAAATTCTGGCTCAAAACACCCGAAAATTCGATCTTTTTGGGTCCTAGAAGTGATCTGTACATGCCTACTCCTTGCTAGAATGTTTTCAAGATACAGACCCAAAATATGCTCAAAATCTATATTTTGGGTGCAAAAAGTCGAAGTGTGAATGCATCTTCAGTACCCGTTTATATCTCAAATTATGGCTCAAAACACCTGAAAATTCAATAGTTTTGGGTCCCAGAAGCGATCTGTACATGCCTACTCCGTGTTAGAGTATTTTCTAAATACAGGCCCAAAACATGCTAAAAGTCGATATTTTAGGTGTCCAAAGTCGATATGTGCATGAATCTTGAGTACCCGTTTATATCTCAAATTCAGGCTCAAAACTCCCGAAAATTCGATATGTTTGGGTCATAGAAGCGATCTGTACATGTCTACTCTGTGATAAAATATTTTCAAAATACAGGCCCAAAACATGCTCAAAATCGATATTTTGGGTGCACAAAGTCGATATGTGCATTCATCTTCCGTACCCGTTTATATCTCAAATTCAGGCTTAAAACACCCGAAAATTCAATATTTTTGGGTCCCAGAAGCGATCTGTACATGCCTACTTCTTGTTAGAGTATTTTAAAAATACAGGCCTAAAACATGCTAAAAATCGGTATTTTAGGTGTCCAAAGTCGATTTGTGTATACATCTTGAGTACCCGTTTATATCTCAAATTCAGGCTCAAAACTCCCGAAAATTCGATATTTTTGGGTCCTAGAAGCGATCCTTACATGTCTACTCTGTGTTAGAATATTTTTAAAATACAGGCCCAAAACCTGCTGAAAATCGATATTTTGGGAGCCCAAAGTCGATATGTGCATTCATCTTCTGTACCCGTTTATATCTCAAATTCAGGCTGAAAACACCCGAAAATTCAATATTTTTGGGTCCCAGAAGCGATCTGTACATGCCTAATCCGTGTTGGAGTATTTTCAAAATACAGGGCTAAAACAGGCTGAAAATCGATATTTTAGGTGCAAAAAGTCGATTTGTGCATGCATCTTCTGTACCCGTTTAGATCTCAAATTCAGGCTCAAAACACTCGAAAATTCGATCTTTTTGGGTCCCAGAAGCCATCTGTACATGCCTACTCCTTGCTAGAATGTTTTCAAGATACAGACCCAAAACATGCTGAAAATCGATATTTTAGGTGCCCAAAGTCAATATGTGTATGCATCTTCTCTACCCGTTTATATCCCAAATTCTGGCTCAAAACACCCAAATATTCGATATTTTTGGGTCCCAGAAGCTATCTGTACATGCCTACTCCTTGCTAGAACGTATTCCAGATACAGACCCAAAACATGCTCAAAATCGATATTTTAATTTCAAAAAGTCGATATATGCATGCATCTTCAGTACCCGTTTATATCTCAAATTCAGGCTCAAAACACACGAAAATTCGATATTTTTGGGTCCCAGAAGTTGTCTGTACATGCCTACTCCGTGTTAGAGTATTTTCAAAATACAGGCCCAAAACATGCTGAAAATCGAATTTTAGGTGCCCAAAATCATTATGTGAATGCATCTTCTGTAAGCGTTTATATCCCAAATTCATGCTCAAAACACCCGAAAATTCGATATATTTGGGTCCCAGAAGCGATTTGTACATGCCTACTCAGTGCTAGAATATTTTCAAAATATCGGTCCAAAACATGCTAAAAATTTATATTTTAGGTGCCCAAAGTAGATATGTGCATGCATCTTCTGTACCCGTTTATATCTCTAATTCTGGCTCAAAACACCCTAAAATTAGACATTTTTGGGCCCCAGAAGCGATCTGTACATACATACCTCTTGCTAAAATGTTTTCAAGATACAGACCCAAAACATACTCAAAATCGATATTTTAAGTGCAAAAAGTCGATATGTGCATGCATCTTCAGTACGCGTTTATAATTCAAACTCAGGCTCAAAACCCCCCAAAAATTCATTATTTTTTGGTCCCAGATGCGATCTGTACATGCCTACTCAGTGCTGGAATGTTTTCAAAATACAGGCCCAAAACATGCTCAAAATCTATATTTTAGGTGCCCAAAGTCAATATGTGTATGCATCTTCTGTACCCGTTTATATCCCAAATTCAGGCTCAAAACACCCAAAAATTCGATATTTTTGTGTCCCAGAGGCGATCTGTACATACCTACTCAGTGCTAGAATATTTTTAAATTATAGGCCCAAAACATGCTAAGAATCAATATTTTGGGTGCCCAAAGTCGATATGTGCATGCATCTTCTGTACTTGTTTATATATCAAATTCTGGCTCAAAACACCCGAAAATTCGATCTTTTTGGGTCCTAGAAGTGATCTGTACATGCCTACTCCTTGCTAGAATGTTTTCAAGATACAGACCCAAAATATGCTCAAAATCTATATTTTAGGTGCAAAAAGTCGAAGTGTGAATGCATCTTCAGTACCCGTTTATATCTCAAATTATGGCTCAAAACACCTGAAAATTCAATAGTTTTGGGTCCCAGAAGCGATCTGTACATGCCTACTCCGTGTTAGAGTATTTTCTAAATACAGGCCCAAAACATGCTAAAAGTCGATATTTTAGGTGTCCAAAGTCGATATGTGCATGAATCTTGAGTACCCGTTTATATCTCAAATTCAGGCTCAAAACTCCCGAAAATTCGATATGTTTGGGTCATAGAAGCGATCTGTACATGTCTACTCTGTGATAAAATATTTTCAAAATACAGGCCCAAAACATGCTCAAAATCGATATTTTGGGTGCACAAAGTCGATATGTGCATTCATCTTCCGTACCCGTTTATATCTCAAATTCAGGCTTAAAACACCCGAAAATTCAATATTTTTGGGTCCCAGAAGCGATCTGTACATGCCTACTTCTTGTTAGAGTATTTTAAAAATACAGGCCTAAAACATGCTAAAAATCGGTATTTTAGGTGTCCAAAGTCGATTTGTGTATACATCTTGAGTACCCGTTTATATCTCAAATTCAGGCTCAAAACTCCCGAAAATTCGATATTTTTGGGTCCTAGAAGCGATCCTTACATGTCTACTCTGTGTTAGAATATTTTTAAAATACAGGCCCAAAACCTGCTGAAAATCGATATTTTGGGAGCCCAAAGTCGATATGTGCATTCATCTTCTGTACCCGTTTATATCTCAAATTCAGGCTGAAAACACCCGATAATTCAATATTTTTGGGTCCCAGAAGCGATCTGTACATGCCTAATCCGTGTTGGAGTATTTTCAAAATACAGGGCTAAAACAGGCTGAAAATCGATATTTTAGGTGCAAAAAGTCGATTTGTGCATGCATCTTCTGTACCCGTTTAGATCTCAAATTCAGGCTCAAAACACTCGAAAATTCGATCTTTTTGGGTCCCAGAAGCCATCTGTACATGCCTACTCCTTGCTAGAATGTTTTCAAGATACAGACCCAAAACATGCTGAAAATCGATATTTTAGGTGCCCAAAGTCAATATGTGTATGCATCTTCTCTACCCGTTTATATCCCAAATTCTGGCTCAAAACACCCAAATATTCGATATTTTTGGGTCCCAGAAGCTATCTGTACATGCCTACTCCTTGCTAGAACGTATTCCAGATACAGACCCAAAACATGCTCAAAATCGATATTTTAATTTCAAAAAGTCGATATATGCATGCATCTTCAGTACCCGTTTATATCTCAAATTCAGGCTCAAAACACACGAAAATTCGATATTTTTGGGTCCCAGAAGTTGTCTGTACATGCCTACTCCGTGTTAGAGTATTTTCAAAATACAGGCCCAAAACATGCTGAAAATCGAATTTTAGGTGCCCAAAATCATTATGTGAATGCATCTTCTGTAAGCGTTTATATCCCAAATTCATGCTCAAAACACCCGAAAATTCGATATTTTTGGGTCCCAGAAGCGATTTGTACATGCCTACTCAGTGCTAGAATATTTTCAAAATATAGGTCCAAAACATGCTAAAAATTGATATTTTAGGTGCCCAAAGTAGATATGTGCATGCATCTTCTGTACCCATTTATATCTCAAATTCAGGCTCAAAACACCCTAAAATAGTGCATTTGTCGCGGCTTCTAACCGCTTAAATTGTATTTATTGGTTGTGAAACCAGCACAGCTGGATTGCTATAGAATACGCCCCTTCTCCAGCCCAGGCCCCGTATAGGCATAAACACCGTTGGAATTGTCTATTCCAAGACGATCATCAGAAGTAAATCAAAATTCAAATCTGGTGCTGTACTGATAGTGGAGCCAACTGGTGGCGTGATGAGGTATTAAGCCCGCTCTGCGCTCGAAGGCAATCGGTCACTCCAATGAGAAAGAAAGTGAATGCCTGCCGCATCGGGAGGTGGGTGGGTCAGTCAAAGCTGTGCTGGTTTCACAACCAATAAATACAATTTAAGCGGCTAGAAGTAGCGATAAATGCACTATTATTGGTATAGTGAAACCAGCACAGCTGGATTGCTATGCATGCGATGCGGTAGGTGGGAGGTGAGGTGGAGGCAATCACGTGCTAGTTAAGAGCAGTCGAGAGAGCGGAGAGTCAGAAAGATAACCGAGCAGGGTGAGGCTGAAGCTAAAGCAACTTCCAACACTGGCTAGGGGAGTAGCTGTGGTGGGAGTGTAGTAGCTTATCACATATAACCCGTAGACCATTCTGTTATAGACCAGAATTGTTAACCAACTAAAGTCTTTATAGGCAGACTCTGAGCTAGGGCTATGGCCCCGGCTCAGGTCATGCGATCCCGAGGGGATGAAGGAGGACACCAGGATGCAGTAATCCTGTGTTTAATATATATATCCAGTCACTCATCCGATTGACCTAGGGAAAAGAGGGTTACCGGACCTATAGTTGTAGAAGAGGTGGTCCGGAGAAGCCCCTCTCGTCGCCTCCACGTATGTAGTAAACGCGTGGACTGGACAGAGGGGGTGGAAACTTCCATCCCTCAGGAACGAGGGTACTGCGAGAGGGCCAATCCTGTCGTCAGCCTGCTCGTTCTTAGCTAGGAAAGCAGGAGAGGGGGGGATAGTTAAAGAAGTAAGGTTAGGGCTTACAGATGAAAAGGCTGTTTGACGGGTAAGGGCTGCCAACTGAGAGGCCCTGTACCCTGCAGCTAAGGCGAGCAGGAAGAGAGCTTTCTGGAGGAGGTGACAAACCTCCAGAGGAACCCCCTCGAAGGTCAGGTAGGAAAAGGATGCGGTAAAGGGCCAGGAGGGAGTCTGGACCCGCCATTCTCCCGGCCCTAGTCCCCGTGTTACGAAGGGAGGCAAAGGCAGGGGAGTTTTGAGGGCGGGCAGAGGCGGGTGTCTCCCGACACAGCTCAGCCCCGGGGCGGCACACACCGCACGCCAAAGGGTCGTAACCCTTGGGCGTGAAGCAGGGTGCGTGAGGCGAACAGTGGAGGTGGCCGACCATCGTAAAACGATTTCCCAAAGCTAGGGTGGTAGCTGCTGTGGAAGGGTTGTTACGCATATAATTTATTATCATTATATACGGACAACTTTCTGTTAAAACCAGAAAGTGTTACAAGTCGTAAGTCTTTAAAGACACCCTCGAGGGGATAGGCCAGGGGGTCGAGGACCCCCCCCCTCATTTTTGTTGTTAGGGTCCTCCGAACCTAGGCTATGGCCTAGGTTCGGGTAAAATATCCCGAGAGGAGAAAAGAAACACCAAGATGTTCTAACCATGAGACTGTACAGAATGGAGATGACGTAAGGGATGACTGGTGACGGAAGGTAAGACGTCCGACCTTTTCCATTCGGGCACACCCTCCCCCTTTTCTGTCTCCCACGGGGACCCTGTGGTAAGGTGGGCGGAGTCCCCATTGCAACACAGGGGGTGAGGGAGAGCGAGTGGAACAGATACATCGTCCTGAAGGATGTGGTGGATGTCCCGCCCCCCCCCCAGATCCCGTACCCGCTCCACCGCGGGGACTCGGAGAGAGCAGGTCCAGGAACGGGTCTCGCCGCCTCCACCATGGTAGGTGGGGAAGGGCACGTGGCCTACGGACAAACCAAAAAGTTCGTCCGCTTCCCGCTTCACTAGCCCGTCGTGCCTCCTCACCCAAACCTCTGGTTGAGAAGGATCGGGAGACTACGCACCCGTCTGACCTCCTCTGAAGAGTGAGTCCAGGACAAAGGAAGAAAGGCCCAAGAGTAGGGAAGGTACCCGTCGTCTACAGGATGAGGCGACGGGAAAGGGGGAGGAGAGGCAGCCAGCTCCTCCGCCAGGGTGCCCCTCGGGGACTCGAGCCCCAGAGAGATTGGGGGAACGGGAACGGCTCCAAAATCCCCAGGTGGACTCGAGTCCCCTACCGGTGACGCGGTAGGGAAGGTGAGAAGGGCGGGTTCAGGAACGGGTACCGTTGCAATAGTGGGGCTGTGGGGTGGCACATAATTGGCCGGCTCCCCCACTAGGGAATGAGGCGAACCTTAAATCTCACGAGGCTGTCTGGGACAGTGTCGAGAGTGTAACGCCAGGACCGTCCTGAGCACTAATACAAGGCATCGACCAGGGTAAGCCGAAGCCCCAATATCCCCTCGCCCGCATCCCCTAAGTGGAATGCGTGCGATGAAAGGTTAAGGACGTAGTTAAGAAGCCCCCATTGAGTATGGTGTACAAGACACAAATCTTGCTGCTCCATGTCTCCCTGTAATGGGGATACAAAACAGGTGATCCGAGGCGAGGACTAGGGTAGCTGTAATATCATCCTTGAGAGCTTGGACATGACACCAAGAGTGACATGTGCAGCTTGGTAGGACGGTAGGCAACAACCGGAGCCGTATAGTTTATCAATGGTTTGTTTGAATTTGGTAAGGACCACCGTGAGGTGAGGAAACTACTTTGAAAACTTCCCAGCCAAGCAGAACAGAAGACTGGTGGGTCAAGCAGTTACCTGAAATTTCTGGGGAGGCAAAGCCAAACTATGAATAAACAAACTTTTGTGGGAATTTATGGGGGACCAACAGTTGCCCCACCGCTGGAAGACATACCTCAATTGAAACCCTACGTCAGCACAGGGTAGGGTGTCTCGTTCTTGGTAAAGAATGATTGACGTTTCGGAGAACCCTGGTGACCACCTGCGAATCATTACGGGAAAAGAGGGACGTAAAAACGTCAATGTCAGGGAGGCCAGTGACTGGAAAAACCTCCGAGTTTGAGTGTTGTTACAGCTCTGAGAACGTTTTGAAACGTTATCGCATTCGCTCTCCTATTTCCCTCACGCGGCAAAGAGGCCGTGTGTTATAAACTCTCATGAACTAGCTGCCGTAGGCTGAGTCCCAGGTACCCCCTAGGCTGGGACCCCAGGTTCAGGTCCAGCTAGCCACTAGGTTCAGGTCCAGGTAGCCACTAGGTTCAGGTCCAGGTAGCCCCTAGGCTGAGGACCATGTCGCACTAGGTTGAGCCCCGGGTAGCACCCTAGGTTGTGCATAGGTAGCGCCTTGGCTGAGCCCGAGGTAGCCCCTAGGTTGTGTACAGGTAGAACCTTGGCTGTGGTCGAAGCCTAGCTGGCTAGGTCCCAGCAGGCCTCTCAGTCAGTACCCTCCCGGGTTGTTGGTTGAGCGGGTCCTGCTATTGGTGCTAGGTTGTGCATAGGCAGCACCTAGATAGTGGAGGAGACTGACTGGCCAGGTCCTCGCAGGCTTGTCAGTCAGTACCCTACCGGGTCCTTGGCTGAGCGGGTCCTGCTCTTGGCCCTAGGTTGTGCATGGGTAGAACCCTAGCTGGCCAGGTCCTAGCAGGTTTATCAGTCGGGACCCTATCGGGTCCTTGGCTGAGCGGGTCCTGTTGTTGGCACTAGGTTGTGCATGGGTAGCACCCTAGGCTGTGGTAGGAGCCTAGCTGGCTAGGTCCTAGCAGGCTTGCCCGTTAGTACCCCACCGGGTCCTTGGCTGAAAGGGTCCTGTTCTTGGCACTAGGTTGTGCCTGGGTAGCCCCCTAGCTGGCCAGGTCCTAGCAGGTTTGTCAGTTAGTACCCTACCGGGTCCTTGGCTGAGAGGGACCTGCTCTTTGGTACTAGGTTGTGCATGGGTAGTACCCTAGGGTGTGGTCGGAGCCTAGTTGGCAGGGACCTGCAGGTTCGTCAGTCGGTACCCCACCGGGTCCTTAGCTGAGGAGGACCTGCATTTGGTGCTACGCTTGCTCCCTCGGGAGCGGCTCTTTGAGCGCGTCCGCGGGGGAGAAGGAGCCTTTCCTTGCTGGGCCCTGGTACCTGGGAGGTGACCAGGGGTGCAGCCCGACGGTCTGACCCCCTCCTGCTGAGGTGGTAACCTCGGGGGGTTATCAGAGCCGACTAAAGGAAGGAGAGGAGGCCTCTCGGGGTGCTAGGGACCCGAAACCCTGTGGACCCGAGGGCGAGACCTCCTCCTAGACTCGTGCTGGCACCCCCGAGAGCGGCTCGAGGAGCTCGCCCTTGGGGGAGACGAAGCAGCTTCCCTGCTGGGTCCTGGTACCGGTCAGGTAGCCAGGGGGGCCAGCGTGGTGGTCTGGCTCGCTTCCGGGAATGGAGGGAAACCACGGAAGGGAGGCACAGAACCATCCTGGGAAGGCGACGGGGACTCGGCGGGGTGCTAGGAGCTTGATCCCCTGTGACCCCGAGAGGCACGTAGCAGGAACGTACTCCTGGGAGTGCAGAAGCATGAGTGGGGTGAACAGTGGTGATGCACGTCAAGGAACAACCTCACGGTGCAGCCAGAAGAAGCACACAAGGCACGAGTGGACTGCGGGAGAAAAAAGGGGGTTAACACGTGAACCCACGTGTACACACATGGAAAAACACAAAACACCCCGAGGGAGGAAAACACTAACTCCCAAGGCAAAACACTAACCCACACATACTCACCCCCACACTGCTGGGGAAAAAACCCCGCAAACACGGTCCCCAAAAGCCGAGAGTAGACCCTAGGAAACCCAAGGAGGGAGAGGGTTTTAAAGGAGGAACTTGTTACTCTACCAGAAAGTAATAAGCTTCTCTTACCCCCAATAAGGGCAAGCACAAAGTAAGAGTTATGTAAGAAGAAAGATAGAAAGTCTTACTACCCTACCGCATAATGTTAAAAATATAAAAACTGTACTGAATTGTAAGAAAAAAGAAGGTACTGAATGTTGAAAATGCAGTACTGCACGAAGAAGAATGCTACAACGCAGACTAAGAACAGTACAGTAGTAGCAAGAAGTCAAGCAGGTGTAGTGAGTAAAACGTTGCTTGGTAAGGCAGCTACAGAAGTGCAGGCAACATTATCAGAATAATATCCTAAGACACTAAAAGAGCTGACAAGGAAAAACACCAAAAAGGTGCAGAGGCCCCAAGACACAGGGGAGAAGGGACACGTGCAAATAAATAACCTAACTCCCCACAGGGCTAAAAAACCCGAGGAGAAAAAACCCAAACAAGTACTCACCGCACACGGGGGAAGACAGTCACAGCGTGAGCGCACACACCAATCAACACACACACGGGGAAAATCCCCACACAAGGGGCAAACACGCACACGTGTTCACGCCACGTGCAGAGAAAAACACAACATACAGCCTTTCACACTACACACCAAAGGGTCGCAAGCCTTGGGGGTGAAGCAGGGTGCGTGGGGCGAACGATGCTGGTGGCCGACAGGGGACACCCACACAATACACCCCGAAGAGGCACACAAGGCACGAGTAGACTGCGGGAGAAAAAACTCACAAAAAGGGGGGTTAACACGTGAAGCCACGCGTACAAAGACACACACAAAAATAATAGGACACGGGCAGAGGGGGATAGCAAGCCCCCTCGGACCCGGGAACGAACCCCAAACAAAAAACCCCCACACGCACCAACCCGGGAAAAAACCCCGAAAGGCAAACCCCCCCCCCCCCCGCGGGGGCTGGGAAACAACCCCCGGTCTGCAGGCCCCAAAGGAGAGGCACAGACAGCCTGAGGGGCAATTCCCAGGGTAACAGACACACTGGGAAGACACCAGAAAAAAACCCAAAAATACGCTGGGAAGGGGAAACGAGAACCTGGCACAATCCTCGCTCCCCGCACCCCACGTAACACTAAACCACACTCGGGGTAAACATCAATAAGGGGCTAAGTAGTCCTACACCCGCACCACGTGGGGAGGAAAGTGCCCCACGTGGGGAGGAAAAAACCTCGCTAACACCAAAAAAACCCGAGGAAAAATACACCAAATGACGTGTACTAGTGGCAGGAGGAAGGGAGGCAGGACAGGGAAGGGGAAAAAACCCCGAAAAGTAGCCCCCAACATACTAGGCAGCCTGAAGGGCCAAAAACCCAGGAACACCACACTGGGAAAAAACAAAAACACACTTAAAAACACGTAAGGGAGAGGAAGGGAGAATCTGGGCACAATTCTCGCTCCCCCCAAACCGCGTGGACTAACACAATACTCGGGGAGGGCACAAGAGGGCTACAAGCCCCCACACACACACACCACGTGGGGAGGTAAAGGCCCCACGTGGGGAGGTCAAACCTCGCTAAAAACCTAAAAAAAAACGAGGAAAACACACCAAATAGTGTACTAGTGGCAGGAGGAAGGGTGAGAGGGGGATAAGGGGAGAAAACCCCGAAAAAAGGAGGCCCAAATGAGCCCCCTCCACTAGGGAAGAAAATTAACTAGCCCTAGGAAAGGAAATATTCCCACAATAACACCCTAAACTCCCAAAACACACACACACACACACACACATCTGCACAGCAGGCAGGCCACTAGAACACAGAAGAAACGATAGCAGGAACACGTGACACAATACCGTAGCGTAGCAGCGAGGAGCGAAGATGTTGACAGGTACGTGTTCCGCGACAGAGTGACCGATTGCATTCGAGCGCAGAGCGGGCTTAATACCTCATCACGCCACCAGGTGGCTCCACTATCAGTACAGCGCCAGATTTGAATGTTGATTTACTTCTGATGATCGTCACGGAATAGACCCTTCCAACCCAGTTTATGCCTATACGGGGCCTGGGCTGGAGAAGGGGCGTATTCTATAACAATCTAGCTGTGCTGGTTTCACTATACCAATAATTAGACATTTTTGGGTCCCAGAAGCGATCTGTACATACATACTTCTTGCTAGAATGTTTTTAAGATACAGACCCAAAACATACTCAAAATCGATATTTTAAGTGCAAAAAGTCGATATGTTCATGCATCTTCAGTACCCGTTTATAAATCGAATTCAGGCTCAAAACCACCGAAAATTCATTATTTTTTGGTCCCAAATGCGATCTGTACATGCCTACTTAGTGCTGGAATGTTTTCAAAATATAGGCACAAAACATGCTAAAAATCGATATTTTATGTATCCAAAGTCGATATGTGCTTGCATCTTCTGTACCCGTTTATATATCAAATTCAGGCTCAAAACACCCGAAAATTCGATATTTTTGGATCCCAGAAGCGATCTGTACATGCCTACTCCGTGTTAGAGTATTTTCAAAATATAGGCCCAAAACATGCTCAAAATCCATATTTTAGGTGAACAAAGTCAATATGTGCATACATCTTTAGTACACGTTTATATCTCAAATTCAGACTCAAAACACCCGAAAATTTATTATTTAGGGGTCCCAGAAGCGATCTGTTCCTCCCTACTCAGTACTAGAATATTTTCAAAATATAGGCTAAAAACATGCTAAAAATCGATATTTTGGGTGCACAAAGTAGATATGTGCATGCATCTTTTATACACGTTTATATCTCAAATTCAGGCTCAAACTACCCGAAAATTCAAAGTTTTTGGGTCCTAGAAGCAATCTGTACATGCCTACTCCGTGTTAGAGTATTTTCAAAATACAGGCCAAAAACATGCTCAAAATCAATATTTTGGGTGCTCAAAGTCGATATGTGCATGCATCTTCTGTGCTCGTTTTTATCTCAAATTCAGGCTCAAACCACCCGAAAATTCGATATTTTTGTGTCCCAGAACCGATCTGTACATGCCTACTCCGTGTTAGAGTGCTTTCAAAATACAGGCCCAAAACATGCTGAAAATCAATATTTTGGGTGCTCAAAGTCGATATGTGCATGCATCTTCTGTGCTCGTTTTTATCTCAAATTCAGGCTCAAACCACCCGAAAATTCGATATTTTTGTGTCCCAGAACCGATCTGTACATGCCTACTCCGTGTTAGAGTGCTTTCAAAATACAGGCCCAAAACATGCTGAAAATCGATATTTCAGGTGCCCAAAGTCAATATGTGTATGCATCTTCTGCACCCGTTTATAAATCAAATTCAGGCTCAAAACCCCCGAAAATTCATTATTTTTTGGTCCCAAATGCGATCTGTACATGCCTACTTAGTGCTGGAATGTTTTCCAAATATAGGCACAAAACATGCTAAAAATCGATATTTTATGTATCCAAAGTCGATATGTGCTTGCATCTTCTGTACCCGTTTATATATCAAATTCAGGCTCAAAACACCCGAAAATTCGATATTTTTGGATCCCAGAAGCGATCTGTACATGCCTACTCCGTGTTAGAGTATTTTCAAAATACAGGCCCAAAACATGCTCAAAATCCATATTTTAGGTGCCCAAAGTCAATATGTGCATACATCTTTAGTACACGTTTATATCTCAAATTCAGACTCAAAACACCCGAAAATTTATTATTTAGGGGTCCCAGAAGCGATCTGTTCCTCCCTACTCAGTACTAGAATATTTTCAAAATATAGGCTAAAAACATGCTAAAAATCGATAATTTGGGTGCACAAAGTAGATATGTGCATGCATCTTTTGTACACGTTTATATCTCAAATTCAGGCTCAAACTACCCGAAAATTCAAAATTGTTGGGTCCTAGAAGCAATCTGTACATGCCTACTCCGTGTTAGAGTATTTTCAAAATACAGGCCAAAAACATGCTCAAAATCAATATTTTGGGTGCTCAAAGTCGATATGTGCATGCATCTTCTGTGCTCGTTTTTATCTCAAATTCAGGCTCAAACCACCCGAAAATTCGATATTTTTGTGTCCCAGAACCGATCTGTACATGCCTACTCCGTGTTAGAGTGCTTTCAAAATACAGGCCCAAAACATGCTGAAAATCGATATTTCAGGTGCCCAAAGTCAATATGTGTATGCATCTTCTGTACCCGTTTTTATCCCAAATTCAGGCGCAAAACACCCGAAATTTCGATATTTTTGGGTCCCAGAAGCGATCTGTACATGCCTACTCCATGTTAGAGTATTTTCAAAATACAGGCCCAAAACATACTAAAAATCGATTTTTAGGTGCCCAAAGTCAATAAGTGTATGCATCTTCTGTACTCGTTTTTATCCCAAATTCAGGCTCAAAACACCCAAAAATTCGATATTTTTGGGTCCCAGAAATGATCTGTACATACCTACTCAGTGCTAGAATATTTTCAAATTATAGGCCCAAAACATGCTAAGAATCAATATTTTGGGTGCCCAAAGTCGATATGTGAATGCATCTTATGTACTCGATTATATCTCAAATTCAGGCTCAAAACACCCGAAAATTATATATTTTTGTGTTCCAGAAGCGATTAATACATGCCTACTCCGTCTTAGAGTATTTTCAAAATACAGGCCCAAAACATGCTCAAAATCGATATTTTGTTTGCCTAAAGTCGATATGTGCATGCATCTTCTGTACCTGTTTATATCCCAAAATCAGGCTCAAAACACCAGAAAATTCGATATTTTTTGGGTCCTAGAAGCGATCTGTACATGCCTACTCCTTGCTAGAATGTTTTCAAGATACAGACCCAAAACATACTCAAAATCGATATTTTAAGTGAAAAAAGGCGATATGTGCATGCATCTTCTCTACCCGTTTATATCTCAAATTCATTCTCAAAACACCCAAAAATTCGATATTTTTGGGTCCCAGAAGTGATCTGTACATGCCTACTCCGTGTTAGTGTATTTTCAAAATAAAACTGGCTGAAAATCGATATTTTGGGTGCCCAAAGTCAATATGTGCATGCATCCTCTCTACCCGTTTATATCTCAAATTCATTCTCAAAACACCCGAAAATTCGATATTTTTGGGTCCCAGAAGCGATCTGTAAATGCCTACTCCTTGCTAGAATGTATTCAAGATACAGACCCAAAATATGCTCAAAATCTATATTTTGGGTGAAAAAAGTCGAAGTGTGCATGCATCTTCAGTACACGTTTAATTCTCAAATTATGGCTCAAAACACCTGAAAATTCAATAATTTTGGGTCCCAGAAGCGATCTGTACATGCCTACTCAATGCTAGAATGTTTTCAAAATATAGGCTCTAAACATGCTAAAAATCGATATTTTAGGTTTCCAAAGTCGATATGGGCATGAATCTTGTGTACCCGTTTATATCTCAAATTCAGGCTCAAAACACCCAAAAATTTAATATTTATGGGTCCCAGAAGCGATCTGTACATGCCTACTCCTTGTTAGAGTATTTTCAAAATACAGGCCCAAAACATGCTAAAAATCGATATTTTAGGTGCCCAAAGTCAATATGTGTATGCATATTCTGTACCCGTTTATATCCCAAATTCAGGCTCAAAACACCTGAAAATTCGATATTTTTGGGTCCCAGAAGCGATCTGTACATGCCTAATCCGTGTTAGAGTATTTTCAAAATATAGGGCAAAAACAGGCTGAAAATCGATATTTTAGGTGCCAAAGTCGATATGTGCATGCATCTTCTGTACCCGTTTAGATCTCAAATTCAGGCTCAAAACACCCGAAAATTCGATATTTTTGGGTCCCAGAAGCCATATGTACATGCCTACTCCTTGCTAGAACGTTTTCAAGATACAGACCCAAAACATGCTGAAAATCGATATTTTAGGTGCCCAATGTCGATATGTGCATACATCTTCTGTACCCGTTTATATCTCAAATTCAGGCTCAAAACACCCCAAAATTCGATTTTTTCGGGTCCCAGAAGCGATCTTTACATGCCTACCCCTTGCTAGAATGTTTTCAAGATACAGACCCTAAATACGCTCAAAATCGATATTTTAGATGCAAAAAGTCTAAGTGTGCATGGATCTTCAGTACCCGTTTATATCTCAAATTCAGGCTCAAAACACCCAAAAATTCAAAATTTTTGTTTCCCAGAAGCAATCTGTACATGCCAACTCAGTGCTAGAATGTTTTCAAAATATAGCCTCAAAACATGCTAAAAATCTATATTTTAGGTTTCCAAAGTCGATATGTGAATGCATCTTCTGTACCCGTTTATATTTTAAATTCATTCCCAAAACACCCGAAAATTCGATATTTTTGGGTCCCAGAAGCGATCTGTCAATGCCTACTCCGTGTAAGAGTATTTTCAAAATAAAACAGGCTTAAAAACCGATATTTTAGGTGCCTAAAGTCGATATGTGCATGCATCTTCTGTACCCGTTTAGATCTCAAATTCAGGCTCAAAACACCCGAAAATTCGATATTTTTGGGTCCCAGAAGCGATCTGTACATGCCTAGTCCTTGCTAGAATGTTTTCAAGATACAGGTCCAAAACATGCTAAAAATCGATTTTTTAGGTGCAAAAAGTCGAAGTGTGCATGCATCTTCTGTACCAGTTTATATCTCAAATTCAGGCTCAAAACACCCGAAAATTCAATAGTTTTTGGTCCCAGGAGCGATCTGTACATGCGTACTCCGTGTTAGAGTATTTTCAAAATACAGGCACAAAACATGCTAAGAATCGATATTTTAGGTGTCCAAAGACGATATGTGCATGCATCTTGTGTACCCGTTTATATCTCGAATTCAGGCTCAAAACTCCCGAAAAATCGATATTTTTGGGTCCCAGAAGCAATCTATACATTTCTACTCTGTGTTAGAATATTTTTATAATATAAGCCCAAAACATGCTAAAAAATCTATATTTTAGGTGCCGAAAGTCGATATGTGCATGCATTTTCTGTATCCTTTTAGATCTCAAATTCAGCCTCAAAACACCCGAAAATTCGATATTTTCTTGTCCCAGAAGCGATCTGTACATGCCTACTCTTTGCTAGAATGTTTTCAAGTTACAGACCCAAAATATGCTCAAAATCCATATTTTGGGTGCAAAAAGTCGAAGTGTGCATGCATTTTCAGTACCCGTTTATATCTCAAATTCAGGCTCAAACCACCCAAAAATTCAATATTTTCGGGTCTCAGAAGCAATCTATACATGTCTACTCTGTGTTAGAATATTTTTATAATATAAGCCCAAAACATGCTAAAAAATCTATATTTTAGGTGCCGAAAGTCGATATGTGCATGCATTTTCTGTACCCGTTTATATCTCAAATTCAGGCTCAAAACGCCCGAAAATTCAATAGTTTTGGGTCCCAGAAGCGATCTGTACATGCCTACTCCGTGTTAGAGTATTTTCTAAATACAGGCTTAAAACATGCTAGAAATCGATATTTTAGGTGTCCAAAGTCGATATGTGCATGCATCTTGTGTACCCGTTTATATCTCGAATTCAGGCTCAAAACTCCCGAAAATTCGATATTTTTGGGTCCCAGAGGCGATCTGTACATGTCTACTCTGTGTTAGAATATTTTTAAAAAACAGGCCCAAAACATGCTGAAAATTGATATTTTCTTTGCACAAAGTCAATATGTGTATGCATCTTCTGTACCCGTTTATATCCCAAATTCAGGCTTAAAACACCCGAAAATTCAATATTTTTGGGTCCCAGAAGCGATCTGTATATGCCTACTCCGCGTTAGAATATATTCAAAATACAGGCCCAAAATATTCTCAAAATCGATATTTTGGGTGCCTAAAGTCGATATGTGCATGCATCTTCTGTACCCGTTTATATCTCAAATTCAGGCTTAAAACACCCGAAAATTCGATATTTTCGGGTCCAATAAGCAATCTGTCCATGCCTACTACTTGCTAGAATGTTTTCATGATACAGACCCAAAATATGCTCAAAATCGATATTTTGGGCGCAAAAAGTCGAAGTGTGAATGCATCTTCAGTACCCATTTATATCTCAAATTCAGGCTCAAAACACCCGAAAATTCAATAGTTTTGGGTCCCAGAAGTGATCTGTACATGCCTACTCCGTGTTAGAGTATTTTCAAAATACAAGCCCAAAACATGCTAAAAATCGATATTTTAGTTGCCCAAAGTCAATATGTGCATGCATCTTGTGTACCCGTTTATATCACAAATTCAGGCTCAAAACACCCGAAAATTCAATATTTTTGGGTTCCAGAAGCGATCTGTACATGCCTACTCTGTGTTAGAGTATTTTCGAAATACAGGCCTAAAACAGGCTGAAAATCGATATTTTAGGTGCCTAAAGTCGATATGTGCATTCATCTTCTGTACCCGTTTATATATCAAATTCAGGTTTAAAACACCCCAAAATTCGATATTTTTGGGTCCCAGAAGCGATCTGTGCATGCCTACTCCGTGTTAGAGTATTTTCAAAATAAAACAGGCTGAAAATCGATATTTTAGGTGCCCAAAGTCGATATGTGCATTCATCTTCTGTACCCGTTTTGATCTCAAATTCAATCTCAAAACACCCGAAAATTCGATATTTTTGGGTCACAGAAGCGATCTGTACATGCCTACTCCTTGCTTGAATGTTTTCAAGATACAGACCCAAAACATGCTCAAAATCGATATTTTAGGTGCAAAAAGTCGATTTGTGACTGCATCTTCAGTACCCGTTTATATCTCAAATTCAGGCTCAAAACACCCTGAAATTCAATAGTTTTTGGTCCCTGAAGTGATTTGTACATGCCTACTCCGTGTTTGAGTATTTTCAAAATACAGGCCCAAAACATGCAAAAAATCGATATTTTAGGTGTCCAAAGTCGATATGAGCATGCATCTTGTGTACCCGTTTATATCTCAAATTCAGGCTCAAAACTCCCGAAAATTCGATATTTTGGGGTCCCAGAAGCGATCTGTACAGGTCTACTCTGTGTTAGAATATTTTCAAATTTCATGCACAAAACATGCTGAAATTCGATATTTTAGGTGCCCAAAGTCAATATGTGTATGCATCTTCTGTACCCGTTTATATCCCAAATTCAGGCTCAAAAAACCCGAAAATTCGATATTTTTGGGTCCCAGAAGCGATTTGTACATACCTACTCCGTGTTAGAATATATTCAAAATACAGGCCCAAAACATGCTCAAAATCGATATTTTAGGTGCAAAAAGTCGAAGTGTGCATGCATCTTCAGTACCCGTTTATATCTCAAATTCAGGCTCAAAACACCCAAAAATTCAATATTTTTGGGTCCCAGAAGCAATCTGTACATGCCTACTCAGTGCTAGAATGTTTTTATAATATAGGCTCAAAACATGCTAAAAATCTATTTTAGGTTTCCAAAGTCGATATGTGCATGCTTCTTCTGTACCCGTTTATATCTCAAATTCATTCTCAAAACACCCGAAAATTCGATATTGTTGGGTCCCAGAAGCGATCTGTACATGCTTACTCGGTGTTAGACTATTTTTAAAATAAAACAGGCTGAAAATCGATGTTTTAGATGCCCAAAGTCGATATGTGCATGCATCTTCTGCACCCTTTTATATCTCAAATTCAAGGTTAAAAACACCCGAAAATTCGATATTTTGGGGGCCTAGAAGCGATGTGTACATGCACGGCCTTCTTAATACAGGCCTGACAGGTCGCCCGTGACGTCAGCCTACTCGGTCCTACTGAGTAAGCTCTCCCCGCTCTCCCATAGCACTTGCTTACTATATTTCAGTTTGTTTGCCTAAATATTTATTCATATAACAGAAGTGAATTGCATAGTTCCTTAATACAATAATTGGTTACCTCGATTATTGCTAGGGTTGTATGTTTTATTGCAGTAAATGTTTCTCTGCTTAATTTGCCAGTGCCTTGTAAACTATCCCAAGTCTCTAGCCAATTGCAAAACTTATGCAGGAATAAATAGCTTTCGTTATTAACATCATTTGTTAATGGAGTAGCATATTGTTGTTTAAGACGGGCACCTTTGAATGGTGAATTAACGTTCATAATAGTCCACCATACATACATTATTTTTATGTAATGTGCAACCTCACGGAAAAAGGGCAAGCAATGAGTTTCCCCTAAACCTTGCAGTGCCTGGATGACGTACTCATTAAATATGCGTAGCACTAAATTAACATTTTGTTTTTCTAAATTTGACGGACAAAGTGATTTTAGTGAGAGTTTATATGCATGTTTTAAGAGTGACTCTGCTTCCAGAGAGTGAAGCTTCTTCAAAGTTGTGAAAGGTGCATTGTAAACTTGTGTGGGTATACTGTCAAAATTATCAAAGGGAAACTGGGGAAACTTCATGTTCTTTTCAGTGTCTTTTTGAGCTAACCAGTTATTTCTCACGCATTTCAGTAAATGCACTGCATCAAACATGAAAAAGAGAGGCCTTGATTTTAAAGTGGGGTGAGGATAGACTATTGACAATTTTGGTGGTTGATCAAATAATGACATAGCTTTCTTGTTAATAGCGTTATTATCTGTTACAATACACACTACTTTGAATCCTATCTGTTCCAAACCAGTTACCAAATTCTTTATGTATGTAAAAAGTGTTTCTGCCTTCATAGTTCTGGTTGGTAAAATGTGAACTACGTCTTTAAATTTGGAACATATACTGTTAACCATGAAAACAAAAGCACTTTTAGCTGCTTCAGTAGTGTTAAATGCTGACCCAACAACATATCCACCTTTGTAATAAAAAAATGGCTTAATGTGAATGTCATCTATCATTAGTGTAACTGTTAAATCACTGGGAGATAAAAATTTGAATTTATTTTTAATGTATGCTAGAAAGTTACTGCTGTGCTGTTCTGCTGCTGGGCTTAAATTTTGAGATAATGTCAGTTTTCTGATAGTTGTATAACAAGGCAAGATTAAGTACCCCATATTCCTCAGCAACCTGTATCCTTGTGGAGAGCAGTTGTACAATAGAGATGAAAATACAAGGAACTCTGATGAATACTCAAGCCTCTTCATAGTCATAAGGTTAATTTGTTCATACATTCCTCTTAATGCATTTTGATATTTAGAGGACTCCTGTCTCAACAATGTCAAAATAGACATTACCAATTGCATGAGAAGAGTAACCTTCCCAGGAGTTGAAACACGTTCCTCTGTGTCACATTTCCTGAGGTTGTCTAGCAGCTCCTCGAGAGAAATAATATCATTCATTTGTGAAGGGATCTTGTAATCTCCCAATTTGTGCATTCCAACATCATTGACAAATACACTCACTGCACAGCTATTATCAATAATTACACTTAATGTAATTTTGGGGGACGGTCTGCAAACAATGTTACATAGTAATAGTGATGCATCGAGCTTAACAATTTTCCAGTACTTATCCAGATTACATATTTTGTCTTGGAGTTCACTCAGCGTTGTGAATTTTATTTTTTCTTTGTGCAGTAAGTCATCAACTATACTTTGAGCAACAGCGGCTTGGATTGCATCCTGTTTCTTCCTACACCTCCTTCCTTCAGGAGATTCTCTTGAGCAATATGGTTTTGAAAGATAGGAAGGACAGTTAGGTAATATAGAAGGAACTGCCTCCTTACGAAGCCTTGGAATTTTCAGTTTGGCTGTAAGTTTAGTCCCAGTCTTCTCATCGAAGTGGGACGTCTCTCTCTCTATGTCCGCGGCCACGAAGTGTAGTTCACATACCTATAAAAAAGTGGGAGGCTATTTCAGGAAAATACGAACGTCTTTATATTCCTATACGGTAATTATCATCGATTATCGATTTCTTTTCCTCCCTCGTATATATGAGAGAACGCATTGATTGTAAGGTATTACATCTTGAGTGAATTAGTAGAAATGCTCACAGTGAAACGTAAAAATGTAGGGTAATGTATGTGTTTATTTTTTGAGCGCGTAAATTACCATGACCCTTGACCTGCCCGGGACCACCCGCGGCCATTAGAGATTGCACCATGCTTTCCCAATGCTTCCTTTCTATATCTGATTGTCGCACCAAATGAAGCAGTAATATTTCTGAGCTACACTTTAATATCTACAAACATAATACTGATGGTAATAATGGAGTTGTACTTACCCTGCTATGCTGGTTAGGAGTAAAATTGTCCCTCTTTATGGCTGCAACCCATTTACGCGCCAGTGATTCATTTTTTGGAAAAGAAAATACCGCCACTTTAGGGCCAGTAGCATAATTTCCATTACACCGAGGCACACAACACTTGCTTGGCATATCTGGTATTGGTGTAAATAACTGAATTGACTTCAATTACCACCATATACAAAAATAACTAGATTGAAATATAGACCACGCACAGCACTCCTCTCCACAAGCACATACCTGTACAACTGATTAACTCTCTCGGACCGCTCGGTCTTGCTGAGCAGGTGACTGACAGGAGAGAAGGACCGAGTTTGGTGACGTCAGGTCAAAATCTTCACCTATGTATCAGGCCTGTATTAAGAAGGCCGTGGTACTTGCCTACTCTTTGCTAGAATGTTTTCAAAATATAGACTCAAAACATGCTAAAAATCGATATTTTAGGTTTCCAAAGTCGATATGTGCATGCATCTTCTGTACCCGTTTATATCTCAAATTCTATCTCAAAACATCCGAAAATTCGATAGTTTTGGGTCCCAGAAGCGATCTGTACATGTCTACTCTGTGTTAGAATATTTTTAAAATACAGGCCCAAAACATGCTAAAAATTGATATTTTAGGTGCACAAAGTCAATATGTGTATGCATCTTCTGTACCCGTTTATATCCCAAATTCAAGCCTAAAACACCCGAAAATTCGATATTTTTGGGTCCCATAAGCGACCTGTACATGCCTACTCCGTGTTAGAATATATTCAAAATACAGGCCTAAAACAGGCTGAAAATCGATATTTTAGGTGCCCAAAGTCGATATGTGCATGCATCTTTTGTACCCGTTTATAAATCAAATTCAGGCTCAAAACACCCGAAAATTCAATATTTTTGAGTCCAAGAAGCGATCTGTACATGCCTACTCTGTGTTAGAGTATTTTCAAAATAAAACAGGCTGAAAATCGATATTTTAGGTGCCCAAAGTCGATATGTGAATGCATCTTATGTACCCGTTTAGATCTCAAATTCAGGCTCAAAACACCCGAAAATTCGATATTTTTGGGTCCCAGAAGCGATCTGTACATACCTACTCCGTGTTAAAATATATTCAATATACAGGCCCAAAACATGCTCAAAATCGATATTTTAGATGCAAAAAGTCGATATGTGCATGCATCTTCTGTACCCGTTAATATCTCAAATTCAGGCTCAAAACACCCGAAAATTCGATATTTTAGGGCCTATGAGCGATCTGTACATGCCTACTCAGTGCTAGAATGGTTTCAAAATATAGGCTCTAAACATGCTAAAAATCGATATTTTAGGTTTCCAAAGTCGATATGTACATGCAACTTCTGTACCCGTTTATATCTCAAATTCATTCTCAAAACACCCGAAAATTAGATATTTTTGGGTCCCAGAAGCGATCTATACATGCATACTCCGTGTTAGAGTATTTTCAAATTAAAACAGGCTGAAAATCTATATTTTAGGTCCCCAAAGTCGATATGTGAATGCATCCTGTGTACCCGTTTATATCCCAAATTCAGGCTCAAAACACCCGAAAATTCGATATTTTTGGGTCCCAGAAGCGATCTGTACATGTATACTCTGTGTTAGAATATTTTCAAATTACAGGCCCAAAACATGCTGAAAATCGATATTTTAGGTTCACAAAGTCAATATTGGTATGCATCTTCTGTACCCGTTTATATCCCAAACTCAGGCTCAAAACACCCAAAAATTCAATATTTTTGGGTCCTAAAAGCGATCTGTACATGCCTACTCCGTGTTAGAATATTTTCAAAATACAGGCCCAAAACATGCTCAAAATCGATATTTTAGGTGCAAAAAGTCGAAGTGTGCGTGGATCTTCAGTACCCGTTTATATCTCAAATTTAGGCTCAAAACACCCAAAAATTTAATATTTTTGGGCCCCAGAAGCAATCTGTACATGCCTACTCAGTGCTAGAATGTTTTCATAATATAGGCTCAAAACATGCTAAAAATCGATATTTTAAGTTTCCAAAGTCGATATGTGCATGCATCTTGTGTACCCGTTTATATCTCAAATTCAGGCTCAAAACTCCCAAAAATTCGTTATTTTTCTGTCCCAGAAGCAATCTATACATGCCTACTCCGTGTTAGAGTATTTTCAAAATACAGGCCTAAAATAGGCTAAAAATCGGTATTATAGGTGCCGAAAGTCGATATGTGCATGCATTTTCTGTACCGTTTTAGATCTCAAATTCAGCCTCAAAATACCCGAAAATTCAATATTTTCAGGTCCCAGAAGCGATCTGTACATACCTACTACTTGCTAGAATGTTTTCAAGATACAGCCCCAAAATATGCTCAAAATCGATATTTTGGGTGCAAAAAGTCGAAGTGTGCATGCATCTTCAGGACCCGTTTATATATCAAATTCAGGCTCAAAACACCCGAAAATTCAATAGTTTTGGGTCCCAGAAGCGATCTGTACATGCCTACTCCGTGTTAGAGTATTTTCAAAATACAGGCCCAAAACATGCTCAAAATCGATATTTTAGGTTTCCAAAGTCAAAATGTGCATGCATTTTCTGTACCCATTTATATATCAAATTCAGGCTCAAAACACCCGAAAATTCGATATTTTTGGGTCCCTGAAGCGATCTGTACATGCCTATTCCTTGCTAGAATGTTTTATAAATACAGACCCAAAACATGCTGAAAATCGATATATTAGGTGCTAAAAGTCGAAGTGTGCATGCATCTTCAGTACCCGTTTATATCTCAAATTAAGGCTCAGAACACCCGAAAATTCAATATTTTGGGTCCCAGAACCGATCTGTACATGACTACTCCGTGTTTGAGTATTTTCAAAATACAGGCCCAAAACATGCTAAAAATCGATATTTTAGATGTCAAAAGTCAAAATGTGCATGCATCTTGTGTACCCGTTTATATCTCAAATACAGGGTCAAAACACCCGAAAATTTAATATTTTTGGGTCCCAGAAGCAATCTGTACATGCCTACTCAGTGCTAGAATGGTTTCAAAATATAGGCTCTAAACATGCTAAAAATCGATATTTTAGGTTTCCAAAGTCGATATGTACATGCAACTTCTGTACCCGTTTATATCTCAAATTCATTCTCAAAACACCCGAAAATTAGATATTTTTGGGTCCCAGAAGCGATCTATACATGCATACTCCGTGTTAGAGTATTTTCAAATTAAAACAGGCTGAAAATCTATATTTTAGGTCCCCAAAGTCGATATGTGAATGCATCCTGTGTACCCGTTTATATCCCAAATTCAGGCTCAAAACACCCGAAAATTCGATATTTTTGGGTCCCAGAAGCGATCTGTACATGTATACTCTGTGTTAGAATATTTTCAAAATACAGGCCCAAAACATGCTGAAAATCGATATTTTAGGTTCACAAAGTCAATATTTGTATGCATCTTCTGTACCCGTTTATATCCCAAACTCAGGCTCAAAACACCCAAAAATTCAATATTTTTGAGTCCTAGAAGCGATCTGTACATGCCTACTCCGTGTTAGAATATTTTCAAAATACAGGCCCAAAACATGCTCAAAATCGATATTTTAGGTGCAAAAAGTCGAAGTGTGCGTGGATCTTCAGTACCCGTTTATATCTCAAATTTAGGCTCAAAACACCCAAAAATTTAATATTTTTGGGCCCCAGAAGCAATCTGTACATACCTACTACTTGCTAGAATGTTTTATAGATACAGACCCAAAACATGCTCAAAATCGATATTTTAGGTGCAAAAAGTCGATAAGTGCATGCATCTTCAGTACCCGTTTATATCTCAAATTTAGGCTCAAAACACCCTAAAATTTAATAGTTTTGGGTCCCAGAAGCGATTTGTACATGCCTACTCCATGTCAGGGTATTTTCAAAATACAGGCCCAAAACATGCTAAAAATCGATATTTTAGGTTTCCAAAGTCGATATGTGCATGCATCTTCAGTACCCGTTTATATCTCAAATTCAGGCTCAAAACACCCGAAAATTCAATATTTTCGGGCCCCAGAAGCGATCTGTAAATGCCTACTCTGTGTTAGAGTATTTTCGAAATACAGGCCTAAAACAGGCTGAAAATCGATATATTAGGTGCTAAAAGTCGAAGTGTGCATGCATCTTCAGTACCCGTTTATATCTCAAATTCAGGCTCAAAACACCCAAAAATTCAATAGTTTTGGGTCCCAGAAGCGATCTGTACATGCCTACTCCGTGTTAGAGTATTTTTGAAATACAGGCCTAAAACAGGCTGAAAATTGATATATCAGGTGCAAAAAGTCGAAGTGTGCATGCATCTTCAGTACCCGTTTATATCTCAAATTCAGGCTCAAAACACCCGAAAATTCAATAGTTTTGGCTCCCCGAAGCGATCTGTACATGCCTACTCCGTGTTCGAGTATTTTCAAAATACAGGCCCAAAACATGCTAAAAATCGATATTTTAGGTGTCCAAAGTCGATATGTGCATGCATCTTCTGTACCTGTTTATATCTCGAATTCAGGCTCAAAACTCCCGAAAAATCAATATTTTCGGATCCCAGAAGCGATCTGTACATGCCTACTCTGTGTTAGAGTATTTTAGAAATACAGGCCTAAAACAGGCTGAAAATCAATATATTAGGTGCAAAAAATCGAAGTGTGCATGCATCTTCAGTACCCGTTTATATCTCAAATTCAGGCTCAAAACACCCGAAAATTCAATAGTTTTGGATCCCAGAAGCGATCTGTACATGCCTACTTCGTGTTAGAGTATTTTCAAAATACAGGCACAAAACATGCTAAGAATCGATATTTTAGGTGTCCAAAGTCGATATGTGCATGCATCTTGTGTACCCGTTTATATCTCATATTCAGGCTCAAAACTCCCGAAAACTCGATATTTTTGGGTCCCAGAAGCGATCTTTACATGCATACTCTGTGTTAGAGTATTTTCAATATAAAGCAGGCTGAAAATCGATATTTTAGGTGCCAAAAGACGATATGTGCATGCATCTTGTATACCCGTTTATATCCCAAATTCAGGCTCAAAACACCCGAAAATTCGATATTTTTGGGTCCCAGAAGCGATCTGTACATGTCTACTCTGTGTTAGAATATTTTCAAAATACAGGCCCAAAACATGCTGAAAATCGTTATTTTAGGTGCACAAAGTCAATATTTGTATGCATCTTCTGTACCCGTTTATATCCCAAATTCTGGTACAAAACACCCGAAAATTCGATATTTTTGGGTCCTAGAAGCGATCTGTACATGCCTACTCCTTGCTAGAATGTTTTCAAGATACAGACCCAAAACATGCTCAAAATCGATATTATTGGTATAGTGAAACCAGCACAGCTGGATTATTATAGAATACGCCCCTTCACAATCCTAGGCCCCGTATAGGCATAATCTGGGTTGGAAGGGTCAATTCCGTGACGTTCATCAGAAGTAAATAAAATTCAAATCTGGCGCTGTACTGATAGTGGAGCCACGCGGTGAGGTATTAAGCTCCTCCTCCGCTGAATACCGCTCGCTCACTCTGTCGCGGAACACGTCTCAGTAAACATCCACGCACCTCGCTGCTACGCTATGGTATTGTGTCACGTGTTCCTGCTATTGTTTCTTTTGTGTTCTAGTGGCTAGCCTGCTTTGCAGATGTATCGTGTGTGTATTCTAGGAGGGTTTTAGGTGTTTATGGGGTTTTTTTCTTCGTTAGGACTGAGTTCTCTTTTCCTTAGCGAAGGGGGGCTTTTCAGCCCCTTTGTTCGGAGTTTTTCTCCGTCTTTCCCCCCCTTTCACCTTTCCTCCTGCCACTAGTACATTCTTCGTGTGTATTTTATCAGGGTTTCTGGGGTTTTTAGCGAGGTTAGTGGGCGCCACGTGGGACTTCACCTCCCCACGTGGTGAGCACATGGGGTCTTTGCAGCCCTTCCTCTTGCCTTCTCCGATTATTATGTGTCCCCTCTCGGTAAAGGGGAGTGAGAATTGTGCCCTGGTTCTCTCTTCCTCTCCCGGGCGGGGGTTTTTTATTTGATTTTTGGTGTTTTTCCATTATTTTTAGCCTGGAGTGTTTCTTCTCAGGCTACCGGGTCCCCTCCTCCCCCTCCTTCTGGATCCTTCTGTCCGGGGGGCCCTCTTTTACCCGCTCCATGTGGCGGGCTGTTTTGGTTTTACGGGGTTTTTCCCTGGTCGGGTGCGCGAGTGTGGGGGGTCGTGTCCTGGTCCCCGTGTACAGCGGGCGTGTCCCGCGCTTCTTTCCTTCGGGGAGGATGGGTTTCGTGTCTTCTGTGTTCCAGTGTTTGCACGTGTTAACCCATGTTTGTGTATTCTTTTCTCCCTCAGCCTACTCGTGCCCTTTGTGCTGCTTCGGGGTGTACCGTGCGGGTCTCGCCTGACGGACACCTGCACTGTTCGCCTCACGCACCCTGCTTCACTCCCTTGGGTTACGACCCTTTGGCGTGTGGTGTGTGCCGCCCCTGGGCTGAGTTGTGTCGGGCTACCTCCCCTTCTGCCCGCTCCAAGCTCCCCGCCCTTGCTTCTCTTCGTATGGCGTGGACGAGGGCTAGGAGAATGGCCCACAAACGAGACGGTTCTTCTTTGGCGTGGGTGGACCCGATTTTGGGAGCGGACCTGGGTTTATTCAGGACCCGTTACCCTTCTTCCTGTCTTTCGGAGTCTCAGGGGCTAGAACCTCCTGAGGCCCGAGAGATTGAGCCTCCTTCCCTAGACGGTACTACGACTCCTTCTCGGGGCTTAGCCCCCCGGGAAACGAGCGAGTCTGTCGCGCTGGTTCCCCCGACTACCTCTCCGGTACAAGGGCCCAGCAGGGAACCCCCAGCTTCGCCTCCTGCTAGAGCTGGCTCCTCAGGCCTCTCTAGAGGACGCAAGCGTTCAGCTAAAAGGTCCCGCCACTCCAGGAAGTCCCGTGCTCGTCGCCGTTCTCCTTCCTCCTCTTCTTCGTCGTCCTCTTCCTCTTCTTCGTCGTCGGGGAGCTCTCCTTCGCCCGCCCGCAAATCCCGCAAGGGTAAGCGGGGGGGGGACAGCCCCTCGTCGAGGAAGGTAGTTAAGATCTTCCACACCCTTATTCCTCACGCTTTTCCTGGGGCGTCCATCGCGCAGCCTCCGGCTGTCGCTACGGAACCCGCTCTTTTTCCCCCGCCTCCCGCTGCTGCTCCCGTCGAGGGCGCGAGTCCTCCCGGGGATGGGGGAGTCCTTTTCGTGCCTCCCGTTTCCCCGGGACTCGAGTCTCCGTCGGGGGACGTAGCTGAGGAGTTGGTTACCTCCGCACCTCAGTCCCCGTCACCCCCTCCTTCGGGAGACGGATACCTTCCCTACTCTTGGTCTCTTCTCCCTCCTACCTGGACCCACTCTTCGGAGGAGGGCAGACTGGTGGCTTGGTCTCCGGACACGGCTCAACCAGACGTGTGGAACCGGAGGGATGACGTCCTGGTGAAGTGGGGGGCGGATGAGAAGGGCGAGGCTATTCCCTTCTACAAGGTCCGTCCTATCTCAGCGCCCGTACCCACTTCATCTAGGGTGTCCTCTGCGGCGACCCTGGACGCGATGGGTTTTCTGGTGGAGTACAGCCAGCTGCACTTGTCCGGGGCTTGGAGGATTGACCGCTCCCACGGTAACACGGCGCTCCTCCTTTCCCCGGACGCGTACTTCCCGGGGGATAAGGGCGAAGGGGACCTGGACATTCCAGCCCTTCTCCTTAAGTCCCTGGACCACCAGAGAAACAACGCGCCCAGGAAGCCCCCTCCTCCGTCTTTCCCCGTCATCCTCCCTCATTCCCGGGCCCCCCCGGGCTTGAGGGAGTGCCTGTGGAAGACGGAGAAGGAGCCCCCGGTCCCCTATCAGCTGAAGGAGCCCGATGGCAAGTTGCGACAGGCGGAGTCTGCTACCCGTCTAGAGTTGGCACACACCATCTCCACGGGGGCAGCCGCCTCGTTGATCAGGGACTGCCTCAACGCCCTTACCAACTCCTACCACGAGATGTCGGGTGTACAGCTAGCGTGAGTACCTTACTCGTGTGTCATGTTTATTAGGGATACTGGGTAGAGGGTCTCTCTGTTACTCTCGGGTACTTATCCCCGGGTTCGCTCGGTTTTTTCCTTGTTTACCCCTTACAGTGACACCCTCTCTTCCATGGCCACCGTGATGGAGGGCGTGGCGGCGATGGCGACCCACTTCATGCGGGAGGAGGCGAAGGCTTTTGCCGAGGCGAGACTGGCAGCCCGCCAGGCGGCGGCTAAATCTGCGCCGGAGATGGCACAGAGGGGAGTGGTGCGAGCTGCCCCCCTGTCCCCTGCCCTCTTTGATCAACCAGCGACAGACACAATCTTCGCCTCCCTCCCAGCGGTAATCAATTTACCAAAACCCTCCACCTCCAAGTAAGTACCTCTCGTGTTCGTCTTACCCGAGTTTTCACGGGGGTGAAATGGAAGGATTTTCGGGTCTACTTTGGTTCCTAATCATTCTGTTTGTCCGTAGGCCACGTGCCCCACAGCCATCCAGACCAGCCTACCAGCCCCGGAGGCCCTCCCAGCCCTCCAGGCTACCGAGGCCCTCCTATCCCACTCCCCCGAAAGCACACAACAGGCCCTCCCAGAGGGGCCAGCAGCCGTTTCGGGGAAGGGGACAGGGCTCCAAGTCCTACTCCAAGCCCAAGTCCTCCTTCAACCACCCCTCCCAGAAGGACCGCTCCACTTGAGGGTCCCACTCTGGGCTGTCTCTCAGGGTGGTCAGCAGCCTGGCCCGCCCACGGCTGGGCAGCAAGGATAATTCGCCAGGGCCTGTCATGGCCCTGGATTACTGTTCCGGTGAGTAACTGTCATCTTTCCTATTCTGACATATGAATTATGCCTAATCCCGTCCTTGGGTTACCGTTAGGTCAAAATCAGATTTTCCCTTGCGGTCAAAATCTCTGCCTCTCCCGTCATTTACCCTCAAACCACCCCGGGTCCCTCGGGCCCCGGGGGATTAGGATTAACGGTACTCTCACTGACACCTGTCTCTTCCCGTTACAGCCACTACGTCTACCTCCTGCCTCAACCAAAGTGTCACTTTCGGTCATCCCGCATGTGTTAGAAATGCGGGAAAAAGGGGTAGTGGAGCGGGCGACGGGAAGGGTCTTTCTTTCTCGTTTATTCACGGTCCCCAAAAAGGACCAGGGAAAAACGAGATTGGTGATGGACCTGAGCAAGCTAAACAAATTCGTGAAAACATTACATTTCAGGATGGTTTCGGTTGCTCAGGTCCGCATAGTTCTGAGGAAGGGAGACTGGTTAGCATCCCTGGATCTCAAGGATGCGTACTGGCACGTCCCGATCCACCCCAGGTTTCGCCGTTTTCTGGCCTTCCAGGTGGGGACCGAGACGTTCCAGTTTACCAGGCTCCCTTTTGGTCTTTCTCTAGCTCCGCGAGTCTTCACAAAGCTCGTGAGGGTGGTGGCATCCCGTCTGGCAGAGGCGGGTGTTCCCACCCTCATGTACCTGGACGATTGGTTGCTTCACGCCCCTTCCAAGGAGCAGGTAGCAAACAACGTCCGGGTAGCAAGGGGAGTGCTAGAGGAAATGGGGTTCCTGTTGAACATCCCCAAGTCCTCTCTCACCCCCACTCGCAAGCTGTGTTGGCTAGGAATAGAGTGGGACTCTCTTTCGGCCACCCTCTCTCTCGCTCCAGACAACGCCCGCCGGACCCTCCGCCACGTCCGCCAGGCGCATTTTTCCCGTACTTTCTCTCGCCGCCAGTGGGAATCATTGCTCGGGTCCCTAAATTTCGCGGCCCCTGCAATGCCCCTGGGACGATTGAAACACAGGAGGCTGACGCGGGAGGTAAACCTCCACCTGTCCCCCGCACACAGGGACCTTCCCAGGCAAGTGTCCCCCTCTCTCCACCGCCTCCTTCGCCCCTGGCTACGTCCCGGTGCCCTGCGTCAGCGGGTCCCCTGGGTGTTCCCTCCCCCGGGGATCACGGTGGCGACAGACGCATCGGACGTAGGCTGGGGATACCAGTCTTGCCTGGGACATCAACGTTGCGGGGGATGGAAGGAAGGGGAAAGGCTACTGCACATCAACGCCCGGGAGTTGATGGTAGCGAAGGAATGGCTCAACAGACACCCTCAGTTTGCCAGGATAGGCGTCCGCTTCGATATGGACAACGTTGCGGCCGTGCAGTGCCTACAGAAACAGGGCACCGCACGGTCGGAAATTCTCCTGTCCCTGTCAGAACAGATTTTCGCAATAGCGGCCAAGAGGGACATTCACCTCTCGGCCCGCTACGTGCCAGGGCGGGAGAACGATTGGGCGGACGCCCTATCCAGGTTCAGGGGGACGTCAGTCGAGTGGCAACTGCGTCCCCTTGTGTTCGAGTCTCTCTGCCTTCGCTACGGGACACCGGAGGTGGACCTATTCGCCTCCCCATCCACGGCCCTACTCCCTCTGTTCCTGACATTCTCATCCAGAACAGAGGCGGGAGGCCCGGACTCTTTCACAGAGGACTGGAACAGGTGGGGGCATCTCTACCTCTTCCCACCCCCAGCCACTTCAGTCCTCCTGAAGGCGATCCTCAAGCTGCGCACGTTCAGGGGGACGGTTCTCCTCATAGCCCCCCTCTGGCCAGCACAGCCGTGGTTCGGAGAGTTGTCCCGGTGGTGCCCTCATCCCCTTCAGTTGGGATCGGCGTGCCTCTCCAGCACCCTGTCTGCACCACTCCAAGCGTCACTGAAACTACACGCTTGGAGTTTCTACGGGGAGTCCTCAGCAAAAGGTTCACTAAGGAGACAGTGGACAAGATGTTGAGGGCTCATCGTCAGTCGTCGGTGCGACAATACGAATCGTGCTGGAAAAGATTCCAGGACTTCTTGTGAAGACACCCCTCCAGGGTCATCTCGGAGGACACAGTCCTGGAATTCCTCACGTGGCTCGCCGATTCCACCAACAGGGCCCCGGCGACGGTGCTTGCGCATCACGCAGCCCTGTCTGATCCCCTCCTCCTGGGTTTTAACATTAAGGTTTCGGAGAGGCCTCTCTCTCTCCTGAGGATGGGGATTCGGGCGGGGACCGCACCTCACCGGGCCCAGACACCCTCCTGGTCCCTACACCGCGTCCTTTCCTACCTGACCTTCGAGGGGGTCCCTCTGGAGGTTTGTCACCTCCTCCAGAAAGCTCTCTTCCTGCTCGCCTTAGCTACAGGTTACAGGGCATCTCAGTTGGCAGCCCTGACCCGTCACACAGCCTTTTCTTCCGTAACCCCTAACCTTACTTCCTTAACCATCTCCCCCTCTCCTGCTTTTCTAGCTAAGAACGAGCAGGCTGACGACAGAATTGGCCCTCTCGCAGTACCCTCGTTCCTGAGGGATGGAAATTTCCACCCCCTCTGCCCAGTCCACGCCTTTGTAGCATACGTGGAGGCGACGAGAGGGGCTTCTCCGGACCACCTCTTCTACAACTCTAGGTCCGGTAACCCTCTCTTCCCTAGGTCAATCGCTCGCCTTCTCTGCAGAGCGATAGAGAACGGGGATCCCGGACACGCCCCGAGGGCTCACAGCGTTAGGGGCGTGGCCGCCTCCCTCGCCTTCCTCAGGACTCACTCGGTGGAGAGGGTCAGGGATTTGGGGGGCTGGGCTTCCACTTCCTCCTTCAGGACGAGGTACCTGTTCCACTCGCTCTCCCCTACCCCCTGTGTGGCTATGGGTACTCCACCTTCTATTCCCCAGGGTCCCCGCGGGAGACACATGGGGGGGAGGGGCCTCCCGAAGAGAAAAGGTCGGGTGACTTAAGTCCCGTCACTATCATCCCATACCTCATCCACATCTTGTACAGCTTCATGCTCATCCCCATTCTTTACGTGTACATATGGTGAGGGAAAGACAAAAATAAATTACATTGTTACGGAATTCTTGTGTATTCATTTTCCAAACAATTACTTTACTATGATGAGTGACAGAATATATTATTACACAGGATATCTGGATCCTAGTGTCCTCCTTCATCCCCTCGGGATCACATTACCTGAGCGAGGGCCATAGCCCTAACTCAGAAGACTTGAATAAAGGGGGGGGGGGAAGGGGGGGGGGTTGCCATGGTCACCTCCCCCCTCCTCTCCTAGACCCGAACCCTCGAGTCTGCCTATAAAGACTTTATGTGTAACAATTCTGGTCTATAACAGAATGGTCTACGGGTATATGGTATAAGCTACTACTGCCCCACCACGGCTACTCACCTAGCCAGTGTCGGGAGGGGCGTTAGCTTCTGCCTCACCGGGCTCGGTTACCTTTCCTGCCCTCCGCTCTCAACCACTCTTAACTAGCACGTGATTGCCTCCACCTCACCTCCCACCTACCGCATCGCATGCATAGCAATCCACCTGTGCTGGTTTCACTATACCAGTAATAGTGCATTTGTCGCGGCTTCTAGCCGCTTAAATTGTATTTATTGGTTGTGAAACCAGCACAGCTTTTACTGTCCCACCCACCTCCCGATGCGGCAGGCATTCACTTCTTTCTCATTGGAGTGAGCGAGCGGTATTCAGCGGAGGAGGAGCTTAATACCTCACCGCGCCACCACCAGGTGGCTCCACTATCAGTACAGCGCCAGATTTGAATTTTATTTACTTCTGATGAATGTCACGGAATTGACCCTTCCAACCCAGATTATGCCTATACGGGGCCTGGGCTTGTGAAGGGGCGTATTCTATAGCAATCCAGCTGTGCTGGTTTCACAACCAATAAATACAATTTAAGCGGCTAGAAGCCGCGACAAATGCACTATTTTGACCTCAAAAAGTCGAAGTGTGCATGCATCCTCAGTACCCATTTATATCTCAAATTCAGGCTCAAAACACCCGAAAATTCAATATTTTTGGGTCCCAGAAGCGATCTGTACATGCCTACTCTGTGTTAGAGTATTTTAGAAATACAGGCCTAAAACAGGCTGAAAATCGATATATTAGGTGCAAAAAGTAGAATTGTGCATGCATCTTCAGTACCCGTTTATATCTCAAATTCAGGCTCAAAACACCCGAAAATTCAATAGTTTTGGGTCCCAGAAGCGATCTGTACATGCCTACTCCGTGTTAGAGTATTTTCAAAATACAGGCCCAAAACATGCTAAAAATCGATATTTTAGGTGTCTAAAGTCGATATGTGCATGCATCTTATGTACCCGTTTATATCTTGAATTCAGGCTCAAAACTCCCGAAAATTCAATATTTTCGGATCCCAGAAGCGATCTGTACTTGCCTACTCTGTGTTAGAGTATTTTCGAAATACAGGCCTAAAACAGGCTGAAAGTCAATATATTAGGTGCAAAAAATCGAAGTGTGCATGCATCTTCAGTACCCGTTTATATCTCAAATTCAGGCTCAAAACTCCCGAAAATTCGATATTTTTGGGTCCCAAAAGCAATCTATACATATCTACTCTGTGTTAGAATATTTTAAAAATATAAGCCCAAAACATGCTAAAAAATCTATATTTCATGTGCCCAAAGTTAATCTGTGTATGCATCTTCTGTACCCGTTTATATCCCAAATTCAGGCTCAAAACACCCGAAAATTCGATATTTTTGGGTCCCAGAAGCAATCTGTACATGCCTACTCCGTGTTAGAGTATTTTTAAAATACAGGCCAAAAACAGGCTGAAAATCGGTATTATAGGTGCCGAAAGTCGATATGTGCATGCATTTTCTGTACCCTTTTAGATCTCAAATTCAGCCTCAAAACACCCGAAAATTCGATATTTTCGGGTCCCAGAAGCGATCTGTACATGCCTACTCTTTGCTAGAATGTTTTCAAGATACAGACCCAAAATATGCTCAAAATCGATATTTTGGGTGCAAAAAGACGAAGTGTGCATGCATCTTCAGTACCCGTTTATATCTCAAATTCAGGCTCAAAACACCCGAAAATTCAATAGTTTTGGGTCCCAGAAGCGATCTGTACATGCCTACTCCGTGTTAGAGTATTTTCAAAATACAGGCCCAAAACATGCTAAAAATCGATATTTTAGGTGTCCAAAGTCGATATGTGTATGCATCTTCTGTACCCGTTTATATCCCAAATTCAGGCTCAAAACACCCGAAAATTTAATATTTTTGGGTCCCAGAAGCGATCTGTACATGCCTACTCCGTGTTAGAGTATTTTCAAAATAAAACAGGCTGAAAATCGACATTTTAGGTGCCCAAAGTCGATATGTGCTTGCATCTTCTGTACCCGTTTAGACCTTAAATTCAGGCTCAAAACACCCGAAAATTCGATATTTTTGGGTCCCAGAAGCGATCTGTACATGCCTACTCCTTGCTAGAATGTTTTCAAGATACAGACCCAAAACATGCTCAAAATCGATATTTTAGGTGCAAAAAGTCGTTATGTGCATGCATCTTCAGTACCCGTTTATATCTTAAATTCAGGCTCAAAACATCCTAAAATTCAATAGTTTTAGGTCCCAGAAGCGATCTGTACATGCCTACTCCATGTTAGAGTATTTTAAAAATACAAGCCCAAAACATGCTAAAAATCGATATTTTAGTTGCCCAAAGTCAATATGTGCATGCATCTTGTGTACCCGTTTATATCACAAATTCAGGCTTAAAACACCCGAAAATTCAATATTTTTGGGTTCCAGAAGCGATCTGTACATGCCTACTCTGTGTTAGAGTATTTTCGAAATACAGGCCTAAAACATGCTGAAAGTCGATATTTTAGGTGTCAAAAGTCGATATGTGCATGCATCTTTTGTACCCGTTTATATATCATATTCAGGCTCAAAACTCCCGAAAATTCGATATTTTTGGGTCCCAGAAGCGATCTTTACATGCATACTCCGTGTTAGAGTATTTTCAATATAAAGCAGGCTGAAAATCGATATTTTAGGTGCCAAAAGACGATATCTGCATGCATCTTGTATACCCGTTTATATCTCAAATTCATGCTCAAAACACCCGAAAATTCGATATTTTTGGGTCCCAGAAGCGATCTGTACATGTCTACTCTGTGTTAGAATATTTTCAAAATACAGGCCCAAAACATGCTGAAAATCAATATTTTAGGTGCAAAAAGTCAATATTTGTATGCATCTTCTGTACCCGTTTATATCCCAAATTCTGGCTCAAAACACCGAAAATTCGATATTTTTGGGTCCTAGAAGTGATCTGTACATGCCTACTCCTTGCTAGAATGTTTTCAAGATACAGACTCAAAACATGCTCAAAATCGATATTTTGACCTCAAAAAGTCGAAGTGTGCATGCATCCTCAGTACCAGTTTATATCTCAAATTCAGGCTCAAAACACCCGAAAATTAAATATTTTTGGGTCCCAGAAGCGATCTGTACATGCCTACTCTGTGTTAGAGTATTTTAGAAATACAGGCCTAAAACAGGCTGAAAATCGATATATTAGGTGCAAAAAGTCGAATTATGCATGCATCTTCAGTACCCGTTTATATCTCAAATTCAGGCTCAAAACACCCGAAAATTCAATAGTTATGGGTCCCAGAAGCGATCTGTACATGCCTACTCCGTGTTAGAGTATTTTCAAAATACAGGCCCAAAACATGCTAAAAATCGATATTTTAGGTGTCTAAAGTCGATATGTGCATGCATCTTGTGTACCCGTTTATATCTTGAATTCAGGCTCAAAACTCCCGAAAATTCAATATTTTCGGATCCCAGAAGCGATCTGTACTTGCCTACTCTGTGTTAGAGTATTTTCGAAATACAGGCCTAAAACAGGCTGAAAGTCAATATATTAGGTGCAAAAAATCGAAGTGTGCATGCATCTTCAGTACCCGTTTATATCTCAAATTCAGGCTCAAAACTCCCGAAAATTCGATATTTTTGGGTCCCAAAAGCAATCTATACATATCTACTCTGTGTTAGAATATTTTAAAAATATAAGCCCAAAACATGCTAAAAAATCTATATTTCATGTGCCCAAAGTTAATCTGTGTATGCATCTTCTGTACCCGTTTATATCCCAAATTCAGGCTCAAAACACCCAAAATTCGATATTTTTGGGTCCCAGAAGCAATCTGTACATGCCTACTCCGTGTTAGAGTATTTTCAAAATACAGGCCTAAAACAGGCTGAAAATCGGTATTATAGGTGCCGAAAGTCGATATGTGCATGAATTTTCTGTACCCTTTTAGATCTCAAATTCAGCCTCAAAACACCCGAAAATTCGATATTTTCGGGTCCCAGAAGCGATCTGTACATGCCTACTCCTTGCTAGAATGTTTTCAAGATACAGACCCAAAATATGCTCAAAATCGATATTTTGGGTGCAAAAAGACGAAGTGTGCATGCATCTTCAGTACCCGTTTATATCTCAAATTCAGGCTCAAAACACCCGAAAATTCAATAGTTTTGGGTCCCAGAAGCGATCTTTACATGCATACTCCGTGTTAGAGTATTTTCAATATAAAGCAGGCTGAAAATCGATATTTTAGGTGCCAAAAGACGATATGTGCATGCATCTTGTATACCCGTTTATATCTCAAATTCATGCTCAAAACACCCGAAAATTCGATATTTTTGGGTCCCAGAAGCGATCTGTACATGTCTACTCTGTGTTAGAATATTTTCAAAATACAGGGCTAAAACATGCTGAAAATCAATATTTTAGGTGCACAAAGTCAATATTTGTATGCATCTTCTGTACCCGTTTATATCCCAAATTCTGGCTCAAAACACCGAAAATTCGATATTTTTGAGTCCTAGAAGTGATCTGTACATGCCTACTCCTTGCTAGAATGTTTTCAAGATACAGACTCAAAACATGCTCAAAATCGATATTTTGACCTCAAAAAGTCGAAGTGTGCATGCATCCTCAGTACCAGTTTATATCTCAAATTCAGGCTCAAAACACCCGAAAATTAAATATTTTTGGGTCCCAGAAGCGATCTGTACATGCCTACTCTGTGTTAGAGTATTTTAGAAATACAGGCCTAAAACAGGCTGAAAATCGATATATTAGGTGCAAAAAGTCGAATTATGCATGCATCTTCAGTACCCGTTTATATCTCAAATTCAGGCTCAAAACACCCGATAATTCAATAGTTATGGGTCCCAGAAGCGATCTGTACATGCCTACTCCGTGTTAGAGTATTTTCAAAATACAGGCCCAAAACATGCTAAAAATCGATATTTTAGGTGTCCAAAGTCGATATGTGCATGCACCTTTTGTATCCGTTTATATCTCGAATTTAGGCTAAAAACTAACGAAAATTCAATATTTTTGGGTCCCAGAAGCGATCTGTACATGCCTACTCCGTGTTAGAGTATTTTCAAAATAAAACAGGCTGAAAATCGATATTTTAGGTGCCTAAAGTCGATATGTGCTTGCATCTTCTGTACCCGTTTAGACCTTAAATTCAGGCTCAAAACACCCGAAAATTCGATATTTTTGGGTACCAGAAGCGATCTGTACATGCCTACTCCTTGCTAGAATGTTTTCAAGATACAGACCCAAAACATGCTCAAAATCGATATTTTTGGTGCAAAAAGTCGTTATGTGCATGCATCTTCAGTACCCGTTTATATCTCAAATTCAGGCTCAAAACATCCTAAAATTCAATAGTTTTGGGTCCCAGAAGCGATCTGTACATGCCTACTCCATGTTAGAGTATTTTCAAAATACAGGCCCAAAACATGCTAAAAATCGATATTTTAGGTGTCCAAAGTCGATATGTGCATGCATCTTGTGTACCCGTTTACATCTTAAATTCATGCTCAAAACTCCCGAAAATTCGATATTATTGGGTCCCAGAAGCGATCTGTACATGTCTACTCTGTGTTAGAATATTTTCAAAATAAAGGCCCAAAACATGCTGAAAATCGATATTTTGGGTGCCTAAAGTCGATATGTGCATGCATCTTCTGTACCCGTTTATATCTCAAATTCAGGCTCAAAACACCCGAAAATTCAATAGTTTTGGGTCCCAGAAGCGATCTGTACATGCCTACTCCGTGTTAGAGTATTTTAAAAATACAAGCCCAAAACATGCTAAAAATCGATATTTTAGTTGCCAAAGTCAATATGTGCATGCATCTTGTTTACCCGTTTATATCACAAATTCAGGCTCAAAACACCTGAAAATTCAATATTTTTGGGTTCCAGAAGCGATCTGTACATGCCTACTCTGTGTTAGAGTATTTTCGAAATACAGGCCTAAAACATGCTGAAAGACGATATTTTAGGTGTCAAAAGTCGATATGTGCATGCATCTTTTGTACCCGTTTATATATCATATTCAGGCTCAAAACTCCCGAAAATTCGATATTTTTGGGTCCCAGAAGCGATCTTTACATGCATACTCCGTGTTAGAGTATTTTCAATATAAAGCAGGCTGAAAATCGATATTTTAGGTGCCAAAAGACGATATGTGCATGCATCTTGTATACCCGTTTATATCTCAAATTCATGCTCAAAACACCCGAAAATTCGATATTTTTGGGTCCCAGAAGCGATCTGTACATGTCTACTCTGTGTTAGAATATTTTCAAAATACAGGGCTAAAACATGCTGAAAATCAATATTTTAGGTGCACAAAGTCAATATTTGTATGCATCTTCTGTACCCGTTTATATCCCAAATTCTGGCTCAAAACACCGAAAATTCGATATTTTTGGGTCCTAGAAGTGATCTGTACATGCCTACTCCTTGCTAGAATGTTTTCAAGATACAGACTCAAAACATGCTCAAAATCGATATTTTGACCTCAAAAAGTCGAAGTGTGCATGCATCCTCAGTACCAGTTTATATCTCAAATTCAGGCTCAAAACACCCGAAAATTAAATATTTTTGGGTCCCAGAAGCGATCTGTACATGCCTACTCTGTGTTAGAGTATTTTAGAAATACAGGCCTAAAACAGGCTGAAAATCGATATATTAGGTGCAAAAAGTCGAATTATGCATGCATCTTCAGTACCCGTTTATATCTCAAATTCAGGCTCAAAACACCCGATAATTCAATAGTTATGGGTCCCAGAAGCGATCTGTACATGCCTACTCCGTGTTAGAGTATTTTCAAAATACAGGCCCAAAACATGCTAAAAATCGATATTTTAGGTGTCCAAAGTCGATATGTGCATGCACCTTTTGTATCCGTTTATATCTCGAATTTAGGCTAAAAACTAACGAAAATTCAATATTTTTGGGTCCCAGAAGCGATCTGTACATGCCTACTCCGTGTTAGAGTATTTTCAAAATAAAACAGGCTGAAAATCGATATTTTAGGTGCCTAAAGTCGATATGTGCTTGCATCTTCTGTACCCGTTTAGACCTTAAATTCAGGCTCAAAACACCCGAAAATTCGATATTTTTGGGTACCAGAAGCGATCTGTACATGCCTACTCCTTGCTAGAATGTTTTCAAGATACAGACCCAAAACATGCTCAAAATCGATATTTTTGGTGCAAAAAGTCGTTATGTGCATGCATCTTCAGTACCCGTTTATATCTCAAATTCAGGCTCAAAACATCCTAAAATTCAATAGTTTTGGGTCCCAGAAGCGATCTGTACATGCCTACTCCATGTTAGAGTATTTTCAAAATACAGGCCCAAAACATGCTAAAAATCGATATTTTAGGTGTCCAAAGTCGATATGTGCATGCATCTTGTGTACCCGTTTACATCTTAAATTCATGCTCAAAACTCCCGAAAATTCGATATTATTGGGTCCCAGAAGCGATCTGTACATGTCTACTCTGTGTTAGAATATTTTCAAAATAAAGGCCCAAAACATGCTGAAAATCGATATTTTGGGTGCCTAAAGTCGATATGTGCATGCATCTTCTGTACCCGTTTATATCTCAAATTCAGGCTCAAAACACCCGAAAATTCAATAGTTTTGGGTCCCAGAAGCGATCTGTACATGCCTACTCCGTGTTAGAGTATTTTAAAAATACAAGCCCAAAACATGCTAAAAATCGATATTTTAGTTGCCAAAGTCAATATGTGCATGCATCTTGTTTACCCGTTTATATCACAAATTCAGGCTCAAAACACCTGAAAATTCAATATTTTTGGGTTCCAGAAGCGATCTGTACATGCCTACTCTGTGTTAGAGTATTTTCGAAATACAGGCCTAAAACATGCTGAAAGACGATATTTTAGGTGTCAAAAGTCGATATGTGCATGCATCTTTTGTACCCGTTTATATATCATATTCAGGCTCAAAACTCCCGAAAATTCGATATTTTTGGGTCCCAGAAGCGATCTTTACATGCATACTCCGTGTTAGAGTATTTTCAATATAAAGCAGGCTGAAAATCGATATTTTAGGTGCCAAAAGACGATATGTGCATGCATCTTGTATACCCGTTTATATCTCAAATTCATGCTCAAAACACCCGAAAATTCGATATTTTTGGGTCCCAGAAGCGATCTGTACATGTCTACTCTGTGTTAGAATATTTTCAAAATACAGGGCTAAAACATGCTGAAAATCAATATTTTAGGTGCACAAAGTCAATATTTGTATGCATCTTCTGTACCCGTTTATATCCCAAATTCTGGCTCAAAACACCGAAAATTCGATATTTTTGGGTCCTAGAAGTGATCTGTACATGCCTACTCCTTGCTAGAATGTTTTCAAGATACAGACTCAAAACATGCTCAAAATCGATATTTTGACCTCAAAAAGTCGAAGTGTGCATGCATCCTCAGTACCAGTTTATATCTCAAATTCAGGCTCAAAACACCCGAAAATTAAATATTTTTGGGTCCCAGAAGCGATCTGTACATGCCTACTCTGTGTTAGAGTATTTTAGAAATACAGGCCTAAAACAGGCTGAAAATCGATATATTAGGTGCAAAAAGTCGAATTATGCATGCATCTTCAGTACCCGTTTATATCTCAAATTCAGGCTCAAAACACCCGATAATTCAATAGTTATGGGTCCCAGAAGCGATCTGTACATGCCTACTCCGTGTTAGAGTATTTTCAAAATACAGGCCCAAAACATGCTAAAAATCGATATTTTAGGTGTCCAAAGTCGATATGTGCATGCACCTTTTGTATCCGTTTATATCTCGAATTTAGGCTAAAAACTAACGAAAATTCAATATTTTTGGGTCCCAGAAGCGATCTGTACATGCCTACTCCGTGTTAGAGTATTTTCAAAATAAAACAGGCTGAAAATCGATATTTTAGGTGCCTAAAGTCGATATGTGCTTGCATCTTCTGTACCCGTTTAGACCTTAAATTCAGGCTCAAAACACCCGAAAATTCGATATTTTTGGGTACCAGAAGCGATCTGTACATGCCTACTCCTTGCTAGAATGTTTTCAAGATACAGACCCAAAACATGCTCAAAATCGATATTTTTGGTGCAAAAAGTCGTTATGTGCATGCATCTTCAGTACCCGTTTATATCTCAAATTCAGGCTCAAAACATCCTAAAATTCAATAGTTTTGGGTCCCAGAAGCGATCTGTACATGCCTACTCCATGTTAGAGTATTTTCAAAATACAGGCCCAAAACATGCTAAAAATCGATATTTTAGGTGTCCAAAGTCGATATGTGCATGCATCTTGTGTACCCGTTTACATCTTAAATTCATGCTCAAAACTCCCGAAAATTCGATATTATTGGGTCCCAGAAGCGATCTGTACATGTCTACTCTGTGTTAGAATATTTTCAAAATAAAGGCCCAAAACATGCTGAAAATCGATATTTTGGGTGCCTAAAGTCGATATGTGCATGCATCTTCTGTACCCGTTTATATCTCAAATTCAGGCTCAAAACACCCGAAAATTCAATAGTTTTGGGTCCCAGAAGCGATCTGTACATGCCTACTCCGTGTTAGAGTATTTTAAAAATACAAGCCCAAAACATGCTAAAAATCGATATTTTAGTTGCCAAAGTCAATATGTGCATGCATCTTGTTTACCCGTTTATATCACAAATTCAGGCTCAAAACACCTGAAAATTCAATATTTTTGGGTTCCAGAAGCGATCTGTACATGCCTACTCTGTGTTAGAGTATTTTCGAAATACAGGCCTAAAACATGCTGAAAGACGATATTTTAGGTGTCAAAAGTCGATATGTGCATGCATCTTTTGTACCCGTTTATATATCATATTCAGGCTCAAAACTCCCGAAAATTCGATATTTTTGGGTCCCAGAAGCGATCTTTACATGCATACTCCGTGTTAGAGTATTTTCAATATAAAGCAGGCTGAAAATCGATATTTTAGGTGCCAAAAGACGATATGTGCATGCATCTTGTATACCCGTTTATATCTCAAATTCATGCTCAAAACACCCGAAAATTCGATATTTTTGGGTCCCAGAAGCGATCTGTACATGTCTACTCTGTGTTAGAATATTTTCAAAATACAGGGCTAAAACATGCTGAAAATCAATATTTTAGGTGCACAAAGTCAATATTTGTATGCATCTTCTGTACCCGTTTATATCCCAAATTCTGGCTCAAAACACCGAAAATTCGATATTTTTGGGTCCTAGAAGTGATCTGTACATGCCTACTCCTTGCTAGAATGTTTTCAAGATACAGACTCAAAACATGCTCAAAATCGATATTTTGACCTCAAAAAGTCGAAGTGTGCATGCATCCTCAGTACCAGTTTATATCTCAAATTCAGGCTCAAAACACCCGAAAATTAAATATTTTTGGGTCCCAGAAGCGATCTGTACATGCCTACTCTGTGTTAGAGTATTTTAGAAATACAGGCCTAAAACAGGCTGAAAATCGATATATTAGGTGCAAAAAGTCGAATTATGCATGCATCTTCAGTACCCGTTTATATCTCAAATTCAGGCTCAAAACACCCGATAATTCAATAGTTATGGGTCCCAGAAGCGATCTGTACATGCCTACTCCGTGTTAGAGTATTTTCAAAATACAGGCCCAAAACATGCTAAAAATCGATATTTTAGGTGTCTAAAGTCGATATGTGCATGCATCTTGTGTACCCGTTTATATCTTGAATTCAGGCTCAAAACTCCCGAAAATTCAATATTTTCGGATCCCAGAAGCGATCTGTACTTGCCTACTCTGTGTTAGAGTATTTTCGAAATACAGGCCTAAAACAGGCTGAAAGTCAATATATTAGGTGCAAAAAATCGAAGTGTGCATGCATCTTCAGTACCCGTTTATATCTCAAATACAGGCTCAAAACTCCCGAAAATTCGATATTTTTGGGTCCCAAAAGCAATCTATACATATCTACTCTGTGTTAGAATATTTTAAAAACATAAGCCCAAAACATGCTAAAAAATCTATATTTCATGTGCCCAAAGTTAATCTGTGTATGCATCTTCTGTACCCGTTTATATCCCAAATTCAGGCTCAAAACACCCAAAATTCGATATTTTTGGGTCCCAGAAGCAATCTGTACATGCCTACTCCGTGTTAGAGTATTTTCAAAATACAGGCCCAAAACATGCTGAAAATTGATATTTAAGGTGCACAAAGTCAATATGTGTATGCATCTTCTGTACCCGTTTATATCCCAAATTCAGGCTCAAAACACCCGAAAATTCAATATTTTTGGGTCCCAGAAGCGATCTGTACATGCCTACTCCGTGTTAGAGTATTTTCAAAATAAAACAGGCTGAAAATCGATATTTTAGGTGCCTAAAGTCGATATGTGCTTGCATCTTCTGTACCCGTTTAGACCTTAAATTCAGGCTCAAAACACCCGAAAATTCGATATTTTTGGGTACCAGAAGCGATCTGTACATGCCTACTCCTTGCTAGAATGTTTTCAAGATACAGACCCAAAACATGCTCAAAATCGATATTTTAGGTGCAAAAAGTCGTTATGTGCATGCATCTTCAGTACCCGTTTATATCTCAAATTCAGGCTCAAAACATCCTAAAATTCAATAGTTTTGGGTCCCAGAAGCGATCTGTACATGCCTACTCCATGTTAGAGTATTTTCAAAATACAGGCCCAAAACATGCTAAAAATCGATATTTTAGGTGTCCAAAGTCGATATGTGCATGCATCTTGTGTACCCGTTTACATCTTAAATTCATGCTCAAAACTCCCGAAAATTCGATATTATTGGGTCCCAGAAGCGATCTGTACATGTCTACTCTGTGTTAGAATATTTTCAATATAAAGGCCCAAAACATGCTGAAAATCGATATTTTGGGTGCCTAAAGTCGATATGTGCATGCATCTTCTGTACCCGTTTATATCTAAAATTCAGGCTCAAAACACCCGAAAATTCAATAGTTTTGGGTCCCAGAAGCGATCTGTACATGCCTACTCCGTGTTAGAGTATTTTAAAAATACAAGCCCAAAACATGCTAAAAATCGATATTTTAGTTGCCAAAGTCAATATGTGCATGCATCTTGTTTACCCGTTTATATCACAAATTCAGGCTCAAAACACCTGAAAATTCAATATTTTTGGGTTCCAGAAGCGATCTGTACATGCCTACTCTGTGTTAGAGTATTTTCGAAATACAGGCCTAAAACAGGCTGAAAGTCGATATTTTAGGTGTCAAAAGTCGATATGTACATGCATCTTTTGCACCCGTTTATATATCAAATTCAGGCTCAAAACACCCGAAAATTCGATATTTTTGTGTCCCAGAAGCGATCTGTACATGCCTACTCTGTGTTAGAGTATTTAAAAAAAAAACAGTCTGAAAATCGATATTTTAAGTGCCCAAAGTCGATATGTGCATCCATCTTCTGTACCCGTTTAGATCTCAAATTCAGGCTCAAAACACCCGAAAATTCTATATTTTTGGGTCCCAGAAGCGATCTGTACATACCTACTCCGTGTTAAAATATATTCAATATACAGGCCCAAAACATGCTCAAAAGCGATATTTTAGGTGCAAAAAGTCGATATGTGCATGCATCTTCTGTACCCGTTTATATCTCAAATTCAGGCTCAAAACACCCGAAAATTCGATATTTTGGGGCCTATAAGCGATCTGTACATGCCTACTCCTTGCTAGAATGTTTTCAAGATACAGACCTAAAACATGCTTAAAATCGATATTTTAGGTGTAAAAAGTCGAAGTGTGCATGCATCTTCAGTACCCGTTTATATCTCAAATTAAGGCTCAAAACACCCGAAAATTCAATAATTTTGGGTCCCAGAAGCGATCTGTACATGACTACTCCGTGTTTGAGTATTTTAAAAATACAGGCCCAAAACATGCTAAAAATCGATATTTTAGATGTCAAAAGTCGAAATGTGCATGCATCTTGTGTACCCGTTTATATCTCTAATTCAGGGTCAAAACACTCAAAAATTTAATATTTTTGGGTCCCAGAAGCAATCTGTACATGCCTACTCAGTGCTAGAATAGTTTCAAAATATAGGTTCTAAACATGCTAAAAATCGATATTTTAGGTTTCCAAAGTCGATATGTGCATGCAACTTCTGTACCCGTTTATATCTCAAATTCATTCTCAAAACACCCGAAAATTAGATATTTTTGGGTCCAAGAAGCGATCTATACATGCATACTCCGTGTTAGAGTATTTTCAAATTAAAACAGGCTAAAAATCTATATTTTAGGTGCCCAAAGTCGATATGTGCATGCATCCTGTGTACCCGTTTATATTCCAAATTCAGGCTCAAAACACCCGAAAATTCGATATTTTTGGGTCCCAGAAGCGATCTGTACATGTATACTCTGTGTTAGAATATTTTCAAAATACAAGCCCAAAACATGCAAAAAATCGATATTTTAGGTGCACAAAGTCAATATTTGTATGCGTCTTCTGTACCCGTTTATATCCCAAATTCATGCTCAAAACACCCAAAAATTCAATATTTTTGGGTCCTAGAAGCGATCTGTGCATGCCTACTCCGTGTTAGAATTTTTTATAAAATACAGGCCCAAAACATGCTCAAAATCGATATTTTAGGTGCAAAAAGTCGAAGTGTGCGTGGATCTTCAGTACCCGTTTATATCTCAAATTCAGGCTCAAAACACCCAAAAATTCAATATTTTTGGGCCCCTGAAGCAATCTGTACATGCCTACTCAGTGCTAGAATGTTTTCATAATATAGGTTTAAAACATGCTAAAAATCGATATTTTAGGTTTCCAAAGTCGATATGTGCATGCTTCTTGTGTACCCATTTATATCTCAAATTCAGGCTCAAAACTCCCAAAAATTCGTTATTTTTGGGTCCCAGAAGCAATCTATACATGCCTACTCCGTGTTAGAGTATTTTCAAAATACAGGCCTAAACTAGGCTGAAAATCGGTATTATAGGTGCCATAAGTCGATATGTGCATGCATTTTCTGTACCCATTTAGATCTCAAATTCAGCCTCAAAATACCCGAAAATTCAATATTTTCAGGTTCCAGAAGCAATCTGTACATGCCTACTACTTGCTAGAATGTTTTCAAGATACAGCCCCAAAATATGTTCAAAATCGATATTTTGGATGCAAAAAGTCGAAGTGTGCATGCATCTTCAGTACCCGTTTATATCTCAAATTCAGGCTCAGACCACCCGAAAATTCAATATTTTCGGGTCCCAGAAGCGATTTGTACATACCTACTCCGTGTTAGAGTATTTTCAAAATACAGGCCCAAAACATGTTAAAAATCGATATTTTAGGTGTCCAAAGTCGATATGTGCATGGATCTTGTGTACCCGTTTATATCTCGAATTCAGGCTCAAAACTCCCGAAAATTCAATATTTTCGGGTCCCAGAAGCGATCTGTACATGCCTACTCTGTGTTAGAGTATTTTCGAAATACAGGCCTAAAACAGGCTGAAAATCGATATATTAGGTGCAAAAAGTAGAAGTAAGCATGCATCTTCAGGACCCGATTATATATCAAATTCAAGCTCAAAACACCCGAAAATTCAATAGTTTTGGGTCCCAGAAGCGATCTGTACTTACCTACTGCGTGTTAGAATATATTCAAATTACAGGCCCAAAACATGCTCAAAATCGATATTTTAAGTGCCCAAAGTCGATAGGTGCATGCATCTTCTGTACCCGTTTATATATCAAATTCAGGCTCAAAACACCCGAAAATTCGATATTTTTGGGTCCCAGAAGCGATCTGTACATGCCTACTCCGTGTTAGATTATTTTCAAAATAAAACAGGCTTAAAATCGATATTTTAGGTGCCCAAAGTCGATATGAGCATGCATCTGCTGTACCCGTTTAGACCTTAAATTCAGGCTCAAAACACCCGAAAATTCGATATTTTTGGGTCCCAGAAGCGATCTGTACATGCCTACTCCTTGCTAGAACGTTTTCAAGAAACAAACCCAAAACATGCTCAAAATCGATATTTTAGGTGCAAAAAGTCGATATGTGCATGCATCTTCAGTACCCGTTTATATCTCAAATTCAGGCTCAAAACACACTAAAATTCTATAGTTTTGGGTCCCAGAAACGATTTGTACATGCCTAGTCTGTGTTAGAGTATTTTCAAAATACAGGCCCAAAACATGCTAAAAATCGATATTTTATGTGTCCAAAGTCGATATGTGCATGCATCTTGTGTACCCGTTAATATCCCAAATACAGGCTCAAAACACCCAAAAATTCAATAGTTTTGGGTCCCAGAAGCGATCTGTAAATGTCTACTCTGTGTTAGAATATTTTCAAAATACAGGCCCAAAACATGCTGAAAATCGATATTTTAGGTGCACAAAGTCAATATTTGTATGCATCTTCTGTACCCGTTTATATCCCAAATCCTGGCTCAAAACACCCGAAAATTCGATATTTTTGGGTCCTAGAAGCGATCTGTACATGCCTACTCCTTGCTAGAATGTTTTCAAGATACAGACCCAAAACTTGCTCAAAATCAATATTTTGGCTGCAAAAAGTCGAAGTGTGCATGCATCCTCAGTACCTGTTTATATCTCAAATTCAGGCTCAAAATACTCGAAAATTCAATATTTTTGGGTCCCAGAAGCGATCTGTACATGCCTACTCTGTGTTAGAGTATTTTAGAAATACAGGCCTAAAACAGGCTGAAAATCGATATATTAGGTGCAAAAAGTCGGAGTGTGCATGCATCTTCAGTACCCGTTTATATCTCAAATTCAGGCTCAAAACACCCGAAAATTCAATAGTTTTGGGTCCTCGAAGCGATCTTTACATGCCTACTCCGTGTTAGAATATTTTCAAAATACAGGCATAAAACATGATAAAAATCGATATTTTAGGTGTCCAAAGTCGATATGTGCATGCATCTTCTGTACCCGTTTATATCTCGAATTCAGGCTCAAAACTCCCGAAAATTCAATATTTTCGGATCTCAGAAGCGATCTGTACATGCCTACTCTGTGTTAGAGTATTTTCGAAATACAGGCCTAAAACAGGCTGAAAATCAATATATTAGGTGCAAAAAATCGAAGTGTGCATGCATCTTCAGTACCCGTTTATATCTCAAATTCAGGCTCAAAACACCCGAAAATTCAATAGTTTTGGATCCCAGAAGCGATCTGTACATGCCTACTTCGTGTTAGAGTATTTTCAAAATACAGGCACAAAACATGCTAAGAATCGATATATTAGGTGTCCAAAGTCGATATGTGCATGCATCTTGTGTACCCGTTTATATCTTAAATTCATGCTTAAAACTCCCGAAAATTCGATATTTTTATGTCCCAGAAGCGATCTATACATGTCTACTCTGTGTTAGAATATTTTCAAAATACAGGCCCAAAACATGCTGAAAATCGATATTTTAGGTGCCCAAAGTCAATATGTGTATGCATCTTGTGTACCCGTTTATATCCCAAATTCAGGCTCAAAACACCCAAAAATTCAATAGTTTTGGGTCCCAGAAGCGATCTGTAAATGTCTACTCTGTGTTAGAATATTTTCAAAATACAGGCCCAAAACAAGCTGAAAATCGATATTTTAGGTGCACAAAGTCGATATGTGCATGCATTTTCTGTACTCTTTTAGATCTCAAATTCAGCCTCAAAACACCCGAAAATTCGATATTTTTGGGTCCTAGAAGCGATCTGTACATGCCTACTCCTTGCTAGAATGTTTTCAAGATACAGACCCAAAACTTGCTCAAAATCGATATTTTGGCTGCAAAAAGTCGAAGTGTGCATGCATCCTCAGTACCTGTTTATATCTCAAATTCAGACTCAAAACACCCGAAAATTCAATATTTTTGGGTCCCAGAAGCGATCTGTACATGCCTACTCTGTGTTAGAGTATTTCAGAAATACAGGCCTAAAACAGGCTGAAAATCGATATATTAGGTGCAAAAAGTCGAAGTGTGCATGCATCTTCAGTACCCGTTTATATCTCAAATTCAGGCTCAAAACACCCGAAAATTCAATAGTTTTGGGTCCCCGAAGCGATCTTTACATGCCTACTCCGTGTTAGAATATTTTCAAAATACAGGCTTAAAACATGATAAAAATCGATATTTTTGGTGTCCAAAGTCGATATGTGCATGCATCTTCTGTACCCGTTTATATCTCGAATTCAGGCTCAAAACTCCCGAAAATTCAATATTTTCGGATCCCAGAAGCGATCTGTACATGCCTACTCTGTGTTAGAGTATTTTGGAAATACAGGCCTAAAACAGGCTGAAAATCAATATATTAGATGCAAAAAATCGAAGTGTGCATGCATCTTCAGTTCCCGTTTATATCTTAAATTCAGGCTCAAAACACCCGAAAATTCAATAGTTTTGGATCCCAGAAGCGATCTGTACATGCCTACTTCGTGTTAGAGTATTTTCAAAATACAGGCACAAAACATGCTAAGAATCGATATATTAGGTGTCTAAAGTCGATATGTGCATGCATCTTCTGTACCCGTTTATATCTCAAATTCAGGCTCAAAAACTCCCGAAAATTCGATATTTTTGGGTCCCAGAAGCAATCTATACATGTCTACTCTGTGTTAGAATATTTTTAAAATATAAGCCCAAAACATGCAAAAAAATCTATATTTTATGTGCCCAAAGTTAATCTGTGTCTGCATCTTCTGTACCCGTTTATATCCCAAATTCAGGCTCAAAACGCCCGAAAATTCGATATTTTTGGGTCCCATAAGCAATATGTACATGCCTACTCCGTGTTAGAGTATTTTCAAAATAAAGGCCTAAAACAGGCTGAAAATCGGTATTATAGGTGCCGAAAGTCGATATGTGCATGCATTTTCTGTACTCTTTTAGATCTCAAATTCAGCCTCAAAACACCCGAAACTTCGATATTTATGGGTCCCAGAAGCGATCTGTATATGCCTACTCCTTGCTAGAATGTTTTCAAGATACAGAACCAAAATATGCTCAAAATCGATATTTTGGGTGCAAAAAGTCGAAGTGTGCATGCATTTTCTGTACCCGTTTATATCTCAAATACAGGGTCAAAACACCCAAAAAATTAATATTTTTGGGTCCCAGAAGCAATCTGTACATGCCTACTCAGTGCTAAAATGTTTTCAAAATATAGGCTCAAAACATGCTAAAAATCGATATTTTAGGTTTCCAAAGTCGATATGTTCATGCAACTTCTGTACCCGTTTATATCTCAAATTCATTCTCAAAACACCCGAAAATTCGATATTTTTGGGTCCCAGAAGCGATCTTTACATGCATACTCCGTGTTAGAGTATTTTCAAATTAAAACTGGCTGAAAATCGATATTTTAGGTGCCAAAAGTCGATTTGTGTATGCATCTTGTATACCCGTTTATATCCCAAATTCAGGCTCAAAACACCCGAAAATTCGATATTTTTGGGTCCCAGAAGCGATCTATACATGTCTACTCTGTGTTAGAATATTTTCAAAATACAGGCCCAAAACATGCTGAAAATCGTTATTTTAGGTGAACAAAGTCAATATTTGTAAGCATCGTCTGTACCCGTTTATATCCCAAATTCAGGCTCAAAACACCCGAAAATTCGATATTTTTGGGTCCTAGAAGCGATCTGTATATGCCTACTCCTTGCTACAATGTTTTCAAGATACAGACCCAAAACATTATCAAAATCGATATTTCGGCTGCAAAAAGTCGAAGTGTGCATGCATCCTCAGTACCCGTTTATATCTCAAATTCAGGCACAAAACACCCGAAAATTCAATATTTTTGAGTCCCAGAAGCGATCTGTACATGCCTACTCTGTGTTAGAGTATTTTAGAAATACAGGCCTAAAACAGGCTGAAAATCGATATATTAGTTGCAAAAAGTCGAAGTGTGCATGCATCTTCAGTACCCGTTTATATCTCAAATTCAGGCTCAAAACACCCGAAAATTCAATAGTTTTGGGTCTCAGAAGCGATCTGTACATGCCTTCTCCGTGTTAGAGTATTTTCAAAATACAGGCCCAAAACATGCTAAAAATCGATATTTTAGGTGTCCAAAGTCGATATGTGCATTCAAATTGTGTACCCGTTTATATCTCGAATTCAGCCTCAAAACTCCCGAAAATACAATATTTTCGGATCCCAGAAGCGATCTGTACATGCCTACACTGTGTTAGAGTATTTTAGAAATACAAGCCTAAAACAGGCTGAAAATCGATATATTAGGTGCAAAAAGTCGAAGTGTGCATGCATCTTCAGTACCCGTTTATATCTCAAATTCAGGCTCAAAACACCCTAAAATTCGATATTTTTGGGTCCCAGAAGCAATCTGTACATGCCTACTCCGTGTTAGAGTATTTTCAAAATACAGGCACAAAACATGCTAAGAATCGATATATTAGGTGTCTAAAGTCGATATGTGCATGCATCTTCTGTACCCGTTTATATCTCAAATTCAGGCTCAAAAACTCCCGAAAATTCGATATTTTTGGGTCCCAGAAGCAATCTATACATGTCTACTCTGTGTTAGAATATTTTTAAAATATAAGCCCAAAACATGCAAAAAAATCTATATTTTATGTGCCCAAAGTTAATCTGTGTCTGCATCTTCTGTACCCGTTTATATCCCAAATTCAGGCTCAAAACGCCCGAAAATTCGATATTTTTGGGTCCCATAAGCAATATGTACATGCCTACTCCGTGTTAGAGTATTTTCAAAATAAAGGCCTAAAACAGGCTGAAAATCGGTATTATAGGTGCCGAAAGTCGATATGTGCATGCATTTTCTGTACTCTTTTAGATCTCAAATTCAGCCTCAAAACACCCGAAACTTCGATATTTATGGGTCCCAGAAGCGATCTGTACATGCCTACTCCTTGCTAGAATGTTTTCAAGATACAGACCCAAAATATGCTCAAAATCGATATTTTGGGTGCAAAAAGTCGAAGTGTGCATGCATTTTCTGTACCCGTTTATATCTCAAATACAGGGTCAAAACACCCAAAAAATTAATATTTTTGGGTCCCAGAAGCAATCTGTACATGCCTACTCAGTGCTAAAATGTTTTCAAAATATAGGCTCAAAACATGCTAAAAATCGATATTTTAGGTTTCCAAAGTCGATATGTTCATGCAACTTCTGTACCCGTTTATATCTCAAATTCATTCTCAAAACACCCGAAAATTCGATATTTTTGGGTCCCAGAAGCGATCTTTACATGCATACTCCGTGTTAGAGTATTTTCAAATTAAAACTGGCTGAAAATCGATATTTTAGGTGCCAAAAGTCGATTTGTGCATGCATCTTGTATACCCGTTTATATCCCAAATTCAGGCTCAAAACACCCGAAAATTCGATATTTTTGGGTCCCAGAAGCGATCTATACATGTCTACTCTGTGTTAGAATATTTTCAAAATACAGGCCCAAAACATGCTGAAAATCGTTATTTTAGGTGAACAAAGTCAATATTTGTAAGCATCGTCTGTACCCGTTTATATCCCAAATTCAGGCTCAAAACACCCGAAAATTCGATATTTTTGGGTCCTAGAAGCGATCTGTATATGCCTACTCCTTGCTACAATGTTTTCAAGATACAGACCCAAAACATTATCAAAATCGATATTTCGGCTGCAAAAAGTCGAAGTGTGCATGCATCCTCAGTACCCGTTTATATCTCAAATTCAGGCACAAAACACCCGAAAATTCAATATTTTTGAGTCCCAGAAGCGATCTGTACATGCCTCCTCTGTGTTAGAGTATTTTAGAAATACAGGCCTAAAACAGGCTGAAAATCGATATATTAGTTGCAAAAAGTCGAAGTGTGCATGCATCTTCAGTACCCGTTTATATCTCAAATTCAGGCTCAAAACACCCGAAAATTCAATAGTTTTGGGTCTCAGAAGCGATCTGTACATGCCTTCTCCGTGTTAGAGTATTTTCAAAATACAGGCCCAAAACATGCTAAAAATCGATATTTTAGGTGTCCAAAGTCGATATGTGCATTCAAATTGTGTACCCGTTTATATCTCGAATTCAGCCTCAAAACTCCCGAAAATACAATATTTTCGGATCCCAGAAGCGATCTGTACATGCCTACACTGTGTTAGAGTATTTTAGAAATACAAGCCTAAAACAGGCTGAAAATCGATATATTAGGTGCAAAAAGTCGAAGTGTGCATGCATCTTCAGTACCCGTTTATATCTCAAATTCAGGCTCAAAACACCCGAAAATTCGATATTTTTGGGTCCCAGAAGCAATCTGTACATGCCTACTCCGTGTTAGAGTATTTTCAAAATACAGGCCTAAAACAGGCCGAAAATCGGTATTATAGGTGCCGAAAGTCGATATGAGCATGCATTTTCTGTACCCTTTTAGATCTCAAATTCAGCCTCAAAACACCCGAAAATTCGATATTTTCGGGTCCCAAAAGCGATCTGTACATGCCTACTCTGTGTTAGAGTATGGCCGAAATACAGGCCTAAAACAGGCTGAAAATCGATATATTAGGAGCAAAAAGTCGAAGTGTGCATACATCTTCAGAACCCGTTTATATCTTAAATTCAGGCTCAAAACACCCGAAAATTCAATAATTTTGGGTCCCAGAAGCGATCTGTACATACCTACTCCGTGTTAGAGTATTTTCAAAATACAGGCCCAAAACATGCTAAAAATCGATATTTTAGGTGCAAAAAGTAGAAGTGTTCATGCATCTTCTGTACCCGTTTATATCTCAAATTCAGGCTCAAAACACTCGAAAATTCGATATTTTCAGGTCCGAGAAGCAATCTGTCCATGCCTACTCCTTGCTAGAATGTTTTCATGATACAGACCCAAAATATGCTCAAAATCGATATTTTGGGCGTAAAAAGTCGAAGTGTGAATGCATATTCTGTAGCCGTTTATATCTCAAATTCAGGCTTAAAACACCTGAAAATTCGATATTTTTGGGTCCCAGAAGCGATCTGTACATGACTACTCCGTGCTAGAGTATTTTCAAAATAAAACAGGCTGAAAAACGATATTTTAGGTGCCCAAAGTCGATATGTGCATGCATCTTCTGTACCCGTTTATATCTCAAATTCAGGCTCAAAACACCCGAAAATTCGATATTTTCGGGTCCCAGAAGCGATCTGTACATGCCTACTCTGTGTTAGAGTATATTCGAAATACAGGCCTAAAACACGCTGAAAATCGATATATTAGGTGCAAAAAGTCGAAGTGTGCATTCATCTTCAGTACCCGTTTATATCTCAAATTCTGGCTCAAAACACCCGAAAATTCAATAGTTTTGGGTCCCAGGAGCGATCTGTACATGCCTACTCCGTGTTAGAGTATTTTCAAATTACAGGCCCAAAACATGCTAAAAATCGATATTTTAGGTGTGCATGCATCTTGTGCACACGTTTATATCTCGAATTCAGGCTCAAAACACCCGAAAATTCGATATTTTTGGGTCCCAGAAGCGATCTGTACATGCCTACTACGTGTTAGAATATATTAAAAAAACAGGCCCAAAACATGCTCAAAATCGAAATTTTGGGTGCCTAAAGTCGATATGTGCATGCATCTTCTGTACCCGTTTATATCTCAAATTCAGGCTCAAAACACCCGAAAATTCGATATTTTCGGGTCCCAGAAGCAATCTGTCCATGCCTACTCCTTGCTAGAATGTTTTCATGATACAGACCCAAAATATGCTCAAAATCGATATTTTGGGCGCAAAAAGTCGAAGTGTGAATGCATCTTCAGTGCCCGTTTATATCTCAAATTCAGACTTAAAACACCTGAAAATTCGATATTTTTGGGTCCCAGATGCGATCTGTACATGCCTACTCCGTGTTAGAGTATTTTCAAAATAAAACAGGCTGAAAAACGATATTTTAGGTGCCCAAAGTCGATATGTACATGCATCTTCTCTACCCGTTTATATCTCAAATTCAGGCTCAAAACACCCGAAAATTCAATATTTTCGGGTCCCAGAAGCGATCTGTACATGCCTACTCCGTGTTAGAGTATTTTCAAAATACAGGCCCAAAACATGCAAAAAATCGTTATTATATTTGTCCAAAGTCGATATGTGTATGCATCTTGTGTACCCGTTTATATCTCCAATTCAGGCTCAAAACTCCCGAAAATTCGATATTTTTGGGACCCAGAAGCGATCTGTACATGCCTACTACGTGTTAGAATATATTCAAAATTCAGGCCCAAAACATGCTCAAAATCGATATTTTGGGTGCGTAAAGTCGATATGTGCATGCATCTTCTGTACCCGTTTATATCCCAAATTCAGGCTCAAAACACCCTAAAATTCGATATTTTCGGGTCCCAGAAGTAATCTGTCCATGCCTACTCCTTGCTAAAATGTTTTCATGATACAAACCCAAAATATGCTCAAAATCGATATTTTGGGCGCAAAAAGTCGAAGTGTGAATGCATCTTCAGTACCCGTTTATATCTCAAATTCAGGCTCAAAACTCCCGAAAATTCGATATTTTTGGGTCCCAGAAGCTTTCTGTACATGTCTACTCTGTGTTAGAATATTTTCAAAATACAGGCCCAAAACATGCTGAAAATCGATATTTTAGGTGCAAAAAGTCGATATGTGCATGCATCTTTTGTACCCGTTTATATCTCAAATTCAGGCTCTAAACTCCCGAAAATTCGATATTTTTGGGTCCCAGAAGCGATCTGTACATGCCTACTCTGTGTTAGAATATTTTCAAATTACAGGCCCAAAACATGCTGAAAATCGATATTTTAGATGCCCAAAGTCAATATGTGTATGCATCTTCTGTACCCGTTTATATCCCAAATTCAGGCTCAAAACGCTCGAAAATTCGATATTTTTGGGTCCCAGAAGCGATCAGTACATGCCTACTCTGTGTTAGAGTATTTTCGAAATACAGGCCTAAAACACCCTGAAAATCGATATATTAGGTGCAAAATGTCGAAGTGTGCTTGCATCTTCAGTACCCGTTTATATCTCAAATTCAGGCTCAAAACACCCGAAAATTCAATAGTTTTGGGTCCAAGAAGCAATCTGTACATGCCTACTCCGTGTTAGAGTATTTTCAAAATACAGGCCCAAAACATGCTAAAAATCGTTATTATATTTGTCCAAAGTCGATATGTGTATGCATCTTGTGTACCCGTTTATATCTCAAATTCAGGCTCAAAACTCCCGAAAATTCGATATTTTTGGGACCCAGAAGCGATCTGTACATGCCTACTACGTGTTAGAATATATTCAAAATTCAGGCCCAAAACATGCTCAAAATCGATATTTTGGGTGCGTAAAGTCGATATGTGCATGCATCTTCTGTACCCGTTTATATCCCAAATTCAGGCTCAAAACACCCGAAAATTCGATATTTTCGGATCCCAGAAGCAATCTGTCGATGCCTACTCCTTGCTAGAATGTTTTCATGATACAGACCCAAAATATGCTCAAAATCGATATTTTGGGCGCAAAAAGTCGAAGTGTGAATGCATCTTCAGTACCCGTTTATATCTCAAATTCAGGCTCAAAACTCCCGAAAATTCGATATTTTTGGGTCCCAGAAGCTTTCTGTACATGTCTACTCTGTGTTAGAATATTTTCAAAATACAGGCCCAAAACATGCTGAAAATCGATATTTCAGGTGCAAAAAGTCGATATGTGCATGCATCTTTTGTACCCGTTTATATCCCAAATTCAGGCTCAAAACGCCCGAAAATTCTATATTTTTGGGTCCCAGAAGCGATCTGTACATGCCTACTACGTGTTAGAATATATTCAAAATACGGGCCCAAAACATGCTCAAAATCGATATTTTGGGTGCCTAAAGTCGATATGTACATGCATCTTCTGTACCCGTTTATATCTCAAATTCAGGCTCAAAACACCCGAAAATTCGATATTTTCGGGTCCCAGAAGCAATCTGTCCATGCCTACTCCTTGCTACAATGTTTTCATGATACAGACCCAAAATATGCTCAAAATCGATATTTTGGGCGCAAAAAGTCGAAGTTGGACTGCATCTTTAGTACCCGTTTATATCTCAAATTCAGGCTCAAAACACCCGAAAATTCAATATTTTCGGGTCCCAGAAGCGATCAGTACATGCCTACTCTGTGTTAGAGTATTTTCGAAATACAGGCCTAAAACACCCTGAAAATCGATATATTAGGTGCAAAATGTCGAAGTGTGCTTGCATCTTCAGTACCCGTTTATATCTCAAATTCAAGCTCAAAACACCCGAAAATTCAATAGTTTTGGGTCCAAGAAGCAATCTGTACATGCCTACTCCGTGTTAGAGTATTTTCAAAATACAGGCCCAAAACATGCTGAAAATCGATATTTTAGGTGCCCAAAGTCGAAATGTGCATGCATCTTCTGTACCCTTTTAGATATCAAATTCAGGCTCAAAACACCCGAAAATTCGATATTTTTGGGTCCCAAAAGCGATCTGTACATGCCTACTCCTTGCTAGAATGTTTTCAAGATACAGACCCAAAACATGCTAAAAATCGATATTTTAGGTGCAAAATGTCGATATGTGCATGCATCTTCAGTACCCGTTTATATCTTAAATTCAGGCTCAAAAACACCCTAAAATTCATTAGTTTTGGGTCCCAGAAGCGATCTGTACATGCCTACTCCGTGTTAGAGTATTTTCAAAATAAAGGCCCAAAACATGCTAAAAATCGTTATTATATTTGTCCAAAGTCGAAAGGTGTATGTATCTTGTGTACCCGTTTATATCTCAAATTCAGGCTCAAAACTCCCGAAAATTCGATATTTTTGGGACCCAGAAGCGATCTGTACATGCCTACTACGTGTTAGAATATATTCAAAATTCAGGCCCAAAACATGCTCAAAATCGATATTTTGGGTGCGTAAAGTCGATATGTGCATGCATCTTCTGTACCCGTTTATATCCCAAATTCAGGCTCAAAACACCCGAAAATTCGATATTTTCGGGTCCCAAAAGCAATCTGTCGATGCCTACTCCTTGCTAGAATGTTTTCATGATACAGACCCAAAATATGCTCAAAATCGATATTTTGGGCGCAAAAAGTCGAAGTGTGAATGCATCTTCAGTACCCGTTTATATCTCAAATTCAGGCTCAAAACTCCCGAAAATTCGATATTTTTGGGTCCCAGAAGCTTTCTGTACATGTCTACTCTGTGTTAGAATATTTTCAAAATACAGGCCCAAAACATGCTGTAAATCGATATTTTAGGTGCAAAAAGTCGATATGCGCATGCATCTTTTGTACCCGTTTATATCTCAAATTCAGGCTCAAAACTCCCGAAAACTCGATATTTTTGGGTCCCAGAAGCGATCTGTACATGCCTACTCTGTGTTAGAATATTTTCAAATTGCAGGCCCAAAACATGCTGAAAATCGATATTTTAGATGCCCAAAGTCAATATGTGTATGCATCTTCTGTACCCGTTTATATCCCAAATTCAGGCTCAAAACACCCGAAAATTCGATATTTTTGGGTCCCAGAAGCGATATGTACATGCCTACTACGTGTTAGAATATATTCAAAATACAGGCCCAAAACATGCTCAAAATCGATATTTTGGGTGCCTAAAGTCGATATGTACATGCATCTTCTGTACCCGTTTATATCTCAAATTCAGGCTCAAAACACCCGAAAATTCGATATTTTCGGGTCCCAGAAGCAATCTGTACATGCCTACTCCTTGCTACAATGTTTTCATGATACAGACTCAAAATATGCTTAAAATCGATATTTTGGGCGCAAAAAGTCGAAGTGTGAATGCATCTTCAGTATCCGTTTATATCTCAAATTCAGGCTTAAAACACCTGAAAATTCGATATTTTTGGTTCCCAGAAGCGTTCTGTACATGCCTACTCCGTGTTAGAGTATTTAAAAAAAAAAAACAGGCTGAAAAACGATATTTTAGGTGCTAAAAGTCGATATGTGCATACATCTTCTGTACCCGTTTATATCTCAAATTCAGGCTCAAAACACCCGAAAAATCAATATTTTCATGTCCCAGAAGCGATCTGTACATGCCTACTCTGTGTTAGAGTATTTTCGAAATACAGGCCTAAAACACGCTGAAAATCGATATATTAGGTTCAAAAAGTCGAAGTGTGCATGCATTTTCAGTACCCGTTTATATCTCAAATTCAGGCTTAAAACTCCAGAAAATTAAATAGTTTTGGGTCCCAGAAGCGATCTGTACATGCCTACCCCGTGTTAGAATATTTTAAAAATACAAGCCCAATATATGCTAAAAATCTATATTTTAGTTGCCCAAAGTCAATATGTGCATGCATCATGTGTACCCGTTTATATCACAAATTCAGGCTCAAAACACCCGAAAATTCAATATTTTCGGGTCCCAGAAGCGATCTGTACATGCCTACTCTGTGTTAGAGTATTTTCGAAATACGGGCCTAAAACACGCTAAAAATCGATATATTAGGTGCAAAAAGTCGAAGTGTGCATGCATCTTCAGTACCCGTTTATATCTCAAATTCAGGCTCAAAACACCCAAAACTTCAACAGATTTGGGTCCCAGAAGCCATCTGTACATGCCTACTCCGTGTTAGAGTAATTTCAAAATACACGCCCAAAACATGCTAAAAAACGATATTTTAGGTGTCCAAAGTCGATATGTGCATGCATCTTGTGCACACGTATATATCTCGAATTAAGGCTCAAAACTCCCGAAAATTCGATATTTTTGTGTCCCAGAAGCGATCTGTACATGTCTACTCTGTGTTAGAATATTTTTAAAATACAGGCCCAAAACATGCTAAAAATTGATATTTTGGGTGCCCAAAGTCAATATGTGCATGCATCATGTGTACCCGTTTATATCACAAATTCAGGCTCAAAACACCCGAAAATTCAATATTTTCGGGTCCCAGAAGCGATCTGTACATGCCTACTCTGTGTTAGAATGTTTTCATGATACAGACCCAAAATATGCTCAAAATCGATATTTTAGGTGCAAAATGTCGATATGTGCATGCATCTTCAGTACCCGTTTATATCTTAAATTCAGGCTCAAAAACACCCTAAAATTCATTAGTTTTGGGTCCAAGAAGCGATCTGTACATGCCTACTCCGTGTTAGAGTATTTTCAAAATACAGGCCCAAAACATGCTAAAAATCGTTATTATATTTGTCCAAAGTCGAAAGGTGTATGCATCTTGTGTACCCGTTTATATCTCAAATTCAGACTCAAAACTCCCGAAAATTCGATATTTTTGGGACCCAGAAGCGATCTGTACATGCCTATTACGTGTTAGAATATATTCAAAATTCAGGCCCAAAACATGCTCAAAATCGATATTTTGGGTGCGTAAAGTTGATATGTGCATGCATCTTCTGTACCCGTTTATATCCCAAATTCAGGCTCAAAACACCCGAAAATTCGATATTTTCGGGTCCCAGAAGCAATCTGTCGATGCCTACTCCTTGCTAGAATGTTTTCATGATACAGACCCAAAATATGGTTAAAATCGATATTTTGGGCGCAAAAAGTCGAAGTGTGAATGCATCTTCAGTACCCGTTTATATCTCAAATTCAGGCTCAAAACTCCCGAAAATTCGATATTTTTGGGTCCCAGAAGCTTTCTGTACATGTCTACTCTGTGTTAGAATATTTTCAAAATACAGGCCCAAAACATGCTGAAAATCGATATTTTAGGTGCAAAAAGTCGATATGCGCATGCATCTTTTGTACCCGTTTATATCTCAAATTCAGGCTCAAAACTCCCGAAAACTCGATATTTTTGGGTCCCAGAAGCGATCTGTACATGCCTACTCTGTGTTAGAATATTTTCAAATTGCAGGCCCAAAACATGCTGAAAATCGATATTTTAGATGCCCAAAGTCAATATGTGTATGCATCTTCTGTACCCGTTTATATCCCAAATTCAGGCTCAAAACACCCGAAAATTCGATATTTTTGGGTCCCAGAAGCGATCTGTACATGCCTACTACGTGTTAGAATATATTCAAAATACAGGCCCAAAACATGCTCAAAATCGATATTTTGGGTGCCTAAAGTCGATATGTACATGCATCTTCTGTACCCGTTTATATCTCAAATTCAGGCTTAAAACACCCGAAAATTCGATATTTTCGGGTCCCAGAAGCAATCTGTCCATGCCTACTCCTTGCTACAATGTTTTCATGATACAGACTCAAAATATGCTTAAAATCGATATTTTGGGCGCAAAAAGTCGAAGTGTGAATGCATCTTCAGTATCCGTTTATATCTCAAATTCAGTCTTAAAACAACTGAAAATTCGATATTTTTGGTTCCCAGAAGCGATCTGTACATGCCTACTCCGTGTTAGAGTATTTAAAAAAAAAAAACAGGCTGAAAAACGATATTTTAGGTGCTAAAAGTCGATATGTGCATGCATCTTCTGTACCCGTTTATATCTCAAATTCAGGCTCAAAACACCCGAAAAATCAATATTTTCATGTCCCAGAAGCGATCTGTACATGCCTACTCTGTGTTAGAGTATTTTCGAAATACAGGCCTAAAACACGCTGAAAATCGATATATTATGTTCAAAAAGTCGAAGTGTGCATGCATTTTCAGTACCCGTTTATATCTCAAATTCAGGCTTAAAACTCCAGAAAATTAAATAGTTTTGGGTCCCAGAAGCGATCTGTACATGCCTACCCCGTGTTAGAATATTTTAAAAATACAAGCCCAAAACATGCTAAAAATCTATATTTTAGTTGCCCAAAGTCAATATGTGCATGCATCATGTGTACCCGTTTATATCACAAATTCAGGCTCAAAACACCCGAAAATTCAATATTTTCGGGTCCCAGAAGCGATCTGTACATGCCTACTCTGTGTTAGAGTATTTTCGAAATACAGGCCTAAAACACGCTAAAAATCGATATATTAGGTGCAAAAAGTCGAAGTGTGCATGCATCTTCAGTACCCGTTTATATTACAAATTCAGGCTCAAAACACCCAAAAATTCAACAGATTTGGGTCCCAGAAGCCATCTGTACATGCCTACTCCGTGTTAGAGTAATTTCAAAATACACGCCCAAAACATGCTAAAAAACGATATTTTAGGTGTCCAAAGTCGATATGTGCATGCATCTTGTGCACACGTATATATCTCGAATTAAGGCTCAAAACTCCCGAAAATTCGATATTTTTGTGTCCCAGAAGCGATCTGTACATGTCTACTCTGTGTTAGAATATTTTTAAAATACAGGCCCAAAACATGCTAAAAATTGATATTTTGGGTGCCTAAAGTCGATATGTGCATGCATCTTCAGTACCCGATTATATCTTAAATTCAGGCTCAAAACACCTTAAAATTCATTAGTTTTGGGTCCCAGAACCAATCTGTACATGCCTACTCCGTGTTAGAGTATTTTCAAAATACAGGCCCAAAACATGCTAAAAATCGTTATTATATTTGTCCAAAGTCGATATGTGTATGCATCTTGTGTACCCGTTTATATCTCCAATTCAGGCTCAAAACTCCCAAAAATTCGATATTTTTGGGACCCAGAAGCGATATGTACATGCCTACTACGTGTTAGAATATATTCAAAATTCAGGCCCAAAATATGCTCAAAATCGATATTTTGGGTGCGTAAAGTCGATATGTGCATGCATCTTCTGTACCCGTTTATATCCCAAATTCAAGCTCAAAACACCCTAAAATTCGATATTTTCGGGTCCCAGAAGCAATCTGTCCATGCCTACTCCTTGCTAGAATGTTTTCATGATACAGACCCAAAATATGCTCAAAATCGATATTTTGGGCGCAAAAAGTCGAAGTGTGAATGCATCTTCAGTACCCGTTTATATCTCAAATTCAGGCTCAAAACACCCGAAAAATCAATATTTTCATGTCCCAGAAGCGATCTGTACATGCCTACTCTGTGTTAGAGTATTTTCGAAATACAGGCCTAAAACACGCTGAAAATCGATATATTAGGTGCAAAAAGTCGAAGTGTGCATGCATTTTCAGTACCCGTTTATATCTCAAATTCAGGCTCAAAACACCCAAAAATTCAACAGTTTTGGGTCCCAGAAGCGATCTGTAAATGCCTACTCCGTGTTAGAGTATTTTCAAAATACAGGCCCAAAACATGCTAAAAATCGATATTTTAGGTGTCCAAAGTCGATATGTGCATGCATCTTGTGTACCCGTTTATATCTCATTTTCAGGCTCAAAACTCCCGAAAATTCGATATTTTTGGGTCCCAGAAGCGATCTGTACATGCCTACTCTGTGTTAGAGTATTTTCGAAATACAGGCCTAAAACACGCTGAAAATCGATATATTAGGTGCAAAAAGTCGAAGTGTGCATGCATCTCCAGTACCCGTTTATATCTCAAATTCAGGCTCAGAACACCCAAAAATACAACAGTTTTGGGTCCCAGAAGCGATCTGTACATGCCTACTCCGTGTTAGAGTATTTTCAAAATATAGGCCCAAAACATGCTAAAAATCGATATTTTAGGTGTCCAAAGTCGATATGTGCATGCATCTTGTGCACACGTATATATCTCGAATTAAGGCTCAAAACTCCCGAAAATTCGATATTTTTGTGTCCCAGAAGCGATCTGTACATGTCTACTCTGTGTTAGAATATTTTTAAAATACAGGCCCAAAACATGCTAAAAATTGATATTTTGGGTGCCTAAAGTCGATATGTGCATGCATCTTCTGTACCCATTTATATCTCAAATTCAGGCTCAAAACACCATAAAATTCGATATTTTCGGGTCCCAGAAGCAATCTGTCCGTGCCTAATCCTTGCTAGAATGTTTTCATGATACAGACCCAAAATATGCTCAAAATCGATATTTTGGGCGCAAACAGTCGAAGTGGGAATGCATCTTTAGTACCCGTTTATATCTCAAATTCAGGCTCAAAACACCCGAAAATTCAATTTTTTCGGGTCCCAGAAGCGATCAGTACATGCCTACTCTGTGTTAGAGTATTTTCGAAATACAGGCCTAAAACACGCTGAAAATCGATATATTAGGTGCAAAATGTCGAAGTGTGCTTGCATCTTCAGTACCCGTTTATATCTCAAATTCAGGCTCAAAACACCCGAAAATTCAATAGTTTTGGGTCCAAGAAGCGATCTGTACATGCCTACTCCGTGTTAGAGTATTTTCAAAATACAGGCCCAAAACATGCTGAAAATCGATATTTTAGGTGCCCAAAGTCGAAATGTGCATGCATCTTCTGTACCCTTTTAGATATCAAATTCAGGCTCAAAACACCCGAAAATTCGATATTTTTTGGTCCCAGAAGCGATCTGTACATGCCTACTCCTTGCTAGAATGTTTTCAAGATACAGACCCAAAACATGCTCAAAATCGATATTTTAGGTGCAAAATGTCGATATGTGCATGCATCTTCAGTACCCGTTTATATCTTAAATTCAAGCTCAAAACACCCTAAAATTCATTAGTTTTGGGTCCCAGAACCGATCTGTACATGCCTACTCCGTGTTAGAGTATTTTCAAAATACAGGCCCAAAACATGCTAAAAATCGTTATTATATTTGTCCAAAGTCGATATGTGTATGCATCTTGTGTACCCGTTTATATCTCCAATTCAGGCTCAAAATTCCCAAAAATTCGATATTTTTGGGACCCAGAAGCGATATGTACATGCCTACTATGTGTTAGAATATATTCAAAATTCGGGCCCAAAACATGCTCAAAATCGATATTTTGGGTGCGTAAAGTCGATATGTGCATGTATCTTCTGTACCCGTTTATATCCCAAATTCAGGCTCAAAACACCCGAAAATTCGATATTTTCGGGTCCCAGAAGCAATCTGTCCATGCCTACTCCTTGCTAGAATGTTTTCATGATACAGACCCAAAATATGCTCAAAATCGATATTTTGGGCGCAAAAAGTCGAAGTGTGAATGCATCTTCAGTACGCGTTTATATCTCAAATTCAGGCTCAAAACTCCCGAAAATTCGATATTTTTGGGTCCCAGAAGCTTTCTGTACATGTCTACTCTGTGTTAGAATATTTTCATAATACAGGCCCAAAACATGCTGAAAATCGATATTTTAGGTGCAAAAAGTCGATATGTGCATGCATCTTTTGTACCCGTTTATATCTCAAATTCAGACTCAAAACTCCCGAAAATTCGATATTTTTGGGTCCCAAAAGCGATCTGTACATGCCTACTACGTGTTAGAATATATTCAAAATACAGGCCCAAAACATGCTCAAAATCGATATTTTGGGTGCCTAAAGTCGATATGTACATGCATCTTCTGTACCCGTTTATATCTCAAATTCAGGCTCAAAACACCCGAAAATTCGATATTTTCGGGTCCCAGTAGCAATCTGTCCATGCCTACTCCTTGCTACAATGTTTTCATGATACAGACCCAAAATATGCTCAAAATCGATATTTTGGGCGCAAAAATTCGAAGTGTGAATGCATCTTCAGTACCCGTTTATATCTCAAATTCAGGCTCAAAACACCCGAAAAATCAATATTTTCATGTCCCAGAAGCGATCTGTACATGCCTACTCTGTGTTAGAGTATTTTCGAAATACAGGCCTAAAACACGCTGAAAATCGATATATTAGGTGCAAAAAGTCGAAGTGTGCATTCATTTTCAGTACCCGTTTATATCTCAAATTCAGGCTCAAAACACCCAAAAATTCAACAGTTTTGGGTCCCAGAAGCGATCTGTACATGCCTACTCCGTGTTAGAGTATTTTCAAAATACAGGCCCAAAACATGCTAAAAATCGATATTTTAGGTGTCCAAAGTCGATATGTGCATGCATCTTGTGTACCCGTTTATATCTCATTTTCAGGCTCAAAACTCCCAAAAATTCGATATTTTTGGGTCCCAGAAACGATCTGTACATGCCTACTCTGTGTTAGAGTATTTTCGAAATATAGGCCTAAAACACGCTGAAAATCGATATATTAGGTGCAAAAAGTCGAAGTGTGCATGCATCTCCAGTACCCGTTTATATCTCAAATTCAGGCTCAAAACACCCAAAAATACAACAGTTTTGGGTCCCAGAAGCGATCTGTACATGCCAACTCCGTGTTAGAGTATTTTCAAAATATAGACCCAAAACATGCTAAAAATCGATATTTTAGGTGTCCAAAGTCGATATGTGCATGCATCTTGTGCACACGTTTATATCTCGAATTCAGGCTCAAAACTCCCGAAAATTCGATATTTTTGGGTCTCAGAAAAGATCTTAACATGTTTACTCTGTGTTAGAATATTTTTGAAATACAGGCCCAAAACATGCTGAAAATTGATATTTTAGGTGCACAAAGTCAATATGTGCATGCATCTTCTGTACCCGTTTATATCCCAAATTCAGGCTCAAAACACCCGAAAATTCGATATTTTTGGGTCACAGAAGCGATCTGTACATGCCTACTACGTGTTAGAATATATTCAAAATATAGGCACAAAACATGCTCAAAATCGATATTTTGGGTGACTAAAGTCGATATGTGCATGCATCATCTGTACCCGTTTTTATCTCAAATTCAGGCTCAAAACACCCAAAAATTCAACAGTTTTGGGTCCCAGAAGCGATCTGTACATGCCTACTCCTTGTTAGAGTATTTTCAAAATATAGACCCAAAACATGCTGAAAATTGATATTTTAGGTGCACAAAGTCAATATGTGTATGCATCTTCTGTACCCGTTTATATCTCAAATTCAGGCTCAAAACACCCGAAAACTCGATATTTTCGGGTCCCAGAAGCAATCTGTCCGTGCCTAATCCTTGCTAGAACGTTTACATAATACAGACCCAAAATATGCTCAAAATCGATATTTTGGGCGCAAAAAGTCGAAGTGTGAATGCATCTTTAGTACCCGTTTATATCTCAAATTCAGGCTCAAAAAACCCGAAAATTCAATATTTTTGGATCCCAGAAGCGATCAGTACATGCCTACTCTGTGTTAGAGTATTTTCGAAATACAGGCCTAAAACACGCTGAAAATCGATATATTAGGTGCAAAATGTCGATATGTGCATGCATCTTCAGTACCCGTTTATATCTCAAATTCAGGCTCAAAACACCCTAAAATTCAATAGTTTTGTGTCCCAGAAGCGATCTGTACATGCCTACTCCGTGTTAGAGTATTTTCGAAATACAGACCCAAAATATGCTCAAAATCGATATTTTGGATGCAAAAAGTCGAAGTGTGAATGCATCTTCAGTACCCGTATATATCTCAAATTCAGGTTCAAAACTCCCGAAAATTCGATATTTTTGGGTTACAGAAGCTTTCTGTACATGTCTACTCTGTGTTAGAATATTTTCAAACTACAGGCCCAAAACATGCTTAAAATCGATATTTTAGGTGCCCAATGTCAATATGTGTATGCATCTTCTGTACCCGTTTATATCCTAAATTCAGGCTCAAAACACCCGAAAATTCGATATTTTTGGGTCCCAGAAGCGATCTCTACATGCCTACTCCGTGTTAGAATATTTTCAAAATACAGGCCCAAAACATGCTCAAAATCGATTTTTTAAGTGCTAAAAGTCGATATGTGCATGCATGTTCAGTACCCGTCTATATCTCAAATTCAGGCTTAAAACACCCTTAAATTCAATAGTTTTGGGTCCCAGAAGCTATCTGTACATGCCTACTCCGTGTTAGAGTATTTTCAAATTAAAGGCCTAAAACATGCTAAAAATCGATATTTTAGGTGTCCAAAGTCGATATGTGCATGCATCTTGTGCACACGTTTATATCTCGAATTCAGGCTGAAAACCCCCGAAAATTCGATATTTTTGGGTCCCAGAAACGATCTTAACATGTCTACTCTGTGTTAGAATATTTTTTAAATACAGGCCCAAAACATGCTGAAAATTGATATTTTAGGTGCACAAAGTCAATATGTGTATGCATCTTCTGTACCCGTTTATATCCCAAATTCAGGCTCAAAACACCCGAAAATTCGATATTTTTGGGTCACAGAAGCGATCTGTACATGCCCACTACGTGTTAGAATATATTCAAAATACAGGCCCAAAACATGCTCAAAATCGATATTTTGGGTGACTAAAGTCGATATGTGCATGCATCTTGTGCACACGTTTATATCTCGAATTCAGGCTGAAAACTCCCGAAAATTCGATATTTTTGGGTCTCAGAAACGATCTTAACATGTCTACTCTGTGTTAGAATATTTTTAAAATACAGGCCCAAAACATGCTGAAAATTGATATTTTAGGTGCACAAAGTCAATATGTGCATGCATCTTCTGTACCCGTTTATATCCCAAATTCAGGCTCAAAACACCCGAAAATTCGATATTTTTGGGTCACAAAAGCGATCTGTACATGCCTACTACGTGTTAGAATATATTCAAAATACAGGCCCAAAACATGCTCAAAATCGATATTTTGGGTGACTAAAGTCGATATGTGCATGCATCATCTGTACCCGTTTATATCTCAAATTCAGGCTCAAAACACCCAAAAATTCAACAGTTTTGGGTCCCAGAAGCGATCTGTACATGCCTACTCCTTGTTAGAGTATTTTCAAAATATAGACCCAAAACATGCTGAAAATTGATATTTTAGGTGCACAAAGTCAATATGTGTATGCATCTTCTGTACCCGTTTATATCTCAAATTCAGGCTCAAAACACCCGAAAACTCGATATTTTCGGGTCCCAGAAGCAATCTGTCCATGCCTACTCCTTGCTACAATGTTTTCATGATACAGACCCAAAATATGCTCAAAATCGATATTTTGGGCGCAAAAAGTCGAAGTGTGAATGCATCTTCAGTACCCGTTTATATCTCAAATTCAGGCTCAAAACACCCGAAAAATCAATATTTTCATGTCCCAGAAGCTATCTGTACATGCCTACTCTGTGTTAGAGTATTTTCGAAATACAGGCCTAAAACACGCTGAAAATCGATATATTAGGTGCAAAAAGTCGAAGTGTGCATGCATTTTCAGTACCCGTTTATATATCAAATTCAGGCTCAAAACACCCAAAAATTCAACAGTTTTGGGTCCCAGAAGCGATCTGTACATGCCTACTCCGTGTTAGAGTATTTTCAAAATACAGGCCCAAAACATGCTAAAAATCGATATTTTAGGTGTCCAAAGTCGATATATGCATGCATCTTGTGTACCAGTTTATATCTCATTTTCAGGCTCAAAACTCCCAAAAATTCGATATTTTTGGGTCCCAGAAGCGATCTGTACATGCCTACTCTGTGTTAGAGTATTTTCGAAATACAGGCCTAAAACACGCTGAAAATCGATATATTAGGTGCAAAAAGTCGAAGTGTGCATGCATCTCCAGTACCCGTTTATATCTCAAATTCAGGCTCAAAACACCCAAAAATACAACAGTTTTGGGTCCCAGAAGCGATCTGTACATGCCTACTCCGTGTTAGAGTATTTTCAAAATATAGGCCCAAAACATGCTAAAAATCGATATTTTAGGTGTCCAAAGTCGATATGTGCATGCATCTTGTGCACACGTTTATATCTCGAATTCAGGCTGAAAACTCCCGAAAATTCGATATTTTTGGGTCTCAGAAACGATCTTAACATGTATACTCTGTGTTAGAATATTTTTAAAATACAGGCCCAAAACATGCTGAAAATTGATATTTTAGGTGCACAAAGTCAATATGTGCATGCATCTTCTGTACCCGTTTATATCCCAAATTCAGGCTCAAAACACCCGAAAATTCGATATTTTTGGGTCACAGAAGCGATCTGTACATGCCTACTACGTGTTAGAATATATTCAAAATACAGGCCCAAAACATGCTCAAAATCGATATTTTGGGTGACTAAAGTCGATATGTGCATGCATCATCTGTACCCGTTTATATTTAAAATTCAGGCTCAAAACACCCAAAAATTCAACAGTTTTGGGTCCCAGAAGCGATCTGTACATGCCTACTCCTTGTTAGAGTATTTTCAAAATATAGACCCAAAACATGCTGAAAATTGATATTTTAGGTGCACAAAGTCAATATGTGTATGCATCTTCTGTACCCGTTTATATCTCAAATTCAGGCTCAAAACACCCGAAAACTCGATATTTTCGGGTCCCAGAAGCAATCTGTCCGTGCCTAATCCTTGCTAGAACGTTTTCATAATACAGACCCAAAATATGCTCAAAATCGATATTTTGGGCGCAAAAAGTCGAAGTGTGAATGCATCTTTAGTACCCGTTTATATCTCAAATTCAGGCTCAAAACACCCCAAAATTCAATATTTTTGGATCCCAGAAGCGATCAGTACATGCCTACTCTGTGTTAGAGTATTTTCGAAATACAGGCCTAAAACACGCTGAAAATCGATATATTAGGTGCAAAATGTCGATATGTGCATGCATCTTCAGTACCCGTTTGTATCTCAAATTCAGGCTCAAAACACCCTAAAATTCAATAGTTTTGTGTCCCAGAAGCGATCTGTACATGCCTACTCCGTGTTAGAGTATTTTCGAAATACAGACCCAAAATATGCTCAAAATCGATATTTTGGGCGCAAAAAGTCGAAGTGTGAATGCATCTTCAGTACCCGTATATATCTCAAATTCAGGTTCAAAACTCCCGAAAATTCGATATTTTTGGGTTACAGAAGCTTTCTGTACATGTCTACTCTGTGTTAGAATATTTTCAAACTACAGGCCCAAAACATGCTTAAAATCGATATTTTTGGTGCCCAAAGTCAATATGTGTATGCATCTTCTGTACCCGTTTATATCCTAAATTCAGGCTCAAAACACCCGAAAATTCGATATTTTTGGGTCCCAGAAGCGATCTGTACATGCCTACTCCGTGTTAGAATATATTCAAAATACAGGCCCAAAACATGCTCAAAATCGATTTTTTAAGTGCTAAAAGTCGATATGTGCATGCATGTTCAGTACCCGTTTATATCTCAAATTCAGGCTCAAAACACCCTTAAATTCAATAGTTTTGGGTCCCAGAAGCTATCTGTACATGCCTACTCCGTGTTAGAGTATTTTCAAATTAAAGGCCCAAAACATGCTAAAAATCGATATTTTAGGTGTCCAAAGTCGATATGTGCATGCATCATTTGTACCCGTTTATATCTCAAATTCAGGCTCAAAACACCCAAAAATTCAACAGTTTTGGGTCCCAGAAGCGATCTGTACATGCCTACTCCGTGTTAGAGTATTTTCAAAATATAGACCCAAAACATGCTAAAAATCGATATTTTAGGTGTCCAAAGTCGATATGTGCATGCATCTTGTGCACACGTTTATATCTCGAATTCAGGCTGAAAACTCCCGAAAATTCGATATTTTTGGGTCTCAGAAACGATCTTAACATGTATACTCTGTGTTAGAATATTTTTAAAATACAGGCCCAAAACATGCTGAAAATTGATATTTTAGGTGCACAAAGTCAATATGTGCATGCATCTTCTGTACCCGTTTATATCCCAAATTCAGGCTCAAAACACCCGAAAATTCGATATTTTTGGGTCACAGAAGCGATCTGTACATGCCTACTACGTGTTAGAATATATTCAAAATACAGACCCAAAACATGCTCAAAATCGATATTTTGGGTGACTAAAGTCGATATGTGCATGCATCATCTGTACCCGTTTATATTTAAAATTCAGGCTCAAAACACCCAAAAATTCAACAGTTTTGGGTCCCAGAAGCGATCTGTACATGTCTACTCCTTGTTAGAGTATTTTCAAAATATAGACCCAAAACATGCTGAAAATTGATATTTTAGGTGCACAAAGTCAATATGTGTATGCATCTTCTGTACCCGTTTATATCTCAAATTCAGGCTCAAAACACCCGAAAACTCGATATTTTCGGGTCCCAGAAGCAATCTGTCCGTGCCTAATCCTTGCTAGAACGTTTTCATAATACAGACCCAAAATATGCTCAAAATCGATATTTTGGGCGCAAAAAGTCGAAGTGTGAATGCATCTTTAGTACCCGTTTATATCTCAAATTCAGGCTCAAAACACCCCAAAATTCAATATTTTTGGATCCCAGAAGCGATCAGTACATGCCTACTCTGTGTTAGAGTATTTTCGAAATACAGGCCTAAAACACGCTGAAAATCGATATATTAGGTGCAAAATGTCGATATGTGCATGCATCTTCAGTACCCGTTTGTATCTCAAATTCAGGCTCAAAACACCCTAAAATTCAATAGTTTTGTGTCCCAGAAGCGATCTGTACATGCCTACTCCGTGTTAGAGTATTTTCGAAATACAGACCCAAAATATGCTCAAAATCGATATTTTGGGCGCAAAAAGTCGAAGTGTGAATGCATCTTCAGTACCCGTATATATCTCAAATTCAGGTTCAAAACTCCCGAAAATTCGATATTTTTGGGTTACAGAAGCTTTCTGTACATGTCTACTCTGTGTTAGAATATTTTCAAACTACAGGCCCAAAACATGCTTAAAATCGATATTTTTGGTGCCCAAAGTCAATATGTGTATGCATCTTCTGTACCCGTTTATATCCTAAATTCAGGCTCAAAACACCCGAAAATTCGATATTTTTGGGTCCCAGAAGCGATCTGTACATGCCTACTCCGTGTTAGAATATATTCAAAATACAGGCCCAAAACATGCTCAAAATCGATTTTTTAAGTGCTAAAAGTCGATATGTGCATGCATGTTCAGTACCCGTTTATATCTCAAATTCAGGCTCAAAACACCCTTAAATTCAATAGTTTTGGGTCCCAGAAGCTATCTGTACATGCCTACTCCGTGTTAGAGTATTTTCAAATTAAAGGCCCAAAACATGCTAAAAATCGATATTTTAGGTGTCCAAAGTCGATATGTGCATGCATCATCTGTACCCGTTTATATCTCAAATTCAGGCTCAAAACACCCAAAAATTCAACAGTTTTGGGTCCCAGAAGCGATCTGTACATGCCTACTCCGTGTTAGAGTATTTTCAAAATATAGACCCAAAACATGCTAAAAATCGATATTTTAGGTGTCCAAAGTCGATATGTGCATGCATCTTGTGCACACGTTTATATCTCGAATTCAGGCTGAAAACTCCCGAAAATTCGATATTTTTGGGTCCCAGAAACGATCTTAACATGTCTACTCTGTGTTAGAATATTTTTAAAATACAGGCCCAAAACATGCTGAAAATTGATATTTTAGGTGCACAAAGTCAATATGTGTATGCATCTTCTGTACCCGTTTATATCCCAAATTCAGGCTCAAAACACCCGAAAATTCGATATTTTTGGGTCACAGAAGCGATCTGTACATGCCCACTACGTGTTAGAATATATTCAAAATACAGGCCCAAAACATGCTGAAAATCGATATTTTGGGTGACTAAAGTCGATATGTGCATGCATCTTCTGTAACCGTTTATATCTCAAATTCAGGCTCAAAATACCCGAAAATTCGATATTTTCGGGTCCCAGAAACAATCTGTCCGTGCCTAATCCTTGCTAGAACGTTTTCATAATACAGACCCAAAATATGCTCAAAATCGATATTTTGGGCGCAAAAAGTCGAAGTGTGAATGCATCTTTAGTACCCGTTTATATCTCAAATTCAGGCTCAAAACACCCGAAAATTCAATATTTTCGGATCCCAGAAGCGATCAGTACATGCCTACTCTGTGTTAGAGTATTTTCGAAAAACAGTCCTAAAAAACGCTGAAAATCGATATATTAGGTGCAAAATGTCGATATGTGCATGCATCTTCAGTACCCGTTTATATCTCAAATTCAGGCTCAAAGCACCCTAAAATTCAATAGTTTTGTGTCCCAGAAGCGATCTGTACATGCCTACTCCGTGTTAGAGTATTTTCAAAATACAGACCCAAAATATGCACAAAATCGATATTTTGGGCGCAAAAAGTCGAAGTGTGAATGCATCTTCAGTACCCGTATATATCTCAAATTCAGGTTCAAAACTCTCGAAAATTCGATATTTTTGGGTTACAGAAGCTTTCTGTACATGTCTACTCTGTGTTAGAATATTTTCAAACTACAGGCCCAAAACATGCTTAAAATCGATATTTTGGGTGCCTAAAGTCGATATGTGCATGCATCTTCTGTACCCGTTTATATCTCAAATTCAGGCTCAAAACACCCGAAAATTCGATATTTTCGGGTCCCAGAAGCAATCTGTCCATGCCTACTCCTTGCTACAATGTTTTCATGATACAGACCCAAAATATGCTCAAAATCGATATTTTGGGCGCAAAAAGTCGAAGTGTGAATGCATCTTCAGTACCCGTTTATATCTCAAAATCAGGCTCAAAACTCCCGAAAATTCGATATTTTTGGGTCCCAGAAGCTTTCTGTACATGTCTACTCTGTGTAAGAATATTTTCAAAATACAGGCCCAAAACATGCTGAAAATCGATATTTTAGGTGCTAAAAGTCGATATGTGCATGCATCTTGTGTACCCGTTTATATCTCAAATTCAGGCTCAAAACTCCCTCAAATTCGATATTTTTGGGTCCCAGAAGCGATCTGTACATGCCTACTCTGTGTTAGAATATTTTCAAATTACAGGCCCAAAACATGCTCAAAATTGATATTTTGGGTGCCTAAAGTCGATATGTGCATGAATCTTCTGTACCCGTTTATATCTCAAATTCAGGCTCAAAACACGCGAATATTCGATATTTTCGGGTCCCTGAAGCAATCTGTACATGCCTACTACTTGTTAGAATATATTCAAAATACAGGCCCAAAACATGCTCAAAATCGATATTTTGGGTGCCTAAAGTCGATATGTACATGCATCTTCTGTACCCGTTTATATCTCAAATTCAGGCTCAAAACACCCGAAAATTCGATATTTTCGGGTCCCAGAAGCAATCTGTCCATGCCTACTCCTTGCTACAATGTTTTCATGATACAGACCCAAAATATGCTCAAAATCGATATTTTGGGCACAAAAAGTCAAAGTGTGAATGCATCTTCAGTACCCGTTTATATCTCAAATTCAGGCTTAAAACACCTGAAAATTCGATATTTTTGGGTCCCAGAAGCGTTCTGTACATGCCTACTCCGTGTTAGAGTATTTAAAAAAAAAAACAGGCTGAAAAACGATATTTTAGGTGCCCAAAGTCGATATGTGCATGCATCTGCTGTACCCGTTTATATCTCAAATTCAGACTCAAAACACCCGAAAAATCAATATTTTCATGTCCCAGAAGCGATCTGTACATGCCTACTCTGTGTTAGAGTATTTTCGAAATACAGGCCTAAAACACGCTGAAAATCGATATATTAGGTTCAAAAAGTCGAAGTGTGCATGCATTTTCAGTACCCGTTTATATCTCAAATTCAGGCTCAAAACACCCGAAAATTAAATAATTTTGGGTCCCAGAAGCGATCTGTACATGCCTACCCCGTGTTAGAATATTTTAAAAATACAAGCCCAAAACATGCTAAAAATCGATATTTTAGTTGCCCAAAGTCAATATGTGCATGCATCATGTGTATCCGTTTATATCACAAATTCAGGCTCAAAACACCTGAAAATTCAATATTTTCGGGTCCCAGAAGCGATCTGTACATGCCTACTCTGTGTTAGAGTATTTTCGAAATACAGGCCTAAAACACGCTGAAAATCGATATATTAGGTGCAAAAAGTCGAAGTGTGCATGCATCTTCAGTACCCGTTTATATCTCAAATTCAGGCTCAAAACACCCAAAAATTCAACAGTTTTCGGTCCCAGAAGCGATCTGTACATGCCTACTCCGTGTTAGAGTATTTTCAAAATACAGGCCCAAAACATGCTAAAAATCGATATTTTAGGTGTCCAAAGTCGATATGTGCATGCATCTTGTGTACCCGTTTATATCTCAAATTCAGGCTCAAAACTCCCGAAAATTCGATATTTTTGGGTCCCAGAAGCGATCTGTACATGCCTACTCTGTGTTAGAATATTTTTAAAATACAGGCCCAAAACATGCTGATAATTGATATTTTAGGTGCACAAAGTCAATATGTGTATGCATCTTCTGTACCCGTTTATATCCCAAATTCAGGCTCAAAACACCCGAAAATTCGATATATTTGGGTCCGAGAAGCGATCTGTACATGCCTACCACGTGTTAGAATATATTCAAAATAAAGGCCCAAAACATGCTCAAAATCGATATTTTGGGTGCCTAAAGTCGATATGTGCATGCATCTTCTGTACCCGTTTATATCTCAAATTCAGGCTCAAAACACCCGAAAATTCGATATTTTCGGGTCCCAGAAGCAATATGTCCATGCCTACTCCTTGCTAGAATGTTTTCATAATACAGACCCAAAATATGCTCAAAATCGATATTTTGGGCGCAAAAAGTCGAAGTGTGTATGCATCTTCTGTACCCGTTTATATCTCAAATTCAGGCTTAAAACACCTGGAAATTCGATATTTTTGGGACCCAGAAGCGTTCTGTACATGCCTACTCCGTGTTAGAGTATTTTCAAAATAAAACAGGCTAAAAAACGATATTTTAGGTGCCCAAAGTCGATATGTACATGCATCTTCTGTACCCGTTTATGTCTCAAATTCAGGCTCAAAACACCCGAAAATTCAATATTTTCATGTCCCAGAAGAGATCTATACATGCCTACTCTGTGTTAGAGTATTTTCGAAATACAGGCCTAAAACACGCTGAAAATCGATATATTAGGTGCAAAAAGTCGAAGTGTGCATGCATCTTCAGTACCCGTTTATATCTCAAATTCAGGCTCAAAACACCCGAAAATGAAATAGTTTTGGGTCCCAGAAGCGTTCTGTACATGCCTACCCCGTGCTATAATATTTTAAAAATACAAGCCCAAAACATGCTAAAAATCGATATTTTAGTTGCCCAAAGTCAATATGTGCATGCATCATGTGTACCCGTTTATATCACAAATTCAGGCTCAAAACACCCGAAAATTCAATATTTTCGGGTCCCAGAAGCGATCTGTACATGCCTACTCTGTGTTAGAGTATTTTCGAAATACAGGCCTAAAACACGCTGAAAATCGATATATTAGGTGCAAAAAGTCGAAGTGTGCATGCATCTCAAGTACCCGTTTATTTCTCAAATTCAGGCTCAAAACACCCAAAAATTCAATAGTTTTGGGTCCCAGAAGCGATCTGTACATGCCTACTCCGTGTTAGAATATTTTTAAAATACAGGCCCAAAACATGCTGAAAATTGATATTTTAGGTGCCCAAAGTCAATATGTGTATGCATCTTCTGTACCCGTTTATATCCCAAATTCAGGCTCTAAACACCCGAAAATTCGATATTTTCGGGTCCCAGAAGCAATCTGTCCGTGCCTAATCCTTTCTAGAACGTTTTCATAATACAGACCCTAAATATGCTCAAAATCGATATTTTGGGCGCAAAAAGTCGAAGTGTGAATGTATCTTTAGTACCCGTTTATATCTCAAATTCAGGCTCAAAACACCCGAAAATTCAATATTCTCGGATCCCAGAAGCGATCAGTACATGCCTACTCTGTGTTAGAGTATTTTCGAAATACAGGCCTAAAACACGCTGAAAATCGATATATTAGGTGCAAAATGTCGATATGTGCATGCATCTTCAGTACCCGTTTATATCTCAAATTCAGGCTCAAAACACCCTAAAATTCAATAGTTTTGTGTCCCAGAAGCGATCTGTACATGCCTACTCCGTGTTAGAGTATTTTCAAAATACAGACCCAAAATATGCTCAAAATCGATATTTTGGGCGCAAAAAGTCGAAGTGTGAATGCATCTTCAGTACCCGTTTATATCTCAAATTCAGGCTCAAAACTCCCGAAAATTCGATATTTTTGGGTCCCAGAAGCTTTCTGTACATGTCTACTCTGTGTTAGAATATTTTCAAAATACAGGGCCAAAACATGCTGAAAATCGATATTTTAGGTGCTAAAAGTCGATATGTGCATGCATCTTGTGTACCCGTTTATATCTCAAATTCAGGCTCAAAACTCCCGAAAATTCGATTTTTTTGGGTCCCAGAAGCGATCTGTACATGCCTACTCTGTGTTAGAATATTTTCAAATTACAGGCCCAAAACATGCTCAAAATCGATATTTTGGGTGCCTAAAGACAATATGTGCATGAATCTTCTGTACCCGTTTATATCTCAAATTCAGGCTCAAAACACGCGAAAATTCGATATTTTCGGGTCCCTGAAGCAATCTGTCCATGCCTACTCCTTGCTAGAATGTTTTCATAATACAGACCCAAAATATGCTCTAAATCGGTATTTTGGGCGCAGAAAGTCGAAGTGTGAATGCATCTTCAGTACCTGTTTATATCTCAAATTCAGGCTCAAAACACCCGAAAATTAAATAGTTTTGGGTCCCAGAAACGATCTGTATATGCCTACCCCGTGTTAGAGTATTTTAAAAAGACAAGCCCAAAACATGCTAAAAATCGATATTTTAGTTGCCCAAAGTCAATAAGTGCATGCATCATTTGTACACGTTTATATCACAAATTCAGGCTTAAAACACCCGAAAATTCAATATTTTCGGGTAACAGAAGCGATCTGTACATGTCTACTCTGTGTTAGAATATTTTTAAAATACAGACCCAAAACATGCTGAAAATTGATATTTTAGGTGCACAAAGTCAATATGTGTATGCATCTTCTGTACCCGTTTATATCCCAAATTCAGGCTCAAAACACCCGAAAATTCGATATTTTTGGGTCCCAGAAACGATCTGTACATGCCTACTACGTGTTAGAATATCCAAAAATTCAACAGTTTTGGGTCCCAGAAGCGATCTGTACATGCCTACTCCGTGTTAGAGTATTTTCAAAATACAGGCCCAAAACATGCTAAAAATCGATATTTTAGGTGTCCAAAGTCGATATGTGCATGCATCTTGTGTACCCGTTTATATCTCAAATTCAGGCTCAAAACTCCCGAAAATTCGATATTTTTGGGTCCCAGAAGCGATCTGTACATGCCTACTCTGTGTTAGAATATTTTTAAAATACAGGCCCAAAACATGCTGATAATTGATATTTTAGGTGCACAAAGTCAATATGTGTATGCATCTTCTGTACCCGTTTATATCCCAAATTCAGGCTCAAAACACCCGAAAATTCGATATATTTGGGTCCCAGAAGCGATCTGTACATGCCTACCACGTGTTAGAATATATTCAAAATACAGGCCCAAAACATGCTCAAAATCGATATTTTGGGTGCCTAAAGTCGATATGTGCATGCATCTTCTGTACCCGTTTATATCTCAAATTCAGGCTCAAAACACCCGAAAATTCGATATTTTCGGGTCCCAGAAGCAATATGTCCATGCCTACTCCTTGCTAGAATGTTTTCATAATACAGACCCAAAATATGCTCAAAATCGATATTTTGGGCGCAAAAAGTCGAAGTGTGTATGCATCTTCTGTACCCGTTTATATCTCAAATTCAGGCTTAAAACACCTGGAAATTCGATATTTTTGGGACCCAGAAGCGTTCTGTACATGCCTACTCCGTGTTAGAGTATTTTCAAAATAAAACAGGCTAAAAAACGATATTTTAGGTGCCCAAAGTCGATATGTACATGCATCTTCTGTACCCGTTTATGTCTCAAATTCAGGCTCAAAACACCCGAAAATTCAATATTTTCATGTCCCAGAAGAGATCTATACATGCCTACTCTGTGTTAGAGTATTTTCGAAATACAGGCCTAAAACACGCTGAAAATCGATATATTAGGTGCAAAAAGTCGAAGTGTGCATGCATCTTCAGTACCCGTTTATATCTCAAATTCAGGCTCAAAACGCCCGAAAATGATATAGTTTTGGGTCCCAGAAGCGTTCTGTACATGCCTACCCCGTGCTATAATATTTTAAAAATACAAGCCCAAAACATGCTAAAAATCGATATTTTAGTTGCCCAAAGTCAATATGTGCATGCATCATGTGTACCCGTTTATATCACAAATTCAGGCTCAAAACACCCGAATTTCAATATTTTCGGGTCCCAGAAGCGATCTGTACATGCCTACTCTGTGTTAGAGTATTTTCGAAATACAGGCCTAAAACACGCTGAAAATCGATATATTAGGTGCAAAAAGTCGAAGTGTGCATGCATCTCAAGTACCCGTTTATTTCTCAAATTCAGGCTCAAAACACCCAAAAATTCAATAGTTTTGGGTCCCAGAAGCGATCTGTACATGCCTACTCCGTGTTAGAATATTTTTAAAATACAGGCCCAAAACATGCTGAAAATTGATATTTTAGGTGCCCAAAGTCAATATGTGTATGCATCTTCTGTACCCGTTTATATCCCAAATTCAGGCTCTAAACACCCGAAAATTCTATATTTTCGGGTCCCAGAAGCAATCTGTCCGTGCCTAATCCTTTCTAGAACGTTTTCATAATACAGACCCTAAATATGCTCAAAATCGATATTTTGGGCGCAAAAAGTCGAAGTGTGAATGTATCTTTAGTACCCGTTTATATCTCAAATTCAGGCTCAAAACACCCGAAAATTCAATATTCTCGGATCCCAGAAGCGATCAGTACATGCCTACTCTGTGTTAGAGTATTTTCGAAATACAGGCCTAAAACACGCTGAAAATCGATATATTAGGTGCAAAATGTCGATATGTGCATGCATCTTCAGTACCCGTTTATATCTCAAATTCAGGCTCAAAACACCCTAAAATTCAATAGTTTTGTGTCCCAGAAGCGATCTGTACATGCCTACTCCGTGTTAGAGTATTTTCAAAATACAGACCCAAAATATGCTCAAAATCGATATTTTGGGCGCAAAAAGTCGAAGTGTGAATGCATCTTCAGTACCCGTTTATATCTCAAATTCAGGCTCAAAACTCCCGAAAATTCGATATTTTTGGGTTACAGAAGCTTTCTGTACATGTCTACTCTGTGTTAGAATATTTTCAAAATACAGGGCCAAAACATGCTGAAAATCGATATTTTAGGTGCTAAAAGTCGATATGTGCATGCATCTTGTGTACCCGTTTATATCTCAAATTCAGGCTCAAAACTCCCGAAAATTCGATTTTTTTGGGTCCCAGAAGCGATCTGTACATGCCTACTCTGTGTTAGAATATTTTCAAATTACAGGCCCAAAACATGCTCAAAATCGATATTTTGGGTGCCTAAAGACAATATGTGCATGAATCTTCTGTACACGTTTATATCTCAAATTCAGGCTCAAAACACGCGAAAATTCGATATTTTCGGGTCCCTGAAGCAATCTGTCCATGCCTACTCCTTGCTAGAATGTTTTCATAATACAGACCCAAAATATGCTCTAAATCGGTATTTTGGGCGCAAAAAGTCGAAGTGTGAATGCATCTTCAGTACCTGTTTATATCTCAAATTCAGGCTCAAAACACCCGAAAATTAAATAGTTTTGGGTCCCAGAAACGATCTGTACATGCCTACCCCGTGTTAGAGTATTTTAAAAAGACAAGCCCAAAACATGCTAAAAATCGATATTTTAGTTGCCCAAAGTCAATAAGTGCATGCATCATTTGTACACGTTTATATCACAAATTCAGGCTCAAAACACCCGAAAATTTAATATTTTCGGGTAACAGAAGCGATCTGTACATGTCTACTCTGTGTTAGAATATTTTTAAAATACAGACCCAAAACATGCTGAAAATTGATATTTTAGGTGCACAAAGTCAATATGTGTATGCATCTTCTGTACCCGTTTATATCCCAAATTCAGGCTCAAAACACCCGAAAATTCGATATTTTTGGGTCCCAGAAACGATCTGTACATGCCTACTACGTGTTAGAATATATTCAAAATACAGGCCCAAAACATGCTCAAAATCGATATTTTGGGTGCCTAAAGTCGATATGTACATGCATCTTCTGTACCCGTTTATACTCAAATTCAGGCTCAAAACACCCGAAAATTCGATATTTTCGGGTCCCAGAAGCAATCTATCCATGCCTACTCCTTGCTACAATGTTTTCATGATACAGACCCAAAATATGCTCAAAATCGATATTTTGGGCGCAAAAAGTCGAAGTGTGAATGCATTTTCAGTACCCGTTTATATCTCAAATTCAGGCTTAAAACACCTGGAAATTCGATATTTTTGGGTCACAGAAGCGTTCTGTACATGCCTACTCCGTGTTAGAGTATTTAAAAAAAAAACAGGCTGAAAAACGATATTTTAGGTGCCCAAAGTCGATAATTATGTGCATGCATCTTCTGTACCCGTTTATATCTCAAATTCAGACTCAAAACATCCGAAAAATCAATATTTTCATGTCCCAGAAGCGATCTGTACATGCCTACTCTGTGTTAGAGTATTTTCGAAATACAGGCCTAAAACACGCTGAAAATCGATATATTAGGTGCAAAAAGTCGAAGTGTGCATGCATCTTCAGTACCCGTTTATATCTCAAATTCAGGCTCAAAACACCCAAAAATTAAACAGTTTTGGGTTCCAGAAGCGATCTGTACATGCCTACTCCGTGTTAGAGTATTTTCAAAATACAGGCCCAAAACATGCTAAAAATCGATATTTTAGGTGTCCAAAGTCGATATGTGCATGCATCTTGTGTACCCGTTTATATCTCAAATTCAGGCTCAAAACTCCCGAAAATTCGATATTTTTGGGTCCCAGAAACGATCTGTACCTGCCTACTCTGTGTTAGAATATTTTTAAAATACAGGCCCAAAACATGCTGAAAATTGATATTTTAGGTGCACAAAGTCAATATGTGTATGCATCTTCTGTACCCGTTTATATCCCAAATTCAGGCTCAAAACACCCGAAAATTCGATATATTTGGGTCCCAGAAGCGATCTGTACATGCCTACCACGTGTTAGAATATATTCAAAATACAAGCCCAAAACATGCTCAAAATCGATATTTTGGGTGCCTAAAGTCGATATGTGCATGCATCTTCTGTACCCGTTTATATCTCAAATTCAGGCTCAAAACACCAGAAAATTCTATATTTTCGGGTCCCAGAAGCAATATGTCCATGCCTACTCCTTGCTAGAATGTTTTCATAATACAGACCCAAAATATGCTCAAAATCGATATTTTGGGCCCAAAAAGTCGAAGTGTGTATGCATCTTCAGTACCCGTTTATATCTCAAATTCAGGCTTAAAACACCTGGAAATTCGATATTTTTGGGACCCAGAAGCGTTCTGTACATGCCTACTCCGTGTTAGAGTATTTTCAAAATAAAACAGGCTGAAACACGATATTTTAGGTGCCCAAAGTCGATATGTACATGTATCTTCTGTACCCGTTTATGTCTCAAATTCAGGCTCAAAACACCCGAAAATTCAATATTTTCATGTCCCAGAAGCGATCTGTACATGCCTACTCTGTGTTAGAGTATTTTCGAAATACAGGCCTAAAACAAGCTGAAAATCGATATATTAGGTGCAAAAAGTCGAAGTGTGCAAGCATCTTCAGTACCCGTTTATATATCAAATTCAGGCTCAAAACACCCGAAAATTAAATAGTTTTGGGTCCCAGAAGCGATCTGTACATGCCTACCCCGTGCTAAAATATTTTAAAAATACAAGCCCAAAACATGCTAAAAATCGATATTTTAGTTGCCCAAAGTCAATATGTGCATGCATCATGTGTACCCGTTTATATCACAAATTCAGGCTCAAAACACCCGAAATATCAATATTTTCGTGTCCTAGAAGCGATCTGTACATGCCTACTCTGTGTTAGAGTATTTTCGAAATACAGGCTTAAAACACGCTGAAAATCGATATATTAGGTGCAAAAAGTCGAAGTGTGCATGCATCTCCAGTACCCGTTTATATCTCAAATTCAGGCTCAAAACACCCAAAAATTCAATAGTTTTGGGTCCCAGAAGCGATCTGTACATGCCTACTCCGTGTTAGAATATTTTTAAAATACAGGCCCAAAACATGCTGAAAATTGATATTTTAGGTGCCCAAAGTCAATATGTGTATGCATCTTCTGTACCCGTTTATATCCCAAATTCAGGCTCAAAACACCCGAAAATTCGATATTTTCGGGTTCCAGAAGCAATCTGTCCGTGCCTAATCCTTGCTAGAACGTTTTCATAATACAGACCCAAAATATGCTCAAAATCGATATTTTCGGCGCAAAAAGTCGAAGTGTGAATGCATCTTTAGTACCCGTTTATATCTAAAATTCAGGCTCAAAACACCCGAAAATTCAATATTTTCGGATCCCAGAAGCGATCAGTACATGCCTACTCTGTGTTAGAGTATTTTCGAAATACAGGCCTAAAACACGATGAAAATCGATATATTAGGTGCAAAATGTCGATATGTGCATGCATCTTCAGTACCCGTTTATATCTCTAATTCAGGCTCAAAACACCCTAAAATTCAATAGTTTTGTGTCCCAGAAGCGATCTGTACATACCTACTCCGTTTTAGAGTATTTTCAAAATACAGACCCAAAATATGCTCAAAATCGATATTTTGGGCGCAAAAAGTCGAAGTGTGAATGCATCTTCAGTACACGTATATATCTCAAATTCAGGTTCAAAACTCCCGAAAATTCGATATTTTTGGGTTACAGAAGCTTTCTGTACATGTCTACTCTGTGTTAGAATATTTTCAAACTACAGGGCCAAAACATGCTTAAAATCGATATTTTGGGCGCAAAAAGTCGAAGTGTGAATGCATCTTCTGTACCCGTTTATATCCCAAATTCAGGCTCAAAACACCCGAAAATTCGATATTTTTGGGTCCCAGAAGCGATCTGTACATGCCTACTTCGTGTTAGAATATATTCAAAATACAGGCCCAAAACATGCTAAAAATCGATTTTTTAAGTGCAAAAAGTCGATATGTGTATGCATCTTCTGTTCCCGTTTATATCCCAAATTCAGGCTCAAAACACCCGTAAATTCGATATTTTTGGGTCCCAGAAGCGATCTGTACATGCCTACTCCGTGTTAGAATATTTTCAAAATAAAACAGGCTGAAAAACGATATTTTAGGTGCCCAAAGTCGATATGTACATGCATCTTCTGTAAGCGTTTATATCTCAAATTCAGGCTCAAAACACCCGAAAATTCAATATTTTCATGTCCCAGAAGCGATCTGTACATGCCTACTCTGTGTTAGAGTATTTTCGAAATACAGGCCTAAAACACGCTGAAAATCGATATATTAGGTGCAAAAAGTCGAAGTGTGCATGCATCTCCAGTACCCGTTTATATCTCAAATTCAGGCTCAAAACACCCAAAAATTCAACAGTTTTGGGTCCCAGAAGCGATCTGTACATGCCTACTCCGTGTTAGAGTATTTTCAAAATACAGGCCCAAAACATGCTAAAAATCGATATTTTAGGTGTCCAAAGTCGATATGTGCATGCATCTTGTGCACACGTTTATATCTCGAATTCAGGCTGAAAACTCCCGAAAATTCTATATTTTTGGGTCCCAGAAACGATCTTAACATGTCTACTCTGTGTTAGAATATTTTTAAAATACAGGCCCAAAACATGCTGAAAATTGATATTTTAGGTGCCCAAAGTCAATATGTGTATGCATCTTCTGTACCCGTTTATATCCCAAATTCAGGCTCAAAACTCCCGAAAATTCGAAATTTTCGGGTCCCAGAAGCAATCTGTCCGTGCCTAATCCTTGCTAGAACGTTTTCATAATACAGACCCAAAATATGCTCAAAATCGATATTTTGGGCGCAAAAAGTCGAAGTGTGAATGCATCTTTAGTACCCGTTTATATCTCAAATTCAGGCTCAAAACACCCGAAAATTCAATATTTTCGGATCCCAGAAGCGATCTGTACATGCCTACTCTGTGTTAGAGTATTTTCAAAATACAGACCCAAAATATGCTCAAAATCGATATTTTGGGCGCAAAAAGTCCAAGTGTGAATGCATCATCTGTACCCGTTTATATCTCAAATTCAGGCTCAAAATTCCCGAAAATTCGATAATTTTGGGTCCCAGAAGCGATCTGTACATGCCTACTCTGTGTTTGAATATTTTCAAATTACAGGCCCAAAACATGCTGAAAATCGATATTTTAGGTGCCCAAAGTCAATATGTGTATGCATCTTCTGTACCCGTTTATATCCCAAATTCAGGCTCAAAACTCCCGAAAATTCGATATTTTCGGGTCCCAGAAGCAATCTGTCCGTGCCTAATCCTTGCTAGAACGTTTTCATAATACAGACCCAAAATATGCTCAAAATCGATATTTTGGGCGCAAAAAGTCGAAGTGTGAATGCATCTTTAGTGCCCGTTTATATCTCAAATCCAGGCTCAAAACACCCGAAAATTCAATATTTTCGGATCCCAGAAGCGATCAGTACATGCCTACTCTGTGTTAGAGTATTTTCGAAATACAGGCCTAAAACACGCTGAAAATCGATATATTAGGTGCAAAATGTCGATATGTGCATGCATCTTCAGTACCCGTTTATATCTCAAATTCAGGCTGAAAACACCCTAAAATTCAATAGTTTTGTGTCCCAGAAGCGATCTGTACATGCCTACTCCGTGTTAGAGTATTTTCAATATACAGACCCAAAATATGCTCAAAATCGATATTTTGGGCGCAAAAAGTCGAAGTGTGAATGCATCATCTGTACCCGTTTATATCTCAAATTCAGGCTCAAAACTCCCGAAAATTCGATATTTTTGGGTCCCAGAAGCGATCTGTACATGCCTACTCTATGTTAGAATATTTTCAAATTACAGGCCCAAAACATGCTGAAAATCGATATTTTAGGTGCCCAAAGTCAATATGTGTATGCATCTTCTGTACACGTTTATATCCCAAATTCAGGCTCAAAACACCCGAAAATTCGATATTTTAGGGTCCCACAAGCGAACTGTTCATGCCTACTATGTGTTAGAATATATTCAAAATTCAGGCCCAAAACATGCTCAAAATCGATATTTTGGGTGCCTAAAGTCAATATGTGCATGAATCTTCTGTACCCGTTTATATCTCAAATTCAGGCTCAAAACACGCGAAAATTCGATATTTTCGGGTCCCTGAAGCAATCTGTCCATGCCTACTCCTTGCTAGAATGTTTTCATAATACAGACCCAAAATATGCTCTAAATCGGTATTTTGGGCGCAAAAAGTCGAAGTGTGAATGCATCTTCAGTACCTGTTTATATCTCAAATTCAGGCTCAAAACACCCGAAAATTAAATAGTTTTGGGTCCCAGACACGATCTGTACATGCTTACTCCGTGTTAGAGTATTTTAAAAAGACAAGCCCAAAACATGCTAAAAATCGATATTTTAGTTGCCCAAAGTCAATATGTGCATGCATCATGTGTACACGTTTATATCACAAATTCAGGCTCAAAACACACGAAAATTCAATATTTTCGGGTCCCAGAAGCGATCCTTACATGCCTACTACGTGTTAGAATATATTCAAAATACAGGCCCAAAACATGCTCAAAATCGATATTATGTGTGCCTAAAGTCGATATGTACATGCATCTTCTGTACCCGTTTATATCCCAAATTCAGGCTCAAAACTCCCGAAAATTCGATATTTTCGGGTCCCAGAAGCAATCTGTCCGTGCCTAATCCTTGCTAGAACGTTTTCATAATACAGACCCAAAATATGCTCAAAATCGATATTTTGGGCGCAAAAAGTCGAAGTGTGAATGCATCTTTAGTACCCGTTTATATCTCAAATTCAGGCTCAAAACACCCGAAAATTCAATATTTTCGGATCCCAGAAGCGATCAGTACATGCCTACTCTGTGTTAGAGTATTTTCGAAATACAGGCCTAAAATACGCTGAAAATCGATATATTAGGTGCAAAATGTCGATATGTGCATGCATCTTCAGTACCCGTTTATATCTCAAATTCAGGCTCAAAACACCCTAAAATTCGATATTTTCGGGTCCCTGAAGCATCTGTCCATGCCTACTCCTTGCTAGAATGTTTTCATAATACAGACCCAAAATATGCTCTAAATCGGTATTTTGGGCGCAAAAAGTCGAAGTGTGAATGCATCTTCAGTACCTGTTTATATCTCAAATTCAGGCTCAAAACACCCGAAAATTAAATAGTTTTGGGTCCCAGAAACGATCTGTACATGCTTACTCCGTGTTAGAGTATTTTAAAAAGACAAGCCCAAAACATGCTAAAAATCGATATTTTAGTTGCCCAAAATCAATATGTGCATGCATCATGTGTACACGTTTATATCACAAATTCAGGCTCAAAACACACGAAAATTCAATATTTTCGGGTCCCATAAGCGATCTGTACATGTCTACTCTGTGTTAGAATATTTTTAAAATACAGACCCAAAACTTGCTGAAAATATATATTTTAGGTGCACAAAGTCAATATGTGTATGCATCTTCTGTACCCGTTTATATCCCATATTCAGGCTCAAAACACCCGAAAATTCGATATTTTTGGGTCCCAGAAGCGATCCTTACATGCCTACTACGTGTTAGAATATATTCAAAATACAGGCCCAAAACATGCTCAAAATCGATATTATGGGTGCCTAAAGTCGATATGTACATGCATCTTCTGTACCCGTTTATATCCCAAATTCAGGCTCAAAACTCCCGAAAATTCGATATTTTCGGGTCCCAGAAGCAATCTGTCCGTGCCTAATCCTTGCTAGAACGTTTTCATAATACAGACCCAAAATATGCTCAAAATCGATATTTTGGGCGCAAAAAGTCGAAGTGTGAATGCATCTTTAGTACCCGTTTATATCTCAAATTCAGGCTGAAAACACCCTAAAATTCAATAGTTTTGTGTCCCAGAAGCGATCTGTACATGCCTACTCCGTGTTAGAGTATTTTCAAAATACAGACCCAAAATATGCTCAAAATCGATATTTTGGGCGCAAAAAGTCGAAGTGTGAATGCATCATCTGTACCCGTTTATATCTCAAATTCAGGCTCAAAACTCCCGAAAATTCGATATTTTTGGGTCCCAGAAGCTTTCTGTACATGTCTACTCTGTGTTAGAATATTTTCAAAATACAGGCCCAAAACATGCTGAAAATCGATATTTTAGGTGCAAAAAGTCGATATGTGCATGCATCTTGTGTACCCGTTTATATCTCAAATTCAGGCTCAAAACTCCCGAAAATTCGATATTTTTGGGTCCCAGAAGCGATCTGTACATGCCTACACTATGTTAGAATATTTTCAAATTACAGGCCCAAAACATGCTGAAAATCGATATTTTAGGTGCCCAAAGTCAATATGTGTATGCATCTTCTGTACCCGTTTATATCCCAAATTCAGGCTCAAAACACCCGAAAATTCGATATTTTTGGGTCCCAGAAGCGATCCTTACATGCCTAATACGTGTTAGAATATATTCAAAATACAGGCCCAAAACATGCTCAAAATCGATATTTTGGGTGCCTAAAGTCGATATGTACATGCATCTTCTGTACCCGTTTATATCTCAAATTCAGGCTCAAAACACCCGAAAATTCGATATTTTCGGGTCCCAGAAGCAATCTGTCCCTGCCTACTCCTTGCTACAATATTTTCATGATACAGACCCAAAATATGCTCAAAATCGATATTTTGGGATCAAAAAGTCGAAGTGTGAATGCATCTTCAGTACAGTTTATATCTCAAATTCAGGCTTAAAACACCTGAAAATTCGATATTTTTGGGTCCCAGAAGCGTTCTGTACATGCCTACTCCGTGTTAGAGTATTTAAAAAAAAAACAGGCTGAAAAACGATATTTTAGGTGCCCAAAGTCGATATGTGCATGCATCTTCTGTACCCGTTTATATCTTAAATTCAGGCTCAAAACACCCGAAAAATCAATATTTTCATGTCCCAGAAGCGATCTGTACATGCCTACTCTGTGTTAGAGTATTTTCGAAATACAGGCCTAAAACACGCTGAAAATCGATATATTAGGTTCAAAAAGTCGAAGTGTGCATGCATTTTCAGTACCCGTTTATATCTCAAATTCAGGCTCAAAACACCCGAAAATTCGATATTTTCTGGTACCAGAAGCGATCTGTACATGCCTACCCCGTGTTAGAATATTTTAAAAATACAAGCCCAAAACATGCTCAAAATCGATATTTTAGTTGCCCAAATTCAATATGTGCATGCATCATGTGTACCCGTTTATATCACAAATTCAGGCTCAAAACACCCGAAAATTCAACAGTTTTGGGTCCCAGAAGCGATCTGTACATGCCTACTCCGTGTTAGAGTATTTTCAAAATACAGGCCCAAAACATGCTAAAAATCGATATTTTAGGTGTCCAAAGTCGATATGTGCATGCATCTTGTGTACCCGTTTATATCTCAAATTCAGGCTCAAAACTCCCGAAAATTCGATATTTTTGGGTCACAGAAGCGATCTGTACATGCCTACTCTGTGTTAAAATATTTTTAAAATACAGGCCCAAAACATGCTGAAAATTGATATTTTAGGGGCACAAAGTCAATATGTGTATGCATCTTCTGTACCCGTTTATATCCCAAATTCAGGCTCAAAAAACACGAAAATTCGATATATTTGGGTCCCAGAAGCGATCTGTACATCCCTACTACGTGTTAGAATATATTCAAAATACAGGCCCAAAACATGCTCAAAATCGATATTTTGGGTGCCTAAAATCGATATGTGCATGCATCTTCTGTACCCGTTTATATCTCAAATTCAGGCTCAAAACACCCGAAAATTCTTTATTTTCGGGTCCCAGAAAAAATCTGTCCATGCCTACTCCTTGATAGAATGTTTTCATGATACAGACCCAAAATATGCTCAAAATCGATATTTTGGGCGCAAAAAGTCGAAGTGTGAATGCATCTTCATTACCCGTTTATATCTCAAATTCAGGCTTAAAACACCTGGAAATTCGGTTTTTTTGGGTTACAGAAGCGTTCTGTACATGCCTACTCCGTGTTAGAGTATTTTCAAAATAAAACAGGCTGAAAAACGATATTTTAGGTGCCCAAAGTCGATATGTACATGCATCTTCTGTACCCGTTTATATCTCAAATTCAGGCTCAAAACACCCGAAAATTCAATATTTTCATGTCCCAGAAGCGATCTGTACATGCCTACTCTGTGTTAGAGTATTTTTGAAATACAGGCCTAAAACACGCTGAAAATCGATATATTAGGTGCAAAAAGTCGAAGTGTGCATGCATCTTCAGTACCCGTTTATATCTCAAATTCAGGCTCAAAACACCCAAAAATTCAACAGTTTTGGGTCCCAGAAGCGATCTGTACATGCCTACTCCGTGTTAGAGTATTTTCAAAATACAGGCCCAAAACATGCTAAAAATCGATATTTTAGGTGTCCAAAGTCGATATGTGCATGCATCTTGTGCACACGTTTATATCTCGAATTCAGGCTCAAAACTCCCGAAAATTCGATATTTTTGGGTCCCAGAAGCGATCTTTACATGTCTACTCTGTGTTAGAGTAATTTCAAAATACAGGCCCAAAACATGCTAAAAATCGATATTTTAGGTGTCCAAAGTCGATATGTGCATGCATCTTGTGTACCCGTTTATATCTCAAATTCAAGCTCAAAACACCCGAAAATTCAATATTTTCGGGTCCCAGAAGCGATTTGTACATGCCTACTCTGTGTTAGAGTAATTTCAAAATACAGGCCCAAAATATGCTGAAAATTTATATTTTAGGTGCACAAAGTCAATATGTGTATGGATCTTCTGTACCCGTTTATATCCCAAATTCAGGCTCAGAACACCCGAAAATTCGATATTTTTCGGTCACAGAAGCGATCTGTTCATGCCTACTACGTGTTAGAATATATTCAAAATACAGGCCCAAAACATGCTCAAAATCGATATTTTGGGTGACTAAAGTCGATATGTGCATGCATCTTCTGTAACCGTTTATATCTCAAATTCAGGCTCAAAACACCCGAAAATTCGATATTTTCGGGTCCCAGTAGCAATCTGTCCGTGCCTAATCCTTGCTAGAACGTTTTCTTAATACAGACACAAAATATGCTCAAAATCGATTTTTTGGGCGCATAAAGTCGAAGTGTGAATGCATCTTTAGTACCCGTTTGTATCTCAAATTGAGGCTCAAAACACCCAAAATTCAATATTTTCGGATCCCAGAAGCGATCAGTACATGCCTACTCTGTGTTAGAGTATTTTCGAAATACAGGCCTAAAACACGCTGAAAATCGATATATTAGGTGCAAAATGTCGATATGTGCATGCATCTTCAGTACCCGTTTATATCTCAAATTCAGGCTCAAAACACCCTAAAATTCAATATTTTCATGTCCCAGAAGCGATCTGTACATGCCTACTCCGTGTTAGAGTATTTTCAAAATACAGGCCCAAAACATGCTGAAAATCGATATTTTAGGTGCCCAAAGTCAATATGTGTATGCATCTTCTGTACCCGTTTATATCCCAAATTCAGGCTTAAAGCACCCGAAAATTCGATATTTTTGGGTCCCAGAAGCGATTTGTACATGCCTACTCCGTGTTAGAATATATTCAAAATACAGGCCCAAAACATGCTCAAAATCGATTTTTTAAGTGCAAAAAGTCGATATGTCCATGCATATTCAGTACCCGTTTATATCACAAATTCAGGCTCAAAACACCCGAAAATTCAATATTTTCGGGTCCCAGAAGCGATCTGTACATGCCTACTCTGTGTTAGAGTATTTTCGAAATACAGGCCTAAAACACGCTGAAAATCGATATATTAGGTGCAAAAAGTCGAAGTGTGCATGCATCTTCAGTACCCGTTTATATCTCAAATTCAGGCTCAAAACACCCAAAAGTTCAACAGTTTTGGGTCCCAGAAGCGATCTGTACATGCCTACTCCGTGTTATAGTATTTTCAAAATACAGGCCCAAAACATGCTAAAAATCGATATTTTAGGTGTCCAAAGTCGATATGTGCATGCATCTTGTGCACACGTTTATATCTCGAATTCAGGCTCAAAACCCCCGAAAATTCGATATTTTTGGGTCTCAGAAGCGATCTGTACATGTCTACTCTGTGTTAGAATATTTTTAAACTACAGGCCCAAAACATGCTGAAAATTGATATTTAAGGTGCACAAAGTCAATATTTGTATGCATTTTCTGTACCCGTTTATATCCCAAATTCAGGCTCAAAACACCCGAAAATTCGATATTTTTGGGTCCCAGAAGCGATCTGTTCATGCCTACTACGTGTTTGAATATATTCAAAATACAGGCCCAAAACATGATCAAAATCGATATTTTGGGTGCCTAAAGTCGATATGTGCATGCATCTTCTGTACCTGTTTATATCTCAAATTCAAGCTCAAAACACCCGAAAATTCAATATTTTCGTGTCCCAGAAGCGATCTGTACATGCCTACTCCGTGTTAGAGTAATATCAAAATACAGGCCCAAAATATGCTGAAAATTTATATTTTAGGTGCACAAAGTCAATATGTGTATGCATCTTCTGTACCCGTTTATATCCCAAATTCAGGCTCAAAACACCCGAAAATTCAATATTTTCGGATCCCAGAAGCGATCAGTACATGCCTACTCTGTGTTAGAGTATTTTCGAAATACAGTCCTAAAACACGCTGAAAATCGATATATTAGGTGCAAAATGTCGATATGTGCATGCATCTTCAGTACCCGTTTATATCTCAAATTCAGGCTCAAAACACCCTAAAATTCAATATTTTCATGTCCCAGAAGCGATCTGTACATGCCTACTCCGTGTTAGAGTATTTTCAAAATACAGGCCCAAAACATGCTGAAAATCGATATTTTAGGTGCCCAAAGTCAATATGTGTATGCATCTTCCGTACCCGTTTATATCCCAAATTAACGCTTAAAACACCCGAAAATTCGATATTTTTGGGTCCCAGAGGCGATCTGTACATGCCTACTCCGTGTTAGAATATATTCAAAATACAGGCCCAAAACATGCTCAAAATCGATTTTTTAAGTGCAAAATGTCGATATGTGCATGCATATTCAGTACCCGTTTATATCTCAAATTCAGGCTCAAAACACCCTTAAATTCAATAGTTTTGGGTCCCAGAAGCTATCTGTACATGCCTACTCCGTGTTAGAGTATTTTCAAATTACAGGCCCAAAACATGCTGAAAATCGAGATTTTAGGTGTCCAAAGTCATTATGTGCAGGCATCATCTGTACCCGTTTATATCTCAAATTCAGGCTCAAAACTCCCGAAAATACGATATTTTTGGATCCCAGAAGCGATCTGTACATGTCTACTCTGTGTTAGAATATTTTCAAATTACAGGCCCAAAACATGCTGAAAATCGATGTTTTAGGTGCCCAAAGTCAATATATGTATGCATCTTCTGTTCCCGTTTATATCCCAAATTCAGGCTCAAAACACCCGAAAATTCGATATTTTTGGGTCCCAGAAGCGATCTGTACATGCCTACTCCGTGTTAGAATATATTCAAAATACAGACCCAAAACATGCTCAAAATCGATATATTAGGTGCAAAAAGTCAAAGTGTGAGTGGATCTTCAGTACCCGTTTATATCTCAAATTCAGGTTAAAAACACCCAAAAATTAAATATTTTTGGGTCCCAGAAGCAATCTGTACATGCCTACTCAGTGCTAGAATGTTTTCATAATATAGGCTCAAAACATGCTAAAAATCAATATTTTAGGTTTCCAAAGACGATATGTGCATGCATCTTCTGTACCCGTTTATATCTCAAATTCAGGCTCAAAACACCCGAAAATTCGATATCTTTTGGTCCCAGAAGCGATCTGTACATGCCTACTCTGTGTTAGAATATTTTTAAAGTATAGGCCCAAAACATGCTGAAAATTGATATTTTAGGTGCACAAAGTCAATATGTGTATGCATCTTCTGTACCCGTTTATATCCCAAATTCAGGCTCAAAACACCCGAAAATTCGATATATTTGGGTCCCAGAAGCGATCTGTACATGCCTACTACGTGTTAGAATATATTCAAAATACAGGCCCAAAACATGCTGAAAATCGATATTTTGGGTGCCTAAAGTCGATATGTGCATGCATCTTCTGTACCCGTTTATATCTCAAATTCAGGCTCAAAACACCCGAAAATTCGATATTTTCGGGTCCCAGAAGAAATCTGTCCATGCCTACTCCTTGCTAGAATGTTTTCATGATACAGACCCAAAATATGCTCAAAATCGATATTTTGGGCGCAAAATGTCAAAGTGTGAATGCATCTTCAGTACCCGTTTATATCTCAAATTCAGGCTTAAAACACCTGGAAATTCGATATTTTTGGGTTCCAGAAGCGTTCTGTACATGCCTACTCCGTGTTAGAGTATTTTCAAAATAAAACAGGCTGAAAAACGATATTTTAGGTGCCCAAAGTCGATATGTACATGCATCTTCTGTACCCGTTTATATCTCAAATTCAGGCTCAAAACACCCGAAAATTCAATATTTTCATGTCCCAGAAGCGATCTGTACATGCCTACTCTGTGTTAGAGTATTTTTGAAATACAGGCCTAAAACACGGTGAAAATCGATATATTTGTTGCAAAAAGTCGAAGTGTGAGTGCATCTTCAGTACCCGTTTATATCTCAAATTCAGGCTCAAAACCCCCGAAAATTAAATAGTTTTGGGTCCCAGAAGCGATCTGTACATGCCTACCCCGTGCTAGAATATTTTCAAAATACAAGCCCAAAACATGCTGAAAATCGATATTTTAGTTGCCCAAAGTCAATATGTGCATGCATCATGTGTGCCCGTTTATATCACAAATTCAGGCTCAAAACATCCGAAAATTTAATATTTTCGGGTCCCAGAAGCGATCTGTACATGCCTACTCTGTGTTAGAGTATTTTCGAAATACAGGCCTAAAACACGCTGAAAATCGATATATTAGGTGCAAAAAGTCGAAGTGTGCATGCATCTTCAGTACCCGTTTATATCTCAAATTCAGGCTCAAAACACCCAAAAATTCAACAGTTTTGGGTCCCAGAAGCGATCTGTACATGCCTACTCTGTGTTAGAGTATTTTCAAAATACAGGCCCAAAACATGCTAAAAATCGATATTTTAGGTGTCCAAAGTCGATATGTGCATGCATCTTGTGTACACGTTTATATCTCGAATTCAGGCTCAAAAATCCCGAAAATTCGATATTTTTGTGTCCCAGAAGCGATCTGTACATGTCTACTCTGTGTTAGAATATTTTTAAACTACAGGCCCAAAACATGCTGAAAATTGATATTTAAGGTGCACAAAGTCAATATTTGTATGCATCTTCTGTACCCGTTTATATCCCAAATTCAGGCTCAAAACACCCGAAAATTCGATATTTTTGGGTCCCAGAAGCGATCTGTTCATGTCTACTACGTGTTAAAATATATTCAAAATACAGGCCCAAAACATGCTCAAAATCGATATTTTGGGTGCCTAAAGTCGATATGTGCATGCATCTTCTGTACCCGTTTATATCTCAAATTCAGGCTCAAAACACCCGAAAATTCGATATTTTCGGGTCCCAGAAGCAATCTGTCCATGCCTACTCCTTGCTAGAATGTTTTCATAATACAGACCTAAAATATGCTCAAAATCGATATTTTGGGCGCAAAAAGTCAAAGTGTGAATGCATCTTAAGTACCCGTTTATATCTCAAATTCAGGCTCAAAACACCCGAAAATTAAATATTTTTGGGTCCCAGAAGCGATCTGTACATGCCTACTCCGTGTTAGAGTATTTTCAAAATAAAACATGCTGAAAATCGATATTTTAGGTGCCCAAAGTCGATATGTGGATGCATCTTCTGTACCCGTTTATATCTCAAATTCAGGCTCAAAACACCCGAAAATTCAATATTTTCGGGTCCCAGAAGCGATCTGTACATGCCTACTCCGTGTTAGAGTAATTTCAAAATACAGGCCCAAAACATGCTGAAAATTGATATTTTAGGTGCACAAAGTCAATATGTGTATGCATCTTCTGTACCCGTTTATATCCCAAATTCAGGCTCAAAACACCCGAAAATTCGATATTTTTGGGTCACAGAAGCGATCTGTTCATGCCTACTACGTGTTAGAATATATTCAAAATACAGGCCCAAAACATGCTCAAAATCGATATTTTGGGTGACTAAAGCCGATATGTACATGCATCTTCTGTAACCGTTTATATCTCAAATTCAGGCTCAAAACACTCGAAAATTCGATATTTTCGGGTCCCAGAAGCAATCTGTCCGTGCCTAATCCTTGCTAGAACGTTTTCATAATACAGACCCAAAATATGCTCAAAATCGATATTTTGGGCGCAAAAAGTCGAAGTGTGAATGCATCTTTAGTACCCGTTTATATCTCAAATTCAGGCTCAAAACACCCCAAAATTCAATATTTTTGGATCCCAGAAGCGATCAGTACATGCCTACTCTGTGTTAGAGTATTTTCGAAATACAGGCCTAAAACACGCTGAAAATCGATATATTAGGTGCAAAATGTCGATATGTGCATGCATCTTCAGTAACCGTTTATATCTCAAATTCAGGCTCAAAACACCCTAAAATTCAATAGTTTTGTGTCCCAGAAGCGATCTGTACATGCCTACTCCGTGTTAGAGTATTTTCGAAATACAGACCCAAAATATGCTCAAAATCGATATTTTGGGCGCAAAAAGTCGAAGTGTGAATGCATCTTCAGTACCCGTATATATCTCAAATTCAGGTTCAAAACTCCCGAAAATTCGATATTTTTATGTTACAGAAGCTTTCTGTACATGTCTACTCTGTGTTAGAATATTTTCAAACTACAGGCCCAAAACATGCTTAAAATCGATATTTTAGGTGCACAAAGTCAATATGTGTATGCATCTTCTGTACCCGTTTATATCCTAAATTCAGGCTCAAAACACCCGAAAATTCGATATTTTTGGGTCCCAGAAGCGATCTGTACATGCCTACTCCGTGTTAGAATATATTCAAAATACAGGCCCAAAACATGCTCAAAATCGATTTTTTAAGTGCTAAAAGTCGATATGTGCATGCATGTTCAGTACCCGTTTATATCTCAAATTCAGGCTCAAAACACCCTTAAATTCAATAGTTTTGTGTCCCAGAAGCTATCTGTACATGCCTACTCCGTGTTAGAGTATTTTCAAATTAAAGGCCCAAAACATACTAAAAATCGATATTTTAGGTGTCCAAAGTCGATATGTGCATGCATCATCTGTACCCGTTTATATCTCAAATTCAGGCTCAAAACACCCAAAAATTCAACAGTTTTGGGTCCCAGAAGCGATCTGTACATGCCTACTCCGTGTTAGAGTATTTTCAAAATATAGACCCAAAACATGCTAAAAATCGATATTTTAGGTGTCCAAAGTCGATATGTGCATGCATCTTGTGCACACGTTTATATCTCGAATTCAGGCTGAAAACTCCCGAAAATTCGATATTTTTGGGTCCCAGAAACGATCTTAACATGTCTACTCTGTGTTAGAATATTTTTAAAATACAGGCCCAAAACATGCTGAAAATTGATATTTTAGGTGTCCAAAGTCGATATGTGCATGCATCTTGTGCACACGTTTATATCTCAAATTCAGGCTCAAAACACCCGAAAATTCAATATTTTCGGATCCCAGAAGCGATCAGTACATGCCTACTCTGTGTTAGAGTATTTTCGAAAAACAGGCCTAAAAAACGCTGAAAATCGATATATTAGGTGCAAAATGTCGATATGTGCATGCATCTTCAGTACCCGTTTATATCTCAAATTCAGGCTCAAAGCACCCTAAAATTCAATAGTTTTGTGTCCCAGAAGCGATCTGTACATGCCTACTCCGTGTTAGAGTATTTTCAAAATACAGACCCAAAATATGCTCAAAATCGATATTTTGGGCGCAAAAAGTCGAAGTGTGAATGCATCTTCAGTACCCGTATATATCTCAAATTCAGGTTCAAAACTCTCGAAAATTCGATATTTTTGGGTTACAGAAGCTTTCTGTACATGTCTACTCTGTGTTAGAATATTTTCCAACTACAGGCCCAAAACATGCTTAAAATCGATATTTTGGGTGCCTAAAGTCGATATGTGCATGCATCTTCTGTACCCGTTTATATCTCAAATTCAGGCTCAAAACACCCGAAAATTCGATATTTTCGGGTCCCAGAAGCAATCTGTCCATGCCTACTCCTTGCTACAATGTTTTCATGATACAGACCCAAAATATGCTCAAAATCGATATTTTGGGCGCAAAAAGTCGAAGTGTGAATGCATCTTCAGTACCCGTTTATATCTCAAAATCAGGCTCAAAACTCCCGAAAATTCGATATTTTTGGGTCCCAGAAGCTTTCTGTACATGTCTACTCTGTGTAAGAATATTTTCAAAATACAGGCCCAAAACATGCTGAAAATCGATATTTTAGGTGCTAAAAGTCGATATGTGCATGCATCTTGTGTACCCGTTTATATCTCAAATTCAGGCTCAAAACTCCCGAAAATTCGATATTTTTGGGTCCCAGAAGCGATCTGTACATGCCTACTCTGTGTTAGAATATTTTCAAATTACAGGCCCAAAACATGCTCAAAATTGATATTTTGGGTGCCTAAAGTCGATATGTGCATGAATCTTCTGTAACCGTTTATATCTCAAATTCAGGCTCAAAACACGCGAATATTCGATATTTTCGGGTCCCTGAAGCAATCTGTACATGCCTACTACTTGTTAGAATATATTCAAAATACAGGCCCAAAACATGCTCAAAATCGATATTTTGGGTGCCTAAAGTCGATATGTACATGCATCTTCTGTACCCGTTTATATCTCAAATTCAGGCTCAAAACACCCGAAAATTCGATATTTTCGGGTCCCAGAAGCAATCTGTCCATGCCTACTCCTTGCTACAATGTTTTCATGATACAGACCCAAAATATGCTCAAAATCGATATTTTGGGCGCAAAAAGTCAAAGTGTGAATGCATCTTCAGTACCCGTTTATATCTCAAATTCAGGCTTAAAACACCTGAAAATTCGATATTTTTGGGTCACAGAAGCGTTCTGTACATGCCTACTCCGTGTTAGAGTATTTAAAAAAAAAAACAGGCTGAAAAACGATATTTTAGGTGCCCAAAGTCGATATGTGCATGCATCTGCTGTACCCGTTTATATCTCAAATTCAGACTCAAAACACCCGAAAAATCAATATTTTCATGTCCCAGAAGCGATCAGTACATGCCTACTCTGTGTTAGAGTATTTTCGAAATACAGGCCTAAAACACGCTGAAAATCGATATATTAGGTTCAAAAAGTCGAAGTGTGCATGCATTTTCAGTACCCGTTTATATCTCAAATTCAGTCTCAAAACACCCGAAAATTAAATAATTTTGGGTCCCAGAAGCGATCTGTACATGCCTACCCCGTGTTAGAATATTTTAAAAATACAAGCCCAAAACATGCTAAAAATTGATATTTTAGTTGCCCAAAGTCAATATGTGCATGCATCATGTGTACCCGTTTATATCACAAATTCAGGCTCAAAACACCCGAAAATTCAATATTTTCGGGTCCAAGAAGCGATCTGTACATGCCTACTCTGTGTTAGAGTATTTTCGAAATACAGGCCTAAAACACGCTGAAAATCGATATATTAGGTGCAAAAAGTCGAAGTGTGCATGCATCTCAAGTACCCGTTTATTTCTCAAATTCAGGCTCAAAACACCCAAAAATTCAATAGTTTTGGGTACCAGAAGCGATCTGTACATGCCTACTCCGTGTTAGAATATTTTTAAAATACAGGCCCAAAACATGCTGAAAATTGATATTTTAGGTGCCCAAAGTCAATATGTGTATGCATCTTCTGTACCCGTTTATATCCCAAATTCAGGCTCAAAACACCCGAAAATTCGATATTTTCGGGTCCCAGAAACAATCTGTCCGTGCCTAATCCTTTCTAGAACGTTTTCATAATACAGACCCTAAATATGCTCAAAATCGATATTTTGGGCGCAAAAAGTCGAAGTGTGAATGCATCTTTAGTACCCGTTTATATCTCAAATTCAGGCTCAAAACACCCGAAAATTCAATATTCTCGGATCCCAGAAGCGATCAGTACATGCCTACTCTGTGTTAGAGTATTTTCGAAATACAGGCCTAAAACACGCTGAAAATCGATATATTAGGTGCAAAATGTCGATATGTGCATGCATCTTCAGTACCCGTTTATATCTCAAATTCAGGCTCAAAACACCCTAAAATTCAATAGTTTTGTGTCCCAGAAGCGATCTGTACATGCCTACTCCGTGTTAGAGTATTTTCAAAATACAGACCCAAAATATGCTCAAAATCGATATTTTGGGCGCAAAAAGTCGAAGTGTGAATGCATCTTCAGTACCCGTTTATATCTCAAATTCAGGCTCAAAACTCCCGAAAATTCGATATTTTTGGGTCCCAGAAGCTTTCTGTACATGTCTACTCTGTGTTAGAATATTTTCAAAATACAGGGCCAAAACATGCTGCAAATCGATATTTTAGGTGCTAAAAGTCGATATGTGCATGCATCTTGTGTACCCGTTTATATCTCAAATTCAGGCTCAAAACTCCCGAAAATTCGATTTTTTTGGGTCCCAGAAGCGATCTGTACATGCCTACTCTGTGTTAGAATATTTTCAAATTACAGGCCCAAAACATGCTCAAAATCGATATTTTGGGTGCCTAAAGTCAATATGTGCATGAATCTTCTGTACCCGTTTATATCTCAAATTCAGTCAAAACACGCGAAAATTCGATATTTTCGGGTCCCTGAAGCAATCTGTCCATGCCTACTCCTTGCTAGAATGTTTTCATAATACAGACCCAAAATATGCTCTAAATCGGTATTTTGGGCGCAAAAAGTCGAAGTGTGAATGCATCTTCAGTACCTGTTTATATCTCAAATTCAGGCTCAAAACACCCGAAAATTAAATAGTTTTGGGTCCCAGAAACGATCTGTACTTGCCTACCCCGTGTTAGAGTATTTTAAAAAGACAAGCCCAAAACATGCTAAAAATCGATATTTTAGTTGCCCAAAGTCAATAAGTGCATGCATCATTTGTACACGTTTATATCACAAATTCAGGCTCAAAACACCCGAAAATTCGATATTTTCGGGTAACAGAAGCGATCTGTACATGTCTACTCTGTGTTAGAATATTTTTAAAATACAGACCCAAAACATGCTGAAAATTGATATTTTAGGTGCACAAAGTCAATATGTGTATGCATCTTCTGTACCCGTTTATATCCCAAATTCAGGCTCAAAACACCCGAAAATTCGATATTTTTGGGTACCAGAAACGATCTGTACATGCCTACTACGTGTTAGAATATATTCAAAATACAGGCCCAAAACATGCTCAAAATCGATATTTTGGGTGCCTAAAGTCGATATGTACATGCATCTTCTGTACCCGTTTATATCTCAAATTCAGGCTCAAAACACCCGAAAATTCGATATTTTCGGGTCCCAGAAGCAATCTGTCCATGCCTACTCCTTGCTACAATGTTTTCATGATACAGACCCAAAATATGCTCAAAATCGATATTTTGGGCGCAAAAAGTCGAAGTGTGAATGCATCTTTAGTACCCGTTTATATCTCAAATTCAGGCTCAAAACACCCAAAAATTCAATATTCTCGGATCCCAGAAGCGATCAGTACATGCCTACTCTGTGTTAGAGTATTTTCGAAATACAGGCCTAAAACACGCTGAAAATCGATATATTAGGTGCAAAATGTCGATATGTGCATGCATCTTCAGTACCCGTTTATATCTCAAATTCAGGCTCAAAACACCCTAAAATTCAATAGTTTTGTGTCCCAGAAGCGATCTGTACATGCCTACTCCGTGTTAGAGTATTTTCAAAATACAGACCCAAAATATGCTCAAAATCGATATTTTGGGCGCAAAAACTCGAAGTGTGAATGCATCTTCAGTACCCGTTTATATCTCAAATTCAGGCTCAAAACTCCCGAAAATTCGATATTTTTGGGTCCCAGAAGCTTTCTGTACATGTCTACTCTGTGTTAGAATATTTTCAAAATACAGGGCCAAAACATGCTGCAAATCGATATTTTAGGTGCTAAAAGTCGATATGTGCATGCATCTTGTGTACCCGTTTATATCTCAAATTCAAGCTCAAAACTCCCGAAAATTCGATTTTTTTGGGTCCCAGAAGCGATCTGTACATGCCTACTCTGTGTTAGAATATTTTCAAATTACAGGCCCAAAACATGCTCAAAATCGATATTTTGGGTGCCTAAAGTCAATATGTGCATGAATCTTCTGTACCCGTTTATATCTCAAATTCAGGCTCAAAACACCCGAAAATTCGATATTTTCGGGTCCCTGAAGCAATCTGTCCATGCCTACTCCTTGCTAGAATGTTTTCATAATACAGACCCAAAATATGCTCTAAATCGGTATTTTGGGCGCAAAAAGTCGAAGTGTGAATGCATCTTCAGTACCTGTTTATATCTCAAATTCAGGCTCAAAACACCCGAAAATTAAATAGTTTTGGGTCCCAGAAACGATCTGTACTTGCCTACCCCGTGTTAGAGTATTTTAATAAGACAAGCCCAAAACATGCTAAAAATCGATATTTTAGTTGCCCAAAGTCAATAAGTGCATGCATCATTTGTACACGTTTATATCACAAATTCAGGCTCAAAACACCCGAAAATTCAATATTTTCGGGTAACAGAAGCGATCTGTACATGTCTACTCTGTGTTAGAATATTTTTAAAATACAGACCCAAAACATGCTGAAAATTGATATTTTAGGTGCACAAAGTCAATATGTGTATGCATCTTCTGTACCCGTTTATATCCCAAATTCAGGCTCAAAACACCCGAAAATTCGATATTTTTGGGTCCCAGAAACGATCTGTACATGCCTACTACGTGTTAGAATATATTCAAAATACAGGCCCAAAACATGCTCAAAATCGATATTTTGGGTGCCTAAAGTCGATATGTACATGCATCTTCTGTACCCGTTTATATCTCAAATTCAGGCTCAAAACACCCGAAAATTCGATATTTTCGGGTCCCAGAAGCAATCTGTCCATGCCTACTCCTTGCTACAATGTTTTCATGATACAGACCCAAAATATGCTCAAAATCGATATTTTGGGCGCAAAGAGTCGAAGTGTGAATGCATTTTCAGTACCCGTTTATATCTCAAATTCAGGCTTAAAACACCTGGAAATTCGATATTTTTGGGTCACAGAAGCGTTCTGTACATGCCTACTCCGTGTTAGAGTATTTAAAAAAAAACAGGCTGAAAAACGATATTTTAGGTGCCCAAAGTCGATAATTATGTGCATGCATCTTCTGTACCCGTTTATATCTCAAATTCAGACTCAAAACACCCGAAAAATCAATATTTTCATGTCCCAGAAGCGATCTGTACATGCCTACTCTGTGTTAGAGTATTTTCGAAATACAGGCCTAAAACACGCTGAAAATCGATATATTAGGTGCAAAAAGTCGAAGTGTGCATGCATCTTCAGTACCCGTTTATATCTCAAATTCAGGCTCAAAACACCCAAAAATTAAACAGTTTTGGGTCCCAGAAGCGATCTGTACATGCCTACTCCGTGTTAGAGTATTTTCAAAATACAGGCCCAAAACATGCTAAAAATCGATATTTTAGGTGTCCAAAGTCGATATGTGCATGCATCTTGTGTACCCGTTTATATCTCAAATTCAGGCTCAAAACTCCCGAAAATTCGATATTTTTGGGTCCCAGAAACGATCTGTACCTGCCTACTCTGTGTTAGAATATTTTTAAAATACAGGCCCAAAACATGCTGAAAATTGATATTTTAGGTGCACAAAGTCAATATGTGTATGCATCTTCTGTACCCGTTTATATCCCAAATTCAGGCTCAAAACACCCGAAAATTCGATATATTTGGGTCCCAGAAGCGATCTGTACATGCCTACCACGTGTTAGAATATATTCAAAATACAGGCCCAAAACATGCTCAAAATCGATATTTTGGGTGCCTAAAGTCGATATGTGCATGCATCTTCTGTACCCGTTTATATCTCAAATTCAGGCTCAAAACACCCGAAAATTCGATATTTTCGGGTCCCAGAAGCAATATGTCCATGCCTACTCCTTGCTAGAATGTTTTCATAATACAGACCCAAAATATGCTCAAAATCGATATTTTGGGCCCAAAAAGTCGAAGTGTGTATGCATCTTCAGTACCCGTTTATATCTCAAATTCAGGCTTAAAACACCTGGAAATTCGATATTTTTGGGACCCAGAAGCGTTCTGTACATGCCTACTCCGTGTTAGAGTATTTTCAAAATAAAACAGGCTGAAAAACGATATTTTAGGTGCCCAAAGTCGATATGTACATGTATCTTCTATACCCGTTTATGTCTCAAATTCAGGCTCAAAACACCCGAAAATTCAATATTTTCATGTCCCAGAAGCGATCTGTACATGCCTACTCTGTGTTAGAGTATTTTCGAAATACAGGCCTAAAACAAGCTGAAAATCGATATATTAGGTGCAAAAAGTCGAAGTGTGCAAGCATCTTCAGTACCCGTTTATATCTCAAATTCAGGCTCAAAACACCCGAAAATTAAATAGTTTTGGGTCCCAGAAGCGATCTGTACATGCCTACTCCGTGCTAAAATATTTTAAAAATACAAGCCCAAAACATGCTAAAAATCGATATTTTAGTTGCCCAAAGTCAATATGTGCATGCATCATGTGTACCCGTTTATATCACAAATTCAGGCTCAAAACACCCGAAATATCAATATTTTCGGGTCCTAGAAGCGATCTGTACATGCCTACTCTGTGTTAGAGTATTTTCGAAATACAGGCTTAAAACACGCTGAAAATCGATATATTAGGTGCAAAAAGTCGAAGTGTGCATGCATCTCCAGTACCCGTTTATATCTCAAATTCAGGCTCAAAACACCCAAAAATTCAATAGTTTTGGGTCCCAGAAGCGATCTGTACATGCCTACTCCGTGTTAGAATATTTTTAAAATACAGGCCCAAAACATGCTGAAAATTGATATTTTAGGTGCCCAAAGTCAATATGTGTATGCATCTTCTGTACCCGTTTATATCCCAAATTCAGGCTCAAAACACCCGAAAATTCGATATTTTCGGGTTCCAGAAGCAATCTGTCCGTGCCTAATCCTTGCTAGAACGTTTTCATAATACAGACCCAAAATATGCTCAAAATCGATATTTTCGGCGCAAAAAGTCAAAGTGTGAATGCATCTTTAGTACCCGTTTATATCTAAAATTCAGGCTCAAAACACCCGAAAATTCAATATTTTCGGATCCCAGAAGCGATCAGTACATGCCTACTCTGTGTTAGAGTATTTTCGAAATACAGGCCTAAAACACGATGAAAATCGATATATTAGGTGCAAAATGTCGATATGTGCATGCATCTTCAGTACCCGTTTATATCTCTAATTCAGGCTCAAAACACCCTAAAATTCAATAGTTTTGTGTCCCAGAAGCGATCTGTACATACCTACTCCGTTTTAGAGTATTTTCAAAATACAGACCCAAAATATGCTCAAAATCGATATTTTGGGCGCAAAAAGTCGAAGTGTGAATGCATCTTCAGTACCCGTATATATCTCAAATTCAGGTTCAAAACTCCCGAAAATTCGATATTTTTGGGTTACAGAAGCTTTCTGTACATGTCTACTCTGTGTTAGAATATTTTCAAACTACAGACCCAAAACATGCTTAAAATCGATATTTTGGGCGCAAAAAGTCGAAGTGTGAATGCATCTTCTGTACCCGTTTATATCCCAAATTCAGGCTCAAAACACCCGAAAATTCGATATTTTTGGGTCCCAGAAGCGATCTGTACATGCCTACTTCGTGTTAGAATATATTCAAAATACAGGCCCAAAACATGCTAAAAATCGATTTTTTAAGTGCAAAAAGTCGATATGTGTATGCATCTTCTGTTCCCGTTTATATCCCAAATTCAGGCTCAAAACACCCGTAAATTCGATATTTTTGGGTCCCAGAAGCGATCTGTACATGCCTACTCTGTGTTAGAGTATTTTCGAAATACAGGCCTAAAACACGCTGAAAATCGATATATTAGGTGCAAAAAGTCGAAGTGTGCATGCATCTCCAGTACCCGTTTATATCTCAAATTCAGGCTCAAAACACCCAAAAATTCAACAGTTTTGGGTCCCAGAAGCGATCTGTACATGCCTACTCCGTGTTAGAGTATTTTCAAAATACAGGCCCAAAACATGCTAAAAATCGATATTTTAGGTGTCCAAAGTCGATATGTGCATGCATCTTGTGCACACGTTTATATCTCGATTTCAGGCTGAAAACTCCCGAAAATTCGATATTTTTGGGTCCCAGAAACGATCTTAACATGTCTACTCTGTGTTAGAATATTTTTAAAATACAGGCCCAAAACATGCTGAAAATTGATATTTTAGGTGCCCAAAGTCAATATGTGTATGCATCTTCTGTACCCGTTTATATCCCAAATTCAGGCTCAAAACTCCAGAAAATTCGATAATTTTGGGTCCCAGAAGCGATCTGTACATGCCTACTCTGTGTTAGAATATTTTCAAATTACAGGCCCAAAACATGCTGAAAATCGATATTTTAGGTGCCCAAAGTCAATATGTGTATGCATCTTCTGTACCCGTTTATATCCCAAATTCAGGCTCAAAACTCCAGAAAATTCGATATTTTCGGGTCCCAGAAGCAATCTGTCCGTGCCTAATCCTTGCTAGAACGTTTTCATAATACAGACCCAAAATATGCTCAAAATCGATATTTTGGGCGCAAAAAGTCGAAGTGTGAATGCATCTTTAGTACCCGTTTATATCTCAAATTCAGGCTCAAAACACCCGAAAATTCAATATTTTCGGATCCCAGAAGCGATCAGTACATGCCTACTCTGTGTTAGAGTATTTTCGAAATACAGGCCTAAAACACGCTGAAAATCGATATATTAGGTGCAAAATGTCGATATGTGCATGCATCTTCAGTACCCGTTTATATCTCAAATTCAGGCTCAAAACACCCTAAAATTCAATAGTTTTGTGTCCCAGAAGCGATCTGTACATGCCTACTCCGTGTTAGAGTATTTTCAAAATACAGACCCAAAATATGCTCAAAATCGATATTTTGGGCGCAAAAAGTCGAAGTGTGAATGCATCATCTGTACCCGTTTATATCTCAAATTCAGGCTCAAAACTCCCGAAAATTCGATATTTTTGGGTCCCAGAAGCTTTCTGTACATGTCTACTCTGTGTTAGAATATTTTCAAAATACAGGCCCAAAACATGCTGAAAATCGATATTTTAGGTGCAAAAAGTCGATATGTGCATGCATCTTGTGTACCCGTTTATATCTCAAATTCAGGCTCAAAACTCCCGAAAATTCGATATTTTTGGGTCCCAGAAGCGATCTGTACATGCCTACTCTATGTTAGAATATTTTCAAATTACAGGCCCAAAACATGCTGAAAATCGATATTTTAGGTGCCCAAAGTCAATATGTGTATGCATCTTCTGTACACGTTTATATCCCAAATTCAGGCTCAAAACACCCGAAAATTCGATATTTTAGGGTCCCACAAGCGAACTGTTCATGCCTACTATGTGTTAGAATATATTCAAAATTCAGGCCCAAAACATGCTCAAAATCGATATTTTGGGTGCCTAAAGTCAATATGTGCATGAATCTTCTGTACCCGTTTATATCTCAAATTCAGGCTCAAAACACTCGAAAATTCGATATTTTCGGGTCCCTGAAGCAATCTGTCCATGCCTACTCCTTGCTAGAATGTTTTCATAATACAGACCCAAAATATGCTCTAAATCGGTATTTTGGGCGCAAAAAGTCGAAGTGTGAATGCATCTTCAGTACCTGTTTATATCTCAAATTCAGGCTCAAAACACCCGAAAATTAAATAGTTTTGGGTCCCAGAAACGATCTGTACATGCTTACTCCGTGTTAGAGTATTTTAAAAAGACAAGACCAAAACATGCTAAAAATCGATATTTTAGTTGCCCAAAGTCAATATGTGCATGCATCATGTGTACACGTTTATATCACAAATTCAGGCTCAAAACACACGAAAATTCAATATTTTCGGGTCCCAAAAGCGATCTGTACATGTCTACTCTGTGTTAGAATATTTTTAAAATACAGACCCAAAACATGCTGAAAATATATATTTTAGGTGCACAAAGTCAATATGTGTATGCATCTTCTGTACCCGTTTATATCCCATATTCAGGCTCAAAACACCCGAAAATTCGATATTTTTGGGTCCCAGAAGCGATCCTTACATGCCTACTACGTGTTAGAATATATTAAAAATACAGGCCCAAAACATGCTCAAAATCGATATTTTGGGTGCCTAAAGTCGATATGTACATGCATCTTCTGTACCCGTTTATATCCCAAATTCAGGCACAAAACTCCCGAAAATTCGATATTTTCGGGTCCCAGAAGCAATCTGTCCGTGCCTAATCCTTGCTAGAACGTTTTCATAATACAGACCCAAAATATGCTCAAAATCGATATTTTGGGCGCAAAAAGTCGAAGTGTGAATGCATCTTTAGTACCCGTTTATATCTCAAATTCAGGCTCAAAACACCCTAAAATTCAATATTTTCGGATCCCAGAAGCGATCAGTACATACCTACTCTGTGTTAGAGTATTTTCGAAATACAGGCCTAAAACACGCTGAAAATCGATATATTAGGTGCAAAATGTCGATATGTGCATGCATCTTCTGTACCCGTTTATATCTCAAATTCAGGCTCAAAACACCCTAAAATTCAATAGTTTTGTGTCCCAGAAGCGATCTGTACATGCCTACTCCGTGTTAGAGTATTTTCAAAATACAGACCCAAAATATGCTCAAAATCGATAATTTGGGCGCAAAAAGTCGAAGTGTGAATGCATCATCTGTACCCGTTTATATCTCAAATTCAGGCTCAAAACTCCCCAAAATTCGATATTTTTGGGTCCCAGAAGCTTTCTGTACATGTCTACTCTGTGTTAGAATATTTTCAAAATACAGGCCCAAAACATGCTGAAAATCGATATTTTAGGTGCAAAAAGTCGATATGTGCATGCATCTTGTGTACCCGTTTATATCTCAAATTCAGGCTCAAAACTCCCGAAAATTCGATATTTTTGGGTCCCAGAAGCGATCTGTACATGCCTACACTATGTTAGAATATTTTCAAATTACAGGCCCAAAACATGCTGAAAATCGATATTTTAGGTGCCCAAAGTCAATATGTGTATGCATCTTCTGTACACGTTTATATTCCAAATTCAGGCTCAAAACACCCGAAAATTCGATATTTTAGGGTCCCACAAGCGAACTGTTCATGCCTACTATGTGTTAGAATATATTCAAAATTCAGGCCCAAAACATGCTCAAAATCGATATTTTGGGTGCCTAAAGTCAATATGTGCATGAATCTTCTGTACCCGTTTATATCTCAAATTCAGGCTCAAAACACGCGAAAATTCGATATTTTCGGGTCCCTGAAGCAATCTGTCCATGCCTACTACTTGCTAGAATGTTTTCATAATACAGACCCAAAATATGCTCTAAATCGGTATTTTGGGCGCAAAAAGTCGAAGTGTGAATGCATCTTCAGTACCTGTTTATATCTCAAATTCAGGCTCAAAACACCCGAAAATTAAATAGTTTTGGGTCCCAGAAACGATCTGTACATGCTTACTCCGTGTTAGAGTATTTTAAAAAGACAAGCCCAAAACATGCTAAAAATCGATATTTTAGTTGCCCAAAGTCAATATGTGCATGCATCATGTGTACACGTTTATATCACAAATTCAGGCTCAAAACACACGAAAATTCAATATTTTCGGGTCCCATAAGCGATCTGTACATGTCTACTCTGTGTTAGAATATTTTTAAAATACAGACCCAAAACATGCTGAAAATATATATTTTAGGTGCACAAAGTCAATATGTGTATGCATCTTCTGTACCCGTTTATATCCCATATTCAGGCTCAAAACACCCGAAAATTCGATATTTTTGGGTCCCAGAAGCGATCCTTACATGCCTACTACGTGTTAGAATATATTCAAAATACAGGCCCAAAACATGCTCAAAATCGATATTTTGGGTGCCTAAAGTCGATATGTACATGCATCTTCTGTACCCGTTTATATCTCAAATTCAGGCTCAAAACACCCGAAAATTCGATATTTTCGGGTCCCAGAAGCAATCTGTCCATGCCTACTCCTTGCTACAATGTTTTCATGATACAGACCCAAAATATGCTCAAAATCGATATTTTGGGATCAAAAAGTCGAAGTGTGAATGCATCTTCAGTACAGTTTATATCTCAAATTCAGGCTTAAAACACCTGAAAATTCGATATTTTTGGGTCCCAGAAGCGTTCTGTACATGCCTCCTCCGTGTTAGAGCATTTAAAAAAAAAACAGGCTGAAAAACGATATTTTAGGTGCCCAAAGTCGATATGTGCATGCATCTTCTGTACCCGTTTATATCTTAAATTCAGGCTCAAAACACCCGAAAAATCAATATTTTCATGTCCCAGAAGCGATCTGTACATGCCTACTCTATGTTAGAGTATTTTCGAAATACAGGCCTAAAACACGCTGAAAATCGATATATTAGGTTCAAAAAGTCGAAGTGTGCATGCATTTTCAGTACCCGTTTATATCTCAAATTCAGGCTCAAAACACCCGAAAATTCGATATTTTCTGGTACCAGAAGCGATCTGTACATGCCTACCCCGTGTTAGAATATTTTAAAAATACAAGCCCAAAACATGCTCAAAATCGATATTTTAGTTGCCCAAATTCAATATGTGCATGCATCATGTGTACCCGTTTATATCACAAATTCAGGCTCAAAACACCCGAAAATTCAATATTTTTGGGTCCCAGAAGCGATCTGTACATGCCTACTCTGTGTTAGAGTATTTTCGAAATACAGGCCTAAAACACGCTGAAAATCGATATATTAGGTGCAAAATGTCGATATGTGCATGCATCTTCAGTACCCGTTTATATCTCAAATTTAGGCTCAAAACACCCTAAAATTCAATAGTTTTGTGTCCCAGAAGCGATCTGTACATGCCTACTCCGTGATAGAGTATTTTCAAAATACAGACCCAAAATATGCTCAAAATCGATATTTTGGGCGCAAAAAGTCGAAGTGTGAATGCATCTTCAGTACCCGTATATATTTCAAATTCAGGTTCAATACTCCCGAAAATTCGATATTTTTGGGTTACAGAAGCTTTCTGTACATGTCTACTCTGTGTTAGAATATTTTCAAACTACAGGCCCAAAACATGCTTAAAATCGATATTTTAGGTGCCCAAAGTCAATATGTGTATGCATCTTCTGTACCCGTTTATATCCCAAATTCAGGCTCAAAACACCCGAAAATTCGATATTTTTGGGTTCCAGAAGCGATCTGTACATGCCTACTCCGTGTTAGAATATATTCAAAATACAGGCCCAAAACATGCTCAAAATCGATTTTTTAAGTGCAAAAAGTCGATATGTGCATGCATATTCAGTACCCGTTTATATATCAAATTCAGGCTCAAAACACCCTTAAATTCAATAGTTTTGGGTCCCAGAAGCTATCTGTACATGCCTACTCCGTGTTAGAGTATTTTCAAATTACAGGCCCAAAACATGCTAAAAATCGATATTTCAGGTGTCCAAAGTCGATATGTGCATGCATCATCTGTACCCGTTTATATCTCAAATTCAGGCTCAAAACTCCCGAAAATTCGATGTTTTTGGATCCCAGAAGCGATCTGTACATGTCTACTCTGTGTTAGAATATTTTCAAATTACAGGCCCAAAACATGCTGAAAATCGATATTTTAGGTGCCCAAAGTCAATATGTGCATGCATCATCTGTACCCGTTTATATCTCAAATTCAGGCTCAAAACACCCAAAAATTCAATATTTTTGGGTCCCAGAAGCAATCTGTACATGCCTACTCAGTGCTAGAATGTTTTCATAATATAGGCTCAAAACATGCTAAAAATCAATATTTTAGGTTTCCAAAGACGATATGTGCATGCATCTTCTGTACCCGTTTATATCTCAAATTCAGGCTCAAAACACCCGAAAATTCGATATTTTTGGGTCCCAGAAGCCATCTGTACATGCCTACTCTGTGTTACAGTATTTTCAAAATACAGGCCTAAAACACGCTGAAAATCGATATATTAGGTGCAAAAAGTCGAAGTGTGCATGCATCTTCAGTACCCGTTTATATCTCAAATTCAGGCTCAAAACACCCGAAAATTCAACAGTTTTGGGTCCCAGAAGCGATCTGTACATGCCTACTCCGTGTTAGAGTATTTTCAAAATACAGGCCCAAAACATGCTAAAAATCGATATTTTAGGTGTCCAAAGTCGATATGTGCATGCATCTTGTGTACCCGTTTATATCTCAAATTCAGGCTCAAAACTCCCGAAATTTCGATATTTTTGGGTCACAGAAGCGATCTGTACATGCCTACTCTGTGTTAAAATATTTTTAAAATACGGGCCCAAAACATGCTGAAAATTGATATTTTAGGTGCACAAAGTCAATATGTTTATGCATCTTCTGTACCCGTTTATATCCCAAATTCAGGCTCAAAACACCCGAAAATTCGATATATTTGGGTCCCAGAAGCGATCTGTACATCCCTACTACGTGTTAGAATATATTCAAAATACAGGCCCAAAACATGCTCAAAATCGATATTTTGGGTGCCTAAAATCGATATGTGCATGCATCTTCTGTACCCGTTTATATCTCAAATTCAGGCTCAAAACACCCGAAAATTCTATATTTTCGGGGCCCAGAAAAAATCTGTCCATGCCTACTCCTTGCTAGAATGTTTTCATGATACAGACCCAAAATATGCTCAAAATCGATATTTTGGGCGCAAAAAGTCGAAGTGTGAATGCATCTTCATTACCCGTTTATATCTCAAATTCAGGCTTAAAACACCTGGAAATTCGGTTTTTTTGGGTTACAGAAGCGTTCTGTACATGCCTACTCCGTGTTAGAGTATTTTCAAAAAAAAACAGGCTGAAAAACGATATTTTAGGTGCCCAAAGTCGATATGTGCATGCATCTTCTGTACCCGTTTATATCTTAAATTCAGGCTCAAAACACCCGAAAAATCAATATTTTCATGTCCCAGAAGCGATCTGTACATGCCTACTCTATGTTAGAGTATTTTCGAAATACAGGCCTAAAACACGCTGAAAATCGATATATTAGGTTCAAAAAGTCGAAGTGTGCATGCATTTTCAGTACCCGTTTATATCTCAAATTCAGGCTCAAAACACCCGAAAATTCGATATTTTCTGGTACCAGAAGCGATCTGTACATGCCTACCCCGTGTTAGAATATTTTAAAAATACAAGCCCAAAACATGCTCAAAATCGATATTTTAGTTGCCCAAATTCAATATGTGCATGCATCATGTGTACCCGTTTATATCACAAATTCAGGCTCAAAACACCCGAAAATTCAATATTTTTGGGTCCCAGAAGCGATCTGTACATGCCTACTCTGTGTTAGAGTATTTTCGAAATACAGGCCTAAAACACGCTGAAAATCGATATATTAGGTGCAAAATGTCGATATGTGCATGCATCTTCAGTACCCGTTTATATCTCAAATTTAGGCTCAAAACACCCTAAAATTCAATAGTTTTGTGTCCCAGAAGCGATCTGTACATGCCTACTCCGTGATAGAGTATTTTCAAAATACAGACCCAAAATATGCTCAAAATCGATATTTTGGGCGCAAAAAGTCGAAGTGTGAATGCATCTTCAGTACCCGTATATATCTCAAATTCAGGTTCAATACTCCCGAAAATTCGATATTTTTGGGTTACAGAAGCTTTCTGTACATGTCTACTCTGTGTTAGAATATTTTCAAACTACAGGCCCAAAACATGCTTAAAATCGATATTTTAGGTGCCCAAAGTCAATATGTGTATGCATCTTCTGTACCCGTTTATATCCCAAATTCAGGCTCAAAACACCCGAAAATTCGATATTTTTGGGTTCCAGAAGCGATCTGTACATGCCTACTCCGTGTTAGAATATATTCAAAATACAGGCCCAAAACATGCTCAAAATCGATTTTTTAAGTGCAAAAAGTCGATATGTGCATGCATATTCAGTACCCGTTTATATATCAAATTCAGGCTCAAAACACCCTTAAATTCAATAGTTTTGGGTCCCAGAAGCTATCTGTACATGCCTACTCCGTGTTAGAGTATTTTCAAATTACAGGCCCAAAACATGCTAAAAATCGATATTTCAGGTGTCCAAAGTCGATATGTGCATGCATCATCTGTACCCGTTTATATCTCAAATTCAGGCTCAAAACTCCCGAAAATTCGATGTTTTTGGATCCCAGAAGCGATCTGTACATGTCTACTCTGTGTTAGAATATTTTCAAATTACAGGCCCAAAACATGCTGAAAATCGATATTTTAGGTGCCCAAAGTCAATATGTGCATGCATCATCTGTACCCGTTTATATCTCAAATTCAGGCTCAAAACACCCAAAAATTCAATATTTTTGGGTCCCAGAAGCAATCTGTACATGCCTACTCAGTGCTAGAATGTTTTCATAATATAGGCTCAAAACATGCTAAAAATCAATATTTTAGGTTTCCAAAGACGATATGTGCATGCATCTTCTGTACCCGTTTATATCTCAAATTCAGGCTCAAAACACCCGAAAATTCGATATTTTTGGGTCCCAGAAGCCATCTGTACATGCCTACTCTGTGTTACAGTATTTTCAAAATACAGGCCTAAAACACGCTGAAAATCGATATATTAGGTGCAAAAAGTCGAAGAGTGCATGCATCTTCAGTACCCGTTTATATCTCAAATTCAGGCTCAAAACACCCGAAAATTCAACAGTTTTGGGTCCCAGAAGCGATCTGTACATGCCTACTCCGTGTTAGAGTATTTTCAAAATACAGGCCCAAAACATGCTAAAAATCGATATTTTAGGTGTCCAAAGTCGATATGTGCATGCATCTTGTGTACCCGTTTATATCTCAAATTCAGGCTCAAAACTCCCGAAATTTCGATATTTTTGGGTCACAGAAGCGATCTGTACATGCCTACTCTGTGTTAAAATATTTTTAAAATACGGGCCCAAAACATGCTGAAAATTGATATTTTAGGTGCACAAAGTCAATATGTTTATGCATCTTCTGTACCCGTTTATATCCCAAATTCAGGCTCAAAACACCCGAAAATTCGATATATTTGGGTCCCAGAAGCGATCTGTACATCCCTACTACGTGTTAGAATATATTCAAAATACAGGCCCAAAACATGCTCAAAATCGATATTTTGGGTGCCTAAAATCGATATGTGCATGCATCTTCTGTACCCGTTTATATCTCAAATTCAGGCTCAAAACACCCGAAAATTCTATATTTTCGGGGCCCAGAAAAAATCTGTCCATGCCTACTCCTTGCTAGAATGTTTTCATGATACAGACCCAAAATATGCTCAAAATCGATATTTTGGGCGCAAAAAGTCGAAGTGTGAATGCATCTTCATTACCCGTTTATATCTCAAATTCAGGCTTAAAACACCTGGAAATTCGGTTTTTTTGGGTTACAGAAGCGTTCTGTACATGCCTACTCCGTGTTAGAGTATTTTCAAAATAAAACAGGCTGAAAAACGATATTTTAGGTGCCCAAAGTCGATATGTACATGCATCTTCTGTACCCGTTTATATCTCAAATTCAGGCTCAAAACACCCGAAAATTCAATATTTTCATGTCCCAGAAGCGATCTGTACATGCCTACTCTGTGTTAGAGTATTTTTGAAATACAGGCCTAAAACACGCTGAAAATCGATATATTAGGTGCAAAAAGTCGAAGTGTGCATGCATCTTCAGTACCCGTTTATATCTCATATTCAGGCTCAAAACACCCAAAAATTCAACAGTTTTGGGTCTCAGAAGCGATCTGTACATGCCTACTCCGTGTTAGAGTATTTTCAAAATACAGGCCCAAAACATGCTAAAAATCGATATTTTAGGTGTCCAAAGTCGATATGTGCATGCATCTTGTGCACACGTTTATATCTCGAATTCAGGCTCAAAACTCCCGAAAATTCGATATTTTTGGGTCCCAGAAGCGATCTGTACATGTCTACTCTGTGTTAGAATATTTTTAAACTACAGGCCCAAAACATGCTGAAAATTGATATTTTGGGTGCCTAAAGTCGATATGTGCATGCATCTTCTGTACCCGTTTATATCTCAAATTCAGGCTCAAAACACCCGAAAATTCGATATTTTCGGGTCCCAGAAGCAATCTGTCCATGCCTACTCCTTGCTAGAATGTTTTCATAATACAGACCTAAAATATGCTCAAAATCGATATTTTGGGCGCAAAAAGTCGAAGTGTGAATGCATCTTAAGTACCCGTTTATATCTCAAATTCAGGCTCAAAACACCCGAAAATTCGATATTTTTGGGTCCCAGAAGCGATCTGTACATGTCTACTCCGTGTTAGAGTATTTTCAAAATAAAACATGCTGAAAATCGATATTTTAGGTGCCCAAAGTCGATATGTGGATGCATCTTCTGTACCCGTTTATATCTCAAATTCAGGCTCAAAACACCCGAAAATTCAATATTTTCGGGTCCCAGAAGCGATCTGTACATGCCTACTCCGTGTTAGAGTAATTTCAAAATACAGGCCCAAAACATGCTGAAAATTGATATTTTAGGTGCACAAAGTCAATATGTGTATGCATCTTCTGTACCCGTTTATATCCCAAATTCAGGCTCAAAACACCCGAAAATTCGATATTTTTGGGTCACAGAAGCGATCTGTTCATGCCTACTACGTGTTAGAATATATTCAAAATACAGGCCCAAAACATGCTCAAAATCGATATTTTGGGTGACTAAAGTCGATATGTGCATGCATCTTCTGTAACCGTTTATATCTCAAATTCAGGCTCAAAACACTCGAAAATTCGATATTTTCGGGTCCCAGAAGCAATCTGTCCGTGCCTAATCCTTGCTAGAACGTTTTCATAATACAGACCCAAAATATGCTCAAAATCGATATTTTGGGCACAAAAAGTCGAAGTGTGAATGCATCTTTAGTACCCGTTTATATCTCAAATTCAGGCTCAAAACACCCGAAAATTCAATATTTTCGGATCCCAGAAGCGATCAGTACATGCCTACTCTGTGTTAGAGTATTTTCGAAATAAAGGCCTAAAACACGCTCAAAATCGATTTTTTAAGTGCAAAAAGTCGATATGTGCATGCATATTCAGTACCCGTTTATATCTCAAATTCAGGCTCAAAACACCCTTAAATTCAATAGTTTTGGGTCCCAGAAGCGATCTGTACATGACTACTCCGTGTTAGAGTATTTTTTAAATGAAACAGGCTGAAAATCGATGTTTTAGGTGCCCAAAGTCGATATGTGCATGCATCTTCTGTACCCGTTTATATCTCAAACTCAGTCTCAAAACACCCGAAAATTCGATATTTTTGAGTCCTAGAAGCAATCTGTACATGCCTACTCCTTGCTAGAATGTTTTCAAGATACAGACCCAAAACATGCTCAAAATCGATATTTTAGGTTCAAAAAGTCAAAGTGTGCATGCATCCTCAGTACCCGTTTATATCTCAAATTAATGCTCAGAACACCCGAAAATTTAATAATTTTGGGTCCCAGAAGCAATCTGTACATGACTACTCCGTGTTAGAGTATTTTCAAAATACAGGCCCAAAACATGCTAAAAATCGATATTTTAGGTGTCAAAAGTCGAAATGTGCATGCAACTTCTGTACCCGTTTATATCTCAAATTCAGGCTCAAAACACCCGAAAATTCGATATTTTTGGGTCCCAGAAGCGATCTGTACATGAATACTCCGTGTTAGAGTATTTTGAAATTAAAACAGGCTGAAAACAAATATTTTAGGAGCCTAAAGTCGATATGTGCATGCATCTTGTGTACTCGTTTATATCCCAAATTCAGGCTCAAAACCCCCAGAAAATTCGATATTTTTGGGTCCCAGAAACGATCTGTATATGACTACTCCGTGTTAGAGTATTTTGAAATTAAAACAGGCTGAAAACAGATATTTTAGGGGCCTAAAGTCGATATGTGCATGCATCTTCTGTACCCGTTTATATCTCAAATTCAGTCTCAAAACACCCGAAAATTCGATATTTTTGAGTCCTAGAAGCAATCTGTACATGCCTACTCCTTGCTAGAATGTTTTCAAGATACAGACCCAAAACATGCTCAAAATCGATATTTTAGGTTCAAAAAGTCAAAGTGTGCATGCATCCTCAGTACCCGTTTATATCTCAAATTAATGCTCAGAACACCCGAAAATTTAATAATTTTGGGTCCCAGAAGCAATCTGTACATGACTACTCCGTGTTAGAGTATTTTCAAAATACAGGTCCAAAACATGCTAAAAATCGATATTTTAGGTGTCAAAAGTCGAAATGTGCATGCAACTTCTGTACCCGTTTATATCTCAAATTCAGGCTCAAAACACCCGAAAATTCGATATTTTTGGGTCCCAGAAGCGATCTGTACATGCATACTCCGTGTTAGAGTATTTTGAAATTAAAACAGGCTGAAAACAGATATTTTAGGAGCCTAAAGTCGATATGTGCATGCATCTTGTGTACTCGTTTATATCCCAAATTCAGGCTCAAAACCCCCAGAAAATTCGATATTTTTGGGTCCCAGAAACGATCTGTATATGACTACTCCGTGTTAGAGTATTTTGAAATTAAAACAGGCTGAAAACAGATATTTTAGGAGCCTAAAGTCGATATGTGCATGCATCTTGTGTACTCGTTTATATCCCAAATTCAGGCTCAAAACCCCCAGAAAATTCGATATTTTTGGGTCCCAGAAACGATCTGTATATGACTACTCCGTGTTAGAGTATTTTGAAATTAAAACAGGCTGAAAACAGATATTTTAGGAGCCTAAAGTCGATATGTGCATGCATCTTGTGTACTCGTTTATATCCCAAATTCAGGCTCAAAACCCCCAGAAAATTCGATATTTTTGGGTCCCAGAAACGATCTGTATATGACTACTCCGTGTTAGAGTATTTTCAAAATACAGGCCCAAAACATGCTCAATTCGATATTTTAGGTGCAAAAAGTCGATATATCCATGCATCTTAAGTTCCCGTTTATATCTCAAATTCATTCTCAAAACAACCGAAAATTCGATATTTTTGGGTCCCAAAAGCGATCTGTACATGCCTACTCAGTGTTAGAATATATTAAAAATGCAGGCCCAAAACATGCTCAAAATCGATATTTTGGGTGCCCAAAGTCGATATGTGCATGCATCTTCTGTACCCGCTTATATCTCAAATTCTGGCTCAAAACACCCGAAAATTCGATATTTTCGGGTCCCAGAAGCGATCTGTACATGCCTACTCCTTGTTAGAATGTTTTCAAGATACAGACCCAATATATGCTCAAAATCGATATTTTAGGTGCAAAAAGTCGAAGTGTGCATGGATCTTCAGAACCCGTTGATATCTCAAATTCCGGCTCAAAGCACCAGAAAATTCAATAGTTTTGGGTCCCACAAGCGATCTATACATGACTACTCCGTGTTAAAGTATTTGCAAAATACAGGCCCAAAACATGCTAAAAATCGATATTTTAGTTGTCAAAAGTCGAAATGTGCATGCATCTTGTGTACCCTTTTATATCTCAAATACAGGGTCAAAACACCCCAAAATTTAATATTTTTGGGTCTCAGAAGCAATCTTTACATGCCTACTCAGTGCTAGAATGTTTTCAAAATATAGGCTCAAAACATGCTAAAAATCGGTATTTTAGGTTTCCAAAGTCGATATGTGCATGCATCTTCTGTACCCGTTTGTATTCCAAATTCAGGCTCAAAACACCCGAAAATTCGATATTTTTGGGTTCCAGAAGCGATCTATACATGCCTACTTCGTGTTAGAGTATTTTCGAAATACAGGCCTAAAACAGGCTGAAAATCGATATTTTAGGTGCCCAAAGTCGATATGTGCATGCATCTTCTGTACCTGTTTATATCTCAAATTCAGGCTCAAAACTCCCGATAATTCGATATTTTTGGGTCCTAGAAGCGATATCTACATGCCTACTCCGTGTTTGAAAATTTTCAAAATACAGGCCCAAAACATGCTAAATATTTATATTTTAGGTGCACAAAGTCAATATGTGAATGCATCTTCTGTACCCGTTTATATCTTAAATTCAGGCTCAAAACACCCGAAAATTCAATATTTTTGTGTCCCAGAAGCGATCTGTACATATCTACTCTGTGTTAGAGTATTTTCGAAATTCAGGCCTAAAACAGGCTAAAAATCGATATTTTAGGTGTCCAAAGTCGATATGTGCATGCATCTTCTGTACCCGTTTATATCTCAAATTCAGGCTCAAAACTCCCGAAAATTCGATATTTTTGGGTCCCAGAAGCGATCTGTACATGTCTACTCTGTGTTATAATATTTTCAAAACACAGTCCCAAAACATGCTGAAAATCGATATTTTTGGTGCCCAAAGTCAATATGTGTATGCATCTTATGTACCCGTTTGTATTTCAAATTCAGGCTCAAAACACCCGAAAATTCGATATTTTTGGGTCCTAGTAACGATCTGTACATGCCTTCTCCTTGCTAGAATGTTTTAAGGAAACAGACCCAAAACATGTTCAAAATCGAAATTTTAGGTGCAAAAAGTCGGTGTGCATGCATCTTCAGTACCCGTTTATATCTCAAATTCATTCTCAAAACACCCGAAAATTCTATATTTTTGTTTCCCAGAAGCGATCTGTACATGCCTACTCCGTGTGAAAGTATTTTCATATTAAAACAGGCTGAAAATCGATATTTTAGGTGCCCAAAGTCGATATGTACATGCATCATGTGTACCCGTTTATATCCCAAATTCAGGCTCAAAACACCCGAAAATTCGATATTTTTGGGTCCCAGAAGCGATCTGTACATGCCTACTCTGTGTTAGAATATATTCAAATTACAGGCCCAAAACATTCTCAAAATCGATATTTTGGGTGCCCAAAGTCGATATGTGCATGCATCTTCTGTACCCGTTTATATCTCAAATTCAGGCTCAAAACTCCCGAAAATTCGATAATTTTGGGTCCCAAAAGCGATCTGTACATGTCTACTCTGTGTTAGAATATTTTCAAAACGCAGGGCCAAAACATGCTCAAAATCGATATTTTGGGTGCCCAAAGTCGATATGTGCATGCACCTTCTGTACCTGTTTATATCTCAAATTCAGGCTCAAAACTCCCGATAATTCGATATTTTTGGGTCCTAGAAGCGATATCTACATGCCTACTCCGTGTTAGAAAATTTTCAAAATACAGGCCCAAAACATGCTAAATATTTATATTTTAGGTGCACAAAGTCAATATGTGAATGCATCTTCTGTACCCGTTTATATCTTAAATTCAGGCTCAAAACACCGAAAAATTCAATATTTTTGGGTCCCAGAAGAAATCTGTACATGCCTACTCAGTGCTAGAATGTTTTCAAAATATAGGCTCAAAACATGCTAAAAATCGATATTTTAGGTTTCCAAAGTCGATATGTGCATGCATCTTATGTACCCGTTTATATCCCAAATTGAGGCTCAAAACACCCGAAAATTCGATATTTTTGGGTCCCAGAAGCGATATGTACATGTCTACTCTGTGTTAGAATATTTTCAAAACACAGGCCCAAAACATGCTGAAAATCGATATTTTAGGTGAACAAAGTCAATATTTGTATGCATCTTCTGTATCAGTTTATATCCCAAATTCAGGCTCAAAACACCCGAAATTTCGATATTGTTAGGTCCCAGAAGCGATCTGTACATGCCTACTTCGTGTTAAAATATATTCAAAATACAGGCCCAAAACATGCTCAAAATCGATATTTTGGGTGCCCAAAGTCGATATGTGCATGCATCTTGTAATCCCGTTTATATCTCAAATTCAGGCTCAAAACACTCGAAAATTCGATATTTTTGGGTCCCAGAACCAATCTGTACATGCCTACTCCGTGTTAGAATATATTCAAAATACAGGCCCAAAATATGCTTAAAATCGATATTTTAGTTGCCCAAAGTTAATATGAGCATGCATCTTCAGTACCCGTTTATATCTCAAATTCAGGCTCAAAACACCAAAAATTTAATATTTTTGGGTCCCAGAAGAAATCTGTACATGAATACTCAGTGCTAGAATTTTTTCAAAATATAGGCTCAAAACATGCTAAAATCGATATTTTAGGTTTCCAAAGTCGATATGTGCATGCATCTTCAGTACCCGTTTATATCTCAAATTCATTCTCAAAACAACTGAAAATTCAATATTTTTGGGTCCCAGAAGCGATTTGTACATGCCTACTCTGTGTTAGAGTATTTTCAAAACGCAGGCCCAAAACATGCTGAAAATCGATATTTTAGGTGCCCAAAGTCAATATGTGTAAGCAACTTCTGTACCCGTTCATATTCCAAATTCAGGCTCAAAACACCCGAAAATTCGATATTTTTGGGGCCCAGAAGCGATCGGTACATGCCTACTCCGTGTTAGAATATATTCAAAATGCATGCCCAAAACATGCTCAAAATCGATATTTTGGGTGTTTAAAGTCGATATGTGCATGCATCTTCTGTTCCCGTTTATATTTCAAATTCTTACTCAAAACACCCAAAAATTCGATATTTTTGGGTCCCAGAAGCGATCTGTACATGCCTATCCGTGCTGGAATATATTCAAAATGCATGCCCAAAACATATTAAAAATCGATATTTTGGGTGCCCAAAGTCGATATGTGTATGGATCTTCTGTACCCGTTTATATCTCAAATTTAGGCTCAAAACATCCGAAAATTCGATATTCTCGGATCCCAGAAGCGATCTGTACATGCCTAGTCCTTGCTAGAATGTTTTCAAGATACAGACCCAAAATATGCTCAAAATCGATATTTTAGGTGCAAAAAGTCGAAGTGTGCATGGATCTTCAGAACCCGTTTATATCTTAAATTCAGGCTCAAAGCACCCAAAAATTCAATATTTTTGGGTCCCACAAGAAATCTGTACATGCCTACTCCATGTTAGAATATATTCAAAATACAGGCCCAAAACATGCTCAAAATCGATATTTTAGGTGCCCAAAGTCGATATGTGCATGCATCTTCTGTACCCGTTTATATCTCAAATTAAGGCTCAAAACACCCGAAAATTCAATAGTTTTGGGTCCCAGAAGCGATCTGTATATGCCTACTCCGTGTTAGAGTATTTTTAAAAATACAGGCTAAAAACATGCTAAAAATCGATATTTTAGTTGCCCAAAGTCAATATGTGCATGCATCTTGTAAACCAGTTTATATCTTAAATTAAGGCTCAAAACACCCGAAATATCAATATTTTTGTGTCCCAGAAGCGATCTGTACATGTCTACTCTGTGTTAGAGTATTTTCGAAATACAGGCCTAAAACAGACGGAAAATCGATATTTTAGGTGCCCAAAGACGATATGTGCATGCATCTTCTGTACCCGTTTATATTTCAAATTCAGGCTCAAAACTCCCGAAAATTCGATATTTTTGGGTCCCATAAGCGATCTGTACATGCCTACTCGGTGTTAGCATATTCTAAATGCAGGCCCAGAACATGCTCAAAATCGATATTTTGGGTGCCCAAAGTCGATATGTGCATGCATCTTCTGTACCCGCTAATATCTCAAATTCAGGCTCAAAACACCCGAAAATTCGATATTTTCGGGTCACAGAAGCGATCTGTACATGCCTACTCCTTGCTAGAATGTTTTCAAGATACAGACTCAATATATGCTCAAAATCGATATTTTATGTGCAAAAAGTCGAAGTATGAATGGATCTTCAGTACCCGTTTATATCTCGAATTCAGGCTCAAAACACCGAAAAATTCAATATTTTTGGGTCCCAAAAGAAATCTGTACATCCCTACTCAGAGCTAGAATGTTTTCAAAATATAGGCTCAAAACATGCTGAAAATCGATATTTTAGGTGCCCAAAGTCAATATGTGTATGCATCTTCTGTACCCGTTTGTATTCCAAATTCAGGCTCAAAACACCCGAAAATTCGATATTTTTGGGTCCCAGAAGCGATCTATACATGCCTACTTCGTGTTAGAGTATTTTCGAAATACAGGCCTAAAACAGGCTGAAAATCGATATTTTAGGTGCCCAAAGTCGATATGTGCATGCATCTTCTGTACCTGTTTATATCTCAAATTCAGGCTCAAAACTCCCGATAATTCGATATTTTTGGGTCCTAGAAGCGATATCTACATGCCTACTCCGTGTTAGAAAATTTTCAAAATAAAGGCCCAAAACATGCTAAATATTTATATTTTAGGTGCACAAAGTCAATATGTGAATGCATCTTCTGTACCCGTTTATATCTTAAATTCAGGCTCAAAACACCCGAAAATTCAATATTTTTGTGTCCCAGAAGCGATCTGTACATATCTACTCTGTGTTAGAGTATTTTCGAAATTCAGGCCTAAAACAGGCTAAAAATCGATATTTTAGGTGTCCAAAGTCGATATGTGCATGCATCTTCTGTACCCGTTTATATCTCAAATTCAGGCTCAAAACTCCCGAAAATTCGATATTTTTGGGTCCCAGAAGCGATCTGTACATGTCTACTCTGTGTTATAATATTTTCAAAACACAGTCCCAAAACATGCTGAAAATCGATATTTTTGGTGCCCAAAGTCAATATGTGTATGCATCTTATGTACCCGTTTGTATTTCAAATTCAGGCTCAAAACACCCGAAAATTCGATATTTTTGGGTCCTAGTAACGATCTGTACATGCCTTCTCCTTTCTAGAATGTTTTAAGGAAACAGACCCAAAACATGTTCAAAATCGATATTTTAGGTGCAAAAAGTCGGTGTGCATGCATCTTCAGTACCCGTTTATATCTCAAATTCATTCTCAAAACACCCGAAAATTCGATATTTTTGGGTCCCAGAAGCGATCTGTACATGCCTACTCCGTGTGAAAGTATTTTCATATTAAAACAGGCTGAAAATCGATATTTTAGGTGCCCAAAGTCGATATGTACATGCATCTTGTGTACCCGTTTATATCCCAAATTCAGGCTCAAAACACCCGAAAATTCGATATTTTTGGGTCCCAGAAGCGATCTGTACATGCCTACTCTGTGTTAGAATATATTCAAAATACAGGCCCAAAACATTCTCAAAATCGATATTTTGGGTGCCCAAAGTCGATATGTGCATGCATCTTCTGTACCCGTTTATATCTCAAATTCAGGCTCAAAACTCCCGAAAATTCGATAATTTTGGTTCCCAAAAGCGATCTGTACATGTTTACTCTGTGTTAGAATATTTTCAAAACGCAGGGCCAAAACATGCTCAAAATCGATATTTTGGGTGCCCAAAGTCGATATGTGCATGCATCTTCTGTACCTGTTTATATCTCAAATTCAGGCTCAAAACTCCCGATAATTCGATATTTTTGGGTCCTAGAAGCGATATCTACATGCCTACTCCGTGTTAGAAAATTTTAAAAATACAGGCCCAAAACATGCTAAATATTTATATTTTAGGTGCACAAAGTCAATATGTGCATCTTCTGTACCCGTTTATATCTTAAATTCAGGCTCAAAACACCGAAAAATTCAATATTTTTGGGTCCCAGAAGAAATCTGTACATGCCTACTCAGTGCTAGAATGTTTTCAAAATATAGGCTCAAAACATGCTAAAAATCGATATTTTAGGTTTCCAAAGTCGATATGTGCATGCATCTTATGTACCCGTTTATATCCCAAATTGAGGCTCAAAACACCCGAAAATTCGATATTTTTGGGTCCCAGAAGCGATATGTACATGTCTACTCTGTGTTAGAATATTTTCAAAACACAGGCCCAAAACATGCTGAAAATCGATATTTTAGGTGAACAAAGTCAATATTTGTATGCATCTTCTGTATCAGTTTATATCCCAAATTCAGGCTCAAAACACCCGAAATTTCGATATTGTTAGGTCCCAGAAGCGATCTGTACATGCCTACTTCGTGTTAAAATATATTCAAAATACAGGCCCAAAACATGCTCAAAATCGATATTTTGGGTGCCCAAAGTCGATATGTGCATGCATCTTGTAATCCCGTTTATATCTCAAATTCAGGCTCAAAACACTCGAAAATTCGATATTTTTGGGTCCCAGAACCAAACTGTACATGCCTACTCCGTGTTAGAATATATTCAAAATACAGGCCCAAAATATGCTTAAAATCGATATTTTAGTTGCCCAAAGTTAATATGAGCATGCATCTTCAGTACCCGTTTATATCTCAAATTCAGGCTCAAAACACCAAAAATTTAATATTTTTGGGTCCCAGAAGAAATCTGTACATGAATACTCAGTGATAGAATTTTTTCAAAATATAGGCTCAAAACATGCTAAAATCGATATTTTAGGTTTCCAAAGTCGATATGTGCATGCATCTTCAGTACCCGTTTATATCTCAAATTCATTCTCAAAACAACTGAAAATTCAATATTTTTGGGTCCCAGAAGCGATTTGTACATGCCTACTCTGTGTTAGAGTATTTTCAAAACGCAGGCCCAAAACATGCTGAAAATCGATATTTTAGGTGCCCAAAGTCAATATGTGTAAGCAACTTCTGTACCCGTTCATATTCCAAATTCAGGCTCAAAACACCCGAAAATTCGATATTTTTGGGGCCCAGAAGCGATCGGTACATGCCTACTCCGTGTTAGAATATATTCAAAATGCATGCCCAAAACATGCTCAAAATCGATATTTTGGGTGTTTAAAGTCGATATGTGCATGCATCTTCTGTTCCCGTTTATATTTCAAATTCAGACTCAAAACACCCAAAAATTCGATATTTTTGGGTCCCAGAAGCGATCTGTACATGCCTACTCCGTGCTGGAATATATTCAAAATGCATGCCCAAAACATATTAAAAATCGATATTTTGGGTGCCCAAAGTCGATATGTGTATGGATCTTCTGTACCCGTTTATATCTCAAATTCAGGCTCAAAACATCCGAAAATTCGATATTCTCGGATCCCAGAAGCGATCTGTACATGCCTAGTCCTTGCTAGAATGTTTTCAAGATACAGACCCAAAATATGCTCAAAATCGATATTTTAGGTGCAAAAAGTCGAAGTGTGCATGGATCTTCAGAACCCGTTTATATCTTAAATTCAGGCTCAAAGCACCCAAAAATTCAATATTTTTGGGTCCCACAAGAAATCTGTACATGCCTACTCCATGTTAGAATATATTCAAAATACAGGCCCAAAACATGCTCAAAATCGATATTTTGGGTGCCCAAAGTCGATATGTGCATGCATCTTCTGTACCCGTTTATATCTCAAATTAAGGCTCAAAACACCCGAAAATTCAATAGTTTTGGGTCCCAGAAGCGATCTGTATATGCCTACTCCGTGTTAGAGTATTTTTAAAAATACAGGCTAAAAACATGCTAAAAATCGATATTTTAGTTGCCCAAAGTCAATATGTGCATGCATCTTGTAAACCAGTTTATATCTTAAATTAAGGCTCAAAACACCCGAAATATCAATATTTTTGTGTCCCAGAAGCGATCTGTACATGTCTACTCTGTGTTAGAGTATTTTCGAAATACAGGCCTAAAACAGACGGAAAATCGATTTTTTAGGTGCCCAAAGACGATATGTGCATGCATCTTCTGTACCCGTTTATATCTCAAATTCAGGCTCAAAACTCCCGAAAATTCGATATTTTTGGGTCCCAGAAGCGATATGTACATGCCTACTCCGTGCTAGAATATATTCAAAATGCATGCCCAAAACATACTCAAAATCGATATTTTGGGTGCCCAAAGTCGATATGTGCATGGATCTTCTGTACCCGTTTATATCTCAAATTCAGGATCAAAACATCCGAAAATTCGATATTTTCGGGTCCCAGAAGCGATCTGTACATGCCTACTCCTTGCTAGAATGTTTTCAAGATACAGACCCAAAATATGCTCAAAATCGATATTTTAGGTGCAAAAAGTCGAAGTGTGCATGGATCTTCAGAACCCGTTTATATCTCAAATTCAGGCTCAAAACACCCAAAAATTCAATATTTTTGGGTCCCAGAAGAAATCTGTACATGCCTACTCCATGTTAGAATATATTCAAAATACAGGCCCAAAACATGCTCAAAATCGATATTTTGGGTGCCCAAATTCGATATGTGTATGCATCTTCTGTACCCATTTATATCTCAAATTAAGGCTCAAAACACCCGAAAATTCAATTGTTTTGGGTCCCAGAAGCGATCTGTATATGCCTACCCCGTGTTAGAGTATTTTCAAAATACAGGCCCAAAACATGCTAAAAATCGATATTTTAGTTGCCCAAAGTCAATATGTGCATGCATCTTGTGTACCCGTTTATATCTTAAATTCAGGCTCAAAACACCCGAAAATTCAATATTTTTGTGTCCCAGAAGCGATCTGTACATGTCTACTCTGTGTTAGAGTATTTTCGAAATTCAGGCCTAAAACAGGCTGAAAATCGATATTTTAGCTGCCCAAAGTCGATATGTGCATGCATCTTCTGTACCCGTTTATATCTCAAATTCAGGCTCAAAGCTCCCGAAAATTCGATATTTTTAGGTCCCAGAAGCGATCTGTACATGTCTACTCTGTGTTATAATATTTTCAAAACACAGTCCCAAAACATGCTGAAAATCGATATTTTAGGTGCTCAAAGTCAATATGTGTATGCATCTTATGTACCCGTTTGTATTTCAAATTCAGGCTCAAAACACCCGAAAATTCGATATTTTTGGGTCCTAGAAACGATCTGTACATGCCTACTCCTTGCTAGAATATTTTAAGGAAACAGACCCAAAACATGCTCAAAATCGATATTTTAGGTGCAAAAAGTCGGTGTGCATGCATCTTCAGTACCCGTTTATATCTCAAATTAATTCTCAAAACACCCGAAAATTCTTTATTTTTGGGTCCCAGAAGCGATCTGTACATGCCTACTCTGTGTGAGTGTATTTTCATATTAAAACAGGCTGAAAATCAATATTTTAGGTGCCCAAAGTCGATATGTGCATGCATCTTCTGTAACCGTTTATATCTCAAATTCAGGCTCAAAACTCCCGCAAATTCGATATTTTTGGGTCCCAAAAGCGATCTGTACATGTCTACTCTGTGTTAGAATATTTTCAAAACGCAGGGCCAAAACATGCTCATAATCGATATTTTGGGTGCCCAAAGTCGATATGTGCATGTATCTACTGTACCCGTTTATATCTCAAATTTTGGCTCAAAACACCCGAAAATTCGATATTTTCTGGTACCAGAAGCGATCTGTACATGCCTACTACTTGCTAGAATTTTTTCAAGATACAGACCCAAAATATACTCAAAATCGATATTTTTGGTGCAAAAAGTCGTTGTGCATGGATCTTCAGTACCCGTTTATATCTCAAATTCAGGCTCAAAACACCGAAAAATTCAATATTTTTGGGTCCCAGAAGAAATCTGTACATGCCTACTCAGTGCTAGAATGTTTTCAAAATATAGGCTCAAAACATGCTAAAAATCGATATTTTAGGTTTCAAAGTCGATATGTGCATGCATCTTCTGTACCTGTTTATATCTCAAATTCATTCTCAAAACAACAGAAAATTCGATATTTTTGGGTCCCAGAAGCGATCTGTACATGTCTACTCTGTGTTAGAGTATTTTCGAAATTCAGGCCTAAAACAGGCTGAAAATCGATATTTTAGCTGCCCAAAGTCGATATGTGCATGCATCTTCTGTACCCGTTTATATCTCAAATTCAGGCTGAAAGCTCCCGAAAATTCGATATTTTTGGGTCCCAGAAGCGATCTGTACATGTCTACTCTGTGTTATAATATTTTCAAAACACAGTCCCAAAACATGCTGAAAATCGATATTTTAGGTGCTCAAAGTCAATATGTGTATGCATCTTATGTACCCGTTTGTATTTCAAATTCAGGCTCAAAACACCCGAACATTCGATATTTTTGGGTCCTAGAAACGATCTGTACATGCCTACTCCTTGCTAGAATGTTTTAAGGAAACAGACCCAAAACATGCTCAAAATCGATATTTTAGGTGCAAAAAGTCGGTGTGCATGCATCTTCAGTACCCGTTTATATCTCAAATTCATTCTCAAAACACCCGAAAATTCGATATTTTTGGGTCCCAGAAGCGATCTGTACATGCCTACTCTGTGTGAGTGTATTTTCATATTAAAACAGGCTGAAAATCAATATTTTAGGTGCCCAAAGTCGATATGTGCATGCATCTTCTGTAACCGTTTATATCTCAAATTCAGGCTCAAAACTCCCGAAAATTCGATATTTTTGGGTCCCAAAAGCGATCTGTACATGTCTACTCTGTGTTAGAATATTTTCAAAACGCAGGGCCAAAACATGCTCATAATTGATATTTTGGGTGCCCAAAGTCGATATGTGCATGTATCTACTGTACCCGTTTATATCTCAAATTTTGGCTCAAAACACCCGAAAATTCGATATTTTCTGGTACCAGAAGCGATCTGTACATGCCTACTACTTGCTAGAATTTTTTCAAGATACAGACCCAAAATATACTCAAAATCGATATTTTTGGTGCAAAAAGTCGAAGTGTGCGTGGATCTTCAGTACCCGTTTATATCTCAAATTCAGGCTCAAAACACCGAAAAATTCAATATTTTTGGGTCCCAGAAGAAATCTGTACATGCCTACTCAGTGCTAGAATGTTTTCAAAATATAGGCTCAAAACATGCTAAAAATCGATATTTTAGGTTTCCAAAGTCGATATGTGCATGCATCTTATGTACCCGTTTATATCCCAAATTGAGGCTCAAAACACCCGAAAATTCAATAGTTTTGGGTCCCAGAAGCGATCTGTATATGCCTACTCCGTGTTAGAGTATTTTTAAAAATACAGGCTAAAAACATGCTAAAAATCGATATTTTAGTTGCCCAAAGTCAATATGTGCATGCATCTTGTAAACCAGTTTATATCTTAAATTAAGGCTCAAAACACCCGAAATATCAATATTTTTGTGTCCCAGAAGCGATCTGTACATGTCTACTCTGTGTTAGAGTATTTTCGAAATACAGGCCTAAAACAGACGGAAAATCGATTTTTTAGGTGCCCAAAGACGATATGTGCATGCATCTTCTGTACCCGTTTATATCTCAAATTCAGGCTCAAAACTCCCGAAAATTCGATATTTTTGGGTCCCAGAAGCGATATGTACATGCCTACTCCGTGCTAGAATATATTCAAAATGCATGCCCAAAACATACTCAAAATCGATATTTTGGGTGCCCAAAGTCGATATGTGCATGGATCTTCTGTACCCGTTTATATCTCAAATTCAGGATCAAAACATCCGAAAATTCGATATTTTCGGGTCCCAGAAGCGATCTGTACATGCCTACTCCTTGCTAGAATGTTTTCAAGATACAGACCCAAAATATGCTCAAAATCGATATTTTAGGTGCAAAAAGTCGAAGTGTGCATGGATCTTCAGAACCCGTTTATATCTCAAATTCAGGCTCAAAACACCCAAAAATTCAATATTTTTGGGTCCCAGAAGAAATCTGTACATGCCTACTCCATGTTAGAATATATTCAAAATACAGGCCCAAAACATGCTCAAAATCGATATTTTGGGTGCCCAAATTCGATATGTGTATGCATCTTCTGTACCCATTTATATCTCAAATTAAGGCTCAAAACACCCGAAAATTCAATTGTTTTGGGTCCCAGAAGCGATCTGTATATGCCTACCCCGTGTTAGAGTATTTTCAAAATACAGGCCCAAAACATGCTAAAAATCGATATTTTAGTTGCCCAAAGTCAATATGTGCATGCATCTTGTGTACCCGTTTATATCTTAAATTCAGGCTCAAAACACCCGAAAATTCAATATTTTTGTGTCCCAGAAGCGATCTGTACATGTCTACTCTGTGTTAGAGTATTTTCGAAATTCAGGCCTAAAACAGGCTGAAAATCGATATTTTAGCTGCCCAAAGTCGATATGTGCATGCATCTTCTGTACCCGTTTATATCTCAAATTCAGGCTCAAAGCTCCCGAAAATTCGATATTTTTAGGTCCCAGAAGCGATCTGTACATGTCTACTCTGTGTTATAATATTTTCAAAACACAGTCCCAAAACATGCTGAAAATCGATATTTTAGGTGCTCAAAGTCAATATGTGTATGCATCTTATGTACCCGTTTGTATTTCAAATTCAGGCTCAAAACACCCGAAAATTCGATATTTTTGGGTCCTAGAAACGATCTGTACATGCCTACTCCTTGCTAGAATATTTTAAGGAAACAGACCCAAAACATGCTCAAAATCGATATTTTAGGTGCAAAAAGTCGGTGTGCATGCATCTTCAGTACCCGTTTATATCTCAAATTAATTCTCAAAACACCCGAAAATTCTTTATTTTTGGGTCCCAGAAGCGATCTGTACATGCCTACTCTGTGTGAGTGTATTTTCATATTAAAACAGGCTGAAAATCAATATTTTAGGTGCCCAAAGTCGATATGTGCATGCATCTTCTGTAACCGTTTATATCTCAAATTCAGGCTCAAAACTCCCGCAAATTCGATATTTTTGGGTCCCAAAAGCGATCTGTACATGTCTACTCTGTGTTAGAATATTTTCAAAACGCAGGGCCAAAACATGCTCATAATCGATATTTTGGGTGCCCAAAGTCGATATGTGCATGTATCTACTGTACCCGTTTATATCTCAAATTTTGGCTCAAAACACCCGAAAATTCGATATTTTCTGGTACCAGAAGCGATCTGTACATGCCTACTACTTGCTAGAATTTTTTCAAGATACAGACCCAAAATATACTCAAAATCGATATTTTTGGTGCAAAAAGTCGTTGTGCATGGATCTTCAGTACCCGTTTATATCTCAAATTCAGGCTCAAAACACCGAAAAATTCAATATTTTTGGGTCCCAGAAGAAATCTGTACATGCCTACTCAGTGCTAGAATGTTTTCAAAATATAGGCTCAAAACATGCTAAAAATCGATATTTTAGGTTTCAAAGTCGATATGTGCATGCATCTTCTGTACCTGTTTATATCTCAAATTCATTCTCAAAACAACAGAAAATTCGATATTTTTGGGTCCCAGAAGCGATCTGTACATGTCTACTCTGTGTTAGAGTATTTTCGAAATTCAGGCCTAAAACAGGCTGAAAATCGATATTTTAGCTGCCCAAAGTCGATATGTGCATGCATCTTCTGTACCCGTTTATATCTCAAATTCAGGCTGAAAGCTCCCGAAAATTCGATATTTTTGGGTCCCAGAAGCGATCTGTACATGTCTACTCTGTGTTATAATATTTTCAAAACACAGTCCCAAAACATGCTGAAAATCGATATTTTAGGTGCTCAAAGTCAATATGTGTATGCATCTTATGTACCCGTTTGTATTTCAAATTCAGGCTCAAAACACCCGAACATTCGATATTTTTGGGTCCTAGAAACGATCTGTACATGCCTACTCCTTGCTAGAATGTTTTAAGGAAACAGACCCAAAACATGCTCAAAATCGATATTTTAGGTGCAAAAAGTCGGTGTGCATGCATCTTCAGTACCCGTTTATATCTCAAATTCATTCTCAAAACACCCGAAAATTCGATATTTTTGGGTCCCAGAAGCGATCTGTACATGCCTACTCTGTGTGAGTGTATTTTCATATTAAAACAGGCTGAAAATCAATATTTTAGGTGCCCAAAGTCGATATGTGCATGCATCTTCTGTAACCGTTTATATCTCAAATTCAGGCTCAAAACTCCCGAAAATTCGATATTTTTGGGTCCCAAAAGCGATCTGTACATGTCTACTCTGTGTTAGAATATTTTCAAAACGCAGGGCCAAAACATGCTCATAATTGATATTTTGGGTGCCCAAAGTCGATATGTGCATGTATCTACTGTACCCGTTTATATCTCAAATTTTGGCTCAAAACACCCGAAAATTCGATATTTTCTGGTACCAGAAGCGATCTGTACATGCCTACTACTTGCTAGAATTTTTTCAAGATACAGACCCAAAATATACTCAAAATCGATATTTTTGGTGCAAAAAGTCGAAGTGTGCGTGGATCTTCAGTACCCGTTTATATCTCAAATTCAGGCTCAAAACACCGAAAAATTCAATATTTTTGGGTCCCAGAAGAAATCTGTACATGCCTACTCAGTGCTAGAATGTTTTCAAAATATAGGCTCAAAACATGCTAAAAATCGATATTTTAGGTTTCCAAAGTCGATATGTGCATGCATCTTATGTACCCGTTTATATCCCAAATTGAGGCTCAAAACACCCGAAAATTCGATATTTTTGGGTCCCAGAAGCGATATGTACATGTCCACTCTGTGTTAGAATATTTTCAAAACACAGGCCCAAAACATGCTGAAAATCGATATTTTAGGTGAACAAAGTCAATATTTGTATGCATCTTCTGTACCAGTTTATATCCCAAATTCAGGCTCAAAACACCCGAAATTTCGATATTGTTAGGTCCCAGAAGCAATCTGTACATGCCTACTTCGTGTTAAAATATATTCAAAATACAGGCACAAAACATGCTCAAAATCGATATTTTAGGTGCCCAAAGTCGATATGTGCATGCATCTTGTAATCCCGTTTATATCTCAAATTCAGGCTCAAAACACTCGAAAATTCGATATTTTTGGGTCCCAGAACCAATCTGTACATGCCTACTCCGTGTTAGAATATATTAAAAATACAGGCCCAAAATATGCTTAAAATCGATATTTTAGTTGCCCAAAGTTAATATGAGCATGCATCTTCAGTACCCGTTTATATCTCAAATTCAGGCTCAAAACACCAAAAATTTAATATTTTTGGGTCCCAGAAGAAATCTGTACATGAATACTCAGTGCTAGAAGTTTTTCAAAATATAGGCTCAAAACATGCTAAAATCGATATTTTAGGTTTCCAAAGTCGATATGTGCATGCATCTTCAGTACCCGTTTATATCTCAAATTCATTCTCAAAACAACTGAAAATTCAATATTTTTGGGTCCCAGAAGCGATTTGTACATGCCTACTCTGTGTTAGAGTATTTTCAAAACGCAGGCCCAAAACATGCTGAAAATCGATATTTTAGGTGCCCAAAGTCAATATGTGTAAGCAACTTCTGTACCCGTTCATATTCCAGATTCAGGCTCAAAACACCCGAAAATTCGATATTTTTGGGGCCCAGAAGCGATCGGTACATGCCTACTCCGTGTTAGAATATATTCAAAATGCATGCCCAAAACATGCTCAAAATGGATATTTTGGGTGTTTAAAGTCAATATGTGCATGCATCTTCTGTTCCCGTTTATATTTCAAACTCAGACTCAAAACTCCCGAAAATTCAATAGTTTTGGGTCCCAGAAGCGATCTGTACATGTCTACTCTGTGTTAGAGTATTTTCGAAATACAGGCCTAAAACAGACGGAAAATCGATATTTTAGGTGCCCAAAGACGATATGTGCATGCATCTTCTGTACCCGTTTATATCTCAAATTCAGACTCAAAACACCCAAAAATTCGATATTTTTGGGTCCCAGAAGCGATCTGTACATGCCTATCCGTGCTGGAATATATTCAAAATGCATGCCCAAAATATATTAAAAATCGATATTTTGGGTGCCCAAAGTCGATATGTGTATGGATCTTCTGTACCCGTTTATATCTCAAATTTAGGCTCAAAACATCCGCAAATTCGATATTCTCGGATCCCAGAAGCGATCTGTACATGCCTAGTCCTTGCTAGAATGTTTTCAAGATACAGACCCAAAATATGCTCAAAATCGATATTTTAGGTGCAAAAAGTCGAAGTGTGCATGGATCTTCAGAACCCGTTTATATCTTAAATTCAGGCTCAAAGCACCCAAAAATTCAATATTTTTGGGTCCCACAAGAAATCTGTACATGCCTACTCCATGTTAGAAATATATTCAAAATACAGGCCCAAAACATGCTCAAAATCGATATTTTAGGTGCCCAAAGTCGATATGTGCATGCATCTTCTGTACCCGTTTATATCTCAAATTAAGGCTCAAAACACCCGAAAATTCAATAGTTTTGGGTCCCAGAACCAATCTGTACATGCCTACTCCGTGTTAGAATATATTAAAAATACAGGCCCAAAATATGCTTAAAATCGATATTTTAGTTGCCCAAAGTTAATATGAGCATGCATCTTCAGTACCCGTTTATATCTCAAATTCAGGCTCAAAACACCAAAAATTTAATATTTTTGGGTCCCAGAAGAAATCTGTACATGAATACTCAGTGCTAGAAGTTTTTCAAAATATAGGCTCAAAACATGCTAAAATCGATATTTTAGGTTTCCAAAGTCGATATGTGCATGCATCTTCAGTACCCGTTTATATCTCAAATTCATTCTCAAAACAACTGAAAATTCAATATTTTTGGGTCCCAGAAGCGATTTGTACATGCCTACTCTGTGTTAGAGTATTTTCAAAACGCAGGCCCAAAACATGCTGAAAATCGATATTTTAGGTGCCCAAAGTCAATATGTGTAAGCAACTTCTGTACCCGTTCATATTCCAGATTCAGGCTCAAAACACCCGAAAATTCGATATTTTTGGGGCCCAGAAGCGATCGGTACATGCCTACTCCGTGTTAGAATATATTCAAAATGCATGCCCAAAACATGCTCAAAATGGATATTTTGGGTGTTTAAAGTCAATATGTGCATGCATCTTCTGTTCCCGTTTATATTTCAAACTCAGACTCAAAACTCCCGAAAATTCAATAGTTTTGGGTCCCAGAAGCGATCTGTACATGTCTACTCTGTGTTAGAGTATTTTCGAAATACAGGCCTAAAACAGACGGAAAATCGATATTTTAGGTGCCCAAAGACGATATGTGCATGCATCTTCTGTACCCGTTTATATCTCAAATTCAGACTCAAAACACCCAAAAATTCGATATTTTTGGGTCCCAGAAGCGATCTGTACATGCCTATCCGTGCTGGAATATATTCAAAATGCATGCCCAAAATATATTAAAAATCGATATTTTGGGTGCCCAAAGTCGATATGTGTATGGATCTTCTGTACCCGTTTATATCTCAAATTTAGGCTCAAAACATCCGAAAATTCGATATTCTCGGATCCCAGAAGCGATCTGTACATGCCTAGTCCTTGCTAGAATGTTTTCAAGATACAGACCCAAAATATGCTCAAAATCGATATTTTAGGTGCAAAAAGTCGAAGTGTGCATGGATCTTCAGAACCCGTTTATATCTTAAATTCAGGCTCAAAGCACCCAAAAATTCAATATTTTTGGGTCCCACAAGAAATCTGTACATGCCTACTCCATGTTAGAAATATATTCAAAATACAGGCCCAAAACATGCTCAAAATCGATATTTTAGGTGCCCAAAGTCGATATGTGCATGCATCTTCTGTACCCGTTTATATCTCAAATTAAGGCTCAAAACACCCGAAAATTCAATAGTTTTGGGTCCCAGAAGCGATCTGTATATGCCTACTCCGTGTTAGAGTATTTTTAAAAATACAGGCTAAAAACATGCTAAAAATCGATATTTTAGTTGCCCAAAGTCAATATGTGCATGCATCTTGTAAACCAGTTTATATCTTAAATTAAGGCTCAAAACACCCGAAATATCAATATTTTTGTGTCCCAGAAGCGATCTGTACATGTCTACTCTGTGTTAGAGTATTTTCGAAATACAGGCCTAAAACAGACGGAAAATCGATATTTTAGGTGCCCAAAGACGATATGTGCATGCATCTTCTGTACCCGTTTATATCTCAAATTCAGGCTCAAAACTCCCGAAAATTCGATATTTTTGGGTCCCATAAGCGATCTGTACATGCCTACTCCGTGTTAGCATATTCTAAATGCAGGCCCAGAACATGCTCCAAATCGATATTTTGGGTGCCCAAAGTCGATATGTGCATGCATCTTCTGTACCCGCTAATATCTCAAATTCAGGCTCAAAACACCCGAAAATTCGATATTTTCGGGTCACAGAAGCGATCTGTACATGCCTACTCCTTGCTAGAATGTTTTCAAGAAACCGACTCAATATATGCTCAAAATCGATATTTTATGTGCAAAAAGTCGAAGTATGAATGGATCTTCAGTACCCGTTTATATCTCGAATTCAGGCTCAAAACACCGAAAAATTCAATATTTTTGGGTCCCAGAAGAAATCTGTACATCCCTACTCAGAGCTAGAATGTTTTCAAAATATAGGCTCAAAACATGCTGAAAATCGATATTTTAGGTGCCCAAAGTCAATATGTGTATGCATCTTCTGTACCCGTTTGTATTCCAAAATTCGATATTTTTGGGTCCCAGAAGCGATCTATACATGCCTACTTCGTGTTAGAGTATTTTCGAAATACAGGCCTAAAACAGGCTGAAAATCGATATTTTAGGTGCCCAAAGTCGATATGTGCATGCATCTTCTGTACCTGTTTATATCTCAAATTCAGGCTCAAAACTCCCGATAATTCGATATTTTTGGGTCCTAGAAGCGATATCTACATGCCTACTCCGTGTTAGAAAATTTTCAAAATACAGGCCCAAAACATGCTAAATATTTATATTTTAGGTGCACAAAGTCAATATGTGAATGCATCTTCTGTACCCGTTTATATCTTAAATTCAGGCTCAAAACACCCGAAAATTCAATATTTTTGTGTCCCAGAAGCGATCTGTACATATCTACTCTGTGTTAGAGTATTTTCGAAATTCAGGGCTAAAACAGGCTAAAAATCGATATTTTAGGTGTCCAAAGTCGATATGTGCATGCATCTTCTGTACCCGTTTATATCTCAAATTCAGGCTCAAAACTCCCGAAAATTCGATATTTTTGGGTCCCAGAAGCGATCTGTACATGTCTACTCTGTGTTATAATATTTTCAAAACACAGTCCCAAAACATGCTGAAAATCGATATTTTTGGTGCCCAAAGTCAATATGTGTATGCATCTTATGTACCCGTTTGTATTTCAAATTCAGGCTCAAAACACCCGAAAATTCGATATTTTTGGGTCCCAGAAGCGATCTGTACATGCCTACTCCGTGTGAAAGTATTTTCATATTAAAACAGGCTGAAAATCGATATTTTAGGTGCCCAAAGTCGATATGTACATGCATCTTGTGTACCCGTTTATATCCCAAATTCAGGCTCAAAACACCCGAAAATTCGATATTTTTGGGTCCCAGAAGCGATCTGTACATGCCTACTCTGTGTTAGAATATATTCAAAATACAGGCCCAAAACATTCTCAAAATCGATATTTTGGGTGCCCAAAGTCGATATGTGCATGCATCTTCTGTACCCGTTTATATCTCAAATTCAGGCTCAAAACTCCCGAAAATTCGATAATTTTGGGTCCCAAAAGCGATCTGTACATGTTTACTCTGTGTTAGAATATTTTCAAAACGCAGGGCCAAAACATGCTCAAAATCGATATTTTGGGTGCCCAAAGTCGATATGTGCATGCATCTTCTGTACCTGTTTATATCTCAAATTCAGGCTCAAAACTCCCGATAATTCGATATTTTTGGGTCCTAGAAGCGATATCTACATGCCTACTCCGTGTTAGAAAATTTTCAAAATACAGGCCCAAAACATGCTAAATATTTATATTTTAGGTGCACAAAGTCAATATGTGAATGCATCTTCTGTACCCGTTTATATCTTAAATTCAGGCTCAAAACACCGAAAAATTCAATATTTTTGGGTCCCAGAAGAAATCTGTACATGCCTACTCAGTGCTAGAATGTTTTCAAAATATAGGCTCAAAACATGCTAAAATCGATATTTTAGGTTTCCAAAGTCGATATGTGCATGCATCTTCAGTACCCGTTTATATCTCAAATTTATTCTCAAAACAACTGAAAATTCAATATTTTTGGGTCCCAGAAGCAATTTGTACATGCCTACTCTGTGTTAGAGTATTTACAAAACGCAGGCCCAAAACATGCTGAAAATCGATATTTTAGGTGCCCAAAGTCGATATGTGCATGCATCTTGTAATCCCGTTTATATCTCAAATTCAGGCTCAAAAGACTCGAAAATTCGATATTTTTGGGTCCCAGAACCAAACTGTACATGCCTACTCCGTGTTAGAATATATTCAAAATACAGGCCCAAAATATGCTTAAAATCGATATTTTAGTTGCCCAAAGTTAATATGAGCATGCATCTTCAGTACCCGTTTATATCTCAAATTCAGGCTCAAAACACCAAAAATTTAATATTTTTGGGTCCCAGAAGAAATCTGTACATGAATACTCAGTGATAGAATTTTTTCAAAATATAGGCTCAAAACATGCTAAAATCGATATTTTAGGTTTCCAAAGTCGATATGTGCATGCATCTTCAGTACCCGTTTATATCTCAAATTCATTCTCAAAACAACTGAAAATTCAATATTTTTGGGTCCCAGAAGCAATTTGTACATGCCTACTCTGTGTTAGAGTATTTTCAAAACGCAGGCCCAAAACATGCTGAAAATCGATATTTTAGGTGCCCAAAGTCAATATGTGTAAGCAACTTCTGTACCCGTTCATATTCCAAATTCAGGCTCAAAACACCCGAAAATTCGATATTTTTGGGGCCCAGAAGCGATCGGTACATGCCTACTCCGTGTTAGAATATATTCAAAATGCATGCCCAAAACATGCTCAAAATCGATATTTTGGGTGTTTAAAGTCGATATGTGCATGCATCTTCTGTTCCCGTTTATATTTCAAATTCAGACTCAAAACACCCAAAAATTCGATATTTTTGGGTCCCAGAAGCGATCTGTACATGTCTACTCTGTGTTAGAGTATTTTTAAAAATACAGGCTAAAAACATGCTAAAAATCGATATTTTAGTTGCCCAAAGTCAATATGTGCATGCATCTTGTAAACCAGTTTATATCTTAAATTAAGGCTCAAAACACCCGAAATATCAATATTTTTGTGTCCCAGAAGCGATCTGTACATGTCTACTCTGTGTTAGAGTATTTTCGAAATACAGGCCTAAAACAGACGGAAAATCGATTTTTTAGGTGCCCAAAGACGATATGTGCATGCATCTTCTGTACCCGTTTATATCTCAAATTCAGGCTCAAAACTCCCGAAAATTCGATATTTTTGGGTCCCAGAAGCGATATGTACATGCCTACTCCGTGCTAGAATATATTCAAAATGCATGCCCAAAACATACTCAAAATCGATATTTTGGGTGCCCAAAGTCGATATGTGCATGGATCTTCTGTACCCGTTTATATCTCAAATTCAGGATCAAAACATCAGAAAATTCGATATTTTCGGGTCCCAGAAGCGATCTGTACATGCCTACTCCTTGCTAGAATGTTTTCAAGATACAGACCCAAAATATGCTCAAAATCGATATTTTAGGTGCAAAAAGTCGAAGTGTGCATGGATCTTCAGAACCCGTTTATATCTCAAATTCAGGCTCAAAACACCCAAAAATTCAATATTTTTGGGTCCCAGAAGAAATCTGTACATGCCTACTCCATGTCAGAATATATTCAAAATACAGGCCCAAAACATGCTCAAAATCGATATTTTGGGTGCCCAAAGTCGATATGTGCATGCATCTTCTGTACCCGTTTATATCTCAAATTAAGGCTCAAAACCCCCGAAAATTCAATAGTTTTGGGTCCCAGAAGCGATCTGTATATGCCTACTCCGTGTTAGAGTATTTTTAAAAATACAGGCCAAAAACATGCTAAAAATCGATATTTTAGTTGCCCAAAGTCAATATGTGCATGCATCTTGTAAACCAGTTTATATCTTAAATTCAGGCTCAAAACACCCGAAAATTCAATATTTTTGTGTCCCAGAAGCGATCTGTACATGTCTACTCTGTGTTAGAGTATTTTCGAAATACAGGCCTAAAACAGACGGAAAATCGATATTTTAGGTGCCCAAAGACGATATATGCATGCATCTTCTGTACCCGTTTATATCTCAAATTCAGGCTCAAAACTCCCGAAAATTCGATATTTTTGGGTCCCAGAAGCGATCTGTACATGCCTACTCCGTGCTAGAATATATTCAAAATGCATGCCCAAAACATACTCAAAATCGATATTTTGGGTGCCCAAAGTCGATATGTGCATGGATCTTCTGTACCCGTTTATATCTCAAATTCAGGCTCAAAACATCCGAAAATTTGATATTTTCGGGTCCCAGAAGCGATCTGTACATGCCTACTCCTTGCTAGAATGTTTTCAAGATACAGACCCAAAATATGCTCAAAATCGATATTTTAGGTGCAAAAAGTCGAAGTGTGCATGGATCTTCAGAACCCGTTTATATCTCAAATTCAGGCTCAAAACACCCAAAAATTCAATATTTTTGGGTCCCAGAAGAAATCTGTACATGCCTACTCCATGTTAGAATATATTCAAAATACAGGCCAAAAACATGCTCAAAATCGATATTTTGGGTGCCCAAATTCGATATGTGTATGCATCTTCTGTACTCATTTATATCTCAAATTAAGGCTCAAAACACCCGAAAATTCAATTGTTTTGGGTCCCAGAAGCGATCTGTATATGCTTACCCCGTGTTAGAGTATTTTCAAAATACAGGCCCAAAACATGCTAAAAATCGATATTTTAGTTGCCCAAAGTCAATATGTGCATGCATCTTGTGTACCCGTTTATATCTTAAATTCAGGCTCAAAACACCCGAAAATTCAATATTTTTGTGTCCCAGAAGCGATCTGTACATGTCTACTCTGTGTTAGAGTATTTTCGAAATTCAGGCCTAAAACAGGCTGAAAATCGATATTTTAGGTGCCCAAAGTCGATATGTGCATGCATCTTCTGTACCCGTTTATATCTCAAATTCAGGCTCAAAGCTTTCGAAAATTCGATATTTTTGGGTCCTAGAAACGATCTGTACATGCCTACTCCTTGCTAGAATGTTTTAAGGAAACAGACCCAAAACATGCTCAAAATCGATATTTTAGGTGCAAAAAGTCGGTGTGCATGCATCTTCAGTACCCGTTTATATCTCAAATTAATTCTCAAAACACCCGAAAATTCTTTATTTTTGGGTCCCAGAAGCGATCTGTACATGCCTACTCTGTGTGAGTGTATTTTCATATTAAAACAGGCTGAAAATCAATATTTTAGGTGCCCAAAGTCGATATGTGCATGCATCTTCTGTAACCGTTTATATCTCAAATTCAGGCTCAAAACTCCCGAAAATTCGATATTTTTGGGTACCAAAAGCGATCTGTACATGTCTACTCTGTGTTAGAATATTTTCAAAACGCAGGGCCAAAACATGCTCATAATCGATATTTTGGGTGCCCAAAGTCGATATGTGCATGTATCTACTGTACCCGTTTATATCTCAAATTTTGGCTCAAAACACCCGAAAATTCGATATTTTCTGGTACCAGAAGCGATCTGTACATGCCTACTACTTGCTAGAATTTTTTCAAGATACAGACCCAAAATATACTCAAAATCGATATTTTTGGTGCAAAAAGTCGGTGTGCATTGATCTTCAGTACCCGTTTATATCTCAAATTCAGGCTCAAAACACCGAAAAATTCAATATTTTTGGGTCCCAGAAGAAATCTGTACATGCCTACTCAGTGCTAGAATGTTTTAAAAATATAGGCTCAAAACATGCTAAAAATCGATATTTTTGGTTTCAAAGTCGATATGTGCATGCATCTTCTGTACCTGTTTATATCTCAAATTCATTCTCAAAACAACAGAAAATTCGATATTTTTGGGTCCCAGAAGCGATCTGTACATGTCTACTCTGTGTTAGAGTATTTTCGAAATTCAGGCCTAAAACAGGCTGAAAATCGATATTTTAGGTGCCCAAAGTCGATATGTGCATGCATCTTCTGTACCCGTTTATATCTCAAATTCAGGCTCAAAGCTCCCGAAAATTCGATATTTTTGGGTCCCAGAAGCGATCTGTACATGTCTACTCTGTGTTATAATATTTTCAAAACACAGTCCCAAAACATGCTGAAAATCGATATTTTAGGTGCTCAAAGTCAATATGTGTATGCATCTTATGTACCCGTTTGTATTTCAAATTCAGGCTCAAAACACCCGAACATTCGATATTTTTGGGTCCTAGAAACGATCTGTACATGCCTACTCCTTGCTAGAATGTTTTAAGGAAACAGACCCAAAACATGCTCAAAATCGATATTTTAGGTGCAAAAAGTCGGTGTGCATGCATCTTCAGTACCCGTTTATATCTCAAATTCATTCTCAAAACACCCGAAAATTCGATATTTTTGGGTCCCAGAAGCGATCTGTACATGCCTACTCTGTGTGAGTGTATTTTCTTATTAAAACAGGCTGAAAATCAATATTTTAGGTTTCCCTAAAGTCGATATGTGCATGCATCTTCTGTAACCGTTTATATCTCAAATTCAGGCTCAAAACTCCCGAAAATTCGATATTTTTGGGTCCCAAAAGCGATCTGTACATGTCTACTCTGTGTTAGAATATTTTCAAAACGCAGGGCCAAAACATGCTCATAATTGATATTTTGGGTGCCCAAAGTCGATATGTGCATGTATCTACTGTACCCGTTTATATCTCAAATTTTGGCTCAAAACACCCGAAAATTCGATATTTTCTGGTACCAGAAGCGATCTGTACATGCCTACTACTTGCTAGAATTTTTTAAAGATACAGACCCAAAATATACTCAAAATCGATATTTTTGGTGCAAAAAGTCGAAGTGTGCATGGATCTTCAGTACCCGTTTATATCTCAAATTCAGGCTCAAAACACCGAAAAATTCAATATTTTTGGGTCCCAGAAGAAATCTGTACATGCCTACTCAGTGCTAGAATGTTTTCAAAATGCAGGCCCAAAACATGCTCAAAATCGATATTTTGGGTGCCCAAAGTCGATATGTGCATGCATCTTCTGTACCCGTTTATATCTCAAATTCAGGCTCAAAAACTCCCGAAAATTCGATAATTTTGGGTCCCAAAAGCGATCTGTACATGTCTACTCTGTGTTAGAATATTTTCAAAACTCAGAGCCAAAACATGCTCAAAATCGATATTTTGGGTGCCCAAAGTCGATATGTGCATGTATCTTCTGTACCCGTTTATATCTCAAATTCAGGCTCAAAACACCCGAAAATTCGATATTTTCTGGTACCAGAAGTAATCTGTACATGCCTACTACTTGCTAGAATATTTTCAAGATACAGACCCAAAATATGCTCAAAATCGATATTTTTGGTGCAAAAAGTCGAAGTGTGCGTGGATCTTCAGTACCCGTTTATATCTCAAATTAAGGCTCAAAACACGGAAAAATTCAATATTTTTGGGTCCCAGAAGAAATCTGTACATGCCTACTCAGTGCTAGAATGTTTTCAAAATATAGGCTCAAAACATGCTAAAAATCGATATTTTAGGTTTCCAAAGTCGATATGTGCATGCATCTTATGTACCCGTTTATATCCCAAATTGAGGCTCAAAACACCCGAAAATTCGATATTTTTGGGTCCCAGAAGCGATATGTACATGTCTACTCTGTGTTAGAATATTTTCAAAACACAGGCCCAAAACATGCTGAAAATCGATATTTTAGGTGAACAAAGTCAATATTTGTATGCATCTTCTGTACCAGTTTATATCCCAAATTCAGGCTCAAAACACCCGAAATTTCGATATTGTTAGGTCCCAGAAGCAATCTGTACATGCCTACTTCGTGTTAAAATATATTCAAAATACAGGCCCAAAACATGCTCAAAATCGATATTTTGGGTGCCCAAAGTCGATATGTGCATGCATCTTGTAATCCCGTTTATATCTCAAATTCAGGCTCAAAACACTCGAAAATTCGATATTTTTGGGTCCCAGAACCAATCTGTACATGCCTACTCCGTGTTAGAATATATTAAAAAAACAGGCCCAAAATATGCTTAAAATCGATATTTTAGTTGCCCAAAGTTAATATGAGCATGCATCTTCAGTACCCGTTTATATCTCAAATTCAGGCTCAAAACACCAAAAATTTAATATTTTTGGGTCCCAGAAGAAATCTGTACATGAATACTCAGTGCTAGAATTTTTTCAAAATATAGGCTCAAAACATGCTAAAATCGATATTTTGGGTGCCCAAAGTCGATATGTGCATGGATCTTCTGTACCCGTTTATATCTCAAATTCAGGCTCAAAACATCCGAAAATTCGATATTTTTGGGTCCCAGAAGCGATCTGTACATGCCTACTCCGTGCTGGAATATATTCAAAATGCATGCCCAAAACATACTCAAAATGGATATTTTGGGTGTTTAAAGTCAATATGTGCATGCATCTTCTGTTCCCGTTTATATTTCAAACTCAGACTCAAAACACCCAAAAATTCGATATTTTTGGGTCCCAGAAGCGATCTGTACATGCCTACTCCGTGCTGGAATATATTCAAAATGCATGCCCAAAACATATTAAAAATCGATATTTTGGGTGCCCAAAGTCAATATGTGTATGGATCTTCTGTACCCGTTTATATCTCAAATTCAGGCTCAAAACATCCGAAAATTCGATATTCTCGGATCCCAGAAGCGATCTGTACATGCCTAGTCCTTGCTAGAATGTTTTCAAGATACAGACCCAAAATATGCTCAAAATCGATATTTTAGGTGCAAAAAGTCGAAGTGTGCATGGATCTTCAGAACCCTTTTATATCTTAAATTCAGGCTCAAAACACCCAAAAATTCAATATTTTTGGGTCCCACAAGAAATCTGTACATGCCTACTCCATGTCAGAATATATTCAAAATGCAGGACAAAACATGCTCAAAATCGATATTTTGGGTGCCCAAAGTCGATATGTGCATGCATCTTCTGTACCCGTTTATATCTCAAATTAAGGCTCAAAACTCCCGAAAATTCAATAGTTTTGGGTCCCAGAAGCGATCTGTATATGCCTACTCCGTGTTAGAGTATTTTTAAAAATACAGGCCAAAAACATGCTAAAAATCGATATTTTAGTTGCCCAAAGTCAATATGTGCATGCATCTTGTAAACCAGTTTATATCTTAAATTCAGGCTCAAAACACCCGAAAATTCAATATTTTTGTGTCCCAGAAGCGATCTGTACATGTCTACTCTGTGTTAGAGTATTTTCGAAATACAGGCCTAAAACAGACGGAAAATCGATATTTTAGGTGCCCAAAGACGATATGTGCATGCATCTTCTGTACCCGTTTATATCTCAAATTCAGGCTCAAAACTCCCGAAAATTCGATATTTTTGGGTCCCAGAAGCGATCTGTACATGCCTACTCCGTGCTAGAATATATTCAAAATGCATGCCCAAAACATACTCAAAATCGATATTTTGGGTGCCCAAAGTCGATATGTGCATGGATCTTCTGTACCCGTTTATATCTCAAATTCAGGCTCAAAACATCCGAAAATTCGATATTTTCGGGTCCCAGAAGCGATCTGTACATGCCTACTCCTTGCTAGAATGTTTTCAAGATACAGACCCAAAATATGCTCAAAATCGATATTTTAGGTGCAAAAGGTCGAAGTGTGCATGGATCTTCAGAACCCGTTTATATCTCAAATTCAGGCTCAAAACACCCAAAAATTCAATATTTTTGGGTCCCAGAAGAAATCTGTACATGCCTACTCCATGTTAGAATATATTCAAAATACAGGCCAAAAACATGCTTAAAATCGATATTTTGGGTGCCCAAATTCGATATGTGCATGCATCTTCTGTACCCATTTATATCTCAAATTAAGGCTCAAAACACCCGAAAATTCAATTGTTTTGTGTCCCAGAAGCGATCTGTACATGTCTACTCTGTGTTAGAGTATTTTCAAAATACAGGCCCAAAACATGCTAAAAATCGATATTTTAGTTGCCCAAAGTCAATATGTGCATGCATCTTGTGTACCCGTTTATATCTTAAATTCAGGCTCAAAACACCCGAAAATTCAATATTTTTGTGTCCCAGAAGCGATCTGTACATGTCTACTCTGTGTTAGAGTATTTTCGAAATTCAGGCCTAAAACAGGCTAAAAATCGATATTTTAGGTGCCCAAAGTCGATATGTGCATGCATCTTATATACCCGTTTATATCTCAAATTCAGGCTCAAAGCTCCCGAAAATTCGATATTTTTGGGTCCCAGAAGCGATCTGTACATGTCTACTCTGTGTTATAATATTTTCAAAACACAGTCCCAAAACATGCTGAAAATCGATATTTTAGGTGCTCAAAGTCAATATGTGTATGCATCTTATGTACCCGTTTGTATTTCAAATTCAGGCTCAAAACACCCGAAAATTCGATATTTTTGGGTCCTAAAAACGATCTGTACATGCCTACTCCTTGCTAGAATGTTTTAAGGAAACAGACCCAAAACATGCTCAAAATCGATATTTTAGGTGCAAAAAGTCGGTGTGCATGCATCTTCAGTACCCGTTTATATCTCAAATTCATTCTCAAAACACCCGAAAATTCGATATTTTTGGGTCCCAGAAGCGATCTGTACATGCCTACTCTGTGTGAGTGTATTTTCATATTAAAACAGGCTGAAAATCAATATTTTAGGTGCCCAAAGTCGATATGTGCATGCATCATCTGTAACCGTTTATATCTCAAATTCAGGCTCAAAACTCCCGAAAATTCGATATTTTTGGGTCCCAAAAGCGATCTGTACATGTCTACTCTGGGTTAGAATATTTTCAAAACGCAGGGCCAAAACATGCTCAAAATCGATATTTTGGGTGCCCAAAGTCGATATGTGCATGTATCTACTGTACCCGTTTATATCTCAAATTTTGGCTCAAAACACCCGAAAATTCGATATTTTCTGGTAACAGAAGCGATTTGTACATGCCTACTACTTGCTAGAATTTTTTCAAGATACAGACCCAAAATATGCTCAAAATCGATATTTTAGGTGCAAAAAGTCGAAGTGTGCATGGATCTTCAGTACCCGTTTATATCTCAAATTCAGGCTCAAAACACCGAAAAATTCAATATTTTTAGGTCCCAGAAGAAATCTGTACATGAATACTCAGTGCTAGAATGTTTTCAAGAAACAGACCCAAAAAATGCTCAAAATCGATATTTTAGGTGCACAAAGTCAATATTTGTATGCATCTTCTGTACCAGTTTATATACCAAATTCAGGCTCAAAACACCCGAAATTTCGATATTGTTGGGTCCCAGAAGCGATCTGTACATGCCTACTTCGTGTTAAAATATATTCAAAATACAGGCCCAAAACATGCTCAAAATCGATATTTTGGGTGCCCAAAGTCGATATGTGCATGCATCTTGTGTTCCCGTTTATATCTCAAATTCAGGCTCAAAACACCCGAAAATTCGATATTTTTTGGTCCCAGAACCAATCTGTACATGAATACTCCGTGTTAGAATATATTCAAAATACAGGCCCAAAATATGCTAAAAATCGATATTTTAGTTGCCCAAAGTTAATATGAGCATGCATCTTCTGTACCCGTTTATATCTTAAATTCAAGCTCAAAACACCCGAAAATTCAATATTTTTGGGTCCCAGAAGCGACTTGTACATGCCTACTCTGTGTTAGAGTATTTTTAAAACACAGGCCCAAAACATGCTGAAAATCGATATTTTAGGTGCCCAAAGTCAATATGTGTAAGCAACTTCTGTACCCGCTTATATTCCAAAATCAGGCTCAAAACACCAGAAAATTCGATATTTTTGGGTCCCAGAAGCGATCTGAACATGCCTACTCCTTGCTAGAATTTTTTCAAAATATAGGCTCAAAACATGCTAAAATCGATATTTTAGGTGAACAAAGTCAATATTTGTATGCATCTTCTGTACACGTTTGTATTCCAAATTCAGGCTCAAAACACCCGAAAATTCGATATTTTTGGGTCCCAGAAGCGATCTGTACATGTCTACTCTGTGTTAGAGTATTTTCGAAATACAGGCCTAAAACAAACTGAAAATCGATATTTTAGGTGCCCAAAGACGATATGTGCATGCATCTTCTGTACCCGTTTATATCTCAAATTCAGGCTCAAAACTCCCGAAAATTCGATATTTTTGGGTCCCAGAAGCGACCTGTACATGCCTACTCCGTGCTAGAATATATTCAAAATGCATGCCCAAAACATATTAAAAATCGATATTTTGGGTGCCCAAAGTCGATATGTGTATGGATCTTCTGTACCCGTTTATATCTCAAATTCAGTCTCAAAACATCCGAAAATTCGATATTTTCGGGTCCCAGAAGCGATCTGTACATGCCTACTCCTTGTTAGAATGTTTTCAAGATACAGACCCAAAATATGCTCAAAATCGATATTTTAGGTGCAAAAAGTCGAAGTGTGCATGGATCTTCAGAACCCGTTTATATCTCAAATTCAGGATCAAAACACCCAAAAATTCAATATTTTTGGGTCCCAGTAGAAATCTGTACATGCCTACTCCATGTTAGAATATATTCAAAATACAGGCCAAAAACATGCTCAAAATCGATATTTTGGGTGCCCAAAGTCGATATGTGCATGCATCTTCTGTACCCGTTTATATCTCAAATTAAGGCTCAAAACACCCGAAAATTCAATAGTTTTGGGTCCCAGAAGCGATCTGTACATGTCTACTCTGTTTTAGAGTATTTTCGAAATTCAGGCCTAAAACAGGATGAAAATCGATATTTTAGGTGCCCAAAGTCGATATGTGCATGCATTTTCTGTACCCGTTTATATCTCAAATTCAGGCTCAAAACTCCCGAAAATTCGATATTTTTGGGTCCCAGAAGCGATCTGTACATGTCTACTCTGTGTTATAATATTTTCAAAACACAGTCCCAAAACATGCTGAAAATCGATATTTTAGGTGCCCAAAGTCAATATGTGTATGCATCTTATGTACCCGTTTGTATTCCAAATTCAGGCTCAAAACACCCGAAAATTTGATATTTTTGGGTCCTAGAAACGATCTTTACATGCCTACTCCTTGCTAGAATGTTTTAAGGAAACAGACCCACAACATGCTCAAAATCGATATTTTAGGTGCAAAAAGTCGGTGTGCATGCATCTTCAGTACCCGTTTATATCTCAAATTCATTCTCAAAACACCCGAAAATTCTTTATTTTTGGGTCCCAGAAGCGATCTGTACATGCCTACTCCGTGTGAGAGTATTTTCATATTAAAAGAGGCTGAAAATCGATATTTTAGGTGCCCAAAGTCGATATGTGCATGCATCTTGTGTACCCGTTTATATCCCAAATTCAGGCTCAAAACACCCGAAAATTCGATATTTTTGGGTCCCAGAAACGATCTGTACATGTCTACTCTGTGTTAGAATATTTTCAAAACGCAGGGCCAAAACATGCTCAAAATCGATATTTTGGGTGCCCAAAGTCGATATGTGCATGTATCTTCTGTACCCGTTTATATCTCAAATTCAGGCTCAAAACACCCGAAAATTCAATATTTTCTGGTACCAGAAGCGATCTGTACATGCCTCCTACTTGCTAGAATGTTTTCAAGATACAGACCCAAAATATGCTCAAAATCGATATTTTTGGTGCAAAAAGTCGAAGTGTGCATGGATCTTCAGTACCCGTTTATATCTCAAATTCAGGCTCAAAACACCGAAAAATTCAATATTTTTGGGTCCCAGAAGTGCTAGAATGTTTTCAAAATATAGGCTCAAAACATGCTAAAAATCGATATTTTAGGTTTCCAAAGTCGATATGTGCATGCATCTTCTGTACCCGTTTATATCTCAAATTCATTCTCAAAACAACTGAAAATTCAATATTTTTGGGTCCCAGAAGCGATTTGTACATGCCTACTCTGTGTTAGAGTTTTTTCAAAACGCAGGCCCAAAACATGCTGAAAATCGATATTTTAGGTGCTCAAAGTCTATATGTGCATGCATCTTCTGTACCCGTTTATATCTCAAATTCAGGCTCAAAACTCCCGAAAATTCGATATTTTTGGGTCCCAGAAACGATCTGTACATGTCTACTCTGTGTTAGAATATTTTCAAAACGCAGGCCCAAAACATGCTCAAAATCGATATTTTGGGTGCCCAAAGTCGATATGTGCATGTATCTTCTGTACCCGTTTATATCTCAAATTCAGGCTCAAAACACCCGAAAATTCGATATTTTCAGGTACCAGAAGCGATCTGTACATGCCTACTACTTGCTAGAATGTTTTCAAGATACAGACCCAAAATATGCTCAAAATCGATATTTTTGGTGCAAAAAGTCGAAGTCTGCATGGATCTTCAGTACCCGTTTATATCTCAAATTCAGGCTCAAAACACCGAAAAATTCAATATTTTTGGGTCCCAGATGAAATCTGTACATGCCTACTCAGTGCTAGAATGTTTTCTAAATATACGCTCAAAACATGCTAAAAATCGATATTTTAGGTTTCCAAAGTCGATATGTGCATGCCACTTCTGTACCCGTTTATATCTCAAATTCATTCTCAAAACAACTGAAAATTCAATATTTTTGGGTCCTAGAAGCGATTTGTACAGGCCTACTCTGTGTTAGAGTATTTTCAAAACGCAGGCCCAAAACATGCTGAAAATAGATATTTTAGGTGCCCAAAGTCAATATGTGTAAGCAACTTCTGTACCCGTTTATATTCCAAATTCAGGCTCAAAACACCCGAAAATTCGATATTTTTTTGGGCCCAGAAGCGATCTGTACATGCCTACTCCGTGTTAGAATATATTCAAAATGCATGCCCAAAACATGCTCAAAATCGATATTTTGGGGGCCCAAAGTCGATATGTGCATGCATCTTCTGTACCCTTTTATATTTCAAATTCAGACTCAAAACACCCAAAAATTCGATAGTTTTGGGTCCCTGAAGCGATCTGTACATGCCTACTCCGTGTTCGAATATATTCAAAATACAGGCCCAAAACATGCTCAAAATCGATATTTTAGTTGCCCAAAGTCAATATGTGCATGAATCTTGTGTATCCGTTTATATCTTAAATTCAGGCTCAAAACACCCGAAAAATCAATATTTTTAGGTCCCAGAAGCGATCTGTACATGTCTACTCTGTTTTAGAGTATTTTTGAAATACAGGCCTAAAACAGGCTGAAAATCGATATTTTAGGTGCCCAAAGTCGATATGTGCATGCATCTTCTGTACCCGTTTATATCTCAAATTCAGGCTCAAAATTCCCGAAAATTCGATATTTTTGGGTCCCAGAAGCGATTTGTACATGTCTACTCTGTGTTATAATATTTTCAAAACACAGTCCCAAAACATGCTGAAAATCGATATTTTAGGTGCCCAAAGACGATATGTGCATGCATCTTCTGTACCCGTTTATATCTCAAATTCAGGCTCAAAACTCCCGAAAATTCGATATTTTTGGGTCCCAGAAGCGATCTGTACATGCCTACTCCGTGCTAGAATATATTCAAAATGCATGCCCAAAACATATTAAAAATCGATATTTTGGGTGCCCAAAGTCGATATGTGTATGGATCTTCTGTACCCGTTTATATCTCAAATTCAGGCTCAAAACATCCGAAAATTCGATATTTTCGGGTCCCAAAAGCGATCTGTACATGCCTACTCCTTGCTAGAATGTTTTCAAGAAACAGACCCAAAATATGCTCAAAATCGATATTTTAGGTGCAAAAAGTCGAAGTGTGCATGGATCTTCAGAACCCGTTTATATCTCAAATTCAGGCTCAAAACACCCCAAAATTCAATATTTTTGGGTCCCAGAAGAAATCTGTAAATGCCTACTCCATGTAAGAATATATTCAAAATACAGGCCCAAAACATGCTCAAAATCGATATTTTGGGTGCCCAAAGTCGATATGTGCGTGCATCTTCTGTACCCGTTTATATCTCAAATTAAGGCTCAAAACACCCGAAAATTCAATAATTTTGGGTCCCAGAAGCGATCTGTATATGCCTACTCCGTGTTAGAGTATTTTTAAAAATACAGGCCCAAAACATGCTAAAAATCGATATTTTAGTTGCCCAAAGTCAATATGTGCATGCATCTTGTGTACCAGTTTATATCTTAAATTCAGGCTCAAAACACCCGAAAATTCAATATTTTTGTGTCCCAGAAGCGATCTGTACATGCCTACTCCGTGTTAGAGTATATTCAAAATACAGACCCAAAACATGCTCAAAATCGATATTTTAGTTGCCCAAAGTCAATATGTGCATGAATCTTGTGTATCCTATTATATCTTAAATTCAGGCTCAAAACACCCGAAAAATCAATATTTTTAGGTCCCAGAAGCGATCTGTACATGTCTACTCTGTGTTATAATATTTTCAAAACACAGTCCCAAAACATGCTGAAAATCGATATTTCAGGTGCCCAAAGTCAATATGTGTATGCATTTTGTGTACACGTTTATATCCCAAATTCAGGCTCAAAACACCCGAAAATTCGATATTTTCTTTTACCAGAAGCGATCTGTACATGCCTACTACTTGCTAGAATGTTTTCAAGATACAGACCCAAAATATGCTCAAAATCGATATTTTTGGTGCAAAAAGTCGAAGTGTGCATGTATCTTCAGTACCCGTTTATATCTCAAATTCAGGCTCAAAACACCGAAAAATTCAATATTTTTGGGTCCCAGAAGAAATCTGTACATGTCTACTCTGTGTTATAATATTTTCAAAACACAGTCCCAAAGCATGCTGGAAATCGATATTTTAGGTGCCCAAATTCAATATGTGTATGCATCTTATGTACCAGTTTGTATTCCAAATTCAGGCTCAAAACACCCGAAAATTCGATATTTTTGGGTCCTAAAAACGATCTTTACATGCCTACTCCTTGCTAGAATGTTTTAAGGAAACAGACCCAAAACATGCTCAAAATCGATATTTTAGGTGCAAAAAGTCGGTGTGCATGCATCTTCAGTACCCGTTTATATCTCAAATTCATTCTCAAAACACCCGAAAATTCGATATTTTTGGGTCCCAGAAGCGATCTGTACATGCCTACTCCGTGTGAGAGTATTTTCATATTAAAACAGGCTGAAAATCGATATTTTAGGTGCCCAAAGTCGATATGTGCATGCATCTTGTGTACCCGTTTATATCCCAAATTCAGGCTCAAAACACCCGAAAATTCGATATTTTTGCGTCCCAGAAACGATCTGTACATGTCTACTCTGTGTTAGAATATTTTCAAAACGCAGGGCCAAAACATGCTCAAAATCGATATTTTGGGTGCCCAAAGTCGATATGTGCATGTATCTTCTGTACCCGTTTATATCTCAAATTCAGGCTCAAAACACCAGAAAATTCGATATTTTCTGGTACCAGAAGCGATCTGTACATGCCTACTACTTGCTAGAATGTTTTCCAAATACAGGCCCAAAACATGCTGAAAATCGATATTTTAGGTGCACAAAGTCAATATTTGTATGCATCTTCTGTACCAGTTTATATCCCAAATTCAGGCTCAAAACACCCGAAATTTCGATATTGTTGGGTCCCAGAAGCGATCTGTACATGCCTACTTCGTGTTAAAATATATTCAAAATACAGGCCCAAAACATGCTCAAAATCGATATTTTGGGTACCCAAAGTCGATATGTGCATGCATCTTGTGTTCCCGTTTATATCTCAAATTCAGGCTCAAAACACCCGAAAATTCGATGTTTTTCGGTCCCAGAACCAATCTGTACATGCCTACTTCGTGTTAGAATATATTCAAAATACAGGCCCAAAAAATGCTCAAAATCGATATTTTAGTTGCCCAAAGTCAATATGTGCATGAATCTTGTGTATCCTATTATATCTTAAATTCAGGCTCAAAACACCCGAAAAATCAATATTTTTAGGTCCCAGAAGCGATCTGTACATGTCTACTCTGTGTTATAATATTTTCAAAACACAGTCCCAAAACATGCTGAAAATCGATATTTCAGGTGCCCAAAGTCAATATGTGTATGCATCTTATGTACCCGTTTGTATTCCATATTCAGGCTCAAAACACCCGAAAATTCGATATTTGTGGGTCCTAGAAACGATCTTTACATGCCCACTCCTTGCTAGAATGTTTTAAGGAAACAGACCCAAAACATGCTCAAAATCGATATTTTAGGTGCAAAAAGTCGGTGTGCATGCATCTTCAGTACCCGTTTATATCTCAAATTCATTCTCAAAACACCCGAAAATTCAATATTTTTGGGTCCCAGAAGCGATCTGTACATGCCTACTCCGTGTGAGAGTATTTTCATATTAAAACAGGCTGAAAATCGATATTTTAGGTGCCCAAAGTCGATATGTGCATTTATCCTGTGTACCCGTTTATATCCCGAATTTAGGCTCAAAACACCCGAAAATTCGATATTTTTGGGTCCCAGAAGCGATATGTACATGTCTAGTCTGTGTTAGAATATTTTCAAAATACAGGAACAAAACACACTGAAAATCGATATTTTAGGTGCACAAAGTCAATATTTGTATGCATCATCTGTACCCGTATATATCTCAAATTCAGGCTCAAAACACCGAAAAATTCCATATTTTTGGGTCCCAGAAGAAATCTGTACATGCCTACTCAGTGCTAGAATGTTTTCAAAAGATAGGCTCAAAACATGCTAAAAATCGATATTTTAGGTTTCCAAAGTCGATATGTGCATGCATCTTCTGTACCCGTTTATATCTCAAATTCATTCTCAAAACAACCGAAAATTCGATATTTTTGGGTCCCAGAAGCGATCTTTACATGCCTACTCAGTGTTAGAATATATTCAAAATGCAGGCCCAAAACATGCTCAAAATCGATATTTTGGGTGCCCAAAGTCGATATGTGCATGCATCTTCAGTACCCGTTTATATCTTAAATTCATGCTAGAAACACCCGAAAATTCGATATTTTTGGGTCATAGAAACGATCTGTACATGTCTACTCCTTGCTAGAATGTTTTCAAGAAACAGACCCAAAACATGCTCAAAATCGATATATTAGGTGCACAAAGTCGAAATGTGCATGCATCTTCAGTACCCGTTTATATCTCAAATTCAGGCTCAAAACACACGAAAATTCAATTATTTTGGGTCCCAGAAGCGATCTGTACATGCCTACTCCGTGTTAGAGTATTTTCAAAATACAGGAAAAAAACATGCTAAAAATCGATATTTTAGGTGTCCAAAGTCGATATGTGCATGCATCTTATGTACCCGTTTATATCCCAAATTGAGGCTCAAAACACACGAAAATTCGATATTTTTGGGTCCCAGAAGCGATATGTACATGTCTACTCTGTGTTAGAATGTTTTCAAAATACAGGGCCAAAACATGCTCAAAATCGATATTTTGGGTACCCAAAGTCGATATGTGCATGCATCTTGTGTTCCCGTTTATATCTCAAATTCAGGCTCAAAACACCCGAAAATTCGATATTTTCTGGTACCAGAAGCGATCTGTACATGCCTACTACTTGCTAGAATGTTTTCAAAATACAGGCCCAAAACATGCTGAAAATCGATATTTTAGGTGCACAAAGTCAATATTTGTATGCATCTTCTGTACCAGTTTATATCCCAAATTCAGGCTCAAAACACCCGAAAATTCAATATTTTTGGGTCCCAGAAGCGATTTGTACATGCCTACTCTGTGTTAGAGTATTTTCAAAACACAGGCCCAAAACATGCTCAAAATCGATATTTTAGGTGCCCAAAGTCAATATGTGTAAGCAACTTCTGTACCCGCATATATTCCAAAATCAGGCTCAAAACACCCGAAAATTCGATATTTTTGGGTCCCATAAGCGATCTGTACATGCCTACTCCATACTAGAATATATTCAAAATGCATGCCAAAACATATTAAAAATCGATATTTTGGGTGCCCAAAGTCGATATGTGCATGGATCTTCTGTACCCGTTTATATCTCAAATTCAGGCTCAAAACATCCGAAAATTCGATATTTTCTGGTCCCAGAAGCAATCTGTACATGCCTACTCCTTGCTAGAATATTTTCAAGAAACAGACCCAAAATATGCTCAAAATCGATATTTTAGGTGCAAAAAGTCGAAGTGTGCATGGATCTTCAGAACCCGTTTATATCTCAAATTCAGGCTCAAAACACCGAAAAATTCAATATTTTTGGGTCCCAGAAGAAATCTGTACATGCCTACTCCATGTTAGAATATATTCAAAATACAGGCCCAAAACATGCTCAAAATCGATATTTTGGGTGCCCAAATTCGATATGTGCCTGAATCTTCTGTACCCGTTTATATCTCAAATTAAGGCTTAAAACACCCGAAAATTCAATAGTTTTGGGTCCCAGAAGCGATCTGTATATACCTACTCCGTGTTATAGTATTTTTAAAAATACAGGCCAAAAACATGCTGAAAATCGATATTTTAGTTGCCCAAAGTCGATATGTGCATGCACCTTCTATACCCGTTTATATCTCAAATTCAGGCTCAAAACTCCCGAAAATTCGATATTTTTGGGTCCCAGAAGCGATCTGTACATGTCTACTCTGTGTTATAATATTTTCAAAACAAAGTCCCAAAACATGCTGAAAATCGATATTTTAGGTGCCCAAAGTCAATATGTGTAAGCAACTTTTGTACCCGCTTATATTCCAAAATCAGGCTCAAAACACCCGAAAATTCGATATTTTCGGGACCCAGAAGCGATCTGTACATGCCTACTCCGTGTTAGAATATATTCAAAATGCATGCCCAAAACATGCTCAAAATCGATATTTTGGGTGCCCAAAGTCGATATGTGCATGCATCTTCTGTACCCGTTTATATTTCAAATTCAGAATCAAAACACCCGAAAATTCGATATTTTTGGGTCCCAGAAGAAATCTGTACATGCCTACTCCTTGCTAGAATGTTTTCAAGATACAGACCCAAAATATGATCAAAATCGATATTTTAGGTGCAAAAAGTCGAAGTGTGCATGGATCTTCAGTAAACGTTTATATCACAAATTCATTCTCAAAACACCGAAAAATTCGATATTTTTGGGTCCCAGAAGCAATCTGTACATGCCTACTCCTAGCTAGAATGTTTTCAAGATACAGACCCAAAATATGCTCAAAATCGATATTTTAGGTGCCCAAAGTCAATATGTGTATGCATCTTCTGTACCCGTTTGTATTCCAAATTCAGGCTCAAAACACCCGAAAATTCGATATTTTTGGGTCCCAGAAGCGATCTGTACATGTCTACTCTGTGTTAGAGTATTTTCGAAATACAGGCCTAAAACAAACTGAAAATCGATATTTTAGGTGCCCAAAGACGATATGTGCATGCATCTTCTGTACCCGTTTATATCTCAAATTCAGGCTCAAAACTCCCGAAAATTCGATATTTTTGGGTCCCATAAGCGATCTGTACATGCCTACACCATGCTAGAATATATTCAAAATGCATGCCAAAACATATTAAAAATCGATATTTTGGGTGCCCAAAGTCGATATGTGTATGGATCTTCTGTACCCGTTTATATCTCAAATTCAGGCTCAAAACATCCGAAAATTCGATATTTTCGGGTCCCAGAAGCAATCTGTACATGCCTACTCCTTGCTAGAATATTTTCAAGAAACAGACCCAAAATATGCTTAAAATCGATATTTTAGGTGCAAAAAGTCGAAGTGTGCATGGATCTTCAGAACCCGTTTATATCTCAAATTCAGGCTCAAAACACCGAAAAATTCAATATTTTTGGGTCCCAGAAGAAATCTGTACATGCCTACTCCATGTTAGAATATATTCAAAATACAGGCCCAAAACATGCTCAAAATCGATATTTTGGGTGCCCAAATTCGATATGTGCATGCATCTTCTGTACCCGTTTATATCTCAAATTAAGGCTCAAAACACCCGAAAATTCAATAGTTTTGGGTCCCAGAAGCGATCTGTATATACCTACTCCGTGTTATAGTATTTTTAAAAATACAGGCCAAAAACATGCTAAAAATCGATATTTTAGTTGCCCAAAGTCGATATGTGCATTCATCTTCTGTACCCGTTTATATCTCAAATTCAGGCTCAAAACTCCCGAAAATTCGATATTTTTGGGTCCCAGAAGCGATCTGTACATGTCTACTCTGTGTTATAATATTTTCAAAACAAAGTCCCAAAACATGCTGAAAATCGATATTTCAGGTGCCCAAAGTCAATATGTGTATGGATCTTATGTACCCGTTTGTATTCCATATTCAGGCTCAAAAACACCCGAAAATTCGATTTTTTTGGGTCCTAGAAACGATCTTTACATGCCTACTCCTTGCTAGAATGTTGTAAGGAAACAGACCCAAAACATGCTCAAAATCGATATATTAGGTGCAAAAAGTCGGTGTGCATGCATCTTCAGTACCCGTTTATATCTTAAATTCATTCTCAAAACACCCGACAATTCGATATTTTTGGGTCCCAGAAGCGATCTGTACATGCCTACTCTGTGTGAGAGTATTTTCATATTAAAACAGGCTGAAAATCGATATTTTAGGTGCCCAAAGTCGATATGTGCATGCATCTTGTGTACCCGTTTATATCCCAAATTCAGGCTCAAAACACCCGAAAATTCGATATTTTTGGGTCCCAGAAGCGATATGTACATGTCTACTCTGTGTTAGAATATTTTCAAATTACAGGCCCAAAACATGCTGAAAATCGATATTTTAGGTGCACAAAGTCAATATTTGTATGCATCATCTGTACCAGTTTATATCCCAAATTCAGGCTCAAAACACCCGAAAATTCAATATTTTTGGGTCCCAGAAGCGATCTGTACATGCCTACTATGTGTTAGAATATATTCAAAATACAGGCCCAAAACATGCTCAAAATCGATATTTTGGGTGCCCAAAGTCGATATGTGCATGCATCTTCTGTACCCGTTTATATCTCAAATTCATTCTCAAAACTCCCGAAAATTCGATATTTTTGGGTCCCAAAAGCGATCTGTACATGTCTACTCTGTGTTAGAAGATTTTCAAAACGCAGGGCCAAAACATGCTCAAAATCGATATTTTGGGTGCCCAAAGTCGATATGTGCATGTATCTTCTGTACCCGTTTATATCTCAAATTCAGGCTCAAAACACCCGAAAATTCGATATTTTCTGGTACCAGAAGCGATCTGTACATGCCTACTACTTGCTAGAATGTTTTCAAGAAACAGACCCAAAACATGCTCAAAATCGATATTTTAGGTGCACAAAGTCGAAATGTGCATGCATCTTCAGTACCCGTTTATATCTCAAATTCTGGCTCAAAACACCCGAAAATTCAATTATTTTGGGTCCCAGAAGCGATCTGTACATGCCTACTCCGTGTTAGAGTATTTTCAAAATACAGGCCAAAAACATGCTAAAAATCGATATTTTAGGTGTCCAAAGTCGATATGTGCATGCATCTTATGTACCCGTTTATATCCCAAATTGAGGCTCAAAACACACGAAAATTCGATATTTTGGGGTCCCAGAAGCGATATGTACATGTCTACTCTGTGTTAGAATGTTTTCAAAATACAGGCCCAAAACATGCTGAAAATCGATATTTTAGGTGCACAAAGTCAATATTTGTATGCATCTTCTGTACCAGTTTATATCCCAAATTCAGGTTCAAAACACCCGAAATTTCAATATTGTTGGGTCCCAGAAGCGATCTGTACATGCCTACTTCGTGTTAAAATATATTCAAAATACAGGGCCAAAACATGCTCAAAATCGATATTTTGGGTACCCAAAGTCGATATGTGCATGCATCTTGTGTTCCCGTTTATATCTCAAATTCAGGCTCAAAACACCCGAAAATTCGATATTTTTGGGACCCAGAAGCGATCTGTACATGCCTACTCCGTGTTAGAATATATTCAAAATGCATGCCCAAAACATGCTCAAAATCGATATTTTGGGTGCCCAAAGTCGATATGTGCATGCATCTTCTGTACCCGTTTATATTTCAAATTCAGAATCAAAACACCCGAAAATTAAATATTTTTGGGTCCCAGAAGCAATCTGTACATGCCTACTCCTTGCTTGAATGTTTTCAAGATACAGACCCAAAATATGCTCAAAATCGATATTTTATTTGCAAAAAGTCGAAGTGTGCATGGATCTTCAGTAAACGTTTATATCTCAAATTCAGGCTCAAAACACCGAAAAATTCGATATTTTTGGGTCCCAGAAGCGATCTGTACATGCCTACTCCTTGCTAGAATGTTTTCAAGATACAGACCCAAAATATTCTCAAAATCGATATTTTAGGTGCCCAAAGTCAATATGTGTATGCATCTTCTGTACCCGTTTGTATTCCAAATTCAGGCTCAAAACACCAGAAAATTCGATATTTTTGGGTCCCAGAAACGATCTGTACATGTCTACTCTGTGTTAGAGTATTTTCGAAATACAGGCCTAAAACAAACTGAAAATCGATATTTTAGGTGCCCAAAGACGATATGTGCATGAATCTTCTGTACCCGTTTATATCTCAAATTCAGGCTCAAAACTCCCGAAAATTCGATATTTTTGGGTCCCAGAAGCGATCTGTACATGTCTACTTTGTGTTAGAGTATTTTCGAAATTAAGGCCTAAAACAGGCTGAAAATCGATATTTTAGGTGCCCAAAGTCGATATGTGCATGCATCTTCTGTACCCGTTTATATCTCAAATTCAGGCTCAAAACTCCCAAAAATTCGATATTTTTGGGTCCCAGAAGCGATCTGTACATGTCTACTCTGTGTTATAATATTTTCAAAACACAGTCCCAAAACATGCTGAAAATCGATATTTCAGGTGCCCAAAGTCAATATGTGTATGGATCTTATGTACCCGTTTGTATTCCATATTCAGGCTCAAAAACACCCGAAAATTCGATTTTTTGGGTCCTAGAAACGATCTTTACATGCCTACTCCTTGCTAGAATGTTGTAAGGAAACAGACCCAAAACATGCTCAAAATCGATATTTTAGGTGCAAAAAGTCGGTGTGCATGCATCTTCAGTACCCGTTTATATCTCAAATTCATTCTCAAAACACCCGAAAATTCGATATTTTTGGGTCCCAGAAGCGATCTGTACATGCCTACTCCGTGTGAGAGTATTTTCATATTAAAACAGGCTGAAAATCGATATTTTAGGTGCCCAAAGTCGATATGTGCATGCATCTTGTGTACCCGTTTATATCCCAAATTCAGGCTCAAAACACCCGAAAATTCGATATTTTTGGGTCCCAGAAGCGATATGTACATGTCTACTCTGTGTTAGAATATTTTCAAAATACAGGCCCAAAACATGCTAAAAATCGATATTTTAGGTGAACAAAGTCAATATTTGTATGCATCATCTGTACCAGTTTATATCCCAAATTCAGGCTCAAAACACCCGAAAATTCGATATTTTTGGGTCCCAGAAGTGATCTGTACATGCCTACTCTGTGTTAGAATATATTCAAAATACAGGCCCAAAACATGCTCAAAATCGATATTTTGGGTGCCCAAAGTCGATATGTGCATGCATCTTCTGTACCCGTTTATATCTCAAATTCAGGCTCAAAACTCACGAAAATTCGATGTTTTTGGGTCCCAAAAGCGATCTGTACATGTCTACTCTGTGTTAGAAGATTTTCAAAACGCAGGGCCAAAACATGCTCAAAATCGATATTTTGGGTGCCCAAAGTCGATATGTGCATGTATCTTCTGTACCCGTTTATATCTCAAATTCAGGCTCAAAACACCCGAAAATTCGATATTTCCTGGTACCAGAAGCGATCTGTACATGCCTACTACTTGCTAGAATGTTTTCAAGAAACAGACCCAAAACATGCTCAAAATCGATATTTTAGGTGCACAAAGTCGAAATGTGCATGCATCTTCTGTACCCGTTTATATCTCAAATTCAGGCTCAAAACACCCGAAAATTCAATTATTTTGGGTCCCAGAAGCGATCTGTACATGCCTACTCCGTGTTAGAGTATTTTCAAAATACAGGCCAAAAACATGCTAAAAATCGATATTTTAGGTGTCCAAAGTCGATATGTGCATGCATCTTATGTACCCGTTTATATCCCAAATTGAGGCTCAAAACACACGAAAATTCGATATTTTGGGGTCCCAGAAGCGATATGTACATGTCTACTCTGTGTTAGAATGTTTTCAAAATACAGGCCCAAAACATGCTAAAAATCGATATTTTAGGTGCACAAAGTCAATATTTGTATGCATCTTCTGTACCAGTTTATATCCCAAATTCAGGTTCAAAACACCGGAAATTTCAATATTGTTGGGTCCCAGAAGCGATCTGTACATGCCTACTTCGTGTTAAAATATATTCAAAATACAGGGCCAAAACATGCTCAAAATCGATATTTTGGGTACCCAAAGTCGATATGTGCATGCATCTTGTGTTCCCGTTTATATCTCAAATTCAGGCTCAAAACACCCGAAAATTCGATATTTTTGGGACCCAGAAGCGATCTGTACATGCCTACTCCGTGTTAGAATATATTCAAAATGCATGCCCAAAACATGCTCAAAATCGATATTTTAGGTGCAAAAAGTCGAAGTGTGCATGGATCTTCAGTAAACGTTTATATCTTAAATTCAGGCTCAAAACACCGAAAAATTCGATATTTTTGGGTCCCAGAAGCGATCTGTACATGCCTACTCCTTGCTAGAATGTTTTCAAGATACAGACACAAAATATTCTCAAAATCGATATTTTAGGTGCCCAAAGTCAATATGTGTATGCATCTTCTGTACCCGTTTGTATTCCAAATTCAGGCTCAAAACACCCGAAAATTCGATATTTTTGGGTCCCAGAAGCGATCTGTACATGTCTACTCTGTGTTAGAGTATTTTCGAAATACAGGCCTAAAACAATCTGAAAATCTATATTTTAGGTGCCCAAAGACGATATGTGCATGAATCTTCTGTACCCGTTTATATCTCAAATTCAGGCTCAAAACTCCCAAAAATTCGATATTTTTGGGTCCCAGAAGCGATCTGTACATGTCTACTCTGTGTTAGAGTATTTTCGAAATTCAGGCCAAAAACAGGCTGAAAATCGATATTTTAGGTGCCCAAAGTCGATATGTGCATGCATCTTCTGTACCCGTTTATATCTCAAATTCATGCTCAAAACTCTCAAAAATTCGATATTTTTGTGTCCCAGAAGCGATCTGTACATGTCTACTCTGTGTTATAATATTTTCAAAACACAGTCCCAAAACATGCTGAAAATCGATATTTTAGGTGCCCAAAGTCAATATGTGTATGCATCTTATGTACCCGTTTGTATTCCAAATTTAGGCTCAAAACACTCGAAAATTCGATATTTTTGGGTCCTAGAAACGATCTTTACATGCCTACTCCTTGCTAGAATTTTTTCAAAATACAGGCCCAAAACATGCTCAAAATCGATATTTTAGGTGCAAAAAGTCGGTGTGCATGCATCTTCAGTACCCGTTTATATCTCAAATTCATTCTCAAAACAGCCGAAAATTCGATATTTTTGGGTCCCAGAAGCGATATGTACATGCCTACTCCGTGTGAGAGTATTTTCATATTAAAACAGGCTGAAAATCGATATTTTAGGTGCCCAAAGTCGATATGTGCATGGATCTTCTGTACCCGTTTATATCTCAAATTAAGGCTCAAAACACCGAAAAATTCAATATTTTTGAGTCCCAGAAGAAATCTGTACATGCCTACTCAGTGCTAGAATGTTTTCAAAATATAGGCTCAAAACATGCTAAAAATCGATATTTTAGGTTTCCAAAGTCGATATGTGCATGCATCTTCTGTACCCGTTTATATCTCAAATTCATTCTCAAAACCACTGAAAATTCAATATTTTTGGGTCCCAGAAGCGATTTGTACATGCCTACTCTGTGTTAGAGTTTTTTCAAAACGCAGGCCCAAAACATGCTGAAAATCGATATTTTAGGTGCCCAAAGTCAATATGTGTAAGCAACTTCTGTACCCGTTTATATTCCAAATTCAGGCTCAAAACACCCTAAAATTCGATATTTTTTGGGCCCAGAAGCGATCTGTACATGCCTACTTCGTGTTAGAATATATTCAAAATGCATGCCCAAAACATGCTCAAAATCGATATTTTGGGTGCCCAAAGTCGATATGTGTATGCATCTTCTGTACCCGTTTATATCTCAAATTAAGGCTCAAAACTCCCGAAAATTCGATATTTTTGGGTCCCAGAAGCGATTTGTACATGTCTACTCTGTGCTATAATATTTTCAAAATACAGGCCCAAAACATGCTCAAAATCGATATTTTGGGTGCCCAAAGTCGATATGTGCATGCATCTTCTGTACCCGTTTATATCTCAAATTCAGGCTCAAAACTCCCAAAAATTCGATATTTTTGGGTCCCAGAAGCGATCTGTATATGCCTACTCCGTGTTAGAGTATTTTCAAAAATACAGGCCAAAAACATGCTAAAAATCGATATTTAAGTTGCCCAAAGTCAATATGTGCATGCATCTTGTGTACCAGTTTATATCTTAAATTCAGGCTCAAAACACCCGAAATATCAATATTTTTGTGTCCCAGAAGCGATCTGTACATGTCTACTCTGTGTTAGAGTATTTTCGAAATTCAGGCCTAAAACAGGCTGAAAATCGATATTTTAGGTGCCCAAAGTCGATATGTGCATGCATCTTCTGTACCCGTTTATATCTCAAATTCAGGCTCAAAACTCCCGAAAATTCGATATTTTTGGTCATAGAAGCGATCTGTACATGTCTACTCTGTGTTATAATATTTTCAAAACACAGTCCCAAAACATGCTGAAAATCGATATTTCAGGTGCCCAAAGTCAATATGTGTATGCATCTTATGTACCCGTTTGTATTCCATATTCAGGCTCAAAACACCCGAAAATTCGATATTTTTGGGTCCTAGAAACGATCTATACATGCCTACTCCTTGCTAGAATGTTTTAAGGAAACAGACCCAAAACATGCTCAAAATCGATATTTTAGGTGCAAAAAGTCGGTGTGCATGCATCTTCAGTACCCGTTTATATCTCAAATTCATTCTCAAAACACCCGAAAACCCGATATTTTTGGGTCCCAGAAGCGATCTGTACATGCCTACTCCGTGTGAGAGTATTTTCATATTAAAACAGGCTGAAAATCGATATTTTAGGTGCCCAAAGTCGATATGTGCATGCATCTTGTGTACCCGTTTATATCCCAAATTCAGGCTCAAAACACCCGAAAATTCGATATTTTTGGGTCCCAGAAACGATCTGTACATGTCTACTATGTGTTAGAATATTTTCAAAACGCTGGGCCAAAACATGCTCAAAATCGATATGTTGGGTGCCCAAAGTCAAAATGTGCATGTATCTTCTGTACCCGTTTATATCTCAAATTCAGGCTCAAAACACCCGAAAATTCGATATTTTCTGGTACCAGAAGCGATCTGTACATGCCTACTACTTGCTAGAATGTTTTCAAGATACAGACCCAAAATATGCTCAAAATCGATATTTTTGGTGCAAAAAGTCAAAGTGTGCATGAATCTTCAGTACCCGTTTATATCTCAAATTCAGGCTCAAAACACCGAAAAATTCAATATTTTTGGGTCCCAGAAGAAATCTGTACATGCCTACTCAGTGCTAGAATGTTTTCAAAATATAGGCTCAAAACATGCTAAAAATCGATATTTTCGGTTTCCAAAGTCGATATGTGCATGCATCTTCTGTACCCGTTTATATCTCAAATTCATTCCCAAAACAACTGAAAATTCAATATTTTTGGGTCCCAGAAGCGATTTGTACATGCCTACTCTGTGTTAGAGTATTTTCAATACGCAGGCCCAAAACATGCTGAAAATCGATATTTTAGGTGCCCAAAGTCAATATGTGTAGGCAACTTCTGTACCCGTTTATATTCCAAATTCAGGCTCAAAACACCCGAAAATTCGATATTTTGGGGGCCCAGAAGCAATCTGTACATGCCTACTTCGTGTTAGAATATATTCAAAATGCATGCCCAAAACATGCTCAAAATCGATATTTTGGGTGCCCAAAGTCGATATGTGTATGCATCTTCTGTACCCGTTTATATCTCAAATTAAGGCTCAAAACTCCCGAAAATTCGATATTTTTGGGTCCCAGAAGCGATTTGTACATGTCTACTCTGTGTTATAATATTTTCAAAACACAGTCCCAAAACATGCTGAAAATCGATATTTTAGGTGCCCAAAGACGATATGTGCATGCATCTTCTGTACCCGTTTATATCTCAAATTCAGGCTCAAAACTCCCAAAAATTCGATATTTTTGGGTCCCAGAAGCGATCTGTACATGCCTACTCCGTGCTAGAATATATTCAAAAAGCATGCCCAAAACATATTAAAAATCGATATTTTGGGTGCCCAAAGTCGATATGTGTATGGATCTTCTGTACCCGTTTATATCTCAAATTCAGGCTCAAAACATCCGAAAATTCGATATTTTGGGGTCCCAGAAGCGATCTGTACATGCCTACTCCTTGATAGAATGTTTTCAAGATACAGACCCAAAATATGCTAAAAATCGATATTTTGGGTGCCCAAAGTCGATATGTGCATGCATCTTCTGTACCCGTTTATATCTCAAATTAAGGCTCAAAACACCCGAAAATTCAATTGTTTTGGGTCCCAGAAGCGATCTGTATATGCCTACTCCGTGTTAGAGTATTTTTAAAAATACAGGCCAAAAACATACTAAAAATCGATATTTTAGTTGCCCAAAGTCAATATGTGCATGCATCTTGTGTACCAGTTTATATCTTAAATTCAGGCTCAAAACACCCGAAAATTCGATATTTTTGGGTCCCAAAAGCGATCTGTACATGTCTACTCTGTGTTAGAATATTTTCAAAACGCAGAACCAAAACATGCTCAAAATCGATATATTGGGTGCCCAAAGTCGATATGTGCATGTATCTTCTGTACCCGTTTATATCTCAAATTCAGGCTCAAAACACCCGAAAATTCGATATTTTCTGGTACCAGAAGCGATCTGTACATGCCTACTACTTGCTAGAATGTTTTCAAGATACAGACCCAAAATATGCTCAAAATCGATATTTTTGGTGCAAAAAGTCGAAGTGTGGATGGATCTTCAGTACCCGTTTATATATCAAATTCAGGCTCAAAACACCGAAAAATTCAATCATTTTGGGTCCCAGAAGAAATCTGTACATGCCTACTCAGTGCTAGAATGTTTTCAAAATATAGGCTCAAAACATGCTAATAATCGATATTTTAGGTTTCCAAAGTCGATATGTGCATGCATCTTCTGTACCCGTTTATATCTCAAATTCATTCTCAAAACAACCGAAAATTCGATATTTTTGGGTCCCAGAAGCGATCTGTACATGCCTACTCAGTGTTAGAATATATTCAAAATGCAGGCCCAAAACATGCTCAAAATCGATATTTTGGGTGCCCAAAGTCGATATGTGCATGCATCTTCAGTACCCGTTTATATCTTAAATTCATGCTAGAAACACCCGAAAATTCGATATTTTTGGGTCCTAGAAACGATCTGTACATGTCTACTCCTTGCTAGAATGTTTTCAAGAAACAGACCCAAAACATGCTCAAAATCGATATTTTAGGTGTCCAAAGTCGATATGTGCATGCATCTTATATACCCGTTTATATCCCAAATTGAGGCTCAAAACACACGAAAATTCGATATTTTTGGGTCCCAGAAGCGATCTGTACATGCCTACTACTTGCTAGAATGTTTTCAAGATACAGACCCAAAATATGCTCAAAATCGATATTTTTGGTGCAAAAAGTCGAAGTGTGCATGGATCTTTAGTACCCGTTTATATCTCAAATTCAGGCTCAAAACACCGAAAAATTCAATATTTTTGGGTCCCAGAAGAAATCTGTACATGTCTACTCTGTGTTAGAATGTTTTCAAAATACAGACCCAAACCATGCTGAAAATCGATATTTTAGGTGCACAAAGTCAATATTTGTATGCATCTTCTGTACCAGTTTATATCTCAAATTCTGGCTCAAAACACCCGAAATTTCGATATTGTTGGGTCCCAGAAGCGATCTGTACATGCCTACTCCATGTCAGAATATATTCAAAATACAGGCCCAAAACATGCTCAAAATCGATATTTTGGGTACCCAAAGTCGATATGTGCATGCATCTTGTGTTCCCGTTTATATCTCAAATTCAGGCTCAAAACACCCGAAAATTCGATATTGTTGGGCCCCAGAACCAATCTGTACATGAATACTCCGTGTTAGAATATATTCAAAATACAGGCCCAAAATATGCTAAAAATCGATATTTTAGTTGCCCAAAGTTAATATGAGCATGCATCTTCTGTACCCGTTTATATTCCAAAATCAGGCTCAAAACACCCGAAAATTCGATATTTTTGGGTCCCAGAAGCGATCTGTACATGTCTACTCTGTGTTAGAGTATTTTCGAAATACAGGCCTAAAACAAACTGAAAATCGATATTTTAGGTGCCCAAAGACGATATGTGCATGCATCTTCTGTACCCGTTTATATCTCAAATTCTGGCTCAAAACTCCCGAAAATTCGATATTTTTGGGTCCCAGAAGCGATCTGTACATGCCTACTCCGTGCTAGAATATATATTGAAAATGCATGCCCAAAACATATTAAAAATCGATATTTTGGGTGCCCAAAGTCGATATGTGTATGGATCTTCTGTACCCGTTTATATCTCAAATTCAGGCTCAAAACATCCGAAAATTCGATATTTTCGGGTCCCAAAAGCGATATGTACATGCCTACTCCTTGATAGAATGTTTTCAAGATACAGACCCAAAATATGCTCAAAATCGATATTTTAGGTGCAAAAAATCGAAGTGTGCATGAATCTTCAGAACCCGTTTATATCTCAAATTCAGGCTCAAAACACCCAAAAATTCAATATTTTTGGGTCCCAGAAGAAATGTGTACATGCCTACTCCTTGTTAGAATATATTAAAAATACAGGCCCAAAACATGCTCAAAATCGATATTTTGGGTGCCCAAAGTCGATATGTGCATGCATCTTCTGTACCCGTTTATATCTCAAATTAAGGCTCAAAACACCCGAAAATTCAATAGTTTTGGGTCCCAGAAGCAATCGGTACATGTCTACTCTGTGTTATAATATTTTCAAAACAAAGTCCCAAAACATGCTGAAAATCGATATTTTAGGTGCCCAAAGTCAATATGTGTAAGCAACTTCTGTACCCGTTTATATTCCAAATTCAGGCTCAAAACACCCGAAAATTCGATATTTTTGGGGCCCAGAAGCGATCTGTACATGCCTACTCCGTGTTAGATATATTCAAAATGCATGCCCAAAACATGCTCAAAATCGATATTTTGGGTGCCCAAAGTCGATATGTGCATGCATCTTCTGTACCCGTTTATATCTCAAATTCAGGCTCAAAACTCCCGAAAATTCGATATTTTTGGGTCCCAGAATTGATCTGTACATGTCTACTCTGTGTTAGAATATTTTAAAAACGCAGTGCCAAAACATGCTGAAAATCGATATTTTAGGTGCTCAAAGTCTATATGTGCATGCATCTTCTGTACCCGTTTATATCTCAAATTCAGGCTCAAAACTCCCGAAAATTCGATATTTTTGGGTCCCAGAAACGATTTGTACATGTCTACTCTGTGTTAGAATATTTTCAAAACGCAGGGCCAAAACATGCTCAAAATCGATATTTTGGGTGCCCAAAGTCGATATGTGCATGTATCTTCTGTACCCGTTTATATCTCAAATTCAGGCTCAAAACACCCGAAAATTCGATATTTTCTGGTAACAGAAGCGATCTGTACATGCCTACTACTTGCTAGAATGTTTTCAAGATACAGACCCAAAATATGCTCAAAATCGATATTTTTGGTGCAAAAAGTCGAAGTGTGGATGGATCTTCAGTACCCGTTTATATCTCAAATTCAGGCTCAAAACACCGAAAAATTCAATATTTTTGGGTCCCAGAAGAAATCTGTACATGCCTCCTCAGTGCTAGAATGTTTTCAAAATATAGGCTCAAAACATGCTAAAAATCGATATTTTAGGTTTCCAAAGTCGATATGTGCATGCATCTTCTGTACCCGTTTATATCTCAAATTCATTCTCAAAACACCCGAAAATTCAATATTTTTGGGTCCCAGAAGCGATCTGTACATGCCTACTCCGTGTGAGAGTATTTTCATATTAAAACAGGCTGACAATCGATATTTTAGGTTTCCAAAGTCGATATGTGCATGCATCTTGTGTACCCGTTTATATCCCAAATTCAGGCTCAAAACACCCGAAAATTCGATATTTTTGGGTCCCAGAAGCGATATGTACATGTCTACTCTGTGTTAGAATATTTTCAAAATACAGGCCCAAAACATGCTGAAAATCGATATTTTAGGTGCACAAAGTCAATATTTGTATGCATCATCTGTACCAGTTTATATCCCAAATTCAGGCTCAAAACACCCGAAAATTCGATATTTTTGGGTCCCAGAAGCGATCTGTACATGCCTACTCTGTGTTAGAATATATTCAAAATACAGGCCCAAAACATGCTCAAAATCGATATTTTGGGTGCCCAAAGTCGATATGTGCATGCATCTTCTGTACCCGTTTATATCTCAAATTCAGGCTCAAAACTCCCGAAAATTCGATATTTTTGGGTCCCAAAAGCGATCTGTACATGTCTACTCTGTGTTAGAATATTTTCAAAACGCAGGGCCAAAACATGCTCAAAATCGATATTTTGGGTGCCCAAAGTCGATATGTGCATGTATCTTCTGTACCAGTTTATATCTCAAATTCAGGCTCAAAACACCCGAAAATTCGATATTTTCTGGTACCAGAAGCGATCTGTACATGCCTACTACTTGCTAGAATGTTTTCAAGATACAGACCCAAAATATGCTCAAAATCGATATTTTTGGTGCAAAAAGTCGAAGTGTGCATGGATCTTCAGTACCCGTTTATATCTCAAATTCAGGCTCAAAACACCGAAAAATTCAATATTTTTGGGTCCCAGAAGAAATCTGTACATGCCTACTCAGTGCTAGAATGTTTTCAAAATATAGGCTCAAAACATGCTAAAAATCGATATTTTAGTTGCCCAAAGTCAATATGTGCATGCATCTTGTGTACCAGTTTATATCTTAAATTCAGGCTCAAAACACCCGAAAATTCAATATTTTTGTGTCCCAGAAGCGATCTGTACATGTCTACTCTGTGTTAGAGTATTTTCGAAATTCAGGCCTAAAACAGGCTGAAAATCGATATTTTAGGTGCCCAAAGTCGATATGTGCATGCATCTTCTGTACCCGTTTATATCTCAAATTCAGGCTCAAAACTCCCAAAAATTCGATATTTTTGGGTCCCTGAAGCGATCTGTACATGTCTACTCTGTGTTATACTATTTTCAAAACAAAGTCCCAAAACATGCTGAAAATCGATATTTCAGGTGCCCAAAGTCAATATGTGTATGCATCTTATGTACCCGTTTGTATTCCATATTCAGGCTCAAAACACCCGAAAATTCGATATTTTTGGGTCCTAGAAACGATCTTTACATGCCTACTCCTTGCTAGAATGTTTTAAGGAAACAGACCCAAAACATGCTCAAAATCGATATTTTAGGTGCAAAAAGTCGGTGTGCATGCATCTTCTGTACCCGTTTATATCTCAAATTCATTCTCAAAACACCCGAAAATTCGATATTTTTGGGTCCCAGAAGCGATCTGTACATGCCTACTCCGTGTGAGAGTATTTTCATATTAAAACAGGCTGATAATCGATATTTTAGGTTTCCAAAGTCGATATGTGCATGCATCTTGTGTACCCGTTTATATCCCAAATTCAGGCTCAAAACACCCGAAAATTCGATATTTTTGGGTCCCAGAAGCGATATGTACATGTCTACTCTGTGTTAGAATATTTTCAAAATACAGGCACAAAACATGCTGAAAATCGATATTTTAGGTGCCCAAAGTCGATATGTGCATGCATCTTCAGTACCCGTTTATATCTTAAATTCATGCTAGAAACACCCGAAAATTCGATATTTTTGGGTCCTAGAAACGATCTGTACATGTCTACTCCTTGATAGAATGTCTTCAAGAAACAGACCCAAAACATGCTCAAAATCGATATTTTAGGTGCACAAAGTCGAAATGTGCATGCATCTTCAGTACCCGTTTATATCTCAAATTCAGGCTCAAAACACCCGAAAATTCATTTATTTTGGGTCCCAGAAGCGATCTGTACATGCCTACTCCGTGTTAGAGTATTTTCAAAATACAGGCCAAAAACATGCTAAAAATCGATATTTTAGGTGTCCAAAGTCGATATGTGCATGCATCTTATGTACCCGTTTATATCCCAAATATAGGCTCAAAACACACGAAAATTCGATATTTTTGGGTCCCAGAAGCGATATGTACATGTCTACTCTGTGTTAGAATGTTTTCAAAATACAGGCCCAAAACATGCTGAAAATCGATATTTTAGGTGCACAAAGTCAATATTTGTATGCATCTTCTGTACCAGTTTATATCCCAAATTCAGGTTCAAAACACCCGAAATTTCGATATTGTTGGGTCCCAGAAGCGATCTGTACATGCCTACTTCGTGTTAAAATATATTCAAAATACAGGGCCAAAACATGCTCAAAATCGATATTTTGGGTACCCAAAGTCGATATGTGCATGCATCTTGTGTTCCCGTTTATATCTCAAATTAAGGCTCAAAACACCCGAAAATTCGATATTTTTGGGTCCCAGAACCAATCTGTACATGAATACTCCGTGTTAGAATATATTCAAAATACAGGCCTAAAATATGCTAAAAATCGATATTTTAGTTGCCCAAAGCTAATATGAGCATGCATCTTCTGTACCCGTTTATATCTTAAATTCGGGCTCAAAACACCCGAAAATTCAATATTTTTGGGTCCCAGAAGCGATTTGTACATGCCTACTCTGTGTTAGAGTATTTTCAAAACACAGGCCCAAAACATGCTCAAAATCGTTATTTTAGGTGCCCAAAGTCAATATGTGTAAGCAACTTCTGTACCCGCTTATATTCCAAAATCAGGCTCAAAACACCCGAAAATTCAATATTTTTGGGACCCAGAAGCGATCTGTACATGCCTACTCCGTGTTATAATATATTCAAAATGCATGCCCAAAACATGCTCAAAATCGATATTTTAGGTGCCCAAAGTCGATATGTGCATGCATAATTCAGGCTCAAAACTCCCGAAAATTCGATATTTTGGGGTCCCAGAAGCAATCTGTACATGCCTACTCCTTGCTAGAATGTTTTCAAGATACAGACCCAAAATATGCTCAAAATCGATATTTTAGGTGCAAAAAGTCGAAGTGTGCATGGATCTTCAGTACCCGTTTATATCTCAAATTCAGGCTCAAAACACCGAAAAATTCGATATTTTTGGGTCCCAGATGCGATCTGTACATGCCTACTCCTTGCTAGAATGTTTTCAAGATACAGACCCAAAATATGCTGAAAATCGATATTTTAGGTGCCCAAAGTCAATATGTGTATGCATCTTCTGTACCCGTTTGAATTCCAAATTCAGGCTCAAAACACCCGAAAATTCGATATTTTTGTGTCCCAGAAGCGATCTGTACATGTCTACTCTGTGTTAGAGTATTTTCGAAATACAGGCCTAAAACAAACAAATAATCGATATTTTAGGTGCCCAAAGACGATATGTGCATGCATCTTCTGTACCCGTTTATATCTCAAATTCAGGCTCAAAACTCCCGAAAATTCGATATTTTTGGGTCCCATAAGCGATCTGTACATGCCTACTCCGTGCTAGAATATATTCAAAATGCATGCCCAAAACATAATAAAAATCGATATTTTGGGTGCCCAAAGTCGATATGTGTATGGATCTTCTGTACCCGTTTATATCTCAAATTCAGGCTCAAAACATCCAAAAATTCGATATTATTGGGTCCCAGAAGAAATCTGTACATGCCTACTCCATGTTAGAATATATTCAAAATACAGGCCCAAAACATGCTCAAAATCGATATTTTGGGTGCCCAAGGTCGATATGTGCATGTATCTTCTCTACCCGTTTATATTTCAAATTCAGGCTCAAAACACCCGAAAATTCGATATTTTCTGGTACCAGAAGCGATCTGTACATGCCTACTACTTGCTAGAATGTTTTCAAGAAACAGACCCAAAATATGCTCAAAATCGATATTTTTGGTGCAAAAAGTCGAAGTGTGGATGGATCTTCTGTACCCGTTTATATCTCAAATTCATTCTCAAAACACCCGAAAATTCAATATTTTTGGGTCCCAGAAGAGATTTGTACATGCCTACACTGTGTTAGAGTATTTTCAAAACGCAGGCCCAAAACATTCTGAAAATCGATATTTTAGGTGCCCAAAGTCAATATGTGTAAGCAACATCTGTACCCGTTTATATTCCAAATTTAGGCTCAAAACACCCGAAAATTCGATATTTTTGGGGCCCAGAAGCGATCTGTACATGCCTACTCCGTGTTAGAATATATTCAAAATGCATGCCCAAAACATGCTCAAAATCGATATTTTGGGTGCCCAAAGTCGATATGTGCATGCATCTTCTGTACCCGTTTATATCTCAAATTAAGGCTCAAAACTCCCGAAAATTCGATATTTTTGGGTCCCAGAAACGATCTTTACATGCCTACTCCTTGCTAGAATGTTTTAAGGAAACAGACCCAAAACATGCTGAAAATCGATATTTTAGGTGCAAAAAGTCGGTGTGCATGCATCTTCAGTACCCGTTTATATCTCAAATTCATTCTCAAAACACTCGAAAATTCGATATTTTTGGGTCCCCTAAGCGATCTGTACATGCCTACTCCGTGTGAGAGTATTTTCATATTAAAACAGGCTGAAAATCGATATTTTAGGTGCCCAAAGACGATATGTGCATGCATCTTGTGTACCCGTTTATATCCCAAATTCAGGTTCAAAACACCCGAAAATTCGATATTTTTGGGTCCCAGAAACGATCTGTACATGTCTACTCTGTGTTAGAATTTTCTCAAAACGCAGGGCCAAAACATGCTCAAAATCGATATTTTGGGTGCCCAAAGTCGATATGTGCATGTATATTCTGTACCCGTTTATATCTCAAATTCAGGCTCAAAACACCCGAAAATTCGATATTTTCTGGTACCAGAAGCGATCTGTACATGCCTACTACTTGCTAGAATGTTTTCTAGATACAGACCCAAAATATGCTCAAAATCGATATTTTTGGTGCAAAAAGTCGAAGTGTGGATGGATCTTCAGTACCCGTTTATATCTCAAATTCAGGCTCAAAACACCGAAAAATTCAATATATTTGGGTCCCAGAAGAAATCTGTACATGCCTACTCAGTGCTAGAATGTTTTCAAAATATAGGCTCAAAACATGCTAAAAATCGATATTTTAGGTTTCCAAAGTCGATATGTGCATGCATCTTCTGTACTCGTTTATATCTCAAATTCATTCTCAAAACACCCAAAAATTCAATATTTTTGGGTCCCAGAAGAGATTTGTACATGCCTACTCTGTGTTAGAGTATTTTCAAAACGCAGGCCCAAAACATTCTGAAAATCGATATTTTAGGTGCCCAAAGTCAATATGTGTAAGCAACTTCTGTACCCGTTTATATTCCAAATTTAGGCTCAAAACACCCGAAAATTCGATATTTTTGGGGCCCAGAAACGATCTGTACATGCCTACTCCGTGTTAGAATATATTCAAAATGAATGCCCAAAACATGCTCAAAATCGATATTTTGGGTGCCCAAAGTCGATATGTGCATGTATCTTCTGTACCCGTTTATATCTCAAATTAAGGCTCAAAACTCCCGAAAATTCGATGTTTTTGGGTCCCAGAAACGATCTTTACATGCCTACTCCTTGCTAGAATGTTTTAAGGAAACAGACCCAAAACATACTGAAATTCGATATTTTAGGTGCAAAAAGTCGGTGTGCATGCATCTTCAGTACCCGTTTATATCTCAAATTCATTCTCAAAACACCCGAAAATTCGATATTTTTGGGTCCCAGAAGCGATCTGTACATGTCTACTCCGTGTGAGAGTATTTTCATATTAAAACAGGCTGAAAATCGATATTTTAGGTGCCCAAAGTCGATATGTGCATTCATCCTGTGTACCCGTTTATATCCCAAATTCAGGTTCAAAACACCCGAAAATTCGATATTTTTGGGTCCCAGAAACGATCTGTACATGTCTACTCTGTGTTAGAATATTTTCAAAACGCAGTGCCAAAACATGCTCAAAATCGATATTTTGGGTGCCCAAAGTCGATATGTGCATGTATCTTCTGTACCCGTTTATATCTCAAATTCAGGCTCAAAACACCCGAAAATTCGATATTTTCTGGTACCAGAAGCGATCTGTACATGCCTACTACTTGCTGGAATGTTTTCAAGATACAGACCCAAAATATGCTCAAAATCGATATTTTTGGTGCAAAAAGTCGAAGTGTGCATGGATCTTCAGTACCCGTTTATATCTCAAATTCAGGCTCAAAACACCGAAAAATTCAATATTTTTGGGTCCCAGAAGAAATTTGTACATGCCTACTCAGTGCTAGAATGTTTTCAAAATATAGGCTCAAAACATGCTAAAAATCGATATTTTCGGTTTTCAAAGTCGATATGTGCATGCATCTTCTGTACCCGTTTATATCTCAAATTCATTCTCAAAACAACTGAAAATTCAATATTTTTGGGTCCCAGAAGCGATCTGTACATGCCTACTTGGTGTTAGAATATATTCAAAATACATGCCCAAAACATGCTCAAAATCGATATTTTGGGTGCCCAAAGTCAATATGTGTATGCATCTTCTGTACCCGTTTATATCTCAAATTAAGGCTCAAAACACCCGAAAATTCAATAGTTTTGGGTCCCAGAAGCGATCTGTATATGCCTACTCCGTGTTAGAGTATTTTTTAAAATACAGGCCAAAAACATGCTAAAAATCGATATTTTAGTTGCCCAAAGTCAATATTTGCATGCATCTTGTGTACCAGTTTATATCTTAAATTCAGGCTCAAAACACCCGAGAATTCAATATTTTTGTGTCCCAGAAGCGATCTGTACATGTCTACTCTGTGTTAGAGTATTTTCGAAATTCAGGCCTAAAACAGGCTGAAAATCGATATTTTAGGTGCCCAAAGTCGATATGTGCATGCATCTTCTGTACCCGTTTATATCTCAAATTCAGGCTCAAAACTCCCAAAAATTCGATATTTTTGGGTCCCAGAAGCGATCTGTACATGTCTACTCTGTGTTATAATATTTTCAAAATACAGTCCCAAAACATGCTAAAAATCGATATTTTAGATGCCCAAAGTCAATATGTGTATGCATCTTATGTACCTGTTTGTATTCCAAATTCAGGCTCAAAACACCCGAAAATTAGATATTGTTGGGTCCTAGAAACGATCTTTACATGCCTACTCCTTGCCAGAATGTTTTAAGGAAACAGACCCAAAACATGCTGAAAATCGATATTTTAGGTGCAAAAAGTCGGTGTGCATGCATCTTCAGTACCCGTTTATATCTCAAATTCATTCTCAAAACACCCGAAAATTCGATATTTTTGGGTCCCAGTAGCGATCTGTACATGCCTACTCCGTGTGAGAGTATTTTCATATTAAAACAGGCTGAAAATCGATATTTTAGGCGCCCAAAGTCGATATGTGCATGCATCTTGTGTACCCGTTTATATCCCAAATTCAGGTTCAAAACACCCGAAAATTCGATATTTTTGGGTCCCAGAAACGATCTGTACATGTCTACTCTGTGTTAGAATATTTTCAAAACGCAGGGCCAAAACATGCTCAAAATCGATATTTTGGGTGCCCAAAGTCGATATGTGCATGTATCTTCTCTACCCGTTTATATTTCAAATTCAAGCTCAAAACACCCGAAAATTCGATATTTTCTGGTAACAGAAGCGATCTGTACATGCCTACTACTTGCTAGAATGTTTTCAAGATACAGACCCAAAATATGCTCAAAATCGATATTTTTGGTGCAAAAAGTCGAAGAGTGGATGGATCTTCTGTACCCGTTTATATCTCAAATTCATTCTCAAAACACCCGAAAATTCAATATTTTTGGGTCCCAGAAGAGATTTGTACATGCCTACTCTGTGTTAGAGTATTTTCAAAACGCAGGCCCAAAACATTTTGAAAATCGATATTTTAGATGCCCAAAGTCAATATGTGTAAGCAACTTCTGTACCCGTTTATATTCCAAATTTAGGCTCAAAACACCCGAAAATTCGATATTTTTGGGGCCCAGAAGCGATCTGTACATGCCTACACCGTGTTAGAATATATTCAAAATGCATGCCCAAAACATGCTCAAAATCGATATTTTGGGTGCCCAAAGTCAATATGTGTATGTATCTTCTGTACCCGTTTATATCTCAAATTAAGGCTCAAAACACCCGAAAATTCAATAGTTTTGGGTCCCAGAAGCGATCTGTATATGCCTACTCCGTGTTAGAGTATTTTTTAAAATACAGGCCAAAAACATGCTAAAAATCGATATTTTAGTTGCCCAAAGTCAATATGTGCATGCATCTTGTGTACCAGTTTATATCTTAAATTCAGGCTCAAAACACCCGAGAATTCAATATTTTTGTGTCCGAGAAGCGATCTGTACATGTCTACTCTGTGTTAGAGTATTTTCGAAATTCAGGCCTAAAACAGGCTGAAAATCGATATTTTAGGTGCCCAAAGTCGATATGTGCATGCATCTTCTGTACCCGTTTATATCTCAAATTCAGGCTCAAAACTCCCAAAAATTCGATATTTTTGGGTCCCAGAAGCGATCTGTACATGTCTACTCTGTGTTATAATATTTTCAAAATACAGTCCCAAAACATATTAAAAATCGATATTTTAGATGCCCAAAGTCAATATGTGTATGCATCTTATGTACCTGTTTGTATTCCAAATTCAGGCTCAAAACACCCGAAAATTAGATATTGTTGGGTCCTAGAAACGATCTTTACATGCCTACTCCTTGCTAGAATGTTTTAAGGAAACAGACCCAAAACATGTTGAAAATCGATATTTTAGGTGCAAAAAGTCGGTGTGCATGCATCTTCAGTACCCGTTTATATCTCAAATTCATTCTCAAAACACCCGAAAATTCGATATTTTTGGGTCCCAGTAGCGATCTGTACATGCCTACTCCGTGTGAGAGTATTTTCATATTAAAACAGGCTGAAAATCGATATTTTAGGTGCCCAAAGTCGATATGTGCATGCATCTTGTGTACCCGTTTATATCCCAAATTCAGGTTCAAAACACCCGAAAATTCGATATTTTTGGGTCCCAGAAACAATCTGTACATGTCTACTCTGTGTTAGAATATTTTCAAAACGCAGGGCCAAAAACATGCTCAAAATCGATATTTTGGGTGCCCAAAGTCGATATGTGCATGTATCTTCTCTACCCGTTTATATTTCAAATTCAGGCTCAAAACACCCGAAAATTCGATATTTTCTGGTAACAGAAGCGATCTGTACATGCCTACTACTTGCTAGAATGTTTTCAAGATACAGACCCAAAATATGCTCAAAATCGATATTTTTGGTGCAAAAAGTCGAAGTGTGGATGGATCTTCTGTACCCGTTTATATCTCAAATTCATTCTCAAAACACCCGAAAATTCAATATTTTTGGGTCCCAGAAGAGATTTGTACATGCCTACTCTGTGTTAGAGTATTTTCAAAACGCAGGCCCAAAACATTCTGAAAATCGATATTTTAGATGCCCAAAGTCAATATGTGTAAGCAACTTCTGTACCCGTTTATATTCCAAATTTAGGCTCAAAACACCCGAAAATTCGATATTTTTGGGGCCCAGAAGCGATCTGTACATGCCTACTCCGTGTTAGAATATATTCAAAATGCATGCCCAAAACATGCTCAAAATCGATATTTTGGTTGCCCAAAGTCGATATGTGCATGCATCTTCTGTACCCGTTTATATCTCAAATTAAGGCTCAAAACTCCCGAAAATTCGATATTTTTGGGTCCCAGAAACGATCTTTACATGCCTACTCCTTGCTAGAATGTTTTAAGGAAACAGACCCAAAACATGCTGAAAATCGATATTTTAGGTGCAAAAAGTCGGTGTGCATGCATCTTCAGTACCCGTTTATATCTCAAATTCATTCTCAAAACACCCGAAAATTCGATATTTTTGGGTTCCAGAAGCGATCTGTACATGTCTACTCCGTGTGAGAGTATTTTCATATTAAAACAGGCTGAAAATCGATATTTTAGGTGCCCAAAGTCGATATGTGCATGCATCTTGTGTACCCGTTTATATCCCAAATTCAGGTTCAAAACACCCGAAAATTCGATATTTTTGGGTCCCAGAAACGATCTGTACATGTCTACTCTGTGTTAGAATATTTTCAAAACGCAGGGCCAAAACATGCTCAAAATCGATATTTTGGGTGCCCAAAGTCGATATGTGCATGTATCTTCTGTACCCGTTTATATCTCAAATTCAGGCTCAAAACACCCGAAAATTCGATATTTTCTGGTACCAGAAGCGATCTGTACATGCCTACTACTTGCTAGAATGTTTTCAAGATACAGACCCAAAATATGCTCAAAATCGATATTTTTGGTGCAAAAAGTCGAAGTGTGCATGGATCTTCAGTACCCGTTTATATCTCAAATTCAGGCTCAAAACACCGAAAAATTCAATATTTTTGGGTCCCAGAAGAAATCTGTACATGCCTACTCAGTGCTAGAATGTTTTCAAAATAAAGGCTCAAAACAAGCTAAAAATCGATATTTTCGGTTTCCAAAGTCGATATGTGCATGCATCTTTAGTACCCGTTTATATCTCAAATTCATTCTCAAAACAACTGAAAATTCAATATTTTTGGGTCCCAGAAGCGATCTGTACATGCCTACTTCGTGTTAAAATATATTCAAAATGCATGCCCAAAACATGCTCAAAATCGATATTTTGGGTGCCCAAAGTCAATATGTTTATGAATATTCTGTACCCGTTTATATCTCAAATTAAGGCTCAAAACTCCCGAAAATTCGATATTTTTGGGTCCCAGAAATGATCTGTACATGTCTACTCTGTGTTAGAATATTTTAAAAACGCAGGGCCAAAACATGCTGAAAATCGATATTTTAGGTGCTCAAAGTCTATATGTGCATGCATCTTCTGTACCCGTTTATATCTCAAATTCAGGCTCAAAACTCCCGAAAATTCGATATTTTTGGGTCCCAGAAACGATCTGTACATGTCTACTCTGTGTTAGTATATTTTAAAAAAGCAGGGCCAAAACATGCTCAAAATCGATATTTTGGGTGCCCAAAGTCGATATGTGCATGTATCTTCTGTACCCGTTTATATCTCAAATTCAGGCTCAAAACACCCGAAAAGTCAATATTTTCTGGTACCAGAAGCGATCTGTACATGCCTACCAGTTGCTAGAATGTTTTCAAGATACAGACCCAAAATATGCTCAAAATCGATATTTTTGGTGCAAAAAGTCGAAGTGTGGATGGATCTTCAGTACCCGTTTATATCTCAAATTCAGGCTCAAAACACCCGAAAATTCAATATTTTTGGGTCCCAGAAGAGATTTGTACATGCCTACTCTGTGTTAGAGTATTTTCAAAACGCAGGCCCAAAACATTCTGAAAATCAATATTTTAGGTGCACAAAGTCAATATGTGTAAGCAACTTCTGTACCCGTTTATATTCCAAATTTAGGCTCAAAACACCCGAAAATTCGATATTTTTGGGGCCCAGAAGCGATCTGTACATGCCTACTCCGTGTTAGAATATATTCAAAATGCATGCCCAAAACATGCTCAAAATCGATATTTTGGGTGCCCAAAGTCGATATGTGCATGCATCTTCTGTACCCGTTTATATTTCAAATTCAGACTCAAAACACCCGAAAATTCGATATTCTTGGGTCCCAGAAGCGATCTGTACATGTCTACTCTGTTTTAGAGTATTTTCGAAATACAGGCCTAAAACAGGTTGAAAATCGATATTTTAGGTGCCCAAAGTCGATATGTGCATGCATCTTCTGTACCCGTTTATATCTCAAATTCAGGCTCAAAACTCCCGAAAATTCGATATTTTTGGGTCCCAGAAGCGGTTTGTACATGTCTACTCCGTGTTATAATATTTTCAAAACACAGTCCCAAAACATGCTGAAAATCGATATTTTAGGTGCCCAAAGACGATATGTGCATGCATCTTCTGTACCCGTTTATATCTCAAATTCAGGCTCAAAACTCCCGAAAATTCGATGTTTTGGGGTCCCAGAAGCGATCTGTACATGCCTACTCCGTGCTAGAATATATTCAAAATGCATGCCCAAAACATATTAAAAATCGATATTTTGGGTGCCCAAAGTCGATATGTGTATGGATCTTCTGTACCCGTTTATATCTCAAATTCAGGCTCAAAACATCCGAAATTCGATATTTTCGGGTCCCAGAAGCGATCTGTACATGCCTACTCCTTGCTAGAATGTTTTCAAGAAACAGACCCAAAATATGCTCAAAATCGATATTTTTGGTGCAAAAAGTCGAAGTATTCATGGATCTTCAGAACCCGTTTATATCTCAAATTCAGGCTCAATACACCCAAAAATTCAATATTTTTGGGTCCCAGAAGAAATCTGTACATGTTAGAATATATTCAAAACACAGGCCCAAAACATGCTCAAAATCGATATTTTGGGTGCCCAAAGTCGATATGTGCATGCATCTTCTGTACCCATTTATATCTCAAATTAAGGCTCAAAACATCCGAAAATTCAATAGTTTTGGGTCCCAGAAGCGATCTGTATATGCCTACTCCGTGTTAGAGTATTTTTAAAAATACAGGCCAAAAACATGCTAAAAATCGATATTTTAGTTGCCCAAAGTCAATATGTGCATGCATCTTGTGTACCAGTTTATATCTTAAATTCAGGCTCAAAACACCCGAAAATTAAATATTTTTGTGTCCCAGAAGCGATCTGTACATGTCTACTCTGTGTTAGAGTATTTTCGAAATTCAGGCCTAAAACAGGCTGAAAATCGATAATTTAGGTGCCCAAAGTCGATATGTGCATGCATCTTCTGTACCCGTTTATATCTCAAATTCAGGCTCAAAACTCCCAAAAATTCGATATTTTTGGGTCCCAGAAGCGATCTGTACATGTCTACTCTGTGTTATAATATTTTCAAAACACAGTCCCAAAACATGCAGAAAATCGATATTTCAGGTGCCCAAAGTCAATATGTGTATGCATCTTATGTACCCGTTTGTATTCCATATTCAGGCTCAAAACACCCGAAAATTCGATATTTTTGGGTCCTAGAAACGATCTTTACATGCCTACTCCTTCCTAGAATGTTTTAAGGAAACAAACCCAAAACATGCTCAAAATCGATATTTTAGGTGCAAAAAGTCGGTGTGCATGCATCTTCAGTACCCGTTTATATCTCAAATTCATTCTCAAAACACCCGAAAATTCGATATTTTTGGGTCCCAGAAGCGATCTGTACATGCCTACTCCGTGTGAGAGTATTTTCATATTAAAACATGCTGAAAATCGATATTTTAGGTGCCCAAAGACGATATGTGTATGCATCTTATGTACCCGTTTGTATCCCAAATTCAGGCTCAAAACACCCGAAAATTCGATATTTTTGGGTCCCAGAAGCGATATGTACATGTCTACTCTGTGTTAGAATATTTTCAAAATACAGGCCCAAAACATGCTAAAAATCGATATTTTAGTTGCCCAAAGTCAATATGAGCATGCATCTTCTGTACCCGTTTATATCTTAAATTCAGGCTCAAAATACCCGAAAATTCAATATTTTTGGGTCCCAGAAGCGATTTGTACATGCCTACTTTGTGTTAGAGTATTTTCAAAACACAGTCCCAAAACATGCTGAAAATCGATATTTTAGTTTCCCAAAGTCAATATGTGTAAGCAACTTCTTTACCCGCTTATATTCCAAAATCACTCTCAAAACACCCGAAAATTCGATATTTTTGGGACACAGAAGCGATCTGTACATGCCTACTCTGTGTTAGAATATATTCAAAATGCATGCCCAAAACATGCTCAAAATCGATATTTTGGGTGCCCAAAGTCGATATGTGCATGCATCTTGTGTTCCCGTTTATATCTCAAATTCAGGCTCAAAACACCCGAAAATTCGATATTTTTGGGTCCCAGAACCGATCTATACATGCCTACTCCTTGCTAGAATGTTTTTAATATACAGACCCAAAACATGCTAAAAATCTATATTTTAGTTGCCAAAAGTCAATATGAGCATGCATCTTCTGTACCCGTTTATATCTTAAATTCAGGCTCAAAACACCCGAAAATTCAATATTTTCGGGTAGCAGAAGCGATCTATACATGCCTACTCCTTGCTAGAATGTTTTTAAGATACAGACCCAAAATATGCTCAAAATCGATATTTTTGGTGCAAAAAGTCGAAGTGTGAATGCATCTTCAGTATCCGTTTATATCTCAAATTCAGGCTCAAAACACCGAAAAATTCAATATTTTTGGGTCCCAGAAGAAATCTGTACATGAATACTCAGTGCTAAAATGTTTTCAAAATATAGGCTCAAAACATGCTCAAAATCGATATTTAGGTGCAAAAAGTCGATATATGCATGCATCGTCAGTACCCGTTTATATCTCAAATTCAGGCTCAAAACTCCCGAAAATTCGATGTTTTGGGGTCCCAGAAGCGATCTGTACATGCCTACTCCGTGCTAGAATATATTCAAAATGCATGCCCAAAACATATTAAAAATCGATATTTTGGGTGCCCAAAGTCGATATGTGTATGGATCTTCTGTACCCGTTTATATCTCAAATTCAGGCTCAAAACATCCGAAATTCGATATTTTCGGGTCCCAGAAGCGATCTGTACATGCCTACTCCTTGCTAGAATGTTTTCAAGAAACAGACCCAAAATATGCTCAAAATCGATATTTTTGGTGCAAAAAGTCGAAGTATTCATGGATCTTCAGAACCCGTTTATATCTCAAATTCAGGCTCAATACACCCAAAAATTCAATATTTTTGGGTCCCAGAAGAAATCTGTACATGTTAGAATATATTCAAAACACAGGCCCAAAACATGCTCAAAATCGATATTTTGGGTGCCCAAAGTCGATATGTGCATGCATCTTCTGTACCCATTTATATCTCAAATTAAGGCTCAAAACATCCGAAAATTCAATAGTTTTGGGTCCCAGAAGCGATCTGTATATGCCTACTCCGTGTTAGAGTATTTTTAAAAATACAGGCCAAAAACATGCTAAAAATCGATATTTTAGTTGCCCAAAGTCAATATGTGCATGCATCTTGTGTACCAGTTTATATCTTAAATTCAGGCTCAAAACACCCGAAAATTAAATATTTTTGTGTCCCAGAAGCGATCTGTACATGTCTACTCTGTGTTAGAGTATTTTCGAAATTCAGGCCTAAAACAGGCTGAAAATCGATAATTTAGGTGCCCAAAGTCGATATGTGCATGCATCTTCTGTACCCGTTTATATCTCAAATTCAGGCTCAAAACTCCCAAAAATTCGATATTTTTGGGTCCCAGAAGCGATCTGTACATGTCTACTCTGTGTTATAATATTTTCAAAACACAGTCCCAAAACATGCAGAAAATCGATATTTCAGGTGCCCAAAGTCAATATGTGTATGCATCTTATGTACCCGTTTGTATTCCATATTCAGGCTCAAAACACCCGAAAATTCGATATTTTTGGGTCCTAGAAACGATCTTTACATGCCTACTCCTTCCTAGAATGTTTTAAGGAAACAAACCCAAAACATGCTCAAAATCGATATTTTAGGTGCAAAAAGTCGGTGTGCATGCATCTTCAGTGCCCGTTTATATCTCAAATTCATTCTCAAAACACCCGAAAATTCGATATTTTTGGGTCCCAGAAGCGATCTGTACATGCCTACTCCGTGTGAGAGTATTTTCATATTAAAACATGCTGAAAATCGATATTTTAGGTGCCCAAAGACGATATGTGTATGCATCTTATGTACCCGTTTGTATCCCAAATTCAGGCTCAAAACACCCGAAAATTCGATATTTTTGGGTCCCAGAAGCGATATGTACATGTCTACTCTGTGTTAGAATATTTTCAAAATACAGGCCCAAAACATGCTGAAAATCGATATTTTAGGTGCACAAAGTCAATATTTGTATGCATCATCTTTACCAGTTTATATCCCAAATTCAGGCTCAAAACACCCGAAAATTCGATATTTTTGGGTCCCAGAAACGATCTGTACATGCCTACTCTGTGTTAAAATATATTCAAAATACAGGCCCAAAACATGCTCAAAATCGATATTTTGGGTGCCCAAAGTCGATATGTGCATGCATCTTCTGTACCCGTTTATATCCCAAATTCAGGCTCAAAACTCCCCGAAAATTCGATATTTGTGGGTCCCAGAAGCGATCTGTACATGTCTACTCTGTGTTAGAATTTTTTCAAAACGCAGGGCCAAAACATGCTCAAAATCGATATTTTGGGTGCCCAAAGTCGATATGTGCATGTATCTTCTGTACCCGTTTATATCTCAAATTCAGGCTCAAAACACCCGAAAATTCGATATTTTCTGGTACTCGAAGCTATCTGTACATGCCTACTACTTGCTAGAATGTTTTCAAGATACAGACCCAAAATATGCTCAAAATCGATATTTTTGGTGCAAAAAGTCGAAGTGTGCATGGATCTTCAGTACCCGTTTATATCTCAAATTCAGGCTCAAAACACCGAAAAATTCAATTTTTTTGGGTCCCAGAAGATATCTGTACATGCCTACTCAGTGCTAGAATGTTTTCAAAATATAGGCTCAAAACATGCTAAAAATCGATATTTTAGGTTTCCAAAGTCGATATGTGCATGTATCTTCTATACCCGTTTATATCTCAAATTCATTCTCAAAACAACCGAAAATTCGATATTTTTGGGTCCCAGAAGCGATCTCTACATGCCTACTCAGTGTTAGAATATATTCAAAATGCAGGCCCAAAACATGCTCAAAATCGATATTTTGGGTGCCCAAAGTCGATATGTGCATGCATCTTCAGTACCCGTTTATATCTTAAATTCATGCTAAAAACACCCGAAAATTCGATATTTTTGGGTCCTAGAAACGATCTGTACATGCTTACTCCTTGCTAGAATGTTTTCAAGAAACAGACCCAAAACATGCTCAAAATCGATATTTTAGGTGCACAAAGTCGAAATGTGCATGCATCTTCAGTACCCGTTTATATCTCAAATTCAGGCTCAAAACACCCGAAAATTCAATAATTTTGGGTTCCAGAAGCGATCTGTACATGCATACTCCGTGTTAGAGTATTTTCAAAATACAGGCCAAAAACATGATAAAAATCGATATTTTAGGTGTCCAAAGTCGATATGTGCATGCATCTTATGTACCCGTTTATATCCCAAATTCAGGCTCAAAACACCCGAAAGTTCGATATTTTTGCATCCCAAAAGCGATATGTACATGTCTACTCTGTATTAGAATATTTTCAAAATACAGGACCAAAACATGCTGAAAATCGATATTTTAGGTGCACAAAGTCAATATTTGTATGCATCTTCTGTACCAGTTTATATCCCAAATTCAGGCTCAAAACACCCGAAATTTCGATATTGTTGGGTCCCAGAAGCAATCTGTACATGCCTACTTCGTGTTAAAATATATTCAAAATACAGGACCAAAACATGCTCAAAATCTATATTTTGGGTGCCCAAAGTCGATATGTGCATGCATCTTGTGTTCCCGTTTATATCTCAAATTCAGGCTCAAAACACCCGAAAATTCGATATTTTTGGGTCCCAGAACCAATCTGTACATGCCTACTTCGTGTTAGAATATATTTAAAATACAGGCCCAAAATATGCTAAAAATCGATATTTTAGTTGCCCAAAGTCAATATGAGCATGCATCTTCTGTACCCGTTTATATCTCAAATTCAGGCTCAAAATACCCGAAAATTCAATATTTTTGGGTCCCAGAAGCGATTTGTACATGCCTACTTTGTGTTAGAGTATTTTCAAAACACAGTCCCAAAACATGCTGAAAATCGATATTTTAGTTTCCCAAAGTCAATATGTGTAAGCAACTTCTTTACCCGCTTATATTCCAAAATCACTCTCAAAACACCCGAAAATTCGATATTTTTGGGACACAGAAGCGATCTGTACATGCCTACTCTGTGTTAGAATATATTCAAAATGCATGCCCAAAACATGCTCAAAATCGATATTTTGGGTGCCCAAAGTCGATATGTGCATGCATCTTGTGTTCCCGTTTATATCTCAAATTCAGGCTCAAAACACCCGAAAATTCGATATTTTTGGGTCCCAGAACCGATCTATACATGCCTACTCCTTGCTAGAATGTTTTTAATATACAGACCCAAAACATGCTAAAAATCTATATTTTAGTTGCCAAAAGTCAATATGAGCATGCATCTTCTGTACCCGTTTATATCTTAAATTCAGGCTCAAAACACCCGAAAATTCAATATTTTCGGGTAGCAGAAGCGATCTATACATGCCTACTCCTTGCTAGAATGTTTTTAAGATACAGACCCAAAATATGCTCAAAATCGATATTTTTGGTGCAAAAAGTCGAAGTGTGAATGCATCTTCAGTATCCGTTTATATCTCAAATTCAGGCTCAAAACACCGAAAAATTCAATATTTTTGGGTCCCAGAAGAAATCTGTACATGAATACTCAGTGCTAAAATGTTTTCAAAATATAGGCTCAAAACATGCTCAAAATCGATATTTAGGTGCAAAAAGTCGATATATGCATGCATCGTCAGTACCCGTTTATATCTCAAATTCAGCTCAAAACACACGAAAATTCAATATTTTTGGATCCCAGAAGTGATCTGTACATGCCTACTCCGCGTTAGAGTAATTTAAAAAATACAGGCCTAAAACATGCTAAAAATCGATATTTTAGGTGCACAAAGTCAATATTTGTATGCATCTTCTGTACCCGTGTATATCCCAAATTAGGATCAGATCACCCAAAAATTCGATATTTATGGGTCCAAGAAGCAATCTGTACATGTCTACTCAGTGCTAGAATGTTTTCAAAATATGGGGTCAAAACATGCTAAAAATCGATATTTTAGGTTTCCAAAGTCGATATGTGCATGCCACTTCTGTACCCGTTTATATCTCAAATTCATTCTCAAAACACCCGAAAATTCGATATTTTTGGGTCCCAGAAGCGATCTGTACATGCCTACTCCGTGTGAGAGTATTTTCATATTAAAACAGGCTGAAAATCAATATTTTAGGTGCCCAAGGTCGATATGTGCATGCATCTTGGCTACCCGTTTATATCTCAAATTCAGGCTCAAAACTCCCGAAAATTCGATATTTTTGGGTCCCAGAATTGATCTGTACATGTCTACTCTGTGTTAGAATATTTTCAAAACGCAAGGCCAAAACATGCTGAAAATCGATATTATAGGTGCTCAAAGTCAATATGTGCATGCATCTTCTGTACCCGTTTATATCTCAAATTCAGGCTCAAAACTCCCGAAAATTCGATATTTTTGGGTCCCAGAAGCGATCTGTACATGTCTACTCTGTGTTAGAATATTTCAAAAACGCAGGGCCAAAACATGCTCAAAATCGATATTTTGGGTGCCTAAAGTCGATATGTGCATGTATCTTCTGTACCCGTTTATATCTCAAATTCAGGCTCAAAACACACGAAAATTCGATATTTTCTGGTACCAGAAGCGATCTGTACATGCCTACTACTTACTAGAATGTTTTCAAGATACAGACCCAAAATATGCTCAAAATCGATATTTTTGGTGCAAAAAGTCGAAGTGTGCATGGATCTTCATTACCAGTTTATATCTCAAATTCAGGCTCAAAACACCGAAAAATTCAATATTTTTGGGTCCCAGAAGAAATCTGTACATGCCTACTCAGTGCTAGAATGTTTTCAAAATATAGGCCCAAAACATGCTAAAAATCGATATTTTAGGTGTCCAAAGTCGATATGTGCATGCATCTTATGTACCCGTTTATATCCCAAATTCAGGCTCAAAACACCCGAAAATTCGATATTTTTGGGTCCCAGATGCGATCTGTACATGTCTACTCTGTGTTAGAATATTTTAAAAATACAGGCCCAAAACATGATGAAAATCGATATTTTAGGTGCCCAAAGTCAATATTTGTATGCATCTTCTGTACCAGTTTATATCCCAAATTGAGGCTCAAAACACCCGAAATTTCGATATTGTTGGGTCCCAGAAGCGATCTGTACATGCCTTCTTCGTGTTAAAATATATTCAAAATACAGGTCCAAAACATGCTCAAAATCGATATTTTGGGTGCCCAAAGTCGATATGTGCATGTATCTTCTGTACCCGTTTATATCTCAAATTCAGGCTCAAAACACCCGAAAATTCAATATTTTCTGGTACCAGAAGCGATCTGTACATGCCTACTACTTGCTAGAATGTTTTCAAGATACAGACCCAAAATATGCTCAAAATCGATATTTTTGGTACAAAAAGTCGAAGTGTGGATGGATCTTCAGTACCCGTTTATATCTCAAATTCAGGCTCAGAACACCGAAAAATTCAATATTTTTGGGTCCCAGAAGAAATCTGTACATGCCTACTCAGTGCTAGAATGTTTTCAAAATATAGGCTCAAAACATGCTAAAAATCGATATTTTAGGTTTCCAAAGTCGATATGTGCATGCATCTTCTGTACCCGTTTATATCTCAAATTCATTCTCAAAACACCCGAAAATTCAATATTTTTGGGTCCCAGAAGCGATTTGTACATGCCTACTCTGTGTTAGAGTATTTTCAAAACGCAGGCCTAAAACATGCTGAAAATCGATATTTTAGGTGCCCAAAGTCAATATGTGTAAGCAACTTCTGTACCCGTTTATATTCCAAATTTAGGCTCAAAACACCCGAAAATTCGATATTTTTGGGGCCCAGAAGCGATCTGTACATGCCTACTCCGTGTTAGAATATATTCAAAATGCATGCCCAAAACATGCTCAAAATCGATATTTTGGGTGCCCAAAGTCGATATGTGCATGCATCTTCTGTACCCGTTTATATTTCAAATTCAGACTCAAAACACCCGAAAATACGATATTTTTGGGTCCCAGAAGCGATCTGTACATGTCTACTCTGTTTTAGAGTATTTTCAAAACACAGGCCCAAAACATGCTGAAAATCGATATTTTAGTTGGCCAAAGTCAATATGTGTAAGCAACTTCTGTACCCGCTTATATTCCAAAATCAGGCTCAAAACACCCGAAAATTCGATATTTTTGGGACACAGAAGCGATCTGTACATGCCTACTCTGTGTTAGAATATATTCAAAATGCATGCCCAAAACATGCTCAAAATCGATATTTTGGGTGCCCAAAGTCGATATGTGCATGCATCTTGTGTTCCCGTTTATATCTCAAATTCAGGCTCAAAACACCCGAAAATTCGATATTTTTGGGTCCCAGAACCGATCTATAAATGTCTACTTATTGCTAGAATTTTTTTAAGATACAGACCCAAAACATGCTAAAAATCGATATTTTAGTTGCCAAAAGTCAATATGAGCATGCATCTTCTGTACCCGTTTATATCTTAAATTCAGGCTCAAAACACACGAAAATTCATTATTTTCGGGTAGCAGAAGCGATCTATACATGCCTACTCCTTGCTAGAATGTTTTTAAGATACAGACCCAAAATATGCTCAAAATCGATATTTTAGGTGCAAAAAGTCGAAGTGTGAATGCATCTTCAGTATCCGTTTATATCTCAAATTCAGGCTCAAAACACCGAAAAATTCAATATTTTTGGGTCCCAGAAGAAATCTGTACATGAATACTTAGTGCTAAAATGTTTTCAAAATATAGGCTCAAAACATGCTCAAAATCGATATTTAGGTGCAAAAAGTCGATATATGCATGCATCGTCAGTACCCGTTTATATCTCAAATTCAGGCTCAAAACACACGAAAATTCAATATTTTTGGATCCCAGAAGTGATCTGTACATGCCTACTCCGCGTTAGAGTAATTTCAAAATACAGGCCCAAAACATGCTAAAAATCGATATTTTAGGTGCACAAAGTCAATATTTGTATGCATCTTCTGTACCCGTGTATATCCCAAATTAGGATCAGATCACCCGAAAATTCGATATTTATGGGTCCAAGAAGCAATCTGTACATGTCTAATTAGTGCTAGAATGTTTTCAAAATATAGGCTCAAAACATGCTAAAAATCGATATTTTAGGTTTCCAAAGTCGATATGTGCATGCCACTTCCGTACCCGTTTATATCTCAAATTCATTCTCAAAACAACCGAAAATTCGATATTTTTGGGTCCCAGAAGCGATCTGTACATGCCTACTCCGTGTGAGAGTATTTTCATATTAAAACAGGCTGAAAATCAATATTTTAGGTGCCCAAAGTCGATATGTGCATGCATCTTGTGTACCCGTTTATATCTCAAATTCAGGCTCAAAACTCCCGAAAATTCGATATTTTTGGGTCCCAGAAGCGATCTGTACATGTCTACTCTGTGTTAGAATATTTCCAAAACGCAGGGCCAAAACATGCTCAAAATCGATATTTTGGGTGCCCAAAGTCGATATGTGCATGTATCTTCTGTACCCGTTTATATCTCAAATTCAGGCTCAAAACACACGAAAATTCGATATTTTCTGGTACCAGAAGCGATCTGTACATGCCTACTACTTGCTAGAATGTTTTCAAGAGACAGACCCAGAATATGCTCAAAATCGATATTTTTGGTGCAAAAAGTCGAAGTGTGCATGGATCTTCAGTACCAGTTTATATCTCAAATTCAGGCTCAAAACACCGAAAAATTCAATATTTTTGGGTCCCAGAAGAAATCTGTACATGAATACTCAGTGCTAGAATGTTTTCAAAATATAGGCCCAAAACATGCTAAAAATCGATATTTTAGGTGTCCAAAGTCGATATGTGCATGCATCTTATGTACCCGTTTATATCCCAAATTCAGGCTCAAAACACCCAAAAATTCGATATTTTTGGGTCCCAGATGCGACCTGTACATGTCTACTCTGTGTTAGAATATTTTAAAAATACAGGCCCAAAACATGCTGAAAATCGATATTTTAGGTGCACAAAGTCAATATTTGTATGCATCTTCTGTACCAGTTTATATCCCAAATTGAGGCTCACGACACCCAAAATTTCGATATTGTTGGGTCCCAGAAGCGATCTGTACATGCCTTCTTCGTGGTAAAATATATTCAAAATACAGGTCCAAAACATGCTCAAAATCGATATTTTGGGTGCACAAGTCGATATGTGCATGTATCTTCTGTACCCGTTTATATCTCAAGTTCAGGCTCAAAACACCCGAAAATTCAATATTTTCTGGTACCAGAAGTGATCTGTACATGCCTACTACTTGCTAGAATTTTTTTAAGAAACAGACCCAAAACATGCTCAAAATCGATATTTTAGTTGCCAAAAGTCAATATGAGCATGCATCTTCTGTACCCGTTTATATCTTAAATTCAGGCTCAAAACACCCGAAAATTCAATATTTTCGGGTAGCAGAAGCGATCTATACATGCCTACTCCTTGCTAGAATGTTTTTAAGATACAGACCCAAAATATGCTCAAAATCGATATTTTAGGTGCAAAAAGTCGAAGTGTGAATGCATCTTCAGTATCCGTTTATATCTCAAATTCAGGCTCAAAACACCGAAAAATTCAATATTTTTGGGTCCCAGAAGAAATCTGTACATGAATACTCAGTGCTAAAATGTTTTCAAAATATAGGCTCAAAACATGCTCAAAATCGATATTTAGGTGCAAAAAGTCGATATATGCATGCATCGTCAGTACCCGTTTATATCTCAAATTCAGCTCAAAACACACGAAAATTCAATATTTTTGGATCCCAGAAGTGATCTGTACATGCCTACTCCGCGTTAGAGTAATTTCAAAATACAGGCCCAAAACAAGCTAAAAATCGATATTTTAGGTGCACAAAGTCAATATTTGTATGCATCTTCTGTACCCGTGTATATCCCAAATTAGGATCTGATCACCCGAAAATTCGATATTTATGAGTCCAAGAAGCAATCTGTACATGTCTACTCAGTGCTAGAATGTTTTCAAAATATAGGCTCAAAACATGCTAAAAATCGATATTTTAGGTTTCCAAAGTCGATATGTGCATGCCACTTCCGTACCCGTTTAAATTTCAAATTCATTCTCAAAACACCCGAAAATTCGATATTTTTCGGTCCCAGAAGTGATCTGTACATGCCTACTCCGTGTGAGAGTATTTTCATATTAAAACAGGCTGAAAATCAATATTTTAGGTGCCCAAAGTCGATATGTTCATGCATCTTGGGTACCCGTTTATATCTCAAATTCAGGCTCAAAACTCCCGAAAATTCGATATTTTTGGGTCCCAGAATTGATCTGTACATGTCTACTCTGTGTTAGAATATTTTCAAAACGCAGGGCCAAAACATGCTGAAAATCGATATTATAGGTGCTCAAAGTCAATATGTGCATGCATCTTCTGTACCCGTTTATATCTCAAATTCAGGCTCAAAACTCCCGAAAATTCGATATTTTTGGGTCCCAGAAGCGATCTGTACATGTCTACTCTGTGTTAGAATATTTCCAAAACGCATAGCCAAAACATGCTCAAAATCGATATTTTGGGTGCCCAAAGTCGATATGTGCATGTATCTTCTGTACCCGTTTATATCTCAAATTCAGGCTCAAAACACACAAAAATTCGATATTTTCTGGTACCAGAAGCGATCTGTACATGCCTACTACTTGCTAGAATGTTTTCAAGATACAGACCCAAAATATGCTCAAAATCGATATTTTGGGTGCAAAAAGTCGAAGTGTGCATGGATCTTCAGTACCAGTTTATATCTCAAATTCAGGCTCAAAACACCGAAAAATTCAATATTTTTGGGTCCCAGAAGAAATCTGTACATGAATACTCAGTGCTAGAATGTTTTCAAAATATAGGCCCAAAACATGCTAAAAATCGATATTTTAGGTGTCCAAAGTCGATATGTGCATGCATCTTATGTACCCGTTTATATCCCAAATTCAGGCTCAAAACACCCGAAAATTCGATATTTTTGGGTCCCAGATGCGATCTGTACATGTCTACTCTGTGTTAGAATATTTTAAAAATACAGGCCCAAAACATGCTGAAAATCGATATTTTAGGTGCACAAAGTCAATATTTGTATGCATCTTCTGTACCAGTTTATATCCCAAATTCAGGTTCAAAACACCCAAAATTTCGATATTGTTGGGTCCCAGAAGCGATCTGTACATGCCTTCTTCGTGGTAAAATATATTCAAAATACAGGTCCAAAACATGCTCAAAATCGATATTTTGGGTGCCCAAAGTCGATATGTGCATGTATCTTCTGTACCCGTTTATATCTCAAGTTCAGGCTCAAAACACCCGAAAATTCAATATTTTCTGGTACCAGAAGCGATCTGTACATGCCTACTACTTGCTAGAATGTTTTCAAGATACAGACCCAAAATATGCTCAAAATCGATTTTTTTGGTGCAAAAAGTCGAAGTGTGGATGGATCTTCAGTACCCGTTTATATCTCAAATTCAGGCTCAAAACACCGAAAAATTCAATATTTTTGGGTCCCAGAAGAAATTTGTACATGCCTACTCAGTGCTAGAATGTTTTCAAAATATAGGCTCAAAACATGCTCAAAATCGATATTTAGGTGCAAAAAGTCGATATATGCATGCATCGTCAGTACCCGTTTATATCTCAAATTCAGCTCAAAACACACGAAAATTCAATATTTTTGGATCCCAGAAGTGATCTGTACATGCCTACTCCGCGTTAGAGTAATTTCAAAATACAGGCCCAAAACATGCTAAAAATCGATATTTTAGGTGCACAAAGTCAATATTTGTATGCATCTTCTGTACCCGTGTATATCCCAAATTAGGATCAGATCACCCGAAAATTCGATATTTATGGGTCCAAGAAGCAATCTGTACATGTCTACTCAGTGCTAGAATGTTTTCAAAATATAGGCTCAAAACATGCTAAAAATCGATATTTTAGGTTTCCAAAGTCGATATGTGCATGCCACTTCCGTACCCGTTTATATCTCAAATTCATTCTCAAAACACCCGAAAATTCGATATTTTTGGGTCCCAGAAGCGATCTGTACATGCCTACTCCGTGTGAGAGTATTTTCATATTAAAACAGGCTGAAAATCAATATTTTAGGTGCCCAAAGTCGATATGTGCATGCATCTTGGGTACCCGTTTATATCTCAAATTCAGGCTCAAAACTCCCGAAAATTCGATATTTTTGGGTCCCAGAATTGATCTGTACATGTCTACTCTGTGTTAGAATATTTTCAAAACGCAGGGCCAAAACATGCTCAAAATCGATATTATAGGTGCTCAAAGTCGATATGTGCATGTATCTTCTGTACCCGTTTATATCTCAAGTTCAGGCTCAAAACACCCGAAAATTCAATATTTTCTGGTACCAGAAGCGATCTGTACATGCCTACTACTTGCTAGAATGTTTTCAAGATACAGACCCAAAATATGCTCAAAATCGATATTTTGGGTGCAAAAAGTCGAAGTGTGCATGGATCTTCAGTACCAGTTTATATCTCAAATTCAGGCTCAAAACACCGAAAAATTCAATATTTTTGGGTCCCAGAAGAAATCTGTACATGACTACTCAGTGCTAGAATGTTTTCAAAATATAGGCCCAAAACATGCTAAAAATCGATATTTTAGGTGTCCAAAGTCGATATGTGCATGCATCTTATGTACCCGTTTATATCCCAAATTCAGGCTCAAAACACCCGAAAATTCGATATTTTTGGATCCCAGATGCGATCTGTACATGTCTACTCTGTGTTAGAATATTTTAAAAATACAGGCCCAAAACATGCTAAAAAATCGATATTTTAGGTGCACAAAGTCAATATTTGTATGCATCTTCTGTACCAGTTTATATCCCAAATTCAGGTTCAAAACACCCAAAATTTCGATATTGTTGGGTCCCAGAAGCGATCTGTACATGCCTTCTTCGTGGTAAAATATATTCAAAATACAGGTCCAAAACATGCTCAAAATCGATATTTTGGGTGCCCAAAGTCGATATGTGCATGTATCTTCTGTACCCGTTTATATCTCAAGTTCAGGCTCAAAACACCCGAAAATTCAATATTTTCTGGTACCAGAAGCGATCTGTACATGCCTACTACATGCTAGAATGTTTTCAAGATACAGACCCAAAATATGCTCAAAATCGATTTTTTTGGTGCAAAAAGTCGAAGTGTGGATGGATCTTCAGTACCCGTTTATATCTCAAATTCAGGCCCAAAACACCGAAAAATTCAATATTTTTGGGTCCCAGAAGAAATTTGTACATGCCTACTCAGTGCTAGAATGTTTTCAAAATATAGGCTCATAACATGCTCAAAATCGATATTTAGGTGCAAAAAGTCGATAAATGCATGCATCGTCAGTACCCGTTTATATCTCAAATTCAGCTCAAAACACACGAAAATTCAATATTTTTGGATCCCAGAAGTGATCTGTACATGCCTACTCCGCGTTAGAGTAATTTCAAAATACAGGCCCAAAACATGCTAAAAATCGATATTTTAGGTGCACAAAGTCAATATTTGTATGCATCTTCTGTACCCGTGTATATCCCAAATTAGGATCAGATCACCCGAAAATTCGATATTTATGGGTCCAAGAAGCAATCTGTACATGTCTACTCAGTGCTAGAATGTTTTCAAAATATAGGCTCAAAACATGCTAAAAACCGATATTTTAGGTTTCCAAAGTCGATATGTGCATGCCACTTCCGTACCCGTTTATATCTCAAATTCATTCTCAAAACACCCGAAAATTCGATATTTTTGGGTCCCAGAAGCGATCTGTACATGCCTACTCCGTGTGAGAGTATTTTCATATTAAAACAGGCTGAAAATCAATATTTTAGGTGTCCAAAGTCGATATGTGCATGCATCTTGGGTACCCGTTTATATCTCAAATTCAGGCTCAAAACTCCCGAAAATTCGATATTTTTGGGTCCCAGAATTGATCTGTACATGTCTACTCTGTGTTAGAATATTTTCAAAACGCAGGGCAAAAACATGCTGAAAATCGATATTATAGGTGCTCAAAGTCGATATGTGCATGTATCTTCTGTACCCGTTTATATCTCAAGATCAGGCTCAAAACACCCGAAAATTCAATATTTTCTGGTACCAGAAGCGATCTGTACATGCCTACTACTTGCTAGAATGTTTTCAAGATACAGACCCAAAATATGCTCAAAATCGATATTTTTGGTGCAAAAAGTCGAAGTGTGCATGGATCTTCAGTACCAGTTTATATCTCAAATTCAGGCTCAAAACACCGAAAAATTCAATATTTTTGGGTCCCAGAAGAAATCTGTACATGAATACTCAGTGCTAGAATGTTTTCAAAATATAGGCCCAAAACATGCTAAAAATCGATATTTTAGGTGTCCAAAGTCAATATGTGCAAGCATCTTATGTACCCGTTTATATCCCAAATTCAGGCTCAAAACTCCCGAAAATTCGATATTTTTGGGTCCCAGATGCGATCTGTACATGTCTACTCTGTGTTAGAATATTTTAAAAATACAGGCCCAAAACATGCTGAAAATCGATATTTTAGGTGCACAAAGTCAATATTTGTATGCATCTTCTGTACCAGTTTATATCCCAAATTCAGGCTCAAAACACCCATAATTTCGATATTGTTGGGTCCCAGAAGCGATCTGTACATGCCTTCTTCGTGTTAAAATATATTCAAAATACAGGTCCAAAACATGCTCAAAATCGATATTTTGGGTGCCCAAAGTCGATATGTGCATGTATCTTCCGTACCCGTTTATATCTCAAATTCATTCTCAAAACACCCGAAAATCCAATATTTTTGGGTCCCAAAAGCGATTTGTACATGCCTACTCTGTGTTAGAGTATTTTCAAAACGCAGGCCTAAAACATGCTGAAAATCGATATTTTAGGTGCCCAAAGTCAATATGTGTAAGCAACTTCTGTACCCGTTTATATTCCAAATTTAGGCTCAAAACACCCGAAAATTCGATATTTTTGGGTCCCAGATGCGATCTGTACATGTCTACTCTGTGTTAGAATATTTTAAAAATACAGGCCCAAAACATGCTGAAAATCGATATTTTAGGTGCACAAAGTCAATATTTGTATGCATCTTCTGTACCAGTTTATATCCCAAATTCAGGCTCAAAACACCCAAAATTTCGATATTGTTGGGTCCCAGAAGCGATCTGTACATGCCTTCTTCGTGTTAAAATATATTCAAAATACAGGTCCAAAACATGCTCAAAATCGATATTATGGGTGCCCAAAGTCGATATGTGCATGTATCTTCTGTACCCGTTTATATCTCAAGTTTTGGCTCAAAACAACCGAAAATTCAATATTTTCTGGGACCAGAAGCGATCTGTACATGCCTACTACTTGCTAGAATGTTTTCAAGATAAAAACCCAAAATATGCTCAAAATCGATATTTTTGGTACAAAAAGTAGAAGTGTGGATGGATCTTCAGTACCCGTTTATATCTCAAATTCAGGCTCAAAACACCGAAAAATTCAATATTTTTGGGTCCCAGAAGAAATTTGTACATACCTACTCAGTGCTAGAATGTTTTCAAAATATAGGCTCAAAACATGCTAAAAATCGATATTTTAGGTTTCCAAAGTCGATATGTGCATGCATCTTCTGTACCCGTTTATATCTCAAATTCATTCTCAAAACACCCGAAAATTCAATGTTTTTGGGTCCCAGAAGCGATTTGTACATGCCTACTCTGTGTTGGAGTATTTTCAAAACGCAGGCCCAAAACATGCTGAAAATCGATATTTTAGGTGCCCAAAGTCAATATGTGTAAGCAACTTCTGTACCCGTTTATATTCCAAATTTAGGCTCAAAACACCCGAAAACTCGATATGTTTGGGGCCCAGAAGCGATCTGTACATGCCTACTCCGTGTTAGAATATATTCAAAATGCATGCCCAAAACATGCTCAAAATCGATATTTTCGGTGCCCAAAGTCGATATGTGCATGAATCTTCTGTACCCGTTTATATTTCAAATTCAGACTAAAAACTCCCGAAAATTCGATATTTTTGGGTCTCAGAAGCGATCTGTACATGTCTTCTCTGTTTTAGAGTATTTTCGAAATACAGGCCTAAAACAGGCTGAAAATCGATATTTTAGGTGCCCAAAGTCGATATGTGCATGCATCTTCTGTACCCGTTTATATCTCAAATTCAGGCTCAAAACTCCCGAAAATTCGATATTTTTGGGTCCCAGTAGCGATTTGTACATGTCTACTCTGTCTTATAATATTTTCAAAACACAGTCCCAAAACATGCTGAAAATCGATATTTTAGGTGCCCAAAGACGATATGTGCATGCATCTTCTGTACCCGTTTATATCTCAAATTCAGGCTCAAAACTCCCGAAAATTCGATATTTTCGGGTCCCAGAAGCGATCTGTACATGCCTACTCCTTGCTAGAATGTTTTCAAGAAACAGACCCAAAATATGCTCAAAATCGATATTTTAGGTGCAAAAAGTTGAAGTGTGCATGGATCTTAAGAACCCGTTTATATCTCAAATTCAGGCTCAACACGCCCGAAAATTCGATATTTTTGGGTCCCAGAAGCGATCTGTACATGTCTACTCTGTTTTAGAGTATTTTCGAAATACAGGCCTAAAACAGGCTGAAAATCGATATTTTAGGTGCCCAAAGTCGATATGTGCATGCATCTTCTGTACCCGTTTATATTCCAAATTTAGGCTCAAAACACCCGAAAATTCGATATTTTTGAGGCCCAGAAGCGATCTGTACATGCCTACTCCGTGTTAGAATATATTCAAAATGCATGCCCAAAACATGCTCAAAATCGATATTTTGGGTGCCCAAAGTCGATATGTGCATGCATCTTCTGTACCCGTTTATATTTCAAATTCAGACTCAAAACACCCGAAAATTCGATATTTTTTGGTCCCAGAAGCGATCTGTACATGTCTACTCTGTTTTAGAGTATTTTCGAAATACAGGCCTAAAACAGGCTGAAAATCGATATTTTAGGTGCCCAAAGTCGATATGTGCATGCATCTTCTGTACCCGTTTATATCTCAAATTCAGGCTCAAAACTCCCGAAAATTCGATATTTTTGGGTCCCAGTAGCGATTTGTACATGTCTACTCTGTCTTATAATATTTTCAAAACACAGTCCCAAAACATGCTGAAAATCGATATTTTAGGTGCCCAAAGACGATATGTGCATGCATCTTCTGTACCCGTTTATATCTCAAATTCAGGCTCAAAACACCCGAAAATTCGATGTTTTTGGGTCCCAGAAGCGATCTGTACATGCCTACTCCGTGCTAGAATATATTCAAAATGCATGCGCAAAACATATTAAAAATCGATATTTTGGGTGCCCAAAGTCGATATGTGTATGGATCTTCTGTACCCGTTGATATCTCAAATTCAGGCTCAAAACACACGAAAATTCGATATTTTCGGGTCCCAGAAGCGATATGTACATGCCTACTCCTTGCTAGAATGTTTTCAAGAAACAGACCCAAAATATGCTCAAAATCGATATTTTAGGTTTCCAAAGTCGATATGTGCATGCCACTTCCGTACCCGTTTATATCTCAAATTCATTCTCAAATACCCGAAAATTCGATATTTTTGGGTCCCAGAAGCGATCTGTACATGCCTACTCCGTGTGAGAGTATTTTCATATTAAAACAGGCTGAAAATCAATATTTTAGGTGTCCAAAGTCGATATGTGCATGCATCTTGGGTACCCGTTTATATCTCAAATTCAGGCTCAAAACTCCCGAAAATTCGATATTTTTGGGTCCCAGAATTGATCTGTACATGTCTACTCTGTGTTAGAATATTTTCAAAACGCAGGGCCAAAACATGCTGAAAATCGATATTATAGGTGCTCAAAGTCGATATGTGCATGTATCTTCTGTACCCGTTTATATCTCAAGATCAGGCTCAAAACACCCGAAAATTCAATATTTTCTGGTACCAGAAGCGATCTGTACATGCCTACTACTTGCTAGAATGTTTTCAAGATACAGACCCAAAATATGCTCAAAATCGATATTTTTGGTGCAAAAAGTCGAAGTGTGCATGGATCTTCAGTACCAGTTTATATCTCAAATTCAGGCTCAAAACACCGAAAAATTCAATATTTTTGGGTCCCAGAAGAAATCTGTACATGAATACTCAGTGCTAGAATGTTTTCAAAATATAGGCCCAAAACATGCTAAAAATCGATATTTTAGGTGTCCAAAGTCGATATGTGCAAGCATCTTATGTACCCGTTTATATCCCAAATTCAGGCTCAAAACACCCGAAAATTCGATATTTTTGGGTCCCAGATGCGATCTGTACATGTCTACTCTGTGTTAGAATATTTTAAAAATACAGGCCCAAAACATGCTAAAAATCGATATTTTAGGTGCACAAAGTCAATATTTGTATGCATCTTCTGTACCAGTTTATATCCCAAATTCAGGCTCAAAACACCCATAATTTCTATATTGTTGGGTCCCAGAAGCGATCTGTACATGCCTTCTTCGTGTTAAAATATATTCAAAATACAGGTCCAAAACATGCTCAAAATCGATATTTTGGGTGCCCAAATTCGATATGTGCATGTATCTTCTGTACCCGTTTATATCTCAAGTTCAGGCTCAAAACACCCGAAAATTCAATATTTTCTGGGACCAGAAGCGATCTGTACATGCCTACTACTTGCTAGAATGTTTTCAAGATACAGACCCAAAATATGCTCAAAATCGATATTTTTGGTGCAAAAAGTCGAAGTGTGGATCTATCTTCAGTACCCGTTTATATCTCAAATTCAGGCTCAAAACACCGAAAAATTCAATATTTTTGGGTCCCAGAAGAAATTTGTACATGCCTACTCAGTGCTAGAATGTTTTCAAAATATAGGCTCAAAACATGCTAAAAATCGATATTTTAGGTTTCCAAAGTCGATATGTGCATGCATCTTCTGTACCCGTTTATATCTCAAATTGAGGCTCAAAACACCCGAAAATCCAATATTTTTGGGTCCCAAAAGCGATTTGTACATGCCTACTCTGTGTTAGAGTATTTTCAAAACGCAGGCCTAAAACATGCTGAAAATCGATATTTTAGGTGCCCAAAGTCAATATGTGTAAGCAACTTCTGTACCCGTTTATATTCCAAATTTAGGCTCAAAACACCCGAAAATTCGATATTTTTGGGTCCCAGATGCGATCTGTACATGTCTACTCTGTGTTAGAATATTTTAAAAATACAGGCCCAAAACATGCTGAAAATCGATATTTTAGGTGCACAAAGTCAATATTTGTATGCATCTTCTGTACCAGTTTATATCCCAAATTCAGGCTCAAAACACCCAAAATTTCGATATTGTTGGGTCCCAGAAGCGATCTGTACATGCCTTCTTCGTGTTACAATATATTCAAAATACAGGTCCAAAACATGCTCAAAATCGATATTATGGGTGCCCAAAGTCGATATGTGCATGTATCTTCTGTACCCGTTTATATCTCAAGTTTTGGCTCAAAACACCCGAAAATTCAATATTTTCTGGGACCAGAAGCGATCTGTACATGCCTACTACTTGCTAGAATGTTTTCAAGATACAGACCCAAAATATGCTCAAAATCGATATTTTTGGTACAAAAAGTAGAAGTGTGGATGGATCTTCAGTACCCGTTTATATCTTAAATTCAGGCTCAAAACACCGAAAAATTCAATATTTTTGGGTCCCAGAAGAAATTTGTACATGCCTACTCAGTGCTAGAATGTTTTCAAAATATAGGCTCAAAACATGCTAAAAATCGATATTTTAGGTTTCCAAAGTCGATATGTGCATGCATCTTCTGTACCCGTTTATATCTCAAATTTATTCTCAAAACACCCGAAAATTCAATGTTTTTGGGTCCCAGAAGCGATTTGTACATGCCTACTCTGTGTTAGAGTATTTTCAAAACGCAGGACCAAAACATGCTGAAAATCGATATTTTAGGTGCCCAAAGTCAATATGTGTAAGCAACTTCTGTACCCGTTTATATTCCAAATTTAGGCTCAAAACACCCGAAAACTCGATATGTTTGGGGCCCAGAAGCGATCTGTACATGCCTACTCCGTGTTAGAATATATTCAAAATGCATGCCCAAAACATGCTCAAAATCGATATTTTCGGTGCCCAAAGTCGATATGTGCATGAATCTTCTGTACCCGTTTATATTTCAAATTCAGACTAAAAACTCCCGAAAATTCGATATTTTTGGGTCTCAGAAGCGATCTGTACATGTCTTCTCTGTTTTAGAGTATTTTCGAAATACAGGCCTAAAACAGGCTGAAAATCGATATTTTAGGTGCCCAAAGTCGATATGTGCATGCATCTTCTGTACCCGTTTATATCTCAAATTCAGGCTCAAAACTCCCGAAAATTCGATATTTTTGGGTCCCAGTAGCGATTTGTACATGTCTACTCTGTCTTATAATATTTTCAAAACACAGTCCCAAAACATGCTGAAAATCGATATTTTAGGTGCCCAAAGACGATATGTGCATGCATCTTCTGTACCCGTTTATATCTCAAATTCAGGCTCAAAACTCCCGAAAATTCGATGTTTTTGGGTCCCAGAAGCGATCTGTACATGCCTACTCCGTGCTAGAATATATTCAAAATGCATGCGCAAAACATATTAAAAATCGATATTTTGGGTGCCCAAAGTCGATATGTGTATGGATCTTCTGTACCCGTTTATATCTCAAATTCAGGCTCAAAACAACCGAAAATTCGATATTTTCGGGTCCCAGAAGCGATCTGTACATGCCTACTCCTTGCTAGAATGTTTTCAAGAAACAGACCCAAAATATGCTCAAAATCGATATTTTAGGTGCAAAAAGTTGAAGTGTGCATGGATCTTAAGAACCCGTTTATATCTCAAATTCAGGCTCAACACACCCGAAAATTCGATATTTTTGGGTCCCAAAAGCGATCTGTACATGTCTACTCTGTTTTAGAGTATTTTCGAAATACAGGCCTAAAACAGGCTAAAAATCGATATTTTAGGTGCCCAAAGTCGATATGTGCATGCATCTTCTGTACCCGTTTATATCCAAATTTATTCTCAAAACACCCGAAAATTCGATATTTTTGGGGCCCAGAAGCGATCTGTACATGCCTACTCCGTGTTAGAATATATTCAAAATGCATGCCCAAAACATGCTCAAAATCGATATTTTGGGTGCCCAAAGTCGATATGTGCATGCATCTTCTGTACCCGTTTATATTTCAAATTCAGACTCAAAACACCCGAAAATTCGATATTTTTTGGTCCCAGAAGCGATCTGTACATGTCTACTCTGTTTTAGAGTATTTTCGAAATACAGGCCTAAAACAGGCTGAAAATCGATATTTTAGGTGCCCAAAGTCGATATGTGCATGCATCTTCTGTACCCGTTTATATCTCAAATTCAGGCTCAAAACTCCCGAAAATTCGATATTTTTGGGTCCCAGTAGCGATTTGTACATGTCTACTCTGTCTTATAATATTTTCAAAACACAGTCCCAAAACATGCTGAAAATCGATATTTTAGGTGCCCAAAGACGATATGTGCATGCATCTTCTGTACCCGTTTATATCTCAATTTCAGGCTCAAAACTCCCGAAAATTCGATGTTTTTGGGTCCCAGAAGCGATCTGTACATGCCTACTCCGTGCTAGAATATATTCAAAATGCATGCGCAAAACATATTAAAAATCGATATTTTGGGTGCCCAAAGTCGATATGTGTATGGATCTTCTGTACCCGTTTATATCTCAAATTCAGGCTCAAAACATTCGAAAATTCGATATTTTCGGGTCCCAGAAGCGATCTGTACATGCCTACTCCTTGCTAGAATGTTTTCAAGAAACAGACCCAAAATATGCTCAAAATCGATATTTTAGGTGCAAAAAGTTGAAGTGTGCATGGATCTTAAGAACCCGTTTATATCTCAAATTCAGGCTCAACACACCCAAAAATTCAATATTTTTGGGTCCCAGAAGAAATCTGTACATGCCTACTCCATGTTTGAATATATTCAAAATACAGGCCCAAAACATGCTCAAAATCGATATTTTGGGTGCCCAAAGTCGATATGTGCATGCATCTTCTGTACCAGTTTATATCTCAAATTAAGGCTCAAAACACCCGAAAATTCAATAGTTTTGGGTCCCAGAAGCGATCTGTATATGCCTACTCCGTGTTAGAGTATTTTTAAAAATACAGGCCAAAAACATGCTAAAAATCGATATTTTAGTTGCCCAAAGTCAATATGTGCATGCATCTTGTGTACCAGTTTATATCTTAAATTCAGGCTAAAAACACCCGAAAATTCAATATTTTTGTGTCCCAGAAGCGATCTGTACATGTCTACTCTGTGTTAGAGTATTTTCGAAATTCAGGCCTAAAACAGGCTGAAAATCGATATTTTAGGTGCCCAAAGTCGATATGTGCATGCATCTTCTGTACCCGTTTATATCTCAAATTCAGGCTCAAAACTCCCGAAAATTCGATATTTTTGGGTCCCAGAAGCGATCTGTACATGTCTACTCTGTGTTATAATATTTTCAAAACACAGTCCCAAAACATGCTGAAAATCGATATTTCAGGTGCCCAAAGTCAATATGTGTATGCATCTTATGTACCCGTTTGTATTCCATATTCAGGCTCAAAACACCCGAAAATTCGATATTTTTGGGTCCTAGAAACGATCTTTACATGCCTATTCCTTGCTAGAATGTTTTAAGGAAACAGACCCAAAACATGCTGAAAATCGATATTTTAGGTGCAAAAAGTCGGTGTGCATGCATCTTCAGTACCCGTTTATATCTCAAATTCATTCTCAAAACACCCGAAAATTCGATATTTTTGGGTCCCAGAAGCGATCTGTACATGCCTACTCCGTGTGAGAGTATTTTCATATTAAAACAGGCTGAAAATCGATATTTTAGGAGCCCAAAGTCGATATGTGCATGCATCTTGTGTACCCGTTTATATCCCAAATTCAGGCTCAAAACACCCGAAAATTCGATATTTTTGGGTCCCAGAAGCGATATGTACATGTCTACTCTGTATTAGAATATTTTCAAAATACAGGCCCAAAACATGCTAAAAATCGATATTTTAGGTGCACAAAGTCAATATTTGTATGCATCATCTGTACCCGTTTATATCCCAAATTCAGGCTCAAAACACCCTAAAATTCGATATTTTTGGGTCCCAGAAACGATCTGTACATGCCTACTCTGTGTTAAAATATATTCAAAATACAGGCCCAAAATATGCTCAAAATCCATATTTTGGGTGCCCAAAGTCGATATGTGCATGCATCTTCTGTACCCGTTTATATCTCAAATTCAGGCTCAAAACTCCCGAAATTTCGATATTTTTGAGTCCCAGAAGCGATCTGTACATGCCTACTCCTTGTTAGAGTATATTTAAAATACAGGCACAAAACATGCTGAATATCGATATTTTAGGTGCCCAAAGTCGATATGTGCATGCATCATCTGTGCCGTTTTAGATCTCAAATTCAGGCTCAAAACACCCGAAATTTCGATATTTTTGGGTCCCAGAATCGATCTGTACATGCCTACTCCTTGCTAGAATGTTTTCAAGATACAGACCCAAAACATGCTCACAATCGATATTTTAGGTGCAAAAAGTCGATATATGCATGCATCTTCAGTACCCGTTTATATCTCAAATTCAGGCTCAAAACACCCGAAAATTCGATATTTTCTGGTACTAGAAGCGATCTGTACATGCCTACTACTTGCTAGATTGTTTTCAAGATACAGACCCAAAATATGCTCAAATTCGATATTTTTGGTGCAAAAAGTCGAAGTGTGCATGGATCTTCAGTACCCGTTTATATCTCAAATTCAGGCTCAAAACACCGAAAAATTCAATATTTTTGGGTCCCAGAAGAAATCTGTACATGCCAAATCAGTGCTAGAATGTTTTCAAAATATAGGCTCAAAACATGCTAAAAATCGATATTTTAGGTTTCCAAAGTCGATATGTGCATGCATCTTCTGTACCCGTTTATATCTCAAATTCATTCTCAAAACAACCGAAAATTCGATATTTTTGGGTCCCAGAAGCGATCTGTACATGCCTACTCAGTGTTAGAATATATTCAAAATGCAGGCCCAAAACATGCTAAAAATCGATATTTTGGGTGCCCAAAGTCGATATGTGCATGCATCTTCAGTACCCGTTTATATCTTAAATTCATGCTAGAAACACCCGAAAATTCGATATTTTTGGGTCATAGAAACGATCTGTACATGCCTACTCCTTGCTAGAATGTTTTCAAGAAACAGACCCAAAACATGCTCAAAATCGATATTTTAGGTGCACAAAGTCGAAATGTGCATGCATCTTCAGTACCCGTTTATATCTCAAATTCAGGCTCAAAACACCCGAAAATTCAATAATTTTGGGTCCCAGAAGCGATCTGTACATGCCTACTCCGTGTTAGAGTATTTTCAAAATACAGGCCAAAAACATGCTAAAAATCGATATTTTAGGTGTCCAAAGTCGATATGTGCATGCATCTTATGTACCCGTTTATATCCCAAATTCAGGCTCTAAACACCGGAAAGTTCGATATTTTTGGGTCTCAGTAGCGATATGTACATGTCTACTCTGTGTTAGAATATTTTCAAAATACAGGACCAAAACATGCTGAAAATCGATATTTTAGTTGCCCAAAGTCAATATTTGTATGCATCTTCTGTACCAGTTTATATCCCAAATTCAGGCTCAAAACACCCGAAATATCGATATTGTTGGGTCCCAGAAGCGATCTGTACATGCCTACTTCGTGTTAAAATATATTCAAATTACAGGCCCAAAACATGCTCAAAATCGATATTTTGGGTGCCCAAAGTCGATATGTGCATGCATCTTGTGTTCCCGTTTATATCTCAAATTCATGCTCAAAACACCCGAAAATTCGATATTTTTGGGTCCCAGAACCGATCTATACATGCCTACTCCTTGCTAGAATGTTTTTAAGATACAGACCCAAAATATGCTCAAAATCGATATTTTAGGTGCAAAAAGTCGAAGTGTGCATGCATCTTCAGTATCCGTTTATATCTCAAATTCAGGCTCAAAACACCGAAAAATTCAATATTTTTGGGTCCCAGAAGAAATCTGTACATGAATACTCAGTGCTAAAATGTTTTCAAAATATAGGCTCATAACATGCTCAAAATCGATATTTAGGTGGAAAAAGTCGATATATGCATGCATCGTCAGTACCCGTTTATATCTCAAATTCAGCTCAAAACACACGAAAATTCAATATTTTTGGATCCCAGAAGTGATCTGTACATGCCTATTCCGCGTTAGAGTAATTTCAAAATACAGGCCCAAAACATGCTAAAAATCGATATTTTAGGTGCACAAAGTCAATATTTGTATGCATCTTCTGTACCCGTGTATATCCCAAATTAGGATCAGATCACCCGAAAATTCGATATTTATGGGTCCAAGAAGCAATCTGTACATGTCTACTCAGTGCTAGAATGTTTTCAAAATATAGGCTCAAAACATGCTAAAAATCGATATTTTAGGTTTCCAAAGTCGATATGTGCATGCCACTTCTGTACCCGTTTATATCTCAAATTCATTCTCAAAACACCCGAAAATTCGATATTTTTGGGTCCCAGAGGCGATCTGTACATGCCTACTCCGTGTGAGAGTATTTTCATATTAAAACAGGCTGAAAATCAATATTTTAGGTGCCCAAAGTCGATATGTGCATGCATCTTGTGTACCCGTTTATATCTCAAATTCAGGCTCAAAACTCCCGAAAATTCGATATTTTTGGGTCCCAGAATTGATCTGTACATGTCTACTCTGCGTTAAAATATTTTCAAAACGCAGGGCCAAAACATGCTGAAAATCGATATTATAGGTGCTCAAAGTCAATATGTGCATGCATCTTCTGTACCCGTTTATATCTCAAATTCAGGCTCAAAACTCCCGAAAATTCGATATTTTTGGGTCCCAGAAGCGATCTGTACATGTCTACTCTGTGTTAGAATATTTCCAAAACGCAGGGCCAAAACATGCTCAAAATCGATATTTTGGGTGCCCAAAGTCGATATGTGCATGTATCTTCTGTACCCGTTTATATCTCAAATTCAGGCTCAAAACACACGAAAATTCGATATTTTCTGGCACCAGAAGCGATCTGTACATGCCTACTACTTGCTAGAATGTTTTTAAGATACAGACCCAAAATATGCTCAAAATCGATATTTTTGGTGCAAAAAGTCGAAGTGTGCATGGATCTTCAGTACCAGTTTATATCTCAATTTCAGGCTCAAAACACCGAAAAATTCAATATTTTTGGGTCCCAGAAGAAATCTGTACATGAATACTCAGTGCTAGAATGTTTTCAAAATATAGGCCCAAAACATGCTAAAAATCGATATTTTAGGTGTCCAAAGTCGATATGTGCATGCATCTTATGTACCCGTTTATATCCCAAATTCAGGCTCAAAACACCCGAAAATTCGATATTTTTGGGTCCCAGATGCGATCTGTACATGTCTACTCTGTGTTAGAATATTTTAAAAATACAGGCCCAAAACATGCTAAAAATCGATATTTTAGGTGCACAAAGTCAATATTTGTATGCATCTTCTGTACCAGTTTATATCCCAAATTCAGGCTCAAAACACTCGAAATTTCGATATTGTTGGGTCCCAGAAACGATCTGTACATGCTTTCTTCGTGTTAAAATATATTCAAAATACAGGTCCAAAACATGCTCAAAATCGATATTTTGGGTGCCCAAAGTCGATATGTGCATGCATCTTGTGTTCCCGTTTATATCTCAAATTCAGGCTCAAAACACCCGAAAATTCGATATTTTTGGGTCCCAGAACCAATCTGTACATGCCTACTCCGTGTTAGAATATATTCAAAATACAGGCCCAAAACATGCTAAAAATCGATATTTTAGTTGCCAAAAGTCAATATGAGCATGCATCTTCTGTACCCGTTTATATCCCAAATTCAGGCTCAAAACACCCGAAAATTCGATATTTTTGGGTCCCAGAAGCGATTTGTACATGCCTACTCTGTGTTAGAGTATTTTCAAAACACAGGCTAAAACATGCTGAAAATCGATATTTTAGGTGCCCAAAGTCAATATGTGTAAGCAACTTCTGTACCCGCTTATATTCCAAAATAAGGCTCAAAACACCCGAAAATTTGATATTTTTGGGACCCAGAAGCGATCTGTACATGCCTACTCCGTGTTAGAATATATTCAAAATGCATGCCCAAAACATGCTCAAAATCGATATTTTGGGTGCCCAAAGTCGATATGTGCATGCATCTTCTGTACATGTTTATATTTCAAATTCAGACTCAAAACACCCGAAAATTCGATATTTTTGGGTCCCAGAAGTGATCTGTACATGCCTATTCCTTGCTAGAATGTTTTCAAGATACAGACCCAAAATATGCTCAAAATCGATATTTTAGGTGCAAAAAGTCGAAGTGTGCATGGATCTTCAGTACCCGTTTATATCTCAAATTCAGGCTCAAAACACCGAAAAATTCAATATTTTTGGGTCCCAGAAGAAATCTGTACATGCCAAATCAGTGCTAGAATGTTTTCAAAATATAGGCTCAAAACATGCTAAAAATCGATATTTTAGGTTTCCAAAGTCGATATGTGCATGCATCTTCTGTACCCGTTTATATCTCAAATTCATTCTCAAAACAACCGAAAATTCGATATTTTTGGGTCCCAGAAGCGATCTGTACATGCCTACTCAGTGTTAGAATATATTCAAAATGCAGGCCCAAAACATGCTAAAAATCGATATTTTGGGTGCCCAAAGTCGATATGTGCATGCATCTTCAGTACCCGTTTATATCTTAAATTCATGCTAGAAACACCCGAAAATTCGATATTTTTGGGTCATAGAAACGATCTGTACATGCCTACTCCTTGCTAGAATGTTTTCAAGAAACAGACCCAAAACATGCTCAAAATCGATATTTTAGGTGCACAAAGTCGAAATGTGCATGCATCTTCAGTACCCGTTTATATCTCAAATTCAGGCTCAAAACACCCGAAAATTCAATAATTTTGGGTCCCAGAAGCGATCTGTACATGCCTACTCCGTGTTAGAGTATTTTCAAAATACAGGCCAAAAACATGCTAAAAATCGATATTTTAGGTGTCCAAAGTCGATATGTGCATGCATCTTATGTACCCGTTTATATCCCAAATTCAGGCTCTAAACACCCGAAAGTTCGATATTTTTGGGTCTCAGTAGCGATATGTACATGTCTACTCTGTGTTAGAATATTTTCAAAATACAGGACCAAAACATGCTGAAAATCGATATTTTAGGTGCACAAAGTCAATATTTGTATGCATCTTCTGTACCAGTTTATATCCCAAATTCAGGCTCAAAACACCCGAAATATCGATATTGTTGGGTCCCAGAAGCGATCTGTACATGCCTACTTCGTGTTAAAATATATTCAAATTACAGGCCCAAAACATGCTCAAAATCGATATTTTGGGTGCCCAAAGTCGATATGTGCATGCATCTTGTGTTCCCGTTTATATCTCAAATTCAGGCTCAAAACACCCGATAATTCTATATTTTTGGGTCCCAGAACCAATCTGTACATGCCTACTCCGTGTTAGAATATATTTAAAATACAGGCCCAAAATATGCTAAAAATCGATATTTTAGTTGCCCAAAGTCAATATGAGCATGCATCTTCTGTACCCGTTTATATCTTAAATTCAGGCTCAAAACACCCGAAAATTCAATATTTTTGGGTCCCAGAAGCGATTTGTACATGCCTACTCTGTGTTAGAGTATTTTCAAAACACAGGCCCAAAACATGCTGAAAATCGATATTTTAGTTGCCCAAAGTCAATATGTGTAAGCAACTTCTGTACCCGCTTATATTCCAAAATCAGGCTCAAAACACCCGAAAATTCGATATTTTTGGGATACAGAAGCGATCTGTACATGCCTATTCCGTGTTAGAATATATTCAAAATGCAAGCCCAAAACATGCTCAAAATCGATATTTTGGGTGCCCAAAGTCGATATGTGCATGCATCTTGTGTTCCCGTTTATATCTCAAATTCATGCTCAAAACACCCGAAAATTCGATATTTTTGGGTCCCAGAACCAATCTGTACATGCCTACTCCGTGTTAGAATATATTTAAAATACAGGCCCAAAATATGCTAAAAATCGATATTTTAGTTGCCCAAAGTCAATATGAGCATGCATCTTCTGTACCCGTTTATATCTCAAATTCAGCTCAAAACACACAAAAATTCAATATTTTTGGATCCCAGAAGTGATCTGTACATGCCTATTCCGCGTTAGAGTAATTTCAAAATACAGGCTCAAAACATGCTAAAAATCGATATTTTAGGTGCACAAAGTCAATATTTGTATGCATCTTCTGTACCCGTGTATATCCCAAATTAGGATCAGATCACCCAAAAATTCGATATTTATGGGTCCAAGAAGCAATCTGTACATGTCTACTCAGTGCTAGAATGTTTTCAAAATATAGGCTCAAAACATGCTAAAAATCGATATTTTAGGTTTCCAAAGTCGATATGTGCATGCCACTTCTGTACCCGTTTATATCTCAAATTCATTCTCAAAACACCCGAAAATTCGATATTTTTGGGTCCCAGAGGCGATCTGTACATGCCTACTCCGTGTGAGAGTATTTTCATATTAAAACAGGCTGAAAATCAATATTTTAGGTGCCCAAAGTCGATATGTGCATGCATCTTGTGTACCCGTTTATATCTCAAATTCAGGCTCAAAACTCCCGAAAATTCGATATTTTTGGGTCCCAGAATTGATCTGTACATGTCTACTCTGCGTTAAAATATTTTCAAAACGCAGGGCCAAAACATGCTGAAAATCGATATTATAGGTGCTCAAAGTCAATATGTGCATGCATCTTCTGTACCCGTTTATATCTCAAATTCAGGCTCAAAACTCCCGAAAATTCGATATTTTTGGGTCCCAGAAGCGATCTGTACATGTCTACTCTGTGTTAGAATATTTCCAAAACGCAGGGCCAAAACATGCTCAAAATCGATATTTTGGGTGCCCAAAGTCGATATGTGCATGTATCTTCTGTACCCGTTTATATCTCAAATTCAGGCTCAAAACACACGAAAATTCGATATTTTCTGGTACCAGAAGCGATCTGTACATGCCTACTACTTGCTAGAATGTTTTTAAGATACAGACCCAAAATATGCTCAAAATCGATATTTTTGGTGCAAAAAGTCGAAGTGTGCATGGATCTTCAGTACCAGTTTATATCTCAATTTCAGGCTCAAAACACCGAAAAATTCAATATTTTTGGGTCCCAGAAGAAATCTGTACATGAATACTCAGTGCTAGAATGTTTTCAAAATATAGGCCCAAAACATGCTAAAAATCGATATTTTAGGTGTCCAAAGTCGATATGAGCATGCATCTTATGTACCCGTTTATATCCCAAATTCAGGCTCAAAACACCCGAAAATTCGATATTTTTGGGTCCCAGATGCGATCTGTACATGTCTACTCTGTGTTAGAATATTTTAAAAATACAGGCCCAAAACATGCTGAAAATCGATATTTTAGGTGCACAAAGTCAATATTTGTATGCATCTTCTGTACCAGTTTATATCCCAAATTCAGGCTCAAAACACTCGAAATTTCGATATTGTTGGGTCCCAGAAACGATCTGTACATGCTTTCTTCGTGTTAAAATATATTCAAAATACAGGTCCAAAACATGCTCAAAATCGATATTTTGGGTGCCCAAAGTCGATATGTGCATGCATCTTGTGTTCCCGTTTATATCTCAAATTCAGGCTCAAAACACCCGAAAATTCGATATTTTTGGGTCCCAGAACCAATCTGTACATGCCTACTCCGTGTTAGAATATATTCAAAATACAGGCCCAAAACATGCTAAAAATCGATATTTTAGTTGCCAAAAGTCAATATGAGCATGCATCTTCTGTACCCGTTTATATCCCAAATTCAGGCTCAAAACACCCGAAAATTCGATATTTTTGGGTCCCAGAAGCGATTTGTACATGCCTACTCTGTGTTAGAGTATTTTCAAAACACAGGCTAAAACATGCTGAAAATCGATATTTTAGGTGCCCAAAGTCAATATGTGTAAGCAACTTCTGTACCCGCTTATATTCCAAAATAAGGCTCAAAACACCCGAAAATTTGATATTTTTGGGACCCAGAAGCGATCTGTACATGCCTACTCCGTGTTAGAATATATTCAAAATGCATGCCCAAAACATGCTCAAAATCGATATTTTGGGTGCCCAAAGTCGATATGTGCATGCATCTTCTGTACATGTTTATATTTCAAATTCAGACTCAAAACACCCGAAAATTCGATATTTTTGGGTCCCAGAAGTGATCTGTACATGCCTATTCCTTGCTAGAATGTTTTCAAGATACAGACCCAAAATATGCTCAAAATCGATATTTTAGGTGCAAAAAGTCGAAGTGTGCATGGATCTTCAGTACCCGTTTATATCTCAAATTCAGGCTCAAAACACCGAAAAATTCAATATTTTTGGGTCCCAGAAGAAATCTGTACATGAATACTCAGTGCTAGAATTTTTTCAAAATATAGGCTCAAAACATGCTAAAAATCAATATTTTAGGTTTCCAAAGTCGATATGTGCATGCATCTTCTGTACCCGTTTAGATCTCAAATTCAGGCTCAAAACACCCTAAAATACGATATTTTTGGGTCCCAGATGCGATCTGTACATGCCTACTCCTTGCTAGAATGTTTTCAAGATACAGACCCAAAACATGCTCCAAATCGATATTTTAGGTGCCAAAGGTCAATATGTGTATGCATCTTCTGTACCCGTTTATATCCCAAATTCAGGCTTAAAACGCCCGAAAATTCGATATTTTTGGGTTCCAGAAGCGATCTGTACATGCCTACTCCGTGTTAGAGTATTTTCAAAATACAGGCCCAAAACATGCTGAAAATCGATATTTTAGGTGCACAAAGTCAATATGTGTATGCATCTTCTGTACCCGTTAATATTCCAAATTCAGGCTCAAAACACCCGAAAATTCGATTTTTTTGGGTCCCAGAAGCGATCTGTACATGCCTACTCCGTGTTAGAATATATTCAATATGCAGGCCCAAAACATGCTCAAAATCGATATTTTGGGTGCCCAAAGTCAATATGTGCATGCATCTTCTGTACCCGTTTATATCTCAAATTCAAGCTCAAAACACCCGAAAATTCGATATTTTCGGGTCCCAGAAGCGATCTGTACATGCCTACTCCTTGCTAGAATGTTTTCAAGATACAGACCAAAAATATGCTCAAAATCGATATTTTTGGTGCAAAAAGTCGAAGAGTTCATGGATCTTCAGTACCCGTTTATATCTTAAATTCAGGCTCAAAACACCCAAAAATTCAATATTTTTCGGTCCCAGAAGAAATCTGTACATGCCTACTCAGTGCTTGAATGTTTTCAAAATATAGGCTCAAAACATGCTAAAAATCGATATTTTAGGTTTCCAAAGTCGATATGTGCATGCATCTCCTGTACCCATTTATATCTCAAATTCATTCTCAAAACAACCGAAAATTCGATATTTTTGCGTCCCAGAACCGATCTGTACATGCCTACTCCGTTTTAGAGTATTTTCAAAATAAAACAGGCTGAAAATCGATATTTTAGGTGCCCAAAGTCGATATGTGAATGCATCTTCAGTACCCGTTTTGATCTCAAATTCAGGCTCAAAACACCCGAAAATTCGATATTTTTAGGTCCTAGAAACGATTTGTACATGCCTACTCCGAGTTAGAACATATTCAAAATACAGGCCTAAAACAGGCTGAAAATCGATATTTTAGGTGTCCAAAGTCGATATGTGCATGCATCTTGTTTACCCGTTTATATCTCAAATTCAGGCTCAAAACACCCGAAAATTCGATATTTTTGGGTCCCAGAAGCGATCTGTACAGGCCTACTGCACGTTAGAGTATTTTCAAAATACAGGCCCAAAACATGCTCCAAATCGATATTTTAGGTGTCCAAAGTCGATATGTGCATGCATCTTGTGTACCCGTTTAGATCTAAAATTCAGGCTCAAAACACCCTAAAATTCGATATTTTTGGGTCCAAGATGCGATCTGTACATGCCTACTCCTTGCTAGAATGTTTTCAAGATACAGAACCAAAACATGCTCAAAATCGATATTTTAGGTGCCAAAGGTCAATATGTTTATGCATCTTCTGTACCCGTTTATATCCCAAATTCAGGCTCAAAACGCCCGAAAATTCGATATTTTTGGGTCCCAGAAGCGATCTGTACATGCCTACTCCGTGTTAGAGTATTTTCAAACTACAGGCCAAAAAAATGCTGAAAATCGATATTTTAAGTGCACAAAGTCAATATGTGTATGCATCTTCTGTACCCGTTAATATTCCAAATTCAGGCTCAAAACACCCGAAAATTCGATATTTTTGGGTCCCAGAAGCGATCTGTACATGCCTACTCCGTGTTAGAATATATTCAAAATGCAGACCCGAAACATGCTCAAAATCGATATTTTGGGTGCCCAAAGTCGATATGTGCATGCATCTTCTGAACCCGTTTATATCTCAAATTCAGGCTCAAAACACCCGAAGATTCGATATTTTCGGGTTCCAGAAGCGATCTGTACATGCCTACTCCTTGCTAGAATGTTTTCAAGATACAGACCCAAAATATGCTCAAAATCGATATTTTAGGTGCAAAAAGTCGAAGAGTGCATGGATCTTCAGTACACGTTAATATCTTAAATTCAGGCTCAGAACACCCAAAAATTCAATATTTTTCGGTCCCAGAAGAAATCTGTACATGCCTACTCAGGGCTAGAATGTTTTCAAAATATAGGCTCAAAACATGCTAAAAATCGATATTTTTGGTTTTCAAAGTCGATATGTGCATGCATCTTCTGTACACGTTTATATCTCAAATTCATTCTCAAAACAACCGAAAATTCGATATTTTTGCGTCCCAGAAGCGATCTGTACATACCTACTCCGTGTTAGAGTATTTTCAAAATAAAACAGGCTGAAAATCGATATTTTAGGTGCCCAAAGTCGATATGTGTATGCATCTTCAGTACCCGTTTAGATCTCAAATTCATGCTCAAAACACCCGAAAATTCGATATTTTTAGGTCCCAGAAGCGATCTGTACACGTCTACTCTGTGTTAGAATATTTTCAAAATACAGGCTCAAAACATGCTGAAAATCGATATTTTAGGTGCACAAAGTCAATATGTGTATGCATCTTCTATACCCGTTTATATCCCAAATTCATTCTCAAAACAACCGAAAACTCGATATTTTTGTGTCCCAGAAGCGATCTGTACATGCCTACTCCGTGTTAGAATATATTCAAAATACAGGCCCAAAACATGCTAAAAATCGATATTTTAGTTGCCCAAAGTCAATATGTGCATGCATCTTGTGTACCCGTTTATATCTTAAATTCAGGCTCAAAACACCCGAAAATTCAATATTTTTGTGTCCCAGAAGCGATCTGTACATGTCTACTCTGTGTTAGAGTATTTTCGAAATACAGGCCTAAAACAGGCTGAAAATCGATATTTTAGGTGCCCAAAGTCGATATGTGCATGCATCTTCTGTACCCGTTTACGTCTCAAATTCAGGCTCAAAACTCCCGAATATTCGATATTTTTGGGTCCCAGAAGCTATTTGCACATGTCTACTCTGTGTTATAATATTTTCAAAACACAGTCCCAAAACATGCTGAAAATCGATATTTTAGGTGCCCAAAGTCAATATGTGTATGCATCTTCTGTACCCGTTTGTATTCCAAATTCAGGCTCAAAACACCCGAAAATTCGATATTTTTGGGTCCCAGAAGCGATCTGTACATGCCTACTCCGTGTTAGAGTATTTTCGAAATACTGGCCTAAAACAGGCTGAAAATCGATATTTTAGTTTCCCAAAGTCGATATGTGCATGCATCTTCTGTACCCGTTTATATCTCAAATTCAGGCTCAAAACTCCCGATAATTCGATATTTTTGGGTCCCAGAAGCGATCTGTACATGCCTACTCCGTGTTAGATAATTTTCAAAATACAGGCCCAAAACATGCTAAAAATCGATATTTTAGGTGCACAAAGTCAATATGTGCATGAATCTTCTGTACTCGTTTATATCTTAAATTCAGGCTCAAAACACCCAAAAATTCAATATTTTTGTGTCCCAGAAGCGATCTGTACATGTCTACTCTGTGTTAGAGTATTTTCGAAATACAGGCCGAAATCAGACTGAAAATCGATATTTTAGGTGCCCAAAGACGATATGTGCATGCATCTTCTGTACCCGTTTATATCTCAAATTCAGGCTCAAAACTCCCGAAAATTCGATATTTTTGGGTCCCAGAAGCGATCTGTACATGCCTACTCCGTGTTAGAATATATTCAAAATGCATGCCCAAAACATAATCAAAATCGATATTTTAGGTGCCCAAAGTCAATATGTGGATGAATCTTCTGTACCCGTTTATATCTCAAATTCAGGCTCAAAACATCCGAAAATTCGATATTTTCGGGTCCCAGAAGCGATCTGTACATTCCTACTCCGTGTTAGAAAATTTTTAAAATACAGGCCCAAAACATGCTAAAAATCGATATTTTAGGTGCACAAAGTCAATATGTTAATGCATCTTCTGTACCCGTTTATATCTTAAATTCAAGTTCAAAACACCCAAAAATTCAATATTTTTGGGTTCCTGAAGCGATATGTACATGTCTACTCTGTGTTATAGTATTTTCGAAATACAGGCCTAAAACAGGCTGAAAATCGATATTTTAGGTGCAAAAAGTCGAAGTGTGCATACATCTTCAGTATCCGTTTATATCTCAAATTCAGGCTCAAAACACCGAAAAATTCAATATTTTTGGGTCCCAGAAGAAATCTGTACATGAATACTCAGTGCTAAAATGTTTTCAAAATATAGGCTCATAACATGTTCAAAATCGATATTTAGGTGGAAAAAGTCGATATATGCATGCATCGTCAGTACCCGTTTATATCTCAAATTCAGCTCAAAACACACGAAAATTCAATATTTTTGGATCCCAGAAGTGATCTGTACATGCCTATTCCGCGTTAGAGTAATTTCAAAATACAGGCCCAAAACATGCTAAAAATCGATATTTTAGGTGCACAAAGTCAATATTTGTATGCATCTTCTGTACCCGTGTATATCCCAAATTAGGATCAGATCACCCGAAAATTCGATATTTATGGGTCCAAGAAGCAATCTGTACATGTCTACTCAGTGCTAGAATGTTTTCAAAATATAGGCTCAAAACATGCTAAAAATCGATATTTTAGGTTTCCAAAGTCGATATGTGCATGCCACTTCTGTACCCGTTTATATCTCAAATTCATTCTCAAAACACCCGAAAATTCGATATTTTTGGGTCCCAGAGGCGATCTGTACATGCCTACTCCGTGTGAGAGTATTTTCATATTAAAACAGGCTGAAAATCAATATTTTAGGTGCCCAAAGTCGATATGTGCATGCATCTTGTGTACCCGTTTATATCTCAAATTCAGGCTCAAAACTCCCGAAAATTCGATATTTTTGGGTCCCAGAATTGATCTGTACATGTCTACTCTGCGTTAAAATATTTTCAAAACGCAGGGCCAAAACATGCTGAAAATCGATATTATAGGTGCTCAAAGTCAATATGTGCATGCATCTTCTGTACCCGTTTATATCTCAAATTCAGGCTCAAAACTCCCGAAAATTCGATATTTTTGGGTCCCAGAAGCGATCTGTACATGTCTACTCTGTGTTAGAATATTTCCAAAACGCAGGGCCAAAACATGCTCAAAATCGATATTTTGGGTGCCCAAAGTCGATATGTGCATGTATCTTCTGTACCCGTTTATATCTCAAATTCAGGCTCAAAACACACGAAAATTCGATATTTTCTGGCACCAGAAGCGATCTGTACATGCCTACTACTTGCTAGAATGTTTTTAAGATACAGACCCAAAATATGCTCAAAATCGATATTTTTGGTGCAAAAAGTCGAAGTGTGCATGGATCTTCAGTACCAGTTTATATCTCAATTTCAGGCTCAAAACACCGAAAAATTCAATATTTTTGGGTCCCAGAAGAAATCTGTACATGAATACTCAGTGCTAGAATGTTTTCAAAATATAGGCCCAAAACATGCTAAAAATCGATATTTTAGGTGTCCAAAGTCGATATGTGCATGCATCTTATGTACCCGTTTATATCCCAAATTCAGGCTCAAAACACCCGAAAATTCGATATTTTTGGGTCCCAGATGCGATCTGTACATGTCTACTCTGTGTTAGAATATTTTAAAAATACAGGCCCAAAACATGCTAAAAATCGATATTTTAGGTGCACAAAGTCAATATTTGTATGCATCTTCTGTACCAGTTTATATCCCAAATTCAGGCTCAAAACACTCGAAATTTCGATATTGTTGGGTCCCAGAAACGATCTGTACATGCTTTCTTCGTGTTAAAATATATTCAAAATACAGGTCCAAAACATGCTCAAAATCGATATTTTGGGTGCCCAAAGTCGATATGTGCATGCATCTTGTGTTCCCGTTTATATCTCAAATTCAGGCTCAAAACACCCGAAAATTCGATATTTTTGGGTCCCAGAACCAATCTGTACATGCCTACTCCGTGTTAGAATATATTCAAAATACAGGCCCAAAACATGCTAAAAATCGATATTTTAGTTGCCAAAAGTCAATATGAGCATGCATCTTCTGTACCCGTTTATATCCCAAATTCAGGCTCAAAACACCCGAAAATTCGATATTTTTGGGTCCCAGAAGCGATTTGTACATGCCTACTCTGTGTTAGAGTATTTTCAAAACACAGGCTAAAACATGCTGAAAATCGATATTTTAGGTGCCCAAAGTCAATATGTGTAAGCAACTTCTGTACCCGCTTATATTCCAAAATAAGGCTCAAAACACCCGAAAATTTGATATTTTTGGGACCCAGAAGCGATCTGTACATGCCTACTCCGTGTTAGAATATATTCAAAATGCATGACCAAAACATGCTCAAAATCGATATTTTGGGTGCCCAAAGTCGATATGTGCATGCATCTTCTGTACATGTTTATATTTCAAATTCAGACTCAAAACACCCGAAAATTCGATATTTTTGGGTCCCAGAAGTGATCTGTACATGCCTATTCCTTGCTAGAATGTTTTCAAGATACAGACCCAAAATATGCTCAAAATCGATATTTTAGGTGCAAAAAGTCGAAGTGTGCATGGATCTTCAGTACCCGTTTATATCTCAAATTCAGGCTCAAAACACCGAAAAATTCACTATTTTTGGGTCCCAGAAGAAATCTGTACATGCCAAATCAGTGCTAGAATGTTTTCAAAATATAGGCTCAAAACATGCTAAAAATCGATATTTTAGGTTTCCAAAGTCGATATGTGCATGCATCTTCTGTACCCGTTTATATCTCAAATTCATTCTCAAAACAACCGAAAATTCGATATTTTTGGGTCCCAGAAGCGATCTGTACATGCCTACTCAGTGTTAGAATATATTCAAAATGCAGGCCCAAAACATGCTAAAAATCGATATTTTGGGTGCCCAAAGTCGATATGTGCATGCATCTTCAGTACCCGTTTATATCTTAAATTCATGCTAGAAACACCCGAAAATTCGATATTTTTGGGTCATAGAAACGATCTGTACATGCCTACTCCTTGCTAGAATGTTTTCAAGAAACAGACCCAAAACATGCTCAAAATCGATATTTTAGGTGCACAAAGTCGAAATGTGCATGCATCTTCAGTACCCGTTTATATCTCAAATTCAGGCTCAAAACACCCGAAAATTCAATAATTTTGGGTCCCAGAAGCGATCTGTACATGCCTACTCCGTGTTAGAGTATTTTCAAAATACAGGCCAAAAACATGCTAAAAATCGATATTTTAGGTGTCCAAAGTCGATATGTGCATGCATCTTATGTACCCGTTTATATCCCAAATTCAGGCTCTAAACACCCGAAAGTTCGATATTTTTGGGTCTCAGTAGCGATATGTACATGTCTACTCTGTGTTAGAATATTTTCAAAATACAGGACCAAAACATGCTGAAAATCGATATTTTAGGTGCACAAAGTCAATATTTGTTTGCATCTTCTGTACCAGTTTATATCCCAAATTCAGGCTCAAAACACCCGAAATATCGATATTGTTGGGTCCCAGAAGCGATCTGTACATGCCTACTTCGTGTTAAAATATATTCAAATTACAGGCCCAAAACATGCTCAAAATCGATATTTTGGGTGCCCAAAGTCGATATGTGCATGCATCTTGTGTTCCCGTTTATATCTCAAATTCAGGCTCAAAACACCCGATAATTCTATATTTTTGGGTCCCAGAACCAATCTGTACATGCCTACTCCGTGTTAGAATATATTTAAAATACAGGCCCAAAATATGCTAAAAATCGATATTTTAGTTGCCCAAAGTCAATATGAGCATGCATCTTCTGTACCCGTTTATATCTTAAATTCAGGCTCAAAACACCCGAAAATTCAATATTTTTGGGTCCCAGAAGCGATTTGTACATGCCTACTCTGTGTTAGAGTATTTTCAAAACACAGGCCCAAAACATGCTGAAAATCGATATTTTAGTTGCCCAAAGTCAATATGTGTAAGCAACTTCTGTACCCGCTTATATTCCAAAATCAGGCTCAAAACACCCGAAAATTCGATATTTTTGGGATACAGAAGCGATCTGTACATGCCTATTCCGTGTTAGAATATATTCAAAATGCAAGCCCAAAACATGCTCAAAATCGATATTTTGGGTGCCCAAAGTCGATATGTGCATGCATCTTGTGTTCCCGTTTATATCTCAAATTCATGCTCAAAACACCCGAAAATTCGATATTTTTGGGTCCCAGAACCAATCTGTACATGCCTACTCCGTGTTAGAATATATTTAAAATACAGGCCCAAAATATGCTAAAAATCGATATTTTAGTTGCCCAAAGTCAATATGAGCATGCATCTTCTGTACCCGTTTATATCTCAAATTCAGCTCAAAACACACGAAAATTCAATATTTTTGTATCCCAGAAGTGATCTGTACATGCCTATTCCGCGTTAGAGTAATTTCAAAATACAGGCCCAAAACATGCTAAAAATCGATATTTTAGGTGCACAAAGTCAATATTTGTATGCATCTTCTGTACCCGTGTATATCCCAAATTAGGATCAGATCACCCGAAAATTCGATATTTATGGGTCCAAGAAGCAATCTGTACATGTCTACTCAGTGCTAGAATGTTTTCAAAATATAGGCTCAAAACATGCTAAAAATCGATATTTTAGGTTTCCAAAGTCGATATGTGCATGCCACTTCTGTACCCGTTTATATCTCAAATTCATTCTCAAAACACCCGAAAATTCGATATTTTTGGGTCCCAGAGGCGATCTGTACATGCCTACTCCGTGTGAGAGTATTTTCATATTAAAACAGGCTGAAAATCAATATTTTAGGTGCCCAAAGTCGATATGTGCATGCATCTTGTGTACCCGTTTATATCTCAAATTCAGGCTCAAAACTCCCGAAAATTCGATATTTTTGGGTCCCAGAATTGATCTGTACATGTCTACTCTGCGTTAAAATATTTTCAAAACGCAGGGCCAAAACATGCTGAAAATCGATATTATAGGTGCTCAAAGTCAATATGTGCATGCATCTTCTGTACCCGTTTATATCTCAAATTCAGGCTCAAAACTCCCGAAAATTCGATATTTTTGGGTCCCAGAAGCGATCTGTACATGTCTACTCTGTGTTAGAATATTTCCAAAACGCAGGGCCAAAACATGCTCAAAATCGATATTTTGGGTGCCCAAAGTCGATATGTGCATGTATCTTCTGTACCCGTTTATATCTCAAATTCAGGCTCAAAACACACGAAAATTCGATATTTTCTGGTACCAGAAGCGATCTGTACATGCCTACTACTTGCTAGAATGTTTTTAAGATACAGACCCAAAATATGCTCAAAATCGATATTTTTGGTGCAAAAAGTCGAAGTGTGCATGGATCTTCAGTACCAGTTTATATCTCAATTTCAGGCTCAAAACACCGAAAAATTCAATATTTTTGGGTCCCAGAAGAAATCTGTACATGAATACTCAGTGCTAGAATGTTTTCAAAATATAGGCCCAAAACATGCTAAAAATCGATATTTTAGGTGTCCAAAGTCGATATGAGCATGCATCTTATGTACCCGTTTATATCCCAAATTCAGGCTCAAAACACCCGAAAATTCGATATTTTTGGGTCCCAGATGCGATCTGTACATGTCTACTCTGTGTTAGAATATTTTAAAAATACAGGCCCAAAACATGCTGAAAATCGATATTTTAGGTGCACAAAGTCAATATTTGTATGCATCTTCTGTACCAGTTTATATCCCAAATTCAGGCTCAAAACACTCGAAATTTCGATATTGTTGGGTCCCAGAAACGATCTGTACATGCTTTCTTCGTGTTAAAATATATTCAAAATACAGGTCCAAAACATGCTCAAAATCGATATTTTGGGTGCCCAAAGTCGATATGTGCATGCATCTTGTGTTCCCGTTTATATCTCAAATTCAGGCTCAAAACACCCGAAAATTCGATATTTTTGGGTCCCAGAACCAATCTGTACATGCCTACTCCGTGTTAGAATATATTCAAAATACAGGCCCAAAACATGCTAAAAATCGATATTTTAGTTGCCAAAAGTCAATATGAGCATGCATCTTCTGTACCCGTTTATATCCCAAATTCAGGCTCAAAACACCCGAAAATTCGATATTTTTGGGTCCCAGAAGCGATTTGTACATGCCTACTCTGTGTTAGAGTATTTTCAAAACACAGGCTAAAACATGCTGAAAATCGATATTTTAGGTGCCCAAAGTCAATATGTGTAAGCAACTTCTGTACCCGCTTATATTCCAAAATAAGGCTCAAAACACCCGAAAATTTGATATTTTTGGGACCCAGAAGCGATCTGTACATGCCTACTCCGTGTTAGAATATATTCAAAATGCATGCCCAAAACATGCTCAAAATCGATATTTTGGGTGCCCAAAGTCGATATGTGCATGCATCTTCTGTACATGTTTATATTTCAAATTCAGACTCAAAACACCCGAAAATTCGATATTTTTGGGTCCCAGAAGTGATCTGTACATGCCTATTCCTTGCTAGAATGTTTTCAAGATACAGACCCAAAATATGCTCAAAATCGATATTTTAGGTGCAAAAAGTCGAAGTGTGCATGGATCTTCAGTACCCGTTTATATCTCAAATTCAGGCTCAAAACACCGAAAAATTCAATATTTTTGGGTCCCAGAAGAAATCTGTACATGAATACTCAGTGCTAGAATTTTTTCAAAATATAGGCTCAAAACATGCTAAAAATCAATATTTTAGGTTTCCAAAGTCGATATGTGCATGCATCTTCTGTACCCGTTTAGATCTCAAATTCAGGCTCAAAACACCCTAAAATACGATATTTTTGGGTCCCAGATGCGATCTGTACATGCCTACTCCTTGCTAGAATGTTTTCAAGATACAGACCCAAAACATGCTCCAAATCGATATTTTAGGTGCCAAAGGTCAATATGTGTATGCATCTTCTGTACCCGTTTATATCCCAAATTCAGGCTTAAAACGCCCGAAAATTCGATATTTTTGGGTTCCAGAAGCGATCTGTACATGCCTACTCCGTGTTAGAGTATTTTCAAAATACAGGCCCAAAACATGCTGAAAATCGATATTTTAGGTGCACAAAGTCAATATGTGTATGCATCTTCTGTACCCGTTAATATTCCAAATTCAGGCTCAAAACACCCGAAAATTCGATTTTTTTGGGTCCCAGAAGCGATCTGTACATGCCTACTCCGTGTTAGAATATATTCAATATGCAGGCCCAAAACATGCTCAAAATCGATATTTTGGGTGCCCAAAGTCAATATGTGCATGCATCTTCTGTACCCGTTTATATCTCAAATTCAAGCTCAAAACACCCGAAAATTCGATATTTTCGGGTCCCAGAAGCGATCTGTACATGCCTACTCCTTGCTAGAATGTTTTCAAGATACAGACCAAAAATATGCTCAAAATCGATATTTTTGGTGCAAAAAGTCGAAGAGTTCATGGATCTTCAGTACCCGTTTATATCTTAAATTCAGGCTCAAAACACCCAAAAATTCAATATTTTTCGGTCCCAGAAGAAATCTGTACATGCCTACTCAGTGCTTGAATGTTTTCAAAATATAGGCTCAAAACATGCTAAAAATCGATATTTTAGGTTTCCAAAGTCGATATGTGCATGCATCTCCTGTACCCATTTATATCTCAAATTCATTCTCAAAACAACCGAAAATTCGATATTTTTGCGTCCCAGAACCGATCTGTACATGCCTACTCCGTTTTAGAGTATTTTCAAAATAAAACAGGCTGAAAATCGATATTTTAGGTGCCCAAAGTCGATATGTGAATGCATCTTCAGTACCCGTTTTGATCTCAAATTCAGGCTCAAAACACCCGAAAATTCGATATTTTTAGGTCCTAGAAACGATTTGTACATGCCTACTCCGAGTTAGAACATATTCAAAATACAGGCCTAAAACAGGCTGAAAATCGATATTTTAGGTGTCCAAAGTCGATATGTGCATGCATCTTGTTTACCCGTTTATATCTCAAATTCAGGCTCAAAACACCCGAAAATTCGATATTTTTGGGTCCCAGAAGCGATCTGTACAGGCCTACTGCACGTTAGAGTATTTTCAAAATACAGGCCCAAAACATGCTCCAAATCGATATTTTAGGTGTCCAAAGTCGATATGTGCATGCATCTTGTGTACCCGTTTAGATCTAAAATTCAGGCTCAAAACACCCTAAAATTCGATATTTTTGGGTCCAAGATGCGATCTGTACATGCCTACTCCTTGCTAGAATGTTTTCAAGATACAGAACCAAAACATGCTCAAAATCGATATTTTAGGTGCCAAAGGTCAATATGTTTATGCATCTTCTGTACCCGTTTATATCCCAAATTCAGGCTCAAAACGCCCGAAAATTCGATATTTTTGGGTCCCAGAAGCGATCTGTACATGCCTACTCCGTGTTAGAGTATTTTCAAAATACAGGCCAAAAAAATGCTGAAAATCGATATTTTAAGTGCACAAAGTCAATATGTGTATGCATCTTCTGTACCCGTTAATATTCCAAATTCAGGCTCAAAACACCCGAAAATTCGATATTTTTGGGTCCCAGAAGCGATCTGTACATGCCTACTCCGTGTTAGAATATATTCAAAATGCAGACCCGAAACATGCTCAAAATCGATATTTTGGGTGCCCAAAGTCGATATGTGCATGCATCTTCTGAACCCGTTTATATCTCAAATTCAGGCTCAAAACACCCGAAGATTCGATATTTTCGGGTTCCAGAAGCGATCTGTACATGCCTACTCCTTGCTAGAATGTTTTCAAGATACAGACCCAAAATATGCTCAAAATCGATATTTTAGGTGCAAAAAGTCGAAGAGTGCATGGATCTTCAGTACCCGTTAATATCTTAAATTCAGGCTCAGAACACCCAAAAATTCAATATTTTTCGGTCCCAGAAGAAATCTGTACATGCCTACTCAGGGCTAGAATGTTTTCAAAATATAGGCTCAAAACATGCTAAAAATCGATATTTTTGGTTTTCAAAGTCGATATGTGCATGCATCTTCTGTACACGTTTATATCTCAAATTCATTCTCAAAACAACCGAAAATTCGATATTTTTGCGTCCCAGAAGCGATCTGTACATACCTACTCCGTGTTAGAGTATTTTCAAAATAAAACAGGCTGAAAATCGATATTTTAGGTGCCCAAAGTCGATATGTGTATGCATCTTCAGTACCCGTTTAGATCTCAAATTCATGCTCAAAACACCCGAAAATTCGATATTTTTAGGTCCCAGAAGCGATCTGTACACGTCTACTCTGTGTTAGAATATTTTCAAAATACAGGCTCAAAACATGCTGAAAATCGATATTTTAGGTGCACAAAGTCAATATGTGTATGCATCTTCTATACCCGTTTATATCCCAAATTCATTCTCAAAACAACCGAAAACTCGATATTTTTGTGTCCCAGAAGCGATCTGTACATGCCTACTCCGTGTTAGAATATATTCAAAATACAGGCCCAAAACATGCTAAAAATCGATATTTTAGTTGCCCAAAGTCAATATGTGCATGCATCTTGTGTACCCGTTTATATCTTAAATTCAGGCTCAAAACACCCGAAAATTCAATATTTTTGTGTCCCAGAAGCGATCTGTACATGTCTACTCTGTGTTAGAGTATTTTCGAAATACAGGCCTAAAACAGGCTGAAAATCGATATTTTAGGTGCCCAAAGTCGATATGTGCATGCATCTTCTGTACCCGTTTACGTCTCAAATTCAGGCTCAAAACTCCCGAATATTCGATATTTTTGGGTCCCAGAAGCTATTTGCACATGTCTACTCTGTGTTATAATATTTTCAAAACACAGTCCCAAAACATGCTGAAAATCGATATTTTAGGTGCCCAAAGTCAATATGTGTATGCATCTTCTGTACCCGTTTGTATTCCAAATTCAGGCTCAAAACACCCGAAAATTCGATATTTTTGGGTCCCAGAAGCGATCTGTACATGCCTACTCCGTGTTAGAGTATTTTCGAAATACAGGCCTAAAACAGGCTGAAAATCGATATTTTAGTTTCCCAAAGTCGATATGTGCATGCATCTTCTGTACCCGTTTATATCTCAAATTCAGGCTCAAAACTCCCGATAATTCGATATTTTTGGGTCCCAGAAGCGATCTGTACATGCCTACTCCGTGTTAGATAATTTTCAAAATACAGGCCCAAAACATGCTAAAAATCGATATTTTAGGTGCACAAAGTCAATATGTGCATGAATCTTCTGTACTCGTTTATATCTTAAATTCAGGCTCAAAACACCCAAAAATTCAATATTTTTGTGTCCCAGAAGCGATCTGTACATGTCTACACTGTGTTAGAGTATTTTCGAAATACAGGCCGAAATCAGACTGAAAATCGATATTTTAGGTGCCCAAAGACGATATGTGCATGCATCTTCTGTACCCGTTTATATCTCAAATTCAGGCTCAAAACTCCCGAAAATTCGATATTTTTGGGTCCCAGAAGCGATCTGTACATGCCTACTCCGTGTTAGAATATATTCAAAATGCATGCCCAAAACATAATCAAAATCGATATTTTAGGTGCCCAAAGTCAATATGTGCATGAATCTTCTGTACCCGTTTATATCTCAAATTCAGGCTCAAAACATCCGAAAATTCGATATTTTCGGGTCCCAGAAGCGATCTGTACATTCCTACTCCGTGTTAGAAAATTTTTAAAATACAGGCCCAAAACATGCTAAAAATCGATATTTTAGGTGCACAAAGTCAATATGTTAATGCATCTTCTGTACCCGTTTATATCTTAAATTCAAGTTCAAAACACCCAAAAATTCAATATTTTTGGGTTCCTGAAGCGATATGTACATGTCTACTCTTTGTTATAGTATTTTCGAAATACAGGCCTAAAACAGGCTGAAAATCGATTTTTTAGGTGCCCAAAGACGACATGTGCATGCATCTTCTGTACCCGTTTATATCTCAAATTCAGGCTCAAAACTCCCGAAAATTCGATATTTTTGGGTCCCAGAAGCGATCTGTACATGCCTACTCCTTGCTAGAATGTTTTCAAGATACAGACCCAAAATATGCTCAAAATCGATATTTTAGGTGCAAAAAGTCGAAGTGTGAATGGATCCTCAGAACCCGTTTATATCTCAAATTCAGGCTCAAAATACCCAAAAATTCAATATTTTTGGGTCCCAGAAGAAATCTGTACATGCCTACTCCGTGTTAGAATATATTCAAATTACAGGCCCAAAACATGCTCAAAATCGATATTTTGGGTGCCCAAAGTCGATATGTGCATGCATCTTCTCTACCCGTTTATATCTCAAATTAAGCTCAAAACACCCGAAAATTCGATATTTTTGGGTCCCAGAAGCCATCTGTACATGTCTACTCTGTGTTAGAATATTTTCAAAATACAGGCCAAAAACATGCTGAAAATCGATATTTTAGGTGCACAAAGTCAATATTTGTATACATCATCTGTACCAGTTTATATCCCAAATTCAGGCTCAAAACACCCGAAAATTCGATATTTTTGGGTCCCAGAAGCGATCTGTACATGCCTACTCTGTGTTAGAATATATTCAAAATACAGGCCCAAAACATGCTCAAAATCGATATTTTGGGTGCCCAAAGTCGATATGTGCATGCATCTTCTGTACCCGTTTATATCTCAAATTCAGGCTCAAAACTCCCGAAAATTTGATATTTTTGGGTCCCAGAAGCGATCTGTACATGTCTACTCTGTGTTAGAATATTTTCAAAAAGCAGGGCCAAAAAATGTTGAAAATCGATACTTTAGGTACTCAAAGTCAATATGTGTAAGCAACTTCTGTAACCGTTTATATTCCAAATTCAGGCTCAAAACACCCGAAAATTCGATATTTTTGGGTCCCAGAAGCGATCTGTACATGCCTACTCCGTGTTAGAATATATTCAAAATGCATGTCCAAAACATGCTCAAAATCGATATTTTGAGTGCCCAAAGTCGATATGTGCATGCATATTCTGTACCCGTTTATATCTCAAATTCAGGCTCAAAACACCCGAAAATTCGATATTTTCTGGTACCAGAAGCGATCTGTACATGCCTACTCCGTGTTAGAGTATTTTCGAAATACAGGCCTAAAACAGGCTGAAAATCGATATTTTAGTTTCCCAAAGTCGATATGTGCATGCATCTTCTGTACCCGTTTATATCTCAAATTCAGGCTCAAAACTCCCGATAATTCGATATTTTTGGGTCCCAGAAGCGATCTGTACATGCCTACTCCGTGTTAGATAATTTTCAAAATACAGGCCCAAAACATGCTAAAAATCGATATTTTAGGTGCACAAAGTCAATATGTGCATGAATCTTCTGTACTCGTTTATATCTTAAATTCAGGCTCAAAACACCCAAAAATTCAATATTTTTGTGTCCCAGAAGCGATCTGTACATGTCTACTCTGTGTTAGAGTATTTTCGAAATACAGGCCGAAATCAGACTGAAAATCGATATTTTAGGTGCCCAAAGACGATATGTGCATGCATCTTCTGTACCCGTTTATATCTCAAATTCAGGCTCAAAACTCCCGAAAATTCGATATTTTTGGGTCCCAGAAGCGATCTGTACATGCCTACTCCGTGTTAGAATATATTCAAAATGCATGCCCAAAACATAATCAAAATCGATATTTTAGGTGCCCAAAGTCAATATGTGCATGAATCTTCTGTACCCGTTTATATCTCAAATTCAGGCTCAAAACATCCGAAAATTCGATATTTTCGGGTCCCAGAAGCGATCTGTACATTCCTACTCCGTGTTAGAAAATTTTTAAAATACAGGCCCAAAACATGCTAAAAATCGATATTTTAGGTGCACAAAGTCAATATGTGTATGCATCTTCTTTATCCGTTTATATCTTAAATTCAAGTTCAAAACACCCAAAAATTCAATATTTTTGGGTTCCTGAAGCGATATGTACATGTCTACTCTGTGTTATAGTATTTTCGAAATACAGGCCTAAAACAGGCTGAAAATCGATTTTTTTGGTGCCCAAAGACGACATGTGCATGCATCTTCTGTACCCGTTTATATCTCAAATTCAGGCTCAAAACTCCCGAAAATTCGATATTTTTGGGTCCCAGAAGCGATCTGTACATGCCTACTCCTTGCTAGAATGTTTTCAAGATACAGACCCAAAATATGCTCAAAATCGATATTTTAGGTGCAAAAAGTCGAAGTGTGAATGGATCCTCAGAACCCGTTTATATCTCAAATTCAGGCTCAAAACACCCAAAAATTCAATATTTTTGGGTCCCAGAAGAAATCTGTACATGCCTACTCCGTGTTAGAATTTATTCAAATTACAGGCCCAAAACATGCTCAAAATCGATATTTTGGGTGCCCAAAGTCGATATGTGCATGCATCTTCTCTACCCGTTTATATCTCAAATTAAGCTCAAAACACCCGAAAATTCGATATTTTTGGGTACCAGAAGCCATCTGTACATGTCTACTCTGTGTTAGAATATTTTCAAAATACAGGCCAAAAACATGCTGAAAATCGATATTTTAGGTGCACAAAGTCAATATTTGTATACATCATCTGTACCAGTTTATATCCCAAATTCAGGCTCAAAACACCCGAAAATTCGATATTTTTGGGTCCCAGAAGCGATCTGTACATGCCTACTCTGTGTTAGAATATATTCAAAATACAGGCCCAAAACATGCTCAAAATCGATATTTTGGGTGCCCAAAGTCGATATGTGCATGCATCTTCTGTACCCGTTTATATCTCAAATTCAGGCTCAAAACTCCCGAAAATTTGATATTTTTGGGTCCCAGAAGCGATCTGTACATGTCTACTCTGTGTTAGAATATTTTCAAAACGCAGGGCCAAAAAATGTTGAAAATCGATATTTTAGGTACTCAAAGTCAATATGTGTAAGCAACTTCTGTAACCGTTTATATTCCAAATTCAGGCTCAAAACACCCGAAAATTCGATATTTTTGGGTCCCAGAAGCGATCTGTACATGCCTACTCCGTGTTAGAATATATTCAAAATGCATGTCCAAAACATGCTCAAAATCGATATTTTGAGTGCCCAAAGTCGATATGTGCATGCATATTCTGTACCCGTTTATATCTCAAATTCAGGCTCAAAACACCCGAAAATTAGATATTTTCTGGTACCAGAAGCGATCTGTACATGCCTACTACTTGCTAGAATGTTTTCAAGATACAGACCCAAAATATGCTCAAAATCGATATTTTTGGTGCAAAAAGTCGAAGTGTGCATGGATCTTCAGTACCCGTTTATATCTCAAATTCAGGCTCAAAACACCGAAAAATTCAATATTTTTGGGTCCCAGAAGAAATCTGAACATGAATACTCAGTGCTAGAATGTTTTCAAAATATAGGCTCAAAACATGCTAAAAATCGATATTTTAGGTTTCCAAAGTCGATATCTGCATGCATCTTCTGTACCCGTTTATATCTCAAATTCATTCTCAAAACAACCGAAAATTCGATATTTTTGGATCCCAGAAGCGATCTGTACATGCCTACTCCGTGTTAGAATATATTCAAAATGCAGACCCAAAACATGCTCAAAATCGATATTTTGGGTGCCCAAAGTCGATATGTGCATGCATCTTCAGTACCCGTTTATATCTCAAATTCATGCTAAAAACACCCGAAATTTCGATATTTTTGGGTCCTAGAAACGATCTGTACATGCCTACTCCTGGCATGAATGTTTTCAAGAAACAGACCCAAAACATGCTCAAAATCGATATTTTAGGTGCACAAAGTCGAAATGTGCATGCATCTTCAGTACCCGTTTATATCTCAAATTCAGGCTCAAAACACCCGAAAATTCAATAATTTTGGGTCCCAGAAGCAAACTGTACATGCCTACTCCGTGTTAGAGTATTTTTTAAGAATACAGGCCCAAAACATGCTAAAAATCGATATTTTAGGTGTCCAAAGTCGATATGTGCATGCATCTTGTGTACCCGTTTAGATCTAAAATTCAGGCTCAAAACACCCGAAAATTTGATATTTTTGGGTCCAAGATGCGATCTGTACATGCCTACTCCTTGCTAGAATGTTTTCAAGATACAGAACCAAAACATGCTCAAAATCGATATTTTAGGTGCAAAAAGTCGAAGTGTGAATGGATCCTCAGAACCCGTTTATATCTCAAATTCAGGCTCAAAACACCCAAAAATTCAATATTTTTGGGTCCCAGAAGAAATCTGTACATGCCTACTCCGTGTTAGAATATATTCAAATTACAGGCCCAAAACATGCTCAAAATCGATATTTTGGGTGCCCAAAGTCGATATGTGCATGCATCTTCTCTACCCGTTTATATCTCAAATTAAGCTCAAAACACCCGAAAATTCGATATTTTTGGGTCCCAGAAGCGATATGTACATGTCTACTCTGTGTTAGAATATTTTCAAAATACAGGCCAAAAACATGCTGAAAATCGATATTTTAGGTGCACAAAGTCAATATTTGTATACATCATCTGTACCAGTTTATATCTCAAATTCAGGCTCAAAACACCCGAAAATTCGATATTTTTGGGTCCCAGAAGCGATCTGTACATGCCTACTCTGTGTTAGAATATATTCAAAATACGGGCCCAAAACATGCTCAAAATCGATATTTTGGGTGCCCAAAGTCGATATGTGCATGCATCTTCTGTACCCGTTTATATCTCAAATTCAGGCTCAAAACTCCCGAAAATTTGATATTTTTGGGTCCCAGAAGCGATCTGTACATGTCTACTCTGTGTTAGAATATTTTCAAAACGCAGGGCCAAAAAATGTTGAAAATCGATATTTTAGGTACTCAAAGTCAATATGTGTAAGCAACTTCTGTAACCGTTTATATTCCAAATTCAGGCTCAAAACACCCGAAAATTCGATATTTTTGGGTCCCAGAAGCGATCTGTACATGCCTACTCCGTGTTAGAATATATTCAAAATGCATGTCCAAAACATGCTCAAAATCGATATTTTGAGTGCCCAAAGTCGATATGTGCATGCATATTCTGTACCCGTTTATATCTCAAATTCAGGCTCAAAACACCCGAAAATTCGATATTTTCTGGTACCAGAAGCGATCTGTACATGCCTACTACTTGCTAGAATGTTTTCAAGATACAGACCCAAAATATGCTCAAAATCGATATTTTTGGTGCAAAAAGTCGAAGTGTGCATGGATCTTCAGTACCCGTTTATATCTCAAATTCAGGCTCAAAACACCGAAAAATTCAATATTTTTGGGTCCCAGAAGAAATCTGAACATGAATACTCAGTGCTAGAATGTTTTCAAAATATAGGCTCAAAACATGCTAAAAATCGATATTTTAGGTGTCCAAAGTCGATATGTGCATGCATCTTATGTATCCGTTTATATCTCAAATTCAGGCTCAAAACACCCGAAAATTTGATATTTTTGGGTCCCAGATGCTATCTGTACATGCTTACTCCTGGCATGAATGTTTTCAAGAAACAGACCCAAAACATGCTCAAAATCGATATTTTAGGTGCACAAAGTCGAAATGTGCATGCATCTTCAGTACCCGTTTATATCTCAAATTCAGGCTCAAAACACCCGAAAATTCAATAATTTTGGGTCCCAGAAGCAAACTGTACATGCCTACTCCGTGTTAGAGTATTTTTTAAGAATACAGGCCCAAAACATGCTAAAAATCGATATTTTAGGTGTCCAAAGTCGATATGTGCATGCATCTTATGTATCCGTTTATATCTCAAATTCAGGCTCAAAACACCCGAAAATTTGATATTTTTGGGTCCCAGATGCTATCTGTACATGCTTACTCCTTTCCAAAATGTTTTCAAGATACAGACCCAAAACATGCTCAAAATCGATATTTTATGTGCAAAAAGTTGATATATGCATGCATCTTAAGTACCCGTTTATATCTCAAATTCAGGCTCAAAACACACGAAAATTCAATAGTTTTGGGTCCCAGAAGCGATCTGTACATGACTACTCCGTGTTAGAGTATTTTCAAAATACAGACCCAAAACATGCTAAAAACGATATTTTAGGTGTCCAAAGTCGATATGTGCATTCATCTTGTGTACCCGTTTATATCTCAAATTCATTCTCAAAACACCTGAAAATTCGATATTTTTGGGTCCCAGAAGCCATCTGTACATGCTTACTCCTTGCTAGAATGTTTTCAAGATACAGACCCAAAAATTACTCAAAATCAATATTTTAGGTGCAAAAAGTCGATACATGCATGCATCTTCAGTTCCCGTTTATATCTCAAATTCAGCTCAAAACACCCGAAAATTCAATATTTTTTGATCCCAGAAGTGATCTGTACATGCCTACTCCGAGTTAGAGTATTTTCAAAATACAGGCCCAAAACATGCCGAAAATCGATATTTTAGGTGCACAAAGTCAATATTTGTATGCATCTTCTGTACCCGTTTATATCCCAAATTCAGGCTCAAAACACCCGAAAATTCGATATTTTTGGGTCCCAGAAGCAATCTGTACATGCCTACTCAGTGCTAGAATGTTTTCAAAATATAGGGTTAAAAACATGCTAAAAATCGATATTTTAGGTGTACAAAGTCGATATGTGCATGCCACATCTGTAAATGTTTATATCTCAAATTCATTCTCAAAACACCCGAAAATTCGATACTTTTGGGTCCCATAAGCGATCTGTACATGCCTACTCCTTGTTAGAGTATTTTCAAATTAAAACAGGCTGAAAATCGATATTTTAGGTGCCCAAAGTCGATATGTGCATGCATCTTGTGTACCAGTTTATATCCCAAATTCAGGCTCAAAACACCCAAAAATTCAATATTTTTGGGTCCCAGAAGCGATCTGTACATGCCTACTCCGTGTTAGAATATATTCAAAATACAGGCCCAAAACATGCTCAAAATCGATATTTTAGGTGCCCAAAGTCGATATATGCATGCATCTTGTGTTTCCGTTTATATCTCAAATTCAGGCTCAAATCACCCGAAAATTCGATATTTTTGGGTCCCAGAACCAATCTGTACATGCCTACTCCGTGTTAGAATATATTCAAAACACAGTCCCAAAACATGCTAAAAATCGATATTTTAGTTGCCAAAAGTCAATATGAGCATGCATCTTCTGTACCCGTTTATATCTTAAATTCAGGCTCAAAACTACCGAAAATTCGATATTTTTTGGTCCCAGAAGCGATTTGTACATGTCTACTCTGTGTTATAATATTTTCAAAACACAGTCCCAAAACATGCTGAAAATCGATATTTGGGTGCCCAAAGTCGATATGTGCATGCATCTTCAGTACCCGTTTAGATCTCAAATTCTGGCTCAAAACACCCGAAAATTCGATATTTTTGGGTCCTAGAAACGATCTGTACATGCCTACTCCTTGCTAGAATGTTTTCAAGAAACAGACCCAAAACATGCTCAAAATCGATATTTTAGGTGCAAGAAGTCGGTGTGCATGCATCTTCAGTACCCGTTTATATCTCAAATTCAGGCTCAAAAACAGCCGAAAATTCAATATTTGTGGGTCTTAGAAGCGATCTGTACATGACTACCCAGTGTTAGAGTATTTTCAAAAAACAGGCCCAAAACATGCTAAAAATCGATATTTTAGGTGTCCAAAGTCGATATGTGCATGCATCTTGTGTACCCGTTTATATCTCAAATTCAGGCTCAAAACACCCGAAAATTCGATATTTTTGGGTCCCAAAAGCGATCTGTACATGCCTACTAAGTGCTAGAATGTTTTCAAAATATAGGCTCAAAACATGCTACAAATCGATATTTTAGGTTTCCAAAGTCGATATGTGCATGCCACTTCTGTACCCGTTTATATCTCAAATACATTCTCAAAACACCCGAAAATTCGATATTTTTGGGTCCCAGAAGCGATCTGTACATGCCTACTCCGTGTGAGAGTATTTTCATATTAAAACAGGCTGAAAATCGATATTTTAGGTGCCAAAAGTCGATATGTGCACGCATCTTGTGTACCCGTTTAGATCCCAAATTCAGGCTCAAAACAACCGAAAATTCGATATTTTTGGGTCCCAGAAGCGATATGTACATGTCTACAGTGTGTTAGAATATTTTCAAAACGCAGGGCCAAAACATGCTGAAAATCGATATTTTAGGTGCACAAAGTCAATATTTGTATGCATCATCTGTACCAGTTTATATCCCAAATTCAGACTCAAAACACCCGAAAATTCAATATTTTTGGGTCCCAGAAGCGATCTGTACATGCCTCTTCTGTGTTAGAATATATTCAAAATATGGGCCCAAAACATGCTCAAAATCGATATTTTGAGTGCCCAAAGTCGATATGTGCATGCATCTTCTGTACCCGTTTATATCTCAAATTCAGGCTCAAAACTCCCGAAATTTCGATATTTTTGGGTCCCAGAAGCGATCTGTACATGTCTACTCTGTGTTAGAATATTTTCAAAACGCAGGGCCAAAACATGCTGAAAATCGATATTTTAGGTGTTCAAAGTCAATATGTGTAAGCAACTTCTGTACCCGTTTATATTCCAAATTCAGGCTCAAAACACCCGAAAATCCGATATTTTTGGGTCCCAGAAGCGATCTGTACATGCCTACTCCGTGTTAGAATATATTCAAAATGCATGCCCAAAATATGCTCAAAATCGATATTTTGGGTGCCCAAAGTCGATATGTGCATGCATCTTCTGTACCCGTTTATATCTCAAATTCAGGCTCAAAACACCCGAAAATTCGATATTTTCTGGTACCAGAAGCGATCTGTACATGCCTACTACTTGCTAGAATGTTTTCAAGATACAGACCCAAAATATGCTCAAAATCGATATTTTTGTTGCAAAAAGTCGAAGTGTGCATGGATCTTCAGTACCCGTTTATATCTCAAATTCAGGCTCAAAACCCCGAAAAATTCAATATTTTTGGGTTCCTGAAGAAATCTGTACATGAATACTCAGTACTAGAATGTTTTCAAAATATCAGCTCAAAACATGCTAAAAATCGATATTTTAGGTTTCTAAAGTCGATATGTGCATGAATCTTCTGTACCCGTTTATATCTCAAATTCATTCTCAAAACAACCGAAAATTCGATATTTTTGGGTCCCAGAAGCGATCTGTATATGCCTACTCCGTGTTAGAATATATTCAAAATGCAGACCCAAAACATGCTCAAAATCGATATTTTGAGTGCCCAAAGTCGATATGTGCATGAATCTTTAGTACCCGTTTATATCTCAAATTCATGCTCAAAACACCTGAAAATTCGATATTTTTGGGTCCTAGAAACGATCTGTACATGCCTACTCCTTGCGAGAATGGTTTCAAGAAACAGACCCAAAACATGCTCAAAATCGATATTTTAGGTGCAAAAAGTCGAAGTGTGCATGCATCTTCAGTACCCGTTTATATCTCAAATTCAGGCTCAAAAACACCCGAAAATTCAATATTTTGGGTCCCAGAAGCGATATGTACATGCCTACTCCGTGTTTGAGTATTTTCAAAATACATGGCCAAAACATGCTAAAAATCGATATTTTAGGTGTCCAAAGTCGATATGTGCATGCTTATTATGTATCCGTTTATATCTCAAATTCAGGCTCAAAACACCCGAAAATTTGATATTTTTGGGTCACAGATGCGATCTGTACATGCTTACTCCTTGCCAGAATGTTTTCAAGATACAGACCCAAAACATGCTCAAAATCAATATTTTAGGTGCAAAAAGTCGATATATGCATGCATCTTCAGTACCCGTTTATATCTCAAATTCAGGCTCAAAACACACGAAAATTCAATAGTTTTGGGTCCCAGAAGCGATGTGTACATGACTACTCCGTGTTAGAGTATTTTCAAAATACAGACCCAAAACATGCTAAAAACGATATTTTAGGTGTCCAAAGTCGATATGTGCATGCGTCTTGTGTACCCGTTTATATCTCAAATTCAGGCTCAAAACACCCTAAAATTCGATATTTTTGGGTCCCAGAAGCGATCTGTACATGCCTACTCCTTGCTAGAATGTTTTCAAGATACAGACACAAAACATGCTCAAAATCGATATTTTGGGTGCCCAAAGTCGATATGTGCATGCATTTTCTGTACCCGTTTATATCTCAAATTCAGGCTCAAAACACCCGAAAATTCGATTTTTTCTGGTAACCAGAAGCAATCTGTACATGCCTACTACTTGCTAGAATGTTTTCAAGATACAGACCCAAAATATGCTCAAAATCGATATTTTTGGTGCAAAAAGTCGAAGTGTGCATGGATCTTCAGTACCCGTTTATATCTCAAATTCAGGCTCAAAACACCGAAAAATTCAATATTTTTGGGTCCCAGAAGAAATCTGTACATGAATACTCAGTGCTAGAATGTTTTCAAAATATAGGCTCAAAACATGCTAAAAATCGATATTTTAGGTTTCTAAAGTCGATATGTGCATGCATCTTCTGTACCCGTTTATATCTCAAATTCATTATCAAACCAACCGAAAATTCGATATTTTTGGGTCCCAGAAGCGATCTGTCCATGCCTACTCCGTGTTAGAATTTATTCAAAATGCAGGCCCAAAACATTCTCAAAATCGATATTTTGAGTGCACAAAGTCGATATGTGAATGCATCTTCAGTACCCGTTTATATCTCAAATTCATGCTCAAAACACCCGAAAATTCGATATTTTTGGTTCCTAGAAACGATCTGTACATGCCTACTCCTTGCGAGAATGGTTTCAAAAAACAAACCCAAAACATGCTCAAAATCGATATTTTATGTGCACAAAGTCGAAGTGTGCATGCATCTTCAGTACCCGTTTATATCTCAAATTCAGGCTCAAAACACCCGAAAATTTGATATTTTTGGGTCCCAGATGCGATCTGTACATGCTTACTCCTTGCTAGAATGTTTTCAAGATACAGACCTAAAACATGCTCAAAATCAATATTTTAGGTGCAAAAAGTCGATATATGCATGCATCTTCAGTACCCGTTTATATCTCAAATTCAGGCTCAAAACACACGAAAATTCAATAGTTTTGGGTCCTAGAAACGATCTGTACATGCCTACTCCTGGCTTGAATGTTTTCAAGAAACAGACCCAAAACATGCTCAAAATCGATATTTTAGGTGCACAAATTCGAAGTGTGCATGCATCTTCAGTACCCGTTTATATCTCAAATTCAGGCTCAAAACACCCGAAAATTCAATAATTTTGGGTCCCAGAAGCAAACTGTACATGCCTACTCCGAGTTAGAGTATTTTTTAAAAATACATGCCCAAAACATGCTAAAAATCGATATTTTAGGTGTCCAAAGTCGATATGTGCATGCATCTTATGTATCCGTTTATATCTCAAATTCAGGCTCAAAACACCCGAAAATTTGATATTTTTGGGTCCCAGATGCTATCTGTACATGCTTACTCCTTTCCAAAATGTTTTCAAGATGCAGACCCAAAACATGCTCAAAATCGATATTTTAGGTGCAAAAAGTTGATATATGCATGCATCTTCAGTACCCGTTTATATCTCAAATTCAGGCTCAAAACAAACGAAAATTCAATAGTTTTGGGTCCCAGAAGCGATCTGTACATGACTACTCCGTGTTAGAGTATTTTCAAAATACAGACCCAAAACATGCTAAAAACGATATTTTAGGTGTCCAAAGTCGATATGTGCATGCATCTTGTGTACCCTTTTATATCTCAAATTCATTCTCAAAACTCCCGAAAATTCGATATTTTTGGGTCCAAGAAGCGATCTGTACATGCTTACTCCTTGCTAGAATGTTTTCAAGATACAGACCCAAAACATACACAAAATCAATATTTTAGGTGCAAAAAGTCGATATGTGTATGCATCTTCAGTACCCGTTTATATCTCAAATTCAGCTCAAAACACCCGAAAATTCAACATTTTTTGATCCCAGAAGTGATCTGTACATGCCTACTCCGAGTTAGAGTATTTTCAAAATACAGGCCCAAAACATGCCGAAAATCGATATTTTAGGTGCACAAAGTCAATATTTGTATGCATCTTCTGTACCCGTTTATATCCCAAATTCAGGCTCAAAACACCCGAAAATTCGATATTTTTGGGTCCCAGAAGCAATCTGTACATGCCTACTCAGTGCTAGAATGTTTTCAAAATATAGGCTCAAAACATACTAACAATCGATATTTTAGGTTTCCAAAGTCGATATGTGCATGCCACTTCTGTACCCGTTTATATCTCAAATTCAGGCTCAAAACACCCGAAAAGTCGATATTTTTGGGTCCCAGAAGCGATCTGTACATGCCTACTCCGTGTTAGAGTATTTTCATATTAAAACAGGCTGAAAATCGATATTTTAGGTGCCCAAAGTCGATATGTGCATGCATCTTGTGTACCCGTTTAGATCCCAAATTCAGGCTCAAAACACCCGAAAATTCGATATTTTTGGGTCCCAGAAGCGATATGTACATGTCTACAGTGTGTTAGAATATTTTCAAAATACAGGCCCAAAACATGTTGAAAATCGATATTTTAGGTGCACAAAGTCAATATTTGTATGCATCATCTGTACCAGTTTATATCCCAAATTCAGACTCAAAACACCCGAAAATTCAATATTTTTGGGTCCCAGAAGCGATCTGTACATGCCTCTTCTGTGTTAGAATATATTCAAAATACAGGCCCAAAACATGCTCAAAATCGATATTTTGGGTGCCAAAAGTCGATATGTGCATGCATCTTCTGTACCCGTTTATATCTCAAATTCAGGCTCAAAACTCCCGAAAATTCGATATTTTTGGGTCCCAGAAGCGATTTGTACATGTCTACTCTGTGTTAGAATATTTTCAAAACGCAGGGCCAAAACATGCTGAAAATCGATATTTTAGGTGCTCAAAGTCAATATGTGTAAGCAACTTCTGTACCCGTATATATTCCAAATTCAGGCTCAAAACACTCGAAAATTCGATATTTTTGGGTCCCAGAAGCGATTTGTACATGCCTACTCTGTGTTAGAATATATTCAAAATGCATGCCCAAAATATGCTCAAAATCGATATTTTGGGTGCCCAAAGTCGATATGTGCATGCATCTTCTGTACCCGTTTATATCTCAAATTCAGGCTCAAAACACCCGAAAATTTGATATTTTCTGGTACCAGAAGCGATCTGTACATGCCTACTACTTGCTAGAATGTTTTCAAGATACAGACCCAAAATATGCTCAAAATCGATATTTTTGTTGCAAAAAGTCGAAGTGTGCATGGATCTTTAGTACCCGTTTATATCTCAAATTCAGGCTCAAAACACCGAAAAATTCAATATTTTTGTGTCCCAGAAGAAATCTGTACATGCCTACTCAGTGCTAGAATGTTTTCAAAATATAGGCTCAAAACATGCTAAAAATCGATATTTTAGGTTTCTTAAGTCGATATGTGCATGAATCTTCTGTACCCGTTTATATCTCAAATTCATTCTCAAAACAACCGAAAATTCGATATTTTTGGGTCCCAAAAGCGATCTGTATATGCCTACTCCGTGTTAGAATATATTCAAAATGCAGGCCTAAAACATGCTCAAAATCGATATTTTGAGTGCCCAAAGTCGATATGTGCATGCATCTTTAGTACCCGTTTATATCTCAAATTCATGCTCAAAACACCTGAAAATTCGATATTTTTGGGTCCTAGAAACGATCTGTACATGCCTACTCCTTGCGAGAATGGTTTCAAGAAACAGACCCAAAACATGCTCAAAATCGATATTTTAGGTGCACAAGGTCGAAGTGTGCATTCATCTTCAGTACCCGTTTATATCTCAAATTCAGGCTCAAAACACCTGAAAATTCAATAATTTTGGGTCCCAGAAGCGATCTGTACATGCCTACTCCGTATTAGAGTATTTTCAAAATACAGGCCCAAAACATGCTAAAAATCGAAATTTTAGGTGTCCAAAGTCGATATGTGCATGCATATTAATTATCCGTTTATATCTCAAATTCAGGCTCAAAACACCCGAAAATTTGATATTTTTGGGTCCCAGATGCGATCTGTACATGCTTACTCCTTGCCAGAATGTTTTCAAGATACAGACCCAAAACATGCTCAAAATCAATATTTTAGGTGCAAAAAGTCGATATATGCATGCATCTTCAGTACCCGTTTATATCTCAAATTCAGGCTCAAAACACACGAAAATTCAATAGTTTTGGGTCCCAGAAGCGATGTGTACATGACTACTCCGTGTTAGAGTATTTTCAAAATACAGACCCAAAACATGCTAAAAACGATATTTTAGGTGTCCAAATTCGATATGTGCATGCATCTTGTGTACCCGTTTATATCTCAAATTCAGGCTCAAAACACCCGAAAATTCGATATTTTTGGGTCCCAGGAGCGATCTGTACATGCCTACTCCTTGTTAGAATGTTTTCAAGATACAGACACAAAACATGCTCAAAATCGATATTTTAGGTGCAAAAAGTCGATACATGCATGCATCTTCAGTACCCGTTAATATCTCAAATTCAGCTCAAAACACCCGAAAATTCAATATTTTTTTATCCCAGAAGTGATCTGTACATGCCTACTCCGCGTTAGAGTATTTTCAAAATACAGGCCCAAAACATGCTGAAAATCGATATTTTAGGTGCACAAAGTCAATATTTGTATGCATCTCCTGTACCCGTTTATATCCCAAATTCAGGCTCAAAACTCCCGAAAATTCGATATTTTTGGGTCCCAGAAGCAATCTGTACATGCCTACTCAGTGCTAGAATGTTTTCAAAATATAGGGTTAAAAACATGCTAAAAATCGATATTTTAGGTTTTCAAAGTCGATATGTGCATTCCACATCTGTACCCGTTTATATTCCAAATTCAGGCTCAAAACACCCAAAAATTCGATATTTTTGGGTCCCAGAAGCGATCTGTACATGCCTACTCCGTGTGAGAGTATTTTCATATTAAAACAGGCTGAAAATCGATATTTTAGGTGCCCAAAGTCGATATGTGCATGCATCTTGTGTACCCGTTTAGATCCCAAATTCAGTCTCAAAACACCCGAAAATTCGATATTTTTGGGTCCCAGAAGCGATATGTACATGTCTACAGTGTGTTAGAATATTTTCAAAATACAGGCCCAAAACATGCTGAAAATCGATATTTTAGGTGCACAAAGTCAATATTTGTATGCATCATCTGTACCAGTTTATATCCCAAATTCAGACTCAAAACACCCGAAAATTCGATATTTTTGGGTCCCAGAAGCGATCTGTATATGTCTACTCTGTGTTAGAATATTTTCAAAACGCAGGGCCAAAACATGCTGAAAATCGATATGTTAGGTGCTCAAAGTCAATATGTGTAAGCAACTTCTGTACCCGTTTATATTCCAAATTAAGGCTCAAAACACCCGAAAATTCGATATTTTTGGGTCCCAGAAGCGATATGTACATGTCTACAGTGTGTTAGAATATTTTCAAAATACAGGCCCAAAACATGCTGAAAATCGATATTTTAGGTGCACAAAGTCAATATTTGTATGCATCATCTGTACCCGTTTATATCTCAAATTCAGGCTCAAAACTCCCGAAAATTCGATATTTTTGGGTCCCAGAAGCGATCTGTACATGCCTACTCCGCGTTAGAGTATTTTCAAAATACAGGCCCAAAACATGCTGAAAATCGATATTTAGGTGCACAAAGTCAATATTTGTATGCATCTCCTGTACCCGTTTATATCCCAAATTCAGGCTCAAAACTCCCGAAAATTCGATATTTTTGGGTCCCAGAAGCAATCTGTACATGCCTACTCAGTGCTAGAATGTTTTCAAAATATAGGGTTAAAAACATGCAAAAAATCGATATTTTAGGTTTTCAAAGTCGATATGTGCATTCCACATCTGTACCCGTTTATATTCCAAATTCAGGATCAAAACACCCAAAAATTCGATATTTTTGGGTCCCAGAAGCGATCTGTACATGCCTACTCCGTGTGAGAGTATTTTCATATTAAAACAGGCTGAAAATCGATATTTTAGGTGCCCAAAGTCGATATGTGCATGCTTCTTCTGTACCCGTTTATATCTCAAATTCAGGCTCAAAACACCGAAAAATTCAATATTTTTGGGTCCCAGAAGAAATCTGTACATGCCTACTCAGTGCTAGAATGTTTTCAAAATATAGGCTCAAAACATGCTAAAAATCGATATTTTAGGTTTCTAAAGTCGATATGTGCATGAATCTTCTGTACCCGTTTATATCTCAAATTCATTCTCAAAACAACCGAAAATTCGATATTTTTGGGTCCCAGAAGCGATCTGTATATGCCTACTCCGTGTTAGAATATATTCAAAATGCAGGCCCAAAACATGCTCAAAATCGATATTTTGAGTGCCCAAAGTCGATATGTGCATGCATCTTTAGTACCCGTTTATATCTCAAATTCATGCTCAAAACACCTGAAAATTCGATATTTTTGGGTCCTAGAAACGATCTGTACATGCCTACTCCTTGCGAGAATGGTTTCAAGAAACAGACCCAAAACATGCACAAAATCGATATTTTAGGTGCACAAAGTCGAAGTGTGCATGCATCTTCAGTACCCGTTTATATCTCAAATTCAGGCTCAAAACACCTGAAAATTCAATAATTTTGGGTCCCAGAAGCGATCTGTACATGCCTACTCCGTATTAGAGTATTTTCAAAATACAGGCCCAAAACATGCTAAAAATCGATATTTTAGGTGTCCAAAGTCGATATGTGCATGCATATTATGTATCCGTTTATATCTCAAATTCGGGCTCAAAACACCCGAAAATTTGATATTTTTGGGTCCCAGATGCGATCTGTACATGCTTACTCCTTGCCAGAATGTTTTCAAGATACAGACCCAAAACATGCTCAAAATCAATATTTTAGGTGCAAAAAGTCGATATATGCATGCATCTTCAGTACCCGTTTATATCTCAAATTCAGGCTCAAAACACACGAAAATTCAATAGTTTTGGGTCCCAGAAGCGATGTGTACATGACTACTCCGTGTTAGAGTATTTTCAAAATACAGACCCAAAACATGGTAAAAACGATATTTTAAGAGTCCAAAGTCGATATGTGCATGCATCTTCTGTACCCGTTTATATCTCAAATTCAGGCTCAAAACTACCTAAAATTCGATATTTTTGGGTCCCAGAAGCGATCTGTACATGCCTACTCCTTGCTAGAATGTTTTCAAGATACAGACACAAAACATGCTCAAAATCGATATTTTAGGTGCAAAAAGTCGATACATGCATGCATCTTCAGTACCCGTCAAAATCTCAAATTCAGCTCAAAACACCCGAAAATTCAACATTTTTTTATCCCAGAAGTGATCTGCACATGCCTACTCCGCGTTAGAGTATTTTCAAAATACAGGCCCAAAACATGCTGAAAATCGATATGTTAGGTGCACAAAGTCAATATTTGTATGCATCATCTGTACCCGTTTATATCCCAAATTCAGGCTCAAAACTCCCGAAAATTCGATATTTTTGGGTCCCAGAAGCAATCTGTACATGCCTACTCAGTGCTAGAATGTTTTCAAAATATAGGGTTAAAAACATGCTAAAAATCGATATTTTAGGTTTTCAAAGTCGATATGTGCATTCCACATCTGTACCCGTTTATATTCCAAATTCAGGCTCAAAACACCCAAAAATTCGATATTTTTGGGTCCCAGAAGCGATCTGTACATGCCTACTCCGTGTTAGAATATATTCAAAATGCATGCCCTAAACATGCTCAAAATCGATATTTTGGGTGCCCAAAGTCGATATGTGCATGCATCTTCTGTACCCGTTTATATCTCAAATTCAGGCTCAAAACACCCGAAAATTCGATTTTTTCTGGTAACCAGAAGCGATCTGTACATGCCTACTACTTGCTAGAATGTTTTCAAGATACAGACCCAAAATATGCTCAAAATCGATATTTTTGGTGCAAAAAGTCGAAGTGTGCATGGATCTTCAGTACCCGTTTATATCTCAAATTCAGGCTCAAAACACCGAAAAATTCAAAATTTTTGGGTCCCAGAAGAAATCTGTACATGAATACTCAGTGCTAGAATGTTTTCAAAATATAGGCTCAAAACATGCTAAAAATCGATATTTTAGGTTTCTAAAGTCGATATGTGCATGTATCTTCTGTACCCGTTTATATCTCAAATTCATTCTCAAAACAACCGAAAATTCGATATTTTTGGGTCCCAGAAGCGATCTGTCCATGCCTACTCCGTGTTAGAATTTATTCAAAATGCAGGCCCAAAACATGCTCAAAATCGATATTTTGAGTGCACAAAGTCGATATGTGCATGCATCTTCAGTACCCGTTTATATCTCAAATTCATGCTCAAAACACCCGAAAATTCGATATTTTTGGTTCCTAGAAACGATCTGTACATGCCTACTCCTTGCGATAATGGTTTCAAAAAACAAACCCAAAACATGCTCAAAATCGATATTTTAGGTGTCCAAAGGCGATATGTGCATGCATATTATGTATCCGTTTATATCTCAAATTCGGGCTCAAAACACCCGAAAATTTGATATTTTTGGGTCCCAGATGCGATCTGTACATGCTTACTCCTTGCCAGATTGTTTTCAAGATACAGACCCAAAACATGCTCAAAATCAATATTTTAGGTGCAAAAAGTCGATATATGCATGCATCTTCAGTACCCGTTTATATCTCAAATTCAGGCTCAAAACACACGAAAATTCAATAGTTTTGGGTCCCAGAAGCGATGTGTACATGACTACTCCGTGTTAGAGTATTTTCAAAATACAGACCCAAAACATGGTAAAAACGATATTTTAAGTGTCCAAAGTCGATATGTGCATGCATCTTCTGTACCCGTTTATATCTCAAATTCAGGCTCAAAACTCCCGAAAATTCGATATTTTTGGGTCCCAGAAGCGATCTGTACATGCCTACTCCTTGCTAGAATGTTTTCAAGATACAGACACAAAACATGCTCAAAATCGATATTTTAGGTGCAAAAAGTCGATACATGCATGCATCTTCAGTACCCGTCAAAATCTCAAATTCAGCTCAAAACACCCGAAAATTCAATATTTTTTTATCCCAGAAGTGATCTGCACATGCCTACTCCGCGTTAGAGTATTTTCAAAATACAGGCCCAAAACATGCTGAAAATCGATATGTTAGGTGCACAAAGTCAATATTTGTATGCATCATCTGTACCCGTTTATATCCCAAATTCAGGCTCAAAACTCCCGAAAATTCGATATTTTTGGGTCCCAGAAGCAATCTGTACATGCCTACTCAGTGCTAGAATGTTTTCAAAATATAGGGTTAGAAACATGCTAAAAATCGATATTTTAGGTTTTCAAAGTCGATATGTGCATTCCACATCTGTACCCGTTTATATTCCAAATTCAGGCTCAAAACACCCAAAAATTCGATATTTTTGGGTCCCAGAAGCGATCTGTACATGCCTACTCCGTGTTAGAATATATTCAAAATGCATGCCCTAAACATGCTCAAAATCGATATTTTGGGTGCCCAAAGTCGATATGTGCATGCATCTTCTGTACCCGTTTATATCTCAAATTCAGGCTCAAAACACCCGAAAATTCGATTTTTTCTGGTAACCAGAAGCGATCTGTACATGCCTACTACTTGCTAGAATGTTTTCAAGATACAGATCCAAAATATGCTCAAAATCGATATTTTTGGTGCAAAAAGTCGAAGTGTGCATGGATCTTCAGTACCCGTTTATATCTCAAATTCAGGCTCAAAACACCGAAAAATTCAAAATTTTTGGGTCCCAGAAGAAATCTGTACATGAATACTCAGTGCTAGAATGTTTTCAAAATATAGGCTCAAAACATGCTAAAAATCGATATTTTAGGTTTCTAAAGTCGATATGTGCATGTATCTTCTGTACCCGTTTATATCTCAAATTCATTCTCAAAACAACCGAAAATTCGATATTTTTGGGTCCCAGAAGCGATCTGTCCATGCCTACTCCGTGTTTGAATTTATTCAAAATGCAGGCCCAAAACATGCTCAAAATCGATATTTTGAGTGCACAAAGTCGATATGTGCATGCATCTTCAGTACCCGTTTATATCTCAAATTCATGCTCAAAACACCCGAAAATTCGATATTTTTGGTTCCTAGAAACGATCTGTACATGCCTACTCCTTGCGAGAATGGTTTCAAAAAACAAACCCAAAACATGCTCAAAATCGATATTTTAGGTGCCCAAAGTCGAAGTGTGCATGCATCTTCAGTACCCGTTTATATCTCAAATTCAGGCTCAAAACACCCGAAAATTCAATAATTTTGGGTCCCAGAAGCAATCTGTACATGCCTAGTCAGTGCTAGAATGTTTTCAAAATATAGGGTTAAAAACATGCTAAAAATCGATATTTTAGGTTTTCAAAGTCGATATGTGCATGCCACATCTGTAAACGTTTATATCTCAAATTCATTCTCAAAACTCCCGAAAATTCGATATTTTTGGGTCCCAGAAGCGATCTGTACATGCTTACTCCGTGTTAGAGTTTTTTCAAATTAAAACAGGTTCAAAATCGATATTTTAGGTGCCCAAAGTCGATATGTGCATGCATCTTGTGTACCCGTTTATATCCCAAATTCATGCTCAAAACACCCGAGAATTCGATATTTTTGGATCCCAGAAGCGATCTGTAAATGTTTACTCTGTGTTAGAATATATTCAAAATGCATGCCTAAAACATGCTCAAAATCGATATTTTGTGTGCCCAAAGTCGATATGTGCATGCATCTTCTGTACCCGTTTATATTTCAAATTCAAACTCAAAACACCCGAAAATTCGATATTTTCGGGTAGCAAAAGCGATCTGTACATGCCTACACCTAGCTAGAATGTTTTCAAGATACAGACCCAAAATATGCTCAAAATCGGTATTTTAGGTGCAAAAAGTCGAAGTGTGCATGGATCTTCAGTACCCGTTTATATCTCAAATTCAGGCTCAAAACACCGAAAAATTCAATATTTTTGGGTCCCAGAAGAAATCTGTACTTGCCTACTCAGTGTTAGAGTATTTTCAAAATACAGACCCAAAACATGCTAAAAACGATATTTTAGGTGTCCAAAGTCGATATGTGCATGCATCTTGTGTACCCGTTTATATCTCAAATTCAGGTTCAAAACACCCGAAAATTCGATATTTTTGGGTCCCAGAAGCAATCTGTACATGCCTACTCAGTGCTAGAATGTTTTCAAAACATAGGGTTAAAAACATGCTAAAAAACGATATTTTAGGTTTTCAAAGTCGATATGTGCATGCCACATCTGTGAACGGTTATATCTCAAATTCATTCTCAAAACTCCCGAAAATTCGATATTTTTGGGTCCCAGAAGTGATCTGTACATGCTTACTCCGTGTTAGAGTTTTTTCAAATTAAAACAGGCTCAAAATCGATATTTTAGGTGCCCAAAGTCGATATGTGCATGCATCTTGTGTACCCGTTTATATCCCAAATTCAGGCTCAAAACACCCGAGAATTCGATATTTTTGGGTCCCAGAAGCGATCTGTACATGTTTACTCTGTGTTAGAATATTTTCAAAATACAGGCCCAAAACATGCTGAAAATCGATATTTTAGGTGCACAAAGTCAATATTTGTATGCATCTTCTGTACCAGTTTATATCACAAATTAAGGCTCAAGACACCCGAAAATTCGATATTTTTGGGTCCCAGAACCAATCTGTACATGCCTACTCCGTGTTAGAATATATTCAAAATACAGGCCCAAAACATGCTGAAAATCGATATTTTAGTTGCCCAAAGTCAATATGAGCATGCATCTTCAGTACCCGTTTATATCTTAAATTCAAGCTCAAAACACCCGAAAAATCAATATTTTTGGGTCCCAGAAGCGATTTGCACATGCATACTCTGTGTTAGAGTATTTTCAAAACACCGGCCCAAAACACGCTGAAAATCGATATTTTTGGGGCCCAGAAACGATCTGTACATGTCTACTCCGTGTAAGAATATATTCAAAATGCATGCCTAAAACATGCTCAAAATCGATATTTTGTGTGCCCAAAGTCGATATGTGCATGCATCTTCTGTACCCGTTTATATTTCAAATTCAAACTCAAAACACCCGAAAATTGGATATTTTCGGGTAGCAAAAGCGATCTGTACATGCCTACACCTAGCTAGAATGTTTTCAAGATACAGACCCAAAATATGCTCAAAATCGGTATTTTAGGTGCAAAAAGTCGAAGTGTGCATGGATCTTCAGTACCCGTTTATATCTCAAATTCAGGCTCAAAACACCGAAAAATTCAATATTTTTGGGTCCCAGTAGAAATCTGTTCTTGCCTACTCAGTGCTAGAATGTTTTCAAAATATAGGGTTAAAAACATGCTAAAATCGATATTTTAGGTTTTCAAAGTCGATATGTGCATGCTTCATCTGTAAACGTTTATATCTCAAATTCATTCTCAAAACACCCGAAAATTCGATATTATTGGGTCCCAGAAGCGATCTGTACATGCCTACTCCGTGTTAGAGTTTTTTCAAATTAAAACAGGCTGAAAATCGATATTTTAGGTGCACAAAGTCAATATTTGTATGCATCTTCTGTACCAGTTTATATCCCAAATTCAGGCTCAAAACACCCGAAAATTCGATATTTTTGGGTCCCAGAAGCGATCTGTACATGCCTACTCCGTTTTAGAATATATTCAAAATACAGGCCCAAAACATGCTCAAAATCGATATTTTGGGTGCCCAAAGTCGATATGTGCATGCATCTTGTGTTCCCGTTTATATCTCAAATTTAGGCTCAAAACACCCGAAAATTCGATATTTTTGGGTCCCAGAACCAATCTGTACATGCCTACTCCGTGTTAGAATATATTCAAAATACAGGCCCAAAACATGCTGAAAATCGATATTTTAGTTGCCCAAAGTCAATATGAGCATGCATCTTCTGTACCCGTTTATATCTTAAATTCAGGCCCAAAACACCCGAAAATTCAATATTTTTGGGTCCCAGAAGCGATTTGTACATGCCTACTCTGTGTTTGAGTATTTTCAAAACACCGGCCCAAAACATGCTGAAAATCGATATTTTAGGTGCCCAAAGTCAATATGTGTATGCAACTTCTGTACCCGTTTATATTCCAAATTCAGGATCAAAACACCCGAAAATTCGATATTTTTGGGGCCCAAAAGCGATCTGTACATGCCTACTCCGTGTTAGAATATATTCAAAATGCATGCCTAAAACATGCTCAAAATCGATATTTTGTGTGCCCAAAGTCGATATGTGCATGCATCTTCTGTACCCGTTTATATTTCAAATTCAGACTCAAAACATCCGAAAATTCGATATTTTTGGGTAGCAAAAGCGATCTGTACATGCCTACTCCTTGCTAGAATGTTTTCAAGATACAGACCCAAAAAATGCTCAAAATCGGTATTTTAGGTGCAAAAAGTCGAAGTGTGCATGGATCTTCAGTACCCGTTTATATCTCAAATTCAGGCTCAAAACACCGAAAAATTCAATATTTTTGGGTCCCAGAAGAAATCTGTACATGCCTACTCAGTGCTAGAATGTTTTCAAAATATAGGCTCAAAACATGCTAAAAATCAATATTTTATGTTTCCAAAGTCGATATGTGCATGCATCTTCTGTACCCGTTTATATCTCAAATTAATTCTCAAAACAACTGAAAATTCGATATTTTTGGGTCCCAGAAGCGATTTGTACATGCCTACTCCGTGTTAGAATATATTCAAAATGCAGGTCCAAAACATGCTCAAAATCGATATTTTGGGAGCCCAAAGTCGATATGTGCATGCATCTTCAGTACCCGTTTATATCTCAAATTCAGGCTCAAAACACCCGAAAATTCGATATTTTTGGGTCCTAGAAACGATCTGTAAATGCCTACTCCTTGCTAGAATGTTTTCAAGAAACAGACCCAAAACATGCTCAAAATCGATATTTTAGGTGCCCAAAGTCGAAGTGTGCATGCATCTTCAGTACCCGTTTATATCTCAAATTCAGGCTCAAAACACCCGAAAATTCAATAGTTTTGGGTCCCAGAAGTAATCTGTACATGACTACTCCGTGTTAGAGTATTTTCAAAATACAGGCCCAAAACATGCTAAAAATCGATATTTTAGGTATCCAAAGTCGATATGAGCATGAATCTTGTGTACCCGTTTAGATCTCAAATTCAGGCTCAAAACACCCGGAAATTCGATATTATTGGGTTCCAGATGCGATCTGTACATGCCTACACCGTGTTAGAATATATTAAAAATGCAGGCCCAAAACATGCTTAAAATCGATATTTTGGGTGCCAAAAGTCGATATGTGCATGCATCTTCTGTACACGTTTATATCTCAAATTCAGGCTCAAAAAGCCCGAAAATTCGATATTTTTGGGTCCCAGAAGCGATCTGTACATGCCTACTCCGTGTTAGAGTATTTTCAAAATACAGGCCCAAAACATGCTCAAAATCGATATTTTGGGTGCCCAAAGTCGATATGTGCATGCATCTTCTGTACACGTTTATATCTCAAATTCAGGCTCAAAAACGCCCGAAAATTCGATATTTTTGGGTCCCAGAAGCGATCTGTACATGCCTACTCCGTGTTAGAGTATTTTCAAAATACAGGCCCAAAACATGCTGAAAATCGATATTTTAGGTGCCCAAAGTCAATATGTGTATGCATCTTCTGTACCCGTTAATATTCCAAATTTAGGCTCAAAACACCCGAAAATTCGATATTTTTGGGTCCCAGAAGCGATCCGTACATGCCTACTCCGTGTTAGAATATATTCAAAATGCAGGCCCAAAACATGCTCAAAATCGATATTTTGGGTGCCCAAAGTCGATATGTGCATGCATCTTCTGTACCCGTTTATATCTCAAATTCAGGCTCAAAACACCCGAAAATTCGATATTTTCGGGTCCCAGAAGCGATCTGTACATGCCTACTCCTTGCTAGAATGTTTTCAAGATACAGACCCAAAATATGCTCAAAATCGATATTTTAGGTGCAAAAAGTCGAAGAGTGCATGGATCTTCATTACCCGTTTATATCTCAAATTCAGGCTCAAAATACCCAAAAATTCAATATTTTTCGGACCCAGAATAAATCTGTACATGCCTACTCAGTGCTAGAATGTTTTCAAAAAATAGGCTCAAAACACGCTAAAAATCGATATTTTATGTTTGCAAAGTCGATATGTTAATGCATCTTCTGTACCCGTTTATATCACAAATTCATTCTCAAAACAACAGAAAATTCGATATTTTTGCGTCCCAGAAGCGATCTGTACATGCCTACTCCGTGTTAGAGTATTTTCAAAATAAAACAGGCTGAAAATCGATATTTTAGGTGCCCAAAGTCGATATGTGCATGCATCTTCAGTACCCGTTTAGATCTCAAATTCAGGCTCAAAACACCCGAAAATTCGATATTTTTGGGTCCTAGAAACGATCTGTACATGCCTACTCCGTGTTAGAATATATTCAAAATACAGGCCCAAAACATGATGAAAATCGATGTTTTAGGTGCCCAAAGTCAATATGTGTATGCATCTTCTGTACCCGTTTATATCCCAAATTCAGGCTCAAAACGCCCGAAAACTCGATATTTTTGGATTCCAGAAGCGATCTGTACATGCCTACTCCGTGTTAGAGTATTTTCAAAGTACAGGCTTAAAACAGGCTGAAAATCGGTATTTTAGGTGCCTAAAGTCGATATGTGCATGCATTTTCTGAACCCGTTTAGATCTCAAATTCAGCTTCAAAACACCCAAATATTCAATATTTTTGGTTCCTAGAAGCTATATGTACATGCCTACTCTTTATTAGAAAGTTTTCGATTTACAGACCCAATCATGCTCAAAATCGATATTTTAGATGCAAAAAGTCAAAGTGTGCATGCATCTTCAGTACCTGTTTATATCTCAAATTCAGGCTCAAAACACCCGAAAATTCAATAGTTTTGGGTCCCGAAAGCGATGTGTACATGCCTACTCCGTGTTAGAATATATTAAAAAAACAGGCCTAAAACAGGCTGAAAATCGATATTTTGGATTCCCAAAGTCGATATGTGCATGAATCTTCTGTACCCGTTTATATCTCAAATTCATTCTCAAAACAACCGAAAATTCGATATTTTTGGGTCCCAGAAGCGATCTGTACATGCCTACTCCGTGTTAGAGTATTTTCAATATAAAACAGGCTGAAAATCGATATTTTACAGGCCCAAAGTCGATATGTGCATGCATCTTCAGTACCCGTTTAGATCTCAAATTCAGGCTCAAAACACCGGAAAATTCGATATTTTTGGGTCCTAGAAACGATCTGTACATGCCTACTCCGTGTTAGAATATATTCAAATTACAGGCCCAAAACATGATGAAAATCGATATTTTAGGTGCCCAAAGTCAATATGTGTATGCATCTTCTGTACCCGTTTATATCTCAAATTCAGGCTCAAAACGCCCGAAAACTCGATATTTTTGGGTTCCAGAAGCGATCTGTACATGCCTACTCCGTTTTAGAGTATTTTCAATATAAAACAGGCAGAAAATCGATATTTTAGGTACCCAAAGTCGATATGTGGATGCATCTTCAGTACCCGTTTATATCTCAAATTCAGGCTCAAAACACCCGAAAATTCAATGGTTTTGAGTCCCAGAAGCTATCTGTACATGCCTACTCCGTGTTAGAATATATTAAAAAAACATGCCTAAAACAGGCTGAAAATCGATATTTTGGATGCCCAAAGTCGATATGTGCATGCATCTTCTGTACCCGTTTATATCTCAAATTCATTCTCAAAACAACCGAAAATTCGATATTTTTGGGTCCCAGAAGCGATCTGTACATGCCTACTCCGTGTTAGAGTATTTTCAATATAAAACAGGCTGATAATCGATATTTTAGGTACCCAAAGTCGATATGTGGATGCATCTTCAGTACCTGTTTATATCTCAAATTCAGGCTCAAAACACCTGAAAATTCGATATTTTTGGGTCCTAAAAACGATCTGTACATGCCTACTCCTTGCTAGAATGTTTTCAAGAAACAGACCCAAAACATGCTCAAAATCGATATTTTGGGTGTCCAAAGTCGATATGTGCATGCATCTTCTGTACCCGTTTATATCTCAAATTCAGGCTCAAAACACCCGAAAATTCGATATTTTTGGGTCCCAGAAGCGATCTGTACATGCCTACTCCTTGCTAGAATGTTTTCAAGATACAGACCCAAAACATGCTAAAAATCGATATTTTAGTTCCCCAAAGTCAATATGTGCATGCATCTTGTGTACCCGTTTATATCTTAAATTCAGTCTCAAAACACCCGAAAATTCAATATTTTTGTGTCCCAGAAGTGATCTGTACATGTCTACTCTGTGTTAGAGTATTTTCGAAATACAGGCCTAAAACAGGCTGAAAATCGATAATTTAGGTGCCCAAAGTCGATATGTGCATGCATCTTCTGTACCCGTTTATATCTCAAATTCAGGCTCAAAACTCCCGAAAATTCGATATTTTTGGGTCCCAGAAGCCATCTGTACATGTCTACTCTGTGTTATAATATTTTCAAAACACAGTCCCAAAACATGATGAAAATCGATATTTTAGGTGCCCAAAGTCAATATGTGTATGCATCTTATGTAACCGTTTGTATTCCAAATTCAGGCTCAAAGCACCCGAAAATTCGATATTTTTGGGTCCCAGAAGTGATCTGTACATGCCTACTCCGTGCTAGAATATATTCAAAATACAGGCCAAAAACATGCTCAAAATCGATATTTTAGGTGCAAAAAGTCGGTGTGCATGCATCTTCAGCACCCGTTTATATCTCAAATTCAGGCTCAAAACACCCGAAAATTCAATAGTTTTGGGTCCCAGAAGCGATCTGTACATGACTACTCCGTGTTAGAGTATTTTCAAAATACAGGCCAAAACATGCTCAAAATCGATATTTTAGGTGTCCAAAGTCGATATGTGCATGCATCTTGTGTACCCGTTTATATCTCAAATTCAGGCTCAAAACTCCCGAAAATTCGATATTTTTGGGTCCCAGAAGCGATCTGTACATGCCTACTCCTTGCTAGAATGTTTTCAAGATATAGACCCAAAACATGCTCAAAATCGATATTTTAGGTGCTAAAAGTCGATATATGCATGCATCTTCAGTACCCGTTTATATCTCCAATTCAGCTCAAAACACCCGAAAATTCAATATTTTTGGATCCCAGAAGTGATCTGTACATGCCTACTCCCCGTTAGAGTATTTTCAAAATACAGGCCCAAAACATGCTGAAAATCGATATTTTAGGTGCACAAAGTCAATATTTGTATGCATCTTCTGTACCCGTTTATATCTCAAATTCAGGCTCAAAAATCCCGAAAATTCGATATTTTTGGGTCCCAGAAGCGATCTGTACATATCTACTCTGTGTTATAATATTTTCAAAATACAGTTCCAAAACATGCTGAAAATCGATATTTTAGGTGCCCAAAGTCAATATGTGTATACATCTTATGTACCCGTTTGTATTCCAAATTCAGGCTCAAAACACCCGAAAATTCTATATTTTTGGGTCCCAGAAGCAATCTGTACATGCCTATTCCGTGTTAGAATATATGCAAAATACAGGCCCAAAACATGCTCAAAATCGATATTTTAGGTGCAAAAAGTCGGTGTGCATGCATCTTCTGTACCCGTTTAGATCTCAAATTCAGCTCAAAACACCCGAAAATTCAATATTTTTTGATCCCAGAAATGATCTGTACAGGCCTACTACGCGTTAGAGTATTTTCAAAATACAGGCCTAAAACAAGCTGAAAATCGATATTTTAGATGCAAAAAGTCGAAGTGTGCATGCATCTTCAGTACCTGTTTATATCTCAAATTCAGGCTCAAAACACACGAAAATTCAATAGTTTTGGGTCCCAGAAGCGATCTGAACATGCCTACTCCGTGTTAGAATATATTAAAAAAACAGGCATAAAACAGGCTGAAAATCGATATTTTGGATGCCCAAAGTCGATATGTGCATGCATCTTCTGTACCCGTTTATATCTCAAATTCATTCTCAAAACAACCGAAAATTCGATATTTTTGGGTCCTAGAAGCGATCTGTACATGCCTACTCCGTGTTAGAGTATTTTCAATATAAAACATGCTGAAAATCGATATTTTAGGTGCCAAAAGTCGATATGTGCATGCATCTTCAGTACCCGTTTATATCTCAAATTCAGGCTCAAAACACCTGAAAATTCGATATTTTTGGGTCCTAAAAGCGATCTGTACATGCCTACTCCGTGTTAGAATATATTCAAAATGCAGACCCAAAACATGCTCAAAATCGATATTTTAGGTGCCAAAAGTCGAAGTGTGAATGCCTCTTCAGTACCCGTTTATATCTCAAATACAGGCTCAAAACACCCGAAAATTCGATATTTTTGGGTCCCAGAAGCGATCTGTACATGCCTACTCCGTGTTAGAATATATTCAAAATGCAGGCCCAAAACATGCTCAAAATCGATATTTTGGGTGCCCAAAGTCGATATGTGCATGCATCTTCTGTACCCGTTTATATCTCAAATTCAGGCTCAAAACACCCGAAAATTCGATATTTTCGGGTCCCAGAAGCGATCTGTACATGCCTACTCCTTGCTAGAATGTTTTCAAGATACAGACCCAAAACATGCTAAAAATCGATATTTTAGTTGCCCAAAGTCAATATGTGCATGCATCTTGTGTACCCGTTTATATTTTAAATTCAGGCTCAAAACACCCGAAAATTCAATATTTTTGTGTCCCAGAAGCGATCTGTACATGTCTACTCTGTGTTAGAGTATTTTCAAAACACAGTCCCAAAACATGCTGAAAATCGATATTTTAGGTGCCCAAAGTCAATATGTGTATGCATCGTCTGTACCCGTTTGTATTCCAAATTCAGGCTCAAAGCACCCAAAAATACGATACTTTTGGGTCCAAGAAGTGATCTGTACATGCCTACTCCGTGTTAGAATATATTCAAAATACAGGCGGAAAACATGCTCAAAATCGATATTTGGGTGCCCAAAGTCGATATGTGCATGCATCTTCAGTACCCATTTAGATCTCAAATTCAGGCTCAAAAACACCCGAAAATTCGATATTTTTGGGTCCCAGAAGCGATCTGTACATGCCTACTCCTTGCTAGAATCTTTTCAAGATACAGACCCAAAACATGCTAAAAATCGATATTTTAGTTGCCCAAAGTCAATATGTGCATGCATCTTGTGTACCCGTTTATATCTTAAATTCAGTCTCAAAACACCCGAAAATTCAATATTTTTGTGTCCCAGAAGTGATCTGTACATGTCTACTCTGTGTTAGAGTATTTTCGAAATACAGGCCTAAAACAGGCTGAAAATCGATAATTTAGGTGCCCAAAGTCGATATGTGCATGCATCTTCTGTACCCGTTTATATCTCAAATTCAGGCTCAAAACTCCCGAAAATTCGATATTTTTGGGTCCCAGAAGCCATCTGTATATGTCTACTCTGTGTTATAATATTTTCAAAACACAGTCCCAAAACATGCTGAAAATCGATATTTTAGGTGCCCAAAGTCAATATGTGTATGCATCTTATGTAACCGTTTGTATTCCAAATTCAGGCTCAAAGCACCCGAAAATTCGATATTTTTGGGTCCCAGAAGTGATCTGTACATGCCTACTCCGTGTTAGAATATATTCAAAATACAGGCCCAAAACATGCTCAAAATCGATATTTTAGGTGCAAAAAGTCGGTGTGCATGCATCTTCAGCACCCGTTTATATCTCAAATTCAGGCTCAAAAACACCCGAAAATTCAATAGTTTTGGGTCCCAGAAGCGATCTGTACATGACTACTCCGTGTTAGAGTATTTTCAAAATACAGGCCAAAACATGCTCAAAATCGATATTTTAGGTGTCCAAAGTCGATATGTGCATGCATCTTGTGTACCCGTTTATATCTCAAATTCAGGCTCAAAACTCCCGAAAATTCGATATTTTTGGGTCCCAGAAGCGATCTGTACATGCCTACTCCTTGCTAGAATGTTTTCAAGATATAGACCCAAAACATGCTCAAAATCGATATTTTAGGTGCTAAAAGTCGATATATGCATGCATCTTCAGTACCCGTTTATATCTCAAATTCAGCTCAAAACACCCGAAAATTCAATATTTTTGGATCCCAGAAGTGATCTGTACATGCCTACTCCCCGTTAGAGTATTTTCAAAATACAGGCCCAAAACATGCTGAAAATCGATATTTTAGGTGCACAAAGTCAATATTTGTATGCATCTTCTGTACCCGTTTATATCTCAAATTCAGGCTCAAAAATCCCGAAAATTCGATATTTTTGGGTCCCAGAAGCGATCTGTACATATCTACTCTGTGTTATAATATTTTCAAAATACAGTTCCAAAACATGCTGAAAATCGATATTTTAGGTGCCCAAAGTCAATATGTGTATGCATCTTATGTACCCGTTTGTATTCCAAATTCAGGCTCAAAACACCTGGAAAATTCTATATTTTTGGGTACCAGAAGTGATCTGTACATGCCTATTCCGTGTTAGAATATATGCAAAATACAGGCCCAAAACATGCTCAAAATCGATATTTTAGGTGCAAAAAGTCGGTGTGCATGCATCTTCAGTACCCGTTTAGATCTCAAATTCAGCTCAAAACACCCGAAAATTCAATATTTTTTGATCCCAGAAATGATCTGTACAGGCGTACTGCGCGTTAGAGTATTATCCAAATACAGGCCCAAAACATGATGAAAATCGATATTTTAGGTGCCCAAAGTCAATATGTGTATGCATCTTCTGTACCCGTTTATATCCCAAATTCAGGCTCAAAACGCCCGAAAACTCGATGTTTTTGGGTCCCAGAAGCGATCTGTGCATGCCTACTCCGTGTTAGAGTATTTTCAAAATACAGGCCTAAAACAAGCTGAAAATCGATATTTTAGATGCAAAAAGTCGAAGTGTGCATGCATCTTCAGTACCTGTTTATATCTCAAATTCAGGCTCAAAACACACGAAAATTCAATACTTTTGGGTCCCAGAAGCGATCTGTACATGCCTACTCCGTGTTAGAATATATTAAAAAAACAGGCATAAAACAGGCTGAAAATCGATATTTTGGATGCCCAAAGTCGATATGTGCATGCATCTTCTGTACCCGTTTATATCTCAAATTCATTCTCAAAACAACCGAAAATTCGATATTTTTGGGTCCCAGAAGCGATCTGTAAATGCCTACTCCGTGTTAGAGTATTTTCAATATAAAACAGGCTGAAAATCGATATTTTAGGTGCCAAAAGTCGATATGTGCATGCATCTTCAGTACCCGTTTATATCTCAAATTCAGGCTCAAAACACCTGAAAATTCGATATTTTTGGGTCCTAAAAGCGATCTGTACATGCCTACTCCGTGTTAGAATATATTCAAAATGCAGACCCAAAACATGCTCAAAATCGATATTTTAGGTGCCAAAAGTCGAAGTGTGAATGCCTCTTCAGTACCCGTTTATATCTCAAATACAGGCTCAAAACACCCGAAAATTCGATATTTTTGGGTCCCAGAAGCGATCTGTACATGCCTACTCCGTGTTAGAATATATTCAAAATGCAGGCCCAAAACATGCTCAAAATCGATATTTTGGGTGCCCAAAGTCGATATGTGCATGCATCTTCTGTACCCGTTTATATCTCAAATTCAGGCTCAAAACACCCGAAAATTCGATATTTTCGGGTCCCAGAAGCGATCTGTACATGCCTACTCCTTGCTAGAATGTTTTCAAGATACAGACCCAAAACATGCTAAAAATCGATATTTTAGTTGCCCAAAGTCAATATGTGCATGCATCTTGTGTACCCGTTTATATTTTAAATTCAGGCTCAAAACACCCGAAAATTCAATATTTTTGTGTCCCAGAAGTGATCTGTACATGTCTACTCTGTGTTAGAGTATTTTCAAAACACAGTCCCAAAACATGCTGAAAATCGATATTTTAGGTGCCCAAAGTCAATATGTGTATGCATCGTCTGTACCCGTTTGTATTCCAAATTCAGGCTCAAAGAACCCGAAAATACGATACTTTTGGGTCCAAGAAGTGATCTGTACATGCCTACTCCGTGTTAGAATATATTCAAAATACAGGCGGAAAACATGCTCAAAATCGATATTTGGGTGCCCAAAGTCGATATGTGCATGCATCTTCAGTACCCATTTAGATCTCAAATTCAGGCTCAAAACACCCGAAAATTCGATATTTTTGGGTCCCAGAAGCGATCTGTACATGCCTACTCCTTGCTAGAATCTTTTCAAGATACAGACCCAAAACATGCTCAAAATCGATATTTTAGGTGCAAAAAGTCGATATATTAATGCATCTTCAGTACCCGTTTATATCTCAAATTCAGCTCAAAACACCCGAAAATTCAATATTTTTGGATCCCAGAAGTGATGTGTACATGCCTATTCCGTGTTAGAGTATTTTCAAAAAACAGGCCCAAAACATGCTAAAAATCGATATTTTAGGTGTCCAAAGTCGATATGTGCATGCATCTTGTGTACCCGTTTATATCTCAAATTTAGGCTCAAAACACCCGAAAATTCGATATTTATGGGTCCCAGAAGCAATCTGTACATGCCTACTCAGTGCTAGAATGTTTTCAAAATATAGACTCAAAACATGCTAAAAATCGATATTTTAGGTTTCCAAAGTCGATATGTGCATGCCACTTCTGTACCCGTTTAAATCTCAAATTCATTCTCAAAACACCCGAAAATTCGATATTTTTTGGGTCCCAGAAGCGATCTGTACATGCCTACTCCGTGTGAGAGTATTTTCATATTAAAACAGGCTGAAAATCGATATTTTAGGTGCCCAAAGTCGATATGTGCATGCATCTTGTGTACCCGTTTAGATCCCAAATTCATTCTCAAAACTCCCGAAAATTCGATATTTTTGGGTCTCAGAAGCGATCTGTACATGCCTACTCCGTGTTAGAATATATTAAAAATACAGGGCCAAAACGAGCTCAAAATCGATATTTTGGGTGCGCAAACTCGATATGTGCATGAATCTTCTGTACCCGTTTATATTTTAAATTCATTCTCAAAACACCCGAAAACTCGATATTTTTGGGTCCCAGAAGCGATCTGTACATGCCTACTCCGTGTTACAGTATTTTCAAATTACAGGCCTAAAACAGGCTGAAAATCGATATTTTAGATGCCCAAAGTCGATATGTGCATGCATCTTCTGTACCCGTTTCGATCTCAAAATCAGGCTCAAAACCCCCGAAAATTCGATATTTTTGGGTCCCAGAAGCGATCTGTACATGTCTACTCGGTGTTAGAATATTTTCAAAACGCAGGGCCAAAACATGCTGAAAATCGATATTTTAGGTGCACAAAGTCAATATTTGTAAGCATCATCTGTACCAGTTTATATCCCAAATTCAGGCTCAAAACACCCGAAAACTCGCTATTTTTGGGTCCCAGAAGCGATCTGTACATGCCTACTCTGTGTTAGAATATATTCAAAATACAGGCCCAAAACATGCTCAAAATCGATATTTTGGGTGCCCAAAGTCGATATGTGCATGCATCTTCTGTACCCGTTTATATCTCATATTCAGGCTCAAAACACCCGAAAATTCGCTATTTTTGGGTCCCAGAAGCGATCTGTACATGCCTACTCTGTGTTAGAATATATTCAAAATACAGGCCCAAAACATGCTTAAAATCGATATTTTGGGTGCCCAAAGTCGATATGTGCATGCATCTTCTGTACCCGTTTATATCTCAAATTCAGGCTCAAAACTCCCGAAAATTCGATATTTTTGGGTCCCAGAAGCGATCTGTACATGCCTACTCCGTGTTAAAATATATTCAAAATGCATGCCCAAAACATGCTCAAAATAGGTATTTTTGGTGCAAAAAGTCGAAGTGTGCATGGATCTTCAGTACCTGTTTATATCTCAAATTCAGGCTCAAAACACCCAAAAATTCAATAGTTTTGGGTCCCAGAAGAAATCTGTACATGAATACTCAGTGCTAGAATGTTTTCAAAATATAGGCTCAAAACATGCTAAAAATCGATATTTTAGGTATCCAAAGTCGATATGTGCATGCATCTTCTGTACCCGTTTAGATCTCAAATTCAGGCTCAAAACACCCGGAAATTCGATATTATTGGGTTCCAGATGCGATCTGTACATGCCTACTCCGTGTTAGAATATATTCAAAATGCAGGCCCAAAACATGCTCAAAATCGATATTTTGGGTGCCCAAAGTCGATATGTGCATGCATCTTCAGTACCCGTTTATATCTCAAATTCATGCTCAAAACACCCGAAAATTCGATATTTTTGGGTCCAAGAAACGATCTGTACATACCTACTCCTTGCTAGAATGTTTTCAAGAAACAGACTCAAAACATGCTCAAAATCGATATTTTAGGTGCACAAAGTCGAAGTGTGCATGCATCTTCAGTACCCGTTTATATCTCAAATTCAGGCTCAAAACACCCGAAAATTCAATAATTTTGGGTCCAAGAAGCAAACTGTACATGCCTACTCCGTGTTAGAGTATTTTTTAAAAATACAGGCCCAAAACATGCTAAAAATCGATATTTTAGGTGTCCAAAGTCGATATGTGCATGCATCTTATGTATCCGTTTATATCTCAAATTCAGGCTCAAAACACCCGAAAATTTGATATTTTTGGGTCCCAGATGCTATCTGTACATGCTTACTCCTTTCCAAAATGTTTTTAAGATACAGACCCAAAACATGCTCAAAATCGATATTTTAGGTGCAAAAAGTCGATATATGCATGCATCTTCAGTACCCGTTTATATCTCAAATTCAGGCTCAAAACACACGAAAATTCAATAGTTTTGGGTCCCAGAAGCGATCTGTACATGACTACTCCGTGTTAGAGTATTTTCAAAATACAGACCCAAAACATGCTTAAAACGATATTTTAGGTGTCCTAAGTCGATATATGCATGCATCTTCTGTACCCGTTTATATCTCAAATTCAGGCTCAAAACACCCGAAAATTCGAAATTTTTGGGTCCCAGAAGCAATCTGTACATGCCTACTCCTTGCTAGAATGTTTTCAAGATACAGACCCAAAACATGCTCAAAATCGATATTTTAGGTGCAAAAAGTCGATACATGCATGCATCTTCAGTACCCGTTTATATCTCAAATTCAGCTCAAAACACCCTAAAATTCAATATTTTTTTATCCCAGATGTGATCTGTACATGCCTACTCCGCGTTAGAGTATTTTCAAAATACAGGCCCAAAACATGCTGAAAATCGATATTTTAGGTGCACAAAGTCAATATTTGAATGCATCTTCTGTACCTGTTTATATCCGAAATTCAGGCTCAAAACACCCGAAAATTCGATATTTTTGGGTCCCAGAAGCAATTTGTACATGCCTACTCAGTGCTAGAATGTTTTCAAAATATAGGGTTAAAAACGTGCTAAAAATCGATATTTTAGGTTTTCAAAGTCGATATGTGCATGCCACATCTGTAAACGTTTATATCTCAAATTCATTCTCAAAACACCCGAAAATTCGATATTTTTGGGTCCCAGAAGAGATCTGTACATGCCTACTCCGTGTTAGAGTATTTTCAAAGTAAAAGAGGCTGAAAATCGATATTTTAGATGCCCAAAGTCGATATGTGCATGCATCTTGTGTACCCGTTTATATCTCAAATTCATTCTCAAAACAACTGAAAATTCGATATTTTTGGGTCCCAGAAGCGATCTGTACATGCCTACTCCGTTTTAGAATATATTCAAAATGCAGGCCCAAAACATGCTTAAAATCGATATTTTGGGTGCCCAAAGTCGATATGTGCATGCATCTTCAGTACCCGTTTATATCTCAAATTCAGGCTCAAAACACCCTAAAATTCGATATTTTTGGGTCCTAGAAACGATCTGTACATGCCTACTCCTTGCTAGAATGTTTTCAAGAAACAAACCCAAAACATGCTCAAAATCGATATTTTAGGTGCCCAAAGTCGAAGTGTGCATGCATCTTCAGTACCCGTTTATATCTCAAATTCAGGCTCAAAACACCCGAAAATTCAATAGTTTTGGGTCCCAGAAGTGATCTGTACATGACTACTCCGTTATAGAGTATTTTCAAAATACAGGCCCAAAACATGCTAAAAATCGATATTTTAGGTGTCCAAAGTCGATATGTGCATGCATCTTGTGTACCCGTTTAGATCTCAAATTCAGGATCAAAACACCCGAAAATTCGATATTTTTTTGTCCCAGAAGCGATCTGTACATGTCTACTCTGTGTTAGAGCATTTTCGAAATACAGGCCTAAAACAGGCTGAAAATCGATATTTTAGGTGCCAAAAGTCGATATGTGCATGCTTCTTCTGTACCCGTTTATATCTCAAATTCAGGCTCAAAACTCCCGAAAATTTGATATTTTTGGGTCCCAGAAGCCATCTGTACATGCCTACTCCGTGTTAGAGTATTTTCAAAACACAGTCCCAAAACATGCTGAAAATCGATATTTTAGGTGCCCAAAGTCAATATGTGTATGCATCTTATGTACCCGTTTGTATTCCAAATTCCGGCTCAAAGCACCCGAAAATTCGATACTTTTGGGTCCAAGAAGTGATCTGTACATGCCTACTCCGTGTTAGTATATATTCAAAATACAGGCCGAAAACATGCTCAAAATCGATATTTGGGTGCCCAAAGTCGATATGTGCATGCATCTTCAGTACCCATTTAGATCTCAAATTCAGGCTCAAAACACCCGAAAATTCGATATTTTTGGGTCCTAGAAACGATCTATACATGGCTACTCCTTGCTAGAATGTTTTCAAGAAACAGACCCAAAACATGCTCAAAATCGATATTTTAGGTGCAAAAAGTCTGTGTGCATGCATCTTGTGTACCCGTTTATATCTCAAATTCAGGCTCAAAACTCCCGAAAATTCGATATTTTTGGGTCCCAGAAGCGATCTGTACATGCCTACTCCTTGCTACAATGTTTTCAAGATACAGACCCAAAACATGCTCAAAATCGATATTTTAGGTGCAAAAAGTCGATATATGAATGCATCTTCAGTACCCGTTTATATCTCAAATTCAGCTCAAATAACCCGAAAATTTAATATTTTTGGATCCCAGAAGTGATCTGTACATGCCTACTCTGCGTTAGAGTATTTTGAAAATACAGGCCCAAAACATGCTGAAAATCGATATTTTAGCTGCACAAAGTCAATATTTGTCTGCATCTTCTGTACCCGTTTATATCTCAAATTCAGGCTCAAAACTCCCGAAAATTCGATATTTTTGGGTCCCAGAAGCGATCTGTACATGTCTACTCTGTGTTATAATATTTTCAAAACACAGTCCCAAAACATGCTGAAAATCGATATTTTAGGTGCCCAAAGTCAATATGTGTATGCATCTTATGTACCCGTTTGTATTCCAAATTCAGGCTCAAAACACCCGAAAATTCGATATTTATGGGTCCCAGAAGTGATCTGTACATGCCTATTCCGTGTTAGAGTATATGCAAAATAAAGGCCCAAAACATGCTCAAAATCGATATTTGGGTGCCCAAAGTCGATATGTGCATGCATCTTCAGTACCCGTTTAGATATCAAATTCAGGCTCAAAACACTCGAAAATTCGATATTTTTGGGTCCTAGAAACGATCTGTACATGCCTACTCCTTGCTACAATGTTTTCAAGAAACAGACCGAAAACATGCTCAAAATCGATATTTTAGGTGCAAAAAGTCGGTATGCATGCATCTTCAGTACCCGTTTATATCTCAAATTCAGGCTCAAAACACCCGAAAATTCAATAGTTTTGGGTCCCAGAAGTGATCTGTACATGACTACTCCGTGTTAGAGCATTTTAAAAAAACAGGCCCAAAACATGCTAAAAATCGATATTTTAGGTGTCCAAAGTCGATATGTGCATGCATCTTTTGTACCCTTTTAGATCTCAAATTCAGGTTCAAAACACCCGAAAATTCAATATTTTTGTGTCCCAGAAGCGATCTGTACATGTCTACTCTGTGTTAGAGTATTTTCGAAATACAGGCCTAAAACAGGCTGAAAATCGATATTTTAGGTGCCAAAAGTCGATATGTGCATGCTTCTTCTGTACCCGTTTATATCTCAAATTCAGGCTCAAAACTCCCGAAAATTTGATATTTTTGGGTCCCAGAAGCCATCTGTACATGTCTACTCTGTGTTATAATATTTTCAAAACACAGTCCCAAAACATGCTGAAAATCGATATTTTAGGTGCCCAAAGTCAATATGTGTATGCATCTTATGTACCCGTTTGTATTCCAAATTCAGGCTCAAAGCACCCGAAAATTCGATACTTTTGGGTCCAAGAAGTGATCTGTACATGCCTACTCCGTGTTAGAATATATTCAAAATACAGGCCGAAAACATGCTCAAAATCGATATTTGGGTGCCCAAAGTCGATATGTGCATGCATCTTCAGTACCCATTTAGATCTCAAATTCAGGCTCAAAACACCCGAAAATTCGATATTTTTGGGTCCTAGAAACGATCTGTACATGGCTACTCCTTGCTAGAATGTTTTCAAGAAACAGACCCAAAACATGCTCAAAATCGATATTTTAGGTGCAAAAAGTCTGTGTGCATGCATCTTGTGTACCCGTTTATATCTCAAATTCAGGCTCAAAACTCCCGAAAATTCGATATTTTTGGGTCCCAGAAGCGATCTGTACATGCCTACTCCTTGCTACAATGTTTTCAAGATACAGACCCAAAACATGCTCAAAATCGATATTTTAGGTGCAAAAAGTCGATATATGAATGCATCTTCAGTACCCGTTTATATCTCAAATTCAGCTCAAATAACCCGAAAATTTAATATTTTGGGATCCCAGAAGTGATCTGTACATGCCTACTCTGCGTTAGAGTATTTTCAAAATACAGGCCCAAAACATGCTGAAAATCGATATTTTAGCTGCACAAAGTCAATATTTGTATGCATCTTCTGTACCCGTTTATATCTCAAATTCAGGCTCAAAACTCCCGAAAATTCGATATTTTTGGGTCCCAGAAGCGATCTGTACATGTCTACTCCGTGTTATAATATTTTCAAAACACAGTCCCAAAACATGCTGAAAATCGATATTTTAAGTGCCCAAAGTCAATATGTGTATGCATCTTATGTACCCGTTTTTATTCCAAATTCAGGCTCAAAACACCCGAAAATTCGATATTTTTGGTTCCCAGAAGTGATCTGTACATGCCTATTCCGTGTTAGAGTATATGCAAAATAAAGGCCCAAAACATGCTCAAAATCGATATTTGGGTGCCCAAAGTCGATATGTGCATGCATCTTCAGTACCCGTTTAGATATCAAATTCAGGCTCAAAACACTCGAAAATTCGATATTTTTGGGTCCTAGAAACGATCTGTACATGCCTACTCCTTGCTACAATGTTTTCAAGAAACAGACCCAAAACATGCTCAAAATCGATATTTTAGGTGCAAAAAGTCGGTATGCATGCATCTTCAGTACCCGTTTATATCTCAAATTCAGGCTTAAAACACCCGAAAATTCAATAATTTTGGGTCCCAGAAGCGATCTGTACATGCCTACTCCGTGTTAGAGTATTTTCAAAATACAGACCCAAAACATGCTTAAAACGATATTTTAGGTGTCCAAAGTCGATATGTGCATGCATCTTCTGTACCCGTTTATATCTCAAATTCAGGCTCAAAACACCCGAAAATTCGATATTTTTGGGTCCCAGAAGCAATCTGTACATGCCAACTCCTTGCTAGAATGTTTTCAAGATACAGACCCAAAACATGCTCAAAATCGATATTTTAGGTGCAAAAAGTCGATACAAGCATGCATCTTCAGTACCCGTTTATATCTCAAATTTAGCTCAAAACACCCTAAAATTCAATATTTTTTTATCCCAGATGTGATCTGTACATGCCTACTCCGCGTTAGAGTATTTTCAAAATACAGGCCCAAAACATGCTGAAAATCGATATTTTAGGTGCACAAAGTCAATATTTGAATGCATCTTCTGTACCCGTTTATATCCCAAATTCAGGCTCAAAACACCCGAAAATTCGATATTTTTGGGTCCCAGAAGCAATTTGTACATGCCTACTCAGTGCTAGAATGTTTTCAAAATATAGGGTTAAAAACATGCGAAAAATCGATATTTTAGGTTTTCAAAGTCGATATGTGCATGCCACATCTGTAAACGTTTATATCTCAAATTCATTCTCAAAACACCCGAAAATTCGATATTTTTGGGTCCCAGAAGAGATCTGTACATGCCTACTCCGTGTTAGAGTATTTTCAAATTAAAAGAGGCTGAAAATCGATATTTTAGATGCCCAAAGTCGATATGTGCATGCATCTTGTGTACCCGTTTATATCAAAAATTCAGGCTCATAACACCCGAAAATTCGATATTTTTGGGTCCCAGAATCGATCTGTACATGTCTACTCTGTGTTAGAATATTTTCAAAATACAGGCCCATAACATGCTGAAAATCGATATTTTAGGTGCACAAAGTCAATATTTGTATGCATCTTCTGTACCAGTTTATATCCCAAATTCAGGCTCAAAACACCCGAAAATTCGATATTTTTGGGTCCCAGAAGCGATCTGTACATGCCTACTCCGTGTTAGAATATATTCAAAATACAGGCCCAAAACATGCTCAAAATCGATATTTTGGGTGCCCAAAGTCGATATGTGCATGCATCTTGTGTTCCCGTTTATATCTTAAATTCAGGCTCAAAACATCCGAAAATTCAATATTTTTGGGTGCCAGAAGCGATTTGTACATGCCTACTCTGTGTAAGAATATTTCCAAAACACAGGCCCAAAACATGCTGAAAATCGTTATTTTAGGTGCCCAAAGTAAATATGTGTAAGCAACTTCTGTACCCGTTTATATTCAAAATTCAGGCTCAAAACACCCGAAAATTCGATATTTTGGGGGCCCAAAAGCGATCTGTACATGCCTACTCCGTGTTAGAATATATTCAAAATATAGGCTCAAAACATGCTAAAAATCGATATTTTAGGTTTCCAAAGTCGATATGTGCATGCATCTTCTGTACCCGTTTATATCTCAAATTCATTCTCAAAACAACTGAAAACTCGGTATTTTTGGGTCCCAGAAGCGATCTGTACATGCCTACTCCGTCTTAGAATATATTCAAAATGCAGGCTCAAAACATGCTCAAAATCGATATTTTGGGTGCCCAAAGTCGATATGTGCATGCATCTTCTGTACCCGTTTATATCTAAAATTCAGGCTCAAAACGCCCCAAAAATTCGATATTTTTGGGTCCCAGAAGCGATCTGTACATGCCTACTCCGTGTTAGAGTATTTTCAAAATACAGGCCCAAAACATGCTAAAAATCGATATTTTAGTTGCCCAAAGTCGATATGTGTATGCATCTTCTGTTCCCGTTTATATCCCAAATTCAGGTTAAAAACACCCGAAAATTTGATATTTTTGGGTCCCAGAAGCGATCGGTACATGTCTACTTCTTGTTAGAGTATTTTTAAAATACAGACCCAAAACATGCTGAATATCGATATTTTAGGTGCCCAAAGTCGATATGTGCATGCATCATCTGTGCCCGTTTAGATCTCAAATTCAGGCTCAAAACACCCGAAATTTCGATATTTTAGGGTCCCAGAAACGATCTGTACATGCCTACTCCTTGCTAGAATGTTTTCAAGATACAGACCCAAAACATGCTCACAATCGATATTTTAGGTACAAAAAGTCGATATATGCATGCATCTTCAGTACCCGTTTATATCTCAAATTCAGGCTCAAAACACCCGAAAATTCAATATTTTTGGGTCCCAGAAGCGATCTGTACATGACTACTCCGTGTTAGAGTATTTTCAAAATACAGGCCCAAAACATGCTGAAAATCGATATTTTAGGTGCCCAAAGTTATTATGTGTATGCATCTTCTGTACACGTTTATATCCCAAATTCAGGCTCAAAACACCCGAAAATTCAATATTTTTGGGTCCCAGAAGCGATCTGTACATGACTACTCCGTGTTAGAGTATTTTCAAAATACAGGCCTAAAACAGGCTGAAAATCGGTATTTTAGGTGACCAATGTCAATATGTGCAAGTATTTTCTGTACCCGTTTTGATCTCAAATTCTGCCTCAAAAAACCCGAAAATTAGATATTTTTGGGTCCCAGAAGTGATCTGTACATGCCTACTCCGTGTAAGAATATATTAAAAATACGGGCCCAAAACATCCTCAAAATCGATATTTTGGGTGCCCAAAGTCGATATGTTCATGCATCTTCTGAAACCCGTTTATATCTCAAATTCAGACTCAAAACACCCGAAAACTCGATATTTTTGGGTCCCAGAAGCGATCTGTACATGCCTACTCCGTGTTAGAGTATTTTAAAAATACAGTTCTAAAACATGCTGAAAATCTATATTTTAGGTGCCGAAAGTCGATATGTGCATGCATCTTCTGTACCCGTTTAGATCTCAAATTCAGGCTCAAAACACCCGAAAATTCGATATATTTGGGTCCCAGAAGCGATCTGTACATGTGTACTCTGTGTTAGAATATTTTCAAAATACAGGCACAAAACATGCTGAAAATCGATATTTTAGGTGCCCAGTGTCAATATATGTATGCATCTTCTGTACCCATTTATATCCCAAATTCAGGCTCAAAACACACGAAAATTCGATATTTTTGGGTCCCAGAAGCGATCTGTACATGCATACTCCGAGTTAGAGTATATTAAAAAAACAGCACCAAAACATGCTGAAAATCGATATTTTAGGTGCCCAAAGTCAATATGTGTATGTATCTTCTGGACCCGTTTATATCCCAAATTCAGGCTCAAAACACCCGAAAATTCGATATTTTTGGGTCCCAGAAGCGATCTGTACATGTCTACTCCTTGCTAGAATGTTTTTAAGATACAGACCCAAAATATGCTAAAAATCGATATTTTAGGTGCAAAAATTCGATATGTGCATGCATCTTGTGTACCCGTTTATATCTTAAATTCAGGCTCAAAACACCCGAAAATTCGATATTTGTGTGTCCTAGAAGGGATCTGTACATGCCTACTTCGTGTTAGAGTATTTTCAAAATGCAGGCCCAAAATATGCTAAAAATCGATATTATAGGTGCCTAAAGTCAATATATGTATGCATCTTTTGTAACCGTTTATATCCCAAATTTAGGCTCAAAACACCTGAAAATTCGATATTTTTGGGTCCCAGAAGCGATCTGTACATGCCTACTCAGTGCTAGAATTTTTTCAAAATATAGGCTAAAAACATGCTAAAAATCGATATTTTAAGTTTCCAAAGTCGATATGTGCATCCATTTTGTGTACCTGTTTATATCTCTAATTCATGTTAAAACCCATGAAAATTCTATATTTTTTGGGTCCCAGAAGCGATCTGTACATGCCTACTCCGTGTTAGAGTATTTTCAAAATTAAAAAAACCGGCTGAAAATCGATATTTTAGGTGCCCAATGTCGATATGTGCATGCATCTTCTGTACCCGTTTAGATCTCAAATTCAGGCTCAAAACTCCCGAAAATTAGATATTTTGGGGCCCCAGAAGCGATCTGTACATGCTTACTCCTTGCTAGAAGGTTTTCAAGATACAGGCCCAAAACATGCTCAAAATCGATATTTTAGGTGCCCAAAGTCGAAGTGTGCATGCATCTTCAGTACCCGTTTATATCTCAAATTCAGGCTCAAAACACCCGAAAATTCAATAGTTCTGGGTACCAGAAGCGATCTGTACATGCCTACTACGTGTTAGATTATTTCAAAAATACCGGCCCAAAACATGCTGAAAATCTATATTTTAGGTGTCCAAAGTCGATTAGTGCATGCATCTTGTGTACCCGTTTATATCTCAAATTCAGGTTCAAAACAACCGAAAATTCGATATTTTTTGGTCCCAGAAGCGATCTGTACATGTCTACTCTGTGTTAGAATATTTTCAAAATACAGGCACAAAACATGCTAAAAATCGATATTTTAGTTGCCCAAAGTCAATATGTGCATGAATCTTGTGTACCCGTTTATATTTCAAAATCAGGCTCAAAACACCCGAAAATTCGATATTTTTGGGTCCCAGAAGCGATCTGTACATGCCTACTCAGTTCTAGAATATTTTCAAAACATAGGCCCAAAACATGCTAAAATTCGATATTTTAGTTGCCCAAAGTCGATATGTGTATGCATCTTCTGTACCCGTTTATATCCCAAATTCAGGCTCAAAACACCCGAAAATTCAATAGTTTTGGGTCGCAGAAGCGATCTGTACATGCCTACTCCGTGTTAAAATATATTAAAAATACAGGCTTAAAACATGCTCAAAAGCGATATTTTGTGTGCCCAAAGTCGATATGTGCATGCATCTTCTGTACGCGTTTATATTTAAAATTCAGGCTCAAAACACCCTAAAATTCGATATTTTTGGGTCCCAGAAGCGATCTGCACATGCCTACTCAGTTCCAGAATATTTTCAAAACATAGGCCCAAAACATGCAAAAATTCGATATTTTTGGTGCCCAATGTCGATATGTTCATGTATCTTCTGTACCCGTCTATATCTCAAATTCAGGTTAAAAACACCCGAAAATTTGATATTTTTTGGTCCCAGAAGCGATCGGTACATGTCTACTCCTTGTTAGAGTATTTTTAAAATACAGGCCCAAAACATGCTGAATATCGATATTTTAGGTGCCCAAAGTCGATATGTGCATGCATCATCTATGCCCGTTTAGATCTCAAATTCAGGCTCAAAACACCCGGAATTTCGATATTTTTGGGTCCCAGAAACGATCTGTACATGCCTACTCCTTGCTAGAATGTTTTCAAGATACAGACCCAAAACATGCTCACAATCGATATTTTAGGTGCAAAAAGTCGATATATGCATGCATCTTCAGTACCCGTTTATATCTCAAATTCAGGCTCAAAACACCCGAAAATTCAATATTTTTGGGTCCCAGAAGCGATCTGTACATGACTACTCCGTGTTAGAGTATTTTCAAAATACAGGCCCAAAACATGCTGAAAATCGATATTTTAGGTGCCCAAAGTTATTATGTGTATGCATCTTCTGTACACATTTATATCCCAAATTCAGGCCCAAAACTCCCGAAAATTCGATATTTTTGGGTCCCAGAAGCGATCTGTACATGACTACTCCGTGTTAGAGTATTTTCAAAATACAGGCCTAAAACAGGCTGAAAATCGGTATTTTAGGTGCCGAAAGTCGATATGTGCATGGATCTTCTGTACCCGTCTAGATCTCAAATTCAGGCTCAAAACACCCGAAAATTCGATATATTTGGGTCCCAGAAGCGATCTGTACATGTCTACTCTGTGTTAGAATATTTTCAAAATACAGCCACAAAACATGCTGAAAATCGATATTTTATGTGCCCAGTGTCAATATATGTATGCATCTTCTGTACCCATTTATATCCCAAATTCAGGCTCAAAACACACGAAAATTCGATATTTTTGGGTCCCAGAAGCGATCTGTACATGCATACTCCGAGTTAGAGTATATCAAAAAAACAGCACCAAAACATGCTGAAAATCGATATTTTAGGTGCCCAAAGTCAATATGTGTATGTATCTTCTGGACCCGTTTATATCCCAAATTCAGGCTCAAAACACCCGAAAATTCGATATTTTGGGGTCCAAGAAGCGATCTGTACATGTCTACTCCTTGCTAGAATGTTTTTAAGATACAGAACCAAAATATGCTAAAAATCGATATTTTAGGTGCAAAATTCGATATGTGCATGCATCTTGTGTACCCGTTTATATCTTAAATTCAGGCTCAAAACACCCGAAAATTCGATATTTGTGTGTCCCAGAAGGGATCTGTACATGCCTACTTCGTGTTAGATTATTTTCAAAATGCAGGACCAAAATATGCTAATAATCAAAATTATAGGTGCCTAAAGTCAATATATGTATGCATCTTTTGTAACCGTTTATATCCCAAATTTAGGCTCAAAACACTCGAAAATTCGATATTTTTGGGTCCCAGAAGCGATCTGTACATGCCTACTCAGTGCTAGAATTTTTTCAAAATATAGGCTAAAAACATGCTAAAAATCGATATTTTAAGTTTCCAAAGTCGATATGTGCATGCATTTTGTGTACCTGTTTATATCTCTAATTCATGTTAAAACCCATGAAAATTCTATATTTTTTGGGTCCCAGAAGCGATCTGTACATGCCTACTCCGTGTTAGAGTATTTTCAAAATTAAAAAAATCGGCTGAAAATCGATATTTTAGGTGCCCAATGTCGATATGTTTATGCATCTTCTGTACCCGTTTAGATCTCAAATTCAGTCTCAAAACTCCCGAAAATTAGATATTTTGGGGCCCCAGAAGCGATCTGTACATGCCTACTCCTTGCTAGAAGGTTTTCAAGATACAGGCCCAAAACATGCTCAAAATCGATATTTTAGGTGCCCAAAGTCGAAGTGTGCATGCATCTTCAGTACCCGTTTATATCTCAAATTCAGGCTCAAAACACCCGAAAATTCAATAGTTTTGGGTCCCAGAAGCGATCTGTACATGCCTACTCCGTGTTAGATTATTTCAAAAATACCGGCCCAAAACATGCTGAAAATCTATATTTTAGGTGTCCAAAGTCGATTTGTGCATGCATCTTGTGTACCCGTTTATATCTCAAATTCAGGTTCAAAACAACCGAAAATTCGATATTTTTTGGTCCCAGAAGCGATCTGTACATGTCTACTCTGTGTTAGAATATTTTCAAAATACAGGCACAAAACATGCTAAAAATCGATATTTTAGTTGCCCAAAGTCAATATGTGCATGCATCTTGTGTACCCGTTTATATTTCAAATTCAGGCTCAAAACTCCCGAAAATTCGATATTTTTGGGTCCCAGAAGCGATCTGTACATGCCTACTCAGTTCTAGAATATTTTCAAAACATAGGCCCAAAACATGCTAAAATTCGATATTTTAGTTGCCCAAAGTCGATATGTGTATGCATCTTCTGTACCCGTTTATATCCCAAATTCAGGCTCAAAACACCCGAAAATTCAATAGTTTTGGGTCCCAGAAGTGATCTGTACATGCCTACTCCGTGTTAGAGTATTTTCAAAATACAGGCCCAAAACATGCTGAAAATCGATATTTTAGGTGCCCAAAGTCAATATGTGTATGCATCTTCAGTACCCGTTTATATCCCAAATAAAGGCTCAAAACACCCGAAAATTCAATAGTTTTGGGTCCCAGAAGCGATCTGTACATGCCTACTCCGTGTTAAAATATATTAAAAATACAGGCTCAAAACATGCTCAAAATCGATATTTTGTGTGCCCAAAGTCGATATGTGCATGCATCTTCTGTACGCGTTTATATTTAAAATTCAGGCTCAAAACAACCGAAAATTCGATATTTTTGGGTCCCAGAAGCGATCTGCACATGCCTACTCAGTTCCAGAATATTTTCAAAACGTAGGCCCAAAACATGCAAAAATTCGATATTTTGGGTGCCCAATGTCGATATGTTCATGCATCTTCTGTACCCGTCTATATCTCAAATTCAGGTTAAAAACACCCGAAAATTTGATATTTTTGGGTCCCAGAAGCGATCGGTACATGTCTACTCCTTGTTAGAGTATTTTTAAAATACAGACCCAAAACATGCTCACAATCGATATTTTAGGTGCAAAAAGTCGATATATGCATGCATCTTCAGTACCCGTTTATATCTCAAATTGAGGCTCAAAACACCCGAAAATTCAATATTTTTGGGTCCCAGAAGCGATCTGTACATGATTATTCCGTGTTAGAGTATTTTCAAAAAACAGGCCCAAAACATGCTGAAAATCGATATTTTAGGTGCCCAAAGTTATTATGTGTATGCATCTTCTGTACACGTTTATATCCCAAATTCAGGCTCAAAACTCCCGAAAATTCAATATTTTTGGGTCCCAGAAGCGATCTGTACATGACTACTCCGTGTTAGAGTATTTTCAAAATACAGGCCTAAAACAAGCTGAAAATCGGTATTTTAGGTGACCAATGTCAATATGTGCAAGTATTTTCTGTACCCGTTTTGATCTCAAATTCTGCCTCAAAAAACCCGAAAATTAGATATTTTTGGGTCCCAGAAGTGATCTGTACATGCCTACTCCGTGTTAGAATATATTAAAAATACGGGCCCAAAACATGCTCAAAATCGATATTTTGGGTGCCCAAAGTCGATATGTTCATGCATCTTCTGAAACCCGTTTATATCTCAAATTCAGGCTCAAAACACCCAAAAAATCAATATTTTTGGGTCCCAGAAGCGATCTGTACATGCCTACTCCGTGTTAGAGTATTTTAAAAATACAGTTCTAAAACATGCTGAAAATCTATATTTTAGGTGCCCAGTGTCAATATATGTATGCATCTTCTGTACCCATTTATATCCCAAATTCAGGCTCAAAACACACGAAAATTCGATATTTTTGGGTCCCAGAAGCGATCTGTACAAGCATACTCCGAGTTAGAGTATATTAAAAAAACAGCACCAAAACATGCTGAAAATCGATATTTTAGGTGCCCAAAGTCAATATGTGTATGTATCTTCTGGACCCGTTTATATCCCAAATTCAGGCTCAAAACACCCGAAAATTCGATATTTTGGGGTCCAAGAAGCGATCTGTACATGTCTACTCCTTGCTAGAATGTTTTTAAGATACAGACCCAAAATATGCTAAAAATCGATATTTTAGGTGCAAAAATTCGATATGTGCATGCATCTTGTGTACCCGTTTATATCTTAAATTCAGGCTCAAAACACCCGAAAATTCGATATTTGTGTGTCCCAGAAAGGATCTGTACATGCCTACTTCGTGTTAGAGTATTTTCAAAATGCAGGCCCAAAATATGCTAAAAATCGATATTATAGGTGCCTAAAGTCAATATATGTATGCATCTTTTGTAACCGTTTATATCCCAAATTTAGGCTCAAAACACTCGAAAATTCGATATTTTTGGGTCCCAGAAGCGATCTGTACATGCCTACTCAGTGCTAGAATTTTTTCAAAATATAGGCTAAAAACATGCTAAAAATCGATATTTTAAGTTTCCAAAGTCGATATGTGCATGCATTTTGTGTACCTGTTTATATCTCTAATTCATGTTAAAACCCATGAAAATTCTATATTTTTTGGGTCCCAGAAGCGATCTGTACATGCCTACTCCGTGCTAGAGTATTTTCAAAATTAAAAAAACCGGCTGAAAATCGATATTTTAGGTGCCCAATGTCGATATGTGCATGCATCTTCTGTACCCGTTTAGATCTCAAATTCAGGCTCAAAACTCCCCAAAAATTAGATATTTGGGGGCCCCAGAAGCGATCTGTACATGTCTACTCCTTGCTAGAAGGTTTTCAAGATACAGACCCAAAACATGCTCAAAATCGATATTTTAGGTGCCCAAAGTCGAAGTGTGCATGCATCTTCAGTACCCGTTTATATCTCAAATTCAGGCTCAAAACACCCGAAAATTCAATAGTTTTGGGTCCCAGAAGCGATCTGTACATGCCTACTCCGTGTTAGATTATTTCAAAAATACCGGCCCAAAACATGCTGAAAATCTATATTTTAGGTGTCCAAAGTCGATTTGTGCATGCATCTTGTGTACCCGTTTATATCTCAAATTCAGGTTCAAAACAACCGAAAATTCGATATTTTTTGGTCCCAGAAGCGATCTGTACATGTCTACTCTGTGTTAGAATATTTTCAAAATACAGGCACAAAACATGCTAAAAATCGATATTTTAGTTGCCCAAAGTCAATATGTGCATGCATCTTGTGTACCAGTTTATATCTCAAATTCAGGCTCAAAACACCTGAAAATTCGATATTTTTGGGTCCCAGAAGCGATCTGTACATGCCTACTCCTTGCGAGAATGTTTTCAAGATACAGACCCAAAACATGCTCAAAATCGATATTTTAGGTGCAAAAAGTCGATATATGCATGCATCTTCAGTACCTGTTTATATCTCAAACTCAGGCTCAAAACACCCGAAAATTAAATATTTTTGGGTCCCAGAAGTGATCTGTACATGCCTACTCCGTGTTAGAGTATTTTCAAAATACAGGCCCAAAACATGCTGAAAATCGATATTTTAGGTGCCCAAAGTCAATATGTGTATGCATCTTCAGTACCCGTTTATATCTCAAATTCAGGCTCAAAACACCCGAAAATTCGATATTTTGGGGTCCCAGAAGCGATCTGTACAATCCTACTCCTTGCTAGAATGTTCTCAAGATACAGACCCAAAATATGCTGAAAATCGATATTTTAGGTGCAAAAATTCGATATGTGCATGCATCTTCAGTACCCGTATATATCTTAAATTCAGGCTCAAAACACCCGAAAATTAAATATTTTTTGGTCACAGAAGCGATCTGTACATGCCTACTACGTGTTAGAGTATTTTCAAAATACAGAACCAAAACATGCTAAAAATCGATATTTTAGTTGCCCAAAGTCAATATCTGTATGCATCTTCTGTACCCCCCTAAAATCCCAAATTCAGGCTCAAAACGCCCGAAAATTCGATATTTTGGGGTCTCAGAAGCGATCTGTACATGCCTACTCTGTGATAGAGAATTTTCAAAATACAGGCACAAAACATGCTGAAAATCGATATTTTAGGTGCCCAAATTAAATATGTGTATGCATCATTTGTACCCGTTTATATCCCAAATTCAGGCTAAAACACCCAAAAATTCGATATTTTTGGGTCCCAGAAGCGATCTGTATATGCCTACTCCCTGTTAGAATGTTTTCAAAATACAGGCCCAAAACATGCTGAAAATCGATATTTTAGGTGCACAAAGTCAATATGTGTATGCATCTTCTAAACCCGTTTAGATCTCAAATTCAGGCTCAAAACACCCGAAAATTCGATATTTTTTGGTCCCAGAAGCGATCTGTACATGCCTACTCCTTGCTAGAATGTTTTCAAGATACAGACCCAAAACATGCTCAAAATCGATATTTTAGGTGCAAAAAGTAGATATGTGCATGCATCTTCAGTACCCGTTTATATCTCAAATACAGGCTCAAAACACCAGAAAATATAATATTTTTGGGTCCCAGAAGCGATCTGTACAAGCCTACTCCTTGCTAGATTGTTCTCAAGATACAGACCCAAAATATGCTGAAAATCGATATTTTAGGTGCAAAAATTCGATATGTGCATGCATCTTCAGTACCCGTATATATCTAAAATTCAGGCTCAAAACACCCGAAAATTAAATATTTTTGGGTCACAGAAGCGATCTGTACATGCCTACTCCGTGTTAGAGTATTTTCAAAATACAAGCCCAAAACATGCTAATAATCGATATTTTAGGTGCCCAAAGTCAATATGTGTATGCATCTTCTGTACCCGCTTATATCCCAAATTCAGGCTCAAAAAACTCGAAAATTCGATATTTTGGGGTCCCAGAAGCGATCTGTACATGCCTTCTCTGTGATAGAGAATTTTCAAAATACAGGCCCAAAACATGCTGAAAATCGATATTTTAGGTGCCCAAATTCAATATGTGTATGCATCATTTGTACCCGTTTGTATCCCAAATTCAGGCTGAAAACACCCGAAAATTCATTATTTCTGGGTCCCAGAAGCGATCTGTACATGCCTACTTCGTGTTAGAATGTTTTCAAAATACAGGCCCATAACATGCTGAAAATCGATATTTTAGGTGCACAAAGTCAATATGTGTATGCATTTTCTGTACCCGTTTATATCCCAAATTCAGGCTCAAAACGCGCGAAAATTCGATATTTTGGGGTCCTAAAAACGATCTGTCCACGACTACTCCGTGCTAGAGAATTTTTGAAATACAGGCCTAAAACAGGCTGAAAATCGATATTTTAGGTGTCCAAAGTCGATATGTGCATGCATCTTCTAAACCCGTTTAGATTTCAAATTCAGGCTCAAAACACCCGAAAATTCGATATTTTTTGGTCCCAGAAGCGATCTGTACATGCCTACTCCTTGCTAGAATGTTTTTAAGATGCAGACGCAAAACATGCTCAAAATCGATATTTTAGGTGCAAGAAGTCGATATGTGCATGCATCTCTAGTACCCGTTTATATCTCAAATACAGGCTCAAAACACCCGAAAATATAATATTTTTGGGACCCAGAAGCGATCTTTACATGTCTAATCCGTGTTAGAATATTTTCAAAATACAGTCCTAAAACATGCTGAAAATCGATATTTTATCTGCCCAAAGTCAATATGTGTATGCATCTTCTGTACCCGTTTATATCCCAAATTCAGGCTCAAAACACCCGAAAATTCAATAGTTTTGGGTCCCAGAAGCGATCTGTACATGCCTACTCCGTGTTAAAATATATTAAAAATACATGCCCAAAACATGCTGAAAATCGATATTTTAGGTGCCCAAAGTCAATATTTGTATGAATTTTTTGTACCCGTTAATATCCCAAATTCATTCTCAAAACACCCGAAAATTCGATATTTCTGGGTCCCAGAAGCGATCTGTATATGCCTACTCCGTGTTAGAATGTTTTCAAAATACAGGCCGAAAACATGCTGAAAATCGATATTTTAGGTGCACAAAGTCAATATGTGTATGCATCTTCTAAACCCGTTTAGATCTCAAATTCAGGCTCAAAACACCCGAAAATTCGATATTTTTTGGTCCCAGAAGCGATCTGTACATGCCTACTCCTTGCTAGAATGTTTTCAAGATACAGACCCAAAACATGCTAAAAATCGATATTTTAGGTGCAAAAAGTCGATATGTGCATGCATCTTCTAAAACCCGTTTATATCTCAAATACAGGCTCAAAACACCAGAAAATATAATATTTATGGGTCCCAGAAGCGATCTGTACAAGCCTACTCCTTGCTAGAATGTTCTCAAGATACAGACCCAAAATATGCTGAAAATCGATATTTTAGGTGCAAAAATTCGATATGTGCATGCATCTTCAGTACCCGTATATATCTTAAATTCAGGCTCAAAACACCCGAAAATAAATATTTTTGGGTCCCAGAAGCGATCTGTACATGCCTACTCCGTGTTAGAGTATTTTCAAAATACAGGCCCAAAACATGCTAATAATCGATATTATAGGTGCCCAAAGTCAATATGTGTATGCATCTTCTGTACCCGCTTATATCCCAAATTCAGGCTCAAAAAACTCGAAAATTCGATATTTTGGGGTCCCAGAAGCGATCTGTACATGCCTACTCTGTGATAGAGAATTTTCAAAATACAGGCCCAAAACATGCTGAAAATCTATATTTTAGGTGCCCAAATTCAATATGTGTATGCATCATTTGCACCCGTTTATATCCCAAATTCAGGCTCAAAACACCCGAAAATTCAATATTTCTGGGTCCCAGAAGCGATCTGTACATGCCTACTCCGTGTTAGAATGTTTTCAAAATACAGGGCCAAAACATGCTGAAAATCGATATTTTAGGTGCACAAAGTCAATATGTGTATGCATCTTCTGTACCCGTTTATATCCCAAATTCAGGTTCAAAACGCGCGAAAATTCGATATTTTGGGGTCCTAGAAACGATCTGTCCACGACTACTCCGTGCTAGAGAATTTTCGAAATACAGGCCTAAAACAGGATGAAAATCGATATTTTAGGTGTCCAAAGTCGATATGTGCATGCATCTTCTAAACCCGTTTAGATTTCAAATTCAAGCTCAAAACACCCGAAAATTCGATATTTTTTGGTCCCAGAAGCGATCTGTACATGCCTACTCCTTGCTAGAATGTTTTCAAGATACAGACGCAAAACATGCTCAAAATCGATATTTTAGGTGCAAAAAGTCGATATGTGCATGCATCTTCAGTACCCGTTTATATCTCAAATACAGGCTCAAAACACCCGAAAATATAATATTTTTGGGACCCAGAAGCGATCTTTACATGCCTAATCCGTGTTAGAATATTTTCAAAATACAGTCCTAAAACATGCTGAAAATCGATATTTTATCTGCCCAAAGTCAATATGTGTATGCATCTTCTGTACCCGTTTATATCCCAAATTCAGGCTCAAAACACCCGAAAATTTAATAGTTTTGGGTCCCAGAAGCGATCTGTACATGCCTACTCCGTGTTAAAATATATTAAAAATACATGCCCAAAACATGCTGAAAATCGATATTTTAGGTGCCCAAAGTCAATATTTGTATGAATTTTTTGTACCCGTTAATATCCCAAATTCATTCTCAAAACACCCGAAAATTCGATATTTTGGGGTCCCAGAAGCGATCTGTACAAGCCTACTCCTTGGTAGAATGTTCTCAAGATACAGACCCAAAATATGCTGAAAATCGATATTTTTGGTGCAAAAATTAGATATGTGCATGCATCTTCAGTACCCGTATATATCTTAAATTCAGGCTCAAAACACCCGAAAATTAAATTTTTTTGGGTCACAGAAGCGATCTGTACATGCCTACTCCGTGTTAGAGTATTTTCAAAATACAGGCCCAAAACATGCTAAAAATCGATATTTTAGGTGCCCAAAGTCAATATGTGTATGCATCTTCTGTACCCGCTTATATCCCAAATTCAGGCTCAAAAAACTCGAAAATTCGATATTTTGGGGTCCCAGAAGCGATCTGTACATGCCTACTCTGTGATAGAGAATTTTCAAAATACAGGCCCAAAACATGCTAAAAATCGATATTTCAGGTGCCCAAATTCAATATGTGTATGCATCATTTGTACCCGTTTATATCCCAAATTCAGGCTCAAAACACCCGAAAATTCGATATTTTTGGGTCCCAGAAGCGATCTGTTGATGCATACTCTGTGTTATTTCAAAATACAGGCCCAAAACATGCTAAAAATCGATATTTTAGGTGCCCAAATGTCGATATGTGCATGCATCTTCTGTACCCGTTTATATTTCAAATTCAGGATAAAAACACCCAAAAATTCGATATTTTGGGGTCCCAGAAGCGATCTGCAAATGCCTACTCAGTTCTAGAATATTTTCAAAACATAGGCCCAAAACATGCAAAAATTCGATATTTTAGGAGCCCAAAGTCGATATGTGCATGCATCTTCTGTACCCGTCTATATCTCAAATTCAGGCTCAAAACACCCGAAAATTCGATATTTTTGGGTCCCAGAAGCGATCTGTACATGCCTACTCCTTGTTAGAGTATTTTTAAAATACAGGCACAAAACATGCTGAATATCGATATTTTAGGTGCCCAAAGTCGATATGTGCATGCATCATCTGTGCCCGTTTAGATCTCAAATTCAGGCTCAAAACACCCGAAATTTCGATATTTTTGGGTCCCAGAATCGATCTGAACATGCCTACTCCTTGCTAGAATGTTTTCAAGATACAGACCCAAAACATGCTCACAATCGATATTTTAGGTGCAAAAAGTCGATATATGCATGAATCTTCAGTACCCGTTTATATCTCAAATTCAGGCTCAAAACACCCGAAAATTCGATATTTTTGGGTCCCAGAAGCGATCTGTACATGCCTACTCCGTATTGGAGTATTTTCAAAATACAGGGCTAAAACAGGCTGAAAATCGGTATTTTAGGTGCAAAAGTCGAAGTGTGCATGCATCTTCAGTACCCGTTTATATCTCAAATTCAGGCTCAAAACACCCGAAAATTCAATAGTTTTGGGTCCCAGAAGCGATCTGTACATGCCTACTCCGTGTTAGAGTATTTTCAAAATACAGGCCCGAAACATGCTAAAATCAATATTTTAGTTGCCCAAAGTCAATATGTGCATGCATCTTGTGTACCCGTTTATATCTCAAATTCAGGCTCAAAACACCCGAAAATTCGATATTTTTTGGTTCCAGAAGCGACCTGTACTTGCCTACTCAGTGCTAGAATATTTTCAAAATATAGGCCCAAAACATGCTAAATATCAATATTTTAGTTGCACAAAGTCGATATGTGCATGCATCTTCTGTACCCGTTTATATCTCTAATTCTGGCTCAAGATACCCGAAAATTCGATATTTTTGGGTCCCAGAAGTGATCTGTACATGCCTACTCCTTGTTAAAATGTTTTCAAGATACAGACCCAATCATGCTCAAAATCGATATTTTAGGTGCCCAAAGTCAATATGTGTATGCATCTTCTGTACCCGTTTATATCCCAAATTCAGGATCAAAACGCCCGAAAATTCGATATTTTTGGGTCCCAGAAGCGATCTGTACATGCCTACTCCGTGTTAGAGTATTTTTCAAAATACCGGTCTAAAACAGGCTGAAAATCGGTATTTTGGTTGACCAAAGTCGATATGTGCATGCATTTTCTGTACACTTTTAGATCTCAAATGCAGCCTCAAAACACCCAAAAATTAAATATTTTTGGGTCCTAGAAGCGATCTGTTTATGCCTACTCGTTGTTAGAATGTTTTCAAGATACAGACCAAATAATGCTCAACATCGATATTTTAGGTGCAAAAAGTCGAAGTGTGCATGCATCTTCAGTACCAGTTTATATCTCAAATTCAGGCTCAAAACACCCGAAAATTCAATAGTTTTAGGTCCCAGAAGCGATCTGTTGATGCATACTCTGTGTTATTTCAAAATACAGGCCTAAAACATGCTAAAAATCGATATTTTAGTTGCCCAAAGTCAATATGTGCATGTATCTTCTGGACCTGTTTATATCCCAAATTCAGGCTCAAAACACCCGAAAATTAAATATTTTTGGGACCTAGAAGCGATCTTTACATGCCTACTCCTTGTTAAAATGTTTTCAAGATACAGACCCAATCATGCTCAAAATCGATATTTTAGGTGCAAAAAGTCGAAGTGTGCATGCATCTTCAGTACCCGTTTATATCTCAAATTCAGGCTCAAAACACCCGAAAATTCAATAGTTTTAGGTCCCAGAAGCGATCTATAGATGCCTACTTCGTGTTAGAGTATTTCAAAATACAGGCCCAAAACATGCTAAAAATCGATATTTTAGTTGCCCAAAGTCAATATGTGCATGCATCCTGTGTACCCGTTTATATCTCAAATTCAGACTCAAAACACCTGAAAATTCGATATTTTTCGGTCCCAGAAGCGATCTGTACATGCCTACTCCTTGCTAGAATGTTTTCAAGATACAGACCCAAAACATGCTCAAAATTGATATTTTAGGTGCAAAAAGTCGATATATGCATGCATCTTCAGTACCTGTTTATATCTCAAATTCAGGCTCAAAACACCCGAAAATTCGATATTTTTTGGTCCCAGAAGCAACCTGTACTTGCCTACTCAGTGCTAGAATATTTTCAAAATATAGGCCCAAAACATGCTAAATATCAATATTTTAGTTGCACAAAGTTGATATGTGCATGCATCTTCTGTACCCGTTTATATCTCTAATTCTGGCTCAAGATACCCGAAAATTCGATATTTTTGGGTCCCAGAAGTGATCTGTACATGCCTACTCCTTGTTAAAATGTTTTCAAGATACAGACCCAATCATGCTCAAAATCGATATTTTAGGTGCCCAAAGTCAATATGTGTATGCATCTTCTGTACCCGTTTATATCCCAAATTCAGGATCAAAACGCCCGAAAATTCGATATTTTTGGGTCCCAGAAGCGATCTGTACATGCCTACTCCGTGTTAGAGTATTTTCAAAATACAGGCCCAAAACATGCTAAAAATCGATATTTTAGGTGCCCAAAGTCAATATGTGTATGCATCTTCTGTACCCGCTTATATCCCAAATTCAGGCTCAAAAAACTCGAAAATTCGATATTTTGGGGTCCCAGAAGCGATCTGTACATGCCTACTCTGTGATAGAGAATTTTCAAAATACAGGCCCAAAACATGCTAAAAATCGATATTTCAGGTGCCCAAATTCAATATGTGTATGCATCATTTGTACCCGTTTATATCCCAAATTCAGGCTCAAAACACCCGAAAATTCGATATTTTTGGGTCCCAGAAGCGATCTGTTGATGCATACTCTGTGTTATTTCAAAATACAGGCCCAAAACATGCTAAAAATCGATATTTTAGGTGCCCAAATGTCGATATGTGCATGCATCTTCTGTACCCGTTTATATTTCAAATTCAGGATAAAAACACCCAAAAATTCGATATTTTGGGGTCCCAGAAGCGATCTGCAAATGCCTACTCAGTTCTAGAATATTTTCAAAACATAGGCCCAAAACATGCAAAAATTCGATATTTTAGGAGCCCAAAGTCGATATGTGCATGCATCTTCTGTACCCGTCTATATCTCAAATTCAGGCTCAAAACACCCGAAAATTCGATATTTTTGGGTCCCAGAAGCGATCTGTACATGCCTACTCCTTGTTAGAGTATTTTTAAAATACAGGCCCAAAACATGCTGAATATCGATATTTTAGGTGCCCAAAGTCGATATGTGCATGCATCATCTGTGCCCGTTTAGATCTCAAATTCAGGCTCAAAACACCCGAAATTTCGATATTTTTGGGTCCCAGAATCGATCTGAACATGCCTACTACTTGCTAGAATGTTTTCAAGATACAGACCCAAAACATGCTCACAATCGATATTTTAGGTGCAAAAAGTCGATATATGCATGAATCTTCAGTACCCGTTTATATCTCAAATTCAGGCTCAAAACACCCGAAAATTCGATATTTTTGGGTCCCAGAAGCGATCTGTACATGCCTACTCCGTATTGGAGTATTTTCAAAATACAGGGCTAAAACAGGCTGAAAATCGGTATTTTAGGTGCAAAAGTCGAAGTGTGCATGCATCTTCAGTACCCGTTTATATCTCAAATTCAGGCTCAAAACACCCGAAAATTCAATAGTTTTGGGTCCCAGAAGCGATCTGTACATGCCTACTCCGTGTTAGAGTATTTTCAAAATACAGGCCCGAAACATGCTAAAATCAATATTTTAGTTGCCCAAAGTCAATATGTGCATGCATCTTGTGTACCCGTTTATATCTCAAATTCAGGCTCAAAACACCCGAAAATTCGATATTTTTTGGTTCCAGAAGCGACCTGTACTTGCCTACTCAGTGCTAGAATATTTTCAAAATATAGGCCCAAAACATGCTAAATATCAATATTTTAGTTGCACAAAGTCGATATGTGCATGCATCTTCTGTACCCGTTTATATCTCTAATTCTGGCTCAAGATACCCGAAAATTCTATATTTTTGGGTCCCAGAAGTGATCTGTACATGCCTACTCCTTGTTAAAATGTTTTCAAGATACAGACCCAATCATGCTCAAAATCGATATTTTAGGTGCCCAAAGTCAATATGTGTATGCATCTTCTGTACCCGTTTATATCCCAAATTCAGGATCAAAACGCCCGAAAATTCGATATTTTTGGGTCCCAGAAGCGATCTGTACATGCCTACTCCGTGTTAGAGTATTTTTCAAAATACCGGTCTAAAACAGGCTGAAAATCGGTATTTTGGTTGACCAAAGTCGATATGTGCATGCATTTTCTGTACCCTTTTAGATCTCAAATGCAGCCTCAAAACACCCGAAAATTAAATATTTTTGGGTCCTAGAAGCGATCTGTTTATGCCTACTCGTTGTTAGAATGTTTTCAAGATACAGACCAAATAATGCTCAACATCGATATTTTAGGTGCAAAAAGTCGAAGTGTGCATGCATCTTCAGTACCAGTTTATATCTCAAATTCAGGCTCAAAACACCCGAAAATTCAATAGTTTTAGGTCCCAGAAGCGATCTGTTGATGCATACTCTGTGTTATTTCAAAATACAGGCCTAAAACATGCTAAAAATCGATATTTTAGTTGCCCAAAGTCAATATGTGCATGTATCTTCTGGACCTGTTTATATCCCAAATTCAGGCTCAAAACACCCGAAAATTAAATATTTTTGGGACCTAGAAGCGATCTTTACATGCCTACTCCTTGTTAAAATGTTTTCAAGATACAGACCCAATCATGCTCAAAATCGATATTTTAGGTGCAAAAAGTCGAAGTGTGCATGCATCTTCAGTACCCGTTTATATCTCAAATTCAGGCTCAAAACACCCGAAAATTCAATAGTTTTAGGTCCCAAAAGCGATCTATAGATGCCTACTTCGTGTTAGAGTATTTCAAAATACAGGCCCAAAACATGCTAAAAATCGATATTTTAGTTGCCCAAAGTCAATATGTGCATGCATCCTGTGTACCCGTTTATATCTCAAATTCAGACTCAAAACACCTGAAAATTCGATATTTTTCGGTCCCAGAAGCGATCTGTACATGCCTACTCCTTGCTAGAATGTTTTCAAGATACAGACCCAAAACATGCTCAAAATTGATATTTTAGGTGCAAAAAGTCGATATATGCATGCATCTTCAGTACCTGTTTATATCTCAAATTCAGGCTCAAAACACCCGAAAATTCGATATTTTTTGGTCCCAGAAGCAACCTGTACTTGCCTACTCAGTGCTAGAATATTTTCAAAATATAGGCCCAAAACATGCTAAATATCAATATTTTAGTTGCACAAAGTTGATATGTGCATGCATCTTCTGTACCCGTTTATATCTCTAATTCTGGCTCAAGATACCCGAAAATTCGATATTTTTGGGTCCCAGAAGTGATCTGTACATGCCTACTCCTTGTTAAAATGTTATCAAGATACAGACCCAATCATGCTCAAAATCGATATTTTAGGTGCCCAAAGTCAATATGTGTATGCATCTTCTGTACCCGTTTATATCCCAAATTCAGGATCAAAACGCCCGAAAATTCGATATTTTTGGGTCCCAGAAGCGATCTGTACATGCCTACTCCGTGTTAGAGTATTTTTCAAAATACCGGTCTAAAACAGGCTGAAAATCGGTATTTTGGGTGACCAAAGTCAATATGTGCATGCATTTTCTGTACCCGTTTAGATCTCAAATGCAACCTCAAAACACCCGAAAATTAAATATTTTTGGGTCCTAGGAGCGATCTGTTCATGCCTACTCGTTGTTAGAATGTTTTCAAGATACAGACCAAATAATGCTCAACATCGATATTTTAGGTGCACAAAGTGGATATCTGCAAGCATCTTCTGTACACGTTTATATCTCTAATTCTGGCTCAAGATACCCGAAAATTCGATATTTTTGGGTCCCAGAAGTGATCTGTACATGCCTAGTCCGTGTTAGAATATATTAAAAATACGGGCCAAAAACATGCTCAAAATCGATATTTTGGGTGCCCAAAGTCGATATGTGCATGCATCTTCTAAAACACGTTTATATCTCAAATTCAAGCTCAAAACACCCGAAATTTCGATTTTTTTGTCCCAGAAGCGATCTGTACATGCCTACTCCGTCTTAGAGTATTTTCAAAATACAGGCCTAAAACATGCTAAAAATCGATATTTTAGGTGCCCAAAGTCAATATGTGTATGCATCTTCTGTACCCGCTTATATCCCAAATTCAGGCTCAAAACTCAAGAAAATTCGATATTTTGGGGTCCCAGAAGCGATCTGTACATGCCTACTCCGTGTTAGAATGTTTTCAAATTACAGGCCCAAAACATGCTGAAAATCGATATTTTTGGTGCACAAAGTCAATTTGTGTATGCATCTTCAGTACCCGTTTATATCTCAAATGCATTCTCAAAACACCCGAAAATATAATATTTTGGGGTCCCAGAAGCGATTTTTACATGCCTACTCCGTGTTAGAATATTTTCAAAATACAGGCCCAAAACATGCTGAAAATCGATATTTTATCTGCCCAAAGTCAATATGTGTATGCATCTTCTGTACCCGTTTATATCCCAAATTCAGGCTCAAAACACCAGAAAATTTAATAGTTTTGGGTCCCAGAAGCGATCTGTACATGTCTACACCGTGTTAAAATATATTAAAAATACAGGCTCAAAACATGATCAAAATCGATATTTTGTGTGCCCAAAGTCGATATGTGCATGCATCTTCTGTACCCGTTTATATTTCAAATTCAGGCTCAAAACACCCGAAAATTCGATATTTTTGGGTCCCAGAAGCGATCTGCACATGCCTACTCAGTTCTAGAATATTTTCAAAACATAGGCCCAAAACATGCAAAAATTCGATATTTTGGGTGCCCAAAGTCGATATGTGCATACATCTTCTGTACCCGTCTATATCTCAAATTCAGGCTCAAAACACCCGAAAATTCGATATTTTTGGGTCCCAGAAGCGATCTGTACATGCCTACTAATTGTTAGAGTATTTTTAAAATACAGGCCCAAAACATGCTGAATATCGATATTTTAGGTGCCCAAAGTCGATATGTGCATGCATCATCTGTGCCCGTTTAGATCTCAAATTCAGGCTCAAAACACCCGAAATTTCGATATTTTTGGGTCCCAGAATCGATCTGTACATGCCTACTCCTTGCTAGAATGTTTTCAAGATACAGACCCAAAACATGCTCACAATCGATATTTTAGGTGCAAAAAGTCGATATATGCATGCATCTTCTGTACCCGTTTATATCTCAAATTCAGGCTCAAAACACCCGAAAATTCAATAGTTTTAGGTCCCAGAAGCGATCTGTAGATGCCTACTCTGTGTTAGAGTATTTCAAAATACACGCCTAAAACATGCTAAAAATCGATATTTTAGTTGCCCAAAGTCAATATGTGCATCTATCTTCTGGACCTGTTTATATCCCAAATTCAGGCTCAAAACACCCGAAAATTAAATATTTTTGGGTCCTAGAAGCGATCTTTACATGCCTACTCCTTGTTAAAATGTTTTCAAGATACAGACCCAATCATGCTCAAAATCGATATTTTAGGTGCCCAAAGTCAATATGTGTATGCATCTTCTGTACCCGTTTATATCCCAAATTCAGGATCAATACGCCCGAAAATTCGATATTTTTGGGTCCCAGAAGCGATCTGTACATGCCTACTCCGTGTTAGAGTATTTTTCAAAATACCGGTCTAAAACAGGCTGAAAATCGGTATTTTGGTTGACCAAAGTCGATATGTGCATGCATTTTCTGTACCCTTTTAGATCTCAAATGCAGCCTCAAAACACCCGAAAATTAAATATTTTTGGGTCCTAGAAGCGATCTGTTTATGCCTACTCGTTGTTAGAATGTTTTCAAGATACAGACCAAATAATGCTCAACATCGATATTTTAGGTGCAAAAAGTCGAAGTGTGCATGCATCTTCAGTACCAGTTTATATCTCAAATTCAGGCTCAAAACACCCGAAAATTCAATAGTTTTAGGTCCCAGAAGCGATCTGTAGATGCCTACTCTGTGTTATTTCAAAATACAGGCCTAAAACATGCTAAAAATCGATATTTTAGTTGCCTAAAGTCAATATGTGCATGTATCTTCTGGACCTGTTTATATCCCAAATTCAGGCTCAAAACACCCGAAAATTAAATATTTTTGGGTCCTAGAAGCGATCTTTACATGCCTACTCCTTGTTAAAATGTTTTCAAGATACAGACCCAATCATGCTCAAAATCGATATTTTAGGTGCAAAAATCGATGTGTGCATGCATCTTCAGTACCCGTTTATATCTCAAATTCAGGCTCAAAACACCCGAAAATTCAATAGTTTTAGGTCCCAGAAGCGATCTATAGATGCCTACTTCGTGTTAGAGTATTTTCAAAATACAGGTCTAAAACATGCTAAAAATCGATATTTTAGGTGCCCAAAGTCAATATGTGTATGCATCCTGTGTACCCGTTTATATCTCAAATTCAGACTCAAAACACCTGAAAATTCGATATTTTTCGGTCCCAGAAGCGATCTGTACATGCCTACTCCGTGTTAGAATGTTTTCAAATTACAGGCCCAAAACATGCTGAAAATCGATATTTTTGGTGCACAAAGTCAATATGTGTATGCATCTTCAGTACCCGTTTATATCTCAAATACAGGCTCAAAACACCCGAAAATATAATATTTTGGGGTCCCAGAAGCGATTTTTACATGCCTACTCCGTGTTAGAATATTTTCAAAATACAGGCCCAAAACATGCTGAAAATCGATATTTTATCTGCCCAAAGTCAATATGTGTATGCATCTTCTGTACCCGTTTATATCCCAAATTCAGGCTCAAAACACCCGAAAATTTAATAGTTTTGGGTCCCAGAAGCGATCTGTACATGCCTACACCGTGTTAAAATATATTAATAATACAGGCTCAAAACATGATCAAAATCGATATTTTGTGTGCCCAAAGTCGATATGTGCATGCATCTTCTGTACCCGTTTATATTTCAAATTCAGGCTCAAAACACCCGAAAATTCGATATTTTTGGGTCCCAGAAGCGATCTGCACATGCCTACTAAGTTCTAGAATATTTTCAAAACATAGGCCCAAAACATGCAAAAATTCGATATTTTGGGTGCCCAAAGTCGATATGTGCATACATCTTCTGTACCCGTCTATATCTCAAATTCAGGCTCAAAACACCCGAAAATTCGATATTTTTGGGTCCCAGAAGCGATCTGTACATGCCTACTAATTGTTAGAGTATTTTTAAAATACAGGCCCAAAACATGCTGAATATCGATATTTTAGGTGCCCAAAGTCGATATGTGCATGCATCATCTGTGCCCGTTTAGATCTCAAATTCAGGCTCAAAACACCCGAAATTTCGATATTTTTGGGTCCCAGAATCGATCTGTACATGCCTACTCCTTGCTAGAATGTTTTCAAGATACAGACCCAAAACATGCTCACAATCGATATTTTAGGTGCAAAAAGTCGATATATGCATGCATCTTCTGTACCCGTTTATATCTCAAATTCAGGCTCAAAACACCCGAAAATTCAATAGTTTTAGGTCCCAGAAGCGATCTGTAGATGCCTACTCTGTGTTAGAGTATTTCAAAATACACGCCTAAAACATGCTAAAAATCGATATTTTAGTTGCCCAAAGTCAATATGTGCATCTATCTTCTGGACCTGTTTATATCCCAAATTCAGGCTCAAAACACCCGAAAATTAAATATTTATGGGTCCTAGAAGCGATCTTTACATGCCTACTCCTTGTTAAAATGTTTTCAAGATACAGACCCAATCATGCTCAAAATCGATATTTTAGGTGCAAAAGTCGATGTGTGCATGCATCTTCAGTACCCGTTTATATCTCAAATTCAGGCTCAAAACACCCGAAAATTCAAAAGTTTTAGGTCTCAGAAGCGATCTATAGATGCCTACTTCGTGTTAGAGTATTTCAAAATACAGGCCCAAAACATGCTAAAAATCGATATTTTAGTTGCCCAAAGTCAATATGTGCATGCATCTTGTTTACCCGTTTATATCTCAAATTCAGACTCAAAACACCTGAAAATTCGATATTTTTCGGTCCCAGAAGCGATCTGTACATGCCTACTCCGTGTTAGAATGTTTTCAAATTACAGGCCCAAAACATGCTGAAAATTGATATTTTTGGTGCACAAAGTCAATATGTGTATGCATCTTCTGTACCCGTTTATATCCCAAATTCAGGCTCAAAACGCCCGAAAATTCGATATTTTTGGGTCCTAGAAACGATCTGTACATGACTACTCCGTAGTAGAGAATTTTCGAAATACAGGCCTAAAACGGGCTGAAAATCGATATTTTAGGTGTCCAAAGTCGATATGTGCATGCATATTCTAAACCCGTTTAGATCTCAAATTCAGGCTCAAAACACCCGAAAATATAATATTTTGGGGTCCCAGAAGCGATTTTTACATGCCTACTCCGTGTTAGAATATTTTCAAAATACAGGCCCAAAACATGCTGAAAATCGATATTTTATCTGCCCAAAGTCAATATGTGTATGCATCTTCTGTACCAGTTTATATCCCAAATTCAGGCTCAAAACACCCGAAAATTTAATAGTTTTGGGTCCCAGAAGCGATCTGTACATGCCTACACCGTGTTAAAATATATTAAAAATACAGGCTCAAAACATGATCAAAATCGATATTTTGTGTGCCCAAAGTCGATATGTGCATGCATCTTCTGTACCCGTTTATATTTCAAATTCAGGCTCAAAAACACCCGAAAATTCGATATTTTTGGGTCCCAGAAGCGATCTGCACATGCCTACTCAGTTCTAGAATATTTTCAAAACATAGGCCCAAAACATGCAAAAATTCGATATTTTGGGTGTCCAAAGTCGATATGTGCATACATCTTCTGTACCCGTCTATATCTCAAATTCAGGCTCAAAACACCCGAAAATTCGATATTTTTGGGTCCCAGAAGCGATCTGTACATGCCTACTAATTGTTAGAGTATTTTTAAAATACAGGCCCAAAACATGCTGAATATCGATATTTTAGGTGCCCAAAGTCAATATGTGTATGCATCTTCTGTACCCGTTTATATCCCAAATTCAGGCTCAAAACACCCGAAAATTTAATAGTTTTGGGTCCCAGAAGCGATCTGTACATGCCTACACCGTGTTAAAATATATTAAAAATAAAGGCTCAAAACATGATCAAAATCGATATTTTGTGTGCCCAAAGTCGATATGTGCATGCATCTTCTGTACCCGTTTATATTTCAAATTCAGGCTCAAAACACCCGAAAATTCGATATTTTTGGGTCCCAGAAGCGATCTGCACATGCCTACTCAGTTCTAGAATATTTTCAAAACATAGGCCCAAAACATGCAAAAATTCGATATTTTGGGTGCCCAAAGTCGATATGTGCATACATCTTCTGTACCCGTCTATATCTCAAATTCAGGCTCAAAACACCAGAAAATTCGATATTTTTGGGTCCCAGAAGCGATCTGTACATGCCTACTCCTTGTTAGAGTATTTTTAAAATACAGACCCAAAACATGCTGAATATCGATATTTTAGGTGCCCAAAGTCGATATGTGCATGCATCATCTGTGCCCGTTTAGATCTCAAATTCAGGCTCAAAACAACCGAAATTTCGATATTTTTGGGTCCCAGAATCGATCTGTACATGCCTACTCCTTGCTAGAATGTTTTCAAGATACAGACCCAAAACATGCTCACAATCGATATTTTAGGTGCAAAAAGTCGATATATGCATGCATCTTCTGTACCCGTTTATATCTCAAATTCAGGCTCAAAACACCCGAAAATTCAATAGTTTTAGGTCCCAGAAGCGATCTGTAGATGCCTACTCTGTGTTAGAGTATTTCAAAATACAGGCCTAAAACATGCTAAAAATCGATATTTTAGTTGCCCAAAGTCAATATGTGCATCTATCTTCTGGACCTGTTTATATCCCAAATTCAGGCTCAAAACACCCGAAAATTAAATATTTTTGGGTCCAAGAAGCGATCTTTACATGCCTACTCCTTGTTAAAATGTTTTCAAGATACAGACCCAATCATGCTCAAAATCGATATTTTAGGTGCAAAAGTCGATGTGTGCATGCATCTTCAGTACCCGTTTATATCTCTAATTCTGGCTCAAGATACCCGAAAATTCGAGATTTTTGGGTCCCAGAAGTGATCTGTACATGCCTACTCCGTGTTAGAATATATTAAAAATACGGGCCCAAAACATGCTCAAAATCGATATTTTGGGTGCCCAAAGTCGATATGTGCATGCATCGTCTAAAACCCGTTTATATCTCAAATTCAAGCACAAAACACCCGAAATTTCGATATTTTTTTTGTCCCAGAAGCGATCTGTACATGCCTACTCCGTGTTAGAGTATTTTCAAAATACAGGCCTAAAACATGCAAAAAATCGATATTTTAAGTGCCCAAAGTCAATGTGTGTATGCATCTTCTGTACCCACTTATATCCCAAATTCAGGCTCAAAACGCCCGAAAATTCGATATTTCTGGGTACCAGAAGCGATCTGTACATGCCTACTCTGTGTTAAAGTATTTTCAAAATATAGGCCTAAAACATGCTAAAAATCGATATTTTAGGTGCTCAAAGTCAATATGTGTATGCATCATCTGTACCCGCTTATATCCCAAATTCAGGCTCAAAACGCCCGAAAATTCGATATTTTGGGGTCCCAGAAGCGATCTGTACATGCCTACTCCGTGTTAGAATGTTTTCAAAATAAAGGCCCAAAACATGCTGAAAATCGATATTTAGGTGCACAAAGTCAATATGTGTATGCATCTTCTGTACCCGTTTATATCCTAAATTCAGGCTCAAAACGCAAGAAAATTCGATATTTTGGGGTCCCAGAAGCGATCTGTACATGCCTACTCCGTGTTAGAATGTTTCCAAAATACAGGCACAAAACATGCTGAAAATCGATATTTTAGGTGCACAAAGTCAATATGTGTATGCATCTTCTGTACCCGTGTATATCCCAAATTCAGGCTCAAAACGCCCGAAAATTCGATATTTTTGGGTCCTAGAAACGATCTGTCCATGACTACTCCGTGCTAGAGAATTTTCGAAATACAGGCCTAAAACAGGCTGAAAATCGATATTTTAGGTGTCCAAAGTCGATATGTGCATGCATATTCTAAACCAGTTTTGATCTCAAATTCAGCCTCAAAACACCCGAAAATTCGATAATTTGGGTCGCAGAAGCGATCTGTACATGCCTACTCAGTGCTAGAATATTTTCAAAATATAGCCCCAAAACATGCTAAAAATCGATATTTTAGTTGCCCAAAGTCGATATGTGCATGCATCTTCAGTACCCGTTTATATCTCAAATACAGGCTCAAAACACCCGAAAATATAATATTTTGGGGTCCCAGAAGCGATCTTTACATGCCTACTCCGTGTTAGAATATTTTCAAAATACAGGCCCAAAACATGCTGAAAATCGATATTTTATCTGCCCAAAGTCAATATGTGTATGCATCTTCTGTACCCGTTTATATCCCAAATTCAGGCTCAAAACACCCGAAAATTCAATAGTTTTGGGTCCCAGAAGCGATCTGTACATGCCTACACCGTGTTAAAATATATTAAAAATACAGGCTCAAAACATGCTCAAAATCGATATTTTGTGTGCCCAAAGTCGATATGTGCATGCATCTTCTGTACCCGTTTATATTTCAAATTCAGGCTCAAAACACCCGAAAATTCGATATTTTTGGGTCCCAGAAGCGATCTGCACATGCCTACTCAGTTCTAGAATATTTTCAAAACATAGGCCCAAAACATGCAAAAATTCGATATTTTGGGTGCCCAAAGTCGATATGTGCATGCATCTTCTGTACCCGTCTATATCTCAAATTCAGGCTCAAAACACCCAAAAAATTCGATGTTTTTGGGTCCCAGAAGCGATCTGTATATGCCTACTCCTTGTTAGAGTATTTTTAAAATACAGGCCCAAAACATGCTGAATATCGATATTTTAGGTGCCCAAAGTCGATATGTGCATGCATCATCTGTGCCCGTTTAGATCTCAAATTCAGGCTCAAAACACCCGAAATTTCGATATTTTGGGGTCCCAGAATCGATCTGTACATGCCTACTCCTTGCTAGAATGTTTTCAAGATACAGACCCAAAACATGCTCACAATCGATATTTTAGATGCAAAAAGTCGATATATGCATGCATCTTCAGTACCCGTTTATATCTCAAATTCAGGCTCAAAACACCCGAAAATTCGATATTTTTGGGTCCCAGAAGCGATCTGTACATGCCTACTCCGTATTGGAGTATTTTCAAAATACAGGCCTAAAACAGGCTGAAAATCGGTATTTTAGGTGCAAAAGTCGAAGTGTGCATGCATCTTCAGTACCCGTTTATATCTCAAATTCAGGCTCAAAACACCCGAAAATTCAATAGTTTTAGGTCCCAGAAGCGATCTGTAGATGCCTACTCTGTGTTAGAGTATTTCAAAATACAGGCCTAAAACATGCTAAAAATCGATATTTTAGTTGCCCAAAGTCAATATGTGCATGTATCTTCTGGACCCGTTTATATCCCAAATTCAGGCTCAAAACACCCGAAAATTCAATATTTTTGGGTCCTAGAAGCGATCTTTACATGCCTACTCCTTGTTAAAATGTTTTCAAGATACAGACCCAATCATGCTCAAAATCGATATTTTAGGTGCAAAAGTCGATGTGTGCATGCATCTTCAGTACCCGTTTATATCTCAAATTCAGGCTCAAAACACCCGAAAATTCAATAGTTTTAGGTCCCAGAAGCGATCTGTAGATGCCTACTTCGTGTTAGAGTATTTCAAAATACAGGCCCAAAACATGCTAAAAATCGATATTTTAGTTGCCCAAAGTCAATATGTGCATGCATCTTGTGTACCCGTTTATATCTCAAATTCAGACTCAAAACACCTGAAAATTCGATATTTTTCGGTCCCAGAAGCGATCTGTACATGCCTACTCCTTGTTAGAATGTTTTCAAGATACAGACCCAAAACATGCTCAAAATTGATATTTTTGGTGCAAAAAGTCGATATATGCATGCATCTTCAGTACCTGTTTATATCTCAAATTCAGGCTCAAAACACCCGAAAATTCAATATTTTTGGGTCCCAGAAGTAATCTGTACATGCCTACTCCGTATTAGAGTATTTTCAATATACAGGCCCAAAACATGCTAAAATCAATATTTTATTTGCCCAAAGTCAATATGTGCATGTATCTTGTGTACCCGTTTATATCTCAAATTCAGGCTCAAAACACACGAAAATTCGATATTTTTTGGTCCCAGAAGCGACCTGTACTTGCCTACTCAGTGCTAGAATATTTTCAAAATATAGGCCCAAAACATGCTAAAAATCAATATTTTAGTTGCACAAAGTCGATATGTGAATGCATCTTCTGTACCCGTTTATATCTCTAATTCTGGCTCAAGATACCCGAAAATTCGATATTTTTGGGTCCCAGAAGTGATCTGTACATGCCTACTCCTTGTTAAAATGTTTTCAAGATACAGACCCAATCATGCTCAAAATCGATATTTTAGGTGCCCAAAGTCAATATGTGTATGCATCTTCTGTGCCCGTTTATATCCCAAATTCAGGATCAAAACGCCCGAAAATTCAATTTTTTTGGGTCCCAGAAGCGATCTGTATATGCCTACTCCGTGTTAGAGTATTTTTCAAAATACCGGTCTGAAACAGGCTGAAAATCGGTATTTTGGGTAACCAAAGTCGATATGTGCATGCATTTTCTGTACCCGTTTAGATCTCAAATGCAGCCTCAAAACACCCGAAAATTAAATATTTTTGGGTGCTAGAAGCGATCTGTTCATGCCTACTCGTTGTTAGAATGTTTTCAAGATACAGACCAAATAATGCTCAACATCGATATTTTTGGTGCAAAAAGTCAATATGTGTATGCATCTTCTGTACCCGTTTATATCCCAAATTCAGGCTCAAAACACCCGAAAATTCAATAGTTTTGGGTCCCAGAAGCGATCTGTACATGCCTACACCGTGTTAAAATATATTAAAAATACAGGCTCAAAACATGCTCAAAATCGATATTTTGTGTGCCCAAAGTCGATATGTGCATGCATCTTCTGTACCCGTTTATATTTCAAATTCAGGCTCAAAACACCCGAAAATTCGATATTTTTGGGTCCCAGAAGCGATCTGCACATGCCTACTCAGTTCTAGAATATTTTCAAAACATAGGCCCAAAACATGCAAAAATTCGATATTTTGGGTGCCCAAAGTCGATATGTGCATGCATCTTCTGTACCCGTCTATATCTCAAATTCAGGCTCAAAACACCCAAAAAATTCGATGTTTTTGGGTCCCAGAAGCGATCTGTATATGCCTACTCCTTGTTAGAGTATTTTTAAAATACAGGCCCAAAACATGCTGAATATCGATATTTTAGGTGCCCAAAGTCGATATGTGCATGCATCATCTGTGCCCGTTTAGATCTCAAATTCAGGCTCAAAACACCCGAAATTTCGATATTTTGGGGTCCCAGAATCGATCTGTACATGCCTACTCCTTGCTAGAATGTTTTCAAGATACAGACCCAAAACATGCTCACAATCGATATTTTAGATGCAAAAAGTCGATATATGCATGCATCTTCAGTACCCGTTTATATCTCAAATTCAGGCTCAAAACACCCGAAAATTCGTAATTTTTGGGTCCCAGAAGCGATCTGTACATGCCTACTCCGTATTGGAGTATTTTCAAAATACAGGCCTAAAACAGGCTGAAAATCGGTATTTTAGGTGCAAAAGTCGAAGTGTGCATGCATCTTCAGTACCCGTTTATATCTCAAATTCAGGCTCAAAACACCCGAAAATTCAATAGTTTTAGGTCCCAGAAGCGATCTGTAGATGCCTACTCTGTGTTAGAGTATTTCAAAATACAGGCCCAAAACATGCTAAAATCAATATTATATTTGCCCAAAGTCAATATGTGCATGTATCTTGTGTACCCGTTTATATCTCAAATTCAGACTCAAAACACACGAAAATTCGATATTTTTGGGTCCCAGAAGTGATCTGTACATGCCTACTCCTTGTTAAAATGTTTTCAAGATACAGACCCAATCATGCTCAAAATCGATATTATAGGTGCCCAAAGTCAATATGTGTATGCATCTTCTGTACCCGTTTATATCCCAAATTCAGGATCAAAACGCCCGAAAATTCAATTTTTTTGGGTCCCAGAAGCGATCTGTACCTGCCTACTCCGTGTTAGAGTATTTTTCAAAATACCGGTCTAAAACAGGCTGAAAATCGGTATTTTGGGTGACCAAAGTCGATATGTGCATGCATTTTCTGTACCCGTTTAGATCTCAAATGCAGCCTCAAAACACCCGAAAATTAAATATTTTTGGGTCCTAGAAGCGATCTGTTCATGCCTACTCGTTGTTAGAATGTTTTCAAGATACAGACCAAATAATGCTCAACATTGATATTTTAGGTGCAAAAAGTCGAAGAGTGCATGCATCTTTAGTACCCGTTTATATCTCAAATTCAGGCTCAAAACACCCGAAAATTCAATAGTTTTGGGTCCCAGAAGCGATCTGTACATGCCTACTCCGTGTTAGAGTATTTTCAAAATACAGGCCCAAACATGCTAAAATCAATATTTTAGTTGCCCAAAGTCAATATGTGCATGCATCTTGTGTACCCGTTTATATCTCAAATTCAGGCTCAAAACACCCGAAAATTCGATATTTTTTGGTCCCAGAAGCGACCTGTACTTGCCTAGTCAGTGCTAGAATATTTTCAAAATATAGGCCCAAAACATGCTAAAAATCAATATTTTAGTTGCACAAAGTCGATATGTGCATGCATCTTCTGTACCCGTTTATATCTCTAATTCTGGCTCAATATACCCGAAAATTCGATATTTTTGGGTCCCAGAAGTGATCTGTACATGCCTACTCCGTGTTAGAATATATTAAATATACGGGCCCAAAACATGCTCAAAATCGATATTTTGGGTGCCCAAAGTCGATATGTGCATGCATCTTCTAAAACCCGTTTATATCTCAAATTCAAGCTCAAAACACCAGAAATTTCGATATTTTTTTGTCCCAGAAGCGATCTTTACATGCCTACTCCGTGTTAGAGTATTTTCAAAATACAGGCCTAAAACATGCTAAAAATCGATATTTTAGGTGCCCAAAGTCAATATGTGTATGCATCTTCTGTACTCGCTTATATCCCAAATTCAGGCTCAAAACGCAAGAAAATTCGATATTTTTTTGTCCCAGAAGCGATCTTTACATGCCTACTCCGTGTTAGAGTATTTTCAAAATACAGGCCTAAAACATGCTAAAAATCGATATTTTAGGTGCCCAAAGTCAATATGTGTATGCATCTTCTGTACTCGCTTATATCCCAAATTCAGGCTCAAAACGCAAGAAAATTCGATATTTTGGGGTCCCAGAAGCGATCTGTACATGCCTACTCCGTGTTAGAATGTTTTCAAAATACAGGCCCAAAACATGCTGAAAATAGATATTTTAGGTGCCCAAAGACAATATGTGTATGCATCTTCTGTACACGTTTATATCCCAAATTCAGGATCAAAACGCCCGAAAATTCGATATTTTTGGGTCCCAGAAGCGATCTGTACATGCCTACTCCGTGTTAGAGTATTTTCAAAATACAGGCCCAAAACATGCTAAAATCAATATTTTATTTGCCCAAAGTCAATATGTGCATGTATCTTCTGGACCCGTTTATATCCCAAATTCAGGCTCAAAACACCCGAAAATTCAATATTTTTGGGTCCTAGAAGCGATCTTTACATGCCTACTCCTTGTTAAAATGTTTTCAAGATACAGACCCAATCATGCTCAAAATCGATATTTTAGGTGCAAAAGTCGATGTGTGCATGCATCTTCAGTGCCCGTTTATATCTCAAATTCAGGCTCAAAACACCCGAAAATTCAATAGTTTTAGGTCCCAGAAGCGATCTGTAGATGCCTACTTCGTGTTAGAGTATTTCAAAATACAGGCCCAAAACATGCTAAAAATCGATATTTTAGTTGCCCAAAGTCAATATGTGCATGCATCTTGTGTACCCGTTTATATCTCAAATTCAGACTCAAAACACCTGAAAATTCGATATTTTTCGGTCCCAGAAGCGATCTGTACATGCCTACTCCTTGTTAGAATGTTTTCAAGATACAGACCCAAAACATGCTCAAAATTGATATTTTTGGTGCAAAAAGTCGATATATGCATGCATCTTCAGTACCTGTTTATATCTCAAATTCAGGCTCAAAACACCCGAAAATTCAATATTTTTGGGTCCCAGAAGTAATCTGTACATGCCTACTCCGTATTAGAGTATTTTCAAAATACAGGCCCAAAACATGCTGAAAATCGATATTTTAGGTGCCCAAAGTCAATATGTGTATGCATCTTCTGTACCCGTTTATATCCCAAATTCAGGATCAAAACGCCCGAAAATTCGATATTTTTGGGTCCCAGAAGCGATCTGTACATGCCTACTCCGTGTTAGAGTATTTTTCAAAATACCGGCCTAAAACAGGCTGAAAATCGATATTTTGGGTGCCCAAAGTCGATATGTGCATGCATTTTCTGTACCCGTTTAGATATCAAATGCAGCCTCAAAACACCCGAAAATTAAATTTTTTGGGGTCCTAGAAGCGATCTGTTCATGCCTACTCGTTGTTAGAATGTTTTTAAGATACAGACCAAATAATGCTCAACATCGATATTTTAGGTGCAAAAAGTCGAAGTGTGCATGCATCTTCTGTACCCGTTTATATCTCTAATTCTGGCTCAAGCTACCCGAAAATTCGATATTTTTGGGTCCCAGAAGTGATCTGTACATGCCTACTCCGTATTAGAGTATTTTCAAAATACAGGCCCAAAACATGCTGAAAATCGATATTTTAGGTGCCCAAAGTCAATATGTGTATGCATCTTCTGTACCCGTTTATATCCCAAATTCAGGATCAAAACGCCCGAAAATTCGATATTTTTGGGTCCCAGAAGCGATCTGTACATGCCTACTCCGTGTTAGAGTATTTTCAAAATACAGGCCCAAAACATGCTAAAATCAATATTTTATTTGCCCAAAGTCAATATGTGCATGTATCTTGTGTACCCGTTTATATCTCAAATTCAGGCTCAAAACACACGAAAATTCGATATTTTTGGATCCCAGAAGTGATCTGTACATGCCTACTCCTTGTTAAAATGTTTTCAAGATACAGACCCAATCATGCTCAAAATCGATATTTTAGGTGCCCAAAGTCAATATGTGTATGCATCTTCTGTACCCGTTTATATCCCAAATTCAGGATCAAAACGCCCGAAAATTCAATTTTTTTGGGTCCCAGAAGCGATCTGTACATGCCTACTCAGTGTTAGAGTATTTTTCAAAATACCGGTCTAAAACAGGCTGAAAATCGGTATTTTGGGTGACCAAAGTCGATATGTGCATGCATTTTCTGTACCCGTTTAGATCTCAAATGCAGCCTCAAAACACCCGAAAATTAAATATTTTTGGGTCCTAGAAGCGATCTGTTCATGCCTACTCGTTGTTAGAATGTTTTGAAGATACAGACCAAATAATGCTCAACATCGATATTGTAGGTGCAAAAAGTCGAAGTGTGCATGTATCTTCAGTACCCGTTTATATCTCAAATTCAGGCTCAAAACAACCGAAAATTCAATAGTTTTGGGTCCCAGAAGCGATCTGTACATGCCTACTCCGTGTTAGAGTATTTTCAAAATACAGGCCCAAACATGCTAAAATCAATATTTTAGTTGCCCAAAGTCAATATGTGCATGCATCTTGTGTACCCGTTTATATCTCAAATTCAGGCTCAAAACACCCGAAAATTCGATATTTTTTGGTCCCAGAAGCGACCTGTACTTGCCTACTCAGTGCTAGAATATTTTCAAAATATAGGCCCAAAACATGCTAAAAATCAATATTTTAGTTGCACAAAGTCGATATGTGCATGCATCTTCTGTACCGGTTTATATCTCTAATTCTGGCTCAATATACCCGAAAATTCGATATTTTTGGGTCCCAGAAGTGATCTGTACATGCCTACTCCGTGTTAGAATATATTAAATATACGGGCCCAAAACATGCTCAAAATCGATATTTTGGGTGCCCAAAGTCGATATGTGCATGCATCTTCTAAAACCCGTTTATATCTCAAATTCAAGCTCAAAACATCCGAAATTTCGATATTTTTTTGTCCCAGAAGCGATCTGTACATGCCTACTCCGTGTTAGAGTATTTTCAAAATACAGGCCTAAAACATGCTAAAAATCGATATTTTAGGTGCCCAAAGTCAATATGTGTATGCATCTTCTGTACTCGCTTATATCCCAAATTCAGGCTCAAAACGCAAGAAAATTCGATATTTTGGGGTCCCAGAAGCGATCTGTACATGCCTAGTCTGTGTTAGAATGTTTTCAAAATACAGGCCCAAAACATGCTGAAAATCGATATTTTAGGTGCACAAAGTCAATATGTGTATGCATCTTCTGTACCCGTTTATATCCCAAATTCAGGCTCAAAATGCCCGAAAATTCGATATTTTTGGGTCCTAGAAACGATCTGTCCATGCCTACTCCGTATTAGAGTATTTTCAAAATACAGGCCCAAAACATGCTGAAAATCGATATTTTAGGTGCCCAAAGTCAATATGTGTATGCATCTTCTGTACCCGTTTATATCCCAAATTCAGGATCAAAACGCCCGAAAATTCGATATTTTTGGGTCCCAGAAGCGATCTGTACATGCCTACTCCGTGTTAGAGTATTTTCAAATTACAAGCCCAAAACATGCTAAAATCAATATTTTATTTGCCCAAAGTCAATATGTGCATGTATCTTGTGTACCCGTTTATATCTCAAATTCAGGCTCAAAACACACGAAAATTCGATATTTTTGGGTCCCAGAAGCGACCTGTACTTGCCTACTCAGTGCTAGAATATTTTCAAAATATAGGCCCAAAACATGCTAAAAATCAATATTTTAGTTGCATAAAGTCGATATGTGCATGCATCTTCTGTACCCGTTTATATCTCTAATTCTGGCTCAAGATACCCGAAAATGCGATATTTTTGGGTCCCAGAAGTGATCTGTACATGCCTACTCCTTGTTAAAATGTTTTCAAGATACAGACCCAATCATGCTCAAAATCGATATTTTAGGTGCCCAAAGTCAATATGTGTATGCATCTTCTGTACCCGTTTATATCCCAAATTCAGGATCAAAACGCACGAAAATTCAATTTTTTTGGGTCCCAGAAGCGATCTGTTCATGCCTACTCGTTGTTAGAATGTTTTCAAGATACAGACCAAATAATGCTCAACATCGATATTTTAGGTGCAAAAAGTCGAAGTGTGCATGTATCTTCAGTACCCGTTTATATCTCAAATTCAGGCTCAAAACAACCGAAAATTCAATTATTTTGGGTCCCAGAAGCGATCTGTACATGCCTACTCCGTGTTAGAGTATTTTTCAAAATACCGGTCTAAAACAGGCTGAAAATCGGTATTTTGGGTGACCAAAGTCGATATGTGCATGCATTTTCTGTACCCGTTTAGATCTCAAATGCAGCCTCAAAACACCCGAAAATTAAATATTTTTGGGTCCTAGAAGCGATCTGTTCATGCCTACTCGTTGTTAGAATGTTTTCAAGATACAGAAAAAATAATGCTCAACATCGATATTTTAGGTGCAAAAAGTCGAAGTGTGCATGTATCTTCAGTACCCGTTTATATCTCAAATTCAGGCTCAAAACAACCGAAAATTCAATAGTTTTGGGTCCCAGAAGCGATCTGTACATGCCTACTCCGTGTTAGAGTATTTTCAAAATACAGGCCCAAACATGCTAAAATCAATATTTTAGTTGCCCAAAGTCAATATGTGCATGCATCTTGTGTACCCGTTTATATCTCAAATTCAGGCTCAAAACACCCGAAAATTCGATATTTTTTGGTCCCAGAAGCGACCTGTACTTGCCTACTCAGTGCTAGAATATTTTCAAAATATAGGCCCAAAACATGCTAAAAATCAATATTTTAGTTGCACAAAGTCGATATGTGCATGCATCTTCTGTACCGGTTTATATCTCTAATTCTGGCTCAATATACCCGAAAATTCGATATTTTTGGGTCCCAGAAGTGATCTGTACATGCCTACTCCGTGTTAGAATATATTAAATATACGGGCCCAAAACATGCTCAAAATCGATATTTTGGGTGCCCAAAGTCGATATGTGCATGCATCTTCTAAAACCCGTTTATATCTCAAATTCAAGCTCAAAACATCCGAAATTTCGATATTTTTTTGTCCCAGAAGCGATCTGTACATGCCTACTCCGTGTTAGAGTATTTTCAAAATACAGGCCTAAAACATGCTAAAAATCGATATTTTAGGTGCCCAAAGTCAATATGTGTATGCATCTTCTGTACTCGCTTATATCCCAAATTCAGGCTCAAAACGCAAGAAAATTCGATATTTTGGGGTCCCAGAAGCGATCTCTACATGCCTAGTCCGTGTTAGAATGTTTTCAAAATACAGGCCCAAAACATGCTGAAAATCGATATTTTAGGTGCACAAAGTCAATATGTGTATGCATCTTCTGTACCCGTTTATATCCCAAATTCAGGATCAAAACGCCCGAAAATTCGATATTTTTGGGTCCCAGAAGCGATCTGTACATGCCTACTCCGTGTTAGAGTATTTTCAAAATACAGGCCCAAAACATGCTAAAATCAATATTTTAGTTGCCCAAAGTCAATATGTGCATGCATCTTGTGTACCCGTTTATATCTCAAATTCAGGCTCAAAACACCCGAAAATTCGATATTTTTTGGTCCCAGAAGCGACCTGTACTTGCCTACTCAGTGCTAGAATATTTTCAAAATATAGGCCCAAAACATGCTAAAAATCAATATTTTAGTTGCACAAAGTCGAAGTGTGCATGCATCTTCAGTACCCTTTTATATCTCTAATTCTGGCTCAAGATACCCGAAAATGCGATATTTTTGGGTCCCAGAAGTGATCTGTACATGCCTACTCCGTGTTAGAGTATATTAAAAATACGGGCCCAAAACATGCTCAAAATCGATATTTTGGGTGCCCAAAGTCGATATGTGCATGCATCTTCTAAAACCCGTTTATATCTCAAATTCAAGCACAAAACACCCGAAATTTCGATATTTTTGGGTCCCAGAAGCGATCTGTACATGCCTAATCCGTCTTAGAGTATTTTCAAAATACAGGCCCAAAACATGCTGAAAATCGATATTTTAGGTGCACAAAGTCAATATGTGTATGCATCTTCTGTACCCGTTTATATCCTAAATTCAGGCTCAAAACGCCCGAAAATTCGATATTTTTGGGTCCTAGAAACGATCTGTCCATGACTACTCCGTGCTAGAGAATTTTCGAAATACAGGCCTAAAACAGGCTGAAAATCGATATTTTAGGTGTCCAAAGTCGATATGTGCATGCATCTTCTAAACCCTTTTAGATCTCAAATTCAGGCTCAAAACACCCGAAAATTCGATATTTTTGGATCGCAGAAGCGATCTGTACATGCTTACTCAGTGCTAGAATATTTTTAAAATATAGGCCCAAAACATGCTAAAAATCAATATTTTAGTTGCACAAAGTCGATATGTGCATGCATCTTCTGTACCCGTTTATATCTCTAATTCTGGCTCAAGATACCCGAAAATTCGATATTTTTGGGTCCCAGAAGTGATCTGTACATGCCTACCCCGTGTTAGAATATATTAAAAATACGGGCCCAAAACATGCTCAAAATCGATATTTTGTGTGCCCAAAGTCGATATGTGCATGCATCTTCTAAAACCAGTTTATATCTCAAATTCAAGCTCAAAACACCCGAAATTTCATAATTTTTTTGTCCCAGAAGCTATTTGTACATGCCTACTCCGTGTTAGAGTATTTTCAAAATACAGGCCTAAAACATGCTAAAAATCGATATTTTAGGTGCCCAAAGTCAATATGTGTATGCATCTTCTGTACCCGCTTATATCCAAAATTCAGGCTCAAAACGCCCGAAAATTCGATATTTTGGGGTCCCAGAAGCGATCTGTACATGCCTCCTCAGTGCTAGAATATTTTCAAAATATAGCCCCAAAACATGCTAAAAATCGATATTTTAGTTGCCCAAAGTCGATATGTGCATGCATCTTCAGTACCCGTTTATATCTCAAATACAGGCTCAAAACACCCGAAAATATAATATTTTGGGGTCCTAGAAGAGATCTTTACATGCCTACTCCGTGTTAGAATATTTTCAAAATACAGGCCCAAAACATGCTGAAAATCGATATTTTATCTGCCCAAAGTCAATATGTGTATGCATCTTCTGTACCCGTTTATATCCCAAATTCAGGCTCAAAACACCCGAAAATTCAATAGTTTTGGGTCCCAGAAGCGATCTGTACATGCCTACTCCGTGTTAAAATATATTAAAAATACAGGCTCAAAACATGCTCAAAATCAATATTTTGTGTGCTCAAAGTCGATATGTGCATGCATCTTCTGTACCCGTTTATATTGCAAATTCAGGCTCAAAACACCCGAATATTCGATATTTTTAGGTCCCAGAAGCGATCTGCACATGCCTACTCAGTTCAAGAATATTTTCAAAACATAGGCCCAAAACATGCAAAAATTCGATTTTTTTGGTGCCCAAAGTCGATATGTGCATGCATCTTCTGTACCCGTCTATATCTCAAATTCAGGCTGAAAACACCCGAAAATTCGATATTTTTGGGTCCCAGAAGCGATCTGTACATGCCTACTCCTTGTTAGAGTATTTTTAAAATACAGGCCCATAACATGCTGAATATCGATATTTTAGGTGCCCAAAGTCGATATGTGCATGCATCATCTGTGCCCGTTTAGATCTTAAATTCAGGCTCAAAACACCCGAAATTTCGATATTTTTGGGTCCCAGAATCGATCTGTACATGCCTACTCCTTGCTAGAATGTTTTCAAGATACAGACCCAAAACATGATCACAATCGATATTTTAGGTGCAAAAAGTCGATATATGCATGCATCTTCAGTACCCGTTTATATCTCAAATTCAAGCTCAAAACACCAGAAATTTCGATATTTTTTTGTCCCAGAAGCGATCTGTACATGCCTACTCCGTGTTAGAGTATTTTCAAAATACAGGCCTAAAACATGCTAAAAATCGATATTTTAGGTGCCCAAAGTCAATATGTGTATGCATCTTCTGTACCCGCTTATATCCCAAATTCAGGCTCAAAACGCAAGAAAATTCGATATTTTGGGGTCCCAGAAGCGATCTGTACATGCCTACTCCGTGTTAGAATGTTTTCAAAATATAGGCCCAAAACATGCTGAAAATTGATATTTTAAGTGCACAAAGTCAATATGTGTATGCATCTTCTGTACCCGTTTATATCTCAAATTCAGGCTCAAAACGCCCGAAAATTCGATATTTTTGGACCCTAGAAACGATCTGTCCATGACTACTCCGTGCTAGAGAATTTTCGAAATACAGGCCTAAAACAGGCTGAAAATCGATATTTTAGGTGTCCAAAGTCGATATGTGCATGCATATTCTAAACCCGTTTAGATCTCAAATTCAGGCTCAAAACACCCGAAAATTCGATATTTTTGGGTCGCAGAAGCGATCTGTACATGCCTACTCAGTGCTAGAATATTTTCAAAATATAGCCCCAAAACATGCTAAAAATTGATATTTTAGTTGCCCAAAGTCGATATGTGCATGCATCTTCAGTACCCGTTTATATCTCAAATACAGGCTGAAAACACCCGAAAATATAATATTTTGGGGTCCCAGAAGCGATCTTTACATGCCTACTCCGTGTTAGAATATTTTCAAAATACAGGCCCAAAACATGCTGAAAATCGATATTTTAGATGCCCAAAGTCATTATGTGTATGCATCTTCTGTACCCGTTTATATCCCAAATTCAGGCTCAAAACACCCGAAAATTCAATAGTTTTTGGTCCAAGAAGCGATCTGTACATGCCTACTCAGTTCTAGAATATTTTCAAAACATAGGCCCAAAACATGCAAAAATTCGATATTTTGGGTGCCCAAAGTCGATATGTGCATGCATCTTCTGTACCCGTCTATATCTCAAATTCAGGTTAAAAACACCCGAAAATTCGATATTTTTGGGTTCCAGAAGCGATCTGTATATGCCTACTCCTTGTTAGAGTATTTTTAAAATACAGGCCCAAAACATGCTGAATATCGATATTTTAGGTGCCCAAAGTCGATATGTGCATGCATCATCTGTGCCCGTTTAGATCTCAAATTCAGGCTCAAAACACCCGAAATTTCGATATTTTTGGGTCCCAGAATCGATCTGTACATGCCTACTCCTTGCTAGAATGTTTTCAAGATACAGACCCAAAACATGCTGAATATCGATATTTTAGGTGCAAAAAGTCAATATGTGTATGCATCTTCTGTACCCGTTTATATCCCAAATTCAGGCTCAAAACACCCGAAAATTCAATAGTTTTGGGTCCCAGAAGCGATCTGTACATGCCTACACCGTGTTAAAATATATTAAAAATACAGGCTCAAAACATGCTTAAAATCGATATTTTGTGTGCCCAAAGTCGATATGTGCATGCATCTTCTGTACCCGCTTATATCCCAAATTCAGGCTCAAAACGCAAGAAAATTCAATATTTTTTTGTCCCAGAAGCGATCTGTACATGCCTACTCCGTGTTAGAGTATTTTCAAAATACAGGCCTAAAACATGCTAAAAATCGATATTTTAGGTGCCCAAAGTCAATATGTGTATGCATCTTCTGTACCCGCTTATATCCCAAATTCAGGCTCAAAACGCAAGAAAATTCGATATTTTGGGGTCCCAGAAGCGATCTGTACATGCCTACTCCGTGTTAGAATGTTTTCAAAATATAGGCCCAAAACATGCTGAAAATCGATATTTTAGGTGCACAAAGTCAATATGTGTATGCATCTTCTGTACCCGTTTATATCCCAAATTCAGGCTCAAAACGCCCGAAAATTCGATATTTTTGGGTCCTAGAAACGATCTGTCCATGACTACTCCGTGCTAGAGAATTTTCGAAATACAGGCCTAAAACAGGCTGAAAATCGATATTTTAGGTGTCCAAAGTCGATATGTGCATGCATATTCTAAACCCGTTTAGATCTCAAATTCAGGCTCAAAACACCCGAAAATTCGATATTTCTGGGTCCCAGAAGCGATCTTTACATGTCTACACCGTGTTAGAATATTTTCAAAATACAAGCCCAAAACGTGCTGAAAATCGATATTTTATCTGCCCAAAGTCAATATGTGTATGCATCTTCTGTACCCGTTTATATCTCAAATTCAGGCTCAAAACACCCGAAAATTCAATAGTTTTGGGTCCCAGAAGCGATCTGTACATGCCTATACCGTGTTAAAATATATTAAAAATACAGGCTCAAAATCGATATTTTGTGTGCCCAAAGTCGATATGTGCATGCATCTTCTGTACCCGTTTATATTTCAAATTCAGGCTCAAAACACCCGAAAATTCGATATTTTTGGGTCCCAGAAGCGATCTGCACATGCCTACTCAGTTCTAGAATATTTTCAAAACATAGGCCCAAAACATGCAAAAATTCGATATTTTGGGTGCCCAAAGTCGATATATGCATGCATCTTCTGTACCCGTCTATATCTCAAATTCAGGCTCAAAACACCCGAAAATTCGATATTTTTGAGTCCCAGAAGCGATCTGTATATGCCTACTCCTTGTTAGAGTATTTTTAAAATACAGGCCCAAAACATGCTGAATATCGATATTTTAGGTGCCCAAAGTCGATATGTGCATGCATCATCTGTGCCCGTTTAGATCTCAAATTCAGGCTCAAAACACCCGATATTTCGATATTTTTGGGTCCCAGAATCGATCTGTACATGCCTACTCCTTGCTAGAATGTTTTCAAGATACAGACCCAAAACATGCTCACAATCGATATTTTAGGTGCAAAAAGTCGATATATGCATGCATCTTCAGTACCCGTTTATATCTCAAATTCAGGCTCAAAACACCCGAAAATTCGATATTTTTGGGTCCCAGAAGCGATCTGTACATGCCTACTCCGTATTGGAGTATTTTCAAAATACAGGCCTAAAACAGGCTGAAAATCGGTATTTTAGGTGCAAAAGTCGAAGTGTGCATGCATCTTCAGTACCCGTTTATATCTCAAATTCAGGCTCAAAACACCCGAAAATTCAATAGTTTTAGGTCCCAGAAGCGATCTGTAGATGCCTACTCTGTGTTAGAGTATTTCAAAATACAGGCCTAAAACATGCTAAAAATCGATATTTTAGTTGCCCAAAGTCAATATGTGCATGCATCTTGTGTACCCGTTTATATCTCAAATTCAGACTCAAAACACCTGAAAATTCGATATTTTTGGGTCCCAGAAGCGATCTGTACATGCCTACTCCTTGTTAGAATGTTTTCAAGATACAGACCCAAAACATGCTGAAAATTGATATTTTAGGTGCAAAAAGTCGATATATGCATGCATCTTCAGTACCCGTTTATATCTCAAATTCAAGCTCAAAACACCAGAAATTTCGATATTTTTTTGTCCCAGAAGCGATCTGTACATGCCTACTCCGTGTTAGAGTATTTTCAAAATACAGGCCTAAAACATGCTAAAAATCGATATTTTAGGTGCCCAAAGTCAATATGTGTATGCATCTTCTGTACCCGCTTATATCCCAAATTCAGGCTCAAAACGCAAGAAAATTCGATATTTTGGGGTCCCAGAAGCGATCTGTACATGCCTACTCCGTGTTAGAATGTTTTCAAAATATAGGCCCAAAACATGCTGAAAATCGATATTTTAAGTGCACAAAGTCAATATGTGTATGCATCTTCTGTACCCGTTTATATCCCAAATTCAGGCTCAAAACGCCCGAAAATTCGATATTTTTGGATCCTAGAAACGATCTGTCCATGACTACTCCGTGCTAGAGAATTTTCGAAATACAGGCCTAAAACAGGCTGAAAATCGATATTTTAGGTGTCCAAAGTCGATATGTGCATGCATATTCTAAACCCGTTTAGATCTCAAATTCAGGCTCAAAACACCCGAAAATTCGATATTTTTGGGTCGCAGAAGCGATCTGTACATGCCTACTCAGTGCTAGAATATTTTCAAAATATAGCCCCAAAACATGCTAAAAATCGATATTTTAGTTGCCCAAAGTCGATATGTGCATGCATCTTCAGTACCCGTTTATATCTCAAATACAGGCTGAAAACACCCGAAAATATAATATTTTGGGGTCCCAGAAGCGATCTTTACATGCCTACTCCGTGTTAGAATATTTTCAAAATACAGGCCCAAAACATGCTGAAAATCGATAATTTAGGTGCCCAAAGTCATTATGTGTATGCATCTTCTGTACCCGTTTATATCCCAAATTCAGGCTCAAAACACCCGAAAATTCAATAGTTTTTGGTCCCAGAAGCGATCTGTACATGCCTACTCAGTTCTAGAATATTTTCAAAACATAGGCCCAAAACATGCAAAAATTCGATATTTTGGGTGCCCAAAGTCGATATGTGCATGCATCTTCTGTACCCGTCTATATCTCAAATTCAGGTTAAAAACACCCGAAAATTCGATATTTTTGGGTCCCAGAAGCGATCTGTATATGCCTACTCCTTGTTAGAGTATTTTTAAAATACAGGCCCAAAACATGCTGAATATCGATATTTTAGGTGCCCAAAGTCGATATGTGCATGCATCATCTGTGCCCGTTTAGATCTCAAATTCAGGCTCAAAACACCCGAAATTTCGATATTTTTGGGTCCCAGAATCGATCTGTACATGCCTACTCCTTGCTAGAATGTTTTCAAGATACAGACCCAAAACATGCTGAATATCGATATTTTAGGTGCAAAAAGTCAATATGTGTATGCATCTTCTGTACCCGTTTATATCCCAAATTCAGGCTCAAAACACCCGAAAATTCAATAGTTTTGGGTCCCAGAAGCGATCTGTACATACCTACACCGTGTTAAAATATATTAAAAATACAGGCTCAAAACATGCTTAAAATCGATATTTTGTGTGCCCAAAGTCGATATGTGCATGCATCTTCTGTACCCGCTTATATCCCAAATTCAGGCTCAAAACGCAAGAAAATTCAATATTTTTTTGTCCCAGAAGCGATCTGTACATGCCTACTCCGTGTTAGAGTATTTTCAAAATACAGGCCTAAAACATGCTAAAAATCGATATTTTAGGTGCCCAAAGTCAATATGTGTATGCATCTTCTGTACCCGCTTATATCCCAAATTCAGGCTCAAAACGCAAGAAAATTCGATATTTTGGGGTCCCAGAAGCGATCTGTACATGCCTACTCCGTGTTAGAATGTTTTCAAAATATAGGCCCAAAACATGCTCAAAATCGATATTTTAGGTGCACAAAGTCAATATGTGTATGCATCTTCTGTACCCGTTTATATCCCAAATTCAGGCTCAAAACGCCCGAAAATTCGATATTTTTGGATCCTAGAAACGATCTGTCCATGACTACACCGTGCTAGAGAATTTTCGAAATACAGGCCTAAAACAGGCTGAAAATCGATATTTTAGGTGTCCAAAGTCGATATGTGCATGCATATTCTAAACCCGTTTAGATATCAAATTCAGGCTCAAAACACCCGAAAATTCGATATTTCTGGGTCCCAGAAGCGATCTTTACATGCCTACACCGTGTTAGAATATTTTCAAAATACAAGCCCAAAACGTGCTGAAAATCGATATTTTATCTGCCCAAAGTCAATATGTGTATGCATCTTCTGTACCCGTTTATATCCCAAATTCAGGCTCAAAACACCCGAAAATTCAATAGTTTTGGGTCCCAGAAGCGATCTGTACATGCCTATACCGTGTTAAAATATATTAAAAATACAGGCTCAAAACATGCTCAAAATCGATATTTTGTGTGCCCAAAGTCGATATGTGCATGCATCTTCTGTACCCGTTTATATTACAAATTCAGGCTCAAAACACCCGAAAATTCGATATTTTTGGGTCCCAGAAGCGATCTGCACATGCCTACTCAGTTCTAGAATATTTTCAAAACATAGGCCCAAAACATGCAAAAATTCGATATTTTGGGTGCCCAAAGTCGATATATGCATGCATCTTCTGTACCCGTCTATATCTCAAATTCAGGCTCAAAACACCCGAAAATTTGATATTTTTGGGTCCCAGAAGCGATCTGTACATGCCTACTCCGTGTTAGAGTATTTTTCAAAATACCGGCATAAAACAGGCTGAAAATCGGTATTTTGGGTGCCCAAAGTCGATATGTGCATGCATTTTCTGTACCCGTTTAGATATCAAATGCAGCCTCAAAACACCCGAAAATTAAATATTTTTGGGTCCTAGAAGCGATCTGTTCATGCCTACTCGTTGTTAGAATGTTTTCAAGATACAGACCAAATAATGCTCAACATCGATATTTTAGGTGCAAAAAGTCGAAGTGTGCATGCATCTTCAGTACCCGTTTATATCTCAAATTCAGGCTCAAAACACCCGAAAATTCAATAGTTTTGGGTCCCAGAAGCGATCTGTACATGCCTACTCTGTGTTAGAGTATTTTCAAAATACAGGCCCAAAACATGCTAAAATCAATATTTTAGTTGCCCAAAGTCAATATGTGCATGTATCTTGTGTACCCGTTTATATCTCAAATTCAGGCTCAAAACACACGAAAATTCGATATTTTTTGGTCCCAGAAGCGACCTGTACTTGCCTACTCAGTGCTAGAATATTTTCAAAATATAGGCCCAAAACATGCTAAAAATCAATATTTTAGTTGCACAAAGTCGATATGTGCATGCATCTTCTGTACCCGTTTATATCTCTAATTCTGGCTCAAGATACCCGAAAATTCGATATTTTTGGGTCCCAGAAGTGATCTGTACATGCCTACTCCGTGTTAGAATATATTAAAAATACGGGCCCAAAACATGCTCAAAATCGATATTTTGGGTGCCCAAAGTCGATATGTGCATGCATCTTCTAAAACCCGTTTATATCTCAAATTCAAGCACAAAATACCCGAAATTTCGATATTTTTTTGTCCCAGAAGCAAACTGTACATGCCTACTCCGTGTTAGAGTGTTTTCAAAATACAGGCCTAAAACATGCTAAAAATCGATATTTTAGGTGCCCAAAGTCAATGTGTGTATGCATCTTCTGTACACACTTATATCCCAAATTCAGGCTCAAAACGCCCGAAAATTCGATATTTTGGGGTCCCAGAAGCGATCTGTACATGCCTACTCTGTGATAGAGAATTTTCAAAATACAGGCCCAAAACATGCTGAAAATCGATATTTTAGGTGCCCAAATTCAATATGTGTATGCATCATTTGTACCCGTTTATATCCCAAATTCAGGCTCAAAACACCCGAAAATTCGATATTTCTGGGTCCCAGAAGCGATCTGTACATGCCTACTCCGTGTTAGAATGTTTTCAAAATACAGGCCCAAAACATGCTGAAAATCGATATTTTAGGTGCACAAAGTCAATATGTGTATGCATCTTCTGTACCTGTTTATATCCTAAATTCAGGCTCAAAACACCCGAAAATTCGATATTTTTGGGTCCTAGAAACGATCTGTCCATGACTACTCCGTGTTAAAATATATTAAAAATACAGGCTCAAAACATGCTCAAAATCAATATTTTGTGTGCCCAAAGTCGATATGTGCATGCATCTTCTGTACCCGTTTATATTGCAAATTCAGGCTCAAAACACCCGAATATTCGATATTTTTAGGTCCCAGAAGCGATCTGCACATGCCTACTCAGTTCTAGAATATTTTCAAAACATAGGCCCAAAACATGCAAAAATTCGATTTTTTTGGTGCCCAAAGTCGATATGTGCATGCATCTTCTGTACCCGTCTATATCTCAAATTCAGGCTCAAAACACCCGAAAATTCGATATTTTTGGGTCCCAGAAGCGATCTGTACATGCCTACTCCTTGTTAGAGTATTTTTAAAATACAGGCCCAAAACATGCTGAATATCGATATTTTAGGTGCCCAAAGTCGATATGTGCATGCATCATCTGTGCCCGTTTAGATCTTAAATTCAGGCTCAAAACACCCGAAATTTCGATATTTTTGGGTCCCAGAATCGATCTGTACATGCCTACTCCTTGCTAGAATGTTTTCAAGATACAGACCCAAATCATGATCACAATCGATATTTTAGGTGCAAAAAGTCGATATATGCATGCATCTTCAGTACCCGTTTATATCTCAAATTCAAGCTCAAAACACCAGAAATTTCGATATTTTTTTGTCCCAGAAGCGATCTGTATATGCCTACTCCGTGTTAGAGTATTTTCAAAATACAGGCCTAAAACATGCTAAAAATCGATATTTTAGGTGCCCAAAGTCAATATGTGTATGCATCTTCTGTACCCGCTTATATCCCAAATTCAGGCTCAAAACGCAAGAAAATTCGATATTTTGGGGTCCCAGAAGCGATCTGTACATGCCTACTCCGTGTTAGAATGTTTTCAAAATATAGGCCCAAAACATGCTGAAAATCGATATTTTAAGTGCACAAAGTCAATATGTGTATGCATCTTCTGTACCCGTTTATATCCCAAATTCAGGCTCAAAACGCCCGAAAATTTGATATTTTTGGGTCCTAGAAACGATCTGTCCATGACTACTCCGTGCTAGAGAATTTTCGAAATACAGGCCTAAAACAGGCTGAAAATCGATATTTTAGGTGTCCAAAGTCGATATGTGCATGCATATTCTAAACCCGTTTAGATCTCAAATTCAGGCTCAAAACACCCGAAAATTCGATATTTTTGGGTCGCAGAAGCGATCTGTACATGCCTACTCAGTGCTAGAATATTTTCAAAATATAGCCCCAAAACATGCTAAAAATCGATATTTTAGTTGCCCAAAGTCGATATGTGCATGCATCTTCAGTACCCGTTTATATCTCAAATACAGGCTGAAAACACCCGAAAATATAATATTTTGGGGTCCCAGAAGCGATCTTTACATGCCTACTCCGTGTTAGAATATTTTCAAAATACAGGCCCAAAACATGCTGAAAATCGATATTTTAGGTGCCCAAAGTCATTATGTGTATGCATCTTCTGTACCCGTTTATATCCCAAATTCAGGCTCAAAACACCCGAAAATTCAATAGTTTTTGGTCCCAGAAGCGATCTGTACATGCCTACTCAGTTCTAGAATATTTTCAAAACATAGGCCCAAAACATGCAAAAATTCGATATTTTGGGTGCCCAAAGTCGATATGTGCATGCATCTTCTGTACCCGTCTATATCTCAAATTCAGGTTAAAAACACCCGAAAATTCGATATTTTTGGGTCCCAGAAGCGATCTGTATATGCCTACTCCTTGTTAGAGTATTTTTAAAATACAGGCCCAAAACATGCTGAATATCGATATTTTAGGTGCCCAAAGTCGATATGTGCATGCATCATCTGTGCCCGTTTAGATCTCAAATTCAGGCTCAAAACACCCGAAATTTCGATATTTTTGGGTCCCAGAATCGATCTGTACATGCCTACTCCTTGCTAGAATGTTTTCAAGATACAGACCCAAAACATGCTGAATATCGATATTTTAGGTGCAAAAAGTCAATATGTGTATGCATCTTCTGTACCCGTTTATATCCCAAATTCAGGCTCAAAACACCCGAAAATTCAATAGTTTTTGGTCCCAGAAGCGATCTGTACATGCCTACTCAGTTCTAGAATATTTTCAAAACATAGGCCCAAAACATGCAAAAATTCGATATTTTAGGTGCCCAAAGTCGATATGTGCATGCATCTTCTGTACCCGTCTATATCTCAAATTCAGGTTAAAAACACCCGAAAATTCGATATTTTTGGGTCCCAGAAGCGATCTGTATATGCCTACTCCTTGTTAGAGTATTTTTAAAATACAGGCCCAAAACATGCTGAATATCGATATTTTAGGTGCCCAAAGTCGATATGTGCATGCATCATCTGTGCCCGTTTAGATCTCAAATTCTGGCTCAAAACACCCGAAATTTCGATATTTTTGGGTCCCAGAATCGATCTGTACATGCCTACTCCTTGCTAGAATGTTTTCAAGATACAGACCCAAAACATGCTGAATATCGATATTTTAGGTGCAAAAAGTCAATATGTGTATGCATCTTCTGTACCCGTTTATATCCCAAATTCAGGCTCAAAACACCCGAAAATTCAATAGTTTTGGGTCCCAGAAGCGATCTGTACATGCCTACACCGTGTTAAAATATATTAAAAATACAGGCTCAAAACATGCTTAAAATCGATATTTTGTGTGCCCAAAGTCGATATGTGCATGCATCTTCTGTACCCGCTTATATCCCAAATTCAGGCTCAAAACGCAAGAAAATTCGATATTTTTTTGTCCCAGAAGCGATCTGTACATGCCTACTCCGTGTTAGAGTATTTTCAAAATACAGGCCTAAAACATGCTAAAAATCGATATTTTAGGTGCCCAAAGTCAATATGTGTATGCATCTTCTGTACCCGCTTATATCCCAAATTCAGGCTCAAAACGCAAGAAAATTCGATATTTTGGGGTCCCAGAAGCGATCTGTACATGCCTACTCCGTGTTAGAATGTTTTCAAAATATAGGCCCAAAACATGCTCAAAATCGATATTTTAGGTGCACAAAGTCAATATGTGTATGCATCTTCTGTACCCGTTTATATCCCAAATTCAGGCTCAAAACGCCCGAAAATTCGATATTTTTGGGTCCTAGAAACGATCTGTCCATGACTACTCCGTGCTAGAGAATTTTCGAAATACAGGCCTAAAACAGGCTGAAAATCGATATTTTAGGTGTCCAAAGTCGATATGTGCATGCATATTCTAAACCCGTTTAGATCTCAAATTCAGGCTCAAAACACCCGAAAATTCGATATTTTTGGGTCCCAGAAGCGATCTGCACATGCCTACTCAGTTCTAGAATATTTTCAAAACATAGGCCCAAAACATGCAAAAATTCGATATTTTGGGTGCCCAAAGTCGATATGTGCATGCATCTTCTGTACCCGTCTATATCTCAAATTCAGGCTCAAAACACCCGAAAATTCGATATTTTTGGGTCCCAGAAGCGATCTGTATATGCCTACTCCTTGTTAGAGTATTTTTAAAATACAGGCCCAAAACATGCTGAATATCGATATTTTAGGTGCCCAAAGTCGATATGTGCATGCATCATCTGTGCCCGTTTAGATCTCAAATTCAGGCTCAAAACACCCGAAAATTCAATAGTTTTAGGTCCCAGAAGCGATCTGTAGATGCCTACTCTGTGTTAGAGTATTTCAAAATACGGGCCTAAAACATGCTAAAAATCGAAATTTTAGTTGCCCAAAGTCAATATGTGCATGCATCTTGTGTACCCGTTTATATCTCAAATTCAGACTCAAAACACCTGAAAATTCGATATTTTTGGGTCCCAGAAGCGATCTGTACATGCCTACTCCTTGTTAGAATGTTTTCACGATACAGACCCAAAACATGCTGAAAATTGATATTTTAGGTGCAAAAAGTCGATATATGCATGCATCTTCAGTACCTGTTTATATCTCAAATTCAGGCTCAAAACACCCGAAAATTCAATATTTTTGGGTCCCAGAAGTAATCTGTACATGCCTACTCCGTATTAGAGTATTTTCAAAATACAGGCCCAAAACATGCTGAAAATCGATATTTTAGGTGCCCAAAGTCAATATGTGTATGCATCTTCTGTACCCGTTTATATCCCAAATTCAGGATCAAAACGCCCGAAAATTCGATATTTTTGGGTCCCAGAAGCGATCTGTACATGCCTACTCCGTGTTAGAGTATTTTTCAAAATACCGGCCTAAAACAGGCTGAAAATCGGTATTTTGGGTGCCCAAAGTCGATATGTGCATGCATTTTCTGTACCCGTTTAGATATCAAATGCAGCCTCAAAACACCCGAAAATTAAATAATTTTGGGTCCTAGAAGCGATCTGTTCATGCCTACTCGTTGTTAGAATGTTTTCAAGATACAGACCAAATAATGCTCAACATCGATATTTTAGGTGCAAAAAGTCGAAGTGTGCATGCATCTTCAGTACCCGTTTATATCTCAAATTCAGGCTCAAAACACCCGAAAATTCAATAGTTTTGGGTCCCAGAAGCGATCTGTACATGCCTACTCCGTGTTAGAGTATTTTCAAAATACAGGCCCAAAACATGCTAAAATCAATATTTTAGTTGCCTAAAGTCAATATGTGCATGTATCTTGTGTACCCGTTTATATCTCAAATTCAGGCTCAAAACACACGAAAATTCGATATTTTTTGGTCCCAGAAGCGACCTGTACTTGCCTACTGAGTGCTAGAATATTTTCAAAATATAGGCCCAAAACATGCTAAAAATCAATATTTTAGTTGCACAAAGTCGATATGTGCATGCATCTTCTGTACCCGTTTATATCTCTAATTCTGGCTCAAGACACCCGAAAATTCGATATTTTTGGGTCCCAGAAGTAATCTGTACATGACTACTCCTTGTTAAAATGTTTTCAAGATACAGACCCAATCATGCTCAAAATCGATATTTTAGGTGCCCAAAGTCAATATGTGTATGCATCTTCTGTACCCGTTTATATCCCAAATTCAGGATCAAAACGCCCGAAAATTCGATATTTTTGGGTCCCAGAAGCGATCTGTACATGCCTACTCCGTGTTAGAGTATTTTTCAAAATACCGGTCTAAATCAGGCTGAAAATCGGTATTTTGGGTGACCAAAGTCGATATGTGCATGCATTTTCTGTACCCGTTTAGATCTCAAATGCAGCCTCAAAACACCCGAAAATTAAATATTTTTGGGTCCTAGAAGCGATCTGTTCATGCCTACTCGTTGTTAGAATGTTTTCAAGATACAGACCAAATAATGCTCAACATCGATATTTTAGGTGCACAAAGTCAATATGTGTATGCATCTTCTGTACCCGTTTATATCCTAAATTCAGGCTCAAAACGCCCGAAAATTCGATATTTTTGGGTCCTAGAAACAATCTGTCCATGACTACTCCGTGCTAGAGAATTTTCGAAATACAGGCCTAAAACAGGCTGAAAATCGATATTTTAGGTGTCCAAAGTCGATATGTGCATGCATCTTCTAAACCCGTTTAGATCTCAAACTCAGGCTCAAAACACCCGAAAATTCGATATTTTTGGATCGCAGAAGCGATCTGTACATGCCTACTCAGTGCTAGAATGTTTTCAAAATATAGGCCCAAAACATGCTGAAAATCGATATTTTAGGTGCACAAAGTCGATATGTGCATGCATCTTCAGTACCCGTTTATATCTCAAATATAGGCTCAAAACACCCGAAAATATAATATTTTGGGGTCCCAGAAGCGATTTTTACATGCCTACTCCGTGTTAGAATATTTTCAAAATAAAGACCCAAAACATGCTAAAAATCGATATTTTATCTGCCCAAAGTCAATATGTGTATGCATCTTCTGTACCCGTTTATATCCCAAATTCAGGCTCAAAACACCCGAAAATTCAATAGTTTTGGGTCCCAGAAGCGATCTGTACATGCCTACTCCGTGTTAAAATATATTAAAAATACAGGCTCAAAACATGCTCAAAATCAATATTTTGTGTGCCCAAAGTCGATATGTGCATGCATCTTCTGTACCCGTTTATATTTCAAATTCAGGCTCAAAACACCCGAAAATTCGATATTTTTGGGTCCCAGAAGCGATCTGCACATGCCTACTCAGTTCTAGAATATTTTCAAAACATAGGCCCAAAACATGCAAAAATTCGATATTTTGGGTGCCCAAAGTCGATATGTGCATGCATCTTCTGTACCCGTCTATATCTCAAATTCAGGCTCAAAACACCCAAAAATTCTATATTTTTGGGTCCCAGAAGCGATCTGTACATGCCTACTACTTGTTAGAGTATTTTTAAAATACAGGCCCAAAACATGCTGAATATCGATATTTTAGGTGCCCAAAGTCGATATGTGCATGCATCATCTGTGCCCGTTTAGATCTCAAATTCAGGCTCAAAACACCCGAAATTTCGATATTTTTGGGTCCCAGAATCGATCTGTACATGCCTACTACTTGCTAGAATGTTTTCAAGATACAGACCCAAAACATGCTCACAATCTCGATATTTTAGGTGCAAAAAGTCGATATATGCATGGATCTTCAGTACCCGTTTATATCTCAAATTCAGGCTCAAAACACCCGAAAATTCGATATTTTTGGGTCCCAGAAGCGATCTGTACATGCCTACTCCGTATTGGAGTAGTTTCAATATACAGGCCTAAAACAGGCTGAAAATCGGTATTTTAGGTGCAAAAGTCGAAGTTGGGTGCCTCCCATGGCGGTATCTTCCTAATGATAAACTTGATGCAGTCCCCGAGGTCTACCTGTAGTTGTTCTGCCATCTGGTGGAGGCGTACTGCCAGTGGCCTCCGTCTTCCATGGTGGAGATAATGGTGTTGTTGAAGGGAGGCACTGGCCACGTTGCCTATCTCCGACTTCCTGATGGTGGTCATAGCGGTGTTGATGGCGAGTTGATCCCGTCGAAGTCGGAGAGGAGGTATGTTCGCCTCCATCTCCATCCTAGCTACCCGTGTACCCTGCAGAGCTCCCAAACACAAGTAAACATTTATTCTGAAATACATCCAATCTCCCTAGTGTTGTATCTGAAGCCGACCCATACACCTGTGAGCCATAGTCTAGCTTTGTACGAATAAGGGTCTTATACACCATTAATAAAGATTTCCTGTCGGCTCCCCATGTGGTACCTGATAAGTACTTAAGGACATTTAAAGTTTTTTCACAATGAACAAGCAAATTATTAACATGATGCGTAAAATGTAATCTTCGGTCAAAATGGATTCCTAAAAATATAACATAATTTTGAAATGGTACCGGTTGGTCATCTAACGTTACGTTAATTTGAGGTATTCTACGTTTACTAAAAATTACTCCGGTACACTTAGGAACGGAAAACTTAAAGCCCCACTGTAAGGCCCATTGGTGGACAGAATCAAACGCTGCTTGAATCTGTCATGCTGAAAACTGTGCATTACGTGAAGAGTGCCACATTGCACAATCGTCAGCATACAATGAGTATTTAAGATTCCTGGGGACTAGAGCTGATGACAGAATATCATTGATCATGATGTTAAAAAGTGTAGGACTAAGCACGCTTCCCTGTGGCACCCCGTTCTCTTGGACAAAAATGTCCGATGTTATGTTACAGGGAAGGGTGACAGAAAAAGTTCTGTCATGCAAAAAGTTGTTGATGAAAATGGGCAAATTACCTCTTAAACCATAACCGTGAAGCTTCATCAGAATACCGTGTCGCCATGTCATGTCACAGGCTTTATGGATGTTCAAGAACACCCCTACCATGAATTCTTTATTGGCAAATGCCTTTGAAATGCAATGTTCCAGGTTCATCAAGTGATCAATTGTGGTCCGGTGTCTCCGGAAGCCACACTGTCGATCACTCAATAAACCTTTGACTTCTAAAACAGAAAAGTAGCCTATTATTTATCATTCTTTCCATGACTTTACAGAGGCAAGAAGTCAACGCAATAGGTCGAAATGAACTGGGATTCACTAGACGACCAGACTGTTTAGGTATCGGTATGACCCACGCAAAGGGCCATGAGTTCAGGAAGGTGTTAGATACCCAAATCTCATTATACACTGTTAGCAACTTGACCAGGTTTTCCTGGCCAAGATGCCAGATCATACCATACGTAATAGTGTCAGGTCCAGGACTGGTGTCTTTACAGAATCTTAGGGCAAGGAGAAGTTTGTCTATCGTAAACGTTGGTCGTAGTTGGCTGAACTACTTACGTTTGAAACTCCTGGCAAGTACGTTTGCTACGTCTACGGGATCGTCGTAGATGTTGTTATAGTGGACCAGACTTTTGTGAGTGGAGTGAAGCGATTCACCGTGGACACAAACGACTGCCAAGAGTCCCTTTTAGCTCTAATAATTACTCTCCTTACCTCAGCCCTCGCCCGTTTGTAAGCTATAAAGTTGTACCGAGTGGGCTGTTTGTCAAAAATCCTGCATCTCCTATTGAGTTTCCTTAATGCCTCTCGGCAATTCGTTGACCACCAATGTGCTTCACGCTTATTTTGAATCATATAGGTTTTGGGAATAGCAACCTCGGCTGCGTGTAAAATGTTTTCTGTTAAATTTCGCATCTTTTCATCTATGGTCTCCCCGGATATATCTAGGTCAACGATTCTCCCGAAGGACCCCCAATCTGCTCTCTTAAAATTAAACTTTGGTACCAAAAGGACCGAAATAGTATGCTGTGTATAAGAGAGACAGATGGGAAAGTGGTCACTACCAAGGGAGTCGGAATCAGGATGCCAAGAAAAATCCTGGTGTATATCCGGGGAGGCCAGAGACAAATCAATGGCCGAAAAGTTACCAGAACGATCGTCAACTCTGGGGGCTTGACCATCGTTCAGGAGGCAGAGGTTGGATTGTAGTAAAATGTCTGCCATCTGCCCTCCACGAGCATCAGTTCTTAAGCTTCCCCAATGACAGTGATGGGCATTAAAATCGCCCAGTACCAATTTTCTACCATGAAGTTGACTAAATAAATTTTGTAATGAATCACTGTCAATGGGGCCGCGTGGCGGACAGTAAAGAGAGCAGATGGATATGTAGGTGTTGTGTAATTTCACTCTGCAAGCAACGGCTTCCAGAGTAGTGTTTAATGTTATTTGTGTCTGTGGATGTGATTGGTGTGTGTATATTGCTACTCCATGTCCATCGTTTCCCCTGTATGCGTTGTAGTGTTTAAAAGGGGTGGGTCAGTGATTCTCCAACCCTGTCTCCTGTAAACAGACGACGTCTGGCCTGTGTGTGTGTAATAATATTGATATGTTGTTCAATTTATTCCCAAGACTTCTACAATTCCACTGTAGTACAGTGAACATGGCGGTTTAAGAGTTACGGGGTCGGCCTGAGCGCTTAGTCTTTTTGTACCGCCCGCCGCCTGGCGAGTGGCTACCGGGGGACCTTTCCCGGTTCTTGCGTCCGGAGACATCCATTGCTTCCTCATCAATGGTGAGTCTCCCAGACTCCACCGAAGAAGAGCTATCCCTTCTCTCCCCCGATGAAGTGGGAGTAGGGTGTGTGCAAGGAAGTGACTTGTTTGGTTTAAGGGTTGTATAGTTAACTTTATCTGACTTGTCTGACTTCTTCTTTTGTTTCTTTGACTGCAAAGAAGCTGCAGCCCGAGAATAGGAGTTGGTAGATGGGGTAATAGTCTTAGATGGGGTAATAATAGTAGGTGTAGAAATAGATTGTTCAGCCTGTTCGCTTTGCTCTTGCTCAGTCTGAGTACTAATAGTACACGTCACGGGTCGGGATATCACCGCCGATGCATACGAGACATTGGGTGATGGAGTCGCTTGCGATCCCATCACCACCTTCCTCGCATCATAATAGGAGATACCCCGCACTGCCTTCACCGAGCAGACCTCCTTCTCCAGCTTCCACTTGGGACAATCCCTCGAGGAAGTGGAGTGAGCACCCTTACAATGAAAGCAGGAGAGCTCCACTGATGTGCACTTTTCCTCAGGATGGCCAGGCGTCGCGCACCTGCCACACACTAGAGAAGAAGCCTTACAAGTTCTATTACCATGTCCATAAATCTGACAGTTCAAGCATCTAAGAGTTTTGGGGATAAAGGGTCTGACTTTAACAATTTCATAACCAATTTTGACAGTTTCAGGAAGAGAAACTTTGCCAAAAGTCAAAACAACTGTTGCAGTCTACTTCCTCATACCATCCTCAAAACGAGTAATAAATCTAGCATCAATTATATCTTGTGTCCTCATTTCCTCGATTATTTCCGTCTCTTCCATCATCATTAAATCCCTACAGGTGATTACTCCCCTGCAGGAATTCATGGCTTGAGAAATCTTGGCTTCAACTTCGTAATCATGGAATTGACGACATTTAAGCAAACTTGTTACCTGTTTAGAATTAAATTTTTTAACTAAAATGTCTCCAGATGCAAGTTTTTCAACAGATTCAACCTCACCAGCCCAGCCATCAATTACCTTTTTAATAATGAAGGGATTGAGGCCAGCTAGTGGGGTCGAACCAGTAGCATGGAACATAACAAATGAAGCATTATTAACGTCAATGTCAAGGGGTGTTCGAGTCTTGTATCGTCCGTCATTCCGTGGTTCGTTAGTTCGTGGTGGTGGTCGGTCATGGCCGCCGAGGAGTTGGGAGGGAAGGCAACATAGTTACCACCTCCCTACCACACCTACTATATCTTCTACCAGCTATGGAGGGAATGAATTCTACCTAAGCCTAGTCGTCACCAGAAGGGTGAAAAAAAAAAAAAAACCTACTGCCGGTGCGGCAGGCCCTGGCAACTAGAAAAGAGCTCAAAACATACGTCCTCTCCACGACCCAGTCTCAAAGTCGGGGGGCCCCCGTAAGCTTCTTCATACACCCTAGGTACTACAGTCTACAGAGGACGATATTGTCGTGATACATGCTCGGGGAAATAGTTACCGTTTTATGAATTAATAGATTGTTTTAATGTAAAGCAACCCATTTGTGAATATAATTTTATAGGAAATGTCAATATTAGATTATGCGGTACTTGTAATGTAATATTAATAATTGGTAATGATATATTCATAGTGTACTTTCATAACAAATATACGTTGATGCTTTTGTTGCTTTGAATGTAGTCTCGGGTAAATCAATCACATATTCCTCCGGGGTAGCGATTATCATCTGATTTTAATATGTTGTATTAAAGTGTTTCACTGGAAACCAAGTAAAATTGTACAGTCGGCGGCAAAAGTCCTGTCGCCTCACTTGCTTCACCGAGGCACGTGATGTTCATAGACTCGAGATTAGTAGGTGTAGAAAACGTGTTTACTGCATGTCTCAGTAAAGCAGTTGAGGCGACAGGACTTCTGCCGCCGACTGTACAACGTTATCATATAACATGATTCACTATAATATTGTATAAACATTTAGTGTAGTGACCCTTGCATTTGATACTAGCATTCTTACTTGTGTAGAAGGTGAGGGGAAACTGTTGGTTTTCCTGTTCTCTTTGACCGAGGACTCACCAGGTTACTTATACTTTCTTTCTTTAATCCACACATTACTCCCGTTGGATGCTTTTCATGTAATTCTTGATATATAAAGTGTCATATTATCAATGGTATTTGAAAGTGTAATTATAAATGAGGTATGGTATGCAGAATTGTAGTAGTATTTTAATTAATTCTTGGTTTACACAATAGGTGATATCCGCCCAATCAAACAACCTGAAAATTATGTTTGTTATCGAACAGATTTAATAGGAGCCAACCGACAATTATTTTAGGTATATATGCAAATACTTTAGTTCTATTATCCTAACAACATAATCACCAATATTTTCCTTATCACGATTCACCATTTATTGAACTTGTAATGTCAGGGGGTCGTTACTACCAAGGGTGTATAGTAGACTAACAATACTAGGCACGGCTTTATTCAGTAAGTGTAACAAAGATGCTGCGTGGACCCAAGTACGTATAAGTTGCCTCCGATGAGTTGCCTGCTGTGATGCCCGTGAAATGCCTGCCGTGTTGCGTGAAGGTAGTTGCGTACCTTACGAGTAAGAGTGTGGCTGCCGAGTCAGGAACATAGCTAGCGTGTGGCAAGACGAGAGTGTGGGTGCAGTGCACGGCGTCTAGACTGGCGGCTAGCAGGGCAGGCTAGAAGACGGGAGAGAGATCTTCTTGGTGTGGAGGCGAGCAGCTAAGTGTCGCTTATCTCGTTATGCAAATAGACGCCTCATATATGGCCTCGTAAAATATCAGTGTCATACATTAGTGTACGTGGAGTGTGTGATTGTGTTACAAGTGCGTAAGTTGATAGAACATGGAAGGTGTGGGCGGCCATCTGTAGAGTGCATGTACGTCTGCGTTGGTTATGGAGGCTGTGTATTTGGCCGGGCGACGTATGGTGCGCCCCGACCGAGTATTAAATCCCTCGGGTAGCAAAGCCGGCTCATCATCCTGTAGCACACCACGTGGCGAAGGAGGCATAGCAGGGCGCGGTGGGGGTGAAGGGTTGCGCGAGGGCTAACGGGACGAGGAAGCGTGGCTGGTATTACATGGATAAATGGAGGCTCCACCTGAGGGATACTGAGAGGAATTATTTCAATAGAAGGATGGTCCATGGGGGGCACAGACACAGGTGAAGGAGTAGGATTGGGGGTGTGGTCAGGTAACGGGGAAGGGATGGGCGATGGTGTGAGAGGTATAGGCGCGGGTTCGGCCTGTGTGGGGGGGTGAGGTATAGGGAGTTTGGTCCGACAAGAGTGAAGTGTAGGGAAGAGGGGTGGTAGGAGTGGGTGGGAGTGCGTCGTGTGTGTGGGCCGCCGGGACTGGCAGGGCGAAGGTTGCCGAGGTAGGTATGGTGGGTAGGGTAGGTAGAGGAGTGTTGAGAGGAGAATGGTATGTTGGCGCCGAAAGAAGAGAGGGAAGGTGTGGTGGTATAGGCAAGTCAGGGATAGGAATAGGTTTGGTGGGTGGGGTATGATGGAGAATGGTAGGATGTCGAGTCATGGGATGTGGGTGGATAGGGTGGGGGAATTGCACGAATCGGGGGAGGTGGTGTGGGAGCGCATGCATGGTGATGTGAAGTGAGAGGGGGTGCGATGGGGTGAGTGTAAGAGGTTTGAGGTGTGGGTAGAGATATGATGGTGTGTGTATGTTGTACCTGTGTGAGCGGTGGAGTACAGGGTGTGGGAAGGAGTGGAGGGTGGTGATGTATGTGCTGGTTGGTGTGAGAGCGTGTTGGTAGAGTTGTGTGGTGGCGTGTGCGATGATGGGTGTGTGTCGAGTGGTGTGGTGTGAAGCTGCTGCGGCAAAGCACGGGCCGGTTTCACCCTCTCCCAGGACGTGATGTATGGCTTGTCGTGTATACGCAGTGTAACCGTAGCATCCGTTCTGGCGAGCACAGGGTAAGGACCAGAGTAAATTTGCTGGAGTGATGTGCGGTGAGCGTCTGTTCTGAGGAGGAGTGATGTTGCTGTGTGGAAGCCGGGCGGAGTATATGACAGTCTCGACTGCTGGCGTGTGAGAGTAGGTGTGGCATGGGCAATGGCGTGTTTCAGTGTCGGCAGGAAGGATATGCTGGAAGTGTCAGTGTCTGGAGCAGACATTTATCCGGGAAGACAGAGATCCTCACTATAAACTAATTCCACTGGGGAGTGGTTCAGGTCCTCCTTCATCGTTGTGCTGATGGTGAGGGGGATGAATGGAAGGGCGTCAGTCCACTGGTCCAGCTGGATGCGCGGTAGGCACCCTTGAGGCGACGGTGAAATCGCTCCACCATATCGTTGCTGCAGGGTTGGTAGGCAGTGGTGCATTGGCGCTTTGTGCCCAGGACCACTAACATATCGCTTCACACCCTGGATTCAAAATGTGTCCCCTGGTCTGTCACGATCACTGCCGGCAGGCCAAAATTCGCCACCCAGTTGCTCAGGAAGTGTCGGGCGGTGCCTTCTGCCATAATATCTGTCATAGGGATTGCGGTGCACCCTCGCGTGGTTCTGTCAACACATGTCAACAGGTAGCGGTATCCCTGCGATGCAGGTAGTGGGCCCACGATATCCACATGTACCGTGTGGAACCTGCTCGAAGGTACTGTGAATTCGTGGAGTGGCGGACACGTGTGTCGGCTGACCTTGGCCTTCTGGCATGGGAGGCACGATGTAAGCCAATCCTTGATCTGCCATCTCATCCCGGCCAGACAGCATGGCGGCTGATAAGGCTGAGTGTTTCTGCTACCCCTGGGTGGTTGAACGAGTGGTAGTGCCGAAATACGGCCTCCCTAAACTGTTCGGGAATGAATGGGCGTGGCGTCCCGCAGGAGGTGTTGCACCAGAGTTGCGTGGTGGCATCCAGGGCGGTCAAGAACTCCAACCGTAGTCCTGTCTCACCGTGTATCAGCTGCTGTAGGTGCATGTCGTCCTGTTGAGCCGATGCAATAGCGGGGAAGTCCAGGGGCGGAATGTGTTGAATGCTCGAGATTGCCAGCTGAGTTGTAGGTGCTCTGGAGAGGGTGTTTGCCACGGTGTTGTCTTCTCCCCGGACGTGGCGGATATCCGTTGTAAATTCGGATACGAATGCCAGGTGAAGCATGACCCGTGGGGACCAGTTAGTGCCGAGCTGGTTCATGGCGGTTGTCAGGGGCTTGTGGTATGTTCTTATATGGAAGGTCCTCCCTTTGAGGAAGTGACGGAAATGCTTAAGTGTCGTGGATGGCAACCAGCTCCCTGTTAAAAGCGCTGTATTTGCGCTTACTGTAAAAGGCAATTGGCATGAGTATCCCGTCCACTTCCTGCTGGAGGACAGCTCTGTTTGCATCATTTGAGGCATCCGTGTAGATCGAAGTGGGAGCGTGAGGGGTAGGATACGCCAACAGCGTAGTATCATCCACCTTACCCTTGATCGCCTCAAACGCACTTTCAGCTGCCGGAGGCCAGACTAGTTTCTTCTGGGAGGTTTTCTTGAGCCCTGCCAGGGCAGAAACGGCGTGTGGGATGAACCTGTGGTAATAGTTTAATATGCCCAAGATATCCCTCCGCTTCCTAGCTGTAGTGGGCAAGGGGAATTCCCGAATCGCCTCCACTTTCTGGGGTAATGCCTTGTTGTGTGATGCAGTGCACGAGGAAATCCAAGTGGTCAGTCCCTATTACGCACTTGGACCAGGCGGATTTTCAACCAGTCTTTTGGCAGGCGAGCGAAGAGTTCGTGCAGGTACTGCTGGTGTTTGTGTGGATATCGCAGGGAGGAGTTACATGTTGTTGAAGGTGCCTTGAGTGGTCTGTTGCGGTGTGGGAGGTAGCATGGTGGGCGTGTTCTTGCCACCACCTCATTCGTTTCCCTGACTAGGGCGGCATGACTGGCAGTTAGCAGGGGACCCCCACTGGCAGGGTGATCGGCAACTACGAGCGAAGGTGCCAAAGCGTTGGTGATAGTGGCAGAGTTGCAAGAGTGGCGTTGTAGTAGTTTGATGTTGGAGTGGTGGAAGAGTACGATTTGACAGGTTGTAGTGTTGTTGTTGTGGTGGTGAAGTAATGTGACTGTTGAAGCAAGTCGAGTTGATGCTGTGGCAGTATTTGTTCTTGCTGTGTGTCCATCAGCGGGTGTGGTTGGGGTGACGTGGTCGAAAGTTGTTATGTTAGTGGCATGGCAGAGATTTGTTGTGATGTAGGTAGAGAGTGTGGTCGTGGGTAGTGGAGAGGATGTTGTTGTTGGTTTATGATGGCATGCACGGATTGTGCGGTAGAGTCGAGCTGTTGTTATTGTTACGTGCTGGTAGGTTGTGACGTATTCGAAAATTGTTGTGTTAGTGGCGTGGCAGAGATTTGTTGTGATGGGTATGGGTTGTGTCAGTACTGGAGATGATTTTGTTGTTGTTGTTGTGCGGGTGGTATGTTGTTGACGTGTGGTGGTGTGTGGTATTGATGTTGGCGGTTACGTGAATGTGTTGCCATGCCGATTCGTTGATATTGTGTATAGACACGAGGGAGTATGCGTGTTTACTGTATGCCTGAAGAGGAAGATTCTGTACTGTTTGTAAGTGTAGTTGTATATCTGGTGGTAATAGCTTGACATGGCAGATTCTCCGGACAGAATCAGAGAAGGGTCTGTCAGCCTTCTCTTTTAATTGCTGCATATGTCTCAGGAGTTCAGAAGGGCAGCACCCCTCCAGTTGCATGTTCTCCAGCGCCGTTAGGTACTCCTGTTCCGACATCCCGTGAGAGGCAAGAATGGAGTCTTTATGGCGGTGTAGTCGAGCTGTTGCGTGATTGCAGGAGGGATCGTGTCAAATACGTCAGCTGGAAGAGCACGGAGTACAGCGTAGAATTTCTGCTCCGATGTGAAGTTAGCCAACACCCAAAGTGTTTCCATGTGTCTGAACCAGGAATGCACGTTCAGAGAGAAGGGGGGGACGTACGGTGTCTGTGTTGCAGGTGTAGGTGCGGTGTTATTTGTGTTAGAGGACGTGGAGGGGTTGTTGGGTAGCGAGTGTAGCGACATGTTTGGAGACGAAGGAGAGAGAGAGAGAGAGAGAGATGACTTTCTAGGTATTCGCGACTTTAAATTTAAATGTATGAATTTTGTTGGCATCCTCGCTCAATCCGTCTCTAACCGCTTAGTAATGTCAAAACTGAAGAGTGTGAAAGTTCAATATGTAATGATAATAAAATAATACCTCGGTCGGAGCAGTCAAATTTCATCGTAAAATATCAACAGTCATGACACTACTACCAATGTTCACAATGCTCGTAATTTGAAAATATTTGTTATAATTGACAGAAAATAAAGCCATCGTCATCATAATGATTAACTTGGTGGGACCAACCTATGGAAATTTATGAGGCCTGATTTTAATATGTTCTAGGAACATTGTGACGTTTAAAACTTCACATTCAATATAATTTACTTAGTATATATAATAACTATCATTAACGTTATAATGTAGAACATGAAAAATTAATCAAAACCAAGATGCGCTGCTGATAGCTGGCATATACTAAACATTCATAGATACATCTGGCCGAGACTAGCTACTGCCTCACCAACCCAGCATTTCTTTTACCGTTTGAGAGCATAATATACTGATAACAAACAATAGCTAATGACTTTACTAACCATCACAATGTTGTGGTCTACCAATGTCATATTTGTTATGTAACAGATTTATATAGTTGACATATAATTTAGTACAGCATTACTGCTTACAATCCTCTCGCTAACTTTCCTCCGTAAAACATGCACCACACCATTCCCAAGCCTACACCCCTCCATTACAATCCCCACAATTTACTCCTGGCATGTGTTTCGGATATGTGAGTCAAAACTGGAGGTTCACACCTTGTGGGGTACAAACATTGACAATGGAGTGATGAACGTTGCAGTGGAGGAGACTGTACGTAAGGTATACGGTGGGTCGTGTACGTTGTTGGTGTGAAGCACGTGAGCACGAAGAGGTAGGAGATAGGGCTGCAATGCACGTAGAATCGTCGTGATGCACTGCACGTGGTTGGTGTGGAGAGCACGTGGGCACGTCGTGACGAGAAGATAGGGCTGCGATGCACAAAGGGATTCGTACGACTTCATTGGGTACCCAAGAGGTAGAGTGTGTGTGTGGGGGGAGGGGGTAAGGGAGGTCGAGAAACAGAGTACCAAGGGCGGCACGTGAGACACACAGAGTTAGGGCAGCACGAGAAGTGAAATATTGAATAAATAAGGCAGAAAATAGAGCACAGCAATTGAGGGTGATGGAAAATGGCGGCAGTAAGCACGAAGGAAATGAAAGAGCGGCAGGTGCCGAAAACAGGGTAAGCAGGGAGGAGATACGGCCGAAAGGAAGGCGAAGCAGAGACACGTGTACTGGGGGATAAATACGTTAAAATGCACATGGTGGAGGGGGAGTGGACAGTGGTACGTATAAGCAAGTAAGGGATGGTGAAAATGTGTAAGTGGGGGCAGGACCCACTAAGACAGGTCAGCCGGCTGGCAGTCTGGTCGCGAGGCGGGAAGGACTAGTGACGTCAGCTGGCCCACTCTGATCACTTCTCCCAGCCATGAATCCCAGTCTGACCCAGATCAGCGTTGTGTTTACACCTCCTAAACTGTTCATTGCTGGAGATATGCCAGGCAATTGTGCCGTATATGGATGTTATAACACACAGAAGAAAACAGCAGGAGTACGCTATTTTCGTTTTCCGAAGGAAAAAGAAATCAGGCAGAGATGGATTCATTCTTGTTGTCGCAGTGATAATGTTAATGATGACAATGTAAGAGTATGTTCAGTGCATTTTGCCGATTGCGACTACGAAGATGATATGAAATCTCGACTCCTTGGAATTGCTACTCCCACTAAACAAAGAACATTAAAGAACGATGCAATTCCATCTCTCCTTTTGCCTCAAGGTAATTATTATAATGTTTGCTGAGCGTGTGTATGGATAAATGAATGAATGAGTGTGTGTGTGTGTGTTTGTGTGTAAATTAGTGGTATGTGAAGGTGTGTATGCTATGAGAGTGTAGAGTGTAAAAATGATGATATTTCATCTCTCCTTTTGCTTCAAGGTATATGTTTGTTGAGTGCGTGTATGGATAAATGTGTGTGTGTGTAAATTAGTGATATATGAAGGTGTATGTGACATGCGAGTGTAGAGTGTAAAGAACGATGCAATTCCATCTCTCTTTTGCCAAGGTAATTATTATATGTTTGTTGAGTGTGTGTATTAATAAATGAATGGCATGCGAATGTAGAGTGTAAAAAATGATGCAATTCCACCTCGCCTTTTGCTTCAAGGTAAATATTACATGTTTGTTGAGTGTGTGTATGGGTAAATGAATGTGTGTGTGTGTGTGTGTGAAGGCTGGCGGGTTGTGGGAGTTGCAAAACACAACACACCTCACCTCACCCCAAGGGTACTTGACCACCACACCTTAGTGTTGTAAGACCATACAGCTGCCTTCCCATCTTCATCATTTGCAATTATAGTGTTTTAAGAGTCGGCACTTTTTAACAGTGCTTAAAGATGTGTGGGCAGGCCTCAACACAGGAATAGATGTGAGGATAAGTCACAAGGTTATGAGTAGGAGAATATTAAGTTGTACACTGTGTGCAGTTGGCGTTGTACAGTTTCATTTTTTTTTTCTGTATAAATCTTAGGCACTACTGATGAAGCTGCCGGATCGACTGAGAGACTGCAAAGGGCCAAGAACCGTGGAATTAAGAGAACCATAGAAGATATGATGTCCAACACTGGTTCCGGGATATCTGGTAGTAGTAATAAATGCAGTGTCATTGAGAAAGATGATGTGCAGTCTTGTGATGAAAATGTGTCAAATCAACCTAGTGAAACTGATAAGACCATCAGTCCTCTTAGTGAAGAGCAGCAGCTGAAAATTAACTATTTAGAGAAGGAAAATGAAATACTAAAAAAAGAGAATCAAGAATTAAAGTCAAAAGTTAATGATCTTTTGACAAATCGTAGTCAAATGTATTCCTATTCTGAACTTGAGAACCTCCTAACTCCTGTTTTCAGTAAGACACAACTCGATGCTCTATTAAACAAAAAGAAGATAAAGCGCTGGCCAGATGAAGATGTATCAGCAGCATTTACTCTAAGAAGCTTTAGTCCCAAGTGTTATGAGTATCTGAGAAAAAAAAAGGGGATTTCCATTGCCTTGTAAAACTACCCTAAATGACCGAGCAAAGAATTTTTCATGTGAACCTGGCATACTGAATTCTGTTTTGTCCATTATGATGATGAACTCTGATAGTTTCACTCAGCTTGAAAGGTTAGCTGTTATATCATTAGACGAAATGTCTATAAGCAGTGAGTGGTGTTATGATAAAGGCAAAGATACCCTTTATAAACCCCATGATAAGGTACAGGTTGTGATGCTTAGTGGACTGGTGGGAAAGTGGAAGCAACCAATTTTCTATGATTTTGATGTTGGAGATATGTATGGAATCTTAATGACTTTAATAGAAGAGGTGGAACATGCAGGTTACCCTGTTGTAGCTGTAGTTCATGATTTAGGCCCAGGTAATGTGAAGATGTGGAAGCAATTAGGGATTGCTCCTGTGGAAACAAAGAAAATTTCATTTAAGAACCCTGTGGCTGATCGGGAGATATACGTTTTTGCTGATGTCCCACATTTAATCAAACTGATAAGGAATAACTTTGTTGATTCTGGATTTTATCTGAAGGATCAGAGTTTCATATCGAGTTCTTGTATTAGGGAAATGCTAAAAGCAACAAAGACGGAATATGGCTTGGCATATAAATTAAGTGACATGCATTTGGAGGTATCAAACAATCAGAGACAACGAGTCAAATATGCAACCCAACTTTTGTCAAGTACATGTTCTAAATCAATTAGATACCTTGGAGAAAAGGGACTGCTGGCAAGTAGATACTGGAAGGAAACTGCTGATTTCATCACCCTGGTGGACGAATGGTTTGATGTAATGAATTCTTCCCATATGTTTGGCGAACTTTATATCACTAGCAAGTGTTTCACAGACTTAGATGTAGGGTGCGAGACAGAGTATGATGAGAACAAGGAGAATGATGATGCTGAACATGGCGGCAAGTCTATTGATGCTGTTATTGAAAGTGAATCACTTAGGTATATTGGTGGTTATATTGTAAGAAAGTTCTGTATGAAATATCCAGATTTAGGGCAAAAAGCTAGTCACACCACAAGCAAGGACAAGACTTGGATTGAGGAAATTAACCCCTCCGGGACGGGCCAAGAATGGAAATACGCTCTGTGGTTCTGGGCGCAATACTAACTTTTACCCTGCCTGTCCGGGTATTTCCCGGAAAATCACTCTACTTCTCTTACTCCCTACGTCTAAACTACAATACTGAACAACTTAAATTTGATTGTGTACTCACCATCAACTCCTCCTCTTTCCATTAAAACCAACCCCAGCTCTCTAGGACACTCCATTGCCGAGAAATCAAGTGAGGAATGGAGGTCAGTTTTCCCGTGAGAGCGAGGCTGCGTTCGCTTTGTGAGCGTGGCTGTGACGCAATCTAGCTGGTTGCACCCGCGGAGTGGAGGTTACAAGAGAGGGTGCGCCCGGCAGCGCGGTAGGATGCACCGAATCGAACGAGCCCGTATTTTCTTCACTACGCCCAGCCATTGTCACGGTCAAGCACACACTGATTGAATGTGGGGATGAAAAGGTCTGGTGGTGAAGTATAGCCAGATCAAAAAAAATCCCGACAAATTTGGCATTTTTCCCCATAAATTACCAAAAGCGGGATTTCCCGCTGCCCGGACTCTGTCGACAGAGCGGGATTTCCCGCTGCCCGGCCTCTGTCGACCGAGCGGGAAATCCCGCTGCCCGGACTCTGGGGGTTAATAGAGGTGAACTGTACGTTCCCTCAGAGTCATTTTACAGTCAACTGACCACAATGAGGGAAATATTTCAAACTATACACGGCGACAGTCTGAAGGAGGGAAAGGAATGCTTCAAGCGAATTGTGTCAGAAATTGAAAGTGTAAGAGTTGATTTGCCCAAAGATGTAATTACTTTCTTTGCCAAAATATCAGTGTTCTTTAAAATGAGAAAGATGAATAGTGATATTAGGATAAAAAGGAAAACTACCAAAGCCTGCAGAAGTGAAAATAGAAAATATGACAAAATATTAAAGTAAGAATGAAAAATGCTAAAAAGAAAACTGTTGGTTTACCTGTACATAGTTGATATAAAATGCTTTTATTAAATAGTTTTTAATGTAATGAAATATATATATATCCCTCTTTCAAAAGTAAAGACACTACCAATATGATAAGTATACGGTTTGTTAATCTAAGACATATAAAACATTGGAGAGAGAGAGAGAGAGTGGGCCAGCTGACGTCACTAGTCCTTCCCGCCTCGCGACCACACTGCCAGCCGGCTGACCTGTCTTAGTGGGTCCTGAGTGGGGGTACCTTTGTGCTGGCTTCGAACACGTTGAGTGCAGCGATGAACGTCCTTTGTAGATGGAGTGTTAGGGCCAGCTTGCAGGGTTGCCACTTTTGACTCAGGCTCCACCCACAAATGCAGCCCATTTTACCCTAAAAAAATCCACAGATTTTTATGGTATACCCACAAATTTACCCACAAATACTTGCATAGTTTTCTCTTGTAATCAGAAAGCGGTTTACGAACTTTTTGGAGAAGGAATATCATTATAACTCAAATACAGTGCATTTTTATTTATCAAAGGCCCTATACAGTACAGTATACTGTAGGCTACTGTACCAACATTCTGGTTAGATTGCTTTCAAGTAATTCATCCATGTAACTTAATGGGGTTCTCTTACAAAGATAAATATTATATTTATACTCATTAAAGATAAACTAATTTCCTTTGGTTTATAAGGGGCCATGATAAGAACCAAACAGAATATATTGGAGAGCTGACTTGAGTGGACTTACTATCTTGCCACTGCTCTTCACAATTGTAAACAATAGTTTAAACATATAGTACTGTACTGAGTAACTTTACACCTATTCAATATCAAGTGAAAGTATTTCCTCTACATCTGAATCTACTTCTTCTTTTTCTGGGTCTTTGGTAGCTGAAAAGTTTTCCAGCATATCTGGTGATGGCATGAAAGTTACACATGAAAGTGACTGCAAGGATAGACCATAACGGATCTGTAATACAGCTTCTACTAATCTTACAGTTAGTCTGTTCCTAAGCTTTGAATGAACCATATTCATTTGTGAGAATATTCTCTCTATGCTGGCATTAGAGAAAGGAAGTGACAGCAGTGACAATGCTAGGGAAACTACATTTGGATTTGTTTTTTCACCTGCTGAGGTTTTGTGGTCATTTACCTCTGCCCAGAAACTAACAGTACTACCAAGACATGCTGCTGGCCACTGCACAAAGCTGAGGTTACTCCACTCATTTTCTAATTCATCAAGATCATAAAATGTTGACTTATACCTACATGCAATGGGCACAATGGAGCTTTTACACTGGGAAGTAGCATTTGATGGATGAAAGATTTTTAACATGAGGAGCGTTTCAACATTGTCTGGAAGACGCATTTGCACTTGGTTAATGAGTTCTACCACAAAGTCCTTGCAAAGTTCCTTAACATAATTGATTTTTTCTTTATCCAGAGAACATGACTCTGCACAACAGTTGAACTCGTGACCAAAGTTAATGATTGTGTGTGGCAAGATATAACTCTTAATGTTGAGGTTAGGCAAATCTTGTTTTGAACACTTTGACAGGTAACTTGGCTCAACAACAATTTGAAGTAGATTGCGATACATATCAATGAGATCTTCTGTGATTTTAGTACCTCAACATTTTGACTTTGAAAGACTTTGTTAACTTTTACAACTTCCTTGAGGACCTTTCTTAGAAACAAAAGGTACAGTTTGTTTTTGGGATCTCTGTAAACGCTTCCTAGTTCTCTGGTTGAGTAACACCGTTCATGTGATGCAGACATTTCAAAATGAAGCTTCAAGGCATCTCATTCTTCAAGTATAACATGAACTGCGGCCAACCACCGTGTTGTAGCCAATCCTGGCACCTTTTTAGGCATGCTACTTTCTAGGACCTTATACAGTTCTTGATACTGGCGCATCTTTTTGGGACTATTGGAAAACCATGTGTGTGTTTCCCTAACCAGGAATGTTAGAACTGTGGGGAGTACTTCACAAGCTTTGCCAGCAGCTAAGTGGAGGGAGTGACACACACATCTTACAAGAGTTAACTCCTGATTGTCCCTTTTTAACATTGTGTAAAGAGAGTGATTTTTTCCTACCATTGAACTGGCCCCATCAGTACCGATACTTATCAGTTTGGTGATACTTAAATTATTCTCCTGCAGACAAGATTTAACTTGATTGTAGATAGTGACTGCAGTTGCATCTTCCAGAGGTGTGTACAAGGCGATAGAATGTGTCTACCATGGTTGCTTTTTCTGTACTAAAGAACCGAATACTCATACCTAAGCATGCCATGTTTGCCTCATTTGTGCTCTCATCGATTATTAAACTGTAAAACTGATCACCTATTTCTTTTCTTAGTTTTCTGGCAAAAGATGGAGCTAATACATGTTTCTGTAGACGAGACGACTTAGTGCGATGGAGTTTTATTTTTAGAAGTGTGGCACACTTTTTGTCCAACTGAGATACCAGTTCACCTAAGTGATCCACAGACATATTAGAAGCATGTTCTGATATAAACACAGCCAGTTTCAGCTCAGCTACTCTCGTTGGTCATTTTGTACACAGTGAAGCCTCTCCCTAATTGTTGTCTGCACTTTACTTCCAGATGACTTCATAGTCTCTACATGCTTCTTCGTTGAGGCATGGCCAAGAATAGTTTTCAAGTGTGCTTGCAAAGTAGTGTTGCAAACCTTACACCTGGCTTTTGTGCTGTCACCTGGGTATGGCTGCAACCATCCTGTAAACATGAGCCATTATAAATTACTTTATATGTACTGTACACGTTAGGTTAAGTTTGGTTAGATCAGATCAGCTTAATTTACCTAGTTTAAGCTTGTTTAACCCTTGACCACATAATATTCTTAGAAGTGCAGCATCTCAATTCCCTAAAGGGTTATTGAACCAAGTTCTTGGGAGTATAATGCCCTAAAAACACACACACACACACACACACACAACCAAAAACACAATATTATTGCAAAGTGACAAGCTGATTATTGAAGTTAAAGATACTAGGTTAATTTGAAGTCGCCATCACCGAAAAACTTGGAGAATTGTTGCCCTAGAAATGACACAACTACAGTATAATAATGTTTTAATTCTAATGTATTAGACACAGAACTGAATGTTGTAGCTAATTAAATAATATGTACAGCAGGATTAACACACAGGGAATGGCTTACTAACTTAACTCAGTAACTGTATTACAACAAAATGGTGTTTTGCAGAGCACGAATTACACAAATTTTATGTAACTATATGGAGTATTTTACCTACACTGATTGTGGATCTGTAACGTTATATCTCCTACGCATTCAGGACTCACAGAATTCGGGCTGTTAATCAAGAGGAACTTAACCTAATACACAATCATTTTAAAGTAGCAAGCTTTGTTTTAGATCGAGACTAACCTTTAAATCTGCTGTCGCTTTCCCAAAGTGGCCTAAAATGTTGTGTATATTTCCTGTCACTCATGATGGGTCCAACCGAACCATGGTTACCAGACTCTATACTGCCAAGATTTGCTGCAGTCACTATTGCTGAACAGCTGAAAAGTCAAGAGAGGCTGGGTGTTGACCAGCTGAGCCGCTGAGCTGACGCCGAAGGTAAACGATTTCATCACTTCACCCAGTCCCAGTATGCTAGTGGAGCAGTCACTACACAAATCAGTCTTGTTGATGTCATTGTTGTTGTTGTTGTAGCGTGGTAGGCTTTTGTCCCCGGAGTATATTTTTAGAATAGGTTAGGTGATTATTATGGTATGGAGAGTTAGCACACCTTGTCTGCGTTTAACAAGATTTTATTAATAACCCAAGTGGTAGTACAGATTTCACAAAAGGGTTAAGTTAGACTTAGGAGCTGACTTTAAAGAGAGAGATAGCTATGAGATCCCTTGTGTAGCGATTGGGTATCTCTAGCATACTACCGTATAGGAGCGCACAGTAGGAGCTCTCTGTGTTGTACCTCGTGACTTGTCATGTCACTTATTGCTGAGGAAGCTTGGTTCCCATGATCAGATCTAGTCTAGGTCAGCTAGTTTGAGAGATCATGTGAGGGTATATGGTATATGACTCACTACCTATATGTAGGTTTATTATATGTAATTATATGTAGTTATAACTGGTACACCAGTGACCCAGTCTCCCAGAGTCCAGCCGGCTGCCGCATCAACAACAAGGGTGGCGCGGGCTTGATGTCATACTCATACAATAGCAGTTTACCAACGGAGCATAATTTTACGCACATTACTTTGCGGAAAAAGTCATATATACCAACCTTGAAATTATTTTTTCCGTAACCCACAAAATAACCCACAAAAAATGAAAATATCCACAGATTTTAAGAAATTATCTCTACCCACAACTCCACCCACAAAAGGAATTTTACCCAAAAATTTGTGGGTAAAACCCACAAAACGGCAACACTGCCAGCTTGTAGGGTGTAAAGAAGACTAGTATGGGTTGCAATCCGTGGGTCACCAATTATAACAGCCGGGATGGCTTGTTACTACCAGGGTGTTACAGCAGACGTCAATACTAGGTACAACTTTATTCTCAATAGTGGGACAAGGTTGGTAGGGGTCCCAAGCACCAGAGTTAGCCTTCCCGCTTGCCTGTGTTGAGTCTTGTATAGAGCTTGAGTATTCATAGCAGGGCTTGTGTATTAACGTGGTCCTTGGAGGGATGCACAAGGTGGGCAGCTAGCAGGGGCAAGAATGGGTTAGGAGCTAGATGTTGTCGCTGGTGAGTCCTGGGGCTCAGTAAGAGAGGGTTGTGTGGAGTTTAAACTCCCGCGCCAGCGATACTGGGAAAGAAGGGGGAGTGTGAGGCCAAAAAAAGTATGAAACGCCCAGGTGTTTTAAAGTATGACACGCCCTGGTTCTTGGGTCACTACAGTATTATTAGAATTAAGCTGAGAAGTATTTGTATTATTAGTATTCAGCTGAGAACTATTAATATTATAAGTATGAAGGTGAAAACTACTTTTATTATTAGTATTAAGCTGGTATGTATTTGCATTCGTTGTGTAAAAGCGAGATTTATGTTCCCTTAATTTAGTATTACTATTTTTTCTTTACTCTGCGAGGAAAACAAAAACCCACTGCCTTTAACAAAACAAAAAGCCACCAGTGTATGCTACTACTCTATCCTATAGCTGGATCAACACAGTCTGGAAAAAAAAAAAGCAAGAGACTGATGAGGAACAGGACAAGTCTAGTTCCTCCTCAGTACTGGGTATACTCTGCCACCACCAGACCTACTTGACAAGAGGAATCAAGTGAATACACACAGGACAGATGGGATGCCGTCGGGGCTAACAAGCTCCGCGACATCCGCCAGCGCCTTGGTTTGTGGAGCTACAGTGGCCTGTCCCGCCGGTGGGAGACGGCTCTTGTATGTCTCCGCATTGGCCACACATTATTGACTCATGGCTTTTTAATGGAGAGGGCTTACCTTCCCTACTGTGATGGTTGTCTGGTCCCTTTGACAGTACGGCATCTTATTTTTTAGTGTCCCAGCCTTGGTGACCTTCGTCGTAGGCACCTCTCTGAGTACCAGGAGAGTGACGGTTCTTACAGTCTCTCCCAGGTGCTCGGGGAGGAGGCTTGTAGTGTGGGTGGGAACACCCTCTCCTATGTGGAGGAGGCTGGCCTTCTCCACAAAATATGATTTTGATATTTATGGTTTTTAGATGATTTTATGTCGACGGGTTCTTTTATTAATAATGTGCTTTTTAGTTTGTGTGTCTTTTAATCGTGGTGTCTGTCCCTTTCGGGTATTCATGTTTTATTAATTGTGTAGATGACAATTTTGTGTTGGGTGGTATATGACCTTGGCTGTTGCGCCGCCAGATGCTTAGTTGCATCAAAATAAATAGTAAAATAAATAAGTGAACACACACCAGAAGGGTAGCGTAGCGTTAGCTTATATAGGCGCGTGAGTAAGCAACCCAGACTACAATTTTAACGGGGGTACGATCAGTGATTTGAATTGAGAATCTATATTAATATCTATAAAGGAACACAGTCTACTTGTTATATCGGTGACGGAAATATTCAACTAATTATAAACCCGTTTATTTTATAAAATTATGGCACGAGTACATTTAAATAATACAATAATAATTTCTGTCTCCCCTCCCTTGCTAATATCTCCTACTCCGTTCTGTCAACTAGGACAGGAACAATTCCGTGTCTCACCAGTTGACAGAGCTAACACACATAAATCCAAAGAAAACAATTATTACTATAAAATATCCCCCCTCCCTTAATACAGTTCCTACTCCCTTTTCTGTCAACAAGGACAGGAACAATTCCGTGTCTCGCTAGTGACAGAGCCAAGTACATATAAAAAAAAATATTACATGAAGTGTCCACCCTCCCACGATATCCCAAATAATTCCTAATAATAAATTTTTCACCACAAGGCCGAAATATAGCTAATACAATAAAAAAAAATCACATCCTAATCTTAATATAACAATAATGAATCTATAGAATTGCCAGCAAATGTTCTTAATCTTTTGGTACCACGTGGGTCACTTTACACCAAGAGAGAATGCTAATAATGGCTGCCACCCCAGCAGACGAAAGCAGAATGAGCAAAAAAACATACATTAGTTACTATGTCTGAATGTGAACACACTATATTCTTTAGTTATTTAAATTCCATCACTGGACTAATTGATTCACCACTCACTATATTCACAATACAATATATATTATGAGAGCTAGTTTGAGCTCTTACCTGCCACCCCAGTAGACGAAAGCAGAATGAGGAAGATGCAAGGCGATGTACCGCCTCTTCTCCTCCCCTTCACTCCCTCCTTTAAGCAAAGTAGTGACCAAACGTATTTCATTTTCTGGCATTTCTATCAGTTCCACCCTTACTGGAGTCTATGGTTACATACCATGTTTTACACATATTATTGTGCTCAAATACATTGCCTTCTTCCTTGTTTAAAGTTTTATATTACTGTAGTATACATATACAAGGCATGTATTGTTCCGCCAACAAGAAAATGTACTGTCCTGACTTTAGACCCTAACTAATCTAATTAATTTTCTAAGTAAGTTACAGTTAAATTGCAGGTAACAGCATGAGAATGTTAGCTTCGTAATTATACATTATAATTATAAATGCAGGTTATTCCCTGTATTCAATTAATCATTTTACATTCACCTCTTAATCACCACGTATTTCTCTATCCCTATCAATCTACTTAAGATTCATTATTCCTCAATTTCACCCATCCACCTAACTATAATCATTATTTCTATTATTCATCTATAACCTCTAACTTTAAACATTATTTGTACTTTTCTTCCTATTAACATTTTCTGAAGAAGCCCACCACCGAGATTATTCCTCAGTGATAATCTCAGCCTGGCTACTCCCTACCATCTTCAACTAAAAGCCTATCTTAATACCCATAAATATTCTAAATAACAATACATATAAAAATAGGGGTGTTGCACACGTCCCACCTTCCTTAGCTGGAACTTACCGTGAAAATTATTTTATCTATTTCCCTTAAATTTTTAGTTCAATTCCCCCCTTTTACTCTTTCCATACATTCCAATTGTCACTATCACTACTCCTTACTGAACAACATTAGACACTATTCATCTAAACTTGTTAGTCAGTGTTGATAAACTGCCAACTTTTTCTCATTCAGTCTTTAGACTGCATTTCCTTCCCGCAGGAAAAAATTCTCTACCCTACCTCACAAATTAAATACAATAGATATTATTGACACATCGTCCCAGTCAGAATCCTTTGTCAAGTTCCGTAACCCCGGGAGAACTTCAATAAGGTTCTACCGTCACTAAACCCACCAGCGATTATCCCAAGCATGATCTGAGTTTTCATACATTCTATTCATTCATTCTTTTTTCATTCACTCCTCCATTCAAACCTCAGACTCTGCAAGGCATGATAACCCGGAATGCAGCAAGTGATACAAGGGCCCTGACAACGGCCCTGACTGTATCCTGGAAGAGTCCTATGGAAATGGGGGATGTATATCTACTCCCCACCATCACCTCCTCTTCCCATTAAAACTAAGTGTCACTTAACACCCACAAATCCACACACACAAAATTTTATGAGCTGGTTTCCTAGCTCTATTGATGAATGGTGCCCTCTTTTGACTTCAGGACATAGGGAACCAACTTTTTACTTTTCAACTTTTGCCCTATTTTTCTACTTTTAATTTACAGTTATATTTTCTAATTTTATTTTTTCCTCTTTTTTTTCTTATTTTCTAAATTTCCTCAAGAAGTCTTCTGTCTGGTCGTCTCTGACGTGGAGGAAGTACCATATCCTCCTCCTCATCTTGTCCATCACCTTCTTCTAATTCCCCTAGTTGTACTATTAGATCACTGTGGCTCACATAGGGCTTGATTTTTTCTGCAGCCCTCTGGATGTTTTTCCCTGTAAATGGGTCCTCTAATATATACACCAATCCATTTCTGATCACTTATACCACCTTATACGGGCCCTTCCATTTTTGGTTCAGTTTGGCACAGGTACCCGGTATTATTGTTTCCTGTTTTACCCACACTAGTGCTCCTTGTTCTACCTTTTCAGTTTTCTTATGTCTATTTGCTACTGCCCTAACCTCCTAAGAGATATCGTACTTGCCTCTTGAATAAGTTGTTTTAACCTCCCAGTGTTGTCAGCATCAGATGGAATAGTTAGTAGTGGTGCTGTGATGTTGCGGGGCTGATGTCTCCCGAAGAATGCCACATAAGGCGTCACCCTGGTACTGCTGTGGACGGCTGAGTTCATCACAGATTGACATTCGGCCAGCATGGTAGGCCAACGTTGTGGATGGCCCTCACACAGCTGGGCCAACACCATCTTCAGGGTACGGTGCATCCTCTCGATCATCCCGTTGGACTGGGGATGATAAGGCGTGGAGAATAGTAGCTCCACTCCATGCTGGTCTGCCCAAGTCCGCATTTCTTGGCCGGTGAACTTCTTCGTGTTGTCACACAGCAACGATCTAGGGCCGCCAAAGTCTGTAACAAACTGGGTGAGCCTAGCAACAATTCCCTTGGCGTGTTTACTTTTTAGGGGGTAAAACTTGGTGTATCTTGAAAAATTATCTATAATGGTTAGAAATATATCTGTTACCATCTGCTCCAGAAGTCATATCAGTTAAATCTATGGCAATTCTTTCTAAGAGTTGTATTATGGGTGGTAATTCTTTATATTGCTGGGAAAGACCCTTAGTATACTTATATTGCTGGCAATTTAGACATTGTTTAATATAATTCACTACATCAGACCGTAATGTTGGCCAATAATATTACTCTTCTGCTTTCTTAATAGTTTTGAATTGTCTAAAATGTCCTGACTGATCATGAGCTAGTTCTAGTGCTACCATTACTAATCTTTTAGGTACTACCACAGTATAATAGTACAAAAGTCTTTACATAATATAGGATTCCCTCATTTACTTCAAACTTGTCTAAAGTGGCTCGGGCTATTTTCCGCCTGGGCACTTGACCTCCCTCAAAATATTCTATCAATTCATTCCATGTGGCATCATTTCTTTGTGCCTGCATAAATGCTTCCTTTGTTAACCCCAACCATGTGAATACCGGTGGGCGTGATATTACCCGTACTGGTCTAGATAATTGGTCTGCTACAACGTTGTCTTTCCCCTTTACGTATCTTATTTGGAAATTATATTCCCTCATCTCTAACATCCATCTTGTGACCCTTGGTGACTTTGTTCTACGTCGGAAAATACTTGTTAGTGGTTGATGGTCTGTTTGAATTATGAACGTTGTTCCCGACAAATAATGGTGATAATGGCGACACGCCAATACCACTGCCATTGCTCCCTTATCAGTGACACTATACCTTTTTTCACAAGAATTAAGTTTCTTGGAAAAGTACCCCAACGGTCGGACTGTCTGGTCTACTTGCACCTGATGTAAGACCGTTCCTACATACTCATCACTAGCATCTGTGACTAATACTAGAGGTAATTCTGGTTGATATTTAGCAAGAATAGGAGGTGTCATTAATTTTTCCTTGCTACCGTTACACTTTTTCTGAAATCGAAGCCAAATTGGTCACAGTACTGTTTTGTGTCCTGACCAACGGCCACTTCACCAGCTTCCCTCCACAGTGAATGTGATGTCATGTGACTTGATATCAAGTCTGGGGGAGGCGGTGGCAGAGTGGATAAAGAGACGGACTGCGGGTGTCAAGGACCCTGGTTTGAATCCACGAGAAAAGTCTGGAAATTTTCAGGGGTGAACTGGGTCCAGCTGTACGTCAATTATCCTGGCTACGCCAGAAAATACCTCCAACATAGAAGATGCCCGACCATATTCCAAGATGCTGTGAGTGACGGTGTAGCTGCTCTCCCCTGATAGTGATGTGTATAAATAAGGTGTCGTCATCCAATGGGGCAGAAGAGATGCAACTGTACCAACACCACCAATAAGCTCCACTGTCTCATCTGGTGCAATACCCAGTAATCTCGGGGCCTTGCAAGAGTCACAGGCTACTGATAGCCTACAGCCCCCGAGGTTGAGGTATAGAAAAAAAAAAAAAAGAAGTCTAGACAAACAGGGTTCAACACAAATTACCTTAGTGAAGTCATTGGTGCTGTATCGTGCAAGCCATCAGGGGAACAGGGAAATAGTTTTGTAATACTTTTCCCACTCTGTAGATGACACATTAACCTCAGTCTGTTTGGCTTACAAAACACGACCTTGGGTGTCTTACTCAACACTTCACTGAGCTCTTTGGTAAGGGGAATACTGTTTGTAGGCTTCGTAAGTTTAGCTCTAATTACATCAATAACATCTTCACTTTTTATATACTCATGGGCTGCTGTTATGGCATCTTTACCCTCAACCTCACCACTAATGCTCTTGAAATACCTGTAGATATTTTGACTGTTTTTTAGACAAGAGTGTGATTTTAGCTTGTCGTGATGTTTTGCAGTAAGAAACTTGTGGCTGCATTAACATCAGGTTAGCCAGACTTAACTCTCTCGTGCCAGACAGTACAGACTGATAAAACTCATCCATTTCTTCATCTTTGTAGATTTCTTTCACTTTGTCTATGAATTCTTGACTTTGTTGGTAAGATTTGATATGTTGCAATGCCTTCTTGCACTGCCTACCCTGAGAGGAGCACGAGAAACTTTTTTTAATTAGGCTTGCCGATCCTCTGACGTGTATACAGACAATAAGACACTTTAATTTGTGGTTCATGAAGAGTTTGGGGTTCTTAGGTAAATACGCCTTGATGTTATCAGGGATAAATTCCAAGTTATTATCGGTGTTGTTGTTGCCAGCTACTGTTACACTTTTCGTGGCTACTTTCTTCACAAGCTGAGTATTATTAGTATTAAGCTGAGAACTGTTTGTATTATTAGTATTTAGCTAAGAACTATTTGTATTATTAGTATTAGGCTGAGAAGTATTTGTATTATTAGTATTCAGCTAAAAACTATTTATATTATAAGTATGAAGATGAAAACTAATTGTATTATTAGTAATAAGCTGGGAAATGTTTGCATTCGTTGTTTTAGGTTTGGTGTCAGTACTTTCCAGCAGTTTTTGAGCATTCAGTCTACAACGTCCTGATAAATTGATTTTCCTGTTGGACACTAGGTTTTGATCTGTTAATGTCACATTCCTTTGTAATATATTATTGATGTATATTCTTCCTTGCATTAGCCAGTTCATGACAACAAACCTGATTTCCTTTGAGTGAGAGGAGAAATCTGGTATCAAGTGTGTGAAACAGCTGACTGATATGTTTACATTCTGTTCTTTCTTTGTTGACACTTCCACTCTGGGTAAACTATTTGAAATCATAATCAATAATCACATAACCAAACATCTCGAAACCAATAAACTGATAAACGATAAGTAATATGGATTCAGGCACAGACGATCCACTGCCGATATACTCAGCTATATTACACATAAACATTTTCAGTCAATAGATCAGCATGGTGAAACTCATACAATAGCTTTAGACATCTCCGAGGCCTTTGATAGAGTATGGCACCGATCCTTGGTATCCAAGCTTCCTAACTATGGTCTTACATCACTGGTCCCACTTATTTCCTCATATCTCAACAACAGGAAAATCTGTGTTATGATAGAAGGTATTTTTTCAACGTTCCATTCCATTAATGTTAATGCTGGAGTCCCACAGGGATCAATCTTGGCCCCAACTTTGTTCCTTATACACATTAATGATCTCAGCACCTGTTAATTTAGAAGCAAAAGTTCTTTGCCATCATAATTCTCGTCATTTTTACATATACTGACCAATTTTCATTGCAATCGAGCAACAAATAATATTTTTCCCGATTTTTTCCTACCAGGTCTGGGAAAAAATTAACAGTAAAAAAATGTTTCAGAATAGCATAAGATTTTATGAGGACTATCCTCTGACGTATAGCAACACTGTTATAGAACGAAAAATCCTCTATCACTGTTATAAATGGGGAAATTCCTGGCCTGAAATTGACTAAGATAATTGCCGAGATGTAAAAATTCACCAAAAAAAAAAAAAAAATTGATCGAAATCCTTGTTACATAATGTGCTCATATATACGTATATCACGTGTGAAAAAGATTCATTGACATGACGTAAAAACCTTTCGTGTTGTTAGCCATACACTGGAAAAAAGCACTTTTGAAAACACTACAAATTTGTGATATAGCAAAGTTGGGTGGTCTAGACTAATATCCACCATTTTTTGTACGTTCTCTATGATATCCAGAGTATTGAGAATGTGGCTGGTGTATGGTAAACTATTATTTTTGCATATATAGCTACAAGATTTTGCTATATATACTAACACATTATGATATATAACGATATATTGTGACATATTATGATATATAACATATTATAACATATCATGAATAATAAACAGTTCTTATTATGGACTGAGAAGGGAGAATGAGATTTGGGATGGGTATGGCTTGTTTTATTGATTTTTTTTTTTTTTTTTTTTTTGTCTGTATATTCTGCAATTATTTGTAGGATCATTCACTTATCCATTTACGTTATTTGTTTATTTACCTGTGTGAGCCTTTACCGACAAGTGTCACTTGTCTCACCCCTGGGGAATTTTGGAAGTAGCTGACTCATCGAAAAGGGGTTTATTTTTACCAGGGATAGGCTCTTCCCTATTCTCATCAGCTACTTCTATCCTCCTACTTACTTAGAAGCCTCCTGCTTCTTCCATTGCCTTCCATTTCTTTGATCATCTTTCTTCCTTCTTTTGTTGCCTGGCTTCAAACAACTTGCGTTTTTTCTTGTCCTGTTCTTCTCCAATTTGCTTCCTTACTTTTCCATGGGGGACAAGGCCTTGAGCACGTGCAATTCCCATGTTGAACTCCGTGATTGCCTTGGCTATCAGGTAATGCAACCTGTCCTTGTGATAGAACACAGTCTTAGAACACTTGTTCCACATCACCGAGTTCAAGCACTCGTTAGCATTCTGTGTGCGGACAGTGCACCTTGACAAGAGATTGTCTGTGCTGTACTTCCTCATTATAGCGTACAGGTCAGCCTTGATGTCTCGGCGTATTGGGTGGTGTACATGCTGCTCATGGCTTCCAGCAGGCTTTCCTTCTGCTTTAGCTCTGTTGAAGAAGCACCAGGAAGCAACTCCTTCAGGGCACAGCTCATGGCAAGGATCATCGTCGGTACTTGTGCAGTGTTCTATTATGGCAAAAATTGCCTTCCTCATCTTTTCTACATCACCCTGGTTACGAATGATGGCATATCTGTAGTAATCCTGGATTTTTCCTAGTGTAACCTGAGTCTGGGATCCTCTTCTCCTCCCTCCAACACCTTCTCCTTTTCTGCTCTTTTCCTGGACATAATTTCTCAGTGCTTTCCCAACTATTTTAGAAATGTGGTTTATACATTCGTCTTTGCGAATTTCCACTTCTCCATAGATTTTTTCTTTTACAATGGTTGAGTAGGCCTTCGAGTCACCATCTGAAATTACCGTAGTGTATCTAAAGTTACACTTTTCCACTGATCTCTTCCATAGGCGCACCCATCCCTCTGTCTCCATTGCAGGAGAACTTCCCTCAAAGTTTTTGTAGCATTGTGGCTCATGGGCAGTGTACCAGTCACCCTCATGGTCTTTATTTTGTTCACATGTTTGGCAATATTTGCTCAGCACTTCGTAGTCCACAACAAGTCCTGTCTCAAAGTGAATGACAGGAACTATACAAAAATTAGCCACAAATCCTCGTTTTGACCACGTTCCATCGCACGTAACTGTGATGTCCTTCACCTCAGGAGAATCAGGCTGCTCTCGTTCAACGTATTCGTGAACGAGTTCCCGTGCTTGTCTCAACCTTCTGTCACCTTCTTCAATTCCTTTTGCCTCAATTTCTTTTGCAATATAAAAAAACCTGCTACTTGCCATGATTTTCATTTCAAATATTTTTTCCATGTCTTGGATTGTTTTGTACCCATTGTTTTCTAGGGCAAATTCCACGAATTTCATGTTCACATCAAACTTCCCCCGTGGTTTATACCTGTAGGAAGTCCAGTCTTCACACTTTTCACCACAACAACGACACTCGCACGTGATTTTGTTGACTGCACCATGTCGCAGTGTCACACTGGGGGAATCCAATGCGAAATTCCTGCACTTTTCACATTTTTCTTTGTAGTTTGCCAAAAGTATTTTCTTGCTTACCAAGAGATATTCCTCCTTCACTCTGTCAAGAGGAACAGGAATACCTCCTCTCAGTTCTCTCTTCACAGAAGCTGGTGACATTTCAGTTGTCCTCTCCTTCCCTGGTTGTGACTGGGGTTGTGGTTGCACCCCAGATGGTTCTGGTTGTGACTGGGGTTGTGGTTGCACCCCTGATGGTTCTGGTTGTGGCTGGGGTTGTGGTTGCACCCCTGATGGTTCTGGTTGTGGTTGCACCCCTGATGGACCTGGTTGTGACTGGGGTTGTGGTTGCACCCCTGATGGTTCTGGTTGTGACTGGGGTTGTGGTTGCACCCCTGATGGTTCTGGTTGTGACTGGGGTTGTGGTTGCACCCCTGATGGTTCTGGTTGTGACTGGGGTTGTGGTTGTACCCCTGATTGTTCTGCAACAGAAGCCAGCCTCTTCTTCTTCTCCCTTGCGAGAGCCAACTTCCTTGCAACCTTCGACTTGGGCCCCATCTTGAGAAAAAGTTTGCTCGCTTGCTTGCTCTGTAGAATGTTACTCAACAAAGTGTGGAGTAAAAGTGAGGGACAGTGGCTTAGGGCGAGCTGTCTCTGCCTACCATCTATGCCTACGCTTATCACAGCTGCGTTCAGAATTCCTTTGAGACAACTTGAGAGTAAAGGCTAACTTCTGTTATAATTCTATTTCTTCATTTTTCATTCACAGTGAATTTCATATAGAGTATTATATATAAAAACATTTATATGGATTTGTTATATAGTCTACAACTGTTCAGTAAATGGATAGTGTGTGTATTGAAGACATCTACATGTATTTTGAATTCAGCCTGGGCAGAGGCAGTTTGTTGACATAGCGGTAGGCCTCCTTATCAGCAATGGTTGACCATGCGAAGAAGGGTCGGGGAAAGGATAGTGAAGGAGGGTGGGAGTTATGGGGTTTGAGGTAATTGTGTTGAGAGTTATTGTGTTGGGGTTATGGGGTTGGGGGTTATGGGGTTGGGAGACATAATCATACTAAATAAATTACTAATTGAATGACCATGTAATTCTGAGTGTTTGGGGGTGAGGTTGGAGGGGTTTGAAGGCTAATAAGCAAGTTTGGCTGCTACTACCTGATGCATAGGATCGCAAAGGACATATTTAGCATGGAATTGAAACATGCAAAATTTGAGCCAAAATGGTCATACAAGACTGAGGGCGCCCTTAAGTTAAAGGCAATCACATTCTTGTACTTTTGGGGTCGTTCTCGATTGGTGTTACCACGCTAGCAGCTCATCACCTCTTCTGAAAAGAAGGGCAGAAATTATATAAACTATAATTAAAACAAGAAATAACACAGATCAATTTCCAGTGCATAATGAAGAAGATGCATAAGTGAAATGCAAGGTGGTATCTGAGGTGGAGAAGGATACTACAGAGCCACTCCCTCTCCTCCCTATAGTCCAACCACTCTTAAAATGTGGTTTGGGTGATATAATGTAAAATACCCGAACAAGTAACAAATTTTTTTATAATATATACTTAAGTATTCTTAAGTATGTCAATGACAAATAAACTTTATAATACGTCTTTATGTAATAATATAGAAATGTGGCATACACATTTCACAGTGGTGCTACGAATATGTTGCTACTCTTATTTGACATTCGTCATAGTTCTAAGTTGGGTATGTAATGCAACAATTGTGTTTATAATACTTTATGAAGAAATGGAAGTGATATATATACTCGTTCCTTAATAAAAATAAATGTTAAAACTATCATGAGCGGCAATACCCATCACTCCCAACAACTGGAACAAGGTACATATACAGTCGGCGGCAAAAGTCATGTCGCCTCACTTGCTTCACCGAGGCACGCGATGTTCATAGACTCGAGATTATTAGGTGTAGAAAAAGTGCGTATTTCTCGAGTCCATGAACACTGCCTGTCTCGGTGAAGCAAGTGTGGCGACAGGACTTATGCCGCCGACTGTACATCTCCTGGGAGGTAATTAACTGGGCAGGGGAGTATTTAAACTTCTGTCAAGTGCTCCCACTGTTCATTTTCCATCTTGACTCTGACACGATGGCAGCTCAGCAATACGTGGAGTATAATGTATTGGAACTATTGTACTTAAGATGTAAAATTACATGAATCATATGAACGAGAGATTCATAAAGTGAAGAAATTAGAGTATACTGAGAAAGTGAAAATAAAGATTACAGGAAAAAAGGAATGATTGATGAAGAGAGGGAGGCGGGGAAGCAAGATACGTGGTCACCAGTTGGCGTCTGGATGTGATGTAGGGTTGGACCAGGATTAAAAGATTGTCCTCGGGCAGACATGAGGTGAAGGTATGTCAGGTCACCCTTCTGTCAGTCAGAGCTCAGAATTCGTAGCAACCCTGTACACAGGGACGGGTCCCACATGACCCCACCCAAACCACATTTTAAGAGTGGTTGGACTATAATCACCACTACCACTATAACCCTCCTCTCATAATGTCTCCCCGAGTTGTGATATGTTATTTTTTCAACGGCATTTGTTTCCTTCTGAACAAATCCAGAATAGTAGTTGGGATTGTCACCAAGTGGTAAGGAGTTTCTCCATTATCTCATCATCCTATCACTCAGTCTCTTGTTCTTGATATTCAACAAGATATGTCACAAATTCCCTAAGCATTTGTTTTGGCAAAGCTCAATGGATATGAAGGAGACTCTGATATGAGGATGACTTCTCTGGATTTGTTGGGAAGGAAAATAACAGATGAAAAGATAACAAAACCAAAGTAGGGATTGTGAGAGAAGTGGCACAGTAGGCCTCCCTTCCTGTCTCAGATATCACCTTTCATTTTACTCATGCACCGAATTCATCACTCCCAGGAAACTTATCCACTGTATATTTTCTTCCTTAATTTATATTTTATATATCCCTATGTATGATTATACAACTAATATTAACCCTTATCCCCTAGTGGCGGGATATCCTCTCCATGTATACATGACTGGGTGGCGGGATCTCCCGGATGAACCAGGCTGGCAGGTGGTGGGGTTTCTCAGTATTATCAATTTCATGCAAAAATTGGCTATTGGGTGGGATTTTTTGTGTTTTGTTTCAGTAGGTCAGTGAGGCTCATTCAGTGTGTATCTTATTTTCATCATAGGTAAGGTTCCAGAAAAAAATTCTCATGTGTCTGGATCAGTGCCCCCACCACTCCACCACCTACTGTGCCACATCACAGACAGCCCACACTTGCAAACACTACCCCGCTCTCGTGCTAAAAGTTACTCCTCTTCATTACCTTATATCTCCACAATCAGGAGTCATAGAGAGAGCTTGGGTTGGTCTTATTGGAGAGAAGAGTTGATAGTGAGAATAGAACCAAATTTAAGTACCTATGTATTATTGTTTAGATGGAGGGTAAATGAAACAGATTGCTTTTGGCTAGAATCCCGGGATAGGGATGGAGGAACTGGACAGAAAGCCCGGCTAGCGAGGGAGGTTATCATAACTACTATTAACTAGCCTGGACTGGAGGGGTTAAAGGGCAGGCGACACCAATGGGCGAGCATAGATGCAGACGGGTGACACCATATTGTGTCCTGTCACAGATTCATATTTGCACGGCAATTGTCTCTAGCCAGAGCCAACTCGATAGAAGGCCACTCTGTTCTGCAGCTAAATCATAGCCACGTCAGCATCTGAGGGCTGAGGCGAGATGCCGCATCACAGACAGTACCAGGGTAGTACGCTGTTCTATGCCCAAATAGGCTAGGTCATTTGGCTTGTTTTTCAGTTTTGTTTATTTCAAGATACTGTGCTTATTTTCCATCTCTTTAATTTAAAAGTGGTTCTCTACAATTGTATCAATTTGCCTTCAGCATGTTCTGTGCCCAATTGCAAAGGAAACCATAGAACTGTACCATTATTAAGGCTGTAAACCTATATCCATTAACCCCATAGTTCCTGGACACATGCAGGGTGAGCTCGGACACTTGGCAAGTAAAAACAAAATTACAGTGGCATTTTGCTATTACTTTGAGCAGGAAGCGGGACATGATGAATTATTCTGCAGTAACAAATTATCACATTTTCAATAATGAAAGAACTCTAGTATTGTACTTTGGTATTGCTTTGAGCAGGTAGCGGGACAAGATGAAATATTCTGCAGAAACAAATTATCACCTTTTTGAATAATGAAAGAACTCTAGTATTGTACTGTACTTTGGTATTTAGCATAAGGGAGGACAATCTTGCAAAATCAATCCACAAAGGCAGAACCATCAAACCATCCACTATCAGTACGGTTGAATCTTTTGTTCGGAGGACCTCCCTCAAGGCGGCTTCACACGGGGTAATACGCGACTGGTTTTGCTACCCGCTAGTTTCCAGCCAGCCCTGTCTAATCGGAGTTAGCGGCAATTTTCGACAAAAGCCTACACACGAGCGGGAGCAATCAGCAGCTGAGCTGGCAGACTAGCCGTGTAACAAACGTGGTAGTGGTGGGCGATACCACCAGATTTTAGTAGATGCGATTACTGATTACTTTAACGAAAATAATCGATTAGTAATCAATTACCGTTACGATTACTGGATTCTGAGATAATTATTTTGTTATTCAAAATATTAATGTCCCTCAAAAGTCAAAGGCTTCCTTATATAAATAGTAGGCATATGTTGGATAGGAATACATGTTACACAAGCTACATTTATTTCCCTCAAAAATATTTTCCGATGACTAAACAAAAAGTTAAATCATCGATAGTAGTCATTTCATCTTGAAGATGGATACCTCTACCAACGAGGAAGCCTTATTAGCTGTTGCCGTTATTTTGGCCATGAAAGAGAAGAAACGTTTGTGGACACATCGTTGGCTGTCACTTCATACACAACTGGTCAACTTGAAGAAGGAAGAAATGAAAGGATGAAGTACTGGAGAGAAAGAAGAAAGACCCAGTGACAAAATGAACGAAAGATGAAAATAATATATAATAATAATAATAACAATAATGGGAAAATGATGAGGATGGAAGGAAACGAGGGAACGGAAAAATACAGAGAAGGAGAAAGTCATGACGAAAAGAAGGTAGGAAAAAGAATAAAAAGAGACAGACGAGAAAGAGGTTTGCCGAAGAACTGGGATAAAGGAAGCACCATATTTAGTTATTGCCGCGACTCTGCTGAAAAACACCGACAGGTCGGTCTTCCCAACCTGGCTAGCAATTTTAGCCACTATCATCAAATTTTGCTAGCGGCTGGAAATATCTCGCTAGCGGGTAGCAAAACCAGCCGCGTATTGCCCTGTGTGAAGCAGCCTTCAGTCCAAATATGTTGTTTTTACTATAAGCTAATTACCCACTATTTGAACCTTTCTTCTTACATTTTCTTAGATTCTGTACTTCTCTTCTGCAAATACCCCATTTCCAACATGTGCCCATCACCCCCCCCCCCCATACGATAATGGGGGAGCATTAGGAATCAGGGGTTTTGGGCGGGGAAAAACACGCATATTACTATGGTCATATCTTTCAGACACTTGTTTATGATATTTCCATCACAAATGTTCTGAAATATGCCCCTCGCAACCTTCACACAATAATGGGGAGCGTTGGAAACCGGGGCAAGTACTCATAAAGAGACATAAAATTTATCTTAGAGGAAAGACCTAGCACTACGTTATGGTAGCGTTTTAGCACAAGAATTAGTTAGGGCGATATCATAACCTACTGAAACATTGGAATGCTAACTGTAGCACAAAAATTTGGTTCGACGTTTCAATTTGAAAAAAATAACCATTGAAAGCCATATAATTTCCTTTAAAAATAATGTTTTGTGTATCCTTACATTTTCCACTATAAATCAGTCACAAATATATTAATTCTCCATCAAGTTCATGAAGAACATCTGGTAAAACTGTACTACACCTCGGTCTCATATAGAATGTGTTCACATAGAACGATTCTTGTTTAGAACGAGCGACCAAAATATTAGCTTAAAATTATTTTACAAAACTATTGCATCCATATAGAACGGGTGGCAAAAATAAGTGAAGCAAATCTGAGGTCACACACAAAACGAGCGAAATCATAATGAACGTGCCAGGAAATTATATAACTGGCGTCTGCGCAGTGTGGGTGAGTGTGTTCCCACCACTTCTCCCGCTCCTTCCCCCTACCTAGTGTTGCCAGGTGTAAGGAAATTTCTCTGTTTTAGGGAATTTTGAAATCCACACAGGGATATTATATAAAGATTGTTCAAAAGTAATCAGGGAAAGTCTTACCAGAAGAAATACCAAAAACCCCGTCAATGTTCAAGAGTAAACAAGGAATTATTGAGGCATAAAGGGAAATTCTAAAGTTGAAGTTAGGGAAATTTCGTGTGTGACTCGCTCGTTTTTAGTGATTACGAGTTAACCACCAGCTTCAATGCTCAGTCATGACAGGTGGTGCATTTACAAAACGGAAGGCCATATCCTTCGATATAAAGAATGAAGTCATTTCTCGGAAAGAGAAAGGAGAAGGAAACACCAGCGTATGGTTAATAAAAGAAAACAAACGATGATCACGCGCTATCTCACCCCCTACCACCTCCACCACCACGGATGCCGCCGACTTGTCTCAGTCACATGAGTCACCTACAAAAACCTTAATACGAATTGTAATATGCATTTTACATACATCCCTGAACAGTTGGATTAAGGCAAGAAAAATCTTGAAAAGTATTTTATAATAATTTCAGGGACAATATTGGTGATTGATCGGCCAATTGTAATTTTCCCCATAGGTTACGTGTATCACATAGAACGATTTCACATAAAACGACGTCTTCTATCGACCTATTGGACGTTCTATACGAGACCGAGGTGTATTTGACAATACACCCTCCAAGGTAACCAATATCCTTTTCTTGTGTATATCCCTGTTTTGACATTCACTGCCACCAATCTATCTATCTATCTATAGCTCCGACGCCTCGTTCCCTCCGGGAACTCCCCTCAAGGGGGTGGCCACGGCAGAAGTGTCTCCAGTTCTCCCTGTTCCAACACTCCCTCCTTACTTGTTCAAGCCCTCCTCTGCCCCTCATGTTTCTCTCCTTTACATACTCTTCCACTCTGTTCTGCCATCTAACCGGTGGTCTGCCTCTCACACCAGGTCCTACAACTTCACTTCCATACACCTTCTTTACAAATTCCTCGCCTTGCATTCTCTCCACATGTCCATACCATCTCAATGTATTACGTTTCACTCTCTCAACCACTCCACACTCAATACCAATTGCCTTCTCACTCATACCACATCTCTCATATACATTCTCATTACTTTCTCCATCCCATCTAGTAAGTCCACATGCTCCTCTCAAGTAACTCATTTCCACAGCACCTATTCTAGACTGATGCGCCCTATTCCATGTCCATGTCTCCGACGCATATGTCAGTGTTGGCAGGATTATACTATTTCGTAGTCCCCTTTTCACTTCCATACTCACACTTCTACCCTTCATAATCCTCCCCAGTGATCCTATGACCTGTCTACCCTTCACTGCTCTCTCCCTAATTTCTCCTTCCATACTTCCATGTTTACACATAACTGTACCCAGGTACTTAAACTCCTTCACTTCCTCCATCCTCTCACCCCTCAGAGTTATCTCACACTTCGTCCCAGTTGGTACAGCCACTCTGTAAGGTGTAGCAAAGTCAATCACTTCAGTTTCTGCTCTTTCAAATACCATCACTTTACTTTTACCCACATTCACCTTCAGTTTCCTTCGTTTACACACAGACTGAAATTCGTCCACCACTCTCTGTAAATTCCTTTCATTCTCAGCCATCAGCACAGTGTCATCCGCAAACAAACTTGCCACCAGGGACCAATTTGCTTCATTCAGCCTCAACTTCACCCCCAGACCATTCACTTTGGCTTTCACCTCTCTCATACAACCATCCATATATATATTGAACAGCCATGGTGACATAACACACCCCTGTCTCAGCCCTACACTAATATTAAAACTCTCACTTAGATCACCCTCTACCCGTACACATGCTTTTGCATCTGCATAAAAAGCCTCAATGCCTTTCAGCAAAGGCCCCCCCAACTCCATAAATTCTCAACACCTCTGTCATAGCTTTCCTATCAACTCTATCATATGCCTTCTCCAAGTCCATGAAGGCAGCATACAACTTCTTACCCTTCCCAATATACTTCTCCACTATTGATTTTAATGCAAATATTTGGTCCACACATCCTCTACCCTTTCTGAATCCTCCCTGCTCCTCACTAACTTTATTCCCTGTTACTTCCATCAGTCTTTCAGTCAGAACCTTCCCGTACACCTTCCCCGGTACACTAAGAAGGCTTATTCCCCTATAGCTACCACACTCATCCTTACTTCCCTTCCCCTTATACAAAGGTACAATTATGGCTCTCCTCCAATCCTCTGGCACCTCTCCCTGCCTCCACGCCAATGTACATATAAGCAACATCCACTCCACCACTACCTCCCCCCCACACTTTAACATTTCAGCAGTTATCCCATCCACCCCCGGTGCCTTTCCCATCTTCAACTTTCCTATTGCTTTCCTAACCTCTTCCCTTCCTAATTCTCCCTGTACATCCTGTCGTCTACCACCTGCCTCCATCCCCATGCATGTCACCACCGCCTCCCCTCCCGTCCCCCCATTCATCAACCGATCAAAATGCCTCTTCCACACTTCTTTCACTTCCTCACTTCTACTCACAGTAACTCCATCCTCTCTCTTCATTCTCACACTACCAGACTTTCCTTCTCCTCTTTCTCTTTTCACCTCCTTCCAGAATAATTTCTTGTTCTCTTTAAACTTTTCACTCAGTTTCATACCAAACTCCTCATCCACTCTCCTTTTACTCTCACTCACCATCATTTTCACTTGTCTCTTACACACATTATATTCTCTTTTCCATCTCTCTCTCACTTCTTCCGGCACATTCCTCTCTAGTGTTCTCCGATATGCCTTCCTCTTATCCTCTACAGCATCTTTCACTTCTTCTGTCCACCAAGCACTCCCTTTCTTGCCCCTCTTCTGTGACTTATATCCTACTACCTCTGCTGCTGTCCTTAATACTCTCATCTTAAACATTTCATACACCGCATTCACTCCCACTCCCTCCCCTATCCCCATCCTTACATCCCCCAGCACCTCACCCACCCTCCTCTTATATTCCTCCCTATACTCTTCTACATCTAATTTCCCACTAGCCACCACCCTCTTATTCCTCACCCCTTCATCCCTCCTACTATACTCCCACTTAACCCTAACCTTCATCCTCACCAACACCGCAAAATGGTCGAAGCAATGGACCATTCCTCTCACTACTTTTGCGTCATACACATCCTTCCTCAACCTTTCATCCACTGCCACATAGTCAATCAAACTCTTCTGCTCTCCTCTCTCATCCCTTCTCTTCCATGTATACCTGTGGATCATCTTGTGCTGAAAGAAGGTGTTCGCCAAGAACAACCCTCTCTCAGCACAGACATCCACCAGATATTCACCATTCTCATTTGTTCCTTCTACACCCCATTTACCCACAATATTCCCCACTTCCTCACCTCCCACCTTTCCATTCATATCTCCCATCATCACTATTCTCCTTCCATTATCAATTCCTCTCAGACATGCATTCAGCTCTTCCCAAAACACTCTCATCTTCTCTCTCCCTGTCTTACTCTTTTCATTCACTGGTGCATAAGCACACACCCAAGCATACTTTACCATCCCAATCTTTCCAGTCATCCATACTATTCTTGATCCATTCCACCCATGTCCATCCACTCCCTTCCACACCCACGGAGACACCAACAGCGCACACCCTTCCTTCCCTCTTCCTTTACTCTTTTCATTCATGCCCGTCCATACTACTCCTCCCTCTATTCCCTCCCACAGTCCACTCTCCCTTCCTTCCTGACACTCAACCACTCCACATCCTTTCACGTGTGTCTCCGTCACTCCCATCACATCCACTCTTCCTTTCTTAAAACATTCTACAATCTCTCGCCTCTTGGTCCCATCCGTCATTCCATTCACATTCACAGCTACCACTCTCATACAATCCCTCTTCCCTACTCCCTCTACAGGGCAACCCGGAGACCCTCCCCCGCCAGTAGCCATATCTGTCCACTCCCCCATTGGGGGGCCACTGATGGCTGGCAAGGCCAATGCAGTGCTCATTCCCGGAGGGACACGGGCCGTCGGCATTGTCAAAAGCTAAAAACAAGGTCATAAATTTAAAAGAAATTATCACAAAAATATAAAAACATGCAGTCATAGAAATTAAAATCTTAAAAACACTAAAATACAATAAAAATACAATAAAAACCTTAAAACCTATATGTGGGGGAAGCTAGGTCTCACCCCCACACCGCCTTCCCCTTTGGCTCCACCTCCTGAATGGATAAAAACTAGATGAAAAAAGGAGGTGTACCCCCGAGGTCACCGCTTGGAGGCGGGGTAAGGCTTACCTACCCTTCCTGGGGAGGGGTAGGTCACCGAGGTTCTTGCTTTTCCCAATACTGATAGCAGTTAAGCACAGTAGCAATCCTCGACCTCATCGGTTACGATATTGCCACTGCGCAAAGCCAATGAGTGCTTCAAACTGGTGGTTCGGGATTGCACTCTCAACCAGTGTTGACAACGCTGAATGTGGCCAGCTGTATATTCTAAGACTATTTATGTATATAGGCCCTATGGCATTTCCATCTGAAATGACCCACCCAAAACCCCCAATACCCAACGCCCTACCTCTAGATTGTATGGAGGTAGGTTGGGGTATCTTGGAAATGGGGCATTTCCTTGGGAAATGCCATAGATAAATAGTCTTAATATTGTGTAAATTAGTGGGTAGTGGTAGTAGAATATCCGTACTAGAGAACGGCAAGAGCAAATACTTACCAAAAAAACTTATGCATTATTTCCGAGTTACACATGTGCAAGACATCTAATTTTTTGTTTGATATATGTAATCTGGGTTAAATTTCTACTACTATTATATAGGTCTTACCTTGTACAGGTCTCATTTTAGGGAAATATGACCCCTCAGACAAAAAAAATATTGAATTCCTTCTGTTTTTCATGTGATTCATGCAATCCTTACATAAACAAATTGCAGAAATATCCTGTTTTGGTATTATGTTCCAGTAATTTGTCCCAGTAAGTCCCAGTAGTCTGCCCCAGTTAGATCCTGGTAGTGTACCTGGGTTAGGTCCCAGAAGTGAGACCTGGTTAAGTCCCGATGGTCCACCTTGGTCCAGATAAGTTAGGTTAGATCATGTCAGCTCGGATTAATTCAATATCTTGGCTCGGGTTTTAAAATTTTATATTTCTTTCATTTAACATTTTAATAAAAACAATTACCCGGGTTCCCAAATTTCTGCATTTCCTTTACTGTATTTCACATTTATTAAAGGCTGCTTATATCACTGCATAAGGCTGGTTTACACAGCGCTGCTTTTGATGCAAAACGCTAGCTTCTCGCTCTCATAGAGCAAATTTTAAGCTGGTAAAGTTGCAGGCGGTAAGCAGTTTACACGATGCTGGTAAAAACCATGAGGCTGCCAGCATTTTCCAACAGTCCAGGTGTCAAGCCATCACAGTAAGATGCAGATCTGCTGCCGGTTAAATCCTTAATACAAACGTCAATTATTACCTTTGAACTCTTCATGGTCCATTTTTTGGTTATTATTTGCAAGTTCAATGAGCATTAGTGCTATTTGTCCATCACACATTGGTATACAGTATTTAAATATATACTCTTTCAATTTAATGTTTCATACGATTACATAGTTTTCCACATTCTCAAGGTGAGTAAATATATCATTACTTATCAGTTAGGTTAGTTTTGGTGTCATTATAAAAAGAAAGCACACAATAAGCAGCAGTAAAGCATATACCGGTACATATACACCTTCACTCACCGAAGTCGTTGTCTGGACTATATTCAGTCATCTATTCGCTAGACGAGAGCAGTAAAGTTCGACATACTGAACTTTACCACAGTATCAACTAGACGCTACAAACTCACAATATTCCACGCTAGTGAATAAAAGAAGCAGCCTTTACCGGCATTTGAAGAAGCTCGTCCAAAGCGAGTAAAAGCAGTGCCATGTAAACCTGAAATTCCAGGCTCTCCCCCAAGACTGTTGGGGTAATGGGGTATGGCCAAAAGTGGGGATTTCCGCAATACATTGATGTCAAACTCGCACAAATCTCATGAAAAGCAGTAGGAAAAAACATGTGCTGTCTGAAACTCTTGCACATATGTAACTCAGAATAGTTAACAAAATGTATGTGCAGGTAGAAAGCCACTATCAGTAAAAATAGAGCCCCGGTTCACAATGCTCTCCCCCAAGATTGTTGGATAGGGTGGTAGGAGTATTGGTGGTAAATGTTTTCTATACAGTAGGCTATATAGATTGCCGTTCTCTATGATAGTTTTTCTACCATCACTACCCACTAAAATATACCATTATAAGATTATTTTTATCTTTGGCATTTTTCCAAGATATTCAAATGGGTCATTTGAGAATTAGGCTGACCTTACTTAACCTAACCTAGCCAGCAGTAGACTACTGGAGCAAACTACCGGGACCTACCTGGGGCAAACTACCGGGACCTAACTGGGGCAAACTTCTGGGACCTAACCGGGGCAAACTACCAAGACACAACTGGGGCAAACTACCAGGACCTAACCGGATATAGCAACACTGCTACACAACACAATAAATACCCCTTCCACTCCTTTTGGGTCTTTTCCATTTTATTCTTTTCTGAGTTCTATTTTTTTCCTTATAGCTTCAGGGCATTTGTGTTTAGTTCAGTTCAGTTAAGTTCGGTTGTTGGACGAGGAGTATCAGTACAGTATTGCCTTGGGGGACCCTGTGATGTAGACAAGATAATTGGAGATAAATAAGTCCTTCTAATATTGACACGAAACATCACCTATATAGAGGAGCTTGCTTCGTGGCATGGTCAGATGGAATCAGAAGCCTCCAGTTCTCATACACGATCACAGGGTCCCTCAAGGGTAGATTCTCTCTTTGCTAAATTGGAGAGCTCCTGATTCCTCCAAACTATGCCAGGACACAATTCACCTGCATGTTACTAATACGGGATTTGTTGTTGCGTATCATTGTTTGGAGGAATTAGAAGCCTCCCGTTATCAGTAAATTTTCAGAGGTACATACTGTATGTGCGAGATTTTCAGACAAAACAAAGTTTTTCCAATGATACATTCTATTTTAAAATCCATTTATTGTGCAAATATCCTGTTTAAGTTATTGGCAAAAGTTGGCTGTTTTCCAATTTTTGGCAAGCAAAAATAGTATTAGTGTGTTTTAGAATTAGACAGACATGACCTGACCTAACCTAACCAAATCCGGACCGTGGCAGACTACCGGGACCTAACCTAAACAGACTACCGGGACCTAACCTAAACAGACTACCGGGACCTAACCTTAACAGACTACCGGGACCTAACCTTAACAGACTACCGGGACCTAACCTTAACAGACTACCGGGACCTAATCTTAACAGACTACCGGGACCTAATCTTAACAGACTACCGGGACCTAATCTTAACAGACTACCGGGACCTAATCTTAACAGACTACAGGGACCTAACCTTAACATACTACCTGGACCTAATCTTAACAGACTACCGGGACCTAACCTTAACATATTACCGGGACCTATCCTTAACAGACTACCGGAAGTTGCACAAGGTAAATCAAACTTATGGAAACTTTACCATAAGAACGATTATCACAGTGAAAATCAGATATGTGGCACATGTGTAATTGGGAAATAATTCCCATTTCCATACCTAGCATTAGGTGTGAGTGTGTATTGTCCCATATTACAGTTGTACAGTCACGAGCACTAATAAGGATTCATGCATGTGTGCTTCCAATACCTAACTTAGAGACAGTACATAAATGCACAAAAAATCTTCACTGGAATTTGTTGTGTAAACATTGAAAGAATTACCGTTATTGAGTACAGTTTTTATACCTTCATTACTCACTTATTTAGACCATTCTAAGACTATTTTCTTCTATGGCATTTCCTCTGCAAATGCTCCATTTCCAAGATAAGGCATATTCAAATGGTGCATTTTGAAATTAGCCTGACCTTACCTAACCTAACATAGACCGCATCAGGCTACCGGGACCTAACCTGGGCAAACTACCGGGAAATAACTGTGGTAAAGTACAGGAAATGACCGGGGCAAAATACTGGGACCTAGCCGGATCTGGCAACTCTGCTACAAAACAGTAATTCGTTCAAGAAATACCATGATTCCTGGGTGAATTAGGATATTTACCAGTAATGAATTTGGTGAGTAAACTATGCAGTGATCATCATTATCCAACTGTTGGATAGATTTTGTGAATACGGATCCCCTACTCAGCCTTTGGAAAATAATGAAGCCTTACAAGTGTGGTTGGTTGGGAAGCTAACAAACAAATATCGGTATTTATTGAAAGAATTACCGTTTTGAAGCAGTGTTGCAAGGTCCTGCCAAGTCCCAGTATTTTGCCCCGGTCATTCCCTGTACTTTACCACTGTTATTTCCCAGTAGTTTGCCCAGGTTAGGTCCCGGTAGTCTGCTGTGGTCTAGGTTAGGTTAGGTAAGGTCAGGCTAATTTCAAAATGCCCCATTTGAATATGCCCTATCTTGGAAAAGGGGCATTTGTGGAGGAAATGCCATAGAAGAACATAGTCTTAGAATGGTCTAAATAAGTAGGTAAAGAAGGTAGAAAAACTGTATGCAATAATGGTAATTCTTTCAATATTTACCAAAAACCGTACGCAATAACGGTAATTCTTTCAATATTTAACGAAATGCCATAGAAAATAAATACTGAATGTTCTAAATAAGTGGGCAATGAAGGTAGAAAAACCGTACACAATAACGGTAATTCGGTATTATTACAGAATATCTGGGTTTTTGGCTAGGATCGTGCAGTGTTACCACATCCAGCTAGGTCCCGGGAATTTGCCGCGGTCACTTTATGATAGTTTACACCGGTTATATCCCTGTAGTTTGCCCAGGTTAGGTCCCGGTAGTCTGCTGTGGTCTAGGTAGGTTAGGTTAGGTTAGGTCAGACTAATTTCAAAATTATGTTTGTAAAACGTGTTCCTTTGTCCAATGGTTCCTAACCCAGCTTCATTTGCTCCGAAGAACTTTTTTCCATTTCTCATATTTACCAATATCTCGAAAACGGGGCAACCCCGAGAGAAACACCATAAATGAAAAGTGTGTTAAAATGGTCAAAAATAGTGGGTAATGATACTAAAATATACAGTATAGTGAACCCAGTTTTTCTGTAAATTGACTTAGTAAGCGAGGGAGTGAAGTGCTGGGATTTTTTGGTCGTTCTCATTGTTGTTGCGTTGGTTTTGTTTACAAACTACAATGTGTAAAAAAGGGTCGAGCTAAATCAACGTTTCTTTTCAACTTGATTTCTGGTACAATTAAATGAGAAATATGGATGACGAAGTGAAAGACTGTAAAATTTGTAAATCGGAAGGAAATGGAAGTTGGATTGAGTGTTTCTTTTGTAAAGAATGGCACCATCTAGAGTGTGTTGGTTTAAAAGATATGGAGAAAAAGAAAAAAATTCTGAATATCCTAAATTGGCATTTGAAAATTATTAAGAAGACTGAAACTTATGGGGGTTTAGAAGAGAAATATAAACAGGTCATGGATGAAAATAAATCTCTTGAGTTGATAAATAAGGAATTGGAAAGTAAATTGGAATCCTTGCATTTTGAGAAAACGGAGGATAATACTTTGATAAAAATAGATGCCTTATCCATAAACATGAAAGAGCTAAGTTCCGACGTTGCTGAAATATTGGTAAATATGAGAAATGGAAAAAAGTTTTCCGGAGCAAATGAAGCTGGGTTAGGAACCATTGGACAAAGGGACACATATGCAAATATACTGAAATCTCAACAGCACACTATTGTGATTAAATCAAATGAAGAAGGTAAAAAGGCTAAAGACAAACAAGAAGAGATAGTTAAATCATTGAAAGATGTACAAATTGACAAACTTATTACATCAAAAGCTTGTCACCTTGTTCTGAAAGTTAATAGTTTAGAACAATCTAAGAATATAGAAGAAAATTTGATGAAAAATAACGACAATAAAATACAAGTATTAAAAAAAGGGAAAAGAGATCCTAGAATATTGGTGTGTAATGTTCCAACTGATGAAAATGAGGAAGAGGTTATTGATACCCTAGTGAGGAAAAACCCCTGGTTTGAGTATGAAATATCAATATTTAAAAAAAATACTTGATTAAATGCCTTCCAAAAATAAGAAAATCTATATATGATAGAGGGGATGTCTTATATTCTGAGTATAATAGATGTAACATTAAGGATTCATATAATACGACACAATGTTTTAGGTGTCTGAATTATGGCCATATTGCCAAAGTATGCAATAGACCTCAGCGATGTGGAAAATGCACTGGTAATCATAGGCAAAGTGAATGTACAAGTGAAATTGAAAAATGTTTGCATTGTATTGAAGTAGACAGCATTGAACACTGCCACTGGGCAACTAGTTACAAATGTCCAAGAAACATAGAGGAAATGAATAGAGTAAGGAATAACAATGATCATGGATTTTAAGGCTGTAAAGTATGGGTTGTTGAATGCACAGTCGGTGAACAACAAGAGTTTTGAGATATTTGAAATTATTAAAGAAAAAGATATTGATTTAATGTTGCTTACTGAGACTTGGCTTGATTGCATGGGATCTGCTTCCATTTTAAAGGAAATGGTACCTGCGACTCACAGATTACTTAGTAAAGATAGAGATGGTAGAGGAGGAGGTGTAGGTGTAATAATATAAAAAACTATCAAAGTTATTAAAGTGCATAAGACCATCTCCTACAATAGCTTTGAACATATCAGTATAAAAATTGCAACAAATAATCTTACTTACTGGATATCTTTAGTATATAGACCACCACATTTATCCAAGAGAGATTTTCTGACTGAGTTCAATGTCTACTTGTTATCTTTTAATGATGCATTAAGATATTCCTTGATCTGTGGGGATTTCAATTTTCAAATAAACAATCTTGGTGATGACCATGTTAATGATTTTAGGGAGCTTTTAGATTCTCATGGATTGGAAAACAAAATTGCACTACCTACTGCAAGATCTGGTAACATACTTGACTTGGTTATTCATGACCCTGAATTTTGTGTCATTAATAATATTATTATTGAACCCGAATGCTTTATGTCAAGTTTTCATAAGTTAATAACTTTTGAATCACCAGACTATATTAAGAAATACCACAAAAGAATTATTAGTTATAGAATGAAACAAGGTTTTCTGGTAAATGATTTTGTTGTTGAATGTGATGAGGATTTACAGAAGAAACTGCAAAACTTATGTAATTGTAGAACTATATATCAGTTACAGAGAGAGTGTCTATATTGCTATGTCAAGAATTATAATGATGTTTTCAAGAACAAATATGATGAAAAATGCCCATTACGGACAAGGGAAATAACAACTAGAGAAGGTAAACCATGGTTTGATAATGACATAATTGAAGCTAGAAAACAAAGAAGAAGAGCTGAAAAGAAATGGATGAGAAATAAATTAGAAGAAGATAGAATGTCCTACATTGTAGCCAGGAACTTAGCAAATGCAAAAATTAGAATTGCAAAAAAAGAATATTTCAATAGGAAAGTAAATGAAGAAACTGATCCACGTACTATATAAAAATTATTTAATGAATTACTAAGTAAAGATAATGATAGGGTTCTCCCTGAAGGAGAAGAAGCAGATCTAACTGAAAAATTTAGCTATTTCTTTGAAAAGAAAATTACAGACATTTATAGTGGTTTCAACTCTTCTAGCATACATGAAGACAGGGCACCACAGGGAGATATTTTGACAGATTTTAAACCAGTTAATATTCAATATATAGAAAAACTTACCAAAGACATGAATAAAACCTACTGCAAGAATGATCCCCTGCCAATACGAGACTTATTACAAAGTAAAGAATCAGCAAGAATATATAAAATTTTCATGGATATTGTAAATCTTAGTCTAAAAGAAGCTAGTTTTCTGGAAAGTGAAAAAGTAGCTCTATTATTGCCTACATATAAAGGAAAAGGAGAAATAGATAATTTAAGTTCATACAGACCTATCTCAAATCTAACATTTCTTTCAAAATTAATTGAAACTGTGATAAAGGATCAACTTATAGAATTTTTAATGAAACAGAACTTGTTGCCAGATAACCAATCTGCATAGCCTATAGGAAAGGCTATTCAACTGAAACAATTCTAGTGAGTGTAATGAATGATTTAATCACTAAGATGGATGAGGGAAAATGTATCATCTTGGTTTTATTGGATCTGAGTGCTGCTTTTGACACTGTTGATCATTGTTTATTAATGAATGCTTTGAAATTTTGTGGGCTTCAAGGGAAATGGTTTAGGTGTCATTTGATTGATAGGAAAGTTAAAGTTGTGGTGGGTAAAAGAAGAATCAAATTGCAAAGCCCTTGACAAAGGTGTACCTCAAGGTAGTGTTCTGGGGCCAATACTTTTTATTGTGTATCTGATTGAGCTTTGTAATATCTTGACACAGTATGATGTAGATTTTAAGCTGTATGCAGATGACACTCAGTTTTATTTAAGTTTTGAGGATGTTGACAGTGTGTTGGTCATACTTGATTTCGTTTTGAACAAAATAAATGATTGGATGTACAAAAATAAATTGAAACTAAATCAAGACAAAACAGAATATATGATATTGGGGAAAAAAAAAAGCAACTTAGATAAACTGGAAATACATGAAAAAATTGAAAGGAATGGAAATCATATAATTCTATCAAATAAAGTGCGAAACTTAGGAATACTGATAGATAGGGAACTAAAGATGAAAGAACAGATTAAATCAGTTGTGAAGACCTGCAACTACTACCTTAAAAACATTGCCCACATTAGAAAATACCTTGATACTAGTTCGTTGAAAAAATTTGTACATAGTTTCATACTTACACGTATTGATTATTGCAACTCACTATACTACAATTTACCAAATGTATTTCTTAAGATGCTCCAAGTTCTGATAAATAGGTCTGCAAGAATAATTTTGAACATATCTTATCTACAAAGAATAACTCCTGCTCTGATTCGGTTGCATTTTCTTCATATCAGAGCTCAAATAATTTATAAAAAATTTCTCTTTAACTTTCGATGCAATTAAATATGGACATCCAAATTACTTGAAACGACATTTGGTACCACTTAGTGAAATCATTCATACGTCAACCAGAAATGTCTTAAATGAACATAAGTTATTTGAACCCAGAGTGAACAGTGAATTGGGCGAGAGAATATTTGGAAGGGCTGCTCCAAAGTTGTACAACACCCTTCCAAGTGAACTCAAGGACACCACAAATTCGGACCAATTTAGAAAAAGACTAAAGACCTATCGGTATTTATTGAAAGAATTACCGTTTTGTAGCAGTGTTGCCAGATCCAGCTAGGTACCAGTATTTTGCCCCGGTCATTTCCTGAACTTTACCACGGTTATTTCCCTGTAGTTTGCCCAGGTTAGGTCCCGGTAGTTGGCCAAGGTTAGGTCCCGGTAGTCTGCTGCGGTCTATGTTAGGTTAGTTAAAGTCAGGCTAATTTCAAAATGCTCCATTTGAATATGCCCTATCTTGGAAATGGGGCATTTGCCGAGGAAATGCCATAGAAGAAAATAGTCTTAGAATGGTCTAAATAAGTGAGTAATGAAGGTAGGAAAAACGTACGCAATAACGGTAATTCTTTCAATATTTACCGACCTATCTTTTCCAACAAGCGTAACCTATGACATGGAAAATATGCAAATTCAAGATCCTTTCCGAGTGTAAAACAATTGGAAGCGTGTGCCATTGAAATTGCAACAGACATTTTTGGGAATACAAAATTGTAAAAAAAGGAAAAAAAGAAATATTCAGCTCACATTATATAGAAGGGCCCGGCTGAAAGAGCATTGTTTCTCTAATAGAAGCCTTTAACAAAAATCCTCAAAATCAAGAACGGTAATTCTTTCAATATTTACCTTTCTTTCGGTGATCTGTTATACTTGCAGAATATAGATATGAAAATAAAATTATTATTTGAGATGGGAACACGCTGCTCTGTGTTTGTTTACTATCGCAGTGGTGCCAGGTCAGGAGGTCTGCTTCACAGTGTTGCCAGGTCAGGAGGTCTGCTGCTTCACGAAATATCCCGAATTTCAACTTTAGAAATTCTCTTTTTTTTTAAATAAATAATTTCCTGTTTATTCTTTAGTTTTAGTATTTTAAAGGCAACTATAATGGTGAAGGGAAACACTGCTTTAAACATTTATCACATTTTAACCAACTGAGAAAAAAAAATGGTGTGTTTGTTTTGCGGTCCCAGGAGTCGGACGTGTCCTCCCCACAGAGCTATACACTAAAGGCGTCTTCTATTTATGCCACTCGATCAACCCGGGTTGGCAACCTGGGTTGCTCCGAAAGACCCGGGTTGTATGGTGTAAATAGAACACCCCGACCACCAACCCGGGTTGAAGTTCCTTTGTTTGTAAACATTGAAGATGGCATCACAAAACTCAGCAGAGCAGTTTTTCCCAGCATTATGCTCGGCACTCTCAGAATTTGATGACAAATCGAGTGTTTCCCTACCTGCATATATTATGTTGATACTATCAACATAATATCACATTTCCACTTGAGAAACCCATAACTACAATATCAACTTGATAATGTAGTTATGGGTTTCTCAAGTGGAAATGTGACTGATGCCAGCCATTGGCCATGTGTTAGCTTCATTAAAAAGCTACTCAGATTGTTCATGGATCTGTGCAGCAGACTATACTTTGCAATTGCAAGGAGTATAATATGTGGCTGCAAATAGGACAGTAACCATTCTCGACAAATTGGAGAAACATGTGTTTTTTTCATACAAGAGTCCATAAGAAAAACTAAATATTGAATGAATTACCGTTCTTGCATAAGGTTTTCCTACCTTCATTACCCACTTATTTAGACCATTCTAAGACTATTTTCTTCTTTGGCACTTCCTCCGCAAATGCCCCATTCAAATGGGGCATTTTGAAATTAGCCTGACCTTACCTGACTTTACCTAACCTAACCTAACCTAGACTGCATCAGACTACAGAGACCTAACCTGGGGTGGAATCCAAAGAGATTGTTTAGCGACGCGTCGCTAATACCGATGTCGTTAATAACTAACTACATGCAGGCGTCGTTAACTTCGCCCTGATCCAAGAAGCCTCTGCCTGCCTGTTGTTAGGAGCGCGGTAACTGGTACACGCCTCTGATTGGCTAGAGTCATCAATGACGTCATGGACACCTCGTAGCCAATCACGAAGCGTGTGACATGGCGCGTTTGTTTAAAAACCGCGATCAGCTGGCAGCTGTCAAAACAAGTGTCTTCGTATCGCTCTACTGAGTGTACTCGACTTTTTCATTTCAAACACAGCAGGTACGTCCACAGTTTTTATTTAGTATCTGAAAATAGTTTTTAGAGTCATACGAAATGTAAATAATGAAAAGGTTATGAAATGCTTATTGATTTTATGCACTCTTTGTATGGTAAATACATTAATCATTCAGTATACAGTACTTAGTTTTAGCATTTCATTAATTATTAACATACTTGTATTTTGTTTAAAACAATGATGTATAACACAGTACTGTATTTACAGTAGTGTACTGTGTTCTATTTTCGTAGCACTGTGCTCTGCCATCTAACTAATACCCAATATTCTAATCCTGTTCCCACCTCCTGTCAGTGCTTATAGTGGTGAATCCATGATCCATTCTCTCAAGATCATTTAATAAGATTGTTTATTCTGAACACACAGCAGAATACGTATTGTTGCCACACTTCCTCCATGCACAAAAGGACATTAGGGACATCCTAGAAGTGATGATGGAGTCAGCAGGAAGCCACAGCTGCTATTAGAGAAAGTGCAGCAGCACAGAGACAAGCAGCTGAAGCCATTATAGTGCTGGCTTCTATTGTAAGAGTGTTTATTGTGAAATAAGGAAAATAACTTTGGATCAGGATGTGTTGCATACAGTATGCTACTAATTTGGCTAGGAGCATACAGTGTTGTCATGGTAGGGAAGACAGTAATAGCATGCTCCTAGCTAAGTTAGGAGCATACTGTAAATAACACTGAACTGCATACAGTCACACATTCCAGCAACACAATAAACATTCTAATATCCTATTGGAAAAACCATGTAATCGTAATGTAAATATAACTGATAACACCAACTTAGGAAATAGATATACAGTATATATATATAGTTTGGTGATTCTGCATGCCAATACTGTACCAATGTTACCAAACATTCTGTCACATGCCACATTAAAAAAACATATAGCAAAACACCAACAGACACAGACATAATAAGTTGGTAAATAAATACACTAGTAACCAAGACATAATTTTATTTTTTTAAACCCCCTTTCGACCATAAAACTCCGGTATGATCTCGTCACGTGTCTGTCTACCCGTGCCACCACGATCACCAGCTCCAACTACATGGGCCTCAATAGGCATGTCCTCTTCTGGTAGATGCTGGAAAATGAAGGTATTAAGGGGTTTTAGAAATCACTGAAAAACATTGATATATTAAGACAAACTTCAGGGTTGAAGCAGTGCAATTGCAGAGATTGCATTGTACAGTATTATAATAATTACTGTAATTGAAGTAATTACTGGTGTCTCATTGTACTTATATAGTAGCACAGTAAGGTAAGTTAATGCTACAATAAATACTAAGCCACAGTGTATACTTACATTGTTAGGGTCAGGAATACTCCTACTGACACACCGGTTGTGCAGCAGGAGACAAGCACTTACAATCTTTGCAGATCTCAAAGGAGTGTACTGTAATTCTCCACTAAACCGATGAATACATCTGTTAGATACCATTTATTAGAGGGATATCAAAGGAAAATGTAACAGTGGATTTTATGGACCAATGTGTACAAAAAGTAATCATATGAAATACATTAATAAAGGTGAAATTTTCATTTCATTATAAAGTCAAAAGATTTAGAAACCTTGCCATTGATTGGAAATTCTTATGAAATTAGAATTGAGGTTTGGAGAGGGAGCAAATTCTAACTATATATAGAGTTTGCTTGTGATTTGTTGAAACCGAAGGGATATTAAAAAGTCACTTCCTAACCTGAAGCAATTTTTCACAACTCCTAAGGTCAGCTCCACAATGACCCTTGTTCTTACAAGGGCCCTGTAGTAGAGTTCTTCTGCCTCATTTGTGAGATTGGTGACTGGGGTCATGAGAAAAGGCTCCAATGGGTACCCACTGTCACCTGCAACACATTGTTACCAGAAAGATGAACTATTTATACATACTGTACATACATATATAACCAAACATAAACTCACATGGGAGTAATATGTATATCATACAGCCTTAGAACTGTACACTTGTTAAAACATCTCCTGATACCAACCTAGGAGTAAGTAGTCCCCAAAGTGCCTCTACTAAAGTGTTGCCTCAAGTTGCTGTTCCTTCAAATGTAGGCATCATAAGTGGATCCTGCAAAGTGACACATGTATTAAAGCATGTGGTTCTACTTCAAATGTTATGCCAAGAAGCCCTCACATATATATAATGTTTTAATACACTTGGCAACCCTAGTGTCAATGGGAAGACTTTTTATATCAAACTTGATTTTTAAAGAGATATAACCATGCAGGTTTTGGGAATTTTTTTATATACAAGGGTATGCAATAATATAGACCATATACTAAACAGTATCTTACACAAAATTTCTTATTTACACACATTATTTAAATCTAGGTACATGAAATACAGTACAGTACCTGGAAATCTGGCAGAATAATTGATGATCAAGCCATTTCCATCACAAATAACTTGAAAGTTTAGTGAATTTAATCTTTTTCTATTGACGTACAGTACATGGCCTCATCAATACTTGGAGCCTTGATGGCAACGTGTGTACCTGCATACATAGCATAAACATTAATATATTGTGTAACAATAGGATCAATTTTATCTGTCTGCCTCATACTCTAAACAAAGGAATGACATAGTATATACAGGACTGTATACAGGTATAGTATTATATAAGCCAAACCAATATAATTCCTCAAGAGGAAAGTACACAAGTTAAGGTTGAAGTTAATATTGAGGGTAAAAAACTGTTACCTCCCTTACACCTTGTATGTTGTAGAGCCAAGAATCACAACAATGTTGGTGGGGGGAGACTGATCATTTATTATGAAGCATGTCTCTATATGATTGGGTTCTAACAACAAGGAAAACAACTAGCATTATGGATTTCATTAATAAAACTATGAAGTTTACCATCTATAGCTTCAATTACTGGTGGGAAGTTGGTGACCCTGCTGAAGGCTTGGGCTGATGTTTACAACTGTTGTGGTGTTGATGGCATATTAATTTCCTCAGCAGCCTTGGTACTCATGATGTTTGTTATTCTGGTGAATATTCTGCTGATGCTTGCTTGTGTTGGACCTGAAATAATCGTTATTTATTCAATATGTATATTTGTTGCATGAGAAAAAATATTATAGTATTGTTTGGCTAGGTTTTTAAACTGTAATAATACAATTTGTGTTAAAATTACTTGACTGCAACCCTATGCTGCCTAGAAAACCATGTACAATATTTAATTGTAATAGAGTAGTGAAGAAATTTAAATATTATAGTGGGTTGTTTATGCAGTCCAAATATTGTTCACAAAAGATTTTATTTATGCAAAAAGTACAGTATAATACATCACTGTAAATATGCAGCTCCTGTTACTTTGGCCACTATTAGGACAAACTGTATCAGAAAACATACTGCATCATGCTTACAGTTATTAATGACACGATAAGCAATAATGAAAACAGGTTACAAAGTACAATAGAGCCATTTTGTATTCAACCAATTTTTCTCATGTGTTTCAAGACCTTTATTATGATATGATATGCTTATCTTATATGGTACTTGCTTATGTAAATTGCTGATATTCTTTATCCTTGAAAAGGTATGGCACAAACAATGCATCTTTGAGCATCAAGTCTAAATAAATCTTAGTATAATGGACAAATTGAAATACAGTATTTAGAATAAAACAAAATATTTTATTGGTTATACTTAATTAATTTATATATTTCATATACAGTACAGTATATATATATATTAATATTTTTTACTTGGTTTGATATATACATAAATTATGTTAAGGAAATCTGAGGATAATACATTGAGAAGATATCTATAGATAGGCTACAGTAAATTAGGGAGGAGTAACCACTAGCCTAACTTTTAAAACTAAAAAGAAAAGAAAATAATACGCATTATATTTTACTCACCTCTTGTGTCTCCAATTAACCTGGTGAAAGGAGCCACTGGCATACACTCTCAAGGCAATCAATAGCTGGGTATGTGGCAGTACGGGATTTCCTCGCCTTGTTCTTCTCCTCAGCAGGGGTGAGAACTCATCGATCAATGAGCTGCGTCAGCTCATGCCGAGTTAAGTGGTAGTGCCTTATCAGCTCGTTGTCATTGAGAGCTAGAGGGTCCAGACGGTCTCGAAAGCACCTCTCTCTCCTTAGAGCCCTTGCTGCCATGTCAGCCAACACGTAGTCCATGGTGAAGTAGCCTCACTGCTGCCTCAGTCCGCTGACTGGCAGTGTGAGACCAGTCACCGATGTACAGTACAAGCAGTACTTGAAATGTTGTCTAGCATGCTTTTTGCGTGTTTAACGGCACTTTGTTTACATCTTGCCGTCTTTAAATATATGTTGATATCAATTTCCACTGTAATCAATGAGAAATATTCACTAAATATGATGATATCTGAGCCCATATGGTGCACGTCGTTAACTTCTACCAGCTTTTACTACACCTCCCTAGGTGTTGTTATTAACGACGTCGCTAACGCGCCCGTGACGTCATCATTTTGCTTCTTGGATCGCGTCGGTAGTGGCCGACGTCGCTAACTCGAGTTACCGACGTTGTTAAGTTTCTTGGATCCGGCCCCTGGGCAGACTACTGGGACCTAACCTGGGCAGACTACCGGGACCTAACCTGGGCAAACTATCGGGAAATAACAGTGGTAAAGTACAGGAAATTACCGGGGCAAAATACTAGGACCTAGCCGAATCTGGCAACACTGCTACAAAACGGTAATTCTTTCAATAAAACTTGTACCAGAAAAACTTGAGCATGCTTACAAGTATGATTAAAAAAACAATCAATAGTGAATATACTTCTGTAAATAATGATTTGGGTTTAACTGTTGATTTCATTTATGGCAAACATGGTTCTGTAAAAGTAGGTTAAAATTAAATACATGATTGTGATTATTATTGTGTATATTTAATCTCTGGGACTGTGGGAAGCCAAATGGTAAATGGAATTCAGGGTAAATAGGGAAAGCATAACAGGAAGCTGGTTATTTAAAGGAAAATTAAAATAGGAACAAACAATAAATTACTACAAGAATGGGGATCTGTTGAAAAGGATATCCCCTGCCCTAACATTCTGATCTCTAGAGAAATATAATATCATTAGGTTTACCAGGTTCCCAACTCCAGTCCAACACACACACACTCTACACAACATAAAACTGAATTAATTTAACAACTTAAAATTCTAGATACAGTATTCTCTTGTGATAATAAACCAGCAACTAGGGCCAGTATAAACCAGTACAGTACATAAAAATACAACACAAACTAGGGCCATTCAGAATAAACTAGTATATATACATATTGCATCAAGGATGATATTTCTTTATTCACTGTCAGACTCATGTTGCCTCGTTTTCTGCTTTCATCTTAATCGTGAGTTTGATTTTTCATAGTTTTCATTATAACTTTGCAGTTCTTTAATAATTTATTTCATATGGTCTGCCCTGCTGGCTTCACTGTCTTTGACCACTTGAATATTTTCTTTAAGTAAGTCTACGTCTTAAGTGAGTAGCTTTCTCACTTCAGTATTATGGGATGGTGGAAGTTAACCTCCACCTACTACCCGCAGTTGATGTGATGGCACAGTCCCTTGTTGTGAAGTACCAGCGGAAGCACTTGCTTCTGTTGTTGGGGGAATTGGAGCTGTTGTAGGTGGCTGTATATTCACTGATGATGGTACAGCAGGTGATGGTATGGGAGGTAATGGCACACCAGGGTCATCGGGGTCCAAATCGGGTTTTTGATATGCTGGTTCCAACACACAAGTTCCTCTTGCAGCATAACTTTTGTAGCTGGAACCAACTTCATAAAAGCAACCCTGTGGGTAATATATAGGGTTTTAAAAATTTAACACAGAAACACCTCAATAGTACAACAGGGTACTTTAAATAGAGCAAAAGATATGGAATATATAATTTTACCGAAACAATTTTGGACATTTAAATAATCCTAGGGTCTACTTATTTGAAGTTTGATGGGTAATATTGGCAAGCAATCCATAAAATATTTAATATTTTTCTGTTCCTGAATCAGCCAGACTTAACCCAAGCTAACTGAACTGGACTTGACCAAATTACTGGGACCTAACCTGGGTAAATTACCAAGATCTAACAAAGGCAGACTACTGGGACTTAACTTGGACAAACAACAGTGTGTGGAGCCTTTTATGTTAAGTTATTAGAGGGTCAAGCATGGTCAAAATGCACTGATACCCTTTAATTTCATCATAAAAATAATGGAATACAAATCAGATATATAATATCTCCTGGTTACTCTACCCACACTTTGGTGTCCAGTATTTCAATCAACAATTTCTATAGCATGTCAGGCTGACATTTGCGAGGAAAAACTGCAGTTACAGGAAGAAGAAGAACTCTTCTTCTGTACTTCAGTCCAGCAGCCCCTCTTGAGTTGGCTGTGGCTGGTTGTGCATAATAATAGACATTTCCCTCCAATGCTACTGATTAGGGTACTCATGCCACTTCAAAATCAAATTTCCTTTATGTATTTTGAAGATAACGTCTCATATTATGCTAAAATATCATATATATTTCTGTAAGAGGCCTTACCAGTGTTTGTTTTGGTAGCATCAGCTGATGAGCAACCTATAAAAATTGTCAGATACCGCCACGTAACCCTGCTATCGAGATGGGTTGCTCCGGGTTGCCCTCAGACCAACCCGGGTTGGGGTGACCAGGGGTGGAATCCAAAGAGATTGTTTAGCGACGCGTCGCTAATACCGATGTCGTTAATAACTAACTACACGCAGGCGTCGTTAACTTCGCCCTGATCCAAGAAGCCTCTGCCCGCCTGTTGTTAGGAGCGCGGTAACTGGTACACGCCTCTGATTGGCTAGAGTCATCAATGACGTCATGGACACCTCGTAGCCAATCACGAAGCGTGTGACATGGCGCGTTTGTTTAAAAACCGCGATCAGCTGGCAGCTGTCAAAACAAGTGTCTTCGTATCGCTCTACTGAGTGTACTCGACTTTTTCATTTCAAACACAGCAGGTACGTCCCCAGTTTTTATTTAGTATCTGAAAATAGTTTTTAGAGTCATACGAAATGTAAATAATGAAAAGGTTATGAAATGCTTATTGATTTTATGCACTCTTTGTATGGTAATTACATTAATCATTCAGTATACAGTACTTGGTTTTAGCATTTCATTAATTATTAACATACTTGTATTTTGTTTAAAACAATGATGTATAACACAGTACTGTATTTACAGTAGTGTACTGTGTTCTATTTTCGTAGCACTGTGCTCTGCCATCTAACTAATACCCAATATTCTAATCCTGTTCCCACCTCCTGTCAGTGCTTATAGTGGTGAATCCATGATCCATTCTCTCAAGATCATTTAATAAGATTGTTTATTCTGAACACACAGCAGAATACGTATTGTTGCCACACTTCCTCCATGCACAAGAGGACATTAGGGACATCCTAGAAGTGATGATGGAGTCAGCAGGAAGCCACAGCTGCTATTAGAGAAAGTGCAGCAGCACAGAGACAAGCAGCTGAAGCCATTATAGTGCTGGCTTCTATTGTAAGAGTGTTTATTGTGAAATAAGGAAAATAACTTTGGATCAGGATGTGTTGCATACAGTATGCTACTAATTTGGCTAGGAGCATACAGTGTTGTCATGGTAGGGAAGACAGTAATAGCATGCTCCTAGCTAAGTTAGGAGCATACTGTAAATAACACTGAACTGCATACAGTCACACATTCCAGCAACACAATAAACATTCTAATATCCTATTGGAAAAACCATGTAATCGTAATGTAAATATAACTGATAACACCAACTTAGGAAATAGATATACAGTATATATATATAGTTTGGTGATTCTGCATGCCAATACTGTACCAATGTTACCAAACATTCTGTCACATGCCACATTAAAAAAACATATAGCAAAACACCAACAGACACAGACATAATAAGTTGGTAAATAAATACACTAGTAACCAAGACATAATTTTATTTTTTTAAACCCCCTTTCGACCATAAAACTCCGGTATGATCTCGTCACGTGTCTGTCTACCCGTGCCACCACGATCACCAGCTCCAACTACATGGGCCTCAATAGGCATGTCCTCTTCTGGTAGATGCTGGAAAATGAAGGTATTAAGGGATTTTAGAAATCACTGAAAAACATTGATATATTAAGACAAATTTCAGGGTTGAAGCAGTGCAATTGCAGAGATTGCATTGTACAGTATTATAATAATTACTGTAATTGAAGTAATTACTGGTGTCTCATTGTACTTATATAGTAGCACAGTAAGGTAAGTTAATGCTACAATAAATACTAAGCCACAGTGTATACTTACATTGTTAGGATCAGGAATACTCCTACTGACACACCGGTTGTGCAGCAGGAGACAAACACTTACAATCTTTGCAGATCACAAAGGAGTGTACTGTAATTCTCCACCAAACCGATGAATACATCTGTTAGATACCATTTATTAGAGGGATATAAAAGGAAAATGTAACAGTGGATTTTATGGACCAATGTGAACAAAAAGTAATCATATGAAATACATTAATAAAAAGAAATTTTCATTTCATTATAAAGTCAAAAGATTTAGAAACCTTGCCATTGATTGGAAACTCTTATGAAATTAGAATTGAGGTTTGGAGAGGGAGCAAATTATAACTATATATAGAGTTTGCTTGTGATTTGTTGAAACCGAAGGGATATTAAGAAGTCACTTCCTAACCTGAAGCGATTTTTCACAACTCCTAAGGTCAGCTCCACAATGACCCTTGTTCTTACAAGGGCCCTGTAGTAGAGTTCTTCTGCCTCATTTGTGGGATTGGTGACTGGGGTCATGAGAAAAGGCTCCAATGGGTACCCACTGTTACCTGCAAGACATTGTTACCAGAAAGATGAACTATTTATACATACTGTACATACATATATAACCAAACATAAACTCACATGGGAGGAATATGTATATCATACAGCCTTAGAACTGTACACTTGTTAAAACATCTCATGATACCAACCTAGGAGTAAGTAGTCCCCAAAGGGCCTCTACTAAATTGTTGCCTCAAGTTGCTGTTCCTTCAAATGTAGGCATCATGAGTGGATCCTGCAAAGTGACACATTTATTAAAGCATGTGGTTCTACTTCAAATGTTATGCCAAGAAGCCCTCACATATATATAATGTTTTAATACACTTGGCAACCCTAGTGTAAATGGGAAGACTTTTTATATCAAACTTGATTTTTAAAGAGATATAACCATGCAGGTTTTGGGAAATTTTTCATATACAAGGGTATGCAATAATATAGACCATATACTAAACAGTATCTTACACAAAATTTCTTATTTACACACATTATTTAAATCTAGGTACATGAAATACAGTACAGTACCTGGAAATCTGGCAGAATAATTGATGATCAAGCCATTTCCATCACAAATAACTTGAAAGTTTAGTTAATTTAATCTTTTTCTATTGACGTACAGTACATGGCCTCATCAATACTTGGAGCCTTGATGGCAACGTGTGTACCTGCATACATAGCATAAACATTAATATATTGTGTAACAATAGGATCAATTTTATCTGTCTGCTTCATATTCTAAACAAAGGAATGACATAGTATATACAGGACTGTATACAGGTACAGTATTATATAAGCCAAACCAATATAATTCCTCAAGAGGAAAGTACACAAGTTAAGGTTGAAGTTAATATTGAGGGTAAAAAACTGTTACCTCTCTTACACCTTGTATGTTGTAGAGCCAAGAATCACAACAATGTTGGTGGGGGGAGACTGATCATTTATTATGAAGCATGTCTCTATATGATTGGGTTCTAACAACAAGGAAAACAACTAGCATTATGGATTTCATCAATAAAACTATGAAGCTTACCATCTATAGCTTCAATTACTGGTGGGAAGTTGGTGACCCTGCTGAAGGCTTGGGCTGATGTTCACAACTGTTGTGGTGTTGATGACATATTAATTTCCTCAGCAGCCTTGGTACTCAAGATGTTTGTTATTCTGGTGAATATTCTGCTGATGCTTGCTTGTGTTGGACCTGAAATAATCGTTATTTATTCAATATGTACTCATCAATGAGCTGCGTCAGCTCATGCCGAGTTAAGTGGTAGTGCCTTATCAGCTCGTTGTCATTGAGAGCTAGAGGATCCAGACTGTCTCGAAAGCACCTCTCTCTCCTTAAAACCCTTGCTGCCATGTCAGCCAACACGTAGTCCATGGTGAAGTAGCCTCAGTCCGCTGACTGGCAGTGTGAGACCAGTCACCGATGTACAGTACAGGCAGTACTTGAAATGTTGTCTAGCATGCTTTTTGCGTGTTTAACGGCACTTTGTTTACATCTTGCCGTCTTTAAATATATATTGATATCAATTTCCACTGTAATCAATGAGAAATATTCACTAAATATGATGATATTTGAGCCCATATGGTGCACGTCGTTAACTTCTACCAGCTTTTACTACACCTCCCGAGGTGTTGTTATTAACGACGTCGCTAACGCGCCCGTGACGTCATCATTTTGCTTCTTGGATCGCGTCGGTAGTGGCCGACGTCGCTAACTCGAGTTACCGACGTTGTTAAGTTTCTTGGATCCAGCCCCTGGAATGCCCTTTGGTGCGCGCTTTGAACTCCCGTACGTACTTGTATAGTATGTTTCTATCCACAGTTATTGACATTTCCCTGATTTGTAAAGCATTGTATCTTGTTATCTAATTATGCAGGTTTTGTTAAATCAATTAACAAGGCTAAGATAATGTCCATACGGAAAATTATGCAAAGAAATTAAACTTAAACTGGTTTATTAAACAAGACAAATATATATAACTGTAATCTGTCTCCCTCTCCCTCCACTTACCTTACATATATACATACATATTACTCTAGTGTGACATTCATACATACATACATATTATTCTAGTGTGACATACATACATATTACTCTAGTGTGACATACATACATATTACTCTAGTGTGACATACATACATACATATTACTCTAGTGTGACATACATACATACATACATATTACTCTAGTGTGACATACATACATACATACTACTCTAGTGTGACATACATACATACATATTACTATAGTGTGACATACATACATATTATTCTAGTGTGACATACATACATATTACTCTAGTGTGACATACATACATACAGTCGTGGTCAATAATAATTATCCACATATGGGTAACTTTAACAATTTACTGTGTAATGTTTTCATGTTCACATATTATTTTATTGTTTTAAGCAGTGTGTAGCTGTTTGTATTAAATTAAACGATGGCACTATACCTATTTATTGGAATGTTTATCAGCAAAGGAACAGAGGGAAGCTGTCAAAATCTTACGTGAGTTACTCCTATATGGAGGACTATTTTTGACCACGGTTGTACATACATACATACATATTACTCTAGTGTGACATACATACATACATATTATTCTAGTGTGACATATATACATGCATATTACTCTAGTGTGACATACATACATACACACATATTCTAGTGTGACATGCATATATACACACATATTACTCTAGTGTGACATACATACATACATACTGAACAATGTGAACATAAAATACTTATCATAATAGAGATTAAGTACGTTGTATATATATATTATAAGAAGGTGACTATGGATGAATGCCAACGATAGTTTTGTTTATCTAACGCATTTCACCATTTAACCGAAATTTATTTATATTTAATCAGCCATTCACTGATATATCGGTTAAAGAAATACTTATTCATATATTGTGAGTCACTATAATGTAGTTAATATACCATATCATCAGTGAAAGAACGAATAAATGAAATAATATCTTACGCTGGCATAAGCTAATAGGCTGGCGGGTTGAGAAGGGCAACTTATCATGGCCACCAACCCACTTCCTGTGGTGACACTACAGGGGGGGTGTTGCGCGCTCTATGTGTATACAAGGATGATAGACTATAAAGGATAGTCCACTACAAGGATGAGAGACGTGAGATGAGAGACAGTAAGGATAGTTCACTGAGCACTTGTTTTACCCACAATGCACCGCGCCATACAGCCGTGACGTCACTGGAGACCCAAACACAGACGCACAGAGGAGTTTTGCCTTGGCTTTGCTTGTATCTCAGTGACTCCAGCTTTTTTCTCTATAAGAACAATGACAAGGTGTGCTGTTTACGGGTGCAATAGCAATAACAGGAGCAAGAAACAAGAAAATTGCTATTTTTATCGATTTCCAAGGACAAAATCAGTGTTAAAACAGTGGAATAATTCATGCTATCGGGCAGATAAACTAAACTCAGAGACTGCCAGAGTTTGCTCCCGTCATTTTAAGGCAGCAGATTACAAACAGAATTACAGCATCAAGAGGAAGCTCCTGAACAAGTCTCCACAGGCAACAAGATCACTGAAGGCTGATGCTGTACCTTCGCTGTTTCTCCCAAAACAGGAGGATGATTCAGGTAGGCAATATGGACTCTTATCTGTTACTGCCAATACTTTCGGTATAAAACTTATTGTGCAAAACTTACTAAATATCATCTTTCATTTGCAATTAGTAGGAGCTGACAAATATTTCTTGATGGTGCTTGTTAACAGGTTAAAATAAGTCTTGTGCATAGATATGGGCTGCCCCTAATCTCTATTGAAAGTAAGGTTTATATGAGCCATACAATTGAAATGTAACAAGACAGCCAACCAGGTAAGATAGGCCAATTTTATGAAAGTTTTATAGGTTATTTGGGTATTTATTGAAAGAATTACCGTTTTGTAGCAATGTTGCCAGATCCGGCTAGGTCCCAGTATTTTGTCCCAGTCATTTACTGTACTTTATCACGGTTATTTCCCGGTAGTTTGCCCAGGTTGGGTCCCGGTAGTCTGCCCAGGTTAGGTCCCGGTAGTCTGATGTGGTCTAGGTTAGGTTAGGTCAGGTCAGGTAAGGTCAGGCTAATTTCAAAATGCCCCATTTGAATATGCCCAATCTTGGAAATGGGGCATTTGCAGAGGAAATGCCATAGAAGAAAATAGTCTTAGAATGGTCTAAATAAGTGGGTAATGAAGGTAGAAAAAACGTACCCAATAACGGTAATTCTTTCAATATTTACCGTTATTTGGTTTTATTGTACATTGTGTAGGGTTGGTTTATACTAACGTTAGGTGGCAGGTAGATTGGGACCATTTCTTAATATTTTCAGTTTTTATAAATGATTAGTTTGGTAGGGAGGTGGGAAACATATCCATACCAAAAGAGCAGAAAGGTTTTCCATCTTGATCATACAAATAAATTGCACCACCAGATTGTCTGATTTAATTATTTTCCTTTTTGCAGAAAGTGCAAAACACCGTGGGTGCAGAGCTGAGGAAAAACAGAGGCGCCAGCTTTTGCAAGATTTGCTCAGTGTTTCTGGTAGGAAGAATTTTATGACTTTTTAAAATTGATTTTTATTAAAATTTTTACTGTCTTGCTGAAATATAACATCTCAATTAGTGAGTTACATATGGTATATAGGGTATATTATATATTCCTTTAGTTGAAAATATATATACTGTACAGTACAGTGAATATTTTCTGTATTCTCTGCAAGACAAGTTCTCTTTCACTCAACAGACATCAGTGAGTTACATATGGTATATAGGGTATAATTATTATATATTCCTTTATTTGAAAATATAGGTAAATTTACTGTTTCGGACAGAATAGGATTCTTTGGACAATGATATATTTTACTAGTGTTTTTTTATGTGTTTTCAACGATTTTGATATTCATTTCCGTCGCATTTTTTTTTTTTTTTTTTTTTTTTTAGCCAAACCTAACCTGACCTAACCTAATCTGGACCGCGGCACACTACCGGGACCTAACCGGGGCAGACTACCGGGACCTAACCAGGCAGGCTACAGGGATCTAACCAGGGCAGATTACTGGGAAAATAGAAATAGCCGACATGGATGGATGTAGAGCACAGTTTACACTTGAAATCTAATCCCGGTAGTCTGCCCCGGTAAGGTCCCGGTAGTCTGCCTTGTTTAGGTCCCGGTAGTCTGCCCCAGTTAGGTCCTGGTAGTGTGCCGCGGTCCAGATTAGGTTGGCTAAAACACATAAAAAAACACTAGTAAAATATATTATTGTCCAAAGAATCCTATTCTGTCCAAAACAGTAGATTTACCAAAATGGATATACAGTACAGTGAATGTTTTCTGTATCCTCTTCAAGACAAGTTCTCTTTCACTCAACAGACACATCATAAGAAGATTCAGCCCCTATTGAAACTGCTGTTGCTGGAGGAACTCAAGAACATGAACTTTATTTTTCCGGTAAGAGAAATGCTGATTCATTATTATCTTTCTTCATTTATAAATTCTACTCTAATTGTGTCATATTTTTAATTTACTAGTTATTTGAATTGCATTTAATCTAACTCTAGAATCATGAATTATACTGATCTGTCATAAATTATATGTATAATTATTTATATACATATATTTATCTATTATATTTCTTGATGGAGTATTTTACATTGCCCAGATTGCGGCATTGTCACTTCGGATTCCTCCGAGCAAGCCTTCATGCTGACTTCCTTCCCAACTCACCACCTTCGCCAAGATGTTTTGAAACCTTAGAAACCTTTGCTTAAGATATTGGGATAGGTGGCTCAGGGGTTTTAGTTTTATGGCATAACAACTCTAGCATATACAGTTGGCCTGATGAATTCTTATACACCACTGTGACATCAAGGGTTCGTAACTAGAAAATGTAGTTAATTTCCTAACACCAAGCTTATCTAGTAATGTTATTTGGTTGATACTTAAATCAGTCAACAACATTAGAGAAAATTATCAAGGGTAGTACAGTATTTGGGAGCACTTACACAAGTACATTGGGGTGTAGAATAGGTTGATCTTGTCCTACAAACTTGTTAGAAATTCTAAAGTACAGTACAGTACTGTAGACAATAGTGATAGACTAAGGACTAGTCACTGAGAAATAAGTTTAAGACTTGGAGTAGTACTGTATGTATTTGCCATACATGCCCATCCCACCTCAATGTATTACATTTCACCTCCCCAACTATCTCACACACAATCCCAATTGCCTTCTTACTCATGCTACACCTCTCATTACTTTCTCCATCCCACCTGGTATTGGGAAGGGTAAGTTAACATTATAGTAGTGTATATTATACAGTATACTGTACTGTATTTGTCAAGAAATAGTCACTAAGGATAGCTTTACAGGATGCTTTTTCTCTAGGCCTTTGTGTTAAGTAACCTTTCACTTTACAGAATTGGCACCTGACTCTTATGAAGCTCCTACCCAAACCTCTGCTGTTGGAGAGACTCTATTAACACCAAGAGTTAGAAACAACTAAAGAAGGTAGCTCTGCTTCATCAGGTGGACATAATCTGGCAGTTTGTTGGTCCTGTTGTGGTTTCCTACATTCTGGGAATAATAATGTGTATGCCCTACAACAGCAGCTGTCTGAGGTGTCTCTAAAATTGGAGAAAGTAACAAAATTTAAAAGACAGTTAGAACTAAATTTAGAGGAATTACGAGCAAAGGAAGGAAGTTTAGAACAAAGATTAATGGAGCTTGTTGGAGAAAATGGTGACATCAAAAAGAAATTGTTAAAACAATCCTTAGACAATGATATTCTGCTTAAGGAAAATACAGAGTACAAAAATTTGGTATCAGAGTACAACCTTGAAAAAGCAAAACAAACTTATGCCAATAAACCTATTATCCCTCCATCTATGACTATATGTATCCTCACGGCCTTGTTATGCTTCTGTTTTGTTCTATGTGCTAGTTCCCCCTTTATTAGTTTGTTTCCTTATACCATCTGTGTAGTAAATGTCTTCTGAGGCCTGGTACTGTACTAGTTTAAGTATTGTTGGATTATGGTACTAAATCATATTCCAGTTGTATGAATACTATGTGCTTGAATTTTAAAAAACTTCAGAGTTATCATTGCAAGGGAAGAATAGTTAGATGCAAATGAGCATGAGAGGGTAAGATGCAGCATATAATTAATTTCTGTAGCACTCAGTACATGGTTGAATGTCATACTTGATAATCATAGTTCCTGGCTTGTACAACAGCTTTAAAATGTACAGTTTATTATAGTAGCTGTATTTTTGTAGGAAGAACTGTTCCATGCTGACTTTTTACACTATGGGTGAGAGGTTACAGACTTGATTCATTCAGATTTGCTCACTTTTTTTCACTCGCCTCTGTATTTAATACTGTACTTTAGAGTTCAAGGAAATAAATTACTCGTGTCTACTTTTATGTTCTTACCTATTTGTATTTCTGTACATCTTTGTTTCCTCTTCTTTTAATTAATTTCTTACTGTGACCTCTAATTATAGGTATTCCCTGTTGACACAAGTTTTCTATATCCTTACTATTCCATACTACTGCAGCATATTCCAAGGTAGGCCTTATAAAGGATGTAATTATTTTCTTGACCATTTCTTCATCTATTTAAGTGAAGGTCACTCAAGTTTGCTAACAATGTATACATGTTTCTCACTTTTTCATTTATATGATCATCTGGTGTCAATTTCTTATTTATCATTACCCCTAAATCTCTTTCTTTCTCTGCTTTATTTAATATTTTATTTCCAAGCTTGTACAGCCAATTTGGTCTTCTCTCACTTCTACCAAATTTAATAATAATGTGTTTAATATCTTCAGTTTCCAGAACTAAAGTAGTTAAAGGAAGTACATTATTATGCCAAGATAACTCAAACACAAAAATGTATTGCACACTGGCAAAGTAAATAGTAATTAAGAGTAAACAGAAAAAATTAACAAACTTCTTGGAATAGCAAAATGACTGCACAGACTACTGGATATACAAAACTACAGAAGGGCCTGTAAAGAAACGTTCTTTTTCTTGCAAGTAATGAAAGGTCACATTTGAAAGTAAATCATGTACAAAAAGAAGCGAAATTGTGGGTGAAGTTAGAGTTAATGTGGGGAGAAAGATGGGTGAGAGACATGATATGCATGTAATACAACAAAAAAGAAATATTAACGAATCTCTAGAAATTTCAGTCAATAATCCCAATTTTCTATGTTTGTGACTCATCTATATTTAATCATAATAAATTAATATCACGGGGTTTTGCTAGCTAGAATCGGCGTGAGCGAGCCTCCATCAGCTTGTAAATGCAGTGCTATAGCCTTCAATATAGCATACACTAGTCTACTATTCATGAAAACTATATCCACAACTATCAATTAACTCTTTTAGAGAACACCACACACGTATGATGTATAAATCATGTATTAAAACCGAGAATAAGGAGAGATTATTTAAGTTTGAACGAGATTCCTGCATGCGAGGGTCTCCAGTGAGCGTCATCACTTTGACGTCACGGAGCGCGTGACGTCACGGCTGAATTGATGACGTTTCACTGAACTATCCTTACTGTCTCTCATCCTTGGTCCACTAGACACTTGTTTTCCCACAATGCACCGCGGGAGTGACGTCACACTTGTAAACAAACCTTGCCTGGTGCCCAGACTGTCACTAGTCCAACTTAAAGTGTACGTGAAGCGTGAATGTCTGTGCCATATTATGGGTATATGTGCAGTGTACAATTACAATAATGGCAGTAGACATGCAAAAAGAGACAGGGTGGAGCTCTATCGGTTCCTAAGAGACCAAGAGAATGCCATAAAGTGGATATCGGCGTGCAAACTTGAGGACAAATTCAATGTTGAATTGGCCCGAGTATGCTCTCTACACTTTAAGACAACAACAGACTATGTCCCAAGAGATGCTTTGAACAATCAACGATGTAATGGATCTCCAAAGAAGATCATAATATTGCAACCTTGAGCTGTACCGACTCTGCACCTTCCAAATTCTAATCGAGAACCAGGTATGTTGAGATCTATCAAAGGCCCAACTTACTGCTACACCCTCAGCTATTTGCTTATACTGTACATATTTTTAACTTTACCCCATCTTATGATACTCTACTGTACACTATGTAGGTTAGGTTAGGCCAGGCCAAGTCTACCTAATTCTGTTAGAAATGTAGTCCAATACTGACTGCATCCCCTACTAGTGATAACTTTGGTATATCTAGGTAGGCTACAGTATTGTAATGCTCTATAACCAACAATTTCTCTCTTCCCCTTTTATGTTTGGGGGTAAGGTGGGGTATTTGTGGTGGATTTAATACATTAAAACCATCATTCAATGTCCTAATATAGGTTACAATAGTAGGTAATTGTGGTAGAAATTCAGTAGTTTATCTAATGTGGATATTTGGTCCATTTATACAATCATGATTTTACCCATGGATTTTGATTAGGTCTGAATACTGTAACATTCATTTAATTTTCAGCTGGTACGGAGGCTCGCTGAGAAAGATTATTCAGCAGGCATAGAAGGCTACTGGTACCAGTACTTCAAGAGGGTCTGCTCAATGAAGGAAATGGTGAGATTTTTTGTTTTCTTCTTAAAAGTGACTGTGTATAGTACATAGGCTATACAGTATCAGATGGTATCAGACCTACCCTGTACTTCATAGTTTCACAATACAGTAATTATAGTATGTTAAGAGTAGGGCTGGATAATGCATATATGAAAATAATGGAAGGGCCAAACATTTATTTATTCTTTTCTTTTGTATATGCAAACAAGTGTCATGTGATTATATGCCTCTAAAATCAATTCCTTCACAGATAATACACCAGAAGTGGTACAAGATGCTATTCCTCATGCACAAGAAGATGCCAAAGGTGATGCACATGAAGCACAATAGGGTCTGCTCAACGAAAGAAATGGTGAGATTTTTTTTAATTTTTTTATAAAAATGAAAATGAATAGTTTAACAGTATTAGATGGAAAGAGTGAAAAGAAAACACCTTGAGGTGGTTCGGCCATGTAGAGTGTATAGGAAGCGAGAGATTTGATTAAAAAGTGTATGAGAGTGAGGTGGAAGGACAGAGTAGAGCAGGTAGACCGAGAGTGAGGTGGAATGATGGAGAAGAGAAGTATCCTATATGAGTAAGAGTGGCGTTGGGTGGTACCGTAGGAGGGACGCCAGTTGAAGGGAGACAAAGATGCGTCTAGGCAATTCATTCACCCCTTTGGGGATTGAGGCATCTGGCAATAGATAGACAAATTACCTTAGTACGACCAGATAACAAATATTTTTGAAAATACCCGATACATAATCTTGAAAATAGTCTCATTGTCTTTCCCAGGTCTTTATACCTATATGAGGTAATTTTAACCCATGACAAATATGAAGATGATGGAAGAGTCATAGCCTACATCTATCTATATCTATCTAGCCTACATAATTTATTCTATTTTTGTGCACAAGTGTCATCTGATTATATGCCTTTAACATCAATTCCTTCACAGATAATACACCAGAAGTGGTACTAGATGCGACAGTCCAGCCAGCACAAGAAGATACCAGAGATGAACATCATATTTTCTCAACTGCAGTATGCTGATCGTGCTGTGTTTGTATTCCCAGACATGATGAGTTGAAAAGTGTTAAGTTAGCCGTTAACTCTCAGAAAGTTGAGCTCGTTAGTCTGAAAAGTGCTAACGCAATACAGTACGGTACTTTCTGAAAAAGCGAATGAACTGACAGAAATTACGTTTATTTACACAATTTCCAAACCTGTGTAAAATCCACATTGATTATACTTATGGACTGACTGTAATAATACAGTATTATGTAAATTCTAATTGCATTAGTTTTGCTTTATACATACCATAATGAATAATATATGGTGATAAAATTAACGTTAGTTTCTAGTTTTTCTAGAAAATGTGCAATTCCACTGTGATTATACTCATAGACTGATAGTGATAGTACTTCATAAGGATATTGTTACTCTTACTTCTATGGCAAGAAAAATTTATTACTGTACTGTACTTTATTTTTGGTACACATTTCATTTCGCAAAGTATATGATAATAAATATATAATTACATTCAGCATACAGTATTTTGTATTCATATTCCGATTCATTATTTTTCTACTTTTTAAAATCATTGTAGGTGTAAGCAATATATAAGTGACCTTGAATGGGGCATTTGGTAAATATCAAATGGGGCATTTTGAAATTAGTCTGACCTTACCTAACCTAACCTAGACCTCATCAAACTACCGGGACCTAACCTGGGCAGACTACTGGTACCTAACCTGAGCAGACTACTGGGAAATAACCGTGGTAAAGTACAGGAAATGACTGGGGCAAAATACTGGGACCTAGCCGGATCTAGCAACACTGCTACAAAGCGGTAATTCTTTCAATAAATACCGGGCATTTTTCTGACCTAACTGATGCATTTTTCTAACTTAATCAGGGTATTTTCAGACCTAATTGGGGCATTCTTCGGATCTATTCAGGGCATTTTTCAGATCTGTTGGAGGGGTTGAAAGTGACATATTTTAGAAATGGGGCAGTTGGAAATACTAAATAGGTATGGAAATCCTTTTTATAACATTGAAAAAATCCAGAATTATCAATATAAATTACCTTTACATCCAGGTAATAGGTTATTATATAATCTTTCGAGTGATAGATATATGAATATAACCTAGCACTAGTCAATATAAATACTTCGTAACCAAGGTTAAAAAACTGTAGGCTACTACCAAGGATGATCGACTAATGATCTCATTAGGTCATGATTTATAAAAATGCTGCTTTATATCCATATGATTAGTAGACTAGTTAATCATCTATCAAGAATTAAACACGTAAAACCTATTATCAGTCTAAATCATGACCTTATTATCAATGCCAAGTAGTACTGTAGGGCTGGGCCTACTTCTGGTGAGTATACGACGCACCAGTGGGCAGTGGTAGAGATCTGTCCTGGCTTTTCTGGATATCTATTGATGACAACACACTACAAACACATTTACTTCAAATTATAATGATCAATTTAAACTGTGGAATATAAAGACACCAAAGATTAGTCATTATTGTACAAATATGGGCTTAGAGATGCGAACACGACTCGATATCAATCTTGGTCGTGGAAGGCTTCCAGTTTTATAGTTCATTATTCTATTTCAACAACTGATGTCGAGTTGTACAATTGCCGTTATATCAGTATGCTTCTTATCTTTATAACCTACCAAGGTGCAGCTACCGAGAAACTCATTATTTCGATTAATATCAGCTGATATAATCTTTATGCCTCATATTTTACCTAGTGAGCAGGCAAGGTTTGGGCACCAGCTAGCAACAGAGCCTCCCGTGACGTCACGGATATTTACCACGTCATCACTATGACGTTTCAGTGGACTATCCTTTATAGTCTATTATCCTTGTGTGTATAGCTCTGTGGTCCTCCCCACAGAGCTATACACATAGAGCGATCGAACCTGTGTTATGAGATAGGGGAGGAGTGTCGCCAGCCAGCCTGCTCGGCGGCCATTTTGAATAGCCCTTTGGCGCGCGCTTTGAACTCCCATACGTACTTGTATAGTATGTTTCTATCCACAGTTATTGACATTTCCCTGATTTGTAAAGCATTGTATCTTGTTATCTAATTATGCAGGTTTTGTTAATTCAATTAACAAGGCTAAGATAATGTCCATACGGAAAATTATGCAAAGAAATTAAACTTAAACTGGTTTATTAAACAAGACAAATATATATAACTGTAATCTGTCTCCCTCTCCCTCCACTTACCTTACATACATACATACATATTACTCTAGTGTGACATTCATACATACATACATATTACTCTAGTGTGACATACATACATATTACTCTAGTGTGACATACATACATACATACATATTACTCTAGTGTGACATACATATATATTATTCTAGAATGACATACATACATATTATTCTAGTGTGACATACATACATATTACTCTAGTGTGACATACATACATACATATTACTCTAGTGTGACATACATACATACATACATATTATTCTAGTGTGACATATATACATACATACATATTACTCTAGTGTGACATACATACATACACACATATTACTCTAGTGTGACATACATACTGAACAATGTGAACATAAAATACTGATCATAATAGAGATTAAGTACGTTGTATATATATATTATAAGGTGACTGTGGATGTGCCAACGATAGTTTTGTTTACCTAACTCATTTCACCTTATATATATATATATATATATATTATAAGAAGGTGACTGTGGATGAGTGCCAACGATAGTTTTGTTTACCTAACTCATTTCACCTTTTAACCGAAATGTATTTATATTTAATCAGCCATTCACTGATATATCGGTTAAAGAAATACTTATTCATATATTGTGAGTCACTATAATGTAGTTAATATACCATATCATCAATGAAAGACCGAACAAATGAAATAATATCTTACCCTGGCATAAGCTAACAGGCTGGCGGGTTGAGGGGAAGGGCAACTTATCATGGCCGCCAACCCACTTCCGGTGGCGACGCTCCAGGGGGGCTGTTGCGCGCTCTATGTGTATAGCTCTGTGGTCCTCCCCGAGCTCCGTCTTCCTTTTCATTTATCCTTTCCTTTTTTTAATTAACGAACCCTTCATATCATCACATTTCATCAAGATAAATATCGAGATTGTTCTGGCTGTCATTTCACGTCATCTTTTCCTTCTTTTTATTACCGTTTTTAGTGTCTTTTAAATCTACACAGACCCTCCCTCAACATAACACCGTCCCCCACCCCTCAATTTTCACTATTTTTAATAATACAGTTCTTTTTTTTAGTGTATTTCATCATCTTTTTAAAATTTGTATATCATTTTTAGTTAAATTCATAGGTTTTATTATCAATTCTCTTTTTTTATATAACTGACCCCGGACATAAGTTAGGGGTTTGTTTACGTTTTGTTCCTTCTTGCAGCCGTGCAGACTGTCTCTGTACAGGGGTAAGTTTGTGTTGTATATTTATATTGGTGCTTTATAAACATGTACAGACACACCCTACACAAAACAACATACACATGTACACTAACAATATTCTACACATATTGCTCACTAGTTTTAATACTCTACAACACTGACAATAAAAACACTGGCTGCACACATACCAACACACCAGACTCACTAACACCAGACATCTACACCCACACCTCCATGTACACACACATGTTTGGGAACCTGGGCACCCCTAAGGGCCCTCAAGGGTTAAAGGTGGCTTGCCTCGGCAATCTCCGGGGTGCCCTGTTGCTCCTTATGTTGTGTGGCGACACAGGGGCTCTGAAGTACCCCTGTCGGCTGTGCCGACGGGCGGTCAAGTGGGGCCAGCGGGCCATCCAGTGCGATCGCTGCTGTGAGGTTTCCCAGCATGCAGGCTGGTATCATGTCAGCTGTGTTGGGGGCTTCACGGCGGCGTTCGACGGATTGGAGGGTCGGAGCCTTTCGTGGATCTGCTGGGACTGTGGTGCGCCCAATTTTACCTCCTCCCTTTTTCACTCCCCAATACACTACACCAATAGATTCAGCATATTAGACACCACCACTTCATCTTCACCACCACCCACAACTCACAACACACCTCCATCATTAGATAGGATCACCCGACGTTTAGGTAGACGCAACAGAGACAATTCCTCCCCTACACAAAACCGACAGCAAGACATGACTTCCCTTAACTCTGCATCATCCACTCCTCCACTCCCAAACCATTCTACACCCAACCAGACTCTCCATAGTGCACGCTCATTCTCCATAACACCAATCACCATCCCCAATAGATCATCCATCCTCACACCCCATTCTACCACCAACACCACACTCGACTCCATCACCCATAAAAAACTGTCTTCCCTTCGTACCCTAATCATCAATTTCCGCAGCATCATAAACAAAAGAGCCGCCTTTCACCAAACCCTCCAGACCTATGACCCCGACATTATTATAGGGACAGAGACCTGGCTCACACCTGCCATCCAGGACAGTGAAATCTTCCCGACGGACAGTCCCTATAATATGACCCTACACAGGAAGGACAAAATAGACGATAACCATGGCAGAGTCCTAATTGCGACAAAGCCAGGACTAGTTGCGACCCCAGCCACCGAACTGAACGCGGACTCCAAAATCATATGGACTAAATTACAGATACAGGGCTGCAGGACACTCTTTATAGGATCCTTTTATCGTCCCCCAAATTCAAACGTAGAATACCTGCAGACCCTTGACGATTGTTTATCTAAAATTGACTCCTCCAAAAATATATGGTTAGCTGGTGACTTTAACCTTCCCGACATAAACTGGATAGCACAGGCGACACTGGACAATTCCACCCATGAAGGTGACTTACTATTACAGACTGATAGGAAACTCTTACATGAAAATTTCATTGACATCATTAACACCCACTCACTTACCCAAACAGTACTCGAACCAACACGCACACAAGTCAGTGTAGAAAGAAATAATCCTAACATAAGACACGGGGTCACATCCAACATATTAGACTTATTTCTCACAAACAACATTTCCTTAATTACACGGACACGAGTACTACCTGGTCTTAGTGACCATGAGATGGTACTCATTGACGCAAACATCAAGCCAACAACACAAAAACAATTACCCAGGACAATTTACATGTACAACAGAGCTGACATGGGTGGCATTACCCAAGACTTAGTTGAATTTCGTGACTCGTTCCTTGACTCAGACCCAATGGCCAGCTCTGTGGAAACAAACTGGACCAGACTTCGTGACTTTATACGTGACACAATGGACAAGCACATACCCACGAAAACTATCACACATAACCGGTCATTACCATGGTACAATAGACAATTAAAAAGACTACACAGAAACAAGGTAAAGGCATACAACAGAGCAAAACGATACAACGATACAGAACACTGGTTAGAATACAAAAATATACAGAAAACACTACAGAAAGAAACTAAACAAGCAGAAACTAAATACACATCTACTTTCCTCGCAGACAACACACAAAACCACAAAAAATTCTTCGGCTTTTTTAAAGCACGCAAACAAGACTCGACCGGTATTACAACATTATTACACAACAATTCCTTGGTTACACACCCACAAGACAAAGCCAACGCCCTTAACACACAATTCCAGTCCGTTTTTACCCATGAACATGAACACTTACCAGAGATGCCAACACCATCACACCCACCTATCCCTCCCATTTATATAAACTACCAAGGAATTGAGAAACTTTTATCTGAGGTAGACATACACAAAGCGACTGGACCAGACAATATACCCTGCAGGATATTGAGGACTAACGCTAGCGTTCTTGCCCCTGTCCTGCAGGTTATATTTTCACAGACTTTACAGATCGGTAACTCCCTCAAGACTGGCTTTTGGTAAATGTGACCCCAATTTTTAAATCCGGAGACAGAACCCTCCCCATTAATTATAGACCAATTTCACTTACCTCAGTCCCCTGCAAAATTTTAGAACACATAATTCATAGACATATAAAGGACCATTTTGATAGGCAAAATATACTTACTGACAATCAACACGGTTTTCGGCCTAAACGCTCGTGTGAGACGCAGCTACTAGTAACTACTCATGACATCTTGCAGTCCCTCAATGACACAAAAATTAGACAAGTTGACGCCATAGTATTAGACTTTGCCAAAGCCTTCGACAAAGTCCCTCACCAAAGACTACTACACAAATTAGAATTCTATGGCATACAGGGACAACTTCTTCACTGGATTAGAATGTTCTTGACTACCAGAAAGCAACGCGTAGTTCTTGACGGTAGTCAGTCTTCACCTGTCCCTGTGACCTCTGGGGTACCCCAGGGCACTGTCCTGGGCCCCCTTTTCTTCCTTTCATACATTGATGACCTGCGACTCTCACTTTCCTCTACCACTAGACTCTTTGCAGACGATAGCTTAGTTTACAGACCAATTAAAGATAGGAATGACTGCCTTCGATTACAGGACGACTTAACTGCACTTGAAGACTGGGAAACCAAGTGGCAGATGACATTTAGACCAGACAAATGCCATCACATCCGTTATACCATAATCCCATTCCATATACATACCAACTACACAACACCAACCTCAACACAGTCACTTCCCACAAATACTTGGGCGTCCACATCTCAGCGGACATGAGGTGGAACACACACATAGGTAGCGTCAGGGCCAAAGCTAGTAGGGTCCTGGGGTTCTTGCGCAGGAACCTCAACAGGTGTAACACAGACATCAAAATTATTGCTTATAACACTTTCGTTCGGCCACACTTAGAGTACTGCGACACCATCTGGGACCCACACACTTACAATAATATCAATAAATTAAAGTCCATACAAAACAAAACTGCAAGATGGGCCTGACGTGATTACAGACACACTACATCAGTCACTTTGCTTAAACAAGACACAAAACTAGACCCATTGGGAACACGAAGACAGATACACAGACAACAGATGATATACAAAATCACAAATAAGTTAGTTGACAAAGACAAGGACACATATCTACACCCTACAAGTATACGATCCACTAGAGCAGTGGTTCTTAACCAGGGGTGCTCGCACCCCTAGGTGGTGCGAGGCCGGTTCCTATATAGGGGGTGCGAGGATAGGCATAATTAAAGCAAATTATATTTTTATATACGCATGTTATTTTTTTCTGCAAAAAAAAAAATCTTTTTGCTACAGCAGTGTTTTGAGCTAGAGAAAAACCTACACCTAATTTCCTAATGAAGTGCCAACGTTGCAACAGACTCGAGTAAATATGTATGTGATTCGGAGGGACGAGGGAGGGAGGACACGTATAGGTGACACAGAGGGAGGGAGGACACGTAGGTGACACAGAGGGAGGGAGGTTATCGTCACCACCCTCCCGCACCATTAACACGCAGACCTCTGTTTGAGTGATTTATGGCTTCCCTGTTTTAATAACTTTTTCTTATTGATACATATACAGTAGGGTGGAGGATTGGTTGTGAATCATTTCTGATTTTGCTTTCTTCACATGTATTTAAATGGTCGGTTTATATAACATAAATCATTACTGTAGCGGTGTAGCCATTACAATACTTTCATGGAATGTATTGTGATGGCTACAAATGTACTTATTAAAACCACGTATTTCAGTTTTAGCATTTTTTTTTTTTTTCAGCAATAGAGGGGTGCGAGAACTGACTGCTGATTTGAAAGGGGTGCATAATTATATTGAAAAAGGTTAAGAACCACTGCACTAGAGGCAGCCACAGCTTAAAATACCATACATACCAGACAAGCACTGATATATTTAGGCACTCATTCTTTCCCCACAGCATCCAAGAGTGGAATCATCTCCCATCTCACGTAGTTAATAGCACCACTCTTGACACGTTTAGAAATAAGATCACTAATCATTACCTCCCCAATCCTAATCCTCAACCCACAGTCCCTGACCCAATCTACTCTCATCCTAACCCCCTTCCTAATCCTCCCCTGGATCCCTAAATCCCCCGCACAACCCCTTCATATTATGCTGCCCATGAGCGGCCCTCTGCGGGACCTTGAACTTGAGAACTTGAGAACTAATGGTTGACTGAAGACCTATTTAGACTATACAATGTTACTATACACGTCACAATATATATATATATAATTATATGAACATTAATTATACTATAGTTTCCCTTATAGTAAGGTATGGAAGGGTAACTTGATTTGGGTTATTTATAATATATTGTATTATAATGTTTGACTGGAGACCTATTTACACTATACAATGTTACTATACACTTCACATTATATATATAAAGGAACATTAATTATACTATAGGTTCTCTGAGGTATACAATATTATCATATTAAGGTATTGAAGGGTAACTGTTGAGTTGTGTTACTTATATTTTCTACATTTGTTCCACACATAAATTACTCTCAATGGATGTATTTGTCATTCATGATGTCTTATTATCAATACTAATTTAGAGTGTAATATGGTATGTGGAATTGTACAGTCGTGGTCATTATTAAAAATCCACATATAGGCTAGGTTAGGTACTCTCAATGGATGTACATATTTCATGTCATTTGTGATGTGTATAATGTCTTATAATGCCTCACAATAGTCATGTCTCGTTGTTTGCGTTGAAATAAAATTATTGAAAAGGATTTTAAAAGATATAAAAATAAATAAACGCCAACAGCATCTGGTGTTCCCAGGCGGTCACCCATCCAAGTACTAACCAGACCCAACGTTGCTTAACTTCGCTGAACGGACGAGAAGCGGTGTTTTCAACGTGGTGTGGCCGTTGACAAGAAACTAGGCCTTGGAAATCATTAAGAAGAAGAATTTCTTTAGAGTTAAATGTATCTCCTGTAGTACATTGCACTCTCCTGTGTTTGAGGAAGAATGGGAGCGAGACGTGTGTGTGAGCAGAAATAAGTGTGGTGTGCTCTTACCAGGATGAGCTCCCTTCAATGGGGAGCCCCAAACATGCCAACACGCCAACAGTCAGGAAAGAGAAAAAAACAAATCGAGGAATTTTCCTATTTAACTTGACTGTAGAAAGTGTGTTGTCGCACTGATTAGATTTCCACAATTTTACACTCATACTCATACAATAATAATAATAATAATAATAATCAAAGAGCCTGTCCCCCAAATACAAAGCAAGCTGTCCCTTGAAGTCTGTTAAATTTGTTGATGATGCAACCTCCTGAGGCAAACCATTTCAAATGTTAATTATTCTAATTGCGAAAGATCTTTTGCGAATCTCTGTCTGTACATGAGGATAAAATATTTTAAACAAGTGTCCACGAGTTCTGTCGGATGATCTTAAAGTAAAAAATATCAGAGGGCTTTATAGAGGACTGACCATTCATAATCTGCCATACCTTGATCAAATCAGCCCTGAGCAGTCTACCTCTTACAGAGTATAAATCAAGAGAAACAAGACGAGCTGTGTGCAGGAGAATGGAAGGAAAGTAGTAAGTGTGAGAACAGAGAAGATTGTCAAGTATAGAGGTGTCTTAGGTATGTAGGTGTGACATAACACCTTCCTCGTCTTAGATATTCATACATATCATTGCCTACTATTATTGTAATGGTGTGGTTGTTCAGCTAAAATGTGTATTTTTCTTATCTATTTACCCCAACCTCATTCATATTAGATGGTTACACATTAGCGAACGGAAACGCGGAATTTAGCATATCCACATATCAATCCATCAATATATAACTAAATAAAAACTAAATAAGAGAAAGAACGAACGAAGGAAAATACCTACAATAAAACTCTGCTACTATTACTATTACTGCAATGATTACAACAACAACAACAACTACTACTACTACTAATAAAGATAACAATAGAAGCACGATAAACGTTTTAATAGCAGCTGATAACACTAGGTAGAAAACACAAAAGTTATATTATAAAATCAGTATTATAGACAATTAAACAAGACATAAGAACCGGAGTAATACTAAACTACTACCAACAACATGAACATAATTTATTTGGAAATGTAATAGATTAAAACACCAGAGATACCTAACTCCTGTATACCGATATCAAAACCTAATAATCTAAGTTACTTGTAAGCATGTAACATTCTACTTTCCAAAACGCCTACCTCACTTGTAAGTTAAAGCACTATTGCTTTTCAATTGCCTGCTTCACTTACTTTTAAGAATGTAACACTGTACCTTAATTCCGTAAAGCCGACATCACTTACTTGCTTCTTAGCATGTATTGCATAGATAGAAGAAGCCAGTGGGATGCAATATGATGAATTGTGTTAATTGCCCCATGCATTAATTAAGGAAACATCAAGAGTACTAAACAGTGACACAAATGAGTAAAACCAAAGTATGTCACTAAATATATTTTATTATTTTTAACTAATAGGCATGCAAATTATACTAGTGATAAATACAGCACATAAATGCAATAAACAAGTAACAATTATAGCTATTTGTAACCAATACTAAGAATTTTTCTCAAAAGAGATTCGGGTTGTTTGGTGGAATGGTGTTTTTCGCGTCCTTAATTAAAATCCAACAGCTAGGTATATCCGTTCTTAATGTAAAGTTGCTTTTAAAACAGTACACATAAGGTGATTGGTGCTGGACAATACTGGAAGTCTTCAGCAATCCGTTCAATCAAATTCAAGCTTTGTCCTCTATGTTTTGGTTAAATAATTTTCTATCACTGACAAACAAATTTCTACAACAGTACTTGATTAGGCTATAGAGTATGTCACGGCTTTAATGAAATAACACATTTGGGGCATTACATGTTTTTGGCATTGCATGTTGCATTCATCCTTTGTATACAAAAAACAGTGTGTGTTCTAGTGCTTATTACCTACAAGACAATTTTGTCTCAGAAAATACAGTTACGTACCTTGCAACCCACTTTATTTCGCTTTTCTTTTCATCCACAATGTGTCCTCTAAGTGATTTGATTTGATTTAATTTATTACACCCTAAGGGCGGCAATCATGATTACAGTCTCATAAATGCAATTAAACATATCCGTGTCTTGCAGGACATATTGTTATCAATAGTACGAGTACTTAACAAATAGACATGGTGAAATATTATTATCTGAAACACAGAGAGAAAGAGAGTAGGGCATGAAGATGGGTAACTGACCTGTTGGCAAATGGCAACTGATGCTGCTTGCTCATCAAAATAGGCCTGAAGCGTAGGACAAGACCAATAGTATTCTATTGGTCTTGGGGTAGGATACTGTATCCTCAGTTACGTGTGTTATTATTATGATTTAAATAAAAGTGTCACTGTTTTAAATCTTACTAAACCATCCTGACCTGCCGATTGTGTGAGGAATAATTTCTCTCTATTAAAGGCCCCATCGGGGAATATTGCCTGCATTAGTGACGTGGGCAATACTTTAAGGGTTTTGGCACACCTTCGGCCCCAGCCACTAGCTTTGGGTTCTTCAATTTTCCCTCTTTTCTATTTATTTCATTCCTGCTTGCTGTCTCACCTCTCTATCACCTTTTTCTGGCGCTATATGACCTCGCAGTTGCGGTACCCAATATCAATCAATCTCTATTAATGGTGAGATATTGTTTACACTAATTTACTGGCGTAATAATAATAAGAAAAGAAGCAAGTAGCAAATCTTGGGTTGTTAATGTTGTGAAAGAAAAAAAGAGGCCTAGATATATTTCAGGTCTCATTGGAGGCTAAATGTAATGACACAAAATGGATCTGGTTGTGTGAACCAATATTTATAATAGCCATGGCTCGTTGTTTTGTGTTTAAAATTAAGCAAATTCCTTTTTCGTCTGTATACATTTATCCTTCATTCGAAATGGTTTTATTTTTGTCCTTCACTTTGGTTTTGCTTTTAATGTAACTATAGAATAGCTTTATTTGTTCCTTACTTTTATTAATTAATGATGTCTTTCTGATATTCCACTTAGGCTTCTCTTCTTATTTTGGTATATTCATATCTTGCACTTTTATATTTATTATATGCTCTTTCACATCCATGTCTCCTGAATCTGTTCCATTAACCCACAGTTTGATTTTATTAGTTTGTGCATTTTTGTTTGGGATGTATTTATTCACTCCTTCATTATATATTTTGTAAAAATTTAAATATTGCTAATTAATGTTTTCACCATCCATCATCTCTTTCCAATTAATGTTTCTGACATACTTTTTAATTCATTGTAGCTCCCTTTTTTATTTTTTATTTATCTTGTTTGGTTTGTCTTAAACTTCTATTATGTCATAAATATGATACTAAGAAATTCCATTTCATTACACCAGATTACTTTTTTCTAATGGTGGTTTATATTCTATATCATCAATTTCATTTTCATTTCTGGTAAATATTAATTTCAATAGTGGTTTCATCAGTTCCTCTTACTCTTGAATTTTGAGTAATATGTTGTGTTAACAAGAAGGCTTGAGTTAAATCTAGTAATTTACTGTTCCATTGGTTTTTTGTTGCCCTTGCTTCAAAATTTCTCCAATCTATATTGATGTTAAAGTCTCCTGTTAATACTAACCTCTGAGATTTATCTTCCATCCTTTGTAGCATTTCTTTGAGGTTCCTGTGAAATATATTAATTCTAAATACTCATTATCATCCCATGCTCTTGTCTTTGGTGGCATATATAATGTAACATGAGTAATTACTTCTTCCGGTGTTATAACTACTGCTGCTATTAATTCAACTGTATCTGATACCACTAATTCTGTTTTGTCATCCTTTAAATTATTAAGGGTAAAATCATTACTCCACATCCATTTTTTCCTACTCTATAATTTCTCCATATGTTGTATTCACACAGGTTAAATGCATCATTTGTTAATCTATTATTTAACTTTGTTTCTGTGAAGCATATTATCTGTGGATTTTCTTCTTGTATGACATCTTTATTTTCAGTTAATTTAGATACAATACCATCTACATTTGAGTATATCATAATTTTTTTTTATTTCTGTATATCTCTCCTAGTTGACATCTCTTTTTTCCCACAATATTTTTACCTACATTCCCACTACTCTGTAGAAATTATTTTTTTTTCCCTCTTCTTCAGTTCTTCCTTTTTGCTTCTTCCACTTTTTCTCCGAGTATTTTTCTGTCTTCCTTTGTTAGGTGTCTGGCTATCTTTATATTGTTCCATTCTTCAGAGTCCTTCAATTTCCTGGCATTTCTCAATACAGTTTCTACCATGATAATATTTTGCAAAATTATCTTTAGTGGTTGCATTTCATCTTTTTCATATTTACCCAGTCTGATTGATTCTTCCTCTTCTTCCATTATCGTTTGCATTATGTCTGTGATAATGTTAATTTCTTCTTTATCCCTAATAATTTTATTCTTCATTTCATCCTTTTTTACTCATATTATTATTGATTTATTCATGTCAATTGTATCTCTGATAATTTTTTTTTTCTTTTTCTGTTTATGTCTTTTACTTCTTTCTATATATCCATTATCCCTTTATCCTTTTTCATGATTGTTTTTATCACTTTTTCCTTTAGAATCTGTGCGTATGTTTTAACAACTTCTTCCTTGCATACATTTACTACTTCATTTGCCTGTTCCATTTTCTGTTCAATTTCTTCATTTTTCTCTACTATGTTGCTGGCCTTGACCAAAACATCTACTTTTTGTTTAATTTATCTATATCTTTCTCCTGCTCTACTAGATTCTCTCCTATTTCATTAGATTTATATTTTACAGTTTTTAGTTCAGCTGACATCTCCTTCAATGCTATATCTTTCCTGTTCATAACCTTTACTAATTCCTCATTTATCTTTTTAGCTTCTATTAATGTCTCTTTTATTTCCATTACTTCATCCTCCAGTTTTTTAACTCTTTGTATTACCTGGTTTAAATCTTCAAACTCTACAAAATCACAAAAATCCTCCTTTTTCTTCTTTTTGCCCTCTCTTCTTGGCATGTCAAACAAACTCATGTTTGTTTTTTTACTTACAGTTCAAAGTTGAAAACTGCATCCCCTCCCGGAATTTGCTGTTCTCAGCTTGTTTTGTCTGGGGCTCTGGCTCTGGCTGTACAGTTGTCAGATTCACCCTTTTCTTCCCTCAGTATTTACACTTTTGTTACTTTATACTCACTGCACTTTTTCACTCATTATCTTCATTTTATGTGACCAATTAAACACAAGCTTGATTCAAATTAATAATTTACAAATAGGTAGTGATGACTTCTGTTGGAGCTGTGAGACAGACATCTTCCCACCTTGAACTCCTGTGTGTGTGTGTGTACTTCAGTGCCCGTTCGGCTTGCGTGTTCATCAAATATTCAGGTGAGTGATGATTTAACAAGACAACCAGGAAGTATCTCGGGCTGTAGACGGGTGTTTCTGCAATAATTTTCTTCCCCAATACAAACACTTCGATCGTATAGTGTAGACATGAAGGTGAAAAGTATCGTCGATCGTGTACAGCAGGAAAATAATGACTGACACACACACACACTCTCTCTCTTTCTTTGATTTGCATCATGACTGTGGCAATATCTCCTGATAATATTCCAAGAAAAAAGTGTTATGTAAAAATGTGCTTTATGAGTAAGAGCCCTTGAAAAACTAATTATAATGCAGACAAGGTGACATACTATCCATTTTGGCATACAGAAGTTTCATGCCATTAACAGTAGCGAATTGGACACACTTCCATAACATAATTAAGTCATCATATCTAACGACAGACGCACATGTATCAACATTATTATATATGGATATGGACTAGTGATTTGTTCTTCGTCATTTATTCAGGTCAGTCGTGAGTGGCTCAATTCACCATGTTGTTCTCTCACCCATAATATAGTCAAATGTTAGAGGAGTCCACGAATATTGCATCTCGATGGAAATGTAGGACCCACAATCTCCTGTCCTTAACTTAGCCTCGGCCTGGTTGTCCCAATTCGCCGCAGGAAACTGTTCTTATTTACATATAGATATACACACACACAGTACGAGTAGGCTATGAGTGTACATCAGTATACATAAAAAATTGTTTGTATGCATGTCAGTGTATATATAAATAAATTTATGTGTATATGTGTGTGTGTGTAGACCTCACTATTTCCACTCTGCCATCGCCCGTCACCAGTTCACCTGAGCCTCTTTCCTATCCCTGAGGTCGGTCGTTGTCATGGCAACATCTGACGTGAATTCATTAAGGCTTGACTCCACTTTCTTCAAGGGCTGTATAAAGTCGTAAGGGTCGTGAAGGGAAAGTTGAAAAAAAGGGAGGCAAAAGAGAGTCAGAAAAAGAGAAGGAAGTCGAACAAAGGACACCACATACACTCCCTCCAATGACTTGGAGCCAGTGGTTGTGATTAGTATAGTAATATAATATCAGTAGAATTAATATAATATTAGTATAATGATAACAAGAGCGTTTCTAGATCTCAAACCTCCTCCTCCGCCAAGGGTGAGCAAATAACCCTCCCCATAAAATATTGTAAGAGTCAAAGGGCGAAGCAACCAATATATCACTCTCTTTCTTAACACTGAAATAATAATAATAATAATGATAATAATAATAATAATAATCTCGGCTTCATATCCAGATCTGGGTCTCTCCCTAAATCTAATCATTAGTTGCCAGTCAAGAGGCTCATCTTTGATAATTTAAAAATTGAGCAGTAATGAAAATGCTTTTTTTTTTTTTTTTTTTTTTTTTTTTTGCGTGCTCCTCTTACCACAGACAATCAAACAAACAATCAAACAAACTGAACCAGTTACATATTCATCTTAGCGGAGATAATTATGAAATGGTCTGGAGTGACAATAAAAGTGAAATGTCGCTATAACTTTAAAAAAAAAAAAAAAAAAAAAAAAAAAAACTTATGTACCCTGAGCTGAGTGGCCACAGTAGCTCACAAGCATAATAAAATCGTCTGGAGCGAGTCAGAAAATAATAACACACACACACACACTTTATATGGTTTGGGAGAATGGAAAATATATAAATAGTACTCTAACAAAGTCACATCAGCCATACAAGGTACCCAATCCTTTAAATTATTTTTATATATTTCTCTATCTGAAGGTGTCGGAAATTGATTGATATTTTTTTGTGAGAGAGAGAGAGAGAGAGAGAGAGAGAGAGAGAGAGAGAGAGAGAGAGAGAATTATAATTATGCAATCGCTGTTTTTTATTTATTTTTGATTTTATGGCGCACGTTAACGATCGATAAGCAAACGCTCTTGGCAAACCAGACGATCGAGTTCACTAACCTTTGCCACCGCTTCACGACGAAGAAAATAATAAGATTTGTGGATAACCTCGTCGGAGATAGAGCTCAGTTATGGTTTTGCTTTGATATATTAATGCAGATCACATTCACTCTGCATTACAAGCAAGACATTACATTCACCTTTACGTCACAGCCAACACATTCCTAAAACAGCCTAATAACCGAGCATCTGAAATGTTAAACTAACTAATTCTCCTAAACAAATTTTTTTGGACTATCCAGCAGTGAACTGTACGACTAGAACTAGTTCACCAGATTGTAAAATAACATTTAATATCTCTTTAATATCTCCTACTTTTATGTCTTATTACTACTGATGATAAACTTCACAAAATATTTTTGGTAATTTAGCTGCTCCTTGTGATAAAATGAATTTTTCAGTTATATCACCCATGGATACAAGTTATGTTGGTCAATAGTGACAAAACCAGTGGTCGCAGCAAATAAATAACGCTGGAAAATAATGATATCCAACCAGCAGGTAGCTGGGTCACATATCCTTAATATACAGTGAGGAAAATACAGTGAATATTAAATGTAAAGGGCAGATGCGGATAGTTTAAATTCCTTAATGCACAGGACATGAACAAAGTATACTTACTGTAGGTTGACGACACATTCTTGATGTCGCATGATGGTCATAAAAATTAATGATGAAAGTGTAGGAAAGTATTTTGAACCGAGATGTAACATGTGGTGAATAAGCATACCAGTAAAGGGCCTTAAGTCAGTAAGTGGGTGGTAAGAATTGCAGTTTGAAGGAATAAATACCTGATAATTATGCAATGTTTGCCACAGAACCTCTCGTGGTCTTATGATTCCCGTTGTTGTGAAAGATGAGGGCTTTACTAATGCTTCCCGTTTTATGGCACATAGCTTAGTCACTTCTACGCCTCACATCGTCGTTGAGGATCTGAAAGAAACAGAGACTTTTACTTGGTTTGTCTATTAGCGTAGCTGAATAGCTGGTATTACCAGCTATTCAGCTGCACTATCGCAGTTGGGATACGAAAGTATAATTTTGATACATTTTGCAGATGCTGTACTTTCTTACGCCTTTCACTGATTTTCAGCAAAATGATACATAATGGAATTGTGTGGAAACTTTTGATACTTTTTCTCATTTGAAAAATTCTCCAAATATACAATAATTAGGAAATTAATACTTCCGAATATTTTAAGATGTCTACTGGTATAGTATTAGTATTAGCTAAACAAAGCATTTGGAAATACTGTGTGTCAAGCTCTCCTGACTCGGTACCACTGCAGCTGGCCGCTCTCAGACTCTAAATGGACTTCTTTTAACAAAAGGAAACAAACCAAGCATACAATGTTTTGAGTGGGAGCTCACTAACCAAATGCTAAATACAACACAGGCTGCTGTGACTTGAGTTAGTGGTGTAGGAAAGGGAAAATAATTTACATATAATAACAATGTATTGTATTATTGGAAAAGTGAGTCTTCTAAACCTCTCTCAACGTTGAGAATGGTTTGGAAAACTCACTTGTTCGAACTCTGTCTAGTTGCTCTCCAACACTCCTTGGACCCTGGTCCAGCACTATCAGTCATGGCTGTACAGTCGCCAGCACTGCCGCGTGGTACAGGGGCTCACATGTTTAGGAGATTTAAGTGATGTAGTTCATCAAGCAACAAAGTTCACTTCATGTGCTAGTGTATCGAGGATACTCCATCTCACAAACGTGGATTGTTAATCGAGCTAAATAATCACAGAGGTGCTACATCTCTGAATATGTGTGAGCCCCTGTCCACGCGGCAGTGCTGGCCACTGTACAGTCGGCGGCAGAAGTCCTGTCGCCTCACCAGCTTCACCGAGACGCACAGTGTTCATGGTCTTGAGAAATACGCATGTTTTTTACACCTAATAATCTCGATTCTATGAACATCGCGTGCCTCGGTGAAGCAAGTGAGGCAACAGACTTTTAACGCCGACTGTACTACAGAAGATGCATTTAACTCTAAAGAAACTATTCTTCTTAATGATTTCCAAGGCTTAATTTCTTGTGAACGGCCACACCACGTTGAAAACACCGCTTCTCGTCCGATCAGCGAAGTTAAGCAACGTTGGGTCTGGTTAGTACTTGGATGGGTGACAGCCTGGGAACACCAGATGCTGTTGGCATTTATCTTTTACATTTTGTCTAATAATTTCATTTCAATACAGATAACGAGCTATGGCTCTTTTAAATATTGGTTCACACAACCAGATCATTGTGTGTCATTACACTTAGCCTCCAATGAGAACTCAAATATATCTAGGCCTTTTTATTTATTTCACAACATAAACGACCTGAAACTTGCTACCTGCTTCTTTTCTACTTATTATTATGCCAGTAAATTAGTGCATCATTCTGCATACCACTGGCTTTTATCTTTGCAATACATGCTTAGAAGCAAGTAAGTGATGTCGGCATTACGGAATTAAGGTACAGTGTTACATTCTTACAAGTAAGTGAAGCAGGCATTTGAAAAGCAATAGTGCTTTAAGTTACATGTGAGGTAGGCGTTTTGGAAAGTAAAATGTTACATGCTTAGAAGTAACTAAGTTTATTAGGTTTGGTTATCGGTATACAGGAGTTAGGTATCTCTGGTCTTTTAATCCATTACGTTTCCAAACAATTATTTGTCATGTTTTTGGTAGTGGTTTAGTATCACTCCTGTGCTTATGTCTGGTTCAGTTGTCTATAAACTGATTTTGTTATATCACTTTTGTGTTATTCTACCTAGTGTTATCAGCTGCTGTTAAAACGTTTATCATGTTAATATTATTATTATTATTGTAGTCATTGTAGTAGTAATAATAGTAGCAGAGTTGTATTGTAGATATTTTCCTTCGTTCATTCTTTCTCCTATTAAGTTTACATTTAGTTATATATATTGAAGGATTGATATGTGGATATGCTAAGTTCCGCGTTTCCGTTCGCTAATGTTTAACCATCTAATATGAATGAGGTTGGGGTAAATAGATAACAAAAATACACATTTTAGCTGAATAAACACACCATTACAATATTATTAGGCAATGATATGTATGCATATCTAAGACGAAGAAGGTGTTATGTCACACCTACATACCTAACACACCTCTACACTTGACAATCTCCTCTGTTCTCACACTTACTACTTTCCTTCCATTCTCCTGCACACAGAACACCACACTCATTTCTGCTTACACACACGTCTCGCTCCCATTCTTCCTCAAACACAGGAGAGTGCAATGTACTACAGAAGATGCATTTAACTCTAAAGAAACTATTCTTCTTAGTGATATCTAAGGATTAATTACTTGTCAACGGCCACACCACGTTGAAAACACCGCTTCTCGTCCGATCAGCGAAGTTAAGCAACGTTGGGTCTGGTTAGTACTTGGATGGGTGACCGCCTGGGAACACCAGATGCTGTTGGCATTTATCTTTTACATTTTATTTAATAATTTCATTTAAAAACAGATAACGAGCTATGACTCTTTTAAATATTGGTTCACACAACCAGATCATTGTGTGTCGTTACACTTAGCCTCCAATGAGAACTCAAATATATCTAGGCCTTTTTATTTCTTTCACAACATAAACGACCTGAAACTTGCTACCTGCTTCCTTTCGACTTATTATTATGCCAGTAAATTAGTGCATCATTCTGCATCCCACTGGCTTTTATCTTTGCAATACATGCTTAGAAGCAAGTAAGTGATGTCGACATTCAGAATTAAGGTACAGTGTTACATTCTTACAAGTAAGTGAAGCAGGCATTTGAAAAGCAATAGTGCTTTAAGTTACATGTGAGGTAGGCGTTTTGGAAAGTAGAATGTTACATGCTTAGAAGTAACTAAGTTTATTAGGTTTTGTTATCGGTATACAGGAGTTAGGTATCTCTGGTCTTTTAATCCATTACGTTTCCAAACAATTAATGGTCATGTTTTTGGTAGTAGTTTAGTATCACTCCTGTTCTTATGTCTTGTTCAGTTGTCTATAAACTGATTTTGTTATATCACTTTTGTGTTATTCTACCTAGTGTTATCAGCTGCTGTTAAAACGTTTATCGTGCTTTTTATCGTGCTTTTATTATTATTATTATTATTATTAGTTGTTTTTGTAGTCATTGTAGTAGTAGTAATAGTAGCAGAGTTTTATTGTAGATATTTTCCTTCGTGCATTCTTTCTCCTATTAAGTTTTCATTTAGTTATATATATTGAAGGATTGATATGTGGATATGTTAAGTTCCGCGTTTCCGTTCGCTAATGTGTAACCATCTAATATGAATGAGGTTTGGGTAAATAGATAACAAAAATTCACATTTTAGATGAATAAACACACCATTACAATATTATTAGGCAATGATATGCATGCATATCTAAAACGAAGAAGGTGTTATGTCATACCTACATACCTAACACACCTCTACACTTGACAATCTCCTGTGTTCTCACAATTACTACTTTCCTTCCATTCTCCTGCACACAGAACACCACACTCATTTCTGCTTACACACACGTCTCGCTCCCATTCTTCCTCAAACACAGGAGAGTGCAATGTACTACAGAAGATGCATTTAACTCTAAAGAAACTATTCTTCTTAATGATTTCCAAGACTTAATTACTTGTCAACGGCCACACCACGTTGAAAACACCGCTTCTCGTCCGATCAGCAAAGTTAGGCAACGTTGGGTCTGGTTAGTACTTGGATGGGTGACCGCCTGGGAACACCAGATGCTGTTGGCATTTATGTTTTACATTTTATCTAATAATTTCATTTCAATACAGATAACGAGCTATGGCTCATTTAAATATTGGTTCACACAACCAGATCATTGTGTGTCATTACACTTAGCCTCCAATGAGAACTCAAATATATCTAGGCCTTTTTATTTCTTTCACAACATAAATGACCTGAAACTTGCTACCTGCTTCCTTTCGACTTATTATTATGCCAGTAAATTAGTGCATCATTCTGCATCCCACTGGCTTTTATCTTTGCAATACATACTTAGAAGCAAGTAAGTGATGTCGACATTCAGAATTAAGGTACAGTGTTACATTCTTACAAGTAAGTGAAGCAGGCATTTGAAAAGCAATAGTGCTTTAAGTTACATGTGAGGTAGGCGTTTTGGAAAGTAGAATGTTACATGCTTAGAAGTAACTAAGTTTATTAGGTTTTGTTATCGGTATACAGGAGTTAGGTATCTCTGGTCTTTTAATCCATTACGTTTCCAAACAATTAATGGTCATGTTTTTGGTAGTAGTTTAGTATCACTCCTGTTCTTATGTCTTGTTCAGTTGTCTATAAACTGATTTTGTTATATCACTTTTGTGTTATTCTACCTAGTGTTATCAGCTGCTGTTAAAACGTTTATCGTGCTTTTTATCGTGCTTTTATTATTATTATTATTATTATTAGTTGTTGTTGTAGCCATTGTAGTAGTAGTAATAGTAGCAGAGTTTTATTGTAGATATTTTCCTTCGTGCATTCTTTCTCCTATTAAGTTTTCATTTAGTTATATATATTGAAGGATTGATATGTGGATATGTTAAGTTCCGCGTTTCCGTTCGCTAATGTGTAACCATCTAATATGAATGAGGTTTGGGTAAATAGATAACAAAAATTCACATTTTAGATGAATAAACACACCATTACAATATTATTAGGCAATGATATGCATGCATATCTAAAACGAAGAAGGTGTTATGTCATACCTACATACCTAACACACCTCTACACTTGACAATCTCCTGTGTTCTCACAATTACTACTTTCCTTCCATTCTCCTGCACACAGAACACCACACTCATTTCTGCTTACACACACGTCTCGCTCCCATTCTTCCTCAAACACAGGAGAGTGCAATGTACTACAGAAGATGCATTTAACTCTAAAGAAACTATTCTTCTTAATGATTTCCAAGACTTAATTACTTGTCAACGGCCACACCACGTTGAAAACACCGCTTCTCGTCCGATCAGCAAAGTTAGGCAACGTTGGGTCTGGTTAGTACTTGGATGGGTGACCGCCTGGGAACACCAGATGCTGTTGGCATTTATGTTTTACATTTTATCTAATAATTTCATTTCAATACAGATAACGAGCTATGGCTCATTTAAATATTGGTTCACACAACCAGATCATTGTGTGTCATTACACTTAGCCTCCAATGAGAACTCAAATATATCTAGGCCTTTTTTTTTTCACAACATAAACGACCTGAAAATTGCTACCTGCTTCCTTTCGACTTATTATTATGCCAGTAAATTAGTGCATCATTCTGCATCCCACTGGCTTTTATCTTTGCAATACATGCTAAGAAGCAAGTAAGTGATGTCGGCATTACGGAATTAAGGTACAGTGTTACATTCTTACAAGTAAGTGAAGCAGGCATTTGAAAAGCAATAGTGCTTTAAGTTACATGTGAGGTAGACGTTTTGGAAAGTAGAATGTTACATGCTTAGAAGTAACTAAGTTTATTAGGTTTCGTTATCGGTATACAGGAGTTAGGTATCTCTGGTCTTTTAATCCATTACGTTTCCAAACAATTAATGGTCATGTTTTTGGTACCAGTTTAGTATCACTCCTGTTCTTATGTCTTGTTCAGTTGTCTATCAATTGATTTTGTTATATCACTTTTGTGTTATTCTACCTAGTGTTTTCAGCTGCTGTTAAAACGTTTATCGTGCTTTTTTTATTATTATTATTAATATTAGTTGTTGTTGTAGTCATTGTAGTAGTAGTAATAGTAGCAGAGTTTTATTGTAGATATTTTCCTTCGTTCATTCTTTCTCCTATTAAGTTTTCATTTAGTTATATATATTGGAGGATTGATATGTGGATATGCTAAGTTCCGCGTTTCCGTTCGCTAATATGTAACCATCTAATATGAATGAGGTTGGGGTAAATAGATAACAAAAATACACATTTTAGCTGAATAAACATACCATTACAATATTATTAGGCAATGATATGTATGCATATCTAAGACGAAGAAGGTGTTATGTCACACCTACATACCTAACACACCTCTACAATTGACAATCTCCTGTGTTCTCACACTTACTACTTTCCTTCCATTCTCCTGCACACAGCACACCACAGTCATTTCTGCTTACACACACGTCCCGCTCCCATTCTTCCTCAAATACATGAGAATGCAATGTACTACAGAAGATGCATTTAACTCTAAAGAAACTATTCTTCTTAATGATTTCCAAGGCTTAATTACTTGTCAACGGCCACACCACGTTGAAAACACCGCTTCTCGTCCGATCAGCAAAGTTAAGCAACGTTGGGTCTGGTTAGTACTTGGATGGGTGACCGCCTGGGAACACCAGATGCTGTTGGCATTTATCTTTTACATTTTATCTAATAATTTCATTTCAATACAGATAACGAGCTATGTATGGCTCATTTAAATATTGGTTCACACAACCAGATCATTGTGTGTCATTACACTTAGCCTCCAATGAGAACTCAAATATATGTAGGCCTTTTTTTTTCACAACATAAACGACCTGAAACTTGCTACCTGCTTCCTTTCGACTTATTATTATGCCAGTAAATTAGTGCATCATTCTGCATCCCACTGGCTTTTATCTTTGCAATACATGCTAAGAAGCAAGTAAGTGATGTCGGCATTACGGAATTAAGGTACAGTGTTACATTCTTACAAGTAAGTGAAGCAGGCATTTGAAAAGCAATAGTGCTTTAAGTTACATGTGAGGTAGGCGTTTTGGAAAGTAGAATGTTACATGCTTAGAAGTAACTAAGTTTATTAGGTTTCGTTATCGGTATACAGGAGTTAGGTATCTCTGGTCTTTTAATCCATTACGTTTCCAAACAATTAATGGTCATGTTTTTGGTAGTAGTTTAGTATCACTCCTGTTCTTATGTCTTGTTCAGTTGTCTATAAACTGATTTTGTTATATCACTTTTGTGTTATTCTACCTAGTGTTATCAGCTGCTGTTAAAACGTTTATCGTGCTTTTTATCGTACTTTTATTATTATTATTAATATTATTAGTTGTTGTTGTAGTCATTGTAGTAGTAGTAATAGTAGCAGAGTTTTATTGTAGATATTTTCCTTCGTTCATTCTTTCTCCTATTAAGTTTTCATTTAGTTATATATATTGAAGGATTGATATGTGGATATGTTAAGTTCCGCGTTTCCGTTCGCTAATGTGTAACCATCTAATATGAATGAGGTTTGGGTAAATAGATAACAAAAATTCACATTTTAGATGAATAAACACACCATTACAATATTATTAGGCAATGATATGCATGCATATCTAAAACGAAGAAGGTGTTATGTCATACCTACATACCTAACACACCTCTACACTTGACAATCTCCTGTGTTCTCACAATTACTACTTTCCTTCCATTCTCCTGCACACAGAACACCACACTCATTTCTGCTTACACACACGTCTCGCTCCCATTCTTCCTCAAACACAGGAGAGTGCAATGTACTACAGAAGATGCATTTAACTCTAAAGAAACTATTCTTCTTAATGATTTCCAAGAATTAATTACTTGTCAACGGCCACACCACGTTGAAAACACCGCTTCTCGTCCGATCAGCGAAGTTAGGCAACGTTGGGTCTGGTTAGTACTTGGATGGGTGACCGCCTGGGAACACCAGATGCTGTTGGCATTTATCTTTTACATTTTATCTAATAATTTCATTTCAATACAGATAACGAGCTATGGCTCATTTAAATATTGGTTCACACAACCAGATCATTGTGTGTCATTACACTTAGCCTCCAATGAGAACTCAAATATATCTAGGCCTTTTTTTTTCACAACATAAACGACCTGAAAATTGCTACCTGCTTCCTTTCGACTTATTATTATGCCAGTAAATTAGTGCATCATTCTGCATCCCACTGGCTTTTATCTTTGCAATACATGCTAAGAAGCAAGTAAGTGATGCCGGCATTACGGAATTAAGGTACAGTGTTACATTCTTACAAGTAAGTGAAGCAGGCATTTGAAAAGCAATAGTGCTTTAAGTTACATGTGAGGTAGGCGTTTTGGAAAGTAGAATGTTACATGCTTAGAAGTAACTAAGTTTATTAGGTTTCGTTATCGGTATACAGGAGTTAGGTATCTCTGGTCTTTTAATCCATTACGTTTCCAAACAATTAATGGTCATGTTTTTGGTACCAGTTTAATATCACTCCTGTTCTTATGTCTTGTTCAGTTGTCCATAAATTGATTTTGTTATATCACTTTTGTGTTATTCTACCTAGTGTTTTCAGCTGCTGTTAAAACGTTTATCGTGCTTTTTTTATTATTATTATTAATATTAGTTGTTGTTGTAGTCATTGTAGTAGTAGTAATAGTAGCAGAGTTTTATTGTAGATATTTTCCTTCGTTCATTCTTTCTCCTATTAAGTTTTCATTTAGTTATATATATTGGAGGATTGATATGTGGATATGCTAAGTTCCGCGTTTCCGTTCGCTAATATGTAACCATCTAATATGAATGAGGTTGGGGTAAATAGATAACAAAAATACACATTTTAGCTGAATAAACATACCATTACAATATTATTAGGCAATGATATGTATGCATATCTAAGACGAAGAAGGTGTTATGTCACACCTACATACCTAACACACCTCTACAATTGACAATCTCCTGTGTTCTCACACTTACTACTTTCCTTCCATTCTCCTGCACACAGCACACCACACTCATTTCTGCTTACACACACGTCTCGCTCCCATTCTTCCTCAAATACATGAGAATGCAATGTACTACAGAAGATGCATTTAACTCTAAAGGAACTATTCTTCTTAATGATTTCCAAGAATTAATTACTTGTCAACGGCCACACCACGTTGAAAACACCGCTTCTCGTCCGATCAGCGAAGTTAAGCAACGTTGGGTCTGGTTAGTACTTGGATGGGTGACCGCCTGGGAACACCAGATGCTGTTGGCATTTATCTTTTAAATTTTATCTAATAATTTCATTTCAACACAGAAAACGAGCTATGGCTCTTTTAAATATTGGTTCACACAACCAGATCATTGTGTGTCATTACACTTAGCCTCCAATGAGAACTCAAATATATCTAGGCCTTTTTTTTCTTTCACAACATAAACGACCTGAAACATGCTACCTGCTTCCTTTCGACTTATTATTATGCCAGTAAATTAATGCATCATTCTGCATCCCACTGGCTTTTATCTTTGCAATACATGCTAAGAAGCAAGTAAGTGATGTCGGCATTACGGAATTAAGGTACAGTGTTACATTCTTACAAGTAAGTGAAGCAGGCATTTGAAAAGCAATAGTTCTTTAAGTTACATGTGAGGTAGGCGTTTTGGAAAGTAGAATGTTACATGCTTAGAAGTAACTAAGTTTGTTAGATTTGGTTATCGGTATACAGGAGTTAGGTATCTCTGGTCTTTTAATCCATTACGTTTCCAAACAATTAATGGTTATGTTTTTGGTAGTAGTTTAGTATCACTCCTGTTCTTATGTCTTGTTCAGTTGTCTATAAACTGATTTTGTTATATCACTTTTGTGTTATTCTACCTAGTGTTATCAGCTGCTGTTAAAACGTTTATCGTGCTTTTTTTATTATTATTATTATTGTTATTAGTTGTTGTTGTAGTCATTGTAGTAGTAGTAATAGTAGCAGAGTTTTATTGTAGATATTTTCCTTCGTTCATTCTTTCTCCTATTAAGTTTTCATTTAGTTATATATATTGAAGGATTGATATGTGGATATGCTAAGTTCCGCGTTTCCGTTCGCTAATGTGTAACCATCTAATATGAATGAGGTTGGGGTAAATAGATAACAAAAATACACACTTTAGCTGAATAAACACACCATTACAATATTATTAGGCAATGATATGTATGCATATTTAAGACGAAGAAGGTGTTATGTCACACCTACATACCTAACACACCTCTACACTTGACAATCTTCTCTGTTCTCACACTTACTACTTCCTTCCATTCTCCTGCACACAGCACACCACACTCATTTCTGCTTACACACACGTCTCGCTTCCATTCTTCCTCAAACACAGGAAAGTGCAATGTACTACAGAAGATGCATTTAACTCTAAAGAAACTATTCTTTTTAATGATTTCCAAGGCTTAATTACTTGTCAACGGCCACACCACGTTGAAAACACCGCTTCTCGTCCGATAAGCGAAGTTAAGCAACGTTGGGTCTGGTTAGTACTTGGATGGGTGACCGCCTGGGAACACCAGATGCTGTTGGCATTTATCTTTTACATTTTATCTAATAATTTCATTTCAATACAGATAACGAGCTATGGCTCATTTAAATATTGGTTCACACAACCAGATCATTGTGTGTCATTACACTTAGCCTCCAATGAGAACTCAAATATATCTAGGCCTTTTTTTTTCACAACATAAACGACCTGAAAATTGCTACCTGCTTCCTTTCGACTTATTATTATGCCAGTAAATTAGTGCATCATTCTGCATCCCACTGGCTTTTATCTTTGCAATACATGCTAAGAAGCAAGTAAGTGATGCCGGCATTACGGAATTAAGGTACAGTGTTACATTCTTACAAGTAAGTGAAGCAGGCATTTGAAAAGCAATAGTGCTTTAAGTTACATGTGAGGTAGGCGTTTTGGAAAGTAGAATGTTACATGCTTAGAAGTAACTAAGTTTATTAGGTTTCGTTATCGGTATACAGGAGTTAGGTATCTCTGGTCTTTTAATCCATTACGTTTCCAAACAATTAATGGTCATGTTTTTGGTACCAGTTTAATATCACTCCTGTTCTTATGTCTTGTTCAGTTGTCCATAAATTGATTTTGTTATATCACTTTTGTGTTATTCTACCTAGTGTTTTCAGCTGCTGTTAAAACGTTTATCGTGCTTTTTTTATTATTATTATTAATATTAGTTGTTGTTGTAGTCATTGTAGTAGTAGTAATAGTAGCAGAGTTTTATTGTAGATATTTTCCTTCGTTCATTCTTTCTCCTATTAAGTTTTCATTTAGTTATATATATTGGAGGATTGATATGTGGATATGCTAAGTTCCGCGTTTCCGTTCGCTAATATGTAACCATCTAATATGAATGAGGTTGGGGTAAATAGATAACAAAAATACACATTTTAGCTGAATAAACATACCATTACAATATTATTAGGCAATGATATGTATGCATATCTAAGACGAAGAAGGTGTTATGTCACACCTACATACCTAACACACCTCTACAATTGACAATCTCCTGTGTTCTCACACTTACTACTTTCCTTCCATTCTCCTGCACACAGCACACCACACTCATTTCTGCTTACACACACGTCTCGCTCCCATTCTTCCTCAAATACATGAGAATGCAATGTACTACAGAAGATGCATTTAACTCTAAAGGAACTATTCTTCTTAATGATTTCCAAGAATTAATTACTTGTCAACGGCCACACCACGTTGAAAACACCGCTTCTCGTCCGATCAGCGAAGTTAAGCAACGTTGGGTCTGGTTAGTACTTGGATGGGTGACCGCCTGGGAACACCAGATGCTGTTGGCATTTATCTTTTAAATTTTATCTAATAATTTCATTTCAACACAGAAAACGAGCTATGGCTCTTTTAAATATTGGTTCACACAACCAGATCATTGTGTGTCATTACACTTAGCCTCCAATGAGAACTCAAATATATCTAGGCCTTTTTTTTCTTTCACAACATAAACGACCTGAAACATGCTACCTGCTTCCTTTCGACTTATTATTATGCCAGTAAATTAATGCATCATTCTGCATCCCACTGGCTTTTATCTTTGCAATACATGCTAAGAAGCAAGTAAGTGATGTCGGCATTACGGAATTAAGGTACAGTGTTACATTCTTACAAGTAAGTGAAGCAGGCATTTGAAAAGCAATAGTTCTTTAAGTTACATGTGAGGTAGGCGTTTTGGAAAGTAGAATGTTACATGCTTAGAAGTAACTAAGTTTGTTAGATTTGGTTATCGGTATACAGGAGTTAGGTATCTCTGGTCTTTTAATCCATTACGTTTCCAAACAATTAATGGTTATGTTTTTGGTAGTAGTTTAGTATCACTCCTGTTCTTATGTCTTGTTCAGTTGTCTATAAACTGATTTTGTTATATCACTTTTGTGTTATTCTACCTAGTGTTATCAGCTGCTGTTAAAACGTTTATCGTGCTTTTTTTATTATTATTATTATTGTTATTAGTTGTTGTTGTAGTCATTGTAGTAGTAGTAATAGTAGCAGAGTTTTATTGTAGATATTTTCCTTCGTTCATTCTTTCTCCTATTAAGTTTTCATTTAGTTATATATATTGAAGGATTGATATGTGGATATGCTAAGTTCCGCGTTTCCGTTCGCTAATGTGTAACCATCTAATATGAATGAGGTTGGGGTAAATAGATAACAAAAATACACACTTTAGCTGAATAAACACACCATTACAATATTATTAGGCAATGATATGTATGCATATTTAAGACGAAGAAGGTGTTATGTCACACCTACATACCTAACACACCTCTACACTTGACAATCTTCTCTGTTCTCACACTTACTACTTCCTTCCATTCTCCTGCACACAGCACACCAAACTCATTTCTGCTTACACACACGTCTCGCTTCCATTCTTCCTCAAACACAGGAAAGTGCAATGTACTACAGAAGATGCATTTAACTCTAAAGAAACTATTCTTTTTAATGATTTCCAAGGCTTAATTACTTGTCAACGGCCACACCACGTTGAAAACACCGCTTCTCGTCCGATAAGCGAAGTTAAGCAACGTTGGGTCTGGTTAGTACTTGGATGGGTGACCGCCTGGGAACACCAGATGCTGTTAGCATTTATCTTTTACATTTTTCTAATAATTTCATTTCAATACAGATAACGAGCTATGGCTCTTTTAAATATTGGTTCACACAACCAGATCATTGTGTGTCATTACACTTAGCCTCCAATGAGAACTCAAATATATCTAGGCCTTTTTTTTCTTTCACAAGATAAACGACCTGAAACTTGCTACCTGCTTCCTTTCGACTTATTATTATGCCAGTAAATTAGTGCATCATTCTGCATCCCACTGGCTTTTATCTTTGCAATACATGCTAAGAAGCAAGTAAGTGATGTCGGCATTACGGAATTAAGGTACAGTGTTACATTCTTACAAGTAAGTGAAGCAGGCATTTGAAAAGCAATAGTGCTTTAAGTTACATGTGAGGTAGGCGTTTTGGAAAGTAGAATGTTACATGCTTAGAAGTAACTAAGTTTATTAGATTTCGTTATCATTATACAGGAGTTAGGTATCTCTGGTCTTTTAATCCATTACGTTTCCAAACAATTAATGGTTATGTTTTTGGTAGTAGTTTAGTATCACTCCTGTTCTTATGTCTTGTTCAGTTGTCTATAAACTGATTTTGTTATATCACTTTTGTGTTATTCTACCTAGTGTTATCAGCTGCTGTTAAAACGTTTATCGTGCTTTTTTTATTATTATTATTATTGTTATTAGTTGTTGTTGTAGTCATTGTAGTAGTAGTAATAGTAGCAGAGTTTTATTGTAGATATTTTCCTTCGTTCATTCTTTCTCCTATTAAGTTTTCATTTAGTTATATATATTGAAGGATTGATATGTGGATATGCTAAGTTCCGCGTTTCCGTTCGCTAATGTGTAACCATCTAATATGAATGAGGTTGGGGTAAATAGATAACAAAAATACACATTTTAGCTGAATAAACACACCATTACAATATTATTAGGCAATGATATGTATGCATATCTAAGACGAAGAAGGTGTTATGTCACACCTACATACCTAACACACCTCTACACTTGACAATCTCCTCTGTTCTCACACTTACTACTTTCCTTCCATTCTCCTGCACACAGCACACCACAGTCATTTCTGCTTACACACACGTCCCGCTCCCATTCTTCCTCAAATACATGAGAGTGCAATGTACTACAGAAGATGCATTTAACTCTAAAGAAACTATTCTTCTTAATGATTTCCAAGGCTTAATTACTTGTCAACGGCCACACCACGTTGAAAACACCTCTTCTCGTCCGATCAGCGAAGTTAATTAAGCAACGTTGGGTCTGGTTAGTACTTGGATAGGTGACCGCCTGGGAACACCAGATGCTGTTGGCATTTAACTTTTACATTTTATCTAATAATTTCATTTCAACACAGATAACGAGCTATGGCTCTTTTAAATATTGGTTCACACAACCAGATCATTGTGTGTCATTACACTTAGCCTCCAATGAGAACTCAAATATATCTAGGCCTTTTTTTTCTTTCACAACATAAACGACCTGAAACTTGTTACCTGCTTCCTTTCGACTTATTATTATGCCAGTAAATTAGTGCATCATTCTGCATCCCACTGGCTTTTATCTATGCAATACATGCTAAGAAGCAAGTAAGTGATGTCGGCATTATGGAATTAAGTTACAGCTTTACATTCTTACAAGTAAGTGAAGCAGGCATTTGAAAAGCAATAGTGCTTTAAGTTACATGTGAGGTAGGCGTTTTGGAAAGTAGAATGTTACATGCTTAGAAGTAACTAAGTCTATTAGATTTCGTTATCGGTATACAGGAGTTAGGTATCTCTGTTCTTTTAATCCATTACGTTTCCAAACAATTAATGGTCATGTTTTTGGTAGTAGTTTAGTATCACTCCTGTTCTTATGTCTTGTTCAGTTGTCTATAAACTGATTTTGTTATATCACTTTTGTGTTATTCTACCTAGTGTTATCAGCTGCTGTTAAAACATTTATCGTGCTTTTATTATTATTATTATTATTATCATTAGTTGTTGTTGTAGTCATTGTAGTAGTAGTAATAGTAGCAGAGTTTTATTGTAGATATTTTCCTTTGTTCATTCTTTCTCCTATTAAGTTTTCATTTAGTTATATATATTGAAGGATTGATATGTGGATATGCTAAGTTCCGCGTTTCCGTTCGCTAATGTGTAACCATCTAATATGAATGAGGTTGGGGTAAATAGATAACAAAAATACACATTTTAGCTGAATAAACACACCATTACAATATTATTAGGCAATGATATGTATGCATATCTAAGACGAAGAAGGTGTTATGTCACACCTACATACCTAACACACCTCTACACTTGACAATCTCCTCTGTTCTCACACTTACTACTTTCCTTCCATTCTCCTGCACACAGCACACCACAGTCATTTCTGCTTACACACACGTCCCGCTCCCATTCTTCCTCAAATACATGAGAGTGCAATGTACTACAGAAGATGCATTTAACTCTAAAGAAACTATTCTTCTTAATGATTTCCAAGGCTTAATTACTTGTCAACGGCCACACCACGTTGAAAACACCTCTTCTCGTCCGATCAGCGAAGTTAATTAAGCAACGTTGGGTCTGGTTAGTACTTGGATAGGTGACCGCCTGGGAACACCAGATGCTGTTGGCATTTAACTTTTACATTTTATCTAATAATTTCATTTCAACACAGATAACGAGCTATGGCTCTTTTAAATATTGGTTCACACAACCAGATCATTGTGTGTCATTACACTTAGCCTCCAATGAGAACTCAAATATATCTAGGCCTTTTTTTTCTTTCACAACATAAACGACCTGAAACTTGTTACCTGCTTCCTTTCGACTTATTATTATGCCAGTAAATTAGTGCATCATTCTGCATCCCACTGGCTTTTATCTATGCAATACATGCTAAGAAGCAAGTAAGTGATGTCGGCATTATGGAATTAAGTTACAGCTTTACATTCTTACAAGTAAGTGAAGCAGGCATTTGAAAAGCAATAGTGCTTTAAGTTACATGTGAGGTAGGCGTTTTGGAAAGTAGAATGTTACATGCTTAGAAGTAACTAAGTTTATTAGATTTCGTTATCGGTATACAGGAGTTAGGTATCTCTGTTCTTTTAATCCATTACGTTTCCAAACAATTAATGGTCATGTTTTTGGTAGTAGTTTAGTATCACTCCTGTTCTTATGTCTTGTTCAGTTGTCTATAAACTGATTTTGTTATATCACTTTTGTGTTATTCTACCTAGTGTTATCAGCTGCTGTTAAAACATTTATCGTGCTTTTATTATTATTATTATTATTATCATTAGTTGTTGTTGTAGTCATTGTAGTAGTAGTAATAGTAGCAGAGTTTTATTGTAGATATTTTCCTTTGTTCATTCTTTCTCCTATTAAGTTTTCATTTAGTTATATATATTGAAGGATTGATATGTGGATATGCTAAGTTCCGCGTTTCCGTTCGCTAATATGTAACCATCTAATATGAATGAGGTTGGGGTAAATAGATAACAAAAATACACATTTTAGCTGAATAAACATACCATTACAATATTATTAGGCAATGATATGTATGCATATCTAAGACGAAGAAGGTGTTATGTCACACCTACATACCTAACACACCTCTACACTTGACAATCTCCTCTGTTCTCACACTTACTACTTTCCTTCCATTCTCCTGCACACAGCGCACCACACTCATTTCTGCTTACACACACGTCTCGCTCCCATTCTTCCTCAAACACAGGAGAGTGCAATGTACTACAGAAGATGCATTTAACTCTAAAGAAACTATTCTTCTTAATGATTTCCAAGGCTTAATTACTTGTCAACGGCCACACCACGTTGAAAACACCTCTTCTCGTCCGATCAGCGAAGTTAATTAAGCAACGTTGGGTCTGGTTAGTACTTGGATAGGTGACCGCCTGGGAACACCAGATGCTGTTGGCATTTAACTTTTACATTTTATCTAATAATTTCATTTCAACACTGATAACGAGCTATGGCTCTTTTAAATATTGGTTCACACAACCAGATCATTGTGTGTCATTACACTTAGCCTCGAATGAGAACTCAAATATATCTAGGCCTTTTTTTTCTTTCACAACATAAACGACCTGAAACATGCTACCTGCTTCCTTTCGACTTATTATTATGCCAGTAAATTAATGCATCATTCTGCATCCCACTGGCTTTTATCTTTGCAATACATGCTAAAAGCAAGTAAGTGATGTCGGCATTACGGAATTAAGGTACAGTGTTACATTCTTACAAGTAAGTGAAGCAGGCATTTGAAAAGCAATAGTTCTTTAAGTTACATGTGAGGTAGGCGTTTTGGAAAGTAGAATGTTACATGCTTAGAAGTAACTAAGTTTGTTAGATTTGGTTATCGGTATACAGGAGTTAGGTATCTCTGGTCTTTTAATCCATTACGTTTCCAAACAATTAATGGTTATGTTTTTGGTAGTAGTTTAGTATCACTCCTGTTCTTATGTCTTGTTCAGTTGTCTATAAACTGATTTTGTTATATCACTTTTGTGTTATTCTACCTAGTGTTATCAGCTGCTGTTAAAACGTTTATCGTGCTTTTTTTATTATTATTATTATTGCTATTAGTTGTTGTTCTAGTCATTGTAGTAGTAGTAATAGTAGCAGAGTTTTATTGTAGATATTTTCCTTCGTTCATTCTTTCTCCTATTAAGTTTTCATTTAGTTATATATATTGAAGGATTGATATGTGGATATGCTAAGTTCCGCGTTTCCGTTCGCTAATGTGTAACCATCTAATATGAATGAGGTTGGGGTAAATAGATAACAAAAATACACATTTTAGCTGAATAAACACACCATTACAATATTATTAGGCAATGATATGTATGCATATCTAAGACGAAGAAGGTGTTATGTCACACCTACATACCTAACACACCTCTACACTTGACAATCTCCTCTGTTCTCACACTTACTACTTTCCTTCCATTCTCCTGCAAACAGCACACCACAGTCATTTCTGCTTACACACACGTCCCGCTCCCATTCTTCCTCAAATACATGAGAGTGCAATGTACTACAGAAGATGCATTTAACTCTAAAGAAACTATTCTTCTTAATGATTTCCAAGGCTTAATTACTTGTCAACGGCCACACCACGTTGAAAACACCTCTTCTCGTCCGATCAGCGAAGTTAATTAAGCAACGTTGGGTCTGGTTAGTACTTGGATAGGTGACCGCCTGGGAACACCAGATGCTGTTGGCATTTAACTTTTACATTTTATCTAATAATTTCATTTCAACACAGATAACGAGCTATGGCTCTTTTAAATATTGGTTCACACAACCAGATCATTGTGTGTCATTACACTTAGCCTCGAATGAGAACTCAAATATATCTAGGCCTTTTTTTTCTTTCACAACATAAACGACCTGAAACATGCTACCTGCTTCCTTTCGACTTATTATTATGCCAGTAAATTAATGCATCATTCTGCATCCCACTGGCTTTTATCTTTGCAATACATGCTAAAAGCAAGTAAGTGATGTCGGCATTACGGAATTAAGGTACAGTGTTACATTCTTACAAGTAAGTGAAGCAGGCATTTGAAAAGCAATAGTTCTTTAAGTTACATGTGAGGTAGGCGTTTTGGAAAGTAGAATGTTACATGCTTAGAAGTAACTAAGTTTGTTAGATTTGGTTATCGGTATACAGGAGTTAGGTATCTCTGGTCTTTTAATCCATTACGTTTCCAAACAATTAATGGTTATGTTTTTGGTAGTAGTTTAGTATCACTCCTGTTCTTATGTCTTGTTCAGTTGTCTATAAACTGATTTTGTTATATCACTTTTGTGTTATTCTACCTAGTGTTATCAGCTGCTGTTAAAACGTTTATCGTGCTTTTTTTATTATTATTATTATTGTTATTAGTTGTTGTTCTAGTCATTGTAGTAGTAGTAATAGTAGCAGAGTTTTATTGTAGATATTTTCCTTCGTTCATTCTTTCTCCTATTAAGTTTTCATTTAGTTATATATATTGAAGGATTGATATGTGGATATGCTAAGTTCCGCGTTTCCGTTCGCTAATGTGTAACCATCTAATATGAATGAGGTTGGGGTAAATAGATAACAAAAATACACATTTTAGCTGAATAAACACACCATTACAATATTATTAGGCAATGATATGTATGCATATCTAAGACGAAGAAGGTGTTATGTCACACCTACATACCTAACACACCTCTACACTTGACAATCTCCTCTGTTCTCACACTTACTACTTTCCTTCCATTCTCCTGCACACAGCACACCAGTCATTTCTGCTTACACACACGTCCCGCTCCCATTCTTCCTCAAATACATGAGAGTGCAATGTACTACAGAAGATGCATTTAACTCTAAAGAAACTATTCTTCTTAATGATTTCCAAGGCTTAATTACTTGTCAACGGCCACACCACGTTGAAAACACCTCTTCTCGTCCGATCAGCGAAGTTAATTAAGCAACGTTGGGTCTGGTTAGTACTTGGATAGGTGACCGCCTGGGAACACCAGATGCTGTTGGCATTTAACTTTTACATTTTATCTAATAATTTCATTTCAACACAGATAACGAGCTATGGCTCTTTTAAATATTGGTTCACACAACCAGATCATTGTGTGTCATTACACTTAGCCTCCAATGAGAACTCAAATATATCTAGGCCTTTTTTTTCTTTCACAACATAAACGACCTGAAACATGCTACCTGCTTCCTTTCGACTTATTATTATGCCAGTAAATTAATGCATCATTCTGCATCCCACTGGCTTTTATCTTTGCAATACATGCTAAAAGCAAGTAAGTGATGTCGGCATTACGGAATTAAGGTACAGTGTTACATTCTTACAAGTAAGTGAAGCAGGCATTTGAAAAGCAATAGTTCTTTAAGTTACATGTGAGGTAGGCGTTTTGGAAAGTAGAATGTTACATGCTTAGAAGTAACTAAGTTTGTTAGATTTGGTTATCGGTATACAGGAGTTAGGTATCTCTGGTCTTTTAATCCATTACGTTTCCAAACAATTAATGGTTATGTTTTTGGTAGTAGTTTAGTATCACTCCTGTTCTTATGTCTTGTTCAGTTGTCTATAAACTGATTTTGTTATATCACTTTTGTGTTATTCTACCTAGTGTTATCAGCTGCTGTTAAAACGTTTATCGTGCTTTTTTTATTATTATTATTATTGTTATTAGTTGTTGTTCTAGTCATTGTAGTAGTAGTAATAGTAGCAGAGTTTTATTGTAGATATTTTCCTTCGTTCATTCTTTCTCCTATTAAGTTTTCAATTAGTTATATATATTGAAGGATTGATATGTGGATATGCTAAGTTCCGCGTTTCCGTTCGCTAATGTGTAACCATCTAATATGAATGAGGTTGGGGTAAATAGATAACAAAAATACACATTTTAGCTGAATAAACACACCATTACAATATTATTAGGCAATGATATGTATGCATATCTAAGACGAAGAAGGTGTTATGTCACACCTACATACCTAACACACCTCTACACTTGACAATCTCCTCTGTTCTCACACTTACTACTTTCCTTCCATTCTCCTGCACACAGCACACCAGTCATTTCTGCTTACACACACGTCCCGCTCCCATTCTTCCTCAAATACATGAGAGTGCAATGTACTACAGAAGATGCATTTAACTCTAAAGAAACTATTCTTCTTAATGATTTCCAAGGCTTAATTACTTGTCAACGGCCACACCACGTTGAAAACACCTCTTCTCGTCCGATCAGCGAAGTTAATTAAGCAACGTTGGGTCTGGTTAGTACTTGGATAGGTGACCGCCTGGGAACACCAGATGCTGTTGGCATTTAACTTTTACATTTTATCTAATAATTTCATTTCAACACAGATAACGAGCTATGGCTCTTTTAAATATTGGTTCACACAACCAGATCATTGTGTGTCATTACACTTAGCCTCCAATGAGAACTCAAATATATCTAGGCCTTTTTTTTCTTTCACAACATAAACGACCTGAAACTTGTTACCTGCTTCCTTTCGACTTATTATTATGCCAGTAAATTAGTGCATCATTCTGCATCCCACTGGCTTTTATCTTTGCAATACATGCTAAGAAGCAAGTAAGTGATGTCGGCATTACGGAATTAAGGTACAGTGTTACATTCTTACAAGTAAGTGAAGCAGGCATTTGAAAAGCAATAGTGCTTTAAGTTACATGTGAGGTAGACGTTTTGGAAAGTAGAATGTTACATGCTTAGAAGTAACTAAGTTTATTAGGTTTCGTTATCGGTATACAGGAGTTAGGTATCTCTGGTCTTTTAATCCATTACGTTTCCAAACAATTAATGGTCATGTTTTTGGTACCAGTTTAGTATCACTCCTGTTCTTATGTCTTGTTCAGTTGTCTATCAATTGATTTTGTTATATCACTTTTGTGTTATTCTACCTAGTGTTTTCAGCTGCTGTTAAAACGTTTATCGTGCTTTTTTTATTATTATTATTAATATTAGTTGTTGTTGTAGTCATTGTAGTAGTAGTAATAGTAGCAGAGTTTTATTGTAGATATTTTCCTTCGTTCATTCTTTCTCCTATTAAGTTTTCATTTAGTTATATATATTGAAGGATTGATATGTGGATATGCTAAGTTCCGCGTTTCCGTTCGCTAATATGTAACCATCTAATATGAATGAGGTTGGGGTAAATAGATAACAAAAATACACATTTTAGCTGAATAAACATACCATTACAATATTATTAGGCAATGATATGTATGCATATCTAAGACGAAGAAGGTGTTATGTCACACCTACATACCTAACACACCTCTACAATTGACAATCTCCTGTGTTCTCACACTTACTACTTTCCTTCCATTCTCCTGCACACAGCACACCACAGTCATTTCTGCTTACACACACGTCTCGCTCCCATTCTTCCTCAAATACATGAGAATGCAATGTACTACAGAAGATGCATTTAACTCTAAAGAAACTATTCTTCTTAATGATTTCCAAGGCTTAATTACTTGTCAACGGCCACACCACGTTGAAAACACCGCTTCTCGTCCGATCAGCAAAGTTAAGCAACGTTGGGTCTGGTTAGTACTTGGATGGGTGACCGCCTGGGAACACCAGATGCTGTTGGCATTTATCTTTTACATTTTATCTAATAATTTCATTTCAATACAGATAACGAGCTATGTATGGCTCATTTAAATATTGGTTCACACAACCAGATCATTGTGTGTCATTACACTTAGCCTCCAATGAGAACTCAAATATATGTAGGCCTTTTTTTTTTTCACAACATAAACGACCTGAAACTTGCTACCTGCTTCCTTTCGACTTATTATTATGCCAGTAAATTAGTGCATCATTCTGCATCCCACTGGCTTTTATCTTTGCAATACATGCTAAGAAGCAAGTAAGTGATGTCGGCATTACGGAATTAAGGTACAGTGTTACATTCTTACAAGTAAGTGAAGCAGGCATTTGAAAAGCAATAGTGCTTTAAGTTACATGTGAGGTAGGCGTTTTGGAAAGTAGAATGTTACATGCTTAGAAGTAACTAAGTTTATTAGGTTTCGTTATCGGTATACAGGAGTTAGGTATCTCTGGTCTTTTAATCCATTACGTTTCCAAACAATTAATGGTCATGTTTTTGGTAGTAGTTTAGTATCACTCCTGTTCTTATGTCTTGTTCAGTTGTCTATAAACTGATTTTGTTATATCACTTTTGTGTTATTCTACCTAGTGTTATCAGCTGCTGTTAAAACGTTTATCGTGCTTTTTTTATTATTATTATTATTGTTATTAGTTGTTGTTCTAGTCATTGTAGTAGTAGTAATAGTAGCAGAGTTTTATTGTAGATATTTTCCTTCGTTCATTCTTTCTCCTATTAAGTTTTCATTTAGTTATATATATTGAAGGATTGATATGTGGATATGTTAAGTTCCGCGTTTCCGTTCGCTAATGTGTAACCATCTAATATGAATGAGGTTGGGGTAAATAGATAACAAAAATTCACATTTTAGATGAATAAACACACCATTACAATATTATTAGGCAATGATATGCATGCATATCTAAAACGAAGAAGGTGTTATGTCATACCTACATACCTAACACACCTCTACACTTGACAATCTCCTGTGTTCTCACAATTACTACTTTCCTTCCATTCTCCTGCACACAGAACACCACACTCATTTCTGCTTACACACACGTCTCGCTCCCATTCTTCCTCAAACACAGGAGAGTGCAATGTACTACAGAAGATGCATTTAACTCTAAAGAAACTATTCTTCTTAATGATTTCCAAGAATTAATTACTTGTCAACGGCCACACCACGTTGAAAACACCGCTTCTCGTCCGATCAGCGAAGTTAGGCAACGTTGGGTCTGGTTAGTACTTGGATGGGTGACCGCCTGGGAACACCAGATGCTGTTGGCATTTATCTTTTACATTTTATCTAATAATTTCATTTCAATACAGATAACGAGCTATGGCTCATTTAAATATTGGTTCACACAACCAGATCATTGTGTGTCATTACACTTAGCCTCCAATGAGAACTCAAATATATCTAGGCCTTTTTTTTTCACAACATAAACGACCTGAAAATTGCTACCTGCTTCCTTTCGACTTATTATTATGCCAGTAAATTAGTGCATCATTCTGCATCCCACTGGCTTTTATCTTTGCAATACATGCTAAGAAGCAAGTAAGTGATGCCGGCATTACGGAATTAAGGTACAGTGTTACATTCTTACAAGTAAGTGAAGCAGGCATTTGAAAAGCAATAGTGCTTTAAGTTACATGTGAGGTAGGCGTTTTGGAAAGTAGAATGTTACATGCTTAGAAGTAACTAAGTTTATTAGGTTTCGTTATCGGTATACAGGAGTTAGGTATCTCTGGTCTTTTAATCCATTACGTTTCCAAACAATTAATGGTCATGTTTTTGGTACCAGTTTAATATCACTCCTGTTCTTATGTCTTGTTCAGTTGTCCATAAATTGATTTTGTTATATCACTTTTGTGTTATTCTACCTAGTGTTTTCAGCTGCTGTTAAAACGTTTATCGTGCTTTTTTTATTATTATTATTAATATTAGTTGTTGTTGTAGTCATTGTAGTAGTAGTAATAGTAGCAGAGTTTTATTGTAGATATTTTCCTTCGTTCATTCTTTCTCCTATTAAGTTTTCATTTAGTTATATATATTGGAGGATTGATATGTGGATATGCTAAGTTCCGCGTTTCCGTTCGCTAATATGTAACCATCTAATATGAATGAGGTTGGGGTAAATAGATAACAAAAATACACATTTTAGCTGAATAAACATACCATTACAATATTATTAGGCAATGATATGTATGCATATCTAAGACGAAGAAGGTGTTATGTCACACCTACATACCTAACACACCTCTACAATTGACAATCTCCTGTGTTCTCACACTTACTACTTTCCTTCCATTCTTCTGCACACAGCACACCACACTCATTTCTGCTTACACACACGTCTCGCTCCCATTCTTCCTCAAATACATGAGAATGCAATGTACTACAGAAGATGCATTTAACTCTAAAGAAACTATTCTTCTTAATGATTTCCAAGAATTAATTACTTGTCAACGGCCACACCACGTTGAAAACACCGCTTCTCGTCCGATCAGCGAAGTTAAGCAACGTTGGGTCTGGTTAGTACTTGGATGGGTGACCGCCTGGGAACACCAGATGCTGTTGGCATTTATCTTTTACATTTTATCTAATAATTTCATTTCAACACAGATAACGAGCTATGGCTCTTTTAAATATTGGTTCACACAACCAGATCATTGTGTGTCATTACACTTAGCCTCCAATGAGAACTCAAATATATCTAGGCCTTTTTTTTCTTTCACAACATAAACGACCTGAAACATGCTACCTGCTTACTTTCGACTTATTATTATGCCAGTAAATTAATGCATCATTCTGCATCCCACTGGCTTTTATCTTTGCAATACATGCTAAGAAGCAAGTAAGTGATGTCGGCATTACGGAATTAAGGTACAGTGTTACATTCTTACAAGTAAGTGAAGCAGGCATTTGAAAAGCAATAGTTCTTTAAGTTACATGTGAGGTAGGCGTTTTGGAAAGTAGAATGTTACATGCTTAGAAGTAACTAAGTTTGTTAGATTTGGTTATCGGTATACAGGAGTTAGGTATCTCTGGTCTTTTAATCCATTACGTTTCCAAACAATTAATGGTTATGTTTTTGGTAGTAGTTTAGTATCACTCCTGTTCTTATGTCTTGTTCAGTTGTCTATAAACTGATTTTGTTATATCACTTTTGTGTTATTCTACCTAGTGTTATCAGCTGCTGTTAAAACGTTTATCGTGCTTTTTTTATTATTATTATTATTGTTATTAGTTGTTGTTGTAGTCATTGTAGTAGTAGTAATAGTAGCAGAGTTTTATTGTAGATATTTTCCTTCGTTCATTCTTTCTCCTATTAAGTTTTCATTTAGTTATATATATTGAAGGATTGATATGTGGATATGCTAAGTTCCGCGTTTCCGTTCGCTAATGTGTAACCATCTAATATGAATGAGGTTGGGGTAAATAGATAACAAAAATACACACTTTAGCTGAATAAACACACCATTACAATATTATTAGGCAATGATATGTATGCATATTTAAGACGAAGAAGGTGTTATGTCACACCTACATACCTAACACACCTCTACACTTGACAATCTCCTCTGTTCTCACACTTACTACTTCCTTCCATTCTCCTGCACACAGCACACCACACTCATTTCTGCTTACACACACGTCTCGCTTCCATTCTTCCTCAAACACAGGAAAGTGCAATGTACTACAGAAGATGCATTTAACTCTAAAGAAACTATTCTTCTTAATGATTTCCAAGGCTTAGTTACTTGTCAACGGCCACACCACGTTGAAAACACCGCTTCTCGTCCGATAAGCGAAGTTAAGCAACGTTGGGTCTGGTTAGTACTTGGATGGGTGACCGCCTGGTAACACCAGATGCTGTTAGCATTTATCTTTTACATTTTTCTAATAATTTCATTTCAATACAGATAACGAGCTATGGCTCTTTTAAATATTGAGTCACACAACCAGATCATTGTGTGTCATTACACTTAGCCTCCAATGAGAACTCAAATATATCTAGGCCTTTTTTTTCTTTCACAACATAAACGACCTGAAACTTGCTACCTGCTTCCTTTCGACTTATTATTATGCCAGTAAATTAGTGCATCATTCTGCATCCCACTGGCTTTTATCTTTGCAATACATGCTAAGAAGCAAGTAAGTGATGTCGGCATTACGGAATTAAGGTACAGTGTTACATTCTTACAAGTAAGTGAAGCAGGCATTTGAAAAGCAATAGTGCTTTAAGTTACATGTGAGGTAGGCGTTTTGGAAAGTAGAATGTTACATGCTTAGAAGTAACTAAGTTTATTAGATTTGGTTATCATTATACAGGAGTTAGGTATCTCTGGTCTTTTAATCCATTACGTTTCCAAACAATTAATGGTTATGTTTTTGGTAGTAGTTTAGTATCACTCCTGTTCTTATGTCTTGTTCAGTTGTCTATAAACCGATTTTGTTATATCACTTTTGTGTTATTCTACCTAGTGTTATCAGCTGCTGTTAAAACGTTTATCGTGCTTTTTTTATTATTATTATTATTGTTATTAGTTGTTGTTGTAGTCATTGTAGTAGTAGTAATAGTAGCAGAGTTTTATTGTAGATATTTTCCTTCGTTCATTCTTTCTCCTATTAAGTTTTCATTTAGTTATATATATTGAAGGATTGATATGTGGATATGCTAAGTTCCGCGTTTCCGTTCGCTAATGTGTAACCATCTAATATGAATGAGGTTGGGGTAAATAGATAACAAAAATACACACTTTAGCTGAATAAACACACCATTACAATATTATTAGGCAATGATATGTATGCATATTTAAGACGAAGAAGGTGTTATGTCACACCTACATACCTAACACACCTCTACACTTGACAATCTTCTCTGTTCTCACACTTACTACTTTCCTTCCATTCTCATGCACACAGCACACCACACTCATTTCTGCTTACACACACGTCTCGCTTCCATTCTTCCTCAAACACAGGAAAGTGCAATGTACTACAGAAGATGCATTTAACTCTAAAGAAACTATTCTTTTTAATGATTTCCAAGGCTTAATTACTTGTCAACGGCCACACCACGTTGAAAACACCGCATTCTCGTCCGATCAGCGAAGTTAAGCAACGTTGGGTCTGGTTAGTACTTGGATGGGTGACCTCCTGGGAACACCAGATGCTGTTAGCATTTATCTTTTACATTTTTCTAATAATTTCATTTCAATACAGATAACGAGCTATGGCTCTTTTAAATATTGGTTCACACAACCAGATCATTGTGTGTCATTACACTTAGCCTCCAATGAGAACTCAAATATATCTAAGCCTTTTTTTTCTTTCACAAGATAAACGACCTGAAACTTGCTACCTGCTTCCTTTCGACTTATTATTATGCCAGTAAATTAGTGCATCATTCTGCATCCCACTGGCTTTTATCTTTGCAATACATGCTAAGAAGCAAGTAAGTGATGTCGGCATTACGGAATTAAGGTACAGTGTTACATTCTTACAAGTAAGTGAAGCAGGCATTTGAAAAGCAATAGTGCTTTAAGTTACATGTGAGGTAGGCGTTTTGGAAAGTAGAATGTTACATGCTTAGAAGTAACTAAGTTTATTAGATTTGGTTATCATTATACAGGAGTTAGGTATCTCTGGTCTTTTAATCCATTACGTTTCCAAACAATTAATGGTTATGTTTTTGGTAGTAGTTTAGTATCACTCCTGTTCTTATGTCTTGTTCAGTTGTCTATAAACTGATTTTGTTATATCACTTTTGTGTTATTCTACCTAGTGTTATCAGCTGCTGTTAAAACGTTTATCGTGCTTTTTTTATTATTATTATTATTGTTATTAGTTGTTGTTGTAGTCATTGTAGTAGTAGTAATAGTAGCAGAGTTTTATTGTAGATATTTTCCTTCGTTCATTCTTTCTCCTATTAAGTTTTCATTTAGTTATATATATTGAAGGATTGATATGTGGATATGCTAAGTTCCGCGTTTCCGTTCGCTAATGTTTAACCATCTAATATGAATGAGGTTGGGGTAAATAGATAACAAAAATACACATTTTAGCTGAATAAACACACCATTACAATATTATTAGGCAATGATATGTATGCATATCTAAGACGAAGAAGGTGTTATGTCACACCTACATACCTAACACACCTCTACACTTGACAATCTCCTCTGTTCTCACACTTACTACTTTCCTTCCATTCTCCTGCACACAGCACACCACAGTCATTTCTGCTTACACACACGTCTCGCTCCCATTCTTCCTCAAATACATGAGAGTGCAATGTACTACAGAAGATGCATTTAACTCTAAAGAAACTATTCTTCTTAATGATTTCCAAGGCTTAATTACTTGTCAACGGCCACACCACGTTGAAAACACCTCTTCTCGTCCGATCAGCGAAGTTAATTAAGCAACGTTGGGTCTGGTTAGTACTTGGATAGGTGACCGCCTGGGAACACCAGATGCTGTTGGCATTTAACTTTTACATTTTATCTAATAATTTCATTTCAACACAGATAACGAGCTATGGCTCTTTTAAATATTGGTTCACACAACCAGATCATTGTGTGTCATTACACTTAGCCTCCAATGAGAACTCAAATATATCTAGGCCTTTTTTTTCTTTCACAACATAAACGACCTGAAACTTGTTACCTGCTTCCTTTCGACTTATTATTATGCCAGTAAATTAGTGCATCATTCTGCATCCCACTGGCTTTTATCTATGCAATACATGCTAAGAAGCAAGTAAGTGATGTCGGCATTATGGAATTAAGTTACAGCTTTACATTCTTACAAGTAAGTGAAGCAGGCATTTGAAAAGCAATAGTTCTTTAAGTTACATGTGAGGTAGGCGTTTTGGAAAGTAGAATGTTACATGCTTAGAAGTAACTAAGTTTGTTAGATTTGGTTATCGGTATACAGGAGTTAGGTATCTCTGGTCTTTTAATCCATTACGTTTCCAAACAATTAATGGTTATGTTTTTGGTAGTAGTTTAGTATCACTCCTGTTCTTATGTCTTGTTCAGTTGTCTATAAACTGATTTTGTTATATCACTTTTGTGTTATTCTACCTAGTGTTATCAGCTGCTGTTAAAACGTTTATCGTGCTTTTTTTATTATTATTATTATTGTTATTAGTTGTTGTTCTAGTCATTGTAGTAGTAGTAATAGTAGCAGAGTTTTATTGTAGATATTTTCCTTCGTTCATTCTTTCTCCTATTAAGTTTTCATTTAGTTATATATATTGAAGGATTGATATGTGGATATGTTAAGTTCCGCGTTTCCGTTCGCTAATGTGTAACCATCTAATATGAATGAGGTTGGGGTAAATAGATAACAAAAATTCACATTTTAGATGAATAAACACACCATTACAATATTATTAGGCAATGATATGCATGCATATCTAAAACGAAGAAGGTGTTATGTCATACCTACATACCTAACACACCTCTACACTTGACAATCTCCTGTGTTCTCACAATTACTACTTTCCTTCCATTCTCCTGCACACAGAACACCACACTCATTTCTGCTTACACACACGTCTCGCTCCCATTCTTCCTCAAACACAGGAGAGTGCAATGTACTACAGAAGATGCATTTAACTCTAAAGAAACTATTCTTCTTAATGATTTCCAAGAATTAATTACTTGTCAACGGCCACACCACGTTGAAAACACCGCTTCTCGTCCGATCAGCGAAGTTAGGCAACGTTGGGTCTGGTTAGTACTTGGATGGGTGACCGCCTGGGAACACCAGATGCTGTTGGCATTTATCTTTTACATTTTATCTAATAATTTCATTTCAATACAGATAACGAGCTATGGCTCATTTAAATATTGGTTCACACAACCAGATCATTGTGTGTCATTACACTTAGCCTTCAATGAGAATTCAAATATATCTAGGCCTTTTATTTTCACAACATAAACGACCTGAAAATTGCTACCTGCTTCCTTTCGACTTATTATTATGCCAGTAAATTAGTGCATCATTCTGCATCCCACTGGCTTTTATCTTTGCAATACATGCTAAGAAGCAAGTAAGTGATGTCGGCATTACGGAATTAAGGTAGTGTTACATTCTTACAAGTAAGTGAAGCAGGCATTTGAAAAGCAATAGTGCTTTAAGTTACATGTGAGGTAGGCGTTTTGGAAAGTAGAATGTTACATGCTTAGAAGTAACTAAGTTTATTAGGTTTCGTTATCGGTATACAGGAGTTAGGTATCTCTGGTCTTTTAATCCATTACGTTTCCAAACAATTAATGGTCATGTTTTTGGTACCAGTTTAATATCACTCCTGTTCTTATGTCTTGTTCAGTTGTCCATAAATTGATTTTGTTATATCACTTTTGTGTTATTCTACCTAGTGTTTTCAGCTGCTGTTAAAACGTTTATCGTGCTTTTTTTATTATTATTATTAATATTAGTTGTTGTTGTAGTCATTGTAGTAGTAGTAATAGTAGCAGAGTTTTATTGTAGATATTTTCCTTCGTTCATTCTTTCTCCTATTAAGTTTTCATTTAGTTATATATATTGGAGGATTGATATGTGGATATGCTAAGTTCCGCGTTTCCGTTCGCTAATATGTAACCATCTAATATGAATGAGGTTGGGGTAAATAGATAACAAAAATACACATTTTAGCTGAATAAACATACCATTACAATATTATTAGGCAATGATATGTATGCATATCTAAGACGAAGAAGGTGTTATGTCACACCTACATACCTAACACACCTCTACAATTGACAATCTCCTGTGTTCTCACACTTACTACTTTCCTTCCATTCTTCTGCACACAGCACACCACACTCATTTCTGCTTACACACACGTCTCGCTCCCATTCTTCCTCAAATACATGAGAATGCAATGTACTACAGAAGATGCATTTAACTCTAAAGAAACTATTCTTCTTAATGATTTCCAAGAATTAATTACTTGTCAACGGCCACACCACGTTGAAAACACCGCTTCTCGTCCGATCAGCGAAGTTAAGCAACGTTGGGTCTGGTTAGTACTTGGATGGGTGACCGCCTGGGAACACCAGATGCTGTTGGCATTTATCTTTTAAATTTTATCTAATAATTTCATTTCAACACAGATAACGAGCTATGGCTCTTTTAAATATTGGTTCACACAACCAGATCATTGTGTGTCATTACACTTAGCCTCCAATGAGAACTCAAATATATCTAGGCCTTTTTTTTCTTTCACAACATAAACGACCTGAAACATGCTACCTGCTTCCTTTCGACTTATTATTATGCCAGTAAATTAATGCATCATTCTGCATCCCACTGGCTTTTATCTTTGCAATACATGCTAAGAAGCAAGTAAGTGATGTCGGCATTACGGAATTAAGGTACAGTGTTACATTCTTACAAGTAAGTGAAGCAGGCATTTGAAAAGCAATAGTTCTTTAAGTTACATGTGAGGTAGGCGTTTTGGAAAGTAGAATGTTACATGCTTAGAAGTAACTAAGTTTGTTAGATTTGGTTATCGGTATACAGGAGTTAGGTATCTCTGGTCTTTTAATCCATTACGTTTCCAAACAATTAATGGTTATGTTTTTGGTAGTAGTTTAGTATCACTCCTGTTCTTATGTCTTGTTCAGTTGTCTATAAACTGATTTTGTTATATCACTTTTGTGTTATTCTACCTAGTGTTATCAGCTGCTGTTAAAACGTTTATCGTGCTTTTTTTATTATTATTATTATTGTTATTAGTTGTTGTTGTAGTCATTGTAGTAGTAGTAATAGTAGCAGAGTTTTATTGTAGATATTTTCCTTCGTTCATTCTTTCTCCTATTAAGTTTTCATTTAGTTATATATATTGAAGGATTGATATGTGGATATGCTAAGTTCCGCGTTTCCGTTCGCTAATGTGTAACCATCTAATATGAATGAGGTTGGGGTAAATAGATAACAAAAATACACATTTTAGCTGAATAAACACACCATTACAATATTATTAGGCAATGATATGTATGCATATCTAAGACGAAGAAGGTGTTATGTCACACCTACATACCTAACACACCTCTACACTTGACAATCTCCTCTGTTCTCACACTTACTACTTTCCTTCCATTCTCCTGCACACAGCACACCACAGTCATTTCTGCTTACACACACGTCCCGCTCCCATTCTTCCTCAAATACATGAGAGTGCAATGTACTACAGAAGATGCATTTAACTCTAAAGAAACTATTCTTCTTAATGATTTCCAAGGCTTAATTACTTGTCAACGGCCACACCACGTTGAAAACACCTCTTCTCGTCCGATCAGCGAAGTTAATTAAGCAACGTTGGGTCTGGTTAGTACTTGGATAGGTGACCGCCTGGGAACACCAGATGCTGTTGGCATTTAACTTTTACATTTTATCTAATAATTTCATTTCAACACAGATAACGAGCTATGGCTCTTTTAAATATTGGTTCACACAACCAGATCATTGTGTGTCATTACACTTAGCCTCCAATGAGAACTCAAATATATCTAGGCCTTTTTTTTCTTTCACAACATAAACGACCTGAAACTTGTTACCTGCTTCCTTTCGACTTATTATTATGCCAGTAAATTAGTGCATCATTCTGCATCCCACTGGCTTTTATCTATGCAATACATGCTAAGAAGCAAGTAAGTGATGTCGGCATTATGGAATTAAGTTACAGCTTTACATTCTTACAAGTAAGTGAAGCAGGCATTTGAAAAGCAATAGTGCTTTAAGTTACATGTGAGGTAGGCGTTTTGGAAAGTAGAATGTTACATGCTTAGAAGTAACTAAGTTTATTAGATTTCGTTATCGGTATACAGGAGTTAGGTATCTCTGTTCTTTTAATCCATTACGTTTCCAAACAATTAATGGTCATGTTTTTGGTAGTAGTTTAGTATCACTCCTGTTCTTATGTCTTGTTCAGTTGTCTATAAACTGATTTTGTTATATCACTTTTGTGTTATTCTACCTAGTGTTATCAGCTGCTGTTAAAACATTTATCGTGCTTTTATTATTATTATTATTATTATCATTAGTTGTTGTTGTAGTCATTGTAGTAGTAGTAATAGTAGCAGAGTTTTATTGTAGATATTTTCCTTTGTTCATTCTTTCTCCTATTAAGTTTTCATTTAGTTATATATATTGAAGGATTGATATGTGGATATGCTAAGTTCCGCGTTTCCGTTCGCTAATATGTAACCATCTAATATGAATGAGGTTGGGGTAAATAGATAACAAAAATACACATTTTAGCTGAATAAACATACCATTACAATATTATTAGGCAATGATATGTATGCATATCTAAGACGAAGAAGGTGTTATGTCACACCTACATACCTAACACACCTCTACACTTGACAATCTCCTCTGTTCTCACACTTACTACTTTCCTTCCATTCTCCTGCACACAGCGCACCACACTCATTTCTGCTTACACACACGTCTCGCTCCCATTCTTCCTCAAACACAGGAGAGTGCAATGTACTACAGAAGATGCATTTAACTCTAAAGAAACTATTCTTCTTAATGATTTCCAAGGCTTAATTACTTGTCAACGGCCACACCACGTTGAAAACACCGCTTCTCGTCCGATCAGCGAAGTTAAGCAACGTTGGGTCTGGTTAGTACTTGGATGGGTGACCGCCTGGGAACACCAGATGCTGTTGGCATTTATCTTTTACATTTTATCTAATAATTTCATTTCAACACTGATAACGAGCTATGGCTCTTTTAAATATTGGTTCACACAACCAGATCATTGTGTGTCATTACACTTAGCCTCCAATGAGAACTCAAATATATCTAGGCCTTTTTTTTCTTTCACAACATAAACGACCTGAAACATGCTACCTGCTTCCTTTCGACTTATTATTATGCCAGTAAATTAATGCATCATTCTGCATCCCACTGGCTTTTATCTTTGCAATACATGCTAAGAAGCAAGTAAGTGATGTCGGCATTACGGAATTAAGGTACAGTGTTACATTCTTACAAGTAAGTGAAGCAGGCATTTGAAAAGCAATAGTTCTTTAAGTTACATGTGAGGTAGGCGTTTTGGAAAGTAGAATGTTACATGCTTAGAAGTAACTAAGTTTGTTAGATTTGGTTATCGGTATACAGGAGTTAGGTATCTCTGGTCTTTTAATCCATTACGTTTCCAAACAATTAATGGTTATGTTTTTGGTAGTAGTTTAGTATCACTCCTGTTCTTATGTCTTGTTCAGTTGTCTATAAACCGATTTTGTTATATCACTTTTGTGTTATTCTACCTAGTGTTATCAGCTGCTGTTAAAACGTTTATCGTGCTTTTTTTATTATTATTATTATTGTTATTAGTTGTTGTTGTAGTCATTGTAGTAGTAGTAATAGTAGCAGAGTTTTATTGTAGATATTTTCCTTCGTTCATTCTTTCTCCTATTAAGTTTTCATTTAGTTATATATATTGAAGGATTGATATGTGGATATGCTAAGTTCCGCGTTTCCGTTCGCTAATGTGTAACCATCTAATATGAATGAGGTTGGGGTAAATAGATAACAAAAATACACACTTTAGCTGAATAAACACACCATTACAATATTATTAGGCAATGATATGTATGCATATTTAAGACGAAGAAGGTGTTATGTCACACCTACATACCTAACACACCTCTACACTTGACAATCTTCTCTGTTCTCACACTTACTACTTTCCTTCCATTCTCATGCACACAGCACACCACACTCATTTCTGCTTACACACACGTCTCGCTTCCATTCTTCCTCAAACACAGGAAAGTGCAATGTACTATAGAAGTTGCATTTAACTCTAAAGAAACTATTCTTTTTAATGATTTCCAAGGCTTAACTACTTGTCAACGGCCACACCACGTTGAAAACACCGCTTCTCGTCCGATCAGCGAAGTTAAGCAACGTTGGGTCTGGTTAGTACTTGGATGGGTGACCTCCTGGGAACACCAGATGATGTTAGCATTTATCTTTTACATTTTTCTAATAATTTCATTTCAATACAGATAACGAGCTATGGCTCTTTTAAATATTGGTTCACACAACCAGATCATTGTGTGTCATTACACTTAGCCTCCAATGAGAACTCAAATATATCTAGGCCTTTTTTTTCTTTCACAAGATAAACGACCTGAAACTTGCTACCTGCTTCCTTTCGACTTATTATTATGCCAGTAAATTAGTGCATCATTCTGCATCCCACTGGCTTTTATCTTTGCAATACATGCTAAGAAGCAAGTAAGTGATGTCGGCATTACGGAATTAAGGTACAGTGTTACATTCTTACAAGTAAGTGAAGCAGGCATTTGAAAAGCAATAGTGCTTTAAGTTACATGTGAGGTAGGCGTTTTGGAAAGTAGAATGTTACATGCTTAGAAGTAACTAAGTTTATTAGATTTGGTTATCATTATACAGGAGTTAGGTATCTCTGGTCTTTTAATCCATTACGTTTCCAAACAATTAATGGTTATGTTTTTGGTAGTAGTTTAGTATCACTCCTGTTCTTATGTCTTGTTCAGTTGTCTATAAACTGATTTTGTTATATCACTTTTGTGTTATTCTACCTAGTGTTATCAGCTGCTGTTAAAACGTTTATCGTGCTTTTTTTATTATTATTATTATTGTTATTAGTTGTTGTTGTAGTCATTGTAGTAGTAGTAATAGTAGCAGAGTTTTATTGTAGATATTTTCCTTCGTTCATTCTTTCTCCTATTAAGTTTTCATTTAGTTATATATATTGAAGGATTGATATGTGGATATGCGAAGTTCCGCGTTTCCGTTCGCTAATGTGTAACCATCTAATATGAATGAGGTTGGGGTAAATAGATAACAAAAATACACATTTTAGCTGAATAAACACACCATTACAATATTATTAGGCAATGATATGTATGCATATCTAAGACGAAGAAGGTGTTATGTCACACCTACATACCTAACACACCTCTACACTTGACAATCTCCTCTGTTCTCACACTTACTACTTTCCTTCCATTCTCCTGCACACAGCACACCACAGTCATTTCTGCTTACACACACGTCCCGCTCCCATTCTTCCTCAAATACATGAGAGTGCAATGTACTACAGAAGATGCATTTAACTCTAAAGAAACTATTCTTCTTAATGATTTCCAAGGCTTAATTACTTGTCAACGGCCACACCACGTTGAAAACACCTCTTCTCGTCCGATCAGCGAAGTTAATTAAGCAACGTTGGGTCTGGTTAGTACTTGGATAGGTGACCGCCTGGGAACACCAGATGCTGTTGGCATTTAACTTTTACATTTTATCTAATAATTTCATTTCAACACAGATAACGAGCTATGGCTCTTTTAAATATTGGTTCACACAACCAGATCATTGTGTGTCATTACACTTAGCCTCCAATGAGAACTCAAATATATCTAGGCCTTTTTTTTCTTTCACAACATAAACGACCTGAAACTTGTTACCTGCTTCCTTTCGACTTATTATTATGCCAGTAAATTAGTGCATCATTCTGCATCCCACTGGCTTTTATCTATGCAATACATGCTAAGAAGCAAGTAAGTGATGTCGGCATTATGGAATTAAGTTACAGCTTTACATTCTTACAAGTAAGTGAAGCAGGCATTTGAAAAGCAATAGTGCTTTAAGTTACATGTGAGGTAGGCGTTTTGGAAAGTAGAATGTTACATGCTTAGAAGTAACTAAGTTTATTAGATTTCGTTATCGGTATACAGGAGTTAGGTATCTCTGTTCTTTTAATCCATTACGTTTCCAAACAATTAATGGTCATGTTTTTGGTAGTAGTTTAGTATCACTCCTGTTCTTATGTCTTGTTCAGTTGTCTATAAACTGATTTTGTTATATCACTTTTGTGTTATTCTACCTAGTGTTATCAGCTGCTGTTAAAACATTTATCGTGCTTTTATTATTATTATTATTATTATCATTAGTTGTTGTTGTAGTCATTGTAGTAGTAGTAATAGTAGCAGAGTTTTATTGTAGATATTTTCCTTTGTTCATTCTTTCTCCTATTAAGTTTTCATTTAGTTATATATATTGAAGGATTGATATGTGGATATGCTAAGTTCCGCGTTTCCGTTCGCTAATATGTAACCATCTAATATGAATGAGGTTGGGGTAAATAGATAACAAAAATACACATTTTAGCTGAATAAACATACCATTACAATATTATTAGGCAATGATATGTATGCATATCTAAGACGAAGAAGATGTTATGTCACACCTACATACCTAACACACCTCTACACTTGACAATCTCCTCTGTTCTCACACTTACTACTTTCCTTCCATTCTCCTGCACACAGCGCACCACACTCATTTCTGCTTACACACACGTCTCGCTCCCATTCTTCCTCAAACACAGGAGAGTGCAATGTACTACAGAAGATGCATTTAACTCTAAAGAAACTATTCTTCTTAATGATTTTCAAGGCTTAATTACTTGTCAACGGCCACACCACGTTGAAAACACCGCTTCTCGTCCGATCAGCGAAGTTAAGCAACGTTGGGTCTGGTTAGTACTTGGATGGGTGACCGCCTGGGAACACCAGATGCTGTTGGCATTTATCTTTTACATTTTATCTAATAATTTCATTTCAACACTGATAACGAGCTATGGCTCTTTTAAATATTGGTTCACACAACCAGATCATTGTGTGTCATTACACTTAGCCTCCAATGAGAACTCAAATATATCTAGGCCTTTTTTTTCTTTCACAAGATAAACGACCTGAAACATGCTACCTGCTTCCTTTCGACTTATTATTATGCCAGTAAATTAATGCATCATTCTGCATCCCACTGGCTTTTATCTTTGCAATACATGCTAAGAAGCAAGTAAGTGATGTCGGCATTACGGAATTAAGGTACAGTGTTACATTCTTACAAGTAAGTGAAGCAGGCATTTGAAAAGCAATAGTTCTTTAAGTTACATGTGAGGTAGGCGTTTTGGAAAGTAGAATGTTACATGCTTAGAAGTAACTAAGTTTGTTAGATTTGGTTATCGGTATACAGGAGTTAGGTATCTCTGGTCTTTTAATCCATTACGTTTCCAAACAATTAATGGTTATGTTTTTGGTAGTAGTTTAGTATCACTCCTGTTCTTATGTCTTGTTCAGTTGTCTATAAACCGATTTTGTTATATCACTTTTGTGTTATTCTACCTAGTGTTATCAGCTGCTGTTAAAACGTTTATCGTGCTTTTTTTATTATTATTATTATTGTTATTAGTTGTTGTTGTAGTCATTGTAGTAGTAGTAATAGTAGCAGAGTTTTATTGTAGATATTTTCCTTCGTTCATTCTTTCTCCTATTAAGTTTTCATTTAGTTATATATATTGAAGGATTGATATGTGGATATGCTAAGTTCCGCGTTTCCGTTCGCTAATGTGTAACCATCTAATATGAATGAGGTTGGGGTAAATAGATAACAAAAATACACACTTTAGCTGAATAAACACACCATTACAATATTATTAGGCAATGATATGTATGCATATTTAAGACGAAGAAGGTGTTATGTCACACCTACATACCTAACACACCTCTACACTTGACAATCTTCTCTGTTCTCACACTTACTACTTTCCTTCCATTCTCATGCACACAGCACACCACACTCATTTCTGCTTACACACACGTCTCGCTTCCATTCTTCCTCAAACACAGGAAAGTGCAATGTACTACAGAAGATGCATTTAACTCTAAAGAAACTATTCTTCTTAATGATTTCCAAGGCTTAATTACTTGTCAACGGCCACACCGCGTTGAAAACACCGCTTCTCGTCCGATCAGCGAAGTTAAGCAACGTTGGGTCTGGTTAGTACTTGGATGGGTGACCTCCTGGGAACACCAGATGCTGTTAGCATTTATCTTTTACATTTTTCTAATAATTTCATTTCAATACAGATAACGAGCTATGGCTCTTTTAAATATTGGTTCACACAACCAGATCATTGTGTGTCATTACACTTAGCCTCCAATGAGAACTCAAATATATCTAGGCCTTTTTTTTCTTTCACAAGATAAACGACCTGAAACTTGCTACCTGCTTCCTTTCGACTTATTATTATGCCAGTAAATTAGTGCATCATTCTGCATCCCACTGGCTTTTATCTTTGCAATACATGCTAAGAAGCAAGTAAGTGATGTCGGCATTACGGAATTAAGGTACAGTGTTACATTCTTACAAGTAAGTGAAGCAGGCATTTGAAAAGCAATAGTGCTTTAAGTTACATGTGAGGTAGGCGTTTTGGAAAGTAGAATGTTACATGCTTAGAAGTAACTAAGTTTATTAGATTTGGTTATCATTATACAGGAGTTAGGTATCTCTGGTCTTTTAATCCATTACGTTTCCAAACAATTAATGGTTATGTTTTTGGTAGTAGTTTAGTATCACTCCTGTTCTTATGTCTTGTTCAGTTGTCTATAAACTGATTTTGTTATATCACTTTTGTGTTATTCTACCTAGTGTTATCAGCTGCTGTTAAAACGTTTATCGTGCTTTTTTTATTATTATTATTATTGTTATTAGTTGTTGTTGTAGTCATTGTAGTAGTAGTAATAGTAGCAGAGTTTTATTGTAGATATTTTCCTTCGTTCATTCTTTCTCCTATTAAGTTTTCATTTAGTTATATATATTGAAGGATTGATATGTGGATATGCTAAGTTCCGCGTTTCCGTTCGCTAATGTGTAACCATCTAATATGAATGAGGTTGGGGTAAATAGATAACAAAAATACACATTTTAGCTGAATAAACACACCATTACAATATTATTAGGCAATGATATGTATGCATATCTAAGACGAAGAAGGTGTTATGTCACACCTACATACCTAACACACCTCTACACTTGACAATCTCCTCTGTTCTCACACTTACTACTTTCCTTCCATTCTCCTGCACACAGCACACCACAGTCATTTCTGCTTACACACACGTCCCGCTCCCATTCTTCCTCAAATACATGAGAGTGCAATGTACTACAGAAGATGCATTTAACTCTAAAGAAACTATTCTTCTTAATGATTTCCAAGGCTTAATTACTTGTCAACGGCCACACCACGTTGAAAATACCTCTTCTCGTCCGATCAGCGAAGTTAATTAAGCAACGTTGGGTCTGGTTAGTACTTGGATAGGTGACCGCCTGGGAACACCAGATGCTGTTGGCATTTAACTTTTACATTTTATCTAATAATTTCATTTCAACACAGATAACGAGCTATGGCTCTTTTAAATATTGGTTCACACAACCAGATCATTGTGTGTCATTACACTTAGCCTCCAATGAGAACTCAAATATATCTAGGCCTTTTTTTTCTTTCACAACATAAACGACCTGAAACTTGTTACCTGCTTCCTTTCGACTTATTATTATGCCAGTAAATTAGTGCATCATTCTGCATCCCACTGGCTTTTATCTATGCAATACATGCTAAGAAGCAAGTAAGTGATGTCGGCATTATGGAATTAAGTTACAGCTTTACATTCTTACAAGTAAGTGAAGCAGGTATTTGAAAAGCAATAGTGCTTTAAGTTACATGTGAGGTAGGCGTTTTGGAAAGTAAAATGTTACATGCTTAGAAGTAACTAAGTTTATTAGATTTCGTTATCGGTATACAGGAGTTAGGTATCTCTGTTCTTTTAATCCATTACGTTTCCAAACAATTAATGGTCATGTTTTTGGCAGTAGTTTAGTATCACTCCTGTTCTTATGTCTTGTTCAGTTGTCTATAAACTGATTTTGTTATATCACTTTTGTGTTATTCTACCTAGTGTTATCAGCTGCTGTTAAAACATTTATCGTGCTTTTATTATTATTATTATTATTATCATTAGTTGTTGTTGTAGTCATTGTAGTAGTAGTAATAGTAGCAGAGTTTTATTGTAGATATTTTCCTTTGTTCATTCTTTCTCCTATTAAGTTTTCATTTAGTTATATATATTGAAGGATTGATATGTGGATATGCTAAGTTCCGCGTTTCCGTTCGCTAATATGTAACCATCTAATATGAATGAGGTTGGGGTAAATAGATAACAAAAATACACATTTTAGCTGAATAAACATACCATTACAATATTATTAGGCAATGATATGTATGCATATCTAAGACGAAGAAGGTGTTATGTCACACCTACATACCTAACACACCTCTACACTTGACAATCTCCTCTGTTCTCACACTTACTACTTTCCTTCCATTCTCCTGCACACAGCGCACCACACTCATTTCTGCTTACACACACGTCTCGCTCCCATTCTTCCTCAAACACAGGAGAGTGCAATGTACTACAGAAGATGCATTTAACTCTAAAGAAACTATTCTTCTTAATGATTTCCAAGGCTTAATTACTTGTCAACGGCCACACCACGTTGAAAACACCGCTTCTCGTCCGATCAGCGAAGTTAAGCAACGTTGGGTCTGGTTAGTACTTGGATGGGTGACCGCCTGGGAACACCAGATGCTGTTGGCATTTATCTTTTACATTTTATCTAATAATTTCATTTCAACACTGATAACGAGCTATGGCTCTTTTAAATATTGGTTCACACAACCAGATCATTGTGTGTCATTACACTTAGCCTCCAATGAGAACTCAAATATATCTAGGCCTTTTTTTTCTTTCACAACATAAACGACCTGAAACATGCTACCTGCTTCCTTTCGACTTATTATTATGCCAGTAAATTAATGCATCATTCTGCATCCCACTGGCTTTTATCTTTGCAATACATGCTAAGAAGCAAGTAAGTGATGTCGGCATTACGGAATTAAGGTACAGTGTTACATTCTTACAAGTAAGTGAAGCAGGCATTTGAAAAGCAATAGTTCTTTAAGTTACATGTGAGGTAGGCGTTTTGGAAAGTAGAATGTTACATGCTTAGAAGTAACTAAGTTTGTTAGATTTGGTTATCGGTATACAGGAGTTAGGTATCTCTGGTCTTTTAATCCATTACGTTTCCAAACAATTAATGGTTATGTTTTTGGTAGTAGTTTAGTATCACTCCTGTTCTTATGTCTTGTTCAGTTGTCTATAAACCGATTTTGTTATATCACTTTTGTGTTATTCTACCTAGTGTTATCAGCTGCTGTTAAAACGTTTATCGTGCTTTTTTTATTATTATTATTATTGTTATTAGTTGTTGTTGTAGTCATTGTAGTAGTAGTAATAGTAGCAGAGTTTTATTGTAGATATTTTCCTTCGTTCATTCTTTCTCCTATTAAGTTTTCATTTAGTTATATATATTGAAGGATTGATATGTGGATATGCTAAGTTCCGCGTTTCCGTTCGCTAATGTGTAACCATCTAATATGAATGAGGTTGGGGTAAATAGATAACAAAAATACACACTTTAGCTGAATAAACACACCATTACAATATTATTAGGCAATGATATGTATGCATATTTAAGACGAAGAAGGTGTTATGTCACACCTACATACCTAACACACCTCTACACTTGACAATCTTCTCTGTTCTCACACTTACTACTTTCCTTCCATTCTCATGCACACAGCACACCACACTCATTTCTGCTTACACACACGTCTCGCTTCCATTCTTCCTCAAACACAGGAAAGTGCAATGTACTACAGAAGATGCATTTAACTCTAAAGAAACTATTCTTTTTAATGATTTCCAAGGCTTAATTACTTGTCAACGGCCACACCACGTTGAAAACACCGCTTCTCGTCCGATCAGCGAAGTTAAGCAACGTTGGGTCTGGTTAGTACTTGGATGGGTGACCTCCTGGGAACACCAGATGCTGTTAGCATTTATCTTTTACATTTTTCTAATAATTTCATTTCAATACAGATAACGAGCTATGGCTCTTTTAAATATTGGTTCACACAACCAGATCATTGTGTGTCATTACACTTAGCCTCCAATGAGAACTCAAATATATCTAGGCCTTTTTTTTCTTTCACAAGATAAACGACCTGAAACTTGCTACCTGCTTCCTTTCGACTTATTATTATGCCAGTAAATTAGTGCATCATTCTGCATCCCACTGGCTTTTATCTTTGCAATACATGCTAAGAAGCAAGTAAGTGATGTCGGCATTACGGAATTAAGGTACAGTGTTACATTCTTACAAGTAAGTGAAGCAGGCATTTGAAAAGCAATAGTGCTTTAAGTTACATGTGAGGTAGGCGTTTTGGAAAGTAGAATGTTACATGCTTAGAAGTAACTAAGTTTATTAGATTTGGTTATCATTATACAGGAGTTAGGTATCTCTGGTCTTTTAATCCATTACGTTTCCAAACAATTAATGGTTATGTTTTTGGTAGTAGTTTAGTATCACTCCTGTTCTTATGTCTTGTTCAGTTGTCTATAAACTGATTTTGTTATATCACTTTTGTGTTATTCTACCTAGTGTTATCAGCTGCTGTTAAAACGTTTATCGTGCTTTTTTTATTATTATTATTATTGTTATTAGTTGTTGTTGTAGTCATTGTAGTAGTAGTAATAGTAGCAGAGTTTTATTGTAGATATTTTCCTTCGTTCATTCTTTCTCCTATTAAGTTTTCATTTAGTTATATATATTGAAGGATTGATATGTGGATATGCTAAGTTCCGCGTTTCCGTTCGCTAATGTGTAACCATCTAATATGAATGAGGTTGGGGTAAATAGATAACAAAAATACACATTTTAGCTGAATAAACACACCATTACAATATTATTAGGCAATGATATGTATGCATATCTAAGACGAAGAAGGTGTTATGTCACACCTACATACCTAACACACCTCTACACTTGACAATCTCCTCTGTTCTCACACTTACTACTTTCCTTCCATTCTCCTGCACACAGCACACCACAGTCATTTCTGCTTACACACACGTCCCGCTCCCATTCTTCCTCAAATACATGAGAGTGCAATGTACTACAGAAGATGCATTTAACTCTAAAGAAACTATTCTTCTTAATGATTTCCAAGGCTTAATTACTTGTCAACGGCCACACCACGTTGAAAACACCTCTTCTCGTCCGATCAGCGAAGTTAATTAAGCAACGTTGGGTCTGGTTAGTACTTGGATAGGTGACCGCCTGGGAACACCAGATGCTGTTGGCATTTAACTTTTACATTTTATCTAATAATTTCATTTCAACACAGATAACGAGCTATGGCTCTTTTAAATATTGGTTCACACAACCAGATCATTGTGTGTCATTACACTTAGCCTCCAATGAGAACTCAAATATATCTAGGCCTTTTTTTTCTTTCACAAGATAAACGACCTGAAACTTGTTACCTGCTTCCTTTCGACTTATTATTATGCCAGTAAATTAGTGCATCATTCTGCATCCCACTGGCTTTTATCTATGCAATACATGCTAAGAAGCAAGTAAGTGATGTCGGCATTATGGAATTAAGTTACAGCTTTACATTCTTACAAGTAAGTGAAGCAGGCATTTGAAAAGCAATAGTGCTTTAAGTTACATGTGAGGTAGGCGTTTTGGAAAGTAGAATGTTACATGCTTAGAAGTAACTAAGTTTATTAGATTTCGTTATCGGTATACAGGAGTTAGGTATCTCTGTTCTTTTAATCCATTACGTTTCCAAACAATTAATGGTCATGTTTTTGGTAGTAGTTTAGTATCACTCCTGTTCTTATGTCTTGTTCAGTTGTCTATAAACTGATTTTGTTATATCACTTTTGTGTTATTCTACCTAGTGTTATCAGCTGCTGTTAAAACATTTATCGTGCTTTTATTATTATTATTATTATTATCATTAGTTGTTGTTGTAGTCATTGTAGTAGTAGTAATAGTAGCAGAGTTTTATTGTAGATATTTTCCTTTGTTCATTCTTTCTCCTATTAAGTTTTCATTTAGTTATATATATTGAAGGATTGATATGTGGATATGCTAAGTTCCGCGTTTCCGTTCGCTAATATGTAACCATCTAATATGAATGAGGTTGGGGTAAATAGATAACAAAAATACACACTTTAGCTGAATAAACACACCATTACAATATTATTAGGCAATGATATGTATGCATATTTAAGACGAAGAAGGTGTTATGTCACACCTACATACCTAACACACCTCTACACTTGACAATCTTCTCTGTTCTCACACTTACTACTTTCCTTCCATTCTCATGCACACAGCACACCACACTCATTTCTGCTTACACACACGTCTCGCTTCCATTCTTCCTCAAACACAGGAAAGTGCAATGTACTACAGAAGATGCATTTAACTCTAAAGAAACTATTCTTTTTAATGATTTCCAAGGCTTAATTACTTGTCAACGGCCACACCACGTTGAAAACACCGCTTCTCGTCCGATCAGCGAAGTTAAGCAACGTTGGGTCTGGTTAGTACTTGGATGGGTGACCTCCTGGGAACACCAGATGCTGTTAGCATTTATCTTTTACATTTTTCTAATAATTTCATTTCAATACAGATAACGAGCTATGGCTCTTTTAAATATTGGTTCACACAACCAGATCATTGTGTGTCATTACACTTAGCCTCCAATGAGAACTCAAATATATCTAGGCCTTTTTTTTCTTTCACAAGATAAACGACCTGAAACTTGCTACCTGCTTCCTTTCGACTTATTATTATGCCAGTAAATTAGTGCATCATTCTGCATCCCACTGGCTTTTATCTTTGCAATACATGCTAAGAAGCAAGTAAGTGATGTCGGCATTACGGAATTAAGGTACAGTGTTACATTCTTACAAGTAAGTGAAGCAGGCATTTGAAAAGCAATAGTGCTTTAAGTTACATGTGAGGTAGGCGTTTTGGAAAGTAGAATGTTACATGCTTAGAAGTAACTAAGTTTATTAGATTTGGTTATCATTATACAGGAGTTAGGTATCTCTGGTCTTTTAATCCATTACGTTTCCAAACAATTAATGGTTATGTTTTTGGTAGTAGTTTAGTATCACTCCTGTTCTTATGTCTTGTTCAGTTGTCTATAAACTGATTTTGTTATATCACTTTTGTGTTATTCTACCTAGTGTTATCAGCTGCTGTTAAAACGTTTATCGTGCTTTTTTTATTATTATTATTATTGTTATTAGTTGTTGTTGTAGTCATTGTAGTAGTAGTAATAGTAGCAGAGTTTTATTGTAGATATTTTCCTTCGTTCATTCTTTCTCCTATTAAGTTTTCATTTAGTTATATATATTGAAGGATTGATATGTGGATATGCTAAGTTCCGCGTTTCCGTTCGCTAATGTGTAACCATCTAATATGAATGAGGTTGGGGTAAATAGATAACAAAAATACACATTTTAGCTGAATAAACACACCATTACAATATTATTAGGCAATGATATGTATGCATATCTAAGACGAAGAAGGTGTTATGTCACACCTACATACCTAACACACCTCTACACTTGACAATCTCCTCTGTTCTCACACTTACTACTTTCCTTCCATTCTCCTGCACACAGCACACCACAGTCATTTCTGCTTACACACACGTCCCGCTCCCATTCTTCCTCAAATACATGAGAGTGCAATGTACTACAGAAGATGCATTTAACTCTAAAGAAACTATTCTTCTTAATGATTTCCAAGGCTTAATTACTTGTCAACGGCCACACCACGTTGAAAACACCTCTTCTCGTCCGATCAGCGAAGTTAATTAAGCAACGTTGGGTCTGGTTAGTACTTGGATAGGTGACCGCCTGGGAACACCAGATGCTGTTGGCATTTAACTTTTACATTTTATCTAATAATTTCATTTCAACACAGATAACGAGCTATGGCTCTTTTAAATATTGGTTCACACAACCAGATCATTGTGTGTCATTACACTTAGCCTCCAATGAGAACTCAAATATATCTAGGCCTTTTTTTTCTTTCACAACATAAACGACCTGAAACTTGTTACCTGCTTCCTTTCGACTTATTATTATGCCAGTAAATTAGTGCATCATTCTGCATCCCACTGGCTTTTATCTATGCAATACATGCTAAGAAGCAAGTAAGTGATGTCGGCATTATGGAATTAAGTTACAGCTTTACATTCTTACAAGTAAGTGAAGCAGGCATTTGAAAAGCAATAGTGCTTTAAGTTACATGTGAGGTAGGCGTTTTGGAAAGTAGAATGTTACATGCTTAGAAGTAACTAAGTTTATTAGATTTCGTTATCGGTATACAGGAGCTAGGTATCTCTGTTCTTTTAATCCATTACGTTTCCAAACAATTAATGGTCATGTTTTTGGTAGTAGTTTAGTATCACTCCTGTTCTTATGTCTTGTTCAGTTGTCTATAAACTGATTTTGTTATATCACTTTTGTGTTATTCTACCTAGTGTTATCAGCTGCTGTTAAAACATTTATCGTGCTTTTATTATTATTATTATTATTATCATTAGTTGTTGTTGTAGTCATTGTAGTAGTAGTAATAGTAGCAGAGTTTTATTGTAGATATTTTCCTTTGTTCATTCTTTCTCCTATTAAGTTTTCATTTAGTTATATATATTGAAGGATTGATATGTGGATATGCTAAGTTCCGCGTTTCCGTTCGCTAATATGTAACCATCTAATATGAATGAGGTTGGGGTAAATAGATAACAAAAATACACATTTTAGCTGAATAAACATACCATTACAATATTATTAGGCAATGATATGTATGCATATCTAAGACGAAGAAGGTGTTATGTCACACCTACATACCTAACACACCTCTACACTTGACAATCTCCTCTGTTCTCACACTTACTACTTTCCTTCCTTTCTCCTGCACACAGCGCACCACACTCATTTCTGCTTACACACACGTCTCGCTCCCATTCTTCCTCAAACACAGGAGAGTGCAATGTACTACAGAAGATGCATTTAACTCTAAAGAAACTATTCTTCTTAATGATTTCCAAGGCTTAATTACTTGTCAACGGCCACACCACGTTGAAAACACCGCTTCTCGTCCGATCAGCGAAGTTAAGCAACGTTGGGTCTGGTTAGTACTTGGATGGGTGACCGCCTGGGAACACCAGATGCTGTTGGCATTTATCTTTTACATTTTATCTAATAATTTCATTTCAACACTGATAACGAGCTATGGCTCTTTTAAATATTGGTTCACACAACCAGATCATTGTGTGTCATTACACTTAGCCTCCAATGAGAACTCAAATATATCTAGGCCTTTTTTTTCTTTCACAACATAAACGACCTGAAACATGCTACCTGCTTCCTTTCGACTTATTATTATGCCAGTAAATTAATGCATCATTCTGCATCCCACTGGCTTTTATCTTTGCAATACATGCTAAGAAGCAAGTAAGTGATGTCGGCATTACGGAATTAAGGTACAGTGTTACATTCTTACAAGTAAGTGAAGCAGGCATTTGAAAAGCAATAGTTCTTTAAGTTACATGTGAGGTAGGCGTTTTGGAAAGTAGAATGTTACATGCTTAGAAGTAACTAAGTTTGTTAGATTTGGTTATCGGTATACAGGAGTTAGGTATCTCTGGTCTTTTAATCCATTACGTTTCCAAACAATTAATGGTTATGTTTTTGGTAGTAGTTTAGTATCACTCCTGTTCTTATGTCTTGTTCAGTTGTCTATAAACCGATTTTGTTATATCACTTTTGTGTTATTCTACCTAGTGTTATCAGCTGCTGTTAAAACGTTTATCGTGCTTTTTTTATTATTATTATTATTGTTATTAGTTGTTGTTGTAGTCATTGTAGTAGTAGTAATAGTAGCAGAGTTTTATTGTAGATATTTTCCTTCGTTCATTCTTTCTCCTATTAAGTTTTCATTTAGTTATATATATTGAAGGATTGATATGTGGATATGCTAAGTTCCGCGTTTCCGTTCGCTAATGTGTAACCATCTAATATGAATGAGGTTGGGGTAAATAGATAACAAAAATACACACTTTAGCTGAATAAACACACCATTACAATATTATTAGGCAATGATATGTATGCATATTTAAGACGAAGAAGGTGTTATGTCACACCTACATACCTAACACACCTCTACACTTGACAATCTTCTCTGTTCTCACACTTACTACTTTCCTTCCATTCTCATGCACACAGCACACCACACTCATTTCTGCTTACACACACGTCTCGCTTCCATTCTTCCTCAAACACAGGAAAGTGCAATGTACTACAGAAGATGCATTTAACTCTAAAGAAACTATTCTTTTTAATGATTTCCAAGGCTTAATTACTTGTCAACGGCCACACCACGTTGAAAACACCGCTTCTCGTCCGATCAGCGAAGTTAAGCAACGTTGGGTCTGGTTAGTACTTGGATGGGTGACCTCCTGGGAACACCAGATGCTGTTAGCATTTATCTTTTACATTTTTCTAATAATTTCATTTCAATACAGATAACGAGCTATGGCTCTTTTAAATATTGGTTCACACAACCAGATCATTGTGTGTCATTACACTTAGCCTCCAATGAGAACTCAAATATATCTAGGCCTTTTTTTTCTTTCACAAGATAAACGACCTGAAACTTGCTACCTGCTTCCTTTCGACTTATTATTATGCCAGTAAATTAGTGCATCATTCTGCATCCCACTGGCTTTTATCTTTGCAATACATGCTAAGAAGCAAGTAAGTGATGTCGGCATTACGGAATTAAGGTACAGTGTTACATTCTTACAAGTAAGTGAAGCAGGCATTTGAAAAGCAATAGTGCTTTAAGTTACATGTGAGGTAGGCGTTTTGGAAAGTAGAATGTTACATGCTTAGAAGTAACTAAGTTTATTAGATTTGGTTATCATTATACAGGAGTTAGGTATCTCTGGTCTTTTAATCCATTACGTTTCCAAACAATTAATGGTTATGTTTTTGGTAGTAGTTTAGTATCACTCCTGTTCTTATGTCTTGTTCAGTTGTCTATAAACTGATTTTGTTATATCACTTTTGTGTTATTCTACCTAGTGTTATCAGCTGCTGTTAAAACGTTTATCGTGCTTTTTTTATTATTATTATTATTGTTATTAGTTGTTGTTGTAGTCATTGTAGTAGTAGTAATAGTAGCAGAGTTTTATTGTAGATATTTTCCTTTGTTCATTCTTTCTCCTATTAAGTTTTCATTTAGTTATATATATTGAAGGATTGATATGTGGATATGCTAAGTTCCGCGTTTCCGTTCGCTAATATGTAACCATCTAATATGAATGAGGTTGGGGTAAATAGATAACAAAAATACACATTTTAGCTGAATAAACATACCATTACAATATTATTAGGCAATGATATGTATGCATATCTAAGACGAAGAAGGTGTTATGTCACACCTACATACCTAACACACCTCTACACTTGACAATCTCCTCTGTTCTCACACTTACTACTTTCCTTCCATTCTCCTGCACACAGCGCACCACACTCATTTCTGCTTACACACACGTCTCGCTCCCATTCTTCCTCAAACACAGGAGAGTGCAATGTACTACAGAAGATGCATTTAACTCTAAAGAAACTATTCTTCTTAATGATTTCCAAGGCTTAATTACTTGTCAACGGCCACACCACGTTGAAAACACCGCTTCTCGTCCGATCAGCGAAGTTAAGCAACGTTGGGTCTGGTTAGTACTTGGATGGGTGACCGCCTGGGAACACCAGATGCTGTTGGCATTTATCTTTTACATTTTATCTAATAATTTCATTTCAACACTGATAACGAGCTATGGCTCTTTTAAATATTGGTTCACACAACCAGATCATTGTGTGTCATTACACTTAGCCTCCAATGAGAACTCAAATATATCTAGGCCTTTTTTTTCTTTCACAACATAAACGACCTGAAACATGCTACCTGCTTCCTTTCGACTTATTATTATGCCAGTAAATTAATGCATCATTCTGCATCCCACTGGCTTTTATCTTTGCAATACATGCTAAGAAGCAAGTAAGTGATGTCGGCATTACGGAATTAAGGTACAGTGTTACATTCTTACAAGTAAGTGAAGCAGGCATTTGAAAAGCAATAGTTCTTTAAGTTACATGTGAGGTAGGCGTTTTGGAAAGTAGAATGTTACATGCTTAGAAGTAACTAAGTTTGTTAGATTTGGTTATCGGTATACAGGAGTTAGGTATCTCTGGTCTTTTAATCCATTACGTTTCCAAACAATTAATGGTTATGTTTTTGGTAGTAGTTTAGTATCACTCCTGTTCTTATGTCTTGTTCAGTTGTCTATAAACTGATTTTGTTATATCACTTTTGTGTTATTCTACCTAGTGTTATCAGCTGCTGTTAAAACGTTTATCGTGCTTTTTTTATTATTATTATTATTGTTATTAGTTGTTGTTGTAGTCATTGTAGTAGTAGTAATAGTAGCAGAGTTTTATTGTAGATATTTTCCTTTGTTCATTCTTTCTCCTATTAAGTTTTCATTTAGTTATATATATTGAAGGATTGATATGTGGATATGCTAAGTTCCGCGTTTCCGTTCGCTAATATGTAACCATCTAATATGAATGAGGTTGGGGTAAATAGATAACAAAAATACACATTTTAGCTGAATAAACATACCATTACAATATTATTAGGCAATGATATGTATGCATATCTAAGACAAAGAAGGTGTTATGTCACACCTACATACCTAACACACCTCTACACTTGACAATCTCCTCTGTTCTCACACTTACTACTTTCCTTCCATTCTCCTGCACACAGCGCACCACACTCATTTCTGCTTACACACACGTCTCGCTCCCATTCTTCCTCAAACACAGGAGAGTGCAATGTACTACAGAAGATGCATTTAACTCTAAAGAAACTATTCTTCTTAATGATTTCCAAGGCTTAATTACTTGTCAACGGCCACACCACGTTGAAAACACCGCTTCTCGTCCGATCAGCGAAGTTAAGCAACGTTGGGTCTGGTTAGTACTTGGATGGGTGACCGCCTGGGAACACCAGATGCTGTTGGCATTTATCTTTTACATTTTATCTAATAATTTCATTTCAACACTGATAACGAGCTATGGCTCTTTTAAATATTGGTTCACACAACCAGATCATTGTGTGTCATTACACTTAGCCTCCAATGAGAACTCAAATATATCTAGGCCTTTTTTTTCTTTCACAACATAAACGACCTGAAACATGCTACCTGCTTCCTTTCGACTTATTATTATGCCAGTAAATTAATGCATCATTCTGCATCCCACTGGCTTTTATCTTTGCAATACATGCTAAGAAGCAAGTAAGTGATGTCGGCATTACGGAATTAAGGTACAGTGTTACATTCTTACAAGTAAGTGAAGCAGGCATTTGAAAAGCAATAGTTCTTTAAGTTACATGTGAGGTAGGCGTTTTGGAAAGTAGAATGTTACATGCTTAGAAGTAACTAAGTTTGTTAGATTTGGTTATCGGTATACAGGAGTTAGGTATCTCTGGTCTTTTAATCCATTACGTTTCCAAACAATTAATGGTTATGTTTTTGGTAGTAGTTTAGTATCACTCCTGTTCTTATGTCTTGTTCAGTTGTCTATAAACTGATTTTGTTATATCACTTTTGTGTTATTCTACCTAGTGTTATCAGCTGCTGTTAAAACGTTTATCGTGCTTTTTTTATTATTATTATTATTGTTATTAGTTGTTGTTGTAGTCATTGTAGTAGTAGTAATAGTAGCAGAGTTTTATTGTAGATATTTTCCTTCGTTCATTCTTTCTCCTATTAAGTTTTCATTTAGTTATATATATTGAAGGATTGATATGTGGATATGTTAAGTTCCGCGTTTCCGTTCGCTAATGTGTAACCATCTAATATGAATGAGGTTGGGGTAAATAGATGACAAAAATTCACATTTTAGATGAATAAACACACCATTACAATATTATTAGGCAATGATATGCATGCATATCTAAAACGAAGAAGGTGTTATGTCATACCTACATACCTAACACACCTCTACACTTGACAATCTCCTGTGTTCTCACAATTACTACTTTCCTTCCATTCTCCTGCACACAGAACACCACACTCATTTCTGCTTACACACACGTCTCGCTCCCATTCTTCCTCAAACACAGGAGAGTGCAATGTACTACAGAAGATGCATTTAACTCTAAAGAAACTATTCTTCTTAATGATTTCCAAGAATTAATTACTTGTCAACGGCCACACCACGTTGAAAACACCGCTTCTCGTCCGATCAGCGAAGTTAGGCAACGTTGGGTCTGGTTAGTACTTGGATGGGTGACCGCCTGGGAACACCAGATGCTGTTGGCATTTATCTTTTACATTTTATCTAATAATTTCATTTCAATACAGATAACGAGCTATGGCTCATTTAAATATTGGTTCACACAACCAGATCATTGTGTGTCATTACACTTAGCCTCCAATGAGAATTCAAATATATCTAGGCCTTTTTTTTTCACAACATAAACGACCTGAAAATTGCTACCTGCTTCCTTTCGACTTATTATTATGCCAGTAAATTAGTGCATCATTCTGCATCCCACTGGCTTTTATCTTTGCAATACATGCTAAGAAGCAAGTAAGTGATGCCGGCATTACGGAATTAAGGTACAGTGTTACATTCTTACAAGTAAGTGAAGCAGGCATTTGAAAAGCAATAGTGCTTTAAGTTACATGTGAGGTAGGCGTTTTGGAAAGTAGAATGTTACATGCTTAGAAGTAACTAAGTTTATTAGGTTTCGTTATCGGTATACAGGAGTTAGGTATCTCTGGTCTTTTAATCCATTACGTTTCCAAACAATTAATGGTCATGTTTTTGGTACCAGTTTAATATCACTCCTGTTCTTATGTCTTGTTCAGTTGTCCATAAATTGATTTTGTTATATCACTTTTGTGTTATTCTACCTAGTGTTTTCAGCTGCTGTTAAAACGTTTATCGTGCTTTTTTTATTATTATTATTAATATTAGTTGTTGTTGTAGTCATTGTAGTAGTAGTAATAGTAGCAGAGTTTTATTGTAGATATTTTCCTTCGTTCATTCTTTCTCCTATTAAGTTTTCATTTAGTTATATATATTGGAGGATTGATATGTGGATATGCTAAGTTCCGCGTTTCCGTTCGCTAATATGTAACCATCTAATATGAATGAGGTTGGGGTAAATAGATAACAAAAATACACACTTTAGCTGAATAAACACACCATTACAATATTATTAGGCAATGATATGTATGCATATCTAAGACGAAGAAGGTGTTATGTCACACCTACATACCTAACACACCTCTACAATTGACAATCTCCTGTGTTCTCACACTTACTACTTTCCTTCCATTCTTCTGCACACAGCACACCACACTCATTTCTGCTTACACACACGTCTCGCTCCCATTCTTCCTCAAATACATGAGAATGCAATGTACTACAGAAGATGCATTTAACTCTAAAGAAACTATTCTTCTTAATGATTTTCAAGAATTAATTACTTGTCAACGGCCACACCACGTTGAAAACACCGCTTCTCGTCCGATCAGCGAAGTTAAGCAACGTTGGGTCTGGTTAGTACTTGGATGGGTGACCGCCTGGGAACACCAGATGCTGTTGGCATTTATCTTTTAAATTTTATCTAATAATTTCATTTCAACACAGATAACGAGCTATGGCTCTTTTAAATATTGGTTCACACAACCAGATCATTGTGTGTCATTACACTTAGCCTCCAATGAGAACTCAAATATATCTAGGCCTTTTTTTTCTTTCACAACATAAACGACCTGAAACATGCTACCTGCTTCCTTTCGACTTATTATTATGCCAGTAAATTAATGCATCATTCTGCATCCCACTGGCTTTTATCTTTGCAATACATGCTAAGAAGCAAGTAAGTGATGTCGGCATTACGGAATTAAGGTACAGTGTTACATTCTTACAAGTAAGTGAAGCAGGCATTTGAAAAGCAATAGTTCTTTAAGTTACATGTGAGGTAGGCGTTTTGGAAAGTAGAATGTTACATGCTTAGAAGTAACTAAGTTTGTTAGATTTGGTTATCGGTATACAGGAGTTAGGTATCTCTGGTCTTTTAATCCATTACGTTTCCAAACAATTAATGGTTATGTTTTTGGTAGTAGTTTAGTATCACTCCTGTTCTTATGTCTTGTTCAGTTGTCTATAAACTGATTTTGTTATATCACTTTTGTGTTATTCTACCTAGTGTTTTCAGCTGCTGTTAAAACGTTTATCGTGCTTTTTTTATTATTATTATTAATATTAGTTGTTGTTGTAGTCATTGTAGTAGTAGTAATAGTAGCAGAGTTTTATTGTAGATATTTTCCTTCGTTCATTCTTTCTCCTATTAAGTTTTCATTTAGTTATATATATTGAAGGATTGATATGTGGATATGCTAAGTTCCGCGTTTCCGTTCGCTAATATGTAACCATCTAATATGAATGAGGTTGGGGTAAATAGATAACAAAAATACACACTTTAGCTGAATAAACACACCATTACAATATTATTAGGCAATGATATGTATGCATATCTAAGACGAAGAAGGTGTTATGTCACACCTACATACCTAACACACCTCTACAATTGACAATCTCCTGTGTTCTCACACTTACTACTTTCCTTACATTCTTCTGCACACAGCACACCACACTCATTTCTGCTTACACACACGTCTCGCTCCCATTCTTCCTCAAACACAGGAAAGTGCAATGTACTACAGAAGATGCATTTAACTCTAAAGAAACTATTCTTCTTAATGATTTCCAAGGCTTAATTACTTATCAACGGCCACACCAAGTTGAAAACACCGCTTCTCGTCCGATCAGCGAAGTTAAGCAACGTTGGGTCTGGTTAGTACTTGGATGGGTGACCGCCTGGGAACACCAGATGCTGTTGGCATTTATCTTTTAAATTTTATCTAATAATTTCATTTCAACACAGATAACGAGCTATGGCTCTTTTAAATATTGGTTCACACAACCAGATCATTGTGTGTCATTACACTTAGCCTCCAATGAGAACTCAAATATATCTAGGCCTTTTTTTTCTTTCACAACATAAACGACCTGAAACATGCTACCTGCTTCCTTTCGACTTATTATTATGCCAGTAAATTAATGCATCATTCTGCATCCCACTGGCTTTTATCTTTGCAATACATGCTAAGAAGCAAGTAAGTGATGTCGGCATTACGGAATTAAGGTACAGTGTTACATTCTTACAAGTAAGTGAAGCAGGCATTTGAAAAGCAATAGTTCTTTAAGTTACATGTGAGGTAGGCGTTTTGGAAAGTAGAATGTTACATGCTTAGAAGTAACTAAGTTTGTTAGATTTGGTTATCGGTATACAGGAGTTAGGTATCTCTGGTCTTTTAATCCATTACGTTTCCAAACAATTAATGGTTATGTTTTTGGTAGTAGTTTAGTATCACTCCTGTTCTTATGTCTTGTTCAGTTGTCTATAAACTGATTTTGTTATATCACTTTTGTGTTATTCTACCTAGTATTATCAGCTGCTGTTAAAACGTTTATCGTGCTTTTTTTATTATTATTATTATTGTTATTAGTTGTTGTTGTAGTCATTGTAGTAGTAGTAATAGTAGCAGAGTTTTATTGTAGATATTTTCCTTCGTTCATTCTTTCTCCTATTAAGTTTTCATTTAGTTATATATATTGAAGGATTGATATGTGGATATGCTAAGTTCCGCGTTTCCGTTCGCTAATGTGTAACCATCTAATATGAATGATGTTGGGGTAAATAGATAACAAAAATACACACTTTAGCTGAATAAACACACCATTACAATATTATTAGGCAATGATATGTATGTATATTTAAGACGAAGAAGGTGTTATGTCACACCTACATACCTAACACACCTCTACACTTGACAATCTTCTCTGTTCTCACACTTACTACTTCCTTCCATTCTCCTGCACACAGCACACCACACTCATTTCTGCTTACACACACGTCTCGCTTCCATTCTTCCTCAAACACAGGAAAGTGCAATGTACTACAGAAGATGCATTTAACTCTAAAGAAACTATTCTTTTTAATGATTTCCAAGGCTTAATTACTTGTCAACGGCCACACCACGTTGAAAACACCGCTTCTCGTCCGATAAGCGAAGTTAAGCAACGTTGGGTCTGGTTAGTACTTGGATGGGTGACCGCCTGGGAACACCAGATGCTGTTAGCATTTATCTTTTACATTTTTCTAATAATTTCATTTCAATACAGATAACGAGCTATGGCTCTTTTAAATATTGGTTCACACAACCAGATCATTGTGTGTCATTACACTTAGCCTCCAATGAGAACTCAAATATATCTAGGCCTTTTTTTTCTTTCACAAGATAAACGACCTGAAACTTACTACCTGCTTCCTTTCGACTTATTATTATGCCAGTAAATTAATGCATCATTCTGCATCCCACTGGCTTTTATCTTTGCAATACATGCTAAGAAGCAAGTAAGTGATGTCGGCATTACGGAATTAAGGTACAGTGTTACATTCTTACAAGTAAGTGAAGCAGGCATTTGAAAAGCAATAGTGCTTTAAGTTACATGTGAGGTAGGCGTTTTGGAAAGTAGAATGTTACATGCTTAGAAGTAACTAAGTTTATTAGATTTGGTTATCATTATACAGGAGTTAGGTATCTCTGGTCTTTTAATCCATTACGTTTCCAAACAATTAATGGTTATGTTTTTGGTAGTAGTTTAGTATCACTCCTGTTCTTATGTCTTGTTCAGTTGTCTATAAACCGATTTTGTTATATCACTTTTGTGTTATTCTACCTAGTGTTATCAGCTGCTGTTAAAACGTTTATCGTGCTTTTTTTATTATTATTATTATTGTTATTAGTTGTTGTTGTAGTCATTGTAGTAGTAGTAATAGTAGCAGAGTTTTATTGTAGATATTTTCCTTCGTTCATTCTTTCTCCTATTAAGTTTTCATTTAGTTATATATATTGAAGGATTGATATGTGGATATGCTAAGTTCCGCGTTTCCGTTCGCTAATGTGTAACCATCTAATATGAATGAGGTTGGGGTAAATAGATAACAAAAATACACACTTTAGCTGAATAAACACACCATTACAATATTATTAGGCAATGATATGTATGCATATTTAAGACGAAGAAGGTGTTATGTCACACCTACATACCTAACACACCTCTACACTTGACAATCTTCTCTGTTCTCACACTTACTACTTTCCTTCCATTCTCATGCACACAGCACACCACACTCATTTCTGCTTACACACACGTCTCGCTTCCATTCTTCCTCAAACACAGGAAAGTGCAATGTACTACAGAAGATGCATTTAACTCTAAAGAAACTATTCTTTTTAATGATTTCCAAGGCTTAATTACTTGTCAACGGCCACACCACGTTGAAAACACCGCTTCTCGTCCGATCAGCGAAGTTAAGCAACGTTGGGTCTGGTTAGTACTTGGATGGGTGACCTCCTGGGAACACCAGATGCTGTTAGCATTTATCTTTTACATTTTTCTAATAATTTCATTTCAATACAGATAACGAGCTATGGCTCTTTTAAATATTGGTTCACACAACCAGATCATTGTGTGTCATTACACTTAGCCTCCAATGAGAACTCAAATATATCTAGGCCTTTTTTTTCTTTCACAAGATAAACGACATGAAACTTGCTACCTGCTTCCTTTCGACTTATTATTATGCCAGTAAATTAGTGCATCATTCTGCATCCCACTGGCTTTTATCTTTGCAATACATGCTAAGAAGCAAGTAAGTGATGTCGGCATTACGGAATTAAGGTACAGTGTTACATTCTTACAAGTAAGTGAAGCAGGCATTTGAAAAGCAATAGTGCTTTAAGTTACATGTGAGGTAGGCGTTTTGGAAAGTAGAATGTTACATGCTTAGAAGTAACTAAGTTTATTAGATTTGGTTATCATTATACAGGAGTTAGGTATCTCTGGTCTTTTAATCCATTACGTTTCCAAACAATTAATGGTTATGTTTTTGGTAGTAGTTTAGTATCACTCCTGTTCTTATGTCTTGTTCAGTTGTCTATAAACTGATTTTGTTATATCACTTTTGTGTTATTCTACCTAGTGTTATCAGCTGCTGTTAAAACGTTTATCGTGCTTTTTTTATTATTATTATTATTGTTATTAGTTGTTGTTGTAGTCATTGTAGTAGTAGTAATAGTAGCAGAGTTTTATTGTAGATATTTTCCTTCGTTCATTCTTTCTCCTATTAAGTTTTCATTTAGTTATATATATTGAAGGATTGATATGTGGATATGCTAAGTTCCGCGTTTCCGTTCGCTAATGTGTAACCATCTAATATGAATGAGGTTGGGGTAAATAGATAACAAAAATACACATTTTAGCTGAATAAACACACCATTACAATATTATTAGGCAATGATATGTATGCATATCTAAGACGAAGAAGGTGTTATGTCACACCTACATACCTAACACACCTCTACACTTGACAATCTCCTCTGTTCTCACACTTACTACTTTCCTTCCATTCTCCTGCACACAGCACACCAGTCATTTCTGCTTACACACACGTCCCGCTCCCATTCTTCCTCAAATACATGAGAGTGCAATGTACTACAGAAGATGCATTTAACTCTAAAGAAACTATTCTTCTTAATGATTTCCAAGGCTTAATTACTTGTCAACGGCCACACCACGTTGAAAACACCTCTTCTCGTCCGATCAGCGAAGTTAATTAAGCAACGTTGGGTCTGGTTAGTACTTGGATAGGTGACCGCCTGGGAACACCAGATGCTGTTGGCATTTATCTTTTACATTTTATCTAATAATTTTATTTCAACACAGATAACGAGCTATGGCTCTTTTAAATATTGGTTCACACAACCAGATCATTGTGTGTCATTACACTTAGCCTCCAATGAGAACTCAAATATATCTAGGCCTTTTTTTTCTTTCACAACATAAACGACCTGAAACTTGTTACCTGCTTCCTTTCGACTTATTATTATGCCAGTAAATTAGTGCATCATTCTGCATCCCACTGGCTTTTATCTATGCAATACATGCTAAGAAGCAAGTAAGTGATGTCGGCATTATGGAATTAAGTTACAGCTTTACATTCTTACAAGTAAGTGAAGCAGGCATTTGAAAAGCAATAGTGCTTTAAGTTACATGTGAGGTAGGCGTTTTGGAAAGTAGAATGTTACATGCTTAGAAGTAACTAAGTTTATTAGATTTCGTTATCGGTATACAGGAGTTAGGTATCTCTGTTCTTTTAATCCATTACGTTTCCAAACAATTAATGGTCATGTTTTTGGTAGTAGTTTAGTATCACTCCTGTTCTTATGTCTTGTTCAGTTGTCTATAAACTGATTTTGTTATATCACTTTTGTGTTATTCTACCTAGTGTTATCAGCTGCTGTTAAAACATTTATCGTGCTTTTATTATTATTATTATTATTATCATTAGTTGTTGTTGTAGTCATTGTAGTAGTAGTAATAGTAGCAGAGTTTTATTGTAGATATTTTCCTTTGTTCATTCTTTCTCCTATTAAGTTTTCATTTAGTTATATATATTGAAGGATTGATATGTGGATATGCTAAGTTCCGCGTTTCCGTTCGCTAATATGTAACCATCTAATATGAATGAGGTTGGGGTAAATAGATAACAAAAATACACATTTTAGCTGAATAAACATACCATTACAATATTATTAGGCAATGATATGTATGCATATCTAAGACGAAGAAGGTGTTATGTCACACCTACATACCTAACACACCTCTACACTTGACAATCTCCTCTGTTCTCACACTTACTACTTTCCTTCCATTCTCCTGCACACAGCGCACCACACTCATTTCTGCTTACACACACGTCTCGCTCCCATTCTTCCTCAAACACAGGAGAGTGCAATGTACTACAGAAGATGCATTTAACTCTAAAGAAACTATTCTTCTTCATGATTTCCAAGGCTTAATTACTTGTCAACGGCCACACCACGTTGAAAACACCGCTTCTCGTCCGATCAGCGAAGTTAAGCAACGTTGGGTCTGGTTAGTACTTGGATGGGTGACCGCCTGGGAACACCAGATGCTGTTGGCATTTATCTTTTACATTTTATCTAATAATTTCATTTCAACACTGATAACGAGCTATGGCTCTTTTAAATATTGGTTCACACAACCAGATCATTGTGTGTCATTACACTTAGCCTCCAATGAGAACTCAAATATATCTAGGCCTTTTTTTTCTTTCACAACATAAACGACCTGAAACATGCTACCTGCTTCCTTTCGACTTATTATTATGCCAGTAAATTAATGCATCATTCTGCATCCCACTGGCTTTTATCTTTGCAATACATGCTAAGAAGCAAGTAAGTGATGTCGGCATTACGGAATTAAGGTACAGTGTTACATTCTTACAAGTAAGTGAAGCAGGCATTTGAAAAGCAATAGTTCTTTAAGTTACATGTGAGGTAGGCGTTTTGGAAAGTAGAATGTTACATGCTTAGAAGTAACTAAGTTTGTTAGATTTGGTTATCGGTATACAGGAGTTAGGTATCTCTGGTCTTTTAATCCATTACGTTTCCAAACAATTAATGGTTATGTTTTTGGTAGTAGTTTAGTATCACTCCTGTTCTTATGTCTTGTTCAGTTGTCTATAAACCGATTTTGTTATATCACTTTTGTGTTATTCTACCTAGTGTTATCAGCTGCTGTTAAAACGTTTATCGTGCTTTTTTTATTATTATTATTATTGTTATTAGTTGTTGTTGTAGTCATTGTAGTAGTAGTAATAGTAGCAGAGTTTTATTGTAGATATTTTCCTTCGTTCATTCTTTCTCCTATTAAGTTTTCATTTAGTTATATATATTGAAGGATTGATATGTGGATATGCTAAGTTCCGCGTTTCCGTTCGCTAATGTGTAACCATCTAATATGAATGAGGTTGGGGTAAATAGATAACAAAAATACACACTTTAGCTGAATAAACACACCATTACAATATTATTAGGCAATGATATGTATGCATATTTAAGACGAAGAAGGTGTTATGTCACACCTACATACCTAACACACCTCTACACTTGACAATCTTCTCTGTTCTCACACTTACTACTTTCCTTCCATTCTCATGCACACAGCACACCACACTTATTTCTGCTTACACACACGTCTCGCTTCCATTCTTCCTCAAACACAGGAAAGTGCAATGTACTACAGAAGATGCATTTAACTCTAAAGAAACTATTCTTTTTAATGATTTCCAAGGCTTAATTACTTGTCAACGGCCACACCACGTTGAAAACACCGCTTCTCGTCCGATCAGCGAAGTTAAGCAACGTTGGGTCTGGTTAGTACTTGGATGGGTGACCTCCTGGGAACACCAGATGCTGTTAGCATTTATCTTTTACATTTTTCTAATAATTTCATTTCAATACAGATAACGAGCTATGGCTCTTTTAAATATTGGTTCACACAACCAGATCATTGTGTGTCATTACACTTAGCCTCCAATGAGAACTCAAATATATCTAGGCCTTTTTTTTCTTTCACAAGATAAACGACCTGAAACTTGCTACCTGCTTCCTTTCGACTTATTATTATGCCAGTAAATTAGTGCATCATTCTGCATCCCACTGGCTTTTATCTTTGCAATACATGCTAAGAAGCAAGTAAGTGATGTCGGCATTACGGAATTAAGGTACAGTGTTACATTCTTACAAGTAAGTGAAGCAGGCATTTGAAAAGCAATAGTGCTTTAAGTTACATGTGAGGTAGGCGTTTTGGAAAGTAGAATGTTACATGCTTAGAAGTAACTAAGTTTATTAGATTTGGTTATCATTATACAGGAGTTAGGTATCTCTGGTCTTTTAATCCATTACGTTTCCAAACAATTAATGGTTATGTTTTTGGTAGTAGTTTAGTATCACTCCTGTTCTTATGTCTTGTTCAGTTGTCTATAAACTGATTTTGTTATATCACTTTTGTGTTATTCTACCTAGTGTTATCAGCTGCTGTTAAAACGTTTATCGTGCTTTTTTTATTATTATTATTATTGTTATTAGTTGTTGTTGTAGTCATTGTAGTAGTAGTAATAGTAGCAGAGTTTTATTGTAGATATTTTCCTTCGTTCATTCTTTCTCCTATTAAGTTTTCATTTAGTTATATATATTGAAGGATTGATATGTGGATATGCTAAGTTCCGCGTTTCCGTTCGCTAATGTGTAACCATCTAATATGAATGAGGTTGGGGTAAATAGATAACAAAAATACACATTTTAGCTGAATAAACACACCATTACAATATTATTAGGCAATGATATGTATGCATATCTAAGACGAAGAAGGTGTTATGTCACACCTACATACCTAACACACCTCTACACTTGACAATCTCCTCTGTTCTCACACTTACTACTTTCCTTCCATTCTCCTGCACACAGCACACCACAGTCATTTCTGCTTACACACACGTCCCGCTCCCATTCTTCCTCAAATACATGAGAGTGCAATGTACTACAGAAGATGCATTTAACTCTAAAGAAACTATTCTTCTTAATGATTTCCAAGGCTTAATTACTTGTCAACGGCCACACCACGTTGAAAACACCTCTTCTCGTCCGATCAGCGAAGTTAATTAAGCAACGTTGGGTCTGGTTAGTACTTGGATAGGTGACCGCCTGTGAACACCAGATGCTGTTGGCATTTAACTTTTACATTTTATCTAATAATTTCATTTCAACACAGATAACGAGCTATGGCTCTTTTAAATATTGGTTCACACAACCAGATCATTGTGTGTCATTACACTTAGCCTCCAATGAGAACTCAAATATATCTAGGCCTTTTTTTTCTTTCACAACATAAACGACCTGAAACTTGTTACCTGCTTCCTTTCGACTTATTATTATGCCAGTAAATTAGTGCATCATTCTGCATCCCACTGGCTTTTATCTATGCAATACATGCTAAGAAGCAAGTAAGTGATGTCGGCATTATGGAATTAAGTTACAGCTTTACATTCTTACAAGTAAGTGAAGCAGGCATTTGAAAAGCAATAGTGCTTTAAGTTACATGTGAGGTAGGCGTTTTGGAAAGTAGAATGTTACATGCTTAGAAGTAACTAAGTTTATTAGATTTCGTTATCGGTATACAGGAGTTAGGTATCTCTGTTCTTTTAATCCATTACGTTTCCAAACAATTAATGGTCATGTTTTTGGTAGTAGTTTAGTATCACTCCTGTTCTTATGTCTTGTTCAGTTGTCTATAAACTGATTTTGTTATATCACTTTTGTGTTATTCTACCTAGTGTTATCAGCTGCTGTTAAAACATTTATCGTGCTTTTATTATTATTATTATTATTATCATTAGTTGTTGTTGTAGTCATTGTAGTAGTAGTAATAGTAGCAGAGTTTTATTGTAGATATTTTCCTTCGTTCATTCTTTCTCCTATTAAGTTTTCATTTAGTTATATATATTGAAGGATTGATATGTGGATATGCTAAGTTCCGCGTTTCCGTTCGCTAATATGTAACCATCTAATATGAATGAGGTTGGGGTAAATAGATAACAAAAATACACATTTTAGCTGAATAAACATACCATTACAATATTATTAGGCAATGATATGTATGCATATCTAAGACGAAGAAGGTGTTATGTCACACCTACATACCTAACACACCTCTACACTTGACAATCTCCTCTGTTCTCACACTTACTACTTTCCTTCCATTCTCCTGCACACAGCGCACCACACTCATTTCTGCTTACACACACGTCTCGCTCCCATTCTTCCTCAAACACAGGAGAGTGCAATGTACTACAGAAGATGCATTTAACTCTAAAGAAACTATTCTTCTTAATGATTTCCAAGGCTTAATTACTTGTCAACGGCCACACCACGTTGAAAACACCGCTTCTCGTCCGATCAGCGAAGTTAAGCAACGTTGGGTCTGGTTAGTACTTGGATGGGTGACCGCCTGGGAACACCAGATGCTGTTGGCATTTATCTTTTACATTTTATCTAATAATTTCATTTCAACACTGATAACGAGCTATGGCTCTTTTAAATATTGGTTCACACAACCAGATCATTGTGTGTCATTACACTTAGCCTCCAATGAGAACTCAAATATATCTAGGCCTTTTTTTTCTTTCACAACATAAACGACCTGAAACATGCTACCTGCTTCCTTTCGACTTATTATTATGCCAGTAAATTAATGCATCATTCTGCATCCCACTGGCTTTTATCTTTGCAATACATGCTAAGAAGCAAGTAAGTGATGTCGGCATTACGGAATTAAGGTACAGTGTTACATTCTTACAAGTAAGTGAAGCAGGCATTTGAAAAGCAATAGTTCTTTAAGTTACATGTGAGGTAGGCGTTTTGGAAAGTAGAATGTTACATGCTTAGAAGTAACTAAGTTTGTTAGATTTGGTTATCGGTATACAGGAGTTAGGTATCTCTGGTCTTTTAATCCATTACGTTTCCAAACAATTAATGGTTATGTTTTTGGTAGTAGTTTAGTATCACTCCTGTTCTTATGTCTTGTTCAGTTGTCTATAAACTGATTTTGTTATATCACTTTTGTGTTATTCTACCTAGTGTTATCAGCTGCTGTTAAAACGTTTATCGTGCTTTTTTTATTATTATTATTATTGTTATTAGTTGTTGTTCTAGTCATTGTAGTAGTAGTAATAGTAGCAGAGTTTTATTGTAGATATTTTCCTTCGTTCATTCTTTCTCCTATTAAGTTTTCATTTAGTTATATATATTGAAGGATTGATATGTGGATATGCTAAGTTCCGCGTTTCCGTTCGCTAATGTGTAACCATCTAATATGAATGAGGTTGGGGTAAATAGATAACAAAAATACACATTTTAGCTGAATAAACACACCATTACAATATTATTAGGCAATGATATGTATGCATATCTAAGACGAAGAAGGTGTTATGTCACACCTACATACCTAACACACCTCTACACTTGACAATCTCCTCTGTTCTCACACTTACTACTTTCCTTCCATTCTCCTGCAAACAGCACACCACAGTCATTTCTGCTTACACACACGTCCCGCTCCCATTCTTCCTCAAATACATGAGAGTGCAATGTACTACAGAAGATGCATTTAACTCTAAAGAAACTATTCTTCTTAATGATTTCCAAGGCTTAATTACTTGTCAACGGCCACACCACGTTGAAAACACCTCTTCTCGTCCGATCAGCGAAGTTAATTAAGCAACGTTGGGTCTGGTTAGTACTTGGATAGGTGACCGCCTGGGAACACCAGATGCTGTTGGCATTTAACTTTTACATTTTATCTAATAATTTCATTTCAACACAGATAACGAGCTATGGCTCTTTTAAATATTGGTTCACACAACCAGATCATTGTGTGTCATTACACTTAGCCTCCAATGAGAACTCAAATATATCTAGGCCTATTTTTTCTTTCACAACATAAACGACCTGAAACATGCTACCTGCTTCCTTTCGACTTATTATTATGCCAGTAAATTAATGCATCATTCTGCATCCCACTGGCTTTTATCTTTGCAATACATGCTAAAAGCAAGTAAGTGATGTCGGCATTACGGAATTAAGGTACAGTGTTACATTCTTACAAGTAAGTGAAGCAGGCATTTGAAAAGCAATAGTTCTTTAAGTTACATGTGAGGTAGGCGTTTTGGAAAGTAGAATGTTACATGCTTAGAAGTAACTAAGTTTGTTAGATTTGGTTATCGGTATACAGGAGTTAGGTATCTCTGGTCTTTTAATCCATTACGTTTCCAAACAATTAATGGTTATGTTTTTGGTAGTAGTTTAGTATCACTCCTGTTCTTATGTCTTGTTCAGTTGTCTATAAACTGATTTTGTTATATCACTTTTGTGTTATTCTACCTAGTGTTATCAGCTGCTGTTAAAACGTTTATCGTGCTTTTTTTATTATTATTATTATTGTTATTAGTTGTTGTTGTAGTCATTGTAGTAGTAGTAATAGTAGCAGAGTTTTATTGTAGATATTTTCCTTCGTTCATTCTTTCTCCTATTAAGTTTTCATTTAGTTATATATATTGAAGGATTGATATGTGGATATGCTAAGTTCCGCGTTTCCGTTCGCTAATGTGTAACCATCTAATATGAATGAGGTTGGGGTAAATAGATAACAAAAATACACATTTTAGCTGAATAAACACACCATTACAATATTATTAGGCAATGATATGTATGCATATCTAAGACGAAGAAGGTGTTATGTCACACCTACATACCTAACACACCTCTACACTTGACAATCTCCTCTGTTCTCACACTTACTACTTTCCTTCCATTCTCCTGCACACAGCACACCACACTCATTTCTGCTTACACACACGTCTCGCTCCCATTCTTCCTCAAACACAGGAGAGTGGAATGTACTACAGAAGATGCATTTAACTCTAAAGAAACTATTCTTCTTAATGATTTCCAAGGCTTAATTACTTGTCAACGGCCACACCACGTTGAAAACACCGCTTCTCGTCCGATCAGCGAAGTTAATTAAGCAACGTTGGGTCTGGTTAGTACTTGGATAGGTGACCGCCTGGGAACACCAGATGCTGTTGGCATTTAACTTTTACATTTTATCTAATAATTTCATTTCAACACAGATAACGAGCTATGGCTCTTTTAAATATTGGTTCACACAACCAGATCATTGTGTGTCATTACACTTAGCCTCCAATGAGAACTCAAATATATCTAGGCCTTTTTTTTCTTTCACAACATAAACGACCTGAAACATGCTACCTGCTTCCTTTCGACTTATTATTATGCCAGTAAATTAGTGCATCATTCTGCATCCCACTGGCTTTTATCTATGCAATACATGCTAAGAAGCAAGTAAGTGATGTCGGCATTATGGAATTAAGTTACAGCTTTACATTCTTACAAGTAAGTGAAGCAGGCATTTGAAAAGCAATAGTGCTTTAAGTTACATGTGAGGTAGGCGTTTTGGAAAGTAGAATGTTACATGCTTAGAAGTAACTAAGTTTATTAGATTTCGTTATCGGTATACAGGAGTTAGGTATCTCTGTTCTTTTAATCCATTACGTTTCCAAACAATTAATGGTCATGTTTTTGGTAGTAGTTTAGTATCACTCCTGTTCTTATGTCTTGTTCAGTTGTCTATAAACTGATTTTGTTATATCACTTTTGTGTTATTCTACCTAGTGTTATCAGCTGCTGTTAAAACATTTATCGTGCTTTTATTATTATTATTATTATTAGTTGTTGTTGTAGTCATTGTAGTAGTAGTAATAGTAGCAGAGTTTTATTGTAGATATTTTCCTTCGTTCATTCTTTCTCCTATTAAGTTTTCATTTAGTTATATATATTGAAGGATTGATATGTGGATATGCTAAGTTCCGCGTTTCCGTTCGCTAATATGTAACCATCTAATATGAATGAGGTTGGGGTAAATAGATAACAAAAATACACATTTTAGCTGAATAAACATACCATTACAATATTATTAGGCAATGATATGTATGCATATCTAAGACGAAGAAGGTGTTATGTCACACCTACATACCTAACACACCTCTACACTTGACAATCTCCTCTGTTCTCACACTTACTACTTTCCTTCCATTCTCCTGCACACAGCACACCACACTCATTTCTGCTTACACACACGTCTCGCTCCCATTCTTCCTCAAACACAGGAGAGTGGAATGTACTACAGAAGATGCATTTAACTCTAAAGAAACTATTCTTCTTAATGATTTCCAAGGCTTAATTACATGTCAACGGCCACACCACGTTGAAAACACCGCTTCTCGTCCGATCAGCGAAGTTAAGCAACGTTGGGTCTGGTTAGTACTTGGATGGGTGACCGCCTGGGAACACCAGATGCTGTTGGCATTTATCTTTTACATTTTATCTAATAATTTCATTTCAACACAGATAACGAGCTATGGCTCTTTTAAATATTGGTTCACACAACCAGATCATTGTGTGTCATTACACTTAGCCTCCAATGAGAACTCAAATATATCTAGGCCTTTTTTTTCTTTCACAACATAAACGACCTGAAACATGCTACCTGCTTCCTTTCGACTTATTATTATGCCAGTAAATTAATGCATCATTCTGCATCCCACTGGCTTTTATCTTTGCAATACATGCTAAGAAGCAAGTAAGTGATGTCGGCATTACGGAATTAAGGTACAGTGTTACATTCTTACAAGTAAGTGAAGCAGGCATTTGAAAAGCAATAGTTCTTTAAGTTACATGTGAGGTAGGCGTTTTGGAAAGTAGAATGTTACATGCTTAGAAGTAACTAAGTTTGTTAGATTTGGTTATCGGTATACAGGAGTTAGGTATCTCTGGTCTTTTAATCCATTACGTTTCCAAACAATTAATGGTTATGTTTTTGGTAGTAGTTTAGTATCACTCCTGTTCTTATGTCTTGTTCAGTTGTCTATAAACTGATTTTGTTATATCACTTTTGTGTTATTCTACCTAGTGTTATCAGCTGCTGTTAAAACGTTTATCGTGCTTTTTTTATTATTATTATTATTGTTATTAGTTGTTGTTCTAGTCATTGTAGTAGTAGTAATAGTAGCAGAGTTTTATTGTAGATATTTTCCTTCGTTCATTCTTTCTCCTATTAAGTTTTCATTTAGTTATATATATTGAAGGATTGATATGTGGATATGCTAAGTTCCGCGTTTCCGTTCGCTAATGTGTAACCATCTAATATGAATGAGGTTGGGGTAAATAGATAACAAAAATACACATTTTAGCTGAATAAACACACCATTACAATATTATTAGGCAATGATATGTATGCATATCTAAGACGAAGAAGGTGTTATGTCACACCTACATACCTAACACACCTCTACACTTGACAATCTCCTCTGTTCTCACACTTACTACTTTCCTTCCATTCTCCTGCACACAGCACACCACAGTCATTTCTGCTTACACACACGTCCCGCTCCCATTCTTCCTCAAATACATGAGAGTGCAATGTACTACAGAAGATGCATTTAACTCTAAAGAAACTATTCTTCTTAATGATTTCCAAGGCTTAATTACTTGTCAACGGCCACACCACGTTGAAAACACCTCTTCTCGTCCGATCAGCGAAGTTAATTAAGCAACGTTGGGTCTGGTTAGTACTTGGATAGGTGACCGCCTGGGAACACCAGATGCTGTTGGCATTTAACTTTTACATTTTATCTAATAATTTCATTTCAACACAGATAACGAGCTATGGCTCTTTTAAATATTGGTTCACACAACCAGATCATTGTGTGTCATTACACTTAGCCTCCAATGAGAACTCAAATATATCTAGGCCTTTTTTTTCTTTCACAACATAAACGACCTGAAACTTGTTACCTGCTTCCTTTCGACTTATTATTATGCCAGTAAATTAGTGCATCATTCTGCATCCCACTGGCTTTTATCTATGCAATACATGCTAAGAAGCAAGTAAGTGATGTCGGCATTATGGAATTAAGTTACAGCTTTACATTCTTACAAGTAAGTGAAGCAGGCATTTGAAAAGCAATAGTGCTTTAAGTTACATGTGAGGTAGGCGTTTTGGAAAGTAGAATGTTACATGCTTAGAAGTAACTAAGTTTATTAGATTTCGTTATCGGTATACAGGAGTTAGGTATCTCTGTTCTTTTAATCCATTACGTTTCCAAACAATTAATGGTCATGTTTTTGGTAGTAGTTTAGTATCACTCCTGTTCTTATGTCTTGTTCAGTTGTCTATAAACTGATTTTGTTATATCACTTTTGTGTTATTCTACCTAGTGTTATCAGCTGCTGTTAAAACATTTATCGTGCTTTTATTATTATTATTATTATTATCATTAGTTGTTGTTGTAGTCATTGTAGTAGTAGTAATAGTAGCAGAGTTTTATTGTAGATATTTTCCTTTGTTCATTCTTTCTCCTATTAAGTTTTCATTTAGTTATATATATTGAAGGATTGATATGTGGATATGCTAAGTTCCGCGTTTCCGTTCGCTAATGTGTAACCATCTAATATGAATTAGGTTGGGGTAAATAGATAACAAAAATACACATTTTAGCTGAATAAACACACCATTACAATATTATTAGGCAATGATATGTATGCATATTTAAGACGAAGAAGGTGTTATGTCACACCTACATACCTAACACACCTCTACACTTGACAATCTCCTCTGTTCTCACACTTACTACTTTCCTTCCATTCTCCTGCACACAGCACACCACAGTCATTTCTGCTTACACACACGTCTCGCTTCCATTCTTCCTCAAACACAGGAAAGTGCAATGTACTACAGAAGATGCATTTAACTCTAAAGAAACTATTCTTCTTAATGATTTCCAAGGCTTAATTACTTGTCAACGGCCACACCACGTTAAAAACACCGCTTCTCGTCCGATCAGCGAAATTAAGCAACGTTGGGTCTGGTTAGTACTTGGATGGGTGACCGCCTGGGAACACCAGATGCTGTTGGCATTTATCTTTTACATTTTATCTAATAATTTCATTTCAACACAGATAACGAGCTATGGCTCTTTTAAATATTGGTTCACACAACCAGATCATTGTGTGTCATTACACTTAGCCTCCAATGAGAACTCAAATATATCTATGCCTTTTTGTTCTTTCACAACAAAAACGACCTGAAACTTGCTACCTACTTCCTTTCGACTTATTATTATGCCAGTAAATTAGTGCATCATTCTGCATCCCACTGGCTTTTATCTTTGCAATACATGCTAAGAAGCAAGTAAGTGATGTCGGCATTACGGAATTAAGGTACAGTGTTACATTCTTACAAGTAAGTGAAGCAGGCATTTGAAAAGCAATAGTGCTTCAAGTTACATGTGAAGTAGGCGTTTTGGAAAGTAGAATGTTACATGCTTAGAAGTAACTAAGTTTATTAGGTTTGGTTATCGGTATACAGGAGTTAGGTATCTCTGGTATTTTAATCCATTACGTTTCCAAACAATTAATGGTCATGTTTTTGGTACCAGTTTAGTATCACTCCTGTTCTTATGTCTTGTTCAGTTGTCTATAAACTGATTTTGTTATATCACTTTTGTGTTATTCTACCTAGTGTTATCAGCTGCTGTTAAAACGTTTATCGTGCTTTTTTTATTATTATTATTATTATTAGTTGTTGTAGTCATTGTAGTAGTAGTAATAGTAGCAGAGTTTTATTGTAGATATTTTCCTTCGTTCATTCTTTCTCCTATTAAGTTTTTATTTAGTTATATATATTGAAGGATTTAAATGTGGATATGCTAAGTTCCGCGTTTCCGTTCGCTAATATGTAACCATCTAATATGAATGAGGTTGGGGTAAATAGATAACAAAAATACACATTTTAGCTGAATAAACATACCATTACAATATTATTAGGCAATGATATGTATGCATATCTAAGACGAAGAAGGTGTTATGTCACACCTACATACCTAACACACCTCTACACTTGACAATCTCCTCTGTTCTCACACTTACTACTTTCCTTCCATTCTCCTGCACACAGCACACCACACTCATTTCTGCTTACACACACGTCTCGCTCCCATTCTTCCTCAAACACAGGAGAGTGCAATGTACTACAGAAGATGCATTTAACTCTAAAGAAACTATTCTTCTTAATGATTTCCAAGGCTTAATTACTTGTCAACGGCCACACCACGTTGAAAACACCGCTTCTCGTCCGATCAGCGAAGTTAAGCAACGTTGGGTCTGGTTAGTACTTGGATGGGTGACCGCCTGGGAACACCAGATGCTGTTGGCATTTATCTTTTACATTTTATCTAATAATTTCATTTCAACACAGATAACGAGCTATGGCTCTTTTAAATATTGGTTCACACAACCAGATCATTATGTGTCATTACACTTAGCCTCCAATGAGAACTCAAATATATCTAGGCCTTTTTTTTCTTTCACAACATAAACGACCTGAAACATGCTACCTGCTTCCTTTCGACTTATTATTATGCCAGTAAATTAGTGCATCATTCTGCATCCCACTGGCTTTTATCTTTGCAATACATGCTAAGAAGCAAGTAAGTGATGTCGGCATTACGGAATTAAGGTACAGTGTTACATTCTTACAAGTAAGTGAAGCAGGCATTTGAAAAGCAATAGTTCTTTAAGTTACATGTGAGGTAGGCGTTTTGGAAAGTATAATGTTACATGCTTAGAAGTAACTAAGTTTGTTAGATTTGGTTATCGGTATACAGGAGTTAGGTATCTCTGGTCTTTTAATCCATTACGTTTCCAAACAATTAATGGTTATGTTTTTGGTAGTAGTTTAGTATCACTCCTGTTCTTATGTCTTGTTCAGTTGTCTATAAACTGATTTTGTTATATCACTTTTGTGTTATTCTACCTAGTGTTATCAGCTGCTGTTAAAACGTTTATCGTGCTTTTTTTATTATTATTATTATTGTTATTAGTTGTTGTTCTAGTCATTGTAGTAGTAGTAATAGTAGCAGAGTTTTATTGTAGATATTTTCCTTCGTTCATTCTTTCTCCTATTAAGTTTTCATTTAGTTATATATATTGAAGGATTGATATGTGGATATGCTAAGTTCCGCGTTTCCGTTCGCTAATGTGTAACCATCTAATATGAATGAGGTTGGGGTAAATAGATAACAAAAATACACATTTTAGCTGAATAAACACACCATTACAATATTATTAGGCAATGATATGTATGCATATTTAAGACGAAGAAGGTGTTATGTCACACCTACATACCTAACACACCTCTACACTTGACAATCTCCTCTGTTCTCACACTTACTACTTTCCTTCCATTCTCCTGCACACAGCACACCACAGTCATTTCTGCTTACACACACGTCCCGCTCCCATTCTTCCTCAAATACATGAGAGTGCAATGTACTACAGAAGATGCATTTAACTCTAAAGAAACTATTCTTCTTAATGATTTCCAAGGCTTAATTACTTGTCAACGGCCACACCACGTTGAAAACACCTCTTCTCGTCCGATCAGCGAAGTTAATTAAGCAACGTTGGGTCTGGTTAGTACTTGGATAGGTGACCGCCTGGGAACACCAGATGCTGTTGGCATTTAACTTTTACATTTTATCTAATAATTTCATTTCAACACAGATAACGAGCTATGGCTCTTTTAAATATTGGTTCACACAACCAGATCATTGTGTGTCATTACACTTAGCCTCCAATGAGAACTCAAATATATCTAGGCCTTTTTTTTCTTTCACAACATAAACGACCTGAAACATGCTACCTGCTTCCTTTCGACTTATTATTATGCCAGTAAATTAGTGCATCATTCTGCATCCCACTGGCTTTTATCTTTGCAATACATGCTAAGAAGCAAGTAAGTGATGTCGGCATTACGGAATTAAGGTACAGTGTTACATTTTTACAAGTAAGTGAAGCAGGCATTTCAAAAGCAATAGTGCTTTAAGTTACATGTGAGGTAGGCGTTTTGGAAAGTAGAATGTTACATGCTTAGAAGTAACTAAGTTTGTTAGATTTGGTTATCGGTATACAGGAGTTAGGTATCTCTGGTCTTTTAATCCATTACGTTTCCAAACAATTAATGGTTATGTTTTTGGTAGTAGTTTAGTATCACTCCTGTTCTTATGTCTTGTTCAGTTGTCTATAAACTGATTTTGTTATATCACTTTTGTGTTATTCTACCTAGTGTTATCAGCTGCTGTTAAAACGATTATCGTGCTTTTTTTATTATTATTATTATTGTTATTAGTTGTTGTTGTAGTCATTGTAGTAGTAGTAATAGTAGCAGAGTTTTATTGTAGATATTTTCCTTCGTTCATTCTTTCTCCTATTAAGTTTTCATTTAGTTATATATATTGAAGGATTGATATGTGGATATGCTAAGTTCCGCGTTTCCGTTCGCTAATGTGTAACCATCTAATATGAATGAGGTTGGGGTAAATAGATAACAAAAATACACATTTTAGCTGAATAAACACACCATTACAATATTATTAGGCAATGATATGTATGCATATCTAAGACGAAGAAGGTGTTATGTCACACCTACATACCTAACACACCTCTACACTTGACAATCTCCTCTGTTCTCACACTTACTACTTTCCTTCAATTCTCCTGCACACAGCACACCACACTCATTTCTGCTTACACACACGTCTCGCTTCCATTCTTCCTCAAACACAGGAAAGTGCAATGTACTACAGAAGATGCATTTAACTCTAAAGAAACTATTCTTCTTAATGATTTCCAAGGCTTAATTACTTGTCAACGGCCACACCACGTTGAAAACACCGCTTCTCGTCCGATCAGCGAAGTTAAGCAACGTTGGGTCTGGTTAGTACTTGGATGGGTGACTGCCTGGGAACACCAGATGCTGTTGGCATTTATCTTTTACATTTTATCTAATAATTTTATTTCAACACAGATAACGAGCTATGGCTCTTTTAAATATTGGTTCACACAACCAGATCATTGTGTGTCATTACACTTAGCCTCCAATGAGAACTCAAATATATCTAGGCCTTTTTTTTCTTTCACAACATAAACGACCTGAAACTTGTTACCTGCTTCCTTTCGACTTATTATTATGCCAGTAAATTAGTGCATCATTCTGCATCCCACTGGCTTTTATCTATGCAATACATGCTAAGAAGCAAGTAAGTGATGTCGGCATTATGGAATTAAGTTACAGCTTTACATTCTTACAAGTAAGTGAAGCAGGCATTTGAAAAGCAATAGTGCTTTAAGTTACATGTGAGGTAGGCGTTTTGGAAAGTAGAATGTTACATGCTTAGAAGTAACTAAGTTTATTAGATTTGGTTATCGGTATACAGGAGTTAGGTATCTCTGTTCTTTTAATCCATTACGTTTCCAAACAATTAATGGTCATGTTTTTGGTAGTAGTTTAGTATCACTCCTGTTCTTATGTCTTGTTCAGTTGTCTATAAACTGATTTTGTTATATCACTTTTGTGTTATTCTACCTAGTGTTATCAGCTGCTGTTAAAACATTTATCGTGCTTTTATTATTATTATTATTATTATTATTAGTTGTTGTTGTAGTCATTGTAGTAGTAGTAATAGTAGCAGAGTTTTATTGTAGATATTTTCCTTTGTTCATTCTTTCTACTATTAAGTTTTCATTTAGTTATATATATTGAAGAATTGATATGTGGATATGCTAAGTTCCGCGTTTCCGTTCGCTAATATGTAACCATCTAATATGAATGAGGTTGGGGTAAATAGATAACAAAAATACACATTTTAGCTGAATAAACATACCATTACAATATTATTAGGCAATGATATGTATGCATATCTAAGACGAAGAAGGTGTTATGTCACACCTACATACCTAACACACCTCTACACTTGACAATCTCCTCTGTTCTCACACTTACTACTTTCCTTCCATTCTCCTGCACACAGCACACCACACTCATTTCTGCTTACACACACGTCTCGCTCCCATTCTTCCTCAAACACAGGAGAGTGCAATGTACTACAGAAGATGCATTTAACTCTAAAGAAACTATTCTTCTTAATGATTTCCAAGGCTTAATTACTTGTCAACGGCCACACCACGTTGAAAACACCGCTTCTCGTCCGATCAGCGAAGTTAAGCAATGTTGGGTCTGGTTAGTACTTGGATTGGTGACCGCCTGGGAACACCAGATGCTGTTGGCATTTATCTTTTACATTTTATCTAATAATTTCATTTCAACACTGATAACGAGCTATGGCTCTTTTAAATATTGGTTCACACAACCAGATCATTGTGTGTTATTACACTTAGCCTCCAATGAGAACTCAAATATATCTAGGCCTTTTTTTTCTTTCACAACATAAACGACCTGAAACATGCTACCTGCTTCCTTTCGACTTATTATTATGCCAGTAAATTAGTGCATCATTCTGCATCCCACTGGCTTTTATCTTTGCAATACATGCTAAGAAGCAAGTAAGTGATGTCGGCATTACGGAATTAAGGTACAGTGTTACATTCTTACAAGTAAGTGAAGCAGGCATTTGAAAAGCAATAGTGCTTTAAGTTACATGTGAGGTAGGCGTTTTGGAAAGTAGAATGTTACATGCTTAGAAGTAACTAAGTTTGTTAGATTTGGTTATCGGTATACAGGAGTTAGGTATCTCTGGTCTTTTAATCCATTACGTTTCCAAACAATTAATGGTTATGTTTTTGGTAGTAGTTTAGTATCACTCCTGTTCTTATGTCTTGTTCAGTTGTCTATAAACTGATTTTGTTATATCACTTTTGTGTTATTCTACCTAGTGTTATCAGCTGCTGTTAAAACGTTTATCGTGCTTTTTTTATTATTATTATTATTGTTATTAGTTGTTGTTGTAGTCATTGTAGTAGTAGTAATAGTAGCAGAGTTTTATTGTAGATATTTTCCTTCGTTCATTCTTTCTCCTATTAAGTTTTCATTTAGTTATATATATTGAAGGATTGATATGTGGATATGCTAAGTTCCGCGTTTCCGTTCGCTAATGTGTAACCATCTAATATGAATGAGGTTGGGGTAAATAGATAACAAAAATACACATTTTAGCTGAATAAACACACCATTACAATATTATTAGGCAATGATATGTATGCATATCTAAGACGAAGAAGGTGTTATGTCACACCTACATACCTAACACACCTCTACACTTGACAATCTCCTCTGTTCTCACACTTACTACTTTCCTTCAATTCTCCTGCACACAGCACACCACACTCATTTCTGCTTACACACACGTCTCGCTTCCATTCTTCCTCAAACACAGGAAAGTGCAATGTACTTCAGAAGATGCATTTAACTCTAAAGAAACTATTCTTCTTAATGATTTACAAGGCTTAGTTACTTGTCAACGGCCACACCACGTTGAAAACACCGCTTCTCGTCCGATCAGCGAAGTTAAGCAACGTTGGGTCTGGTTAGTACTTGGATGGGTGACCGCCTGGGAACACCAGATGCTGTTGGCATTTATCTTTTACATTTTATCTAATAATTTTATTTCAACACAGATAACGAGCTATGGCTCTTTTAAATATTGGTTCACACAACCAGATCATTGTGTGTCATTACACTTAGCCTCCAATGAGAACTCAAATATATCTAGGCCTTTTTTTTCTTTCACAACATAAACGACCTGAAACTTGTTACCTGCTTCCTTTCGACTTATTATTATGCCAGTAAATTAGTGCATCATTCTGCATCCCACTGGCTTTTATCTATGCAATACATGCTAAGAAGCAAGTAAGTGATGTCGGCATTATGGAATTAAGTTACAGCTTTACATTCTTACAAGTAAGTGAAGCAGGCATTTGAAAAGCAATAGTGCTTTAAGTTACATGTGAGGTAGGCGTTTTGGAAAGTAGAATGTTACATGCTTAGAAGTAACTAAGTTTATTAGATTTGGTTATCGGTATACAGGAGTTAGGTATCTCTGTTCTTTTAATCCATTACGTTTCCAAACAATTAATGGTCATGTTTTTGGTAGTAGTTTAGTATCACTCCTGTTCTTATGTCTTGTTCAGTTGTCTATAAACTGATTTTGTTATATCACTTTTGTGTTATTCTACCTAGTGTTATCAGCTGCTGTTAAAACATTTATCGTGCTTTTATTATTATTATTATTATTATTATTAGTTGTTGTTGTAGTCATTGTAGTAGTAGTAATAGTAGCAGAGTTTTATTGTAGATATTTTCCTTTGTTCATTCTTTCTACTATTAAGTTTTCATTTAGTTATATATATTGAAGAATTGATATGTGGATATGCTAAGTTCCGCGTTTCCGTTCGCTAATATGTAACCATCTAATATGAATGAGGTTGGGGTAAATAGATAACAAAAATACACATTTTAGCTGAATAAACATACCATTACAATATTATTAGGCAATGATATGTATGCATATCTAAGACGAAGAAGGTGTTATGTCACACCTACATACCTAACACACCTCTACACTTGACAATCTCCTCTGTTCTCACACTTACTACTTTCCTTCCATTCTCCTGCACACAGCACACCACACTCATTTCTGCTTACACACACGTCTCGCTCCCATTCTTCCTCAAACACAGGAGAGTGCAATGTACTACAGAAGATGCATTTAACTCTAAAGAAACTATTCTTCTTAATGATTTCCAAGGCTTAATTACTTGTCAACGGCCACACCACGTTGAAAACACCGCTTCTCGTCCGATCAGCGAAGTTAAGCAATGTTGGGTCTGGTTAGTACTTGGATGGGTGACCGCCTGGTAACACCAGATGCTGTTGGCATTTATCTTTTACATTATATCTAATAATTTCATTTCAACACAGATAACGAGCTATGGCTCTTTTAAATATTGGTTCACACAACCAGATCATTGTGTGTCATTACACTTAGCCTCCAATGAGAACTCAAATATATCTAGGCCTTTTTTTTCTTTCACAACATAAACGACCTGAAACATGCTACCTGCTTCCTTTCGACTTATTATTATGCCAGTAAATTAATGCATCATTCTGCATCCCACTGGCTTTTATCTTTGCAATACATGCTAAGAAGCAAGTAAGTGATGTCGGCATTACGGAATTAAGGTACAGTGTTACATTCTTACAAGTAAGTGAAGCAGGCATTTGAAAAGCAATAGTTCTTTAAGTTACATGTGAGGTAGGCGTTTTGGAAAGTAGAATGTTACATGCTTAGAAGTAACTAAGTTTGTTAGATTTGGTTATCGGTATACAGGAGTTAGGTATCTCTGGTCTTTTAATCCATTACGTTTCCAAACAATTAATGGTTATGTTTTTGGTAGTAGTTTAGTATCACTCCTGTTCTTATGTCTTGTTCAGTTGTCTATAAACTGATTTTGTTATATCACTTTTGTGTTATTCTACCTAGTGTTATCAGCTGCTGTTAAAACGTTTATCGTGCGTTTTTTATTATTATTATTATTGTTATTAGTTGTTGTTGTAGTCATTGTAGTAGTAGTAATAGTAGCAGAGTTTTATTGTAGATATTTTCCTTCGTTCATTCTTTCTCCTATTAAGTTTTCATTTAGTTATATATATTGAAGGATTGATATGTGGATATGCTAAGTTCCGCGTTTCCGTTCGCTAATGTGTAACCATCTAATATGAATGAGGTTGGGGTAAATAGATAACAAAAATACACATTTTAGCTGAATAAACACACCATTACAATATTATTAGGCAATGATATGTATGCATATCTAAGACGAAGAAGGTGTTATGTCACACCTACATACCTAACACACCTCTACACTTGACAATCTCCTCTGTTCTCACACTTACTACTTTCCTTCCATTCTCCTGCACACAGCACACCACAGTCATTTCTGCTTACACACACGTCCCGCTCCCATTCTTCCTCAAATACATGAGAGTGCAATGTACTACAGAAGATGCATTTAACTCTAAAGAAACTATTCTTCTTAATGATTTCCAAGGCTTAATTACTTGTCAACGGCCACACCACGTTGAAAACACCTCTTCTCGTCCGATCAGCGAAGTTAATTAAGCAACGTTGGGTCTGTTTAGTACTTGGATAGGTGACCGCCTGGGAACACCAGATGCTGTTGGCATTTAACTTTTACATTTTATCTAATAATTTCATTTCAACACAGATAACGAGCTATGGCTCTTTTAAATATTGGTTCACACAACCATATCATTGTGTGTCATTACACTTAGCCTCCAATGAGAACTCATATATATCTAGGCCTTTTTTTTCTTTTACAACATAAACGACCTGAAACTTGTTACCTGCTTCCTTTCGACTTATTATTATGCCAGTAAATTAGTGCATCATTCTGCATCCCACTGGCTTTTATCTATGCAATACATGCTAAGAAGCAAGTAAGTGATGTCGGCATTATGGAATTAAGTTACAGCTTTACATTCTTACAAGTAAGTGAAGCAGGCATTTGAAAAGCAATAGTGCTTTAAGTTACATGTGAGGTAGGCGTTTTGGAAAGTAGAATGTTACATGCTTAGAAGTAACTAAGTTTATTAGATTTGGTTATCGGTATACAGGAGTTAGGTATCTCTGTTCTTTTAATCCATTACGTTTCCAAACAATTAATGGTCATGTTTTTGGTAGTAGTTTAGTATCACTCCTGTTCTTATGTCTTGTTCAGTTGTCTATAAACTGATTTTGTTATATCACTTTTGTGTTATTCTACCTAGTGTTATCAGCTGCTGTTAAAACGTTTATTGTGCTTTTTTTTTTTTTATTATTATTATTATTATTATTATTATTAGTTGTTGTTGTAGTCATTGTAGTAGTAGTAATAGTAGCAGAGTTTTATTGTAGATATTTTCCTTTGTTCATTCTTTCTCCTATTAAGTTTTCATTTAGTTATATATATTGAAGGATTGATATGTGGATATGCTAAGTTCCGCGTTTCCGTTCGCTAATGTGTAACCATCTAATATGAATTAGGTTGGGGTAAATAGATAACAAAAATACACATTTTAGCTGAATAAACACACCATTACAATATTATTAGGCAATGATATGTATGCATATTTAAGACGAAGAAGGTGTTATGTCACACCTACATACCTAACACACCTCTACACTTGACAATCTCCTCTGTTCTCACACTTACTACTTTCCTTCCATTCTCCTGCACACAGCACACCACAGTCATTTCTGCTTACACACACGTCTCGCTTCCATTCTTCCTCAAACACAGGAAAGTGCAATGTACTACAGAAGATGCATTTAACTCTAAAGAAACTATTCTTCTTAATGATTTACAAGGCTTAGTTACTTGTCAACGGCCACACCACGTTGAAAACACCGCTTCTCGTCCGATCAGCGAAGTTAAGCAACGTTGGGTCTGGTTAGTACTTGGATGGGTGACCGCCTGGGAACACCAGATGCTGTTGGCATTTATCTTTTACATTTTATCTAATAATTTTATTTCAACACAGATAACGAGCTATGGCTCTTTTAAATATTGGTTCACACAACCAGATCATTGTGTGTCATTACACTTAGCCTCCAATGAGAACTCAAATATATCTAGGCCTTTTTTTTCTTTCACAACATAAACGACCTGAAACTTGTTACCTGCTTCCTTTCGACTTATTATTATGCCAGTAAATTAGTGCATCATTCTGCATCCCACTGGCTTTTATCTATGCAATACATGCTAAGAAGCAAGTAAGTGATGTCGGCATTATGGAATTAAGTTACAGCTTTACATTCTTACAAGTAAGTGAAGCAGGCATTTGAAAAGCAATAGTGCTTTAAGTTACATGTGAGGTAGGCGTTTTGGAAAGTAGAATGTTACATGCTTAGAAGTAACTAAGTTTATTAGATTTCGTTATCGGTATACAGGAGTTAGGTATCTCTGTTCTTTTAATCCATTACGTTTCCAAACAATTAATGGTCATGTTTTTGGTAGTAGTTTAGTATCACTCCTGTTCTTATGTCTTGTTCAGTTGTCTATAAACTGATTTTGTTATATCACTTTTGTGTTATTCTACCTAGTGTTATCAGCTGCTGTTAAAACATTTATCGTGCTTTTATTATTATTATTATTATTATTATTAGTTGTTGTTGTAGTCATTGTAGTAGTAGTAATAGTAGCAGAGTTTTATTGTAGATATTTTCCTTTGTTCATTCTTTCTCCTATTAAGTTTTCATTTAGTTATATATATTGAAGAATTGATATGTGGATATGCTAAGTTCCGCGTTTCCGTTCGCTAATATGTAACCATCTAATATGAATGAGGTTGGGGTAAATAGATAACAAAAATACACATTTTAGCTGAATAAACATACCATTACAATATTATTAGGCAATGATATGTATGCATATCTAAGACGAAGAAGGTGTTATGTCACACCTACATACCTAACACACCTCTACACTTGACAATCTCCTCTGTTCTCACACTTACTACTTTCCTTCCATTCTCCTGCACACAGCACACCACAGTCATTTCTGCTTACACACACGTCCCGCTCCCATTCTTCCTCAAATACATGAGAGTGCAATGTACTACAGAAGATGCATTTAACTCTAAAGAAACTATTCTTCTTAATGATTTCCAAGGCTTAATTACTTGTCAACGGCCACACCACGTTGAAAACACCTCTTCTCGTCCGATCAGCGAAGTTAATTAAGCAACGTTGGGTCTGTTTAGTACTTGGATAGGTGACCGCCTGGGAACACCAGATGCTGTTGGCATTTAACTTTTACATTTTATCTAATAATTTCATTTCAACACAGATAACGAGCTATGGCTCTTTTAAATATTGGTTCACACAACCATATCATTGTGTGTCATTACACTTAGCCTCCAATGAGAACTCATATATATCTAGGCCTTTTTTTTCTTTTACAACATAAACGACCTGAAACTTGTTACCTGCTTCCTTTCGACTTATTATTATGCCAGTAAATTAGTGCATCATTCTGCATCCCACTGGCTTTTATCTATGCAATACATGCTAAGAAGCAAGTAAGTGATGTCGGCATTATGGAATTAAGTTACAGCTTTACATTCTTACAAGTAAGTGAAGCAGGCATTTGAAAAGCAATAGTGCTTTAAGTTACATGTGAGGTAGGCGTTTTGGAAAGTAGAATGTTACATGCTTAGAAGTAACTAAGTTTATTAGATTTGGTTATCGGTATACAGGAGTTAGGTATCTCTGTTCTTTTAATCCATTACGTTTCCAAACAATTAATGGTCATGTTTTTGGTAGTAGTTTAGTATCACTCCTGTTCTTATGTCTTGTTCAGTTGTCTATAAACTGATTTTGTTATATCACTTTTGTGTTATTCTACCTAGTGTTATCAGCTGCTGTTAAAACGTTTATTGTGCTTTTTTTTTTTATTATTATTATTATTATTATTATTATTATTAGTTGTTGTTGTAGTCATTGTAGTAGTAGTAATAGTAGCAGAGTTTTATTGTAGATATTTTCCTTCGTTCATTCTTTCTCCTATTAAGTTTTCATTTAGTTATATATATTGAAGGATTGATATGTGGATATGCTAAGTTCCGCGTTTCCGTTCGCTAATGTGTAACCATCTAATATGAATTAGGTTGGGGTAAATAGATAACAAAAATACACATTTTAGCTGAATAAACACACCATTACAATATTATTAGGCAATGATATGTATGCATATTTAAGACGAAGAAGGTGTTATGTCACACCTACATACCTAACACACCTCTACACTTGACAATCTCCTCTGTTCTCACACTTACTACTTTCCTTCCATTCTCCTGCACACAGCACACCACAGTCATTTCTGCTTACACACACGTCTCGCTTCCATTCTTCCTCAAACACAGGAAAGTGCAATGTACTACAGAAGATGCATTTAACTCTAAAGAAACTATTCTTCTTAATGATTTCCAAGGCTTAATTACTTGTCAACGGCCACACCACGTTGAAAACACCGCTTCTCGTCCGATCAGCGAAATTAAGCAACGTTGGGTCTGGTTAGTACTTGGATGGGTGACCGCCTGGGAACACCAGATGCTGTTGGCATTTATCTTTTACATTTTATCTAATAATTTCATTTCAACACAGATAACGAGCTATGGCTCTTTTAAATATTGGTTCACACAACCAGATCATTGTGTGTCATTACACTTAGCCTCCAATGAGAACTCAAATATATCTATGCCTTTTTGTTCTTTCACAACAAAGACGACCTGAAACTTGCTACCTACTTCCTTTCGACTTATTATTATGCCAGTAAATTAGTGCATCATTCTGCATCCCACTGGCTTTTATCTTTGCAATACATGCTAAGAAGCAAGTAAGTGATGTCGGCATTACGGAATTAAGGTACAGTGTTACATTCTTACAAGTAAGTGAAGCAGGCATTTGAAAAGCAATAGTGCTTCAAGTTACATGTGAAGTAGGCGTTTTGGAAAGTAGAATGTTACATGCTTAGAAGTAACTAAGTTTATTAGGTTTGGTTATCGGTATACAGGAGTTAGGTATCTCTGGTATTTTAATCCATTACGTTTCCAAACAATTAATGGTCATGTTTTTGGTACCAGTTTAGTATCACTCCTGTTCTTATGTCTTGTTCAGTTGTCTATAAACTGATTTTGTTATATCACTTTTGTGTTATTCTACCTAGTGTTATCAGCTGCTGTTAAAACGTTTATCGTGCTTTTTTTATTATTATTATTAATATTAGTTGTTGTAGTCATTGTAGTAGTAGTAATAGTAGCAGAGTTTTATTGTAGATATTTTCCTTCGTTCACTCTTTCTCCTATTAAGTTTTTATTTAGTTATATATATTGAAGGATTGATATGTGGATATGCTAAGTTCCGCGTTTCCGTTCGCTAATGTGTAACCATCTAATATGAATGAGGTTGGGGTAAATAGATAACAAAAATACACATTTTAGCTGAATAAACACACCATTACAATATTATTAGGCAATGATATGTATGCATATCTAAGACGAAGAAGGTGTTATGTCACACCTACATACCTAACACACCTCTACACTTGACAATCTCCTCTGTTCTCACACTTACTACTTTCCTTCCATTCTCCTGCACACAGCACACCACAGTCATTTCTGCTTACACACACGTCCCGCTCCCATTCTTCCTCAAACACATGAGAGTGCAATGTACTACAGAAGATGCATTTAACTCTAAAGAAACTATTCTTCTTAATGATTTCCAAGGCTTAATTACTTGTCAACGGCCACACCACGTTGAAAACACCTCTTCTCGTCCGATCAGCGAAGTTAATTAAGCAACGTTGGGTCTGGTTAGTACTTGGATGGGTGACCGCCTGGGAACACCAGATGCTGTTGGCATTTAACTTTTACATTTTATCTAATAATTTCATTTCGACACAAATAACGGTCTATGGCTCTTTTAAATATTGGTTCACACAACCAGATCATTGTGTGTCATTACACTTAGCCTCCAATGAGAACTCAAATATATCTAGGCCTTTTTTTTCTTTCACAACATAAACGACCTGAAACTTGTTACCTGCTTCCTTTCGACTTATTATTATGCCAGTAAATTAGTGCATCATTCTGCATCCCACTGGCTTTTATCTATGCAATACATGCTAAGAAGCAAGTAAGTGATGTCGGCATTACGGAATTAAGTTACAGTTTTATATTCTTACAAGTAAGTAAAGCAGGCATTTGAAAAGCAATAGTGCTTTAAGTTACATGTGAGGTAGGCGTTTTGGAAAGTAGAATGTTACATGCTTAGAAGTAACTAAGTTTATTAGATTTGGTTATCGGTATACAGGAGTTAGGTATCTCTGTTCTTTTAATCCATTACGTTTCCAAACAATTAATGGTCATGTTTTTGGTAGTAGTTTAGTATCACTCCTGTTCTTATGTCTTGTTCAGTTGTCTATAAACTGATTTTGTTATATCACTTTTGTGTTATTCTACCTAGTGTGATCAGCTGCTGTTAAAACGTTTATTGTGCTTTTTTTATTATTATTATTATTATTATTAGTTGTTGTTGTAGTCATTGTAGTAGTAGTAATAGTAGCAGAGTTTTATTGTAGATATTTTCCTTCGTTCATTCTTTCTCCTATTAAGTTTTCATTTAGTTATATATATTGAAGGATTGATATGTGGATATGCTAAGTTCCGCGTTTCCGTTCGCTAATGTGTAACCATCTAATATGAATTAGGTTGGGGTAAATAGATAACAAAAATACACATTTTAGCTGAATAAACACACCATTACAATATTATTAGGCAATGATATGTATGCATATTTAAGACGAAGAAGGTGTTATGTCACACCTACATACCTAACACACCTATACACTTGACAATCTCCTCTGTTCTCACACTTACTACTTTCCTTCAATTCTCCTGCACACAGCACACCACACTCATTTCTGCTTACACACACGTCTCGCTTCCATTCTTCCTCAAACACAGGAAAGTGCAATGTACTACAGAAGATGCATTTAACTCTAAAGAAACTGTTCTTCTTAATGATTTCCAAGGCTTAATTACTTGTCAACGGCCACACCACGTTGAAAACACCGCTTCTCGTCCGATCAGCGAAGTTAAGCAACGTTGGGTCTGGTTAGTACTTGGATGGGTGACCGCCTGGGAACACCAGATGCTGTTGGCATTTATATTTTACATTTGATCTAATAATTTCATTTCAATACAGATAACGAGCTATGGCTCTTTTAAATATTGGTTCACACAACCAGATCATTGTGTGTCATTACACTTAGCCTCCAATGAGAACTCAAATATATCTAGGCCTTTTTTTTCTTTCACAAGATAAACGACCTGAAACTTGCTACCTGCTTCCTTTCGACTTATTATTATGCCAGTAAATTAGTGCATCATTCTGCATCCCACTGGCTTTTATCTTTGCAATACATGCTAAGAAGCAAGTAAGTGATGTCGGCATTACGGAATTAAGGTACAGTGTTACATTCTTACAAGTAAGTGAAGCAGGCATTTGAAAAGCAATAGTGCTTTAAGTTACATGTGAGGTAGGCGTTTTGGAAAGTAGAATGTTACATGCTTAGAAGTAACTAAGTTTGTTAGATTTGGTTATCGGTATACAGGAGTTAGGTATCTCTGGTCTTTTAATCCATTACGTTTCCAAACAATTAATGGTTATGTTTTTGGTAGTAGTTTAGTATCACTCCTGTTCTTATGTCTTGTTCAGTTGTCTATAAACTGATTTTGTTATATCACTTTTGTGTTATTCTACCTAGTGTTATCAGCTGCTGTTAAAACGTTTATCGTGCTTTTTTTATTATTATTATTATTGTTATTAGTTGTTGTTGTAGTCATTGTAGTAGTAGTAATAGTAGCAGAGTTTTATTGTAGATATTTTCCTTCGTTCATTCTTTCTCCTATTAAGTTTTCATTTAGTTATATATATTGAAGGATTGATATGTGGATATGCTAAGTTCCGCGTTTCCGTTCGCTAATGTGTAACCATCTAATATGAATGAGGTTGGGGTAAATAGATAACAAAAATACACATTTTAGCTGAATAAACACACCATTACAATATTATTAGGCAATGATATGTATGCATATCTAAGACGAAGGAGGTGTTATGTCACACCTACATACCTAACACACCTCTACACTTGACAATCTCCTCTGTTCTCACCTACTACTTTCCTTCCATTCTCCTGCACACAGCACACCCCACTCATTTCTGCTTACACACACGTCCCACTCCCATTCTTCCTCAAACACATGAGAGTGCAATGTACTACAGAAGATGCATTTAACTCTAAAGAAACTATTCTTCTTAATGATTTCCAAGGCTTAATTACTTGTCAACGGCCACACCACGTTGAAAACACCTCTTCTCGTCCGATCAGCGAAGTTAATTAAGCAACGTTGGGTCTGGTTAGTACTTGGATGGGTGACCGCCTGGGAACACCAGATGCTGTTGGCATTTAACTTTTACATTTTATCTAATAATTTCATTTCAACACAGATAACGAGCTATGGCTCTTTTAAATATTGGTTCACACAACCAGATCATTGTGTGTCATTACACTTAGCCTCCAATGAGAACTCAAATATATCTAGGCCTTTTTTTTCTTTCACAACATAAACGACCTGAAACTTGCTACCTGCTTCCTTTCGACTTATTATTATGCCAGTAAATTAGTGCATCATTCTGCATCCCACTGGCTTTTATCTTTGCAATACATGCTAAGAAGCAAGTAAGTGATGTCGGCATTACGGAATTAAGGTACAGTGTTACATTCTTACAAGTAAGTGAAGCAGGCATTTGAAAAGCAATAGTGCTTTAAGTTACATGTGAGGTAGGCGTTTTGGAAAGTAGAATGTTACATGCTTAGAAGTAACTAAGTTTATTAGATTTGGTTATCATTATACAGGAGTTAGGTATCTCTGGTCTTTTAATCCATTACGTTTCCAAACAATTAATAGTTATGTTTTTGGTAGTAGTTTAGTATCACTCCTGTTCTTATGTCTTGTTCAGTTGTCTATAAACTGATTTTGTTATATCACTTTTGTGTTATTCTACCTAGTGTTATCAGCTGCTGTTAAAACGTTTATTGTGCTTTTTTTATTATTATTATTATTATTATTAGTTGTTGTTGTAGTCATTGTAGTAGTAGTAATAGTAGCAGAGTTTTATTGTAGATATTTTCCTTCGTTCATTCTTTCTCCTATTAAGTTTTCATTTAGTTATATATATTGAAGGATTGATATGTGGATATGCTAAGTTCCGCGTTTCCGTTCGCTAATGTGTAACCATCTAATATGAATGAGGTTGGGGTAAATAGATAACAAAAATACACATTTTAGCTGAATAAACACACCATTACAATATTATTAGGCAATGATATGTATGCATATCTAAGACGAAGAAGGTGTTATGTCACACCTACATACCTAACACACCTCTACACTTGACAATCTCCTCTGTTCTCACACTTACTACTTTCCTTCCATTCTCCTGCACACAGCACACCACAGTCATTTCTGCTTACACACACGTCCCGCTCCCATTCTTCCTCAAACACATGAGAGTGCAATGTACTACAGAAGATGCATTTAACTCTAAAGAAACTATTCTTCTTAATGATTTCCAAGGCTTAATTACTTGTCAACGGCCACACCACGTTGAAAACACCTCTTCTCGTCCGATCAGCGAAGTTAATTAAGCAACGTTGGGTCTGGTTAGTACTTGGATGGGTGACCGCCTGGGAACACTAGATGCTGTTGGCATTTAACTTTTACATTTTATCTAATAATTTCATTTCAACACAAATAACGATCTATGGCTCTTTTAAATATTGGTTCACACAACCAGATCATTGTGTGTCATTACACTTAGCCTCCAATGAGAACTCAAATATATCTAGGCCTTTTTTTTCTTTCACAACATAAACGACCTGAAACTTGTTACCTGCTTCCTTTCGACTTATTATTATGCCAGTAAATTAGTGCATCATTCTGCATCCCACTGGCTTTTATCTATGCAATACATGCTAAGAAGCAAGTAAGTGATGTCGGTATTACGGAATTAAGTTACAGTTTTACATTCTTACAAGTAAGTGAAGCAGGCATTTGAAAAGCAATAGTGCTTTAAGTTACATGTGAGGTAGGCGTTTTGGAAAGTAGAATGTTACATGCTTAGAAGTAACTAAGTTTATTAGATTTGGTTATCGGTATACAGGAGTTAGGTATCTCTGTTCTTTTAATCCATTACGTTTCCAAACAATTAATGGTCATGTTTTTGGTAGTAGTTTAGTATCACTCCTGTTCTTATGTCTTGTTCAGTTGTCTATAAACTGATTTTGTTATATCACTTTTGTGTTATTCTACCTAGTGTTATCAGCTGCTGTTAAAACGTTTATTGTGCTTTTTTTATTATTATTATTATTATTATTAGTTGTTGTTGTAGTCATTGTAGTAGTAGTAATAGTAGCAGAGTTTTATTGTAGATATTTTCCTTCGTTCATTCTTTCTCCTATTAAGTTTTCATTTAGTTATATATATTGAAGGATTGATATGTGGATATGCTAAGTTCCGCGTTTCCGTTCGCTAATGTGTAACCATCTAATATGAATTAGGTTGGGGTAAATAGATAACAAAAATACACATTTTAGCTGAATAAACACACCATTACAATATTATTAGGCAATGATATGTATGCATATCTAAGGCGAAGAAGGTGTTATGTCACACCTACATACCTAACACACCTCTACACTTGACAATCTCCTCTGTTTTCACACTTACTACTTTCCTTCCATTCTCCTGCACACAGCACACCACAGTCATTTCTGCTTACACACACGTCCCGCTCCCATTCTTCCTCAAACACATGAGAGTGCAATGTACTACAGAAGATGCATTTAACTCTAAAGAAACTATTCTTCTTAATGATTTCCAAGGCTTAATTACTTGTCAACGGCCACACCACGTTGAAAACACCTCTTCTCGTCCGATCAGCGAAGTTAATTAAGCAACGTTGGGTCTGGTTAGTACTTGGATGGTTGACCGCCTGGGAACACCAGATGCTGTTGGCATTTAACTTTTACATTTTATCTAATAATTTCATTTCAACACAGATAACGAGCTATGGCTCTTTTAAATATTGGTTCACACAACCAGATCATTGTGTGTCATTACACTTAGCCTCCAATGAGAACTCAAATATATCTAGGCCTTTTTTTTCTTTCACAATATAAACGACCTGAAACTTGTTACCTGCTTCCTTTCGACTTATTATTATGCCAGTAAATTACTGCATCATTCTGCATCCCACTGGCTTTTATCTATGCAATACATGCTAAGAAGCAAGTAAGTGATGTCGGTATTACGGAATTAAGTTACAGTTTTACATTCTTACAAGTAAGTGAAGCAGGCATTTGAAAAGCAATAGTGCTTTAAGTTACATGTGAGGTAGGCGTTTTGGAAAGTAGAATGTTACATGCTTAGAAGTAACTAAGTTTATTAGATTTCGTTATCGGTATACAGGAGTTAGGTATCTCTGTTCTTTTAATCCATTACGTTTCCAAACAATTAATGGTCATGTTTTTGGTAGTAGTTTAGTATCACTCCTGTTCTTATGTCTTGTTCAGTTGTCTATAAACTGATTTTGTTATATCACTTTTGTGTTATTCTACCTAGTGTTATCAGCTGCTGTTAAAACGTTTATTGTGCTTTTTTTATTATTATTATTATTATTATTATTAGTTGTTGTTGTAGTCATTGTAGTACTGTAGTAGTAATAATAGCAGAGTTTTATTGTAGATATTTTCCTTCGTTCATTCTTTCTCCTATTAAGTTTTCATTTAGTTATATATATTGAAGGATTGATATGTGGATATGCTAAGTTCCGCGTTTCCGTTCGCTAATGTGTAACCATCTAATATGAATGAGGTTGGGGTAAATAGATAACAAAAATACACATTTTATCTGAATAAACACACCGTTCCAATATTATTTGGCAATGATATGTATGCATATCTAAGACGAAGAAGGTGTTATGTCACACCTACATACCTAACACATCTCTACACTTGACAATCTCCTGTGTTCTCACCTACTACTTTCCTTCCATTCTCCTGCACACAGCACACCACAGTCATTTCTGCTTACACACACGTCTCGCTCCCATTCTTCCTCAAACATAGGAGAGTGCAATGTACTACAGAAGATGCATTTAACTCTAAAGAAACTATTCTTCTTAATGATTTCCAAGGCTTAATCACTTGTCAACGGCCACACCACGTTGAAAACACCGCTTCTCGTCCGATCAGCGAAGTTAAGCAAGGTTGGGTTTGGTTAGTACTTCGATGGGTGACCGCCTGGGAACACCAGATGCTGTTGGCATTTATCTTTTACATTTTATCTAATAATTTCATTTCAATACAGACAACGAGCTATGGCTCTTTTAAATATTGGTTCACACAACCAGATCATTGTGTGTCATTACACTTAGCCTCCAATGAGAACTCAAATATATCAAGGCCTTTTTTTTTTCTTTCACAACATAAACGACCTGAAACTTGCTACCTGCTTCCTTTCGACTTATTATTATGCCAGTAAATTAGTGCATCATTCTGCATCCCACTGGCTTTTATCTATGCAATACATGCTAAGAAGCAAGTAAGTGATGTCGGCATTACGGAATTAAGGTACAGTGTTACATTCTTACAAGTAAGTGAAGCAGGCATTTGAAAAGCAATAGTGCTTTAAGTTACATGTGAGGTAGGCGTTTTGGAAAGTAGAATGTTACATGCTTAGAAGTAACTAAGTTTATTAGGTTTCGTTATCGGTATGCAGGAGTTAGGTATCTCTGGTCTTTTAATCCATTACGTTTCCAAACAATTAATGGTCATGTTTTTGGTAGTAGTTTAGTATCACTCCTGTTCTTATGTCTTGTTCAGTTGTCTATAAACTGATTTCGTTATATCACTTTTGTTATTCTACCTAGTGTTATCAGCTGCTGTTAAAACGTTTATCGTGCTTTTTTTATTATTATTATTATTATTAGTTGTTGTTGTAGTCATTGTAGTAGTAGTAATAGTAGCAGAGTTTTATTGTAGATATTTTCCTTCGTTCATTCTTTCTCCTATTAAGTTTTCATTTAGTTATATATATTGAAGGATTGATATGTGGATATGCTAAGTTCCGCGTTTCCGTTCGCTAATATGTAACCATCTAATATAAATGAGGTTGGGGTAAATAGATAAAAAAAATACACAATTTAGCTGAATAAACATACCATTACAATATTATTAGGCAATGATATGTATGCATATTTTAGACGAAGAAGGTGTTATGTCACACCTACATACCTAACACACCTCTACACTTGACAATCTCCTGTGTTCTCACCTACTACTTTCCTTCCATTCTCCTGCACACAGCACACCACAGTCATTTCTGCTTACACACACGTCTCGCTCCCATTCTTCCTCAAACACAGGAGAGTGCAATGTACTACAGAAGATGCATTTACTCTAAAGAAACTATTCTTCTTAATGATTTCCAAGGCTTAATTACTTGTCAACGGCCACACCACGTTGAAAACACCGCTTCTCGTCCGATCAGCGAAGTTAAGCAACGTTGGGTTTGGTTAGTACTTGGATGGGTGACCGCCTGGGAACACCAGATGCTGTTGGCATTTATCTTTTACATTTGATCTAATAATTTCATTTCAATACAGATATCGAGCTATGGCTCTTTTAAATATTGGTTCACACAACCAGATCATTGTATGTCATTACACTTAGCCTCCAATGAGAACTCAAATATATCTAGGCCTTTTTATTTATTTCACAACATAAACGACCTGAAACTTGCTACCTGCTTCCTTTCGACTTATTATTATGCCAGTAAATTAGTGCATCATTCTGCATCCCACTGGCTTTTATCTTTGCAATACATGCTTAGAAGCAAGTAAGTGATGTCGGCATTACGGAATTAAGGTACAGTGTAACATTCTTACAAGTAAGTGAAGCAGGCATTTGAAAAGCAATAGTGCTTTAAGTTACATGTGAGGTAGGCGTTTTGGAAAGTAGAATGTTACATGCTTAGAAGTAACTAAGTTTATTAGGTTTCGTTATCGGTATACAGGAGTTAGGTATCTCTGGTCTTTTAATCCATTACGTTTCCAAACAATTAATGGTCATGTTTTTGGTAGTAGTTTAGTATCACTCCTGTTCTTATGTCTTGTTCAGTTGTCTATAAACTGATTTCGTTATATCACTTTTGTGTTATTCTACCTAGTGTTATCAGCTGCTGTTAAAACGTTTATCGTGCTTTTTTTATTATTATTATTAGTTGTTGTTGTAGTCATTGTAGTAGTAGTAATAGTAGCAGAGTTTTATTTTAGATATTTTCCTTCGTTCATTCTTTCTCCTATTAAGTTTTCATTTAGTTATATATATTGAAGGATTGATATGTGGATATGCTAAGTTCCGCGTTTCCGTTCGCTAATATGTAACCATCTAATATGAATGAGGTTGGGGTAAATAGATAAAAAAAATACACAATTTAGCTGAATAAACATACCATTACAATATTATTAGGCAATGATATGTATGCATATCTAAGACGAAGAAGGTGTTATGTCACACCTACATACCTAACACACCTCTACACTTGACAATCTCCTGTGTTCTCACCTACTACTTTCCTTCCATTCTCCTGCACACAGCACACCACAGTCATTTCTGCTTACACACACGTCTCGCTCCCATTCTTCCTCAAACATAGGAGAGTGCAATATACTACAGAAGATGCATTTAACTCTAAAGAAACTATTCTTCCTAATGATTTCCAAGGCTTAATCACTTGTCAACGGCCACACCACGTTGAAAACGCCGCTTCTCGTCCGATCAGCGAAGTTAAGCAACGTTGGGTCTGGTTAGTACTTGGATGGGTGACCGCCTAGGAACACCAGATGCTGTTGGCATTTATCTTTTACATTTTATCTAATAATTTCATTTCAATACAGATAACGAGCTATGGCTCTTTTAAATATTGGTTCACACAACCAGATCATTGTGTGTCATTACACTTAGCTTCCAATGAGAACTCAAATATATCTAGGCCTTTTTTTTTTCTTTCACAACATAAACGACCTGAAACTTGCTACCTGCTTCCTTTCGACTTATTATTATGCCAGTAAATTAGTGCATCATTCTGCATCCCACTGGCTTTTATCTTTGCAATACATGCTTAGAAGCAAGTAAGTAATGTCGGCATTACGGAATTAAGGTACAGTGTTACATTCTTACAAGTAAGTGAAGCAGGCATTTGAAAAGCAATAGTGCTTTAAGTTACATGTGAGGTAGGCGTTTTGGAAAGTAGAATGTTACATGCTTAGAAGTAACTAAGTTTATTAGGTTTCGTTATCGGTATACAGGAGTTAGGTATCTCTGGTCTTTTAATCCATTACGTTTCCAAACAATTAATGGTCATGTTTTTGGTAGTAGTTTAGTATCACTCCTGTTCTTATGTCTTGTTCAGTTGTCTATAAACTGATTTCGTTATATCACTTTTGTGTTATTCTACCTAGTGTTATCAGCTGCTGTTAAAACGTTTATCGTGCTTTTTTTATTATTATTATTATTATTATTAGTTGTTGTTGTAGTCATTGTAGTAGTAGTAATAGTAGCAGAGTTTTATTTTAGATATTTTCCTTCGTTCATTCTTTCTCCTATTAAGTTTTCATTTAGTTATATATATTGAAGGATTGATATGTGGATATGCTAAGTTCCGCGTTTCCGTTCGCTAATGTGTAACCATCTAATATGAATGAGGTTGGGGTAAATAGATAACAAAAATACAAATTTTAGCTGAATAAACACACCATTACAATATTATTAAGCAATGATATGTATGCATATCTAAGGCGAAGAAGGTGTTATGTCACACCTACATACCTAACACACCTCTACACTTGACAATCTCCTCTGTTTTCACACTTACTACTTTCCTTCCATTCTCCTGCACACAGCACACCACACTCATTTCTGCTTACACACACGTCCCGCTCCCATTCTTCCTCAAACACATGAGAGTGCAATGTACTACAGAAGATGCATTTAACTCTAAAGAAACTATTCTTCTTAATGATTTCCAAGGCTTAATTACTTGTCAACGGCCACACCACGTTGAAAACACCTCTTCTCGTCCGATCAGCGAAGTTAATTAAGCAACGTTGGGTCTGGTTAGTACTTGGATGGGTGACCGCCTGGGAACACCAGATGCTGTTGGCATTTAACTTTTACATTTTATCTAATAATTTCATTTCAACACAGATAACGAGCTATGGCTCTTTTAAATATTGGTTCACACAACCAGATCATTGTGTGTCATTACACTTAGCCTCCAATGAGAACTCAAATATATCTAGGCCTTTTTTTTCTTTCACAACATAAACGACCTGAAACATGCTACCTGCTTCCTTTCGACTTATTATTATGCCAGTAAATTAGTGCATCATTCTGCATCCCACTGGCTTTTATCTTTGCAATACATGCTAAGAAGCAAGTAAGTGATGTCGGCATTACGGAATTAAGGTACAGTGTTACATTCTTACAAGTAAGTGAAGCAGGCATTTGAAAAGCAATAGTGCTTTAAGTTACATGTGAGGTAGGCGTTTTGGAAAGTAGAATGTTACATGCTTAGAAGTAACTAAGTTTGTTAGATTTGGTTATCGGTATACAGGAGTTAGGTATCTCTGGTCTTTTAATCCATTACGTTTCCAAACAATTAATGGTTATGTTTTTTGTAGTAGTTTAGTATCACTCCTGTTCTTATGTCTTGTTCAGTTGTCTATAAACTGATTTTGTTATATCACTTTTGTGTTATTCTACCTAGTGTTATCAGCTGCTGTTAAAACGTTTATCGTGCTTTTTTTATTATTATTATTATTGTTATTAGTTGTTGTTGTAGTCATTGTAGTAGTAGTAATAGTAGCAGAGTTTTATTGTAGATATTTTCCTTCGTTCATTCTTTCTCCTATTAAGTTTTCATTTAGTTATATATATTGAAGGATTGATATGTGGATATGCTAAGTTCCGCGTTTCCGTTCGCTAATGTGTAACCATCTAATATGAATGAGGTTGGGGTAAATAGATAACAAAAATACACATTTTAGCTGAATAAACACACCATTACAATATTATTAGGCAATGATATGTATGCATATCTAAGACGAAGAAGGTGTTATGTCACACCTACATACCTAACACACCTCTACACTTGACAATCTCCTCTGTTCTCACACTTACTACTTTCCTTCCATTCTCCTGCACACAGCACACCACAGTCATTTCTGCTTACACACACGTCCCGCTCCCATTCTTCCTCAAACACATGAGAGTGCAATGTACTACAGAAGATGCATTTAACTCTAAAGAAACTATTCTTCTTAATGATTTCCAAGGCTTAATTACTTGTCAACGGCCACACCACGTTGAAAACACCTCTTCTCGTCCGATCAGCGAAGTTAATTAAGCAACGTTGGGTCTGGTTAGTACTTGGATGGGTGACCGCCTGGGAACACCAGATGCTGTTGGCATTTAACTTTTACATTTTATCTAATAATTTCATTTCAACACAAATAACGATCTATGGCTCTTTTAAATATTGGTTCACACAACCAGATCATTGTGTGTCATTACACTTAGCCTCCAATGAGAACTCAAATATATCTAGGCCTTTTTTTTCTTTCACAACATAAACGACCTGAAACTTGTTACCTGCTTCCTTTCGACTTATTATTATGCCAGTAAATTAGTGCATCATTCTGCATCCCACTGGCTTTTATCTATGCAATACATGCTAAGAAGCAAGTAAGTGATGTCGGTATTACGGAATTAAGTTACAGTTTTACATTCTTACAAGTAAGTGAAGCAGGCATTTGAAAAGCAATAGTGCTTTAAGTTACATGTGAGGTAGGCGTTTTGGAAAGTAGAATGTTACATGCTTAGAAGTAACTAAGTTTATTAGATTTCGTTATCGGTATACAGGAGTTAGGTATCTCTGTTCTTTTAATCCATTACGTTTCCAAACAATTAATGGTCATGTTTTTGGTAGTAGTTTAGTATCACTCCTGTTCTTATGTCTTGTTCAGTTGTCTATAAACTGATTTTGTTATATCACTTTTGTGTTATTCTACCTAGTGTTATCAGCTGCTGTTAAAACGTTTATTGTGCTTTTTTTATTATTATTATTATTATTATTAGTTGTTGTTGTAGTCATTGTAGTAGTAGTAATAGTAGCAGAGTTTTATTGTAGATATTTTCCTTCGTTCATTCTTTCTCCTATTAAGTTTTCATTTAGTTATATATATTGAAGGATTGATATGTGGATATGCTAAGTTCCGCGTTTCCGTTCGCTAATGTGTAACCATCTAATATGAATTAGGTTGGGGTAAATAGATAACAAAAATACACATTTTAGCTGAATAAACACACCATTACAATATTATTAGGCAATGATATGTATGCATATCTAAGGCGAAGAAGGTGTTATGTCACACCTACATACCTAACACACCTCTACACTTGACAATCTCCTCTGTTTTCACACTTACTACTTTCCTTCCATTCTCCTGCACACAGCACACCACACTCATTTCTGCTTACACACACGTCCCGCTCCCATTCTTCCTCAAACACATGAGAGTGCAATGTACTACAGAAGATGCATTTAACTCTAAAGAAACTATTCTTCTTAATGATTTCCAAGGCTTAATTACTTGTCAACGGCCACACCACGTTGAAAACACCGCTTCTCGTCCGATCAGCGAAGTTAAGCAAGGTTGGGTTTGGTTAGTACTTGGATGGGTGACCGCCTGGGAACACCAGATGCTGTTGGCATTTATCTTTTACATTTTATCTAATAATTTCATTTCAATACAGACAACGAGCTATGGCTCTTTTAAATATTGGTTCACACAACCAGATCATTGTGTGTCATTACACTTAACTTCCAATGAGAACTCAAATATATCAAGGCCTTTTTTTTTTCTTTCACAACATAAACGACCTGAAACTTGCTACCTGCTTCCTTTCGACTTATTATTATGCCAGTAAATTAGTGCATCATTCTGCATCCCACTGGCTTTTATCTATGCAATACATGCTAAGAAGCAAGTAAGTGATGTCGGCATTACGGAATTAAGGTACAGTGTTACATTCTTACAAGTAAGTGAAGCAGGCATTTGAAAAGCAATAGTGCTTTAAGTTACATGTGAGGTAGGCGTTTTGGAAAGTAGAATGTTACATGCTTAGAAGTAACTAAGTTTATTAGGTTTCGTTATCGGTATGCAGGAGTTAGGTATCTCTGGTCTTTTAATCCATTACGTTTCCAAACAATTAATGGTCATGTTTTTGGTAGTAGTTTAGTATCACTCCTGTTCTTATGTCTTGTTCAGTTGTCTATAAACTGATTTCGTTATATCACTTTTGTTATTCTACCTAGTGTTATCAGCTGCTGTTAAAACGTTTATCGTGCTTTTTTTATTATTATTATTATTATTAGTTGTTGTTGTAGTCATTGTAGTAGTAGTAATAGTAGCAGAGTTTTATTGTAGATATTTTCCTTCGTTCATTCTTTCTCCTATTAAGTTTTCATTTAGTTATATATATTGAAGGATTGATATGTGGATATGCTAAGTTCCGCGTTTCCGTTCGCTAATATGTAACCATCTAATATAAATGAGGTTGGGGTAAATAGATAAAAAAAATACACAATTTAGCTGAATAAACATACCATTACAATATTATTAGGCAATGATATGTATGCATATTTTAGACGAAGAAGGTGTTATGTCACACCTACATACCTAACACACCTCTACACTTGACAATCTCCTGTGTTCTCACCTACTACTTTCCTTCCATTCTCCTGCACACAGCACACCACAGTCATTTCTGCTTACACACACGTCTCGCTCCCATTCTTCCTCAAACACAGGAGAGTGCAATGTACTACAGAAGATGCATTTACTCTAAAGAAACTATTCTTCTTAATGATTTCCAAGGCTTAATTACTTGTCAACGGCCACACCACGTTGAAAACACCGCTTCTCGTCCGATCAGCGAAGTTAAGCAACGTTGGGTTTGGTTAGTACTTGGATTGGTGACCGCCTGGGAACACCAGATGCTGTTGGCATTTATCTTTTACATTTGATCTAATAATTTCATTTCAATACAGATATCGAGCTATGGCTCTTTTAAATATTGGTTCACACAACCAGATCATTGTATGTCATTACACTTAGCCTCCAATGAGAACTCAAATATATCTAGGCCTTTTTATTTATTTCACAACATAAACGACCTGAAACTTGCTACCTGCTTCCTTTCGACTTATTATTATGCCAGTAAATTAGTGCATCATTTTGCATCCCACTGGCTTTTATCTTTGCAATACATGCTAAGAAGCAAGTAAGTGATGTCGGCATTACGGAATTAAGGTACAGTGTAACATTCTTACAAGTAAGTGAAGCAGGCATTTGAAAAGCAATAGTGCTTTAAGTTACATGTGAGGTAGGCGTTTTGGAAAGTAGAATGTTACATGCTTAGAAGTAACTAAGTTTATTAGGTTTCGTTATCGGTATACAGGAGTTAGGTATCTCTGGTCTTTTAATCCATTACGTTTCCAAACAATTAATGGTCATGTTTTTGGTAGTAGTTTAGTATCACTCCTGTTCTTATTTCTTGTTCAGTTGTCTATAAACTGATTTTGTTATATCACTTTTGTGTTATTCTACCTAGTGTTATCAGCTGCTGTTAAAACGTTTATCGTGCTTTTTTTATTATTATTATTAGTTGTTGTTGTAGTCATTGTAGTAGTAGTAATAGTAGCAGAGTTTTATTTTAGATATTTTCCTTCGTTCATTCTTTCTCCTATTAAGTTTTCATTTAGTTATATATATTGAAGGATTGATATGTGGATATGCTAAGTTCCGCGTTTCCGTTCGCTAATATGTAACCATCTAATATGAATGAGGTTGGGGTAAATAGATAAAAAAAATACACAATTTAGCTGAATAAACATACCATTACAATATTATTAGGCAATGATATGTATGCATATCTAAGACGAAGAAGGTGTTATGTCACACCTACATACCTAACACACCTCTACACTTGACAATCTCCTGTGTTCTCACCTACTACTTTCCTTCCATTCTCCTGCACACAGCACACCACACTCATTTCTGCTTACACACACGTCTCGCTCCCATTCTTCCTCAAACACAGGAGAGTGCAATATACTACAGAAGATGCATTTAACTCTAAAGAAACTATTCTTTTTAATGATTTCCAAGGCTTAATTACTTGTCAACGGCCACACCACGTTGAAAACGCCGCTTCTCGTCCGATCAGCGAAGTTAAGCAACGTTGGGTCTGGTTAGTACTTGGATGGGTGACCGCCTAGGAACACCAGATGCTGTTGGCATTTATCTTTTACATTTTATCTAATAATTTCATTTCAATACAGATAACGAGCTATGGCTCTTTTAAATATTGGTTCACACAACCAGATCATTGTGTGTCATTACACTTAGCTTCCAATGAGAACTCAAATATATCTAGGCCTTTTTATTTTCTTTCACAACATAAACGACCTGAAACTTGCTACCTGCTTCCTTTCGACTTATTATTATGCCAGTAAATTAGTGCATCATTCTGCATCCCACTGGCTTTTATCTTTGCAATACATGCTTAGAAGCAAGTAAGTAATGTCGGCATTACGGAATTAAGGTACAGTGTTACATTCTTACAAGTAAGTGAAGCAGGCATTTGAAAAGCAATAGTGCTTTAAGTTACATGTGAGGTAGGCGTTTTGGAAAGTAGAATGTTACATGCTTAGAAGTAACTAAGTTTATTAGGTTTCGTTATCGGTATACAGGAGTTAGGTATCTCTGGTCTTTTAATCCATTACGTTTCCAAACAATTAATGGTCATGTTTTTGGTAGTAGTTTAGTATCACTCCTGTTCTTATGTCTTGTTCAGTTGTCTATAAACTGATTTCGTTATATCACTTTTGTGTTATTCTACCTAGTGTTATCAGCTGCTGTTAAAACGTTTATCGTGCTTTTTTTATTATTATTATTATTATTATTAGTTGTTGTTGTAGTCATTGTAGTAGTAGTAATAGTAGCAGAGTTTTATTTTAGATATTTTCCTTCGTTCATTCTTTCTCCTATTAAGTTTTCATTTAGTTATATATATTGAAGGATTGATATGTGGATGTGCTAAGTTCCGCGTTTCCGTTCGCTAATATGTAACCATCTAATATGAATGAGGTTGGGGTAAATAGATAAAAAAAATACACAATTTAGCTGAATAAACATACCATTACAATATTATTAGGCAATGATATGTATGCATATCTAAGACGAAGAAGGTGTTATGTCACACCTACATACCTAACACATCTCTACACTTGACAATCTCCTGTGTTCTCACCTACTACTTTTCTTCCATTCTCCTGCACACAGCACACCACAGTCATTTCTGCTTACACACACGTCTCGCTCCCATTCTTCCTCAAACACAGGAGAGTGCAATGTACTACAGAAGATGCATTTAACTCTAAAGAAACTATTCTTCCTAATGATTTCCAAGGCTTAATCACTTGTCAGCGGCCACACCACGTTGAAAACGCCGCTTCTCGTCCGATCAGCGAAGTTAAGCAACGTTGGGTCTGGTTAGTACTTGGATGGGTGACCGCCTGGGAACACCAGATGCTGTTGGCATTTGTCTTTTACATTTTATCTAATAATTTCATTTCAATACAGATAACGAGCTATGGCTCTTTTAAATATTGGCTCACACAACCAGATCATTGTGTGTCATTACACTTAGCTTCCAATGAGAACTCAAATATATCTAGGCCTTTTTTTTTTCTTTCACAACATAAACGACCTGAAACTTGCTACCTGCTTCCTTTCGACTTATTATTATGCCAGTAAATTACTGCATCATTCTGCATCCCACTGGCTTTTATCTTTGCAATACATGCTTAGAAGCAAGTAAGTGATGTCGGCATTACGGAATTAAGGTACAGTGTTACATTCTTACAAGTAAGTGAAGCAGGCATTTGAAAAGCAATAGTCCTTTAAGTTACATGTGAGGTAGGCGTTTTGGAAAGTAGAATGTTACAAGCTTAGAAGTAACTAAGTTTATTAGGTTTCGTTATCGGTATACAGGAGTTAGGTATCTCTGGTCTTTTAATCCATTACGTTTCCAAACAATTAATGGTCATGTTTTTGGTAGTAGTTTAGTATCACTCCTGTTCTTATGTCTTGTTCAGTTGTCTATAAACTGATTTCGTTATATCACTTTTGTGTTATTCTACCTAGTGTTATCAGCTGCTGTTAAAACGTTTATCGTGCTTTTTTTATTATTATTATTATTATTATTAGTTGTTGTTGTAGTCATTGTAGTAGTAGTAATAGTAGCAGAGTTTTATTTTAGATATTTTCCTTCGTTCATTCTTTCTCCTATTAAGTTTTCATTTAGTTATATATATTGAAGGATTGATATGTGGATATGCTAAGTTCCGCGTTTCCGTTCGCTAATATGTAACCATCTAATATGAATGAGGTTGGGGTAAATAGATAACAAAAATACACAATTTAGCTGAATAAACATACCATTACAATATTATTAGGCAATGATATGTATGCATATCTAAGACGAAGATACCTAACACACCTCTACACTTGACAATCTCCTGTGTTCTTTTAATGCAAACAACGAGACATGACTCTTGTGAAGCATTATAAGACATTATACACATCACAAATGACATTAAATACATCCATTGAGAGTACCTGACCTACTAACCTAGGGTGGGATCTTCAAAGCATCGTAAGTTGGTGGCGCTACGATCACCTTTACTCTCTCGTAGCCGCCATATTTGATCGTGGCTTACGATGATCATAAGTTGGTATCTCCAAAGCTTCATAACCTCCATCGTAGCTTACGATGAAAACCTCTTAGCGAGCGTCGCTGCCCGTTCCGTTCCGTGTGTTTTATTCATCCCGCCACCCAGCTGACTGGCTCTCAGCCAATCACAATGAAGGAAACAATATGTCCTTGGTACTGTAAGCCAATCATAACGTAGTATTACAATGTCAACAAATAAACATTGTCTCAGATGTCAATACCACCAGCTGATAGAGATGACACAGTCATCAAGTTACATCAGACAGGAATTAACAGCAAAAGACAGGTAAGGGAATTATTATACTGTGTTGATAAACATTTAACACAACATTAGAGATAAGGCAGCTGCCCCCCCGGGCATATATTTAATATCACGCCAATCACTGGTATATTGTATATAGATTTTTGGTTAGGTTAGGTTTGGCTAGTTTAGTTTAAGATAGGTTAGGTTACGTACTGTAAATCAAGAACAGCATGATACAAATAGTTTACTGGTAGCTGGTTGTCATGAAAATAAATCAAAGACATTGACTGAGAGGACATTATATTATTTTAACTTCTACTGTCACTGTTTTATTTCCTTTACACCTACCTACAGTAGTTTCTATATTAATTTCAAAATCTGTACAGTTGATTGCCATTACCAAGTAACAGGCAGAAATATACCATATGTAGTGAAATCTGGCAAGTGCAATATAATAACTAAGACTTCAAACAGTTTTATTGAAAGACAGATCAAGGAAATAAATTATATAAGCATTATTTATATTATGGATTCGGCTGTTGGCATGGGCACACATAGGTTGAAGGATTGGGGGGGAGTGTCCATTGCCTGATTTAGATACAGTACCATTTTAATACGATAACCAGCAGGTATTGTAATTTATTCTGCTTGGTTCTGCTTTATTATTGAATTATGTACCATTTTTCGTTATATTTCAGGTGGTGACACTAGTGACACAAAGACATTCACCCACATAGAAGAGGCTATGGCTCAAGTCATTAAAGAAGTGCAAATGTCAGGTATTTCTGTGGACTCCAAGACCCAGGCAGTATGTACAGTATATAACAGTAAAAAATATCCTGCTGTTCATCTAGGCTAGTAATATGGAAATCTTCCCTCATTGGCACTATGTGAAGTAATTACATTGAGAGTTTATATATATAAAACATACATTTTGAGCAGCATTACCTCTCAATTCCATTCAAAGTTAAACAGTGCAAATCATCAGGCCTTATTCCTAGGAACAAATATACAAGATGTTCTCATATATCCATACCTTCAGTAAATACGGTACATGTACAGTGATGACCCAATATACAGGAGTCAAGTACTGTACATAGTGATTTATACATTTTGTGTAGCATATAAATAACTCCTGTTAGCAGTTCATGTAGTCGAAAAAATTGGAGCCATGTTAATCAAAGCTAAATTTGTGATGCTTTGTTGGATTCCATATGTATCATATGAGTACTTTAACCAAGTAAAAATTGCAGTACTGCTGCTGTACTTATATGTATGACTAATTATATACTGCTTTCTTTAAGAGTGACTTTACAATTTTAATTCATAACGATAATCCTTAATATTTCTCTAAAATTATATGAAAGTTGCTAATTTTCATAATTTCATAATAAGGTGATGTGGATGACCCAGGACTGCCATCAAGGGCCCCTTCACCTAGACCTGGGCCAAGTTGGCAGGACTTCGGGCCAGTTACAGTGGAAGACTGTGAGGTTTTGACTGGCGACAGCTTGCCGAAGCTGGTAGAACCTACCACCAAGTGAAGAGCATTCATACCACAACTCTGTAGCCTCAAGTCGCCCTTCCTCTAGGTCAGCTGGAGGTGTGACAGCTCATCTGGAAGCTACGCTACCTCCAGATATACTAGTTGTCCATAAGACTATAAGGGATATTTTGATGGATCTTGCAGAAAATATAGCCACAATATCAGAAACTTTGGTGAACATTAAAAAGGCTATCGAGAAAAGGTGATTTGTTTTCAGTTGTTGTGTGTGTGTGATTTTTTTTTTTTTAATGATTAGTGTGGTTTAAGTTGTGTTATATTTTGTGACAGTTATTAGTGTGCAAGTATGTTTTTAGTTGTGTTGTTTGTGTGTAGGTTTCAATCTAAATTATTGTTAACTTCTGCATATGTTTTTTAAGAAATTACATTATTTATTTTCATTATATATTTTGTCTTTCAAATATAGCTTTTAACATTCACATTTCATGTTAGATTTATTATTCTTTGAGTAAAATCAACTTTTTTTTCATGCATTCTTATCTTTGGCTAATAATATTAATGTCTTAGTTTTATTTACATATCAAGGTTCGAAGATTAACTAGAAGGATATTCTTATGCCGTACTGTGGTTTTAATCTTATTGTATTTTAATAATTTCTCTGCCATATTTGTGATATGTCCAAGCAATGTGAAGAGTGCCAAACAAGTACTGTAGTCATTAAGGAATTGGTGTTTTTTTGTTTTCAGTCATTGTTGGAAAGTACATGAGTTCAAACAGCTTTCCAATATCATAAATTTGCAGGTTTTTACTCAGGTATATATAATGTAATGAACTGTGATAATGCAGGAAACTAATAGTACAAATAGCTAGGGAGATATCATGGATTTCTGTAAACTTTACAGGTGTCATATATAAATAAAATGTAGGTTTTTTTATAGTCTATAATTAAAACATTAAGAAAAACCAATACCTGTCACATATTTGTTATATGCTGTTGAAAAGCATTTATTTTAGAAAAATACAAGTCTTATGTAATATGAGAACAGGTGAAAATTATGTATTTAATTATACTGTTCAATAAAATTAATTGAATTGGTTGGAAAGGTTCATGTACGGTACATGTTATTGAGACTATTACAACATGATAATATTTGCATTAGTTAATTCTGAGACATATTTTTATCTTTAGATTCGGGAATATGGTCAACCTTTTACACATCTCCAGTATATATCAGTAGGTATATAATTCCAGTTATTTAAATGTTAACAGCTCACACATCACATTAATGTGCTTGTAATACTTTAATTAGAAAGTCAGTCAATCATAAAGAAAGTTTATCAACCTTAAGAATATCCACTTCATGCAAAGGACTATGGATTAAAGACTCATACTACATGGATTAAATTAGGTCTAACTATGCAATGAAGAATTTCTGCTTTGTTTGCAATTAGTAAGTCACCATTATATCCTATTCTTAAACACTCCAAAGGTAATGATACACAAAAAAAGTATTTGTAACTTTCTATTTCACAGTGCATCAGTTTAAATTGACACTTGCAGCTCCATTCTCCTAAGCTGCTCACTGAATCCCTCCTCTTGTTTATATTTACCGATAAGTGACAACAACAACAACCATTATGTCGCCTGTGTCGGCAAGCAAGTATGATGTGGTGAGAGAAGTATGGAAGAGTGTGGCTGTCCCGAGCATTATGTATGGCATGGAAGGAGAGTGAGATAGACAAGTTAGAGGTGGGACAGAACCGAGTAGCGAGAATGGCACTGAATGCACCAAGGTATGCAGCGATAGCAGCTTTGAGAGGTGATATGGGATGGAGTACATTCAGAGAAAGACTGGTGAAAGCAACCCTTAGATACAAAGTAAGACTGGAACGAATGGAGGATACAAGACTGGCAAGAAAGGTTTATATGTGGAACATTAGAAATGGCAAATGGGGAAAGAAGTGTGAGAGAATGGTATATATGAATGGTATGGTAGTTAGAGGAATTATGCATGAGTGGAAAATAATGAGCAGGAATAGAGAGGGGCTAGACTGGGATGCAAGAAAGTGGAAAAGTGAGATTGACAAAGAAGTGAAATGCCTGGGGTTAAGAAAGTGGAAAAATGATATGGAACAAAAGGAAACTCTTGTATGGTATAAGGAGAAAGAATGCCCAGAGTATGTGAAGTGGTATGAGGGAAGTCTGGGTGGTGATCTACTCTTTCGAGCCAGAGCACAATGTATGGAGGTGAATGCAAGAAGTTATAGATGGTCTGAATCCCGAAGCAAGGTATGCCAGATGTGTGACACAGGAGAGGATGAAACGGTAGAACATGTGATGCTGGGATGTGAGAAGTATGAGAGAGACAGAACAGAGATGATGCAGATCATCCTGACTGAAATGGAATATGAGGGAATGGAACTAACAGGGAGAGAATGGATGATATTACTGTTAGGTCTGTGTGAGCAGCACAGATGAAATGATTGGTGCTGTGAAAGAATTCTTGGAGAAAATGTGGTATGCAAGATGTAGAAAGTGAATAGATATGCGTGGTATTGTTTTTTTTTTCCGATTTCTATTTACAGGAGCTGCCGATACAAAGGCCAACCCTGGAATAAACACCCGGGGTACCTGTAACAGCAAGAGCAAGAGCAAGAGCCCACAGAGCTAAAAACATAGAGCTCGCCACCCCCCCACCCCCCAGTGGCGTGTCGCCACCGGAAGTGGGTTGGCGGCCATGATACCTGCCCTTCCCCTCAACCCGCCAGCCTGTTACCTTATGCCAGGGTAAGATATTATTTCATTTATTCGGTCTTTTATTTATGATATGGTATATTAACTACATTATAGTGACTCACAATATATGAATAAGTATTTCTTTAACCGATATATCAGTGAATGGCTGATTAAATATAAATACATTTCGGTTAATAGGTGAAATGAGTTAGATAAACAAAACTATCGTTGGCTCTCATCCACAGTCACCTTCTTATAATATATATATACAACGTACTTAATCTCTATTATGATAAGTATTTTATGTTCACATTGTTCAGTATGAATGTATGTATGTCACACTAGAGTAATATGTGTGTATATATGCATGTCACACTAGAGTAATATGTATGTATGTCATACTAGAGTAATATGTATGCATGTATATGTCACACTAGAATAATATGTATGTATGTATGTCACACTAGAGTAATATGTATGTATGAATGTACAGCCGTGGTCAAAAATAATCATCCATATAGGAGTAACTCACGTAAGATTTTGACAGCTTCCCTCTGTTCCTTAGCTGATAAACATTCCAATAAATAGGTATAGTGCCATCGTTTAATTTAATACAAACAGCTACACACTACTTAAAACAATAAAATAATATGTGAACATGAAAACATTACACAGTAAATTGTTAAAGTTACTCATATGTGGATGATTATTATTGACCACGACTGTATGTATGTATGTCACACTAGAATAATATATATGTATGTCACACTAGAGTAATATGTATGTATGTATGAATGTCACACTAGAGTAATATGTATGTATGTATGTAAGGTAAGTGGAGGGAGAGGGAGACAGATTACGGTTATATATATTTGTCTTGTTTAATAAACCAGTTTAAGTTTAATTTCTTTGCATAATTTTCCGTATGGACATTATCTGAGCCTTGTTAATTGATTTAACAAAACCTTTATAATTAGATAACAAGATACAATGCATTACAAATCAGGGAAATGTCAATAACTGTGGATAGAAACATACTATACAAGTACGTACGGGAGTTCAATGGGCAAGTATCTATACAATAGAGCGCTCGCCAGTTGTGACACTCCTCCCCTATCTAATAACACAGGGTTAAGCCACAGAGCTAAAAACATAGAGCGCTTATTAACCCTGTGTTATTAGATAGGGGAGGAGTGTCACAACAGGCGAGCGCTCTATTGTATAGATACTTGCCCATTGAACTCCCGTACGTACTTGTATAGTATGTTTCTTTCCACAGTTATTGGCATTTCCCTGATTTGTATAAAGCATTGTATCTTGTTATTTAATTATGCAGGTTTTGTTAAATCAATTAACAAGGCTCAGATAATGTCCATACGGAAAATTATGCAAAGAAATTAAACTTAAACTGGTTTATTAAACAAGACAAATATATATAACTGTAATCTGTCTCCCTCTCCCTCCACTTACCTTACATACATACATACATATTATTCTAGTGTGACATTCATACATACATACATATTACTCTAGTGTGACATACATACCTATTACTCTAGTGTGACATACATACATACAGTCGTGGTCAATAATAATCATCCACATATGGGTAACTTTAAAAATTTACTGTGTAATGTTTTCATGTTCACATACTATTTTATTGTTTTAAGTAGTGTGTAGCTGTTTGTATTAAATTAAACGATGGCACTATACCTATTTATTGGAATGTTTATCAGCAAAGGAACAGAGGGAAGCTGTCAAAATCTTACGTGAGTTACTCCTATATGGATGATTATTTTTGACCACGGCTGTACATTCATACATACATATTACTCTAGTGTGACATACATACCCTACATACATATTATTCTAGTGTGACAAACATACATATTACTCTAGTGTGACATACATACATATTATTCTAGTATGACATATATACATACATATTAATTATTCTAGTGTAACATACATACATATTACTCTAGTGTGAAATGCATACATACATACATACATATTACTCTAGTGTGACATACATACATACATATTACTCTAGTGTGACATACATAGATACATATTACTCTAGTGTGACATACATACATACACACATATTCTAGTGTGACATGCATATATACACACATATTACTCTAGTGTGACATACATACATTCATACTGAACAATGTGAACATAAAATACTGATCATAATAGAGATTAAGTACGTTGTATATATATATTATAAGAAGGTGACTGTGGATGAGAGCCAACGATAGTTTTGTTTATCTAACTCATTTCACCTATTAACCGAAATGTATTTATATTTAATCAGCCATTCACTGATATATCGGTTAAAGAAATACTTATTCATATATTGTGAGTCACTATAATGTAGTTAATATACCATATCATCAATAAAAGACCGAATAAATGAAATAATATCTTACCCTGGCATAAGGTAACAGGCTGGCGGGTTGAGGGGAAGGGCAGGTATCATGGCCGCCAACCCACTTCCGGTGGCGACACGCCGGGGGGGGGGGCGAGCTCTATGTTTTTAGCTCTGTGGGTTAAGCGCTCTATGTTTTTAGCTCTGTGGCCGCGCCAAGTGTAAATAAACTCAAATCTCACTATTTACGGGTTGTTTATCGACTACGCGACCCTGCTATCAGCCTTAAGAGTGCTTTTCAGTTCTCGTAGCGCTACGAGCAAATATGGCGCATAATGGCGGACGGAAACTCCCTTACGATGCTTTGAAGATACGATCGTAGCGGTTATGAACAACTTACGAGCAAATATGGCGCTACGAGAATCATAACTGCGGTTACTATGCTTTGAAGATCCCACCCCTAGCCTATATGTGGATTATTAATAATGACCACGACTGTACAATTCCACAAACCATATTCCATATTACGCTTTAAATTAGTATTGATAATAAGACATCACGAATGACATTAAATACATCCATTGAGAGTAATTTATGTGTGGAACAAATGAAGAAAATATAAGTAACACAACTCAACAGTTACCCTTCAATACTTTAATATGATAATATTGTATACCTCAGAGAACCTATAGTATAATTAATGTTCCTTTATATATATAATGTGAAGTGTATAGTAACATTGTATAGTGTAAATAGGTCTCCAGTCAAACATTATAATACAATATATTAAAATATAAATAACCGAAATCAACAGTTACCCTTCCATACCTTACTATAAGGGAAACTATAGTATAATTTATGTTCATATAATTATATATATATATATATTGTGACGTGTATAGTAACATTGTATAATCTAAATAGGTCTTCAGTCAACCATTATATATACAATATATTAAAATCACATAATGATCATTATATCCAGGTTTAATGTATGATGTATTTTCTTGGGACTAAACATTCAATGCAAAAAGGGCATCAATCAATTATTGTTATGGAAGTATGCTGTTAATATATTATTAACACTGATATATCTTACAATTTAAATATGGCATAATCATTTATTATATTTCTTAAAAACAATTGATTCACAAATATTATGCCTAACATTTAATATAATGTATTAATTACTGAAAGTGACAATGTTTCCCAAAATAAGTTTCCCGGTACTCCTAACCTAAGTAATAGCTAGGGTGTGTGAAAGAGTACAGCTCACTTTTTAGCCACCTGTGAGCACAGCACCTCTCGCCACCACCATGCAACCATGGAGGTATAATATAGAGGAGGCGGCATGAGCCGCTCGTCCTGTACACCCAAAGTGAAGCCAGGGGCGGAGCCTATTACCCTACTCAACCCACTATACCCACTATAATTATGCTCTTATTTTCTCATATTAACTATAATTAGAGCCAGAAAGAGACTTGAATTTGTTCCATATATGATAACTGCATAAAATTATCCAATTCTGTATATTATCAAAAGTACTTAAACCCATTAAATACCGCTGTTTCCTAGAGCATTACCTCTTCTCGCAAACTTTTCCTAGGAGTATGAGTGAAAGAATGAATGAATTAATGAATGAATAGTTTATTTTATGCAAAAAGTATAGTAAAAGAGAAGGTCATAGCTTACACACCAACCCACAGACAGTATTATAAGGGTACAGAGAAATAAGAACAAGTACAGTTGCCCACACATGAATCTGGTATGCCTCGCTACTTGCGAGATACCTACAACGTGAAAGAAAGTGATCAAAAGTTATAGTTTGTTGACAAGCAGATAGTAATAATATTTTACTGTCTGCCTGTCATCAAACTACATCTTTTTTCACTTAAATTTCCTTTCGTTGTAGCCACCTCACAAGTAACGAGCCATACCAGTTTCATGTGTGGGCAACTGTACAAATGCAAATAAAATTAATTATATAAAGAGTTCTAGTATGAGACTCTGGAAGGCCTTATGTCACTCTTTAAGTACAGTATATAAATAAGATTATATACAGTAAGATGTGTATAGTGTAGTGAAGATGTGTGGTGTGCTGTGAAATGTGATGTGCAGTGAAAATGTAGCCTACATAATGAAGTGAAGATGTGTATTATGTAGTGAAGATATGTATAGGGTAGTGAAGATTTACATAGTGAAGTGAAGATGTGTGTGTATAGTGTAGTGAAGATGTGTGATGTGTAGTGAATGTGTGGTGTGTTATGGAGATGTGTGAGTAGTGAAGATGTGTATAGTGTACTGAAGATGTGTATGTTACTGCAGATATGTGATGTGTAGTGAAGATGTGTATATTATGGTGAAGAGATGTGTAGTGTAATACCCAGAACTGTCATGTAATAGAGTTCACACTCAGGTGTAGTGTCTTGTATCAAACACATTTTACCACTTATATAAGCCACATGAAATCTTACCATGATGGCTGGATGTTACTGCATAAAGTGTGTCATCACTTACTCAGTTTCAGTTCACTCTGATTCACACAAAAACATTATTTTAATAATCAGTCCCAGGCCGTAATTTTACAATTATAAAAACTCTTCTGACACATTGGCTTAACTTAGACTACGGTACTATAACTTAGACCTAAATTTTCAACAACCAAATAGTCTACGTAGTAAACACAATTATAAATTTAATATCTTTAAAACATTATCAAATATGCTAAAACATTCATAATACAATCTCTCAACATTCGAGTTATGCTACAGGCCAACCCTAAGTTGGGCACAGGTAGGTCACCCCATGGAGCCAGTTTATCTTTTATAACCCTGTCAATGCCATATATACGTGAGGTTATACATTAACAGTTAATATCACAACACTATAATAGCCTTGGCTTTGCAGTTTTCGTGTGTACAGTATTAATATTCTACAGGACAAGGGTACGTGTCACGGTGTGTGAGGCAGGTGATGAATTTCACTTCGTTGATTTGTCCATTTCTGTCGTATATTTTTCTGTATGACTTTCTTAACATACCTATGGAATGTAGTAGAAAGACTCCCGTCTCTCTGGGTACACCCATATGCTGAACACGCCGGCATTATTACAAAAAATGGCAAAGAATGTTGGTGAAGTTGATGGTCCGACGTGATCAGCTGAGGTTTGTTTTGAGTCAATGGGGGGTAGGGAGGACAGTCGACCAATAGCGAGTTGGCTTCACCTTTGTGACGTCATGCCGCCTCCTTTATATTATACCTCCATGCATGCAACCCAGCACGGGAACACCCAAACTCCAACCGGCGGGCTGATGCCCGCTTTGTGTAATTCAAGTATATTATATGTATAACTCTGTGCTATATGTTTATGTATAATGTATTGTAATGCACAATAATCCTTAAATAAATAAGATACATTGTGTATAATATTTAATTTATTACTATTACTATTTACTTAATTAAACTAATTTTGTTTTAAATTTAAATACAAGTGTGAGTAATTATTATCATTGAAATTAAAGTGTCATTGTTTCAGATCTTACTAAACCATCCTGTCCTGTCGATGGTGTGAGGAGTAATTTCTCTCTATTAATTGTGAGATTTTGTTTACACTAATTTACTGGTGTAAATTCCGTAATAAGAAGTATGAAGGAAGCAAGTATCAAGTCTTGGGATGTTGATGTTGTGAAAGAAAAAAAAGAGGCCTAGATATCTTTGAGGTCTCATTGGAGGCTGAGTGTAATGACACAAAATGGATCTGGTTGTGTGAAGCAATATTTAAAAGATGCATGGCTCGTTGTTTGTGTTGAAATGAAAGTATTGGAGGATAAGAAAAAAAATTAATGCCAATAACATCTTGTGTTCCCAGGCGGTCTGTACTAACCAAACCCACTTCCCTGATCGGACGAGTCGAAGCGGTGTTTTTAACGTGGTACAGTCTCCTCCACTGTGGCGCCATGTTCATCACTCCAGCGTTGTCAATGTTTGTACACCACAATATGTGAACCGCAAATTTCGACTCTCATATCCGAAACACATGGCAGAGCAAATCGGGGGGATGGTAATGGAGGGGTGTAGGCTTGGGAATGGTGTGGTGTTTCACGGAGCCAAGTTAGCGCGGGGACTGTAAGCAATAACGCTGTAATAAATTATACGTCAACTATATAAAGCTGTTACATAACAAACATGACATTGTTAGATCGCAACATTGGGGTGGTTGGAAAATCCTTTGTTATTGTTTATTATCAGTATACTATGCACTCAACGGTAAAAGAAATACTGTTGGTTGGTGAGGAAATAACTAGTCTTAGCTAGATGTCTCAATGAATGTTTAGTGTATGCTAGTTATCAATAGCGCATCTTGGCCTTAACTAATAATTAAAATTTTGCATCATAATGTTAATGATAGTTACTTCAGATAATAAGTAAATCATATTGAATGTAGAGTTTGAGAACGTCACCATGTTCCTAGAACATTAATTATCAAAATCAGGCCTCATAAATTTTCATAGGTTGGTCCCACAAAGTTAATCATTGTGACAATTACTTTATTTTCTGTCAATTATAACAAATTCCATCATTTTACGAGCATTGTGAACATTGGTAGTAGTGTCATAACTGTTGATATTTTACGATGAAATTTGACAGCTTCGACCGAGGTAATATTGTGCTGGAGGATGCAAGGCTGAGTATAGGGGAGAGAGTGGAAGTGAATAATGTTTATGGCATGTTTAAGACAATAGTAATGAGGACAGCAGCAGAGGTGGTGGGATACAAGACACAGAAGAATGGCAAGAAAGGGAGTGCTTGGTTTCAGAAGAAGTGAAAGATGCCGTAGAGAAGAAAAGGAAGGCATATAGGAGAACCTTACAGAGGAATGTGTCAGAGGAAGTGAAAGGGAGGTGGAAGAGAGAATTTAATGTATGCAAGAGACAAGTGAAGAGGATGGTGAGTGAGAGTAAAAAGAGAGTAGATGAGGAGTTTGGTAAGAAACTGAGTGAGAAGTTTAAAGAAAACAAGAAATTATTCTGGAAGGAGGCAAAAAGATAGAGAGGTAAAGGAAAGTCTGGTAGCGTGAGAATGAAGAGAGAGGATGGAGTTACTGTGAGTGGAAGTGAGGAAGTGAAAGAAGTGTGGAACAGGCATTTTGATGGTTTGATGAATGATGGGAGGGGAGGCGGTGGTGACATGCATGCATAGGGATGGAGGCAGGTGGTAGACAACAGGGTGTACAGGGAGAATTAGGAAGGGAAGAGGTTAGGAAAGCAATAGAAAAGTTGAAGATGGGAAAGGCACCGGGGGTGGATGGAATGACTGCTGAAATGTTAAAGTGTGGGGGGGAGGTAGTGGTGGAGTGGATGTTGCTTACATTGTTACGTCGTGATGTAACAACGCTGTGAAAACAGGGGTAGTCAAGATGTTAGTGAAGATGTTCTATTCACTTGGGGTAATGGCAAGTCAAGTAGTCTCTCTCTTTTATTACATTACAGGGTTAGTACATGACTAAACAAATAATAAAAATAAAGTCTTTGCTTCCTTCAGGTTGCATATTGCATATGAAGCTTTATAGCTAACCTGGAAAGCCAAACTAACAATCATGTAACACCTCCCCCCCTAAAAGAACGAAATTTCCCGTGAGAAATTTCGGCCTTTTTACAATCTCGAGGGGAAATAGAATACATGTCATAGAAAAGATGACAAGATTACATAAAAAGATGACATGCCTCTCACAGTGTAGGAGAAGGGCATGGTGCAGTTGGACCAGTTGCTTGGAAATACCAAAAGGGATAGTGTTACGCCTGTGTGTTTTCCAAATGCCAAGATTTCCAGCCCTCCCATAACTTTTACGTTTCCTGTATGCTTTCCTTATGCGAAGATGTCTAGCCAATCCCACCACGACAGCGACAGCGACAACAACGACCAATAATCAACAATCACCACTAATCACCAAAACCACCAATAACCAATAATCACCAAAACCACCAATGCGACAGCGAGCGCCAATAATCACCGAAACCACCAATGCGACAGCGAGCGCAAATAATCACCAAAACCACCAATGCGACAGCGAGCGCCAATAATCACCAAAACCACCAATGCGACAGCGAGCGCAACAGGGCTGGACACTATCTCCACTAAAGGCACAGGAGACTCAGGGACAGGTATACTGGGGCTAGGAAACACGGCACTGGAAACTCAGGGACAGGGTTTTATCTTCACCTCTCTTGTGGTCCTGGGAACTGGTATACACTCCACAGCATCAAGGAAGGTCACTGTTCCCAGTCCAAGCTGTCAAGTAGGCAAGCGCTGACACATATCATTCCTATTCGTCCGCCAATGCTATTTTAACCCAGTACCCAGGGAGCATTGTTACGTGACATGAGGAGAACTACGAGTCTTATACACAGCTCGTCCCCTTCAGGGTCTTCCAGGCAAGGATAGTGTTGTATCCCTCTGCTTCAACATCAGCATTTTCTTCCAGTCAATTGATCTTCATCAGCAAACATTTCGACATCCTTGATCATGCGGTCAATGTCCAAGGTAGTTGAAAAGATCTGGCTCCTTTTGTAGGGATGACACTATTGGCATCAAAGGGAACACAAAGAACGAAGAGAGAGACAACAAAACTACAAAGAACGAAGAGAGAGACAACAAACTACTGACTGCACATTACCCCGACATCTTGACTACCATCCTGGCGAGGTCGCCATTTTGTTACGTCGTGATGTAACAACGCTGTGAAAACAGGGGTAGTCAAGATGTTAGTGAAGATGTTCTATTCACTTGGGGTAATGGCAAGTCAAGTAGTCTCTCTCTTTTATTACATTACAGGGTTAGTACATGACTAAACAAATAATAAAAATAAAGTCATTGCTTCCTTCAGGTTGCATATTGCATATGAAGCTTTATAGCTAACCTGGAAAGCCAAACTAACAATCATGTAACAACATGCACATTGGCTTGGAGGCAGGGAGAGGTGCCAGAGGACTGGAGAAGAGCCATAATTGTACCTTTGTATAAGGAGGAGTGTGGTAGCTATAGGGGAATAAGCCTTCTTAGTGTACCGGGGAAGGTGTGTGGGAAGGTTCTTACTGAAAGACTAGTTGAAGTAACAGGGAATAAAGTTAGTGAGGAGCAGGGAGGGTTCAGAAAGGGTAGAGGATGTGTGGACCAGATATTTGCATTAAAATAAATAATGGAGAAATATATTGGAAAGGGTAGAAAGTTGTATGCTGCCTTCATGGACTTGGAGAAGGCATATGACAGGGTTGATAGGAAAGCTATGTCAGAGGTGTTGAGAATTTATGGTGTTGGGGGATCTTTGCTGAAAGGCATTGAGACTTTTTATGCAGAGGCAACAGCATGTGTAAGGGTAGAGAGTGATCTAAGTGAGAGTTTTAATATTAGTGTAGGACTCAGACAGGGATGTGTTATGTCACCATGGCTGTTCAATATATATATATATATAGATGGTTGTATGAGAGAGATGAAAGCCAAAGTGAATGGTCTGGGGGTGAAGTTGAGGCTGAATGAAGCAAATTGGTCCTTGGTGGCAAGTTTATTTGCGGATGACACTGTGTTGATGGCTGAGAGTGAAAGGGAGTTACAGAGAGTGGTGGACGAATTTCAGTCTGTATGTAAACGAAGGAAACTGAAGGTGAATATTGGTAAAAGTAAAGTGATGGTATTTGAGAGAGCAGAAACTGAAGTGATTGATTTTGCTACACCTTACAGAGTAGGAGTACCAACTGGGACGAGGTGTGAGATATCTCTGAGGGGTGATAGGATGGAGGAAGTGAAGGAGTTTAAGTACCTGGGTGCATGCAGTTCTGTGTAAACATGGGAGTATGAAAGGAGAGAGCAGTGAATGGTAGACAGGTTATATATGATCACTGGGGAGGATAATAAAGGGTATAGAAGTGTGAGTATGGAAGTGAAAAAGGGACTGAGAAATAGTATAATCCTGCCAACACTGACATATGCGTCGGAGACATGGAACATGGAGTAGAGCTCATCAGTCTAGAATAGGTGCGGTGGAAATGAGAGTTACTTTAGAGGAGCATGTAGGATGGAGAAAGTAATGAGAGATGTTGTATGAGTGAGAAGGCAATTGGTATTGAATGTGGAGTGGTTGAGAGAGTGAAGCGTAATACTCTGAGGTGGTTTGGACATGTAGAGAGAATGCAAGGTGTGGAGTTTGTAAAGAAGGTGTATGGAAGTGAATTTGTGGGACCTGGTGTGAGAGGCAGACCGCCGGTTAGATGACAGAACAGAGTGGAAGAGTATGTAAAGGAGAGAAGCATGAGGGTCAGGGGAGGGCTTGACCAAGTAAGGAGGGAGTGTTGGAACATGGAGAACTGGAGGCACTTCTGCCATGGCCATCCCTTTGGGGGGAGTTCCCGGAGGGAACGAGGCATCAGAGCTATAGATAGATAGTGTAGTGGCGCCATATGCACCACTCCTTATTCCTGTGTATTACCAATAAACTGTACCATGTATTCTGGAGTCTGTTCACCCGGGTAGAAACATAAGGGCTTCCTTATCGTTTTAATAGATAGGATTTAGTCGGCATTAAATATTCTCCACATAATCCCTGGGCCTGTCGGTAAAGACCTAGATAGACTATCAATCATGCCTGTGCAAACTGGGTGGCTGTGCAGGCATAACCGTGGGCGTGGTGTGTGGGTGTGATTGATGGTTGCGCAAATGACTGAACCATATCCAACAAGCTTTTCGTCAATCACACACACCCTTGTACAGTCGCGGTCAATAATAATCATCCACATATGGGTATCTCAAACAATTTGCTATCTAATGTTTTCACGTTCACATATGATATTATTGTTTTAAGTAGTACATAGCTGCTTGTAGTAAATTAAAAGATGATAGTTAACCTATTTATTGGAAAGTTATCAGCTAAGGAACAGAGGGAAGCTTGACGTCAAACTCTTACGTGAGTTACCCCTATATGGATGATTATATTTGACCGCATGATAATGTATGGTGACTGCTCAGTATTCTTGCTAGTGTGTGGCAAATTTAAATGATTGCACAGTCATCTAGTTTGCGCAGGCATAATTGATAGTCTACGGAGGCTTTAATAACACAGTGCTGGGAAATTTCTTTGTTTTAGAGAATTTTTGAAATCCACACAGAGAGGTAAATTACATAAAGATTGTTCAAAAGTAAACAGGAACATTTCTACCAGGCAAAATACCAAAAAGACCGTCCGTCAATATTCAAGAATAAACAAGAAATTATTTAAATAAAAAGATAATTTATAAAAAAGTTGTGAAGTTCGGGATATTTATTTCTTCAAGCAGACCTCCTGACCTGGCAACACTGTGAAGCAGACCTCCTGACCTGGCAACACTGTGAAGCAGACCTCCTGTCTCCTGACCTGGCAACACTGCGATAGCCGATAGTAAACAAACACAGAGCAGCGTGTTCCCATATCCCAATAATAATAATTTTATTTTCATATCTATATATATTCTGTAAGTATAACAGGAATTCACCAAAAGAAAGGTAAGGGTAAATATTGAAAGAATCGCCGTTACTGCCTAAGGTTTTTGGTTAATATTGAAATAATTACCGTTATTGGGTACGGTTTTTCTACCTTCATTACCCACTTATTCAGACCATTCTAAAACTATTTTCTTCTATGGCATTTTCTCCGCAAATGCCCCATTTCCAAGATAGGGCATATTCAAATGGGGCATTTTGAAATTAGCCTGACCTTACCTTACCTGACCTAACCTAACCTAACCTAGACCGCATCAGACTACCGGGACCTAACCTGGGCAGACTACCGGGAAATAACCGTGGTAAAGTACAAAAAATGACCGGGGCAAAGTACTGGGACCTAGCCGGATCTGGCAACACTGCTACAAAACGGTAATTCTTTCAATAAATACCTTTTCATCTATGGCATTTCCTCCGCAAATGTCCCATTTCCAAGATATTCAAATGGGGCATTTTTAAATTAGCTTGACCTTACCTGACCTAACCTAGACTGCATCAGACTATCGGGACCTAACCTGAGCAAACTACCGTGAAATAACCGTGGTATAGTACAGGAAATTACCGGGGCAAAATACGGTAAATATTGAATGAATTACCGTTATTGCGTACGGTTTTTCTACCTTCATTACCTACTTATTTAGACCATTCTAAGACTATTTTCTTCTATGGCATTTCCTCTGCAAATGCCCCATTTCCAAAATAGGGCATATTCAAATGGGGCACTTTGAAATTAGCCTGACCTGACCTGACCTAACCTAACCTAACCTAACCTAACCTAGACCGCATCAGACTACCGGGACCTAACCTGGGCAGACTACCGGAACCTAACCTGGGCAAACTACCCGGAAATAATCGTGATAAAGTACAATAAATGACTGGGGCAAAATACTGGGACTCAGCCGGATCTGGCAACACTGCTGCAAAACGGTAATTCTTTCAATAAATACCCAAAATACTGGGACCTGCCGATTCTGGCAACACTGCTACAACACGGTAATTCTTTAAATAAATACTGCATTTTGCCCTCGTCATTTCCTGTACTTTACCACGGTTATTTCTGGGTAGTTTGTCCAGGTTAGGTCCCGGTAGTTTGCCAAGGTTAGTTCCCGGTAGTTTGCTGTGGTCTAGGTTAGGTTAGGTAAGGTCAGGCTAATTTCATATGTGGAGGAAATGCCATAGAAGAAAATAGTCTTAGAATTTTCTAAGGAAGTGGGTAATGAAGGTAGAAAAATCGTACGCAATAACGGTAATTCTTTCAATATTTACCCAACAAATTAAATCCAGTGGAGATTTTTTGGTAAACCCTTTACTAACGGGAGCGATCTATTTCACAATTCCCTTTAGTAATAAAATAGTTTTTCTGTTTTCACTGTACCAGATATTAATTTCCTTCATTTCCCCCAACAATATTGACCCCGATAGATGGGGAGGGCATGAAGTAAATCGGGGAAAGAGCGGGGATGAAACACGGCTTTAGAATATGTGCATTTCCATAATGATAAACAACTGCTTAGAGCCAGACGTGATGAATCGATGCTTGTGATTGGCTGAAAACTATGACGTCATCCACCCCGGCCCCGCCTCCCATGACGTCATTATCCAGTGCGTTTTTACACCCGTTTACTCCCGGATGTGGTTCATTTAAGTAAATATATTTAATTCCCAAACATGATTATTCAATATAAAAATACTCCTGGTTATATGTAACCAACTATAATAGATAATCACCACCTGAATACATTATATTTTGGACCATTCCAAAACCAGATTATTCAATATACAAATCCTCACGGTTATTATTATCCATCTGCAATAGATAATCACTACCTGAATACATAATATATTGGACAAATCTATGAAACTTTTCATCTGTGTTATTTATGTCGGAAATTGGTAATATTACATTTTAGTTGAGTATATAATCCCAATCGGTAATGTGTGTGTTAATTTCGTTTCCTTGATTCGTCCCGGACCCCACCCCCTCAACCAGTTCCCTTTCAACACCTGATAGGCAGTGTTGGCTGTATTGGCTATATTGGCTGTAAGGAACTTTTGGGAACCACACGAACCTACCTGACCCAACCTAACCTAACCTGGACTGTGGAAAACTACCGAGACCTAACCCTTACATTACCCAACATCACCAGAACCTAACTGGGGCAGACTACCGGGACCTAACTGTGGCAGACTACCGGGACCTAACTGGGTCAGACTACTGGGACCTAACTGGGTTAGACTACCGGGATCTAACTGGGTCAGACAACCGGGACCTTACTGGGGCAGACTACCGGGACCTAACTATATCTATCTATCTATAGCTCCGACGCCTCGTTCCCTCCGGGAACTCCCACCAAGGTGGTGGCCGCGGCAGAAGAGTCTCCAGTTTTCCCTGTTCCAGCACTCCCTCCTCACTTGCTCCATCCCCCCTCCCCCCCTCACACTTCTCTCTCTCACATACTCTTCCACTCTGTTCTGCCATCTAACCGGAGGTCTACCTCTCACACCAGGTCCCACAACTTCACTATCGTACACCTTCTTTACAAACTCCACACTTTGCATTCTCTCTACATGTCCAAACCATCTCAGTGTATTACGCTTCACTCTCTCAACCACTCCACACTCAATACCAATTGCTTTCTCACTCATACCACATCTCTCATACACACTCTTATTACTTTCTCCATCCCACCTAGTAAGTCCACATGCTCCTCTCAAGTAACTCATTTCCACAGCACCTATTCTGTACTGATGAGCCCTACTCCATGTCCATGTCTCCGACGCATCTGTCAGTGTTGGTAGGATTATACTATTTCTGAGTCCCTTTTTCACTTCTATACTCACACTCCAACCCTTCATAATCCTCCTCAGTGATCCTATGACCTGCCTGCCCCTCACTGCTCTCTCCCTGATTTCTCCTTCCATACTTCCATGTATACACAGAAATGTTCCCAGATACTTGAATTCCCTCACCTCCTCGATCCTCTCACCCCCTAAAGTTATCTCACATTTCGTCCCAGTTGGTACAGCCACTCTATAGGGTGTAGCAAAGTCAATTACTTCTGTTTTGGGGTCCTGGAGTGGCGGCGTCTACGCCGTGGGACCACCCCCCAAGACTCCCGAGGAAGGAAGCTATGGGGGCCAAACTGTCACAACATCCCCCCGCCCCCCACCAGGGGGCGCGAGTCCCTGGGAACGGCTTCGGTCACCCGGGCAATACCACACCCTCACACAACACACACAACTACACATTTTTTCATCACCGAGGAATGATTCTCCGGCTGTCATTTCTCGGCTTCTCCTTCTAGCCGGAGACATTGAAAGCAATCCTGGACCCATAAACAAATACACATGTCCGACATGGTCTAAACCCATCACATCAAGTTGGCAGACAAAGGGTTCAGTTTAATGCAATTCCTGTAAGAACTGGACCCACTTATCATGTACAACATTAGCATCCATGAAACACTACACAAACACATGGACCTGTTCCACATGTCCCTCACCTCTTCCATCACTCCCACCTCCACCACCCTCTCCATCACTCCCACCTCCACCACCCTCTCCATCACTCCCACCTCCATCACCCTTACCAACACCCACACCTCCATCACCCTTACCAACATTCCCACCTCCATCGCCCTTACTTCCAACACCAACAACACCTCCACCTCCTTCCCCCCCACACTCTCCTCTCCCCCGTGCAGCAGCACCTAACACACACCGCACACACAACATTAACATACTTCAACTAAACATAGATGGCATAAACACCAAAAAACAAGAACTCACACACTTCATCATACAACATAATATACACATTGCCATCTTACAAGAAACAAAACTACGCAACACAAACAAAACGCCTACATTCACCAATTTCACCACCATCAGACAAGACCGGGCCAACGGCAATGGCGGTGGACTCATCACCCTAGTCCATAAATCCCTTAATTATATAGTAACCAGGGCGGAACTCAAATCCTTCCTCCCCCACCACGACACCACCACAGAAATTCAAAGCATCAAAGTCCGCACTGGGAAATCATCCAATATTACAATAGTTAATTTATACATCCCCACCCAAACCAGCCCAACAGTTCCCCAAAACTTCTCCCCCCAGCTCCATCTGATCACCAACCAACCTGACCTCATCCTGGGTGGTGATTTCAACGCCAAGACGTCGGCCTGTATGTCAACAACCCCGACACAGACAGAGGGCTTGAAATCCTTGCACAAACTGACAACCTCATTTCATTAAACAACCCACATCAACACACTCATATCCCTCACCAAGCCCTCTTCCAACCATCCTCTCCCGACATATCCTTTTGCTCTCCCAACCTCGCCCCCAGAACATCATGGAGAGTGGTCAGAACCCTCGGCTCTGACCACCTTCCAATCATAATCACCACTAAAACAAGAATCACCCCAGTTGGCCACAGACACACATACACAAATTACAAAAGTGCCAACTGGGAAGCCTTCACTATGGAAACAGAACAACACTTCGAAACACTGAACAGTACACCCATCACAAACATCAACACAGCTGTTCAAAAATTCAATACAATTATACAAAACGCAGACAAACAGTACATCCCTAGAGGTAACAGAAGAAAACACAACCCCAACTTTACAATAGAAATTCAAGACCTCATCAAACAACATGACACACTTAAACACACATCCCCAACTCCTCTTACACAACACACAATAAACCAAATACAAGCACTAAATACACAAATAAACAACAAAATTGAAGAACAAAAAACACTTAACTGGCAAAGTTTTGTCAACACACTCAACCACACAACCAACACCAGCAAACTCTACAAAATACTAAACAGCATCACACTGTCCAACAGCAACACTACACAATCACATGCAGCCATCACAACAACAGACACTATACCCTCTAACAAACAACAAGCAAACACACTCATCCAACATTTTTCGCACGTCAGCCACCTTCACCCTCATCCTGAAGACAGACGAGTCATTAGACGCAAGAGATGTTTCCCCACTGACCCAGACTATACACCATTCACAAATCATCAGACAAATCACATCATTAACAACATAAAACACTCACCTGCCTGTGGTCCAGACAACATCAGTAACATACACCTTAAACACCTTGGACCACAAGGCATACAAGCACTCACTAACATAGCAAACTACAGCTACTCACACAACACATTACCCAACATCTGGAAACATGGAAACATCATCACCATCCCCAAACCAAACAAAGACCCCACACTACCCTCATCACACCGTCCCATCACCCTCCTTTGTACCCCTTCCAAAATCACTGAGCTCCTCATCATTAAACTAATCACACCACACATCCCCCTTGCATCTTCACAACATGGCTTCAGACCGCTACACTCAACAAACACCCTTCTTACAGACCTCACACAAAGAATATTTGATGGCATCAACTCAGATAGACCCCCACACAGAACACTCTTAGTTACATTGGACATTAGTAAAGCATTTGATGCCATCCCCCGCCACAACCTCACAAACAAAATATACAACACAAACATGCATAATAACACCAAAAGATGACTGGCCAGCTTCTTGGGAGGAAGAGTAGCCCATGTTACATTTGCTGGTCAGTCATCTAACATTAAAAATTTCACCAATGGTGTCCCCCAAGGATCTGTACTCTCACCCACCCTTTTCAACCTATACATGCACGACATACCAACACCCCAGGCACCACAAATACACATAGCCTCCTACGCAGACGACATAACACTCACATGTACACACAGAAACGCAGACACAGCCACTCTCATCCTCCAACCCTACCTCAACACACTTAATGCCTGGTTCACCACAAACAGACTTAAAATAGCACCCACCAAGTCAACTGTCACCCTTCTCACCAACTGGAACACAGAACACCGCTACACACCACACCTCACCATAAACAACACACCTATACCACACACACACACACACACCCAAAATACTTGGCATAACATACAATACATCCATGACATTCAAACAACATATTACGACCATCAAAAACAAATGCATGCAAAGACTTAAAGCCCTCAGATCACTTGCCAGCACAACATTCGGACACAACAAGGAAACCACAACCACAGTATACAAACAATATATTCGATCAGTGATGGATTATGCAAGCCCTGCCTGGGCTTCAAACCTCACTGAGACTCATCACAACACCCTTCAAACCATACAGAACAGAGCCCTAAAGACGATCACAGGCTGCACAGCTACCACACCCACAGACCACCTACACTACGAAACCAAAGTCCTCAAAATCAAGGATCACCTTGACATGAGAGGCACACAAACACTTGCTGCAGCCTCCACAAACCCACACCATCCACTACACTACATGGCACAACACCCACACATGCCAAGGAACATCCAAACAACACCCAGTACACGATACCATACACAAATACTATCATCTCTTACACCCTGCCCACCCCAAACCAATCTCCAAAAACACATCCATACTCAAATCACTCATCAATCCATCCAAACACTCAAAAACAACACTCAGCTGCATGCACGACCTCCTGATATCCACCCATCCGAATCCTCCCTTCCCCGTGAGGACAGAGTCCACCTGGCCAGGCTGCGGTGTGGCCATCACCCGGCCCTTCTGACATATCAGAAGAGGCTGGATGGAGCCATTGCGGATGCCTCGTCCGGGATGCAACCTAGCACCCCATTCTATTAAACACATTATTGAAGACTGCAACGCACACAACTACACTCGCCAACAACACAACATACACTCTCTGAGGGCACTGTGGGAAAGCCCGGTTCAGGCCATGACCTTCCTCAGGAGCTCGGGGCTGCTCGGCCAGACAGCTTGAGGAACTTCAACAACAACAACAACTTCTGTTTTGGTCCTCTCAAATACCATCACCTTACTCTTACCAATATTCACCTTCAGTTTTCTTCCCTTACACACAGACTGAAACTCATCCACCACCCTCTGTAACTCCCTTCCACTCTCAGCCATCAACACAGTGTCATCCGCAAATAAACTTGCCACCAAGGACCAATTTGCTTCATTCAGCCTCAACTTCACCCCTAGGCCATTCACTTTGGCTTTCACATCTCATACAACCATCCATATATATATTGAACAGTCATGGTGACATAACACATCCCTGTCTCAGCCCTACACTAATATTAAAACTCTCACTTAGATCACCGTCTACCCATACACATGCTGTTGCCTCTGCATTACATGGAGAGGATATCCCGCCACTAGGGGATAAGGGTTAATATTAGTTGTATAATCATACATAGGGATATAAAATATAAATTAAGGAAGAAAGCATAGAGTGGATAAGTTTCCTTGGAGTGATGAATTTGGTGCATGAGTAAAATGAAAGGTGATATCTGAGACAGGAAGGGAGGCCTACTGTGCCACTTCTCATCCTCTCACAATCCCTACTTTGGTTTTGTTATATTTTCATCTGTTATTTTCCTCCCCAACAAATCCAGAAAAGTCATCCTCATATCTGTCTCCTTCATATCCATTGAGCTTTGCCAGAACAAATGCCGCGGGCTTAGGGAATTTGTGACATATCTTGTTGAATATCAAGAACAAGAGACTGTGAGTGATAGGATGATGAGATAATGAAGAATCTACAAACCAATTGGTGACAATCCCAACGACTATTCTGGATTTGTTCAGAAGGAAACAAATGCAGTTGAAAAAATAACATATCACAACTCGGGGAGACATTGTGAGAGGAGGGTTATAGTGGTAGTGGTGGTGATCAGGGAGGAGGAGAGGGAGTGGCTCTGTAGTATCCTTCTCCACCTCAGATACCACCTTGCATTTCACTTATGCATCTTCATTATGCACTGGAAATTAATCTGTGTTATTTCTTGTTTTACTTATAGTTTATATGATTTCTGCCCTTCTTTTCAGAGGAGGCGATGAGCTGCCAGCGTGGTAACGTCAATCGAGTACGACCCCAAAAGTACAAGAATGTGATTGCCTTTAAGAATAATCGTTATGACAGCAGTAAGCGCATCAAGATGATCAATGATAAGGAGATTGCTGAGGTAAGAAACATGAAATTCCTTAGGATACTGTATTAGAAATAAACTGCAATACTTCAGTATGTGATAGACTCCGAAGTACCGTAGTGGTTGAAGAAATACCGGTACTGTACTGTTGTCCCTCAGTAGGCTATATGCTGGGGTTTGGTGACAGAGAGCACCCACGAATATTGAAAATAGGAAAAATTTGTTGCCCCGAATAAACACCCCTGGACCCCCATTCCCTTATAAAGATAAAGAAAGATCCTATATGCATGTTTATAGCCACTTTAATACTATATCACTAAAAAATAATAATGAATAAATCTAGATGGCCTTTTCTGACTATGAAACAGTAACTTATCCCAGCTCCCACACACCCTCCTCATCCTTCCTCTTCATTGGTCATTACTGACAAACAAATGACAAATGTTTCATGATAAACAGTACCACCCATCTCTAATGCACTGTACAGTTGAGCAAGTAGGAAGTGTAAGAAAAATATGAATGTATATGGCCACATCTTCACTACCACTCAAAGTTCAGCCAATCACGTTCCACCTTACATTGGCTTTGAATTCTCAGTTATTCATTCATAAATATACGAGGGATTATACTACAAAGAACTACCAGATGTTGAAATATACAGCCAAATTTTTTTTGCACTTTCTACTTGCTCAACTGTACAATACCTCAAAAAAGTATTGGCCTTTTTTTTTTTTTTAACGATTTGAAAAAGCGATGGGTTTCTGAATTGTGCCTGAGACACGAGTGACCCACAACTTATGATTTTGAAACCCCCTGAGTGCTGATATTTTTTTAAGGTATTGTACAGTTGCCCAAGAAAAGACTGCAACCAAATTTGCTGGTGTGTGGCAATATCTAGCAGCTGCTCCAAGGTAAACACTCGTATTTTATCAATGGATCACTCAGAACCTACAACCTTTGTATGGATGGATGTTATTGGCTTCAGCTAATTACATTCATCCATACAAAGGTTATAGGTTCTGAGTGATCAATTGATATAATACGAGTGTTTACTTTGGAGCAGTTGCTAGGTATTGCCACACACCAGCAAATTTGGTTGCAGTCTTTTCTTGGGCAACTGCCTACATCTTCTCAAACAAGTAAAATGACAAGAAAGAGCTAAATAAATGAGTAAAGATCATCATTTGTTATCTGCGATGAGAGTAGGGTCACTGGGATCAACGTCACTGCATTACACAATGTTGACTTGACAATGGCAGTTGGAGTGGATGTTCAATAAAATGCCTGTACAGTAAACTCACGGTAAGTCGGATACATATAAGCTGGATATCGGATAACTCGGACGCTGTCATTGTCTCGGACACTTATAAATATCTCGAATGTATATCCGGCTTATGAGGAGATTTTCCAGGTGCGCCGTCATGAAGGCCTGAGAAGTAGCGCAAATTGATTTTGTACAAAACTCAAATTACCATCTCTATACCGAATATTTATACCCTATGTTGACTAACCATATATATAGTTATGCTTTTACCATAACAGGTATGTATAAGAAACTCAATGTTTTGAATTAATTAATCATAAAAATGGTGATGCACTGATATATAATTGGCTGTGTCACTGCCAAGCAAGCCAGGAAGCCACATATACATCGGTCATGACGTTATCACCACGCTGACTCCACACAGTGTTCCATTATCCATTAACAAACTTGATCTTTGCTCTGTTATTATAGTTCACTGCATAGGAGATGCATCTTTAACGTGAGATAAGATGTGCTCTGTCTATAACTATGGTGGCTACAGTTGTTTGGATCAACCGTAAAGCATGGCCAATTGTTGCCACTTTTTCTACTTTTTCTTAACAATATCAACTTTTTCATGTAATGTGATGATCTGTCTTTTCTTTGCACCGCTACTAACATCAATTGAAAGCTTTTTCTTCAGTGCCATTGAAAGGAGATTACTGTACGAGAAGTATGCAAAAGGATATCACAAAGATCTCGGGAATAATGTGTCTGTGTGGCAACAAGTACACCGTGACTGACAAACTGAATGATACCAGCTCTGATTCATGCATTGCCTCACCTCCACCATCATACCACCAAACCTTATTTCATGTAAATATACAATATTCGATATATTTCTGCAGTTTTATATCTATTTTTGTGAAATTGTCATGTTTTTGTGTGTGCGCAGCTGTGTATGGGAACCAGAAATACGAGTGAAAGGTATGCATGAGGTCAGTCGTACGCATCAAATTTAAGCCCTTGGATATCTCCGGTTTTTGGATAACTCGACAAGGGTCTCCCCCAATTGATCCGAGTTAGCGAGGGTTTACTGTACAGTTCACCCCTGCTAAGTTGGATACTGATGATCTGTCATTTCTTTGCATCTCTACTAATATCACTTGAAAGCTTTCTCTTCAGCGCCATTGAAAGGAGATTACTGTACGAGAAGTAAGCACAAAAATATAATAAAATTGGTGGGAATTATGTGTCCATGTGGCAATAACACTGTCGACCTAGACCGAAGTAACAAATACGGTATGCCGTAACTGATACCAGCTCCGATTCCTATACTTCCTCACCTACCACCACACCACAATACTTTATTTCATGTTAATTTACAATATTCAATATATTTCTGCAGAATTATATCCTATATTTGTGAAATTGTTGTGTTTTTGTGTGTGCCCAGCTGTGTATGGAAACCAGAGATACGAGTGAAAGCACATGTAGTTTTGAGAGCCGGTGTGCATGTGGTCAGTCGTACACATCAAATTTAAGCCCTTTGATATCTCAGATCTTCGGATAACTTGACAAGGGTCTCCCCCCAATTGATTCAAATTAGCGAGGGTTTACTGTATAATATAATAAATACAATTAATATATACACATCGCCCTCCATTTACAGTTGAGTTGCATGTTTAAAAACCTAATCATAAGCTGATCGAACGTATAAAGAACTTTTCATTTAAGGAACCCTGTGATGAAGTCAGAAAATTGAAGATAAAAGAGTCTTGCAAATATTGCCACGAAACACTCATGCCCATCTACATGGAAGGAGCTTGCATGGTCAGGTGGAATCAGTAGCCTCCAATATTTATAAAAAATCACAGGGTCCTTACTGAGAAAAATATCAATGCATTCCTACAAAGTCCTCCCATACCCTTTCCCTATCCCTATCCACCCTCCCTGTCCACTCACTGACCTCATGTATATAATAGATAGAACTATGCTTCAATGCCCGATTTATGTCGTTCTCTCTCTAGTGACTAAAAATAATTCTAAACACTCTAAAAGGATGGATAATGCCCATTTTAGGAGGTTGTTCACTCTAAAAGGGACAGGCTTAGTGGAGAGTAGTGAGGGTAGGAACAGGATGATGGGTTGGCTGGCTAGCAACTTTTTCAGTAGGTCCAGCAAGTGTGGAGTGCATCTCATTGCATTATGCACTTGCTAATGTGTTAGGTTATGTTTGCAATGATGAATTTTAGGGTTGCACTACAGTATAATCAATTATTATTTGTGTTTGACTCAATTGTCTTGTTTTTTACTTCACACATAAAGCCTTCTTATGCCATACTAATGCTTAAACTTGGTTGGCCACCCATATTTGCCAGTTGGTTCAATTTATTCATGAAAATCCTCAACTTTCTGGATGAGAAAGGAGCCACATAGAGCAAAGCCCTCTGCACTATAGTACCGTATTCTATACAAACTGTTTTTAGCTCATACCGGGTACAGTACTTTGCTTTTTCTAACTTTAGAACTTTTGAATCAATTTGAGTGAAACTTTTTCATCTAGTTTTGTGACTTTGTTATTCATTTTGAAGCTCAGGAAGTTATTTTACCTCCTTTAGGAAATCATAAATGGTGGTGGAACAGATGTTGTAGTCCCTCATCAGTGTTGTACTGCTCACTTCTTTCTCAATTATTTGGCAGATTTCAATCTTTGTCTTAAATTATAACACAAACCTCATCCATTTTGTTTCTTTTGAGAGTATTGGAGGCATTTTGAAAGGCAGTAGAGCTCAGAGTAATGCCAAAATTCTTTGTAGAGTAAGGGCATGAAACCGATCAAAACTCTCCAATAGATACGGCGCTCATACTATAAACTGGGAAGAGGCCGAGTCAGCAATTCCTCGCTGCTCACGTGGAGCGGCTGTCTCAAAACTTTCTATTGAACACTATATATATAGTATATACTGTATACAGGACTTTCGAAAAAATCTGTAAATGTTACAGTTATCAGTTATTAGTCTCAAATGGGTTACCTCTCTTGCAACAGACAATTAGATATCTTTGACTTTCTGAAAAATGACTGTGAACTGTATTAATATTCCTTTTTTATTATTCCTTTCATTCATTTACAGCAGCCATTTCTGTCATTGAGACTGCTACTCTACTGACCATAGTATTTTATTATACAGTATTACATTAACATGATTTAAATTAAATGGCTATTGTCCTGTAAAAACACAGTCATTTAAAGCCAATAGCTCACTTGCCAGCTAAACATTTGGACACAACAAAGAAACCACAACCACAGTGAACAAACAATATGTCTGATCAGTGATGGATTATGCAAGCCCTGCCTGGGCCTCAAACCTCACTGAGACTCATCTCAACACCTTTCAGACCATACAGAATAAAGCCCTAAAGATAATCACAGGCTGCACAGCTACCACACCTACAGACCACTTACACCATGAAACCAAAGTTCTCAAAATCAAGGACCACCATGACATGTGAGGCACACAAACACTTGCTGCAGCCTCCACAAACCCACACCATCCACTACACTACATAACAAAACACCCACACATGCCAAGGAACAGCAAAACAACACCCAGTACACAATACCATACACAAATACTATCATCTCTTACACCCTGCCCACCCCAAACCAGTTTCCAGAAACATATCCATACTCAAATCACTCATCAGTCCATCCAAACACTCAAAACAACACACAGCTGCATGCACAACCTCCTGACATCCACCCATCTGAATCATTCCTTCCCCGTGAGGACAGAGTCCACCTGGCCAGGCTGCGGTGTGGCCACCACCCGGCCCTTCTGACATATCAGAAGCTGGATGGAGCCATTGTAGATACCTGTCCAGGATGCAACCTAGCACCCCATTCTATTAAACACATTATGGAAGACTGCAATGCACACAACCACACTTGCCAACAACACAACATACACTCTCTGAGGGTACTGTGGGAAAGCCCGGTTCAGGCCATGGCCTTCCTCAGGAGCTCGTCACTGCTCGGCCAGACAGCTTGAGGAACTTCAACAACAATAACAACACAGTCTAAAACAAATATTTTTTTCTTTACAGGTTTGCAAAAAATGTCAAGACATCATTGCCTGGAAAGTCAAGTACAGGAAATATAAACCCTTATCTCAGCCCAAAACTTGCATCAAATGTCACAATAAGTCAGTAAAGGTAAGATTGTTTACATTATGCCTGGTAAAATTCCACCTGGTAGTAAAATAGACAGGTTGTTAATTTAGCTGTAATGTGTGTGTTTTCCTTGCACACAAGCTTGGGACACACGTTTTTGGAAATAATCACCTGTAGCAGCTGTGTGCTTTGCGCAGTGGCAATATCGTAACCAATGAGGTTGAGGTGGATGCTGCTGCGGAAAGCTAAATCCGTTGGTATTGGGAAAAGATTCACCTCAGTGACCTACCCTTCCTCAGGAAGGGTAGGTAAGCCTTACCCTGCCTCCACGTGGCAACCTAGGGTAACACCTCCTTTTTTTACCATTTTTTATAAAGCAGGAGGTGAAGCTAAAGGTGGAGGCGGTGTGGGGGATTGGATTTTAGCTTCCCCCACATATAGGTTTTAGTAATTGTATATATCTTTTTAGTTTTTAACATTTTTTTAACATCCTTTTAACATCTTTTTAACCAGTTTGACCCTTTTTTTTAATGCTGACGGCCCGTGTCCCTCCGGGAATGAGCGCTGCATTGGCCTTGCCAGCCATCAGCGGCTCCCCAGTGGGGGAGTGGACAGATATGGCTGCAGGCGGGGGGGGGGGGGGTCTCTGGGTTTCCCTGTGGGGGGAGGGGGGAAGGGGGGGTGCATGAGAGTGGTAGCAGTGAATGTGAATGGAATGGTTGAAAAGACGAAGAGGCGAGAAATAGTTGAATGCTTTAAGAATGGAGGAGTAGATGTGATGGGAGTGACTGAGACACACTTGAAAGGATGGGGAGTGGAGGAGTGTGAGGCTGGAGGAGAGAGTGTGATGTGGGAGGGAATGGAAGGAGGTGTAGTGTGGACAGGAATGAGTGAAAAGTGTAAAGGAAGAGGGAGGGAGGGGTGTGCAGTGCTGGTAGCACCAAGGGTATGGAAGAGAGTAGATGGACATGGATGGTGTGGGACGAGAGTGGCATGGGTGACAGGAAAGATTGGTTTGGTTAAGTATGCATGGGTGTGTGCGTATGCACCTGTGAATGAGAGGAATAAGGCGGGGAGGGAAAAAATGAGAGATTTCTGGGAGAAGTTGAATGGGTGTTTGAGGAAGTTTGAGAGTGGGAGGAAGATTGTAATGATGGGTGATATGAATGGGAAAGTAGGAAATGAGAGAGTAGGAAGTATTGTTGGTAAATGGGGTGTGGAAGGAGTGAATGAGAATGGTGAATATCTGGTGGACGTCTGTGCTGAGAGGGGGGGTTGTTCTTGGCTAACACCTTCTTTGAGCACAAGATGATCCACCGGTATACATGGAAGAGAAGGAATGAGAGAGGAGAACAAAAGAGTTTGATTGATTATGTGGCTGTGGATGAAAGGTTGAGGAAGGATGTGTATGACGCAGTAGTGGTGAGAGGAATGGTCCATTGCTCCGACCATTTTGCGGTGTTGGTGAGGATGAAGGTTAGGGTTAAGTGGGAGTATGGTAGGAGGGATGAAGGGGTGAGGAATAAGAGGGAGGTTGCTAGTGGGAAATTAGATGTAGAAGAGTATAAGGAGGAATATAAGAGGAGGGTGGGTGAGGTGCTGGGGGATGTAAGGATGGGGATAGGGGAGGGAGTGGGAGTGAATGCGGTGTATGAAATGTTTAAGATGAGAGTATTAAGGACAGCAGCAGAGGTAGTAGGATATAAGTCACAGAAGAGGGGCAAGAAAGGGAGTGCTTGGTGGACAGAAGAAGTGAAAGATGCTGTAGAGGATAAGAGGAAGGCATATAGGAGAACACTACAGAGGAATGTGCCGGAAGAAGTGAGAGAGAGATGGAAAAGAGAATATAATGTGTGTAAGAGACAAGTGAAAAGGATGGTGAGTGAGAGTAAAAGGAGAGTGGATGAGGAGTTTGGTATGAAGCTGAGTGAAAAGTTTAAAGAGAACAAGAAATTATTCTGGAAGGAGGTGAAAAGAGAAAGAGGAGAAGGAAAGTCTAGTAGTGTGAGAATGAAGAGAGAGGATGGAGTTACTGTAAGTAGAAGTGAGGAAGTGAAAGAAGTGTGGAAGAGGCATTTTGATCGGTTGATGAATGGGGGGACGGGAGGGGAGGCGGTGGTGACATGCATGGGGATGGAGGCAGGTGGTAGACGACAGGATGTACAGGGAGAATTAGGAAGGGAAGAGGTTAGGAAAGCAATAGGAAAGTTGAAGATGGGAAAGGCACCGGGGGTGGATGGGATAACTGCTGAAATGTTAAAGTGTGGGGGGGAGGAAGTGGTGGAGTGGATGTTGCTTATATGTACATTGGCGTGGAGGCAGGGAGAGGTGCCAGAGGATTGGAGGAGAGCCATAATTGTACCTTTGTATAAGGGGAAGGGCAGTAAGGATGAGTGTGGTAGCTATAGGGGAATAAGTCTTCTTAGTGTACCGGGGAAGGTTTACGGGAAGGTTCTTACTGAAAGACTGGTTGAAGTAACAGGGAATAAAGTTAGTGAGGAGCAGGGAGGGTTCAGAAAGGGTAGAGGATGTGTGGACCAAATATTTGCATTAAAATCAATAGTTGAGAAATATATTGGGAAGGGTAAGAAGTTGTATGCTGCCTTCATGGATTTGGAGAAGGCATACGATAGAGTTGATAGGAAAGCTATGACAGAGGTGTTGAGAATTTATGGTGTTGGGGGGCCTTTGCTGAAAGGTATTGAGGCTTTTTATGCAGATGCAAAAGCATGTGTACGGGTAGAGGGTGATCTAAGTGAGAGTTTTAATATTAGTGTAGGGCTGAGACAGGGGTGTGTTATGTCACCATGGTTGTTCAATATATATATGGATGGTTGTATGAGAGAGGTGAAAGCCAATGTGAATGGTCTGGGGGTGAAGTTGAGGCTGAATGAAGCAAATTGGTCCCTGGTGGCAAGTTTGTTTGCGGATGACACTGTGCTGATGGCTGAGAATGAAAGGAATTTACAGAGAGTGGTGGACGAATTTCAGTCTGTGTGTAAACGAAGGAAATTGAAGGTGAATGTAGATAAAAGTAAAGTGATGGTATTTGAAAGAGCAGAAACTGAAGTGATTGACTTTGCTACACCTTACAGAGTGACTGTACCAACTGGGACGAAGTGTGAGATAACTCTGAGGGGCAAGAGGATGGAGGAAGTGAAGGAGTTTAAGTACCTGGGTACAGTTATGTGTAAACATGGAAGTATGGAAGGAGAAATTAGGGAGAGAGCAGTGAAGGGTTGACAGGTCATAGGATCACTGGGAAGGATTATGAAGGGTAGAAGTGTGAGTATGGAAGTGAAAAGGGGACTACGAAATAGTATAATCCTGCCAACACTGACATATGCGTCGGAGACATGGACGTGGAGTAGGGCGCATCAGTCTAGAATAGGTGCTGTGGAAATGAGTTACTTGAGAGGAGCATGTGGACTTACTAGATGGGATGGAGAAAGTAATGAGAGTGTGTATGAGAGATGTGGTATGAGTGAGAAGGCAATTGGCATTGAGTGTGGAGTGGTTGAGAGAGTGAAACGTGATACATTGAGATGGTTTGGACATGTAGAGAGAATGCAAGGCGAGGAGTTTGTAAAGAAGGTGTATGGAAGTGAAGTTGTAGGACCTGGTGTGAGAGGCAGACCTCCGGTCAGATGGCAGAACAGAGTGGAAGAGTATGTAAAGGAGAGAAACGTGAGGGGTAGAGTAGGGATGGACCAAGTAAGGAGGGAGTGTTGGAACAGGGAGAACTGGAGACACTTCTGCCGTAGCCACCCCCTTGGGGGGAGTTTCCGGAGGGAGCGAGGCGTCAGAGCTATAGATAGATAGATAGTAGCAGGTATATATATATGGTATGTCAACTTTACATCTCTATAGCTCTGAAACCTTCAGAAATCCCCCTCATGGGGTTAGCTATGGTAAAAAAGTCTCGAGCCTTCTTTGATCTTAAGGCGTGGTCACATGAGCATCTTTTTTGGCAATAAAATCACCAGCAACATCAACTCGGTCGAATCTCGGAAGGAATTGATGAGATTTCGGCAATTTTCACGACACGATCCTGCTTGTCTTGTGTTGCCAATCTCAAAAATAAATATTATGGATGCTGACGATTCATCTGTAATGTTATTAAGCCTAGAAATTTATATTAAGATACATGTGTGCTGTTGAAATGACAAAATTGACCAAAAGGATGCAGCAGAGTGTGGCTGTGGAAGTCCCGTTTGGCGGGAAAACTAATAAAATTCATCAATGACGACGACATATTTACCCCCTCAGATCCTCCTGCTGTATTCTTCTCGTCGTCACTATTATGACAAATAGCAACTAAGTACTGTGGACCCGGACCTCTGAGACCTCTTTGCTCCAACATGGTGACAAGCCTACAAATACAGAAACTTACCTAAATATGAGTAAAAAATAGAAGCAACTGGCCGTGTCTTCCTGCCAACACTGTGTCCGTTCTTCTGTCGTAGCTGACTTGGTCGTTATCCTTAATTTCTTTAGTGACTTCGTGAGGCTGTTACAGGCTTTAGATTTTCAAGTTGTATTGAATCTTGTTAAAAAATAATCAAAATTGCAAAAAATATCATGTATTAACTTTGCTTTCATTTATATTTTCGGTGTATCTTGACCTAAAATGAATGGATTCGAACGTAGCCTAATGAACAAACCAGCAGTTTTTTCCCTACTATACACAGTTTTTGCTTGTCATTTAGCAATTATATAATAATATTTGTTATATTAAAAACATAATATCGTGTCAGATACTTTATTTAAGGCATAATATATCAAAACATCTGAGATATGAGAAGTTTGAACAGCCAATCACACATTGCTAAAGTTAGGAGCCCTTGAACAAGCATTATCATCAAGTCGACCAATCACGGACGCAAAAACAAAAACCCGCTAGGAACCAGATGCACCGATCGTTGGAATAGATTTTTTTTTTATATAGTCAGAAAAAAGAAATATTGTGAGATGCAGGAGATGCTACGATTTGCCAAAATACGCTTCAAAACTCGGCTAGCTCATGTGACCAGACACTGTTAAAATTGCAGGTGAATAATAAAATTGCCGGTGAATAATTGCCGAAAAAATTGGTGGTGTGACCTCACCTTTACATTTCCTTGTTATGGTATTCCTTCACCTTCTTCTCCTTCATGTACTCTTCCACCATGTTCACCCATCTTACTGGTGTCCTTCTCACACCAGGACCCTCAAGCTCAGTCCTGTACACTTGCTCTGCTTCTTTATAAACTCGTAAGTACATCCTTCAAGGCCCTCCTATGGATGTTGTTTTCTCCAGGTCTATGAAAGAAGTTTTTTTTTTTTTTTTTTTTTTTTTTTTTTTTTATGAAAGACGAGTAGGCTAGTTGTTGTTGTTAATGTTCTCCCGGGGCAGAATGGTCTCCTACCCCCACAGACCCCCGGTACGCTCTGGTCATAGTGAAAAAAAAAATTAAAATATAGGAGGGGCTGGCCCTATATGCCTGGGCTACCGAAGCACGTCCCAGGAAGATGGAATCAGAGCTTAATGAACCAGGGAGTCTGGAGGCCTCCGACCGCCAGGGAGTTTGGGGGGAAGGTCTTTGATCCCACAGCCAGTGCTGTGGGCCCAAGTCCACGTTACCACAAGAGCTACAAGTGAGACCAGTCCTGAAGGGACCATATAGGGGGAAGGAGTTTAGACTGCTTTGGAGTATGTGAGGTAGAGAAATAATGAATGAAGATTAGGTGGTAGAGTATGTGTGAGAGAGAGATGGGAGTGGAAAGGTAAGATTTGATCATGTGGTTAGGAAGTATTGGAACAGAGAGACCTGGAGACATTTCTCCCATACCGAAGGGAGTTCCTGGAAGTAGTAAAACATCAGAGTTAAAAATAGAGTCATTAAGGTATACTGTATGAATAGAACCATTGAGTTATACCATACATGGCCACCACCCGGCCCTTATGACATATCAGAAGAGGCTGGATGGAGCCATTGCGGATGCCTGTCCGTGATGCAACACAGCACCCCATTCTATTAAACACATTATTGAAGACTGCAACGCACACAACCACACTCGCCAACAACACAACATACACTCTCTGAGGGCATTGTGGGAAAGCCCGGTTCAGGCAATGGCCTTCCTCAGCAGCTCGGGGCTGCTCAGCCAGACAGCTTGAGGAACTTCAACAACAACAACCACCATACATGGCAGCTAGAATACTACTATCTACTCTGTGGGTTATGGAAATACTGTACAGGTAACTAGGCTTCTGCATCTCCATCTGTTCCATTCTATTTATGTCCTCGACCTTTGTCACCCACCTGTAAAAAAGACCGCATAAATTCTACATTGTGTTTAAAGAGAGACCATTCATACTCAAAAGGAGCAGCAACTCTTGGAATCTTTTCCACTTGTAAGATTTAATCTGGCAGTGGAATTTGGCTCTCCTCAATGTCCGACACCAATTTCCTTTCTCTTATTCCTTTTCCCTTTTATCTCATTTCCATCCCTCCCTTATTTATTCTTGAGCTTCCATCCTTTTATTGTTACGTTCATTCTTACTACAGTATTCCTGCTATTTTCATTGACTCCGTTTCACATTTTTTTCTATACCTCCACCGCGGGACTGTAGGCTGTAAGTACCCCGTGACTCTTGCGAGGCCCCAAGATTATTGAGTGTCGCTCTAGATGAGACAGTGGAGCTTCATGATGTTGGTAGCTTCTTTTGCCCCACTCAATGACAACACCTTATTTATAAATTTATTTATAAATATGGAGAGAGCAGCTACATCGTCACTCACAGCGTCTTGAAATATGGTCAGGCATCTTCTATGTTGTGGGTTGGTGACGATATAGGGGGGTATTAACTTGACATGTCGGCATAGCCAGGATACTTTAAGAACAGCAGAACCATTAGATCACCTCGGAAAACTCCCAGACGTTTCTTGTAGACTAGAACCTGGGTCCTTGATAATTGCAGTCCGTCTCTGTATCCACTCTGCCACCGCTTCCCTGATTTATAAATTCTTAACAACCTAATCAATGTGTTTGTTAGAGTGAAGGAACCTCAAGGCCATAATTTTTTCAAATAATTGTTATTATTCACACCATGACATTCCTTTGGTGAAATTGAGGACAATGCACAAAATCAATTATTATAGCCTACTGTCCTGTATAATATTTTAATATAATTTATATCTGAACAGGATGCCTATTACAATGTCTGCCTACCTTGTGCCAAGAATCTGGAGGTCTGCTGCAAGTGTGGCAATAAGGAAGAAATTGTTTCCCACTTCTCCCCTTCTGAGAAGGTAAGATGACTTCATGATTGTTTTACAATTACAATAAACTACAGTAAGTCTGAACAATGGGGGCCTCGAGCCTGTGAGGGTGGCTTAATACAGAGGTGCCAACCTTTATCATACTGTACTAATGACACCACAACATGATCAGCCCCAGCCAAGGATCCCCACTAAAACAATAGTAATAATTAATGTACCCTGGACAATTTACATCTGCAAACAAAACTCATTTCTAAACTCACACAGTATTGGACAGATATTGAAGCTGTGAGTTTCTTTGTGTATACAGATGCAAATACACGCCACCACAAAAATACTCTCGGCTTCAAAACCTGACCAATAATATACGAGTTTTCAGATGAGCCGGTGGAAAGAAACTTTTGTCTGCAACTGTACATGTAATATTTGCTTATTTTTACATGAATTGGGTACATAAAAATAAACCCACTTTTGTATTCAATATTTTTTTTGTTGCGTTAAATTCAAAATAATGTAAATGTTTTATGAAAACCAACGCAATACAATATTGTATCACCACCAGAAACGAAAAGAAAACAAGCTTACCTTCATAAAAAGCACATGTCTAAACACAAATCAAGTTATGCTATTACGTACAGTCGGCAGCATAAGTTCGCTTCATTTTCACCTGCGTATGTATTAACTATGGTGATGTTGTAATACAATTTTACTACAGAGATGACAGATATAGTTCTCATATGGTAAATTACGTATGTTGTTGGAATAAAAACTGGTTTAGAATGCAACTATCAGGTCATATTAGCAATATTAAGTACATAAGATGGACGCGAATTTATGCTGCCGGCTGTATATCCTATCTAGTAGGGTGGATGGGCTTGGTGGCTCTTACACAGGATATTAATACCGGGCTTCATATTAGTGAGTGCCAGTTACATGTGGTTGTATACCAGTAAGTTGGTTTTTAGTGCCTTTAATGTAGAATAGCCTGCCACACAAGTGGGTTTGTGACAAAAGGCATTTCAGAGCCTTCTCAGCCAGGGTAGGATATCCAGTTTTTGAGTACTGTACAGTTCAGTACAGTTCCTTATGTGACTTCAGGTCAAAATGTTCACTTACCCTGGCTGCAAAAATGTCTCGAATCAAGATTTGGTGGGAGTTTTGCAGTTCAGGGAAATACAGTGGATTCACATTGCTCACACATTTATAAGGCACAAAACATAGGCAAATATTGGGATTATCTGCTAAGGCGAACTACTGGTTAGGTTAGGTTGGGTTAGATAGTGTTCTGTTACCTTTATCAATACTCAGTGGAATTATCTTGTGGAAATGTATTCTTTGTTAGATGTTTCAATTTTATGATGCAACTTATTTCTGTAGCAGAGTGCGGACAGTGTTACTGGGTCTCCTTGGCGAAATTATGAAAGGGCCTGCACACACTTGTGCACATTACGCCTGACCCGCCAAGTCAGGCTACTTTTGTCTAGTATCCACAGGATCTAATTTATTTTTGAAGGTCCTGAAAGACACTAGGTTAGGTCCTGAAGGTAGCCACAGTCTAGGTTAGGTTAGGTCAGGTTATTTCGTTAGGTGATCAAAAAAATTAATTAATACAATTTAAAATGATTGAATTTCCCACTCAACTGGGCTACTGATTGAACATTCTTCATACGATTTCCCAGTGTGGACTTAAACTTAGCCTATAACATGGAAGTATCCCTGTATCTGGCAACACTGCATGCAGAGGCGAGAACAAGCTAGGAAAGCTGCACTCCTATTTCAAAGTAAATACATACAAATAATATACATTCTTTTTGTTTGCACAAAATAAATCAGTCTTCAATATAAAAAGGGAAAAGAAACTGGTGATTTTGGTTCCCCGAAAGTGTGAAAATCGAGGACACAGGCAATTGCAATATTTATCCGAAACATGTACTGTATCTCATTGCAAGCTGTTTACCAAACTAAAAAAAATTTACTCATGATAAAAAATATAACCCCAAAAAGGTACCGGTAACAACACATCCATTTCTGGGAAGATATTCACATCATGATGGTTACAAATGTGTCGCTGTCAAAAGCAAATAATAATGTATGTTTTTAAATGCATGATTCTATAGCCAATCACAATATTCTTTTGTTCACCCACATATGAAAAGACTGGCAGCTTATGAATGAAACTATAAAGTTAAATTGATAACAATAATGCCACTGTTATCACTGATTGGTGAGATGGAGGATTTATTTCTTCCTATACAGTACAGTCGGCCCTCAACATTCACGGGGGTTAGGTAACAGAGAAGCTTGCGAATGTTGAAAATCCACAAATATTTGCTGCCTACCCTAAAACCACCCCTGGACCCCCCAATTTTCGTATATAGATAATGAAAAATCCTATTTACAGACACTGATTAATTCTGACTCACTTTAAAACTTAAAATAATTAATAAACCTGGTTATGATATGGGAACAAGTCCTAAATCCATCACACCCTCCTCTGCCTCCACATCGTTGTCAATACCAACATACCTTACCAGTAGTGACAACAAAAACAAATGTTCCATGAGTAACGGCACCACCCGTCTTTAATGTAATATACTATTGCGGACAAAAGTTTCTTTCTACTCCGGGTGATAAGTCCACACGACTGCTGGCCCATTTCTGGCCGGCAGGTTGCTGCTTGCTCGAGAACTACACCACCGTGTAAACCAGCAACCGAACAGTTGACTGTCTAGGATTCGGATAGGAAATGTATAGCATATAAATAGATGCATTAGTTGATAGGTAATATCAGGTGCAAAGCAAGTAATAACTAAACAAGAAGAAAATGCCAGTACTAGTATTTAACACCTTGAATGCTGACTGTATCATTAATATACCATTTTCCTTTTACACGTAGCCAGGGCCTGTATTCACTAGGCATATCAGAGTTTTCACTTACTCGTATGCTTGCATTACTGATCTCCCATAGTGTTTCAGGCTTATTTCGAAACAGTGAATGGTATTGCTATTCTATTAGTATGAGTTTATATTTTGATTTCGGAGCATGAATGAACGCTTAAGAAGAAAATAATTATTATCTTAAGAAAGAATGAACTTTGCTTTTGTGAATAAGATGTCCTATAGACTGTCAGGGACACAAAAATAATTTACTTTCTTTTAACTAGTGGAAACATGACTGACTTAAAAAGTAAATATAAAAACATATATAAATGGATATATTACATATAGGTGCTGCAAATACAGAACTACAGGTTATATGGAGTAAATCTAAGTGCATGAATTGAACAGTGGTCCGGTCATGAGACAGCCGTATGCTACAGATCGAGTCCTTGAAAAGATACCATAATAGTGAACACAGCCAACATTACTTTCAAAAGGTCATTGCTCCCATTGCATTTTAAATGAGGTATATCATTCTTCATTTTACTACATGCTTCTGTGGGCTTAAAATCATACTAGTAAGAACTATGATTCAGTTTATTCTAGTAATATTTCAGCTTTTGTGTGATTTCTGACAAATAGTAGTACTGGGTTATCTTCTTGTGCAATAGTCATTATTTTGTTTTGCACCTGATATTACCTATCATCTAATGCATCTATTTACTGTATATGCTGTACACATGAGAGAGAGAGGGGGGGGGGTAAATTACTTCCTATCCGAATCCGAGACAGTCAACTGTTCGGTTGCTGGTTTACACGGTGGTGTGGTTCTCGAGCCAACAGCAACCTGCCGGCCAGAAAAGGAGCAGCAGTCGTGAGGACTTATCACCCGGAGTAGAAAGAAACTTTTGTCCGCAATAGTACATTACATTGCATCTTCCCAACATTAAAACTGACAAGAAAAGCTAATGAAATTAGTTAAATTTACTTGTTACTTGTTGTTGGATATTCTATGTCCCGCTCCACCAGCAGATGGTGCTCCGCAGGGGCTCTCTCAATCTTATTAAACACTATAATCACTTGTAATACTCATATCATCCGTGTCATAACACTCAGCGAACATATGTGTTTTCAGTCTTTTCTTAAAAGTCGTGCAATTTTCACTAATCTGGACACGTAATGGCAATCCATTAAAGAGCCTTGATGCACACCTTTCAAACACTCTGAAACCCATTGTCAGATTACTCCTCGGCTTATTTAACCAGTATTGTTCGTCACTTTAACATTTATCATTTGTTATCTGCGATGGGAGTCATCAGCATCATCGTCACTGCATTCCACAATAAGAGAGAGAGAGAGAATGCATTCCTACACTGTCCACCTGAATCCTACCCCTATTCCTATACCCCCTCCCTGACCACTCATCACACCTCATGGCTATAGCTGTTATCTTGTCCTTGTCAGTGATAACTTCCCCGGTAACTCCTGTTTTTCTGGTTAACAGACCATTCCAAGGTGGTTTTATGCCTTGCAGTGAAGTACAGGAGTCAAAACAAGTCCATAAATGAATGAGCAAGGTAGTGGTGGGGAGAAGGTGCATCAGTTTGAACATGGGGAAAATATTCACTTGAGACCCACCCATCATGGCAATCAGACATGCACTGAGTGAGCTACAGTCTTACCTTCTCACTTTTGGTTATAGCTAAGATGAAATAAATGAGACATACACTGAATGTGCTGCATAATCTTACCCTCTCACAGTCAGCTACATTCCAGGTGCAATAAATCCCGCCCGAGTTGCCATTACTGGCGCAAAATTGATACAAGCGGGAAATCACTCCCCTGGACTTACCCGGAAGAGTAGAACATTTCCGCACCCGAACTGTAGGAGTTAAGATCACTCATGAAAATAAATGCAGCTTTACAATCAAGCAAAGGGATATTAGCCACAGCAGTTAATAGGTAGTTATGTAGTTATATATGTTGTTACCATGGCAAGGATTTCAGTATGACAAAATATTAAAATTGTTAAGGGAAGAATATCTTGTTGGTAAACTGAAAGGTCTGTGATTGCTCCAAACTCATGCCACGAAATAGACGCCCTCGATGGTACTAATAGGGGATCTTCTGTTTCGTGGCATAGCTTGGAGGAATCAGAAACCTTCCAATTTACCAACAAGAATATCTCCTTTAAAGTCTGCTGGAAAGATGTAATTAAATGATCTCAAGGTATTTAAATGCATGAGTGGTCAGATGATAAAAATTAAAACCTTGGGCCTTAGGGATAGTATTGTGTTTAAGTAGAATAGGTTTCTTAAAATTGGGAATAATTAGTTTGGAAATATGTATGCCTCATATCTGTCACAAGAATTTCAAAATGGCAAATATAAAATACAAAATTTCCAATACTCTTGCCTTAAAATTCTTTCAACACCAGCCATGTACACATTGGTTAACCATGGTGACATCACACATCCTTGTGTCACACTAGATGTTGTGAACCAAGGGGAATTAATAATTGAATTCTACATCTGTTCTCATGCAGACCACACTACCATTATAGAAGCTCTTTACCTCATTCAACAGCCTTCGCTCTGTACCATACATATGGTTACCAAAGGTCTAAATGGTTGTAGTTTGTTGGCTACTTGACTGATTCCTCCAAACTATGCCAGGAACCAGATGTAGCGCTTCCCATAAAAAAATATATATAAGAATGTATGAAACAAAAAAAAACTTCTGCATAACAGGCAAGAATGAAAGAGATGCTCTAAGAGTGTATGTTAGGGCTAGCATCCCAGTTTTAACTTGCATTCCATGAAATAACTCCTTTGATGAAAGTATTAATAATTATTTTTGTAAGGGGGGAACTGGGAATTTCATCAAGGAATAGATTAGTGCATTTGTCGCAGCTTTCAGCCGCTTAAATTGTATTTATTGGTTGTGGAACCAGCACAGCTGGATTGCTATAGAATACACCCCTTCTCCAGCCCAGGCCCCGTTAAGGCATATTCTGGGCTAGAAGGGTCTATTCCGTGACGATCATCAGAAGTAAAATAAATTTAAATCTGGCGCTGTACTAGACATGGGAGCCACCTGGTGGTGGCCTGTAGAGGTACTGACCCCGCTCCAGGGCAGCAGACGCTCGGCCACTCAAATGAGAAAATAAGTGAATGCCTGCCGCATCGGGAGGAGGGTGGGACAGTTAAAGCTGTGCTGGTTCCACAACCAATAAATACAATGCCGCGACAAATGCACTATTATTGGTATAGTGGAACCAGCACAGCTGGATTGCTATGCATGCGATGCGGTAGGTGGGAGGTGAGGTGGAGGCATTCACGGGTCCAGTTAAGAGCGGCTCAGAGCGGGGACTCGTAGAAGAATAAAACTGCGGAGACGCAGACAAAAAAAGGGGCTTCCCCATGGGCTAGGGAGGTAGCCATGGTGGAAGTGTTATTTTTTTTTTTATTTTTTTTTTTTTTAATCATTATATACCGTAGACTGTTCTGTTATAAACCAGATCATGTCACCAGATGTAGTCTTTATAGTCAGACTCGAGGGGTATGGTAGAGGAGTGGGGGTCAGGTTAGGCCCCCCCCCCCCTTTTTTTTATTAAAGTCCTCGAGCTTGGGTTATAACCCCAGGCTTGGGAAAAATATCCCGAGAGGATGAAAGAGGAACACTGAAGCTGTACTCTTTTTATTTAATAAATATCCAGTCACTCATCATAGTATTAATAGCCGTGTAAGAACGGGGAAAATAAATACTCAAAATTCCTTAACAATGTAATTTATTGTGTACCCATCATATGTACAACATGAAGACATGGGGATGAGAGTGAGAAATGTACAGGATGGGTATGTATCCCTCACAATAACAAACAACAGTAACGGTACTCACGTTAACTGTGAACCTGACATTTCGTGATAGGTGCTGGTGAGGGTACTAAGACAGTCCCGAATGAAAGAAACAGCCGCCCCGGTAGAGATGATGTGGGACAGCTCTAACCTGGCGGCTGTTTCCGTCTGTCTCAGTTTACCGTCGGGCTCCTTCAATTGGTAGGGGACCGGTGGCTCCTTCTCCGTCTTCCACAGACATTCGCTCAAACCTGGTGGAGCCCGGGAAGGAGGGAGGATGACAGCGAAAGGCGGAGGAGGTGGTTTCTTGGGCGCGGTGTTTTTCTGATGGTCCAGGGACTTAAGGAGAAGGGCAGGAATGTCCAAGTCCCCTTCGCCCTTATCCCCCGGAAAATAAGCGTCTGAGGAAAGGAAGATTGCCGTATTCCCGTGGGAGCGGTCAATCTTCCAAGCCTGAGCCAGCTGTAATTGACTATGTTCCATCAGAAAAGCCATCGCGTCCAAGGTAGCCGCTGAGGAGACCTTCGAAGCAGTGGGTACAGGAGCAGAGAAGGGCCTGGCCTTATAGAAAGGCGCTGCGTCGCCCTTCTCATCTGCTTCCCATTTAACAAGAACGTCGTCCCTCCTTACCCAGACGTCTGGTTGGGCGGTGTCCGGAGACCACGCCACCAATCTGCCCTCCTCCGATGAATGGGTCCAGGACTGAGGAAGTAGGGCCCAAGAGTAGGGAAGGTACCCGTCGTCCACAGGAGGGGGCGACGGGGAAGGAGGGGATGAGGTAGCCAGGTCTTCGGCCGGAGACTCGAGTTCCGGAGAAGTTGGAGGAACGGGAACGTCTCCAACATCTCCGCGGGGACCCGAGTGCCCGGCTGGCGACGAAGCGGGAGGAGGGGTAGGAAGGGCGGGTTCAGGAACGGGTTCAGGAACGGGTACCAATGTCACTACCGGAGGCAGGACAGTGGGACCCGAAGGGGAGGCAGGACGGGCATTGGGTACAAGAGCGCGGATCATCCGCGCAATCTTCCTCGACGAGGGGCTCATCTCCCTCCGCTTACCTTTGTGGTGTTTGCGGGAGGGAGAAGGAGAGTCCCCCGAAGAGGAAGAAGAAGCAGACGAGGACGGAGAACGACGGCGAGTACGGGTCTTCCTGGAGCGACGGGATCTTTTCCTAGAGCGTTTGCGCCCCCTAGAGAGACCCGAAGGGCCAGCTTTCGGGGGCGACGAAGCAGCAGGTTTCCTGCTGGGCCCTTGTACCGGTGAGGTATGTCGGGTAACCAGCGCGACGGGCTCGCTCTCTTCACGGGGCGTAAAGCCCCGGAAAGGAGTCGCAGAACCGTCTAGGGAAGGCGACGAAATCTCTCGGGTAACAGGGGGTTCTAGCCCCTGAGACTCCGAGAGACACGTTGAAAGGTAACGGGTCCTGGATAAACCCAGTTCCGTTCCCAAAGCAGGGTCCGACCACGTCAAGGAAGATCCGTCTCGTTTGTGTGCCATTCTCCTTGCCCTAGTCCACGCCATACGAAGGAAGGCAAGGGCGGGGAGTTTGGGGCGGGCAGCGGCGGGTGTCTCCCGACACAGCTCAGCCCAGGGGCGGCACACACCGCACGCCAAAGGGTCGTAACCCGTGGGCGTGAAGCAGGGTGCGTGAGGCGAACAATGCAGGTGGCCGTCAGGCGAAACCCGCACAGTACACCCCGAAGAAGCACATAAGGCACGAGTAGGCTGAGGGAGAGAAGAAAACAAAACATGGGTTAACACGTGAACACATGCGCACACAGCGAGAGGCACGGGAAAGCCTAAATAAAAACCCCACACGCACCATCCAGGGAGAAAACCCCGTGGGAGGAGGAACAGCCCCCTTGAACAGATGGTCTCGAAAGGAGGTACAGACCGCCTGAGGGACAACACCCAGGGTCACAGACACTCTGGGAAAACACCAAAAACGTTACGCTGGGAAGGGGAAACGAGAACCTGGGCACAATCCTCGCTCACCGCAACCCACGTAACCCTACACCACACTCGGGGAATAAAAAGAACGGGCTAATAGCCCCTATTACCCACACCACGTGGGGAGGCAAGGGCCCCACGTGGGAAGGCGAAAAAACCTCGCTAAAAGAAACCCCCGAGGTACAACACAAAATAAACGTGAACTAGTGGCAAGGAAGAGGGAGAAGGAGAGGGGAGGGAAAAACCCCCGAAAAAGGGGCCCAAACGAAACTCTCCCAGAGGGAAGAAAATGAACTGAACTCCAGAAAAGGAATTTAAATCCCCACACTAACACTCCTTACTCCCCCAACACACACACACACAATACATCTGCAAAGCAGGCAAGCCACTAGAGCACAAAAGAAACGATAGCAGGAATACGTGACACAATACCATAGCGTAGCAGCTAGGAGCATAGATGTTGACTGTAACGTGTTCCGCGACAGAGTGGCTGAGCGTCTGCTGCCCTGGAGCGGGGTCAGTACCTCTACAGGCCACCACCAGGTGGCTCCCATGTCTAGTACAGCGCCAGATTTAAATTTATTTTACTTCTGATGATCGTCACGGAATAAACCCTTCTAGCCCAGAATATGCCTTAACGGGGCCTGGGCTGGAGAAGGGGTGTATTCTATAGCAATCTAGCTGTGCTGGTTCCACTATACCAATAAATGACCCATTTTACAGGGAATTTCTGTATATCCTTCCTTAGTTCTGATCTCTCATTTCCACCCCTGGTTCTTGAGCCTCCACCCCTTAGGGCTTAGATAAAAGGAAATGGGGTATTGATAATGATGATAATTATTAAAGCTAAGTGAAAGTACTTTGGCTGTGGATGCAAAAACTTGATGAGGGAAGCTGAAGTGAATATAACCCCTTTTACTCTTCTTTTTCCACCCCTGGCTCTGGAGTCCACCACCCCTTGAAAAAAGGGAAATAACATATTGATGAAGATGATGATTTTTTTTTTTCTTTTTTTTACCTGTACTGTACTGTGAATTATTTATCTATAGTTTTTTTGAAAGATGTGAACTCTGCATACTAATGATATAAATTCTTTTGACCAGCTGACCATTGTTTTTCAAATTGATTTTATTGTTTACCATTACAGGAGCAACTTCAAGCCATGGCACAACTGGACCATGAGGTGAAGACTCTCCCAGAACGCAAGAGACGTACATATTACAGGTAAGCAAGAAACTTTGCAGCCATGGCTCATGAACATTAGATTCCTGAAGGTATGATATATATGCAAACTTATTGAAGAAGCAGAAAACAGTTAACACTTTGCCAAAGGTAGTCTTTAGAAGATGGTACAGACCACTGCTATCACTGTGCCAGAATGTAGAGTTTATACAGTTAAATGCTGCTTAGATGAGGCTAGTACACAGGAGCATAGGTGGATAAACCATGCACTGCAATATCTAGAGACAGAACTATCCTGTGGAGATGCCATTGCATGGGCTGCCTACCATGCCTCTAGGCAACCTCCAGTAGATGATCCTCCAGCACTATGTACACTCCTTCTACTTTTCTGAGAAGTTTACCTCATCTGTTACAATGAAGCACAGCATGGATGTTGTGAGACAAGCTGTTAAATTCATAAATCTTGGTCAAATACCAGTCACTGCATTTGACTAATCTCTCAAAATTAACTTCGCTGAATAGAATGGCAGGTCTCTTGGATGTTTCTTTAGCTTCCAATGGGACAGAAGATTCATATCCTTAAGCACACCTAACTCTAACTAGGCATGCTCACCAAGTAACTCCAGAAGGAGGCTTTTGTGTTCTGCGAGGGCCCCAGAGATTTTTAGTCTCTTAACCCGTGCACGGCAGAATACAGTTTTATTGTAATGCCCCTTTTTTATAATGGGTTACATTCGGTACATACGGTACAACACAGGCTAACCCACGAATAAACAAAAACTTGAGGGATATTGAGGGGCGACTGTACTTCTTAGGGAGAGGCACAAAGTACTCTACTAGGTAGTCCATGTAGTAGGTCCTCGTTATCCAAGACTTTTTATTTGATTGCCAAATAACAGGAAGGCTTCGTAGAATAATACCATATAGTGGCCTTAGGTATTAATTCTGATATACCAGGAGTGGTTTCAGACATACATCTCCTGTGGCGCTAAGAAGACAAGTCAGTTGGTCTTCGGCCACCTTAAACCGTGGGATTGATCTTTCCTCCTGTGAAATGTAGGTGCACGAAGGCATCTTTTTTCAGTAGAGGCAGGTCTCATCCATGTTACATACCTGCCTCAAGTCGTAGCCGTCTTCATGAAGTAATTTACGAAGCTGTTCAAGGAATACCTAGGCTGCAGCTGTATGAGCACCTGCTGCCTCCCCTTGAATTATAATATTATGGAGGTTTGCAAGGGGTTTGAACCAAGCAAACCATTCATCACTAGCCATGACGGTGTTACTGGGATCTGCACCACCGCTTCCCCGTGCTAGTACCACCACTCACGTTAGCACTTGACGCACCACTGTCACTCACACTACCATCACTTATACTATTTCTGTCATACTCACTCTTGCACCTTTTCCACAACTGTAATACTTTGGGTTGAATACTAGCCTTGGAGAGAGGCATATAGACTTGTTCTTGTCCTCCACCCACACTTGTAGCAGCAGCTCCATTTTCTATCTTGCACAGTTACGAACACAGGACTGGGTAACACTCAAAGCCACAGGTGATGCCATAGCTAAATTAACCACTTTCTCCTTGTCCTTGAGGATGATGCACACAGTTAAAGATGAGAGATGGAAAGTAGAACTTAGATCACTCACTTTAACAGCACTCTCATCAGTCTGATGCTTCCTAATTATTTCTAGTTTCAAGGGTGATAGAGATAGAATAGAGAAAACTCTTACCACTGGGAGTACAAGTGTATGCAAGGGAGTGGTTTGAAGACATGATAAACATTGTACATTGTACTTTACACTGCGACTGTGGCACAGAAAAAAAGAATGCTGCAAAACTGACCATAGCTGTGCAGGTGTGACTGCATGATTGTTTGTTTACAAAGTTTGGCAGATGGGAAAAGGCTTGAGGAGCTAACACGTGATTCGTTTCATATCTAGTAGGGGACAGCTGTGGCGCGATGATTGAATCAATACTTGTAAGTTGGGAAATTGCCTGCTCTATAAACAGGTTGTGATGCAAATTTCAATAGCTCTTTGGTGCTGAGTCTAGTTAAATGGTTACTCGTTAATATTGGTACCTGTCTGCGAACTATTTACACTCATATTCTATATATCTAATTATATATAGCTTTGACATATGAGTGTTGTACTCCTCCAGCTTATCATGTACTATGTGGACAACAATGTTTGCATCAAGAAAATTAGTATAACCTTAAGTACTGTATTATCCTTTGTTTAGTACTGTATTAGATATTATAAACTAAGATGTTAGTCACGGTGTAAGGCATACCTGTAATTTGATTACTTTATTCTAGTATGTATATAATGCATTAGTTTGTATCATTTTGACTATTTGTCCATGTTAGTCAGACTGTTATTTCTAATGATGGAACCTTTTTAGTCTTAGAATGGTTAAATGTTGTACAAGTATTCATAATTTATTATCTTTCTCACCAGGTATCTCAAGAAACTTAAAGGAAAGAAGAAGCCACAGCCAGCAATGAATAGTGAAACCATCAATGCTGTCAGTGGTGTTGATGGTGAAGCAGGAAAAGAGGATTTAGCACCACCAATCACTCCACATGAGTACATCACAAGTGCACGAAGGAAATTGGAGGAATTGAAGGATGGCATGGGTGATCATTTTGAGGATGATCTTGAGGGCTTGTCTATCACTAGTGATGATGATGATGATGATGATGATGATGATGATTGGGAAGAAGAAAGCTGATGATATTGAGGTTCCTGAAGTCCCTGCTGAAGACCATGGCCTGGACTGGGCTTTTCCATGGAGCCTTCAAGGAATGTATGTTGTATTGTTGGCAAGTGTGATTGTGTGCAGCACAGCCTTCCATATTGTGTTTCATAGTGTGGGGTGCCTCATGGGAAATGGGGAATGTCGGGAGGGTGTGTGAGCAGCTGAGTAATGGACTCGAGTGACTGGCTGGGAAGGTAAATGTTATGAGTAGGAATATGTTTCTGGAATCTGGTTTGGGGTGGGTGAGGTGAAAGAGTTGATAGTTTTATGTGAAGTCTGCCATATAGCGAGTTTGTGGGTGCTACAAGTTTTTGTTTGCCTCACATGTAAAGGTGTTCTTAGTTTTGAGAACTTTGGTGTCATGGTGTATGTGGTTTGTAGGTGTAGTGGCTGCTCTACCTGTGATTATTTTGAGAGCTTTGTTCTGGCAGGTGATTTGAGGGCATGGAGCCTTGGTGTGCATTTGTTTTTGATGTTTGTGATGTATTGTTTGAATGATATTGATTTATACTAAGCCAGGTATTTTGTGTGTGTGTGTGTGTAGGGGTGTGGTAGTTATTTATAGTAAGATTTGGTGTGTAGTGGTGTTTAAATGTCCAGTTGGTGAGGAGGGTGAATGGATGTGGTAGGTGCTGTTATAAATTTCTTAGTGGTGTTTAAATGTCAAGTTGGTGAGGAGGGTGAATGGATGTGGTAGGTGCTGTTATGAGTTTAGTAGTGGTGAGCCAGGATGTTCAGTTGGTGAGGAGGGTGAATGGATGTGATAGGTGCTGTTATAAGTTTCTTAGTGGTGAGCCAGGATGTCCAGTTGGTGAGGAGGGTGAATGGATGTGGTAGGTGCTGTTATGAGTTTAGTAGTGGTGAGCCAAGAGTGGAATGTGTTGAGGTAGGGCTGGAGATGTTGTGAGACTGTATCTGCATCTTGGTGTGTACATGTGAGTGTTTTGTTGCCTGTATAGGAAGTGATGTGTATTTGGGGTGTATGGGGTGGTGTTGGTATGTTGTGCATATATTGGTTGAAGAGAGTATGTGACAGTACATGTCTCTGGGGAAACCATTTGTGGAATTTCTAATGTTGCATGACTGACCAGCAAATCAGTATTCCATACTGTGGTGTCCTGGGTTTAATATCAAAGTGTCTAGGGGTTAACTTGGACAGCCACTAATTAACAAAATTAAAAAAAAAGCTTAAAAGATTTGGAAAAAAAGAAAGACTATTCAAGCAACAACCTATGACAAATTATTATTTACAATCTGTTGAATTCACTAATGATAAACAATTTTATTGTTACGTTACATTCACGAGAGTAAAGCCTGTTAACTTTATAATCCCATCTAGTATATCCCAGTTACTTCAATATCGTCTCTTTACCTTGTACAGTGTGAGTGGGGAGATGAGTAAGGTGTGCCTTCTAGAGCCGCCTGGGGGAGAGAGAACAGTCCCCTCAGTTTCCCCTAATTTTTATAACCCAGGGACATATGGCAACCCACATTAACAGTTATCAAATTTAGACAAACAAAAAGTTAATACAGGTACTGTATTCCCTTCCTTACAAACAATTCCCAATCACTTCCAAAATTCTAATTAACTCACCCAACACAAATTACCGGTATATTATTTCTTACCAACAGATTTCCCAGTTTTTTATAATTCATTATGAACACTCACAGGTGTTCCCAGGGCGTCCTTCCTCTCCCCTTGTTTCCCTTCTGTAGGCTTAAACCAGCGTGGCACTGTGGTCAGCCCGTGGTTACCCTTGTCCTCTTTTTACCTTTGCACCTCGTCCCTTGCTCTGTGTCTCTCTTTATACTCTCACCAAAATATATCAAACATACCCCAAACTGCTTATAGACTTTTCCACCATACACAAGAACAAGAATTAACAAGTCGAACATGTAATGTATACATAATAGATTCATAAAGATATCAATCCCAATTACTTGATACGTCACACTACACACTTTGGTGATTACTCCTTGATTAATGTGTAACTACTCCCGGTATCAGTTATTGCTTCCATAACCTTTACCACCAACTGCCAGGTTTATGATGGGGGACACACTATCTATCTATCTTTAGCTCTGACGCCTCGTTCCCTCCGGAAACTTCCCCCAAGGGGGTGGCCACGGCAGAAGTGCCTCCAGTTCTCCCTGTTCCAACACTCCCTCCTTACTCGGTCAAGCCTTCTCTCCCTTACATACTTTTCCACTCTGTTCTGCCATCTAACCCGAGGTCTGCCTCTAACACCACGTCCCACAACTTCACTTCCATACACCTTCTTTACAAACTCCTCACCTTGCTTCTCTGCACATGTCCAAATCACCTCAATGTATTACGTTTCACTCTCTCAACCACTCCACACTCAATACCAATTGCCTTTTCACTTATACCACATCTCTCATACACACTCTCATTACTTTATAATAAATAATAATAATAATAATAAATGGTTTATTAACATGAGGGCAGCCATAGGCTGAAAATATACATACATTTAAAAGAAATAGAATAGATAAAGATATTTATACATATATAATTATATACATACACAAAGAAAATGGTGATGATGAGTATGATGGGGGGTTGTTGTTGTTGTTGTTGTTGTAGTTCCCCTGACTGTCTGGCCGAGCAGTCCCGAGTCTGGTTGACCGAAGCTGCGCAGATGGTCGGACCCCCAAATGGGAGTCAGGGTGATAGTGAGATCTGTTTCTTCGAAGGCAACAGACAAGGGGACTGCTGGTTCATGGGTATGTACCCCCGAGCCAACATTCCCCCTGTCTGTAGTCTTCCTTGTTGTGCCACCCAATCGGGCGATCTCGTCAGCTACCCAGAAGGAATGAGAAATAGTAAGAGAGACAGACAGGACAGGCCAGGGTGCCAAATTCCTCATTTCTGGAAAGAACCAGCCCTCACCAGTGGGAAGGGGTGATAGAGAGGTGGGACAGCAAGTACGAAAGAAAGAAAAGGAACGGAGGGATAGTTGAAGAACTGAAAAGGATTGTCTGGGGCCGAAGATGATGGGGGGGTTGTTAGCGTCTATGGATTGTTTATTATGTTAACAATTGTGGGAATTACATTCTTTTTGTATCTGTTTGTAGTAGCCCGGATTTTTTTCAGTCTGTTGTAGTGTCTCACGGCATGTCTGGGTTTTGGGTTATTGTCTGGTAGGAAGTGTCTGGGGTGGGAGATAAGCCTTTCACCAAATTGCCTTAGCAGCTTAGTGTGGCTGTCAGTGAGGGAAGTCAGGTCGAGGGTGATGAGAGCGGTCTCGTATATCGTGTACCTATCTCCCAAAATAATTCGGCACGCCCTTTTCTGTACTTTCTCAAGTTGCCGTTGTTGTGTGAGAGAGAGGGGTGACGACCAAGCTGGTGAGGCATACGTGAGTTTGGGAAGAATAAACATGATGTAAATATTCCTTAACTCGTGTAGCTGCATACCAAGGAATTTCAGCCTCCTCAGCATGTACAGTTTGTATGCAGCAGTCTTGACAGTGTTGTTGATGTGCTGCTGCCAATTCAGCTTGCAGTCTATGGTGATGCCCAGGAGTTTGGTGGATTTCACAACCTGTAGGTTGTGTGCTCCTATGGTGACTGCAGGTGGTGGTACATGGGTGGTGAAGGTGCTGACATGCACCACCACAATCTTGTTGGCATTAATGGTGATGTTGTTGTGTGTGGTCCATGCTTGAAGGCTGTCAAGAATATCCTGTAGTGGTCCATAGTCAGGGGAGGTGTTGTCGATGGTTACACCCACCGTCGAGTCATCTACATACTTCCATCGAGTAGGTGTTTCAGTCAGGGTGTCGTTAATCATAATGAGGAAGCATAAGGGACCCATTTTTGTACCCTGAGGCACTCCACATGTCAGACGTGTGCATGATGATATGCTGCCCTGATAACGCACAGCCTGTCGTCGCTCGTCAAGGAAGTCAGCCAGCCAACATACCAGGTTGGAGTTGAGCCCCATGTCTAGTGCTTTCTTGATAACAATTGTGTGATCAACTAGGTCGAAATCTTTCTTAAAATCAATAAATGCAAGTGCAACTGACGTTTTTCTTTTCTCAAGGTTTTTATATATAAAGTCAAGAAAGCTGACTAGACAATGGGTGGTTGATGAGGACTTCATATTACCAAATTGCTGAGGATCAATGATGTCAGCAATGTTGGAGCAGGCCCAATCAAATATGAAGTCCTCACACAATAGGCTGGGGATGGGGGTGATGGCTATGGGTCTAAGGTCATTAAGGGATTGGGGGGAGGAGGTTTTGGGAATGGGTGTCACAAATGAAGTTTTCCAGTCTGAAGGACATTTACTTTGATTTAAAAAGGCATTAATGATTGAGCAAAGGGGGGTGGCTAGCTCATGAGCAAATTCTTTGTAGATTTTAATGGGCAAATCTACTGGTGTGGTAGACCTATTACTTTTGAATTTTAAAAGTTTACTACAGACTTGGAACTCATGTACAGTGGGTAGGAGAGAGGGGGCTGGTATGTAGGCTGGTAGGTGAGTCTGGTCAAGGTTGGGCAAGGTCTGACAGATGTTTGAGAAGTGCTCGTTAATCTGGGTCGCTGCCTCCTCGCTGGTCAGGTTGGCAACGCATGGGAAAGAAGATGACTGTTTCTTAATCCCACACAGGCGTTTAATCTTGCTAAACCACTGACTTATATTTCCATCCTTCAAATGGTGTATTTTGTTGGGATAATAGGTTTTCTTTGCAGCACGAATTTCCCTTATGACTTTGTTTCTTAGTCTTCTATAGAGGTTGTTATTGTTGTTGAAGGCTCTGTTGCGTTGCACTAAAAGTCTCTTGATGCGTGGTGTAATCCAAGGGACGCCGTTTGGGTGCATTGTTAAATCTTTGGTGGGGAAAAAGTGGTGAAAGGCCTCGGTGGTGTTGATCACGTAGTTATCCCAATTCGTGCTTACATCTTCAACAGTAAGTACTTCAGTCCATGGGTGTTGAACCACCCACTGACCAAAGTGACGAATTGCTGAATCGGTGAGTGGTTTGTATGTACTGGTGGTAGTGTTCTGCCTCTGAGTGGTGGTGGGAGATGGTGACCACAGAATTGACAGGTGCCTGCTACGTCCCATGGGGGGTAGGGGTTGTGGGGGAAGGGAGTGAGTGATCTTTGAGGTCAGTGATAATAAGGTCCAGGGTGTGTTGGTCATGCGTAGGGAAGGACACAAGTTGGGTCAGGTGTAACTGATTTTGTAAGTCAGTTGTGTCCAACTCATTGCAATCACCACAGAGAACTAATTTGGCTGCAGGATATCTTTCTTTTAGTATATCACTGGTGCTAACAAGATGTTCGAGTAGCGTACTTTCTCCATCCCACCTAGTAAGTCCACATACTTCTCTCAAGTAACTCATTTCCACTGCACCTATTCTAGACTGATGAGCCTCACTCCATGTCCATGTCTCTGACACATATGTCAGTGTTGGCAGGATTATACTATTTCGTAGTCCCTTTTTCACTTCCATACTCACACTTCTACCCTTCGTTATCCTCCCCAGTGATCCTATGACCTGTCTACCTCTCACTGCTCTCTCCCTAATTTCTCCTTCAATACTTCCATGTTTACACAGAACTGTACCCAGGTACTTAAACTCCTTCACTTCCTCCATCCTCTCACCCCTCAGAGTTATCTCACACTTTGTCCCAGTTGGTACTCCCACTCTGTAAGGTGTAGCAAAGTCAATCACTTCAGTTTCTGCTCTTTCAAATACCATCACTTTACTTTTACCCCCATTCACCTTCAGTTTCCTTCGTTGACACACAGACTGAAATTCGTCCACCACTTTCTGTAAATTCCTTTCACTCAGCCATCAGCACAGTGTCATCCACAAACAAACTTGCCACCAAGGACCAATTTGTTTCATTCAGCCTCAACTTCACCCCCAGACTTTCATCTCTCTCATACAACCATCCATATATATATTGAACAACCATTATGACATAACACATCCCTGTCTCAGCCCCACACTAATATAAAAACTCACTTAGATCGCCCTCTACCCGTACACATGCTTTTGCATCTGCATAAAAAACCTGAATGCCATTCAGCAAAGATCCCCCAACACCATAAATTCTCAACACCTCTGTCATAGCTCTCCTATCAACCCTATCATATCTATCTATCTATCTATAGCTCCGACGCCTCGCTCCCTCCGGGAACTCCCACCAAGGGGGTGGCCACGGCAGAAGAGTCTCCAGTTTTCCCTGTTCCAACACTCCCTCCTCACTTGCTCCATCCCCCCTCCCCACCTCACACTTCTCTCTCTCACATACTCTTCCACTCTGTCCTGCCATCTAACCGGAGGTCTACCTCTCACACCAGGTCCCACAACTTCACTATCTTACACCTGCTTTACAAACTCCAAACTTTGCATTCTCTCTACATGTCCAAACCATCTCATATTACGCTTCACTCTCTCAACCACTCCACACTCGATACTAATGGGTGAGCCCACACTTTAATGCGAGTTGCCAAACGGCATTTTGATGGCGATTTCTAGGCTGGAAAAAATGTCCTATGTCGGGCAAAGTTATATTGGGCTTTCTATTGTGGAACGACTTATTATAACTTATTCAATATTTTTGACATATTTTTATCTTATCTTGGACTTATTTTCATACGAATACAGCCATGAATAAAAATATATCTATATTATTTCAGAAGAGGCTTTTTAGTCCGCTTATACGCAAAGATAACAAAATTAGAATGATATACAAACTTATACAGGTCTTTTATAGTTATATTTTACATTTTACGTCGTCAATGATAGTAACAGTACTAAATCACAATAAGATGTTGACAATATATTGGTGTCTCCGTATGATACGTTCTCCGCTGCTGCAGCAACACGTAAACAAACCCAGCAGCACCATGCGATCCCCGCTGTATCCAAACATTCAGTTAGCCTTGCGTCTGGCAGCGCAAGGTATGCATATTTCCAATGCTAATAAATGTGAAAATATGGCATTTCAACATTTTCCGCTTCATGGTATGGGTCATGCTAAATACAATTGTTAATATTTGTAGGCTGTTATACTCATGCAGTTCATGAAAGCCGCTTAATGCACACATTTCGACTTTTATTATTTACTAATTTATATGAAAAATATAGTATATTCAGCATATATTATGCGAAAACACAAAAGTATGTATTTTTTTATACATCTAAGTAAAAGGTCGTGAACTAGAACGCTAATTTTCTAGTGTAAAATAAGGTATGAAATTTAACTAAGTTACCCATGTACAGCACTTAAAAGGTCGCAAATAAAAAATAGATCACCATCTGGCAACATCACTCAAAGTGTGGGCTCGCCTATTGCCTTCTCTCTCATACACACTCACATTATGGAGTGGTAATTCACAATGACGTGAAGAGCAGCATGCTAGTAAGTCCACATGCTCCTCTCAAGTAACTCATTTCCACAGCACCTATTCTGTACTGATGAGCCCTGCTCCATGTCCATGTCTCCGACGCATATGTCAGTGTTGGTAGGATTATACTATTTCTCAGTCCCTTTTTCACTTCCATACTCACACTCCTACCCTTCATAATCCTCCCCAGTGATCCTATGACCTGCCTGCCCCTCACTGCTCTCTCCCTGATTTCTCCTTCCATACTTCCATGTTTACACAGAACTGTTCCCAGATACTTGGATTCCTCTCACCCCCTAAAGTTATCTCACATTTCGTCCCAGTTGGTACAGCCACTCTATAGGGTGTCGCAAAGTCAATTACTTCTGTTTTGGTCCATTCAAATACCATCACCTTACTCTTACCAACATTCACCTTCAGTTTTCTTCGTTTACACACAGACTGAAACTCATCCACCACCCTCTGTAACTCCCTTTCACTCTCAGCCATCAACAAAGTGTCATCCACAAATAAACTTGCCACCAAGGACCAATTTGCTTAATTCAGCCTCAATTTCACCCCTAGGCAATTCACTTTGGCTTTCATCTCTCTCATACAACCATCCATATATATATTGAACAGCCATGGTGACATAACACATCCCTGTCTCAGCCCTATGCTAATATTAAAACTCTCACGTAGATCACCCTCTACCCGCACACATGCTGTTGCCTCTGCATAGAAGGCCTCAATGCCTTTCAGCAAAGACCCACCAACACCATAAATTCTCAACACCTCTGACATAGCTTTCCTGTCAAACCTATCATATGCCTTCTCCAAGTCCATGAAGGCAGCATACAACCTTCTACCCTTCCCAATATATTTCTCCACTATTGATTTTAATGCAAATATTTGGTCCACACATCCTCTACCCTTTCTGAACCCTCCCTGCTCCTCACTAACTTTATTCCCTGTTACTTCAACCAATCTTTCAGTAAGAACCGTCCCATACACCTTCCCCGGTTCACTAAGAAGGCCTATTCCCCTATAGCTACAACACTCATCCTTACTCTCCTTCCTCTTATACAAAGGTACACACTACCACCAACTAAAGTCGGGACGAAGTAAAAATCTCAATAGGCCACGCCCCCTTTCCCGTCAGCGCCGTGGATAATGGGCATGTTCTCGTACCAGTCTCAAATTCCGCTATTTGACATCAGACCACGGCACTGACAACATCTGTTATTAAATCCATTGAACAATAAAAGAATGTTTTAATACCTGTAGTTTTGCATTTATTTTGTACAATTTCTCTCTTATCGAAGTACTTGAACACGTTAAGGACAATATTTCTAGTTGGACTTGGGGTATAGCTTGGGTTGGGGTATAGCCGAAAGTGGAGTGGCGGACGCCATCACCTTCCCTCCCGAGCAGCCAGTAAGGCACTGATTAGCGAGTGTCATTGATTCATCATTCACCTTACATAGGCCTGGCAGAGCTCGTCGCCGTGAACCGTTAAACATAATTAAATATCCGATTAAAATGTTAAGTTTCCGAACTCTGATGTCGTTATCAATGTAATGAATGACATACGAGAAACTGAAATATGAGTAGCTGAAAACTGTAAACTTGTGATGAAGTTAAAATTAATAATTAAGTGTACTCAAATATAGTTATTAATTATCGTTGGTGCTACAGATACCGCTGCCAGCCGTATGAGTACAGTCTAAAGGGGGCGTGGCCTATTGAGATTTTTACTTCGTCCCGACTTTAGTCATTGTTGATTATATGTATTCCTTGAGTAGGTTTGAAGGACGTATGTGTCTTGGTTGGGGGGTCTGAAGGTTCTACCAGGGCAATCTTTGTTTCCCCGGCGACATCCTGGTCTCCGACAATAATAAATAAAAAAAAAAATTAAAAGGTTTACTCCACCACTCTTGAAGATCGTGGATGGAAACTTGGCAATAAGCACAATATTTATGAGCTGGTAACCACTTGTCATGAGGCTTTTAATCTGTGCTTGACTGTAGATGCCTTAAGTTACTCTACTTTCCTCCTTAACTCCACTACTTCCTCTGATAACCTCTTCACCTCTGCTTCACCCCTAGATTCTTCCCTCAGTGAGCTCTCTTTTTTGACAGGCACCATGTGAACCTTAAGGAAGTGTTTCTGCTCCAACCACTGACATGTGTGTTCTACTCTATCAATAAACTTTTTTAATGGGTATCCTTCACTGAGGAACCATTCCAACCTTTCGCATATCTCTACCGACAACCCATACCATAATTAACTTCCTTTTAATCGTTTAGTCCCTATTCGGGAACTTTTCCTTAGAAAATTTAGCCTCCACCACCGCATATTGACAAATGAATCGGTGTACAAAAGCCTGAGGAGATTCTGCCCAGTCTTTGTGTAGCGACTCCAATTCCTGCCATGCTCGATCAATGCTAACTTCAAATGCAAATTCAATTCAAAAATAGTTTTTAAATCTCTACCCACGAATTTTCCTGTTTCTTAATTTGTCAATTATGAATTAGAATGGCTCGCTCGGAATACACTCTTGTTCTCGCAATTTGAATCTTAACCGCATCACCAGAACTGCACTGCTCCACTGCTTCAAAAAATATTTGTAAGCGGACCGCTGCATCTAGACCCTGCAGCTGGTGTAAGTCTAGTATTGGAATATCTCGGGGTTTTGTTAGGCTATCTATCGCGGAAATTTTTTGTTATGGGGGTGTAACTGAGGAGAAGGGATGGGGTAATCCCAACTCATGCCTATTATTCTTTAAGTTTCGTTCCATCTTCACTACTGGGGAAGGGATTCTGCTAACTGATGTCTACAGAGGAGGTTTTACTCAGGTAACTGCTCCTAGCACGTTCCATAACTCCCTAACCTCCTGCTCTAATTGAGTCTTTGGGTCAACCCTAGGTGATTCATTCTCTGATGCCTTCTGTCATCCTCCCTGCTGAAATAGTTCATCCTCAGTTAAATCTAAAATACTCAATTCCATTTTAAATTATGTTTAACTAAAATTACTACCCCTTGTCCCTTTTCTCCTTATGAACCTCAATAACTATTTTCAATTTATTTTCTACTCTACTTTTCCCTTCACCGTTAAACTGTACGGCCACAATCAATTATTCACTGACACTTTCTTTCGTAGTAAATATCTTGGTAATAAAGAACATCTCATATATGATTTTGCAGCACCTCATAATAATAATTGAGGGGGTTGAGTTGACATAAGGTGTTGTATGATTATATTTTGATATGATACTGATATATTTGCTCGATGGGAGGATGGTGTCAGTGGTTATTTGATTGTGGTTGTACACCGTCACTGGCCAGGAAACTAGCAAAGGCTTGAATATTAAAATGAATGACCAGGTTCCTAAATGTACGTTTGATTTAATTGTTTACTGAATTTTGCACGGTCTTATAATCGGCAGAACTGATGGGGTTCCCACTGGGGTACACCTGGGGCTCAATTAAACATACACATACCATTGCCTCACAATCCTTTTCAGTTGTTTGCACAATTTCTTTAATGTCTCTAGCCAGTTCACCAATAACCATACCATTATCAATATCGTTGCTCCCTAGCCATACAATTCATAAATCATGCTTCCCAGTCAGTACTTAGTGCATCCTTGCATCTGTAAAGAAGAAATATTTGCCCTTCCACCGGAGGCTCGAGATACCCGTACATTCACATCCTGGACCACCAGCGTCCGTGGAATTTGGCGGTGGTCGACATTCACCGCAACCCTAAACATCTCCCCGAAGCAGTCTAACTAACCTAACGAGACCAAGCTAGACCTCGGGGGCACAGAATAGTAGGTGATCCCACCGCTTTTGCCACCAATGAAATCACCTCCCCTTTTATATAAATGATATTATTAAGTAAAGTGGTAGTATAAAAGGGGGGATTTTAGACCTGATCACCACACTAAATGTGAGCACCCTACCTAGTCCAGGAAGAGTTAATTAAACCTTGTAGTTGGTGAACTCAATCCAAGTTTATTACCATACCCCACAGTATCACAGGCAAGTTCATGTCTCAACTCTAATGAACTCCATTAATACAAAATCCAGAAAAAATGTACATAAATATTTCTCCTAAAGCACAAGAAAACTAGCAAAACACACAAATTAATGTCCAGTGTGAAAATATCAACAACCACAACCCTCAAGGAGACACTCCTGCAGTGAGTGGCCCCTTAACCATTAAGCCGCAGGCATTATCTAATGCGGCAGCTCCCTCACCCGGGCCTATGGGCGTATTATATGATAATTATAGGAAGAGAGGAGTGTTGAAAATATGTCTTTCTACTCTCACAATTCAAGCCACACTGAATGGTGGTGGATGAGATGGCTGTAGCAAAGTCCCTGAATGCCAGCCAAAGTGTTACCTGGTACCACCTCGAAACTAGCTTGCTATAGTCAAACCAGAATATACTGAGCCTTCGGGTAGGGTCGAGGATTAAGAGCGGCGTTGCCAAATCACCACCAAAACATACCCACATGGTATACAACATTCTCTGTGATAAATTCAATGGGGTTGCCTTCGCTGTACGAGCATCTGACTGAGAGGGATCTAATAGGGGTCCTCTATTGGCCTTCTCATGGAAGAAATATCTATTTACATTATAAATAATTTCCTTGGCTTGGCTGTGGAGAACACCGACGCACTTGGGAGATGTGTGGTCCATAGCAAGGATGAGAGACAGTAAGGATAGTTCAGTGAAACGTCATCAATTCAGCCGTGACGTCACGCGCTCCGTGACGTCAAAGTGATGACGCTCACTGGAGACCCTGCTGGAGACCCTCGCATGCAGTAATCTCGTTCAAACTTAAATAATCTCTCCTTATTCTCGGTTTTAATACATGATTTATACATCATACGTGTGTGGTGTTCTCTAACATAGTTAATTGATAGTTGTGGATATAGTTTTCATGAATAGTAGACTAGTGTATGCTATATTGAAGGCTATAGCACTGTATTTACAAGCTGATAGAGGCTCGCTCACGCCGATTCTAGCTAGCAAAACCCCGTGAAATTAATTTATTGATTAAATATAGATGAGTCACAAACATAGAAAATTGGGATTATTGACTGAAATTCCTAGAGATTCGTTAATATTTCTTTATGTTGTATTACATGCATATCATGTCTCTCACCCATCTTTCTCGGAGTTTCTCCCCACATTAACTCTAACTTCACCCACAATTTCGCTTCTTTTTGTACATGATTTACTTTCAAATGTGAACTTTCATTACTTGCAAGAAAAAGAACGTTTCTTTACAGGCCCTTCTGTAGTTTTGTATATCCAGTAGTCTGTGCAGTCATTTTGCTATTCCGAGAAGTTTGTTAATTTTTTCTGTTTACTCTTAATTACTATTTACTTTGCCAGTGTGCAATACATTTTTGTGTTTGAGTTATCTTGGCATAATAATGTACTTCCTTTAACTACTTTAGTTCTGGAAACTGAAGATATTAAACACATTATTATTAAATTTGGTAGAAGTGAGAGAAGACCAAATTGGCAGTACAAGCTTGGAAATAAAATATTAAATAAAGCAGAGAAAGAAAGAGATTTAGGGGTAACGATAAATAAGAAATTGACACCAGATGATCATATAAATGAAAAAGTGAGAAACATGTATACATTGTTAGCAAACTTGAGAGCCACCTTCACTTAAATAGATGAAGAAATGGTCAAGAAAATAATTACATCCTTTATAAGGCCTACCTTGGAATATGCTGTAGTAGTATGGAATAGTAAGGATATAGAAAACTTGTGTCAACAGGGAATACCTACAATTAGAGGTCACAGTAAGAAATTAATTAAAAGAAGAGGAAACAAAGATGTACAGAAATACAAATAGTTAAGAACATAAAAGTAGACACGAGTAATTTATTTCCTTGAACTCTAAAGTACAGTATTAAATACAGAGGCGAGTGAAAAAAAGTGAGCAAATCTGAATGAATCAAAAGTCTGTAACCTCTCACCCATAGTGTAAAAAGTCAGCATGGAACAGTTCTTCCTACAAAAATACAGCTACTATAATAAACTGTACATTTTAAAGCTGTTGTACAAGCCAGGAACTATGATTATCAAGTATGACATTCAACCATGTACTGAGTGCTACAGAAATTATTTATATGCTGCATCTTACCCTCTCATGCTCATTTACATCTAACTATTCTTCCCTTGCAATGATAACTCTGAAGTTTTTAAAAATTCAAGCACATAAAGTGTTCATACAACTGGAATATGATTTAGTACCATAATCCAACAATACTTAAACTAGTACAGTACCAGGCCTCAGAAGACATTTACTACACAGATGGTATAAGGAAACAGACTAATAAAGGGGGAACTAGCACATAGAACAAAACAGAAGCCTAACAAGGCTGTGAGGATACATATAGTCATAGATGGTGGGATAATAGGTTTATTGGCATAAGTTTGTTTTGCTTTTTCAAGGTTGTACTCTGATACCAAATTTTTGTACTCTGTATTTTCCTTAAGCAGAATATCATTGTCTAAGGATTGTTTTAACAATTTCTTTTTGATGTCACCATTTTCTCCAACAAGCTCCATTAATCTTTGTTGCTCGTAATTCCTCTAAATTTAGTTCTGTCTTTTAATTTTTGTTACTTTCTCCAATTTTAGAGACACCTCAGACAGCTGCTGTTGTAGGGCATACACATTATTATTCCCAGAATGTAGGAAACCACAACAGGACCAACAAACTGCCAGATTATGTCCACCTGATGAAGCAGAGCTACCTTCTTTAGTTGTTTCTAACTCTTGGTGTTAATAGTCTCACTCCAACAGCAGAGGTTTGGGTAGGAGCTTCATAAGAGTCAGGTGCCAATTCTGTAAAGTGAAAGGTTACTTAACACAAAGGCCTAGAGAAAAAGCATCCTGTAAAGCTATCCTTAGTGACTATTTCTTGACAAATACAGTACAGTATACTGTATAATATACACTACTATAATGTTAACTTACCCTTCCCAATACCAGGTGGGATGGAGAAAGTAATGAGAGGTGTAGCATGAGTAAGAAGGCAATTGGGACTGCAGCATGAGTAAGAAGGCAATTGGGATTGTGTGAGATGGTTGGGAAGGTGAAATGTAATACATTGAGGTGGGATGGGCATGTATGGCAAATACATACAGTACTACTCCAAGTCTTAAACTTATTTCTCCGTGACTAGTCATTAGTCTATCACTACTGTCTACAGTACTGTACTGTACTTTAGAATTTCTAACAAGTTTGTAGGATAAGATCAACCTATTCTACACCCCAATGTACTTGTGTAAGTGCTCCCAAATACTGTACTACCCTTGATAATTTTCTCTAATGTTGTTGACTGATTTAAGTATCAACCAAATAACATTACTAGATAAGCTTGGTGTTAGGAAATTAACTACATTTTCTAGTTGTTGCGAACCCTTGATGTCACAGTGGTGTATAAGAATTCATCAGGCCAACTGTACATGCTAGAGTTGTTATGCCATAAAACTAAAACCCCTGAGCCACCTATCCCAATATCTTAAGCAAAGGTTTCTAAGGTTTCAAAACATCTTGGCGAAGGTGGTGAGTTGGGAAGGAAGTCAGCATGAAGGCTTGCTCGGAGGAATCCGAAGTGACAATGCCGCAATCTGGGCAATGTAAAATACTCCATCAAGAAATATCATAGATAAATGTATGTATATAAATAATTATACATATAATTTATGACAGATCAGTATAATTCATGATTCTAGAGTTAGATTAAATGCAATTCAAATACTGTAACTAGTAAATTAAAAATATGACACAATTAGAGTAGAATTTATAAATGAAGAAAGATAATAATGAATCAGCATTTCTCTTACCGGAACAATAAAGTTCAGGTGGTTGAGTTCCTCCAGCAACAGCAGTTTCAATAGGGGCTGAATCTTCTTATGATGTGTCTGTTGAGTGAAAGAGAACTTGTCTTGAATAGGATACAGAAAATATTCACTGTACTGTATATATATTTTCAACTAAAGGAATATATAATAGACCCTATATACCATATGTAACTCATTGATAACTAGTAAATTAAAAATATGAAACAATTAGAGTAGAATTATAAATGAAGAGAGATAATAATGAATCAGCATTTCTCTTACCGGAACAATAAAGTTCATGTTGTTGAGTTCCTCCAGCAACAGCAGTTTCAATAGGGGCTGAATCTTCTTATGATGTGTCTGTTGAGTGAAAGAGAACTTGTCTTGAAGAGAATACAGAAAACATTCACTGTACTGTATATCCATTTTGGTAAATTTACTGTTTTGGACAGAATAGGATTCTTTGGACAATAATATATTTTACTAGTGTTTTTTTTATGTGTTTTCAACAATTTTTAAATTCATTTCCGTTGCAATTTTTTTTTTTTTTTTTTTAGCCAAACCTAATCTGGACCGCGGCACACTACCAGGACCTAACTGGGGCAGACTACCGGGACCTAACCAGGGCAGACTACCGGGACCTTACCGGGGCAGACTACCGGGATTAGATTTCAAGTATAAACTGTGCTCTACATCCATCCATGTCGGCTATTTCTATTTTCCCAGTAATCTGCCCTGGTTAGATCCCAGTAGCCTGCCCTGGTTAGGTCCCGGTAGTCTGTCCCGGTTAGGTCCCGGTACTGTGCCGCGGTCCAGATTAGGTTAGGTCAGGTTAAGTTTGGCTAAAAAAAGAAAAAAAAAAAAATGCGACGGAAATTAATATCAAAATCGTTGAAAACACATAAAAAAACACTAGTAAAATATATCATTGTCCAAAGAATCCTATTCTGTCCGAAACAGTAAATTTACCTATATTTTCAACTAAAGGAATATATAATAATTATACCCTATGTAACTCACTGATGTCTGTTGAGTGAAAGAGAACTTGTCTTGCAGAGAATACAGAAAATATTCACTGTACTGTATATATATTTTCAACTAAAGGAATATATAATATACCCTATATACCATATGTAACTCACTGATTGAGATGTTATATTTCAGCAAGACAGTAAAAATTTTAATAAAAATCAATTTTAAAAAGTCATAAAATTCTTCCTACCAGAAACACTGAGCAAATCTTGCAAAAGCTGGCGCCTCTGTTTTTCCTCAGCTCTGCGCCCACGGTGTTTTGCACTTTCTGCAAAAAGGAAAATAATTAAATCAGACAATCTGGTGGTGCAATTTATTTATATGATCAAGATGGAAAACCTTTCTGCTCTTTTGGTATGGATATGTTTCCCACCTCCCTACCAAACTAGTCATTTATATAAACTGAAAATATTAAGAAATGGTCCCAATCTACCTGCCACCTAACGTTAGTATAAATCAACCCTACACAATGTACAATAAAACCAAATAACCTATAAAACTTTCATAAAATTGGCCTATCTTACCTGGTTGGCTGTCTTGTCACATTTCAATAGTATGGCTCATATAAACCTTACACTCAATAAAGATTAGGGGCAGCCCATATCTATGCACAAGACTTATTTTAACCTGTTAACAAGCACCATCAAGAAATATTTGTCAGCTCCTACTAATTGCAAATGAAAGATGATATTTAGTAAGTTTTGCACAATAAGTTTTATACCGAAAGTATTGGCAGTAACAGATAAGAGTCCATATTGCCTACCTGAATCCTCCTCCTGTTTTGGGAGAAACAGCGAAGGTACAGCATCAGCCTTCAGTGATCTTGTTGCCTGTGGAGACTTGTTCAGGAGCTTCCTCTTGATGCTGTAATTCTGTTTGTAATCTGCTGCCTTAAAATGACGGGAGCAAACTCTGGCAGTCTCTGGGTTTAGTTTATCTGCCCGATAGCATGAATTATTCCACTGTTTTAACACTGATTTTGTCCTTGGAAATCGATAAAAATGGCAATTTTCTTGTTTCTTGCTCCTGTTATTGCTATTGCACCCGTAAACAGCACACCTTGTCATTGTTCTTATAGAGAAAAAAGCTGGAGTCACTGAGATACAAGCAAAGCAAAGGTAAAACTCCTCTGTGCCGCTGTGCGTCTGTGTTTGGGTCTCCAGTGACGTCACGGCTGTATGGCGCGGTGCATTGTGGGTAAAACAAGTGCTCAGTGAACTATCCTTACTGTCTCTCATCCTAGGTCCATAGTGGTTGGTGCGAGAATGACCTGGTGACTGACATGAGTACACGCGTCCTTGACCCGCCATTAACCCTTTGTCACAGGAGATGTGGCAGCATGTACAAAATAGCATGTCACATGTTGTATAGAGTTGTTGTAAATATACTTACAATGAACCTAACTCGTCATTAAAAATACTTCTTTTTAACATTGTATTATATATCGAATACTTAGAACTACTACAAATTGGCTTATGCATTAAAATTTTAACGATATGGGTTTGTTTTGGTGATGATTTGGCAATGCCGCTTTTAATCCGGACCCAACCCTAGGGCTCAGTATATTCTGGTTTGACTATAGGGACCGTCCAATTTAAAAAACTGTGCTGCCGAATTAATGCTACACCCGCAATGCTCCAGACTTGTTGCTATAGTCTATTTGAAATATACTGAGCGCTAAGGCGTTGGCCACTTTCGAGATTTACCTGACTGCTACGGTGCCAGATCTCGTCTGGACAATTATGGGATTAGATCCTCATTAAAAATGACAGCCAGCCCTCACTAACCCACCGCCTGTTCTCTCTCTCTCTCTCTCTCATCTGTTGCCTATATATATCGCTTGCCGTTAACAACAAAATATAGAAGTAAATCTTTCCTTTTCTGTTGACACATTATGTTGTATTATAAATGCGACATTTTTCTGAGGATATAACATAATTTTTCGTTTGTTTCGACTTTTATTCCTCACCACCACTGCTCGTGATGGTGCAATGATAGGTCCTCTATTTGCTTTCTCTTCTAAATAGTACTTATTTACATTATAAATAAGTTCTCTCTTTCTCTACTACGTAAAACATGATAGTGAGTAGCAGATGTGTGCTCCATCTTGAGTGGTAGCCAGAGTAAAAGTGACGGTAGTGACCTGAGTTGACAGGTGGAGCTTATACACTTATATCTGAGTACACTCACCCTAGGTGCACTGACAACGTCGGAAAAATTTCTGCCCAGTGTTGTGATACATATATATATTATCATTGTTAATATGAGAAGTGAATGATACTTTCATATACCTACATGGCCTTAGTAGTGAAGTAAATGTATACGTAGTAATTTTGATTAATTTAGCATCAGCAAATAGCTGATATGAGGGAGTGAGTAAAGTGTATTGGTCTGATTTGGCAGCATTGCGGGAGGGAAAAACCTCCCAACAGCCAACGCCTCAGCGCTCAGTATATTTTGAAAAGACTTTTTTTTTTTTTTTTTTTTTTATAGTGCCGAAATATTGTTACACCTGTGAGTTAAGAGTTAATTTCCGAACATCAAACGTTTCTGGCGATGTTATTTGGGTAATAATTGAATAAATCAGCAGAATAATTCTTAATGTATATGCAGAATATAGACCCCTTGTAACCAATGGTTCTGTGGCCAACTGTACATCTAAATAAGCACTGTGGAGTATGATACAGTACACCAATAATACACACACTTTCCATTCAAACATTTTTTTTTTTTTTATGTTCCGACACTGGACATAGGCTTTATAACGGTAAGGAAGCCCTTACGTTGCTACCTGGGTGAACAGACTCCAAAATACATGGTACAGTTTATTGGTAATACAAGGGGAAGCAGTACATGTGAGTATAAGGGAGGCAAGCCTGTCGTGTAGCGTCGTGTAGAGTCCGTAGTTGAAGTGGAGCGTCTATAGTTGCCGTGAAGAGTGGTGAAGGCTTGAACAATACGTGAGATTGGAGCGAGAACACGTGTGTGGCAGGTGGATGACGATAGCGAGACAGGGCAGGAACCTCTTGGTACTGGTCCACTGGAGCTATAGTCAACCACAAGGAAACTGGCGGCTGAAGGTGGGGCAGCCGCCCCAAGCAGCGCTGCCACATCTGGTCTGTCAGAATGGGATTACCCAGGGCCCACAGGGCAGTAGATTAGCAGTCCTTCCTCTGAATCTCCTCCCTCCCCCCCTTAACCTACTCTTTCTTCATCTGTATTTTATGTGTCTGTCCCAGTGCATAGTAATGTGCTTCTGAATTATTATCCATTTTTTTATTATTATTTTTACGTCTGTTTACTATTTGTACATTTATTCATAATTTGTACATACCCCTTCCTTTTACCTCCCTTGTGTGTGTGTGTGTGTGTGTTGGGGGAGGGGAGGGAGGGCGCCTGGTAGGGTGAGGTCAGGACTCCGTTGAGGTAAGGATTAATGGCAGGTGTAAGTAGTGAAGGGCTATGACTTGTGTGTGTGTGTGTGTGTAGAAGGAAGACTTGATAGGATTTTGTACGTGGTGAACATTTTCTTCTGCAAAGTACGAATTTACGTAGAAAATGATTTCCTTCTCACGACTATGGAGCCAGTGTGGGTGTTGAGCAGGGGTATGTGTTCTTCCTTCCATTGTGGAGTCTAAACAAGGAGGTTGTATCCTATACAACCTCCTTGAGTCTAAAGGAGAAGTGACCTGACTGACCTCATTAATTTCCTGACCTCGCTCTCACCATTTAAAGACTATATTTATAGAATCAGTGCACCACTGTACGAAAACGTTGCCATTTTGGTGTGATTTTTGATAGAGTGATGTGGGTTGGAAAGCCAAATGTGGCAACACTGCTTGGGGGGAAATCCCCGATTCGGCCCCACCTAAACCGCCAGTTTCCTATAGTCAAACCAGAATATACTGAGCCTTCGGGTAGGGTCGAGGATTAAGAGCAGCGTTGCCAAATCACCACCAAAACATACCCACATGGTGCGAGAATGACCAGGTGACTGACATGAGTACACGTGTCCTTGACCCGCCATTAACCCTTTGTCACAGGAGATGTGGCAGCATGTACAAAATAGCATGTCACATGTTGTATAGAGTTGTTGTCAATATACTTACAATGAACCTAACTCGTCATTATAAATACTTCTTTTTAACATTGTATTATATATCGAATACTTAGAACTACTACAAATTGGCTTATGCATTAAAATTTTAACGATATGGGTTTGTTTTGGTGATGATTTGGCAATGCCGCTCTTAATCCGGACCCCACCCTAGGGCTCAGTATATTCTGGTTTGACTATAGTGGTTGACTATAGTGGTATAGTCTGTCTTACAGCGGCTGGCGGCCACCTTTTATCTCGTCGGCCACGTTGTCCCAGATGTAGCATCACTCAAGTGACTTTCCCACCTGGTGCGGCGTGCAGCTTGGTGAATCACTTCGTGGGAAGGAGTGTGGTCCGACTGCCCGAGTCCCCAAGGGAGGATTAACCTGTCTGGCCAAGGGATTAGTGTACTCACCGCATCTGAGGGCTGGATGGTGGTAGAGGTGCAGTCCCAGACAAGGGTAGAGGTGCGGCAACGACAAAGGGATGGAGTGGCGTGCATGGCGACACTACAGTACCCCCCCTCCCCCCATAGAATGAATTTTATTAAGGGGGAGGGTAGGGTGTGCAATGCATAAGCATAAAATAAACAGAAACAAATAACAATATACACTAAGCCAAAGAGCAAACAAATATAGATATAACAACTTGAATAATAAATGAAAGTTATACAGAAATGTATGGATAAGTGTAGATTGTAGGAGTGGGAGCCAAGGTAAGTTTGTGTCAATTAGTAGTAGGGAGAGTGTGTGTCAAGAGGTGTGTGGAGTGCGTGAGTGTCTGCGTTGTGTACTATTGCCACGTATTTCGCCGGGCTTCTTACAACACGCCCCAAACGAGAGGTGAATCCATCAGGGACCATAACGCCGCTCCTGTTGTGGGGGCGAAGGTGAAGGCGTGCACTGGCGAGTCGAGGAGGCGTGGCTGATATGATGTGGATGACAGGTGGCAGATCCTGAGGGAAACTAACAAAGCACAATTAGGAACACTCTGTGATGAAAGGCATGCCAACATGTATTAGGAAGGGGTGCAATAATGGATATGCAATATATACATATACTAAACATGATCCAAGTACAGAAATAATGCAGCAAGGTACACAATATGTATGTACAGTTGCCTAAAGGTTCTTCTTTACCCCCTGTTTTGTGTCTGGCGTAGATATGGCAGCATAACAATATTCGAATTGTACTTATGAAAGAGACCAATCTCCCTGCTGAATTATCCTGTACTGTATCAGATGTGATCCGAATGTGTCCAGCATTGCCACATGTACCCCACAGCCACTGCAGGGGGTAAAGAGGGACCTTTAGGCAACTGTACATGGCATAGCACCATGGTTGTGTATGACGTACATTTAATACTGAATTACATGCCACTGAATAATACTAATTTATTCATCCTAGTTCTGCTTTTCACTCCTTTGAGAGATGTGTGTCGTACAGTGAATTGTTTGGCTGTGTATCTAATTATCTATAACTGACCTGCAGATAGGTCTCAGCTATATACAGCCTTTATTAGGAATACAAGATGATTATCTACAGGATCACTATCTGACACATGTCTTACCAAACCAGGGAAAATAGTCTTTCCTTGGAACTCTGACAGTACAAAAGTTACTATGTTGTGGCAAATATACCCTGACACCTTTGAATATGGGTGAGGATCTTTGCAGAGTAAGACTTTCTCTCTGAAATTCTTTTCACATATAAGACATACGGTATAGTAACAACATCTTTGGATGGAAAAGACAGATGGCCTTTGTTTTTTACAGTTATTAACTTGTGAGTTTCATTTATATTTTCGTGAAACAGAACACTGCAGCATATCTCACACTTTAAAGTTTTCTTTAGTATTGAAATAACAAAACCAGCTATACAGTATATGCAATAATTTGTTCAGTGTAAGGAGAGAGCACACTGGCTGAACATAAACTTTCATAATCAACTTCAGAGTGTATATTAATCTCCTTATTTTCATTAGCTGCATCATTCTCAAGAATTCTGTTTTTATTGAGAGAACAGTTGATGACACTACTTGATGGAACGTTCATGTTAGAAGCCTGTAGATAGTGACTGGAGGCAGTAAGGATTGGTACACACTCCAAAGATATACAATGGACATGTTTCCGATCAATATTTTTTTTTCTAAAACGTGCTTCAAGGGGTAAAATAGGTCCTAAAATCAACCATGGAATTAATTTTTCTTCATATAATATAATAATTATTGCATAAAATATGAATTAAAGGTGTAGAAAAGTCACGTGACTTAGAAACGGTCGCTGATTGGTCGTGACGTCAGAGTGTACATCGGAAGCCCGCCAACAACAAAAACATTGTACTCTCCCCATAGCGTCCGGTTCTGGTTGTGGTTTCTGGTTCACAGCTATGTCTAGAGACGTAATTTAACAGTGTGTTAATACTGATTCAGCAAAGCTTATCCCAAAGGAGAACCCTGACCTCACCCTGGGCATACCTTTTGTACGTTAGTTAAATGGGAATTCCTTCACAAGACACACCTACAAAACTGAAAGACCTACATTTACAGTAATAAGAAAGTCGTGATGCGAGACCAGATTATTTCCACTTAGGAAAGTACTTAGTCGCCTTAGGGAAATATTTTGTAGGGAAAATAATCAGTTTGCACCACAGGAAATAACACAATACTTCTATTGGGTTATACCAGGCAAACGCTTCCTTAGCCCACATCAATATGGCCGACTGACAGTTCTGTGGCTTCAAATCCGCGCGGCTACGGGCCTCTCCACCGTGATCCCGTGACAAAGTTTTTTTTTTCTTTCTCTGTTCAATATACTGTCGGCTTTTATCGTTTTGTTCTAGTTATCATCAGATGAAATTACCCAGCAGGTTAGGATGCAATTATGAAAAATGAAAAAGGTGGTGAGAGGAGTAGTGTAAGTGATTAAATTATGAGAATGATCTAATGGTGATTAGGAGTTAAGTTTAAGATAACTATATGCCCTCACCATCCTTTCATCTGCCTTCCATTCATTGAACATTCATGCATACCATGTTTAAACACAATTAGCCTAAGTTGAACATGCAAGTTAAAGGTAAACTATAAAATTTGCAAACAAACTTGATATATTGCCATTTATTACAGTAGTGTCATGTATTTTTTCATACATCTCATTTCTTTGACTTGCATACTTTATTTGCTAGTTTTCTTTTGCTGCTACCCATTTCTCTGTTTAATATACGTATCCTGAAGAATACCCTACATCTAACATAAAACCTAATAACTTCTTCAGGGAGATGTACAGTCTGTTACAGTTCCGACTGGGCCACCCAGTATCGAGAGATCGTAGATGTGGCAGCAGTGTGTGTGTGTGTGTGCTCGAAAATTATACGGATCGTCAACACTCTCCCTCTGTAGTGAACATGACCCTGCCTCAAAGTTCATTTCATAGATGGCGCTGTGTAGTTGTGGAAGGAATGTGGACTGCAGGGTTGAAGTTTCGGGAAACATCTATGCTCGTGCCAATGAGTCATGAGCTCTCAGGCAGAGTGGTTGAGGAATGCTGATATGGAAATTTAGAACCTATATTACACAATGAGTAGGTGAAGCTAAGGTAAAGTTGTTCGTAGCCTGATGAACAGTGAATATTTCTTCTAAATGGTTATCATGTTTGGCATGCAACATTGCTCAGCCGTTCTGACAGAGCTCACGTCTCGTTGCCACGATTGTTATCTTGTTTTTCTACAAACTAGGATCGGGCAGATAGGTGGTTTTCTTTGTCCATCATATTTTGGTAAGCATAATTTGAGATCACCTTTGATTTCGTATTTCATTTGTAAGTCAGGTTACAATGTATTACATGCATAGTAAAATTCCTTCATTGCTAAATACTTTCTCTCTCTCGTAATACAAATTTTAAAGTCAACTGTAATTCTCTCTCTCTCTCTCTCTCTCTCTGAAATAAACACCATCTTATCTTATCCTATCTCTATACTAATGAAATCGGACAGAGAGTGAGGACCAATTCCACAGTTGTTCGTTGTGATTTGTTAGCACCCACACGAAAGAAACTAAACTGTGTAAATGACTTGTGTCTGATTTATTGGAAGCATCTGATGAGTGAAGTATGCAGCTATTGTAATAATACAAATGCTCAATTGATAGTTTTGGAGAATAGGAATAATCAGCTTTTGGGAAATAACGAAGCCTTATAAGTGTGTTTGGGGAGGACTCTGACAAAATGACTGTGGAATCAGTCATGGCTCCCTGACATTCTACGTTAATAAACAAATTAGTAGTGTCGAAATAAGCGATCGTTTTGCCAGTAATAATCAACTCGCATTGATTGTTAACTGGGTTATGTTTGTTTTGAACCCACAGGTGAACGGGGAAGAGGGATCACTCCTAACGACCAAACGTGTGTTTAACCTACTAATAGATTACCCAAAGTTTTGCTAATAGATACATTAATGTGTGCATAGTAGTAGGTGATCTACCAAATCTGCACACCGTTCACATAATGATGGATTTATTCCAGAGATAACGGTGTGTGGCTGAGGAGAAGAGATGGGCGAAGTCTCAGAAAGTAGTCTAGGTGGGCAAGGTGAACTTCGTTGGAACCCCATAGAGAACGTGTGGGCTAATATGGTCAACTGCTGGGAGCCAGGGGTGGGATCTTCAAAGCATCGTAAGTTGGTGGCGCTACGATCACCTTTACTATCTCGTAGCCGCCATATTTGATCGTGGCTTACGAGGATCATAAGTTGGTATCTCCAAAGCTTCATAACCTCCCTCGTAGCTCACGATGATAGCCTCGTAGTGAGCGTCGCTGCCCGTTTCGTTCCGTGTGTTTTGTTCATCCCGCCACCCAGCTGACTGGCTCTCAGCCAATCACAATGAAGGAAACAATATGTCCTTGGTACTGTAAGCCAATCATAACGTAGTATTACAATGTCAACAAATAAACATTGTCTCATATGTCAACACCACCAGCTGATAGAGATGACACAGTCACCAAGTTACATCAGACAGGAATTACAGCAAAAGACAGGTAAGTGAATTATTATACTGTGTTGATAAACATTGAACACAACAGTGGAGATAAGGCAGCTGCCCCCCACGGGCATATTTTTAATATCACGCCAATCACTGGTATATTGTATATAGATTTTTGGTTAGGTTAGGTTTGGCTAGTTTAGTTTAAGATAGGTTAGGTTACGTACTGTAAATCAAGAACAGCATGATACAAATAGTTTACTGGCAGCTGGTTGTCATGAAAATAAATCAAAGACATTGGCTGGGAGGACATTATATTATTTTAACTTCTACTGTCACTGTTTTATTTCCTGTACACCAACCTACAGTAGTTTCTATATTAATCTCAAAATCTGTACAGTTGATTGCCATTACCAAGTAACAGGCAGAAATATACCATATGTAGTGAAATCTGGCAAGTGCAATATAATAACTAAGACTTCAAACAGTTTTATTGAAAGACAGATCAAGGAAATAAATTATATAAGCATTATTTATATTATGGATTCGGCTGTTGGCATGGGCACACATAGGTTGAAGGATTGGGGGGGAGTGTCCATTGCCTGATTTAGATACAGTACCATTTTAATACGATAACCAGCAGGTATTGTAATTTATTCTGCTTGGTTCTGCTTTGTTATTGAATTATGTACCATTTTTCTTTATATTTCAGGTGGTGACACTAGTGACACAAAGACATTCACCCACATAGAAGAGGCTATGGCTCAAGTCATTAAAGAAGTGCAAGTGTCGGGTATTTCTGTGGACTCCAAGACCCAGGCAGTATGTACAGTATATAACAGTAAAAAATATCCTGCTGTTCATCTAGGCTAGTAATATGGAAATCTTCCCTCATTGGCACTATGTGAAGTAATTACATTGAGAGTTTATATATATAAAACATACATTTTGAGCAGCATTACCTCTCAATTCCATTCAAAGTTAAACAGTGCAAATCATAAGGCCTTAGTCCTAGGAACAAATATACAAGATGTTCTCATATATCCATACCTTCAGTAAATACGGTACATGTACAGTGATGACCCAATATACAGGAGTCAAGTACATAGTGATTTATACATTTTGTGTATCATATAAATAACTCCTGTTAGCAGTTCATGTAGTCGAAAAAATTGGAGCCATGTTAATCAAAACTAAATTTGTGATGCTTTGTTAGATTCCATATGTATCATATGAGTACTTTAACCAAGTAAAAATTGCAGTACTGCTGCTGTACTTATATGTATGACTAATTATATACTGCTTTCTTTAAGAGTGACTTTACAATTTTAATTCATAACGATAATCCTTAATATTTCTCTAAAATTATAGGAAAGTTTCTAATTTTCATAATTTCATAATAAGGTGATGTGGATGACCCAGTACTGCCATCAAGGGCCCCTTCACCTAGACCTGGGCCAAGTTGGCTGGACTTCGGGCCAGTTACAGTGGAAGACTGTGAGGTTTTGACTGGCGACACCTTGCCGAAGCTGGTAAAACCTACCACCAAGTGAGGAGCATTCGTACCACAGCTCTGTAGCCTCAAGTCGCCCTTCCTCTAGGTCAGCTGGAGGTGTGACAGCTCATCTGGAAGCTACACTAGCTCCAGATATACTAGTTGTCCATAAGACTATAAGGGATATTTTGATGGATCTTGCAGAAAATATAGCCACAATATCAGAAACTTTGGTGAACATTAAAAAGGCTATCGAGAAAAGGTGATTTGTTTTCAAGTGTGTTTTGTTGTGTGTGTGTGATTTTTTTTTTTAATGATTAGTGTGGTTTAAGTTGGGTTATATTTTGTGACAGAGTTATTAGTGTGCAAGTATGTTTTTAGTTGTGTGGTTTGTGTGTAGGTTTCAATCTAAATTATTGTTAACTTCTGCTTATGTTTTTTAAGAAATTACATTATTTATTTTCATTATATATTTTGTCTTTCAATTATAGCTTTTAACATTCACATTCCATGTTAGATTTATTATTCTTTTAGTAAAATCAACTTTTTTTTCATGCATTCTTATCTTTGGCTAATAATATTAATGTCTTAGTTTTATTTACATATCAAGGTTCGAAGATTAACTATAAGGATATACTTATGCCGTACTGTGGCTTTAATCTTATTGTATTTTAATAATTTCTCTGCCATATTTGTGATATGTCCAAGCAATGTGAAGAGTGCCAAACAAGTACTGTAGTCATTAAGGAATTGGTGTTTTTTTGTTTTCAGTCATTGTTGGAAAGTACATGAGTTCAAACAGCTTTCCAATATCATAAATTTGCAGGTTTTTACTCAGGTATATATAATGTAATGAATTGTGATAATGCAGGAAACTAATAGTACAAATAGCTAGGGAGGTATCATGGATTTCTGTAAACTTTACAGGTGTCATATGTAAATAAAATGTAGGTTTTTTTATAGTCTATAATTAAAACATTTAGAAAAACCAATACCAGTCACATATTTGTTATATGCTGTTGAAAAGCATTTATTTTAGAAAAATGCAAGTCTTATGTAATATGAGAACAGGTGAAAATTATGTATTAAATTATACTGTTGAATAAAATTAATTGAATTGGTTGGAAAGGTTCATGTACGGTACATGTTATTGAGACTTTTACAACATGATAATATTTGCATTAGTTAATTCTGAGACATATTTTTGTCTTTAGATTCGGGAATATGGTCAACCTTTAACACATCTCCAGTATATATCAGTAGGTATATAATTCCAGTTATTTAAATGTTACCAGCTCACACATCACATTAATGTGCTTGTAATATTTTCATTAGAAAGTCAATCAATCATAAAGAAAGTTTATTAACCTTAAGAATATCCACTTCATGCAAAGGACTATGGATTAAAGATGTGCACATATAACACATGGATTAAGTTAGGTCTAACTATGCAATGAAGAATTTCTGCTTTGTTTGCAGGTAACTGGAAGCCACTTTCCTGCAATTAGTAAGTCACCATTATATCCTATTATTCTTAAACACTCCGAAAGTAATGATACACAAAAAAAGTATTTGTAACTTTCTATTTCACAGTGCATCAGTTTAAATTGACACTTGCAGCTCCATTCTCCTAAGCTGCTCACTGAATCCCCTCCTCTTGTTTATATTTACCGATAAGTGACAACAACAACAACCATTATGTCGCCTGTGTCGGCCGCGCCAAGTGTAAATAAACTCAAATCTCACTATTTACGGGTTGTTTATCTACTACGCGACCCTGCTATCAGCCTAAAGGGTGCTTTTCAGTTCTCGTAGCGCTACGAGCAAATATGGCGCATAATGGCGGACGGAAACTCCCTTACGAGGCTTTGAAGATACGATCGTAGCGGTTATGAGCAACTTACGAGCAAATATGGCGCTACGAGAATCATAACTGCGGTTACGATGCTTTGAAGATCCCACCCTGGCAGGCTCAGTGGGAGATGTTCCGCAACAAACCTAACAAATTCGACGCATTGTGGCCTCTGTGCCCGATAGACTGCGTGCCGTCATAGAGAAGGAAGGTGGCTAGACTGGATATTAATTGTCAATGTAAATAAAAAAATATTTTGTTTAAATAAATGTTGTTGGGTTGTCAAGGATTGTATAACTCCTACTTTGACTATTTACATTTATATAGTGTTCCTGTCGATTGAAATTATGAACCTGTAAAGATGACGAAAGTAGAGAATAACCAGAGTTTTATCTTTCCCCCGGCTAACGAGGGTTCAACCGCCGATTTTACAGCTGGTTAGCATATTTCTCGAATTTGGCTGGAGAGCAAGAAGTGCTGGGACGAAATGAAGGAAAATTGCTCCTAACATTTAGGAATAAAAGTAACCATAGGAATTTTTGTAAATAGTCTCATGGTCTTTCCCAGCTCATTTTACCTACTTGACTGCATTTCAACCCAACCATACTTAATCTAACCTAACTGAACGGATTGCATTGACCAGGTCAGACTTGAAAAATATGCCTCCGAATAGGGGTCCCTCTGAATGTGCAGCGTGTTTTAAGATGTGATCTCGGGCACGGACGCGAATATTTCATATTTCTTTATAATGCAAGTAAATCTTGGTTTAATCACGTGTTCTGTCTGACTTTTACTAGGAGCTAATTTTCTTTAGGATTATTACACATACAGCATGATATCGGTAATGTCAATTTAGACACATTCTTCTTTAATTTGTGTAGCTAACGTTATCTATTCATTACTTGATGACTCGAGAAAAAGATACACAGAATATGCGAGAGGGATAGTTTCGGAGTAATTTCATAATTTGTAGGATTTATGGTAACGGTTGATACAATAAACAAAGTAATAAAAATCTTTAGGATTTTATCATTATAAGGAGTCGTTACTCTGAAACGCTCATCAAATACTGACTGGCAAACTACATTCATAGCTAAAGTAATGACCCTACGTATCCATCAGCTCAACCGGTGACTTCCAGTGAACTTCACCTTGCCCACCTACTTTCCGAAACTTCGCCCTTCTCTTCCCCACAGCCACACACCGTTATCTATGGAATAAATCAATCATTATGTGAATGATGTGCAAATTTGGTAAAACACCTACTGTTATGCACACACTATTTTTCACTACAAAAGGTTTATTAGCAAAAATCGGGGTAATCTATTAGGAGGTTAAACACACGTTTGGTCGCTAGGAGTGATCCCTCTTCCCCATTTAGGTGTGGCCTCTAAATAAACATAACCCAGTTAATTTAACAATCAATGCCAGTTGATTATCATTGGCAAATTGATTGATTGATTGATTGATTTTTGGCGCTGCAACATCGAGATCATATAGCGCCAGAAGAAGGTGATAGAAGAGGTGGGACAGCAAGCAGGAAGGAAATAGAAAGAAAAGAGAGACAGTTGAATAACTGAAAGAGATTGGCTGGGGCCGAAGGGGCGCCCAAACCCTTAATGTATTGCCCATATCACTACAGGCAATAATTCCCTACGGGGTCTAAAGGAGAAAGGGAGAAGAGGTGGAGATGAGGGAAAGGTGAAGAAAGAACAGGATAAGAAAAGTGAAGAAGTTAGGAGGAGGTGAAGAAGAATCTATCATTGGCAAAAAAATCACATATTTCGACAATTATTGTTTAACGTAGAATGTCAAGGAGTCAGCAGGGCTGGTAGCATTTTTCCCAAGTCTCTCACCATATCGGTAAGGGAGGATATTACAGCCAATCACAGCCCACCTTTTCCATGGCACAAATATTACCAGAATGTGTAAACTTAAGGTTGGACAACAAAGGTAATATTCATATAAATTTTCATTGTTTACTGCAATAAGAAGCATTTAGTTTTATTCCATTACAGTGATTTTATGTTTTAAAACAAGTGTTAATGATGAAATAAGGAAACATGACAGTAATATAAATCACATTTTCAATGTTTTTTGCATTGGTAACACTGACCAACGATAAACATCATCCTTGTACATTTCGGCAGTAATGTATTTCGCCGAAAACAGTGCTACTTTACTTATGAGGAAGTTATCGTATGCTTATTTATATTCATAATACACGGCATTATTTATAGAGTAACATATCAACATAACATATTTTGAACATGTTGTTGGTAATAACACAACGACCTTCGAACCGAAAACATGAGATGATTGTACTCAGAGATACAGTTTGCTGACTTTGCTCGCGATACATTTGATTTTTGGTACACTCAGTCACTCTGAGCCATCTCACGCTTCGCATCTCACACCTCACGTTCAGAGCTGCTATCATCAGTGCAATGGATCTGCATGAAGTGTTTGATTTCAAGGAAAATGGTTTTGATAACGTTATTGAGAAAGTAACTGAAGACTCTGTTACAATTAGAACAAATATCCGCACCAGAGACGACTTCAAGAAGTGGAATGAGGTGTATATGGCCAAGACCCACAGTCGCTTCAATAGCAAGAGGTTACGTTCAGTGGGAGAGCGGAAACTATTTCGGAAAGTCCTGATTTGTCATCATGGTGTGAAACACAAGGGTGTAAAGAAGACATGTACAGGGTAAGTTAAGTGTGTATGTATTGTAGACTTGTAAGTACAATATATTCTATTCCAAAATTAAGACCTCATGGTTAATTATGCCAGATGCACCTCACATCATAGACTACAATTTTAACTATACAGTAACTTTATTTGATTCATAGGTACTGTACATACAGTAGGGTATGAAAAACATATATACAATGTGGATAAACAGTGGGGAATGAAATACTTTGTGTAGAAAATTTTCACATGCTTAAATTGAAAAAATATATATATATAGGCTATTCATATATATATATATATATACCAGTGCTGTACCGATTTGTAAAAAAGAAATTTCTTATTGTATACCATACCTTAATTCCTATATGCTTAGATTTTAAAAAAATAGATAGGCTATTCATACATATATTATATTGGAATACATTTTTATCTTGGATTTTACTAAGTAAATCACTATAATAGGAATTATTATGGTATGGTATACAATAAGAAATTTCTTTTTTACAAATCGGTATAGTACCAGTATTTATCTAGAGTGGCCAAACTAAATTAAAACAAATTGTTTGAATAAAACAAGGATTTCAGTACCTAATTTAGTCATACCTAATCTATCCAAATCTTACCACCATAACGTAATATGTAAAGTTGGCCACATGATTTCTTATACTCTTATACATACAATCTGGAAAGAGAGCCTATTGCTGTGAAAACATTTTAAGTAATAGTTTACAAGTGACAAGGTGCTTGCATAGTGACAACCCCAAAATAATCTTGTCTTCTGTTATTCTAGTCCTACATTTCTTCATGTTGTGAATCTTTGAAACCAACAGTGTGTGTACAAATTCTACTTACCATACCAACATACACACCATAGTACAGTAGTAGCCTACATACCATATATTATACCTCAAGTTATTTGTATTTCAGATGCCAGGTACACATGGATGTCACTATCCGAACAGGATCCAAGAATTCCCTCTACAGTGATAAGCTGATGAAAGAATACCCCTGTTTTATTATTATCAAGGGTAATCATAACCACCCAACAGCATCAGCTGAAGCCCTCAATCAGCTACCTGTGTCGCCAACCACTAGGATGATGTTTGAGAAATATTTTGAACAAGGTACGGTAATGATTATATAGTGCTTTACTATATTTTGAATGTGTACCAATACTGTAGGATAAACTTAGCATGCATGAGAGGGGTTTAGAAAATCAACTTGTTCAGAAGCTATTGTTGTTATTGACTGTGCTCTTCACATCCCCCTGGTCAGTAAAATATCAACCAAGGCTGCACAGTAACACCTCACTTTCGCAGAAATATTTATTTGGTTGGACGCCAGACCTGCAACCTCTCATGGGTGAGGCCTATATAATGCTATAATGCAAAGATGTGTAACTATAATATTACCCTGATTTAATGCAATTATCATCATCAAAAACATATCAACATACTGTATAGCAGTGTTTTCTCTGATGTGTGTTAATGCTGCAGTACTCCACGGAAATTGTAGTTTATTCTGGTAATTTATGTGTTCAGCATATTTTGTTATAACACTTAATTATTATGAATGATACCTTGGGGGAGTACTAGTACTGCAGAATTTCTTTCAGTTCTATAGTTGAATGAGCATGTTCATGAGAATCAGACAGCGCAAATAAGTTTGAAATAAGTATGAAAATGGTTTTAGGAAAGTAAGAATATGAATATGGCCATTCTGTGAAATCACAGATTTTTTTTATGGTAGTGTATTGATATCAAAACCTATTAATTTCTTAGTTTTACATTCCACAGGGCTGACAACTGCACAAGCATCAAGGCATCACATTTGGAAAATGGACCTTTGTGAGGATCTTTCTGCACAAGCAAATCATGCCATTAATCCATCTTTGAGGGCCATTTCCTACATGAGGCAACTCATGAGCACTCTGGCCAATATCATATCGGACAAGAGCAGTTTTACGTGGCCATCATACAAACAATTTCTGTGAGGCAACTATGTGCATTATTAAGGAAATTGTTCTGAACAGGTACAGTACTGGAAAATTCATATTTACTGAAAATGAAAACGACTGGGTGACCTTTGATTAGTTTACTTTCTGTTTCAGTTTTCAAGAGTCTTGGCATTAACAACCATTAAAGAAAATCGAGGAAATAGGATATTGATGCTGATGTTATCAGGATGAATCTGGTGTTTTTGTTGTAAAACAGAGGAAAATATTGGTGTTAACCTTATTGTAATAAAAGTTTTTTCTCAAATTTATGAACTGAAGTGAACAAAGAATATTCAGATACCGATATGTATCCTACTGACTCTAGGTGCGAAATTAATTTTAATCTAAAATATAATTTGATGGAAAAAGGCTAAAAGAATGAAGGTATGTACGTGTAGAATAAGTAAAAGAAAAGATTGAGAGAGGGTAGGCATGTGTGGTAGGAAAGTGGAGATGTACCTTATTTAAAGATATGTTAGAGGAAGAAATGTAACACTTTCTTTTTACTTTTCAGGTGCAAGGCCTACAACACAGCTCAACTGGTTGTATTTATGACAGAAATTTTTGACCAGTACATGAGGCAACGCTTAATTGATGTTGCTCTGTGTAGAAGAAAAGTTAAGCCTATGAACACTGGGAAGGTACCCTTGTTAAATGTGTCTGCCCTTGGTAACAATACGTTTCTGGTAAAAAGTTCGTCTCTGCCAAATGTTGAGCATACAGTAGACCTCACAATTGGCATATGCACTTGTACTGTAGGTGATACTGGTGCTGTATGTAAACACCAAAGTGCATGTGCAGAGTACAGTATGACTGTGATGCCTCAGCAGTTTTATGCTACAAGTGAAAATCGGCATAAACTTGCAGTATTAGCTGTAGGTATAGAGCATGCTCCTGAAAAGAGTTTCTTTCTCAGCTTAACTGAAACTGTTCAAACTGGAAATGAGAGACTTTCTTTGCGCCAGAAAGATACGCTTCCTGATCCAAAAGATATGGATTGTGAAGACTTTAATGAGATTATTCCTGATAAAATTGTGGTTCAAAACTGTGAGAGTACTAGCTGTCCTTCACCATTAGAAAAAGTTAATGAAATGACAGATGATGATGATGTGTTGGGAAATACACTCAATCAAGTAATAAGGAAATTTAAAAACCAGGACACACCAATAAAGCAAGCATTAGCAATAATAAATTCAATAAAAACCACAAATCAGCTCAACAGTTTTTTACATAATTTTAGCACAGACAAGAAGAGAGGTGGTGCTGGCCGAGGTAAAATTCCTTGTCAGCCAACATCAATTGCTAGAAGGAATCCTGGCAGACCAAGAGGTGCAGCCCCGCTTGGAAAAGGACGCAAGCCAGGAATAATCAAGACTACAGAAAAGAGGGAACACAATCTTGCCCTTAATATTAGTAATAATGTGGCCAATGGCAAATCTCATGGCAAGGGTCATTAACCCATTATATCTCAAATTTTGTTGGTAAAAAATGTAATTGTGTAGAAGAGTTCAACTTAGTTTTTTACAACTTTTTTGTTTTTTGTTTTCTTTTTCATGCCTATTTTTCCTTAATTCATTTGTGACCATAATACTAAGAGGAAACCAGTCGAACCCACCTGATCTTATCTAACCTAACCTAGGTCTAGGTTAGGTTAGGTTGGTTCGACTGGTTTCCGCTCAATATTATGGTCACTAATGGATAGAACAAGTAAAAACAGGCAGGAAAAAGTAAGAAATATGTTGTACAAAACTAGGTGGAACTCTTGTACACAGTTACCATAGTTTTAATATTATTAACCATTGTTTTGTTGTTATATTGATTAATTTATAGAGATAACAATATTTTATCAGGTGTTGTAAATTAATTGGTGTTGTTCAAGTTAGTGGGACATGCAGAGGGCTGCTAACTTGTTTGTGATTTTGTATATCATCTTTTGATTGTGTATCTGTCTTGGTGTTGCCAATGGGTCTAGTTCTGTGTCTTGTTTGAGCAAAGTGACTGGTATTTGTAATCTGTAATTAAGACTACAGATGCCATTAAGTAAATTATCTGTAACTGGTACCGGGTATCTGTAATTGATGGTATCTGTTTTATAAGCAATAATTTTGATGTCTGTGTTACAACTGTTGAGGTTCCTGCGCAAGAACCCCAGGATTGTTGGAAGTGCAATACACTCTTCTAACTGAATGCTAGTTTTCTTTACATCTATTCAAATTAGTATTATAATTGAATTACCTGTATCATTTCTTATAGTATATATTACATTAATTAAGAGAATACAGTATGATTTGTATCTTAATAAATAACCACCGAGAACTGAGAAATTTGGGTATTTATTGAAAGAATTACCGTTTTGTAGCAGTGTTGCCAGATCCGGCTGGGTCCCAGTATTTTACCCCTGTCATTTAATGTACTTTATCACGATTATTTCCCGGTAGTTTGCCCAGGTTAGGTCACGGTAGTTTGCCCAGGTTAGGTCCCGGTAGTCTGATGCGGTCTAGGTTAGGTTAGGTCAGGTCAGGTAAGGTCAGGCTAATTTCAAAATGCCCCATTTGAATATGCCCTATCTTGGAAATGCCATAGAAGAAAATAGTTTTAGAATGGTCTAAATAAGTGGGTAATGAAGGTAGAAAAATCGTACGCAATAACGGTAATTCATTCAATATTTACCGAAATTTGTCTCTATTTACAGCATATAGTGGGTATTAGAACTGTCACAAAGTGATAAAGATCATCAGCATAACAAGTCACTGTCATACCTCAATTTTACAAGGAAGAATACTCTGTATTTTGGTTTAACGTGGCTTTCGTATATACAGTACAAGCATATCTTGCGAAGTTTTCAGTGATGTGAATAAAAAATATGAAGCTATTAGGAATAATTAATGGCTTGACGTCGTAAAGCAAAGCAAAACTACAATGCCAATAGGTTTATAGGTAAACGAGTGAGTTACTAATAACTTCCTATTTTGATTTCGGTTCAATTGGCCATTGTTTCAGTAAAAGTCAAATCTCATATCAACTATGTAAGCCAATTGTAATTGTGCACTTCTATAAATAATGCCGTTTATTATGAATATAAATAAGCATACGATAACTTCCTCATAAGTAAAGTAGCACTGTTTTCGGCGAAATACATTACTGCCGAAATGTACAAGGATGATGTTTATCGTTGGTCAGTGTTACCAATGCAAAAAACATTGAAAATGTGATTTATATTACTGTCATGTTTCCTTATTTCATCATTAACACTTGTTTTAAAACATAAAATCACTGTAATGGAATAAAACTAAATGCTTCTTATTGCAGTAAACAATGAAAATTTATATGAATATTACCTTTGTTGTCCAACTTTTAGGGCCGGTGTAGCAGTAGGAAGTGGAATGCCACTGGAACGTATCAACTGCGCATGCGTGTGGGCCCAACATGTCATACCGCGCCACAGTCCACAAAACACACGACCTTTGTTATGATAAGACGTCTCTCCCTATGTATTTTATTATGGGAAAATGCTCCGGCAGTAATTTATTTTCCAATTTCGCATTTCGTTTACTATGTCAATATTTATGTATGAAATAGCAAACTCGATATGATTTGCAAGCGATTGGCAACAAAAACAGCGCATGGAATATCCCGAGTAAGGAATAAATGTCATAAATAAGTAGTCGCTGTACGAGGAGGGCATGATGAGCGCTGCTCCGTACCACCACACCCGCACCCGCTCTGCGTACCACATACTTTGATCGCGAGAATGTGCAGTGACAAGCTAAATCATTATTTTCCCTCGCATAATTCATGTTTCAATACAATACGCATTCAATTATCATTCGTACTTGTAACATACCAAGCTCAATAAATATATATGTCTCCCTCCATCACATCATCGCTGTATATGACTTAATATATGTTACCGATATTCTAGACAAGCTTACATATCTTAACCCTCTCATATTCTAATAAAATATATCAATACAAACTTTGTTGTATATACAGTGCATACAGTATATTAAATTACGGTATAATTTACAAAATTACATGACTGTTTTTCTTCCTTCTTCTCTTTAATTGTCAATTATTTTGTTTAGATGTTTAATTTCATTCTCAAGTACACATATTATACATCAGAACACTACATCTTTGGGTAAATCAATTCCCACACGTTCTATTAGAGAAGCAATTAAGTGAGCCTTCAAGGCTTTCACCATGAACTGCTTTAAACATTTATCTCATTTTAACCGAGAACAAATTTATCTGAAGGGAGATAGTGCATAGCTTACCTCTATTAATCCTTTCAGTCCATGATTTGCTTAATTAATTAAGCAAACAGTGGCACAATTGATGGCCTTATTTCCTAAATATGGATATGTTCCTGCAATTTTTTTTTAGTATATAGCCACCTATGAAGCGAAGAGCTTTCTCTTCTATCACTGTCTTTACCTTCCAAATCAAAATCTAAGTCCTTAAATAAGATACTAGTTAAGCACATCTCCACACCTAGAACACTTTCATCATAGTGTGTTTGCTGTTTGTGCAGAAATATAGCCTCAGTATGACTGGTTATGCAATCATAATATTCTTCCCTGCATCATAATTTTCTTCCCTCCAGTGAAAAATGCAAGTGTGAAGTGTGGTCACCTCACCCTTACACCAACTGTATAGGGAATCTCATTTCACCTCTGTTGAAGAAGCATGACTCATTGAAGAAGTGAAGAAACAAGAGGTTCTCTCCAGTATCACCCTATAATGAGGCATATTTTAATTTTCGCTAAACTTTGGCTAGAAGTAGAGATTGACAATATTTCAATTCTTAAGGATGAGATGAATGTGCCTGTACTATAATTAAGTACAAAAAACCAGTACTGTAATATTTTTAAATTGATCAACCTTGACTATTTTAGGCCTATGTTCTTTTGCCACAAGTAAATGAATACACTAAGTAGCTAGCTGAATTATTGGGCAAATTTGGCTCATGATGACATTACATAATACTATACTCTTTCTTGTATACAGTATCAAGATTAGCATCAGCAGGTCCTAATGGGTCTTATGTCACTCCAGCAGTGTATGAAATCTATGGATGATAGGGGATATATCTGAGCTGTATGAAGTTAAATGCTGGCCAATAAATTAGTTTCAAACAGAAAACTCTTAAGTAGTGTGACAGAGAATGTAGGGAATTCGCAGAGTTCAGACAGAGAAGGGCCGAGACCCTAAGATAGGATTATAAAACTATATTAGTGACAAAATATCACATACAGTATAAATACAATAATGTAGGGTCTTGCAAAACATCAAGTACAGTATAAAGAACTTTATTTCCTATAATAAATTGTTAATATTGTACAAGACTCAAAAGACATACTTTTATAACAGCTGGTACATTATAATTGTGGGTTAAATCTTAGTGTACTGGGGAAGGTGTATGGGAAGGTTCTTACTGAGAGACTGATAGAAGTAACAGGGAATAAAGTTAGTGAGGAGCAAGGAGGGTTCAGAAAGGGTAGAGGATGTGTGGACCAGATCTTTGCAATAAAATCAATAGTGAAGAAATATATTGGGAAGGGTAGGAAGTTGTATGCTGCCTTCATGGATTTGGAGGAGGCATGCGATAGGGTTGATAGGAGAGCTATGACAGATGTATTAAGGATTTACGGAGTTGGTGGGCGCTTGCTGGAGGGGATTGAGGCCTTCTACAGAGAGGCAAAAGCTTGCGTGAGGGTCGAGGGTGATTTGAGAGAGACCTTTGATATCAGTGTAGGATTGAGGCAGGGGTGTGTCATGTCATCATAGCTGTTAAATATCTTTATGGATGGTTGCATGAGAGAGATTATGGCAAAGGTGGAGGGCCTGGGTGCAAAACTGAGGTTGAATGAAGCAATTGGTCCTTGGTTGCAAGCTTATTTACGGATGACACTGTGCTGCTGGCCGAGAGTGAAAGGGAGTTACAGAGGGTGGTGGATGAGTTTCAGTCCGTGTGTAAGCGAAGAAAACTGAAGGTAAATGCTGGTAAGAATAAGGTGATGGTATTTGAGAGGACTAAAACAGAAGTAATTGACTTTGCTACACCCTACAGTGTGGCTGTGCCAACTGGGATGGAATGCGAGATAACTAGAGGGTGAGAGGATGGAGGAGGTGAGGGAATTTAAGTATCTGGGAACAGTTTTGTGTAAACATGGAAGGAGAAATCAGGAAGAGAGCAGTGAGGGGCAGGCAGGTCATAGGATCACTGGGGAGGATAATGAAGGGTAGGAGTGTGAGTATGGAAGTGAAAAAGGGACTGAGAAATAGTATAATCCTGCCAACACTAACATATGCGTCGGAGACATGGACATGGAGTAGGGCTAATCAGTCTAGAATAGGTCCAGCGGAAATGAGTTATCTGAGAGGAGCATGTGGACTTACTAGGTGGGATGGAGAAAGTAATGGGAGTGTGTATGAGAGGTGTGGTATGAGTGAGAAGGCAATTGGTATTGAGTGTGGAGTGGTTGAGAGAGTGAAGTGTAATATACTGAGATGGTTTGGACATGTGGAGAGAATGCAAGGTGAGGAGTTTGTAAAGAAGGTGTACGATAGTGAAGTTGTGGCACCTGGTGTGAGAGGCAGACCTCCGGTTAGATGGCAGCACAGAGTGGAAGAGTATGTGAGAGAGAGAAGTGTGAGGGGGGGAGGGGGGATGGAGCAAGTGAGGAGGGAGTGTTGAAACAGGGCAGAAGAGTCTCCTTCTGCCGTGGCCACCCCCTTGGTGGGAGTTCCCGGAGGGAACGAGGCGTCAGAGCTACAGATAGATAGAGAGATTTTAGAAAATATGGACAAAATTAATCAACATTATAATTCTTAGTATTACTGTAATTTTTTTTTATCAAATATCAAATATAGCATTCCATCTCTTGTTGATATATTTGTTAAATTAACAACAAATATCTGTCAAAGTCAAGTGTGACAATGCAGAAGTAAGGCAAATTTACCTGAATGATGTGTGCATCTTATAAGTTTAAGATTATTAAAAATCAATTATATGGCCAAACAGAAGCACAATGTCGTCAATGCGCTAGATGATGGTTAGCTAAATTCCGACCTATGTTTTAAACAAAATAATTATGTATTCTTTTGTTATACGTTATATATTAACTACATTAATAGGCCTCTATACATATATATATATAACAAATCCTACACACCACAGAAACTGGACATAACCACACCAGTATGTGTCTCCAGACGGATTCGAACCGCTGTGCTACCAGTATGCGTCTCCAGACGGATTCGAACCGCTGTGCTAAGACATTAAGCACACAGAGCCTTATGTGCTCGGCCACCACTGGGGGGACTATAAGAGGTAATTGGAGACTCTTCTAAAGGAGGTGTGTGGCTGGGAGTAAGACTCCCGTCCTAGTTTGGCCATCTGTTTTGGATCACACTGTTTTCCCCCTACCATTTTGTGTGGTGGTGTGAAGTGGTGGTAGAGATGATGTGTATACATCCTAACTACCCCACTACCTTCTACCTTCCACCACCACAACTCACTCTGTCAGGGTACTTTGGCCACTGCACGACGGCGATGTGGTGGTCCACGGCAGTGTATCTGTAAACAAGCAAAATGAATTGGTCCTAAAATTCATCACTGAGGTACTCCAATATTTATAGCAGTGGTTCTTAAACGTTTTAGAGTCACCGAGGTCATCTTTGGCAAGGTGTTCATCACTTATACAGCCCATTGGTTGTATAGTGGATACAGATGTTAACTAATTAATATCTAATCCTCATGAACCCCAGGTTAAGAATCCATTATTTATTGTTTTTGCCTTAAAACTATTGATGTTTAGAAATAAAATGCATTTTTTGTTTACAAATATTGTCAAAGGATTGGCAATACAGTACTTTTTTTTAAGTATTTTTTAGAAAGCTGATAATATTAAAAGACAATACTCAGTGATATAAGTTTTTACCAAAACAAGGCACCTACCAGAGTTTATCACTTCATCTTTCATTTGCTGTTGCACCTTGTCTCATCATGGGAGAACACAGATGAGAATATTCCCAGCTCTCGTCTCTCTCAGCTGCCCTTAAAGATGTAAAGATTATGTTAGCAGTATTCTTCCGAACTGGCCTCAGATGAATGGGCAGACAGGAAACTACTGTACTGTGCATTTAAAGGAACTCTACTTCTTGTGTACAGTCACTACAAATAAAAAGGTAACAAGGCACGGAGTCTTATCACAGTTTAAATGAAACACCTGGTTACAGAACAAACATTGAATTAAACTATTTCCTAAAAACTCTGGCATGCTACATTTACAGCATAAAAGAATATCATAAAAGTTATTATTTGCAGGGGTTAGGTTGGATGGACTAACAGGAATTGTTTGCTTAAGAATGCATAACTGGGTAATTATAACCAACAGCAAAGAAGCTCCTGAACCAACAAAGATGAAACAATGTTAATACATTACTCACCAATCAGGTCTACTCCAAGTAACTCAAAGGGTTCCTTGACATTAATGGGACACATTTCTGGGGCCTGAATCTTCAGTGTTGTAAACATCTGGCACTGACTGAAGTAGCAATCTGGAAAAAATGGTAAAATTACTGGAGAGCAATACAGCAGTGGGATTAGAGAGTAATGCATTCAATATTGAATGAACACTTTCCTAGAATCCAACTCATTTCATATACACTTATCAATGTCTTTGTGTCATGTTATGGTCTACACAAGAAACACACACACATACATAATGCAGGATGTCCTGTGTCATACTTCTCCAATAGGCAATAGTACACCTTGGAGATGTTCTCTTATGTTACATTCCAGCCACTGTGTCCTCCAACAGGACTGCTGTGGTACAGCTTGAAGACTATGGGCAGGTCATCATAATTCCTCAGGACCTTCCTTCTATCTGCAGCTTGTTTGAAATACAGCATCTTGTCTGGAAGTACAATAATGAAAGTTAAACATATGTGAGTTAAGAAATTCCATGTAAAATCCATATCACACTAATAAGTACACACACAAGATTCTCCTCACTTGCTTTTTATAAACATACCAATTTAATAAATACAGTTCCCTACCACTTAAGAAACAAGATTTAATACATTATCAGAATCAAAGAAGTTTGTAACATTTAATTTTCTCATAAACATTAAGAGTTATATTTCCATAGGTATAAACTTATCTCAACTATCCATGTGGGTGAAGAAGTCCATTATCTGTGTACCATTCATACTTACTTCATATACCACCCACGAGAGTGAGAAAAAAAAAAAAAAAAAAAAAAAAAGAGATGGGAGAGTAATTTCTCTATACCGTACTTGACTGTCTAGTTTCAACACCACAATCTAGAGAGATGTCAGAGAGGGCAGCTCCTACAAAATAGTATATAATTCCGCTTTCCATGTGATAAGTAGATCTTTAATTAAGTAAATAAATAAATAAGAAGAGACTAAAACAACAGTACAAACACTGATTGGGTTTAACCTTAGATGTTTGTCAATTTCATATAAAAACTACTGATAGGTTGCTCGCCAAACAGGTATCTAATGTATAATATATTATAATATAACTTGCCTGCTTCATTCCACTCAAAAAATGATGAACGCCTCCTTATACAGTACACTCTTCTCGGCTTTGGTGAGTCCGAGCGAGTGTATATCAGTGTTACAATCACTGTTTTTGGGGGGATAGTCTTTTCAACGGCCCCTCTCTCGTCCTCTTTTTTTTCTTTGTGTTGCCTGATTCTAGTTTTTCTCTTTGTTTTCTCTTATTATCCACATATTATGTAATATTTATTTTATCTTTTCTGTCTCTTCTTGCCTGTCTAGCTCAAACAAAGCTTTTCCAATGATTTTGTCGTTATCTTCTTCAAAAAAGTGTACATTTTTGCTAAATTGGCAATCCTGCTCTCTTCCCGTCGTCACTCGTGCGCCTGGCACCTTCAAACCCCCACGCATGCGCAGTTGATGGGTTCCAGTGGCGTTCCACTTCCTACTGCTACACCGGTCCCACATAGTCATTTTGTTTGTCAGATTCCTCCCCAAACACACTCGTAAGCCTTCGTTATTTCCCAAAAGCAGAGTATACCTATTCACTATAACTATCAAGCACTAGTATTATTACAATATCTGTAAACTTTACTCATCAGATTAATCCAATAAATCAGTCAAAAGTCATTTACACAGTTTAGATTTTTTCGTTTGGGCGCTAACAAACTACAACGATCAAATGTGGAATTGGTCCTAAATCTCCATACGATTTCATATCTAAATAGACTGGATAAGATAAGATAGTGTTCATTTGAGAGAGAGAGAGAGAGAGAGAGAGAGAGTATTTTGTAATGAAGGAATTTTACTATGCATGTAATACACTGTAACGTGACTTACAAATAAAATACAAAATCAGAGGTGAACATCAAATAATGCTTACCAAAATATGATGGCCAAAGCAAACAACCTATCTGCTCGAGTTGGTAGAAAAACAAGAAAACAATGCAATGTTGCATGCCAAACATGAAATCCATTTAGAAAAAATATTCACTGTTCAGGCTACGAACAACTTTACCTTAGCTTCACCTACTCATTGTGTAATATAGATTCTAAATTTCCATATCAGCATTCCTCAACCACTCTGCCTGAGAGCTCATGACTCATTGGCACGAGCATAGATGTTTCCCGAAACTTCAACCCTGCAGTCCACATTCCTTCCACAACTACACAGCGCCATCTATGAAATGAACTTTGAGGCAGGGTCATGTTCACTACAGAGGGAGAGTGTTGACGATCCGTATAATTTTCGAGCACACACACACACACACTGCTGCCACATATACGATCTCTCGATACTGGGTGGCCCAGTCGGAACTGTAACAGACTGTACATGATTGCCTATGTCAGCTGATCGACGAGTATGTCTGAGGGATTAGTGGACAGCTGGTTTGATTTATTCAACTCGAGATTTGCATTCAGTAATAAATTCACTAGGGATGGCTATGGACTTCATTTGGAGCAACAAAACAAAGTTTTGCATGATATGCTTGATACAGCCATGTCAATGAAAGTTTGTGTAGTGAAACAAAATATGTACCAGTTTCAAAAAGGACTTATTGTGTGTTCCAAATCTTTGCCCAAACTATATGAAATACTGAAACTGGGTTGCAAGTATGGATACGAAAGTATCCTTTGGATACTTTTTGATGTTACTGATACGTTTTTACGACGCTGGACAAAAGGATACGAAATTGAATGAGGAGGACAAAAATGGATACGTTTTGCTATTTTTATTAAAGAATTGGATACGTTTTAATATTAATTTGCTTACAGTCATTATTTTTTACGAAAAAGTGAACACCAATCAGAACTCATAATTAGGCCTACTATGATAGGGTAACTGTTTTGTGAGCGCCGAGCGGGGACTCTGGGGGAGTAAACATGCCGTGGGCTCGTTGTCATTTATTCATATTTTGTAGTGTAAGTGAACAGTATAATATTATATAAAACTAGTCTTGCATAGCGCTAGTCAAATACAGGCTGCCATTGAGGACATGGAGAAATAAGTGTGCAATATTGTAATATCATAATTTGTGCTTCTTTAGTTTAAAGTTTTTTTTTTTATTAATAGTTTGTATTGCACTTAAATTAATACATTCTATACAATGACACTCTTTTGCCCTTTTGGGACGTGTTATTTTTAGGAGTGTAGATTCGCGCGCTAATAGGTTTAAATACTCAAATAAATAATGTTCTTGGAAGACCCAAACAGTAGTTTAAGTTTCGCTCCAAATTTGTAGTGTACAACCATTCTCCGTGAGTCCGTCACCAGGCAGCACATAGCAACTTGGCTGCCAACCGTATGATGTCTAAAAAGACGGTAAGAGTTATTACTTATTTTAAAGCACATTCCTCATTAACTATAATGCATTTTTTTAAAGAAAAAATATTGGATACCTTTTGGATACTATTTTACATTATTTGGATACGTTTTGTATATTTTGGATACGTTTTTGGATATATTTATATTTTCCCCACCTGCAACACTGTACTGAAATAAAAATATGGAATTTCATATATACGCACACATAGGCTAAATCAGGAAGTTATAGAACACTTGTTTTGCAGTCTAAGACAAATGGGAGGTACTTATGAACATCCATCACCTGGGGTGGGATCTTCAAAGCATCGTAACCGCAGTTATGATTCTCGTAGCGCCATATTTGCTCGTAAGTTGTTCATAACCGCTACGATCGTATCTTCAAAGCCTCGTAAGGGAGTTTCCGTCCGCCATTATGCGCCATATTTGCTCGTAGCGCTACGAGAACTGAAAAGCACCCTTTAGGCTGATAGCAGGGTCGCGTAGTAGATAAACAACCCGTAAATAGTGAGATTTGAGTTTATTTACACTTGGCGCGGCCGACACAGGCGACATAATGGTTGTTGTTGTTGTCACTTATCGGTAAATATAAACAAGAGGAGGGGATTCAGTGAACAGCTTAGGAGAATGGAGCTGCAAGTGTCAATTTAAACTGATGCACTGTGAAATAGAAAGTTACAAATACTTTTTTTGTGTATCATTACTTTTGGAGTGTTTAAGAATAATAGGATATAATGGTGACTTACTAATTGCAGGAAAGTGGCTTCCAGTTACCTGCAAACAAAGCAGAAATTCTTCATTGCATAGTTAGACCTAACTTAATCCCTGTAGTATGAGTCTTTAATCCATAGTCCTTTGCATGAAGTGGATATTCTTAAGGTTAATAAACTTTCTTTATGATTGATTGACTTTCTAATGAAAATATTACAAGCACATTAATGTGATGTGTGAGCTGGTAACATTTAAATAACTGGAATTATATACCTACTGATATATACTGGAGATGTGTAAAAGGTTGACCATATTCCCGAATCTAAAGACAAAAATATGTCTCAGAATTAACAAATGCAAATATTATCATGTTGTAAAAGTCTCAATAACATGTACCGTACATGAACCTTTCCTACCAATTCAATTAATTTTATTGAACAGTATAATTTAATACATAATTTTCACCTGTTCTCATATTACATAAGATTTGTATTTTTCTAAAATAAATGCTTTTCAACAGCATATAACAAATATGTGACTGGTATTGGTTTTTCTAAATGTTTTAATTATAGACTATAAAAAAACCTACATTTTATTTACATATGACACCTGTAAAGTTTACAGAAATCCATGATACCTCCCTAGCTATTTGTACTATTAGTTTCCTGCATTATCACAGTTCATTACATTATATATACCTGAGTAAAAACCTGCAAATTTATGATATTGGAAAGCTGTTTGAACTCATGTACTTTCCAACAATGACTGAAAACAAAAAAACACCAGTTCCTTAATGACTACAGTACTTGTTTGGCACTCTTCACATTGCTAGGACATATCACAAATATGGCAGAGAAATTATTAAAATACAATAAGATTAAAGCCACAGTACGGCATAAGTATATCCTTATAGTTAATCTTCGAACCTTGATATGTAAATAAAACTAAGACATTAATATTATTAGCCAAAGATAAGAATGCATGAAAAAAAAGTTGATTTTACTCAAAGAATAATAAATCTAACATGAAATGTGAATGTTAAAAGCTATATTTGAAAGACAAAATATATAATGAAAATAAATAATGTAATTTCTTAAAAAACATAAGCAGAAGTTAACAATAATTTAGATTGAAACCTACACACAAACCACACAACTAAAAACATACTTGCACACTAATAACTCTGTCACAAAATATAACCCAACTTAAACCACACTAATCATTAAAAAAAAAAATCACACACACAACAAAACACACTTGAAAACAAATCACCTTTTCTCGATAGCCTTTTTAATGTTCACCAAAGTTTCTGATATTGTGGCTATATTTTCTGCAAGATCCATCAAAATATCCCTTATAGTCTTATGGACAACTAGTATATCTGGAGCTAGTGTAGCTTCCAGATGAGCTGTCACACCTCCAGCTGACCTAGAGGAAGGGCGACTTGAGGCTAAAGAGCTGTGGTACGAATGCTCCTCACTTGGTGGTAGGTTTTACCAGCTTCGGCAAGCTGTCGCCAGTCAAAACTTCACAGTCTTCCACTGTAACTGGCCCGAAGTCCTGCCAACTTGGCCCAGGTCTAGGTGAAGGGGCCCTTGATGGCAGTCCTGGGTCATCCACATCACCTTATTATGAAATTATGAAAATTAGCAACTTTCATATAATTTTAGAGAAATATTAAGGATTATCGTTATGAATTAAAATTGTAAAGTCACTCTTAAAGAAAGCAGTATATAAATAGTCATACATATAAGTACAGCAGCAGTACTGCAATTTTTACTTGGTTAAAGTACTCATATGATACATATGGAATCTAACAAAGCATCACAAATTTAGTTTTGATTAACATGGCTCCAATTTTTTCGACTACATGAACTGCTAACAGGAGTTATTTATATGATATGCAAAATGTATAAATCACTATGTACTTGACTCCTGTATATTGGGTCATCACTGTACATGTACCGTATTTACTGAAGGTATGGATATATGAGAACATCTTGTATATTTGTTCCTAGGACTAAGGCCTTCTGATTTGCACTGTTTAACTTTGAATGGAATTGAGAGGTAATGCTGCTCAAAATGTATGTTTTATATATATAAACTCTCAATGTAATTACTTCACATAGTGCCAATGAGGGAAGATTTCCATATTACTAGCCTAGATGAACAGCAGGATATTTTTTACTGTTATATACTGTACATACTGCCTGGGTCTTGGAGTCCACAGAAATACCCGACACTTGCACTTCTTTAATGACTTGAGCCATAGCCTCTTCTATGTGGGTGAATGTCTTTGTGTCACTAGTGTCACCACCTGAAATATAACGAAAAATGGTACATAATTCAATAACAAAGCAGAATAAATTACAATACCTGCTGGTTATCGTATTAAAATGGTACTGTATCTAAATCAGGCAATGGACACCCCCCCCCATCCTTCAACCTATGTGTGCCCATGCCAACAGCCGAATCCATAATATAAATAATGCTTATATAATTTATTTCCTTGATCTGTCTTTCAATAAAACTGTTTGAAGTCTTAGTTATTATATTGCACTTGCCAGATTTCACTACATATGGTATATTTCAGCCTGTTACTTGGTAATGGCAATCAACTGTACAGATTTTGAGATTAATATAGAAACTACTGTAGGTAGGTGTACAGGAAATAAAACAGTGACAGTAGAAGTTAAAATAATATAATGTCCTCCCAGTCAATGTCTTTGATTTATTTTCATGACAACCAGCTACCAGTAAACTATTTGTATCATGCTGTTCTTGATTTACAGTACGTAACCTAACCTATCTTAAACTAAACTAGCCAAACCTAACGTAACCAAAAATCTATATACAATATACCAGTGATTGGCGTGATATTAAAAATATGCCCGTGGGGGGCAGCTGCCTTATCTCCACTGTTGTGTTCAATGTTTATCAACAAAGTATAATAATTCACTTACCTGTCTTTTGCTGTTAATTCCTGTCTGATGTAACTTGGTGACTGTGTCATCTCTATCAGCTGATGGTGAGACAATGTTTATTTGTTGACATTGTAATACTACGTTATGATTGGCTTACAGTACCAAGGACATATTGTTTCCTTCATTGTGATTGGCTGAGAGCCAGTCAGCTGGGTGGCGGGATGAACAAAACACACGGAACGAAACGGGCAGCGACGCTCACTACGAGGCTATCATCGTGAGCTACGAGGGAGGTTATGAAGCTTTGGAGATACCAACTTATGATCCTCGTAAGCCACGATCAAATATGGCGGCTACGAGATAGTAAAGGTGATCGTAGCGCCACCAACTTACGATGCTTTGAAGATCCCACCCCTGGAGTGGAGGAAACCTGGTGGTCTCTAGGGAATAGATGGAGGAAATGTAGGTGTAGATGGGGATAGGTGATTGCCAGAAACTTCCCAAATACTGGACACCAAGTCTAATTTTATCCCTATTGTATGCAAAACCTGTTACAATTGCACATCAATTCGAACAGTTAAGATGACTGCTAAGCTTTTCATTTTACTTTACCTTGACAAGGCCGCAATATGAAAAAAATTAAATGTGGAGAAGTATGAGCATCAGCAACTCACTTGAGCAGTTACCAAGTTACTATTTTGTGTTTATTTTGGCTACATGGCAGTATATATCCGTGTGATTTTTCATTAAAAACTAAGCATTGTACTACACAAGGCCAAGAGATATATATCTTGGCCTTGGTACTACACACACACACAGATACACTCACAAAGAGAGAGAAAGAGATGGAAAGAAGTCAGGGGCCGGATACTCAAAACAATTTAGGAATTCCTATCTCAGTTAGGAATTCCTAACTTCCCCAGTCGAGCTAGGAACTCATACTCAAAGCAATATCGACACTGTGGGACGCCATTTTTATTGTTCATAAATCGGTTGGATTTAGGAAGACCCCCAAGGCCTTCTAAGTGAGTTAGGAACTCCGTCACCGTAGAAAAGTTGTGAAAATTGATAGAGCGACACTTGAAGTCACCAACACAAACGTGTTATTTTGTTGTTGTTGGAGAGGCAAGAGAGTGAAGAGACTAGTGCAGTGATGGAACTTTGGTTTGCCTACGAAAATAGCCGTCAGCTAAGGCGTGAGAGAGTCTACAGGGATATGCTAGACCCTCTACATCATAGTGATGAACACTTGCTGCGCTACTATAGATTTCCTCGGCATGAAATAATACATTTGTGCCAGGAACTGGAACCACACGTTGCTCGACCCACTAGAAGGTCTCATGCGATACCAACACGTACTCAAGTGTTAGTGACTGCGATTGTTGGCGAGTGGGACCTTCCAAAGTGTAATTGGGGATACAGCAGGAGTGACACAAGCAAGTGTGAGCAGAGTGGTGAACTCAGTGGTGCATATATTATCAGAAAAAGCAATGTTTTTTTTATGAAAAGGATTCTTTTTGCAGTTGTCTCACTGTGTAGGCTGTGACTAAACTAAGATGTCTTTTTTGTTTTTATTTACCTCTGAGTTGGATCATGAGAAGGCAAATTTCTTTAACTTTTTTAATTAATGCTCACATTAACAATTCTTCAATATATTTATCCAGTAATAAAATTTTTAAAAAATATATCCTGTATATATCTATATTTCCTTACCCTACATAATTAAGCCTAAAAGTAGCACACACAAAAATAACCCTGAGTTACATAAAGTATCACATTTTGTTTAAAGGAAAAAATAAATAAACCTGAGTTGACACAGTATCACAGTTTCTGCAAAGGCAAAATATGTATAACACTTCCACTGTGCTAGTAGAGATGTGCAGGCAAGTAAAGAAGACAGCACTAAATATACAGTACAGCCTACCGTGCATTGGTCCCACACCATATGATTAGTGTAAGGGAAAGTTTGGAGTAAAGATTGTAGGTTGGAGAGGAGGGATAGAGGAGAGACTGAGCTTGAAAAGATGGATGGAGAAGAGATTGTAAGTTTGAGGATGGAAAAACCTAACCTAATCATGTAGTGATTTTAAATCAGAAAAATATACAAAACTGCACTAAGCTTAAAACAAAGATATATAATTATATAGTACACAATGACATTGATTTCATGTGTAATGCTGACTTTAAAAAATAAAATAAAATACTGTAACACAGGAGGAACATGACACACAAGAACAAATCATAAATTAAGCATATTATTGGCACACAACCATACTTCCTGAGATATATTGGTATTTATTGAAAGAATTACCATTTTGCAGCAGTGTTGCCAGATCCGGCTGGGTGCCAGTATTTTACCCCCGTCATTTATTGTACTTTACCACGGTTATTTCCCGGTAGTTTGCCCAGGTTAGGTCCCAGTAGTTTGGGTATTATTACAGAATAACTGGGTTTTTGGCTAGGATCGCGCAGTGTTACCACATCTGGCTAGGTCCCGGAAATTTGCCCCAGTCACTTTATGATAGTTTACACTGTTTATATCCCGGTAGTTTACCCAGGTTAGGTCCCGGTAGTTTGCCCAGGTTAGGTCCCGGTAGTCTGCTGTGGTCTAGGTTAGGTTAGGTCAGGTCAGGTAAGGTCGGACTAATTTCCAAATTATGTTTGTAAAACGGGGCATCTCCATAGATGAAAAGTGTCTTAGAATGGTCCAAAATAGTAGGTAATGATACTAAAATATACAATATAGTGAACCCAGTTCTTCTGTAAATTTACCGTAGTTTGCCCAGGTTAGGTCCCGGTAGTCTGATGCGGTTTAGGTTAGGTTAGGTTAGGTTAGGTCAGGTCAGGTAAGGTCAGGCTAATTTCAAAATGCCCCATTTGAATATGCCCTATCTTGGAAATGGGGCATTTGTGGAGGAAATACCATAGAAGAAAATAGTCTTAGAATGGTCTAAATAAGTGGGTAATGAAGGTAGAAAAAACGTACGCAATAACGGTATTTCTTTCAATATTTACCGATATATTTCATTTGTAATTGATATGAACTTATATATAATACTATACTGCACTTTAATATAAGAGGAACATATAAGAGGTGCTATTATTACGTGTTTACAATACACAGCTGATATGATTCTTCTTCCCCATTGGCTGGAAAAAAGCGGGAACTATTTGAAAGCTCCTTCCTGATTGGCTAAAGGACTTAGAAACTCCGAGAGGATTTAGGAACTCCTAAGTGTTAGGAAGGGTTTAGGAACTCCCCAGAATGTTTTGAGTATGGGCACTTAGGAAACGAGATAGGAGTTCCTAACCTGTTCCTACACTAGGCGTTCCTAAGTGAGATAGGAAGGCTAATTTAGGAACTTTTTGAGTATCCGGCCCCAGGATTCTGTATCGGTGGGGAAGACATGAAATTTTATGTTGCAAGCCTTTCTTCCTACAGAATCACACCCAAACACTGCACATGCAGTTGCATGGCATTTTCACACTGGGCACTTGGTGGACACTATAGAGAGATGACCTGTCTCACCTTTGAACTACTGTCAACTGACTAGAAAATGAGCCTGTTTATCACTGTCTGGCAACTTGTTCTGTGGTGTATCCTCGCCGTGACGTCATGCGCGAGCGGGACACATTTTTGCCCTTGTATGACAACTTGACAAGACCTTTTAGTCTTATTGGTCTTGATGTGGAAGGCACTTTACACGCTATTATAGTCAAACCAGAATATACTGAGCCCTAGGGTGGGGTCCGGATTAAGAGCGGCTTTGCCAAATCATCACCAAAACAAACCCATACCGTTAACATTTTAATGCATAAGCCAATTTGTAGTAGCTCTAAGTATTCGATATATAATACAATGTTAAAAAGAAGTATTTATAATGACGAGTTAGGTTCATTGTAAGTATATTTACAACAACTCTAAACAACATGTGACATGCTATTTTGCACATGCTGCCACATCTCCTGTGACAAAGGGTTAATGGCGGGTCAAGGACGTGTGTACTCATGTCAGTCACCTGGTCATTCTCGCACCAACCACTATGGACGACACATCTCCCAAGCGCGTCGGTATTCTCCACAGCCAAGCCAAAGAAATTATTTATAATGTAAATAGATATTTCCTCCATGAGAAGGCCAATAGAGGACCCCTATTAGATCCCTCTCAGTCAGTTGCTCGTACAGCGAAGGCAACCCCATTAAATTTATCACAGAGAATGTTGGATACCATTGGGGTATGTTTTGGTGATGATTTGGCACCGCCGCTCTTAATCCTCGACCCTACCCGAAGGCTCAGTATATTCTGGTTTGACTATAGCCGATTATTATCAATGAGAACATTCATACAACTATCACAGTAAAGTTTTATACAAACGTCTGCCTGGTGGTGGATAACTTCACTGTCACTTTATTATCAAAACAATCCCCGCATGCCTCTGCCTTACAAACACTGTTTAGGTGTCTTTTATATATAAAAATTTAATCATCATTCTATATTGTGTTTCCACTTTTTTTTTATTGAATCAGAAAGGAAGGAAAAACAATACCAATGAAAACAAAGTCCATGTGTCTACTGGCATCATTCATTCATATAATGTCTGTAACAGTTGGATTTAAATGACTGAGTATTAAAAAATGGTGGAAAGCAGTTTTGGGAAGTGCATTCCTTAACGATGTGGTTCTGGGAATAAATGAATTCTTAAAAGAAGTAGTTTTACATTGGGGAGGAAAGATTGCAAAGTGATGAGATCTAGCAGCTGACCTGGTACCACGGGGAAAGATGCGATGAGGTGGCACGATTAGGGCAAGCTCATCCCAACATTTACCATGATAATATCTATAAAATAAGACAAGGGATGCAACATTTCTTTGGATGTGTAAGGAAGGGAATTCATATGTGATTAGAGAGTTATTGATAATTCGTACAGCTTTATTTTGAATTTTATCTAATTGCCCAAGTGCCACCTCCCCACTTCCAGCAGTATTCCATCTGAGGATGAACATGACTCTAATAAATTACGGCTAATTGCTCGTCAGTGAAAAATTTACCAACTCTGTAAAGAAGACCTAACTTTTGCGAGGCTTATTTAGCAATTGAATGAACATAGGATGTCCAACTGAGGTTAGCACTGAGGGATACACCAAGGATATTAATACTTGAAGATAAGGGAATATTTGTATAATTAAAAGTTATGAGTAATTCAGAAGGGATTTGTCCATTGGAAAATTGAACGTATTGAGTTTTATTATATTAAAAAGGGACCAAATTAGTCTGTTCCCATTTTTTTTATTATGGATAAGTCCTGATTTAAAGAGATTGCAGTGTTAATTTTGGAGTTTAGAACATCAGTTTTTACGAATGGTATATTAAGTGTGAATGAACTATGAAGTGTTGAGTCATCTGCATAAAAGTGGATAGAGTTGTGGGTGACATTTAAGAGATCATTAATGTGTATAAGGAACAAAGTTGGGGCCAAGATTGATCCCTGAGGGACTTCAGCACAGATTTTCCTGTTGTTGAGATATGAGAAAATAAATGGGACCAGTGATGTAAGACCATAGTTAGGAAACTTGGATACCAAGGATCGGTGCCATACTCTATCAAAGGCCTTGGAGATGTCTAAAGCTATTGTATGAGTTTCACCATGCTGATCTATTGGCTGAAAATGTTTATGTGTAATATAGCTTAGCTGAGTATATCGGCAGTGGATCGTCTGTGCCTGAATCCATATTGTTTATCGTTTATCAGTTTATTGGTTTCGAGATGTTTGGTTATGTGATTATTATTTACTATTTCAAATACTTTACCCAGAGTGGAGGTGTCATGAAAGAAAGAACAGAATGTGAACATATAAGTCAACTGTTTCACACACTTGATACCAGATTTCTCCTCTCACTCAAAGGAAATCAGCTGGCAGGTTTGTAGTCATGAACTGGCTAAGGCAAGGAAGGATAGACATCAACAATGTATTACAAAGGAACGTGACATTAACAGATCCAACAAGAAAAGCAATTTATCAGGACGTTGTAGACTGAATGATCAAAAACTGTTGGAAAGTACTGACACCAAACCTAAAACAAAGAATGCAAATACTTCCCAGCTTATTACTAATAATACAAGTAGTTTTCACCTTCATACATATAATATAAATAGTTCTCAGCTGAATACTAATAATTACAAATACGTCTCAGCTTAATACTAATAATACATATAGTTCTCAGCTTAATACTAATAATACAAACAGTTCTCAACTTAATACGAATAATACTCAGCTTGTGAAGAAAGTAGCCACAAAAAGTCCCCTCCAACGGGAATCGCAATGACGTGGTGGGGGGGCTTGCGTGTCTCTAAGACCTGGCGAGCTAGACTAGAGGGGGCTCCGGCCCCTGCTCTGCCCCGATTTCGGGGAGAGAGGGCTTCCCATGCTAGTAAGGTCGCCAGTGAGAGACCAGACTAAATGGTTCCCATGCATTAGGCTGCCAGTACGGGCCAACAGCGCTGCCCTCCGGAGGGACTGCCCTCTAGGGGCCGTCCTATGTTGGATGGTTGGGTGTCTGGGCCGGGAGATGTTGGGGAAGGGGGTCTCAGCACCGTCGTGGGCAAACTTTCGAGCCATTGGGGCTGCTTTTTAAAACGAGTGGCCCCGTGGGGGAAGAGGTACCCCGCCCGCGGCGACCAGCGCTCGGTCCCCTCATCTGCCCGGTAGGTAGTAGCTCTTGGCTCCTGGGGCCAAAAACAACAAATCAATGATATATGGATACAGAAAAACCCCAATCTCTTCCTCGAGCGGTGGTCGACCAGGCCCTCGAGACGTCACTCTCTGGTCGTGGTAATATACAGAAAGCTGCAAATAAGAGTAGACCTAGCAGGTCGGGTGTTGTGTCGAAGAACCCTGTTAGCGATCTGGACACGTTAATGTTAACGAATGTACTGGCATCCTTTTCGTATGGCGCTATCCACTCCATTTTTAAGTGCTTTGGAGTAGTCCTTCGAATCCGAATCACATATGACAGTGATTGTAGGTCTAATCGGTGCTATATTACTTTCAATACAAATGCTGCTGCCAAAGCAGCATTTGAGGCAAAAGATTCTCTGACGGTGGGGGATACTCATTGTAAAGCTCAGGTGATGTGGTCCATCAATGTAGTTGACAGTGACAATGACTACTGCCCTAATATATTTGATGACACTGTGGAGCATGTCCCAAAGGAACGTCGGGTTCCTACACCCTTTTGGTTTGTGGCTTACTACAGGGAGGGACGTGGTAACCTTATCCATGCTTCCCGGTATCTGGAGAAAGAAGTTGGATTATTACCAATGGGCCACATAAAGAAATATGGTAAGGGCGTTTTAATCAGAGCCAAAGATCTTACCCAGGCCATGATGCTCCTCAATCTCCCCTGTCCTTCTGATAGCTTGTTTGAATCTACTAAACCACATCGAACATTTAATTATAGCAAGGGGCGTATATATAATGAGGACCTGTATGAATTCTCAGAAGAGGACATTCTCGCTATGTGCCCAGACAGTGTCCAACGAGTAACGAAGATGAAAGGCAGTAAAAATATGATCATCCTCACTTTCTATGGCTCGCATATCCCAGATCGCATTAACATTAACCCCACCTCATTTGAGGTGAAGCCTTTTGTTGAGCGTCCCCTACAGTGTTTCTGTTGTTATGAGTTTGGTCATGGGAAGAGGAACTGCAACAACCGTTCCCGGTGTGGTAATTGTTCTGCTCTTGACTCACATCTTACTTCTGAGTGTCGGTCAGAGAGTTACTGCTTTTACTGCAGAGATGCTCACCCCTTGCGTTCTCGCCAATGTAAGATGTACCTACTTGAGCAGGATATCCTCCACTTGGCTAATACTCAATTCATTAGCATAGGTAGTGCCAGACAGCAACTCAACTTTAGGCGACAGAAGGATGGTGGTGTGAAGACATACGCCTCCTCCCTTCGTCCTAAATTGGTTGCAGCACCCTCTCAACCCTCTCAAGAGGCAGCTGCTTTTTGCTCTAGTGAGAACGTTTCTAAGGTTACTCTACATAATAGTTTCTCTGTCTTGGAAACTTTATCAGACACTCATTCTGGTGACCCTTCAACTGATGACAATTCTCAGACTTTAGCTAAAGGTGTCCATGTGGTAGAGGTTCACGCTGCCACACGCTCTCCCAAAAGGAAACTTAAGTCACCTAAACTGCCACAGAGACGCCTTCGTGGTTCCTCTAAGGCACTTGACTCTATAGATGTTCCACCTTGTGAGGCAACCATCTCTGTGGCCTCATCCATAATTTCCTCTCAATTTCACCAGAAGCGTTCTCGTGGCTCTGATGAATCTCTTGATTCAACAGAAGTTCCTCCTCGCAAGCTTCCTTCGGGATCATCAGAGGGGCGTGAAATTAATGTGGATGCCACGGATGTTGTGACTTCAAAAGATTCACTTTCTCTTCCGCTTGAGCAGCGGAGTGATTCTACCACCTGTATTATGGATGTTGATGAATCTGCCTGTATCAGTGATACCACTGCTGTACAGGACAGAACCAATGTAATTGTTTCAAAGAATATCCCATCTCATATACCTTCATCTTTTTCTAACATGTCAGATGCTTCAGGGACTCGTCTACGGGTCCCAATTACTGCCCCAAGTACTACTACTCGGGTTCGCTCTTCTTCTAGTGGCCCAGGATTAGACAAATCTTATTGTTTGTGTAAACCCTCAGGTCGAGGTGGTAGTGGGAAGTACCTCCGTGAGGCTTCCCAAAAATCAGTACTAAAGTAACACCGTTCAAGGTCCTTCAGTGGAATTGCCGTGGCTTGCGTGCTTCTTGGGAGGAACTGCGCGTTATTCTCTCTAGCTTCTCTCCTGCATGTGCTTCTCTCCAAGAGACAATGCTTGGGGACTACATTCCTGCCAGTCCTCCAGCATACTCAGCATTTTATTCCAAATTATTTGAAGGGCAGGGTCATCATGGTGGCTCTGCCATCTTAGTTCGCCGAGATATTCCATGCACGAGCCTGGAGCTTGACACTCCGCTCCAGGCTGTTGCAGTTAAGGTTTTTATGGACCGCCCGTACACTGTGTGCAGTCTATACCTTCCTCCCAGTGTTACAGTTGAGAGGGGTGATCTCAACCATCTTGTACGGGACCTTCCATCTCCCTTAATTTTATTGGGTGATTTTAATGGTCGTCATCCTCTGTGGGGTGACAGTTCGGCCAACCCCAGGGGTGTTTTATTGGCTTCTTTTATTGAGGATGAGGGATTAGGGGTTTTAAATACAGGAGATGTGACACATTTTAATTACCGCTATTGACATTTCCCTTTGCTCACCCAGTGCTCTGTTGGATTTTACTTGGAGAGTGTTGCCTAACTTATATGGCAGTGACCATTTCCCTATACTTTTAGAAGGTAACAGGTACGAACCACAGTCTCGTATTCCTAGGTGGAAATTAGAGAAGGCTGACTGGCAGTTTTTTAGAGAGCTAACTTCTTCGGTCTCTTCTGTAGCCGATTTCGGTAGCTCTGACGAGGCTGTAACATATTTCACTGATATGCTCCACTCTACTGCTCTCAACTCTATCCCTAGAACTTCTGGCTACTTTCCCAAACGTCCTGTCCCTTGGTGGTCACCAGTCTGCACCACTGCTGTGCGGGAGAAGCGTGCTGCTTTCTCTCGCCTTCGTCGCAATCGTGGGGACCCAGCTCTTTTAGAGGACTTCCGACGGGCAAGGGCTCAGGCTAGACGAGTTTTAAAAGAGGCCCGACGTGCATCTTGGAAGGCCTATGTGTCTTCAATTAATACTAAAACTCCACTCACCCAAGTGTTCAGGAGAGTCCGTAAGATGGCGGGGAAGTTTTCTCCTAGTTCTCCACCTGTACTTAAGGTCAATGGAAGTAAGATCATGGATGGTTTGACAGTGGCCAATACCATGGCGGAAGCTTTTGCAAAGGTCTCCAGCCGTGACTCTCGACCTCTGGCTGTCAGGCATGAGTTAAGAGCCAAGGAGCGTACTGTCCTGGATTTCTCAGGGAACGAGAATGAAAGTTATAACCATATATTCACCCTGAGAGACCTGCATTCTGCTCTCTCTCTCTCTGTAGCGACACTTCTCCTGGGCCAGACAACATCCCATATGCAATGTTACGACACTTGGGTGAGGAGGCGAACTCATTTCATTTAGCTTTATATAACAAAATCTGGCTGGAGGGTGTCTTCCCTTCTGGGTGGAGGGTTGCTACCATCCTTCCTTTCCTCAAGCCAGGCAAGGACTCTCGTGTTGCCCTCAATTATCGACCAATTGCCTTGACCTCCTGTCTCTGTAAACTATTTGAAAAGATGGTGAATGTCAGACTGGTATTCTTCTTGGAACGGGGTGATTTTCTGTCTCCGTCCCAGTCTGGCTTTCGTAAACACCGTTCCACTACAGATGCTCTGGTCAGGTTGGAAGCTGCTGCATGTGAGGCCTTTGCACGACATCAACACCTTGTCTGTGTATTCTTTGATTTAGAGAAAGCGTATGACACTACATGGCAATATGGCATCCTGCAGCAACTCCATTTATATGGCCTGCGGGGTCGCCTTCCACGCTTTCTTAAGGAGTTTCTCAGTGGTCGCAGTTTTTCTGTGAGGGTTGGTACAACCCACTCAGCATCTGTTGCACAGGAGGAGGGTGTCCCCCAGGGAAGTGTCCTCAGTGTCACATTGTTTGCAATAGAAATTAATGCCATTGCCTCATCCCTTCCAGACGGTATAGCTAACTTGATGTACGTTGACGACCTAGCAGTCTGGTTTGCTGCTTCTCGTATGTCAGACTGTCAGTGGTGGAGCGGCGCATGCAGCTTGTCCTTGACAGGGTGTCACGTTGGACTGGTTCTCATGGGTTTCGATTTTCTCCTTCTAAGACAGTTGCTATGCACTTCTGCTGCATCCGAGGCGTCCACCCGGATCCGGACTTATTCATGTATGGTCATCGGATACGCTGTGTCGAGGAGACTCGCTTTTTGGGTCTCCTTTTTGACAAACGTTTGACTTGGGTTCCCCACTTACGTACACTTAAGGTCTCTTGCCTCAAGGCTCTTAACCTGTTGAGGGTCCTGAGCCATACATCCTGGGGGGCTGATCGGGCCACCCTCCTCCGCCTATACCATGTTCTTATTAGGTTAAAACTCGACTATGGGTGTGAGGTGTACTCTTCTGCCACCGAGTTTTAGACCCTGTTCATCATGCTGGAGTACGTCTGGCGACCGGAGCCTTCAGGTCGTCCCCAATCCCCAGTCTCCTACTGGACGCTAATGAGCCACCTCTTGATCTCCATCGCCAGTCCTTGATGGTTCGTTGTTGGCATCGATTACATCGACTTCCTGACTCCCTACCTTGTTTGGCGGTATCATCTGATATCATGTCTCAGTACTACCTTTTACATTCTCGTGCACCATGGCCCTTTGGCTTCCGGGTCAGGAAGGCTATGGAGGAGATGGGCATAGATGACTTCCAGATTTGTCCTGTGAGGGTCCCCAGGGTGGCTCCATGGCTTCTTCCAGAAGTTTTCCCCTGCACCTGCTTTACAGACAAGAAGGAATCTCTTCCTCCTCCAGTGGCTCGTTCCCTCTTTTTAGAACATGCCTTCACTCACAGGGAGTCCCTCCCTGTGTACACAGATGGGTCAAAGTCTGATGCTGGAGTTGGCTTTGGAGTTGTCTTTCCTGACTTTTGCTGTGGAGGCAGGCTCCCTTCTGTCATGTCCATTTTTACTGCTGAGCTCTCGGCCATTTTATATGCCCTCCAAGTGATTTTTACTCTCCCTCAGCCTTCGTTTACTATTTTTAGCGATTCCTGTAGTGCCTTGCAGGCCTTGTGCAATTTTAACTCTTCCCATCCCCTGGTGTTGGCCATTCTTGAGTGGCTTGTCCTTCTGGATCGTCGTGGCCGCAAAGTCACTTTTTGTTGGGTTCCGGCCCATGTGGGTGTTGATGGAAATGAGCGGGCTGACGCCCTGGCTAAGGCTGTGGTCTCCAATTCCCGGCCTCCTACCAGGCGTCATCCTGTTCCTGCAGTGGACCTTCGACCCTACATAGATGCTACCGTTCATTCCTGCTGGCAGGACAGATGGGACGCTGTCGGGGCTAACAAGCTCCGCGACATCCGCCAGCGCCTTGGTTTGTGGAGCTACAGTAGCCTGTCCCGCCGGTGGGATACGGCTCTTGTTCGTCTCCGCATTGGCCACACATTATTGACTCATGGCTTTTTAACCCCTTAGGACCGATTGACCAACATGTCGGTGATAAAAAAATTAATCGTTCCCTCCGAATATCCGACATGTCGACGTACCTACAAAAAACTGTAGTGAGTAGCTAGCGAGCTGGCATTGGTAACGATGGAAAGCTAACGTCCTTGAGAAAAGGTTTGACTGTGGTAGTGGTGTCTGGCAGCTGCGTATGCCAACAAGGAAATATCTCGCCACTACATGGTGTTTTCTTATGTTTCTCGTATCTCTCTGCTGTCTACTATACTCCAGGAGAGTCTAGACAGACAAAATTACACTGAAATACGTTTATCATCATTGAAAACCACTTAGACGCATTATTTAGGTGTTTATATATATGTTTACAGCGTACGCAGAGCGTATGAGGTTTTCTTTCATGCGTTTCAGGGGATACTATTTATTTATTTTCGGACTTTGACGCTCTGTCATACGCAAACGTGTACACCTAGGAGGCTCCCGTTTTCAGTTCCTGGTGTGTAAATTTAAGCTCTTTCATTTTGTAAGAAAAAAATTTGCCTACATGAAAGTTGTAAATTGACCCCCAGAAGTCGACTGGGGATGAAAAAAAAAAAAGAAGTCGGTCCTAAGGGGTTAATGGAGAGGGCTCACCCTCCCTACTGTGATGATTGTCTGGTCCCTTTGACAGTACGGCATCTTATTGTCGAGTGTCCCAGCCTTGGGGACCTTCATCGTAGGCACCTCTCCGAGTACCGGAAGGGTGACGGTTCTTACAGTCTCTCCCAGGTGCTCGGGGAGGAGGCTTGTAGTGTGGGAGGGAACACCCTCTCCTGTGTGGAGGAGGCTGGCCTTCTCCACAAATTGTGAATTTTATTGTATTTATGGCTATTAATTTTTAGGTAGTTAAAGTTTAATTTTTCTTTCGTTAATATTTCAATTCATTTATATATCTAACTTAAGTAGGTTATTTCATTAATATATGATTTTTTTTTGAAAGACGTGGGTTTTATTCATGCTACATCTCCCTTTCGAGGTAGTGAAAATGATTTAATCTTTGTACATATTTTATTAATGATGTAGATGACCTTTTTATGTTGGGAGGTATATGACCATTATTGTTGCGCCGCCAGATGCCTAATGGCATCAATAAATCAATCAATCAATCAACCACGAAAAGTGTGACAGTAGCTGGCAACAACAACACCGATAATACCTTGGAATTTATCCCTGATAACATTAAGGCGTATTTGTCTAAAAACCCCAAACTCTTCATGAACCACAAACTCACTTCTCTCCCTGATATTCCTGGAACTACAATTACGTGCTATGCTGATGATATCTGTGTTCATTCTACCTCACCAAGGGATCTCCAGCGGTTTCTTGACTCCTTCTCTGTGGCCTCCTCTTATTGTGGCATTATTGTCTCCCTAGATAAGAGCAGAATATTCACCTGCCGCCTTCCTCAAGCTCGGCCAGTGTTCACCATTGGAGGGACTGTCATTCCCATGTGTTCCCAGTATCGCTACCTGGGCGCACCAGTCAATATTTGGCCAATTGTCCCTGCTAGACCTCAAGACCATCCCATTGTCCAGGACTTATTGGGTCGTCTCCAGCGCCGACTTACACCACTTCAATGGCTATCTAACAACTCCTCGGGCATCTCCATCCCAGTAGCCAGGACCATCTTTATTGCTTTTATCCGTTCAGTTGTTGATTACCTTTTCCCTGCTCTGATTCAACTTCCTAGGGCTACTCTGGAAACTTTAGAAAAATTTCAGAATAGAGCAATGAGAATAATTCTCGGCTGTCCAATGTCGACCAGGATAGTGAACATGCAGCGTGAGTTGCGTCTTCCCCCATTAGTGGAGAGAATTTATTCTAATGTTACTTGCTTCACTGTCAAGTGCCTCCATATCCCACATCTTTCACCCCATTACTCTCAGTTAGTCAGGACTTCTCTTAGACCAAACTACCCGGTCCCTCCCATACTGCCTGCTGGACGTACTCTTATAAGGTCTGTTTCCTCTGTGCTCCGTGGTCTTAATATAGATATAATGGTTGCAGAGGTCCCCCCAGGGCTCCCTCCATGGATGCTACCAACACCTGATGTGAGCTTCACACCTACTTCCAAGTCGGAACTGCCTTCTCTACAGTGGCAGTTGGCTCTGGAACACATAGAAACAGTGACGTCCTCCATCACAGATCCATACTGCCTCTACACTGATGGCTCATTGCATGTGGATGGTGCAGCAGGTTGTGCCGTTTTCTCACCTGACATGAAATCACCTCCAGGGGGCTGGGTTGGTCGTCGTCTCTGTAACCACTCTAGCTCAACATTGTGTGAACTGTATGCCATTCTGGATGCTGTTAGTCTTGTTTGTCAACGTGGAGTGAATGCTGCCATTTATTGTGACTCCAGACCTGCCCTTCATTCTCTCTCTAGTGTTCAGCCCACACACTCTACTGTTGTTCAGCAGATTTTATCGTTTTTGTCCTTATTGCGTCATCGTAACTTGACTGTCAAATTTTTATGGGTGCCATCCCATGTAGGTTTACGTCACAATGGTACAGTTGACAGACTCGCAAAGGAAGCCTGCCATCTGCCTCCTCGTGGTGTTGGACGTCCTCTCTCCCTGACATGTTACCTCTCTAAAGTCCGCTCCGCCGCTCTTCTCCCTGTACGGCGACGCAGGGATGCAAAGAGGCCCTTCAGCATCTCCATCACACATTATGAGTCTGTCTGCCGTCACAAATATTCCTACCGTCGTCGAGACCTCATGGTTCGGTGGCACAATGTAGTCTCTGCTCTTTTGAGGCTTGGCTATCGTCAACCGTGGCAGGTTGCTGGGATGCAGGGTGAGCCTCCCTTCAGTGAGTGTCGCTTGTGTCGAGCGCCTCGTGCTAACACTGTAGAGCACTATTGCCTAGCCTGCCCCACTGTCCGACACTTGCTGCCCCGGGGCCTGCCACTTGATGTGGTTTGTCGACACCTGCTGGACTATCAGGTTCTGGAGGAACTTCTGGTGCGCCACCCTCGTTTTGGTGGATTTAAATAGGTAATAATGTAAATATTTGTCTGTATGCTTGTGCTCCATTCTGTTATGTTTTCGTGATGTGTGTATGTGGTGTGTGTGTGTGTGCGTGCGTGTGTATGTGTGGTTGTAGTCATCGTATTCTCATGGGTCCCGCCTACCAGTATGTATCGTTGCCTGCCTGTTGATTGACGCTACGGCGCAATTAATTAAAAAAAAAAAAAAAAAAAAGCTACTTACCCATTTATAAGGAAAACGAGTTGTTCGACCTTTCAAAATGGTATAATATGATTCCATATTCATTTCCGCTACCACCAGTAGTCAGTGTAATCGCTTGTCCTGTGTTACAGCCCCCATCCCTTCTTATTATCCATCCCTCTCTCCATCCCTCCCTCTTCTCTCTTTCTCCTTACCTTCATCTTCTCTCTCTCTCTCTCTCTCTTTACAACCCCAACTCCAAACAAAACTTTCGAACATTTTCCCGGAACCTGACTTCACACTTTGAATCATCAGAGAGTTAGTTAAGAGGAGGAAGGGGTATTTCTGTCTCCAAACTATGCCAGAAAACAGACGAACTCGGTGTTACTAATGGAGATCTGTTTTGTGGTTATAGTAGTCGGGAGGAAACAAGAGAGTATCACCTTAAGAGGGGAACGAACCATCCTAAGTTTTCTTCGAGCAGTTTGGTTCAGTGGTCTTCAAAGCTCTCCCTCCCTCTCCCCCTTTCTACTTCTCTCCTCCTCTCCTTCTCTCCCTCCCTCCCTCTTCCCCTTCCTACTTCTCTCCTCCTCTCCTTCCCTCCCTCCTCTCCTTCCCTCCCTCCCTCTCCCCCTTCCTACTTCTCTCCTCTCTCTCCCTCCCTCTCCCCCTTCCTACTTCTCTCCTCTCCTTCCCTCTCCCCCTTCCTACTTCTCTCCTCCTCTCCTTCCCTCCCTTCTTCCACGAGGCGAATTTCACGCATGTGCGGATGGAAATGGCTGGAACAGAGGTGATGAGGGAGGACCGGTCTGAAGGGTGGCTCAGTTTACTATCAGCAGTGCGAGTGAAGAGAAGACTTTTAGTGTTAAAGGAAAGTGACCGTTCATTTGCAGTTTGGTTTATTTTACTTTATACGTGTTCAGGGTGTCCGAAAATTATCAGTACACTTGTTTGTCATTAATAGTCGATCAGTGTCAAATTTTCAGTGTTTTCCTGCTATATAGAGAAGTTTAAGTTTTTACATTCGTAGGTACAGTCGCGAGCTGATAGGATGGAGACACTAGCTCACTCATCGTGGGGTCGTTTCTACCTGACGAGAGAGAGAGGAAGAGCTCTACAAACCTCTCGGAGAGAGAGAGAGAGAGAGAGAGGGGGGGGGGGAGGTTGTGTACGGGCTGGTGGCATGGAGGTAGAATAGGTGGAGGCGCCAGTAGGACCTGATTTGTGAAGCCACCAATCTGTCATTTCTGGCGCCTTCAGAAGTCCACTTTTACTGAAACATATCTTGGTGTCCGCCATATTGAAGGCGCCGAATATGACAGTTCGGCGGCTTCACTTTACTCCCCTGGATTAGTGAGCCATGGCGACTCCACCTATACTACCTCCATGGCTGGTGGAGTGTTGCCACTTCTGACTGATACAGAACTATCGCACCATCTACTGAAAGTTTCATTCGAAGCATTCACTGGTGAGAGGGAGAGATGGGAAGGAGTAATGATCGTGGTTGGGGATGACCATATGAGTGAAGTGAGTAAAGATATGGAAGGATGAATTTAATTAGTTTTCTATACGAGTTACACAGACATAGGGATATTAAATAACTGATTAATGTTTTCGAGCTGGATATATAACTGATTATTTCGACACACTAAACTCGCCACTGCGAATTGTGTGTGATAGTTAGCTTTAAATTTTCAAGTAATTATTATAATCATGTTATCAATCTCAAAATCACGTTCATCAATAATAACATAACCAAATGATTAAGTCTAAGCAAACTAACGTGTTCTCTTTGTCGGGAGAATATTACTGTTCTAGACCTCAAAATGCAATGGACGAGCCATTTGCTAGATTGCCAACATTAATAATTAAGTCTTGCAAGTGAAAATCAAACGTTACCCGCATTTAATTTATATAGACTAAGAATATTGGTATACATAGTAATGTTTTTGTAACACCCCTATTTTTATATGTATTGTTATTTAGGATATTTACAGGTATTATATATTTATATGTATTAGAATAGGCTTTTAGTGTAAGATTATAGGGAGTAGCCAGGCTGAGATTATCCCTGACGAATAATCTCGGTGGTGGGCTGCTTCTACATAAAATGTTAATAAGAGAAAAAGTACAAATAATGTTTATAGTTAGAGGTTATAGATGAATAATAGAAATAATGATTATAGTTAGGTAAATAGGTTAAAGAGAGGAATAATTGAAACTTAGGTAGATTGATAGGGATAGAGAAATACGTGGTGATTTAAGAGGTGAATGTAAAATAATTTATTGGAGACAGGGAATAACCTGCATTTATAATTATAATGTAAATTAAGAAGCTAACATTCCTATACTGTTACCTGCAATTTAATTGTAACTTACTTAGAAAATTAATTAGATTAGTTGGGGACTAAAGTCGGGACAGTACATTTTCTTGTTGGCGGAACAATACATGCCTTGAATATGTAAATTACAGTAATATAAAACTTTAAACAAGGGAGAAAGCAATGTATTTGAGCTCACTAATATGTTTAAATAATGTTGTGTAACTATATACACCAGTAAGGGGGGAACTGATGGATTTGCCAGAAATTGAGATGAGTTGGTCAATACTTTGCTTGGGGGAGGGAGAGTGGGAAAGTGGAGAGAACGTGGTACCACGCTTCCCTTCGACCTCATTCTGATCTCGTCTGCATGGGTGACAGGTAGGGCTCAACTTGCTCTCATCATATATCGTGTATTGTGAATATAGTGTGGTGAATCTATTAGTCCCGTGATGAGATATAACTAACTAAAGAATATTGTGTGTTCACATTCAGACATAGTAAGTAATGTATGTTTTTTTTTTCAAGCTCATTCTGATCTCGTCAACTGGGGTGACAGCCATTATAGCATTCTCCCTTGGTGTTTAGTAAACCACGTGGTACCAAAGAAAATTCAGAACATTTGCTGGCAATTTTTATCTTTTCATTATTATAGTATTGAGATTAGGATGTGATTTTTTTTATTGTATTAACTATATTTCGGCCTTGTGAAAAATTTATTATTAGGAATTATTTGGGATATTGTGGGAGGGGGGACACTTAATGTAATATTTTTTTTATATGTACTTAGCTCTGTCAACTGGCGAGACAAGGAATTGTTCCTGTCCTAGTTGACAGAAAAGGGATTAGGACCTGTATTAAGGGAGGGGGGAATATTAATAGTAACAATTGTTTATTTTTGGATTTATGTGGGTTAGCTCTGTCAACTGGCGAGACAAGGAATTGTTCCTGTCCTAGTTGACAGAACAGGGAGTAGGAGATATTAGCAAGGGAGGGGGGAAAAGAAATGATTATTGTATTGTTTTGTACTCGTATAATAGGTTGATAAAATAAACGGGATTATAATTGTCTGAGTATTTTCGTCACCGATGTAACAAATAGACTGTGTTCCTTTATAGATAGTAGTAAATTCTTAATTCCAATCACTGATCGTACCCCTGTTAGAACTGTAGTCTGGGTTGCTTACTCGCGAGCCTTCTTAACGTCATGTTACGCTACCCATCCGATGTGTGCTAGCTTGGTTCCTCTGATTGACTTTGGTTTGGTGGTGGCAGCGTTTACCCAGTGCTGGAGAGGAGCTGGACTTGTCCTTGTATGATTTATTTTTGGTATTCGCAAGGCGAGTCCTGTTCCTCATCGGTATCTTGTTTTTTTTTCCAGACCAGGTTGATACAGCTATAGGATAGAGTTGTAGCATACACTGGTGTTTTTTTTTTTTTTGTTAAAGGCAGTGGGTTTTTGTTTCCCTACAAGAGTAAAGTAAGTGGCCAAAAATCGAGCTTTTACATTTTATCGAATTGGAACTGAAATTTGTATTACTGTACATTGTATTTTATTTTAACGTTGTAACTATTAATAGTTTTATACCAGGTAATTTAAGTATTGTGGCATACAAGGAGCAGTAATATCACCATAAAGTAAGTATTAAACATAAGAGCAAGATGGTTCGATTGATCCTTTGCATTACTCTGTGCACTAAAATACTCTTCATTATAAAATTGTCGGGCTCGCTTCAACAGCAAAAAACAAAAAACAAGCAGTGAGCAACACTCAGCAATCGACAACAATAATATAATTTATTGTTTTTAGTTACTTGACGGTAGCCATTATTCTTACACACAGTATCTAGAACACTGTTGGACATGTAATAACTTTTTGAGTCTCTCTAACTTTGCCATGAAGGCTGACACCTCAAAGGTTGTCAGCACTGATTATCATATGCTTCACAAATAGTAACGAGCTTTATTCTACTATTCCTACGTGTTAATGATTTCCTTGTTATGGGCAGAAATATTCTTGTAATCCAATAATACACTATATGTAACGTAGAGCAAGTTTTTTGTTCCCGTGTGTTAAGTTTGTAAGCCTGCGAAAGCTACAAGGTGTGGGATCAAGCGCCTTGGGTGTGTGTGTGTGTGTGTAAAGGGAACTGCAGTTCACATGACTCGAACCCTCCCTTCACCAGAAAATATGCCTATATTCTGAGATTCTGTGTCACTCCGCTCCACAGAATTTTCTTTTCGCATAATTATGAATACTTGTAGTTCTCGTAATTTTGTGTAATATTAATTTTTGTTGAAACTCGTTTATTATTGAATATAGCGATTTCGTCAAATAATTTAAGTTTTATAGACACCTATCCCATCTGATGTCATTACAGTTTTGATATCGATCATTACTTATATATGACGACAATGCTAAAATCCAATGCATAGGTTTGTTAATGTGAACACCATCTACATTAGTCCCTTTGCCCAAAGTTAACCGTAAATCCTTACACAAGATAAAGAATTCTCTACAGCCACGGTTATTGGCGTGTAGTGAATCAAGCAAGCTGTACACATATTCTCAGACTGCTCTTCTCTACCCTCACTTGGCCCAGCCGTTTTCCCGCCTTCCCACACAGGGGTCACGGTCAGTTTCCTCCTACAAGCTGGGCTCGAGGGTACAACGCTCCTCTCACTACTCCGAGCCAAACACACTCACACACCTCGCTGCTTGATTCACCACAACCACAACTTACCTAAGTGTTACCTACCAATAAACCACCTTGTACTGCACACTGAGTCTTCAATCATCCTAGGTGATAACGTCCCATATCGTTATAGGCGTGTCTCTTGCTCTTTCTCCCTCCACCAGCCCCTCCATACCCTCCCCTCTTCTCTCACTCCCCCATAACTCGTCAGGTAGAAGCGACCCCATGATTAGTGTAGCCTACTCGTGTCTCCAACCCATCAGCTCGCGACTGTAAGTAGATTGGTCGTGAATGTGTAATGGTTTAGTGTCCCATATTATTTACGGTATGAAAATCTACCCAAATGTTTATTCAGATTGTGTTGTCAGAAATTTACATTTTTTTGAGGCCGCCTTTGATAAATACTGTACTATTGTTCATAAAAGTTCATTCCCTCGGTCGGCCACATTAGGACTGAATTGCTTTTGGTTCAAACGACAAAACTCTGTTCGCAGTCTACCCTCTATTGTTTATTCGTTTGAGTAACACGCAGGTAATTCGGGTATATTGTGGCTATAGTACTATCTTCTATTATACACTGGTATTTTGAAGGTAAGTATTGGTAAACCTGTGAAGTAAAATTATGTTTAATACTATCATGTGCATTGGATGAAACGAATAAACTGAATAATCAATACTAAGTGTTATCAGGAGTCGTGTGTTGATCAGTGATGCCAGTGTAGTGAAATATGATTTGCATTTTAGTAATGGTGAAAAATATATTAAGAAAAAAAAAAAGACATAAGTGGTATAAGGAGTTATGTTGATATGTGGTGCCGATAAAGTGAAAGATTGTCCCAAAGTAATAGTGAAAAGTAAATAAAACGAGTGAAATACTGTCATTAATAGCTTTAAAGAGTTGTTTGATGATCAGTGATATCGATGAAGAGAGAAAAGAATAGTTTTGCTCCCAAGTAGTGAAACGAATACAAACCTATTATTCGGCTATAAGATTACACACCGCTCAAAGACTCCACATCTTTCAAGACTATACCTACAATTCCTGAGTTATGTCAGCTGTCTATACGGAGTAGGATGGGTGAGTGCTCTTTTGTAATGTTCAAAGTTGTTTTTAACCTTAATTGAATTTAGAATTCTTGAAACTTTGCTGGGGTCAAGGCCAGTTTCGTGTTATATAGCAGGTACACGTGCATGGGTCTAGTGTTCAAATATTTAAATAAGAGCAACACTTTTTCCCGTTATATTAATACAGAAAATAGATGGGATAAACTGTTGACCGTAAATTGGAAAGTTATTGTATCCTACAATCTGTACCACAAAAGAGATGCTGCCCTTTTAGTAAATTAGAGGTGGTTTGTTTCCTGGGATAGTTGCGATATGTGCTCTGTGACCCCTGGTGACCGTGTGTACAGTAGACCCAGATGACTGAAGCTTCACACATTGATACCATAGCCCTCACGTCCACTTTCAATGCTTTTTCTTTAAATATTATTTATTTTCATATATTGTTATTAGAGATAAAATGTTAAAGGACAATGGCTCTTTCGAAGAAATTCTTCTCTAAAATATTTCATAGTAACAATCTGACCTTGGAAACAATAATACACACCTATTATAAACTATAAGCTGCATAGGATAACATGAATTTGTTGTAAAGTCCTATAATATTGGGCGAAGGAAACTACCAGTCATATTGGAATTATTTCGGAATTACACAGGAGACGTATAATTTTCACTGATATACATTCTTATCGTCATAAATCCGTATGTTTGATATAGGTCTTACCATGCGCAACTCCCGGTAGTCTGCTAAGGTTAGGTTTGGTCAGGTCTGCCTAATTCTAAAACAAACTAATACTATTTGTGTTCGCCAAAACTTGGAAAACCCGAGCCAACTTTTGCCATAAGCTGGGTGATGGGGTATGGCCAGAACAGGATATTTGCTCAATAAATGGATGTTAAAATCAAACTAATCTCATGAAAAACTATACCGTAGGAAAAACTGTTTTGTCTGAAAATCTCGCACATGTTTAACTCTGAAAGTTTACCGTAATATTCCAGAGATATATAATGCGCTAAATATATTTATATTCCCATTTAGCTTAATGTGGAAGTAGTTGTGTCAATTAATTCTCTGTAGCTCTGTCACGGTTTGTTTATAAACTTATAAAATATATACTGGTGGTATGAGAACAGGCTCTCACGAATGCAAACTAAAATTTCGCAGAATTATGAGCTGTACGCGAGAAACGTACCCGGTACGAGTCTTTTAAAGAATATAATTTATATTAAAATGTTGAAATAATTGCCGCACCCATTACACTTGTGCATCACTGCATTATGGTGGAAACTTGAAGAAAGTTGACGACAAGACATATTTACTGAAACATTTAATAAATGGATTAAAGAAACTCAAAATGCAGCATAAACATTACCCCATCCCTTGTTTTAGAGTATTAATCCTAATTTCTGCACCCATACGTTACACAACCAGTCATTGTATCCGAAAATTTCATAGCAATGCAGTGGATAATTATTTTTCCTCCTATGTCGACATCACAAGTGCCGTTCTGGTGGAGGATCGACTAACTATGTATTATAACAGTTTGCAACTCCCATGTCATGGAGCTCAGTGGATTGTTTGGAAGAATCGGTAGCGCATCAATTTAATGAACCAGGAAAAAAAAAAAGATCTTTCTGACCTGTAAGACCCTGTAGGATGAGGGAAGAGATAGAAGGGGACAGACAGTGAGTGGGTTTTGATCCGAAGGGGCGAAAAAAAAACCAATTACATTATTAATTGTATGGTCTGAAGGGTGTTGAGTCTTTGTACGAGTCTTGGTGAGGTTTGAGGCAGGTTGGTGGCTTGCATAATCCATCACTGATCGTATATATTGTTTGTACACTGTGGTTGTGGTTTCTTTGTGTCCAAATGTTGTGCTGGGAAGTGATCTGAGGGCATTAAGTCTTTGCATGCATTTGATTTTGATGATTGTGTTGAGTTGTTTGAATGACAGATGTGTTTTGTTGTGCCAAGTATTTTGGGCGTTTGGTATCGGTGTGTTTATGGTGAGGTGTGGTGTGTAGCGGTGTTCAGCGTTCTTGTTTGCGAGAAGAGTGACAGTTGACTTGGTGGTGTAACGACTCGAAGATATATGGATATTTAACGAGCGTTAACACAAAAAATAATAATATTGGGATCTTTTTAAGCTTTCCTCGTCCCGGCCAGGCGGTAGGAGAATCGAGAATGATATAGGAATGGGGGCAAATATACTATAATGTCTTTAGAGTTTTCTCAAGAAATTTATTAATACACCCACACACGATATTAAATAAGAATCTACGAAATGATATTTATGCTGAACTTTAGCTTGGAATTAACAAAAAAAAATGAGAACAATGACCAGAATCAATCTTATAACTATACTTAGAATTTAACTTAGAATTTAACTTAGAATTAGACTTAGAATTTAAACTTAACCCTACCTAGAACACATGTACAAGAAATAATTAATCAAAGAATGACAAAGGAAATCCGAGAGGAATAACCCCTCACGGCGGGCAATGTACCCCGAACCGTAAACTTAGAATTAGAATGGCAAAAGAAAATCACATGGAAATTAATACACAGAAATAAACACTCACGGCGGGTAATGTACCCCGAACCGTAATATAGATATCGAAACTACCACTAAGAATTAGTTTTCCCAGATATCTTTGACTAGAACCTCGTGGACCACAGAACACCACCTGTCGAAGAGGGAGCTGGAGAGAGAATGCATCTTAATTTATCACTGTCATCATAGGACAAATTATTAATTTTAATACATCAAGCACTTATTAGACACTTACTCTTTAGTTATGGAATATTATTAGTACTTTAAGTACACTAATTATTATAGTTAACACAGACTGTTTTCCACCGTACCTGTTGAAGAGGGAGTTGGAGAGAGAATGAGCTCTTCCCACGCTCAACGAAATATTGGAACAATTAAATTACTTCGTCAATAACCCTCTGGGACTGCTAATTACTTTTGTAGTGAGTTTTTAAAATAAGATAGGAGATAGGGTGAGTCAGGTAAGTGGTCTCGGAGGTTAGTTAACTACCCATTATGCTAATCAGGAAAAAACATACATTGTTTTAAAGACTCCACTATACTCGTTTGAATTCCATATAAGCTGATGCAATACTCGTTACTTATTACCTCATGGTTATTACCACGTTCCCCTGATCAACCCATTTCCCAAAATACATACACATAATTAATTTCCTACCTATTATAATAACTAACATGTCTACATTATATATATATACAAATATTATACATTTCCAGTAATAACTACTATTACGTTTTCTTTTTCTTCGGCCATGACTTCAACTCGAGGATGGACAAGAAAAAATAAAAAGGGGTAACTCAAAGAGATCCATTGAATAAAAATAAAAGGAGCGTTACACACGCCCATTCCCCGGAGTTAAAAATCACGGCAAAAGTTATGCCCTTTACATCACAGATCATTTCACTTAACTTAGTTAGACCATACACACTACCTACTGAACAACTTATACTTTGTCTCACCCTAAGTTCCCTAAGAGTCACCTGACTCGCATTACTTTCCCCGTGAGGAAATATGCCATCTCCCATTTTTAATAAGTCAGAAATTGTGTCATGTACCCCAGTCACCTTCACTCTACGAGTAATCTATGGAGTTGTCCACTGACGTCTCCGTCACTCTCATATTATCCTAGCCTATGGCAAGAAAATAATCTTTTACATTCAACACATTCAGCTGCACTCACCTAAATCACTTCCTTAACCAAATTTAGGCATAGGCAATATATCCTTAAGTGAAACTTAGGACCACGCATGAGGTGATGACTGTGAATTGAGAACAGAATTATCCTAGGTTCACTTGAATTAAGACACATGATTGAACTACACCACTCTGGAAAAGAATACTGATATACCTGAAAATACTTAAGAATAGAACATGAGAAAATGAGACAAGAGCACAGTTGACCTTCGATCAATGCTAGTGGTAAAACTTCCCAATACTAAACTCATGACTGTCCACTGCTGTACACACATATCTCAACCATTACTTCATATCACTGACTAACATTCTTCAATAAGTCGTCTGGGAGGCTGACGACGGCGAGGAGGGAGGTAAGCATCTTCCTCCTCCTCCTCAAGTTCTCCCATTTGTGTCTCTTCCAACTCAGGAATAATCTCAGTCCAACTCACATACGGCTTAACCTTTTCTGCGGCTCGTTGCACTTGTTTTCCCGAATAAGGGTCCTCCACAATATACACTAGGGCGTCTCTGATACCTTCTAACACTCGGTAAGGTCCTTTCCACCTTGCATTCAGTTTGCTACAGGTACCAGGTAAGGAAGTTTCTGATTTAACCCACACAAGAGATCCAACTTCCACCTTATCTGCACGGCGTTTCTTATTTGCAAAAGCTCGGTACCTCTGCTGTGACTTCACGCTAGCGTCCTTTATCATCCTCTTTAACTTCTGAGAATCACTGACTTCTGATTTCACGGTTAAGAGGGGTGCGGTCACTGAACGGGATGGTTGTCTAACATAGAACGCCTCATAGGGGGAAGCTCCGGTACTACTGTGCACAGCCAAATTCATGTATGATTGGCATTCTCCCAGGAAAGCGGGCCACCTCAAAGGATAACCCTTGCACAGTTGGGCTAGCACGGTCTTGAGGGTTCTGTGCATGCGCTCAATCAGTCCGTTGGCTTGGGGGTGATATGGGGTGGTGTAGATGATTTTGATGCCATGCTGGTCAGCCCACCTCCTTAGCTCTTGCCCAGTGAATTCCATGGCGTTGTCACACAGGATGGCGTCAGGTCTCCCGAAGTCAATGATATACTGGGAAAGTCTATCTACTATACCATGAGCATGTTTGGTTTTCAATGGATAAAACTTAACAAACCTAGAATAATGGTCAATAGTAGTGAGAATATATCTTTGCCCATCCTGGCCTGCTGTCATATCAGTGAGATCAATAGCTACTCTCTGCATTGGTTGGGATACAATTGGTAATTCCCTATACTGCTGTGACATTCCTTGGGTATGTTTGAACTGTTGAAAAGTGACACATTTCTTAAGATATTCAATTACATCAGATTTGATTGATGGCCAATAAAAGAGTTCTACTGCCTTTTTGATTGATTTGAACTGTCCAAAATGTCCAGTTAGGTCATGAGCTACTTCCAAGGCTTTTCTGACTAACTGACGAGGCACAACTACTGTATAGTTCAAACTGGCATCCCTAGCTTCCCTAACATAATACAACACTCCATTCATGACTTCAAATTGATCTAAAGTGGCTCTGGGAATCTTTCGTCCTGGTAACTTTCCACCTTGTAGATAATTTGAAACTTCCTCCCAAGTCTGATCTTTACGTTGTTCTTGAACAAACTCTTCACGCGTTAGACCTAACCAGGTAACAAGTGGCTGATGCGTTACAAGTCTGACTGGGCGTGACAACTGGTCTGCCACTACATTCTCCTTACCCTTGACATACTTAACATAGAAATTGTACTCGCGCATTTCCAACATCCATCTCGTTACTCTAGGTGATTTTGTGCGTCTACGAAAGATATTGGTGAGTGGTTGATGATCCGTCTGAATTTCAAAACGAGCTCCCCAGAGATAATGATGAAAGTGACGGCAAGCTAAAACTATTGCTAACGCTTCCTTATCGGTAACTGAGTAACATCGCTCACATGAACTAATCTTCTTAGAGAAATAACCTAGAGGTTTGACACTCCCGTCTAACTGAACCTGATGTAGAACAGCTCCAACACATTCATCACCAGCATCAGTCACTAAAACAAGTGGAAATTCGGGTTGATAATTTACTAGGACTGGCATAGACATCAGTTTTCCCTTAAGGGTTTCGAAAGCCTCTTGACATTTGTCCGTCCACTTGAAGCTGACTTTGGATTTCATAAGGTTGGTTATTGGTGTAGCAATTTTCGAGAAATTCGGGACAAATTTACGGTAGAATCCACACATACCTACGAATCTCCTAACTTCCTTGACATTCTGAGGTGGTTTCAACAGACTAATGGCTTCTAAGTTCCTTGGATCTGGTGTACTACCTTCCCGGGACACTCTATGACCTAAAAACTTCACCTCCCGTTTGACAAAATCACACTTGGTCAGATTCAATTTTACTCCTCTGACTTCTAGCAAATTGAAAAGCTTTTCTAGCCTATCCATCAATTGATCAAAATCTCCAGCCCATAAAATGATATCATCTAAATAATTCTTGACCCAGCCTTCTCTCAACAAGGGCGCGAGGATTTCTGCCATTTTGCGCGAAAAGATCGCGGGTGCACAACTTAATCCGAAAGGAAGTCTACAGAAACGGTACAAGGATACACCATCGGAGAAGGTGGTTACATCCCTACTATCCTCATCTAATACTATCTGAAAGTAAGCATCTTTTAAATCAAGGGTAGCATAATATTGATGTCCTGATGCAACATTCACTAGATCTTCAAGTCGGGGCAAAGGATGAATATCAGCAGCTAAGTGTTCGTTTACCTTTCTAAAGTCTAGACACATCCGTTTACTACCATTTGGTTTGTTCACTAACACGATAGGGGATAACCACGCTGCGCTCGAGGGTTCAATCACGCCTCTTTCCTCCATATCTGTCAACATTTGTGAAATTAACTTCTTTGCATGCTCCGGATATCGATATATTGGTGTCCTACAAGGATTTGGGTCCAATACTGAAATGTGGGCTGGTTCCCCTGAGATGGTACCCATTTCCTCACTGTTTACCATGAACAAGTTCTCGTGAGATACGACTGCATTTGACAATTTTTCTTGTTGTTCGCTAGATAAGTGAGTCCAGTTCTGTTCGCGGATTAATTTCTGCAATCCTTCTCTTCTAGTTCCCTCATCACCAGTACAATCATTCTTAGGCAACAATTCATTCTCAATTTGAGTGTGACATACCTGAGTAAATGAATCCTCTACCGAGTCAGAGTAATGATCATAACGAGCTACAATGGTACCTGCCTTAATGAATTTATGCACCTTAGATGGGTTGTCCATAAGTATGGGAATAGTCTGTCTATGATCGACCTCCACTAACATTGCACACGTCTGAGATGAATATTTGGGCTGAGGATACACTACTAAGCTAGATCCTGTCTGTTCACTGATGTTAACCCGAATTACCTTAACTTTGTACGGTTCCAAATGTATCATTTCCTTAAGCTGGACCTGATTAGTTGCTTGACTCTGTATTACATTAGGGTTTGGTACTCTAACTTTCCTTACACTAGCGAGAGTTGTGGGGACATGGGCTACGTTGTAAGCAGTTCCTCCCCAAACCATGATCTTTTCCTGAGGACACCAAGTCAAGTTTGATCGCTGGACAACATCACATCCCAACAATAAATCCTGGTTAAGATAAACGTCGGGTACTACTGCGATCCTCGGTGAATAGACTTCCTGATCTCCCACGTGAATGTTTACTCTCACCATTCCCAAAACTTTCAATGGATCACCATTTACTGCAACTAATGATGGCAACACCTTAGACTTATCCAATTCAAGACCCAATCTCTTCATAGTACTTTTTTTAATCAATGTTACTCCACTACCGGTGTCCAATAACGCCGTACACAATTTATTATTGACAATGAGATTTATTACAGGCGAGAGATCAGCGTAGCCTAGTCATGAGGTAGGATTCCGGACTGATACGTCGGCGGTTCCTCCTGACTCGCTCGTGTTATTCACTGAACTGGCATTTACTGTGGGTGGAGTCTGATTACGTGAACCAGGAGTTTGATACTGTCGCGTGGAAGAAGAACGAGTGGCTTTTCCTGGACAAGTTGGGTTACCTCGTCTACATCCCAATCTCAAGCACTCAGAGCAGTGTCCTCTAGGTGGTTTTCTCCAACAATCTCTCAAGAAATGAGTCTCCGTCTGACAGAATGCACAATATTTAGGTGGGGTTGGACCTGATCTTGGGGCAAATGGCTGGCTAACTTGCTGTTGTAATTTATTTAGTTTGTCTGTGAGTTCTGCTAAACTATCCTCTGACTTCGTAGATACTGGTACTTCTGACTGCTCATCCCCTAGGTTTTTCGAACTACCCCCAGTCTTGGTTAGAGAGCTAGGCACTGAATTAACTGCAACTTGAGTTTTGAGAAGCATAGCCCGTTCATTCTCTACATGACCAAGGAATTTGTTTAGAGGAATACTGTCATCCACAAAGACCTCTAAGAGATCCCTACTACCTCGTGGAAAACCTTGCAACAACTTCCTTTTCAGTAGCCTATCCCTATCTGGAAGTGTCTCACTGTGAAACGTTCCTCTGATCGCTGCGAACTGACATTTGAACTTATGCACGAAAGACTGTGGGCTACTCATCCAGTCATAATTTAAAGAATCGTTTTGTCGCCACGCCTGGTCAAAGTTAAGTTCAACACCAAATTCCTTAGTAAGATACTGTTTCAGTTCATCCCATTTCTTTATCTCCCCATGCTTCTGTGCTGTATGAATCATTACCGCCATCTCATGATCTACTCGTGATTTTGCCACCTCTAACCTAGCATCAGAATCAATTGTACAATGTTCAACCTGTTCGAAAAACATCTGCAACCTTGCAGCTGAATCTATCCCATGTAATGCTTCTAACTCCAGAATTTTAATGTCACGAGGTTTAACTAAGACTTCTGAAGGTATTTTTACTGGTGTACTAGTCATGTTTGGGGCTAAAATTGTTGAACACCCAGAGACAGAATCTCTGCCACCTGGTGAACTCCTAGGAAGAACAGTGTCAGGGTTGGTTAATTTTTCCATTTCCTCTAACCTAACTGTTACACCTTGTACTTTGTCCACTAAAACTCGCATGGTATCTATTAACACCTGATTATCAACTGCCTGATGTTCCACTCCACCATACTGATTTCCACTGTACTTAATTTCATCCTCCAACACTATAAGCTTTTCTTCCCGATCCATACTGTACTAGTCTTTTTACTCTTACTTCTGTATTTTCAATTTCCACATCTAAGCCACGTGGTACCTGGCTGTGTCCCGCAATTGCCACTCGGAACATTACTCACGTTAACATCCCCAACCCTATAACACTCTGTCTCCCCCAATACGGCTGGCCAAAACTCTTAACTTATCCCACACTCGCTGCCACCAGTGTAACGACTCGAAGATATATGGATATTTAACGAGCGTTAACACAAAAAATAATAATATTGGGATCTTTTTAAGCTTTCCTCGTCCCGGCCAGGCGGTAGGAGAATCGAGAATGATATAGGAATGGGGGCAAATATACTATGATGTCTTTAGAGTTTTCTCAAGAAATTTATTAATACACCCACACACGATATTAAATAAGAATCTACGAAATGATATTTATGCTGAACTTTAGCTTGGAATTAACAAAAAAAAAATGAGAACAATGATGACCAGAATCAATCTTATAACTATACTTAGAATTTAACTTAGAATTAGACTTAGAATTAGACTTAGAATTTAAACTTAACCCTACCAAGAACACATGTACAAGAAATAATTAATCAAAGAATGACAAAGGAAATCCGAGAGGAATAACCCCTCACGGCGGGCAATGTACCCCGAACCGTAAACTTAGAATTAGAATGGCAAAAGAAAATCACATGGAAATTAATACACAGAAATAAACACTCACGGCGAGTAATGTACCCCGAACCGTAATATAGATATCGAAACTACCACTAAGAATTAGCTTTCCCAGATATCTTTGACTAGAACCTCGTGGACCACAGAACACCACCTGTCGAAGAGGGAGCCGGAGAGAGAATGCATCTTAATTTATCACTGTCATCATAGGACAAATTATTAATTTTAATACATCAAGCACTTATTAGACATTTACTCTTTAGTTATGGAATATTATTAGTACTTTAAGTACACTAATTATTATAGTTAACACAGACTGTTTTCCACCGTACCTGTTGAAGAGGGAGTTGGAGAGAGAATGAGCTCTTCCCACGCTCAACGAAATATTGGAACAATTAAATTACTTCGTCAATAACCCTCTGGGACTGCTAATTACTTTTGTAGTGAGTTTTTAAAATAAGATAGGAGATAGGGTGAGTCAGGTAAGTGGTCTCGGAGGTTAGTTAACTACCCATTATGCTAATCAGGAAAAAACATACATTGTTTTAAAGACTCCACTATACTCGTTTGAATTCCATATAAGCTGATGCAATACTCGTTACTTATTACCTCATGGTTATTACCACGTTCCCCTGATCAACCCATTTCCCAAAATACATACACATAATTAATTTCCTACCTATTATAATAACTAACATGTCTATATTATATATATATATATACAAATATTATACATTTCCAGTAATAACTACTATCACGTTTTCTTTTTCTTCGGCCATGACTTCAACTCGAGGATGGACAAGAAAAAATAAAAAGGGGTAACTCAAAGAGATCCATTGAATAAAAATAAAAGGAGCGTTACAGTGGGTACCAATTTTGTTTGTTTGTGGTAGTTTGGTGTTTTGTTTGTGGTGTGTTGAGGTAGGGTTGGAGGATGTGAGTGGCTGTGTCTGCATTTGTGTGTACATGTGTGTGATAACTCGTCTGCGTAAGGTGCTACGTGTATTTGTGGTGTCTGGGGCGTTGGTAGGTCAAGCATGCATAAATTGAAAAAAGTGGGTAACGCTACAGATCTTTGTGGGGGACACCGTTAGTGAAATTTATATTAGATGACTGACCAGCAAATTTAACATGGGCTACTTTCCTCCAAAAAATTGGCTAGCCATATTTTTGTGTTATGCATGTTTGTGTTGTATATTCACTTTGTGAGGTTGTGGCGGGGAATGGCATCGAATGCTTTGCTGATGTCCAATGTGGCGAGGAGTGTTCTGTGTGGGAGGGTCTATCAGAGTTGATGCAATCTGAGTTATTTGTGCGAGGCATGTGGGAAGAGTGTTCGTTGAGTGTAGTGGTCTGAAACCATGTGAGGATGCAAGGGGAATGTGTGGTGTGATTAGACGAATGAAGAGGCGCTCAGTAACTATGGAGGTGGTGCAAAGGAGCGTGATAAGATGAGGGTAGTGTGGGATCTTCATTGGGTTTGGGGATAGTGATGATATTTCCATGCTATTAGATGTTGGGTGTTGTGTGAGGGGCTGTAGTTTGCTATGTTAGTGAGTGCTTGTATGCCTTGTGGTCCAAGGTGTAGGCTATGTTACCGATGTTGTCAGGGCCACAGGTAGATGAGTGCTTGAGGTTGTGGATGGTGTGATTCGTCTGACAGTTTGTGGATGGTGCATAGTCTGGGTCAGTGGGGAAATGTCTTATAACGTCTGATAACTCGTCGGTCTTCAGGGTGAAGATTGCTGACATGAGAGAAATGGTGGAGGAGGGGGTTTGCTTGTTTATTTGAGGGTATAGTGTCTGTACTTATGATAGCTGCATGTGATTGTGTAGTGTTGCTGTTGGACTGTGTGATGCTGCCTTAGAGTTTTGTAGAGTTTGCTGGTGTTTTTGTGAAAAATTGTGTCAAACGTTTGCTAAAGTGTTTTCTGCTCTTTAATATTGTTTGTGTAATTAGTGCTTGTATTATTTGTGCAAGAGGAATTGTCTGATGAGGCCTTGAGTTTCTGGTGTAAAGTTGGGGTTGTGTTTTCTTCTGTTGCCTCTAGGGATGTGTTGTTTGTCTGCGTTTTGTATAATTGTATTGTTAATCTGATTCGGTAGTGAAGACTTCCCAGTTGGCTCTTTAGTAGTTAGTGTGTGTGCGTCTGTTGTCAGTTGGAATGATTTTTGTTTTTGTGGTGATTATGATTGAGAGATGGTCAGAGCCAAGGGTTCTAACCACTATCAATGACGTTCTGGGGGCGAGGTTGGGGGAGCAGAAGGTGATGTCAGGTGATGATGATGATGATTGGAAGAGGGCTTAGTGAGGGATGAGGGGGTGTTGATGAGTGGTTTTTTAATGTGATGAGGTTGTCCGTTTGGGAAAGGATTTAAAGCCCTCTGTCTATGTCTGGGTTGTTGACATGCCAGACCAACGTCTTGGCGTTGAAGTCACCACTCAGGATGAAATCAGGTTGGTTAGTGATTTGTTGGATCTAGGGTGAAAAACTATGGGGAACCGTCGGGCAAGCTTGAGGGAGGATGTATATATTAAGTATTGTAATACTTATTGTTTTGCCAGTGGGTACTATAACAGCTTTAATTTGTTTGGTGGGGGAGGAGGGATTTGGTGTACACTGAATTATTTATATTTAAGGGATTTGTGGACTAGGGTGTCGAGTCCAACGCCATTGGCGTTGACCCGGTCTTGGCTGATGGTGGTGAAAATTTGAATGTAGGTGTTTTATGTGTTGCATAGTTTTGTTCCTTGTAAGATGGCAGTGTGTATGTTCTTGTATTTTTGTGCTGATGCTATGTATGTTAAATTAAAGTATGTTAATGTTGTGTGTTGCTGCATGGGGGTGAGGACTCTGTGAGGGGATGGAGATAATAGTGGTAGGGGTGATGGTGTCTGAAGTGAGGGTGATAGAGGTGGGAGTGAGGGTAAGGTGCTATTATAATAGAGGTATGGGGCATGTGGGACAGGTCCATGCATTTGTGTAGTGTTTTCTGGAGACAAGTGACGTACTATGGTGCACAAAAGTCTTGTCCATTGCCCAGCCACAGTAAGATTTCGAATAGCCAGATTCTAATATTTCGAAACACTTGGGAAAATGCTCTGGTCTGGCATCAGATGTCGCCTATGCTGCGTGGACATCAACAAGTGACTTAAGCAAAAAATAATGCATTGAATTGTGTGGTATACAATAATCCCTATACCCCGTTGTGGATTTTGTTGTACGTAGTATTTATATAATTATAGTTTCTACCATCAGTGTAATTTTTATGATCTTCAGCACATAACATTTGCGGTTATTTAACACACTTCCAAACATACAAAGTGTGAGTATTGTAGTGGGATGTTTAAACATTGCAGACCTAATGAGTTGTGTAACTCCTTGGTCTCCACTTTACTGTGGGTCTTCCAGCTTTAGATCGAGTCTTGTGTATCATCATGAGCTGATACAGCCATGTGCAGTAATATTAATTTTGTTCTATAGGATTTTAGTTAGGCTATTCAGATTTTATCTCGTTTTATCTTTTGGTGTCACTCCATATCAACTTATCTCTTATCAGTTGAATTAACCATCTCTAACATTATCAGAAACGTGGTAATGCTCCAGTCTCATACAACCTGTCTCATCCAGCCCCCACTTCCTCCAGTTCCCCTCCCCCTCCACCCTCCCAACACATCAAAAGGCGACATATGTTAGCTGATCATAGCATTTCCTCAGCTGTTCCGAAACTTCAAACTCAGTTTACTTGAATTCTCACTGTGGCTGGGTAATAGACACGACTTTTGTGCACCATAGTACAGTCGGCGGCAGAAGTCCTGTCGCCTCACCTGCTTCACCGAGACGCACAGTGTTCATGGACTCGAGAAATACGCACGTTTTCTACACCTAATAATCTCGGGTCTATGAACATTGCGTGCCTCAGTGAAGCAAGTGAGGCGACAGGACTATTGCCGCCGACTGTACATGTGAAGTAGGTCCAGTTTTTGCAAAAGTTGCATTGAAGTGAACCCTTTGTCTGTTTACTAGATGTGATGGGTTTTCAGCATGTCTGACATGTGTATTTGTAAGTGGGTCCAGGATTGATTTCGATGTCTTCGGCAGGAAGCCGAGAAATGACAGCCGGAGAATATTTCTTGGTGGTGGAAAAAAACTTGTAGCGGAGTTATGAGGAGGGTGGTAATTGCCCGGGTGACTCTCGCCTCCTTGGCAGGGGAGGGGGGATTTTGTAACTGTTTGACCCCCATAGCTTCCTTCCTTTCTAGCCCTGGGTGGTGGTCCCACGACTTAGGCGCCGCCACTCCAGGACTAGGAGGATCTGTTTTGAGACTTATTTTGGAGGATTCAGTTTCCCTGCAATTTCGTCACTAGTGTCTTTCCCTGTATTGTTGAGAATATTCTTAAGGGGATCGTATAGTTTGATTCCTCCTAGTTATGCTTTGAAACGGATCCTATTAGTGATGTTGAGGTTGTTTCCTGCCATAGGATGGTGGAATCTGTTTCGTTCCAATTCGACCATGATGTCCCTCGGCCCCACTTAATGGGAATTTTCTTAACGGCAATCGGATGTTGAAAGTGATTCTCTGCCGTTTGTTTATTCGAGAAGACTACCGAATCCTCCAAACTATCCCAATATACAAATTTCCTTAATTATAATGGACCAGTTTTGTGACCTTGGCAAAAGGATTTAGTAGCCCTCCAAAAAAAGACGTGTTTTTCCTGAAATAATTCACTATAACCACCATCTCCATCCCCACATATGTCTGTCGAGGTGCTGTAATAATGCTTATATTTGTGATGTTCACACAGTGTGTATATATATATACTGTACTATAATTAACACGTTAATATTAGCTAATATTGTTTACAGGCTCCACCTCAAAGACAGTGTACACTAAAATTTTTGCTTGATTGGTAACCTACGAACGCTTCAATCAAGAACAGTCAGGGTTGTTACACATCTCCATAGAGTAAAGGATGATGGGGTTTATTCAATATGCCAAGGGCCCTATACAGTAATTCTTAAGCAATTTAAATCTGGTGGTAATCAAGAGGGGTTCACAGCTCACGGGCAGACGAGATGATACTGTGCTGAGCACAGTGACATCCCCTGTTGGAAGTGTGTGTGTACACACGATATAAAAAGTATCAATCAGGTGGAGTCTGGAAGTGATCGACACAGGTCATGATGGCCTTGAAATAGACAAGCTAATTGTTGGTATCCATAGTGTGAGGTGTCACAATTTTTCAAAAGGGAGTTACACATATAAAAAACAGTTAAACATTGCATTATTTATTGTCTTTTACAGCTGTCTGGATGCTGCCGAAGTCGTTGGAGAGCAGTGATGATTACTATCGGCAGCCGTAATCCTTCTACTCCTCCTGGTCGCTGGCCATGAAACTTGAATAGCAGTCAGTCTCCTGGATGGGTATGAGGAAAGTAGAACATCATTAGTTTGTGGGGGGAAATAGAATCAAGGATAGTGAAACTAAGAAAAGAGTGGTTTGAAAAAATACAATAAGAAAGAATAATATTTTTAACACTCTTTTTCAAAACTATAACTTTTCGTGAAAATAATTTAGTCAGGTACTGGTAATGTGAAATATTTTCAGGTGTCCCCTCTTTCAAGTATTGGCAGGCCTCGATTGTGATATTGTCTTCGTTAAGTAGAATATTGTTTATAAGTATTTATAAAGTTAGTGTTCTTATGATATGATGCAGGAAATAGAAATAGGAAGAATTGAATGATAATGCAAAAGGTTTAAAATTGTTAAACATAAATAAACAAGAAGACTAAGTAATATGGGTAAAAGATGTTGAATTTTAGTTAACTGCTTAAAAAAAAAAAAATAGTAAAGGAAAGTAGTTTAAATGTAATGAAGTTATCTTGAGAGCAAGTTGAAATTTGTAATGAAAAAAAGTGAAGCGTAATAAGTATGTGAGAAAAGTGATGATAATTAAAACAATAGTGGTGGGTATTATAAAGATGTATATATTAATGATGGTCGCATACTAATGATGATGTTTGTAATTATTGCAGGTGGTGAAGAAAGTGGTGTGATGCGCCAGTACACACTCCCAGTCTTATTGGCTTGGTTGGTGCAGCATTTTGCGGACACGTGTACTGGCGCGGGGCTCCACTCTCCTGAAGACTGTACCATGCCCCTATATACACACCCAACCAGTAGTGGGGATTGTGAGCCTTTCAGTGTGCAGGGTACCATGCCCCTATATACACACACACACACACACAACCAGTAGTGGGGATTGTGAGCCTTTCAGTGTGCAGGGTACGTGTATATATGTGTGTGGTGCCGTCTTTGGGTGGAAGTGACCCCCTTCTCCCTTGGTGCTGGGGACCAAGGGGGAAAGTATTACACTCTGCAGTTACCTGAAGGAACCCAGTTGGGCCCCCCTCATATAAGGGGGCCCCGGGGGTTTCCTGAGGGGACTTGCATGAGTTATCTCCAATCTTGTATTGAAGTAGCATATCGTTACTTTGATATGCCCGAATACGATTTTTTTTTTTTTTTTTTTTTTTTTCAGGGATGAGCCTTTTTGGGTTCCGGAGAGTCTTCGAAGTATGAAATAAAAGGAATAGAATGTATTAAGCTATTGAAGCAGAAAATAAGTTGCTTGTTTTGCATCCTGGTATATAAAACACAGAAAAATTGAATGATATACTATACAAAATTGACTGTAGGAGTCGTAGAAATGTTCGTGCTCCATAGGTGTGTCTATGGTATGGGCTGAGGTAGGTCTAATCTAAAGATGTGAAAACGCGGCTAGAGAGAGAGATGCATAGAAATAGATTATATAGATGTCTACACCATGTCTGAGAAGAACACTAACCTGTGAGTATGAAGATATTTGTGGGAGGGGTGGGGGAAAAAGTGAACATGAAACGTTAGCATGGGGATGTCGGAAGCAAGGATGAGAAAGAGGGTTAATGGCAGATAAGGCTATATTTATGTTTGGGAAAATTATTTACGCAAGTTAGCAATGGAATGTGAAATGTAATAACAAGCTTCAATACGGGAAATCAGATCGACTGAGGACAGGAATTCTCTATTGTGTTCACGACACTGGTCCTACTCCACCATGTCAAGTAAGTAACGCAACACTCAACCAGCCAGAGTATACTGTGTCCGCCATATTGTTGTAGGCAATGTCACTTGGAGACTGTCACATCAGTACCATTTCAGTGGTGATAGAAAAAAAAAGGGTGAAATTGGCAGTGCAATTACTGAACAGTAGAAATCGGTGTAGCTATGGCTGGAAATGCCCTTTACAGGTGGCTAATTATGATATAATGAAATATCTAGTTTATGTACAGGTGAGTCTGTGTTTCATGCAATATTTATATTACTTAGGTAATATAAATGAGGTATGATGTGTGTGTATCTATACAACCAAAGTACACACACACAAAAAAAAATAGGGTTACACCCTCTGCGCGAAGTTCATGCAAGTCAACCCTAAACTTCCACACATATATGGTCTACCCAAAACACATAAGAATGGTGTTCCTCTTCGCCCCATTGTTTCGTACTGTGGATCATTTAGCTACAAATTATCAAAATTCTTAGCCAATAAATTATCACCATTAGTGGGATGCATCTCAAGTTCACACATTAAAAATTTCTCACATTTTATTGATAAAATTAAGTCTCTAAACTTAACTAATGGAAAAATGATAAGTTTTGATGTAGATTCACTCTTCACTAAAGTGCCACTTAACGATGTATTAGAATTTCTAAGTAGGAAAATGCCAGACTATGATTTAGATTTGGGTATGCCAATATCTTCCTTCCTTGAATTAATTAAACTTTGTGTTTCATCCAATACTTTTTCTTTTAATGATAAATTCTTCATTCAGCGATTTGGCAATGCTATGGGGTCGCCATTATCCCCCATCCTTAATAATTTGTATATGGAATTTTTTGAAACTGAGTTATTATCCAACATTGCACCCCCAAATCTAATATGGCATAGGTATGTAGATGACATTTTCTCCTTTTGGCCCAACAGTCTCAATAATTTTGAAGATTTCTTTTGCAAATTAAATGACTTGGTTCCATCTATCAATTTCAAAATTGAATGGGAAATTGATGGGTCCCTACCCTTCCTTGATGTTTTGGTTACTAAAATTAATGACTTCCCTACTTTCACTGTCTATAGGAAACCCACTCATTGTGATATGTACATTCATTTTTTCTCTTATCATAATGATTCTATCAAAATGTCTGTCATATCTACCTTGTTTCTCAGAGCATTAAGAATTTGTAGCCCCCAAAATTTAGAGGTAGAAAACAAAAAAATTTGGATTATATTCCGTAACTTGAAATATCCTGATTGGTTTATCAGAAAAGCTTATTATAAGGCTAGGAAAACCTTCTATGTTCCTAAATGTCAGTCAGAAAAGAAACCTTATTTATGTCTTCCTTATGTAAAAAGTCTGGAAAAAATTCAGTCAGTTAGCAGAGAACTTGATGTAAACATAGCCTTCAAATATACTTCTAGCATCAAAACCACTCTTGTAAGAAATAATGCCACTGTTCAGCCCCAAGCAGGAGTATACAAAATTCCTTGCAAAGACTGTGACTTAGTTTATATAGGTGAAACTGGGAGATCTTTAGATGTTAGAATGAAAGAACATAAAAGAGATATGACTAATTGTAACACAAATAATGCTAACTTTGTCCATGCATTTGACAATAACCACTGTATTGATTGGAATTCTGGTAAAATGATAATTAAGTGCAACAATTTCAAGAAACGTAGAATATTAGAATCAGTATGTATACAGCACTATAAAAACTTTAACTTAAATGAAGGTATGTTCAAACTAGATCCATTAATGAGAGCACTAGTGGTCAAATCCCTCCCAGATGTGGGGTCGGGTCCCTGAAGATTGGCCAGGTCAGGTCGGTTGGGTGAGGTGTGGTCTGTCTGTCATCAGAACACACCTTGTCCCTCCCTCCCCCTGTCAGCTACTTATTTTCCTTTCATGTTTCATTCAACTCTGTACTGCTGAAGAGGGAGGTAGTTGCCTCCGAAACGTCCATATTAAATACTTTTTGTCTATAAAAAGTGGGTTTTTCTTAGCAAGCAACACTGGAACGTCATTGTGAATTACCACTCCATTGAACTGTCCATAACACCTGCAGTATTCGGGAATAACCCTCAATTCCCTCCCTCTGTGGCTGGGTACCAGTTCGGAAGTCGTGACGTGTGTGTGTGAGAGTAGCAGTTGACCTGGGCCACGGTAACGGGCTTGATTAAGCCTATGTCCAGTGTCGGAACATATAGAAAAAAAAAAAAAAAAAGTATCCCGGTCGTAGAATTCTGTTGTTTGCGCGAAGAAAGAGATTAAAATTGGGAACTGGAATGTGAGGACATTAAAATTGAAGAACTTGTTGCTGGGTTTCAAAAGTACGGCCTAGATATGTGTGCGTTCACGGAGACTAGGTTAACTGGAATAGATAAAATAAAGTTGTATAGTAAGTTTAGTTTGTTGGTTTCTGGTAGGGAAGAGATTTTCTATAATGGAAAATAAATAAATACTATTTTCATTATATTAAAGCATTGTTTTATTCTTCCCACCAGGTGAATATGTTGATCTTTTCATACCTATAAGAGTGTAGGATTCAAATAATTGTTTATTATAATACTGTGTGAGAGAAACACACACTGGTAATAATAACAAGTTTTATTTATATGAACCGTATTCCCTTTACCTAAGGTTATAACAACATTGGTGAAATGCGGATATCAAACCTAAGCCTCCTAAATATCAATGTTGTATAAAGGTATACTATGTGAACCTCTTTCACAATACACTGAATACGCACACCATGGTCTTATTAAACTACTTTCTCAAGTAAAAGCTTCTTCGTCTCAATTTGTTTTGCAAAATAATTTGAGTTATTAAGAGCCTTTTCCTCAAATTAAATGTTAAATACCAACCACAGTTTCAATTATTTCATGAAAATTTTTGGTGGTCAATTATAAAACTATTGAACCCAATCAAAATTTGAATATTATATCAAATCAATTAATTGATCTTCAATGAGAATACCATTATATATTTTCATGAAATACTCCAATATTGATATTGTTAATTAAGAAGATAATATACTTTTGCTACATTGGAACTTTTTTATTTCTCCAGAGTATGCCAAGAAACAAACGATTCAGATGAACAAAAATAGTGGTAGCCTGTTGCTTGGAAGTTGGAATAGTTTGCAGCAATCAGATGCTTCAGATTTACCAACACTGTATTACTCATCCCTTTGGTTGCAATTGAGAAATTATATTATAGAAATTACAACAAAATTAAATCAGAAGGCGGGAAATACAAAGCTTTAATAATAAGAGTGTCTCTATATGGGTTGGTTATGTACGATTGTGAAAATTTTAAAATGATTTTTGCCTTCTCATTCCATCTTTGCTCTGGTCATGTGTTTCATCAATTTGAAATTATAAGGAATACTTTAGAAGTAATGAAGACACTTGTGTCATAACTACACCAATGAGTGAAACAGCCACGTGTTATACATACCAGACATATAACAATTCCACAATACATAATAACAAAACTTCCTTAATTAACCAGTGGACTAAATTAAACCAAATATAAGTCAAGTACTGTTAACGAATGAATGGGCCATATTCACCAACATTCGTGGTGCATACGATGGTTGGTACAATGACTCCATACACAAACAATAGAGCCATCGTACCGGTACCACACCATCGTCAACACCACGGATGATGTTCTTGTATACGACCCAATTAATGAATGGTCGGGTATGAGTGTTCTGGTTGTTGTTATGTGTGATGTCCTCATAATAATAATAATAATCTCACCATTTACTGTAGTGATGTCAGTCAGTGATGAGGTGCCAATGTGATGCATTTTTGGTGTGTCTTCATAACCACTTCACTACACAACCTACAATACAACCAAACTAAACATAAGGGTCATATATTCAATTAACTAGTTCTTTTGTCAATAAATTCCCAACACTGTTTTACCTACACTCTGAAAACTTATGCACACACAAATGACATTTATTCTCTTCATTACTGTACAGCACCAGGAGGCAAGGCAGGTAAAAGATAAGATTAGCTACAATCAGATAAACAGACTACCTGCCCAGAGCCGGCATAAAACAAATAACCAAGAGATAGGCATGTAAAGGAGAGAAACGTGAGGGGTAGAGTAGGGATGGACCAAGTAAGGAGGGAGTGTTGGAACAGGGAGAACTGGAGACACTTCTGCCATGGCCACCCCCTTGGGGGGAGTTCCCGGAGAGAACGAGGCGTCAGAGCTATAGATAGATAGATAGATAGGCATTAAGATAACCAGGTATCACAAACTATTTATCAGTATAGGTACCTGGAGATAGAAGCAAGTATCCTTTCAGCTACCTGAGGCATGACTCGGACCTCATGACCATAGTCCCACATGACTCATCCTACCACATGACCACAAGGTAACCCACAGTAAATCATAATCCATCAAGTTGGTAATATTGTATCCAGACACAGCTGTCAACTCCCGTAGAGAATGTATATAAGCAGTGAAGTTTAACGATTAGGCTGGATACCTATACTGACTCCCTAAAGGCTATACACGGTCTCCATAGAGAGAGAGACAATAATATAAGATAAAGCACATCATTATCACTCCATGTATAGATATAAGAAAAATTAATAAATTAAGCCTTAAGAAACTTGTGAAGTCAATTACCTAAGAACACCACAACGCCGAGCTCGCTACCTAATACAACAACAACTACTACTACAACTCCAGAACAAGGTACTGTATCAGATCCTGAACAAGTTAAAGCCTTAGAGGACTGGTACATTACTTTTGGCACGTTAAAATAAAAACTGTAGACCCTTGATAGACAATGAATAAATACTGTATATATATTTCTTATTTATACCTTATTCTGGGCTTTATTTGCATTATATTTTCTTTATCTTTATATTCATCATGGTTTTCAAATCAAAGTACGGTAGGTCCTCAATTTAAGATGATTTATTTTTGCATAGGACCTATTCCTTTTAACACAGGCCCAGCAGACCACTTACTCTGTAAATGGGAAAACATTTGGTGGTCTTCAATGAGTGACTGAGTGGATACAAGTTGTTATTCATTGTATCTCCAGGGCCCACAGTATTACTATGAAGGTATTATGCTACAATTTATAATGGAATACTTTGTTATAGAGGTATGTTTATACAATCAACAACTGTGCTTCTCACTGTGGCCATTGGCAGACTAAGTGTCCGAGTTGGTGAATACGCCGGACCAAGTCAAAATCCAACTTCATAATGAGTAGGCTACCATGCTTAATAATTATAACTAGTTTAAGTTCACCTTTTCTTTTTAATTAACTCAGCAATACAGTGTTTATAATACACTAAACTATCAACACAAAGTAAACCAACATTCAAATTACCTTCTCACACAAATTTTCCGCTGTTTGGTAGATTGATTTGAATGTGTGTCAGGTTGATTGTGGTGGACAGTGGTTTTTGTGGCAGGTTTTTGGCTCCACCATGACATCCCACTGTAGTGTTCTTCCAGCCAAAGTTACGAGACCAGTTTGTGGGTGCAGGATAAGTCTTCAATCAGCCAGTACAGTCTTTAAAAGGCTTGGCACTTGGTAGAATATTTCCCTTCCCCAAGATGTATTCTCCTGGTGAGGTAAAGGGGAAAATAATAGTAACACATACTCTTTATCAGTTAAGTTACATGTATATCATAAGCATAAAGACTTCTTTGGTTAATAATCTAGCATGCAAACTACCCCTCCATACAGTATAATAATTCCTGCAATGTGTGTGTGTGTGGTAGGTATAATGTATATATAGTGTTTGCGCGCGCGCGCACACACAATATATATATATATATATATATATTTTTACAGACACACACACACTCACATTCTAACATACTATAGAACAATTTAATGAGGAATTGGCACAAGTGGACTGGAGTGACATCCTGACCAAGGATAATAGACTATAAAGGATAGTCCACTGAAACGTCATAGTGATGACGTGGTAAATATCCGTGACGTCACGGGAGGCTCTGTTGCTAGCTGGTGCCCAAACCTTGCCTGCTCAATAGGTAAAATATGAGGCATAAAGATTATATCAGCTGATATTAATCGAAATAATGAGTTTCTCGGTAGCTGCACCTTGGTAGGTTAAAAAGATAAGAAGCATACTGATATAACGGCAATTGTACAACTCGACATCAGTTGTTGAAATAGAATAATGGACTATAAAACTGGAAGCCTTCCACGACCAAGATTGATATCGAGTCGCGTTCGCATCTCTAAGCCCATATTTGTACAATAATGACTAATCTTTGGTGTCTTTATATTCCACACAGTTTAAATTGATCATTATAATTTAAAGTAAATGTGTTTGTAGTGTATTGTCATCAATAGATATCCAGAGAAGCCAGGAGATCTCTACCACTGCCCACTGGTACGTCGTATACTCACCAGAAGTAGGTCTACAGTACTATTTGGCATTGATAATAAGGTCATGATTTAGACTGATAATAGGTTTTACGTGTTTAATTCTTGATGGATGATTAACTAGCCTACTAATCATGGATATAAAGCAGCATTTTTATAAATCATGACCTAGCTGACCTCTAATGAGATCATTAGTCGATCATCCTTGGTAGTAGACTACAGATTTTTAACCTTGGTTACGAAGTATTTATATTGACTAGTGCTAGGTTATATTCATATATCTATCACTCGAAAGATTATATAATAACCTATTACCTGGATGTAAAGGTAATTTATATTGATAATTCTGGATTTTTTCAATGTTATAAAAAGGATTTCCATACCTATTTAGTATTTCCAACTGCCCCATTTCTAAAATATGTCACTTTCAACCCCTCCAACAGATCTGAAAAATGCCCTGAATAGATCCGAAGAATGCCCCAATTAGGTCTGAAAATACCCTGATTAAGTTAGAAAAATGCATCAGTTAGGTCAGAAAAATGCCCGGTATTTATTGAAAGAATTACCGCTTTGTAGCAGTGTAGATCCGGCTAGGTCCCAGTATTTTGCCCCAGTCATTTCCTGTACTTTACCACGGTTATTTCCCAGTAGTCTGCTCAGGTTAGGTACCAGTAGTCTGCCCAGGTTAGGTCCCGGTAGTTTGATGCGGTCTAGTTTAGGTTAGGTAAGGTCAGACTAATTTCAAAATGCCCCATTTGATATTTACCAAATGCCCCATACAAGGTCACTTATATATTGCTTACACCTACAAGGATTTTAAAAAGTAGAAAAATAATGAATCGGAATATGAATACAAAATACTGTATGCTGAATGTAATTATATATTTATTATCATATACTTTGCGAAATGAAATGTGTACCAAAAATAAAGTACAGTACAGTAATAAATGTTTCTTGCCATAGAAGTAAGAGTAACAATATCCTTATGAAGTACTATCACTATCAGTCTATGAGTATAATCACAGTGGAATTGCACATTTCTAGAAAAACTAGAAACTAACGTTAATTTTATCACAATATATTAATCATTATGGTATGTATAGAGCAAAACTAATGCAATTAGAATTTACATAATACTGTATTATTACAGTCAGTCCATAAGTATAATCACTGTGGATTTTGCACAGGTTTGGAAATTGTGTAAATAAACATAATTTCTGTCAGTTCATTAGCTTTTTCAGAAAGTACCGTACTGTATTGCGTTAGCACTTTTCAGATTAACGAGCTCAACTTTCTGAGAGTTAACGGCTAACTTAACACTTTTCAACTCATCATGTCTGGGAATACAAACACAGCACGATCAGCATACTGCAGTTGAGAAAATATGATGTTCATCTCTGGTATCTTCTTGTGCTGGCTGGACTGTCGCATCTAGTACCACTTCTGGTGTATTATCTGTGAAGGAATTGATGTTAAAGGCATATAATCAGATGACACTTGTTTGTATATACTGTGCACAAAAATAGAATAAATTATGTAGGCTAGATAGATAGATATAGATAGATGTAGGCTATGACTCTTCCATCATCTTCATATTCGTCATGGGTTAAAATTACCTCATATAGGTATAAAGACCTGGGAAAGACAATGAGACTATTTTCAAGATTATGTATCGGGTATTTTCAAAAATATTTGTTATCTGGTCGTACTAAGGTAATTATTGTCTATCTATTTATCTATCTATTGCCAGATGGCTCAATCCCCAAAGGGGTGAATGAATTGCCTCCACGCATCTTTGTCTCCCTTCAACTGGCGTCCCTCCTACGGTACCACCCAACGCCACTCTTACTCATATACTTCTCTTCTCCATCATTCCACCTCACTCTCGGTCTACCTGCTCTACTCTGTCCTTCCACCTCACTCTCATACACTTTTTAATAAATTCTCTCGCTTCCTATACACTCTACATGGCCGAACCACCTCAAGGTGTTTTCTTTTCACTCTTTCCATCTAATACTGTTAAACTATTCACTTTCATTTTTATAAAAAAAATAAAAAAAATCTCACCATTTCTTTCGTTGAGCAGACCCTATTGTGCTTCATGTGCATCACCTTTGGCATCTTCTTGTGCATGAGGAATAGCATCTTGTATCACTTCTGGTGTATTATCTGTGAAGGAATTTATTTTAGAGGCATATAATCACATGACACTTGTTTGCATATACAAAAGAAAAGAATAAATAAATGTTTGGCCCTTCTTTATTTTCATATATGCATTATCCAGCCCTACTCTTAACATACTATAATTACTGTATTGTGAAACTATGAAGTACAGGGTAGGTCTGATACTGTATAGCCTATGTACTATACACAAGTCACTTTTAAGAAGAAAACAAAAAATCTCACCATTTCCTTCATTGAGCAGGCCCTCTTGAAGTACTGGTACCAGTAGCCTTCTATGCCTGCTGAATAATCTTTCTCAGCGAGCCTCCGTACCAGCTGAAAATTAAATGAATGTTACAGTATTCAGACCTAATCAAAATCCATGGGTAAAATCATGATTGTATAAATGGACCAAATATCCACATTAGATAAACTACTGAATTTCTACCACAATTACCTACTATTGTAACCTATATTAGGACATTGAATGATGGTTTTAATGTATTAAATCCACCACAAATACCCCACCTTACCCCCAAACATAAAAGGAGAAGAGTGAAATTGTTGGTTATAGAGCATTACAATACTGTAGCCTACATAGATATACCAAAGTTATCACTAGTAGGGGATGCAGTCAGTATTGGACTACATTTCTAACAGAATTAGGTAGACTTGGCCTGGCCTAACCAAACCTACATACTGTACAGTAGAGTATCATAAGATGGGGTAAAGTTAAAAATATGTACAGTATAAGCAAATAGCTGAGGGTGTAGCAGTAAGTTGGGCCTTTGATAGATCTCAACATACCTGGTTCTCGATTAGAATTTGGAAGGTGCAGAGTCGGTACAGCTCAAGGTTGCAATATTATGATCTTCTTTGGAGATCCATTACATCATTGATTGTTCAAAGCATCTCTTGGGACGTAGTCTGTTGTTGTCTTAAAGTGTAGAGAGCATACTGGGGCCAATTCAACATTGAATTTGTCCTCACGTTTGCACGCCGATATCCACTTTATGGCATTCTCTTGGTCTCTTAGGAACCGAAAGAGCTCCACCCTGTCTCTTTTAGCATGTCTACTGCCATTATTGTAATTGTACACTGCACATACACCCATAATATGGCACAGACATTCACACTTCACGTACACTTCAAGTTGGACTAGTGACAGTCTGAGCAAGGATGAGAGACAGTATGTGTGTGTGTGTGTGTTTGTGTTATGGTTCCTCACACTCACTACTATAAAAAATACCACCACCACTGTCTTCTGTGTATGTGTGTGTACTATAAGGCTGAGAGATCTTATTATACACCTCTCACACTTGATTTCTCACACTCACTACTACCACCATCACTATCTTCTGTTTGTGTGTGTGTGTGTGTGTGTATTTTCTTGTGAGGGTGTTGGCACATTAGTTCTTTACACCCATTCTTTACCACACTGTTAGGAGACCCTGAGAAGTCGTCAGAAAAATGGAAATAAACGAATTCTCCAAATATTGCCACGTAACACCGCCTACATGGAAGGAGCTTGTTTCGTGGCATGATCAGGAGGAGTCAGAAGCCACCAACTTTCATACACTATAATAGGGTCCTTAATTCAAGAAGAGGGGATAGCACACTGGAAAGGAAATGAACGACGCCTATCAATACAACACGACTATCTTCTGTTTTTCGTTGTGTTTATTTTATCGATCTGATCTTTTCTGGCGTCGTGACTTGAGCTGGGTTTATGTATTAATTTTTGTGGCGAGTTGAAAGTTACTGATTCCTCTATAGTCCCTCACCCCACCAAAAAAAAAAAATGCATATAGACAACTAACAACAACAAAAGAAATACAGAGGTATAAAAGAATAAAATAACCAGAATAATTACAGGCCCCCCCCCTCTCTCTCGTAGCTTATCAAGCCTTATCGAGTTAATATGCAGATACCTGGCTCAGTGGATACCATTAGGTGTGTGTGTGTGTTCTATCGCTCACCCTCTCTTTCTTTCCCTCTCCTCTCCCTATTCCCTTCATACCTCTCCCTCTCCCTTCCCTCCTTTCCTCTCTTTCCTGTTTATGGCCCTCCCCTTTACACACACATACACATACCTCCCTCCCCTCTATCTCTCACACTCACACACACACACACACACACATCTCCTTTCTCTCTCTCTCTCTCACACACACACATACACTCACAATCTCATCAACCATACACTCTATCCTCTCCCCCAAAGACATAATTACTAACATACACGGAAACTCTAAAGCATTGACAATAGGGGGGCGGGAACCAGGGAAATAAAATGCTAAACTGGCAACTGTCCAATTCAACCTGCCATGAAAAAAGAGAGAAGCAAAAAAGATAAGCTTCAATTGTTACGATTTGGAAGCTTCACACGTGTCGAATCCCAAGTTGAAGGGAGTAATTAAGCTTCAATTGTTGCGATACGAATCTCCACACGTTTCTAAATGTGAGTTGGTTGGTTCGAACCGATAATATGAAAGTCTGAACTTTAGAATGGAGGGAGTTGGTGGTCAGTGTTATGTTGAAGGTCGTAGGGTGAATATCTCTCTTATTTTCTCTCATTTTTATCTGTATCAATTTCTCCTGTTTCCTTTATCATTTTCTCTCTTTTTCTCTCTTCTTCTGTCTTTTTTTTCCTCATATTTTATTTCTTTTTCTTTTTTTCCTTTCTTTGTTTTCTATTATTTCTCTTTCTCTACCCCCCTCCTCTTTCTATTAAGGTGAGCTAGCCTTCACTCCTACGCTACTCCCGATCTTTATAATTTGACAAACAACACACGGGAAAATCAGTATTAGTGTTTTGACACCCGAGTTTGAAAGAATCCTGACACGAGGTACATAGAAGTGATTATTTCCACTTTATTTCCTACCATTTTATATTATACATTTATTTTGTACCTATGGACCCTATGATTGTGTATGAAAATAATAGAGGCTTCAGATTCTTCCTGACTATGCCACGAACCAACCTTCTTAAATTTGGATAGTGTATCGTGGCAATATTTGAACTCATTTACCTCCAATTTTCTGACTACATCAGAGGGTCCCTTAAGGCATAATTTTGTTGTTGTCATTTATCATCCTTTTATTATTATTATCAGTATTTTTATTATTATTATTATTATTACAACTCGATTTTAAAAATGCTACTATTACCAGTGTTTATATTTCAGTATTACAAACAACTTTTCTATATATCATTTGCCTCGCAGATGCGTTATATCATTAAATACCTCTTATCAGTGTAGTGGGTGTCGTATTTTTCAGTCCAAAAATTTCGTAAAATTGCCTTTTTCAAACTTTTCTTATTACAATATGCTCTATTTCATCTTATACTACAATATTTCTTAGTAACATTTCCGTTATAAATGCGTTATAAGGCCACTCTCACGATTTCTAACCAATGTCTTTGCAAGTCGAAACAATATGGCTGCCATCTGCATTGAATTCAAAACATAGGTCAGCTGATCATCTGTGGTTGTCATGATAACCATGAGTCCCACAGTGCCACCAGGTGGCACATTTTTTAACTTCAAGCCAAATCTAACAAATCAGTTTTTCACACAATTCTATCATCTCGTTATTGACCAATCACAGACCTACAACACGTGACTACGTCACTGAAACTTCAGTCTCTCCATTTATCTTGCCAGTACAACATTACTGTTTGTCTGCGGAGGAGGTATGTCCTTGGCTCACCTGGTTAACTCACCTGGCTGCTTGGTTTTACGAATTTTTACTGGAGAAAACACAGAAATTATACAAAAAAACACTTGTGCCTCTTATTGAAAAATACATTTGTCCATGATCAGTTGTTATTAATGATTATTGGAAGGTTTAAAGTGCTTTGAATATAAGGTCATCCAGTCCACCTACCACCCATAAGACTTGCCAGAATACAACACTACCTACTTTTCAACTCCACAAGAACCATTACCTTCCACATCATTTGCTTCCAATTAAGGTAAATTGGTGTATGAAACTAGGGGTCTTCCTAATTCTATAACAAATTGATGTTCTGGTTAAGACTGAAGGATGCCAAGGTTAGGTCCTGAAGTATGGCATAGGTCGGTACTGAAGTATGGCAAGGTTAGGTCCCGAAGGATACCAAGGTTAGGTCCCGAAGTATGGCAAGGTTTGGTCCCGAAGTATGCCATGGTTAGGTATTGTATGGTTAGGTTAGGTCAGGTAAGGTCTTTTTAATTCTGCAATATCTCAATGCTATGGTTAAGACCGAAGGATGCCCGATCCAGGTTGGGTCAGAAAAAAGTTGGCTCGGGTTTTTAATTTTTCAATATTTATGCTCGTTGAAAACTGGAAAACCCGAGCCAAGTTTTGCCAAAACTTGACTCGGGTTTTCCAGTTTTCCACATTTATGCTTGTTGAAAATTGGAAAACCCGAGCCAACTTTTGCCGAAACTTGGCTCGGGTTTTCCAATTTTCCAGATTTATGCTTGTTGAAAATTGGAAAACCTGAGCCAACTTTTGCCGAAACTTGGCTCGGTTTTTCCACTTTTTTTACTTTTATGGCATGTCTTGAGTGCAATCTGGAAAGGCAAATATACTATATTATGAGTTCTCCCCCCACCCAAAACCCCCGATTTCCCAGGCTCTTCCCCAAGATTGTTGGATGGGGGGGAGTGGGGCTATCTCCAAAACGAAGCATTTCCTATGGAAACGAAGGTCAATATCACTCAAATCACACTAAAACCTTCTAGGAATTATATATTTTTCCAATGAAATCCTGTTGTGGCAACTTGTTAAAATTTACCTTATTATTAATGTTACTTGTTACTTGTTTGCAGCTGTGTGTACCTGAGTGAAGTGTGCAAGTGTTCCGGTATTGTTGGCTTGGTTGACGTGTTGTGTACCCAAAGTGTGTGTGTGTGTCCTGCTCCTCCTCCCCTTCCTACCTCCTTCCCTCGTCTCTCCCTCCCTCCATCCAGCCCTACTTCCCTCCTCTCCTTCCCTTCATCCATCCCTACTTCCCTCCTCTCCTTCCCTTCATCCATCCCTACTTCCCTCCTCTCCTTCCCTTCATCCATCCCTACTTCCCTCCTCTCCTTCCCTCCATCAAGCCCTACTTCCCTCATCTCTTCACTCCTCTCTGCCTTCCTCCTTTAATCCCTATTTCCCTCCTCCCTTCATCCAACCCTTTCTTCTTGCCTCACTCCAGTCCTTTCTTCCCCCCTCTCCTGTCCTCCCTTCCATCCTCTCCTGTCCTCTCCTCCCTCCTTACTCTCCTCCCACCCTCACTCTCCCTTACTCCCACTCCCTCCATCAGCCCTTTCTCTCCTCATTTCCTCCTCCCTCATCCCTTCCCCTCTCCCTTCTTCGCACTCCTCCTTCCTCCAGCCATTTTCCCTTCTCTCCTCTCCTTCCCTCACCATTGTACTGTAACACAAAGACAAGGCAAACCAAGAGGACACAGAGGAGGGATGGTGTCAGGGGTTGGTGGGCATTACAAAGCGGGTGTACGGGGTAGAAGTAAACACTGTGTTTCAGCCACCGGTTGTATTAACATATGTACAGTACAATATATACACAGTTCCACTATAATATCTCTCTGGTGTCGTTACACTTGTCAGCTCGACACACGCCAGGGTCTCTGGGTTACCTCCATGCCGGCAGGTAGCTCTCTGCTGCCCACATCTGTTGGTCTCCATACATAATCTCGTATGAGATCTCGCAGACTCGAACTTTGCTTATTGTTCGCTTTCGAAGCAGTTTCTTTTACCAACACCTTAAATACATTAATTACCAATTATAAGAATATACATATGAATAATACTTTTAACCAGGGCAAAGTAACATACATAGTTGCATTAACAAATCTATACATCTTACACTTGCAAAGTGTACAAAAGGTTGTTACCCTTATAAGTGACTATCCCAGTCGCCTGACAGATGGATACTTAACTTACCTTACCAAGAAACAGGACATCATCTTCTGTCAAGAGTGAGTAGATAGATGTCCACACTGTTCATTTTTATATTATTTGTCTAATTTTGTCAAGACACGTTCCCCGAAAACAGCCAGCCACTGAAATTATAAGCAATCAAGTCGATAAGTTCAGGCATGAATTTTTTTGTTTTATCATTTTTTTTTTTTTTGGCACGAATTTGGTTTACTGTAAGGGATTCGATTATATCAAGACCCAATTGTAACTATCGTGTGTCTTTTCACTCAAACACCAACGTTATAATTATTTGTTTGTTTTTTTCTTTTTGCCAAGTTTGTAGTTTATCGTTCTTCTCGGTATCGTATACAGTTTTCCTGTGCACAAATCGGTGTGTATAATATTTCAGAAAGCATCCACCTATTTCATGCTTCCATTACGTTTAGGTCTGGTTCTAAGCCCAACCATTTTATTGTTAAGCTCGCCCCTCCCTATCGCTACTAAACTATGGATAAAAATACACACACATACACACACAAAAGAAAGAATACAACACACATACACACAAAAGAAAGAAATCAACACACACACACACACAAAAAAGTCAACACACACACACACAAAAGAAAGAAATCAACACACACACAATGAAAGAAAACAACACACACACACACAAAAGAAAGAAATCAACACACACACACACACACAATGAAAGAAATCAACACACACACAATGAAAGGAGACAACACACATAAGATAGAAATCAACACACATACACACAAAAGAAAGAAATCAACACACATACACAATGAAAGGAAATAACACACACACACAATGAAAGAAAACAACACACACACACACACACACACACACAATGAAAGGAAATATCACACACACACTCACACAATGAAAGGAAACAACACACACACACTCACACAATGAAAGGAAACAACACACACACACACACACAATGAAAGGAAACAACACACACACACTCACACAATGAAAGGAAACAACACACACAAACAATGAAAGGAAACAACACACACACACACACACACACAAACAAAGAAACACACACACACACAAACACAAAGAAACACACACACATACACACATATAAAGAAAATAGACAACAGGAAACATGTCAACAACTGATTTCTGACTTTATATGACAGGTGGGTCAGTATATTTTCCTTCATCTCGTATCCTTCTTTATACTCTCCTTTCAATCCTCCTCTCAGCCTCGCCTCGCCTCTTCCCCTACTCCTCCTCTACTTCATTCATTCTTCTCTTCCCCTCTGTGTCGTTTCCGTATGTTATTGCTATATCTCTCGCCTTTCCTCCTCAAAAATTTCTCTCTCTCTCTCTCACACACACACAGACAGACAGACGTGTTGAAGATCACAGAAATAGAGAACGTTTGAAGTTACCAAATTAAAAACGAATGTGATGAATATGGTAGAATACATTAGAGTTTATTGATTAGAGTTGTTGTGTTACAGTCCAGGCCAATAATAACTGAATTCGACATACACACACAAACACACACATGTAGATCCATATATACTTAAGAGGAGGGTAGAGAAAGGTGGGGAGGGGGAGGGTAGAAAGGGAAAGGGGAGATGAATGGAAAAGTTAGGAAGGTGAGAGAAATAGGGGAAGGGGAGAAATGGGGAGGGGGGCGCCGCACCAGACCAGCCAGGTACAGCCCCCCCCCCACCCCCATCTCTCTCTCTCTCTCTCACATACACACACATTAATATCTCTCTCTTTCTCTCACACACATTAATCTCTCCCTCTCTTTCTCTCTCACACACTAATCTTTCTCTCTCTCTCTCTAACAGTCTCTCTATCTTTCTCACACACAGACTCTATCTTTCTCTCACTAACAGTGTCGTAGGGGTGTATTATTAGTGTGGGAGGTATAGTGTTTTGTGTCATATTTGTATTACTAAGGTAGGCAGTATAGTGTCGTAGGAGTGTAAGATTTCAAGTCAGTATGTAAGTTATTCTGATTCGAGGAGTGCCATTGAGGCTCTTAGAGGTTACTCTTCCAAGAACCACCTAGGTCTACAAATAAAACATATATTTGTTAAATAAACTTTATTCCTTAGACTTAAATATAGAAATATATTGGATTCCCGGCCACATAGGTGTAAGTGGTAATGAAGAAGCACATAAAACAGCTATATTATTACCAACAATAAAATTACATCTCCCAGTTGGTGATTATTTACATAGTATTAATCACTATATAAATAAAAATGGGAGGACCAGTGGGAAGGAAGGTGCTGATGGTGTAATGGTTATAATACTCCCCTAGCACGCGAGAGTTCCCGGGTTCGATTCCCGAGTCAGTGGAATTGTTGAACAATTTTCCCAGCCCCCTATGTAACTGTTCACCTAGCAGTAAGTAGGTACCTGGCTGTAAGAGCAAGGATAGCAACCTTGTAGGCTGGGGGAAGATGTGTTGATGTAACAAGACTGACTGTAATGGCTTGCATTCTTTGATCATGGTGTGGATTACAGGGCGTTTTACGCCATCACGACGCCAGCCAGGTACCCTATACCCCATATCCAAGACTTCCACACCAAACTACACGACCAGACTGTATTTTCCAAGGTCGACTTCGTCAGGGCATTGCACCAAATACCGGTTGCTGATGACATCAAGAAGACAGCAATTACCATTCCTTCATGAACTTCAGCCTGAGGAACGCTGCTCAGACGTTCCAACGATTTATGGACTGAGTGGTCGCTCCAGCAACACTGCCTACAGACAACACCTACCTTCACTCACACTGAACACGCTCCCACACCGTGTTCATACTCACTCACTCTCTCTCTCTCTCTATTCACCACCCTTCTCCTTTTTTCACACACTCAGGCACGCTACAGCCAGTGTATTAAGTAAGGACTGTACATATATGAATAATAAACTGTGTAAAATCTGGTTGGGGTATTAGTGAACATATTCCCACAAAAGTATGTATGTTATATGAAAAATCTTACAAATTATAAAATGGAATATTATATTAAAATTGTTATTCAGCGGCAAATGATTTTTACTGTTGTGCCGCCATGCTAAATATAATTCATTAATCAATGAATCTATTAAATGAAAAGTATAAATATTATTTCACAAACTTTAAACGTATGCCTTGTCAGGAAAATGTACACCCACCTACAAAAGCGCTGTCGCCTCACCAAACGGTTCTTGAAGTTTGGGGTTTAATGACTCGTGAATCAAAACATCATACACAACAGCATTTTCCAATTGTGAAGCTTGTGGGGTTCATGACTCTGCGGATGAGGCGACAGCGCTTTTGTAGGTGGGTCATGAGTGATAACACAGGAGGGGGAGAATGGTGTTGGCACATTGCACAAAACTTTGAATATATTGTAGCTACCACATGTATGGCTACTCTTTGTATCACACACATATGGCCACTCCTGTATGTATATATGTATATGTATATGTATATATATGTATATGTATATGTATATATATATATATATATATATATATATATATATATATATATATATATATATATATATATATATATATATATATATATATATATATATATATATATATATATATATATATATATATATATATATATATATATATATATTCTAAGTGATATTTTATTTTTGTGCATTTCTATAGTTAATTTTTATTAACAAATCACTTATAATTTAATGCATCTCAACAACAGTCGAAGGACTGATTCAAAGACAGAGAAACTCACAAACGTAATTCCAAAAAGTGTTTACAGTGTAGTGAGCCCAAGCACATTCATTATGCCCATGCTCTATGTACAGCCACAATCAAATAACCACCGACACTTTCCTTCCATCGTGCAAGTAAATCAGTCTCAAATCAAAATATAATCATACAACATTTTACGTCAGCTCAACCCCCTAAATTATTATTATGATGTGCTGCAAAATATACACGTCTTGTTCTTTATTATTTACTTGCTCAAAGTGAAAATGTAGAACTTTTTGATATTGTTACACCCACAAGATCAGAAATACATTCATATAATTGTTTTGAAAATAAAGATTTACATATGATTCACATAAATGCAAGATCCATGCTATCTAAGATGGAGGAGTTGAAAATACTAGCCATGAATACTAAAGCTTCAGTGATGTGTGTAACAGAAACATGGATTGACAAATCAGTAGAGGAGCCTGAAATAAATATTCCAGGATACAATATAGTAAGAAAAGACAGAAATAGAAATGGGGGTGGCGTGTGTATGTATATAAAAACAGAATTGGCATATAGCCATAGGGAAGATCTGATGAGAGACAACTTGGAGGCAGTCTGGTGTAGCATTCTTCTGCCTAAAACGAAACCCATGGTGATTGGATGTTGCTATAGACCTCCAGATCAGCCTGGTTTCTTGGAACAGCTAGAGGAGTGCCTTACGGGTATTGGCTCTGAGTTCGAAGTGATAACTCTGGGAGACATGAATATATGTGTTCGAAAGAAATCTGGTTTCTTGTATAACAGCTATACCAAAATGCTTGATAGACTAGGTATGAAACAAATTATTGAAAATGTAACCCGTGAAACTAGTAAGTCGGCATCAGTAATTGATCACATCATCTGTAGTAGAAAAGAGGCAATAAGTCAAAGTGGGGTTTTGATAGTAGGGATAAGTGATCATTATGTTACATACTGTACCAGAAAAATTGTAAAAGAGTCTGTAAGCAGCCATAATACAATTAAGATCAGGTCATTAAAAAATTATAGCCCCCAAATTCTTAATGATAAGTTAGCACAGATAAACTGGAGTGAAATGTACCGCTTTGAAACTGTGGATGAGGCCTGGAATTACTTTAAGAATATGTTTAACAAAGTTATTGATCAAGTAGCTCCCACAAAGGAAATTAGAATAAAACAGAACTGAACCTTGGATTGACGCTAATATTTTAGAAAGTTTAAAAGAAAGGGATCATCTCCTTGACATATATAGAAAAGATAGTCAGAATCATGAAAAATATAAGAAGTTTTGTATAGCCAGAAACACCGCTCAAAGAAAAATGAAAAAGGCAAAAACAGAATATATGTCAAGTAAAATAGAAGAATACAAGGGAAACAGCAAAAAAATTTGGCAACAACTAAAAAACCTAGGCTACTCAAAGAAAACTAAAGAGGAAGCAAAACTAACATTGAAGATTGAAAATGAAATATGTTTTGATGATAATATGATAGCTTCATTTTTTAATAATTTTTTTACGACAGTGGCCTCAGCATTAGTTAGAAATTTACCGGAAGCCCCCTCATTTTTTAGCACCAACAATTATGCGTTTAAAGAATTCTACAGATCAAGAGGAGTCACTGAAAATGAATTTAGCATTAAGGAAGTATCAGTGGAATATGTTTTCAAACTAATACAGGAACTAGGGGTAAATAAGAGCACTGGGCCTGATGGTTTATCAGCTAGATTTATAAAGGATGGAGCTACAGTACTCAAAGGGCCTATAACATATATTATAAATTTTTCAATTCGAACTAGTGAGGTTCCAGCAGGGTTAAAAGTAGCAAGAGTTAAACCCCTTTATAAGAAAAATAACAGATTAGAAGTAGGGAACTATAGACCAGTAAGCATTTTGAATGTAATTTCAAAATTATTAGAAAAAGCAGTTCATGATCAGCTTTCCAACTACCTGGTCAATAATAATCTAATATACGAGTTTCAGTCAGGCTTTAGAGGAAATCATTCCACAGATACTGGCCTAATATATCTGTCCGACATGTTAAAGGAAAATATTTCTAAAGGTAAACTCACAGGACTTGTATTTTTAGATCTACAGAAAGCATTCGATACAGTAGATCATATGATATTATGTAATACATTGAAGGCTATGGGGATAAAATCTGTGGAGTGGTTTCATTCATATTTGACTGGCAGGAAGCAATTTGTAGAGGTAAATGGATGTATTTCAGACCCCGGTTTTATAACATGCGGAGTGCCGCAAGGTAGTATTTTAGGACCCTTACTTTTCTTGTGCTATGTAAATGACATGTCTATCAGTGTAACATGTAATTTACTCCTATATGCTGATGACAGCATCTTATTAGTTTCACACAAAGATGCAGATGTAGTTTCAAATAAATTAGGAAATGAACTTGAATCCTGTAACAGATGGATGATTGATAACAAGTTGTCTCTTCACTTAGGGAAGACTGAGACCATGCTGGTAGGATCAAGATCAAAGTTGAAAAGGGTGAAGAACTTCTCAATATGTTGCAATAATCAAGTGATCAAAGGTGTAAAATCAGTTCAATATTTAGGAATAACCTTGGACCAATTTTTAACTGGTGATTTAATTTTTCAGTCCATCATAAAGAAAGTAAATTCCAGAATAAGATTCCTATATAGACAAGCTATCTCTTTTAATCAAGATGTCAAGAAAACACTATGCTCAGCCTTAATCCAACCTCACTTTGATTACGCCTGCTCATCATGGTATTCAGGACTGTCCAGAAAAGCTAAAAATCAACTGCAAACAACACAAAACAGAGTGGTCAGATTTATTTTAGGTTTGGGTCCAAGAAGTCACATTGGGATGACGGAACTCGAGAAAGTCAACATGCTGAAGGTGGAAGACAGAGTGAAACAGCTTAAATTAAATCATGTACATAATGTCTATAATAATACTGCACCACCATATCTTTCTGATAACTTTCACAGGAATAGAAATGTACAGTCAATAAGAACTCGACGTAGTGAGCACAACTTTATAGTTCCAGCTATTGCAGGATCGGCCGCGCATTCTTTTTATTACACAGCTATAAAAGCTTGGAATGAACTGCCAAACATCATACAAGGTATCCAAGCAAGTGGTAGATTTAAAACAGCAGTGAAGAGACACCTTGTTGAACAAAGTGGAGAGAGAGAAACGTCTAACTTTATATACTACTAATTCTGTACTGTATGGGAACACCAACAAGGTTATCGATTTAAATGTTATACTTAGGAAATGATTTTTAAGTGTAAATATGTATAGATTCTTATAAATGCTATATAGTACATAGCTATGGATAAGAATATTGTATTTTATAATGCTGAGGAAAATGTGGTGTGAAAAGTGGGGAATCTTCCTAGAACACAGATGCTCTACTCCCGCCTAGACTGTTGTCTTGTCTCACATAATGGGACCCTACTGGAAATAGGTTATATATTTAACTTTTGTAGGTTATCCTTGTAGGGGTGATCATGTGGGTCTGGTTGGTTTTTACAAGTTTGTGCACTGTATGATTCCTCTGTCCTGTATGTTACTCTTGCTAAATAAATTCAATCAATCAATCAATCAATCAAAGTGTCGGTGGATAATTGATTGTGGCTGTACCTGCGCATCTTAGACTTCACCTGTTCACCTTGGCCAGCCGATAGCCTACTTTACCCACGCTCTCCAGTCTCCGGGGCCGCTAGCCAGGCAACAATTCACTCTCCCCCACCCCGCCTCCGTTGCCCTCGCCTCGCTACAACCACACCAAACCACCTCGACCTACACGCTACCCTACGGTCGCCCTGGAGCAGCTACACGACTACCTTCTACAAGCAACACATGCAGGCAGGCAAACAAGGAGTCATCACCTTGTGCTTGGGTCCACACTCTGTATTCTACCTTTGCTACCTATTTAATAAACCGTGCCAAATATTCGAGTCTACTATACACCTTCCGGTAGTAACGGCCTTTACCACGTTATAACAGATTATTTATATAACACTTTGAAATAGGAACCTTAATCAGATTTTAAAATGCATGTGAATATGAAAGATATTATAAATAACATAACAGTAAAAATAACAATAAATCATAAGAACATAATTTTATCTAAATGTATATAATAATTATTTCAAGTACTTTATTTTTTTTACTCATATGTGACATTAAGAAGTTTTTTGTTTTACTTGCAAATATGTATTTCTAGCAAGTAATGAAGATTACACACTGGAAAACAAAATACTACTTTTATAATATCATTGACATGCAGAATAAATAAGGATGGATCAAGACCAACTCGCATACATTCATTGAGACATAAGTCTTTTAACCCCTAAAGATATATATCTCAATTACTTGCCCCCCAGCCGCAATAGAGGGCCGATTTTTTAAGTGTCGCGTACCGTTCATAAATTTGCTATTACAGATTTCTAGCGCTTGAATTTACAAACCGGTTTTCGAAAACCACACTCTCTTAAGTCAATTGGTTTTGTGTATGGTAGTGTGTCAATATCCGAAAAAAATACAATATTTACCTCCAAACACATCACAAAAGATGAGTGTGTACGCAATTTTTCAGTGGTTTGCAAGGGATAATATTCTTATTTCAGTGTAATTATATGTGTCTGAACTCACCTGGAGTGAACAATACATCAATAATATATAAAAATACAAAATTAAATCACAAAATACATTCCCGTGCATACAAGAGGGTACATTCGCATATATACACGCGTGTGGCCGCTTACGTGGCTCATCGTAAGTATTCATGCACTCCAAATACATTCCTCTGTGACTGGACAAAGGGGGGGGGGGGAGGAGGGAGAGTCTCACAAGGCCATCAGAGATTGGTCAGTTGGGGTGGCTGGAATATGGGAGTATGGCCCACCAGTCCAAGCAGGCTAGAGTCAGTGTTACTACAGTCAATCCCATAGTTCTAGCCCTGTGGCCTTTCCAGTGGCACCATCGCCATGCATGGCTGAATATAGCCCATGCAGATTTTGTAGCCCATGCTCTGTTGAGCCCCATCGACTGCTGTGCACAGGATATCTAGTGCCTCGATCACCACAATTCGGTCTTAAGGGGTTAAACTACATGGGAAAATGTATACGTCTGGAAAAGCATAAAAGGATTTTAACAATAATTGAACTAAGAAGACTCCTGGAGATGTGGGTGGAGTAATAATGCTACACAAATGAACATGCACTGACTGCAGAGACATTTATAGTGATCATAGAAAATGTTGTTTCGATATTATTCATAGAAGCTTCATTGAACTATGAGTACATATTTTGACGTTAAATGTATTGGTGATTTCCTACGAAGGATGGGCCCATATCTATCCTAAGTTAAAATTTTGTTGATAAGTGTTCATTTATGACATGGAGTATAGTCCTCGCATTTCAAGGAGTCTGTTCTGGGTTGGGCAGAAGTTGGAATTCCCCTGAGTGTGACGTTGCCAATTTAACTACCAAGTGTCGGGTGGTGGTCAGGCAGAAAATGAGTCGGTGACCCAGTATCGCTTCGGCATGGCAACATGGGGAAACAGCTCTGCGCTACCAGGTGTCATAGAATTTATTCAAATAATTGATATAATCCAAAAAAGTGAAATTCATTGTAATATACTTACAGCTTCATTTATTATATACAGAATAATAATAAAAAAATTCAAATAGCACATACTGTAGATGGGAAATACGAGAGAGAGAATCATGTACCATACTAAGGTTGATTTGGCAGCATGGCTAGTGGTATAATACGACGTCTGCCACACTTGGAACGGACTCCTTGGAGCGCAAGGATTATAGCATAGGGCGCTGCACTTTGAAATCTCAATAAAGACTCGTACCTCAAAAAGAGGAAATTCGCCCACTGCTTCGAAATAAGCCTGTTGCATTTTGATGAGGTCAGTAATGCAAACATACGAACAGATTTTGTTAATACCGGCCATGGCTTCAACTCCTGTGAAATTAATTTGACTTTACCAAGATTCGAGAAAACGAAGTATTTCTGGAGCAGAAATACCAACACTAGCCTTTTCACACTCTCCTCCAAAGTATGCCCTGACCTTGCCACAAAAAAATTTTGTATTTTCGGATGGTTGAGTGTTGATGATATCAGACTGGTTGGCTTTACCACTGTTGTTGCTCTCTGTGATGACACTGATATCATCCACTATGCACATCCTACGAAATACTGACTTCATTCTTTCCATCAAACGTGTTGATTCCCAGAGAGAGTCGTCCTGGATCTCTTCCATTTCCTTCAGAAAGGCGCTCTTGAGAATGAATCCTGCAGGTGCTGGTATTTTAAATCTACGGCCATCCCAGTAGGTGAACTGTTCTTTGACGTCCCGAGTTGCCCAACTTTCTGATCTTAGAGAAACAATGAGCAATTTACATGCCAAAAGTACCATCCTCTTTGTGTCTGGAAGCTCTCTGAAGATCAAGTTTTCCACAGCAGCAAAAGAACACCTCCAGTTTCCATCTCCCATGCTGGCGATCTGAACAGAATCAATTGTCGAGGGAGTCATTGGTGGCCTCTCCAGTTCAGCTGGCCAAGGGATGTTTGCTACAGGGACTATGTCTACGTCAATCAGAAGCAAGGGGAACTCTGATCCTTGCCATGCAAAAGAGACATTAGCCCCTACTTGAGTTTTTCTTATTCCCGGTAGTACCAAACTCAGTCGATGATCAAAAGGTTGGAAAGACGTAACACAAGCTGAAACAGCTTCGAAAAACATGTTCACAAATTTCTCACTGTCGATTAAATCTTCAAGTTCCTCTTTAGCAGGGGTTACACAAAGTGAAGTAGTATAACCTTTTGCCAGTGCTATATTGTCTGGTAGTTGCTCCAATGTAACATGGAAACCCCCATCCGGGAAACCGCTAATATTTTTTAAAACAACATTGCAGTCAAACTCATCGGGAGCAAAAAGACGAAGGTTGTCTGCAGAGCTGCCAAGTATGTGAAGGTTGCTAGCAAAAAGAGGATTTTTTTCCCCTAGTTCCTCCAATAATCTCTTCAGTTCAGCAGCTAGTGCTTCCTTTATCTCTTTGGCCTCTCCTTTGGTGAAGTTCACATGCAAAGCCCTTACTGCCATACCTATTTTCCCACACCATTTTTGTTTAAAGTGACGTAGATGAGCTCGAATCAATCCATTGGCATCATTTTCCTCTTGTGGTTTAACTCTTAACTTTGCATCTAATTCATAAAATTTCATGTATATTTTAAAGCTGTCAAGTAGTTCCCTCGGGCATGAGTTGGCCATATCTCTCTCAGTCTCTACTCCAGTAACTAAAAGATCCCCTGCATCAGAGTGGCCGAACATAAAGGCAAGGTGAGCCGGCGTGCGACGAGCTCGATCCAAGCTTGATTTTGATGCTCCATGTTTCATGAGAAAATTACACATACCAAGGTGACCATGTGAGGCAGCCACGTGTAGGGCAGTTGACCTACTCACCTTTTCTAAGACATCATTTATCCCTACACCACCTACTGTTAGTATCAAATGAATCATAGTGTACAGACTATTTTCACAAGCCACCTGAAATCCTGTATGCAACGTGGTGTCAAGTAACTCATTCGATTCCAAACTCATTTCAGTGATATTATTTTCCTGCAGTGCCAACTGTGATAGTTTCTCCAAGAGTGTGACAAACAGCCCTTCATCGTTATCATCATCATCATTATTTTGATCATTGTCATTACCTATTTTCCCTTGATAATCATCTTTCCCTTCACTCTGCTTTTCATCATCTTGTTTGTAATCATGATTATTACTATCTCGTTTCTTTGTTATGTAGGGTAGCAATTTCCTTAGCCAAGAATCACAAACAGTTTCCTTATCGTGCCTTAGGTCTGAAATGAGGCGTAAAAATAAACTTCTCCAAGTAATACTGTAGCACTTTCCATCTTCCTCACAAAAATCATTATAGTCTTCATATAGATCGATCTTTCCGTATTTTCCGTTACCTTTACTATGGTCCATTATCATCTCATGGTCTGGTTTGTTTGATTTTCTATTCTTCTTTGGTTCTCCATATGCTACCTCTTTCGATGCCAGCATGTTACTGGTATAAAGGAGGGCAAGGAGCAGCACCAAGTGTATCAATCTTTCCTTTTCCTTGACACTTTTAGCTTTGCACACCAGGAAGTCGAGGACTCGGTAGTCGTGGTCCAAAGCATGCTAGAATGTAATTGTATAATTATTACCTCACTTTTTGCATTACAGAATTGAAATAAACATAATAATATCTTACCCTAAAATCATCTTAATTAACCTTAAATATATAATTGCATTAATATCAAAAGTGGTACACATGCAATCCACAGTTTCAACACTCCTTTGGCTCATAGCAAGTCGAAGCCAGAAGTGTAGACTTACCGTTAAACAAACCGCCTGGCTATATCCATTCATGTAACTTGTGACATATGAAGCTACTTAAGTTCTGCCTAGGTAAAATACATTTATCATTACAAACAATTTATAGATAACTATATACCTGGATTTGACACAGGCTAGGGAAGCTTCCTGGCAGCTTCAGTAATGGCCTTGATTTAAACCTACTGTACAGTTGCCTCCAAAAATATCGAGACACTACCTGCTAGAGTCTAGAAGGTAGTGTCTTGAAATTTTTGGAGGCAACTGTACAAGCTTCTATCGTTTTCAGGGGCCACGTCGGCCCAATGTTTTTCGGGAATAACTTTGGAACTAAAGGTGGAATCTGTATGATGTTTTGCCACGGGTTATTTCATACCTTCTACAAAATATTTGCATTATAATGGATTATTTACCTAAAGTGAATAATGAAGACATTTGTCCCCGAAAAATGCGTTATTTTTATGAAATTTAACACTGAGATGCAAACGATTATAGTTTGATGTATATACCAAGTCAGTCTACAGGCTCCACCCATGCATACTACTCTCTCTCTCTGGTCTTGAGTTCTTGTTCGAAAATACGCCACAGGCACATGCTTTGTCATATATATATATATATATATATATATATATATATATATATATATATATATATATATATATCCTCTTGCGCTGTTATGTATTACTATGATTAAAAGTGATAACAACAACATTAGAACATAATGCCTGGTAGCATTATATACTTATATGCCTACATATTCATATAATCCAGAGAGAGAGAGTAGGGTGCATGGGTGGAGCCTGTGAACAGACGTGATATATACCTCTCACACTATGATTGTACAACAGCTGGTCACACTCCTGTGAGGCCCACCCAGCGTTGTCAATGTTGGCCGAGATAACCCTGAAACACTAGTTGTGAGCTCTGCACGCTCGAACCATTCACTGGTGGGAGGGAGAAGTAAGGAGGGATTTGAGGAGGGTAGGGGGGATGCCTGCCTATACAAGAGAGGTGAGAAATTATTCTTGGGGAGGTGAAAAATAAGTGGAAGCCTTAATAAATGTACGAAAATACACCCGGTTATCAACTATTTAAATACCGATATTCGTGTCAATTATTAACATAATTAAAGGTAAGATTAACTTTTTCATATTATGATGTAACACAAAAACAACTCAGGTAACATTATTGTATACTTTTTTCGTATAATATTTAATGGTCATTATCAAGCACTAAACGCTGAAAAATACTTACACAATAACTGAATAAGAATCATGAACCAGAATGCTATTTATTAAATGAAGCAAATGTGAACACCTTTATATTACATGTGTCAAGTGTTGATACCACTAACACACACTTCCATTTCCCCCGTATCTACCTAACAGTTTATAATCGTGTCAAATATCAAGGCTCTCATTATCCCTCACGTGATAGCATCCTTGTAATATTCTGAATACTTTTAATAATAGCTCGTTGTATTGAATATAGTGAACACGTGCTGTTTGGTAATTTACTATAAATCCCTCAGTATTTCATCTGTTTCTAGGTAGCAACAATTTTTATTTTGGCAGATAATACATGTGAGCAGAGGCCAGGGAGATGCGTCTGACACCCACAGGCTTGTCAACAGTATTTTTTTTTGCATTATTAGAGACTGACGTTGACTCTAGTCTCGTTAGCCCAAATTAGTTTTGATACTCCAAGAGGATTATGAGTTGGTTGAAAACCACTAAACTGGTAAGGGTATTGAAGACTGGGTGTGGAAATATTCCCTATCCAACATGTTGTCAGTCCTGTTGACCTGAAGATGTGTAAGGTGGTGCAGTCAGTCAGTTCACAAGACAAGGTGTATATGGAAATTCACACTAATATCAACCTTGTAGCAGAAGACAGTAAAGACCAATACGGCATCAAATACAACGGTATGAGTAGTGGTAGAGTGTATATGGAAAGTCACACTAATATCAACCTTGTAGCAGAAGACAGTAAAGACCAATACGGTATCAAATACAACGGTGTGAGTATTGGGAAGGTGTTGTATGATGGGAAACACAGGATTTCAGACCTTAACACGCCTTCAATAAAGTTTAATTTTAAGAAATGTTGAAAATAGTTGCCAGCTTCTTTATTAACATGTCCGATGAAACCTCAACTGTGCATCCCATGTATTACTTGATGGAACTATTACAATGTTTAAATAATTATGAATATAGTTCTCTCGCAGCTCATGACAGATAAAACCAATAAAACCCCTGTCACTGTAATAATCCAAATCAATCTAGCAAGGAAGAATCAAATCAACCAAGTAATTTATCCATTTTAATTCTAGTCGTACCCACGGGGAATCGAACCCCGGACCAGAGATATCTCAGGCGGTAACTCTACCGGGTAAGCCAGAGAAGTACTCCACTGGCGTAGCTTTCAAATTCCGCCTTTAACTCTCAGGTCCGGCCATTACATCACCAACATTATTATGTTATGTGTGTGTGTACTGGCTTATATAATTATATAGTATATTACATGCACTCAGAAAAAGAGAGATACACACGGAGAAGAGAGATCCAGAGCAAATAAAATTTTTTGCTACCAAGAGGCGAATGACAAAACAAGGGTTTCATAGTCAAATTCCAATAATTCAATACAACAGGCTATTATTAAAAGTATTCAGAAAACTACAAGGCTGCTATCACGTGAGGGATAATGAGAGCCTTGATTATAAACTGTTAGGTAGATACGGGGGAAATGGAAGTGTGTGTTAGTGGTATCAACACTTGACACATGTAATATAAAGGTATTCACATTTGCTTCATTTAATAAAGAGCATTCTGGTTCATGATTCTTATTCAGTTATTGTGTAAGTATTTTTCAGCGTTTAGTGCTTGATGATAACTATTGAATATTATACGAAAAATGTACCGTATACAATAATATTACCTAGGTTGTTTTTGTGTTACATCATAATATTAAAAACTTAATCTTACATTTAATGATGTTAATAATTGACACGAATGTCGGTATATAAATAATTGATAACTGGGCTTCCACACATTTTTCACCTCCCCAAGAATAATTTCTCACCTCTCTTGTATAGGCAGGCACCCCCCCTACCCTCCTCAAATCCCCCCTTACTTCTCCCTCCCACCAGTGAATGGTTCGAGCGAGCAGAGCTCACAACTAGTGTTTCGGGGTTATCTCGGCCAACGTTGACAACGCTGGGTGGGCCTCACGGGAGTGTGACCAGCTGTACACTCGCGGTCAGAAATTGTGTCCTGATCCGAGCTACCCCAATGCCTGGGCCAGGCCCATAACTGATGTCATGGTTGAATAGCCTGGACATGACACCCATATGCATGACACCATGACATTGCGGTTCCACCTACTGCATTCTTAATTAATAATAAACAATTGTCATTTGGTCATAGTAAATTTAGCAGTCAAAGTAATGTAAAAAAACAATATATTCTCACTCTCTTTCTTCGTCGTCTTCTCTCCCTTACTCTTTCTTTATCATGATCCCTCTCTGCCTACCACATTATAATGATCTACCTCACCCACACCAATTCTAAATGTGCGCTTCTCGATGCCTAACAACATATATACTTTTCATTGGTTGCAGTAGAGTATTCATGATAATATTGTCATTAGCCGTATATTAAATAACATACAGAACCATACTATTCACATACATTTATCGGGTTTACAGCAAGGCGAAGATAGAGAAAGTGAAGTGGTTCACTGTGCAGATACCCTTTGCCACTTTGCAGGAATCATACCAGCCACTATTGTATCATAAGAGTCTGTCCAGTGGTAATTAATATTATGTAATGTTTACACTGTTATTACAGCCTATATTAAGGAACCAACATCATACTATAATATATAATTTGGAACTCGAGGAAATTATATTGTGGCAACACCGGGTTATATAGTTGTTGCCAATAATTCGATTTTTCCTTCGGTATTTACGCCTATCTAAGAACTTTTTATTACATTTTATGATCTCATAAGGCAGTGTATACATCAATAATACAGATATGCATCCTTATCCTTGTTTAATATATGCCCTGAAATTTATACAGCCGATATCAGATCAACCAATCACAATCGCTGTAAGATACTCTGCCTACTACTCAAAGTGTTACCAGATAAAACTGCGAGTCCCTTAGCGAGGGTGGGGTATCTGGAACATTGACAGACTGTACAAATTTTATTACTCCTTGTCTTCACAATACAACACCTTATCCCCTCTTCCCTCACCACATCTAGTCCTCTCTACCAACGCCACACCTAGATTTAGATACTCACCTTTTTATACAAAGGAAGTACAGGCAAAAGGAGGCCCATAGTGGCCTTTTACGAGGTTATCTGTTTAACTACGTTAATCTAGACTACATGTTGAAGGAAAGGATAGATCAGGGGTTCTCAAAGTGGTCGATATCGACCCCCAGAGGTTGATGGGATCACCCAAGGGGTCGATGAATAGCCAGGGGGTCGATGAATAGCCTGTAGGTCAAAAGGGGGTCAGTAGATGTTTACTGGGGGGTCAAAGGGACGGCCTCCAATCTGTAAAGTAGACTTCATACGAGAACTATTCCTGTGTGCTTCCCGAACTGATGTCGGTGTCCTTGTTGAAGCTCATCAGGTACAGTTGCCGACGAATGGATCGAGGACAAGTAGCTTAGAAATGTGGGGATAATATGCCTTTCGGACTTGGCAACAATGTCGTTCATATTATTAATCTTTATCAAGGGGTTTATTCGTCTGGCGGATCGAAACGAATTTGGATATTTGTCGAGATAAAAACAATGGCACTGCCACCTTATCTGCAAAGCCATAAACAACATTTGTTTCACGGGTTCGTAAACTAATCATAGCCCATTAAATTTCATTGATCGCAATATATTTTCTCATCTTAGTGCTACAAAATCATGATTTGGTGCCAGTTTCATCTTATATTAGTTAAATAACTATGTGCAACACAATTTCACCTCTGGATGGCACGTTTCGTAATGTTAACAGATATATGATCAAAATACATCGGGTGTATTTGTGGTCTTACGTTTCTCTCTCTGCACATCTCTCTCCTTCACATTAATGATGTCAACAGTGTAATAAAAAAGAAAGGTATGTTGTAAAGAGAATTAAGTTGTATAGTATTTCTTTTCTGTCTGTTCCATTTTTATCATACTATATTTCTATTGCTGTTGCTGCTACTACTACTACTCATATATTTTAATAATTTTTTTCTTTTGTTTATCTATACTATAAATGGCAAACCGTCTCTGTTTGTCCGCTTATAACTCGAAAACGGATACACCTACGTCCAAAACCCATATATATTCTAAATCACCATCACCAGGCGAAGGTTTTGGTATGATATAACTCGACATACTATAAATCCGCTAAAAAAAAACCGGTTACACTCCCAAAACTATATATTCTGAATCAGCACCACCGGCAAAGGTTCTTATGACGTAACATGACGTAACTTGACGTAAAAATTACGTTAAAATGTCATATATTCTATTTGTCGGTTAAAACCATAAAGTAGAGCTCGAACGGATTTTTTCGGTTTGAGCTGCTAAAAACGCGTGCCAAAGATATAAATGAATGAGGAAATTAAAAAAACAAAAACAATATCGATTGAATTGTTGTGAGCCATGTGTTCATGGTCACAGGCTGGGTAAAGATGAACTAATTGCATCCATGGATTCAAACCATGGGAAAGATGCAGTGATATTGGAGGGTAAAGCATTAACCACTAGACCAAGAAGGGTTATAAAACTGACATTATTTTTAGCAGAATACTTTCCAAAAAAATAACATCATTACCGTATATATTTTGTATTTTATTGCAAAATCAGAAATTTCTCACCTCCTGAAGTGTTTTGGCATACTCTGAGGGACACAGGGTGAGTGGAAGTCTTCCTTGGGAATCATGTAGGTAGATATTAGCCCCCAAGTGACGCACGAGAGTGGACGCAGTTTCCAGTTGGCCTGCGTCAAAGGCAGCATGGAGTGCAGTTTGGCCACTCCTGATACAGCTGCTGTCGTATGAAGCTCCACTCCACTATCCAGGAACAAGCATAAAACTCAAATGACAGCAAGTTATACTAGGTAAACAACAATTAATCAAATTTAAAATAGACATTAGGTATACAACCACTGAATGATTCCTGGTAATACACCTTAAATAGTGAGTAATGAGGCCAACGTCGTTTCATGTTTGCTCCCTAGTGGATTAAATTAATGTGCTGTGTATATACTTGGAATTTTCAGTAAAATAGACCACAGTAATGTATGAACAGTGAGATTTAAAATAAAATAAAATATGATATAACATTACCACGAGGAAAGAAGCGGTGAGCGTGGCACCCAGTTGACATGCTTCCACCAGTAAGGGTGTCAGATATTCCTTACCATTATCAAGATCAATGGCATCAACTGGATAATCAGCTGGAAGGGTGGTTTAGTTTAGTAATGTTGAATGAGGTCACTATGTTTATTACAAATACTTTATGTTTATTTGCTCTATACCTTGACTACCAGAAACTATGAGACGAACCTCAGGTAGGTGATACGAGTGATATAGGCATGAAGCTGTATTGGAAATTGCAGCAGGTGTGAAGAAAATTATATCAGGAAGTCTAGGAAATGATCAGAATGATATAATCAAACGAGTGTTAGTTTGAATTTGAATATCAAGTAAAGTCATTCCAGCGTTCACAAAGTACCAAAAGGTTGCGAGATTCGCTAGATGAATTAATACGACGGGTGAACGGGTATCGACAAAAACCCAGTGATTTCGATATAAAATGCTTCTTGTAGTAAGTCGTGACGTGTGTGTGTGTGAGTAGCAGTTGACCTGGGCCACGGTAACGGGCTTGATGAACCTATGTCCAGTGTCGAAATATATATATATATATATAAGCAATTGAAGTCTATTTACCTCTTTAATATTTTGATAGATAGTTAAACTATATTCCGAAGTGAGACTTACTGCAATAAGGTGGTTCATAAAGATTAATTAAGTCAATTACATACAGTCATCGAAATGGTCATAAATAATTTTATTTTGTGTTCAAACTACACATTCCTTGGAAATGAAATGCCAGTTGATGCATAACGAGCGAATGAATGTTTGGGCAGATCACAAAACGATGTCATGGACTATGATGCATAAAATATTGAAAAAATGGTAGCCGAATTTCCATTACACCGAAATTGCCGACCGAGATTGGAGTACCAAAATTTACAAAACAACTGCTGCACAGTTTGCCAGATACGAGACGTACAGTCACTCATAAAAATTAAGACCCCCACAGGCCAGTCATCTTCTTATACTTGTGATATCGGTTCTGGCAACAGTGTACGTGACGTCAGTGATGGCGCTTGAGAGATGAAGTTGATTTGCTCGACACATTTGTAACTAATTGTAGATGAGACGAAGCATGAGTTGGGATAATGTTTCGAGCAAACCAACCTTCCTCCAAACAGTTATCAATTATTTATATAACGACATTCGTGTCAATTATTAACATCATTAAATGTAAGATTAAGTTTTTAATATTATGATGTAACACAAAAACAACCGAGGTAATATTATTGTATACGGTATTTTTTCGTACAATATTCAATGGTTATCATCAAGCACTAAACGCTGAAAAATACTTACACAATAACTGAAAAAGAATCATGAACCAGAATGCTCTTTATTAAATGAAGCAAATGTGAATATCTTTATATTACATGTGTCAAGTGTTGATACCACTAACACACTTCCAAAAGTTCCATTTCCCCCGTATCTACCTAACAGTTTATAATCGTGTCAAATATCAAGGCTCTCATTATCCCTCACGTGATAGCAGCCTTGTAATATTCTGAATACTTTTAATAATAGCTCGTTGTATTGAAATATTGGAATTTGACTATGAAACCCTTTTTTTGTCATTTGTCTCTTGGTAGCAAAAATTATTATTTGGTCTGTATCTCTCTTCTCCGTGTGTATCTCTCGTTTCTGTGTGCATGTAATATACTTATATAATTATATAAGCCAGTACACACACACATAACATAATAATGTTGGTGACAGAGGTTCTATTGGTTTTATCTGTCATGAGTTGCGAGAGAACTATATTCATAATTATTTAAACATTGTAATAGTTCCATCAAGTAAAACATGGGATGCACAGTTGAGGTTTCATCGGACATGTTAATAAAGAAGCTGGCAACTATTTTCAACATTTCTTAAAATTAAACTTTATTGAAGGCGTGTTAAGGTCTGAAATCCTGTGTTTCCCATCATACAACACCTTCCCAATACTCACACCATTGTATTTGATGCGGTATTGGTCATTACTGTCTTGTGCTACAAGGTTGATATTAGTGTGACTTTCCATATACACTCTACCACTACTCATACCGTTGTATTTGATGCCGTATTGGTCTTTACTGTCTTCTGCTACAAGGTTGATATTAGTGTGAATTTCCATATACACCTTGTCTTGTGAACTGACTGACTGCACCACCTTACACATCTTCAGGTCAACAGGACTGACAACATGTTGGATAGGGAATATTTCCACACCCAGTCTTCAATACCCTTACCAGTTTAGTGGTTTTCAACCAACTCATAATCATCTTGGAGTATCAAAACTAATTTGGGCTAACGAGACTAGAGTCAACGTCAATCTCTAATTAATGCAAAAAAAAAAAAAAAAAAAAAAATACAGTTGACAAGCCTGTGGGTGCCAGACGCAATCTCCCTGGCCTCTGCTCACATGTATTATCTGCCAAAATAAACAAATTTCGCTACCTAGAAACAGATGAAATACTGAAGGATTTATAGTAAATGATCAAACAGCACGTGTTCACTATATTCAATACAACGAGCTATTATTAAAAGTATTCAGAATATTACAAGGTTGGTATCACGTGAGGGATAATGAGAGCCTTGATATTTGACACGATTATAAACTGTTAGGTAGATACGAGGGAAATGGAACTTATGGAAGTGTGTGTTAGTGGTATCAACACTTGACACATGTAATATAAAGGTATTCACATTTGCTTCATTTAATAAATAGCATTCTGGTTCATGATTCTTATTCAGTTATTGTGTAAGTATTTTTCAGCGTTTAGTGCTTGATAATAACCATTAAATATTATACGAAAAAGTATACAATAATGTTACCTCGGTTGTTTTTGTGTTACATCATAATATGAAAAAGTTAATCTTACCTTTAATGATGTTTATAATTGACACGAATATCGGTACATAAATAATTGATAACCGGGTGTATTTTCGTACTTTTATTAAAACTTCCATTCATTTTTCACCTCCCCAAGATTAATTTCTCACCTCTCTTGTATAGGCAGGCCCCCCCCTACCCTCCTTACTTCTCCCTCTCACCAGTGAATGGTTCGAGCGAGCAGAGCTCACAACTAGTGTTTCGGGGTTATCTCGGCCAACATTGACAACGCTGGGTGGGCCTCACGGAAGTGTGACCAGCTGTACAATGTTACCAGAACCGATATCACACCACTTAAAAGGTGTCTTGCCTGGGGGTGTATTTACTTTTATGAGTGACTGTACCTCGCTTATGTTTTCTGTAGGCTTTTAGTCTATTTCAAATTTGGCTGTATACCACGATTTTACCTGGTATATTACTTTCTAATACTACTGAGCAAGTGATTTACTATTTGTGCAATGCTAAGCTAATACTTAAATATAATGCAACAGATTATTTGTTTCATTACCTGCAACTACAAAGGCCCAGCTGGTAAGGCTGGTATCACTACTGCCAGTGTGAGTACACAACTCAAACTAAGCCAGTGTATGCGTTCTTGCTTTGCTATATATATATATTTTTTTTCTTCAAAATGCCTGTATATACATGTGCAGTGGCAGATTGTGACTCAAAATAAAATAAATAAAATATAAAATGTGAAGTGTAGACGCGAGTCATCATCGTCGTCTGTGTTTATGTTTACAGCCAATTTATCTACATTAGGTTCCTTTCATTATTTATGCCTACAATTCGTTAAGTACAGAATATAAAAGTTTCTAAAATAGTATTGAATATTTCTATGGTAAAAAGATGGTATGCAATAACCAATTATTAGTATACCTATAAAAAATATGTCTAATTATTTCATCTGGCGAATCTGGCAAGCCTCGGCCAATTTGTGAATGCTGGAATTAAGTAGGAAGGTCTGGGAATAGCACCTAATTAATTAATTACAGTGTTAGTCTTGTCTAATCATTGCAAATTACGTAAGGTTAAGATTATCGTAAAAATCGTAGAAATACTGCAAGAAACTCGAAGAAATTCGTAAAGAAAACCGTTACGAAAAACCGTTACAGAAAAGAGTACCGTATATGGGTGGCAGAGTGTTACAACCAGTCAAGCGACAACTACCCTGAAATTGAGTTATTAATAGGAATTACTTCTACAATTTCTCTTCTATCTAATGAACAAATGGATATCATCTTAGCTTGCATATAGACATCTCTAGAATGTCTGAAATACAACCGAGTGACAAATAAGTCAAATTCAGGCAGTCGGCAAGTCAGTCAGCTGAAGCAAAGATGTTGCCACTGCTCGCTAATTAATATTATTTACTTCGTGCTCTACGTGATTAGTTTATTAGCCGCTGGGAACGCTTGCTGTATAGTATAAAAACATTGATGTAAATTTTTATTGCAAAAACAAACTTGTCAATCCATTTAGTTATCACAAATCGTGGAAAAAAGATAATTAAAAAAGAGAGGAAACAGCGAATGATGGCGATGCCCACCGGCCCGGTCGGACCAGCCCAAACTCTCGTACTGCGTTTAAAAAATGTCTAAATAATTTATGCTTATACTATGTGTTTCACTGTATTATAAGGGAAGTGTTATTACTTCGATATTTCTTAGTAAAATTATCACAATACATCGAATAAGATACATAATTAATTAAAGTTAATAATAATAATTGTGAACTCACAAAGTGCACTAGGCAGTGACTCGAGTCAGTCAGACAGTCACACACTCACTGCGAGAGAGTGTGTGTAGGGGTAGAGGGAGGACAAGGTGAATGGATATGGGGGGTAGGAGGAGGATGGGTTAGTAAGAAGGGAGGAGAGGGAACTCACAGGGGGATGGTGGGAGTATACAAAGTTGGAGGAGGATAGGTTGGTAAGGAGGGATGGTTGGGGTAGGTGGAGGATGGGTTGGTAAGAAGGGAGGGTAGGGGGAGGATGGGTTGGTGTGGAAGGGAGTGGATTGACATGGGTCAAGGATTGTATGGATGATGGGAAAGATTGGGATGGTGAAATATGCGTGGGTGTGTGCATAATTTTATGCACCAGAGGATGAAAAGAGTAGGACGGAGAGAGAGAGAGGATGAGTGTGTTTTGGGAGGAATTGAATGCGTGTCTGAGAAAGATTGATAATGGAAGGAGAGTGGTGATGATGGGAGATATGTATGGAAAAAAGGGAGGTGAGGAAGTGGGAAGTATTGTGGGTAAATGGGGTGTAGAAGGAGTAAATGAGAAGGGTGAGTTTTTGGTGGATGTCTGTGCTGAGAGGGGGTTGTTCTTGGCGAACACCTTCATTCAGCACAAGATGATCCACATGTATACATGGAAGAGAAGGGATGAGAGAGGAGAGCAGAAGAGTTTGATTGATTATGTGGCAGTGGATGAAAGGTTAAGGGACCCTGTGATGTAGTCAGAAAATTGGAGGTTTGCGAGTCCTTCAAATTTTGCCACGAAACATCACCCATATTGAAGGAGCGTGTTTCGTGGCATAGTCAGGAGGAATCACAAGCTTCCAAGTTTCATACATGATCACAGGGTCGATGCAAAAGTGGTGAGAGAAATTATCCAATGCTCCTACCATTTTGCAGTGTTGGTAAGGATGAAGGTTATGGCTAAGTGGGAATATAGTTGGAGGGATGAAGGGGTGAGGAACAAGAGGGAGGTGGCTAGTGGGAAATTAGATGAAGCAGAATATAGGGAGGAATATAAGAGGAGGGTGGGTGAGGTGCTGGGGGATGCAAGGATGGGGATAGGGGAGGGAGTGGGAGTGAATGATGTGTATGAAACATTCAAAATTTAGTGTGTAGGACAGCAGCAGAAGTGGTGGGGTACAAAGGACAAAAGAGGGGGAAGAAAGGGAGTGCATGGTGATCTGAATAAGTGAAGGATGCAGTTGAGAATAAGAAGAACGCTTTTAGGAGAACCCTGCAGAGAAATGTGCCAGATGAGGTGAAAGAGGGAATACAATGAGTGTAAGAGGAAAGTGAAGAGGACGGTGAGTGAGAGCAAAAGGAGAGTGGATGAGGAGTTTGGTAGGAAATTGAGTGAGAAGTTTAGAGAAAACAAGAAATTATTCTGGAAGGAGGTGAAAAGAGAAAGAGGAGAAGGAAAGTCTGGTAGCGTGAGAATGAAGAGAGAAGATGGAGTTACTGTGAGTAGAAGTGAGGAAGTGAAAGAAGTGTGGAATAGGCATTTTGATGGTTTGATGAATAGGGGGACGGGAGGGGAGGTGTGGTGACATGCATGGGGATGGAAGCAGGTGGTAGACGACAGGGTGTACAGGGAGATTTGGGAAGGGAAGAGGTTAGGAAAGCAATAGGAAAGTTGAAGATAGGAAAGGCACCGGGGGTGGATGAAATAACTGCAGAGATACTGAGGTGTGGGGGGAAGGAAGTGGTGAAGTGGATGCTGCTTATATGCACATTGGCTTGGAGACAGGGAGAGGTGCCAGAGAACTGAAGGAGAGCCATAATTGTGCCTCTGTACAAGGGGAAGGGGAGTAAGGATGAGTGTGGTAGCTATAGGGGAATAAGCCTTCTTAGTGTACCGGGGAAGGTGTATGGGAAGGTTCTTACTGAGAGACTGATAGAAGTAACTGGGAATAAAGTCAGTGAGGAGCAGGGAGGGTTCAGAAAGGGTAGAGGATGTGTGGGCCAGATCTTTGCAATAAAATCAACAGTGGAGAAATATATTGGGAAGGGTAGGAAGTTGTATGCTGCCTTCATAGATTTGGAGAAGGCATATGATATGGTTGATAGGAGAGCAATGACAGATGTATTAAGGATTTACGGTGTTGGTGGGCACTTGCTGGAGGGGATTGAGGCTTTCTATAGAGAGGCAAAAGCTTGTGTGAGGGTTGAGGGTGATTTGAGTGAGATCTTTGATATTAGTGTAGGATTGAGGCAGGGGTATGTCATGTCACCATAGTTGTTCAATATCTTTATAGATGGTTGCATGAGAGAGATGAAGGCAAAGGTGGAGGGCCTGGGTGCGAAACTGAGGTTGAATGGAGTAGATTGGTCCTTGGTTGCAAGCTTATTTGCGGATGACACTGTGCTGCTGGCCGAGAGTAAAAAGGGAGCTACAGAGGGTGGTGGATGAGTTTCAGTCTGTGTGTAAGCAAAGAAAACTGAAGGTGAATGTTGGCAAGAGTAAGGTGATGATATCTGAGAGGACCAAAACAGAAGTAATTGACTTTGCTACACCCTATAGAGTGGCTGTACCAACTGGGACTGAATGCGAGATAACTTTAGGGGGTGAGAGGATGGAGGAGGTGAGGGAATTCAAGTAACTGGGAACAGTTCTGTGTAAACATGGAAGGAGAAATCAGGGAGAGAGCAATGAGGGGCAGGCAGTTCATAATATCACTGGGGAGGATTATGAAGGGTAGAAGTGTGAGTATGGAAGTGAAAAAGGGACTGAGAAGTAGTATATTCTTGCCAACTCTGACATATGCGTCAGAGACATGGACATGGAGTAGGGCTCATCAGTCTAGAATAGGTGCAGTGGAAATGAGTTACTGAGAGGAGCATGTGGACTTACTAGGTGGGATGGAGAAAGTAATGAGTGTGTATGAGAGGTGTGGTATGAGTGAGAAGGCAGTTGGTATTGAATGTGGAATGGTTGAGAGAGTGAAGCGTAATACACTGAGGTGGTTTGGACATATGGAGAGAATGCTAAGTGTGGAGTCTGTAAAGAAGGTGTATGGCAGTGAAGTTGTGGGACCTGGTGTGAGAGGCAGACCTCCGGTTAGATGGCAGAACTGAGTGGAAGAGTATGAGAGAGAGAGAGAGAGAGAGAGAGAGAGAGAGAGAGAGAGAGAGAGATTCAGATTCAGATTCAGAAGTTTATTCCATTTTACAATGGTTATTCTTTTACATTTAGAGTACATGAGTATACATAAGTACATAATGTCAATATCCTGTCCTGCCTCTATCTACGGCAAGGAGTCAATTTTAACATAGACTTATGATAGAAATATTAAAAGTTAAATGACGAATAAAATATTATAGTGTAAAATTAAGATAAACAATTAAAATTGTTGAAAAGCAGTAAAATTGTGAGCATGTAAAATACATCAATAATAAACTAAAAATACTACACATTGAACTTTTCACTAAAAAGATATTGATGCAACTGCTTCTTAAAAGTATAAAATTAAGATAAACAATTAAAATGACTGAAAAGCAGTAAAATTGTGGGCATATAAAATACTTTGATAATAAACTAAAAATACTACACATTTTAAAATAGGTTTGTAATAGAAATATTAAAAGTTAAATGAAGAATAAAATATTATCGTGTAAAATTAAGATAAACAAGTAAAATGACTGAAAAGCAGTAAAATTGTGAACAATACATTAATAAAATACATTGATAATAAACTAAAAATACTACACATTGAACTGGCCACTAAAAAGATATTGATGTAACTGCCTCTTAAAAGATGGTAAAGATTGTGCATTCCTTATTGAGAGGGAGACTGTTCCATAGTGTTGGTGCAGCTACAAGCATAGATCTTGTCCCTGTATTGGTGTGTGTTTTAGGGACATGTAACTGATGTTGTTGTCTTGTAGCAACAGTACTCATGTCACTCACATATGGTAAGTGAAACAAGTAGCTCGGTACATTTCCCTTTACAATATTATAAGTCATTACTCCTAGTTCATACTCGTATTTTTTGTTCACCTTCAGCCAACCGAGTTCCCTTAAGAATGGTGTTACATGGTCGCGTTTGGCACCGCCACCCAATGCAACTTTTGCAGCAAAGTTTTGCAATTTTTGGATTTGTTGCATGTGTGTTTTATTAGCAGTGCCCCATATTTTTATTCCATAATTAATTATGTTTAATACAAGTGATTGTACAACAATAATTCTTGTCTTTTTGCTAAAATTCTCTTTTATACGATTTATATACATAATGGTACTAAAAATCTTCTTACTTATTTTGTTGATGTGCGTGTTAAAAGTCAAGTGAGTTTCAAAATATACACCCAAGTTCTTCAAGGAGGTGCTGGGGATGATGTTACTATCATCAACTTGTAAGCAGATGTTTTGTGGAATCTGGGATGTCATTCCCCGACTTCCAATAAACATGCACTGGGTTTTCTTTGCATTTAACATTAAGCCATTTAAGTGGAAATACCTTTTCGCTTTTGATAAAGTTTCCTCTCCTCTGCAAATTAAGTCTTGAATTCTGTCTATGTTTCCTGTCTGTATGAACTGTGTGTCATCCGCGTACTGGATGACGAGGCAATCCGAGACGTGTTGTGAGAGGTCATTTACATACATTAAGAATAAGATAGGCCCGAGCACTGATCCTTGAGGAACTCCATAGGAGACGTCTAACTTATCTGAAACATGTTTATCGATACGGACAGACTGAGTTCTATCACGAAGGTAATCTCTAAACCAAAATGTATCTATTCTCAGTTCCTTTAGCTTGTTCAGTAATATTTCATGATTGACACTGTCAAATGCCTTCGACAAATCGCACAAAGTAACTAAGGATATGTTACCATTATCAATGTTCTTATAAAGTTTATTTGAAAGTGTTAGTAGAGCGCTTTCGGTAGACAGTGCAGCTCTAAAGCCATGTTGTGTGTTACTAAGGAGATGGTTTCCTTCAAGGTGTTGCATTAGTTGAGTTGTTACAACTTTCTCCAGTATTTTAGATATAATGGACAGGAGTGATATTGGTCTATAGTCTTTTGGATCAGCTGTATCTCCGCCTTTGAAAATAGGGACGACTATTGAATGTTTCCATGGTGACGGGAATATTCCAGTTGTTATTGAGGTATTTATAATGCATGTTAGGTACGTTATTATGACTGGCAAAGATTCTTTTAAGAAGCGCGTTGGAATACCATCTGAGCCATGTGCAGAAGTATTTTTAAGTTGTTTCAATACTAGTATAATAGTCTGGGAATCAGTTGGTTGAGGTCTGAACATATCACATGTTAGGTTTATGGTTTCACATGAATTGAGTTGTGATTCATTGTCATGATTTGATAAGTTTTGGTGTGATTTTTCAAAAGTTTCTTTCCCAACATTTGCAAAATATCTATTAAATCTATTAATTTCATCACTGATTGTTCTTTCATCTTCTAAGAGTAGTGGACAGGTTTTGTTTTTGTTACTTGGTATGAGTTGTCTCAACGTGTGCCACATACCACTACTGTTCCCTCTGTCATCCTCTAGTTTTTTATTGTAATATTCAGACTTGGATTTGTTGATCAATTGCTTTACTTGTTTCTTTAGTTCCTTATATTTCACTTGAAGAGCTGTATTATATCTGTCATTCTTGAGGAGTGTATGTGTGGTATTCCTCTCCAGCATCTTAGCTCGTAAATCATGAGTGATCCATGGAGCAGGGGGCCTCTTTACTTCCCTAGTCACTAAAGGCGCACACACATTAAGACATTTGTTGAAACATTCAGTGAATATATTAACCTGTGTTTCGGTATTGTCAGTGGTAAATATCTTCTTTAAATTGGCACTCTCCTGATAAAGTAAGTTACACAAAAATTCTGGTGAATAGCTTCTTAGTTCACGGAATGTTTTAACAGTAGGTACACGTTTAGCCTTTCGTAAGTTAATCGTTACAGTGATGAGTTCATGGTCGGCTACATGACATGGAAGTGTATCAGAAACTATTACAGAATGAGGTTTGTTGGTTACAATTAAATCTAACAATGTGGCAGAGCTGTAAGTAATCCTCGTGGGTTTGGTAATTAATTGAGTTAGTTTTGCATTTGCAATAATTTGTTTCAGCTTACTACTATTTAATAAAAAGTCATCATTAAAATCCCCTAAAATATAAAAATCCTTACATTTTAAAATAACACATTTTATAACATCAGATATATAGTCATATGTACAAGAAAGTGATTTAGGGTGTCGGTACAGACATCCGATAATAACTGTAGGAAACTTACAGCTCTGGACCGCCACCCACACATCCTCCACACCCTGCGGTCTTACTACGTCAAAGTGTACAGGAGTAGCCTTGTAAATATCTCTTGTATAGATACAAACACCTCCACCTCTACCTTTGTCACATCTAAAAATGTTATAGTTAGGTATAACAATATGTTCGTTAGGAGTATCAGGTGATAACCACGTTTCACTTACGCATAATACATCTGTATTTCTCTCTTTGATCAGAAGGTCTATCTCATCCTTGTTAGCCATGATACTCTGGGCATTAACATGATCAATTTTCACTTTGTCCCTTTCATTCACAGATCTGGTGGCCCTGCCTTCTTTGCCGTGTTCCTATTGACTGTAGTGGTGACACAACCTCTGCTTATGCCCTAGTCGATTACATAAACCACATCTTAATCTATAATCAAACCTGCAGTTAGCTTGCCGATGGTTGTGTTCGCCACAATTGTAACAACCGTGCCTGTCATTTGTGTGCGTATACGTGCCCGGTGTATAGTGGTGTGAGGTGTGAGGTGTGTGGTGCGTGGCGCTGGTGAGGGTAGATGACTGTTGCTCGGGCGCGATGCTCAGTCTCGTGCCGGTCCAGTGGAGTACTGGCATATTGTTCGTTCCTTAAAACCTCTCGTCTTGTTTGTGGTTCCTCCTCCATGCTACAAGGTGGATTGCTTTGTACAGCAGCCCCATAAGAGTGAGGAGAGACTCTTCTGACCGGCACTGAGTGAGTACCGTGGTAGTTCTGGCGCTGGACTATCGGTGGTGCGGGGCGAAGAGGAAATCTCTGTGTTGCCGTGTTATGGAGACGCGGTGAAGTTCCATGTAGAGGATGTGTATAGGAATTCAAAGGATGTGTAATGTTTGGATGAAGAAGGGGTGAAGGATGAGGAAGGGGTGAAGGAGGAGGAAGGGGTGATGGTAGGATTGCTTGTGAGTGAAGGAGAGGTAGAGGAGGGGGGGGAGTGTGCACATTTGCCATGGAAGAGTGAGTGTTATAGGCCCGACCTTGGCGTTGGTGGTGCTCGCCTCGCTGTTGTGCACTTTGATCTACCTTCCTCATTCTAACATTATAGGAGGTGCTTGACCTCCTTCTGACATTTTCCCAATTTTTACAGAGAGAAAACCCTGGACATTGCTTTTTAAAAGTATTTAGCAACCTGATCACTCCTAACCTGTTTAATATGCAAGATGTATCGTCCTCTACGTCAAAGCATAATTCATCTACATTTCCAGTACCGAGTATAAACTCTGGAGGTGTTTTGACGATATTTACGCCGTTTCTATCACCCCACTTAGATAACTGTTCATTGTAATCCGATATTCTTGAGGCAATTTCAGGAAATTCTGGTAATGGCACTACCTGACATACATATATTTTCATTTCACTATTTTTCACTTTCAGATCACTAATTAGGGAACCAAGGCAGTCAAGAATATTTTCTGGTGCTTTTTCAGCAAGTATGTCATACAGTCCTCCATACAGTATGCACTCAGATGGAATAGCTTGCAACTTTTCACTCGCCCAGCTTCTCAGAAGATCCATGTTTGCCTTTACTATGGTCTTGACTGAGCAGTTGTCATCCAGGTCAGATCGCAGAACACGCCGAAAATTAGTGTCCCCTAATAGTAGGCAAAAGGAAGGAGTTGGGACGTTTGTTGCTACTTCACATTGTCTGCTATTTCCATTCCCCTGCTCAAGTTCGCTGATCCGTTGTTGGAGAAGTCCGATAACTGTGAAGGCCGACTTGACCTCCATGTTCAACAGTTCAATTTCGTTGTCCTTTGTCTTTAGGTGAGATTTGATAGTCTCTAAGTCCTTGGAAATCCTGTGTAGCTGTGTCTCTTCTGCATCACTAATATCATGGAGGTGAGGAAGTTGATGAGTGTCGTCATTCTGGGATACCGGTGAATTGAATACTCGCAGTATCCTTGAGTCGTCAGTTAATGATGTCCAATTGACGTCTATGTCTGGTGCTGTTGCTGTGCCAGTAGGGGGTGGCTGCGTGATTGTTGGGGTGCAAGTCGATTGTAAGACGTCGTTGGAGAGTGACTGTACTTCGGGGGGCCGTGTATCGTCGCCGTGTGCTTCCTGTGTGATGTTGAGTTGAGTAGTATGAGACTGGGTTACGTCATTTGTGTTAAGGTGGGGTGGCTGGACCTCCGTTGGTGCCTGAATCATGAGTGTCGGTGACGTGGTGTCCATGGTTTGACCAGTTGATTGGGTGTGTTTAAGTAGCATGTCAATTAGTTGATCTTTGTTAACCAAAATTTTTGTGAAACCCAGTTCTCGGCACCGCTTCTGTAGATCAGTTTTGTGGAAATTTTCCAGAAATTCTCTCGTTGGTAACTCAAGGGATGGATCCTGTCTGAGTTGATTGAGTTGTTTTGTCTGTCCATTTTCAGGTAATAAGCTGTTTGTTGCCATGTTGTAAACACAAAATATGGGTTGCAGGTGTGTGACAGAGGGTGGTTCTGAATTGTGTTGCCGTATATTACCGTGGCTTATGGTAGGTCAAGACTCGTTATCGTGGCAACGACTGCTGGCTACTGCGCATGCGCAGAACATGGAGAGAGGGTCGAGGGGGTACTTTACAGGAAGGCTTCAAATTTTAGGCCTTAAAATAAGTCTAAGTCCAGTTCACCCTTCCCCACTTTTTAGCGCAGCTTAATCTATGCACGTTTACACACCTGTGGGTCCATCCAGCAACGTCTTGAGCCTTTTAATTCCTTTGGAATTTGTGTCAAAAGGAAGAGCACCACCGTATGTTTGTTTACGTTCCACCATGACACCAGGAGAGAGAGAGACAGAGAGAGAGAGAGAGAGAGAGAGAGAGAGAGAGAGAGAGAGAGAAGTGTGAGGGGGGAAGGGGGGATGGAGCAAGTGAGGAGGAAGTGCGGGAACAGTTAAAATTGGAGACTTTTCTGCCGTGGCCACCCCATTGGTGGGAGTTCCTGGAGGGAACGAGGCGTCGGAGCTATAGATAGATAGATAGAACAGGACACATAACAAAACACAGGACACACACACACACAACAGGACACATAACAAAACACAGAAGGAAACACACATACATCTGTGATGTATGTGGTGGGAAGGATATGTCACGGTGGGACAGGATAATGAATAGTGGACAGTTGGGAGGACAGGGTAATGGGAAGGACAGGGGACAAGGTGGGACAGGGTAATGAATAGTGGACAGTTGGGAGGACAGGGGACAAGGTGAGACAGTAGACAGACAGGGAAAGGTAGGGTAGCTGAGAAGGACAGGGGACAAGGTGGAACAGTAGGCAGACAGGGAAAGGTTGTAGGTATGGTTTGGAATGCAGTAGAGAGAAGAAGTAAAACATGGTAGGGTGGCGGGAAAGAATGAAGGGAAAAATGATGGTGAGAGAGAGAGAGAGAGAGAGAGAGAGAGAGACTGAACCCCCACCGCCATTATCTGCTTAGGATATGGGCTACGACAGAAGAGAAAATAGAAAGCTGTATTACAGGACAAACACAGTTGACAATACGTGTACTGTACACGACACACACCAGGACACATAACAGGATACCAAAACACAGATGGAAACATTATAACACACATACACACACATACCAACACAGGGTGGTGGAGTGATATTGTATTGAAGCGTGAGGTGGGAGGAGTGGCGGGCAGGGGGGGAAAACATTACAATAGTGACTGGGTTATAAATGGCTTTATTGTGGTGTCCATTGAGAAGGGAAGAAAGGTGCAGCAACCTGATTATTTCAAGTTATTTTAGTTGTACAGATGCAGGTTATTATTGATGTAAATCATTTAATTTACAGTACAGCATGGTATTTATTTTTATATTAATGAAATGTTCATATTATACTGATCATTGATTTTGCATCCAATATTATAATTATTTGGGGGGGACCTGGAGGCAATCAGAGGGATATCTTATGTGTTGCAGGGAATGGAGTGTCTTGTGATTAATTTACTCACCATGGGACGTTTTCACAGGAGCAGACAAACAACAAAGAATGCAATGATGAGCAAATCACATTCAATTAAGTAAGACTAAAATTATTTTTAATGAGACTTGCTTACCCTTAGCCTGTGCTCCAATTTTTTGTAATGCAGTATCTTTTGTTCTTTTGCTATGGAGATTACAGCAACATGAAAATACAAGCTTTATTCCTGTGTATTATAGGCTACACCAGAGAGGGCTTGTGCTCACACTGCATCACCTTTTTTTTTTCGAGCGAGTAGTCTAGTGTGAGGAGTATGTAGTATGTAAACATCTTTGCACACACACACACACACACTCTCTCTCATTGTATTATTATAATACAGCAATATAATACATTAGACAGCAAGTATAATATTATAACATTGTCAATTGGTTAATACCGGTTCTTGGCCAGCCTTAGTGAGTGGGTGGCAGAGGAGGGTAGGAAGGAGTGGGAGAGAGGGCGGGTGAGTAGGATGGACCGGGGTACGGAAGTAAGAGGAGGAGGAGGAGGAGGGAGGAGAGGCGAGGCATTAAAAAATTTGCTCTGTGTCTATCTGGCTGCCTGCCCATGTGGAGTAATTGATGCATGATGACTCAGCAGTTCCTTTGCTTACCACTCATTCATAACAGTTGAACCTAGAAAACTCAGATACATAGAATTGCAGCTGTTAAAAGCAATAGAACCATTGAATCGTACATGTGGCAGCGACAGGCGCCACCCCACCTGCACCCGACAAGGCGACAAGGCCGAGGCTAGACCGCGAGAAACTGTGAGAGTATCATAGTCTTTTAAACTTTTCAAAGTTATTCTGTAATGTACCTAAATCTAAACTATACCCATAGAATGCTTAAACAATGTAGTTTCTTAATCGAAATAGTATATTTTATTATTATTTACCAATTCTCCATTCTAATCTAATATATCAGTACGAGAATAACTTTTCACATTTTCTCCATGGTACACGTATTTATTATACCTGTAACATATTTCTTAATAGGGAACTGAACACTTTTTGGCATATATCAGTTAAAAGCTAAGAAAATTTGGCCTCTAATAAAGTCTGAAATACCACAGTATATGTTATAGTGTGGTCATATCAAGTTGATGAAGTAAAGTAACGGTCAACAGATTATTCGTGTTTACCCTACGCGTGACATTATTACCTATACTTTAAAGGCAATTATCTCGCTTAAGTAGGCGTGGCGCTTGACTGGTTGTAACACTCCGCCACTCATATCATCATTGCGATATTATTAGCTAGCTAGCGGTTTCAATTCGTGTGAGAGTGTATGCGTGTGGATTAATATAATTGTAATAGTTTGATTAATTATTGTTGGTGTCTGACCGAAGAATAAATATAGTAAATTAACGTAATTGGTCTATTGTGTGACCTACGTAAATTGTTATAACTACTATCATGCATATATAATGAGGGAACCCTGAATAATTAATAATTGTAAACGAGGGAAGGAAGAAATCTCCAAACAGACGACGGCGCTGCCAACACGTCGAACGTTACTTAAAGTCCGGGAATAAGGTAAGAAGTAAAATTACCACTAATAGACATCTTGCTAAAATATGTATACCCTAAAACAACCTCACAACATAAAAAAAAAAAAAAAAATTCATGTCAATAGAATGCACAAACACCATATACTGTACTGAGCATCCAACATTCAAATAACACGCCTGTAAGAGAATTACATAGTGATTTCATCATTTCATAAGTGTAGGAGGAGGTTAGGAAGGGCAGTACACTCCTGTTTTTGTGGTGGCTGTGAGGGTGGAGTAGTAGGGTGAAGAGAGAGGTCCCAAGGACAGACATGTGTATTCTTGCCAGGGTATGATGAGCCTTTCATGCAATAGTAGAGGGAACAAACTAACCAACTCCACCGGGCGTTTGGCTATGTGTGGCTACCCCCAGTTTTTGGTAGTGCTCGCTCAATTAAGGCGAGGTGGTCTTTACCATGTAAGTCTGATTTGTCTCAAAAGAGGTGATGAATAATCCACATAAATAATATAGCCATTTCTCCTAGCTAACCCGATAAAAGAAGAAATTCATAATTAAAGGAAGTGAGGAGCGTGTATCACATGTTCTAGTGTTGCCATTTAGTTAATTGACTCAAATTGATAATTTGTCATTATATACTCAAGCAATGCAGTGTACATACATGCAGCTGATGTACCGGAGTTGTTCTCATGGAAACTTGGCCATAATGCTTCCCAAGGCCGTTCCCCTTTCAGCTCCTTCAGTAGATACGAAATCCCTTCCATGAGGCGTGAGGTTTTCTTGGTGCCTTCTTTGTTTTTTGAAGAAACAATGGACTTCTCATACTCCATCCGGTTAACTATGACCTGTTGTGATAGAACATTATCTTCCTTGATTCAAGTTCTTTTTTTATTTGTTGTGGTACCGGATGTATTGCACTGAAGAAAAAACAGTTCACAATAAGGGTATTTTGCTGATTTTTAATTACTGTATTGGATTTTCACATCAACTAAGTATATTTGTGGTGCTACGTATCAAGGCAATGATTACCATCATAATTATGGGTAACTAACTGACTCTGCATAAAGAATATTCTGGTGTATCATTATGATAAGAATACCAGTATTGAGATGAAATACACATTGACTGATAAACCAGTCATAATTGTGCATAGGAACCAAATCTGACTCATTGCTGACTGCTGAGTAGTTTGGGAGATATGGAGTTGGGTCAGAAGGCCATACAGGAAGACCATACAGTTCTTCACTTCCGATAGCCCAGCCTCCTACCATAATCATAAGAATAGAGATTCATTGCCCAATCTCCACTAGGATTAAAACTTTTACCCCACTGTCACTCTCATTGTACACTCTCCCAAAAAAGTATCGGCATTGAAACGAATGAACGAAAACGACAATAAACGTAGCATTATGGTACATTGCTTTGAAACCTTATAGATAGTGGTATTCCTGCCGATCAGTTGCCAATTATGCATATTCGTATTGCTTCATAAGTCAGAGAAAGTATAGTGGATGGAAATCGAAACATATTCGCATTTCTTCACCTATTAGAGAAATTTAAAATATTATCGTAAGATTTGACCCTTTCTAATGCTGAACACCCAGCTAATCCACACCACAGTTGCCGAATGGTATATAACGTTATCTTTCTTTTTATTTATTTTATTTTATTTTTACTTTTTTTATATACTTCTACTTCGGGAGAGGAGGCCGTCAGTCGTGGCCTAAGACTGAGGCCCCGAAATTATCGAGTGAAGCTTTGAGGTGTTGGTTTCTTCACATGTTTGTTTATACACGTCACTTTCTGGAGAGGGCAATGTCTGTTTGTGTTACCTTACAAAACCTTATTTAGAGGTATGAGAAGAAAAAGCATAAGCCTACTTAATCCTACTCTACGCTATAACTGCATTATATTTAAAACAAAATACTACAGTTAAAGCGAATCTACTCAAAGATTCCTTTTTGGTTAAAATCCGAGTTGGTAACTTTATTCTCTGGGTTATCATTCTCATTATATTCAATAATTCAGTAAATTCCCCCTCCCCCAAAACCATCAATTATTAAAATCACAAAACATATATGTGTAAAAATAAAGTCACAACTCTTACTCCACGACTTGCCTAATGCATGAATTATGTATGCTAGAGGATTTCACGTTAGTACAGAAATGAGAGTCAACTCATTGCCAGCAGGAATACCAACATCACAGTACAGTCATACCTGTAGCTTCGATCTTTTTTCAGCAGGATCTAGCCAGCAATGCGGATACTTTTTTGGGAGAGTGTACAAGACCTCTATATACCGGTAATAGTCTCAATAAATTTTCAAACACAACCAGAAACTATCTCTTGACTGTACCTCATATCTTCGAAGACGTCGGCCACTCAACACTACCACACAAAGCTAGAACACACAATATATTGGTGGCAGCGGTGGGATGGCTGATGTCTTCGAAGATGCGAGGAACAGTCAAGAGACAGTCTCTGCTGGGTTTAAACATCTATTGAGACTATTATACATAGGTCTTGTACAACGAGAGTGACACTGGAGTAAGTGTAGTAACCCCAGTGGAGATTGGGTAGGAGGCTGGGCTAATGGAAGTGAAGAATTGTATGGTCTTCCTGTATTACCTTCTGACCCAACTCTATATCTCCCAAACTACTCATCAGTCATACATAAGTCAAATTAGGTTCCCACGCTAAACTAGTGTTTTGTCTGGAGGCAAATACACAGCTACCCTCCTCTGTTATACACATACATATTCAGCAGTTTGGTCTAGCTAGTTCGTATGTGCACTTACATACAGGATCACATGTGATGAAAAGATATAAATTCTATATATAATTATGTAGTTTAACCGGTACAGGTGACCCCCGGTTTACAATTGATCTATTTACAATATTTTGCGTATACGATCGCTTTGCTTTACTACCTACTGTTCTTTTTACAATTCCTTGCGCTCGAATTTATGATTGAGCACTGCTTGCTCACTCCGTGCGCAAGTAAACCAACATTTGTTCGGATGAGCTATCGTAGCACCAGCACGCAAGCAGTCACCCTGCCCTTAGTCTTCTCCGCACTACCGCTATGATTGCTGCCTTTGTGTTGTGTGTCTGTACGCGTGTGCCCAAGATTATACCAGTCTACAGCGTTATTCTTACTTGTTGTGGTACAAAATGGCTTTCTAGTGCCCAGCAAACTCCCCTGACTGCTAAACCAAGCCCAAGAAGAAAAGAAAAAGCATGACTCTGGAGACGAAGCATACAATCTTGAAGCACCTCGAAGGTGGGGAAGGGGTGAACGCTATCGCACTTTCGCTAGGGTTGCCTCAGTTGTCCGTGTCGACTGTGCTAAAGAACGCCACCAACATCAAGAAAGCTGGAGAAATATGTATGGCAAAGACAACGATGAGATGGAGAGGTAGCTGATGATGTGGATCGACGATCACACTCGTCGCCTCATGCCGATCTCAACTTCTATCATCTCTGCGAAGGCCTTTACTTGTCGATCTGGGGAGATCTTAAGGAGCGAGGCTACGAGGTGTAGGAGGCAACTACATTCACAGCAAGTAAGGCTGGTTTGATAGGCTCAGGAAGCAAGCTGCCCTGCACTATATTAAGCTCACGGGTGAGGCGGCTAGCTCAGACAAGCCTGGTGCTTACACTTTCAAGCCAGCCCTAATGATAGTGAGGTGGCTTATGGCAATGATCGTTACCTGCTGGCCCAAAGAACCAAATTTGGCACACATATATATACTTTGGGCCAAAGCAAAACTTTTTGGATGGGGTACCCTATTTTAAAGGTCAAGGTCAAAGGCCGTCTTTAGCCATTTCCTGAATAAATTTCAACATAAAAAAGTGCTGCCATTGCCTAGATATCGTTAATGGACTTGAGGGAGTCATGTCTAGTGTTAAAGTTAAATTTTCAATAACCATATTGAATTATAGGTCAAGGTCTCATGTCACCGGGTGCAATTTATATGTGATTTGTTGGCATCAGTAATCTTTATTCAAAACTATCATTACAAGAGTTGTCTACATGGACTACCTCTCAGGAGGAGCACAAATATGAGGAAGGAACATCATGCTTCAGTCACCATGGCACTGACATAGTGCTGTGCACACCAGACCAGCCTTTTCGCATTTACAATTCTTAGGACACATGGGAACCCCTTGCAGCCACACTTTATATGAGTTCTCTACAAGCCACAGCAGCAGCTGGAACCATGGTCCAGATGGGATGCCACCCAGTGTCTGACTTGGACCAACCGAAACCATCTGGGCTAGGGGCAGCAGTGACTGGTTTCAGATTCTCTGTCCAAATACTGGCCTGGTACACACATCAGTTGACATGTTGGAGCAGTGCATTCTGTGTTGGTGGTAGCTTTTCCATCAGTTTCAACCTGTTAGGAAAGAGCTCTTGCCGAAGGTCGTTAACCTTGCTGTGTTGAGTCGTGCTGTCTTTCATGGCACAGGTGAACTGCTCAATTACACTGAATACCGGAGATGATGTGTCTTGAGGTACAAATGTAGAGGATGATGCTGTGGTAAATCCTTCTATCACAGTTGGGAGTGATATCCAGGTCTTCCAGGCTGATTTCTTCCCTTTACCATGAAACTAGGATGTCACATCACATCCAGTGAAGGCTTGGAAGAAGGGGAGCGTTTGACAATTGTTTTTACCAAGTTCCAGGTAGACAGAGTTAATATGGTAGTACCAAAAGTGCCTCCCTGCATTAAATCCAACCCACAGATCCAAGTCAGGATAGCGATTGACAAGACAGTAGAAAACTCCTACAAGGATCACAACCACGTCTGTATCAACAGTTCCAACAAGAATGGATGTTGCACCTTTCCTTAGGGTATCGTGCACATGCAGAGAAATCTTGGTGTCTTGTCTCCTCATGGTCACTCTTGTCCATGGTACATCTAGGTTGATTGGACAGAACTCTCTCTCCGGAGGTAATGTATACCCATTTTTCAGGTGGGTAGACATGGTTGGCTACTTCTTCTGAGAGCAGAGCAAAAACATATTGTTGACTTGTTTGTGGAATGTTTCCTGAGTGGCATATCTTTGCTCGTGACTCTGGAAAGAAGGCTCCTCAGACAGGTTGTTCATCTCCTCAAAATCATCGAGAATCCTTGCCTGCTCAGGACCTGCTCGAGGCAGCCGGGTTCGCGGTCAGGCCAACTGCACCACCGGAACCTTTCACTTTTTCATTTTTCTGTTCGTGTGCTTGGTCTAGTGACATGGCTGTTAGGAATTACATTGCATAAAGAATGATAAAAGTAAACTGCCACCTGAAATGACAGTACTACCCTATTTTGACCTTGACCTTCAAAATCGGATATCTCCCTCCAAAAATGTTTGTACTGACCTAAACTATGCATGTACCAAATTTGGTGCTTTGGGCCAACATGTAACGATCATTGCCATAAGCCACCTCACTATCTCGAGCACATAAGGGCCTCATCAAGGAGTACCTCCTTGTAATGTGGAAGGCAAACAAAAAAAGGGTGGATGACGACAACATTCAACCAGTCCTACGTCACCAACTATTTATCACCCAAACTCCGGGATTATGAGGCCGAGAATAACCTGGCTAACCATATCTTGCTCATTCTCGACAACACTCCTATACTCCGTTCAAAATTTGTATTCCACTGGGTTCTATACGTCATTGGAAAGGTGTCTCCTGATTGGTCCACTCTATTTACTTATCTAAGTACAGTACATTTTTACACCCTAATCTCATTATAAAACATGTCAGAATCACATTTTTCAACACAACAATATGAAATATAATGTCACTGTTGTTTTTACTAACATATATGGCAATTACAGGAAAAGAGGAGTGATGAAAATGTCCTTCTACCCTCACTGTTCGAGTAATACTGACTGGTGGTGGCTGGCCCGGGCTGGAATAACTGTGGCAAGTCCCTGCTCACTGTTGCCAGCCCAAAACTAGTTGTTAGGGACTGTGCAAATTTAAAAACTGTGCTGTCAAAAAATTCATACACTCGTGGTGCTCCCGACTTTTTGCTAGTGTCAAAATTTTACGACACCCGTGAATTACGGGTTAAGCAGTGCATATACCGTCTCTATAGGGGTATTCGGGCTCATACATATATGTCTTGGAACGCATCCCTATTTTTTCCATTTATTCTTAAGTTCGTTATACGATCGCATTTTCAGGAAGGTAACCTGTACATAAACCAGGGGTCACCTGTACTGACATGGTCAATAATAATCATCCACATATGGGTATCTCAAACAATTTGCTATCTCATGTTTTCACGTTCACATATGATATTATTGTTTTAAGTAGTGCATAGCTGCTTGTAGTAAATTAAAAAATGGTATTTAACCTATTAATTGGAAAGTTTATCATCTAAGGAACAGAGGTAAGCTGTCAAACTCTTACGTGAGTTACATCTATATGGATGATTATATTTTACCGCCACTGTACATGTGTACCAGTTAGTAAAATAGTGTGGAGAGTCAGACAAGCTCCGATGTTGTCTGTCAGGACACATGGCCACCACAATCTGTAGCCCACTGGGACCAGATTTGATTGATTTATTTATAGATGCCACTAGGCACCTGGCGGTGCAACAGCTAGGGTCATATACCGCCCAACATAAAATACTCATCTATATCATTAATGAAATATGTACAGACATTAAATAATTTTTACTATCCCGATAGGGAGAAGCAGCATGAATAACAAGCAATATAATAAAAAAATCACATACTACTCAAAAATCCTACTTAAATTAAATATATAAAAGAATTAATATATGAACGAACGAAACATTAAACTTCACCTACCTAAAAAAAATAGCCATAAAAACCATAAAATTTACAATTTGTAGAGGAGACCAGCCTCCTCCACATAGGAGAGGGTGTTCCCTCCCACACTACAAACCTCCTCCCCGAGCACCTGGGAGAGACTGTAAGAACCGTCACCCTCCTGGTACTCGGAGAGGTGCCTACAACGAAGGTCCCCAAGGCTGGGACACTCGACAATAAGATGCCGTACTGTCAAAGGGACCAGACAATCATCACAGTAGGGAGGGTGAGCCCTCTCCATTAAAAAGCCATGAGTCAATAATGTGTGGCCAATGCGGAGACGGACAAGAGCCGTCTCCCACCGGCGGGACAGGCCACTGTAGCTCCACAAACCAAGGTGTTGGCGGATGTCGAGGAGCTTGTTAGCCCCAACGGCGTCTCATCTGTCCTGCCAGCAGGAACGAACGGTAGCATCTATGTAGGGTCGAAGGTCCACTGCAGGAACAGGATGACGCCTGGCAGGAGGCCGGGAATTGGAGACCACAGCCTTAGCCAGGGCGTCTGCCCGCTCATTCCCATCAACACCCACATGGGCCGGGACCCAACAAAAAGTTACTTTGCGGCCACGACGACCCAGGAGGACAAGCCACTCAAGAATGGCCAACACCAGGGGATGGGAAGAGTTAAAATTGCACAAGGCCTGCAAGGCACTACAGGAATCGCTAAAAATAGTAAACGAAGGCTGAGGGAGAGTAAAAATCACTTGGAGGGCATATAAAATGGCCGAGAGCTCAGCAGTAAAAATAGACATGACAGAAGGGAGCCTGCCTCCACGGCAAAAGTCAGGGAATACAACTCCAAAGCCAACTCCAGCATCAGACTTTGACCCATCAGTGTACACAGGGAGGGACTCCCTGTGAGTGAAGGAATGTTCTAAAAAGAGGGAACGAGCCACTGGAGGAAGAAGAGATTCTTTCTTGTCTGTAAAGCAGGTGCAGGGGAAAACTTCTGGAAGAATCCATGGAGCCACCCTGGGAACCCTCACAGGACAAATCTGGAAGTCATCTATGCCCATCTCCTCCATAGCCTTCCTGACCCGGAAGCCAAAGGGCCATGGTGCACGAGAATGTAAAAGGTAGTACTGAGACATGATATCAGATGACACCGCCAAGCAAGGTAGGGAGTCAGGAAGTCGATGTAATCGATGCCACCAACGAACCATCAAGGACTGGCGACGGAGATCAAGAGGTGGCTCATTAGCGTCCACCAGGAGACTTGGGATTGGGGACGACCTGAATGCTCCGGTCGCCAGACGTACTCCAGCATGATGAACCGGGTCTAAAACTCTGAGACGGGCATCGGTGGCAGAAGAGTACACCTCACACCCATAGTCGAGTTTTGACCTAATAAGAACATGGTATAGGCGGAGGAGGGTGGCTCGATCAGCCCCCCAGGATGTATGGCTCAGGACCCTCAACAGGTAAAGAACCTTGAGGCAAGAGACCTTAAGTGTACGTAAGTGGGGAACCCAAGTCAAACGTTTGTCAAAAAGGAGACCCAAAAAGCGAGTCTCCTCGACACATCGTATCCGTTGACCATACATGAATAAGTCCGGATCCGGGTGAACGCCTCGGATGCGGCAGAAGTGCATAGCAACTGTCTTGGAAGGAGAAAATCGAAACCCATGAGAACCAGTCCAACGTGACACCCTGTCAAGGGCAAGCTGCATGCGCCGCTCCGCCACTGACATACGGGAAGCAGCAAACCAGACTGCTAGGTCGTCAACGTACATCGAGTTAGCTATACCGTCTGGAAGGGATGAGGCAATGGCATTAATTGCTACTGCAAACAATGTGACACTGAGGACGCTTCCCTGGGGGACGCCCTCCTCCTGTGCAACAGATGCTGAGTGGGTTGTACCAACCCTCACAGAAAAACTGCGACCACTGAGAAACTCCTTAAGAAAGCGTGGAAGGCGACCCCGCAGGCCATATAAATGGAGTTGCTGCAGGATGCCATATTGCCATGTAGTGTCATAGGCTTTCTCTAAATAAAAAAATACTCAGAGAAGGTGTTGATGTCGTGCAAAGGCCTCACATGCAGCAGCTTCCAACCTGACCAGAGCATCTGTAGTGGAACGGTGTTTACGTAAGCCAGACTGGGACGGAGACAGAAAATCACCCCGTTCCAAGAAGTATACCAGTCTGACATTCACCATCTTTTCAAATAGTTTACAGAGACAGGAGGTCAAGGCAATTGGTCGATAATTGAGGGCAACACCAGAGTCCTTGCCCGGCTTGAGAAAAGGAAGGATGGTAGCAACCCTCCACCCAGAAGGGAAGACACCCTCCAGCCAGATTCTGTTATATAAAGCTATAAGAAATGAGATCGTCTCTTCACCCAAGTGTCGTAACATTGCATATGGGATGTTGTCTGGCCCAGGAGAAGTGTCGCCGCAGAGAGAGAGAGCAGAATGCAGGTCTCTCAGGGTGAATATATGGTTATAACTTTCATTCTCGTTCCCTGAGAAATCCAGGACAGTACGCTCCTTGGCTCTTAACTCATGCCTGACAGCCAGAGGTCGAGAGTCACGGCTGGAGACCTTTGCAAAGGCCTCCGCCATGGTATTGGCCACTGTCAAACCATCCATGATCTTAATTCCATTGATCTTAAGTACAGGTGTAGAACTAGGAGAAAACTTCCCCGCCATCTTACGGACTCTTCTGAACACTTGGGTGAGTGGAGTTTTAGTATTAATTGAAGACACATAGGCCTTCCAAGATGCACGTCGGGCCTCTTTTAAGACTCGTCTAGCCCGAGCCCTTGCCCGTCGGAAGTCCTCTAAAAGAGTTGGGTCCCCACGATTGCGACGAAGGCGAGAGAAAGCAGCGCGCTTCTCCCGCACAGCAGTGGTGCAGACTGGTGACCACCAAGGGACAGGACGTTTGGGAAAGTAGCCAGAAGTTCTAGGGATAAAGTTGAGTGTAGCAGAGTGGAGCATATCAGTGAAATATGTTACAGCCTCGTCAGAGCTACCGAAATCGGCTACAGAAGAGACCGAAGAAGTTAGCTCTCTAAAAAACTGCCAGTCAGCCTTCTCTAATTTCCACCTAGGAAGACGAGACTGTGGTTCATACCTGTTACCTTCTAAAAGTATAGGGAAATGGTCACTGCCATATAAGTCAGGCAACACTCTCCAAGTAAAATCCAACAGAGCACTGGGTGAGCAAAGGGAAATGTCAATGGCGGTAAAAGTCCCAGTAGGGCTATTAAAATGTGTCACATCTCCCGTATTTAAAACCCCTAATCCCTCATCCTCAATAAAAGAAGCCAATAAAACACCCCTGGGGTTGACCGAACTGTCACCCCACAGAGGATGACGACCATTAAAATCACCCAATAAAATAAAGGGAGATGGAAGGTCCCGTACAAGATGGTTGAGATCACCCCTCTCAACTGTAACACTGGGAGGAAGGTATAGACTGCACACAGTGTACGGGCGGTCCATAAAAACCTTAACTGCAACAGCCTGGAGCGGAGTGTCAAGCTCCAGGCTCGTGCATGGAATATCTCGGCGAACTAGGATGGCAGAGCCACCATGATGACCCTGCCCTTCAAATGAATTGGAATAAAATGCTGAGTATGCTGGAGGACTGGCAGTAATGTAGTCCCCAAGCATTGTCTCTTGGAGAGAAACACATGCAGGAGAGAAGCTAGAGAGAAGAACGCGCAGTTCCTCCCAAGAAGCACGCAAGCCACAGCAATTCCACTGAAGGACCTTGAACGGTGTTACTTTAGTACTGATTTTTGGGAAGCCTCACGGAGGTACTTCCCACTACCACATCGACCTGAGGGTTTACTCAAACAATAAGATTTGTCTAATCCTGGGCCACTAGAAGAAGAGCGAACCCGAGGAGTAGAACTTGGGGCAGTAATTGGGACCCATAGACGAGTCCCTGAAGCATCTGATATGTTAGAAGAAGATGAAGGTATATGAGATGGGATATTCTTTGAAACAATTACATTGGTTCTGTCCTGTACAGCAGTGGTATCACTGATACAGGCAGATACATCAACATCCATGATACAGGTGGTAGAATCACTCCGCTGCTCAAGCGGAAGAGAAACTAAATCTTTTGAAGTCACAACATCCGTGGCATCCACATTAACTTCACGCCCCTCTGATGATCCCGAAGGAAGCTTGCGAGGAGGAACTTCTGTTGAATCAAGAGATTCATCAGAGCCACGAGAACGCTTCTGGTGAAATTGAGAGGAAACTATGGATGAGTCCACAGAGATGGTTGCCTCACAAGGTGGAACATCTATAAAGTCAAGTGCCTCAGAGGAACCACGAAGGCGTCTCTGTGGCAGTTTAGGTGACTTAAGTTTCCTTTTGAGAGAGCGTGTGGCAGCGTGAACCTCTACCACATGGACACCTTTAGCTAAAGTCTGAGAATTGTTATCAGTTGAAGGGTCACCAGAATGAGTATCTGATAAAGTTTCCAAGACAGAGAAACTATTATGTAGAGTAACTTTAGAAACGTTCTCACTAGAGCAAAAAGCAGCTGCCTCTTGAGAGGGTTGAGAGGGTGCTGCAACCAATTTAGGGCGAAGGGAGGAGGCGTATGTCTTCACACCACCATCCCTCTGTCGCCTGAAGTTGAGTTGCTGTCTGGCACTACCTATGCTAATGAATTGAGTATTAGCCAAGTGGAGGATATCCTGCTCAAGTAGGTACATCTTACATTGGCGAGAACGCAAGGGGTGAGCATCTCTGCAGTAAAAGCAGTAACTCTCTGACCGACACTCAGAAGTAAGATGTGAGTCAAGAGCAGAACAATTACCGCACCGGGAACGGTTGTTGCAGTTCCTCTTCCCATGACCAAACTCATAACAACAGAAACACTGTAGGGGACGCTCAACAAAAGGCTTCACCTCAAATGAGGTGGGGTTAATGTTAATGCGATCTGGGATATGCGAGCCATAGAAAGTGAGGATGAGCATATTTTTACTGCCTTTCATCTTCGTTACTCGTTGGACACTGTTTTGGCACATAGCGAGAATGTCCTCTTCTGAGAATTCATACAGGTCCTTATTATATATACGCCCCTTGCTATAATTAAATGTTCGATGTGGTTTAATAGATTCAAACATGCTATCAGAAGGACAGGGGAGATTGAGGAGCATCAAGGCCTGTGTAAGATCTTTGGCTCTGATTAAAACACCCTTACCATATTTCTTTATGTGGCCCATTGGTAATAATCCAACTTCTTTCTCCAGATACCGGGAAGCATGGATAAGGTTACCACGTCCCTCCCTGTAGTAAGCCACAAACCAAAAGGGTGTAGGAACCCGACGTTCCTTTGGGACATGCTCCACAGTGTCATCAAATATATTAGGGCAGTAGTCATTGTCACTGTCAACTACATTGATGGACCGCATCATCTGAGCTTTACAATGAGTATCCCCCACCGTCAGAGAATCTTTTGACTCAAATGCTGCTTTGGCAGCAGCATTTGTATTTAAAGTAATATAGCACCGATTAGACCTACAATCACTGTCATATGTGATTCGGATTCGAAGGACTACTCCAAAGCACTTTAAAATGGAGTGGATAGCGCCATAGGAAAAGGATGCAAGTACATTCGTTAACATTAACGTGTCCAGATCGCTAACGGGGTTCTTCGACACAACATCCGACCTGCTAAGTCTACTCTTATTTGCAGCTTTTTGCATATTACCACGACCAGAGAGTGACGTCTCGAGGGCCTGGTCGACCACCGCTCGAGGAAGAGATTGGGGCTTTTCTGTATCCATATATCATTGATTTGTTGTTTTTGGCCCCAGGAGCCAAGAGCTACTACCTACCGGGCAGATGAGGGGACCGAGCGCTGGTCGCCGCGGGCGGGGTACCTCTTCCCCCACGGGGCCACTCGTTTTAAAAAGCAGCCCCGATGGCTCGAAAGTTTGCCCACGACGGTGCTGAGACCCCCTTCCCCAACATCTCCCGGCCCAGACACCCAACCATCCAACATAGGACGGCCCCTAGAGGGCAGTCCCTTCGGAGGGCAGCGCTGTTGGCCCGTACTGGCAGCCTAATGCATGGGAACCATTTAGTCTGGTCTCTCACTGGCGACCTTACTAGCATGGGAAGCCCTCTCTCCCCGAAATCGGGGCAGAGCAGGCGCCGGAGCCCCCTCTAGTCTAGCTCGCCAGGTCTCAGAGACACGCAAGCCCCCCCACCACGTCAAGGCGGTTCCCGTTGGAGGGGCACTGGGACCAGAAATTTGGAGCAAATGCTTTCAGGGGATGACAGCCCACTCAAACAATCAAGATGCCTCATATGCACAAACACATATATCGAACCACTGGAGGCTTGATTCGTTAATTCATGTACACTCAACGCTTGATTTAACGGACCCCCATTTAACGGATTTCAGATTTAATGAACTCTTTTTACTACTGAACAATCGCTACTCATAGGACAGAAAGTCCGTTACTTGAAAATTTTGTTCGGTTAGTTAAAAAATAGTTTAAACATGGTGTGCATTTGTAGAGGGCACAGCGAACTCATACAGACAAAAAGTAGAAGTGACTGTAAAAGAAAGTGACTAAACTCAGAAAATGTGTGTGTACTGTACGAGTAGAAGCTCAAGGACTATTGGTGAAAGGTGTACAATATTACGTGTGCCATTAGCCAACCCCCAACCCTCACTCTCACACTTAAGCCTAACCCCCTTAGAGTGAACAACTTCTCAATGGACATATTGTCCTTATATCTACAGTACAGTATTAATTCCAATTTATCCCCTAGGTCAAGGCAATTTTCCAGTAACGGACAAGGTTAACCCCCTTTTATTCCGTTAAATAGAGGGTCGAGTGTATATAGATCTTGCTCTCTTTAGAAAAGACATGTAATTTTTAATTTAAAGTTACTCACTCCAACATCTACATGAAACAGAATATCCCAAAAGGCTTTGAGAAATTAAGAATCAAGCAAAAAAATCTTTCAAGCCACCCTGTGAAAGCACAGGTTTTAAAAGTGTGTGTGTGTGTGTTGGAAAATTGTGCTACTCTGTATACAGTAACATTATCTTCCAACGGTAATGGCCTACTCGTTTTTTCTGAGCACTTTTTTGAATGACATACATAAATTATATTATATAAATATTTTTATATACGTCTAACTATGTACAGTTGAGCAAGTAGAAAGTAAATGTAAAATTGTTTATGCGTGTATATGTCCACATCTGGCTACCACTCAAAATTTTAGTCCGTCACATTCCATTCATTGATAAAAATACCAGGATTTACTTCAAAGAACTGAAAAATATTGCCACTATCACTCATATTTTTCTTGCACTTTCTACTTGCTCAACTTTACAATTTAAAAAGATCTCAATCTTAATTTACTTAGTGCTGACAAAGTGACAAACCCGAGTGACGATGATGGCTATGCTGGTGGTGACATCGGGTGAAAGCCAGGCCTGCCTGAGTATTCCCAGCCTTCCTGTTGTGCTGGTCAGAGGTGCCCCAACACTCAGAAGTTGTGGAACTATGTCAATACAATTAGAAGTGATGGCCAAGTGGAGTGGATAAACTGTGTACCCTCCGACAGGTTCCAGAGGAGCTCCCATTGTCACTAATCGGGTAACTTTTTGCACGACCTCCAGGCGACGCTCCACCTCCCCCTGATCGCCTCCTGTTGTCTTCTGCCTTTCCGCACTGCTGATGGTCTTCAACAGTTGCCCAAATAGGTTTATCTTTTGATTCAAGGTCTGACAAAAGAAGTTGTAAATGATTAGGTAGTTTATTCATTTCAATATATATATATATATATATATATATATATATATATATATATATATATATATATATATATATATATATATATATGCAATGAATAAACTACCTAATCTCTATATATATATATATATATATATATATATATATATATATATATATATATATATATATATATGCAATGAATAAACTACCTAATCTCTTTTATATATATATATATATATATATATATATATATATATATATATATATATATATATATATATATATATATATATGAGTAGGTACTTTATTCATTGCATATATATATATATGCGTTGCTGCACAAATAATTTGCAATACGGCCTCATATTAATATACTAAGCTCTTACATTCTTGCCATAAAGTTGTAGACCAGGGAGTGCAACAATGTCCTCGTCACTCCCCTACCCCTAACTGAGACTAAGAGGTGTATAACAGAGCAGGGATTTCCTGGCTAGTACAGTGGCAGAGTGAGCGGCTGCAGCTTCTGTGGTCCAGAGTTTGAGTCCTGCTTGGGACACTGTAAAAATATTCCACTGTTGTCAGAGGTTACCACCCCTGTGAGCAGGGGGTGGGGGGTTTGAGTTGGCTATCTGAGGCCTTTCTGCTTATGCAGCCATAGCCGAGGCTGACTCGGGTCTCACTTGGGTGGAGAGGTCTCTGGGCCACTCATCATCTTTGTGATGTGTGCTATAGTTGTGTTTCATATAGTCTTCTGTGTGTTTTACACTGTCCCACTGACTGCCACTCATTGGTGGCCTATAACCTTTAATAATAAAATTTCCAATAATAAACATATGTGTCAAATTACTGTGAAAAAAATTGATATGATGTTGAATCTTACTATCTCTTTAGAAGTGTTCCAGTGAAGAGCTTGTTACAGTTAATCCCCACCTTAACCAATGTATTATTACTACAGCCAACAAGAGTGGATGTTGTTCGAATCCGTAGAAGGGAATGGCATATTCCCTAGTATCCAACTTACTGTCAAAATGGTTCCACGAATTTATGGCGGCTACTACACATTACACTCACTCTCGACTGATCTATTTTGCATCTTTCTCCATTCTTGCCATCTCACTTACCATTAACATACCAGTTTCAACCACTCACCAGATCAAAAGGTTGGATAGCGAGGCGATTAGCAACCTCCAAGTGACCTCTGGACCGAGCAAGGTCAGCAGGAGTCTGACCATCATGGGTAAGGGCGAGTTTGCATGCACCAATCCTCACCAGGGCCTCAACAGTCTCTTTCTGTAAAAATGGAAGGATAAATTAAATACATTCTGATATATAATGTGTAACTAAAGATTTTATAATGACAATCAACCATTTGCAGTCGCATCTTATGATTTAATTATGTTGATTTTACATGAAGCTATAATTCATCATGCACTACTACTTCTCCAAAGAACTTTTTCATTGCGAATGCAATGTAGTGTTAGCATCACCGTCTGATAAACTAGGTCTCGTTTCTTTTATTGCTGATTACGTGTACAAAAAACAGGATTGTAATTATTTAATTATTTTCCTTTTTGTTCAAAACGGTAGCCAGAACTTGAAAGTTGGGGGTGGGGGGTTTTGTATGTGGTTCTATACTTTTTTATATTTTTCTTTCCACGTATATTGATCATGTATTGCAATGAATATACATTTGTTTTACACAGTGCCATATCAACTTTCAAACCACCCTTGCACTGATACAGTTTAACCATGACTGGTTTCAACCATAACTTTATCAGCGTATTCTGCACAGCATGAATTACATCATGACCATATATTAACCCTCATTAAACATGTAGGTGAACAGATTCATATCATGTCATGAAGTGGTAGTAAATCTGGCTTGAATCTTCATATATTTTCCAGTTTGTATGTAAATCATTTACACTTGTAAATAAAAGAAAACTTATGGGGGAATAATGAGTTTTTTGGGGGGGTTTAGCCCCCTACATCCCCCCTCCATGGCTATGAGCCTGCTTGATGAGAATTCAGGTTTCATGATGTAGAGGTATGATGCTGGTGCAAATGTTGGTAATTGTATGGTTGTACTGTAGACAGCTTGATAGTTTTCATGGTGAGTGGATGCCAGCCCTACTGGTTCTGATATAATTCTGTTTTGGCTGTTTTTTGTTCTCTTTTTACTTATAATAATAATATTCATGGTGGGTGGTCTATTTTTGCAGTAAACATACTCATGGGAGTCTCAGAGAGGTTGCTCGTGCATTCTTTCCTTGTCAAGGTCAGTACAATGACTAGACTCTAGCACTCGGTGCCGGGCAGCACAGGCCTGGGCAGAGTAGCAGGTGGCTTAAACAAAGGGAGAGGGAAAGTCTATAATGAAAACCACCCTCGTTCTACGATGCCCCAGGGTACAATAATGCGAGTTTGCGATTGTCCCAAATTATTACCACGAATTTCTTTAAACGATTGGTTACACATGCTCTTACAATTATTTGAACTACGCGCCAACACATAGACCAATAATATTGCCGTATGTTTTGATAGCAGTGCCCCAGCGTTGTGGTAGCTACCACCAAAACATTACCTCCACACTAGTCCCTGTCTCTGCCACACACCCGTTCGAATTCCAGTCTCCCTTAGCCTTGCGAGTGTTAGTGTTAATGACTTCTAAATGTCTGGCAAATACCCTGTTCAATCTCCTGACACCGATATTAAGCCAAAGAAGTCAAGAAAAAGCTTAAACCATAAAACGCTGGGATATTTTACAATGTGTAAATAAACTTTGGTGGCTAGTAGCTTGTAAACCACTAAACCTACATACAAAATAATAATTAGTATTGAAGTACAAACCTTTAGCTGTCTCTCGATGTACTTGTAAATACAAAATTTATGTCTGTAGGACGGGTAGCTAGCTCAGAATGACCACCACTCCAAGCACACTTTTATACTCCTTTGACAATAGATTCTGTCCTCACACACTCAGCGCGTTGTCTAGACTGAGTAGGGTTAGGCCAAGAGAGGGCAGGGATATGTGGTTTTGTGGCCAGCTAAGACTATCATCGATCGTGAGAAAACTGAACTATAGTTGGGAGCCACGCAAAGTTGAAAAATGCATTGATGACATATGTCATCACCCGCGGTCACCACCACTTGCTGGTTGTGAAGACGTATGTCATCACCTGTGGTTTAAGGGTTAAACCTGGACACAACTGATTGATATTAAGGGCAGACTTACCCCCACCATTGAAATATTTAAAAAAATCAGAAATCTCAGAACACCCATATTTCACATCTATAATTATGTAGGAAGTTCTGGAACTCTGAAATACCCAAATCTGAGAGTTTGTTGAAGTAACAATGGGAATGCAAAAACAAACCGTGCACACTCGTATATTACGGCTCATATTTGCTGGTTTTCAGTTGCTGTATCTTTCTTTTTTTGCTCATTTGGACACTGAGGGGAGTGGCATGTCTGTTGTAGCTGCCTATAAAATGAGTTACCCACAGTCAGTCAAAGAGAGAGGTTATGAGCCGAGTTTTTCTAGAATGATTAGTTGGTTGGCGATTTGTTCCTCATTTTTTCTGGATTATTTTCAATTCTCAATCTTTCCACCATGTCACATGTTAACGGTAGTCCAAAATGTAGTGGAGGCAAAAACCAACAAGATAATGATTAATAGACATAATTAGAAGAAAATATGGGTTGCCAGACGAATGAATAGTGGTGGTGGTGTGGCACTGACTCCTCCTCCTCCTTCCCTGATGTTGCCTCTTTTCCAGTCTTTACCTCCTCACTGCCCTCTACCTCCACCTCCCTGCCCTCAAAGTATCACTATATGTTATGCTTGCATATGAAAGAAATAAGTAAATAAGTAAGGAAGAAATAAGTAATATATGAAAGACGTAAGTAAAATACCGGGTGTTAAAAAACTTTAAACGTCCGTAGCTCATGTAACGTCATTAACACAAATTGATGGAGAGGTAGAGCACTGGGGAAGTGAACACTGGTATGTAAAAAAAAACACTAAAGGAGGGAAAAAATGTACCTGTGGGGTACCTTATGCTTGCGGTGAATACGTGGAGATGGCGTTGTCGTCCAGGGCTTCTTCCTAGTATGCGTACTACTACTCTGAGGAGTCACCAATTGTAACATCAGGAGGTCGTTACTACCCAAGGGTGTATTGTAGACAACAGTACTAGGCACGGATTTATTAATAGAGTATAACAGGGAGAATGTGGAGATGACCTAAGCACAGGTAATGGGGACTTTAGTTGCCTCGCTCGCCAGGGATGCCTAGATGTTGCTTGAAGAATGCTTGGAGAATGCTCATGGCATTACTTGAGTATGCTTGTAGTGTTGCTTGGAGAGAGTTTGACTCTGGCGTGGTAGCTTGGTGTAGTGGGTAGGCAAGGCGGCTGGCGGAGCGGGAGAGAGACAGGTCTGGCTGGTGTGGTAGCTCTCTCGTAAATGACGCTGAAGAGCCAGCTGAGGAGTGGGAAGGCAAGACGGCTCGGTTGCTATCCGCAGGAGTAGCCTCGTTTCGTGACATGTGGGCAAGTATGAGAAAGCATAGCAAAACATTGCAAAACATAGTGCTTGGGTCACTACACTCAAAACAAGTATTTTTTTCATTCAAATATTCATAAAAAACTCTATTTCCATCTGGATTTACCTGAAACTCATGCTAATTATTGATAATGGTGGTAGATTCAAGTGTACATTTATTTATTTTTATATAAAAGGGAATATTGATGATGTCAAGGGGGGAAATAAAGAAAAATCATGAATCGGTGCACGTCACTCCCGACGTACTGTATATCTTGTGATCATGAAATTTCACAACGTATGGGAAAAAATAAACAAGAATGTTACGAAATTTCTATTATGTTAGAGTATTTTTTTTGAAATCTCAAGTCTCTAGTACAAAAAATCTGGCCTCCAGGACAATTTAAATGTGCATGACATCATGATCTTAAACATCCTCTTGCTAACACAATGTTGGTAATCACGTTTTAAATGTAATTCGAAAATTTCAAGTCGAAAGAGCAGTTTTTTTTATTTATTATTATTATTTATATTAGTACGGGGGTGAATCTCTTCTTAAGTGCTGAACTATAAGAGAGTGGCTGGAGCAGAAGGGGTGCCCAAACCCATAAAGTATTGCCCACATCACTACAGGCAATACACCCCTACAGGCGATACCTGGACAAAAAATGTTCACTAGCCTAGAATGTATCCTGGACATCCTGAAAGAAAATTATCCCAACCCTGCACGAAGTTCAAATGCTGTCCATACTGTCAAAGAAGCTTTCAATATTTACAAGAAAAAGTGCCTAGCAAAGCAGACCACCATCACAAGCTTTTTCAAATCAGGTGCCAACACATCAATCTCCAACTCATCCACCCCGGGAACTTCCACTGGCATCTCCACCTTGACTCAAACTTGCTTCACCTCGGCACCAGCTGACCCCTCTACCTCAACTTCTTCCACTTCCTCCACACCAGCTGGCCCGAAGGCTAGCCCAGCACCCTCTACAAGTGATGACAAGTGAGCAAATAAATGTGCCCTACAGCAGTCTCCTAGCCTCAAGGGGGATAATGCACAGTAATCTCTAGCTTTGGGGAGAACTGTCAACGATCACCTGTACAGTATGAATTTTTTTTTTTTTTGTTATAATATTGGAATATGTTATTATATTTACATGTATAAGAGGTGTTAAAACATAACATCACCCTATTTTTTCCATTAAACCTTCAGTTCATTATAGAGTCGATCGCTATACGATTGGATTTTTTAAATCCTAACCCAATTGTAAAATGAGGGCGAAATATACCTCCCAGCTGCATGTGGGACGAAATAATGAATCAGGTAGATAATGGTCACTCAGGAAATAAATGTCCTTTGCAAGAAGCAGGCAGAACATTTTCGGCCAGTTGCTAGGAGGGAACTGTTTCACTACCACCATCTTACTGGAGTTGGTTGGTAGTGACCTTTTCCCAGAAAGTAGTGGCAAAAATGGCATAAGTGCAAGGTTACCTGCCACCTCATCAATCCTTTTTCACCTGGTCAAGGGCTCGGCCTCCTGGGAAGTTCCTTATTTTTATATTATGTCTCCTGATGTTAGTGGGTGCATGTAACTGTCTCCTGTTGTTGGTTAAGGGATTTGGGGTTGTTCTCCATTCCCCTGGGCATCGTCCAGGTTGCATCTTGTATTATTGGTGTAGCAAAAAGTGTTTCTTTTGCAAGGATAGGTCAATCTATGCTCACCATGTCATTTACGGTGGCCTTGTTCCTATGCAGGGTGGCAACATTAACCCCTAATATCTGGGTGAGCACTGGCTGGTCTGCCCCCATACCAGGGTAAAGGGTCAAGAGTCTCCCACTGTGTCCAGGAGATTTTGCGAAAAACGCTCTATTTCACTTATCCCTACACCTAAACTACAATCCCTAGAAACTTAGTGTAAATTTGATACCTTACTCACCATCAACTTTTCCTCTTTCCAATCCTCCCCAGAGGGAGCAGCCTTGACGTAGTGGGGGGGCTTGGGTGTCTCTGAGACCTGGCGAGCTAGACTAGAGGGGTCCAGCCCCTGATCTGCCCCAAGTTTGGGGAGTGAGGGCTTCCCATGCTAGAAAGGTTGCCAGTGAGAAACCAGACTAAATGGTTCTCATGTATTAGGCTGCCAGTACAAGCCAACAATGCTGCCTGCCAAAGGGACCGCCTTCTAAGGCCCCCTTCACATGTCGCGACCAGAGTCGAGTGACCACGAATTTATTGGCCACTCGACCACGGTCGCTTTTCATACTCTCGACGCGACCATGGTCATGCGGCCGAGGATATTTTGGCGCCAATCTATTCACACACGGTCTCATCATGGAGGTGGAAGAAGCGGCAATTGTTGGTGTGATTGTACCAGTCCTCTAAGGCTTTAACTCGTTCAGGATCTGATACAGTACCTTGTTCTGGAGTTGTAGTAGTAGTTGTTGTTGTTGTTGTTGTATTAGGTAACGTGGAAGACGGTTGGGTTTTTCTTAGGTAATTGACTTCACAAGTTTCTTAAGGCTTAATTTAGTAATATATACTTATATATATACAGGGAATGATAATGATGTACCTTGTCTTATATTACTGTGTCTCTCTCTCACGGAGACAGTTTATAGCCTTTTGGAAGTCAGTGTAGGTATCCTGAATGCTAGTGTACCTCCTCTGCTTATATACATTTCAAACTCAATAGTTGATAGAAATGGCTAGAGTGACTGTGTTGCCTCTGAATGGTCAGTCTAATTCTCTGTTTGTCTGTCTACCTTCTCTCTTCTTCCTGCTTTATTCCTTATTCTCTCTTTCTCTGTGAAAGGGTCGATGGTCAGTTTGATGGGAGGTCCATGTTTATGACCTGAGAGTACCTGGGTTTGTGTGTGTGTGTGTGTGTGTGTGTGTGTGTGTGTGTGTGTATGTGTGTCCAACCTGACCAGGTGGCCTGCTTTCTGACTATAAACAGATTGGGAAGTATTTTTAGAGTGATCCTTGTCCATTTGACCCTCTTAATGGTTTTTAAGGTGTACATGATATACTCACAATTGCGCAAGCGGCTTAAGCAGCGAAAGAGAAGATACTGGGTTCACCCAATTTTGCAGGATCGATCAACAAAAGGATTGTTTTGCACCCTGTACAGTGATTTGCAACAGAACCCTGAGAAGTTCTTCAGTTTTGTACGTATGAGCATTACATCTTTTGATTCATTGCTTGAGTGTGTAAAACAACAGCTCACCAATTGTAGCATCATCTTTCTTCATAAAAATTGTCACTAGCTCCCCCCAATTCTTCGTCTTTAAATCCCTGTTACTGTACGAGTCATCATTCAGATCCCATAGAGCAGGCCTCGATAGAACTTCCACAATAAAATGTTCAGTATCAAATAGCTCCATCTGTTTCTATGTAAACATTTGGCCGCTCACTTGGTTGCCTTCCCTGGCGACCAGAAATCTGGTCTGGCCGCGCAACCACGTGTGAAGGGCTCCATCTAAACCAATACAAGCATATGGTAGCGTGGCTGTGGTCGCATCATGTGAAGGGGGCCTAAGGGTAGGCAGTAGCTCTTGGCTCCTGGGGTCATTTTAACAATAAATATGATATATGGATATCGTTAAGCCTCCTTCTTTTCCTCGAGCGGTGGTCGACCAGGCCCTCTAGATGCCACTGACTAGTTGTGATGGGTTGCAGAAAGCTGCAATTTCTGCTAACCAAAGAAGACCCAGCAGGTTAAGGGTTGTGTTGACAAAGCTGCTAGAGATTTGGACACTGTATTGTTATCTAATGTATTTGCATGTCTTTCCTTTGGCGCTATCCACTACATTTTTAAGCGATTTGGAGTGATTCTCCATATTGATCTCACTTATGACAGTGACTGCAGATCGAAATCAGTGTTATATAACATTTAATACAAATGCTACTGCCAAAGCAGCATTTGAGGGAAAAGATTCTTTGTATGTGGGGGATATTCACTGTATGCTTCAGATAATGCGGTCCACAAATGTAGTCGACAGTGACATTGACTACTGCCCTAACATCTTCGATGACTCTTTAGAGCAATTCCCTAAGAAGCGTTGCGTTCCTACACCCTTTTGGCTCCCCCAACGGGAAACGCCTTGGCTAGAGGGGGCTCTGGGCCCTGCTCTGCCCCGATTTCGGGGAGAGAGGGCTTCCCATGCTAGTAAGGTCGCCAGTGAGAGACCAGACTGAATGGTTCCCATTCAATAGGCTGCCAGTACGAGCCAACAATGCTGCCCTCCAGAGGGACCGTCCTGTGCTGGATGGTTGGGTGTCTGGGCCGGGAGATGTTAGGGAAGGGGGTATCAGCACCATCGTGGGCAAACTTTCGAGCCATTGGGGCTGCTTTTAAAAATGAGTGGCCCTGTGGGGGAAGAGGTACCCTGCCCATGGCGACCAGCGCTCGGTCCCCTCATCTGTCCGGTAGGTAGTAGCTCTTGGCTCCTGGGGCCAATGTAACAAAATTAATGTTATATGGATAACGAAAGGCCCCAATCTCTTCCTTGAGCGGTGGTCGACCAGGCCCTCAAGACGTCACTCTGTGGTTGTGGTGGTATGCAGAAGGCTGCATAAGAGAGAAGACCCAGTAGGTCGGGTGTTGTGTCGATGAATCCTGTTACCGATTTGGACACGTTAATGTTGACGAATGTACTTTCATCCCTATCCTATGGCACTATCTACTCCATTTTTAAGTGTTTTGGAGTGGTTCTTTGTATCCGAATCACTTATGACAGTGACTGCAGATCTAATCGGTGCTATATTACTTTCAATACAAATGCTGATGTCAAAGCAGCTTTTGAGGCAAAAGATTCTCTGACTGTGGGGAATACTCACTGGAGGGTTCAGTTGATGCGGTCCAGAAATGTAGCTGATAGTGACAATGATTACTGCCCTAACATCTTCGATGACTCTGTAGAGCATGTCCCTAAGGAGCGTCAGGTTCCTACACCCTTTTGATTTTTGGCTTACTACAGGGGGGAGTGTGGTAACCATATCCATGCTTCTAGATATCTGGAGAAAGAAATTGGATTACTATCGATGGGCCACATAAAAAATTATGGTAAGGGTGTTTTAATTAGAGCCAAAGATCATACACAGACAATGATGCTCTTCAATCTTCCTTTTCCTTCTGATGACATGTTTGAATCCATCAAACCACATCGAACATTTAATTATAGGACCTATATAAATTCTCAGAAGAGAACATTCTCACTATGTGCCCAGATAGTGTCCAACGAGTAACAAAGATGAAAGGCAGTAAAAATATGATCATCCTCATTTTCTATTAACCCCACCTCTTTTGAGGAGAAGCCTTTTGTTGAGCGTCCTATACAGTGTTTATGTTGTTATGAGTTTGGTCATGGGAGGAGAAACTGCAACAACCGTTCCCAGTGTGGTAATTGTTCTGCTCTTGACTCGCATCTTACTTCTGAGTGTCAATAAGAGAGTTATTGCTTTTACTGCAGGGATGATCATCCCTTACATTCTCGCCAATGTAATATGTACCTAATTGAGCAGGATATCCTCCACTTGGCTAACACCCAATTCATCAGCATTGGTAGTGCCAGACGGCAACTCAACTTCAGGCGACAGAAGGATAGTGGTGTGAAGACATACGCCTCCTCCATTCGCCCTAAATCGGTTGCAGCACCCTCTCAACTCTCTCAAGAAGCGGCTGCTTCTTACTCTAGTAAGAACGTTTCTAAGGTTTCACTACATAATAGTTTCTCTGTCTTGGAAACTGTATCAGACACTCATTCTGGTGACCCTTCAACTGATGACAATTCTGAGACTTTAACTAATGGTGTCCATGTGGTAGAGGTTCACGCTGCCACAGGCTCTCCAAAAAGGAAACTTAAGTCAACTAAACTGAAACAGAGACATCTTTGTGGTTCCTCTGAGGCACTTGACTCCATAGACGTTCCTCCTTGCAAAGCAACCGTCTTTGTCAACTCATCCATGGTTTCCTCTCAAATTCACCAGAAGCGTTCTTGTGGCTCTGATGAATCTCTTGATTCAACAGATGTTCCCCCTCGCAAGATTCCTTTGGGAACATCAGAGGGGTGTGAAGTTAATGTGGATGCCTCGGATATTGTGACTTCAAAAGATACAGTTTCTCTTCCGTTTGAGCAGCGGAGTGATTCTTCCACCTGTATTATAGATGTTGATGTATCTGCCTATGTCAGTGATACCACTGTTGTACAGGAAAATACCAATATGGTTGTTTCAAAGAATATCCCTGCTCATCTACCTTCACCTTTTTCTAAATTGTCAGATGCTTCAGGGACTCGTCTACGGGTCCCAATTACCCAATTACTACCCCAAGTACTACTCCTCGGGTTCACTCTTCTTCTAGTGGCCCAGGATTAGACAAAACTTATCATTCGAGTAAAACCTCTGGTCAAGGTGGTAGTGAGAAGTCTCTCCTTGAGGCTTCTCAAATATCCAGACTAAAGTAACACTGTTCGAGGTTCTACAGTGGAATTGCCGTGGCTTGCGTACCTCTTGGGAGGAACTCTGCGCTTTCTTCTCTTTAGCTTCTCACCTAGAGACAATGCTTTGGGACTAAATTCCTGCCAGTCCTCCAGCATACTCTGCATTTTATACCAATTCATTTGAAGGGCAGGGTCACCAAGGTGGCTCTGCCATCCTAGTTCGGCGCGATATTCCATGCACGAGCCTGGAGCATGACACTCCGCTCAAGGCTGTTGCAGTTAAGGTTTTTATAGACTGCCCCTACACTGTTTGCAGTTTATACCTTCCTCCCAGTGTTACAGTTGAGAGGGGTGATCTCAGCCATCTTGTACGGGACATTCCCTCTCCCTTTATTTTATTGTGTGATATTAATGGTCGTCATCTTCTGTGGGGTGACAGTACGGTCAATCCCAGGGGTGTTTTATTGGCTTCTTTTAATGAGGATGAGGGATTAGGGGTTTTAAATACGGGAGATGTGACACATTTCTAAAGCCTTACAGGGAATTTTACAGCCATTAACATTTCCCTCTGCTCATCCAGTTCTCTGTTGGAATTTACTTGGAGTGTTTTACCCGATTTATATGGTAGTGACCACTTCCTTATACTCTTGGAAAATAACAGGTACGAACTGCAGTCTCATCTTCCTCAGTGGAGATTAGAGAAGGCTGACTTGAAATTTTTTAAAGAGTTAACTTCTTCAGTCTCTTCTGTTGCAGATTTTAGTAGCTCTGATGAAGCTGTGACCTATTTCACTGATATGCTCCACTCTGCTGCTCTCAACTCTGTCCCTAAAACTTCTGGCCACTTTCCTAAACATCCTGTCCCTAGGTGGTCACCAGTCTGCACCACTGCTGTACGGGAGAAGCGCGCTGCTTTTTGTCGCCTTCATCGCAATCGTGGGAACCCTATTCTTTTAGAGGACTTCCGACTAGCAATGGCTCAGGCTAGACGAGTTTTAAAAGAGTCATGACGTGCATCTTGAAAGGCCTATGTGTCTTCAATTAATACTAAAACCCCACTCACCCAAGTGTTCAGGAGAGTCAGTAAGGTGGCAGGGAAGTTTTCTCAGGGAACAAGAATGAAAGTTATAACCATACAATCACCTTGAGAAACCTGCACTTCGCTCTCTCTCTGTGGCGACACTTCTCCTGGGCCAGACAACATCCCGTATGCAATGTTGCGACACTTGGGTGAGGAAGCGATCTCATTTCTTCTAGCTTTATATAACAGAATCTGGCTGGAGGGTGTCTTCCCTTCTGATGGCTAAAAGCTTGTAACCACTCACATTTCATAAATGAATGATACAATATATTGATGTACTTGTGAAGACTAAAGTGACATCTATAGGATGGGTAGCCACATCACAATGACATCAACTCAAAAATCACTTTTAAATTCTTTACACTATATTTACATATCTAAGTACATTTTCACATTCAAATTTTGTTATAAAACATGTCAGAATCACATTTTTCAACACAACAATGTGAAATATAATGTCACTGTTGTTTTTACATACATATAGGGTAATTACAGGAAAAGAGGAGTGAGGTAAATATGTCCTTCAACCCTCACTATTCGTGCAAGACTGACTGGTGGTGGTTGGCCGAAACTGGGATGGCTGTCGAATGAAAGCTACACCCACAGTGTTCCACACTTGTTGCTAGTGTCGAAATGTTACTACACCCGTGAATTATGGGTTAATTTTTATGGATGTTTGGCAAAATACACCAGATGTGTCGAGTTGATTCAAGTCACGCTGCGTCGCGTCGTGTCGAGTCAGCGATGCAGTTGGACCCATTTCTGCTTCAGTCACAGCGAGTCACTAACCTCTGAGAAGCATCTGACGGGGAGACACTCACCAGCCATGGCTCAGTCAACACCTCTAACAACTGACACCACTTCCCCAGCTGACCTTGTTGACAGGGTGAAGTGATGGTTGGCAGGTCCTAGGCTCACTCCATGCCCGTGGGAGGAAGATGGCTGACGCCCAACCACCGCAGCGACGGCAGCAGCAGGCAGACATCGTCCCACCATGCCCTTGGGAGGAAGATGGCTGATGCCCAACCACTGCAGCAATGGCAGCAGCAGGCAGACATCGTCACCGTTTGCACCAAGACTGCTGTTGCCTTAGCTGCAGAAGAGCTAGGTCGTCTCTTTGACCTCCTCCTAGACATCTTCAGGAGAAATGGCTTACCACCAATAGCCATTTCTCCTGATCTACAACCACCCACCACCACCACCAAGAAACGAGGCAGCAAGCCTGCACGATGAAGGAGGAGCAGAACGGACGTGCCACCACCACCCCCTCCAGCCCACCCCCGTCGCCGGTTAATGCTGCCTCACACACTCAACCGGGCGAACAGCGTGAAGGCACTTCCAACACCACCACACCACATGAGCCTTCCGAATTGGATTCTGAAATGGAGGAGGACACTCAGGACCTCAACACCTGTCCTTGCTCCACCTCCACCACGAGAGAGGACACCACTGACAACAAGGACCTGGAAGATGAAGGGGAATGGCAGATGGTTAAGAAGAGGGGGAGGAAGACTGACAGCCCACCGACCAACCCACCACCCAGTCACCATGAACTAGTGGATGTCCGCCTCTCCTCGCCTCGACCTGTTTCACCAACACATCTCCCGTAGCCAAGACCCCGACATCTTCCACATCAGGGAAGTCTGGTCCAGCAGAACGACACCGCAGACCAGCTTCTCAAATTCTACATTAATTATCTCCAGCGGCAGTGGAACTTACAGGGTAGATAAGAGAGGAAGGGAGAAGGGAAAGAAAAAATAAAATGCTGCCTTAATGCCCACACTATGGGTGATAGGCATTAAAAAAAAAAAAAATGCATCTGACAACATATTGTGTTCATGCTTATGCCCTGTAGGGGTTAGTTACTGTGTATAGTACATAAGGTCATGGCGCCCTCTCGTACCCCAGCCACTAGGGGTGGGCGTATCGATACCAAATTATCGATATTTACGATACCAGCTATTTACACTGAAATATTGATACTTATGCCCAAGTATCGATATTTCGATACTTAAGAATTTACTTTCAATTTGGCATTTTTATATACAGTAGTGATGAGATAATTTTGTATTTTTGTATGAAAAAATATCATTTATTAATATAAGTTAAAAAACATGCAGGGAGACATTTTTGCATCTGGCAGCCCGGTATTGTTGTCTGAGTTTCATGCTATCTATCTACCTATCTATAGCTCCGATGCCTCCTTCCCTCCGGGAACTCCCTCCAAGGGGGTGGCCACGGCAGAAGACTCTCCAGTTTTCCCTGTTCCAACACTCCCTCCTCACTTGCTCCATCTCCCTCTCCCCCTCACACTTCTCTCTCTCACATACTCTTCCACTCTGTTCTGCCATCTAACCGGAGGTCTGCCTCGCACACCAGGTCCCACAACTTCACTATCGTACACCTTCTTTACAAACTCCACACCTTGCATTCTCTCCACATGTCCAAACCATCTCAGTGTATTACGCTTCACTCTCTCAACCACTCCACACTCAATACCAATTGCCTTCTCACTCATCTCACTCATACGACACCTCTCATTACTTTCTCCATCCCACCTAGTAAGTCCACATGCTCCTCTCAGATAACTCATTTCCACCGCACTTATTCATGCTACTAATTATTCTAGCCTATTTTTGGTCATAAATGCAATTCATTAACTTAATTATGCTTCAAAACATTCTTGTAGAGGGGTGGAATAACATTACATAAAAGCAAATTAATGAAATATAAGGCAAAAGTACAAGTATCGGTATCGCAATCAATACCATCGATACTGGGCCAAAAAGTAATCGGTATCGCATCAATCCAAAAATACTGGTATCGCCCATCCATACCAACCACCCTCTTTTTATACTTTTAACTGTCCCTTCTTTCCTTCTGTTTTATTTTCCACGACTTTCTCTTACATTAAATTACTCTGTCTTATATAGTAATTAGTTGTATATTAATGAGTTGTATCTTCACTTACCAAGAGAAATAAAGGAACTGTGTTCATGTTTAATTGATTATTGCCCTAAACATATACCTACTTGTAATTTTTGCTATTATTTTCAATACGATACTTCTTACCGTACCTTAACAAAATGGCCATTTTTGGTAAAGTGGAACCAGCACAGCTGGATTGCTATAGAACACACCCTTCTCCAGCCCAGGCCTCGTGTAGGCTTATTTCTGGGCTAGAATGGTCTATTCTGTGAAGATCATCAGAAGTAAATAAATTCAAATCTGGCGCTGTACTGATATGGGAGCTACCTGGTGGTGGCCTCTAGAGGTAGTGACCCGCCTGGGCTAGCAGGGGTAGCCGCTCGGTCACTCTTTCGCGGAACACCAGGCTGTTAACATCAACGCTCCTTCTCTTCGCTATGTGTTTACATGTTTGTTCTGTGTCTAGTGGCATGCCTGCTCTGTAGATGTGTGTCTGTGTGTGTATCGGGGTTTCTCTTTTTGGGTCAGTTTTTCCGCTTCTTCCCGTTGGGTTTTGGGGTCTGTTTTTTCCCTTCTCTCCTTGGGGTCTTGCTTTCCTTGGGGTCCCTTCTTGGGTTCCTTTCCCTGTCTGCCTTTTTTCTCCCTTTGCTTTGCCACTAGTTCACTTTCCTTACTGTTTATGGGGCTGTGTCGCCGTGTGCGTGTGTGTTTTTCCCCAAGTGGGGCCCTTGCCTCCCCACGTGGCTCTCCTCATGCGGCCTTTGGGGCCCTTTGTGCTCTTTTCCCCATGTGGTTTTAGTGTATTTGTCGGCAAGGATTGTGCGTTGTCCTTGTCCTCCTCTGACAGTGTCGGTTAGGGGCTGTTTTTGTTCCCTAGTGCTGTGTTTTCCCTGGGGTTGTCCTTTCAGGCTGGCTGTGTGCTTCTCTTCCTCCAGGTTACTTGGGGCCTTTTTTCAGCCTGCGGGGCTCGGTTTTTGGGGTTGTTATCCCCGGCAGTGTGTGTGTGTGGGAGTGTGGGGTTCTTGGGGCGGGTTGTCGGGTTCTTCCCCCGTCCGGGGTTTATTTTAGGTTTACCCGTGTCCTGTGTATACGTGTTCACGTGCTGTGTTTACCTTTGTGCTGTGTACACGTGGATTCACGTGTTAACCACCCTTTTTTCTCCCACAGTCTACTCATGCTTTGTGTGCTTCGACGGGGTGTACCGTGAGGGTGTCCCCCGACGGACACCTCCATTGTTCGCCCCACGCACCTTGCTTCACGCCCAAGGGCTACGACCCTCTGGCGTGTAGTGTGTGCCGCCCCTGGGCTGAGTTGTGTTGCGAGACTCCCGCCTCTGCTCGCCCTAAGCTTCCTGCCCTTGCCTCTCTTCGCACTGCGTGGATGAGAGCGAGGAGGATGGCGCACAAGCGAGACGGGTCCTCCTTGACTTGGGCAGACCCTGTTTTGGGGGCTGAGCTGGGTCTTTCCAGATCTCAGTACCCTTCCACGTGCCTCTCAGAGTCGCAGGGGATCGAGCCCCTAGCACCCCGAGAGGCTACGTCGCCTTCCCTAGATGGTTCTCTGACTCCCTTCAGTGGTTTCCCACCACTCCCAGAAGCGAGCGAGACCGCCGTGCTGGCACCCCTGACTACCTCACCGGTACAAGGGCCCAGTGGGGAACCTACTGCTTCGTCGCCCCCTAAGGCTTGCTCCTCGAGCCGCTCGCGGGGGCACAAGCACCCATCCAAAAGGTCTCGACTCTCCAAGAGGACCCGGACTCGCCGTTGTTCCCCATCTTCGTCTTCTACCACTTCCTCCTCCTCTTCCTCTTCCTCGTCGGAGTGCTCGCCCTCTCCCATGTGCAAGCCCCACATGGCTAAGCGGGCGGGTACGAGCCCTTTGATGAGGAAGATGGCGCGTGTCCTAAGCACCCTTCTCTATGCTGTCCTTCCGGACTTCATTCTACCTCCTGTGGCCCCCTCCCCTCCTACTCCGGTGGTGGCGGGGGGACCTGTTCCTGTACCCGACCTTACTCTTCCTCTCTCTGCTGCGTCGCCGGCTGAGGGCCCGGGTTCACCCAGGGAGTTTGGGGGCGTTCCCGAACCCCCACTCTCCCCGAGCCCCGAGTTCCCGGCTGGTGCCCTAGCGGAGGATCTGGCTACCTCCTCTCCTCCTTCTAGGGAGGACTCCTACCTCCTCTACTCTTGGGCCTTCCTTCCTCCTTCCTGGACCCACACTTCAGAGGAGGGCAGACTGGTTGCGTGGTCTCCTGACACATCTCAACCAGACGTGTCAGTGAGGAGAGACGACATCCTGGTGAAGTGGGGAGCGGACGCGTCGGGCGATTCCATCCACTTCTACAAGGCCCGCCCGATCTCCGCCCCCATTCCTGCATCTTCCAAGGTTTCCACGGCGGCTACCTTGGATGTGATGGGCTTCCTGGTGGAGAATAGCAATCTTAACTTATCCCAGGCCTGGAAGATTGACCGCTCCTCGGAGAATACGGCAGTCTTCCTGTCCTCGGATGCTTATTTTCCAGGGGATAAGGGAGACGGGGACCTGGACATTTCTGCCCTTCTCCTTAAGTCCCTGGACCACCAGAGGCCCTCCACATCCAAGAAACCCCCTCCTCCGTCCTTCCCAGTCATTTTCCCTCCTTCTTGTGCCCCTACAGGTCTGAGGGAGTGCCTGTGGAGGACGGAGAAGGAGCCGCCGGTCCCCTTCCAACTGAAGGAACCCGACGGTAAGCTGAGGCAGGCAGAGATGGCTGCCCGGCTGGAGTTGTCTTACCTCATCTCCACCGGTGCAGCCATCTCGTACCTGCGAGACTGCCTGAAGAGCCTCACTACCTCGTTTCACGAGCTGTCTGGTCTTGAACTCTCGTAAGTACCTTGTTCGTACTATGTTTATTCTTTTGATTTTGATGGGCATGGGGGGTTTACTTACATAACCTTCACAGGGCTCTAACCTTGGTGTTCTCGGGGTGCTTGTGTTTCTCCCCTACAGTGACGCCCTGATGTCCATGACTACCATGGCAGAGGGCGCCAGAGCCATGGCGACCCATCACATGCGGGAGGCAGCCAGGACCTTTGCCAAGTCCAGGCTGGCGGCCCGCCAGGCAGCCGCCAAGTCCGCTCCGGAGATGGCACAGTGGGGCGTAGTGCGAGCTTCCCCCATGTCCCCTGCGCTGTTCGACCAGGCAGCGACGTACTCGGTGTTCTCGTCCCTCCCGGCAGTCATCAACCTGCCAAAACAGTCTACCTCCAAGTAAGTTCCTTGTCTAGTGGTCCTTTTGGAGGATGATGATGTCACATATTGTTTCTGTTGTACGAGGGAAATCGAGACAGCGGGAAGTTAGTCCCAACCTCGCCCCCCTCGCATGTTTTCCCCGGGGTTTTTTCTTCTCCTCTAACTACTCTGTTTGTCCGTAGGCCACATGCCCCCAGCCAGCCAGACCATCCTTCCAGCCTTGCAGGCCCTCCCAGCCTGCGAGACAGCCCAGAACTCCTTCCCCCCACCTCCGCAGCAGCCCCCCAGGTTCCACCTGTGGGGCCAGCAGCACTTTCGTGGGAGGAACCAGGGCTCCAAGCCCTACTCCAAGCCCAAGCCCTTTTCCTCCCACCCCTCCCAGAAGGACCGCTCCACTTGAGGGTCCTACCCGGGGGTGCCTCACGGATTGGTCCTCCGCCTGGCCCACCCACGGTTGGGCAGCGAGGGTCGTACGGCAGGGCCTCACCTGGCCATGGATTTCAGTTCCGGTGAGTTGTTTCTGTCATCCTCTCTGTTGTGAAATCTTTGACATATGACATAACCTTTCTCCACCCCGTGTGGCTCCCTCCCCCCCCTGTTCCCTTGGGGCCCTGTTCGGGTTGTTCCTACACCCCACTAACATATGCCACTTTTCTTGCAGTCACTACGTCTCCCTCCTGCTTCCTCCAAGGTGTCACCTTCGGTCGTCCCTCACGTAAGGGAAATGCGGGAAAAAGGGGTAGTGGAGCAGGTGACGGGGAAGGTGTTCTTGTCACACCTGTTCACGATGCCCAAAAAGGACCCGGGAAAAATGAGACTGGTGATGGACCTGAGCAAATTAAACAAGTTCTTGAAGCCCCTACACTTCAAGATGGTTTTGGTTGCTCCGGTCCGCACAGTTCTCCAAAAGGGGCACTGGTTAGCGTCCCTGGACCTCCAGGACACGTACTGGCATGTCCCGATCCACCCTCGGTTTCGCCGATTTCTGGCATTCCAGGTGGGGACCAAGACGTTTAAGTTTACCAGGCTCCCTTTCGGTCTCTTTCTTGCCCCTCGGGTCTTCACCAAGCTTATGAGGGTGGTGGCATCCCGCCTGGCGGAGGCGGGTGTCCCCACCCTCATGTACCTGGACAACTGGTTATTACATGCCCCCACCAGGGAGCAGGTAACAAACAACATCAGGGTAGCACGAGGGTGCTAGAGGAAATGGGGTTCCTTCTCAACGTCCCCAAGTCCTCTCTCACCCCTACGCGCATGCTATCTTAGCCCGGAATAGAGTGGGACTCAGTTTCGGCCACCCTCTCGCTCGCTCCGGACATCGCCCGCCGGACCCTCCGTCCCGTCCGCCAGGCTTACTCTTCCCGTACTTTCTCTCGCCGCCAGTGGGAATTATTGCTCGGGTCGCTGAACTTCGCGGCCCCTGCAATGCCCTTGGGATGACTGAAGCACAGGAGGCTGACGCGGGAGGTAAACCTGCACCTATCCCACGCATTTAGGGACCTTCCCAGGCCAGTGTCTCCCTCTCTACACCGTCTCCTTCGCCCCTGGCTGCGTCCCGGTGCCCTGCGTCAGCGTGTTCCCTGGGTACTTCCTCCTCCAGGGATCACAGTGGCGACAGACGCATCAGACGTAGGCTGGGGGTACCAGTTAAGCCTGGGACACCAGCTATGTGGGGGATGGAAGGAAGGGGAGAGGCTACTACACATCAATGCTCGGGAGTTGATGGTAGCGAGGGAGTGGCTCAACAGACACCCCCAGTTCTCCGGGATGGGCGTCCGCTTTGACATGGACAACATAGCGGCCGTGCAGTGCCTACAGAGACAGGGCACTTCACGGTCGGAGGTTCTCCTGTCCCTGTCAGAACAGATTTTCATGATAGCGGCCAAGAGGGCGATTCACCTCTCGGCCCGCTATGTGCCAGGGCGGGAGAACAACTGGGCAGACGCCCTATCCAGGTTCAGAGGGATATCAGTCAAGTGGCAACTGCGTCCCCCTGTGTTTGAGTCACTGCCTTTGCTACGGGACTCCGGAGGTGGACCTGTTCGCCTCCACAATCACAGCCCAACTTCCCCTGTTCCTGTCCTTCTCCACCAGGACAGAGGCGGGGGGCCCGGACGCCTTCACAAAGGACTGGAACAGGTGGGGGTACGTGTACCTCTTTCCACCACCAGCAACGTCAGTCCTCCTTCAGGCGATCCTCAGGCTGCATTCTTTCAGAGGGAGGGTACTCCTCATAGCCCCCCTCTGGCCAGCACAGCCGTGGGTCGGAGAGTTGTCCCAGTGGTGCCCTCATCCTCTTCAGTTGGGGTCGGCGTGCCTCTCCAGCACTCTGTCTGCACTTCACTCAGGAGACAGTGGGCAAGATGCTGAGGGCTCATCGCCAGTCCTCGTTGCGACATTACGAATCATGCTGGAAGAGATTCCAAGACTTCTTACGACGACACCCCGCCATGATAATCTCGGAGGATAGTCTTGGAATTCCTCACTTGGCTAGCCGACTCCACCAACAGGGCCCCGGCAACGGTGCTTGCGCATCACGCAGCCCTGTCTGATCCCCTCTTCCTTGGCTTCAATATTATGGGCCCCGAAAGGCCCCTCTCTCTTCTGAGGATGGGGATTCGGGCGGGGACAGCACCTCACAGGGCCCAGACACCGTCCTGGTCCTTTCACCGTGGCCTTACCTACCTGACCTTCGAGGGGGTCCCTCTGGAAGTGAGCCACCTCCTCCTGAAGTCTCTTCCTGCTCGCCTTAGCTACAGGGTACAGAGCCTCCCAACTGGCAGCCCTTGCCTGCCATCCAGCCTTCTCCTCTGTAAGTCCTAATCATGCTTCTTTGACTGTCTCCCCTTCTCCCACTTTCTTAGCTAAATACGAGCAGGCTGACGACAGGATTGGCCCCCTCACAGTACCCTCCTTTCTGAGGGATGGAAGTTTCCACTCGCTCTGTCTAGTCCACGCCTTCACATCCTACGTGGAGGCTACAAGAGGCGTCACAGGACCACCTGTTCTACAACTCCAGGTTTGGTAAACCTCTTCTCCAGGTCCATCGCTCGCCTCCTCTGCCGAGTGATCGAGAACGGGGATCCTGGACACACTCCCAAGGCCCACAGCGTTTGGGGCGTGGCTGCCTCCCTCAGGACTCACTCGGTGGAGCAGGTACGGGATCTGGGGGGCTGGGCATCTGCCTCCTCCTTCAGGACGAGGTACCTGTTCCACTCAGTCTCTCCCACCCCCTGTGTGGCGATGGGAACTCCTCCCATCTTACCACACCCAGTCCCAACACCTGGTAGGGGACGCCACAGGAAAAAGAGGGGGGGGGGGGTGAGGGGGCACCCGAGGAGCAAAGGTCGGGCTAGGTAATCTCCTTCTTACCTTACCCTCATTATCACCCCATACGTCATATCCATTCTGTACATTTTCATGCTCATCCCATGTCATTCATGTTGTACATAAGGTGCTGGGTAAAAATAAACTACATTGTTACGGCTCTGAGTATTTATTTTTCCTATGGATGAAATTATGGTGACTGATTTTCAGTGTCCATGTAGGGCAGAGGTACAATAAAACACATGGTTATGACATTATCGTTTTTTCGTTACTCCTTCTGGTTGACTTGTTACCTGCTACTCATACCTTATTCCATAGCCTAGGATGAGGATAAAAGGGGGGGGGGGGTCGTCTCTCGACCCGCCTACCTCTCCTCTCGTGTCTGACTATAAAGACAACGAAAAAAAAAAATAAATAAATAATACATTCATTACTAATAAAATGCATAATAATAATACATAATTATTAACAATTTATTATGATTACTCTGGGTCAACAGTACCCTACTATCATGCTTGGAGGTAAGATAACTCTATCCTCCCCGCTCTGGGCCTAAGGGCGGGACCGCTCTTCATTCTGGGGATGAATGCCTCCGCCTCACCTCCCACCTACCGCATCGCATGCATAGCAATCCAGCTGTGCTGGTTCCACTTTACCAATAATAGTGCATTTGTCACGGCATTGTATTTATTAGTTTGTGGAACCAGCACAGCTTTTACTGTCCCACCCACCTCCCGATGCGGCAGATATTCTCCTTCAGTTCTCATTTGAGTGACCGAGCGGCTACCCCCGCTAGCCCAGGCGGGTCACTACCTCTACAGGCCACCACCAGGTGGCTCCCATATCAGTAGAGTGCCAGATTTGAATTTATTTACTTCTGATGATCTTCACGGAATAGACCCTTCTAGCCCAGAAATAAGCCTACACGGGGCCTGGGCTGGAGAAGGGTGTGTTCTATAGCAATCCAGCTGTGCTGGTTCCACAAACCAATAAATACAATTTAAGCGGCTGGTAGCCGCGACAAATGCACTATTATCTCTTCAACCCCAAGTGGACGCCTGTAGTTCGTGTGTTTTTTTTTTTTAATGGATGATCGAGTTAAGTCCACCAGCTTCTTGAAATTTTCACTTGTTATTCTGAAAAAGGTGTAAAACTTTTCTGGATGGTTTCTGCAAGTCTGGGATTAAATGACTGAAGCTTCCAAAGTCTGACCTTTTTATGTTCTGTTCATGCATCTAAATTCGGTTTCTCTTACATATGCGACAACAAAGCTATAACAGAACAACTAGTTCAGTGCAAGAAAATACATCCATTGTCCTTTATATCTGGTGCGGCACTTATGACTAGACTTGGGCTGACACAGTCGGTGTGAACAGAGATTGTTGTTTTGACTCGTACCAAAATACTGAGACTGACTTACCGCTATGCGACTCGCTTGGTGTAAACGCAGCCTACGGAGAGACTGTAACATTACCCTGTGCTACAATGCTGGTTACTCAGTTCCTACGCTATCGCATTGATAGCTGAGCCTTCAGACAATTTTTCCACTGCATCTGTTTCTGTGCCCCCAATCATACCACCAGTTACTTCCACTCAACGATTGCAACCTTCACGATCCCGTCTCATTCCTGTAAGGTTATCAGACTCTGCAATTGAATGGAAGCTGGATATATCTTTGTCATCATATAATAGTGATGAGTTTCCACACGTAGTGGCATGAGGAAGTGTTGACAGAGGCCACAGCTAGCCATCACGAGCGAACACCACCCCTCTCTCACTCGGAAAGTAACTCCTCTTTATCACCTCCTATCTCCATAACCAAGAGTCCTAGAGAGCTGGGTTTGGTCTCGTTGGAAGAGTTGATGGTGAGTACGAAACCAAATCTAAGTTTCTAGGCATTGTAGTTTAGAATGAATGAAGGAAAATAGAGCATTTTTTGCATAATCGCCGGCCAAACACAGCGGTAGATTATCGCCCGCCCACCCACCTAGCCGTGGCGGCAGGCAAGAGCGACCCCCTCCCCTCATGCTTTAGGGGTTAAATCAGAAGCTGCCTATCAATGAAAAGGCTCTGACTTATTTAGTAGTGTATTTATAAGATAGTAAGATTTGAACCTTCATAGCTCTTAATATTGGTCATCATATTGTCATACCTTGTTATTTGCAGCAGCATGGTGAAGATGAGACCAGCCTTGTGCATCCTGGAAGTGAATCCTCCAAGGGCGGTTTGGTATCTGGCTGCTAAGCCTGTCATCTCCAGCCACTGCCCAACGCACTCCAATTTCCCCAATCCGCTCATATTCCTCCAGACTTATTTTCTGTTGAAAATATATTTATGTTAGCGATAGTTTTCTTGTCCAAGTGAACTACTGGGTATTGGTTTAAATTATCAAAGCTTAATTAATACTACAGTAGAGCTTCAATTATCTGGCGTCCACGGGGATTATAATCGTACGAAAAATCAATTTTTCTGGATAGTAAAATTACGCCCGTTTTCTATTGTCATGCGCCATACATAAGTATAGAAATATGTAGCTAATGTAGCGTGACTTGCACACACGGTAATAATACAACATACATAATGATTAATGCAATGTAGCCTACTATGTACAATAATTCACCATAGTAATGTGTACGCACCACTGACACGTCGATGCTTCAGTCGGATGCAATTATCCTCATCCCAACACACACATAAACCACTCAACCTCTATTGTATAACCTAATGTACTGGATCTTACTGCAAATAAACTTCTGTTGATAATATAAATGATAAACTTAGGTTTTCTGAACTGTAAAACTTAAATGTTAACCACTGCTAAAATAATTGTTTTACCCTTAAACTAATGTTTACATTATTTGTTTTCTTTTCTTCTTTTAATTATTTGGAGTACTTATGCATTATACATGACCACTCATCATCATCACTTATCATTATCATCATATCATCCACATTAGATTCAGATTCAGAGGGAGGACTGGGTGTGGGTGGTCAGGCAGGTTGAGAGTTGAACAGGCCGGATGGGGTAGAGATGCACAACCGGCAGCCAGCGGGCCGCGTGTTGCCCTCAAGCAACCCTTTGGCAGACTTTACTAAGTAATAAATGGTAAAAAATAACAACAAATTTTCAACCAAACATAAAGAAGCTTGTCTATGAATCAGTGTCAAAAATCGCATTAAGAAGACTGTGTCATCTATGCCAGGTAAGGATTGATCATACTTTTGTAACGCAATGGATTAAGTCATTAAGTACTATATTTTTACCATGAAGTACCTAAATTTTTTGCATTTTTGATGAACATGAATCATGCGGCCCTCAGTGAGTTTTAAGTTTTAATCATGTGGCCCGAGGAGCCCAAAAGGTTGTGCATCCCTGGGGTAGACTGTTGGAGAAGGGAATTTTGTTGGAGTACTTGCTGGTGTAGACGTTGATGATTCACTATCTGGGAATCCGATGAATGAATAGGAAATTACAAGTGAAATGTCTGCTGCTTTTGCACGTTTATCCTTATTGAAAAAGTTCCTGATGTCTGACTGTTTGATTGTTACATGACACTAATTTTGAAAGTCATCATAGTGAGAATGAAAATGCAGCAGCTCATTAGCAGAGTAGGATGCATTTCTTTCCATAAATCGGATGATCTTTGTACTCTCGCATCAAATCACTCACGTGGGTGCTCTTTTCTATACTCTGTCCAGCCTAAGGTGGCGGAGAAGCCCTGCCCTACAGGTGCGGTAGGCAGGTCAAGTACTTTTTCGCTTCCCTGATTGGCTAGAGGTGTTCAGCACACCGAGAAAAATAGAAGTGCTTCCTTTTTTCATGAATATTTCTGCTAAGTAAGCATTATTCATGCCTGTTATTACTCACTCATTATTGTAAATGATATGTGTGAGCCTTACAGTCAAATTCATAGTGACAATTTACTTGGAGCTCGTAATATCTTAATTTGAACATATAGTGTGTAGTAAAAAGTGAGCGACAGTGAGAGGAAAAAAGGTCAACTGGAGGACCTCTGGGTAACCCTTGTGACTTCCTGTGTTCGAAAGCATACTTCAAGGCTTCTCCATCCATTTAGTACCATTTTTTATACATTTAATTTCACCTATCTTTCGGAAGCACAAGGGAGTGTGTTTTTATGCAACGAAAATATAGAAAAAAACGCATACACACATTCACTACTTACACAAAAAGGTTAATATATTTCAAAACCATGGCCAAACAAAGCAGCAGGACTGGGCAAGGAGTGGTGTGTGTGTGTGTGTGTGTGTGTGTGTGAATGGATTAAGAAACCGACACAGGTAGTTGACAGGCGCCTATAGGGACCTGAGATTAGAATATGGCCTAAGGCAGTAAGAGAGAGAAACTTAAGATGAAGGTAACAAATGAGGAATAAAGAAAGTGAAATAACTTATGATGCATGCTACTGTTAATGAGAGAATGAATAAATGGAATTTAAAAAAAATATTGTATACGGTAATGCCATTAATCTAAATATATCATGTATATGATATGTGAGATAAAATATCATTAGATTATAGAATTTAGAAAAGGAAAGGTTGTGGATGAATCGAGAGAGAGAGAGAGAGAGAGAGAGAGAGAGAGAGAGAGAGAGAAGTGGATGGAAGAAGAAGGAAGGTCAGGTCACTGAGATTAACGCACCGCTATGCGACGTATGTGTGTGTGTGTGTATGTGTGTGACCCATGGTGTGACCAAAAGTACTCGAAACATCCCCTTTATTGGTATAGTGAAACCAGCACAGCTGGATTGCTATAGAATACGCCCCTTCTCAAGCCCAGGCCCCGTATAGGCATAATCTGGGTTGGAAGGGTCTATTCCGTGACGATCATCAGAAGTAAATAAAAATTCAAATCTGGCGCTGTACTGATAGTGGAGCCACCTGGTGGTGGTGTGGTGAGGTATTAGCCCCGCTCTGCGCTCTCAGGCAATCGGTCACTCTGTCGCGGAACACGTCCCAGTCAACATCTTCGCTCCTCGCTGCTACGCTATGGTATTGTGTCTCGTGTTCCTGCTATTGTTTCTTTTGTGTTCTAGTGGCTGGCCTGCTTTGCAGATGTATAGTGTGTGTGTATTCTAGGAGTGTTTAGGTGTGTTTTGGGGGGTTTTTCTTCTCTAGGACTGAGTTTTCTCTTCCCTAGGCGAAGGGGGCTTTTGGGCCTCCTTTTTCGGAGTTTTTCTCCTTCATTCCCCCCTTTCACCTTTCCTCCTGCCACTAGTACATTCATCGTGTGTGTTTTATCGGGGTTTCTGAGGTTTTTAGCGAGGTTAGCACCCCCACGTGGGGCCTTCGCCTCCCCACGTGGTGTGCGTGTGGGGTCTTTGCAGCCCTTCCTCTTGCCTTCCCCGATTATTGTGTGTGCCCTCTCGGTAGGGGGGAGTGAGAATTGTGCCCTGGTTCTCTCTTCCTCTCCCGCGCGGGTTTTTTTAGTGATTTTTGGTGTTTTTCCAGTGTTTTTAGCCTGGGTTGTTACAACTCAGGCTACCGGGCCCCCCCGTTCCCCCTCCTTCGGGATCCTTCTGTCCGGGGGGGTTTCATTTACCCGCTCCATGTGGCGGGCTGTTTTCTGGTTTTACGGGGTTTTTCCCTGGCGGGTGTGCGTGAGATTGGGGGGTCGTGTCCTGGCCCCCGGGTTCAGCGGGTGTTTCCCGCGCTACTTCTCCTTGTTTGGGGGTTTTCCCGTGTCTTCTGTGTTCCAGTGTCTGCACGTGCTAACCCATGTTTGTGTATTCTTTTCTTCCTCAGCCTACTCGTGCCTTATGTGCTGCTTCGGGGTGTACTGTGCGGGTCTCTCCTGACGGACACCTGCACTGTTCACCTCACGCACCCTGCTTCACTCCCTTGGGTTATGACCCTTTGGCGTGTGGTGTGTGCCGCCCCTGGGCTGAGTTGTGTCGGGTTACCTCCCCTTCTGCCCGCTCCAAACTCCCCGCCCTTGCTTCTCTTCGTATGGCATGGACGAGGGCTAGGGGAATGGCCCATAAACGAGACGGTTCTTCTTTGGCGTGGGTGGACCCGATTTTGGGAACGGATCTGGGTTTATCCAGGACCCGTTACCCTTCTTCCTGTCTCTCGGAGTCTCAGGGGTTAGAACCTCCTGAGGCCCGAGAGATTGAGCCTCCTTCCCTAGACGGTACTACGACTCCTTCTCGGGGCTTCTCCCCCCGGGAAACGAGCGAGTCTGTCGCGCTGGTTCCCCCGACTACCTCACCGGTACAAGGGCCCAGCAGGGAACCTCCAGCTTCGCCTCCTTCTAGAGCCGGCTCCTCAGGTCTCTCTAGGGGACGCAAGCGTTCAGTCCAGGAAGTCCCGGGCTCGTCGCCGTTCTCCTTCCTCCTCATCTTCGTCGTCTTCTTCTTCCTCTTCTTCTTCGTCAGGTAGCTCTCCTTCGCCCGCCCGCTAATCCCGCAAGGGCAAGCGGGGGGGGGACAGCCCCTTGTTGAGGAAGATAGTGAAGATCTTCCACACCCTTATTCCTCACGCTTTTCCTGGGGTTTCCACCGCGCAGCCTCCGGCTGTCGCTCCGGAACCCGCTCCTTCGCCCACCCTTGCCCCTCCTCCTGCTTCTGCTCCCGTCGAGGGCGCGAGTCCTCCCGGGGATATGGGAGTCATTCCCGTTCCTCCTGTTTCCCCGGGACTCGAGTCTCCATCGGGGGACGTAGCTGAGGAGTTGGTTACCTCCGCACCTCCATCCCCGTCACCCCCTCCTGCGGGCGACGGGTACCTTCCCTACTCTTGGGCTCTTCTCCCTCCTTCCTGGACCCACTCTTCGGAGGAGGGCAGACTGGTGACTTGGTCTCCGGACACGGCTCAACCAGACGTGTGGACCCGGAGGGATGACGTCCTGGTGAAGTGGGGGGCGGATGAGAAGGGCGACGCTATTCCCTTCTACAATGTCCGTCCCATCTCAGCGCCCGTACCCACTTCATCGAGAGTGTCCTCTGCGGCTACCCTGGACGCGATGGGTTTTCTGGTGGAGTACAGCCAGTTACATTTGTCCGAGGCTTGGAGGATTGACCGCTCCCACGGGAACACGGCAGTCCTCCTTTCCCCGGACGCGTACTTCCCGGGGGATAAGGGCGAAGGGGACCTGGACATCCCAGCCCTTCTCCTTAAGTCCCTGGACCACCAGAGGCACAGCGCGCCCAGGAAGCCCCCTCCTCCGTCTTTCCCCGTCATCCTCCCTCATTCCCGTGCCCCCCCGGGTTTGAGGGAATGCATGTGGAAGACGGAGAAGGAGCCTCCGGTCCCCTATCAGCTGAAGGAGCCCGATGGCAAGTTGCGGCAGGCGGAGTCTGCTGCCCGCTTGGAGTTGGCTCACACCATCTCCACGGGGGCAGCCGCTGCGCTCATCCGAGACTGCCTCAACGCCCTCACCAACACCTACCACGAGATGTCGGGTATACAGCTAGCGTGAGTACCTTACTTCTAGTGTCATGTTACTTAGGGGATACGGGGTAGAGGGTCTCTCTGTTACTCCCGGGTACTTATTCCCGGGTTCGCTCGGTTTTTTCCTTGTTTACCCCTTACAGTGACACCCTCTCTTCCATGGCCACCGTGATGGAGGGCGTGGCAGCGATGGCGACCCACAACATGCGGGAGGAGGTGAAGGTCTTCGCCGAGGCGAGACTGGCAGCCCGCCAGGCGGCTGCGAAATCTGCGCCTGAGATGGCACAGAGGGGAGTGGTGCGAGCTGCCCCCCTGTCCCCTGCCCTCTTTGATCAACCGGCGACAGACGCAATCTTCTCCTCTCTCTCAGCGGTAATCAACTTACCAAAACCCTCTACCTCCAAGTAAGTACCTCTCGTTGTTCTACTTACCTGAGTTATTTTCACGGGAGGTGAAATTGAAGGAATATTCGGTTCTCCTTTGGTTCCTAATCAATCTGTTTGTCCGTAGGCCACGTGCCCCACAGCCATCCAGACCAGCCTACCAGCCCTGAAGGCCCTCCCAGCCTTCCAGACTGCCGAGGCCCTCGTACCCCACTCCCCCGAAGGCACACAACAGGCCCTCCCAGAGGGGCCAGCAGCCATTTCGAGGGAGAGGACAGGGCTCCAAGCCCTACAGCAAACCCAAGTCCTCCTTCAGCCACCCCTCCCAGAAGGACCGCTCCACTTGAGGGTCCCACTCTGGGCTGCCTCACAGGGTGGTCAGCAGCCTGGCCCTCCCACGGCTGGGCAGCAAGGATAATTCGGCAGGGCCTCTCATAGCCCTGGATAACTGTTCCGGTGAGTAACTGTTAACTCTCCTAATCTGACATTTCTGACATATGACTTATGCCTAATCCCGTCCTTGGGTTTCCGTTAGGTCGAAATCAGAATTTCCCTTGCGGTCAAAATCTCGGCCTCTCCCGTCATTTACCCTCCAACCATCCCCGGGTCCCTCGGGCCCCGGGGGCTAGGATTAACTGTACTCTCACTGACACCTGTCTTTTCCCGTTACAGCCACTACGTCTACCTCCTGCCTCAACCAAAGTGTCACTTTGTTAGAAATGCGGGAAAAAGGGGTAGTGGAGCGGGCGACGGGAAGGGTCTTTCTTTCTCGTTTATTCACGGTCCCCAAAAAGGACCAGGGAAAAACGAGATTGGTGATGGACCTGAGCAAACTAAACAAATTTGTGAAAACCTTACGTTTCAAGATGGTTTCGGTTGCTCAGGTCCGCACAGTTCTAAGGAAGGGGGACTGGTTAGCATCCCTGGATCTCAAGGATGCGTACTGGCACGTCCCGATCCACCCCAGGTTTCGCCGTTTTCTGGCCTTCCAGGTGGGGACCGAGACGTTCCAGTTTACCAGGCTCCCTTTCGGTCTTTCTTTAGCTCCTCGAGTCTTCACAAAGCTCGTGAGGGTGGTGGCATCCCGTCTGGCAGAGGCGGGTGTCCCCACCCTCATGTACCTGGATGATTGGTTGCTTCACGCCCCTTCCAAGGAGCAGGTAGCAAACAACGTCCGGGTAGCGAGGGGAGTGCTAGAGGAAATGGGGTTCCTGTTGAACATCCCCAAGTCCTCTCTCACTCCCACTCGCAAACTGTGTTGGCTAGGAATAGAGTGGGACTCTCTTTCGGCCACCCTCTCTCTCGCTCCAGACAACGCCCGCCGGACCCTCCGCCACGTCCGCCAGGCGCATTTTTCCCGTACTTTCTCTCGCCGCCAGTGGGAATCATTGCTCGGGTCCCTAAATTTCGCGGCCCCTGCAATGCCCCTGGGACGACTGAAACACAGGAGGCCGACACGGGAGGTAAACCTCCACCTTTCCCCCGCACACAGGGACCTTCCCAGGCAAGTGACCCCCTCTCTCCACCGCCTCCTTCGCCCCTGGCTATGTCCCGGTGCCCTGCGTCAGCGGGTCCCCTGGGTGTTCCCTCCCCCGGGGATCACGGTGGCGACAGACGCATCGGACGTAGGCTGGGGGTACCAGTCTTGCCTGGGACATCAGCGTTGCGGGGGATGGAAGGAAGGGGAGAGGCTACTACACATCAACGCCCGGGAGTTGATGGTAGCGAAGGAATGGCTCAACAGACACCCACAGTTTGCCAGGATAGGCGTCCGCTTCGATATGGACAATGTTGCGGCCGTGCAGTGCCTGCAGAAACAGGGCACCGCACGGTCGGAAATTCTCCTGTCCCTGTCAGAACAGATTTTTGCGATAGCGGCCAAGAGGTGCATTCACCTCTCGGCCCGCTATGTGCCAGGGCGGGAGAACGATTGGGCGGACGTCAGTCGAGTGGCAACTGCGTCCCCTTGTGTTCGAGTCTCTCTGCCTTCGCTACGGGACACCGGAGGTGGACCTATTCGCCTCCCCATCCATGGCCCTACTTCCTCTGTTCCTGACATTCTCGTCCAGAACAGAGGCGGGAGGCTCGGACGCCTTCACAGAGGACTGGAACAGGTGGGAGCATCTCTACCTCTTCCCACCCCCAGCTACGTCAGTCCTCCTGAAGGCGATCCTCAAGCTGCGCACATTCAGGGGGAGGGTACTCCTCATAGCCCCCCTCTGGCCAGCGCAGCCGTGGTTCGGAGAATTGTCCCGGTGGTGCCCTCATCCCCTTCAGTTGGGATCGGCGTGCCTCTCCAGCACCCTGTCTGCACCACTCCAAGCGTCACTGAAACTACACGCTTGGAGTTTCTACGGGGAGTCCTCAGCAAAAGGTTCACTAAGGAGACAGTGGGCAAGATGTTGAGGGCTCATCGTCAGTCATCGGTGCGACAGTACGAATCGTGCTGGAAAAGATTCCAGGACTTCTTGCGAAGACACCCCTCCAGGGTCATCTCGGAGGACACGGTCCTGGAATTCCTCACGTGGCTCGCCGATTCCACCAACAGGGCCCCGGCGACGGTGCTTGCACATCACGCAGCCCTGTCTGATCCCCTCCTGGGTTTTAACATTAGGGTTTCGGAGAGGCCTCTCTCTCTCCTGAGGATGGGGATTAGAGCGGGGACTGCACCTCACCGGGCCCAGACGCCCTCCTGGTACCTTCACCGCGTCCTTTCCTACCTGACCTTCGAGGGGGTCCCTCTGGAGGTTTGTCACCTCCTCCAGAAAGCTCTCTTCCTGCTCGCCTTAGCTACAGGGTACAGGGCCTCTCAGTTGGCAGCCCTGACCCGTCACACAGCCTTTTCTTCCGTAAGCCCTAACCTTACTTCCTTAACTATCTCCCCCTCTCATGCGTTTCTAGCTAAGAACGAGCAGGCTGACGACAGGATTGGCCCTCTCGCAGTACCCTCGTTCCTGAGGGATGGAAGTTTCCACCCCCTCTGCCCAGTCCACGCTTTTTCAGCATACGTGGAGGCGACGAGAGGGGCTTCTCCGGACCACCTCTTCTACAACTCTAGGTCCGGTAACCCTCTCTTCCCTAGGTCAATCGCTCGCCTTCTCTGCCGAGTGATAGAGAACGGGGATCCCGGACACGCCCCGAGGGCTCACAGCGTTAGGGGCGTGGCCGCCTCCCTCTCCTTCCTCAGGACTCACTCGGTGGAGAGGGTTAGGGATTTGGGGGGTTGGACTTCCACTTCCTCCTTCAGGACGAGGTATCTGTTCCACTCGCTCTCCCCTACCCCCTGTGTGGCTATGGGTACTCCACCCTCCATTCCCCAGGGTCCCCGTGGGAGACACATGGGGGGGAGGGGCCGCCCGAAGAGAAAAGGTCGGGCGACTTAAGTCCCGTCACTACCATCCCATACTTCATCCCCATCTTGTACAGCTTCATGCTCATCCCCATGTCTATCATACGTGTACATATGGTGCGGACAAAATAAATTACATTGTTACGGAATTCTTGTGTATTCATTCTCCAAGCAATTACTTTACTATGATGAGTGACAGGATATTTTATTAAACACAGGATGACTGCATCCTGGTGTCCTCCTTCATCCCCTCGGGATCGCATTACCTGAGCCGGGGCCATAGCCCTAGCTCAGAGGACTTGAATAAGGGGGGGGGGGTGCATGGTCAGCCCTCCCCTCCTCTCCTAGACCCGACCCCTCGAGTCTGCCTATAAAGACTTTTATGAGTAACAATTCTGGTCTATAACAGAATGGTCTACGGGTAATATGGGATAAGCTACTACACTCCCACCACGGCTACTCACCTAGCCAGTGTTGGGAGTTGCTTTAGCTACAACCTCACCCTGCTCGGTTACCTTTCCGGCTCTCCGCTCTCAACCGCTCTTAACTAGCACGTGATTGCCTCCACCTCACCTCCCACCTACCGCATCGCATGCATAGCAATCCAGCTGTGCTGGTTTCACTATACCAATAATAGTGCATTTGTCGCGGCTTCTAGCCGCTTAAATTGTATTTATTGGTTGTGAAACCAGCACAGCTTTGACTGACCCACCCACCTCCCGATGCGGCAGGCATTCACTTCTTCCTTTCTCATTGGAGTGACCGATTGCCTGAGAGCGCAGAGTGGGGCTAATACCTCACCACGCCACCACCAGGTGGCTCCACTATCAGTACAGCGCCAGATTTGAATTTTTATTTATTTCTGATGATCGTCACGGAATAGACCCTTCCAACCCAGATTATGCCTATACGGGGCCTGGGCTTGAGAAGGGGCGTATTCTATAGCAATCCAGCTGTGCTGGTTTCACAACCAATAAATACAATTTAAGCGGCTAGAAGCCGCGACAAATGCACTATTCCATCATCTGCCAATCAGATACATCCAGGAATGTCCCAGAGAGGTAGGGCTTCTCCGCCACCTTAGGCTGGACAGACTGTAGTCTATTTTCTATTTCACTGTCAATACCACTTTCTTAACGCTTGGGCTTACTCTTATCAGCAAGTGTAACAGGAGCCATCGCTATTACGTATTTCGCCAAATATTCGGGTAAATCGATAAAAATTAGTTTGTAGCAGCGCAGACACTGCTTACGCTTCAAAACAAAGGTGGTAACTAGCAAATTAAGCGTGCACATTGCACAGCTGCACTCTGGAGGTGCATGATGGTTGTGCTGTAAATTTGAAATTCCAGTCAGGTCTTGCATTTTCCTCGGTTGGTCGATTTATTTCAGAATTTTTCTTTAAATTGGTCGGTTAAGTGCCAATTTCAATTTCAGTTGATTGGCTCCCGGATAATTGATGCTCTACTATAGTTTTCAGCTTAAGCCCTGTTACATGTACTAAGAAGTTGCTATCTCTGTAAATTAATGTATTTTGGGAAATACACTGGACCTCCATTTCCGAACCCCCTTTTGCCGGATTTCGGATTTGCTGGACAACGTCTTGGTGTCCGACAATATGTATGATTACCGGACATATGCTTGGACCGTCTGGGAAAAGTTAAAAAAAAAGTCTGTGCGGAAATTTCAAACTTCCTGGTACCCTGCCTGCCTGTGATGTGAACATAAATTATAAACACATTACCTGCCTTGTGTTGTTGTCTCGTCACGTAGACAGAGCATTGCTGTTGTGATAATATTTTACCTTTTCAAGGACCAAGATGGTTCCACCAACAAAAATAGTAGGAACCCAAAAGTGTATAGTAGACTACAATACTAAGCACGGTTTTAATCACATAGTATAACAGGGATAATTTGTGGAGTGTACCCAAGCACAGGTATGATGACTTCCGCTTGCCTTGCTTGCCAGTGTTGCCTGCAATACATAGTTGCATTGCTTGAGAAGGCTTGTAGTGTTGCTTGGAGAAGGCTTGTCGTGTTGCTTGGAGAAGGCTTGTAGTGTTGCTTGAAGAAGGCTTGTTGGCTGCCACAGGTAGACCTTAGGTAAGTGCGTAGATTGAGTAGCTGGGTGTGACGTAGTGAGGCAAGTCGGCTGGCAGAGCAGGAGGTTGCTAGGACTGGTTGCTAGTCCCAAGGTAAGTGTCTATAGAGCGGCCCAGGAATGGCGTCGACTAGTCTCAGTGCAAGGCCCAGTAGCTAGCCAGCAGGAGCAGACTCGCTTCATGACAGGTGAGTGCGGGGATGCATAGTTGTACATAGAGAATGGGAGAACATAGAGAATATGAAAACATACTACAACAGTATGCTGTACATTTATTGTTAATACACTATGTTTTGTGTGTTAGTACAGTTATGTTGATATGTTGGTTGATCTCCATACTGTTCTGTTGAATGCTGGACATACTGTAATGTAGGCAGTGACACCCGGACATTTCTAAGTGTCCGCAGCAAGTGATGATTTACGGACCGAGTGGGGTAAATGTCCGGCAATGGTCAGTGGCACCTGGACATTTGCGTTTCCAGGACATTTACGATTCCCGGACTGGTGCTCCCCCCTAATAGGACTGTTCGCATTAAGCGTGGATCGAGGGGTCGACACCACATACATACCTCCAGATTTTTTAATTTTTTATTTCATATTAAGGATATCGAAAATCTGCATCTAGACCCTTCTTCGTTATAATAATGTATTTACAATTATTTTGAGATTCAAGTAAGCATTTCTGCGTGCATATTAATGAGCTAGCAATATAGTTTGTGATGTTTTATTGTGTTGTGCTATTTTTGGTGGGTATACCCTAATGGATAAACATTCATCGGTTTTACATCTACTGTACATGTGAATATTTCTTGATTTTTAATGTAATTTAAATATTCCAAGTGACCACCAACAAAGGTAATAAAAGAAAAAGAAATTATTTCAGCAGATACTCACTGCCTGCAATACGACATGCTTTACAAATCAAAACAATAACAAACACACCAACAAGTGCTGTGTGCTCGTAGCCTCGGCTTGGTGGTGGTCGCTGTTCCTGCTGGGAAGGTTTTGCCCTCGTGTGATTTATTACAATCGACAAAGAAGACGTCAATACAAGATGGAGAGAAAGATACAAGACTCAGTCTGATGTTTGTTGATATTCGCTCATACACCAGCCACCCTCGAGGAGTCGAGATCAGCAGAGAGTACGGGACTACAGCTTTTTCAGCCTTTTAACAGGCAAGAACCAGCAGTAAATGATTCTGTTTCATTACACGGCTGATAAACTGGCTAATTTGACTTCAGAGTGATATCCATGAAACTGTTATGGTGTGTGTTCATGTAAAGATTGATACTAATATAGCTTCTTAATCATGATTATCGTTAGTTACCCTATACAAAATACATACATTCCTTGCGATGGTTATGGTGGTTGGAATATATCAATACAAGCACATATACACAAACCACCTCTAGACAAAAATATTTTATACTTATATCAATGAATATTTGCCTTAAAGATAATTAAATATCTCTACATATATGAAGTGAGACCTCTCTTCACCGAGTCAGCTTTCCATATGCTCGTAGTCACTCACACAAAAAATGCTTTATTTTCATATTAATCACTTTGCTATTGACTCATGGGGGCATTTGTATATAAAAATCGTTAATATAATATTTCAATACGTATGTAAAACATATAAATCTTCAAGCTGCGCCTTATACAGTATAATCAACACCAAAGAACAACATAAAAAACATCACAAATTTTTATGTGAGCTCATTGATAGGCATACTGGAATTCTTAAGTGAATTAAAATAATTTTGTAAGTATAATATTATAACAAAGAGGGCATGGTGAGCTAATTTTCAATGTCTCTGATATGAAAACGAAATTTAAAAATCTGGCGGTATGTAGAAGCTTTTTGCTTAATGCCAACGGTCCTATTGTCTGGGAAATGGAGGGTCGAGTGTACTGAATTTATATTAAAAATGTAACCTAACCATATTTCATCTCTCAATAAGCCAATCATAGGTCAGTGCACAAGGAAAAAATACTGAGTTGAAATCTCATAAATCTATCCTCCCCAACCTTTATTTTTCTGCACTGAGAAGTTACTGTGCTTTATTTTTTTCTCTCCTGGCCATAGGGCAGCCATCAATTATTCTTGCATACAGCCCTAGTACAGTAAAAGTCCCTTAATCCGGAGGTCTATACCTCGGAGTGCTCGCCCCCCCAGAACTTTTTGGGCCCACCAATTTTACCCATAATTACTGTATCCCCCCCCCCCCCCCGAAAAAAAAAAAAATACCGAAAAAGTAATCTCCCGGGATATAATTGAGTGTTGTGGGTGTCTACAGTATTCATCATGGCTCCTTATAAACCACCAAAGAAGCCCCCCAAAGAAGTTGAGACCTCATAAGACATTAAATTACGAGTGTCAGCTGTGATCATCATCCTCCCACAACTCCCTCCCGACACTCATAAATTACGTGTGACAGCCAGTGGTGCCAGGTGACCAGGTCTGATGCACAAAATTTCCCCAACTTCGGCAACAGAATTTCCCTTTTTGCCTCAATAATTCCCTGTTTACTCTTCTCTTAAACATTGACGGTCTTTCTTTTTGGTATTTCGTCTGGTAGAAATTTCCCTGGTTACTCTTGAACCATCTTTATATAATTTCCCTGTGTCCACTACAAAATTCCCTAAAACAAATAAATTTCCCTGTACCTGGCAACAGGTGCAGGAAAATTTCTCTGTTTTGGGTAATTTTGAAGTCTACACAGAGAAATTATATAAAGATTGTTCAAGAATAACCAGGGAAATTTCTACCAGATGAAGTACTAAAAAGACCGTAATTGTTCAAGAATAAGCAGGGAATTATTGAGGCAAAAAGGGAAATTTTAAGGTGAAGTTAGGGAACTTTCGTCAAGCAGACCTGACAACACTGCCTGGCAACAGCTGCGATCCTCCCACCACCCCCTCCCTACCGCATAAATTACGTGTGACAGGGAAACCTGTATTTAAAAGTAATAAAAGTATTTTATACGTATTTTGGGGGGCATTTTTCGATAACACGGAATTTTCGCTAATTCGTAAGTTTCAAACCCCCCTGCCTTCCGGATTAAGGGACTTTTTCTGTATATCAATATGTTCCTTTCCTTAAATTCCCTATTTTCTTACTGCCTGATTATGTTGACTAGAAGGCGCATCTGGAGACTGCTTGTATAGCCACCACTTTACATGATGGTAGCCATATATCTGAGCGATGTCCTCTGCTGTCCTCTTGTTTCCGTCAAGTATCGTGTGTGGGATGTTCTGCCCCACTAGCCACTGTACTGTCTGGAGTTGTCCACCACCTGCTGCGCTATGTAATACGGTGCTACCATTACCATCTCTGGCACAAAGGTCACAGCCACGTTCAACTAAGGCCTCCAGTACCTTAATATGGCCTCGCATTGCTGCGTAGTGGATTGGTCGACAATCTGTGTGAATTTTGTATCAGTGTCTGCATGTTAGGAGCAAAAGAAAGGATAATGGACAGTCTTATAGTGTCAACTGTATAATCTGTTAATCTCACTTGGTAATGAGATTCTCACTCTCACTAATGTAAATTTTGGAAAATATAACATCCCCTACATTGGGGATGCGACATATTGTTGGCAACAGTTCTCCAAAATCAAATTAATCCTTAGTAAGATTGGTTATTTCTATTTAAAACCTTTCTCACATTTAAGTTATGTTCATGGCTATTGGTAATCCAAATTCTTATAGGTTTCATTCTATTCCAATGTTTTTCAAATTAATTTCAAAGATATTTGTTCATATTGATTTATGATATGTGTCCCTGGTTCTTCCCGTTGGAACCAGACATAAAGTTCACACCAATCAAGCTTCTCAGAGAGAGAGAGAGAGAGAGAGTGAGAATATCTGCATTAATTCTTACCATCTGTCCCTTGAGCTTCTATATTTGCTCCTCCATCAAGCAAAGCGTGGATCACTTCAGTGTGCCCCCACAGTGCTGCTCGATGTATTGCTTGCCATCTGCCCAACCCTGTGGCTGCTATGTTGGCACCAGCTTCTACTAATATTTTCACAATCTGTGCATTACCCACGACACTTGCCTCGTGAAGTGGACTCCAACCTGTATGTATATGGGAAAATTTTGTATTAAAGCCATAAGAATGGCCTCTGAGAACTATTTATTTTTTCCAGTCTCGTTCCGTTGCTGGGAGAGTTGAACTGTGAATGGGAAATCTGGTAACAATGACATGCCTGAGCAAGGCACAAATTTCTTATGTTGAAATTGTACGTGTTCCTCACTTCACTCCACTTCTCCGTTGTCGATACCTGATGAATGAAGTTCAGCTCCTCTGCCTGACTGAGGGAGCACTCAGGAGGAAGAAGGCAGGGAGAATAATAAGATGTAGGCCAGCGAGAGAAGAAGAGTGGAGAATTGTCAACCAGAAGGAAGAGCATAGAGAAGCAGCAAGAAGAGTTTCCATCCCATTCAAGCCTCCTACCACAGTCTCCTCTCCCCAATCCCATCACTCGTTTTCCCTCTCCTCACCCACCAACATTCCGCCCACCTCCTGGCAGGTGCACATTGCATCACACCATCTCTCTGATGGACTGGGTGTTTCTGTTACTTAAGTATGGAGCTGTACCCACGACATTCTAACCAGACGTGGCAAGTTCCAGATTACTCTAAACAGAAACAAGTTTGTGTTCGCCGCCTCTTTAGTAAGAACTAGCACTGGTAAGTCACAATAAGATATGACACAGCAATAATAATAGTAATTAGTCAATATTAATAATCAAATACACCACTGATAACAATAATTCACTTAATAACACAATAATTATAATGGTAAGATTTTATTTAAATTATTATTTATTCAACAGTTAAGTTCTAAGTTATGACAGAGTTAAACACTTTACTTTAACCCCTTAAAGCCGATGGGCCAAGCTCGTGGCGCTGAAAAAATTGAGCCGATTGCGCGGGCAATAAAGAAACAACATGGGCTATATACATCCATGGCATTAGTACCACTGGAAAGGCCTGGGCTAGATCTATCAGATTCTGGGCAGTAACAATGTCTTTGGGCTATTTTGGCTAGTAGGTGGAAACTAAATTCCCCCTCCCTCCAGCCACGTTCACCAACCACCCAAGACCATTTTCTCGGGACCCTGTGTGACTCATCCACCCATCCAATCCACTACCCTCCCTTTGCCCAGACCAAGTGGAGAATATTTGGAGTGCATGAGAAAATACGTTTATGCACGTGGTCGCCTGCACTTGCATACATACAAACATGTCCCCTCTTGTATGCATGGGAATGTGGTTTGTGATGTAATTCTTTTTTTCTTTTCTTTTTATGTTTTCTTTACTCCAGGTGAGTTCAGACATATACAAGTACACTGAAATATGTATATTTAGCCTTACAAACCACTAAATTGTGTACACTCATTTTTTGTGAGGTGTTTGGGGGTAGCCATTTTATTTTTTCGGACTTTGATGTGCTGCCATACGCAAACCAGTGGAATTAGGAGAGTGTGGCTTTCAGCTTCTGGTGTGTAAATTCAAGCTCTATAAATCTGAAATAGCAAAATTCATGTATGCGATACTTCAAAATTCGGCCATCGATTGTGGCTTGAAGACAAGAAATCAAGATACATTTGCAGTCTTTAGGGGTTAATACTGGCAGAAATTCTATATTCACTTAAACATAATTAAATTGACTTGGATGAGTTTACAAACAGAAATTTATGCAAGGAAAAATTATAGAATAGTACTTAACTAGACAGGGTATGTACTATTGCATACAAAAGTTTCTTCCTTATAGGGGTGAATTTAATAAATATTTGACCGCTTTTTCTCTAATAGTGAGCTGTATATTTTTCTCATATTTTAATTAAAAACAAGCTTCTAACTTCCAGTAAACAGTCACACACAAATCAAAGCAATAACATCTTAAGAGTACATGAAAACAATGCTGAAATTACTGTATGAGTCACCCCTGAGAGGAAAGAAACTTTTGTCCGCAATAGTACAACGGACATAATCACAAGCCTCTTGTCTCTGCAGACCAAAGCACGCACACCACCATCCGCTACCAAGTTACTCCAGTGTCTGATTATATGAGTCAATACAGGGCCTTTTATGTACTAGATGCGGACGTTAAGACATGTCACTATAGGAGAGATGGGGAGCTAGTTGGCAAATATTTTGTATGGTGCCATACTGTCGGGCAGATGTTCACATTCCGTGAGAAAATATATTAGGCTATTGGAAAATTTACACAAAGAAATTGGGAGACAAAATGACAATGGTAAATTAGGCTTGCATAACAGTGTGGTAGCTGTGCAGCCTGTTATTATCCTTTGGGCTATATTCTGTATTGTCTGAAAAGTGTGAGATGAGTCTCAGTAAGGTTTGAGGCCCAGGCAGGGCTTGCATAATCTATCACTGATCTGATATATTCGAGGTCCTGGAGTGGCTGCGTCTATGTCGTGGGACCACCCTCCAGGGCTACCAAGGAAGGAAGCTATGGGGCCCAAACCGTCACAAAATCCCCCGTGCGAGTCCCTGGGAACAGCTTCAGTCACCCGGCCAATACCGTACATAGCAGTTTTTGTTTCTTTATTTATGGAAATGGGGGTCCAGGGGTGTTTTTAAGAGAAGCAGCAATATCCGTTGATTTTCAATATTCAAAGGTGTCTCTGTCACCCAATCCTGGAGTATGTTGAAGGACAATTATATACCCAAGCTTTATCAGATAGGAAGGTTAAAAGATTGGTGAATATAAAGAATGATAATTTTCCCCTGCAGATTAGCAAGAAAAGGAATAGTCATGAAGTGGCAATAATGGGTCAGCAAGCGAAGTATAAAGTGGCAAGATACCATTTACAGAAAATAGGATGCAGGAGCTGTGGAAGAGTAAAAATAACAATTACAATACAGTACCAACAACATACCATATTTCTCTCGAGCTTCTATGTCTGCCCCCGCCTGTAGCAGTAGCCCAACCACACAGCCACATCCACTCCGGCAAGCCAGGTGGAGAGCCCGCTTATCTGTTTTTGGGAAACAACCATGTGACTGTCAACACAAAAAACTATGCTAAGACAAAAAATGCTAGAATTTGTAATTTACAGAACATACTGAACACACTGTGCAAGGAATGTTATATGTATCTATACAGTAATGGGTTGAGATACTGTACCATCTATGAAATTGAATTGATTGGTAACTTTGAAATACATGACGAATACTCATATGTTAATTCAGGAATCACCACTAATTAGAATCAAATATGGCTTAAAAAATTTAAAGCACTTGCAGTTTATAGCATCACATGAACAGGTGCAAGAATTAGATTAGTCAGCTGATAAACTTTGTTGAACATGTTTCTTTGTAGTTATGTCATAAGTCTTCCTTTGTTTCTTTGTTATTTGGGCCAAATGGTCATTAAGGTGAGATAATTATAGAGTGATAGAGTTGTTGAAGTTCCTCAAGCTGTCTGGGCATGCAGCCCCAAGCTCCTGAGGAAGGCCATGGCCTGAACCGGGCTTTCCCACAGTGCCCTCAGAGAGTGTATGTTGTGTTGTTGGCTTGTGTGGTTGTGTACACTCGATCAAAAAAGTATCGCGCATTTTCCTCGTGAAACATTCTGACACCTAAGACGATGGCTACTGAAACCGAGCTTGTTTATCATGAGCTGTAGCGATCATTTATGGAACCATCGGACCCCACCTGCGCGATACTTTTTTGATCCAGTGTACATTACAGTCTTCTATAATGTGTTTAATAGAATAGAGTGCTGTGTTGCATCCCGGATAGGCATCTACAATGGCTACATCCAGCTTCTTCTGATATGTCAGAAGGGCCGGGTGGTGGCCACCCTGCAGCCTGGCCAGGTGGACTCTGTCCTCACGGGGAAGGGAGGATTCAGATGGGTGGATGTCAGGAGGTCGTGCATGCAGCTGAGTGTTGTTTTTGAGTGTTTGGATGGATTGATGAGTGATTTGAGTATGGATGTGTTTCTGGAGATTGGTTTGGGGTGGGCAGGGTGTAAGAGATGATAGTATTTGTGTATGGTATCGTGTACTGGGTGTTGTTTTGATGTTCCTTGGATGTGTGGGTGTTGTGCCATGTAGTGTAGTGGATGGTGTGGGTTTGTGGAGGCTGTAGCAAGTGTTTGTGTGCCTCTCATGTCAAGGTGATCTTTAATTTTGCGGACTTTGGTTTCGTAATGTAGGTGGTCTGTAGGTGTGGTAGCTGTGCAGCCTGTGATTAACTTTAGTTCTTAAAGTGCGGGTGACTGCAATTGTAGTCGCCTGAAATGTGTTCCGTACACAGTGGGTCCTACTATACGATCACGGCAATGTGCAGCTTTGTTTACACTAAAAGTTTAGTTTTAGTAAGTACAATTGTACTGTACATCACTGAATTTTAGTTTTGTGTTTTATTATCTATTAATGTTATTGTGTTTTTGTGTCAATTCCAATATGCAATGTGCTCTATCCTATCGGAAAATATGTCGTAAAATATTGGTAAACTTCGGACTTACATAATTCCTAGACTTTTATGGTTCCTGGAAGCCTCTTTCCACCCAATAATCTGCGAAATCGAGGGTGGAGTGTAGTATGTAAACTCTAAACAAGACTCCTGTTGACAAGTTACCATTAGATATCTACAACAGAGTCAAAGACACCATATCGCCATGAAAAATATTGAAGCCTAGGCCAGTACCACCCTACTATCCGTTTCAGCGCCGGACAGACGCTGCTTTTCGCAAATATCTCCTAAACGAATAGTTGTATCAAGATAATATTTCAACACACTATCTTTAACACCCGGGCGTAATTTATGGCTGACATACCATATTCCTATATGTGTTATGCGAGGAGTTTACTCGTGAAAAATAGCACAAAGCTGGCCAGTCATATTGATGCATTCGAAGGAAAGTGTGGCCCCCCAACACCCTCCCAAACCATTTCTAACCACAACTACATCCCCCCCTTCTCACCCCTCCCTCCTCTTCTCCCCCTAGCTCCTCGCCTCCCTCATCACTCGTGGCCCTCCCTATTTCTTCCATCACTGTATTATATATTAGAATGTTATGTAGATGTATATGTATAGATATGATTATTAACTATGAGTATGGAGTACAATTCTATAGAGGCAAGACGTATTTCACTTTGATAATTACTGTACAACAGCATGCTTACATACATGTAGTATGTAGAAGGTCCATGTTTGCAGTCCTTATGGTCAACCATGCAAGTGAACACGATGTAATGGCATTACCTGTGGTCTGGACCTTCTAGGCAAAGTTATTAGATACTGTGCACCTATTCATTATAAAATGTTAACTTGGTCCAGTTAATATAATGTTATTTTGTTGACTTGTCCCTTTTATATTTATATTATCACCAAATTATATATATATATATATGTATGTATGTATGTATGTATGTATGTATGTATGTATGTATGTATATATATACATACATACATACATACATATATATATATATATATATATATATATATATATATATATATATATATATAATAGTGTAGGATTTAATTATGCAAACATGATAAAACAAAATTTATTCACAATCACTGTCAAGGAAAACATCATCGTCTTCATCATCACTGGCTTTCACGTTTGTACAATGTGGCAAGACGAAGAACAAACGCTGTCCTGCATCCACTGGGGCAAATGGACAACATTGTTGCTAATAGGCGCGCCTCGGCAGTCAATGATTTCTACCCTGTCACTACTTGAGTCATAGCCTCGGACTGGGGGGTACCTCATACCTCAGAGAGAGGGGGAGGGGATACGGGAGACTGTGAATATTCACTTAAGGCATAAATTGGTTATTTAAAAAGGTAAAGAACACATGAAGCAACCATGAACGATTATATTTGGTTGCCCAAAACCTAAATTAATCATTTTTGTGGTGGCCTTAGACACGTGGGTTATTATCCGGCTATACGGCCATTAACAACGGGATTAGCTATTGCTTTAATGGTCATTTGACCCACTCTGGTTTTCATGTCCACACACAACGGTAACTGTATTAAACAATATTACTAATGAACGATACGTATATACATACTGTCATTAAAAAAATAAAAAATGGAAGGTGGATGGTGAAGAGTGAAACGGGGAGGGGGATAATGAGATATTGGGGTAGGGAAGGAAGGAATGGTGTGGGGGGATTTCGGGGCGTTGGTAGAGGGGTTACACGAGTACCCCACACTCGTCCGATTCTCTATAACGCCTTAGATATGATGACTGGATTAGGCTTAATATCACTCAGTAAACTCCTAACATAACACATATAGTAATGTGGTATGTCAGCCATAAATTACGCCCGGGTGTTAAAGACAGTGTGCTGAAATATTATATTGATACAACGATTCGTTTAAGAGATATTTACGAAAAACACCGTCTGTCCGGTGCTGAAACGTATAGTAGGTTTAAGTAATTTGCAGGTAAATTGTGAAAACATTACTAAAAGTAAAATCATATTGCAGCCTGAAACCAAGATATGGACATTAATAAGTAGAAATTGCTTATACTGTAATCTTAAGAAGATGACTACAAAGGAGATACAGAGAGATCATTGCGTACCAGTATATTCTCTAGCTCATTTGCACAGAATTTCATGATATTTTCAGGTTTTTCTTAATAGCATTCACAGTTGTTTTTTCAACTCCATATAATTATAAGGGCCACATGTTTTCGCGTCACTATTATCAGTTTTTCAATGGGATGATGACTTTGACATCACTCACATAGTGAGTGTCAGCAATGGCACTATTTGCACTCAAATATTGGTGGGCAGTTTAAAGTACAAAACCATTCGGATTCTTGAGCTTTTCGGATTTCTGAACATCGGATTCTTGAACTTTTCGGATTCTTGAGCTTTCCCGATTTTTTAACTTCATATTTTTTAGCTTTTCTCTACTTCCAATTCCAAATTTGTTTTTATAAATTTGAAGACCTTCTATTTACACACCAGAATATACGTGCACGAGTCTCCTATGTCAGATAGGTTACCTCACACTATAGGGTCAAAGTTAAAAGAATTCAGTCAGCCTCTGACTAGCACAGTGGTAGAGTGCGCGGCTGCAGTTTCTGTGGTCCAGCAATCAGTCCTTGCTCAGGACACTGTAAAAAAATCTTTCACTGAAGCCAGAGGTTACCACCCCTGTGAGCAGGGGGTGGGGGGTTTGAGTCAGCTGTCTGCGGTCTTACTACTAACGCAGCCATAGCCAAAGCTGACTCGGGTCTCACGTGGGTGGTGAGGTCTCTGGGCCACTTATCATCTGTGATGTGTGCTATAGTTGTGTTTCATACAGTCTAGTCACTCTAGTGTATGCTTCACTCTGTTCCATTGACTGCCACTCAGTGATACATAGTTTTTATCATATATTGTTACAAAATTGTATAATAAGTAGAATATAAAGTTCTGTAACAACAAAGTGAAGTAGAATGACAGTACAAGGCAAAAATAACATGAATTAAGGAACAAAAAGGAAAAGAAGTAATATACAGTATACGGCACTGTCTTTGGCATGACTTCCATCTCTCTCAACAGCATAGCAGAGAGTGTGACTGTTGTTGTTGTTATTGATGTTTTCCCAGAGCAGAATGGCCTCCTGCCCCACAGACCCCGGTATGCTTTGGTTGCATTAAAAAACAAATTAAAATGAAGGAGGGGCTGGCCCTATATGCCTGAGCTACCGAAGCACATCCCAGGAAGATGAGACCTTCAGAGCTTACTGGACCAGGGAGTCTGGAGGCCTCCGACCGCTAGGGAAATTTGGGGGAAGGTCTTTGATCCCACAGCCAGTGCTGTGGGCCCAAGTACACTTTACCACAAGTGGGGCCGCAACTTCCATGAGGCTAGTCCTGAAGGGACCATAAAGGGGGAGGGAGTTTAGACTACTGCATGCAAAAGGATAATGCACCCCCGTGTACTGGCGGTCCACACAGCAAAAAATCCTCCGGTTGCAGTACACCTCAGTTGAATTTTTAATCCATGTGGGCAAATCTTGTCAAATCCATTAGAAAGTGACCAGATCCTACAACAATTTTTATTCTAGCACTGTGGGGTATGGCTAGTATTCACAGAGAATATAGTAAGCCCCCCCTGGGCAAAGAGTGTGCCAGTACGGTACTCTGTGATGGTGGTGGAAAGGGAGAAGAATGGAGGAAACATTACCAACTAAACACAAGGCACATAAGTGTCATGGATGGAAGGAGAAGGGTAGACACCCAACCCCTGGCAGGGTTATGTGTGGTCCAATATTCACTTCCCTCTCAACCATAGGATCAATTTTTTTTTTTTTTTTTTTTTTTACATGTTCCGACATTAGACATGGGCTTCATCAAGCCCGTTACCATGGCCCAGGTCAACTACTACTCACACACACACACACACATGACACGACTTCCGAACTGGTAACCAGCAACAGAGAGAGAGAAGTGAGGGTAATTCCCAAATACTGCCTCTGTTATGGTACCAGCGAGGGTGTTTTATGACGTTCGGTGGCCTTATAGTTAGTGCCTGAAACTCAAATCGGAAGAATAAATATTTTCAGGCCCTCACCCGAGAGGAATCGATCTCACTAGTTGTTTGGCTAATTATTGTGCAGCCAGTTTTTTTTTTTTTTTTTTATCTACAGCAGAATTCTGGTTTTAAGGACTCTAGCATGTAATAGGAAATCACCAGAATTCTGGCTTTGAGATCGTTAGGGGTTAGTGCATTGTTTTAGACCTGTTAAAACAGTGAGTGCCTGTTTTTATGATGTGGACAGAATACCTGCAAAAAACTAGCATTTCTGCTTATCATTGATGTGGATCCAGAAGTACACTGCATCAAAAAGAAAATATAAATTACCTTTATGTTTTTCAAGCTTATGGCATTATTATATGGTGAAATTCTGCAACTCATGCTGCCAGCTGTAACTTGAGACAGAGAAATTATGATTCCCTATCTGTCACTTTTATCAGAAAAAAGACTTTTGGACTTCCTTGTCTCTTTTTATGAATTTCAGTGAGGTTGAAGCTATTGACAAGGACGATATTTTAACTAATTAGTCACTCTACAAGGAAGAACATTGTCACTGGCTTCTGCTTCATAAAGTGTAAATGCAACATACCACCATCATCGGAACTAACAGCTTCGATCTGTACTTGTGCCTCTAGCAGTGCCGCCACCACACCTTCATGCCCTGCCAGAGCTGCTACATGAAGAGGCGTTCTGCTGCCATCACCCCCACCATTTACCGGGACCCCAGAAGCCAGTAGTTGTGACACGAGATTATGTTCGCCGTTTGCAGCAGCTTTCAGCAGTGCTACTGCCTTCTGGTCCATGTGGCTCGTAGTTTCCTCTTCATTCCATTGCCTGACACTGCCTGGCTGTGAAGAAAACATTGGTTAAAAATCTTCAGTCCTTAGGGTCGATTCCACAGTGGTTCGTAGTGGTTTGTGAACCAGCAAACGAAAGAATATTAGCCGTGTAAATGACTTATGGTTGAATTATTTATTGAATTTGGTGAGTAAACTATGCAGTGATCATCATTATCTAACTGTTGGATAGATTTTGTGAATATGGATACTCAGCTTTTGGAAAATAATGAAGCCTTACAAGTGTGGTTGGTTGGGAAGCTAACAAACAAATACCACTGTGGAATCGACCCTTAGTAATACTGATTGGCTACACCCTGCTGCTCATGGTAACATTGGTGGTAAGTCACACTTTGTGAATGATTAATTTTGGTCAGTCACACCCTGTTTATGAAAGCATTGAAGAGTAACACCTTGTGCAACACTATTTTAATGACTGAAATTTCACCCTTATTCAAGGAACCAAATTTGTGTCTGGTAGATAATTATGATACATTAAACTTGTAATCATCTTTGAGGCTAAGTACGTAAAGAACAAATTATGTTCAGTTTATTATAAAAAAAAACAATTACAATAATATTGTATAGGCAAAACAGTTATATGTATGTATGTATGTATGTATGTATGTATGTATGTGTGTGTACTGATGGCTGGCAAGGCCAATGGCCGAAGAATATTCCTTGGCCATGGCAAGGCCAATGCAGTGCTCATTCCCGGAGGGATACGGGCCATCAGTATTGTCAAGTTAAAAATGCTGTTATATACAAATTAAGAAATTAAAATATATAAAAGCATGTAAGACCTATGTAAAGGTAATAAAAGAAATTAAAATCTTAAAAAAAAAAAAAAAAAAAAAGATAATAAAAACCTTAAAACCTATATGTGGGGGAAGCTAAATCTAACCCCCACACCACCTTCCACTTTGGCTCCACCTCCTAATTGGCTGAAATAAACATATAAAAATGCAGGCGTAACACCGAGGCACTGCGTGGAGGCAGGGTAAGACTTACCTACCCTTCCTGGGAAGGGGTAGGTCACCGAGGTTCTCACTCTTCCCAATACTGACAGAACTTTGTACAGCAGTAAATACCTCCACTTCAGCATCCACCAAATTATTTATAGACATGAAACTGGGTATCATCAGCAAATAGTTTAAAGTTCGCACCATGTTTCTCTAGTATATGTGATAGTTCAATAGTGTAGATACAGAAGAGAATAGGACCCAATACACTCCCCTGAGGGATTCCTCTTCGCAGGGGTTTATTTCTTGAAAAAGATTTCCCAACCTGTACACAATATGTTCTATCTTTTAAATAACTTTCCAGATAGGCCAATGCCTTCCCCTCACCACCTATAGACTTTAAGTCATCTAGAGGTATACTATGAACAACCGTGTCAAATGCAGCACTCCAATCAAACATAATAAGAACACTACACTTTCTTTCATCCATCAACATTAGTAGGTCATATATTATGGTACATAGTGCAGTTTCAGTTGAGTATAGCTGCCTATATACAGACTGACTACCAGGTATAGCCTTCACCTCATTCAAGTGATACCATAACTGATCTGAAATTACATATTCAATCACTTTCGATAAAAAGGTCAGATTTGATACCGGTCTATAGGAACTCTGACTCTGAGGGTCAAGGTTACCTTTTGCAATAAGTTTGATAATAGCTAATTTCTCACTCTCCGGAAAAACATTATTATCAAAACTTAGATTAGTAATTTGCAGGAACACTTTAAAAATTTAATCTATATATTTCTACTCATTATAACATCCGACATAGGTAACGGATCGTTCTCACAATGAGTTCATTTCACTCGATGTACAATTTCTTTCACCTTGGCCATACCAATATTTTGAAAGCAAAGTAGTTTACTCTCAGACACTTGAGTATATCTACGCATCACATTCAAACCACTTTCTGGAAAACTTTCCACTATACTTGCTATTTTATTGTAAAAAAAGTCTAAGAATTTGTTTGCAAGCACTTCATCAGGATATCCTTCATGCAACCATGGCTTCTTTTTGTCACTAGTAAAATTATTGAGTACGAGATATAGTTTATTCATATCTGACCAGGCCTCCATAACTATATTAAGTAATATTGTTATTTCCTATATACTATGAGTCTTTTTCTTCTTTCTTTACACGTTGATAATTTCTTCTAGCAATATCAGCAATATCTTCTTCGCCTTAGCTCGTGATATTTCAGCATTAAACCATGGTGCCTGATCTTTCACAATTATTTCCTCTTTAATCACAGGACACACTGCCTCGTATTCCTCTTTGGAAACACGATTGTACCAACTTGTGAATTAGAGATATGCTACATACTTCATCCACATCAACATTTGTAGGAAATCGTGCCGTGCATCACAAAAAAACAAATCCAGTGTATGTCCCGTACTGAACGTCGCCTTAGTCACTTTATTTACGAAGTTAAAACCATTCATCATCTCTATGAATTCAACAGCATGATGGTTATCAGTATCATCCACCCACAGGTTGAAGTTATACAATATAAAAACATTTCTACTTACTGAATTCACCGTCTCAAGATACAGTCTGAACTCAGTAAGAAATGTAACAGCGTTAGCTGTTTCACCCACCCATCTCACAACCGACCTGCATATGTTCAAAGCTATTCCACATTATCCATTTTTACTTTTTTATTTTAATATTAGAAGCAAATAGCCCCACTTCACCACTTCTCTTGCCTTGCCTTGGTACAGTTAGGGAACAAAGTATCTGGACACTGTTGACGGCTTCTGGTACCAATGTCAGTGATAAACACGTTAGTAATAGACAAAATTTTACTCATTACTACATAACGATAACTGATATTGGGTGACGTCGACCAACCACAGACAGTGAAATTAAACTTATCCTTTAATTCATTAGTACTTACTCTCATTGATCCGGGGCCGGATTCACTAACGCAGTTACGAGACCTTAGCGACGTTAAGGGACCTTAGCGGTGAGAGAGCTATTCACTAACGAGTTAAGGGAGCCTTAACCCAAACTATCGTACGGTATTACCTAAGGGAGCGAGGAGGCACCCTTACGCGAGATAAGGGAGTGAAATGTCCGACAAACGAAGAAAAACGGAGCTGCCAGGCGTACTTTACAGACATGTCACCATGGAACTCGTTGTTGCTGTTGATCAGGAACTTGCATTGCAACTCCATGTTGATGATAATCACCAAATATGGTATTATCGTTTTCCTCGAGTGGAAATATTGAGATTATGTGATGAGCTTCAGAAATTGGAAGAGTTACCAGGCGATCTCATGCTATCCCCACTCATATATTGGTTTTAATTGTCTTATGAATTTATGCAAGTGATGGCTTTCAGAGTGTTGTTGGTCTAGACTCTAGTGTGTCTAGAGTAATAAATAAAGTGACAAAAGCCCTCTACAGAAAAGCAAGACTGGAAATAAAAATGCCTAGAGGAATAGCTGCCACAACAGACAATAAGCATATATTTCATAGACTAAGAGGTTTTCCTAATGTAATTGGAACAATTGATTGCACACATGTTCCAATTAAACCACCTAGGGAAAATGAACATTTATATGTGAACAGGAAACAGTATCACTCTATCAACATCCAAGTTGTTGCCAACAGTGATCGGAGTACAAGTAGCCTACATAACTAATGTGTGTGCAAATTACCCTGGCAGCACTCATGATGCACATATCTGGAATAACTTTCACCTTAGGCAGAGATTTGAGAATGGAGAATTTGGAACTTCTTGATATAATCTAACTTCAGGCCTTAATTAACACCCATCACATGAGCTAAAAGGAATTCGTCAAGAATTGTGGACTAAATACAAAAATACCTATGTTTCTAGGAAGCATATGGTTAATGTTGATGATCATTACTGCTATATATCGTAACATATATTATGTCACACTGTATACTGTACCACCATGAAGGAATTGTTGATATTTCATACTTACACATTAAATTACAATATATATTCAACTGATGCAAGTTAACTTTGCTACTTTACCCCACAGTCATCAGTAGTGTGTCCAAGTGAAGTCCCCATAAACTTCATTGCTTATTAGTAACATAAAGTAAGGCTACTTTTGATATTTTGCAAAGTTTTCACAGATTACTTTAAAACCCACAGTCCTATTCACCCTATTCAAAACTCGTACAGTATATTCCAAATGTTTTCCCCAAATAAACAGCTACAACAGAGGCTCTTTCTCTAAAAAAGGATTTCTCTGTAGTAAATGGAATATATCCTGTGTAATGTATGAAAAAAAGGCATTGCTGGACTAAAAGAGAATTAATGAGGGAAAGAAAACAGTTGATTAGACATTTTTTCTGTATTACGGCTGTACTCCGCTGCAGAATTAAGTGCAAATATAATGCTTTGTAGAGCATTCTCCTTCACTGTTTACAAAATAATAATATCAGCTGATGGGATATCCTTGCGTCTGATTGGTTGGACTCTTTTGTTACTGACTTCGTGATTGGTTAGCAGACGACAAGATAAAATAAAGTAGAGCCATCTACCGTCAAAATATGAACTACGACTCACGGTGAGGATAACTTCTCGCTCCCTTACGAATGTTTAGTGAATAGACCTTAAGCGGCGCGCTGCCGTTATCGTAAGGGAGCCTCAGCGCCACTCCCTTATGGGAGCACTTAAGGGAGTGTTTAGTGAATCCAGGCCCTGTTTACTTTTGGGTATGTTGCCAGAAGCCGCCAACAGTGTTCAGATACATTATTTCCCAACTGTATATGCAAGAAAGTATGTGTCACAGGTGTCATTTCTCGAATCTTAACATTGTCATAACTACTCAGCCATATCTCTGCCAACGCCATAATATCAATATAATCATTATTAATTCCAGCGTTCACAAACTACCAAAAGGTTGTGAGATTCGCCAGATGAATTAATTCGCCGGGTAAACGGGTATTGACAAGAACCCAGAACTTTCGATACAAAATGCTTCTTGTAGTAAATATAAGCAATTGAAGTCTATTTACCTCTTTAATATTTTGATAGATAGTTAAACTATATTCCGAAATGAGACTTACTGGAATAAGGTGGTTTATAAAGATTAATAAAGACAAATACATACAGTCATCGCAACGGTCATAAATTATTTTATTTTGTGTTCCAACTAAACATTTCTTGGAATTGAAATGGCAGTTGATGCATAACGAGCGAATGAATGTTTAGGCAGGTCACGAAAAGATGTCATTGACTAATATGCATAAAATATTGGAAAAAATTGTAGCCGAATTTCCATTACACCGAAATTGCCGACCAAAATTGATTGGAGTACCGAAATTTACAATACAAAGGCTGCACAGTTTGCCAGATACAAGACGTACAGTCGGCAAAAAAGTTTCGTTACCATCCCTAAAACAGTGTGATGTAATGTTGGTACACCTGACTGGCGAGTGTCGTACCTCCACCACCCTCCCGGTCCCTCCAGCCTCTGTGCCCCTGGGCCGGACCCTGGCCACTACCCCTCAGTGTGTCATGGGCAGCCAAGCAGGAATGACGTTTCACCCAGTGCTAATTTTTCTGGGTATTTCATGGTTATTCTTGTTTTAAAATACTCAAACGCATTTTCTTATGTTTAATAATGAATAGTTAAATAGTAAGAGTTCTTCAGCACTCAAAAATCTAATTTAAAATCAGCTAAACTTTTGATATAAAAAATGTGTCACTGCCATGGCAAAGACTATTCCTTTCCAGCATGTCCCGGATTACACGAGTCACAGCTACCCAATCGGCGGAGTACCAACCGCAGTGGGCTTAACCATGTTAAAATTAACGTAGGGGTGGTAACGAAACTTTTTTTGCCAACTGTACCTCATTTACGTTTTCTGTAGGCTTTTAGTCTATTTCTATATTCAAATTAGGCTGTATACCTTGATTTTACCTGGTAAATTACTTACTAATATTACTGAGCAAGTAATTAACTATTTGTGCAATGCTAAGCTAATACTTAAATATAATGCAACAGATTATTTGTTTCATTACCTGCAACTACAGAGACCTGGTATCACTGCTTCCAAAGTAAGTACACAACTCAAACTAAGCCAGTGTATGCATTCTTGCTTTGCTATATATTTTTTCAAAATGCCTGTATATATGGTACAGTCTCCTCCACTCCTGCGTTCACCAGATCAGCGTTGCCAATGTGTCTCCCCCTCCTCCCCATATCGTGTGAACCACCAGTTTCGAAACTCCGATCCGAAACATATGCCAGGGTCTTGGCATATGCTTCGAATCTGAGTCTTAAAACTGGTGGTGGTTCACACAAGTTGAGGGACACACGATGGCAACGCTGATCTGGTGAAGGCAGGAGTGGAGGAGACTGTACATGTGCAGTGGCAGATTGAGATCGTTACACGAATGTATAAAATTTGTGGTGTAGATTTTTTTTTTCTATATCTAGAAAGATGCGGACTAAAGGCTGTGAGCCCACTCGTCGTCTCCACCTGCGTAGTACAGTGATAGAGTGGTCCAAAATCATGTCCATTTTCGTTCGAGATGCCTAGACACATTGAATTTGAAGTAATATAAGTCGTAGTAAGGTGGAAAGATGGATGAAGGTAGTGTGTTCCAGAGTTGAGTACCGGTTAACTCTTGAGTTAACTGGTGTTACGGTGTTGAGTTGATAGGTGTGTCATTAACTCTTGAGTTAAGACTGAGAGTACCAGTTAACTCTTGCATGATGGAGTTGGACAGAAAAGGGGTGAGAATGAGAGACTTGGCGAGTGTTGCATGCTCTCCTGAGGGGAGGATCGGAGCATACATTGAGAGAGTTCGGAAGAGCAATGTCCAGTGTAATAGCGATACAAGAGAAAAAGTGATGCAACTTTGTGACAAAGAGAGAGAGGTTGTAGTGAATCAGAAAGAGGGGGAAAGTTGATGAGACAAAAGGCCTTTGATTCCACCTTGTCCAGGAGTGTTGTGAAGGTTGAGCCACTCCACACATGAGAGCCATACTCCATACAGGGGCGGATAAGACCCCTGTACAGAGACAGTAACTGTGTGGGGGTGAAGTATTCATGGAATCTGAGTAGCACAACCAACTTCTTTGAGGCAATTTTAGCTAGAGAGGTAATATGATCTCTCTAGGAGAGATTGTGAGAGAAAGAGACTCCAAGAATATTAAGGGAAGGAGAATGATAAAGTTGTGTGTCGTTATAGGAGAGGGGATAGTCAACAGGAAGATTAGTATGAGTTGAAAGATGAAGGAACTGTGTTTTAGAGGCATTAAAAACCACAAGGTTCCTTCTGCCCCAGTTGGAAATGAGGGAGATATCAGAAGTCAGGCGTACTACTGCATCATCACGCGATGTGGAGAGGAGCTGCTGGAATGGGCAGTTGTCAAACTGAATGGAATAGTGTAGGGTGGAATCATCGGCATAGGAGTGGATAGGGGAAGAGGTACAGGTAAGAAGGTCATTAATGAAAAGGAGAAAGAGGGTGGGTGATAAAACAAAACCCTGAGGAACACCACTATTAAATTTAATAGACTTGGAAAAACAGTGAGCATCTACAACAGCAGCTATAGAATGGCCAGAAAGGAAATAAGAGATAAAGGTGCAGAGAGAAGGATAGAAACAGAATGAGGGCAGTTTGGAGATTAAAGCTTTGTGCCAGTATCCATAAGGGTTTGGATGCCAAATTTGGCATAAAATTGTAAAATAATTTAGTTGGGTTTTGAAATATGCTAGCGTATTCTTCCTCATGACCCACTGCCACCAAAGGAAGTGGTTAAATTACAACAAAATCCATTACGTACTTAGTATTTGCAGAATCTATGTACAAATAATGGATAAATTTTCTTAAATGAACCTAATCTAACATACAAAAAAAGAAAAAGAAAGGAATTACCAGAATACTGGTACTGTACATTCCATAAGGAAGGTTGGGTTTGAATCAGCAACAATTAGTGGCAAAACATTCTTTGAAGTACGATATTTTCTCACAGAAATGGATAGTCGAGAAATGTCTGCTGATATTTCCAAATACTGTATACATTCAAAATACAACAAAAAATATGAAACCAGTTTAAACAAAAAAATCAGGAAATTATACAGCACTTATTATCTTTCACTTATGGTTTTCCAAAACTCAATAATTTATAGGGATTTTGCTTTAGGAGACATTTTAAATTTTTCATGTTCGGTTTCCTGAAATTCAATGACTTACAGGGATTTAATTTTAGGAGACAGTAGCCTAATATTGTGCAAATTGCAAAAAAAAAAAAAAAAAAATTGAGGGAAGAACCCCCACACACCTAACCTAACCGAACAAGACCAATAAATATTGTTACCTAAGACCATAAAAATATGTTATTGTTGGCTACATTACATGTTGTAAGCTTTTTTATATTCTCCCTGCGGCCTCAGCTATGGAGTTCGCAACCAGCGTTTACATGGGTAGCCGCTGTCACCAAGCAAGTAACTTCCAGCAGGTATTGGCAATTAATTATTTTCAAATGCCTGCCAAAGTCCACTTTCACATAAAATTCTTGCATCGTGAGTGGATCCTGGCCACCTTGCAACTATGTCTCTGAGTTGATATTTTGCATCAAACAAAACTTGGACATTAATGCTATGGAAGTTCTTTCTGTTAACATAAACTTCTTCATGATCTTTTGCAGCTACTATGTGAAATCCAGCAACTCTTGAAAATTCAACTTTCATTCTTTGGATTTCCTGAGGGTTCACAGGGAATTGTACAAATCTTCTAAGTATAACCCGAGCAGTTAAAGCATCTAAGGTCTGAGAGATTGCTCTGCTTATTGTTGGCTGGGAGAGGCTAAAATCATCAGAGTTACATAGCTGCATCTTCCCTGTTGCTAAATATCCTATCTTAAAGTCAGTGCCACTTTCATTTCAGCAGTTACAGCTTTGCTTCTCGCTGTACGATTCTCAATATTTTCTCTTACCAAGTTGGTAACAAACAACATTCCATTGAGATCCAGTCTGTACCTTTTCTTCAGTTCACTATCACTATAATCATTGAAATTGTCCAAACGTGGACGAAAATTTCTTGACTGGCGAATGCGGACTGCTTGTTATTGTTGCTCGGCGGCCATGTTTACAATCACTGACCCGTTAAAATAATCTCCTAAGTCACAAGGACACCTCTTCACCACCCCTAAATCTGAGAGAGATATGGGAACTTATGAGGTTTAGTAAATTGTTCCTAAGAGTTTTCATAACTTTATGAGCATTCCTAAGTCCTTAGGAGTACTCTTAAGGAATTACTAGTACTCCAAAGCTATGATAAATACCGGCCCTGGTTTGTAAATTAACCCCTATAAGCCCATGTACTGTACGACTGGTTTCTTTGGACCAAAATCCGATGGACGACGATCATAGCAGGGCTATAAAAAACTGCATGGGTTATATCTAGCCACTTCATTGGTGCTTAGGTCTGGGCTCTTACTACCACAGTGAGTGTCATGTAGATGACTCATGTCTCAAGGGGTGGTGGTGGACCCTACTTACTCCTAACCAAACCAGCCACCCAGACCCCTCTACCTTGGCCTTCTGACTGCCTCTACCTTCTGTCCCATCCTCCCTGGCATCCCTACTCCCTCCCTAGCCTTTGTTCACACTTCCACGAGTTATCTGCATCTCTGGTTGCAACGCTGATAGCATGTAGCCTACAGTTCATCACATGTGTATACACTGACATGGTTAGAGAAAAGTTCTGTATAACAACTTCTCTTACTTGTACTTCATTTACATACTATTATTACACACAGACACCACTGCATGGGCTATATACAGCAATGGCGATGGTACCACTGGAAAGGCCAGGGCTAGAACTAGGGGACTGACTATAGTCAAGGTATTCTAGATCTTCACTATAGTAACACTGACTCTAGCCTGTGTGGGCTGGTGGGTGGAGCATACACCATAGTCCCATATTCCAGCAACCCCAACCCTCCTCAACTGGCGAATTTACTGGCCCCTCTCTTGAGGCGTTGTGTGACTCTCCCTCCCATCCTATCCCCTTCCCTCCCTCCCCCCCCCCCCCTTGTCCAGTCAGAGAGGAATGTATTTGGAGTGCATGAGTACTTACATTGAACCACATACACAACCGCACACACGTATATGTGCAAATGTACCCTCTTGTATGCATGGGAATGTATTTTGTGATGTAATTCTGTTTTTTTTTTTAATATATGTTTGATGTTTTGTTCACTCCATGTGAGTTCAGACATATACAATTAAACTGAAATATGTATATCATCCCTACCAAACCACTAAATTGCGTACACACTAAAGTGTGGTTTTCAGACTCTGGTGTGTAAATTCAAGCTCAATAAATCTGAAATAGGAAAATTTATGTATGTGATACTTCAAAAATCGGCCATCTATTGATGCTGGGGGGCAAGAAATTGAGATCTATTTGCGGTCTTTAGGGGTTAAAGCTCTTCAAATGTGTAATAAAAATTTAGCCTTGGAGATACTTTGAAAGTAGGAGAATTATGGTTGGAGGATTTACGATCTTTAAGGGCCCTGTGATCGTGTATAAAAATTGGAGGTCTGTTCCTCCTGACTAAGCCACGAAACAAACTCCTTCCATATAGGTGGTGTTTCGTAGCAATATTTGAAGGACTCCCCAACCTCCTATATTCTGACTACATCACAGGGTCCCTGAAGCATTAACAGCTGTGTATCTATCCAGTGTTATAGACTGAGGAAGGGGAAGTCTAATGACTTTTGCACTCATGCCATCTGTAAAGAAAATAATATAACTGATAAAGAAACAATATCTCTTTACCAACCAACTCAATTGGTCTTGACATGATGTCCACAAAGTTGTCACAAGTCACTGTCCAATTTATAGTACATGGGCCTCCTTCCTTCAGTGTTGGTCTTCACATATCTGGAAATGAAGGAAAATTTACTGAAAAATAAAAATAGCCATTTGAGCTATGTTTATAAAGATAGTGTATTGGCAAGAAGAAACAAAATATTAGGGGTTTATATGAAACTTGGGAATTTTAGACCACATCTCCAATCTGTTGTTAGTAATTCGGCTCCCTCTTGGTCCTACTGTGCCAAGAAGTGGATCGGAAACATTTTGACCATTATAAGATATTTTCTAAAGTAGTTGAAGACTTGAAGGAACTTGAAAGAAAGGAATTCAAATTCATAATGCAAATGTGAAGACTACTCTGTATAGTATTACTGGAGAAAACTTGGGGTCTCGGCTCTCATGCAATAAAGGGGGGGGGGAATGGTACATGAGGCTCCACCAGGCATAAGGTTGGTACTAATTACAAATAGTAACTCTAAAATTGATAAGTAGTTCATTAAAACTTTGTTATAAAATAAGGTAAAGCAATATGTTTCTATTGTCTATCTTTTATTATAACTAAAGGTCGGGTATGCCTCTTCCTCCCAGGTCGAGGATGGAGGATTCCACCCGCTCTGCCCAGTCCACGCTTTCAGGTCCTACGTGGAGGCCACGAGAGAGACTTCACCGGACCACCTGTTCTACAACTCCAGGCCTGGTAAGCCTCTCTCCCCTAGGTCTATAGCTCGCCTCCTTTGCCGAGTGATCGAGAACGGGGACCCCGGACACGCGCCCAAAGCACATAGTGTTTGGGGTATGGCAGCCTCCCTCGCCTTCCTCAGGACTCACTCGGTAGAGAAGGTACGGGATCTGGGGGGCTGGTCATCTACCTCCTCCTTCAGGATGCGATATCTGTTCCACTCAGTCGCCCCCACCCTGTGTGTAGCAATGGGGACTCCTCTGGGGGTACCTCACACAGCTCAACCAGCGAGGCGGGGACGCCCGAGAAAAAAGAGGGGGGGGGGGGAGGGGTGCGCCCGAAGGGCAAAAGTCGGACTAGGTGACCTTAGGACACCCATCACCCATTATCACCTCATCTCCATTCGGCACATTCCCATGTTCATACCCTAATACTCGTGTTGTATATAAGGTGGGGATAAAAAAATAAAAAACTACATTGTTACGGCATTTAGTCTTTATTTTTTCCTCGATATGATGCATGGTGTGACTATATTATCTGTTGACATGTATGGCGGAGGGACAATAAATTACATTGTTACGGCAATTTGCTTTTCCTTCCTCCTGGTCCCTGATATTTTACCTAGGGTTCATCTCTGAAAGGCAGTAGCCTTGGGGTATGGTGGGGGGGGGGGTGCCAACCCTTGGTCTAAGAGGTTCTAGGGCCTAGGGTAACTTTTAACGGGATTACCCACGGCTTATCCGCTCTGGATTAGTTGGCTTTGCCGCCCCACTTACTCTTGGGGAATAATGGCTTCACCTCTTGCCTCCCACCTACCGCATCGCATGCATAGCAATCCAGCTGTGCTGGTTCCACAGTTCTCATTTAAGTGACCGAGCGGGACAGCGCAGGTCGCTACATCTAGAGGCCACCACCAGGTGGCTCCCATATCAGTACAGAGCCAGATATGAATTTATTAATTTATTTCTGATGATCTTCACGGAATAGACCCCTTCTAGCCCGGAAATTGGCCTACCCAGGCCTGGGCTGGAGAAGGGGTGTGGTCTATAGCAATCCAGCTGTGCTGGTTCCACAACCAATAAATACAATTTAAGCGGCTGAAAACCGCGACAAATGCACTAGTTTGGGCTTCTGGGGGGGAGGGGGAGCCACTCACATCCTCCAACCCTACCTCAACACACTCAATGCCTGGTTCACCACAAACAGACTTAAAATAGCACCCACCAAGTCAACTGCCACCCTTCTCACCAACTGGAATGCAGAACACTGCTACACACCACACCTCACCATAAACAACACACACACACACACACAAAATTCTTGGCATAACATACAACACATCCATGACATTCAAACAACATATCTGGCCATCAAAAATAAATGCATGCAAAGACTTAAAGTCCTCAGATCACTTGCCAGCACAACATTTGGACACAACAAAGAAACCACACCATAGTGCACAAACAATATATCCGATCAGTGGTTGATTATGCAAGCCCTGCCTGGGCCTTAACCCCTTAGGACCAACTTTTTTTTTTTTTTTTTTCACCCCAGCCGACTTCTGGGGGTCAACTTTCAACTTTCATGTAGGCAAATTTTGTTCTTACAGAATAAAAGAGCTTGAATTTACACACCAGGAACTGAAAACGGGAGCCTCCTAGGTGTACGCGTTTGCGTATGACAGAGCGTCAAAGTCCGAAAATAAATAAAATAGTATCCCCTAAAACGCATGAAAGAAAACCTCATACGCTCTGCGTATGCTCTAAACATGTAAATAAACCCCTAAACGATGCGTCTAAGTGGTTTTCAATGATAATAAACGTATTTCAGTGTAATTTTGTCTGTCTAGACTCTCCTGGAGTATAGTAGACAGCAGAGAGATACGAGAAACTCCTTGTGTATATACGACTGCATGTATACATTCGTGTAGGCCTATGTATATTTGCGTCTCCATGAAGGCAGCGACCCAGTTTATCAGCTTCTCAGATAAACTGTTCGCCCAGGCAGCCAGCTGCCCTGTATCAGGTGTGACACTGATAGCACACACAAGACAGAAAAACATGTCCCACTTGAGTACAGTGTGCGTATACACAGTACTACGCACTGTGATACACAGTGTGTATCAGTAAGGGAGGGCTACCAAGCGGAGGGAAGGGGACTGTAGTGGTGAGATGGGGTCCTTGTTGGTGGGGGTAGGTCTAGGCTCCACCCACCAGCATACGCAGTAGCCAGACACCACTACCACAGTCAAACCTTTTTTCAAGGACGTTAGCTTTCCATCGTTACCAACGCCAGCTCGCTAGCTACTCGCTACAGTTTTTTATAGGTACGTCAACATGTCGGTTATTCGGAGCGAACCATTAATTTTTTTATCACCGACATGTCGGCTGATCGGTCCTAAGGGGTTAAACCTCACTGAGACTCATCTCAACACCCTTCAGACCATACAGAACAGAGCCCTAAGGACAATCACAGCCTGCACAGCTACCACACCTATACACCACTAATCTTACTGACACACATCTCAACACCCTTCAGACCATACAGAACAGAGCCCTAAAGACAATCACAGGCTGCACAGCTACCACACCTACAGACCACTTACACCATGAAACCAAAGTCCTCAAAATCAAGGATCATTTTGACATGAGAGGCATACAAACACTTGCTGCAGCCTCCACAAACCCACACCATCCATTACACTACATGGCACAACACCCACACATGCCAAGGAACATCAAAACAACACCCAGTACAGGATACCATACACAAATACTGTACTATCATCTCTCCCACCCTGCCCACCCCAAACCAGTCTCCAGAAACATATCCATACTCAAATCACTCATCAGTCCATCCAAACACTCAAAAACAACACCCAGCTGCATGCACGACCTCCTGACATCCACCCATCTGAATCATCCCTTCCCCGTGAGGACAGAGTCCACCTGGCCAGGCTGCGGTGAGGCCACCACCCGGCCCTTCTGACATATCAGAAGAGGCTGGATGGAGCCATTGTAGATACCTGTCCAGGATGCAACACAGCACTCCATTCTATTAAACACATTATGGAAGATTGTAATGCACACAACCACACTCGCCAGCAACACAACACACACTCTCTGAGGGCACTGTGGGAGAGCCCGGTTCAGGCCATGGCCTTCCTCAGGAGCTCGGGAGTGTTCGGCCAGACAGCTTGAGGAACTTCAACAACAACAACAACAACAACTACAGGTTAGGGTAGATATGTAACATATATATAATTGGAGATATTGGCTATAAAGTTTGCCAAGATCTTGGTGTAGTTCAATATTGTAGACATTACCATGCATATTTGGTTGAGTTTCTTGATAGCTACTCACTCTACAAACCTCATGAATTGTTAAATTACCATCCCATGGGTATCTATATGATTAAAGAAAAGCATTATGTTACTTTAAAGTATACCTGAGATACAAAGAAGCTTAAACACCTAATAACTAGAAATATTTTACAGTATTAACTTTCTAAATTAGGGTGGTAACAATTCTAGTTTTCATAATTGGTAATCAATTTTTATGTTCCATGCAGTGGTGGTGTAGTGAGTCGTTAGATCACCTGAGTGGAGTCTAACGCCTGACTATCTTGCATGGGTTGGAGTCTCATTGAGGTACTGTACTCAGGCAAGCTTGCCCATGCATACTATATGCTGCCACCGAGATTAAGTGGCAGGGGTAAACCAGCTTTTGCTGTCGGGCCTTGCTATGGATGCAAACATGACTGTAACCCTTGTAGTCCCACATGGAGATGCAGTTGTGCAGTGGGGGGCTCCCTCCTCCAACAGGGATCGGGGGGTTGAGATCTGGAGTGTGTATGTGTGTGCGGGGGAAGGGGGGGGGGGTTCTATGTTTGGTCATTTTGTTCCTGAGGGTGTGCGACGTGACGAGGCTACCTCCAGCGTGGAGAGGAAGGCCTGGTGTATCAATGTATGTATGTATTCATTTTCTAATTTAGGGTGGTAGCAGTTCTAGAGAGTAAAGATGACTATTTTCTGATTATGGTGGTTTATGCAACTATGGAAGGATGAATGGATTGGTATGTACAGTACCGGTATAATATGTAAGTTTACATTTGTAGATCATTTTTATTTCCTAGAGCTGGCACCATCTTCACCCTAAGCATCATGATATAGCCTACTGTGCTCAAGGAGGTTGTTTGTCTAAGATTACCAGTAAAGTACCATACAGCATTAAGCTCTTGTATTATAGATATTATTGTGATATGTCATAATTAGTACTCTCAACATTGGTGACTTTTTTATGAAAACTTGTCAGTTTTGTGTGTTTAAGATTACCAGTAAGTACCATTTAGCAGTAAGCTACTGTATTATGGATATTATTGTGGTATGTTATAATTAATACTCTTAACTTTATGTAGGCTATGTACTTTTTAACCTGATTTATGTAAAAGCTATTAATGTATATATAATGCATAACTAATTTAATGAATTTATTATTAGATTTAAGGCATGGCTCGCCAATATCATGTCCAGTGTATAGGGAAGAAGAAAATTATAAAGGCTGAAGAGAAACAGCAAGTGCCCTCAGCCATTATCAAGGAGTTTGTACTCAACCAGGAAAGTTAGTTAGTTATCACTGCAGTATTTTGATGCTGCTTGGCATGACTGGGTTGATATGGACAACCTGGATCACCTGCCACAAAGGGGACAACTACAGCCTATTGCTGGGATCACAGGCTACCTAACTACTTTTTTTTCCTACCTCCCTCCTTCCCTTCCTCCCCTCCCCCTCCCTCCCTTCTCCCCCGACTCTCACGTTTTCATATTTTATATCCCTCCTAGATGGAGAGGTAATCAGTGATCTGGTTAAATCAGCTACACTCAATAGGTGTGTACTATATGATCAAGAGATTACTTTAGTTAACGGTTTGATTTTGCAAAACTAAGATTCCCCCTCAGAAATGCAGGCTAAATTGTCGGCCTGTATTGTAGTGTACCATAATATAGGTCGATTTTCTTTTATTGAGGTGTAACCATTCTCTAATTATCTACCAGCCCTGTATTGTGATTCATTTACCATTACATTCCTTCATGCAGATAGCCTATGCAATTTCTTTCAGCATATTCTCTTTGCCAATTTGTGTAATGTCATTGTCTGCATACGCTTGCAAAATTTCATGTATACAACATATGTATTATACATTTAATACCATAACCAAATACTCTTAGCTTTGTTAACGTCAGGTACGCAGAGAGTTGGATATACTGTTAACTATTTTTTTGACAATAAATAAGGAACTATTCACCGCATCTCTCTCTCCCTTGAGCACTTCTTAAAGAGAGTTATAGACACTAACACTTCTTAAAGAGAGTTATAGACATTAGCTCCTGAGGCTGAGAAGTGTAGTGGAGAAACCCTGACAGTGGCCCTTAACACAGGAGCCTTCTTTAGGTAGCAACACAACTTATAGTTGGTGGCTACGCCAACCACCAACAAGTGGTGACCCCGGAGTGACCAGCCGTCACCAACAAGTGGTGACCCCCGGAGATTGCAGCCGTCACCAACAAGTGGTGACCCCCGGAGATTGCAGCCGTCACCAACAAGTGGTGACGCCCGGAGATTGCAGCCGTCACCAACAAGTGGTGACCCCCGGAGATTGCAGCCGTCACCAACAAGTGGTGACCCCCGGAGATTGCAGCCGTCACCAACAAGTGGTGACCCCCGGAGAGTGCAGCTATCACCAACAAGTGGTGACCCCCGGAGAGAGCAGCTGCAGTAATCACCAACAAGTGGTGATCCCCGGAGAGTGCAGCTGCCGCGATCGCCAACAAGAGTGGATCAAGCTGCAGTCTACAAGAACGCCTTTGCCCTGCAGTCACTATCAAGTAGTGACCTGGAGTGCTGCCGCTACCCTCCAATAGTCTACAAGAACGCCTTTGCCCTGCAGTCACCATCAAGAGGTGACTAGAGTTGCTACCTCTCCTGTGCAGCTGTTGCTCCCGCCACAGTGCCACTGTCCATCCTATCTACATTATCGCTGCGAACCCTGAGGCATCACCAGTCCACAGCAGCCATCTGTAAGCCTCCAACTACGCCGTTGCTGCCTGCCATCCAACACCTATACACCACTGGTACTCGCGGCAGTCTAGCTACCAGCAACAGTGCTTCACCTTGGATTAGTGCTTCACCCTGGATTACAGTGCTTCACCTTGGATTACAGTGCTTCACCTTGGATTACAGTGCTTCACCTTGGATTACAGTGCTTCACCTTGGATTTCAGTGCTTCGCCTTGGGTTACAGTGCTTCACCTTGGATTACAGTGCCTCACCCTGGATTACAGTGTTTCACTCTGGACAGTGTATTGTCCTTTATTATTAGTGCCTTGTGTGTGAATTACAGTGCCAGTGTATTCAGCAGCATACTGATATAACCTGACTAACGCAGCTGCCGTGATATCAGGTAACCCTCGTCAGCATTTACACCCTGAGTTCACTGACCAGTATGTCTACTGAGGATCTCTCAAACTCAGGCAACCACACTGCCACAGCAGTAGCCATGAGAGCCCCTGCTTTCTGCAACCAAGAAAATTCCCAAATTGCCCAGCTCGCAAATCTAATTTCCCAGCTTACAATGGAAGTCAGCAACCTGAAGAAACAAATCAACAACCACCCAAGTTCCCGACCCTCGACGCCAAACCGCCAACACCAGCGGTCACGTTCAAGGAACACTTCAAACTTCTGCTACTACCATCGCAGGTTTAGGGAATTTGTGTAATGTCATTGTCTGCATACTCTTGCAAAATTTCATGTATACAACATATGTATTATACATTTAATACCATAACCAAATACTCTTAGCTTTGTTAACGTCAGGTACGCAGAGAGTTGGATATACTGTTAACTATTTTTTTGACAATAAATAAGGAACTATTCACCGCATCTCTCTCTCCCTTGAGCACTTCTTAAAGAGAGTTATAGACACTAACACTTCTTAAAGAGAGTTATAGACATTAGCTCCTGAGGCTGAGAAGTGTAGTGGAGAAACCCTGACAGTGGCCCTTAACACAGGAGCCTTCTTTAGGTAGCAGCACAACTTATAGTTGGTGGCTACGCCAACCACCAACAAGTGGTGACCAGCCGTCACCAACAAGTGGTGACCCCCGGAGATTGCAGCCGTCACCAACAAGTGGTGACCCCCGGAGATTGCAGCCGTCACCAACAAGTGGTGACGCCCGGAGATTGCAGCCGTCACCAACAAGTGGTGACCCCCGGAGATTGCAGCCGTCACCAACAAGTGGTGACCCCCGGAGATTGCAGCCGTCACCAACAAGTGGTGACCCCCGGAGAGTGCAGCTGTCACCAACAAGTGGTGACCCCCGGAGAGAGCAGCTGCAGTAATCACCAACAAGTGGTGATCCCCGGAGAGTGCAGCTGCCGCGATCGCCAACAAGAGTGGATCAAGCTGCAGTCTACAAGAACGCCTTTGCCCTGCAGTCACTATCAAGTAGTGACCTGGAGTGCTGCCGCTACCCTCCAATAGTCTACAAGAACGCCTTTGCCCTGCAGTCTCCATCAAGAGGTGACTAGAGTTGCTACCTCTCCTGTGCAGCTGTTGCTCCCGCCACAGTGCCACTGTCCATCCTATCTACATTATCGCTGCGAACCCTGAGGCATCACCAGTCCACAGCAGCCATCTGTAAGCCTCCAACTACGCCGTTGCTGCCTGCCATCCAACACCTATACACCACTGGTACTCGCGGCAGTCTAGCTACCAGCAACAGTGCTTCACCTTGGATTAGTGCTTCACCCTGGATTACAGTGCTTCACCTTGGATTACAGTGCTTCACCTTGGATTACAGTGCTTCACCTTGGATTACAGTGCTTCACCTTGGATTTCAGTGCTTCGCCTTGGATTACAGTGCTTCACCTTGGATTACAGTGCCTCACCCTGGATTACAGTGTTTCACTCTGGACAGTGTATTGTCCTTTATTATTAGTGCCTTGTGTGTGAATTACAGTGCCAGTGTATTCAGCAGCATACTGATATAACCTGACTAACGCAGCTGCCGTGATATCAGGTAACCCTCGTCAGCATTTACACCCTGAGTTCACTGACCAGTATGTCTACTGAGGATCTCTCAAACTCAGGCAACCACACTGCCACAGCAGTAGCCATGAGAGCCCCTGCTTTCTGCAACCAAGAAAATTCCCAAATTGCCCAGCTCGCAAATCTAATTTCCCAGCTTACAATGGAAGTCAGCAACCTGAAGAAACAAATCAACAACCACCCAAGTTCCCGACCCTCGACGCCAAACCGCCAACACCAGCGGTCACGTTCAAGGAACACTTCAAACTTCTGCTACTACCATCGCAGGTTTAGGGAATTTGTGTAATGTCATTGTCTGCATACTCTTGCAAAATTTCATGTATACAACATATGTATTATACATTTAATACCATAACCAAATACTCTTAGCTTTGTTAACGTCAGGTACGCAGAGAGTTGGATATACTGTTAACTATTTTTTTGACAATAAATAAGGAACTATTCACCGCATCTCTCTCTCCCTTGAGCACTTCTTAAAGAGAGTTATAGACACTAACACTTCTTAAAGAGAGTTATAGACACTAGCTCCTGAGGCTGAGAAGTGTAGTGGAGAAACCCTGACAGTGGCCCTTAACACAGGAGCCTTCTTTAGGTAGCAGCACAACTTATAGTTGGTGGCTACGCCAACCACCAACAGTATCTGCCAGGATAACCAAAATAATTTACACTAGAAGTTTCTGTTTACTTAAAATTAGGCACAATTTAAAAAAATTTGGTACAGTTTGCCCTAGTTAGGTCACATAGTCTGTCATGCTTATGTCCCTAATTAATTAGTTACTGTACCCAAATCAGAGTGGTATCTACCAGAAAATATATTCTTTTGCTGTGAAAACCAGTAATGACAGCTTGTATAACTTTACTGTTGTTTATATCAATGGCAGTAAATTAATTCAATGAGAACAAGCATAGATAACTCCTCAGTGGGGTAAGAGATAGATAGATAGATGGGACGTGAACAGTACCATGTACTGTACAGTACTTATGAGATTGATATGCCTTCCAAGAAATATTTTACATTCATTTATAATAGTTAACAGACAATTAATTTAAAGCCTGTTATGTACTGTATGATGATATGTGGTATGAATATCAGTAAAATTATATGGATTTTATGTCCTTTTTAGCTCTACTGATCAACTACAATCAAGCATCCCTGTCTACATAGAGCCCACTCCAAGTGATTGTTCAAACTCATCTCAGCATGGGAGCCATTGGCCAATTCCTTTCCCAATAAAGGAGACAATGTTCAGGAGAACAGTATGGGACAAGCTCACTAGGAAGGTCCCTCTGAATTAAGTAGAAAAGGGCTATGTTTTAGATGGCCTCTATGAGGAGTGTGTCCGATACTGTATGTAAGTATTTAAAAAAAATTCAAATGTCTTGCTGTACTCCTGTAATAACTAATGAAATTTATATACAGTACCACAATAACAGTAGTATTTTGAGATTACAGGTCTACAAAATTGTCCACACACACACACACACACACAGCCCCTCTCGTTTTTGTTTTTTAATTTTTTCCTGCTAACCTTTCTTTTCCTCATGTGCTCCAGATTCCAGAGAACCACATTCCTCTTTTGGACAGCTTTCTCTTGTTTTACCCTATTTGCTTCCAAGAGATAAAATGTTAGACCAAATTTCTTGATTACAAAATAAGTTTTTCTCCAATAAACCCTATTTTTTCCAGGTATTTGGATACATTCAAATACAAGCTTGTCTTGACCAGCCTCCTGGAAACTTTCCCATATCTGCAGGAGGGTCTGCCCAGTGATGATGCTCTAGTAAGTATATTAGCCTTCATTTTTGTAAGTGGTTGCCAGAAGTCTCAATATTCAGGCCAAAGCCCAGCAAACTAGGTTTAGTAGCATTTGTAATATAATGTGTCTACATTGCATTTTTATGTATTGCAGGGACTGTGAAAGCACAGGCTGAGAAACAAATTCAAGAATAACAGTAGAAGAGACCATGCACAGCCAGAGGTACAGGCCAAGAAAAGAAAGATGGCTGAAGCCGAAGGTCGTCCCCAAAACACAGGCCCAGTTAATATCTGGAATATTGCGAACTACCTTCCACCAAGACCCCCTACCGAGGATGACACCTCAATTGAACGGCACATTATGCAACTCAAAGAACAGCACAGAAGACTAGAAGGGAAGCATGATGCAACTATTATTGCAGATGCTATGCTCACAACTTTGAGTGAAGGTTTAGAGAAGTACAGCTCTGCAATTAATCGACTCCCTCCCCTGAAGGAAGAGCACACCAACATTCAAGAGTAAGGATAAAAGCAGTGTCTTCCACAAAAGCAGAGAGAGAGAGAGAAAATGTAAGTACAGTACTGATAAAATGTACAGTTGTGGCATGGTGTAAATGATAGATAATATATTGTTTGGAAGTACAGTATTACAGAACCTGGTCTAACTGGTATTTTTTTACATTTAATTCATTTCAGACTCTATCCGGTGTGTGGCTCTTCTTCTCCATAGAAATTTGCAAGAGAAACTGCTGTCCTTCATCATTAAGGGAGGGGAAATGAGGTAGAAACTGCTGACCCTGTATTGTATGGAATGGAAATTGCTACTTGGAGGGGGAATATAAGATAATTATATGCTGAGAGAATCCTCATTGCAGAATCCAAATGTCTTGTAAAAGCCTATTTGATCTTGCTCTCCAGTTTGTATGTCTTTAACTTGGCCTTCCCAAAGAACATGATAAGCAGCTTAACTTTCTTACAAAAGGTGGTTCTTGGTCACTGTGATAATTCAAAAAAAGATGTCAAAGTAATCAACCTGCTGACTAAGATTAATAGATTAATGGTAAACTAATGAAATAAATGGATATTCGTGAATAGTTAGTGTGTTTGTTTGTTAATTTGACGTCACAGAATTTGTGAGTGTCACAATCAAGGACTATGCTGAATTTATTGTACAGGACATAGAACTCTGAATTTTTTTAGAATGATAATTTTTTTCATGATTATTTGAATCTTCTATATTGTGCAAGTAATGGAAATGTTTCATTTTTCAGTTACCGTATGTGGTTAGGTTGAGTGTAAGTGGCGAGTCCACATCGCAAACTATTGCAAACAAAACTTTCTTTCTACTGTGGATGGTGAGTTCACAAGGCTGCTGCCCCTTACTGGGTGGCAGGTTGCTGCTGGATATACTACCATCCCATCATGTAAACTAACAACAGGGCAGTTGAGTATCTTGATTCATACACAAACTGACTCAGCATTCAATATGCAAAATAATGGCATTTATACTTGGTTTCTCTTCTTTTTTTTTTTTCTTTTTTTTCTATACCTCAACCTCTGGGCTGTAGGCTATCAGTAGCCCGTGACTCTTGCGAGGCCCCGAGATTATTGGGTGTCGCACCAGATGAGACAGTGGAGCTTCGTGGTGATGTTGGTACCGTAACTTCTCTTCTGTCCCACTAGATGACGACACCTTATTTATACACGTCACTATCAGGTGAGAGCAGCTACACCGTCACTCACAGCATCTAGAAATATGGTCTGGCATCTTCTATGTTGTGAGTTGACGACGATGTGATCACCCTCATTGCCCCCAATATAGTATACTTTTCCTATCAATTAATATATACTCCAACAGGGATCGGGGGGGTTGAGATGGGGAGGGGGGGGGGGGAGTTCTATGTTTGGGCATTTTGTTTCGGAGGGTGTGCGACGTGACGAGGCTACCTCCAGCGTGGAGAGGAAGGCCTGGTATATGTATAAATGTATGTATCAGAGAGAGGGGTTAAGCTACCATCAGTTCCAATATCTACAGTACAGTACACAGGTAATTCAAAATTTGTATCCAGACAATGTTGAGGGTCGAATCTTTAATACATCACTAAACCATTTTATAGTAATCTTTCCTATAAATTTACCTCATTTCGAGCTAATTGAAAAATACCTGGATACAAGTTTTGGACTGCAACTGTTTGTTTGTGTTAGCCTACCTCCTCTACAACATTCCTCTTTATCATCTCACCTGATAGTGATGTGCATAAATAAGGTGTCGTCATCTAGTGGGGCAGAAGAGAAGTTACGGAACCAACATCACCACAAAGCTCCACTGTCTCATCTGGTGCAACACCCAATAATCTCGGGGCCTCGCAAGAGTCACGGGCTACTGACAGCTTACAGCCCCGAGGCTGAGGTATAGAAAAAAAAAAAATCAAATATTTATTGTGTATACAGTATTTATGGAAAGTGTCTAATATTTTGATTGATTGTATGCTATTATTTTTTATTGTATGTTATACTTTTGGATTGCGACTGTACAATGCTTTATTTAGTTTTATGGAGTTTATTTGTATTCCTCTTTATAACAGATTTATTGAATGTATACAATAGTTATGGAAAATGTGCAATAATTTTATTGATTGTATGCTATTATTTTTCTAATATTTGTCTGTGAAGTTGCTTAATACAATGTTGGCCATGCTTACTTTGAATATCTGTTGCAACCTCTTAAGTAAGGATTCAGATAAATTTCCATTAGGCTATACAGTATGTTTACACTACTGTATACTGTGTCCGAAGTTAGGCAGAAATTTCCTAACTTCGGACAGCTCTTCCCAACTTCGGACAGGGTTGTATTTACCCTTTAAACATGAGAATGGTTAACAGCATCGATCTCTGGACACGCTGGCTGAATTTCAGACACCTGAGGAGTTTTTAAAAAATGTCAAAAAATATTTGCCGCATTCATGGCCCGAGTTATACAAATATAAAGAGATATATCCAAAAATAGCTTCTTTTTTAAGCACATAAATTGAGATCACAAAAAGTTGCATCAAATCACATTGTAGTGAGGTTTTCTTGGCATAGATCTAACTAAGAACTATTCAAAAACTTTTCTAGCCGTAAAAAAAAAAAAAAACGCACTGTGAACCACTGAAGTACGGTATTGTGTTTTTAGTCTCGGAAGACACAGTGCAGTCAAGAGGAGGATCTTCTATCCTATGGAATGCACCACAAGAAAATACAACAATAAAGCATATCAGCAGAAGCCAATATATTTGAATGGTGCATAAATATTATGCACATAAAACATGTTACAAAAAATATGTGCATGCAAGCCATCAGAACAGTGAAGTTGCAGAGGTGGGAGGAATAAGGAAATTTACGTATTTTTTAGGTATTTGATACCATGAACCATGTGCATAAACAAAATTCACATTGCCAATACAACCAATTATTGGTATAGTGGAACCAGCACAGCTGGATTGCTATAGAATACACTCCTTCTCCAGCCCAGCCCCCAAAAGGGCGTAATCAGGGCTAGAAGGGTCTATTCCGTGACGATCATCAGAAGTAAAATGAATTTAAATCTGGCGCTGTACTAGACATGGGAGCCACCTGGTGGTGGCCTGTGGAGGTACTGACCCCGCTCTAGGAGAGCAGCCGCTCTGCCACTCTGTCGCGGAACACGGTACTGTCAACATCTTCGCTCCTCGCTGCTACGCTATGGTATTGTGTCACGTGTTCCTGCTATCGTTTCTTTTGTGTACTAGTGGCTTGCCTGCTTTGCAGATGTATTGTGTGTGTGTGTGAGGGGAGTGGGGAGTGTTAGTGTGGGGATTTATTTCCCTTTTTCGGGAGTTTCATTTCATTTCTTCCCTCTAGGTGAGTTTCGTTTGAGCCCCGTTTAGGGGTTTTTCTCCCTCCTCTCTCCTTCTCCCTCTCCCCCGCCACTAGTTCACGTGTTTTTGTTGTGTTTTACCTCGGGGTTTTTCTTTTAGCGAGGTTTTTCCTCCTTTTAGCGAGGTTTTTCCTCCGTCCCACGTGGGGCCCTTGCCTCCCCACGTGGCGGAGGGTGTTGGGCCTTTGGGCCCTTACTGTGTTTACCCCGAGTGTGGTTTAAGGTTACGTGGGCTGCGGTGAACGAGGATTGTGCCCAGGTTCTCGTTTTCCCTTCCCTCCGTTTCTTTTTTTTTTTTTTTTTTTTTAGTGTTTTTCCAGGGCGTCTGTGCCCCTGGGTGTTTGCCCCTCAGGCGGTCTCACTTCGAGATTTTTCCTTGGGGGCTCTCCTTCCTCTCACGAGAGGGGGTTGGCTTGGCTGACGGGGTTTTTTCCCCGGATGGTGCGTGTGGGGTTTTAGTTAGGTTTTCCCGTGCCTCTCGCTGTGTGTGCGTCTGTTCACGTGTTAACCCATTCTTTGTTTCCTTCTCTCCCTCAGCCTACTCGTGCCTTATGTGCTGCTTCGGGTTGTACTGTGCGGGTCTCGCCTGATGGCCACCTGCATTGTTCTCCCCACGCACCCTGCTTCACTCCCTCGGGTTACGACCCTCTGGCGTGTGATGTGTGCCGCCCTTGGGCTGAGCTGTGCCGGGAGACTCCCGCCGCTGCCCACGCTAAACTCCCCGCCCTTGCCTCCCTTCGTATGGCGTGGACGAGGGCCCGGAGAATGGCGCACAAACGAGACGGATCTTCCTTGTCGTGGTTGGACCCTGCGTTGGGAACGGAACTGGGTTTATCCAGGACCCGTTACCCTTCGACGTGTCTCTCGGAGTCTCAGGGGCTAGAACCCCCTGTGGCCAGAGAGATTTCGTCGCCTTCCCTAGACGGTTCTGCGACTCCTTTCCGGGGCTTTACGCCCCGGCCTGAGAGCGAGCCCGTCGTGCTAGTTACCCTTCAGGCCTCACCGGTACAAGGGCCTAGCAGGGAACCTGAGGTTTCGTCGCCCCCGAAAGCTGGCCCTTCGGGTCTCTCTCGGGAGCGCAAGCCCTCTAGGAAAAGGTCCCGTCGCTCCAGGTCCCATCGCTCCAGGAAGACCCGTTCTCGTCGTCGCTCTCCTTCCTCTTCGTCTGCCTCCTCGTCTGCCTCTTCGAGGGACTCCTCTTTTCCCTCCCGCCGACACCGCAAAGGTAAGCGGAGGGAGAGGAGCCCCTCGTCAAGGAAGATTATGCGGTTGATCCGCGCCTGTGTTCCCAATGCTCTTCCTGCCTCTCCTTCGGGTCCAGTTGCCCTGCCCCCGGTAGTGCCAGCTATACCCGTTCCGGATCCCACCCTTCCTACCCCTCCTACCGCTCCGTCGACGGTCGGGCACTCGGGGCCCCCCGGAGATGCTGGAGACGTTATCATCCTTCCAGCTTCTCCGGTCCCCGAGTCTCCGTCCGGAGACCTGGCGGAGGAGCTACCTACCTCATCCCCTCCTTCCCCGTCGCCCCTTGCCTTGGACGACGGGTACCTTCCCTACTCTTGGGCCCTACTCCCGCAGGCTTGGACCCATTCTTTAGAGGAGGCCAGATTGGTGGCGTGGTCTCCGAACACCGCCCAGCCAGGGGGCTGGTTAAGAAGGGACGACGTTGTGGTCAAGTGGGGAGCTGACGAGAAGGGCGACGCAGCGCCCTTTTATAAGGCCAGGCCTCATTCTGCTCCAGTACCCACTGCGTCGAAGGTCTCCTCTGCGGCTACCTTGGACGCGATGGTTTTTCTGATGGAAAACAGTCAATTACAGTTGTCTCAGGCTTGAAAGATTGACCGCTCCTACGGGAATACGGCAGTCTTCCTAGCCTCAGACGCTTACTTCCCAGGGGATAAGGGCGATGAGGACTTGAACATCCCGTCTCTGCTCCTTAATTCCATGGACCATCAGAAAAACCACCTCCTCCGTCTTTCGCAGTCATCCTCCCTCCTTCCCGGGCTCCACCAGGATTGAGAGAATGTCTGTGGAAGACGGAGAAGGAGCCACCGGTCCCCTACCAGTTGAGGGAGCCCGACGGCAAGCTGAGACAGTCGGAAACAGCCGCCAGATTGGAGTTGTCACACATCATCTCCACTGGCACGGCTGTTTCTTTCATTAGAGACTGCCTCAGCACCCTCACCAACACATACCATGAGTTGTCAGGCCTACAATTAACGTGAGTACCTTTCGGCTTTCGTTATTATGAGGGATACAAGGGAGTGGGTTTCTCTGTTTCGTTCAAATCTCTACCCTGAGCTTGCTTGGATTTGTCTTTTATCCCTTACAGTGACGTCCTTGCGTCCATGACCACCGTTATGGAAGGCGTGGGGGCGATGACCACCCACAACCTCCGGGAAGCTGCGAGGAACTTTGCGGAAGTGAGACTGGCGTCCCGCCAAGCTGCCGCCAAGTTAGCTCCGGAAATGGCGCAGAGGGGGGTGGTACGGGCCGTTCCACTCTCCCCTGCGCTGTTCGACCAGGCAGCCACGGACTCCGTGTTCTCCTCCCTCCCGGCGGTCATCAACATCCCTAAGCCTTCCACCTCCAAGTAAGTTCTTTCTACATTAACTTACTGTGGGTCTGTGTTACTAAAAATTGGGGAAATTGGGGGGGGGGGTGGAAACCCCTGTCTAAGTCTGCTCCTAATTGTTCTGTTTGTCCGTAGGCCACGTACTCCACAGCCAGCGAGGCCAGCGGCCCAATCTAGGAGGCCCGCCCAGCCTTCCAGACCGGTCAGGACCACCTACCCCGCCCCTCCCAGGCAGTACCCTAGGTATAGGGCCCAGCAGCCCTTTCGAGGGAGGGGACAGGGCTCCAAGACTCTTCCCAGAGCCAAGCCCTCCTTCCCCCACCCCTCCAGTAAGGACCGCTCCACCTGAAAGGCCAGTCAGGGGCCGCCTCACGGGATGGTCAGCGGCCTGGCCCTCCCACGGTTGGGCAGCAAGGGTCATCCGCCAGGGCCTGACCTGGCCCTGGATATCTGTTCCGGTGAGTACCTGTTCTTTTATCTCAGTTTGATCTTTCTGACATATGACATAACCTCCCCACCTCTGGTCCCGTTAGTGTCATTGCCGGGTAACAGTTAATTTTTAAGGTCACTCCTCACTACCTGTCATCCCTCCCTACCTGCCCGGGTTCCCCCCCCAGGTATAGGATTAACGGTATACCCTCTGACACCTGTCATTTTCCGTTACAGCCACTGCGTCTACCTCCCGCTTCAACCAAAGTGTCCCTTTCAGTCGTCCCGCACATTCAGGAAATGCGGGAAAAAGGGGTAGTGGAGCGGGTGAGGGGGAGGGTCTTTCTGTCTCGTTTATTCACGGTCCCCAAAAAGGACCAGGGAAAAACGAGATTGGTGATGGACCTGAGCAAGTTAAACACATTTCTGAAACCCCTTCGTTTCAAGATGGTTTCAGTTGCTCAGGTCCGCACAGTTCTTCGGAAGGGGGACTGGTTGGCATCCCTGGATCTCAAGGATGCTTACTGGCACGTCCCGATCCACCCCAGGTTTCGCCGATTTCTGGCTTTCCAGGTGGGGACCGAGACGTTCCAGTTTACCAGGCTCCCTTTCGGTCTTTCTCTAGCTCCTCGGGTCTTCACAAAGCTCGTGAAGGTGGTGGCATCCCGCCTGACGGAGGCGGGTGTCCCCACCCTCATGTATCTGGACGATTGGTTACTTCATGCCCCTACCAAGGAGCAGATAGCAAACAACGTCAGGATAGCAAGGGAGGTGTTAGGGGAAATGGGGTTTCTGTTAAACATCCCCAAGTCCTCTCTCACCCCCACTCGCAAACTGTGTTGGCTGGGAATAGAGTGGGACTCTCTTTCGGCCACCCTCTCGCTCGCTCCAGACAACGCTCGCCGGACCCTCCGTCACGTCCGCCAGGCTCATTTTTCCCGTACTTTCTCTCGCCGCCAGTGGGAATCATTGCTAGGGTGCCTAAATTTCGCGGCCCATGCATTGCCCCTGGGACGACTGAAACACAGGAGGCTGACGCGGGAGGTAAACCTCCACCTAGCCTCCGCACACAGGGACCTTCCCAGGCAAATACCCAAGTCACTCCACCGACTCCTCCGCCCCTGGCTACGTCCCGGTGCCCTGCGTCAGCGAGTTCCCTGGGTGTTTCCCTCCCCGGGGATCACGGTGGCGACAGACGCATCGGACGTAGGCTGGGGATACCAATCTTGCCTGGGACACCAACGGTGCGGGGGTTGGAAGGAAGAGGAAAGGCTACTACACATCAACGCCAGGGAGTTGATGGTAGCAAGGGAGTGGCTCAACAGACACCCTCAGTTTTCCAGGATAGGCGTCCGCTTCGATATGGACAATATTGCGGCCGTGCAGTGCCTACAGAAACAGGGCACGACACGGTCGGAAATTCTCCTGTCCCTGTCAGAACAGATTTTCTCTATAGCGGCGAAGAGGTTCATCCACCTCTCGGCCCGCTACGTACTAGGGCGGGAGAACGATTGGGCGGACGCTCTATCCAGGTTCAGGGGGACATCAGTCGAGTGGCAACTACGTCCCCCTGTGTTCGAGTCACTGTGCCTTCGCTACGGGACACCGGAGGTGGACCTGTTCGCCTCCCCATCCACGGCCCTCCTTCCTCTGTTCCTGACCTTCTCATCCAGGACAGAGGCGGGAGGCCCGGACACCGTCACGGAGGACTGGAACAGGTGGGGGTACCTTTATCTATTTTCACCCCCAGCTACGTCAGTCCTTCTGAAGGCGATCCTCAAGCTGCGCGCGTTCAGAGGGAGGGTACTCCTCATAGCCCCCTTCTGGCCAGCGCAGCCGTGGTTCGGAGAACTGTCCCGGTGGTGCCCTCATCCTCTTCAGCTGGGATCGGCGTGCCTCTCCAGCACCCTGTCTGCACCACTCCAAGCGTCACTGAGACTACACGCTTGGAGTTTCTACGGGGAGTCCTCAGTAAAAGGTTCACTAGCGAGACAGTGGGCAAGATGCTGAGGACTCACCGTCAGTCGTCGGTGCGGCAATACGAATCGTGCTGGAAAAGATTCCAGGACATCTTACGTAGACACCCCTCAATGGTCATCTCGGAGGATACAGTCCTGGAATTTCTCACCTGGCTCGCCGATTCCACAAACAGGGCCCCTGCGACGGTGCTTGCGCATCACGCAGCCCTGTCTGATCCCCTCCTCCTAGGTTTTAATATTAAAGTTTCGGAGAGACCTCTCTCTCTTCTGAGGATGGGGATTCGGGCGGGGACAGCACCTCACAGGGCCCAGTCCCCTTCCTGGTCCCTTCACCGTGTCCTAACGTACCTTACCTTCGAGGGGGTCCCTCTGGAGGTTCGTCACCTCCTCCAGAAAGCTCTCTTCCTGCTCGTCTTAGCTACCGGGTACAGGGCCTCTCAGTTGGCAGCCCTGACCCGTCACCCAGCTTTTTCCTCTGTCAGTCCTAACCTTACCATGTTAACTGTCTCCCCCTCTCCTGCTTTCCTAGCTAAGAACGAGCAGGCTGACGACAGGATTAGCCCCCTCGCAGTACCCTCCTTCCTGAGGGATGGGACTTTCCATCCTCTCTGTCCAGTCCACACCTTCACCGCTTACGTGCAGGCAACGAGAGAGGCTTCCCCGGACCACCTCTTCTATAACTCAAGGTCCGGTAACCCTCTCTTCCCCAGGTCCATTGCTTGCCTCCTCTGCCGAGTGATCGAGAACGGGGATCCCGGACACGCCCCTAGGGCTCACAGCGTTAGAGGCGTGGCCGCCTCCCTCGCCTTTCTCAGGACTCACTCGGTGGAGAGGGTACGTGATCTGGGGGGCTGGACATCCACATCCTCCTTCAGGAAGAGGTATCTGTTCCATTCGCTCTCCCCTACCCCCTGCGTAGCTATGGGGACCCCACCCACAACTACTCAGGGTCCCCAGGGGAAAGGAAAAAGGGGTAGGAGCCGCCCAAAGGGAAAAGGTCGGGCGACATAACTACCATCACATCATCCTTCATTCCCATCCTGTATATATTTACATCCCCATGCATCATGTTGTACATATGTGGCTGTGTAATAAATTACATTGTTATGGAATTCTGAGTATTTATTATCCCCGTTCTTGCACGGATAATATACTATGATGAGTGACTGGATTTTAAATAAAGAGTTCAACTTCAGTGTTCCTCTTTCATCCTCTCGGGATATTCCTCTAGAGCCCGGGGATTATAACCCTGGCTCGAGTATTTAAAAAAAAAAAAGGGGGGGGGGGGGTTGGGGGGGGCCTCACCTGCCCCAGCTCCTCTACCATACCCCTCGAGTCTGCCTATAAAGACTATATCTGGTGACTTGTTCTGGGTTATAACTGAACAGTCTACGGTTACAACGACTTCATTTTTACACGGTCCCCGCTCTGAGCCGCTCTTATCTGGACCTGCGAATGCCTCCTCCTCACCTCCCACCTACCGCATCGCATGCATAGCAATCCAGCAGTGCTGGTTCCACTATACCAATAATAGTGCATTTGTCGCGGCTTTCAGCCGCTTAAATTGTATTTATTGGTTGTGGAACCAGCACAGCTTTAACTGTCCCACCCACCTCCCGATGCGGCAGCCATTCTCTCTTTTTCTCATTGGAGTGGCAGAGCGGCTGCTCTCCTAGAGCGGGGTCAGTACCTCCACAGGCCACCACCAGGTGGCTCCCATGTCTAGTACAGCGCCAGATTTAAATTCATTTTACTTCTGATGATCGTCACGGAATAGACCCTTCTAGCCCTGATTACGCCCTTTTGGGGGCTGGGCTGGAGAAGGGGTGTATTCTATAGCAATCCAGCTGTGCTGGTTCCACAACCAATAAATACAATTTAAGCGGCTGAAAGCCGCGACAAATGCACTAATATAGTTTTACGAATACTCATTCCATTATTGAAAATAGTATTTATTTGGCAAATTCTATTTGTATATGTTACCATGCAGATCAACCGATTCAAGGTCATGCACCATGTTTTGGGGTTCACTCCTCAGAGAAAAGGAGGAGATGAAAATAATAGTCTGCAGGTTTCCTGTGTTGCATGCTTATATATCATGTAGTATAAAGGAAGTGAATTTCTACATCATTTACATTTCCTCTGACACATCAGTCAACCCTTCAGTTCGAGTATAACCATTAGGATTATTGATGAAAGATTAATCTTGGGTAATACTATTATGATTAATAATAATGATCTAGTAGGCAACTCATATATCCCAGAATGCGACGTTGCCACATCATACGGTTGGCCAGAGTAGGGTGGTGAAGAACTCCTGTCTGCAATAGTACTTGTAATAAGCAAGCTAAGGCTATTGTAAAGACTTTGCAAAAATGTCACGTTACAGACAAGGTTCAAAGAACGTGCTTTGATACAACTTACTCTAACACTGGCTGCCACAAGGGTACATCTGTTAAGGCGGCTTCACACGGGGCAATTCGCGGCTGGTTTTGCTACCCGCTAGTTTCCAGCCAGCCCTGTCTAGTCGGAGGTAGTGGCAATTTTCAACAAAAGCCTACACACGAGTGGGAGCAATCAGCAGCTGAGCTGACAGACTAGCCCAAGGATAATAGACTATAATAGACTACAATATCAACTACCGGACTATTATATTATAGTCTATTATCCTTGGACTAGCCGCTATAAGGCCGTGTAAACAAACAAGATGGTAGTGGTGGGCGATACCACCAGATTTTAGTAATCGCGATTACTGATTACTTTATAGAAAATAATCGATTAGTAATCAATTATCGTTACGATTACTGGATTTTGAGATAATAATTTTGTTATTCAAAATATCAATGTCCCTCAAAAAGTCCAAGACTTCCTTAAAAAGTAGGTATATGGTGGATAGGAATACATGTTACACAAGCTACATATATACATGAGGATGGAAGGAAACGAGGGAACGGGAAAATACAGAGAAGAAGAATAAAAAGAGACGGATGAGAAAAAGAGGTTTGCCGAAGAACTGGGATAAAGGAAGCACCAGGGTCCATAGAATACATGAATTCTATGGACCCTGGGAAGCACCATACTCAGTTATTGCCGCCACTCGGCTGAAAAACACCGACAGGTCGGTCTTCCCAACCCGGCTAGCAATTTCAGCCGCCATCGTCAAATTTTGCTAGCGGCTGGAAATATCTTGCTAGCGGGTAGCAAAACTAGCCGCGTATTGCCCCGTGTGAAACCACCTTTAAGATTGAGCAGTTACTTGGATGAGACTGAAATGATTTTGCATGCCGCCATCCTGTAATAGAACTTAATTGCATAAAATCAAATTTACCATTATCTACTCAGTATTGTAAGATATTACAAGTATAGCCAATTTCATTACTTGGCAGCAATGGAGACCAGAGTATAGTGTTTTGTTGTGGAGTGTCTTAACCCTTAATTAAACCATTGGTGTTGACATATGTGATATGTGGTCACAACCATCAAGAGAAGGTCACTAGGCGTGACTACATAGGCCTATGTCTTCAACGCAATTTTCAAATTTGCGCTGCTCCAAATTAGTTTAATTTTCTCAAGGTAGATGGCAGCCTTGGCTGGCCACGATGACCCACGGAGCATATAATACAGAGTGGCAAGTTCTAAGGGGAAACCCGAGAGCAGAAGTTATGTGATGTTTGGGTAATAAATGGCACCACCATCACCATGCCCAGTTTTCAAATTTGTGTGACTCGGCAAGGTGTGACAGTTAGTTTGAATTTGAAACTATGTGCAGTAAACATGGGTAGGTGCACTAGACATCAGTGTGTTGTTTGTGGGAACAATACTTGAGCCACACTCCCTGTCCAGAATCTACAGATCAAGAGTACTAACCTTAATGCACAACATTTTTTAATTTCAATGTAAGGGTTGTGTTGATACTTTTTTTGTCAACTGTATCTTGGATACTTTATTATGGGGGTCTGGTGAAAGTAAATCTTGTACTGACATTAAAACCACAAAAAGTGTCCACTATCGTAGTTACTGTGAGACTGTGAATTATGTTAAGGAGTATAAGTGTGTAGCTGGGATTGTAGAGAGGCATGCCAGTAGGTTTGGCCAATTAGTATAAATCAACACATACAGTACAATGCAGGCTAACCCACGGATAAGTAAAACAGTGTATGTTAAAGCCACATATATTGTGGGACCACTGTATACAAACATGTAGTGATGTACGTTATAACCAAAATAAAGTGGGAAAAATCTTTCACATTTGGTTAAACTTTAAGTTTACTTACATGGAATTATTATTGGTGTGATGACCAACCAGAAATATAAAACAAGGATAAATTCAAGCCAAGTCCGGGTAAAACTTAGCTCAGGTTTCCCAGTTTTCAGCAACCATTAGTGCTCAATATATGGGGGGAAAAAAAATGGTCTAACTAAACCAGAGCCAGCATAACCTAAACTGACCTTATCTAACCTAATATGGATCACTGCATCCTGCCATAAAGTAAGGCATTTTACGGTCCTACCCAGGGCATTCTTCAGCCATAACCTATACGCAGCCTTGTAATAGGGAAAGTGTGACAATCCTACTTTAAAACATGAATGATATTAGAAAAAATGACATAATGGTAGTAGAGTACTGTATATGTAGTACAGTACATAATGGTAGTACAGTACAAGTTTAAGAGGTAAGTAGTGTTACAACACATTTGGGAGGGAAATGGTATCTAGAAATATTGTAATAAATGGTGAAATATAAGGAAAGGAAAGGAAATATAAGTTAAAAAGAGCTACAGAAATGAAGGTACTTACCAATTTCCTTAACATATTCTTTTGTGGTTACTTGTAATCATGAAGTCATTCCCAATGTGACAGACAGTGCATTTTGACCAGGTTTGATTTTCCCCTACGTTTGCACCAGTTAGGTCCCAGTCGTTTGCCACAGTTAGGCCTCGGTGGTCTGCTCCAGTTCAGATTTGGTTAGGTTAGGTTAGGTCTTGTAGGCCTAATGTCAGGCTCAGTCTTGAACATATAAATATCAACTCTTTGTTGTTCCAATGATGGGTCTGCCAGTCATCAACTCTTGATGCTGAAACATATAAAACAAATAATTTATAATCAAATTATTTCCCACCCCTATTGTGTGTGATGATGGGTGCTTGGTGTAAAGAGTGTCTGAAGTTACTTTTACCCTTCCTCTCCTTCCAACCCACTTAGAGTTGATTCCACAGTGGTATTTGTTTGTTAGCTTCCCAACCAACCACACTTGTAAGGCTTCATTATCATCCAAAAGCTGAGTATCTACATTTATAAAAATCTATCCAACAGTAAGATAATGATCACTGTATAATTTACTCACCAAACTCATTAAATAATTCACCCAGAAGTAATTAAAACGGCTAATATTCTTTCGTTTGCATGACTACAAACCAATACCAACCACTGTGGAATCGACCCTCAGTGTATACATAGGAAACTGCTGAAGTTATTGTGAATAAGGGGAGAACAAACAATATGTTCTCCATTTTGATATTTTTTTCCCATTTCTATTCATAATTATGCACTAAATAAAATATGGATGGAGAGAAAGTTTATTCAGCTACACAATAGAACAATAAAAATATTTTTATCTTTATTATTCTTTGTTTGTCATTGTTTTATGCTACTAGGGTGAAAAATATTTGCTTATCAGCAAATATTCTTTTCACCGCTAGGGCATTTTACTGCTTGTTAATTATTTTTTTTAACATAATATGGCACAGTACAACTTTCATGCTTTAAAACAAGACCAAAATCAGCTTCCTAAGATCCCCTAGTAAGTGAAGTAAGAGTAGTACAATAACGGCATCTATATAAGAAAAGACACTCAGCATGAGTTGAGGTGCCGCCCGTTTTTGACACTCGTGTGACTGCACAGAGTTAACTTCTTAACGCATTATTTGGGCTGGAGAAGGGTGTGTTCTATAGCAATCCAGCTGTGCTGGTTCCACAAACCAATAAATACAATTTAAGCCGCGACAAATGCACTAATTACAGCCTAAAGGGGGAAGCTAACAAGGTCAAAATGCACTGTCGCACTTATATTTCAACATATAAGAACAGGGAATGATGGATAAAAAAAAACTATATATTTGAAAAAATTTTGGACATTGATTGATTGATTGATATTAAGTGCCGCAACAGCGAGGTCATATAGCGCCAGAGAAAGGTGATAGAGAGGTGTGACAACAAGCAGGAAATAAAATGAAAAGAGGGACAGTTGAAGAACTGAAAGGGAATGGCTGGGGCCGAAGGGGCGCCAAAACCCTTAGAGCATTGTTCACATCACTGCAGGCAATACCCCCCTACGGGGAATTGTGGACATGCTTTGTATATCATATAATAGTGTATTTCTCGTATTTTTCTACCTCCACAAGATAAGCATTATAACTTCAGCAGTTGACACATTTGACTTTGTTTCATATACTGTCCTTATTTATGGTTAAGGAAAAATGGACAACTCAAGCCAATTTTGCAAAATATCAGCTCGGATCTTTTATTTTTTCACTTTCATGAGTCATGGAAGTTTGAAAACGTGAGTCAAATGTGGCAAAACTTGGCTCGGGTTTCCAAATCTTCAACAACCTTTGCAATGTTATTAGTGCTGTACTAAATCCCAGGTACCGTAAATATTTACTATATTGTCGTTCTCTATGACAGCTTTTCTACCATCATTACCCACTATCTATACCATTATAAGATTATTTTCATTTATGGTATTTCCCTCAGAAATGCCCCATTTCCAAGATAAGGCATATTCAAATGGGGTATCTGGGAAGTAGCCTGACCTAACCTAGACAACAGCAGACTACCAGGACCAAACCAGGGCAAACTATCGGGACTTGGCCGGATGTGGCAAAACTGCTACAGAACGGCAATATAGTAAATAAGTACCAAATCAATTTTTTTTATTATTATTATTATTATTATCATCTATTTACAGTTAGTACAAACCTCAACACTCTGCCACTGAAGGCCATGAAGTTATTTAATATATGATGGGAAATTAATATGAGTAAATATGCGTACGGTATATAATTGCAGTAATATTATGAAAGAGAACAAAGGGTCGATTCCACAGTCGTTCATTGTGGTTTGTAAGCACGCAAACAAAAGAATGTTAGCCGCTTAAATTACTTATGGGTGAATTATTTAATGAATTTGGTGAGTAAACTATACAGTGATCATCATTATCTAACTGCTGGATAGATTTTGTGAATATGGATACTCAGCTTTTGGAAAATAATGAAGCCTTACAAGTGTGGTTGGTTGGGAAGCAAACAAATGAATACCACTGTGGAATCGACCCAAAGACAACATTGATAATAATATGAGGTAACAATAATAAACATATTGTATAGCAGGCGGGAAAACATCCGCTGATCACTTCCGCAGATCACTTGCCAGCACAACATTCGGACATAACAAGGAAACCACAACCACAGTATACAAACAATATATTCGATCAGTGATGGACTATGCAAGCCCTGCCTGGGCTTCAAACCTCACTGAGACTCATCACAACACCCTTCAAACCATACAGAACAGAGCCCTAAAGACAATCACAGGCTGCACAGCTACCACACCCACAGACCACCTACACCAGGGGTGTCAAACTCAAATCCTTTCGAGGGCCAATTATGCACTTGGTTATGGTCTCGAGGGCCATCAAAGGTTTGGTAATTACTTATTGGCAAGACTGAAGATTACAATTTATTTTGCTGGTCATCCTGGTTTACCAAGAATACATTATTTGGGTTCATCTGAACTTACATGTAAAATTGGTCTGACTCTTACCTAATAAATACAACACTAATTATTACAAAGAAAGGAAAATAATATGCAGTAATCTGGGAATACAGTTACTACAGTATTTTATTGAAGTTCTTTGAGTCATATGAATGAAAAGTAAAAGTTATTATGTCTCGTCTTAACAGTTTAGTTACATTTTCCTCAGTTCTAACAATTATAGTAACTCAAATTGAAAAATCTCTTGTCACCTCGCGGGCCATTTAAGACCATCCCACGGGCCACATTTGGCCCGCAGGCCATGAGTTTGACACCCCTGACCTACACTATGAAACCAAAGTCCTCAAAATCAAGGATCACCTTGACATGAGAGGCACACAAACACTTGCTGCAGCCTCCACAAACCCACACCATCCACTACACTACATGGCACAACACCCACACATGCCAAGGAACATCAAAACAACACCCAGTACACGATACCATACACAAATACTATCATCTCTTACACCCTGCCCACCCCAAACCAATCTCCAGAAACACATCCATACTCAAATCACTCATCAATCCATCCAAACACTCAAAAACAACACTCAGCTGCATGCACGACCTCCTGACATCCACCCATCCGAATCCTCCCTTCCCCATGAGGACAAGAGTCCACCTGGCCAGGCTGCGGTGAGGCCACCACCCGGCCCTTCTGACTTATCAGAAGAGGCTGGATGGAGCCATTGTGGATGCCTGTCCAGGATGTAACACAGCACCCCATTCTATTAAACACATCATTGAAGACTGCAACGCACACAACCACACTCGCCAACAACACAACATACACTCTCTGAGGGCACTGTGGGAAAGCCCGGTTCAGGCCATGACCTTCCTCAGGAGCTCGGGGCTGCTCGGCCAGACAGCTTGAGGAACTTCAACAACAACAACAACATCCGCTGCATCACCCACCCACACATCTTAATATGCTAAATTTACGTGTTACCCCCAACCCAAAACTCCCGATTGCCAAAGCTCTCCTCAACATTATTGGATAGGTGGGTAGTTGGTATATCTAATAAAACAATGCATTTCCGAATACTATTAACCCGAAAAATCTATCAAACTATACTAAAGTACACCACAAAAACATATGGGTAAGCCTACCAACAAGGGTGTTGGCTATTATGCTATAGTAGAGTATTACAGAGTCAATAAATAAGTATGGTAAAAGTAGAGAAGCACTGAGTTCACTATATTGTATATTTTAGTATCATTACCCACTATTTTGGACCATTCTAAGACACTTTTCATCTATGGTGTTTTACAAACATAATTTGGAAATTAGTCGGACCTAACCTAACCTAACCTAGACCACAGCAGACTACCGGGACCTAACCTGGGCAAATTACTGGGACCTAACCTGGGCAAACTACCGGGATATAACCGGTGTAAGCTATCATAAAGTGACCGGGGCAAATTCCCGGGACCTAGCCGGATGTGGTAATACTGCGCAGCCCTAGCCAAGAATGCAGTACTTCTATACCAGGGGTGTCAAACTCAAATCCTTTCGAGGGCCAATTATGCACTTGGTTATGGTCTCGAGGGCCATCAAAGGTTTGGTAATTACTTATTGGCAAGACTGAAGATTACAATTTATTTTGCTGGTCATCCTGGTTTACCAAGAATACATTATTTGGGTTCATCTGAACTTACATGTAAAATTGGTCTGACTCTTACCTAATAAATACAACACTAATTATTAAAAAAGAAAGGAAAATAATATGCAGTAATCTGGGAATACAGTTACTACAGTATATTATTGAAGTTCTTTGAGTCATATGAATGAAAAGTAAAAGTTATTATGTCTCGTCTTAACAGTTTAGTTACATTTTCCTCAGTTCTAACAATTATAGTAACTCAAATTGAAAAATCTCTTGTCACCTCGCGGGCCATTTAAGACCATCCCACGGGCCACATTTGGCCCGCGGGCCATGAGTTTGACACCCCTGTCTATACTAACACCGTAAGTATTTGTGGCATTATTTACTTGTTTTACTCCTCAGTCCAATCTCTTGGAAGTGGGATGCACACATAGGTAAATATCTACTCTATTGCCGGTTGGTATTACCATGTTTTTACCTTCTTTACCTACTATTCTAAACCATTCTAAGACACTTTTATTATATGGCATTTTCTTCGGAAATTTTGAAATTAGCCTGACCTTACCTAACCTAACCTAGACCGCATCAAACTACCGGGACCTACCCTGGGCAGACTACCGGGACCTAACCTGGGCAAACTACCGGGTAATAACCGTGGTATAGTACAGGAAATGACCGGGGCAAAATACTGGGACCCAGCCGGATCTGGCAATACTGCTACAAACCGGTAATTCTTTCAATAAATACCGAAAAGAATCTTAGAATGGTTTAAATAAGTGGGTAATGAAGGTAGAAAAACAGTATGCAATAACGGTAATTCTTTCAATATTTACCGAAAGGATTATATATATATATAGGATGGAGGAAGTGAAGGAGTTTAAGTACCTGGGTACAGTTCTGTGTAAACATTGAAGTATGGAAGGAGAAATTAGGGAGAGAGCAGTGAAGGGTAGACAGGTCATAGGATCATTGGGAAGGATTATGAAGGGTAGAAGTGTGAGTATGGAAGTGAAAAGGGGACTGAGAAATAGTATAATCCTGCCAACACTAACATGCGTCGGAGACATGGACATGGAGTAGGGCTCATCAGTCGAGAATAGGTGCTGTGGAAATGAGTTACTTGAGAGGAGCATGTGGACTTACTAGGTGGGATGGAGAAAGAAATGAAAGTGTGTACGAGAGATGTGGTATGAGTGAGAAGGCAATTGGTATTGAGTGTGGAGTGGTTGAGAGAGTAAAATGTGATACATTGAGATGGTTTGGGCATGTAGAGAAAATGCAAGGCGAGGAGTTTGTAAAGAAGGTGTATGGAAGTGAAGTTGTGGGACCTGGTGTGAGAGGCAGACCTCAAGTTAGATGGCAGAACAGAGTGGAAGAGTATGTAATAAGGGAGAGAAACGTGAGGGGCAGAGGAGGGCTTGACCAAGTAAGGAGGGAGTGTTGGAACAGCGAGAACTGGATGCACTTCTGCCGTAGCCACCCCCTTGGGGGGAGTTCCCGGAGGGAACGAGGCGTCAGAGCTCTCTCTCTCTCTCTATATATATATATATATAGTCGCGGCCATATATAATCATCCATATAGGGGTAACTCACATAAGAGTTTGACAGCTTCCCTCTGTTTCTTAGATGATAATCTTTCCAATAAATAGGTTAACTACTATCTTTTAATTTACTACAAGCAGCTACACACTACTTAAAACAATAACATCATATGTGAACTTGAAAACATTAGACAATAAATTGTTTGAGATACCCATATGTGGATGATTATTATTGACCGCGAATATATATATATATATATATATATATATATATATATATATATATATATATATGATCCTGTTGTGGAACCTTTTACAAATTTACGTATACCTTTTATTTCCACTGCAATCCTCATAATTAAGCGTAGCCTATTGCCTCTTATTGTCCATCATTTTTCAGTTGATGTCACCAACTTCACCAAGCACATTACTACTACTCTACTACTATAGTCAGTTCAGTTCACAGAGCTAAAAACATAGAGCGCTTAACCCTGTGTTATTAGATAGGGGAGGAGTGTCACAACATGCGAGCGCTCTATTGTATAGATACTTGCCCATTGAACTCCCGTACGTACTTGTATAGTGTTTCTTTCCACAATTATTGACATTTCTCTGATTTGTAAAGCATTGTATCTTGTTATCTAATTATAAAGGTTTTATTAATTCAATTAACAAGGCTCAGATAATGTCCATAGGGAAAATTATGCAAAGAAATTAAACTTAAACTGGTTTATGAAACAAGACAAATATATATAACTGTAATCTGTCTCCCTCTCCCTCCACTTACCTTACATACATACATACATATTACTCTAGTGTGACATTCATACATACATACATATTACTCTAGTGTGACATTCATACATACATACATATTACTCTAGTGTGACATACATACATACAGTCGTGGTCAATAATAATCATCCACATATGGGTAACTTTAACAATTTACTGTGTAATGTTTTCATGTTCACATACTATTATATTGTTTTAAGTAGTGTGTAACTGTTTGTATTAAATTAAACGATGGCACTAAACCTATTTATTGGAATGTTTATCAGCTAAGGAACAGAGGGAAGCTGTCAAAATCTTACGTGAGTTACTCCTATATGGATGATTATTTTTGACCTCGGCTGTACATTCATACATACATATTACTCTAGTGTGACATACATACATACATATTATTCTAGTGTGACATATACATGCATACATATTACTCTAGTATGACATACATACATACACACATTCTAGTGTGACATGCATATATACACACATATTACTCTAGTGTGACATACATACATTCATACTGAACAATGTGAACATAAAATACTGATCATAATAGAGATTAAGTACGTTGTATATATATATATTATAAGAAGGTGACTGTGGATGAGAGCCAACGATAGTTTTGTTTATCATAACTCATTTCACCTATTAACCGAAATGTATTTATATTTAATCAGCCATTCACTGATATATCGGTTAAAGAAATACTTATTCATATATTGTGAGTCACTATAATGTAGTTAATATACCATACCATCAACAAAAGACCGAATAAATGAAATAATATCTTACCCTGGCATAATCTAACAGGCTGGCGGGTTGAGGGGAAGGGCAGGTATCATGGCCGCCAACCCACTTCCGGTGGCGACACGCCAGGGGGGGGGGGGTGGCGAGCTCTATGTTTTTAGCTCTGTGGTTCAGTTGCTATGTGGGGGAATTGCCTTTGCAACGGCTCCCCTTTTAGTTTTTTATTGTGTTTTTTTCTACGGTGCTTGAGCTTTTTGTCTCTTTTTTTCCACCATTCCACTAATATATTCTCTAAGTTTTCTATATTTTCAATATTTTCAAATAATAATTGTCCACATTTATCTCTTATAATATTATAAGGTTGCTGGGTAAAGGTACAGAAGTGGACCTTACTGTATAATAGATATTTTACTGTCATTACCCACTATTTTGGACCATTCTATGACACTTTTCTTCTATGGTTTTTCTTCCTCAAATGCCCCGTTTCCAAGATAGGGCATATTCAAATGGGGCATTTTGAAATTAGCCTGACCTTACCTGACCTGACCTAACCTAACCTAGACCGCATCAGACTACCGGGACCTAACCTGGGCAAACTACCGGGAAATAATCGTGATAAAGTACAATAAATGACAGGGGTAAAATACTAGGACCCAGCCGGATCTGGCAACACTGCTGCAGTAAGGTCCACTTCTGTACTAATACCGGTTGCTGAAATAATTTTGACGTATTTCTTATATGCTGTAAGTTTGAACAGTAAAGTAAAAAAATTATCCAAGTCTTCCTTTTCTGCTCCACATCCTTCACATTTTTCAGATTCCTCTCAGTGTTGCCATAAATGTTAAAATCCGCTAGATGACCTCCATAATTCTGCTAGATTCACCCCCAAATCCGACAGATTTTCCTCTCTTGAACACGAACTATACCCTAAATTACTATTATTTCATTTTCGAGTGTAGGCCTAAATATCGTCAGACTGACCTTTACATCAGGAAAAAAATGGAATCATCTGCGTCAAATTCAAACCAAAATATCTATAGCCTAGCTACTACAGAAACAATATAAATGAAGTATAGCCTACGGTACTCTGTACAGCTACAATTTGGAAGGAATTTAAGTGAGAAGTGGAGAGAGTGCAAGAAAATGTTCTGGAAGGAGGTTAAGAAAGCGAAGAAAGGAGATAAAGGAGGTAGTACGGTTGTGAAAGACAAGAATGGGCAGGTGATTGTAGAGAAACATGGTAGAGGTGAGAGGTGGAGAAAGAACATTGATGAACTGCTTAATGAAGGAAGTGGAACGCCGGCAAAGGTAGTTGGATGGGGTATGAGAGAAAGAAGAGAGGTAGTGGAGGAGGAGGTGGAGATCAGAAGGGCAGAAGTGAGTGAGGCTCTGAAGAGGGTAAGGATGGGTAAAGCATCAGGAATAGATGGAGTGTGTGGTGAGATGTTGAAGTGTGGTGGTGAGACAGTGGTTGAGTGGGTGTGGAAAATGTGTGGACTAGCATGGGAGAAGGGAAGTGTGCCTGAAGATTTGAAATCAGGAATTATAGTGCCTCTGTACAGTATAAGGGTAAAGGGGAGAGAGGAGTGTGCGGTAATCACAGAGGGATATGTCTCCTTAGTGTAGTAGGAAATGTATACTGTAGGGTAGTGATCGAGAGAGTGAGAGTGAGAACAGAATGGTGGGTGGGTGAGGAGCAGGGTAGGTTTAGGAAGGGTAGAGGGTGTGTAGACCATATTTTTCCCTTGAGGTGTGTTGTGGAGAAGTATCTGGAGAAGGGAGAGAAGCTGTATGTTCCATTTATGGATTTATGGCAAAGTAGATAGAGAAGGTCTGTGGAAAGTATTGAGAATATATTGAGTGATTGGAAAATTACTTTTAAAACTTCAGGCAATATTCAATCACTAAGTTTATTCGTAAACTACAAAGTGGTTATGTATACTTGAGCAACATCAATTTTTTATAATCATATTTAGTTATTTACACATCTCATAAACGTAAGTAATGCCTCACCTCAAACATTCTTTTGTTTTTCATTATTGCCGTTATTGAATTACAGTGTTACTGATGTTAAAGTAAGCATCTATGTCTTTTGTATTAATAAATAATTGTTTCTATTTTAAATTTATACAAATTCATAATATTTTATCCAAGTCTTTGTAGCCTATTATTAAATATAGCCTACAACTTAAGTAATGGACAATGATATTGTATATATATTTTTTACACCTCAACCTCGGGACTAAGTTAAGGTCTTCAGCCTTGGCCTACGACTCTTGCGATGTCCCGAGATTTTTAAGTGATGAAGCTTCGAGATGTTGGTTGGTTCACATGTTTGTTTATACTCGGCATAATTATCATGATCTATATAGCCGCACAATGTTATATTAGTTACTTCACGGTATATAACAAATTTATTATGATTTATGATGGATCCCATTTTACCCAAAGTTAAGGCATATTTATCAATACATGTATTGATGTTGACCTTGCAACCGTCCACTATCAGCCAGCCAGCATGTGGTTTCTCATTTCAGTCTGGCAGCTGTACTCCCCTCCCCACCCCTTTCTCCCTCCATCAGTCCCTCCTAACGCCTCCCCCTCTCCCTTACTCTCCCCAATAACTCGCCACGTAGAAACAACCGTGGATGTGCTTGTCTGGGCGATAGGGGTGTTTCCCTTCCATTAGCTAGAGACTGTACATTGTTCCCTCCTTATTTTTTATTATGTAACAGTGTTCGCCTCCCCAGTGCTCTTCCCCCTCCACATTTTATGTTAACGTAGCGTGTGCCTGTTTCACCTATATTTCTTTCCTGTACTTTATTTTATTTTTTTTTCTCCCTACAAGTCCAACCTTTCGGTACCTTACCTACCTTCCCCTCGTATTTTTCGGCCATTTTCTGCCCTTGCTACCCCTGTGTTTTATTTTTCCTTTTTTTTTCATACCACGTGCTGCCCTTCCCAGTCCCTTGTTACCGGGTGGATCCCGTAGTATTATCCTCCCCTCCACCACGTGCTTCACAACCCACCCTCTTCACCTACCCCTACGCCATTGAGCATCAAGTTTCCCCCATTACCCCCTTACTCCCATTTATTTAATTCCATCCCCACATTTCTCTTACTCACGCCCTTGCCATTCCGTACGATTCTTTTACTCTCATTCACCTCCGGACCCCTTTCTTACCTATCGCTGCTACTACCCTGCCCGCCCCCCCCCCCACACACACGCTACATTCGGGATACCTACGATGCCCTACGACGCCACCTTCGTCACCACCACTACGTATCCACCTCCACAGCACTGCAAACACGTGCTCAACATTCGCCACTCACCCTACGACGCCACCTTCATCCCCACCGCTACGACCACGCACTACACCTTCGTCACCCGCCCTACGACACAACAACGTGCCCCACCTTCGGCAGCCACACGATGTTGCCACCTTCTCGACGCTGCGACCACGTGTTCTACCTTCGTCAGGCACCCTACTACGCCACCCACTCGACACTACAACGTGCTCCATCCTCGTCATCCACGCAACGTAGTCATCTTCGCACAACCACGAGCCGCCTCAGAACATGTCTACGCCTACCTCGCCACGAAACGCATGTGCCACCAATGCCACCACGCCTCTCGTGCCCTCGCACCACCACGCGCCTCCTCGTCACATGGCCACGCCTGCCTCGCAATGCTACACGCGCGCCACCAATGCCACCACGCATCTCCCACACGGACGACTTAACGGCACCACACTACACCTCTACTCGCGCCTTGGACCACAACACAGCCACCTACCTTGCCACCTTGCCTCTCTTACCAACGAAGCAGCTGCTGGCCCCTACCTTCATGCCATCTCATCACACCGCTTGCACTCTCCTGTGTGTGGAAGACCTCGTATCGGGCGACAACTACCTCGTCGACTCAGAATCTAAGGTGAGTGTCGTTCCACCTCGGAACAAGGATAGGAAGAGCCAGGCTTCCACTGCATATGACCTTCTCGCAGAGAACAAGTCGCCCATCGCCACCTACATCACCAGGAGTACAGGGGTGACTCTCCTAAAGGAAGAATACGTCGTGTGGCACTTCGTCATGGCTGACGTTAAGGCACCTATCTTGGGTCTGGATTTTTTGATGGCACATGACCTACTCATCGATGCCAAGCGACACCGCCTGATACACCAACCCACGGGAGCCACAATTCCCACCAAACACTGCCGCCACGCTACACCTACCATAACACACATTTCACATGCCAACACATACCAACACATTTTACATGACTTTCCACAACTACTCACACCACACCCACGACCCAGGTATACACCACACCATTACCACGACGGGCCCTCCTGTGTTCGCCAAGCTCCAGATTGTCTCAAAGCTGCCAAACGATAGTTCCATGTGATGATCTAGCAGGGCGTGGCCAGACCCTCAGACAGCGCTTGGGCGTCGCCTCTTCATAAGGTCCCGAATCAGCAGGAAGGAGAGTGGAGGGCATGCGGAGATTATAGCGCTCTCAAGGCTGCCACTATCCCCGACAGGCATCCGATCCCGCACGTCCTGGACTTCCACTCCAAACTCCAGGGGTGTGTGGTGCTCTCCTAGATTGACCTTATCCGTGCCTTCCACCAGATTCCTGTTGCAGACGAGGACATCACCACACCTTTTGGATTGTTTGAGTTCCTGGCCATGAACTTTGGACTACGGAACGCTGCACAAACGTTCCAGAGGTTCATGGACAAAGTGCTGCAGGGACTAGAGTATGTCGTGGTCTACATCGACGACATACTACTATGTATTTCAAGGCCCGTGAAATATCGTTTTTTTGTAATAGCGTCTGAACTAGGTTACTGATTGACATGGCATTATAACACTGTGTTTCAGACACCCCCCTAAATTGGAAAAATATAACCAAGTATCTACTCCACCTCATTAGGGTAGTTGTCTTAGAGACATGCCATCAAAATCTAGTCGAAAGGAGAGTCATCAAAAAGGCAAATGGCAACTGGACCACTCGGAGCGGGCTGAGGTGTGAATACCGTGATGCATGGGCATGACGTGTACTCTTGCCACACACCTCAATCATAGACGACTAAATAATGTAAAACATGTACTGAAATACATTGCTGTGTGATGGGGTTTAAGGATACTGAAGCGTGCTTGTGTAGGAAAGAATTTATATTCGACGTCAGTAGAGGCTATTAACCTAATGCAATTAATAGGAAACTGTACTGCTGCCACCTGAGCATTTACTGGCCTGTAGGGTTGAATGTTAGTCAGAGTTTTGTGCAATAGTGGCCTGATGCACATTGCACACACGTGTTGTTTTGCTACAGAGGTACTGACTTTACTAAGCATGTACTTATTTGTTATATGTCAATATTTTTTATATTTTATCTTATTGTATGTAGCAGACCTCCACCTCTCCTCTTGTTTCTTGGGGGAGGGGGGGTACTGTAGTGACCCAAGCACTAGGATTTCCCATTCTCCATATTGCACCTGTGCATCCTCGCCTTCACCCGTCAGCTTGCATGTAAGCCTGCAACCAAGCCTAGCCGCTGGCTTGCCCTGCCATCGCTCATTCACTAGCATCGGGACCGCCAGCCAACCAAAACCTACCTACTCCCGCTCCGCCAACTGCCGCTGCCTTGCCTCGCTGCACCACGCCAGGCGCCCTTGCCCTACACGTTACCTACGGTCACCCTTGAGAACACCACGGCTACCTTCTACAAGCAACACGTTACCTTCTACAAGCAACACGTTACACTTTACAAGCAACATACACAGTCAAGCAAGCGGGAAGTCTACACCCTGGTGCTTGGGTCCACTCACTGTATATTTACCACTGTGTTACTCTGTTAATAAATCCATGCCTAGTATTGGAGTCTACTATACACCTTCGGTAGTAATGGCCTCCCTACGTTACAAAGCAAACATAGTAAGTCTTGTGAAAACATAAAAATGGACCGTGAGGCCCCATCCAATACTGTCTGCGACAGACACTTGGCAAAAGTGAACCAACAGAGGCGAGCGAGCAAATCTTCGTTTTTGTCTGTGTTTACGACGGACAGGGCTTAATTCTTTCATAAACTCCTTTTGAAAGTGATTCCTTATTCTATCAAACAAAATAATTATGACCATGAGGCAGAGAACTTCAACCCCACTTTGTCAACTAACAGGCAAAGCCTCGTTACCTCGATAAGCAAGAGGAAAACCTTTATGAAGCTTTGCTGGCTGTTTCTCCATTTCTGACGTCACACCAGGCATTTATGTTTATATGGTATTAAGTCAAGAGATACTATTGTAGTGATCCAAGCACTGGTCCCATTCTCTATTTCCCATGCTCTGTGGTGTGCATACGCATCTTAAACTTCATTTGTCCCGCCCCGGCGCAGAACCTCTAAACTCCCCCAGCTCCTCAAGCTCTGCCCGCTCTAGCTTCCCTTAGCTGGCTGACTCCATAGCACTAGCATCTCTCTCCCCCTTGCCTGCCACCACCACACTATTTCAAGCCAAGACTACACACACAGCGGTATACCAGACGTCCCTGTCTGCAGGCAAGCGGGTAAGCTCACCTTCACCGTGCTTGGGTCACACACTCCTTGAACCATGTACAACCTGTGATGCCACTGTACTTAGTATAAGAGTCTGCTGTTCACCTCCCAAATAGTAACTAGTCTCCTTGACTGTTATACTATCTTTGATTGACGTATATAGATGTTTCGATAAATCACAGTCTGGATTTAACATATATAGGCTTATATAAGCATTATCGTAAACATTAAGAACATTATTAGTTTGGAGATATGACTAACAGAAAAGATCTAGTAGGCAACTCGTATATTCATGAAATGCGATGCTGCCACATCATAGGGTTGACCAGAGGAGGGTGGTGAAGAACTCCTGTCTGCAATAGTACATCCACAAACAATACACACAGTAGGCATTTTCCACAAGTGAATCTGTACCCTCTTTTACACAAACACCACCTGGCATAGCTATATTTACCTTGGGTGAATTACCCACCTTTCTCCTTTGGTTTAATTCAATACACTACCCGCCTAAGAGTTCTGCCTGTTTTTAATCATCCTCTCCTCAGGGTGACCCTATGGTGGCAGCGAATCTAACTTTGTTTGGTAAGAGGGGTGGGGTTTTTCCTCTGTGATTTTTTTTTTTCTTACTTCTTAATCTAAGGAAGAAGTTCTTGTTCCTAGGTGATTAATATTTAATATTCTCAATTTTTTTTCTGGGTCACACTGTTATGAAAGAAAGGTGGAAATCTTGGGAAAAACCCATAGTCATAAAATCAGTGTTACACTGATGTAGCAGACACCAAACACCTTGCACTTCGCCCCCTTCACCTGTCTACCTGCCGCAGGCGGACGCAGCCGACCTGGCCAGGTTAAAGGTCGCCAATGTGCTGCTCCTCAGTCACTCTGCCTGCCGCTCTCGACCTAGACACATCTCCTGACCTGCCGTAGCCCCTGCTCGCTGCCCAGCCACACCACGCTCTCTACACCACCTCCTGCAGCAGCTACAGCAGCTACCTCTCTCACCCCACGCGGACACGGCAGGCAGGACTCTACAGCATATATTAATAAATTGTTACCGTTTACAATCGTGTCTGTTCACCCCAATAGTAACGCAACACCATGTTGTTACACTGTCTAGTGGGTGGGATTTTGTAACAATTATAATATATAGGCATACCTGTAGTCTCATATTGGATAGTTACAAAATTTTAAGACAAGAGTGTCCACCAGCTGCACATTTTATGGCAAGATGACCAAGAAAAAACTGAAGATTTTCTCGGACATCTAGAAGACACCTACACAGCAACACCATGACAAGCAAGTTGTCCTGAGAGCTGACAGAAAGTTGTTTGTCCAGACGATTCTTGTTGCTGAAAGTAGAGGAATGTGCTTGAGCGAAGTCATGGCCCATTCCTTAGGGTTTTTACCATGGTCCCTTCCTAATGGTGATAGATCCTTGCGCAAAACTAATAAAGCAACCTTGGCGAGAGAGTTGGAGCAAAATGCTTAAATTTCAGTGCTGAAACCATCCCAGAGCCATCAACTACTGTCACTGATGGTATGGGTATTGTTCATAAGATGAAAGGCAATGGCAAGACGTTTTCATAGTTGGCTGAACGCATCTTATCCCATGTTCCTCATAAAAGGTGCCAAGAGCCAATGTATTGATGTTGTCTATGATATTTATAGAGACCTTCATTAAAGATTCAGAGAGAATCCGCAGAGGAGTTGGAACAGATAGGAGCATTCAATTAAGAAATATTGCCCCAGGACACATAATTCAATACGGGAGACGATGTTTCCTACAATGCAGCAACAGCATTGTCATCGCTAACCATACATGCATCTCGGTAATGTTCATGTTAGCCTAGGCAAACATCTTAGAGTGTTCCTTTGCTGACACATTGCCAAGATTGAACAACAATTCCCTGAAGTTTTTCGTCATGTGTACTGTATGTAGTTATTCTTACCCACGGCAGGGAAATATAGCCTGTTTACTCAACTCTCTGGCATTGAAGTTAGGTACATTCGGCTGGAAATCATTGCAATCCGTCCACACAAATGTATCCAATCCAAGAATGCCATGCTGTTGTGCTACTGGCTACTGTATATCTGGTTGCACCTCAGTCTTTCGCAAACATGGACATTTATTACTCGATAAATCTCCTCGAGATGGAGACCTTACGAGGAAGTGGATTAGCCTGTGTAGGAGGAAAAATTATATTAATCCAGCCATGGCCAGGATATGCATCCGCCACTTTTAAGTAGAGGCATATTAGCGGTTGACCAATTGATTGATGCTACGGCATCTGTAAAAATGACAGAGTTCCCCCAAGCCCTGTACATGGTTCTTCCCCGAGTACCGTTGCCATCTGAAATAAGCCATCCACCTCCAGGTACTCAGAGAGGAACTGGCAACGAAGGTCCCTGAGGCTAGGACACTCAATCAACACATGCTGGACAGTCAGTGTGATCAAACAATCATCACATAAAGGGGGGATAGAGTCCGTCCATTAAAAAGTCATGTGAGAATTTGGTATGTTTTTATGGCATCACTTTGTTCTTGCCAACACCTTCGGGCACAAAGATTGATGAAGAGGAGCAAGTCAAATGCAGCGAAACCTTGCCCAGGAAGGGAACTATTAGATGCCGCTGCCTTGGCCAGTCTATCCGCTTGCTCATTTCCCGACATCCATACATGGGCAGGGACCCAACAAAAGCCCACCTGATGTTTACGAAGCTTGATTAAAAACAGCCACTCTAAAATGGATAATACAAAAGGATGTGGAGAACTAAAAGACTCCAGTGCAGAAATTGCACTATAGAGTCACTGAAAATAATAAAGGCAGGTTGAGGAAGAGTGAACATTATCTGTAAGGCTAGTAAACTGCTGCAGTTCTGCAGTGAAAACTGAGGCAATGACAGGAAGGGTGCTTCCTGGCAAAAAAGATGGGAAGATGACACTTAAGCCCACCCCAGCTTTACTTTTTGATCCGTCTGTGTACACCAGAACGGAGCATTCATGGTTTGTTGCATTTTCCCAAAACAGGGCCAATGATTGTTGACTTGAAAAGGACCCCATATTCTTAGGAAAAGATCTGCAAAAGGAAACCTTGAGTAGAGGCCATGGAACCACAATTGGAATTTAGTGAGAACATACAGGAAGGGAGGTTGCAGAAAAAACGGACAACACTGAATGAAACCTATAGCCAAAGGGCTTTGGCAATGAAGGGCGAGATTCAAATCTTATTGTCCTGTAATCTTGCAAGACCAAGACATTGGGTAAAGAGTCAAGGAGACGATGGAGTCGATACCAACATCGTACCATTAATGACCGAGACATTGGGTAGAGAGTACTGGAGACGATGGAGTCAATACTAACATCGTACCATTAATGACTGACAATGTAGGTCTAAAGGAGGACATCCACATCCATCAATAAACTGGGAACTGAGGATGAATGGAATGCCACCGTTCCCAAGCTAATCCCTGTATGATAAACTGACTCCAGTACACATGTAGCCTATAGCAACATCCTGAAAGAAAAACTATAACAACGAGCCACATGAAAGACATGTGTGACAATTTTTGAGGAGAGGATCGAGGACCGAATTAGGCAGCCTGAGCCAGTGAACACAATGGAAATGTTGATCGTATTGGTCGTAATTTGAGATACTTTTGTCCAACTGAGGCTACGGTAATAGCAGCGAGCCTCTAGTTTACTTATTAGTGGTACGCCATTAATGGAGTAACGTCCATGATGAGTAATCGTCATGGGACATGTCATTAGGATACTCATGAAAACAACTATCATAAAGATGATATATCATTGAGTTTCGTAACAATGATACATAAATGAACGTGCTGTCAGGTACAAAACTCTATACCTTCCCATTTAATGCAGCTTGCACATCAAATCTTCACCATAACACCGCTATATTTAAGCCAATTGTTGCCCCTAACCACATGATCGGAGCAATATAATAATGATGACTATTAATATTTCCGAGCATATTATGACCGTGTACAGGTGTTAACAACTGTACATTACATGGAGGCACATCCAACAGAAAGATATGCTGTGGCAGTGTGTTAGACAGCTAGTGTAGTGTAGTGTTATTTTCTTACGTTTGGCAAGCGGGTCATTTTCTGAGTATAGCAGTCAAGGTCGAGTGTTAAATTAATCACAACACACACAGCTAGGTTCTTTTGCTAATGCTAAGGATAATATGCACATTTCAAATCGTGTAATTAGCTAGTCCTATTCAATATGTATCATTTTTTCTGAGTTAAGAGTGATTGTTCAATTGTAATGAACTAAGAAAGGGAAAAAGAAACTCGATCCATCAGATCTATCTATACATAGACTGTATAGTCATAGTGCAATACACACTCATAACACCAATGGAAAACAAGATAATATTATCATTGTAGTAGGTCTGTATCAAATCGTATTGTCCCTACAGCCTACCTGCCTTATAATGTGTCACTACTACTAAGGATTTCAGAGACATTGCAAGCTCGTTTTTTCAAAATAACTCTGTAACGAACACTCGTATCAGTACGAGCGTTCGCTAGAGTTTAGTACACACAGTGTCCTAATTTATAAGAGTATCATGAATCACTAATTGTAAATTATAAAGACACTTGTACCTATACCAAGAAGCATAAACTGGAATTGCCAGACATGGAAACGAACACAAATAGTGACGTGTTGTCTGTGACGTATGGAGAGCTCCACCTACACTCTCCCTCCTCCACTTCCACCCCCCTCTTCTCTCCGTCTCCTTAATTTCCTCACCTGCAATCCCCCAGCCCCCCCCCCCCACGTCTCTCTCTCTTTCTTTTTTTCTTTTCTCTCTCTCACACACGTGTAGAAAGATAGAGTCTGAATAAATGAGTGAGTTATGTAATACGGTGAGTGCAAGCTCGTATTCTGGAAATATATTTGTAATGGGCACCTTCCCCGTCCGCCCTCCCTCCCCTCTCTACCATGTCTCTCCACCTCCTCCTCCACTTTACCCATTTGCCCTCCCTCCCCTCCCTCCTTGACTCTCGCCATGTAAAATACAATATTTTGTCGAGATAAATATATGAATATTCGATAAAGGCATGCATAATGTGTTAGTAGTAGCCTACTGCATTTGGTTATTATTGTGTTACATAGTTACATATCTTAATGTATCCACACATGAGAGTAGGGTGAGGTAGTAGAAGAATAACCACCATGATTGATGGCAAAACGACTGTTCAGTTGTTATACTTGTGTTTGGTTACTTTTCTCCTTCATCCTGATGTAAACTCAGGACGTCAGTCGTATACTTGTAGCACAACCACCCTATACCATGGTTTTTATTACACTTCGCCGATAAAGGAAACCTATCACTAATATCAGTACATACCATAAGATAGCGCCACAAAAACGTGCGCCACCATACCACCAAACCATTGCGTTACCGACAGTATTGGTGGTTATTATTGACACAGTGTCCTACTCCAGCCTTTTTTTAATATGTGACTATCAGCAACAAAGTCATGAAACAAAGCCACGGCCAATTATTAATGCATACATTATTTTCATACGTATCATGCATGCGTCACTGCCCGTAATTGAAGAGAGAGGGGGAGGGAGAGGGAGAGAGACGTTGGGGGGCTGAGGGAGGGCAGGTGAGGGAATTAAGGAGACGGAGAGAAGAGGGGGGTGGAAGTGGAGGAGGGAGAGTGTAGGTGGAGCTCTCCATACGTCACAGACAACACGTCACTATTTGTGTTCGTTTCCATGTCTGGCAATTCCAGTTTATGCTTCTTGGTATAGGTACAAGTGTCTTTATAATTTACAATTAGTGATTCATGATACTCTTATAAATTAGGACACTGTGTGTACTAAACTCTAGCGAACGCTCGTACTGATACGAGTGTTCGTTACAGAGTTATTTTGAAAAAACGAGCTTGCAATGTCTCTGAAATCCTTAGTAGCCATATCATATTGTAGCCTAGATACTGTACATAAATTGGAGAGTCACACGTAGCCTACAACCTGAGGAAGAAAACAAGCAAATTTACAACAATAGTGATAATGGGTGGACAGTCTTTGCATATCGTTACTTAATTCATACGCCTTACAATATAATAAAGTAGGAAGACAATTAAAGAAAAAAATTAAAGTTCCTGTATCCAAAGAAGAGACGAGGAAATTATTAATACAGGTTATGATTGTATTACCTGGAGAGAGATACGTGCTTTTACGCTCAACAATACAAACTATATATATATATATATATATATATATATATATATATATATATATATATATACTTTACATAGACCCTGTTTGTATCATCCACTGCTCTCTCTCTCGCTCATGGTTGTCTTAATTAAATGTCTCCGTCGGACCGTCTTGTCTATTACTGTCACATCCTCTTCCACTGATGCCATATCCATGACCAATTTTCAAGTTAGCCCCAATGTTAGGAGTAGGCTACTTTAGCTTTAAAGTCATGCACCATGAAACCAGGTATATTGCCCTACCTTTGCCCATGACTTATGGTTTGACCGAAGTTTTCATTTTCCCATCCTGGTGGTTAGTCATGAAGCAGCTTTTGCCTTCTCCTTTGTTGCATGCCTATATAATAATAAACTTCAATTCAATTCAATTAATTTTCCCCTGTCCCACGAAATCAAATAGGCCTACTCACATAAGATAAATGTTAACCGTCACTGCAAATATCAATTTCTTCACCGTGCATTTTCCTAGTATTAGTACCACAGTGCCCTAGGCTACTGCCACGAGCATCTACAGATTACTGGCAGTCTACAGCTTGAGTTACTTGACGTCTAGCAACTATCACTAGAGTTTACAGATAGTAAATATATACGTGGACAAAATAAAGTCGTAAATCGTCTCTAATCTTGTTACATTTTACATTATAGTTGAAAACTTTAGTTGTTATAGTATGAGTATGTTTCTGAGAAGGCTAATATGGTAAACTGACGATGTGGATGCGTAGTGTAAATATTCTACAAGATATGTTTTCCGATGGTGGAGTCATGATAAGGATCATGAAAACGTTTTAACCAGACCGGAAACATGACTATCAGTTTGGGGAATTCTTGGAATGGCGAGCAGAGTGGCTAACTATTATATACCGTATATTTTTCTAATTATATAAGTACTAATCACTTTTCCTTAACCTTCCCTCCGACGTATAGGGGGATATATTGCCTGTAGTGGTGTGAGCAACACTTTAAGGGTTTTGGCGCCCCTTCGGCCCCAGTCACTCTATTTCAGTTCTTTAACTATCTCTCGTTTCTCTATTTCCTTCCTGCTGGCTGTCTCACCTCTCCCTCACCTTCTTCAGGCGCTATATGACGTCGCTGTTGCGGCGCCTAATATCAATCAACCCTCGACCTTCCAAACCCGTTCTTTATGTGGAGCAGCCTCTAGGAGGTGTTAAAAAAACAACTAAATATTACGTACCTAGGGCTGATATCACTGGGAGACGACTTTGTACCACATATAAGAACAAACTTAATATCAAATTTCTGATATTTCAAAATGTGATCATTTATATAATTTATAAAATATAACATATACAGGGTGTTTCAGCAAAGGCTACATTAAATTGGAGAATGAATTCCTTGGGTAATTCTAAATCATAATATCTTTATGGTAAATTGTCAGATAATGCATAGTTTGCCTGTTATAATACTGTTTATCCTATAACGACTGGGAAGGTTTGTTACTACCGGAAAGGTGTACAGCAGACTCAATACTAAGTACAGTTGTATTAACAAGTAGTGCACACAACAGGAATATATGTAAGTAGTGACCAAGCACCTGAGTAAAGTCTTACCGCTTGCCTGGATGCGTATGTTGCTTGTAGAAGGTCTTGGTGTAGCTTGGAGTGAGACTTGATGTAGCTTGGATAGAGTCTTGGTGTAGCGTGAGAGCGTTGTGCCTTGGCTCGGTGTGGCAAAGTGTGTGGCGGGTGCAGCAGGAGCGGGAGAGAGGAAGGTATGTGCTGGCTGGAGTCCCAAAGCTAAGTGGAAGAGTGTTGGCTCCAGCGTGATGGGTTAAGCTTGGGTGAGGCTCGCGCGCAAGCCAACAGGTGAAGGCGAGGATGCGTGAGACATAAAGAATGGGAAATTCTGGTGCTTGTGTCACTACAATCCCAACAGGTGGATTGAGCGTGGTGGCCCCATTCCTTAGCCACCTCGCTCCCCAGATCTTAACCCGTTGGACTTTTACCTATGGGGCCATTTAAAGATGTTGGTCTATGACACAGAGGTTTTAACAAGAGAGGAATTGTGGCCACGTGTGTGCCAACAGATTAAACACAGTCCAGGCATTTGTGAACGAGTGAGACATTCAATGAGAAGACGTGTACAGATGTGTTTAGAAGCCCGTGGGAACCACCTTGAGCATTTTCTGTAGCTTATTATTAAATGAGGAGAACACAGAAGAGAATTGTGATTAAAGGTGTAAAAAACATGTGGGTTTCACTTCAACTTCCACCCTCATTAAGACAAAACAATAAATGTATTGTATCAAGCAAAGTATACATAATCTGACAATTTACCATAAAAAAACATTATGATTTAGAATCACCCAAGGAGTTCATCCAACAATTTAATGTAGCCTTTGCTGAAACACCCTTAATACAGTAAGCCAGGCTTCACTACCCCAAAAGAGAGAAGCACCATGATTAAAAGGACATATGATCTAAAACTAACATTTTACGAAAAGAAACATTGAACTATCTAAAGTAGAAGCCATAAAAATAACAAAATTCACAACTTATCTAGGAGGACAGCCTCCTCCACAAAGGAGTGGGTGCTCCCTCCCACACTACAAACCTCCTCCCCGAGTACCTGGGAGAGACTGTAAAGAACCGTCTCCCACCCGGTACTCAGAGAGGTACAGCTCCGGACAGATCAAGGGTCCACACCGCATCCATCAGCGACTTGGTTTGGGCCTCGTCGGATCTGGCAACAGTTGCAGGTGGAGGGAGGGGGGATGTTAGTTTTAGAGGAGGAGAGAAATGTGGGCGGAGCTACATAGGGTAACGAATGATCAGGTAGAGAAGATGTGTATCAGGAGGAATGAATGAAGCATACACTGTGAACGGTATCGAATCACCAATAGTATAAAGCAGGGTTCTTCAAACTTTTTCAGTCGTGACCCAATTTTTACTATGACATCATTCTCGCGACCCATACAGAAAGATCTTTTACAAATTACCAGAATTATCAACCGAAGAAAATACAAGGCCAGAAACTGAAACGTAATATTTATTATTAAAGAGCATTCTAACCAGAATTATAAATACTGCCTCACCTACCCCTCCCTCTCTCTCTCTCATTCTCTCTCAAGAAGGCTAATATTTGTGCAATGATTTTGTTTTATTGATAATTAAATATATGAATATTCGATTATAAAAATATGTTAGGTGGATTCATGAATGAACTTCATATTTATTTTATTGTCACGAACATTATTATTATATTTTATTCATGTATTTATTTTTGTGAGTCTGCTACCCAGTTTGGAGGAATTCGGGACCCGTAGTTTGAAGAACCTGGGTTTAAAGAAGTGCATACTACATTAACGTAGGTGGATATAGGAGAGAAGAAATGTGATGATTTGAGGCGAGGGTGAGGAGGAAGAGGGTAAGAAAAATGAAGGTGATTAGTTGAAAAGTAATAACAAACAAATATAATTAGAATATCTGTTATATTATATCCTTTAAATAAAGGCACTGTCTTTTGTTCACCATCGTAGTGGGATAGACTACTGAATATATATTATCCTTTGGATATTAGACAGCTATCCCTGTATTCCTTTTATCCCTCGTGCTTGCCCCGTAGGTGGGTATTGCCAGTAATGATGTGGGCAATACTTTAAGGGTTTTGGCGCCCCTTCGGCCCCCGCCACTAGCTTACATTTCTTCAACTGCCCCTCCTTTCTTCCTATTTCCGTCTTGCTTGCTGTCACACCTCTCTATCACCTTTTCCTGGTGCTATTTGGCCTGGCTGTTGCGCCACCTAATATCAATCAAATCTCTCGTGCTTGTAGTCCACCCTGCTGTTTTTTTTTTTTTTTTTTGCGGCAGAAGACAGTTTAATTTTCTAACTTTTTTAATAATCATATATATCAACAAATTCATCAAGCTATTTGGTAATGACAAGTGGCCCAGTAATTATCCTGGTCTGTGAAAATGTTGGATCTATCTTGAAGGACGAGGTTGAAAAAAGGATGTTGTCTGAACTTCTATCAACTCAATTTAGTTGTACCAAGATGGAGGAGCACATCAATGTTTTGCTTCGGGGAATGGAGTTCAACACGGAGCTTTTTGAGTCCCTTATGTCTTCCTACCCTGCCCGTCTTCAAGCTGTTCATGATGCCAATGGAGGCAACACTGAATACTGAGCTTGTCAGCATAGACCTACAATATAATGTGCTACCTCTTGATATTTTCGTTTTTTTTCCTATCATGATTAGGGGGGAGGGGAGCAATCATTGTTTGGCATGTACAGTCGGCAAAAAAAGTTTCGTTACCACCTCTACGTTAATTTTACCCTGGGTAAGCCCAGTATGGTTGGTACTCCGCCGACATGCAGCTGTGACTCGTGTCATCCGGGACATGCCGGACGGGAATCGTCATTGCCCCGGCAGTGTCAACTTTTTTATATCAAGAGTTTAGCTGATTTTAAATTAAATTTTGATTGTTGAAGAACTCTTACTATTTAACTATTCATTATTAAACATAAGGAAATGCGTATGAGTATTTTAGAACAAGAATAACCGTGAAATACTCAGAAAAATAGCACTGGCTGAAAGAACATCATTTCTACTTGGCTGCCCATGACACACTGAGGGGCAGTGGCCAGGGGCACGGACTTATGGAGGCCGGAGGGTGGCGGAGGTACGACACTCACCAGTCAGGCGTACCAACATTACATCACACTGTTTTAGGGTTGGTAACGAAACTTTTTTTGCCAACTGTACGGTACACACACCATAAAACCATTAAGAGGGTCAAATGGACAAGGGTCACTCTAAAAATACTTCCAATCTGTTTACAATCAGAAACAGGCCACCTGGTCATGTTGGACACACACACACACACACACACCCATACACACAGGTGCGCTCAGGTCATACAAAAGACATTAACCTTTCTTACCTTCATAGGAGAGTAGGAAAGAGAGTAAATGAGAGTAAGAGAGAGAGAGAGATAGGAAAGGGTTGGCCCACTTTCCCTTTCACACGAGAAGAAAGAAGTAGGGACAGAATAAAAAAGACCATTCATAGGCCACAGTCAGTGAAAGGATGGGACGACGGCTGTGTGAGTGGGTGAGGGCGAGGTCGCTGTCCCCGATCACGAATGCTTGACGACCTAGATGCATAGATGTGGAAAGGAGAGGAGTAGACACCAACCAGGCGAGTAAATGCATGAAAATTGGATGTATGAATGTTAGAGGATGGGGAATTGGAAAATATGAGGATATATGCAAAAAACTGAATGAGTCGAATTTTGATGTTGTGGGCCTGACTGAGACACACTTGAGAGATGAGGTACGAATGGAGGGAAATGAGTATGTGATGATTGGAAAAGGACGGAAAACGCAAGAAAAACTAGGAGGAAGCGTAGCCTTCCTCCACAGGAAAGAAAGGAATCTGAAAGTTGAAGAACTAGAAGTTGGAAGCAGTGGAAGTAGTGAGGACGTGTTAGCTGTAAGAGTTGAATGCATGAATAATCAGCGAAGGCCTGAAAGAGTTATAATGGTAGTAGTATACATGACTGTGGAAGGTGAGAGAGCAAGGAGAGAGAATGGTGAAAAGTACAGTATATTGAAGAAGACTGTAAGAGAGTATGCAAATGAAAGAGTGATTGTTATGGGAGACATGAATGGACATATTGGTTTATTAGGAGAACAAATGAACAGGAATGGTGAAATGCTTGTTGAGTTTGTAAATGACATGGATATGGAGAACCTGAATGAAACCCTATCAGAGGGACGTGTGACGTGGAGTGCAAGGAACCAAGAATCTGCAATTGACTATATGTTAGCAAATGGTAGAATGAGATAAATTGTAACTCGCATGTGGATAGATGAAGACAGGATGATAGATGTTGTGTCTGATCATAATATGCTGGTGGTAGAATGTATGTTGCAGGGGAGAAAGGAAAAAAGAGTAAAGGAGAGAAAAAGAAAATGGAAGTTGAGGGATGTAAATTGGGAAGATTTCCAGGTTGACCTGAGTGAAAGCAGTTGGAGAAATGGAAGTCTACATGATGTGAACGAGGTGAATGAAAAATTTGTAGAAAATGTGAAAAATGCAGCAGTTAGCCAGATAGGTTTTGTAAAAGTAAATGGAAGAAAGAGAGAACGTAAGCCATGGTGGAATGAAGAGATTAAGAATGCAAGGAAAGAACGAAAAAGACTAAATAGAACATGTAGGCAGCTGAGAAAGAGAAGGCATGAAAGTGACGAAGCTGAGAATGAGTACCTGAATGCATGGACAGCATATGTTAAGCAGCAGAGAGTTGCTAAGCGCAAGATTAGAGATGAAAAGGTAAAATGTGAAAGGAGAGTGATTCAGAACCTAAAAGAAAAGGGGTTGGAAGGTGGGCGTGAATGGTACAGATTTATGAGAGGGGAGGGAATGTCTAGTACTGAAAGTGTAGACAGTCTCAAGGTAAATGGTGTATGTATAAATGACAAAGAAAAAGTGAGGAAGGCCATAAAAGAGTTCTGGGAGAATATTGGAGGTGTAGGTGAGGTGACTGATGTAAGAGGAGAGAATGTGACACTGGAATGGAAGGATGCAGAGGAACTGAATGTAAGAATTAGCAGAGAAGAAGTTGAAAGATGTGTGAAAAGGCAGAAAAATTGTAAGGCCCCAGGACCAGATGATATTCCGTATGAAATGTACAAGAATGGAGGTGAGTTTATGGTTGAAAGATGATTGAGTTGTTTAACAAAGTGTGGGAAGAAGAGAGAGTACCCAAGAGATGGAATGAATGTAGAGTGACGTTGCTGCATAAGGGAGGCTGTAAGAGTAAGAATGAGCTTAGAAACTACAGGCCAATACTGAACACTGAACACACTGGGAAAGATTTTCAGTGCAGTGTTGAATGAAAGATTGTGCAGATGGATTGAGAGATTCAGTGTGCTGGGTGAAGAGCAAAATGGCTTCCGTAAAGATAGGAGAGCAGAAGATAATATGTTTGTGGTGAATGAACTGATTGAAAGAAAGAAAAAGGATGGATGTAAGCTATACCTATGTTTCTTAGATATAGAGAAAGCTTATGACAGGGTTGATAGGAAGATGCTATGTAGAGTCTTAGAAAAGATAGGAGTGATAAATTAGTAAATATTGTGAGAAGTATGTATGAGAACACAAGAGCAATGTACAGGCTGGGAGATCTAGAAACAGAATGGGTAAGAAGTGAGAGAGGAGTTAGGCAAGGATGTATACTTTCTCCAACCCTATTTAGCTTATACACAGAAGAACTAGCCATGAGAACAAGAGGAATGAATGCAGGAGTAAGGGTTGGAGATGACAAGATATGTATGTTACTGTATGCAGATGATGTGATAGTTATGAGTGAAACAGCAGAGGAACTTAAAAGGATTTTGGATGTTGTAGGTGGGTATGGGAGAGATTTTGGTGTGAAATTTAGTAATGAGAAAAACCAAGTAATGATTGTGAATAGAACAGATGATGAGAGAGAACACACATGGAGAGTGGGAGAGAATGTTCTGAAAGAGACTGATGAATATAAGTACTTAGGGGTATGGCTGAGTCCAAGTGGAAGTGAAAAGACCAAGAATGAAAAGATTAGCATGACGAACCAATGGGTTGGACGACTGTCAAGTGCAGCGAGGCTGAGAGCAAGCAAGTATGATGTGGTGAGAGAAGTATGGAAGATTGTGGCTGTCCCGAGCATTATGTATGGCATGGAAGTTATTGCATGGAAGGAGAGTGAGATAGACAAGTTAGAGGTGGGACAGAACCGAGTAGCGAGAATGGCACTGAATGCACCAAGGTATGCAGCGATAGCAGCTTTGAGAGGTGATATGGGATGGAGTACATTCAGAGAAAGACTGGTGAAAGCAACCCTTAGATACAAAGTAAGACTGGAACGAATGGAGGATACAAGACTGGCAAGAAAGGTTTATATGTGGAACATTAGAAACGGCAAATGGGCAAAGAAGTGTGAGAGAATGGTATATATGAATGGTATGGTAGTTAGAGGAATTATGCATGAGTGGAAAATAATGAGCAGGAATAGAGAGGGGCTAGACTGGGATGCAAGAAAGTGGAAAAGTGAGATTGACAAAGAAGTGAAATGCCTGGGGTTAAGAAAGTGGAAAAATGATATGGAACAAAAGGAAATTCTTGTATGGTATAAGGAGAAAGAATGCCCAGAGAATGTGAAGTGGTATGAGGGAAGTCTGGGTGGTGATCTACTCTTTCGAGCCAGAGCACAATGTATGGAAGTGAATGCAAGAAGTTATAGATGGTCTGAATCCCGAAGCAAGGTATGCCAGATGTGTGACACAGGAGAGGATGAAACGGTAAAACATGTGATGCTGGGATGTGAGAAGTATGAGAGAGACAGAACAGAGATGATGCAGATTATCCTGACTGAAATGGAATGTGATGGAATGGAATTAACAGGGAGAGAATGGATGATATTACTGTTAGGTCTGTGTGAGCAGACCACAGATGAAATGATTGGTGCTGTGAAAGAATTCTTGGAGAAAATGTGGTATGCAAGATGTAGAAAGTGAATAGATATGCGTGGTATTGTTTTGTTTTTCCCGATTTCTATTTACAGGAGCTGCCGATACAAAGGCCAACCCTGGAATAAACACCCGGGGTAGCTGTAACAGCAAGAGCAAGAGCGCGTCACTAAAAGACAACGATAGAGTAGCTAGTACGTGAGCTTAGGGTTGAGGCACACAGGATTATTACTCCACGTTTATTCATTCCTCACCCTACTGTACTGTATTCCTCGTGCTCAATATATTGCTAGAAAAGAACCTAATCTTTCGTTAACCCCTTTGACATAATACCATACATGGCACAGTGAGTAACTAGCGTATAGTGACGAGTGAAATAACAGTGAGGCCGAGTAGCGTCCCCTCCAGGACGCCATTACCCAGCCACCCCGAGCTGTGTTTACATACATACAGTGCTTGATTTATCATATTTCAAGTGTTGATAGTGTCTACAGTGATCTCCAAGCATACAGTGATAAGTGACAGTGCTCAGTGATTTATTGCAGTGATATTTTTATGCATATGTCTGTGTTAATCTCTCGTATTCACGGCCAAGGCGTGTGTACGCAAGATAACCAGCAAGGCGAGCGGCGCGTGTCCTCCCCTCGTCATAGCCAGCAGGTAACTGAGCCTCAGCTTGGCTGCCTGAGGCAAGCTAGCGGCTAGCCTCACACGCGCGCACACCGCCTGCACCTGGCTACACACAGACAGGACTGTACTCACACTGCTACAAGTTTGTGGCTGTCACGAGTCAGACATAAGACTCGTGACGTAAGTTGAATTACGCGTATGTACGCATAAGTAATGGGCTGACAGAGAATTGGAAAATTCCATACTGGAGAATGTTCTGGAAGACTTCCATGAAGTGAAGGTAGGAGAGGGGTTAAGATGTGGGTGCAGGTAGTTAATCCACAGGTAGACTTAATCCGCTGGTAGTAGCCAAAAATAGAAAAGGTCGAAGGTCAACTGAATTTGCTACGTTTTGTCCTATAAGGTGTTCGTAGGTTAATTACAGCTTGTATTAATCAATTATGCTACCAGGGTAACTTATGGTATTGCAAATGATCATGAAGTGGAGGGAAATTATCGGGAATTAATAGTACGCCATAGGTAAATTGAAATTGCATGTATAACTAAGGAATGAGTGGATACAATGTAAATCGTATCCAGCTAGGAGAAACGAACACAGATAGGGAGGAGGAGCCAGGAAAAGATTTGAATTTTCATGCTCCAGTTAATGATGAAGAATATAGGTTAGTTTGGAGAGTACACTTGAAGGGGAAACAACACTCGTATCGTCAGCTGCCGCTTGCCTTAATTACCTCCACGTGTTAAGTGGGGAGTGAACAACGTAGACGCCGAATTGTTGGATATTACCACGAATTCACAAGGCTTTATAGTTGTATAACTGGCCAGTCGCATCGACGGTGGATCAGTAAGTGAAATATAAGGTGAGAGAGAGCTGTCTTAAAAATTACGAGTGTGTTGCGAGACTCTGGATTAAATTCCCAAGTGTGAGACATTAGAAAATATTCCAAACTCGTGTTAGCATTGATAGAATCACTACAGTGTAACGTAAGCTAGACTATCGTCACGTATACGAGCAAGACGAAGCGACGCGCGAGAGCGAGTAGCTAGTTAGCGTTGCGTGAGTGTGTGTGTGTGTGAAATTTAATTATTCATGTTTACTACTGGAGTTGAATAAATATAGAAAATTGCAATTGGTTGTTTGAATGCACCAGTAGATTTGTTTATCTATATAAATACATATATATATCGGGAAGAACCCCAGAACATTAAAAATTCTATGTGTGGGGTGATTGAGGCCTAAAACGGGGAGATAACCCTGATTACCTTCTTCGCTGCAGCCAACCAACGAAGATCATAAATTAACCGGGCAAGGTAAGTTTATAATTATCATATTATAAATTAAATTATCGACCATTCTCACATCACCGTCACATATTTGGCGCCCAACGTGGGGCCCGATTCTATGTATTAATTCCAGTCACGCACGCGCACACTTTCACGAGTAGATAGTTATAATTGCCCAGAAATTAAGGCAACCGAAACGATAGAAAATAAATTAAAAATGTCTAGCGTACAAGATTTATTGGAAGAGGCTCAAAAATTGGGAATTGAAGGTACGACCGAAATTCAAGCGTACGTAAAGGGCCGTCAAAAGGACGAGAGGCTTGAAAGGGCGAGTATAAGAGAGGCAGAAAGGGAACAGAGAGAGCAAGAAAAATTGAAATGGGAACATGAAAGGGAAGTATTGGAACTGCAATTACGTGCGAGTGAAAGTCAAAGCTCGAGTGGAAGTAATGTCGCGAGTTCAACCACCGTGACCCCAAGATTACAACTGGCAAAATACGTAGAGGGAGGCGATATCGAGCCGTTTATTGAGCGATTCGAAATGGTTGCAGACACGTATAGATTAGATAATGATATAAAGAAGCTCGAGTTTATTAATCTATTCGATGGGAAAGCGCTTAGTATTCTTCACAGACTCGACAGTACCGCCAGAAACTACGAGAACATGAAAAAGGCTTTGTTACAGGCGTATGGGTTGACAGTCGATGATGCTAGGAATTAGTTTTGGCGTGCATTCTTACAGGATAAGGAGACTGTTGCACAGTTTAGTGCACGTCTGACCAGTTACCTGGATTAGTGGTTAGAGAAGGCCGATACACCTAAGACGTTGGAGGGGGTAAAAGACTTGTGGCTTCGCACACAGATGGAGAAGTCTTGTCCTCCAGAATTGTCGGCTCAGCTGAAAACCAACAAGGTGATAAGGTTGGAAACGATGGTGGATATGTCAGACGCACATTTTACCGCGTATGGTTATCACACGCGGATTCAGCCTAATAAGAAAATTAATCAATCGAATAAGCCTCCCCAGAACTCTGCTGTTTCACATAACCAGTCGAGTAAAAATCATTCACAGCAGCAGAGTCAAATTGTTCGTCAGCAACCTAACCCTCATTTTAATCATACGCAGAAACAAGGTAATAATCACTATTCGCAGCAGTCAAATCAGTATCATTACCAAGGAAAGAGTAACTGAAAAAATAGTAATAACCATGGTGGAAATAAGGGTTATTATCAGCGATCGGCAGCTGCAACACATGGTGAACCCCAGTATTCACCTGGGACGGTTCAACCTAGGGTAGAACCACGAGTGACTCAGTCGGTTCACAAACCTCATCAATTTTGACTAAACGCGACAGGAGTCTCGAAAGGTAAGTCTGGTTTCCATATTTGTCCCGGAATTGTTAACGGGATATCTGTTGAAGTCTTTCGAGATAATGGGTCATCGGGGTGTTGTGTCGCTGATGGTTTGGTTGATCCTAATAATTTTACAGGGGAGCAGGTAACTATTATTATGATTGATGGTACCAGGAGGCTCTATCCTCTTGCTAAAGTTGCAGTGGAGAGTCCATTCTATACAGGCCAGGTAATTGCAGCAGTCATGCAAAATCCTGTGTCAGATTTGGTAATAGGAAATATACCAGGGGTTAAGAATGCTTGTTCAGTAGAAGTTTCCACACAGACTGGTGCAGCTGCTGTAACCAGGGGTATGGCGCAGGCGAAGAAAACAGTTGTTCCACTTCAAGTGACAACTGCCGCCGACCTCATCAATTGCGAGGATGTAGTTGCAGAGCAAGCAAGTGACCCTTCATTGGCACTTGTTCGAAAGCAGGCACTTGAGGGTGATAGTAGAGATCGACATGGTATTGTAACCAGTTATGTCAGGAGGAGAAACAGGTTTTACCGTCGTACAGTAAACCCCGATGGGGAAGAGAGGGTTCAGTTTCTCGTACCAGAGAAATACCGACAGGCTGTGTTCACCCTGGGACATCATTCTATATTAGGGGGTCATATGGGGATGAGGAAAACAATTGATAGGATTCAGTGTCATTTCTATTGGCCAGGTATGGGGAGAGAGATAGGAAGAATGTTGAGGTCATGTGACGTTTGTCAGAAAACGTGTGACCGGGGTCGGGTGAAGCCCGCACCTCTTAAACCACTACCGCTTATCTCAGAATCATTTGAGAGAGTAGCGGTTGATATCGTTGGACCGATTATTCCGAGGGCTACGGACGGTGCCAAGTATATTCTTACCTGAGTAGATTTCGCGACCAGATGGCCTGAAGCAGTGCCTCTGCGTGATATAGAAGCCACTACAGTGGCTGAAGCCTTGTTGGATATATTCTGTCGTGTCGGCATACCAAAGCAGGTATTGTCCGACCGAGGCAGTCAATTTACCTCCGCTATGATGGAGGAATTGTGGACATTACTCTCAGTTAACGGGTTGAGGACAACACCTTATCATCCAATGTGTAATGGGTTGTGTGAGAGGTTTAATGGTACTCTCAAGAAAATGTTGAGGAGGATGGCAGTAGAACAACCTAGGGAGTGGTCCAGGTATATCTCGCCACTACTGTTCGCGTATCGCGAAGCACCTCAGGCATCGTTGCAATTTAGTCCATTCGAGTTAGTGTATGGTAAACCTGCTCGAGGACCACTTCAGGTTCTACGTGAACTTCGGGACGATGAGGAATCGGATCCCGTGGTGAAAACCACTTATTCTTATGTAATTGATTTGGCAGAACGATTACAGCAAAACTGCGAGATTGCAAAGCAGGAGTTAGCTAAAGCAAAAGAAATTCAGAAGTCCTACTATGATAGGAAAACTAAGCTCCGAACGCTACAGGTAGGGGGGAAGTGCCTCGTTCTGTTACCAACAGCTCATAATAAGTTGTTGGCTCAGTGGCAGGGTCCCTTTGAAGTAGTAAAAAAGGTGAATGACCTTAACTACATAGTTAAAATCAAAGGTGAAGCCAAGCGGTTCCATATTAATATGCTTAAGGAGTATTACACCACCCAACAGGGGTGTACTTCCATTGTTACCACAGTTGTGGCAGGCTGTTGTAACATCACCTCAGAACAGAGTGAAGTGTTAAGTCTAGTCCGTACTCCGTTTTCCCCAGCAGTAGACATGGTTAGCGCTGCTGTGGTAATCCCCGAGGGTGAAGAGGGATATACTCCGCAGACGGCTGAAGCTCGTCAAGGTGAGACAGTGGCTGAGGTCTCCGTTTCGGAGAAATTAAGACCAGACCAGCTTGCAAGAGTCAATGCGGTACTGGCAAAATATTCACGTGTGTTCTCTGACAGGCCTGCTGTTGCCAACGTAGCCTGTCATGAGATTCAGCTTACAAGCGACACACCAGTGAGGGTGAAACCATATCCTATTCCTGTACGGCTGATTGATACAGTACGTAAGGAAATTAATGACATGGAAGCAGCTGGTATCATTGAAAGGTCGGACTCGTCTTATTCTAGCCTTATTGTTGTGGTTCGGAAGAAGGACGGTGGCGTACGCATTTGTGGAGATTACCGACGTGTCAACGCTGTCACTAGGGTCGATGCAGAACCCATGTGTGATCAGCAAGAGATTTTTGCTAGGATTAGCAATTCTCAGGTGTTCTCTAAGATGGATTTGGCTAAGGGTTTCTTTCAGATACCACTGGAGAAACGAAGTCGTCTCCTCACAGCTATATCCACGCCAAATGGGCTGTACCATTTCAAGGTACTACCTTTTGGACTCACTAATTCTCCCGCCGTGTTTAATCGTGTCATGCGTCAAGTATTGCATGGCATTGAAGGGGTTGAAGCTTTTGTTGACGATGTTCTCGTGCACTCAACCACGTTTGAGGAGCACATTGTGATATTGCAAGCTGTCTTGCAACGACTGCAGGAATATAACATGACAGTCAAACCATCTAAGTGTGAATTGTTTCAGAAGGAGGTACAATTTTTGGGTCACACTGTAGGTGGGGGACGTTGTGGGTGCCAGAATGACAAGATAAAGAAAATCAAGGATGCGGCCCGACCCGTTACAAAGAAACAGGTGCGCTCATTCTTGGGTCTTACAGGTTATTACCGTAAGTTTATCCCAAACTTTTCTGTCATTGCACATCCACTTAGTGAGCTCTTAAGGAAGAACGCTCCTAATAAAATCTCATGGGGGTCAGAGCAAGAAGCATTCGTTTCACTTAAGAATCTTCTTTGCAAGGAACCGATCTTGCAGTTGCCTGACAACCAACAGCCATTTATACTTAGGACTGATGCTTCTCAGTATGGTCTTGGTGCAGTCTTATTCCAGGAGAAGGATGGGGAAATATTCCCTGTTGCATATCACAGTCGCAAACTGAAGTCTGCTGAAGAAAATTACAGTACAGTGGAAAAGGAACTTCTGGCAGTAGTAGAAGGTATCAAGAAATACTACTACTATCTGTATGGTGATAATTTTGTGTTAGAAACCGATCACATGCCTCTGAAGAGTTTGCGTACATCAAAGAACGCCAACGCACGACTTATGCGTTGGGCCCTCTATTTGCAACAGTTTAACTTCACAGTGCGATACATAAAGAGAAGTGCTAATGTCGGGGCAGACCTTATGTCACGATTGCTTGAAGGAGAGTTAACCGAGTAAATATTCATGCGTAGATCGGCCGGAAGAAGTGTTCTCCGGGTCAAATCGCTCGTTAATATTCATGTGTAGATCGGCCGGTAGAAGTATTCTCTGGGTCAAATTGCTCGTTAATTGTAGATCGACCGGAAGAAGTGTTCTCCGGGTCAAATTGCTCGTTAATTGTTACCTCTCCGAGCGCAACGAGCACGAACCTTATACGACTCAGATTCAAGGGGGTTCCTAGTGTTGTTGGGGAAATCCGATGTTATATGTATCGCATTTTGTGCAAACTTATCCAAGACTTGGATTCAGAGAGGCTTCTTTTTTTTCAAGGCTTGGATAATTTACTAACAATAAATTGCATTCCAGGAATTAATGATAGAAAAAATTGCTTTCCAGGATATTGTTGCATTTCCTACATATTATGTAACAAATACACAATGCATTACATACACCACACTTATATATTGCTTAAATGTGTACAAATTGTACTGAGCAGAAATTACCAGGTACATTCATTCTTGTCTCGGAGTTTCTTCCTAAGATTGAAAAGATAAAGTAACTTTTGGGAGTTTTCCACTCATTGGCAAAAATGAACACGTAACTGGTGATAGTAATTGACACATACAAGAATAAGTGAAGTGTGGATGAATGGTTATTGTAAAGTTATACATGCAAAGGCATCGATACCACTTCACGAATCTATTAAACATCTCATAGAGCAATGTCTTTTTGTGTGTGCGAATGTCACGAGTCAGACATAAGACTCGTGACTTAAGTAGAATTACGCGTATGTACGCATAAGTAATGGGCTGACAGAGAATTGGAAAATTCCATACTGGAGAATGTTCTGGAAGACTTCCATGAAGTGAAGGTAGGAGAGGGGTTAAGATGTGGGTGCAGGTAGTTAATCCACAGGTAGTCTTAATCCGCTGGTAGTAGCCAAAAATAGAAAAGGTCGAAGGTCAACTGAATTTGCTACGTTTTGTCCTATAAGGTGTTCGTAGGTTAATTACAGCTTGTATTAATCAATTATGCTACCAGGGTAACTTATGGTATTGCAAATGATCATGAAGTGGAGGGAAATTATCGGGAATTAATAGTACGCCATAGGTAAATTGAAATTGCATGTATAACTAAGGAATGAGTGGATACAATGTAAATCGTATCCAGCTAGGAGAAACGAACACAGATAGGGAGGAGGAGCCAGGAAAAGATTTGAATTTTCATGCTCCAGTTAATGATGAAGAATATAGGTTAGTTTGGAGAGTACACTTGAAGGGGAAACAACACTCGTATCGTCAGCTGCCGCTTGCCTTAATTACCTCCACGTGTTAAATGGGGAGTGAACAATGTAGACGCCGAATTGTTGGATATTACCACGAATTCACAAGGCTTTATAGTTGTATAACTGGCCAGTCGCATCGACGGTGGATCAGTAAGTGAAATATAAGGTGAGAGGGAGCTGTCTTAAAAATTACGAGTGTGTTGCGAGACTCTGAATTAAATTCCCAAGTGTGAGACATTAGAAAATATTCCAAACTCGTGTTAGCATTGATAGAATCACTACAATGTAACGTAAGCTAGACTATCGTCACGTATACGAGCGAGACGAAGCGACGCGCGAGAGCGAGTAGCTAGTTAGCGTTGCGTGAGTGTGTGTGTGTGTGTGAAATTTAATTATTCATGTTGGCTACTGGAGTTGAATAAATATAGAAAATTGCAATTGGTTGTTTGAATGCACCAGTAGATTTGTTTATCTATATAAATACATATATATATCGGGAAGAACCTCAGAACATTAAAAGTTCTATGTGCGGGGTGATTGAGGCCTAAAACGGGGAGATAACCCTGATTACCTTCTTCGCTGCAGCCAACCAACGAAGATCATAAATTAACCGGGCTAGGTAAGTTTATAATTATCATATTATAAATTAAATTATCGACCATTCACACATCACCGTCACAGTGGCCCAGTGGAGTCTAGAGAAAATATTCACTTTTCACACACTGTACTTGTTTGTATTGAACTCAACTGCTAAACGAGCATCGAGGGGTCGACCCGGCTCAGTTTTAGTGGATGTATTTACGTTTTCACGCTTCAAAAGACACTAATCAACCAGGTAAGATGGAGGATATGGCCGCACTACTTCAGTACCTTCAAAAGGAGGCCAAACAACGTCGACGTGATGATGACAGGAGACGTGCAGAGGAGGCTGAACAACGTCGTGATGATGACAGGAGACGTGCAGAGAAGGCTGAGATAAGGAGGCAGGAGTTTGCTACTTTCATGGCTACATTGACAACCCGACCTCCCTCATCACCTCCCAACGGCACACAGCAACCTACACAGCATAACAAGCGTGTTATCAAGCCGCCAACTCCGCTCCAAGCAGATGTCACATTCCAACAATTCAGGGATTGGAGGCGTCGTTGGCAGGACTATTCTGTCATGACAGACCTGTCAACCATCTCACTGACCAAACAATACATACAGTTACGTACATGTTTAGGCCAGGAGATACTGCACATTCTTCAATACCGTCTTCAGCTACCACAGGATGACAGCACACCCATGGAAGAGGTGCTTAATATCTTGGATAAGTACTTTAAGGCACAGACAAACGAAGCCCTTCGAAGGAGAGACTTATTCAGCTGTCGTCAGGAAGCAGGGGAGACATTCAACGATTTCTACCTTCGTGTCAAGAAACTGGCAGAGGCGGTAGACATCTGCAAAGGTGGTGATAAGGGTTGTGAGGAGACACAGCTGAAGCAGATTATCTTGATGGGAGTTAGTGACCAGGACTTGGTACAGGATCTGATTACCATAACTCCCATGCAGTCTCTGGATACAGTCGTCCAGCGGTGCTACGCTCATGAGGCTGCCCGACATACTGCCACCGCCATCACTTCTACAGAAAAAAGTACTGGATCACGGTACAAAAAGGAAAAGAAGGAAAAACGGCAACAGCAATGCAAATCTCCAACACCATCTATGGCTCACAAAGCCTGCACTAATTGTGGTACACATCATGCAAAGGACAGTTGTCCTGCAGCGCACCAGATGTGTACGTCGTGTGGCAGACAGGGCCACCGCCCCAGGACAGTACGGTGCCCCGCCACAGGTGCCACATGTGACGCTTGTGGGAAGATGCACCACTTTAAGAAGCATTGTCGCTCAACAAAGCCTGTAGGAGAGGCAGTTAAATTACAATACAATGCCAAGGTCGCAGCACCGTCGACACAGACCCAACAACGCAGCGGAGCACCTAGAATTTCATCACTGAACCGTGACCCAACAGAGACAACCCCACCTGTCATCATCAAGGTTGAACACAACAAGGGCATAGGGGTACTCAACATGTTGCCAGATACAGGTGCTGACACATCGATCATCGGACTCGACCATCTCCACAGCATTGGTCTCAAACAAGACGCCGACGCCACAGGAGCCGACATACGCTGCTGACGGTGCTCCAATGCAGCCAGCCATCGGTTCTGTGCAGGTGCACCTTCAGTTGAAGGGAAACAGGATAGCAGAGTGGATTGACGTACACCCCAGTATACCTCTGCCACTCCTGTCATACAGGGCATGCAGGGAACTCTCGATCATTCCAGAGAGGTTTCACCATCCCATCGCACAAGTGACGCATGCTCGTGTTAGGCAGGGTGACCAGTGCATCCCCTCCGACACAGCATTTGACAACGAGGATATGCCCACTGGTATCTCAACTCCTTGCCAAGACCAGCAGCCGCCTTTCACTACCAGGACTACTCTGGCACAGGCCAGGGAGTATTTCCTGAGGACATATAAGGACGTGCTGGTACGGAAGGAGGATCTGCCAAGTACACCTCTACAGCCAATGCAAGGGCCAAAGATGAGGATTTATCTTAAGGAGGACGTGCAGCCCTTTGCTGTCCACACCCCAAGGCAGATTCCACTAGCTTATCAAGAAACTGTCAAGAAGGAGCTACTCGACATGGAAGCACAAGGCATCATTTAACCTGCAGGTGATGACCCTTCGCTTTGGTGCCACCCATTAGTCGCAGTACCCAAGTCCAATGGTGGTATACGCATCACAACAGACCTGTCAAAGTTGAACAACCAGGTAAAGCAACCCACCCATCCCTCACCTACTCCATTCGAGGCTGTTAGAAGTGTCATACCAGGCAGCAGGTTCTTCACAACCGTCGACGCTCTACATGGGTACTGGCAGCTTGAGTTGGCTGAGGAGGACCAACACCTGACAACATTCATCACACCGTATGGCAGATACAGGTATCTTCGTGGCCAAATGGGGTTCACAGCCATGGGTGACGAGTTCTGTCGCCGAGGAGACGCTGCACTACAGGGTGTAGCTAAGTGTGTCAAAATGGTAGATGATGTCTTGCTCTACGACAAGGATCTGCTGGAACATCTCCATCGTGTCGACACGGTTCTTCAGCAATGTCGAGCCCATGGAATAACCCTCAATGCAGAGAAGTTTACCCTGGCATCATCATCAGTGAAGTTTTGCAGATTCGTGCTGTCAGCTGACGGGATAGCTGCAGATCCTGAGAAAGTGCGAGCCATAACGTACTTCGTCACACCAGCCAACATCACCGACCTGAGATCATTCATGGGACTCGTCAATCAACTGGCGGAGTTTACTCCAGACATCTCAGCAGCAGCCCAGCCACTCCGCCCTCTAATAAGCCCTCGGAAGGTATTCATCTGGACGCCTGACCATGAGGCTGCTTTTCAACGTGTCAAGACAGCTTTGGCCAGCCCACCAGTGTTATCAAAGTTCGATCCCAAGTTGCCTACTATTCTCCAGACAGATGCCTCAAGACTCTACAGCATAGGATACGCCTTACTTCAGGACCATGGAGGAGACCAGCTTCGACTTGTACAGCGTGGATCACGTTTTTTAACAGATACGGAAACCAGGTACGCAACAATCGAGCTGGAGTTGCTAGCCACAGTGTGGGCTATGCATAAGTGTGGGTACTATCTAAAGGGATTACAGAACTTTCAGCATATCACAGACCATCGTCCACTGATTCCCATTATCAACTCCTACACATTGGATGCGGTTGAAAACCCAAGACTACAACGTCTGAAAGAGAAGCTGTCACCATTCATCTTTACATCTAAGTGGCGAGCCGGCAAGCAGTTGTGCATTCCCGATGCTCTGTCCCGCCACCCTGTCAACAGTCCAACAGATGATGATGACATGCTACGGGATGTCTCAGTGCGGTGCATTGTCTCAGTCCAAGCCGTTCGCTCCATTGACGACCCTCAGACACCGACTGCAGACCCCGATTTACTACTGGAGGAGCTCCAGAAAGCAGCACGTATGGACCAGACCTACGTCAGGCTTCTCGAGAACATACGGAAGGGATTTCCAAGCCACCGATATGACCTCCATAACTCTCTACTGGACTACTGGAAGATCCGTGATGACCTATACAGTGATGTTGACCTTGTGCTCTATGGTCAACGCATCATAGTACCTGCAATATTGCACAAGTCAGTGTTGAAACGCCTGCATGATAGTCATCGTGGCGCCGAGGCCACCAAACGACGCGCACGGCAGACAGTGTTCTGGCCAGGATTCAACTCAGATATCGTCAATGCAGTTCGTGCCTGTGACGCCTGCCAGAGCCTACTTCCAAGTCAGTAACCAGAGATATACAGAAACGACGACTATCCAACAAGACCGTACGAGTCCATTTCAGCTGACCACTTCAGTGTAGCGGGGAAGTCATTCATCGTTATTGTCGACCGTATGTCAGGATGGCCATCCGTCTTCTCATGTGGTAATGACACCACAGCTTCAGCGACCATCAAGCAGTTCCGTAGCCTTTTCAGCGACAAAGGAGTTCCAGTACGGCTGCGAACTGATGGTGGTCCTCAATTCACATCACGGGAGTTTAAAGAATTCCTCAATAGCTGGAACGTCAGACACATTGTGACCTCACCGCATCATCCACAGTCGAATGGACACGCTGAGGCTACCGTCAAGACCGTGAAACACCTCATCATGAAAACAGCCCCTACTGGTACCATCCACTGTGAAACATTCGACAGAGGACTGCTGGAGTTGAGGAACACACCAAACTACACCGGACGGTCTCCAGCCCAACTTCTGTATGGACACCCTCTTCGTACCTGTGTTCCTGCCCATCCTATCTCGTACCAGACAGAGTGACAGCCAGATGAGGAGGAGTGTGACCGTCGCCAACAATAGCGAGACAGAGCAACGCAGTCCCGCTATAACAGTCGTGCCCGGCAGTTGCCTATCTTACCAGTTGACCAGCGAGTCCGCATCCAAGACCCTATCAACAAGCGCTGGTACAGATCAGGCACAGTAGTGGCGCAGCCTCGACCACGTCAGTACGACATTCGTCTTCCCAATGGCCGTGTCATCAAGCGCAACAGAATCTTCTTACACCCTATACCAGCCACTGAGGGAGAGGCCACCGCCCCTGCTGCCGACACAACCACTACTCTCCAGGACCCTCCAGTACCCCGTCGCTCACCACGCCTTCAGCAACGGAGGACCTCAACGACGTCATAAGCTCAAGACTCTGCTATGAGCTCAAAGGGGGAGGAAGGTGTGGGTTATTATATTCTACACATGTCAGTTAGTGTAGGATGTACGCAACTAGTTAGCCACAGCACTTGCATACAGTAACACACATATAACGTAACTGGGGAATATTGAATAGTGACACCATTGATAGGACACGCCGTGCCACCATCGCAATGCACACACAGCGCGTCACTAAAAGACAACGATAGAGTAGCTAGTACGTGAGCTTAGGGTTAAGGCACACAGGATTATTACTCCACGTTTATTCATTCCTCACCCTACTGTACTGTATTCCTCGTGCTCAATATATTGCTAGAAAAGAACCTAATCTTTCGTTAACAGTCAGTGCTACTATAACGTGAGATCTACCTCAATATAGCGTGAGATCTACTCCCCGTTTCGACTATAGCGTGAGGTCTACCGCAGCATCGAACTATAATATAATATTGTATGTGTATACATATTTATTTAAACCTTATATTATCATTTATATATCTATATACAGTACTATTTATATTAAAGGCAGAGAGGTAAAAATAAACATGCCACCAAATACAATACATACATTTATTTTAGCGATAAACACTTCGTATATCTTCTAGGAATGACACGAATAGATCATTGGAATTTTTTCTCATCATCTTCCAGCAAAAATAATCAAGATGTGATATTAGTTCTAAGATTTCACTCACACTCAGGTTGCAGTGCAATTTATTGTTCATGTCAGTATAATGGAAAATTTGATTTCCTTTACGAACAGACCGTGTAGTTTGACACCCCTTTTGAGGACAACGTAGTACAGGCTGGAATTCTCCTCCTCTGTTACACTTTCGTTTTTCCTCCATGACAGAACCGCATTTATGGCATGAATCTGCTTGTTGAACTGTATCCAGCAGATTGTGTTCTCTTAAAAAGGCGACTGCTGATTTCTTTGTCAGGATGACTTTTCTATAAAACTCCTTTAGCAACATTTTGAAGTTAACTGGTTCAGGCCGAGGAGGATTCTGATTTAGGAGCTCCATTTGCTTCTTTTTATATAGGCAGGTCACGTGTTAGACCACACTTGACCTGATGGGCAAGTGAGGGGAGGGGCACGGTAGACCTCAACGCTGCACCTGGGTAGACGACATATAGTGGTAGACCTCATGCTATAGTAGCACCCAACAGTCACTCTCTAGCCATTCTGTAAACTATTGAGTTTGAAATGTATAATTATAAGCAGTGAAGTTTAACTAATAGGTAGGATACTTAACACTGACTCCCAGGGCTATAGACTTGTCTCCACAAAGAGAGACCATACAAATAAGACAAGGCACATCATTATCATTCCCTGTATAGATATAAGTATATATTAATAAATTAAGCCTTAAGAAACTTGTGAAGTCAATTACCTAAGAAAACCTAAGAAAGCACCCCGTCTTCCACGTTACCTAAACTCCAAGAAATTACACACAAGTAAGTTACTAGTTTCTGCCCAGAGTTCAAGCCTTCAGAACTGGTACATTTGATGGCAGCGGTGTTTTTGCAACAAGGCAAATTGCAAGATAAAGACTTCACGGGAGTACAGTGACTAACATAGTTCAAGGACAAATTGAAGGAATCTACTTGTAAATTCTCTCAAGAAATTTCTTCTGTGGGTATAATCTTACGACCCCTCACGAGGAAGATAAACCACAAATTCTTCACCTACAAGAGGCACCTGCCTCAACATAACTACAACTCGACCTACAAGGGGACCTCATCTACTTCACAACAAACAATCATCACTTCATCACTACCATATCGGCGTTCCTGCGTAAATTCTCTCGTCAGGACAAAGCCACGACCTCCATCACCACCACGCTGACGCCTCGTTACGTAAATTCTCTGGTAAAGGCAAGTCAACATTCATCATCTTTACTCCTATAACGACTGTTAGTGTGTTAGTGTGCGAGCTAACTAATTCATCGCTCGTCACTTCACCGTCGTCACCTCTTCACCACATCGTCGCCTCGTCAGACAACACCCCAACTAGACTTCATCTCGTCGTCATCGTCGTTGCAACTAGAGTCAACTAAAAGTAGGTACACATTACATGTTACATTACATTATATTTCACTTGTCCACAAACATGTTAGAAAAGAATTAGGTTCCTCATTAACAGCCCAGAAAGAAAGAAAAGAAGTGCCAAATTAAATAAAAAATAGAGATATTCTTCCCCATTAATCCAAAGGTATCATAACTAACTTCGAATATCCCTGATAATGATTCATTAGCCTCCAAGCTAGATTCACCTGCCTCCCTAAGTCTCGTTTGTGGTGCCAACACATTCGAGTACATTTTCTGCTTTTCCAACCTTACCCCCATTAAAGACTCGATCTGGTATACTATATCAACCTGTATTTTCTCCAACAATGGCTACTCCTCCACAATCTCCTACTGTCTCTGCTCTTCATACAACTTCTTCTGGCCCCACTACCTCTTCTATGAGAATCTTACCCACCTACAATAATTTAAAGCATTATACAGGAGATAATCCAAGATATGGGATTCATCTCTTCTTGCATCATTTGGAGGATGTGTTTTACCAAGCGAATATAGAGCAGGACGCAAATAAGTTAGGATTCGTGAGAGAGCATATTGCACCAGACAGTCCAGCCAGTTATATGTTAACTACAAGTGCTTTTTCTGATCCAAAGAATTTAACGTCATATGCTACATTCAGACAGTCACTTATTGATGTTTTTGGGGATGGTCAAATACATAATTCATTATCATGGGTTCAGAGAATAATTAAAACAAAGGCAGACAATATAAGTACAAGTGAACCAGCAAAAGCACTTGCATTATCAGGGTCTCTAGCTTTAAATTCGAAAGAATCTCGTATCATACATCGTGAATTACAGATTACTCAATCCATGGGGCCGAAGATTTTTAATTTTGATGCTACACCAACTCAAGGGAAATCACAGGGAAAACGTAGCAAACACTGTAACGAAAATAATCATATTACCAGTGAATGTTATAACTTACATAATACTAAAGGAAATTATCAAGGGAAAAGTAATCATAAATACAGTCATTTACATGAATCAAAGTCGCATTCCTTAGATGAATGCATGATCCTTAACAGAATGAAACAGGACTTGCACAATCGAAATATGATGTATGAAACGAGACCGCCACAATATTAATATAGCATCAAACGTCCCGAAAATAAAACTGTAGGACCTGTCGTCACATATACCGATAATGTACTATAATTCCCTGTCCTAGTATCACATAGTAACACCCACTTAATGATAGACGCAGGCGCGGCAGTTTCCTTGTTATCGGATAATTCCTTTAACATATTGTGCAAATTAGGTCCCCAGCGGCATTTATAAACCAAGATTGAGCAGGTGACATAGAATTGTCAACCATGACAGCCACTAAATTACAGGTATTAGGGACACTAACCCTTCCTGTACAGTTAGACAAGGAAACTAGCCATATACAAATTGAATTCTATATAATACGAAATTATAAACTAGGTTTATCATACCTTATCAAACAAAACATAATAATTAACCCTAAACATAAAATAATACATTTTAGGAATTAATGTATTCCAATACAGGATTGTCCAGGCCAATATATAAGTCCATGTAATATTAACCCTATACATATTGAAAATGAGGGAAACGACTCCATTATCATAAAGGCCATTGCTGCATATAATACTATATTAACTCCAAATTTCGTCCGTAAATTAAAGGTAAAGCTTCCATCTCATGTACAGCCACATAATGTTATATCCTTAATGGAACTAGTAAAATAATATATAACCAGGGATTAATTACTTTAACTAATGTAAACAGTGAAAATGTAACTGATATTAATAAAACATCTACCAATATTCATATAAAAAAAGGAACATATCTATGTGATCTGTACAGATGGAAGTTAGACCAAACACCACATGGAAATATTGCATCGGTTCTTACCGAAGGGTATAAAGTGATAGCCACGTAAGGGAGCAACTTAGAAATTTTGTCATTGGACGCGATTTTCCACTTTATCGTGATAATCTCATCACTATATTAGCCACATATCGAAATGCGATTGCCTTACCTTGTGAATCCTTAGGATAAACCAACATTATAAAGCATACCATTACACTAACATCCCCTCAACCCATTTACTCGAGTATATAGACTACCGTACCTCAAGAGTAGGCAGACAGTTGTAAACGAAATAATAAATGAAATGATGGATGAAGGCCTTATTAAGAATTCTAACTCCCCTTTTAACAGCCCAATGTTTTTGGTTTAAAAAAATAATGGTGAATTTAGGCCAGTAATTGATTACAGAAAAATAAATAATGCTACAATTAAAGATAAATATCCCCTCCCTCCTTTAAGATGTTTTGTCTAACATTGGTGAAACAAAGCCTATGATATTCTCCACCTTAAACTTGGTCAGTGGAAACTGGCAAGTAGCATTAGATGATAAAAGTCAACCCATTACGACATTTAGTACTTCCCATGGTTATTATGAATACATTCGTAGACCATTTGGGTTATGTAATGCTCCATCCACATTTCAGCATATGGTCAATTTTCGCGTTGGCGTTATTAATAACGTAGTCATCGCTAATCTCAACGATTTTATTATTATCCTATAGACGTACAATCACAATAAATAACATTAAAGAAGTTTATCCAGAGATTACATTAGATAGGCCTCAAACTTTAAATGTCTATGTCTCAGTTTCTTACCAGGAAATTATAATTTTAGGTTATACATTAACCGCCACTGTGCTCCATACACAATCGGGTAAAATACGAGCAATGAGAGTATTCACTATTCTAAATAAATGTTACTAACAAAAAATCATTCTTGGGTTTATGTTCTTATATAAAATCCTTGTAAAGAATTTTTCCCAAGTAGCTAAACCCCTAAATAATCAACTCGAGATTTTGTATGGATGCCAGAGAAATAGCTGAGCTTTGAGTTATTAAAGGTTAAGTAATGTAAGCTCCAATTCTTGCATTCCCAAATATTCATTGCCTTTTATCAAGTGTACAGATGCTTCTTCAGTAGGCTAAGGTACTGTACTTATGTAAGAGATAGCTATGGGTCTATGTCAGGTATGTGCTTATGCTTAGAGAATATTAAATGCGCAGGGAACTCGTTACTCTGTAACAAAACAGGAAACTTTAGCGATCTTATGGGCACTTCGTACTTTTATAAAATCGTATTAGGCTATCTTTTACAAGTTTTCGCGAATTATCAAACGATCCTTGGCTTACTATAACCTCAAACCCTAACGGGAAAATTAGCCAGATAATATCTAACCATTCAGGAATTTCTCCCGCATATTGATATTAACTACCTTCCAGGACGATTAAATAAAGTAGCAGATCTCTTAAACAGTCATCTTGTCCTTTGAGTTCCGAGGACACCCATGGACTTTGACCTTAATGCGGTTCGTAAACATTAGCAAATGGATTCTATGATAGATGTAATAAGATATTCATTCAAAACTGAGGATGAAAATAATGGACCAAAATTACCTAGTCACGTAAATAACTTTTCCCTTCATGATGATATTATTTACAGAAAACTAAGGAAACGTGACGTGCAAACCAATCAAATAGTTAAACAATGAATAATGATTCCCTCAGTATTAATTACCCTTATATCATAATGCAGCAGGACATCCTGGGAGAGGTAGGTACCTGACCATTCTCCGTACAATATACTATTAACATAAACCAAGGGTAGATGATAAAACACATATATCGCTCAGTGCGAAACATACAATGCAAATCAAGGCCATACATTTGGACCTGTTCCATGACGGGAATCCCTAATCTTGGACGAATCATGGAAGTAGTAGGAATAAATCTACTTTCCTTACCAATTTCGAATCAGGACACAAATGAGTTATTACCTATGGTTAACCATTTTCTAGATATCTAGTGGCGGCACCAGTACGATAAAAACCGCAAAAGTAAGTGCACATATATTTAAAAACCAAATTCATATGCCCATTTACATGTCCCAATATTATAAAAGGTATCTGATTTCTACGACATTAAGCAAACGTTTGTATTAACATATCTCCCAGCAGCTCATGGGTTAACATAACGGCAAAACCGTAAAATACTAGAAGTACTTCGTGGCACAGAAACAATGAAAATCCCACCACATGGGAAGATTGCATCGATATGACAGTCAATAAACACTACAAAACACAGAAATAAAGGGAAAAACTCCACATGAAATACTATATGGTGTATGGATATGTCTTTCATATGATATAACAATTGCCACAAGAAGCCATGCTACAACGTGGACAACTACGCTGAATGACAGTGAGTTGCATTTCAACAATTTCATCATGATGTACAAAACAAATTACAGGCTTGCAGGGAAAAAATGCGTAATCGCCGACATGACATAAAACAAATTACAGGCTTGCAGGAAAAAAATGCGTAATCGCCGATATAACAAAACAAATTATAGGCTTGCAGGAATAAAATGCGTAATCGCCGATATAATAAAGTAAATAACTCAAATGTTCACTCCAGGTGATAACATAATAATACGGGTACCCGATCGAAACTTCCCACAGTCATGTATTTAGTAGGCAATACATTTATAATAAAGAATAATTTTACCAGGCGGATGATATTGTTTATGTAAACAGAATAAAGAAATTGGTAAAAAGCGCGCCAAAACCCAACATCCAAAATAAAACCAATCTATATCTCTGGATCATCAACAATTTCCTCTTCCTAGTAATATTATCCCTACTACTGATGGTAATAAATTAAACAATTACAAACAAAAACTCCGATCGGTTTCCTATGAAATATAATTTTTTTTCTTACAGATGTGGCCCAAATCAACCTATATAACGGTTTTCATGGCTATACTCGCAGTGGCTACAAGCTCCGACAAAGTACACAAACCAAAGTCTTCAATCCGAGAGCTCTCGTTTACAATTTTATCAAACAGTTGAAAAGAAAAGGAAAATAAATAAAATATTCGTAATGAACGATATGATCACTATTTCTTTACAGGATATATATGAATTATTACATAAATTTTCTGCCATTGAGCAGTGGGTACAGATAATGTACTTAATGATACACTAGCTTTGTTTGACAGGTATCACACGAATGAATTTACCTATATAAATGCATTATATTCTATAGTGTCCTTTCACTATTGGGCGCCCTAGGAATGAAGTCAACGACTCAGGTAATATTGCTCGCTTATAATACAACAATATAATGGCTTGGAGCCATCATCACAGCCCAGAGCGTGATTTAGATATTTTTAAGTGAAATTTTATGAGCACTATTTGGTACTGCTTAGATAGTGGTATACAAGCATTATCCCATAAATAAAAGGTTGCGAGACAAGCCGTTGCAAATCAAGATAAGATAGAGTAACAGGTATATACTGTATTAGTGTGCAATCATTGCACAGAAATTAAATACGATTTATATAACTTTACATGACCAACAAATGAAAAAATCACATCATATTTTTAGGCTTCTATTTATTTCTGTAAGTTGGCAGGAAAATGATAGCAGGTGAGGAACTTAAGAGAGGTATGACAACCATTTATTAACAGAGTATTTACTGGGAGTACGGTAAGATCAACTCACAATTATTGCCACCCCAACAACTACGAAATGTAATGGCACAATCAATGATGAAATCCCATCTTACTTATTATCTTCATACACCTACTTGGGATATTGTTATACAGTCATGTGTAGTATTTTAACACCAGATCATATCCTCATAATTATTCCCATAAAAGGTAAAATGTTTTTCCCAAGATACGTACTTCAACAATTCCCTATGAAAATGGAAGTAATCCTTTAATATTCGATTTTCATCCAATAAGTATTATACTTAGTGATGATGTCATCAGTGACACACAACTCTTTAAGTACCATGTTGCATATCTTCATATATGTTTGTCCTGCATATTTATTTGCATTTGAGTCTCCAAATGGTGCAAATTCTCCACTTGCTTGGAATCAAAGTAATACTAATCAAGCACTATATGCATGTACATTCATATCTATTACTAATCAAAACTCTCTTTCATCATCATTTTTTAATTTCCGCTATTCATACTTACCTGCTGATACACAATTAACATTATTTTGCCCTAATCACCCTACATTTGGTATAGTTCAAGGCTGCTATAAAGAAGCAGGCTCATGTGAAATACGATCCAAAGGAATCGTTACCTTGCCTAGTAAACATACTTTGCTTGAAAACATGACACAATCTCTTCTACCTTTCAACTATTTAATTTAAAGTCGACTTGTTTAACATCTCCTAATTATCAGTAGTTTCAGAAAAAAATGAAACTATTATGTTACTCAATGAGAATAGGATTCAAACCTCCTTATTATATCATTTGATTCCTCCATATATTGATCAAAATAAAACTTGGTACCAATGTTTATTATCCCATGTCTTATCTTTCTGGCATGTACTATAATATTTATATATTGTATAAGACAGTCTAAAATACTATTTTTGTATTGTATAAGAAAGAACTATCGAGGTATACTGAATTATCTTGTATTGAAAAGAATAAGACTGTTATTTCACAGCCTCAACATAGCAACACGGCTCCCCCCTCATTAATGTGTGAATCTTTAGCATAGGTTAGCTTATATACACACAATAACATGCACCTAGCTAAACACATTAATTGTAAGATGAAATTTTATGTAACAATGTATTCATGTTCATGTATTAATATTCATGTATTGATGGTACTGTCTATGTTAATTTTAAGCATACGGTGTGCCTATGTCTTTGATGTCTATTTTGTATTACTATTTAAGTATTCATTGTTAATTTCCTAGCTCCTCTGTCCCTTTCCTCTGGATGAATCATCCTTGGATATACCAAGTATTGTCAAATTTGTTCCCACAATAAAGTTCTAATCTGGGACAGATTGGGCAGCTGGCTCGAGCGATGTATGGTACACACACCATAAAACCATTAAGAGGGTCAAGTGGACAAGGGTCACTCTAAAAATACTTCCAATCTGTTTACAATCAGAAACAGGCCACCTGGTCATGTTGGACACACACACACCCATACACACCCCGGTCGAGTTGAGACAATTTGGGATTGTTTCCTTAAATGTGTAACCCCTGTTCACCTAGCAGAGAATAGGTACGGGACGTAAGTCGAGGAGTTGTGACTTCGCTATTCCAGTGTGTGGAAAAAGGTTCCAACCTTACCCAAAGATCGGTCACTACGAGCTCTGAGCTCATTCCGGGAGGGTAACAGTTGGTGAGCACGTGTCCAGGACGTGATCAAGACCAGGTGAAACAGGTGCGCTCAGGTCATACAAAAGACATTAACCTTTCCTACCTCCCCTTCATAGGAGAGTAAATGAGAGTAAGAGAGAAAGAGAGATAGGAAAGGGTTGGGCCCACTTTCCCTTTCACACGAGAAGAAAGTAGGGACAGAATCAAGATGACCATTCATAGGCAACAGTCACTCTCTAGCTATTCTGTAAACTATTGAGTTTGAAATGTATATAAGCAGTGAAGTTTAATTAATAGGTAGGATACTTAACACTGACTCCCAGGGCTATACACTTGTCTCCACAAAGAGAGACCATACAAATAAGACAAGGCACATCATTATCATTCCCTGTATAGATATAAGTATATATTAATAAATTAAGCCTTGAGAAACTTGTGAAGTCAATTACCTAAGAAAGCACCCCGTCTTCCACGTTACCTAAACTCCAAAAAATTACACACAAGTAAGTTACCAGTTTCTGCCCAGAGTTCAAGCCTTCAGAACTGGTACAGTCACTGCTTACATTCAATGTTTTATTTCATGTGTGAACAATTTTGTGTAACATGAGTTAAGATTTTTTAGAAAACTTTTTACCACAATCATTACATTCAAAGTCCTTTACTTTTGTATGAACTTTTATATGTACAGTCACTCATAAAAGTAAAGACACCCCCAGGCAAGACACCTTTTAAGTGGTGTGATATCGGTTCTGGTAACATTGTACAGCTGGTCACACTCCCGTGAGGCCCACCCAGCATTGTCAATGTTGGCCGAGATAACCCCGAAACACTAGTTGTGAGCTCTGCTCACTCGAACCATTCACTGGTGGGAGGGAGAAGTAAGGAGGGATTTGAGGAGGGTAGGGGGGGTGCCTATACAAGAGAGGTGAGAAATTATTCTTGGGGAGGTGAAAAATGTGTGAAAGCCCAGTTATCAATTATTTATATACCGACATTCGTGTCAATTATTAACATCATTAAATGTAAGATTAAGTTTTTAATATTATGATGTAACACAAAAACAACCGAGGTAATATTATTGTATACGGTATTTTTTCGTATAATATTCAATGGTCATCGTCAAGCACTAAACGCTGAAAAATACTTACACAATATCTGAAATAGAATCATGAACCAGAATGCTATTTATTAAATGAAGCAAATGTGAATATCTTTATATTACATGTGTCAAGTGTTGATACCACTAACACACACTTCCATTTCCTCCGTATCTACCTAATAGTTTAAAATCGTGTCAAATATCAAGGCTCTCATTATCCCTTGTAATATTCTGAATACTTTTAATAATAGCCTGTTGTATTGAATATAGTGAACACGTGCTGTTTGACAATTTACAATAAATCCCTCAGTATTTCATCTTGTGCCGCGTGGTGTAATGTCCTTCCGCCATCAAGGTTTGGCATCCAGATATTAGGTGGCTCGTGCTCTCAACAGCTGCGTGGCAGAAGCTGCATTGGTCATTTGGAGATATTCCTGCCATTTTCTTGAAACCATTTGTAAGTAGTCCCTGATCTTGAGCCCCGGCTATGACTCTTTCCCCGTCGAATCTCAGTACCCCATTCTTGAGCCACTGTAATGATCCTTCTTTGTCTATGTAGTTTTTTTCAAGTTCTTCTCACAGGCGGCCAGCTCTACGATGTTGTCTCCAGTTATCAAGTCTCTGGTTCAATTCCCTCTTGCAGTATTTTTCCCTGCTTTTCCTTGCTATTTTTGTCGCTGGTGTTAGTTCACTCCTGTGTGTATAAGTATGTGTTGCTTTAGTTCACCCTTTGTTACAAACTTTTTGCAACATTCTTCACATTTAAAGTTCCTCTCTCTTTTTTTTTTTATTCTTCTTAGCAGAATTTTCAGCAGGGTAGCAATGGGCCTCTCCCTGAGGCCTATAGTTGCACCCTAAGCATTGCATTCCTTGTATCCAAGGGCCCTCTTCAGAATGGTGACAGTTCCCTTGATGGCAGCAATCTGCACCTCACAGGCGCTTGGTCATCCAGGTATCGCCTCAAGGTAATCCTTTAGGTTCTTCATAATACCCGTCGTGCCTACCACTACCGGTAAAATATCTATTTCTTTTAATGACCATGTTGTTCTCAGGTCATTTTTTAGGTCTTGGTACTTGGTGATTTTTTCCCTTTCAGCTCTATTTAGCCCGTAGTCATTGGGGACTGTTACATCTATGACCTTGGCTGTTTTCTTTCCTCTATCCCATATGACGATGTCGGGCTTAATTGCTCCTCCCTCGATGTATCTGCCAGCTGGGATAATTTTGTCATAGAATATAGTGATATTTCCATTTGAAGTGATCGGTGGTGGTTCGTGCTCCCAGACTTTTTCCACGGCTTCCACTTGCATTCCTTTGCAAATTTTCCAGTGCAGATATTTACAAACCTTGTTGTGCCGCGTAGTGTAATGTCCTTCCGCCATCAAGGTTTGGCATCCAGATATTAGGTGGCTCGTGCTCTCAACAGCTGCGTGGCAGAATCTGCTCTCTCTTTTTTTTTCAATTGTCTTATTCTCAGGTTATCTTGGAGCAATGGACCCCAAACCAGGGGTCTATAGTTGCATCCTAACCGTTGATAGCAGAGTATCCAAGGGCTCTCTTCTTTTTTTTTTCAATTGTCTAATTCTCAGATTATCTTGGAGCAATGGACCCCAGCCAGGGGTCTATAGTTGCATCCTAACCGTTGATCGCAGAGTATCCAAGGGCTCTCTAATTAAGACAAAGGGTGTGGTGTGTAGCGTGTTTTTTTTTTTTTTTTTTTTTAATATCTTTCGACACTGGACATAGGCTTCATCAAGCCCGTTACCGTGGCCCAGGTCAACTGCTACTCACTGTGTAAATAGAGTGAGAGTGATGTCTTTGGGAGTATGTTGGACTACTCTCAGTGTATGTGAGACACAAAAAAGAAATCAGCAAAGGTGGACAGACAGGTGAAACGGGAGTTCCAACCCTCTCTATCACCAGTCCAGCGTCTACCCAAGGAGTACTGCCCTGTTTGGCTGTTGTCTTCAGCCTCCTCTCTCTTTATTAAATGCCAACGGCATCTGGTGTTCCCAGGCGGTCACCCATCCAAGTACTAACCAGACCCAACGTTGCTTAACTTCGCTGATCGGACGAGAAGCGGTGTTTTCAACGTGGTGTGGCCGTTGACATTCTCTCTCTGTGTGAACAAAGCTGTGTCTCTTAAGGTCAGATTTCAAACTAAACTCTTTACCACACTCATCACACATAAACATCTTCTTTCCAGTATGAGTCAACAAATGGCGAGTGAGATCGCATTCATATCTGAAACAATATCAATACCAGTCTTACATAATTTGAAGATTCGAACATTTACTAAATATTTACTGTAATATTCTGTAGTACAAAAAATAGCCTATGTCCAGTTAGGTCCCGATAGTTTGCCCCAGTTAGGTCCCGATAATCTGCTGTGGTCTAGGTTAGGTCAGGTCAGGTAAGGTTATGCTAGGTTAGGTCTGATAAGCTAAGGTTTGGTTATGTTAGGTTAGGTCAGATCAAAAAGGTTAGGTTAGGTCAGATAGGGTAAGGTTTGGTTAGGTCAGGTTTGGTTTGTTCAGGTAAGATAAGGTAAGGCTAGGTTTGGTTAAGTCAAATAAGATAAGGTAAGGTTAGGTTAATTTAGGTCAGATAAGGAAAGGTAATGTTAGGTCAGGTTAGGTCCCGGTAGTTTGCCCAGGTTAGGCCCCAGTAGTTTGCCCAGGTTAGGTTAGGTAGGGTCATGCTAATTTCAAATTGTCCCATTTGAATATGACCTATCTGGGAAATCAGGCATTTCCAAAGAAACTGCCATAGAAGAAAAGTGTCGTAGAATGTTTTAAATTAGTGGGTTAAAAAGGTAAAAACATTGTAATATAAAATATCAATAGAATAGATAATTACTATAATTACCTTAGAATGTTATAAATTAGTGGGTAAAAAAAGGTAATAACATTGTAATTTAAAATGGCAATATAATAGATATTTACCATAATTACTAACTTATTTAGACAATTCTAAGACTATTTTCGGTATTTATGTAAAGAATTACCATTTTGTAGCAATGTTGCCAGATCCAGCTAGTTCCCAGTATTTTGCCCCGGTCATTTCCTCTACTTTTCCACGGTTATTTCCCGGTAGTCCGATGCAGTCTAGGTTAGGGTAGGTAGGGTCAGGCATTTGAATATGCCCTATCTTGGAGGGGTTGTTCCTCGCCAACGCCTGCTTCAAGTACAGGCTGATCCACAGGTACATATGAAAGGGGAGAACAGATGAGTTTGATAGCTTACATAGCTGTTGATGAAAGGGTTACGAAAGATGTGATGGATGCTAGAGTGGTGAGAGGAATGTTTCAGTGCTCTGAACACTATGCTGTTATGGCAAGGAATAGGGACAGAGCAAAATGGGAGTATGGCAGGAGGGATGAAGGGGGGGAACAAGAGGGAGGTGGCAAGTGGAAGATTGAATAACATTTGGTATAGAGAGGTATATAAGAGGAGGTTGGGTGATGTGCTGGGGAAAGCAAGGTTGGGTATAAGGGAGGGAGTGGGAGTGAATGATGTGTATGAAATGTTTAAGACACTAGACAGCAGCAGAGGTAGTGGGATACAAGACACAGAAGAGGGGCAAGAAAGGGAGTGCATGATGGTCAGAAGAAGTGAAAGATGCAGTAGAGAAGAAAAGGAAGGCATATAGGAAAACACTGCAGAAGAATGTGTCAGAGGAGGTGAGAGAGAGGTGGAAGAGAGAATACAATGTACAGTCATGGTCATATATAATCATCCATATAGGGGTAACTCACTTAAGAGTTTGACAGGTTCCCTCTGTTCCTTAGATGATAAACTTTCCAATAAATAGGTTAACTACCATCTTTTAATTTAATACAAGCAGCTATGCTCTACTTAAAACAATAACATCATATGTAAACGTGGAAACATTACAGTAAATTGTTTCAGATACCCATGTGTGGATGATTATTATTGACCTCGACTGTACTGTATGTAAGAGACTAGTGAAGAGGATGGTAAATGAGAGTAAAAGGAGAGTGGATGAGGAGTTTGGTAGGAAACTGAGTGAGAAGTTTGGAGAAAACAAGAAATTATTCTGGAAGAAGGTTAAAGGAGAAAGAAATGATAAGTCTGGTAGTAAGAGAATGAAGAGAGAGGATGGAGTTGCTGTGAGTGGAAGTGAAAGAAGTGTGGAAGAGGCATTTTGATCGTTTGATGAATGAAAGGATGGAAGGGAAGGTGGTGGTGACCTGCATGGGGATGGAGGCAGGTGATAGACGACAGGGTGTACAGGGAGAATTAGGAAGGGAAGAGGTTAGGAAAGCAATAGGAAAGTTGAAGATGGGAAAGGCACCGCGGGGGCTAATAGAATAACTGCTGAAATGTTAAAGTGTGGGGGGGGGGGGAGGTAGTGATGGAGTGGATGTTGCTCATATGCACATTGGCCTGGAGGCAGGGAGAGGTGCCAGAGGATTGGAGGAGAGCCATAATTGTGCCTTTGTATAAGGGGAAGGGGAGTAAGGATGAGAGTGGTAGCTATAGGGGAATAATCCTTATTAGTGTACCAGGGAGGTGTATGGGAAGGTTCTTACTGAAAGACTGGTTGAAGTAACAGGGAATAAAGTTAGTGAGGAGTAGGGAGGGTTCAGAAAGGGTAGAGGATGTGTGGACCAGATATTTGCATTAAAATCAATAGTGGAGAAATATATTGGCAAGGGTAGGAAGTTGTATGCTGCCTTCATGGACTTGGAGAAGGCATACGATAGGGTTGATAGGAGAGCTATGACAAAAGTGTAAAGGATTTATGGTGTTAGGGGGGTCTTTGCTAAATGGCATTGAGGCCTTTTTTGCAGAGGCAACAGCATGTGTGTGGGTAGAGGGTGATCTAAGCGAGTTTTAATATTAGCATAGGGCTGAGACAGGGGTATGTTATATCACCATGGCTGTTCATTGTATATATGGATGGTTGTATAAGAGAGATGAAGGCTAAAGTCAATGGCCTGAGGTGAAGGTGACAGTGAATGGAGTAAATTGGTCCTTGGTGGCAGGTTTATTTGCAGATGACACTGTGCTGATGGCTGAGAGTGAAAGGGAGTTACAGAGGGTAGTGGATGAATTTCTGTCCAAGTGTAAATGCAGGAAACTGAAGGAAACTGTATCGTTGGGGATATTAGGCTGACTGCATCATCACAAGAATGGTGGGAGATTGGGATGCCACTTCCCCATCATCCCACAAATATATTTCATGAATTAAATCTAAGCATATAATCTGGGTTTAAAAAAAATATATCAATAGTGTTTACTGTATGCAAATTTCATTTTATTATAGATAAAAAAAGAAGGCCTGAAAGCCCTTATACATTTTTATGAAAAATAACATTATAAAATTATTATAAGAAATTAAGAAAATTATTTTAATCTCAGTATACACATCATTTATTAAAATTAACTAAAAATTACATAACTTTTAATCTACTATGCCACTCGTGAAATGAAACAAAAGCATATAATGTGACAATTTGAAAAGGAAAAGAATTTATTCCAAGTATAAAAATGTTACTGAATGGTGCAGTACTAAGGAAACAAATATTATAGTATGCAATATTGCATACACCTTACAGAAATAATATAAGCTACTTTGTACAACATAGGCAGTGCATTTGGCTGTACAGTATACTCAAGGTTCGAGCTAAACAAAATGAAAACATACACTACTCACTTATAAGTACGAGAAACATAGGAAAAGAGAATGAGTGATGAAACAAGATATTAGCACTTGGGGAAAAAGGTAATAAAATGAAAGAGAATGTAAAAAAGAGTAAGGAGATGGATAAAGAGAGAACAGGAACATAAAGAAATAGGCACTAGATCATACAGCCTTCGTTGCAACCTGTATTGAAGCAAAAGCATTATCATTATGACATTCAAATCATCACTCGGCTAAATCAACACTGAACAAAACTTATACAATATTATTATTGCAAGTATGGTAACAAGTGACTGTGAATCCAATCACTCTCAAAGATTAATTATAAACAAAGGAAAATAAACCACTACAACTGAACTATAATATGAACAGTCTTGGGAATTATAGTCGAGGCTTTAGTGTGCACGTATCACTTCAACAAGGTGAGAATGCCATCTGGAACTAGATGCGGACAGAGGAAGTACAAGAATTAAATGGCCGAGAATAGTATGGTACTGTACTGTGTAAGCATGGGAGCACTGAAGGGGAGAGCAGTGAGGGTAGACAAGTTAAATAGGTTCAAGTATGGGCATGGAAGGGAAAAGGGGACTGAGAATTAGTACTGTGTAAGTATTATCAACAATGACATGGAACATGGTGCAAAGTATGGTAAGGTGAGAAATGAGAGTGGAATAGGAGGGTTTAAACCTGTAAGAAGGGAGTGTTATAACAGAGGTGTCAGAGCTACAAACAGATAAATAAGGCAGTAGCAGGTAAGAATAAAAGGCGACTGGAGGTATATAAATGGGAGAGAAGAAAAAGTGGGTCACTTACATAATTCAAGGCCAAGGATGGTTTTGGTTTGACTAGAAAATAGTGTAGTACTACACTGTAGGATATGGGAGAAAAAGGAGACAAGACAAATGGGAGGAGTGTGACAATAATATTTCCCTACTGTGCAGCATATATCTATCTATCTATCTATCTATATCTCTGATGCCTCATTCACTCCGGGAACTCCCCCTAAGGGATTGGCCCAAGGGGGTGGCCATAGCAGAAGTGCCTCCAGTTCTCCGTGTTCTAACACTCCCTCCTTACTCGGTCAAGCCCTACTCTGACCCTCATATTTTATTGTTTATTTATTGTATCTAAATCTCAAACTCCTTCAATGACTTTGATTTAGCCTCCCACTGCAATACATTCATCCCTCGCCTTTTAATTAGACATTTCCCCGAATGCGTCTCGCTAACTGAACATCAGCGGGGTAAACGGTAACCCGTTTTGCATGGATCGCACATAAATTTGACATCTGCAAGATGTGTACTAGATGGCACTCAGCAGCTTCATGGAGAGCCATCAGAGCCAGAGACTCCAACCTGAGGAATAAAACATGAGTCAGTGTAAAGATATACTGTAATAGGATCAAGCTTCACTTACTTATACAATAAGGCTTCTGTAGTAACTTTATTAGGACTGGTTTTTCAAGGGTAGCTTTGAGGACTGAGTTCCTATTGTTACAACTGTGCCACAACTCTTGATATGATAACAATAATAGTTCATATGTTGCTAGAAAAGCTAAAATGGAGGAGCTGGGCAAGATACAATCATAACTAAAAAAATATACTACAGATATACTGTATGTTCTGTACAGTAATTAGCTATAAGAAAAAAAAAACACACACACACAGAAACCATGAAACAGGAGTAATAATGTTGCATAACCTGGCATCCTGGACAAGTGGAATTTGAAGTACAGTATATACAATACATGTGTCACACACCTGTCCAGTGGACTATTAGATATTTTGTTTGTCACATCATATTGATTGCTATGGCAGGTTTATCTTGCAGTTAAAGACTTAATTCTGGTTTCAAAGTTAGTAAAAGACATAATGATGGTTTGGAATTTAATTATTTACTGATCATTATAAAAAGAGGAATAATTTCCTACCTATAGGTGTTTAATTAACTGTTGACTATAGTAATATTAAAGCATTATGGTATTGGCTCTACTTAAATAGGATATTGTTAATCATATTTTACAACATAAACTACAGTCCATCTCCAGTTTTCGCAGGATAAAATGATGTGTGTGAAGAGCATAGTATAGTATGTGGGTTGGATGAGGTGGCAACTGTCATTAACTGACTTTACTGGGGTGGGATAAGGTGAGGATTAAGGATTAAACCAGAAATAACAATTCCTGCCCAACAACTGTCTAAAAATTACTATATATCAAACAATATGCCTTTGCAAAACCTGAAAAATACAACTACCGGTAATATATAAATGCGCTGGAGAGGAATGCAGGAAAAATTAACTGTGGTCTGAAGGGATTAAGGAATTTCGTGTGTGTTTTTACCTATTTGTATATTAACAGGATTGAGTCAAGCTCGAAATGTCCCGTATTTTTAAACCCAATTATCATATTTTTCTTTAAACATACAGTGTGTGTGTTTTTGGCACACACCACTTCTTCTGATAAACTGTTCCATTGGTCTATTACTCTATTTGGAAAACTATATTTTTAGGGCCCAGTGGGGCTGACTTTATTCTCTGTGAATATTAGTTATCCCCCACTGGGCTAGAATAAAGATTGTTGTAGGATCTGGTCACTTTCTAGTGGATTTGACGAGATCTGCCCACATGGATTAAAAATCCACGTGAGGTGTACTGCAACCGGAGGCTTTTTTTTTTTTTTTTTTTTTTCCACTGCTGTGTGGACCGCCAGCACACGGGGGTGCATTTCCCTTTGCATGCAGCAGTGTAAACTCCCTCCCCCTTATGGTCCCTTCAGGGCTGGTCTCATGGAAGGTACGGCCCCACTTGTAGCTCTTGTGGTAACGTGGACTTGGGCCCACAGCACTGGCTGTGGGATCAAAGCCTTCCCCCCAATCTCCCTGGCGGTCGGAGGCCCCCAGACTCCCTGGTCCAGTAAGCTCTGGTCTCATTTCCTTGGGATGTGCTTCGGTAGCCCAGGCATATAGGGCCAGCCCCTCCTTTATTTTAATTTGTTTTTTCACTGCGACCAGAGTGTACCAGGGGTCTGTGGGGCAGGAGGCCATTCTGCCCCGGGAGAACAACAACAACTATATTTCTGTATATCTTTATCTCCTCTTCTTTTAATTAATTTCTTACTGTGACCTCTCATTGTAGGTATTCCTTGTTGACACAAGTTCCCGGTATCTATCTTTTCTTTTTCTGTGACACATTTGTAAACCATAATCATATCTCCTCTCTTTTGTTTCTCTTCCAGTTTAGGTAATTTTAGTTTCTCTAGTCTCTCTTCATAGCTTAGTTTTATTAGACTTGGTACCCATCTTGTTGCTGCTCTTTGTACTTTTTCAAGTTTGGTGATATGTTTCTTTAAATGTGGGTTCCACACTACTGCAGCATATTCTAAGGTAGGCCTTATAAAGGATGTGATTATTTTCTTGACCATTTCCTCATCTATATAAATGGAGGCCACTCTCTTATTTGCTAACAAAGCATACATGTTTCTCACTTTTTATTTATATGATCATCTGGAGTCAATTTCTTATTTATCGTTACCCAAAAATCTCTTCCTTTTTCTGCTTCATTTAATATTTTATTTCCAAGTTTGTACTGCCAATTTGGTCTTCTCTCACTTCTTCCAAACTTAATAACATGACACTTATATGCATTAAACTCCATCGGCAATTTATTACCCCAGTCTACCATTTTGTCCTAGTAGTCTTGTAACTTTTTACAGCAGTCTTCATGTTTAATTGTTCTTTGTACCTTTGTGTGTGTGTGTGTGTGTTCTGGGGAAAGTAATTAAAATTATGTTGTGTCTATACTATAATTTCCTCTGACAGGTTTGACATGAAAGGATGGGGGGTGGAAGAGTGTGGGGATGGAGGGAACAGTTCGTTGTGGAAAGGAATGGAAGGAGGCGTGATATGGGCTGGTATGGACGTAAAATGTAAAGGGAGAGGAAGGGAAGGTTTGCGCATTGTTGGTGTCTAGGAGGGAGTGGATGGGCATGACGGAAGGGAACAAGGATAGTATGGATGACATTGAAAATTGGTATAGTAAATTATGCATGTGTGTATGCACCAGGAAATGCACAGACCAAGGTGGGAAATATGAAAATTAAAGTTTCGGGATGAATTCATCGACTGTCTGAGAAGTTTTCAGAGAGGGAAGAGGATAGTGCTTGTGGGGGATATAAATGGGAAGGTAGGGAGTGAGAAAATAGGAAATGTAGTTGGCAAGTGAGATGTGAATCGATTAAATGAAAATGGTGAGTGCCTGGTGGATGTGTGTGCCAACGCCTGCTTCGAGCACAGGCTGATCCACAGGTACACATGGAAGAGGAGGGATGAGAGGGGAGAGCAGATGAGTTTGATAGATTACATAGCTGTGGATGAAAGGGCAAGGAAAGATGTGATGGATGCTAGAGTGGTGAGAGGAATGTTTCAGTGCTCTGAACACTATGCTGTTAAGGCAAGGAATAGGGACAGAGCAAAATGGGAGTATGGTAGAAGGGATGAAGGGGGGGAACAAGAGGGAAGTGGCAAGTGGAAGATTGAATGACATTAGGTATAGAGAGGTATATAAGAGGAGGATGGGTGATGTGCTGGGGAAAGCAAGGTTGGGTATAAGGGAGGGAGTGGGAGTGAATGATGTGTATGAAATGTTTAAGACACTAGACACTCACTCATCCCATTGAGGCACAGTCCTGTGTTGGTGGGTTTGGTGTAGACTGTAGTTTCAAAACCGTTGTTACTGGCTGTGACCATGATGTCTAGGAATGGGAGTTTTCCATTGGTGGACTCTTCAAAGGTAAAGTTGAGTCCAGAGGATGAGATTAATCGTTGTCCTAGTTCATGTAGCTCCTGAAGGTCTTTAACACAAATGAAGATGTCATCTATGTACCTGCAGTAGATGGGAGGTCGGCTTGTAGAAAGGAGCTCTACACCAAACCTACCAACACAGGACTGTGCCTCAATGGGATGAGCGAGTGTCCCCAAAGATACCTGCGTTCCACTATCAACGCCTACATTAGAAGGGCCCTCTCCCACTGTACCACCTGGAGAGTCACACACACTGAACTTGACCGAATTACACAAGTACTCGTTAATAATGGTTACAGTAACTCCACCATCAACGCAGCCATTAACCAACACTTGAGGAAATGGTACGAAAAAGACACCAACCAAAGCACTGGCAACGATATTAAGATATATTACAAGAACCATATGTCTACAGAACACAAAAAAGATGAAGCTATCATGCGAGACATCATAAAAAAAACACGTCCACCCCACTAATCCAGAGGATAAGATCAACCTAATCATCTACTACAAGTCCCGCAAAACCTCTCGGCTCATACTCCGAAATAGACCTGTTCAAGATAAGACGCCTCTTCAGCAAGACCACGTCATTTACCGACACACCTGCAACAATATGGACTGTGGGCCACACTCTTACATTGGGATGATGAGGACTCACTTGACGAGACGCCTTACCTTCAAAATGGCACTATAAAAAGTCTCTGCAAGACACCATTCCATCAAGCCCTCACCCGCCAAGACCTCAGTAATAACACCATCATTTTAGACAGAGAACTAAACCACAGACGACTGGCCTTCTTGGAAACTATATACATTCAAACACTGCACCCTTCACTGAACATACAAACAGAAGACTTCCAAACACTTCCCACCTCCAAAAGAATAATCAACAGCAGTATATCCCCCCCTACCACTCAAACTACTCAAACAACCAGCAGAGCCAGTCAACAATCCAACCCCCAACATACCTACCTTCTAAGATCCTTCAGACAGCCAGCAATCCACCAGGATCAGCCAACCCGTGGCCCGACCAATCAGGAGCCAGCTAACCTGACCTAGCCCCGCCCTCTTACCCAGCAGACAGACATAAATAGAGGTAAAACCCAACACTGCTTCACTTACAACCCCTCTGAGGATGGAGAATGATCTCTCCGAAACGTCAAGGAACTTCGGCCAACTAATACAACAACTCAACAAAGAAAAACTGTTAGACAATTAGAAAAAGTCAACAATAAACTTTCCAATGCAGAAATATCAATTTCCTTTAACCTCGCTTGCCTTAAAGAATATAATTATATATATATATGGTGTCTTACGAGTTTTGACCGAAAACTTGGCAAATGCATCCTTAAGTTATTCTAATAAAAAAATACTCAATTGATATATTGGTTTTCTAGTCTAGTTTAAAGTAATTAAAACATTTAAATGTGTGCCCGTCTTGTGTAGCCTAGTAAACAAAGGCTCGCCCACCACCCGCCGCCGGGCTTAGTTGCCAAATCGCACTAAACGTACATTTTGTCTAAAATATCACACGTTATTCTCAACCTGTATTATACTTATCAATCAATAATCAATAGATAGGACATTGTTATACAAGAGTATGTCACTTGAAAATAAGGTAGACTTCATACTGTAGAGTTCAAGAAATTTTAATCCAGTAGAGGTATGCATTTTTAAGAGAATTTTTTAATGTATTGTTACAGAATGTATGTAAGTGGCGGCTTGATCCATCTACACACACAGCCGCCAATGAAGTGTCTCAGCCGCCAGTATCTACACACACAGCCGCCAGTAGTTTGCTCATTGTACCCTAACTCCCCTTCTCCACTCTCCCTCCCTTGTCGCTGCATACCTCTACTGTATTAAAATTTCTTGAACTCTACAGTATGAAGTCTACCTTATTTTCAAGTGACATACTCTTGTATAACAATGTTCTATCTAATGGTTATTGATTGATAAGTATAATACAGGTTGAGAATAACGTGTGAAATTTTAGATAAAATGTACGTTTAGTGCGATTTGGCAACTGAGCCCGGCGGCGGGTGGCAGGCGTGCCTTTGTCTACTAGGCTACACAAGACGGGCACACATTTAAATATTTTAATTACTTTTAAACTAGACTAGAAAACCAATATACCAATAAAGTGTTTTTTTCATTCATATATATATATATATATATATATATATATATATATATATATATATATATATATATATGGATGGTTATATGAGAGAGATGAAGGCCAAAGTCAATGGTCTAGGGTGAAGGTGACAGTGAATGGAGTAAATTGGTCCTTGGTGGCAAGTTTATTTGCAGATGACACTGTGCTGATGGCTGAGAGCAAAAGGGAGTTACAGAGGTTGGTGGATGAATTTCAGTCCAAGTGTAAACGAAGGAAACTGAAGGTGAATGTTGGTAAAAGTAAAGTGATGGTATTTAGAGGGCAGAAACTGAGGTGATTGACTTTGCCACACCCTACAGAGTTGGAGTGCCAACTGGGACTAAGTGTGAGATAACTCTAAGGGGTGAGATATTTGAGGAAGTGAAGGAGTATAAGTACAGTTCTGTGTAAACATGGAAGTATGGAAGGAGAAATTAGGGAGAGAGCTGTGAGGGGTCGGCAGGTCATAGGATCACTGGGGAGGATTATGAAGGGTGGAAATGTGAGTATGGAAGTGAAAAGGGGACTAAGAAATAGTATAGGATAATCCTACGAACACTGACATATGCATCAGAGACATTGACATGGAGTAAGGCTCATCAGTCTAGAATAAGTGCAGTAGAAATGAGTTACTTGAGAGGAGCATGTGGACTTACTAGGTAGGATGGAGAAAGTAATTAGTGTGTTATTGAGAGATGTGGTATGAATGAGAAGGCAATTGGTACTGAGTGTGGGGTGGTTGAGAGTGAAGAGTAATACATTGAGGTGGTTTGGACATGTGGAGAGAATGCAAGGTGAGGAGTTTGTTAAGGTGTATGGAAGTGAAATTGTGGTACCTGGTGTGAGAGGCAGACCCAACAAGATTAGATGGCAGAACAGAGTGGAGGAGTATGTAAGGATGAGAAACGTGAACGGCAGAGGAGGGCTTGACGAAGTAAGGAGGGAATGTTGGAACAGGGAAAACTGGAGACACTTCTGCCGTGGCTACCCCCTTGCGGGGAGTTCCCGGAGGGAACGTGGCGTCAGAGCTATAGATAGATAGATAGGTTTGACAGAGGAGTATCACAAATCATGAAGTGAGGTGGGTCCTCCGACAGGCTTGACTTGAGGGGTGTTGGTGTTACCCACAAATGGCTTATTGATTGTCTTTCTCTCACTCTTTCTCTTTTTAGTGCATTTATATTTCTCCCTCATTGTGTGGGTATGGTATTATTTTTGTACAGTAATGGTGACGTGTATAAAGGTGTTGTCATCTACTGGGACAGAAGAGAAGCTACCAACATCATGATGTTCCACTGTCTCATCTAGTACGACACTTAATAATCTTGGGGCCTTACAAGAGTCACAAGCTACTGACAACCTTCAGTCCCGAGGTTGAGGTAAAAAAAAAGTAACTAAAAGAGTCAAATCAGTGGTAGTTGGTAGGGTCTGATGCATAACCCCTATAAGTACAGAATAGCAGGAGTCTACCTTTGACTGAACTGTGAATTCTATTATTATAGATTAAGCACTGATATGAGCTTATAATACAGTAAAGAGTGAACATTATTTTCAAATACTGGTACTGTATATAAGTTGGCAACATGTGTACAAAGCACACTGGGTCTCTAAGGTTCATTTTTAAGTGTTGGCTAATTAATATTTATTCAGTGATGGTTTTGCCAAGTCTGATCGAGATGCACAACTGGAAGACAATGGTGGGTGGAGCTCTGAGATGCCAGTGTATATGATTGTGTTTTAATATTTATTAGTCTACACAATATTAAACCAGTTAAACCATGTAATTACAGTAACTTGTTTCACAGACACACTAAACACAATATTGGTTCTAATGAAATTCAACATCTTTAATGAACTGGCTGTTGGGTATTATTAGAAATGAATTGTTATTTAAGTATATCTAAGCCCTAATGAATCTTTCTTTCAATCTGCTTACAGTTGTATTTCATTTTATTTTGGCAATTTACTTGTGTTGTGTGTTGTGTGCTAAATAGAACAGACCAAGACACCAAATGTATGAAAATAAGAGCCATAAATTAGTTAATACAGTAAGTGGTTGGAAAGTTTCAAGCACCAGGAGACATTCAAGCATTAATATTATAATTTGGGCAGTAATTTCTAATATTATTAATGGTTTTACTAGTGCCTTAAAGGTTTAAAACATAATACTGATAATTGTACAGAAGATATTATATCTTCTTGGAGTTTGTTCACTGCTGTTTATGTTAATCAACTTAAATCATAATGCCGCGGCGTTTACCAATTCCACATGCAATATAAACAAACTACTAGATGTCAAATTCCGTTGAAACAATTGAATTTCATTATAATTTTTTGCCAAAACAAAAGCACATAACCACTGGATGATCCTACTGCTGAAGAACATAATATGGAATCCGACTGTAGTGAGAAAGAAGTTTACAGGTACAGTATAGACCTTTCCTGCCAACTGCTGTACAAATTTATTTTCCCACATGAACACGGTGATTAATTTTGAGTTTAATTTGTATCCCATCAACCAAATACTGTACAATACATTCATTAATATTATGAGATAGTAAATACCAAATTTAGCAATTCATTAATATTTAAATTTTGGCAGAGTATTAAGATAAATATAGGTGGTTGTGATTATATTACAATTTATATACTAGTACTGTACAAAAAGCATATTCAAAATTCATACTGAAAAAACATAAAAGTTAACTAATTTTCAAATAAAGTTCAGGACTAGTAGAACATAAAGAGAATATACAGTTATCACAAAATGATAACTAAAAAACTAGAACACACCTGAGATTGGGGTCAAACGACTGAAGGACCTCCCTGACAACGCGAGAGAAGGGAAGTCTGGGAATAAGTAGCTGTGCACCCTTCTGGTAGTGACGAATTTCCTTGAGGGCCTTGGTACCAGGCCGGAACCTTTGTTTCTTCATAACCTCGGATGTATGAGGCTGAACAGACACATGACACAGGTGAGAAACTGATTGACAGCTCAGGTAAAATTACATCCTATACAATTATAGGTGCATGCACTTGTGAAAAGTTAACTTTATTCTCTTTACCATAATACTGTATGGTTGGCCACAGGTATTCTTACACAGTATATGGAAAGAGAGGTCATTATTCTGGAAATACTGGAATGAATGGTCTACCAAGTGAATTGATGATTAGCAAAACAACAAACCTAATAATAATGTTGCATTGCAGTTACATAAGGTTACCTTTTCTGTATGTTGTAAACCCTCGAAAACAAAAGTATGTGTACGAATTCTTGTGGCCAAGAGAACAGGCGAAATGAGTAACTGATAAAAAAAAAAAAAAAATACAGTTGGCTACATATCAATTTACTACTAAACCTTTTCCATCTGAACTACATCGTTTACTACATTCATTAAGAAGAGAAAAAGAAAGAATATTTGAGTATTTTACATGACACTAACACAGCTGAAAATATGGTTGGAAAAGTCTAGGCACATAGTCCTTGACCAGGGTTTAAGGACTATGTGCCGCGACTGTACAGTACCAGTACTGGTTTACACCAAACCCGACTTCTGATATAATAAATGGAAATAAGCATTTGGCACCATACATGCCTCGGATAATTAGGCATACTGTAATTTCTGTCTAGTAAGGAAACAAGTCGCCTTAATGTTACTATTGTAATAGACAGGGGATGTTTCGTGGCATAGTTTGGAGGGAATCGGAGACCTCCCATTTTAACCCCGAGAAAATCTCCTCTTTAGTTACTGTACTGTGTCCCCACTGCCCTAGTTCCTGGACACACACTAAGGGAGGCAAGATGCAGCAGGATCAAGAACACTACAGCCCAGTCTCCCCTGCAGTTGCTCCTCCCATCCCTCAGGTATAATAACCAAACAACAGGACTTTTAATTAAACATATATATCTGTTCAATGCAGTACTTGTCTCCCTAAATACCTACATTATATAACACATAATGAGGTTTTGTAACTCTCTTACCGTAGGTTTCATGGAAAGCCGGTTCTTTTTACGTCTGTCTGGTGTTTTGGAAATGCTACTCTTCTTTTCCTTTAGTAACTGGCTATCCGTCACCGTCTTTGGTGTTGATGTCATCACCTTCTTTGGTATTGATGTCGTCACCTTCTTTGGTGTTGATGTCATCACCTTCTTTGGTGATGATGTCATCACCTTCTTTGGTGTTGTTGTTGATGTCATCACCTTCTTTGGTGATGATGTCGTCACCGTCTTTGGTGTTGATGTCATCACCTTCTTTGATGTCGTCACCTTCTTTGGTGTTGATGTCGTCACCTTCTTTGGTGTTGATGTCGCCATACCCTTCTCCTTTTGCCTGCAAGATCAATAATATGCACATATAGGCCTATATAGCTAGCCAATAGCTATTATTTATGGTTACTGTATCTGAACACTTGCATGCATACTGTACAGCAAGGTAAACAAAACATTTAACGGCTAATAGCTTGTAAACCACTCATGCTACAAAAATAAATGATGCAGAATATTGAAGTACAAATCTTTAGCTGTCTCCTGATGTACTTGTGAAGACTAAATGGACATCTGTATGATGGGTAGGCATCCCCCCGAATGACAGCAATTTAAAATTCACTTTTACACTATATTTACATATCTAAGTATGTTTTCACAATATAATTTCATTATAAAATATGTCAGAATCACATTTTTCAACACAACAATATGAAATATAACATCACTTTCGTTTTATGTATATACAGTATATGGTAATTACAGGAAAAACGGAGCTCTGGAAATACATTCTTCCACTCTCACTGCTAGTTTAACACTGGCAGGAGGTTGGTAGCTGGACTATGGTTACTCCCTGCAAGCCCAAAATCAGTGTTGCCACCCGAGACAACCATGTTATGGGGCGCGCAATTTTAAAAACTACTTTATTGAGAATTCTCGTCACCTGCAGTCTTCCAAACTTGTCGCTGGTGATGAGAATTCTCGTCACCCATGGTTAAAAGGATAAGGACCCTGTGATCATGTATGGGAATTGGGGGCTCCTTCCGTATAGGTGGTGTTTTGTGGTAATATTTAAAGGACTCATTTATCTCCAATTTTCTGACTACATCACAGGGTTCCTTAATGTATAGCGGTATGGGTTTCTGTCCCTCAATATGATCGACTGTAGATATACTGTATATTAGTTAACAGTTAACCCCGCAAATAAATCTCAATTTCTTGCCCCAGCCGCAAAATATGGCCAATTTTTTAAGTATTGCCTACATTAATTTTGGTATTACTTATTTATAGAGCTTTAATTTACATACCAGAATATGGAAACCACACTTTCATAAGTCCACTGGCTTGCGTATGGCAGCGTGCCATAAAAAAACAAATAAATAAATAAAATAAGTGGTTACACATAAACACGTCACAAAAAATGAGTGTGTAAGCAATTTTTAATGCATAATCTCAATAAAAATAACCAAATACTATCAATTAGTTGTTTGCAAGGTATAATATATGTATTTCAGTGTAATTGTACTGTATATGTCTGAACTCACGTGGACTGAACAAAATATCCAAAATATATAAAAACACAGAATTACATCATAAACACTGTAGTGCCGCCGTATGCACCACTCCTTATTCCTTGGTATATTCCATGTGCTGGTATGCCACTCCTTGCTCCTTTGTGCTTTCACCGGCCCCAGACAAGCCACAGTCTGACGGGTAACTATTCCCTTCCCCTGGAACAGCTTAATCCTCTCTTGGAAGTGCAACCACTGGCCTCCTGCTTCCTCCCAGGTATGAGTCAAAGGGGCAGGACGTCAGGTGATGTGCGGGGTCACGTGGCAACGCTACATACGGGAACTTGGAAGCGAGAAGATAAAAAGGAGAGGCTTCGTCCAGAGGTCAGACTTCCCAGCGAGCTACTACAGAGGAAGGTCTTGCCCCATTCCTGCTGTCGACATACACCTGCATACACACGTGTTTCCACTCTGACCACACATGGTGCTCCTGCTCTACACTACTGCACAAGCTCCACTGCAACTACCGACTCCCCACGACGCTGCACGACAGACTGACCTTCCCTATATTTATATGTACTGCTTACCTATGTATTACCAATAAACTGTACCGTGTATTCTAGAGTCTGTTCACAAATTCCCATTCATGCAAATGGGTACACGTGTGGGTACATATGCGTATAGAGGACGCTATGTGTATGCGTAGGCACGTGTTAGTGTATGTATGTACAAATTTGTGTGTAAAATACTGTATGTAATCACCTACAACACCCTAAAGTAAAAAGAAATTACCTTACAAAACACATTCCCATGCATACAAGAGGGTACATCTATATACATAAAGCCGGAATTCTGTCTGTGTGTGTGTGTGTGTGTGTGTGTGTGTGTGTGTGTCCGCGATGCACGCCTACACCGTCCAACTTTGTGTCCTCAAAATTCGAATGTAGGTGAGTCTTGATCCCCTTCAGGTTTAGGGGGGGTCATACAACGAAACCACAAATAGCGAAACGTGGAATCGAAATAATAATAAAATACAGGGAAAAAAATCTACGGATTCACCATACCACATTTCAGCCTTCCCGCTGAACCGCAAAAACAGGGTGATGTTTAAAGTTTCATTTAGGTAAATTTTTTCTTACAGAATTGTAGAGCTTGATTTTACACACCAGAATCTGTAAACTAAAGTTTCCTAGGTCCACTGGTTTGCGTACAGCAGCGCCATGAGTAATAAAGTAGTTACCCCTAAAACCCCCCTAAAAATGAGAAAACGTGAGCGAGCGTATTTTCATTGCGTAAATATGACGAGTTAACCATTCCCCTCTCACGCCACTCACTGAAGGCCCAACCTAACCAGTGTTACCAATGAAGTGGGTAGTTAATATAACAATACTGAGAAGCAAAATAGTGTCTGAAACTGGTGCAGGAATCAAGAGCTAATGCAAATATTTTAGGCTACAGCACGGATATTATTCGAATTGTTTATGCGTTATCTCAGTAAGTATATTGTCGTTCACGATTTATTATTAATTTTTATGCATTTTTATGATTTATTTGTACCATATTGGTAAAATATTTTTGTAACATATTTTCTTGAGGTCTTCATTCCTGCTCCAGTACCTCTGCTTTGCGGGATATTGGTTATTTGTGCAGCCTTATAAGTCTTTTGCTATTGCATTTTATTTGTAGTGTATTTTTTATTTGCACAGATTCAAACCCAAGGCCAAATGGGTGGGCAGATTGAGCTGAAACTTGGTGGGAATGTCCTCCACTGATCAAATAGTTAAAACACTGACTTCCAAATTTTTTATAACGTCTTTTTCGGCTCAAAAACGGCCCAATTCTGGTATTTTCTGCTAAATAGCTTGAATACTAATTCATTTATTGCAATGAAACATATATTGAGCTGTAGCGCTCATGATGATGATGGTGATTGTTGATTTTCGGTGCGCACCAGCTGCATTCAGGCTATATGGCACCCACATGGTTTTGGAGCGGAGTCATCTCTTCTCCGGGATCCATATCGGAAAACCAATGGCGTTTACGGCTTTCGAACCTCGGACCTTCGGCTTGGAAAGCCGGCGCTCTAACCACTACGCCGGAGTCTCAGATGCTCTACAACTGCATACATGATTTATTTACAGAAATATAAAATTGTTGAAAATATTCAAGAAAACTATTGCAAGACTCAATAAGTGTTTGTTTTCTTGCTTTAGAATTACATAAGATTTATTTGTGCTAATATTATGGCTGATGGCGTACTTCTTTTCACTTCTTGCATAACTTCCACTGAGCTATCAACAGGCGGCCGCAGGTCGCCAGCCCTTCGCAGAAACTAGCGGCTATTGACCGCCCGTAGGGCGGTGGACAGGCGCCAAGCGCCACTGCCCTCCGCTGGAGCTAGCTGCTCCAAACCGCCTGAAGGGCGGTGGAAGGGCGGCCGCAGGCCGCCAGCCCTCCGCAGGAGCTAGCGGCTCCTAGCCGCCCGAAGGGCGGCGGAGCAGCTAGTTTGCATATATATGCGTGTGCGGCTGCATAAGTGGCTCATCGTGCATACTCATGCACTCCAATATATTCCTCTTTGTCTAGACAAAGGGAGGGAAGGGGATATGGTGGGAGGGAGAGCTATACACGGCCTTCAGAGAGGGGCCAGTTGGGACGGGTTGGGGTGGCTAGAGTTTGGGAGTATGGTCTAAGCTCCGCCCACCAGCCCACGCTGGCTAGAGTCAGTGTTACTAAAGTCAATCCACTAGTTCTAGCCCAGGCCTTTCCAGTGGTATCATCACCATCACTATATATAGGCCATGCTCAATCAAGGCCCATCGGCTTCTGTGAACAGGATATCTACTGCATCGATCAACACAATTCGGTCTTAAGGGGTTAAATTGTGGGTGACGACTTAAGTCGACACCACCAACAAGTATGGGTAACCGTGGGTGACGACATAAGTAGACTGCTCAATTTTTAAATTTGCGCACCCCTCGATATATTTGATTAGGCTCACAACAAAGGGTGTGTGATTAGGGACTCCCCCGAGTCACACCAGCCACTGGTAGCCAGTTTAGGTATAGCTGTGAGTGTTTGAGGATGTACTTTCAGCACTCCTCTTTTTGCTAATAACCATATATATAAAAACAACAGTGGTTATAATTCATATTACGTTGAATATTGTGATTCTGTGATTCTGGTACGTTTTATAACGAAATCAGAGCATGAAAATATATTTAGAACTGTTAGGAGAATGTAAAAGTGTGTTTTGAGTTGTGGTCATTCTGAGCTGGCTACCCATCATACAGATGTCCTTTTAGTCTTCACAAGTACATCAGGAGACAGCTAAAGGCTTGTACAGTCGGCAGCAGAAGTCCTGTCGCCTCATCTACTTCACCGAGACACGCTTTGTTCATGGACTCGAGAAGTACGCACGTTTTCTACACTTAATAATCTCGAGTCTATGAACATCGCTTGTCTCGGTGAAGCAAATAAGGTGACAAGACTTTTGCCGCTGACTGTACTGTACAGTACGTCAATATCATCATGTATAATTTATTCATGTAACTTAAGTGAATTACACGCTATTAGCTATCAAATGTGTTGTGTATGTTGTGAGTGCGGGGTGGGAAAATGGCCCGGGTGAGAGGGTAGCCACGGTCGGTAAGGACCGCCCTTAGCCCCTAAGAACCGCAATCTCGCTACCGCTACTGGAGCGTAAACCGCAAAATCAGGGTGATTTTTAAAGTTTCGTTTAGGTAAATTTTGTTATTACAGATTTGTAGAGCTTGATTTTACACACCAGAATCTGTAAACTAAAGTTTCCTAGGTCCACTGGTTTGCGTACAGCAGCGCTATGAGTAATAAAGTAGTTACCCCTAAAAAACCCTAAAAATTAGAAAACGTGAGCGAGCGTATTTTCATTGCGTATATATGACGAGTGAACCATTTCCCTCTCACACCAGTGACACCACTCACTGAAGGCCCAACCTAACCAGTGTTACCAATGAAATGGCTAGATATAGCCCAAGCAGTTTTTTTTCTACCGGCTTTATATTACGTCAATCGGCTTCAAGGCCTAAATTCGCGGTGACGTGATATTTGGTCAATAGGCATTTAAGGGTTAGAAGGCTATTGTGTGCATAAGTTCTCTTGACCATTAGGACCTTCCCTTTAGGCAAGAAATTATGGTATAACATAAGATTTTTTTGACAGGCTAATGCCAACCAAAGTGCTTATACAATAATTTAAAGAACAGCTGCCTCATTAATGTACAGTCAGCGCAAAAGTCGTGTCGCCTCACTCGTGCTTCATAAAGGAGTATAGAAAGGACAATAATCGAACCGACACATTCACAATACAGAAACACATTATCCAGAGGGCAAAATAATATATATATATATATATATATATATATATATATATATATATATATATATATATATATATATATTTTTTGTTTTTTTCAGTTTATGAGCCTGTTAAGCTTATTTTTATATTGTATTTCATGACTTGGCAGATGTGGCAACAGAACATTTGCAGCTGACTGCACATTAAAGAGTTGGGAAAGTTAGTTAAAGACCCTGTAATCTTAAACGAGACTTGGTGGGTATTGATTCCTCCTACTATACCACGAAACAAGCTCCTTCCATATAGGTGGTGTTTCGTGGCAATTATTGAAGGCCTCGTTAACCTCCAATTTTCTGACTACATCACGGGATCCCTTAAAATGTTGAGCCACAGAAATGGAAAACAAGACTTTTCCCACTTATGTTTAGTTAATCCATTATTCCTGGTTATTATCTGTTGAAATAAAAGGGCACCATTTCATTCTGGCCAGGTTTAGTTTACTCCCATGTTTACTTAGGTTAGGTCTAGGTAGTCTGCCCCAATTCAGATTTGGTCAAGTCAGGTATAGTCAGACTAACTCAAGAACGTATAATTATTAACTATTTAAAGCGTTACTCACTTGTTTTAACCCTCAATCAAGGTCAAATTGCACTGGCACACATTTATTTCATCACATAAAATTAGGGAACAATGTATGATCCCCAAAAAAAGAGGTAAGAAATCTAGGTAATTTTTATCTAGTCCTGTATATTGCCGTTTTCTTTTACGATGATTCTACCCTCTTTAACCACTAATTTATACCATTCTAAGACACTTTTCTTCGGTAATGCCCCATTTACCTAACCTGTTATATTTTCCGAGTTACACATGTGCAACATTTTCTAACAAAACATAATTTTTCCTATAGTTTTTCATGTGATTTGGTGTATTTTAACATCCATTAATGTGCAAATGTCCTGTTTTGGTCATACCCCATCACTCAGCCCTCGGCAAAAGTTGGCCCGGGTTTCACAATTTTCGGCGAGCACAAATAGTATTAGTTTGTTTTAGAATTAGGCAGGCCTGATCTAACCTAACCTAATCTGGACCGTGGCAGACTACCGAGACCTAGTCTTAACAGACTACCGAGACCTAGCATTAACAGATTACCGGGACCTAACCTTAACAGACTACTGAGAGTTACGCAAGGTAAGACCTATATCAAACGTACGGAAATCTGAGCATAAGAACGAATATCACAGTGAAAATTAGATATCTCGCACATGTGTAATTCAGAAATAATTCCCCTTACCTAACCTAGACCACAGAAGACTACCGGGACCAAACATGGGCAAACTACTAACCATAGTAAAGTAATAGATAAATACCAAAACTTATGTTTCCCATTTCTCTGGCATTTCTTAAAGCTAACTTTAAAATATTATGGTATTTATCTAGATTATTGCCGTTTTGTAGCAGTGTTGCCAGATCCAACTAGGTCCCAGTATATTGCCCCGGTCAGGTCCTGGTACTTTACCACGGTTAACTACGTGGTCAAGTACCAGGTTAGGTCCCGGTAGTTTGCCCAGGTTAGGTCCCAGTAGTCTAGGTTAGGTTAGGTAAGGTCAGGCTAATTTCATTTAATTTCATTTAAGTGTGTCCCATTTTGGAAATGAGGCATTACCGAAAAAAATACCATTGAAGAAAAATGTCTTAGAATAGTATAAATTAGTGGGTAATAGAAAACGGCAATCGAGAATAATTACCTTTGTTACTAAGGGATTATATAAAATAAAAGGTAAATATTGAAAGAATTGCCGTTATCACGTACGGTTTTTCTACCTTCATTACCCACTTATTTAGACCATTCTAAGACTATTTTCTTCTATGGCATATCCTCCAAAAATACCCCATTTCCAAGATAGGGCATATTCAAATGTGGCATTTTGAAACTAGCCTGACCTTACCTAACCTAGCTTAGACCAAAGCAGACTAACGAGACCAAACCAGGGCAAACTACCGGGACCTGTACTGTATTAGGTCAGGTAAGGTCAGGCTAATTTCAAAATGCCCCATTTGAATATGCCCTATCTTGGAAACGGGGCATTTGAGGAAGAAAAACCATAGAAGAAAAGTGGGTAAATATTGAATGAATTACCGTTATTGCGTACGTTTTTTCTACCTTCATTACCCACCAATTTAGACCATTCTAAGACTATTTTCTTCTATGGCATTTCCTCCGCAAATGCCCCATTTCCAAGATAGGGCATATTCAAATGGGGCATTTTGAAATTAGCCTGACCTCACCTGACCTGACCTAACCTGGCCTAGACCGCATCAGACTACCGGGACCTAACCTGGGCAGACTACCGGAACCTAACCTGGGCAAACTACCGGGAAATAATCCTGATAAAGTACCATAAATGACTGGGGCAAAATACTGGGACTCAGCCGGATCTGGCAACACTACTGCAAAACGGTAATTCTTTCAATAAATACCGAAAAGTGTCTTAGAATGGTCCAAAATAGTGGGTAATGACAGTAAAATATCTATTATACAGTAAGGTCCACTTCTGTACCTTTACCTATTATTCCCTTAATATCAAAACCATTAGCCTGTGTTACCTCTCCACACCTGGCACCATTCACTGACACTTACTTATCTTGAGTTGTTCTAGTCATCCTTGCCTGGAATGCCGTAGTTTGCACTTTGAAACTTGAAATAAACAGGTATAATGGACGCCGCCGTCACACCGGAATCACATTACATGAGAGTCTAGATCAGTGTTACCAAATCGTCATTATGAAATTATGCTAAACTTGCTGTGAAAATATGCTAACTATGCCCAAAATATGCTAAATGTAATATTAAATTATGCTAACTTCTTATTAGCTAAACATATTACACCGAGTGATATATCATAACTACAATGTATTCCACTTAACATACTTTAATGGAAAATTTATATAACTCCGGTATTTACTTGTATTAAATGAATGTACAGTACAATTATCTTGCAAGCCAGATAAGTTATCTGTCGAGAAACTTAAGAAAATAATTTAGTATACTACCAGCTTTCCTCAAAATACAATAATGCCTCCAATTAGCCAGCTTCACATAATTATTTTGTTGGTCATTACATTACTGCAATAGCCTATAATAAATTATACTGTATTTATTGGTGCCATTGAGGATATATATTTACTTACCCATTGCTTTGATCATTTCTTCCGATGGCTCAAATTTTACACACTCGCAAATTAGACCATCATCGCTAAAGCTTTAATTCCCTCTCCCTGGCGGCCATATAAGGATAATAAATATGATTTCAGAGTACGAAGTGTACGAGAAATGAAAGGGAAACCGTTGGCACAATAATGTGTTATTACTTTTTTTGGTATTTATTGAAAGAATTACCGTTTTGTAGCAGTGTTGCCAGATCCGGCTGGGTCCCAGTATTTTACCCCTGCCATTTATTGTACTTTATCACGATTATTTCCCGGTAGTTTGCCCAGGTTAGGTCACGTAGTTTGCCCAGGTTAGGTCCCGGTAGTCTGATGCGGTCTAGGATAGGTTAGGGCAGGTCAGGTAAGGTCAGGCTAATTTCAAAATGCCCCATTTGAATATCCCCTATCTTGGAAATGGGGCATTTGCGGAGGAAATGCCATAGAAGAAAATAGTCTTAGAATGGTCTAAATAAGTGGGTAATGAAGGTAGAAAAAACGTACGCAATAACGGTAATTCATTCAATATTTACCCTTTTTTTTATGTTGATTTAAAAAAATGAAATAATGAAAACTGAGTTTGCAAGGAAGATATATGCTAAATTTATTCCAGACATAGCAGGATTATGCTAGAATTATGCTAAGAGATCAAGGGCCGGATTCTCAAAACGGTTCTTAACTTAGGACATCCTATCTCATTTGGGACGTCCTATCTCACTTAGGACGTCCGATCTTAGGAACAGTTTAGGATATCCTATTTCGTGTCGTAAGTCCCGATACTCAAAACATTTTTCGGACGTCCTAAACTGTTCCTAACCACTTGGGACGTCCTATTCCTCTAGGACCTCGGAAAACCTTCAGCCAATCAGGTGGCGTCTTTCAAGTGTATCCAGCCAATAGAAAGCAATGAATGCCACTGTGCCAATAAGGATCCTATCAGCTGTGTTGTGTAAACATAAAGGGACGCTGGGAGCGTGTGACATAGTGCCTGCAGCCTTATCTCTCTCTTATCGCCCGCAAAGAGACCGTCAGCATCAGTGGTAACGTCGCACTAAGTTTTGAAGCCATCATTCTGCCATGTCACCACCAGAGAAGAAAAGAACAGCTGCGAACTTCACAGACGAAGAGTTACTGATGATGCTGCAAGAAATGGCAACAAGGAAGACAGTGAAAATGGGTGTATTATCCTCTGAAATAACTGCTAAAGAGTAAGACAATGAGTGGAGGGCAGTCACCGAGTCTGTGAACAGCATTAGCAGAGTCTCGAGGGATGTGCAGGAAGTTAAGAAAAAGTTCAGAACTTTCAGGTCCGACGTGAAAAAGAAGGCAGACAAGGAAAGGAGTGAAATTAGAGTGACAGGTAAGTCCTTACATCATTGAAAATTGATATTCATAATAACCATTAAATATTAGTTTCTCTATGGTATTTATTTTCTGTATTGCCATTGTGTAGTAGATTGTTTCTTCCATTGTTACTCACTAGTAGACCTATATGGACCTTTCTTCATAACGGTTTGCCCCAGTTAGGTCCCGGTAGTCTGCTGTGGTTCTGAGGTTTGGTTAGGTCAGGCTAATTCCCAAAACCTGACTTGGGAAAAACATATTAGAGAACTGCATTAGAGTAAATATTTTCAGTTGTTCTTGCATTATACTTTTAATAGTGTGCATTATAGAATTTGTTAACTCAGCCTATATACGTTAGGTTAGGTATGTAATTTAAGAAAAGCATGATACTAAAAATTTACCGGAAATTTTGGGTACAATATGTAGGCTACCTTAAGTGATCATTAAATATGATGTAGGATAGTTTTAGGAATTCCATCTACTAATGTAATGTATTGAGAAAGATTGGCAGAATTATACTTCACAATACAGAAAGAAATTAAGCATTCAAGAAGCTCAATACAGTATACTGTACTAGAGTTTGACTACTTAAAGCAATGCTGCAACACTACTACTGTTCATCTTAGAAATGACTGTAATTTCATGGCTTTTACAGGTGGTGGAATACCTGACACAAAGGACTGGAAGCCTACAGAGGAGGCAATGCTTGCTCTCATCGAGACAGAGGCTATTGAGGGGATCGCTGGCCCTTTCAAAAGCGAGGTCATCACTGCTGGTAAATTTGACTAATTTTTACGGAGTGCATATTGTGACTATGTTCTCTCACAGAAGATAGTGGAAGGGCTGTGTAGGGGATTGTCATGCTTTCCTCGGTGACTTTGTATTGTTAGGCCAGGTACGTTAAGGTCTAAAATAACTTATAGAGTGCAGTGGAATGCAAGGCCCCAATTCTGTACTGTATTTGTGTCTTTTTTATGCATGCAGTATTATGGTTATTATGTGTTGTTTGTTACTACAAAAGCTCAAAGTAAACATGTTGCATTAGTACTGGATATACTGTTGCATAACACCGCACATATTATTGTTACAGATGAGCCTCTGCCATCGACCTCTGCTGGTAGTGTTGTCAGACCCATGCCGTTGACAGGGACACTTGATGAGCATGCACCACAACCCAGTAAGTAGATGCATAATTGGTAGTGAAGATGTTATTGATCTTAGCTGATGTTCATTATGTAATCTTCAGTAGGTTGACGAGATGCAATACATACTGTATTGAAGATGTTGTTCACCAGTGGTTCTCAATCTTTTTTCAGTGATGGCACCCTGAATTTATATAATCCTTTCTGTGGCACCCCTTTTTCACCATCACCCCTCCTCACATGAATTAACTTTTGATATACAATTGTAGCTGTTTAAATTACTTTAAATAATTATTTAAAATTATTATCCATACTCAAACCAAAATTAACATATGGTACAGTACATGCCCAAACATAGAACTGATCAGTAGAATTAGATTCAGAATATTAGAAGTAGATTAATTTAAGAGTTATAAAAGCAGACTAGCATAAAAAGAAGAAAAAAAAGGCATGATAATCACTGATAATCAAATAAGCAAAACAAACAAAAGCTAACCTGATTTAGTGAGATACATGTGGTTACGCAAGGAGTACTATTACATTCTATTGCCGTTATTATTATTATTATTATTATTATTACAAGTGTGCAAAAGGAAATATCTACCTATATTTTAGAAAAATATTAGAGCGAGTACCTTCCTACACCGACAATTAATTATAGGCAGACTGCTACAAACAGTTTTACAAATGTACCTTGAGATGATCTAGCCAAGACAAAATTCATGACAATCTTGTGGCACCCCTAGGCACTGTCCATGGCAGCGTGAGAACCACTGTTGTACACAATAATCAGCAGATACAGAATGGTGATGTAGGTAACTTACGTTTGTTTTCTCTTGCTGTTCAGGCCAAGAGTGATTGTATTTATATATGTTGGGTGACAGTGAAATGTATGTACAGTATTACCAAAGGAACTGCAATGCAGACAGGAGACTTTGAGGAAGAAGCAGTAAGCAAGAAGAAACTTAAAGGAGAAAAGCGGCCCCGTGTTTATTGCCCCCACTATGCATCGCAGTTCCTTTTTCATTGTAACCATATTACATAAACACCAAAGCATTTCTTATTGTTACAGATGAGCCTCAGTCTACCTCTGGTGCTGCTAGAGCCAGGTCATTGTCAACGACGTTTCACCTGGAAACCTCTACCTCCTGGGACAATCAGGGACTTGAAGATATTTTGGTGGCAGGAGTAGATGACACAACACGCCACTCTACAATGTCTGTGGAGTCATCCCAGTCACTGTCTGCAGAACATATTGACTTTGAGAGTTCAGGCCTGTTAGAAAATATCCAAAGTCACGAACCATCAGGCAACATCACCATTCCCCACTAGCCACCTCCCTCTTGTTCCTTACCCCTTCATTCCTCCTACTATATTCCCACTTACCCCTAACCTTCATCCTTACCAACACTGCAAAATGGTCGGAGCATTGGACCATTCCTCTCACCACTTTTGCATCGTACACATCCTTCCTCAACTTTTCATCCACTGCCACAATGTGATACTGTGCCAAACTCAGTAGGTTATTTTATAGTGTGCTGCTTCTCTACAGTTGAATGTAATACAGAATTATATTTTCAGAAAGTCTTTATTACTGGTAAAATGTAGTTTTGAGTGTTATTGTAGCTGTACAGTGATTATGCTAACAGAACTCTCACTACCTCACTAACTTTAATTTTGTTTTCAAATGTGATTGTATTTTGGGTGTGTCATGTTGCTGTGATAATATTTTATTTCTGTACTGTATTAATTTTAAAGTTTTCTAGCTTAGTCAAGTTTGGCCTGAACTAATCAAATGTCCGGCCCCTTGTATATACTGTACTGTATTGTTCATCAGTATTAGTAGTTTGTTGGAAAAACTTGATATGAGAAACATTAATTTCTTCAGGAAGACATTTTTTTTTATATTTACAAACAATGTGATAATGTGCCAAACTCAGTAGGTTATTTTATAGTGTGCTGCTTCTGTACAATAAACAGTTGAATGTAATACAGAATTACATTTTCAGAAAGTCTTTATTACTGGTAAAATGTAGTTTTGAGTGTTATTGTAGCTGTACAGTGATTATGCTAACAGAACTCTCACTACCTCACTAACTTTAATTTTGTTTTCAAAAGTAATTATATTTTGGGTGTGTCATGTTGCTGTGATAATATTTTATTTCTGTATTGTATTTAATTTTATAGTGTGCTGCTTTTGTACAATAAACAGTTGAATCTAATCTGAATTATATTTTCACAAAGTCTTTATTACTGGTAAAATGTAGTTTTGAGAGTGTTATTGGGATAAGTAGGAGATGCATTAATTAACAACAATGGATTTATTTATTTTACCAAGTTTATTTCATACAAAGAAATTATCTACAATATTACGTGTTTGGAAGCTTTCTCAGCCAACAAATGTACTACCGAGTTCACCACTACTCACACTTGACTGAGTCACTCCAGCAGAGTCTCCAATCACACTTTGAAAGGTTCCACTAGCTAGTACTCGTAGAGTTACTAACACTTGCGTGTGTGTTGGTATAGAATGAGATCTCCTCGTTCGTCGACGAACATGTGGGTCAAGTTCCTGGCAAAAGTTCAAGATTTCTTGCCTAGAAAATCTATATTAGCGAAGTAAATATTCTTCACTAACATGTAGTGGGTCCAATGGATCCCTATACACTCTTTCCCTCCGTAGGCGATGCCTATTCTCATACGCAAACTACAGTTCCATCACGTTTAGCACGGATAGCAACGGGGAGAGCCACGGGAGGATCGCTCTATCGACAAATTTAACGTTTTCTATGTGTTTCGGTGTCTTAACTTCACTTAGGACTGCTCTGAAGCTGTCCTAAATCTACGTGTCTTAAGTCCTCACAAGATGGCTGCCCACAGTGCCGAAATTGTTTTGAGTATGATGTCTTAGTGTTTTGAGTATGTGGACCTAACTCGCCTGGGGAAGTTAGGACATCCCAAATGAGATAGGATGTCCTAAGTTGCTTTGAGAATCCGGCCCCAATTATGCTAGAAAATATGCTAGACACTGAATTTTGGGCCAAATTATGCTACATTTGGTAACACTGGTCGAGACAATAATTTCCCGCCCTGCTGCAGGGTTGGTTCAGCGTTACCAAATCGTCACGATAAAATTATGCTAGACTTGCTGTGAAAATATGCTAAATGTAATATTTAATTATGCAAAAACTATGCTAATTAACTTAGTATTAGCTAAACCTATTATATATTATATATATATATATATATATATATATATATATATATATATATATATATATATATATATATATATATATATATATATATATATATATATTAAAACACCAATGTATGTCACCCAACATACTTTAATGGAAAATTTATATAACTCAGGTATTTACTTGTCAATGATGCACGTACCCCACCCTCGCTCAGTTACTCGCAGTTTTAGCTGGTAAAATCTGGAGTAGTAAGCAGGGTTATCTTACAGTCATTGGTCGATCTAATATCTGCTGTAAGATACCCCTGCTTTCCACTCCAGATTTTACCAGCTAAAACTGCGAGTGACTGAATGAGGGTAGGGTAAGTGCATCATTGACAGACTGTACAATCTTGCAAGCAATTTATCTGTCAAGGAACTTAATATATAATTTAGTATACTAGCAGCTTTCCTCAAAATTTAGCAATAACTCCAATTAGCCAGCTTTACATAGTTATTTTGTTGGTCATTACATTACTACAGAGGCTTATATATATTATACTGTATTTATTGGTGCCATTGAGGGTATACATTTTCTTACCCATTGCTTTGATCATGTTATAACGTCAAGGAAGCCCTTGCGTCAGTACCCGGGGTGAACAGACTCTAGAATACACAGTAACAGTTTATTGGTAGGTACAATGAAGTCACACAGATATGGGAGTATGCTGGTCTGCCGTGCCGTGCCGTAAGTGGGCCGTAGCTGCTGCAGGAGTTATCTGGGGCTGGAGAGTAGTAGACGTGTGATCAAGGCGGGAACACGGTCTAGGCTTGGTGCAGCTAGGCAGGTATGGCAGCAGGCAGGTCTTCCTTCGTCCAGAGCTCGAGAGTAAGTGTGTAGCCCAGCAATAGTTCGACCCTTATATTCGGTAGGACTACGTACGGTCCCGGATGTAACGTCCCCACATGATCTCCTGACCCAGCACGTAGGCAGGTATTTCTTTCCCAGGGATGAATCACTGCAGAGACAATAATTAAGGAGTGGAGTCTGGCAGCTCGCGTCCCTAGAGAGGTGGCTGGTATCCCAAGAGAGGACTGGCTGCTGGTATTACAAGAGGGGATTAGTCGTGTCTGGGAAAGGGATTAATGTATTCGCCACTCCATGGGTAGAGATGCATGGCTAGCTATGAGTGGACAAGGGATATAGGAGTGCCTATATAAGGCGCTATAGGAATGGCTATATATGGAGCCGCTACAATGTCTTCCAATGGCTCAAATTTTACACAATCGACTTATCTGATGCCTTCTCCACTTATTATTGACTATAAAGCTTTTCTTACTTTGCTGGGTGCACACTGTTTCTGTTAGAGTCAGACCATCATCGATGTCTGTGTTGTTACTACCCCTAAAGCTTGCTCTCTCCCTGGTGGCCATATTGTTTCTCTTATTAGGATAATAAATTATGATTGCAAAGTACTATAGTCTTTTCAAAATATACTGAGCGCTGAGGCGTTGGCGGTTGGGAGTTTTTTCCCTCCCGCAATGTTGCCAAATCAGACCAATACACTTCACTCACTCTCTCATATCAGCAATTTGCTGATGCTAAATTAATCAAAATTAATACGGATACATTTACTTCACTACTAAGGCCATGTAGGTATATGAAAGTATCCTTCACTTCTCATATTAACATTTATAATATATATATATATGTATCACAACACTGGGCAGAAAATTTTTCCGACGTTGTCAGTGCACCTTGGGTGAGTGTATTCAGGTATAAGTGTATAAGCTCCACCTGTCAACTCAGGTCACTACCGTCACTTTTACTCTAGCTGACACTCAAGATGGAGCACACATCTGCTACTCACTATCATGTTTTACATAGTCGAGAAAGAGAGAACTTATTTATAATGTAAATAAGTAGTATTTAGAAGAGAAAGCAAATAGAGGACCTATCATTGCACCATCACGAGTAGTGGTGGTGAGGAATAAAAGTCAAAACAAATGAAAAATTATGTTATATCCTTAGAAAAGTGTCGCATTTATAATACAACATAATGTGTTAACAGAGAAGGAAAGATTTACTTTTATGTTTTGTTGTTAACGGCCAGCGATATATTGGCAACTCTGGGACGTGCCACCACTACCCCCTCCTGCCCAAGGATGAGAGACAGTCTCTCATCCTTGCTCCTGCCCACCCCCGTTGCCGATTAATGCTGCCTCGCTCACTCAACCGGGCGAACAGCGGGAAGGCACCATCACCACCACCACCATCTGAACCTTACCTACAAGACCCCAAGACTGAGGAGGACTCTGTCACCAGTTCCTGCTCCAACATCACCAGCAAGGATGACACCAGTGACAACATGGACCTGGAAGATGGAGGGGAATGGCAGACGGCCGGGAGGAGGAAGAGGAGGAGAAGGATGGACAGCCTTGACCTTTTTCAACAACACATCTCCCGACAACGTGACCCCAACATCTTCCAGGTCAGGGAAGAGTGGACCACCCCAGTCAGAAGACCATTGTGGTAAAGGAGTAAAAAAAAAATTACTGCCTTAATTTAATGCCCCAATAAATGGTGATAGGCATTAAGCCAAAAAACAAATATGGTACTTTCCTCAAGATTATGGTACGCTGTGCACATCAATTATGATACTATTACTGTACTGTGCTAATCTATACTAATAAGAAGAATTTTAATAAACAGGTTATATTATATTATATAAGACAGGAATATCAAAGACAAATGCATTTATTTGGTAATGAATTTTTCACTTATATCCTCTCATAAATTCTATTTTTGTTTTACTATAATTATTCATTTTTATGTTCCGACACTGGACATTCCCCTACTACAACTAGATATTATATATTATACTAACACAACTACCAACTACCAACATTGTCTTACTACAACTACCACCGATGCACTAACACAACAACAAACATTATACACAGTGAATCTCCAAATGGACTGTCAGAAAAATCGTCTAAATGGGAATCATCACCAAATTCGCTACTACCACAACTACAACCTTCACATGAATAGAGAACAAAAGTAGACAGTAAAAAAGAGTAATTAAGTGGCCAGAAATCTCAGCATACTCTGATTGTAAGGTTAAGCCTTTAATGGGCTGCCCTATGATGAAGTCAGCAATTTCAAACTGTGCTGAGAAATAAATGACCCTATACATAGCCTACATACTAAAGCAACATGTTTGCTGGTGTGATGTGATGTGGAAGGATAAGTAGCCACTATAGGCTTTTCACAGCTATACAGGCCCCATAATATCTTTCCGGAATCGAGGTCCCTTGACAACCGGTGACAGTCATTGAGTCAAATCTAAGTCTGTAAATGAAAGAAGATGAAATGTCTCAAAATTATGGTACATGCTACGCAGTTAATGGTACGGTACTGTACAATTCCTCAAAATAGTATCGGCAGTCAGAGTGTAGATAGTTTCTAAATAGTAAGTTCTGGGTCACTAGTGTTGCTTCAGTAGGGTTGGTACGCATGGAATGATATTCAGGTTGGCTAATATTGGTTTTGTGGTAGCACCTACTCAGAGTTTCAAATTATCAAAATGTTGTAGCAGATGGCGAGCACCTTGCGCTTCCCTATGCGTACCTGCCTCATGCGGCCGCCATGACACCTGCGCACGCAGCCTACCTGGGACGCCGACTGAGATAAAAGGTCCGGTAGCACCTCGCCCTGGGTCACTCTTCTGCTAGCTGCTCACCTGGACTCACCTCTCCTCTCCTGCCGCCGACCTCGCCTGCTCCAGCTACCGCTCTCACCTGCTCCAGAAGTCACGCTTCCTCCTGCAGCTGCTCTACTCTACTCGGCCACGGCAGTCCAGACTCTCTCCTACCAGGTGCTCGCCTACCTACAACTACTACCCTCGCCTCCCTTGCTAACCGAGTCCAGGTACAACAAGTGTACTTACCAAACCTTGTAAGCAGCCCACAATAAATTGTTACTATGTACAAGCGAGTCTGTTCATCCCTGCTAGTAACACATACCCATGTTGTTACAATTGGTGACCCTGAAATTCAGCTCGCTAACACAAGCTACAACCACTCCACGCTACATCTACAAGCTACAACTATTCCACACTACATCTACAAGCTACAACTATTCCACGCTACATCTACAAGCTACAACTATTCCACGCTACATCTACAAGCTACAACTATTCCACACTACATCTACAAGCTACAACTATTCCACACTACATCTACAAGCTACAACTATTCTACGCTAAATCCACGTGCTACAACTACTCCACGCCACATCTATAAGCCACAACAACCCTACACTACTATAGTACGTCCTACAACTATTCCACGCCACTACCTACAAGCTACGGAGACGCCACGCTGCATCTATAACTACGAATGACGGCTACAACCCACCACTATATTCTTCTACATCGTTCCACACTGCCGACGCCACTCCTAAGGTATTGTCCACACAGACACAGGGCACCTCCCTTTTTTTGTCTACCTGCCCTCCATTCCCACTCCCTCCCATTGTTAACGTTACTTGCCCCCCACTTTCGCGCCCTTTCCATCCCTTGTTCGTTTTCCCTCACCCCTCGACCACGTGCGTCTTACTCCTATTTTCTTTGTTCTTCCCTCCCTTGCCCACTCCACTCCTTCCTTACCAACACTCCCACCTACCTTCCTTATATTTACCCATACCCTTTTGTTTCCCGTAATTTTCCCCGTGTCCCTGGCACCCCTGTTCTCCCTCCCGTCTCTCACCACCTCCCATTTTCCTACCCCGTCGTTTCTCTCTCCCCCTTCATTCTCAACTCTCCCTACTTCCTAGCTTGCCGCACATGTAAATTTTATCCCGCCATATTCCTCCTTTGTCTGCCCCAGTAACTTTCCCCCACCCCATACAGTACCTAACGCTACCTCCACCAACACGTGCCCCACCACTACAACTTCACCCACCCCAAATCACACTCCCCAGTGTTTTCTAGCTTGACCCACCTCTAAACATAAAATGCCACACACCAAATACCACGTTTCTTTGCCACGTCTGTGCATACCCACGTAGCAACATCAGCGAAACAACTACTATCCCCAGTGCTCTATCCATCCCCCATCCAATTACCATTGCTATAGTATTTTTGAAATATACTGAGCGCTAAGGCGTTGGCCACTTCCGAGATTTACCTGACTGCTACGTTGCCAGATCTCGTCTGGACAATTATGGGATTAGATCCTCATTAAAAATGACAGCCAGCCCTCACTAACCCACCGCCTGTTCTCTCTCTCTCTCTCTCTCTCTCTCTCTCTCTCTCTCATCTGTTGCCTATATATATATCGCTTGCCGTTAACAACAAAATATAGAAGTAAATCTTTCCTTTTCTGTTGACACATTATGTTGTATTATAAATGCGACATTTTTCTGAGGATATAACATAATTTTTCGTTTGTTTCGACTTTTATTCCTCACCACCACTGCTCGTGATGGTGCAATGATAGGTCCTCTATTTGCTTTCTCTTCTAAATAGTACTTATTTACATTATAAATAAGTTCTCTCTTTCTCTACTATGTAAAACATAATAGTGAGTAGCAGAGGTGCTGCTCCATCTTGAGTGTCAGCTAGAGTAAAAGTGACAGTAGTGACCTGAGTTGACAGGTGGAGCTTATATACTTATACCTGAGTACACTCACCCTAGGTGCACTGACAAGGTGGGAAAAATTTTCTGCCCAGTGTTGTGATACATATATATATTATCATTGTTAATATGAGAAGTAAATGATACTTTCATATACCTACATGACCTTAGTAGTGAAGTAAATGTATACGTATTAATTTTGATTAATTTAGCATCAGCAAATAGCTGATATGAGAGAGTGAGTGAAGTGTATTGGTCTGATTTGGCAACATTGCGGGAGGGAAAAACCTTCCAACAGCCAACGCCTCAGCGCTCAGTATATTTTGAAAAGACTATAGCCACGTGACACGCACACAGGTGTGCAGGACTGTGCCGCACTACCTTTGTGTATGTTCCCACGCCTCCTCCACTCACACCACAACATTTCTGTACCATAACACCTCATATTCCTACACATTTTTTTATTCTCCACACACACACACACGCCGTGCACACTACCCACGCGCCCTACCTACAACACCCATATTCACAACCTTTCATCTGTCCTTTCGTAACCCCTGCCTCACGATTTATTCGTTTCGCTCCCCCTACAACACTAACCTCACACACACACTCACCCGCCACTACCCTATCACACCACCATCATGCTTAACTCCACCGCTCCTACACACAACTCCCCCAACATGTCCCTTCCAACCCAGAACACCGTTACATTATCATACAACACGACCCACACACCCGCCCTGTATATACCTTATGTGCCCCCATTTTCCTTCGACACACACACACATGGTTCTCTCACACAGAGTCAGTATGGCATGGAAGTAATTATTCCGATGAACAAAAATACGAAGCGATCCTTTGTGCCATGCCCTCCGAGATCTTCTCTTCTATCACTCCACTCCTTATATCACTCAACCAGGGAACCAAGTATGAGGGCTTCAAGGCGGCCATCACCACTGCGCATGGCAAGTCTACCACCCAACATTTCAAGGCACTGGAGGACGTGCAGGTGGATGGGCTCCACCCATCAGTGCTGCTACGCCACATGCAGCAACTGAACGTCAACGCCGGCACACCATTCCCTGACTCGATCCTCAAAGGCCGACACACCAGGTTGCTGCCACCACAAATCCAGTTCCACCTGCTTGCCAGCCCAACCTATCCCTGTAGGAATACGGTGAACTGGTGTACAACCTGCTGGACACACACACCGACCATGTGGGTACCTGGCCTTCACAACACACCGCCGCGGCTATCGCTACTCCTACCACATCACAGGCCGCACCCATCAACCCACCACCACCGCTGAAGCCCTCGCACACGCCACCCCCCTATGTCGCCAACCTAGCGCGACAACTCGAGGCCCTAACCAAGAAGATCGACCTCCTCCAAGCCCCATCACTACACTACCAGTAGCCGTGGTGTCAGTGGTCAGTGGTGGTGAAGTGGGGAAATCATAGGGAACTATTTATATGTCATAAAAATAAATTTGCATGTATAACTGATGTATAATTGTATAGGATGTGAGTTAGTCAGTGTAGACGAGTTGAAACATAGTGGCGCCAGTGATATCGATCGTAGATACTCGCCGTTGCCTGTGGATGTGCTGCCGGCGAGGCAGCCAGTCAGGGTGACCAGATTTAGCATTATAATGCTAAATTTAGCATAGTTTTCCTGAAAATTGTGTGTTTAGCATAAAATTTAGCATAGTATCAAATCTAGCATAGTTTTAGCATAATTTAATGAACTTAGAGCAATTTCTAGCATGATTATAACTTACCACTTGTGGCTAACGGTAGTTTCTGGATTAAAGGCCAGGATAAACCTACATGTTTAATTTAGTGTACCATGATTAATGGGAATTGTGAAACAGTCCATATACTTTGAAGTTTTAACGAAGCTCTAGAGTCTAGCTAGAGCAGGAAATCACAGGCGTTGAAGAAGGGTGGACCGTGGACGTGTGCTGTACAGGTCCACAGGCGCTGGCAGTCTATTAGGGTGGCGTCGTAGACTCGTAGTCACAGAAGTCAGTGACTCAGTGTATGTCGTCTGTCCAGCCAGAGGCAGGTACAGACCGTACAGTGCTCATCATTTCTTTACTGTTTCAGTGCCTCCTGCAGGTTAAAGTGCTTCAGTGCATCCCGTGGATTACAGTGAAAGCAGTGCGCGTGTAAACAGTGCACCATGCATACAGTGCGAAGTGTGGTACCCAATAAATAAGACTGATATCACGCCAGTCGACACTGGTTCTGTCACGTATTATAACGTATAGGCCTTTTTACTCCATATAAATTACGTAACATGGTATATCAACTTTTAAATTTAAGTGTACTTTGTTATAGTTAATTATTACATTATTTTGCATACTGTATACAGTTAATAACCTAGAAATAATACTATATTAACAATAAAATACAGCAGAAACCAAACGTATGAAGAGCAACAAAAGATTTAGCATAATTTTTGCCAATCTAGCATAATTTCAGCTGCTGTCTAGCATATTCTCGCTCGAGAAATCTGGTCACCCTGCAGCCAGTTTGAATTCAGTTTGGTCTACACCGCGAGTAACATCACACGTATTGCTTGTACTTGCTTTCTCTCTTATCTCGCCTTTATCTCCCATGACGATGAGATAACCAGAAGTTGAATAGTTCGGTAAGACTACCAGTATTCCCAAAGCTTTATGGTTTTATTATTAATCGATTGCAACAGACAATTGGTTAGTAAATAAGGTAAGAGGAGAGAAGCCGGTTTTCCTACAAGGCCAGTCGAGGCTGCCTTGGGGTTCCACTAAGAAGGCACACTCGCCAGCACTGCCGCATGGACAGGGGCTAACACATATTCAGAGATGTAGCACCACTGTATATGTTTAGCTCAAAACAATCCACGTGTGTGAGATGGAGTATCCTCGATACACCAGCACATGAAGTAAACTTTGTTGCTTAAGCAACTGAATCACCAAAATCTCTTAAACATGTGAGCCCTTGTACAGTCGGCGGCAAAAGTCCTGTCGCCTCACTGGCTTCACCGAGGCACGCAATGTTCATAGACTCGAGATTATTAGGTGTAGAAAACATGCGTATTTCTCGAGTCCATGAACACTGTGCGTCTTGGTGAAGCACGTGAGGCGACACGACTTCTGCCGCCGACTGTACAGCTCCGGACAGATCAAGGGTCCACACCCCATCCATCAGCGACTTGGTTTGGGACTGGTCGGAGCTGGTAACAGTTGCAGGTGGAGGGAGGGGGGATGTTAGTGGGAGAGGAGGAGAGAAATGTGGGCGGAGCTATATAGGAGGGTAACGAATGATCAGGTAGAGAGACGTGTGTCAGGAGGAATGAATGAAGCATACACTGTGAACGGTATCGAATCACCAACAGTTTAAAGCAGGGTTCTTCAATCTTTTTCAGTCGTGACCCAGTTTTTACTATGACATCATTCTCGCGACCCATACAGAAAGATATTTTACAAATGATCAGAATTATCAACCTAAGAAAATACAAGACCAGACGCTGAAACATAATATTTATGATTAAAAGGCATTCTAACCAGAATTATAAACACTGCCTCACCTACCCCTCCCTCTCTCTCACACACTCATTCAAGAAGGCTAATATTTGTGCAATGATTTTGTTTTATTGATAATTAAATATATGAATATTCGATTATAAAAATATTTTAGGTGGATTCATGTATGAACTTCATATTAATTTTATTGTCACGAATATTATTCTATTTTATTCATGTATTTATTTTTGTGAGCCCGCGACTCAGTTTGGAGGAATTCGGGACCCGTAATTTGAAGAACCCTGGTTTAAAGAAGTGCATACTGCATTAACGTAGGTGGATATAGGAGAGAAGAAATGTGATGATTTGAGCCGAGGGTGAGGGGGAAGAGAGTAAGAAAAATGACAGTACTGTATAATGAAATGCTATAGATTATCTTGAAGTTCGCATGTTCGCTCTTCAGATTTTATTGAAAAGGTGTGGTGTTTGAAATACAAGATTACATACCCGCATGATTACATAACAAAGATACACCATTGATATGATAATAATAATAATAATAATAATAATGACAATGGAAATAAACAATTAGTAAACAACACTGATTCATCCTAACTGTAGGAACTGACTATTATATTATAACAACAAGAATAGTTGTGTTACTACCGGGGTGAACAGACTCGATTAAACAGGGTAACAATTTATTGGTAAGTACAGGGTTGTGTAGTAGCAAGCACCTTGTAGATGTAGGTTCCCGCCTGCCGTAGTCGCGTGGTGTGAGAGAGGTAGCAGCTGCAGGAGACATGTGGAGAGCTTGGTGTAGGCACGACCTATAGGTGTATAGGTCGTGGGTGTAGGCAGGTAGCGGCAGGAGGTACGACAGGTCAGGGAAGAGAGGTCTTTCCAGGTGTAGAGCTAGTGGTCGAGTGAACAAGCAGCGGCGCTGCGGCCTGCTTTAGCCCAGCCAGGGTTGGCTGCACAGGTGAGGCAGAAGATACGTCCCGTAGACAGGTGAAATGGAAGATGCGTAAAGGTGCTTGATGTCGCTACAATATAATATATTGACGCCTCTTCAACCTCACTGTGAACCATGATACAGAGACGTGTAGAACTGTAGCACTTAGTAAAGCTACACCAACATGGGCCATCAATGTGCTTCAGTTTTAAACGTCACGGTAGCATGGTTTAAAAGTATGTTGTGAACCAATGGGTGTGCATAAGTGGCACATGGCAACTGAGATTTTAGGGCTACCAACATGTGCTACTTTTTTGAGAAATTGTACATGTATGTACACTCGTGGTACATAATTTCTGACCAGAGTGTGTAAAGCAGAAAGCTTGGAATCGCAGGGTATGTGTGGTGCTGCAGTTCGTCTCTGGTCAGAGATTACGTATCATGAGTGTACATTGTATGCAGACACTGAATTATGGTATTAGTTCCATAATTATCGTACGCAGCACAACCCTGTTCCCGCCATTGGCTGCCTATTTCGTTACAGTGCTGCCACTTTGTTATCAACCACTTCCCACGTATGAGTGATATTTTACCACAAAATAATTAAAAATCCCACAAGTTTTTCCCACAAAACTGTTCACTGAAGAGTGTGAATATTACACTTACTTATATAAAACAGGACCTATATTAAATACTACAATGCTTGACAACACAAATATTTGTAAAGGTAAATTACTTGAGGAAAAACTCATTTTAACTTCATATTGTAGCGGGCATGAGCACTCCACCTCATATCAAGCGCTTTTAGCTATTCACCTGTCACGCGGCTGACTGCACACCTGCGCACACAGGTTCACCTGGCGGCCAGCTTTAATAAAAGGCGTGCCTGCGACACTGCAACCAACCGACTACCGACCACAAGGAGTAACAGCTCGCCGGTTCGCCCGCTGCTTGAGCTGCTCTGCTCCTTGACGTTAACGTCAATAATACTTCAATCACCATAACCACAGTTGACCTGCCAGTCGACCACAAGGAGTAACAGCTCGCCGGTTCGCCCGCTGCTTGAGCTGCTCTGCTCCTTGACGCCAACATCAACGGTGCTCTCCTTAATTAGTAGTAAATTGCAGAGCACCTGCAGTTCACAATACACATTCCTTACACCCACTTACACTGTGCTCACCACTTTTCAGCCATAGAGCCCTACACCCGGTACAGTCCTTGCTATCTCTGTCCGTTGGGAGGCATATCCTCCCTCGAGCTGAGACGCCCTGTCTAAGGGTGACGTGGACTAGCGCCCTGGGTGGGAAGGTGGCAAAACACTTTTAGGTAGAAATAGGGATAGGCTCCCTCTCTGAGGGCAAATTCAGCTTTCCCGACGTCACCACCTACGACCCCAGTTTGGGGGGATGGGCTAGACAAGGGCCAGGTGCTGAATATAGGCAGTTTGAGCACCAACATATATACATATATACACATGAAACACCAAAACATTCAAGATGAACCCAACAATTAGACTGAAACATACAAGCAAGGATCAGCAATGCAACAAACAAATCTTAGCAAGGCTGGCATATGGGAAACTAAATGTACCTTTCACCAGAATTTTTACCACCAATGAGGGCTACAAAGCAATATGTAGAAACGAAGAAGATGCAGACAAACTACTCAACAAAGAAGCAACAAAAGAACTAGAAAAAATTGGCCTACTGGTAATAGTACCATTTGAAATGAAAATAAAGAGGTCAATATTCATTAAAAGATTAGATCATATCATTGGGGAACACACACCAGAGGAAATTAAAGAAGAAATTGAGAAACAAAACAACTGGATAAAGATTACTGATGTCACAAAAATTAAAAACTATACAAATATAATGAAATTGAGATTAGAAGATATAAAAATGGTTGAAAAAGCAAAACAACAAGGAATCCTAGCTTTCAACCCAGCAATATCACCAGACCAGATTGACCAAGAAGAATACATACAAATAACTACATGCTATAAATGCTACGAAATAGATGACCACCAGACCAATGACTGCCCTCATAGCAATCTAATAATATGCTCAGAATGTGGCGAACAGGGACATACCTTCAGAAACTGTACAAACGAGGGAAAACACTGCATTAACTGTGAGAAACACAACCTTCCAGCAAATCACAGAACTCTAGCCATGGCCTGTCCAATTAGAAAGAGGAAAACGAAAGAAATATCTGAAGAAAATAAACAAAGAGCAGAAAACAACAAGCAAATGACATATGCAGAAATAGCAAAGCGAGCAGCAGAACAAGTAAAAACACCCGGACCAATGACACGAATCAACCTAAGTGACCACAAACATACAAAAATTCGAATTAGCATTATGCATGCTCACATCATGAACTTTGCTAGTCCTGGCTCATATGAAAAAGAACTGAACACCATGCTCCAAAAAAACGACCTACCAACAATGTGGTTCCCAGAGAACCCAGACTCAAGTAGTCTTTTAGGAGCAACATTCATTGAGACAACAGATGAAATTACAGAAATACAAAGACAAAAAAATAAACAAGACTCTACTAGCATGGAAGAAACTACACATGTCACTCAAACAACACAACAGTACAACCGAGACCCAAGACTGGAAGGACGTAAACACAGAACAGACAAAGAAACAACACTAGACCAGTTCAGCACACCTACAGTCGGAAGATACCCCGTAGAAGCAGAGGAAATAGGACTCAAAATACATCTAACGGGGAAAAACATCATGCCAACACAAAACCCACACAATGAATATATACTACAGCAAATACAACTGGGTAATTTCAAGTGGACATACACTGAACCAAGATACGATGAAGACGACATCAAGCAGCTAATATCAATGAACAAGATCAAGATAACAAAATATGATTTCAAGAGGGTAGACGAAGGGTCATACAGAAAGATAAGAAATGGACTAATGAACCGATCACCCCCAGAAGAATCAAGGAGAACAAAAAAATAAGTTAGTACCATGGATACAATGAAAACAATAACAATACTTCAACACAATGTTCGTCACTGGAACACAAAGAAATATGAACTAAGTAATCTATATAAAATTATCGACCCTGACATTATATTACTAAACGAACATGGACAAAGAGAAAAAGAAAAAATGCAAATTTTTAATTATGATGTATATAAATCAAACAAGTCTGGTGAACTCAATGATGGTGTAGCAATTGCAATAAAGAAAAATATAACTTACAAACTAATAGATAATTTTACCGAAGAAACATTAGCTATAAAAATACAAACATCCATTGGAGAAATAATAATAGGTACAACATATCTACCACCTACACGACCATATTTACCAGCAAATGATTGCCTAAAATTAATAAATTATAACAGACCAACTTATATATTAGGAGATTTTAATGCTTGGACATAGTAATAATAACAATGTTGGCAATTCTCTGTATACAATAATGAATGCAGGAAAATTAATCCATCTAGGACCAAACTTTAAAACTTTTATTGGACACAGTAGCTTCACCACCCCAGACAGAGTTTTTTGTAATAACAAAGCATCACTAAACTACCATCTCCAACAAGGACATTTAACATCAAGTGATCACATTCCAATAGTAATGAAACTGTCTACCAGCCCCATACAAATTCCAATAAAGGAAAGATATCTAATGAATAAAGCTAACTGGTTAGGGTACAAATCAGATTTAGAAAATATGAGACCAGCTAAATTAAATAACAAAAGTATAGAAGAAATAGACAAAGAACTAGAAAACTTTCATGAAGAAATAACAAAGGCTATGAAGAAGAACATACCGAGAACAAAATACAAAACTTTACCCCATCCACGAATAAATGCAGAAACTAGAATAATACAAACACAATTCACTGACACATACAATTACATCGACAAAAATGGACCAAATCTCTATACAATACACATGATAAAACAACTTCAAGAACAATTACAAGATATATATATAGAAGGAACAAACAAGAGGAATGGAACAGATTAATAGAAAATATTAATGATACAAATGAATCAAAAGCATTTTGGAGGCAAATAAATCAACTAGATGGAAAGGAAAAAACTAAAACCCCGTATGTTAAGGATACCAATGGAAACAAAATCTATGAAGATGATAAAAAGGAAAAAGCCTTCAGAAATATATGGAGTCAAGTTTTTAAAATAACTGAAGAAGAAAATGAGAATTTTGATGAGGAACATGAAAATACAATAAAGGAATGGATGCAAGATAAAATTAAAGACACAACACCAAATGAAAGAGTTGACCTAGAGAGAATACCAGATGCAGGAAAAATAACAGAAGTAGAACTACTACATAATTTGAGAAAATTTAAAGAAAAAACACCAGGATTAACAGGTATTACTAAAAACATATTAATGAATGTACCAGAAAAAGGGATTGAGAAACTACAAAACATATATAATGCGTCATTATCAGCAGGATACTTTCCTGATGAACTAAAAAAGACAAAAATTATTTTCATCCCTAAGGAAGGAAAGGACAATAAAGCAATCATTAACTACAGACCAATATCATTGTTAGAAGTAACCGGAAAACTATTTGAAAAAATCATAAACAATAGACTACTTACATATTTAGAGAACAACAATTTACTAAACACAAGACAACACGGATTATGGAAAAACAGAGGGACACAAACCGCATTAACAATCATCACTGATACTATAGCGAGGGCGAAAGCAAACAAAGATCATGTTAACTTAATCTTAAGAGATATCAAAAAAACATTTGACAAAGTTTGGCACATAGGTTTGAAATATAAAATATTAAGAACAACACTACCATCATATATGAAACAAATCCTCTGTGATTATTTAACGGATAGACAAGTATACATACAAATAGGACATTACCTGGGACCACCATTTGAATTAGAAAGTGGAGTTCCTCAAGGAGGATGTCTTTCACCAACCCTTTTTATTTTTTATACTTCAGACATGCCACAACCTACACCATACAGCGAATATGTTGTATTTGCAGACGATATCACACAAATAGTAGCATATCCAGGGAAATCAAAAGACCTTTTATCAATGCACACAAAAAACGCTATTGAAAGCATAAATAACTACGAAAAGAAATGGAAAATCCAGACAAATGCAACTAAATTCAAAATAATACCTATAGGTAGAACAACCTCAGCTCCAGTAGTGGCAGATGGTGAAATATATGAGTATGCAACCGAAGGTACTTGGACTGAACATAACCAGAACAGGTTATAAAACCTTTATATCAGATAAAATTAATAAATTAAACCACATACTTACTAGATTATACAAATTTAATGGACTTACTGCAAGAAATAAGAGAAAATTGTATTTAGCATTAATGAGATCAATAATAGAATACCCACCAATTCCACAAGTAGCCATGAAAAATTCTAACTTGTGTTCACTTCAAATAATCCAAAATAAGGCACTAAGATTCATTTATAACATAAAATACCCTGATATAGTAAGCAATGAAGAACTACACAACCGAGCTAATTTACCAAAAATAAAAGAACTATTAGTGAATAGAGCAATAGATATTTGGAGAAAAATAACAGCACTAGAACTTAATAATAACTTATATGGACTAACAACTAACTATGAGGGAACCAAACAGAATAACTGGTTCCCTATAAGTTATTTACATATAAATGACAATGAATAATATAACTTAGCTAAAAGATTTTATGTGGACAGAGACAAAACTGTGTACATACTATTATTATAAAAAAAAAAAATGAGGTGTAACCGGGACACAAGAAAAGTGAACTGGCCCTCCAAAAAAAAAAAAATAAAAAAAAATAATAATAATAATAATAAAATAAATAAAATAAAAAGATGAGGAGTAACTAGGGAAACAAAAAAGTGAACTGGCCCTCCAAATAAAAGAAAAAACAAATAATAATAAGTAGATAAATAAATAAATAAAATAAAAAGAAGAGGTATAACCGGGACACAAAAAAAGTGAACTGGCCCTCCAAGAATAAATAAATAAACGAATAAAAATAAATTAGTTAAATATATACTTAAATAGATATAATAAAATGTACCCGAGAAAAAAAAAAAGTTAATAAAATAGATTAAAAATTAAGTAAAAAACAAATATAAAATAAATAGAAAATAAAGTAGTAATGAAAAAAAAAATAGGAGTAATGAATAATAAATAATATAGAGTGAGAGAGGGAAAATTGGAGAGTGAGAGAGAATAAAATGAAGATATAGACGGTGACAAGAAAACAAATAAATAGATATACGGTGGCAAATAAGCATATTGAATAGATAGGCAGTGAAAAAGAAATAGAATATTAAGCTTGAAACTTAAAATAAACATGGCAGCAACCTGGTTGAGCCCAGGAACTTGTACACTACTACTGTGTTTCTGTTTCCTTACTAACCTCTAGTGATATCTATCACACATTCTTTGTTTTTTCCTCTTTACTCCCACCACCATTGCCATTGCTCTGGGTCACTCCTGCAAGCTGCTCAACTGGACTCGCACCTTTCTCTGCTGCCTCGCCTGACCTGCTGCTCCTGCCATTCCTGCCACTCCAGCTCGCTCACCTGCCGTCGCACCTACTGAATCACCAGTCAACCTGCAGCCTGCTGCACCTAGTCATCACATCACGTAGTGCTTGCCACCTCGCTACTCTGTGCCCCTCGTCTCTCTGTGTCCAGGTTGAAGAGTGTACCATTATTCATACTTGAGAGGCTTGTCTACTTTAATAGACCATCTACTGTGTATCCTGCGAGTTCAGTCACCCCCAAATAGTAACCAAGGAAGTTGTTACAATTAGTGACCCCTGAAAGTACAACTCTGCAGACACAGTCAACAAGATAACCCAAGCGAAGATATCAAGAAAAAACTCATCAAAGCTTCAGGCAACAAAGTATTTCTCTCCACGTGTTCCCCCAGTGCTTCCACGTACCCTCCAAAGTGCTTATTTTTCCCTAGAACTCTTTATGTATATATATATTTCTCTCCACATGTTCCCCCAGTGTTTCTACGTACTCTCCACAGTACTTATTCCCCCCAAGAACTCATTATATATTCCACCACATGTTCCCCCAGTGCTTCCACGTACCCGCCACAGAGCTTATTTTCCCCTAGAACTATTTATATATTTCTCTCCACGTGTTCCCCCAGTGCTTCCACATACCCTCCACAGTGTTTATTTTCCCCCCCCCTACACATCTTCCACCGTCCCACCGCGTGTTTCCCAGTGTTTCCTTGTACCCTCCCCAAAGCATAATTTTTTCCCCATCTCCCCTAAGGACTGTGTACGTGACCACGTATACCTCATTGTGTTTCCCAGTTGTTACGCCCAACGTACTTGTTATTCCAATCTCTATTGGCCATGCCCGGAGATTGGGCCCAACACTAGATTTAAGATTGAAGAGTGAACGCTTTATAGTTCTGACTGCAACATCAGTATAACTTAAGGGCATGGAGAAAGATAAAGTAATTTTAACAGTAGAATTATATTATTAACAACACATAAATTAATATAAACAAGGGAAAACATACATTGCAAAATATTAAATAACACGAATACAAGTAACACCACCTATAGAATTCACAGACCTAAACTGATGTCCTATTTGTCTAAGGCTACACTTATACGCAAGGAGAGGGCAGAGGTAAAAGTTATATATATATATACTCAGCACAATGTAGTAAGAGGTGGGCAGAGCTAATAGATACCCTGAGAAGATCCTGGTGGAAGACTGATGCACAACACAAAACATGTACACAGTATGAAAGCTCTCTGTGGAGTCCTACCTTAAACCACCTGCCCTCGCTATTTATACATTTCTAGTTCCCGCCAAAATGTGACGTTAACTAAATCCTCCTCTCCCATTGGCAGAGGGGTAAAGATCTGATTGGTTGAAACTTAAACTAGGGGATAATCTGCCTGACTATCTTGATTCCTGGCTGGGTAGTTCGCTGCAAACGACCCAACGGGTCTAGTATTGAGGGGTCGTAACATACCCCCTTCACCAAAACCTCTGTAGGGGTTCCGGAAGAGGTAGATTATAGGTGACCCCACACAAGTAGAAGTGTTGGGTTGTTGCAGGGAGTCACAGTTATACTGGAAACGCCCTGGACAGTGTGTCTGCGACGAGGATGTCAGTCCCTTTGATGTGCGTTACCAGAAGATTATATGGTTGTAATTGAAGAGCCCATCGAAGGATACGTTGATTTGCAGACTTCATCGAGTTAATAAAGGTTAAGGGATTGTGGTCGCTGAATACTTTCACTACATGGGGACTGGTTTGCAGATAACATTCGAACTTCTTTACTGCTAGGACCAAGGCCAACCCTTCTTTTTCAATGGTACTGTAGTTACGTTGGTAGGGTTTCAACTTGGTTGAGAAGTAGGCTATGGGGTGGAGGATTTCACTACACTCTTGCAGTAGGACCCCACCTACTCCAACTCCACTTGCGTCGATTTGTAGATGGAAGGGTTTTGTGTAGTTTGGAGTATGCAAGACGGGTTGTGAGGAGAGGAATAGTTTTAGGTTCTGGAAGGCGGCATCACAGTTGTCTGTCCAGCAGAAAGGCACCTTCTTGCTTACAAGACTAGTCAAAGGTGCTGCGACGTCTGCAAAGTTGCTACAAAACCTCCTGTAGTACCCAGACATCCCCAGGAACCTCATGACTTCCTTTCTTGTTGTAGGTGTAGGGAAGGACAGGACAGCTGCAACATTCGCATCCTTGGGTCGTACTCGTCCTCCCCCGACTGTGTGTCCCAAGTACTCAACAGTTCCTTTTCCAAAGACACACTTGCGAAGGTTGATTGTAAGTCCTGCGGTCTGAAGTCGACCCATGAGAAGGTGTAGGCGAGCCAGATGTTCATCCCACGTATCTCCTGTCACAACCACGTCATCCAAATAGGCTCCAATTCCATCAAGACCTGATATCACCCAGTCCATCACTCTTTGAAAGGAAGCAGGAGCATTACACATACCGAATGGTAAAACTTTGTACTGAAAGAGCCCTGAAGGGGTAATAAAAGCAGAAATCTCTTTGGCTTTGTCAGAGAGGGGAATTTGATAATACCCTTTCATAAGATCTATAGTCGTGATATATTTTGAGACTCCTATGCGATCAATGAGATCATCTATTAATGGTAACGGGTAGGAATCCCGGATGGTAACCTGATTAACCTTACGATAATCTGTACAAAGCCTGTGTAACCCATCTGGCTTTGGTACCAACAGGCAAGGGGAAGCCCAAGGAGACATGCTGGGTTCCGCCAGGTTGTTACTTAGCAAATAATCAACTTCCTGGTCCATGATTGTCCTCTTAGATGGATTTAGTCTATATGGGGCTTGACGGATAGGAGATTGAGTAGCAGAAACTAACTTCACCTCATGAAACAGATAAGTGCAAAAACCAGGGGAATCAGAGGTCACCGAGGGATATTGGTTAAATAAGCAAACTAAATCTGACTGCTGTTGGTTAGACAAATTATCGTAATGTTGTGATAAGTTCTTAAGAAGGGCACTGTTGGAGAGAGGTTCCTGAAATGAAGGCCAACTGGCCATTTCTCCAACTACTCCATAAGTGTCCCCCTCAGTAGTCACCACAGGATTCGTCTCCGCTACACACAGGGTAGCTGCACCACAATGGTCATCTGTTGTGTTACCCAACTCCTTAACATTAACAGGATCTCCATAAGCCTCCTCTGGTTGTTTGGAATGATAGGGTTTGACTAGATTAACATGAACAATTTGGCTTTTCTTACGCCTGTCTGGTGTAGCTATTATGTAATTTACTGGATTGAGCCGCTTTTGTACAGTATATGGTCCGGAATATTTCCTTGACAAGGGGTTACCAGGAATTGGAAGGAAAAGCAACACCTTTTGACCAGGCAAAAATTGCCTAGGTTTGGCTTTCTTGTCATAGTGTTTCTTTGACGTATCCTGACTCCCTTGCAAATTAATTTGTGCAAATTTCCTGACCTTGTCAAGTTTCTCCACAAGGTTTGATATATACTCCTGGACCGTGACAGGAGTGGAGTGGGACAAAACCCAATTGTCTTTCAAGACTTTTAAGGGACCTCTGATGTTACGCCCATATAACAATTCAAAGGGAGAGAATCCCATGGATTCCTGTACCGATTCTCTATAAGCAAACAAAAGCCAATCCAAGGAATCATCCCACGCAGCTCCATTCTCAATACAGTACTTCTTTAGCATTTGTTTCAGTGTTTGGTGAAAGCGTTCCAGACAGCCTTGTGACTGGGGATGATAAGCCGAAGAGACAATGTGTTCGACTCCCAGAGCAGCTAAAACATTTTTAAAAACTTTGCTGGTAAAATTAGAACCCTGATCCGTCTGAATTCTTTGGGGTATACCTTTGGATGTAAACATATGCAGGAGGGGTTTCAGTATGGACTTGACCGTGATATTTCTTAGAGGGTATGCCTCCGGATATCTGGTTGTGGCATCCATCACCGTTAACATATACTGGTGCCCCCTTTTGGTCTTGGGAAGAGGTCCCACACAGTCTATGATTATTCGTTCAAAGGGTTCATCCACTACCGGAATGGAATATAAAGGAGCAGGAGGAATAGGTTTGTTAACTTTACCAGCAAGTTGGCACACGTGACAGGTTTTTACGAAACTTTTGACATTCTCCCTAATACCAGGCCAGAAGAAATGGTTTAATAACCTATGATATGTTTTACGAAATCCCAGATGTCCACCACCAGAACCATCATGAGCCAGTTTCAACACCTCAGATCGAACTGGCGAGGGTAACACTATTTGGTGTGTTTCAGACCAAGAATCGGCGGAGGACAAATGGGGTTTCCGATAGGCACGCATAAGTACTCCATTGTTATGATAAAAGGCAGGTAAAGTGTCTAACTCTATTTTCCCTACAGCAACATGTCTCTCCGAGGTCAAAGAAGGATCAGTCTCCTGGGCCTTTATCAGCTCTTCTCTAGAGAGCAAGTCAGGGATTAGGGGAGTGGAAGGCAAAGGTGACTGAATCGGGACCGTAGGAGCTTGACGAGCCTGTGAACGGGTTACTGCACAGGAGGGAAACAGGTCTGAAGGGTCATGATGCCATACAGGTTGTGGCTGTTCAGGAATTAGGACATTAGGGACTACTAGTTTTCCTGCTATATCATTACCTAGTAGTAACTGAATTCCTTTTACTGGCATGGGTTCATCTCTGACAGCCACCTGGACACAAGAGTTGACAAGAGGGCCATTTAGATAAACTTGGGCCAAAGGATACTGGGTGTTGGAAGTAAGATCCGAGATTAGCACTTTGTCTCTAGTAAAGTTATTTTCTATGCAAGGAACCGCATTACTCAACAATATGGATTGAGCGGCCCCTGTGTCCCTCAAGATCTTAACTGGGTAGGACTGACCATTCTTTGTAAGAGAGACATGGCCGAGAAAAATGTAATCTTCAAACAATCGTTCTGGTTGAGAACTATTACCATTATTAGTAGCTACTGGATTAGATGGAGTTGACGAGCCTGACATGACAGAACTGGGATTTTTCCTACTGTTTACACATTTTGGGTGTTTACAGAAGGCAATAGTGTGACCAGGTTTCTTACAATAAGCACAAGTTACTCTGTTACCAGACCAATCATTGTTCTTCGGCTTATCTGAAAATGCATTATTATAAGGGACATGACCAGAGGAAGCTTTTACATTAAAAGAGTGCTCTCCTTCCAGTCTTCCCCAGGTCTCTAGTCTCAAAGCTTGTGCATCAGCCAGGAAAGGAAGCAGGAGCATTACACATACCGAATGGTAAAACTTTGTACTGAAAGAGCCCTGAAGGGGTAATAAAAGCAGAAATCTCTTTGGCTTTGTCAGAGAGGGGAATTTGATAATACCCTTTCATAAGATCTATAGTCGTGATATATTTTGAGACTCCTATGCGATCAATGAGATCATCTATTAATGGTAACGGGTAGGAATCCCGGATGGTAACCTGATTAACCTTACGATAATCTGTACAAAGCCTGTGTAACCCATCTGGCTTTGGTACCAACAGGCAAGGGGAAGCCCAAGGAGACATGCTGGGTTCCGCCAGGTTGTTACTTAGCAAATAATCAACTTCCTGGTCCATGATTGTCCTCTTAGATGGATTTAGTCTATATGGGGCTTGACGGATAGGAGATTGAGTAGCAGAAACTAACTTCACCTCATGAAACAGATAAGTGCAAAAACCAGGGGAATCAGAGGTCACCGAGGGATATTGGTTAAATAAGCAAACTAAATCTGACTGCTGTTGGTTAGACAAATTATCGTAATGTTGTGATAAGTTCTTAAGAAGGGCACTGTTGGAGAGAGGTTCCTGAAATGAAGGCCAACTGGCCATTTCTCCAACTACTCCATAAGTGTCCCCCTCAGTAGTCACCACAGGATTCGTCTCCGCTACACACAGGGTAGCTGCACCACAATGGTCATCTGTTGTGTTACCCAACTCCTTAACATTAACAGGATCTCCATAAGCCTCCTCTGGTTGTTTGGAATGATAGGGTTTGACTAGATTAACATGAACAATTTGGCTTTTCTTACGCCTGTCTGGTGTAGCTATTATGTAATTTACTGGATTGAGCCGCTTTTGTACAGTATATGGTCCGGAATATTTCCTTGACAAGGGGTTACCAGGAATTGGAAGGAAAAGCAACACCTTTTGACCAGGCAAAAATTGCCTAGGTTTGGCTTTCTTGTCATAGTGTTTCTTTGACGTATCCTGACTCCCTTGCAAATTAATTTGTGCAAATTTCCTGACCTTGTCAAGTTTCTCCACAAGGTTTGATATATACTCCTGGACCGTGACAGGAGTGGAGTGGGACAAAACCCAATTGTCTTTCAAGACTTTTAAGGGACCTCTGATGTTACGCCCATATAACAATTCAAAGGGAGAGAATCCCATGGATTCCTGTACCGATTCTCTATAAGCAAACAAAAGCCAATCCAAGGAATCATCCCACGCAGCTCCATTCTCAATACAGTACTTCTTTAGCATTTGTTTCAGTGTTTGGTGAAAGCGTTCCAGACAGCCTTGTGACTGGGGATGATAAGCCGAAGAGACAATGTGTTCGACTCCCAGAGCAGCTAAAACATTTTTAAAAACTTTGCTGGTAAAATTAGAACCCTGATCCGTCTGAATTCTTTGGGGTATACCTTTGGATGTAAACATATGCAGGAGGGGTTTCAGTATGGACTTGACCGTGATATTTCTTAGAGGGTATGCCTCCGGATATCTGGTTGTGGCATCCATCACCGTTAACATATACTGGTGCCCCCTTTTGGTCTTGGGAAGAGGTCCCACACAGTCTATGATTATTCGTTCAAAGGGTTCATCCACTACCGGAATGGAATATAAAGGAGCAGGAGGAATAGGTTTGTTAACTTTACCAGCAAGTTGGCACACGTGACAGGTTTTTACGAAACTTTTGACATTCTCCCTAATACCAGGCCAGAAGAAATGGTTTAATAACCTATGATATGTTTTACGAAATCCCAGATGTCCACCACCAGAACCATCATGAGCCAGTTTCAACACCTCAGATCGAACTGGCGAGGGTAACACTATTTGGTGTGTTTCAGACCAAGAATCGGCGGAGGACAAATGGGGTTTCCGATAGGCACGCATAAGTACTCCATTGTTATGATAAAAGGCAGGTAAAGTGTCTAACTCTATTTTCCCTACAGCAACATGTCTCTCCGAGGTCAAAGAAGGATCAGTCTCCTGGGCCTTTATCAGCTCTTCTCTAGAGAGCAAGTCAGGGATTAGGGGAGTGGAAGGCAAAGGTGACTGAATCGGGACCGTAGGAGCTTGACGAGCCTGTGAACGGGTTACTGCACAGGAGGGAAACAGGTCTGAAGGGTCATGATGCCATACAGGTTGTGGCTGTTCAGGAATTAGGACATTAGGGACTACTAGTTTTCCTGCTATATCATTACCTAGTAGTAACTGAATTCCTTTTACTGGCATGGGTTCATCTCTGACAGCCACCTGGACACAAGAGTTGACAAGAGGGCCATTTAGATAAACTTGGGCCAAAGGATACTGGGTGTTGGAAGTAAGATCCGAGATTAGCACTTTGTCTCTAGTAAAGTTATTTTCTATGCAAGGAACCGCATTACTCAACAATATGGATTGAGCGGCCCCTGTGTCCCTCAAGATCTTAACTGGGTAGGACTGACCATTCTTTGTAAGAGAGACATGGCCGAGAAAAATGTAATCTTCAAACAATCGTTCTGGTTGAGAACTATTACCATTATTAGTAGCTACTGGATTAGATGGAGTTGACGAGCCTGACATGACAGAACTGGGATTTTTCCTACTGTTTACACATTTTGGGTGTTTACAGAAGGCAATAGTGTGACCAGGTTTCTTACAATAAGCACAAGTTACTCTGTTACCAGACCAATCATTGTTCTTCGGCTTATCTGAAAATGCATTATTATAAGGGACATGACCAGAGGAAGCTTTTACATTAAAAGAGTGCTCTCCTTCCAGTCTTCCCCAGGTCTCTAGTCTCAAAGCTTGTGCATCAGCCAGCTCTGCCACCCTAAACAATTCTCTCTCATCCCTCTCCTCTATGTACTTAACAATGGAAAAGGGCACTTTGTTTTTAAACTCTTCTAGGACCATGAGATTCACTAAATCCGAATAGGTAGTCACTTCAAGAGCATTTAGCCACTTCTTATAAAGTTTAAGTTTTTCATTAGCAAATTCTATGAATGATTGTTGCTTTGCTTTGGCAAGTTTTCGAAATTTATTCCGGTACGTCTCCGGAGTTACAGAATGAGCATGAAGAAGTTGTCTCTTAACAAAGTCATAGTCTTCGGGCCGGTCTAAATTTATGTAGACACGAAATGATTTACCAGTGAGCTTAGGTGCAATTAGGATCATCCATTGTTCCTTTGGCCACTCGCTCTTAGTAGCAAGGCGTTCAAAAAGATTAAAAGACCCCTCTATATCACCCTCATCAAAAGTGGGTATCATAGAGCATGCATTTGAAATATTAAAAGAAATTTCCTTCTCTCTAATCCTAATTTCCTCTTTGACCTTATCTTTTGAAATGGCTATCTTATCTCTTTCGAGTTCAATGTTTAACATCATTCTCCGCTCTTCTAGAGCCATTTTCTGCTGTTCTAGCCTATACTGCATTTCTATTCTATACTTTTCAACTTCTGAATTTGTCAAAGAACCCCCAAGTGACCGAGGCATTTCATCAGAGTTAGCAGTTGCCTGAATAGGAGAACCTAGACAAAGGTTATAAGGGTCAGGTTCCTCATCATTAGGTAAGGGAGGGAGATTCATAAGTCCAGCATTGACTAAGTATTGTACAACAATATCCTTAATATTACTTTTGGTAATCTTAGATGAATGGCAAGGTAAAGGGATCTGATAGTGGGTTATTACCTTAACCCAATCCTCTTTTCTTAACAATTCTATGTACTCTTGAGAAGGTTTAGAGATAAACTCGTCTATATCAATAGCCTCACCTTCCATAATAAACTAATTCCTTATGTACTAAATATGAAGTGTAGAAGAAGAGAGTGAATTTGGTTTGAACGCGGCGGCCTAATCGCAGACACAGCCCTAAGTCTATGCTAACGACTACCAAATGCTCTCTTAGAGAGGTGTTAATCAATTCGTTTAGTAGGGGGATACACTGAGGAGCAGTGTACAAGACAAGGTTTGGTTAGAACAACTTCCAAACGATGAGTGTTTTACGTGAGGTACTCCAGATATTTTTCACAAGAAAAATGATATATGAATGATAAAACACCCGAATTCCCCAATTCTGCAATAGAATCAATGACTAAACGAATAGATTTAACACTTTAAATTGTCCTAGAGATGAATACCATAACAATTCGTCTGGCGTTCGAAAAGAAAGTGCCCTTTTGTGTAGCCGCACACACAAGCAAGGAAAGACACTTTGAGAGTGCTTTTCTGCCAACCAAGATAATAACACTGTACCACAGAACTGCACCATAAACAAAATATACAAGTATCATGAATTCCAACAGTTACACAGTAATAGAATAGGTGTTACTTAACGATCCGAAGATCCTGGCGAGGTCGCCATTAATGTTACGCCCAACGTACTTGTTATTCCAATCTCTATTGGCCATGCCCGGAGATTGGGCCCAACACTAGATTTAAGATTGAAGAGTGAACGCTTTATAGTTCTGACTGCAACATCAGTATAACTTAAGGGCATGGAGAAAGATAAAGTAATTTTAACAGTAGAATTATATTATTAACAACACATAAATTAATATAAACAAGGGAAAACATACATTGCAAAATATTAAATAACACGAATACAAGTAACACCACCTATAGAATTCACAGACCTAAACTGATGTCCTATTTGTCTAAGGCTACACTTATACGCAAGGAGAGGGCAGAGGTAAAAGTTATATATATATATACTCAGCACAATGTAGTAAGAGGTGGGCAGAGCTAATAGATACCCTGAGAAGATCCTGGTGGAAGACTGATGCACAACACAAAACATGTACACAGTATGAAAGCTCTCTGTGGAGTCCTACCTTAAACCACCTGCCCTCGCTATTTATACATTTCTAGTTCCCGCCAAAATGTGACGTTAACTAAATCCTCCTCTCCCATTGGCAGAGGGGTAAAGATCTGATTGGTTGAAACTTAAACTAGGGGATAATCTGCCTGACTATCTTGATTCCTGGCTGGGTAGTTCGCTGCAAACGACCCAACGGGTCTAGTATTGAGGGGTCGTAACACAGTGCTTCTTTCTAACTAAGGACTGTGTATTAACGTGACCATATGTTCCCCATCACCTACGTCCTGCGAGCAAGCCGCTATGACCCCCTCCTACATGAGTTCCCATCTCTACTATCGGTCTCCTCCAGCGGTCACATCAAGGATCAAGGTGTCAGACATACCATCATAACCTCCAAATGCCCCTGCTTTTCTAAGCCTCACCATATGCCACCTAAATGGCTGGACGCAGTGAAACGGGAATTCGAGGTGATGCTCCACCAAAACATCGCCGCCCATCAGACAGTGCCTGGGCTTCGCCTCTGCACATAGTGCCCTAGCAACAGGAAGGCGAATGGAGGACATGCGGCGACTACAGGGCGCTGAATGTTGCTACCACACCAGACAGGTACTTCCACTCCAAACTCCAGGGATGTGCAGTGTTCTCAAAGATCGACCTGGTATGTGCCTTCCGTCAAATTCCTGTGGCTGAAGAGGACGTCAAGAAAACGGCTATCACCACGCCCTTCGGTCTGTTCGAGTTCCCTGTCATGAACTTTGGTCTCCGCAACACTGCACAAACATTCCAGTGGTTCATGGACTGTGGGGACTCGACTGGGTGGTAGTCTACATCGACGACATCTTAGTAGCATTAAAGTACCACGACCAGCACCAGCAGCACCTAAGAGAACTCTTTAGCCACCTGCAGCAGTATGGCCTCAAAGTCCACCCCTCGATGTGCATCCTGGGCGCCTACAATATGGACTTCGTGGGAAAGGAAAGCAGAGCCAGTGCAAAAGATTAAATGTTTTGGTTCGCAATTACTTCCGCCCAAAAAAAGACGGTATCTTGTAAACATGTTTTGGGCCACTGGTCTAGATTTACAATATTTCACTTATTCTCTAATGCCCGGTTCACATTAGCCCGTTTGTACGGATCCGACATCCGTTAATGACGTCACGAACGGCCGTGTATGAGCCCGTCCAGTGTGAACCGGGCTCGTTTACCATCCAGGGCAAGACATGGAACAGATCCAGCAAAGATGAACTCAAGTCATCTTTTACGGAAGGACGGCAGCGGTGGTGTCCATGTATAATGTTGTTGACTTATCATCATATCATGAAAATATGAAATTGAAGTATTTGTGCACAAATAAAGGATGTAAATTTATTCAAATATTATAATTATTAACTTGTATTTGTTAAATGCACATCAATTTATGTGAGGATATAAATACTGTTCATTGGTACTGAAAGCACGTCACCACCGCATAGCCTACTTGTAAACAAAACACACACGTATGTACTTGGAGCAGACAAGCCACAGTAGTTATGGTTTAATTTCCCAATTTTTTTCTGTTCATGGACAACTCCTTTTATATTCATCTACATTTGACATTGATACAAGCATTGCTCTGTTTGTGTGGAGCCTTTTGGGGGTAAAACAACGTCTAAATATACTGGCAGCCTTTCAAAAATCATTTCAACATATAAAAACAGAGAATAATAATATCTTAACACCTTAATTAATATTAGTACATAGATACCCAGGTTAGGTTTGTTTGGTTATTTTTGGCTTATACAATTCACCAACCCACATTGGATTCTGAGTTTATGTTCTAACTTCTAATAGATAACAATGCAAAAGTCAACTAGGATATCATACCTTTCTAAGCCTACAGTATATTGATTCATGCCATAATTACAACTTCATACTGGGCCTATACATGAATTTGCAAGAAGCTTGAGTGGGGATAGCGGACATATCTCTTCCATATTAACCAACTGGGCGTCATAGAGCATGTTTTAGTTTATGATACCTATTATGATAGGTGGATTTAAGCTATATGCAACCTTGGAGCAAATGGCACATATGTGGAGCAGTTTCGTATGAAAAAACAGAAATCATGCTTGCTTTTTGTTGTAAACAAACGACTCCGTGACGCAAATCAAAACAGACAGAGCTTATCTCCTCTGTAGCCCCATTCTGCAGAAAATAACTGACTACACCTAGCTTATCAAAGTGACCCAACATCTCAAATAGAAAAGGTTACTTTTATCGCCGCCAAACGCGAAACTCAGCGAAAACTGCGTGACTTACAAGACCGATGGTTCAGCAATAAAGTCAACGAAATCCAAGGCTACACGGACATACACGATACGAAACGTTTCTACGACACACTGAAATCAGTATATGGACCTAAGACCTACCCCGATCTTCTATGGCGACGAAACACAAATGCTGACTGGGAAACGACAGGTCCTTGAGAGATGAGCTGAGCACTTCAACCAGGTCCTCAATCGGCCTCCAGCCACAGTCAACGAAGAAGCAATAGCACGTCTCCCACAGGCTCCTGTAAACTACGATCTAGACGCCATCCATCAACAAGCTTGTGTGCCACAAAGCACCTGGACCTGATGGGATACCTGTTGAAATCTACAAATATGGTGGCCGAAAGCTGATGAAAACGCTGACCAACCTTTTTCAGAACATATGGAATTCCGGCCAGATCCCGCAAGACCTCAAAGACGCCAACATTGTCCACATTTACAAAGGAAAGGGTAACCGCCAGTCCTGCGACAATCATCGTTGCATATCCCTCTTATCAGCATGTGGAAAGATCTTGGCTCGTGTCCTGCTCTACCGCCTTCAGGGACATCTTGAACACGGTCATCTGCCAGAAAGCCAATGTGGATTTCGCTCTGGAAGAGGAACAGTCGACATGATATTCACCGTACGCCAACTTCAAGAGAAGTGCCAAGAACAGCACATTGATGATGAAGTCAACAACAGGATTGTGAAGGCAAGTGCCTTATTCGAATATTCGGACGTCTCCAAAAGAACGTTTGGCAAAGAAGAGGACTCAAAATTGAAACAAAGCTGAAGGTCTATCACACAGCAGTACCTACTTCTCTCCTCTACGCCAGTGAAACCTGGACTGTCTACAGTCGACATGCGAGGAAACTGAACCACTTCCACCTATACTGTCTCCGGCGGTTCTTGCGGACAAAGTGGCAGGACACGGACGTACTCGAGCAAACTGGCGTTCCCAGCATCTACACATTCCTCTGCAAAGCACAATTCAGATGGACTGGTCATGTCATCAGAATGCCGGAACACAGAATGCCCATGCGAATACTCTACGGTGAACTGAGTCATGGCAAACGTGCGGTTGGCGGCCAAAGAAAACAATTCAAGGATTGTCTCAAGACGTCGCTAAAAGACTTCGGCATCCATACTGGCCGTTGGGAAACAGAAGCAATGAACCGACCGACATGGTGCAGAACTATACATGAAGGGGCAATTGCAGCTGAAAAACGGTGGATCTCTGCGGTGAAATGCAAACGGATGGCACGCAAGGCGCGACAAACTACAATGGCACCTACAGCACACACACACACTTGCAACAAGTGTGGGAGAGACTTCCAGAAAAGAATAGGTCTTGTCAGCCACACAGATAAATTAATTTTTATTAAAAAAAATTTGATGAAAAAAAAAAAGTTGTGGTCATTTTCGAAATCGAATGACGAACAACAACAAAAAGCCCTACCTCCGTACGGTTCTTGACGTCATTGATGGACATAGGATTCGTCCAAACTGGCTAATGTGAACCGGGCTGCCGGGCATTCGTCTTTTTGTGCCTCCCGCTGCCTGGCAAGTGGCTACCGGGGGACCTTTCCCGGTTCTTGCGTCCAGAGATATCCATTTCTCCCTCATCTATGGTGAGTCTGCCAGACTCCGCCACTAGAGTGGGAGTAGGGAGTGCACGAGAAAGTGACTTATTTGATATAAGGGTGGTGTAGTTTACTTTATCTGACTTGTCTGACTTCTTTTGTTTCTTTGACTGCAAGGATGCTGCAGCCTGAGAATAGGAGGTGGTAGATGGGGTAATAGTTTTAGAGTGGGTATTGATAGTAGGCTTAGAAATAGAGTGATCGGCCTGTTCACTCGGCTCTGACTCAGTCCGAGTACTGATAGTGCACATCATGGTTCGGGATATCACCGCTGATGCATAGGAGACATTGAGTGAGGGTGTCGCTTGCGACCCCATCACCACCTTCCTCGCATCATAATAGGAGATACCCCGCACCACCTTCACCAAGCAGACCTTCTTCTCCAGCTTCAACTTGGGACAATCCCTCGAGGCTGTGGAGTGAGCACCCTTACAATTAAAGCAAAAGTGCTCCACTGATGTGCACTGTTCCTCAGCATGGCCAGGCGTCGCGCACCTGCTGCACACTGGTGAAAAAGCCTTACAAGTACGATTTCCGTGTCCGTAGATCTGACATTTCAAGCAACGAAGAGGGTTGGGAATAAAGGGTCTGACTTTTACAATTTCATAACCGATTTTGACTGTTTCAGGAAGTGAAACTCTGCCAAAAGTCAAAATGACTGGTGCAGTCTTATTTCTTATACCTTCATTTAACCGTGTAATAGATAAAGGATCAATTATATCTTGTGTCCTCATTTCCTCGAATATTTCAGTCTCTTCCATCATCCTTAAACTCTACAGGAGATTACTCCCATGCAGGAATTCATGGACTGAGGAATCTTGGCTTCAACTTCATAATCGTGGAAACGACATTTAAGCAAACTGTTAACCTTGTAACGTCCCTCCTATCCACAAGTTAGCAACTTTTGACTTTTTGGTCTAAGGGTAAGATAATTAAAGGTGGCTAGGAGATCAGTCACGAAAGAGATTTGAGGAGTGAATTTATAAACACAGATGAATTTATAATTTAGTATAATGAAGTCCCAAGTATTTTGAACACTGGTACCAGCAACAACACTAACATATTTAACAATTATATATTTAATCCCATCATAAACCAAGAGTAAGCAATAATAATAAGATTAAAAAAAAGTATGATATACACTTCTCCAGAAAAAAAATATGAAATACACTTCTCTTTCCCAAAACACAGTCAGTGTTATCCCTATCTATGGTACACATAACATATTTACAATACAAAATCACATTAAGGAGACAACTTTACCAACCCAGCCGATAGATACAGTACACCGTGATTGTCTACTCCGGCTCTATATACTCTATACCTCACGGGCAAGAGAACACACCTCACTGTTGTATGGACGAGACTGACTAAGAGAAAAAGAAGATTTAGGGCTTTATGCCTATCGACTCATGGTGTTGGTCATTGAGGCAGTCAGTCAAGTTACATCAACATATCTTCCCCCAGCCTACAAGGTTGCTATCCTTGTTTTTACAGCCGGGTACCTACTTACTGCTAGGTGAACAGGGACATAGGGGACTGGGAATATTGTCCAACAATTCCACTGACCCGGGAATCGAACCCGGGACCTCTTGCGTGCTGGGCTAGTGTGTTGACTAAGAAGCCAATTCCAGCTCTATTTATACCTAATATTTGAAGCCCGGCTGTCTTCTTCAGTGTTGCAGGGTAGGTTGGAGTGATTCGGGAGTAGAGGAGTCAACAGGAATGTGGTAAAGATCGAATTTTTCGACCTATCTACCGAAGCTGATCATTATAGGAGGTTATAGGCCGGAGTATAGGTTCAGGGTCATGACACCTCACCTAGAAGAAGACTGGACTTCGTAAAATGGAAGGCTATTATAGGTGAACAGGTACATAGGTTGCTGGGAAAATTGTCCAACAATTCCACCGACTCGGAGATCGACTTATTCGTTTGTTATTTGGGCTTAAAGCCTAACGACTACGTAATGGTCATTAAGGCGATATAATTATAGAATGACATTGAGTGACCAAGTGTATGTGAAGAAGTGTACGTGTGTGTGTTAAGGTGTGTGTTTGTGTATGTGTGGAGAAGTGTACGTCAGGGTGTCTATTTTTATTTTATGTTTATATTTCTCCTCTCTTCCCTTCTATTATAGGCCCTCTTGTTGTTAGCTATTGTTGTTGTTGATTAAGAGAAGCTGGTCCCTGGTGTTGTTCTGCTAGTTCAGACCTCCCTGACCTGGAAGATGTCGGGGTCTTGGCAACGGGAGATGTGTTGGTAAAAAGCCCACGGTGTCAGTCCTCCTCCTACTCTTCTTCACCGTCTGCCATTCCCCTTCATCATCCAGGTCCATGTTGTCAGTTATGTCCTCTCTCGTGGTGGAGGTAGATCGGGAACTGATGTCGGTGTCCTGAGTGGCCTCCTCCATTTCGTGGTCTTTTGGAGAAGGCTCAGGTGGTGGTGGTGGTGGTGCCTTTCCACTGTTTGCCCTGTTGAGTGGACGAGGCAGCATTAACTGGCGACGGGGGGTGGGCCGGAGACGGGGTTGATAACGTGTCCAACTCCGCCGTGCCAGCTTACTACCTCGTTTCTTGGTGGTGTTTATGGTGGTGGTAGTTGTGGTGTGGTGGATGGTTGTGTAATGCCACGAAAATATATCTATTGGTTCACATGTCTATAGAGTTTAGTAAATTAAGTTAATGTATGTATATGTAGGGTTTTGTATCTTTTTTTTCGTTAGTAAGATTAAGATATATCATTGTATAATTGCAGGTTTGTTATAAATTTAGGGTCGTTATGTGCATATCATGGTTCGGGATATCACCGCTGATGCATAGGAGACATTGGGTGAGGGTGTCGCTTGCGACCCCATCCATCACCACCTTCCTCGCATCATAATAGGAGATACCCCGCACCACCTTCACCAAGCAGACCTTCTTGGGACAATCCCTCGAGGCTGTGGAGTGAGCACCCTTACAATGAAAGCAGAAGAGCTCCACTGATGTGCACTGTTCCTTCAGCATGGCCAGGCGTCGCGCACCTGCTGCACACTGGTGAAAAAGCCTTACAAGTACGATTTCCGTGTCCGTAGATCTGACATTTCAAGCAACGAAGAGGGTTGGGAATAAAGGGTCTGACTTTTACAATTTCATAACCGATTTTGACTGTTTCAGGAAGTGAAACTCTGCCAAAAGTCAAAATGACTGTTGCAGTCTTATTTCTTATACCTTCATTTAACCGTGTAATAGATCCAGCATCAATTATATCTTGTGTCCTCATTTCCTCGAATATTTCAGTCTCTTCCATCATCCTTAAACTCTACAGGAGATTACTCCCCTGCAGGAATTCATGGACTGAGGAATCTTGGCTTCAACTTCATAATCGTGGAAACGACATTTAAGCAAACTGTTAACCTTGTAACGTCCCTCCTATCCACAAGTTAGCAACTTTTGACTTTTTGGTCTAAGGGTAAGATAATTAAAGGTGGCTAGGAGATCAGTCACGAAAGAGATTTGAGGAGTAAATTTATAAACACAGATGAATTTATAATTTAGTATAATGAAGTCCCAAGTATTTTGAAACACTGGTACCAGCAACAACACTAACATATTTAACAATTATATATTTAATCCCATCATAAACCAAGAGTAAGCAATAATAATAAGATTTTTAAAAAAGTATGATATACACTTCTCCAGAAAAAAAATATGAAATACACTTCTCTTTCTCAAAACACAGTCAGTGTTATCCATATCTATGGTACACATAACATATTTACAATACAAAATCACATTAAGGAGGCAACTTTACCAACCCAGCCGATAGATACAGTACACCGTGATTGTCTACTCCCGCTCTACTCTATACCTCCCGGGCAAGAGAACACACCTCACTGTTGTATGGACGAGACTGACTAAGAGAAAAAGAAGATTTAGGGCTTTATGCCTATCGACTCATGGTGTTGGTCATTGAGGCAGTCAGTCAAGTTACATCAACATATCTTCCCCCAGCCTACAAGGTTGCTATCCTTGTTTTTACAGCCGGGTACCTACTTACTGCTAGGTGAACAGGGACATAGGGGACTGGGAATATTGTCCAACAATTCCACTGACCCGGGAATCGAACCCGGGACCTCTTGCGTGCTGGGCGAGTGTGCTGACTAAGAGGCCAATTCCAGCTCTATTTATACCTAATATTTGAAGCCCGGCTGTCTTCTTCAGTGTTGCAGGGTAGGTTGGAGTGATTCGGGAGTAGAGGAGTCAACAGGAATGTGGTAAAGATCGAATTTTTCGACCTATCTACCGAAGCTGATCATTATAGGAGGTTATAGGCCGGAGTATAGGTTCAGGGTCATGACACCTCACCTAGAAGAAGACTGGACTTCGTAAAATGGAAGGCTATTATAGGTGAACAGGGACATAGGTTGCAGGGAAAATTGTCCAGCAATTCCACCGACTCGGAGATCGACTTATTTGTTTGTTATTTGGGCTTAAAGCCGAACGACTACGTAATGGTCATTAAGGCGATATAATTATAGAATGACATTGAGTGACCAAGTGTATGTGAAGAAGTGTACGTGTGTGTGTTAAGGTGTGTGTTTGTGTATGTGTGGAGAAGTGTACGTCAGGGTGTCTATTTTTATTTTATGTTTATCTTTCTCCTCTCTTCCCTTCTATTATAGGCCCTCTTGTTGTTAGCTATTGTTGTTGTTGATTAAGAGAAGCTGGTCCCTGGTGTTGTTCTGCTAGTTCAGACCTCCCTGACCTGGAAGATGTCGGGGTCTTGGCAACGGGAGATGTGTTGGTAAAAAGCCCACGGTGTCAGTCCTCCTCCTACTCTTCTTCACCGTCTGCCATTCCCCTTCATCATCCAGGTCCATGTTGTCAGTTATGTCCTCTCTCGTGGTGGAGGTAGATCGGGAACTGATGTCGGTGTCCTGAGTGGTCTCCTCCATTTCGTGGTCTTTTGGAGAAGGCTCAGGTGGTGGTGGTGGTGGTGGTGCCTTTCCACTGTTTGCCCTGTTGAGTGGACGAGGCAGCATTAACTGGCGACGGGGGGTGGGCCGGAGACGGGGTTGATAACGTGTCCAACTCCGCCGTGCCAGCTTACTACCTCGTTTCTTGGTGGTGTTTATGGTGGTGGTAGTTGTGGTGTGGTGGATGGTTGTGTAATGCCACGAAAATATATCTATTGGTTCACATGTCTATAGGGTTTAGTAAATTAAGTTATTGTATGTATATGTAGGGTTTTGTATTTTTTTTTGTTAGTAAGATTAAGATATATCATTGTATAATTGCAGGTTTGTTTTAAATTTAGGGTCGTTATGTGTGTGTGGTGATGTGGCAAAGAGGAGCTGCACATGTGCAGTACCCAGTCCGTACAGGTGATAGCTGAGCCGGCGAGCCACATGGTATCACAAACATTCACCTACACACATATAACAATGGAAGGTTTAAATTTTCTAGGTATTGTCAGGCGTGTCCCCCTATGACCGCCCAGTCTGGTGTAGACATAGGGTTTTTGGGTACTGCAAGCGTGTCCCCATGAGACCGCTCACCACAGTGGTAGCTAGCTAAGTAGCTATAGGGTGTTGCGGTGACCAGGTCATAACCCACTACAACTCAGTTTGATTATTGAGCCAGTGTCTCATCCAGAGTTGTGGTTGTGGTTGTAGGTATACAGAAGTTATCTGTTCTTTCTTTTAGTAAGATATTTGGTATAACTATAATAGTTGATAAAAAGTGAACTTGCCTGTGATATCGTGGGGTGGGGAAAGATGTCCTTTTTAATCATGCTGCTTCTCCCTTTTGGGGTAGTGAAGTTTGGCTAATGTGTGTAAATATTTTATGAATGATATAAATGACTATATTTTAAAATCCTTAGAATTCAATATCATGTTGGGCGGTATATGACACTAGATGTTGCGCCGCCAGATGTCTAGCGGCATCTATTTATCAATCAATCAATCATCTCTCCTACTCTTCTTAAATGTTACTTTTCCTACCGTAATTTATCGCATTTCTTCATGTTTGCTTAAGAAATTTCATATTAATATTTAACTATTCATATAATCTTTAATCACCTTTTAATTACCTTAAATGTGTTAATATGGTGCGTTTGGTAAAATAGACAATCCTAAAAGTACTAAAAATATCATAAATCTCCTTTGAAGCTCTATTATAGTAGGCTATATATTACTAAATAGAAAGATCAAGAGGTCTTACACAGAGAGGTGTAGTCGCCCACATGGCCACTCACTCATTAGTGGTTGCAAGTATCATGCAACATTAGTGTTAGACGATATAAATGGGGATTCCTGGGTGTCATAAACTTGATAGTTAACCAAAGACTCTTCTTTGTTAATTTGTTTTGTTACGCTACATAATCAGTATGTAATGTTTCTTTTTACCAAGAGTCCAGGAAACTAAGTATTTCTGGAGCAGAGAACCCAATGGTAGCTTTTTCACAATGTCCTCCAAAGTATGACTTTAGCTTGCCGTGGAAGTACTGATGTCTTTTGGATGATTTTACGTTAGTGTTGTCAAAGTGGTTGGTTGTGGTATGGTTGCTGCTTTCAGAAGTGTCACTGATATTGTCCATAATGCACATCCTACCAAACACTGATTTTATTCTTTCCATCAAATACGATGTTTTCCAGAGGGAGTCGTCTTGCACGTCTTCCATCTCTCTTACAAAGGCACTCTTGAGAAGAAAGTCTGCAGGTGCTAGAATCTCGAATCTATGACCGTCCCAGAAGGTGAACGTTTCTTTTACATCCTGTGTTGCCCAACACTCTACTTTCAGCGAATCAGTGAGCAGTTTGCAAGCCAGTAGTACCCCTCTCTTACTCTCTGAAAGTTCTCTGAAGATCAGGTTCTCCACAGCAGCAAAAGAGTACCTCCAGTTTCCATCTCCTGTGGCGGTGATCTGAACAGAATCTATAGTCGAAGGAGTCATTGGTGGTCTCTCCAGTTCATTTGGCCATGGAATATTTACGACAGGAACAATGTGTACGTCAAGGAAAAGCAAAGGGAACTCTGATCCTTGCCAAGCAAATGAAATGCTGGCACCTACTTTTGTTTTCCGGATTCCAGGTATTACCAAACTTAGTCGATAGTCAAGTGGCTTTAAGGAAGTGACACTTGCAGAGAGAACCTCAAAAAATGTGTTCACAAAAGTCTCACTGTCGGTGAAACTTTTCAGTTCCACACTAGAAGTACTTACTCTAAGTGTAGTAGTATAACCTTTAAGTTGCGCTATATCTTCTGGGAGTTGATCCATAGAGACACAGAAGCCGCCACCAGGGAAACCAGTAATATGTTTTAACATTACATTGTATTCAAAACCATTAGGCACATAAAGACATAGGTTGTCTTCAGGCTTGCCAATGATGTTTAAAGAGCTTGCAAATAATGGGTTAATCTTCTCTATCACTTGTATTATTCTTTTCAACTCGTATGTAATTATTTGCTTTACCTCTTTGGCCTC